>JACCHY010000010.1:2680708-5361416 GCA_018907195.1 Dolichoris vasculosae | reverse complement strand
AAAATTTCAAATACTGTTCGAGCGATGAATATTTAAAAATCATTTACCATTTTTAGCTTCCAAATCCACTATAACTATAAATTTTAATGTTTCAGTCGAACTAAAGTCTAATAGATTTAATATATATAATAAAATACTTCTGATTATTTAAAAAACTGTGAAAAATTATTTTACAAATTTTTTCAGAAGCTTATACTATTCATACATCGATTACAATAAATAAAAATGAAGGCTATATTTGCTACAATTAGCAAGAATTGTAAAAAAAATTTTAAACTATTTCGATTTAAACTTTTTTTATCTTATTTATTAATGTTGTATTCCATTTCTTAAATGCTTAAGTATGAATTTGCTATAAAAAAAGTAATTTTCATAATAATTTTTATGCATAGGAGAATCGACCTATAAGTTTTTATTCGATTTAATACAAATAAAAGCATTCGATTCTATGAAGTAGTTTCCATTGCTCCGTTACGTATATTTATTTTTAAGGTCATAAGTTATATCATTTCGAAGCATAGAGCATAAAAATTAGAGTAAAATTAAATTTTATCTATATGAAAATATAAAAAAAAATTTTACAAACAAGTATTTTTAAATAAATTAACTTTTTTTAAACTATGTATTTTTAAAACTAATACCTCTCGTATACATAAAGGTATCTATCCATATACTCAATATTTATACAACTATAAATAATTAAAAGATTTAATTTTTCATACTTAGCCATCAATAATCAAATATATCTAAAATAATTAAAAGTGATACAAATGCAACTTATTTTATAGATGTTAAAACTTTATGAGTTTTTCTCAATTATTCTAATAAAGAATGTATTTTTAGAATTTAAAAATTATTAAATTTTTGCATTGAAATATAGAGTGAAATTGACTTTTAATTTTTATTTTTTATAATTTTAACGAATATGGCCATATCTTATATTTATTCCACTTCTACAATTGTACTTATTACAATAGACTTTTCCCGCTCGATAATTATTTGATGAAATAAATTTTAAAATACAAATCATATTTTATTGAAAATTATTTCTGCTAATAATTCAATTTATATTTTCCTAAAGTACATGATCACAAATATAAATACAGCATGATATTTATATTTTATAAAGCATGATAATTCAATACCAATTTAAAATAAAAACACTAGTAAAATAATACCAAAACATTGCTCTAATATTTCAAATATTTCTTATAGTTTTCTAAAATGATGTATAAGAGTCATTCAAATCATAATATCTTTAAAATTAATAAAATTTTTTTTAAAATAATTTATTTACAAAAATTTCTAAAATATTCTCGCAAAAATTGTCAGTAAATTAATGAATAAGAAAAACAAAATTAAAATTATAATATTTAAAACAAATCTTAAATTAATGATTTATAAAAATTTTAATGTTATTCAATCATCTTTAATTCATACAAAATTATGTTTTATTATTAATTTTTTAATTAAAACAGTATTTTTCGTGAAAAAAAAGTAAAATTATTGCAAATTGTTTTATCTACGAGTTAAAATGATGTCATTCCTTAAATTATGGGATAATTATTCTTCAATGTAATTTTTATATCAAAAACTGTACACAATACATTAACATTTTTTAACTAAACTGCATATTCTAAATTGTAAGTACTTATTATCTTTATTTTCAACTCAATCGCAGTTTTTTAATTAATTTACAATTTTTTACTTATATAAATTATACTATAAAAAATCATAATTTTATAGTTTATAATTAATAAATATTATAATATATAAATGACAAACAAGTAAATATAAATTTAATTGTATTAATAAAACAAATATAATTTATTTCATAATTCATATTATTATTATTTTTTAAATTGTTTTATAATTATTAAAAAAATTATTTAAAAACTGGAATAATCTATATTATGAAATTATATTATAAAAAAGTAAATGCGTTTAATTGTGCTTTATATTTTAATGGATTTCAAATTATTTGATAAAATCTTATAAAAGTTTCAAGTATTAAATGAGAGTTCAAAAATACCTACTATATAATAAATATTAATATTTTTTCATTTATATTATTCATATAAATATATTATATTATTCATGTATTTATTATAACAAATATATTAAGAATTCATATATCTGTATCAAATATTGCTAAAATAAATTAAAGAAACTATTGCCTATGAACTATACTCAAGAAATTCGTTCAATATAGAAGGTATTTTGATTTTAAAGTAAAACTTTTCTAAATTGTTTTTAAACAAGGCCACAACTTAAAATATATCTAAGCATATTACTATGGCTTCTTCATTACAATTCTTTCTTTTATGATTATTAATTATTCTTAAGATTAAAAAATTCTGATATTTAATTACAAAGTTCATTTGCATCATAATTTTAACTACATTTCTTTTATTGTCAAGATGGTATATTATCAGATTACTGCATAATGATGTAGATATAACCATTTATAGATGATGATTTATTTTAATAACTTATATTTTAATAACTTATATATAATTCATATCATAACAATTATAATTTTTATGTTATACAAATCATAATTAATTAATAATAACCGAAAGGTAAATCATTGTTTATTATGATTGAAAAAAATATATTGTATAAATATTGTATATATTGGGTACAAATAAATAAAAAATAACCTTAAGATTTTAACTTACAAAAATAAATTTCTACTTAAAATGTTTCAGAATTAACTATTGTCTTCTGTAAAATTTCAATGCTACATCATTTTTAATACAGTTTCAAAAACAACAAGATAAATAAGTAAAAACTTTTTATCTTCAGCATGAAGAAGTACTCTATTCCCAAAAAACTATTTCTGGGATATTACAATATTCTATGTAAGCTCGAATTTAAATTGAAAAATTGTGTGATTTATTTCTCATATCTAACAGAATTATAAATTCAAGTTTGATGTTTTAGAACTAGTGAATTGCATTATATAAAATTAAAAATATACTTAAAAAAATTAACTTATACTATAATAATACTTTACCTCGCATATTTTCTGAAAATACTTTTCTCTTAATAATAAATTTGTTAGAACTACAGATACTTATATAATTTGTGCGTTCTATATTTACTCATATTTCACACTCACACATTTTTTTCCGAAACCATTTCTTTGTCAATATTCATCCCTATAGTAAATATTATTAGAACATGATTTGTTATGAAAATTTTATTCTGTTTTATATAATATTATGAGTTTTTAACTAATTACTATATTATATATTACAAAAAAATTCATGTCGAATAAAATAAACCTGGAAATAAGTAGTTTTTATAACATATAAATTATTGCGAATATAATTTTTTTATTAAAATACGAATTTATTCATAATATAATATGTGCACATAAGATAGAACTATCGATTCCATTTCACATACGATCATTTGAAAGCCCAAGAACAAGGACAGGCAAATAACAGAAACATTTATTTAGAACATACGAATAAAAAGGCTTTAGTTTCTTTTTCTTTTTTATATCAATATTAATTTGTTTCATGGCTTCTTTAGATTTTTCAAACTGCATATATTCTAACATTTTCCATTTTTTAATCTTATTTAAATTAGAAATCATTCCAATTATAATATTTACATAGCCTTGTTTTTCTTTATAATAAATAAATAACAAAAAAATTTATGTATTAAAGGCCTATTTTACAATTTTAACATATAAATGAGTAATAATAAACTTTATAATACAGTCTTTGTTATCAACATAACAAAACAAATGAAATAAATACGGATTGATAACTTCGTATGTAAATATCTTCATAAATATTAATAGGTATTACAAATAGTGCATTATTAACATATTACTTGATAAAAATTTAATCGATTGTAGTACATTAAATTCAATTATAAATTTCCAAGAATACATGTTTTATTCGCAAGTTTATATTAGTAATATTTATAATTTTTATTAATTTTATAGTTTTTAATTCTTATATTATCATTAATGTATAATAGTAAAATTATAATATAAAGTCATAAAAAATGTGTGATATCTTTTAATTCAATTTATTATTAATTATTTATTATTAAAAAGCTAAAGCTATTAAAAATTAATGTAATTTTTACTTTTTGTATAGAGTTAATAATTTATCTTCTCTTTGTTTTAATACATACTTTTAAATAAAAATGAAAATTATTCAAGTAAAAAAAATTTTACTTGATATATAATTCGTTTTCACAATATTTTGAATTTTCTTTTCAAAAGGTATGTACAATTTTTATATTATAATATTACTATTTAACCTGTAAAAAGTATTTTAAAATTTATTATCTATTTTAATTTGTAAAATATTACGTATATTTAAAGTTTTCAGTCAAAGACAGTCAGGTTTAAATTTAATTGCGATAAACAATAATCAGTATTCTTTCTTAACACGACATAAAAATATTTTATTCAAATAAATATTTCTGATTTTTACTCAGTCTTATACACAATACAGACATATGATTATATTTTTTCAGAATTATTATATCATTATTATATATATATATATATATATATATATATATAATATTTAATGCTATTTAAGATTGTAATTTTATTATTTATATTTTTTTTATTTAATATAAAATTTTATTCAAAACAATTGTATTTTATTTCTCAAAAATTTGATTATTCAGAATTCATTCTCATTTAAATAATCTTTTTAATAGCTTTATTTAAAATTCATATGAATAATTAGACTAATATTAGTAAATCAATTTAATCTAGTATTTATTATAAAGTTTTATAAGAACAAATAATACTAATTAACTTTTTATATATAGTAAAATAAAGATTTATTTGAAGTATATAAAAATTAAAATCTTTAGCATAATTCATGCTTTAGTAAAGTTTCTTCTGAAATCTCTTATTTTATCCGCTACAGCAAGCAGTGGTTGATTGGCCGTTTTTATCGGATTGCGTTTGACCTGTACAATTCGTACAACATTTACAATCACCTTCACATTGACAAGATTTTGATTTATCTAAACATAAATTATTTCAATATACGTATTAAAACAAAATTTGATTTTTAATTTTCTATTAGTGACTATTTGACCATTGAATAAGTTATTTTAATTACTAGTACATCTTACCAACACATGCAACACAACATTTACATTTGTCATTAGATTCAGATAAGTCAATCAATACGCGACAAGATTGACCAGTGACATCTGATTTAGAAGATTTGCAAAAGTATTTTACGATTGTATCATTTTTCGACATTACAAGTTTTACAATACAATAAGTATCTTTAGATTCCATACTATATTTATGATCTTGTGAACAAAAGGAAATTTTACATTCACCTTCGCAATCGTATGATTTAAATTTATCTGAAATAAAAAAAACTTGTAAAGTATTGTATAAATAAATACGTTATTAGAAACAAAATTTTTTAAACATATATCTATACATGCTATACAACATTTACAACCTTTTTTTTCTTTACTCTCGCAGCATCCTTGAATATCTTTAAGTATGTCACTTTTCATACAACAACGACAACATTCGCAAGTTCCTTTACATTTGCAATCTTTAGACTTATCTACTAGAACAAAAGTATGAGTACACTATATTTTATTTATTTCTCAACGTATAAAATATGAAATAATTTTCACCTTCACATGCTTCGCAGCATTTACAGTCTCCAAAGCTTTTAGTAGCACAACAAGTTTTACTCTGATCATCTTTTACTATTATATTATTTGAATCAGCACAACGAATACAGCATTTGCAATCGCTTCTACATTTACAAAACGCAGATCGATCTAGAATCGACAAAATTATGGTTATCTTTTATTTTTAAAAAAAAGATAATTTATAAATAATTAGATTTAATAAATATATACTTCCGTATGCTTCACAACATTTGCAACCTTTTTTTTCTTTTTTGTCACAGCATTCTATAATATCTTTAAATGTATCGCTTTTTTTGCAACAACAACAACATTTGCAACTTTCTTCACAATTACAATCTTTAGACTTATCTAAAAATGTATGTTATATATATTAAAAATATATTTAATAAATAGTATACTCTACAATATTATAAATATTTAAATAAGTTCACCTCCACATGCTGAACAGCATATACAATTTTTAGCGCAGCAGCAGTCTTTATTCTTTTCAAATGTTGAACAGCAATCCTTATCTTTTTCTATACATATAAATAATTCTATAAATTTAAATATAGAAAAATGATTTATTATATAAATATATTACTTTAAGTAAATTTAAATTCATTTACTACAAGTTAATTAAGTTGAACATCTTATGGCTCTAATAAGAAATAAACAGTAAAGTATTTTAAATTACTGAAAATATTTTTAAAGTAATTAATTATAATAAACCTTCGATTATCATGTAATATCTGCTATTTTTATAACCTTTCAGCACTTTAATAATAACCGAACAGTTAGCATCCTCAAAACTATCAGATTTATCATTGGAACAACAGCACTTTGCATCTTTAGTGCCTCCAGAAGTTATCTTCTTCACACAACTAGAACTTTCTTTATCTTTGGAATCACTGGATTTCTTACAATCTTCTTTGCATTCACAGAGAGCTTTACCTATTATAAACATGAATATGCTTAATAAATTATTTCTATAATAATTAATTTGTAAATAAATATTTAATTAATAATATGTGAATTAAAAACAAATAAATATCATATAAAATAAAAGTATTATGAAAGTAGATAGTTTAAAAAAATTAATGAGAAATAATACATAAATTAGTATCTTTGTATAATACTTTCAAAACATCTGAATATTTTATATTAATTATTGTTTCCTTTTTATTTTTAAATATTATACCTATATAAATTAATTAAAAGTATTGTTGCTTTTACAAATTTAATTATCCGTGAAAATTTTTAATAAAGACATTTGAATAAATTAAAATATTAAAATAAATAAAATTAAAAATATATGACTGACAACTTATACTAATAATGTATGTTTATTTTAGTAGTTAAGTTTAATAATACCTTAGAAAAGTATTTAAACTACGTAGATTAAATGTATCATACTATTGAATTGCATTATTTTTAAATTCATTCTAGCATTTCTATAATATTTTCTTAATATTATATCATTTCTAGAAATATTTCTAAAAATAAATTTTACAAAAAAACATTAAAAAACAAAAATTTTATGTTTTCCGAATTTTTTAAACAGAAAATTTTTAAAATATAATATAAAATATTGTAGCTGATGCATATTATACCTTGACAAGCGTCGCAACAATTACAATTTTTACCACAACTTAGCTCTTTTGATTTGGAACAATACGAGCAGCATTTACAGCCATCACCACATTGACATTCTCCAGATTCATCTATTGTATAAATAAATATAATAACAAAATAAATAATGATCAAAATTGATATTTGAAAATGAATAATTATCAATCTTTTATACATTACTTACTTCCGCAGTCATCGCAGCATTTACAATCATTATAACAATTACAATTTTTTCGAATTATAATTTTCTGGGAGGATTCAACATCGGATTTATCTACGATACAATTAACAAAAATAAAATATCAAATATTAAATAAATATGAAAAACTAAAGATAATTATATAGCAGAGTATCTAAATTGGAAATTTCATTAATTCATTTTGTAATTTTATTTGAATTTTGTAACATTTCCTATTTTTTAAAACAAATTTTTTGTGTTATATTCTAGTACTAAGAAGTTCTTAAAATATTTTGAATATATTAAAAGTTTCTGCTCTTACTACAAAATATATTAAGTATAATAATTATAAAATTATTTAAATATTAATAGTTAAAATATATAATATAATTTCAGATATTTACTGTGTTCATATTAACTTTACGCGTGTAAAGGGATAAATATGTATATTCGTTATTCTTTTAACAAGTATTCATTTTATAAAAACTTTGTATTTCGTATAAAAACATGTATGATATTAAAATAACAATATGATTTAGTAATACATAATCAACTAATTAATTATAACATGAAAAATATTAAACTCAAACATAAATTTTCAAACTCAAAAATTAAATTAAAATTAACATTTTAAAACATTTATTGTTAAAAATTTATTTATTATTAATGTAAATCTAATACTGTAATTACTTATCTTGCATTATTGTACTGAAAAATTACCTTTATGAAATGAAACATAAATAGAAAAATTATTTCTATACTTAGGTTCTATTAAATTGCTATAAAAAAGAAGAGTTAAAATTTTTAATCACGTTAATTGTATTAATATAAAAGTATGGTATGTGCCTTATAACATTTCTTAAACATAATTTTTTAGTAAAGTAATAGAAAAATTTTTAGACTAAAATAGCTTATGAATTATTTAGTATAGAACTTATAATTTATATTGTATTAAAATTAAACAGATTAGTTCTCTCAACTTATTCTAATATATAGTCTTGTGAGCAAGTTATTTTTTTTCAAATAATGTCGATTTAATTATTTATTTTTATAAGTAAAAATTATAAACTAATAATCGATAATATAGAAATATAATTTAGTTATTTTTAATACATTTATTTAAATCGAAGTATAAATAAACAACAGGAATTTACACGAAAAAATATTAAATTAACGTATTTATATTGTCATAATAAATAGCAGAGATTTTTGATAATTTTAAAAAACAAAGAAATTAATATAAAAGCTTATAAAACAATATTATATATATAATTTTGGTGAATAACTATATCATTTTAAAAAAAGGAATAAATTGTTTCATTTTGTAAAACTATTCAATAGGTATTTTAATTCTATAAGCATTTACGTGAATGCCCTGTGTATATTTCATAATCCATTTTATCGACATTATTTATACCAAACGATAGTTGAGCAATATATCTTTTAAATGAGGAAATACGATAATAGTTCAAGTAAAATACTCATTGTATAATAGTTCTGTCGTCTCATTCCGCGGAATCATTTGAATCATCAATACACCAATACATCGATACAATTTGTAAAATGCTATACCGTTGAAAATACCATTGCAAATTTTCATTGGTTTTAAAAATCAGTCGAATGTTTAGATGTATCAGCACAAAATAAATTCAGACAAATAGTTAAGAAAAAAATCTATTTATGAAATAAATATTGACATTTACGACTATGAGTTCAGCATTACAATAGAATGATTCATATTAATTCTCGAAACGTTATATCGCTTCCATTTCTAGAATAGCAGCCATAATTTCCAAAATATAAATTGATCGTTAGCTCCAGAATTGAAATTGAATGTGAAAAAAATATAGAAGTTTATTCTTCTAATTTCGATCGAATAAATGAATATATTTAAAAATGTATAAGGTACAATATTGATATCGAAGAGAAAATATGATGTCGCATATATATAATTGCAAGTATTTAAAATTCTTAAATCCAAGTTGGAATATTCAACGCGAAATATCAAAGATTCGTTAGATTGGATGACTCACGTTTCTCTTGGAGCTCCATCGCGTCGGCTAATAATTCCCTTCTTGGTCGTGCTCTCAGTAGGTAAGTTAGATCTCCACTTGTTCCTCGGCTCCTCCAGAAGGCTGAACTTGGCTCTGTAGCGGCGGGGGTTCGAATTTATCACAGAGGAAACGTTGATCGTGTGCAAGAGGCGCCTGCGTGCCCCGTGCAATTGGAAGCGGGTCGTGTGCAACGAGCCTCATCCTCGACGAGGGATGTTCCCTCCGGATCTTCTCCAGTGCCGAGCCTAGTTTAAGTATCACCCTCGCGTCTTCCTTCAATCCTCTTTCCGCAAAATCCTTTTACCCTCTCTACCCTTACAACTAATAAACTAATTTCACGTATACTTAAATTTACTAAGGAAATTTTTACATTTATTAATTACCGTTGATTTTACATTTAAATTCAAATTGTAACGTACAATTACTATCTATCTCTATTTTAAACGAAATTAAATTAAATTCCAGCTTATATTGGTAACGCCTACGATTACTATTCTAATTGTAATATTTTTTGTATAAATTAGTATTTTTTATCGTTTCTCATCGCTTATAAATATGTGCTCTTGAGTTTAATCGAGGGTCACGCGGTTGTTCTATACGAGCCTGAGCTGCTTCCAGCTCTTGGGGTCTTGCACACTACACGTCGATGAAGCGTCACGAGTGACATTATCGTACGCAATAAGATAAACCAGTTTACGATTCGTCACTAATCTCATATTTATGTGTACGTATACTTTCTGGAACTTTAAGTGCAATCGTATCGCATCAAATTTTACGGTTAGCGAATATTTTCAAATGTTATCTATACGTTTTCTCTAATGTCATTTAATCTCGGACATCGTTAAATATTTATTGTAGCTTTGAAATTATTACTTTCTAATTTTTACATTTGATATTACAAAATTTTTATATTATTAATGGAAACACTATATTTGATATATACACACTTTTTTAATTTATCATCTTTTAAAATACTTACAATAGATGATTATAAAATTTAATTATAAATTCCTATCGTTTATGGTATTGTTAAATTAATAATTTATTAAAGTATTAGAATAAACTATAAAAGAAATAAATATATATATATATATATATATATAAATATCAAGATCTTGAATCTTGAAATTGCACGCTTATGGTTGATACTAATAACATTGTTTCCACTTCATTTTTTACTTTTTGAATGTTTGAGTGTTAACCGCTTAGAAATATAAAGAATTTAGTTAAAAAAAAATTAAAGAAATAATCATATATACAACTATGATAACATTTTTATATTTACTTTTTTCTAAACTTATATTATAATTTCTTATGATTCATTTCAATGTATTTGAATCTGTTGTTTTATAATATGACTGACTGAAATATTTATTTTTATTTTACTTGCAACTTATATCTAATTCTACTATTAATCTCTTAATTTGCAAATTAAAAAATATTCTATGTAATATATTAAAGAATTAAATATAATATATTAAAAGGTTTCAATATATTTACAAAACACACACCCACCCACCCACACACATTCACACACATGTCAATACCAAAGGAATTAAAATATTTCTAATTCTGTTAATAAAAAACTAAAAATCATAAAATTAAATTCTATAGCTTCAAATTACATAAATATGAGAACTTAAAATATGAAAAAAACAAACAATAAATATCGCATAAAAATAAATCAAAAACGAATAACGTATAGTAGTAAGCAATACTTTTTTAATGTATTATAAGTTTCATGGATTTACCCATTTATTATTATTGAAAAAATTTAATAACATTGAATAAAAATATAAAAAAAAGTAAGGTAAATCAAACTAACCATAAAAATAAATTTAAATTAACTTTCACACTACATGATCATAATAAAAAGACTTACAAATAAATAAAAATAAGATATACATTTTTTACTTTTTATAAATTAAATATTACTTGTAAAAAGATATAAACTTTTCAATAATTTATAAAATTCTAAATATTTTCAAAAACTTTTTATTATATGAAATATGAAATTATTAAATTAATCAAAATTTTTATGGCTATTCGTGGATATAAATTATTTAAATTAATTATTAAAAAATTTTTTAAAATATATTCTTTAGAATATACAATATACTATAGTTTTTATTTTAAAGAGTATTTAACACATTTAAAAAGTAATTTATGTAATATACCAAATGTTTTAAGCTTATACAAATATATTATAAAATATTAATATTTCTCAGATATAATTTATGACTATATTTTCTAATATTTAATTATAATAGAGTACAATGCTTTTCTAAAAATTAGTTGTAATTTATAAGAAAATTAAATAAGTATTAATTCAATCTTTCGAAGATTTATGCTAAGCATCTGGTTAAATATCGAGTACCTCATTCATACTTAATAAGCAACGGAAACATAAGAATTAGGCGTTTGCCAGTGGCCTTCGATCGCAGGAAAATACAGTCACTGATGTTAGACCGATCACCGAAGTTTAAACAGCTTCAGCTCCGACCTATACTTCTCCGACCTATACTTGGATGATGATTAACCGTATATTTATTCGGAATTTTTTCGTCAAGACTTTATAAAATAAAACTATTTTATGTCCACTTTATTACACGGAAAAATGATGAAAAGCTACGTTTGTTTTTAAAGAGGATTTTTACTTGATTTATATTTTAATGTACATATATATTATATATTATATATTATACATATATTACAAGTAATATTATAATATTATTATGTAAACCAAATAATTTAGAAATATATAATAAAATTTTAATAGTAATATTGTTAATATAAAATTTAATTAAATTTAATATTTGTTTTAAATAGATAAAATCACATTCAAACACAAGAAATTAAAAATAAATAATGTATTTATGATGATGCTATTTTTTTTTAAATGCTTTATACATATTACAAATATAAAAAAGTGTATTATTCTAAACAATCTTTTCTAGCGCACCTTTAGGTAAAATTAAAAAAAAATTATAAACAAAAAACTTACAAATAAAAAATAACACAGACATGTATTCAAAAATCAAATATTTTTCTATAACATGTTTTTATAAAAATAAATATAAAAATTAAGAAATCCCAAATTACTTAGTTACCAAAAAAATAGAAATTTCTTAAAATGTTTTAAAACTAAAAATTGATAATAAATATTTCATAAACCATAAAATAAAAAAAAATAAAATTTATATTCATTAAATGATTATTTTCCGATTGAGAAAATTTCTTTGTAAAAATTTTTATAAAATATTTATTAATTTTCCATATAATCCATTCACAAAAAAAATTATTTCAGGCAAAATAAAACTCATAAATGTAACAAATTCCTTGTTTAAAAAAATGTTTATAAACATTATGAATTATTCTTAAACTCTATGAAAAAAATTTCCTCTAGATCTTTAAGACTAATTTATGATTAAATAATATATTTGAATATTTTTTAGATTTTTCAACTAATATTAATTAACTTGGTTTTGTTATTATTTTTTTATATAAAAATTAATTTTCTATCTAATAATAGATTTTATAATAATTCAGCCAATAATTTTTTCATTGTTTTCTTAATTTTAAAATAATATTTTTAGAAAGTTATAAAACAAGCAAATTTTAATTATATTCTTAAAATCAATTCTTATTGTGATCGGTTTTTCTAGATTACGGAATCAAGCTCTCTTATCCTTACAAAAAATATGTAGTAGATCAAAGAAATAATTATGAATTAATTAACTTTCAGCAACTTTCAAGGAGAAATCTTGTGTTTAATTTAAATATGTTGAAAAACAATTTTTATATATTTTATATAATTTCAAATAAATATAACTTATTAACGTAAATATTTGCTGATAATTATCAATGATTAATTTCAAAGTAGTATTTTCAGTTTTATCATTAAAAAGTGATCTAAATAATAGCTTATATTAATATTTTTAACAAAAATATTTAAGGCTAAAACTACTTTTAGACTACTGTTATAAATACATAATAGTAATAGACATTTAATCATGAATACAACGTTTTAATTATTTCCACGTAATTGATTTCCCAGTTTTATATATACATTTTTAATTAATTTCATAAATATTTAAAGGAAGATATTTAAATGTTTTAAAATTTTTTGTAAAATTTTGAATAGAATATACAATCTTTATTCATAGTTATAATTGTCTATAATTGTAAAATAGAATATTATAGAAATAAAATTCTGTAATTTTATCTAAATTTTAACATTTGCAAGTAATATGCAATTATTTTTTTATCCTTATCTTTATCTTTATCAATAAAATATCTTATATCATCTTTCTTCTATCAAACAGTAAAACACGTTTTGACTTGCTTGTAAAAATAATTCTTTCCATTTTTAATATTGTTATTTATTTTTTATGAAATTTTGAATTCTTCAATGTATATATATATATATATATATATATATATATATATATTCCATCAGTATCTTTTTTTAAACCCCATATAAAAATACAAAAATATATTAAAATTAAATAAATCATGTTGCTGCAAATTTAATTCCAGTATGCATACATCCTTTAGGGATATATTAAAGTAATTTTTATTTAATATTATAATTCGACAGACTATGTTGAGTTTATTAGTGAAATTATACATTGTTATACATAAAATATTTTTAACCTTACAAATGTAATTATTAATTATTAACAAACATTTGTTTTTTAAACAAAATTGTCGATTGTTTGACTTTTAACACTTTCAGAATAAATTACATGGTTTATTTTTCGAACTAAAACTTAAAAAAAAAAAAACATTTCTCAGCTTTTATATCATTTCAAGACATTATTTTGAAATAACTAAATTCAAATATTCCTACTTTTTTCTTTGACTTGTAATTGAACTTTTAATTACAACTCTTACGGCTTCACGATTCGATAAAAATATTTACTGTATTAAAAACATTAAAGTCAAATTTGAATATAAATTTATAAAATATAATTTAAAATTATATTCTTTTTAATGTTGTTGAAATTATATACATGATATATTGTCAATAAATAAATATTGTAATACAAGTATCATTAAACTTCACATAATTTTTTTTTAATTTAATAAAAACTAATATGTTACTGCCATAAATAAAGTTTTTATTAAAAATTCATTCAGATATGTTGAGCTTTTCTAGATAAATGAAATAATTAAAATAAGAATTCATATACAATTTAGTGAATAATTGGAAAAAATACTGGTATACTATATAATATTTTTCTATTCTCGAAGAAGTTACATCGAAATAAAATTAAAATCAAAATAAAAAATTTAAATCTATCTTAAAAATAAATCTGATTTTAACTTAAAATTATAGTCATACCAAAAAATAAAAAAAAAAACAAAAAATACAGAACAATTTTTTCATTTTTTTATTTTTTTTTACGAGAAATTCTATTTATAACTATAAAGGAATATTTATAAAATTAAAGAAACTTAACTTTTTGATGATTTAAAATTTATATGTAATCTTATACACTAAAAAATTTTTAAATATCCATAGAAATTGTTGAAGTATTTAATAACTTAATAGTATTTTATATTAAGATAATACCTCTACAAAATTAATTATTTAATATATATGGTTATTATACAAAAAACCAAATTTTGATTGGAAGTATTACGCAATTAAAAGATAAATTGAAAATACCATTCATAAAAATATATATATATACTTCGGTTTGTCAATAAAATTTTAACTGTATATTTTCACGCATAAAAAATAAATAGCTTTCAATACAATTTTATTTTTATTATACACATCTTTTCCGTGTTGATATTGTTTTTTCAGCCATTTTTTGAACACGAATCGATGTTTCTGAAGCAATAAACTCAGATTTTAGACTCTCGTCTAAAACACGTCCTGTGGAAAAATCAACTGTTATATTAATGCATATTAAAGTTATTTTTATTTATATTATTTTCTTATAATATTATCTTATATTATTTTCTTATTTAACAGTGATTGATCTATTAAATTAAATATTTAATTACTTTTATTTTCCAAACTGTTTATTAATAAAAAAAAAATAATAAAAACATAAAGTAATAAAAATCATATAGCTATATATATATTAACATTACGAGGAATTTTCAAGTTAAAGTTGAAAACTTATTCTAAATGATTAGAAATAAATAATAATATTATATTTTGTTAAGTATAATGATATATAAATATAAATATATATATATATATATATATATAATTAAAATATCTTTTTCAAATAATCTAATAGTATAATTTAATAGTTTTAAATTATACGAAATGAATTATTTAAGAATATGACATTTATATTACAAGTACCTTCATGTCTAATGACAACTGTATTTTCAATTGGGCCAAGCAACTTCTTTGTTTTTGAATTTGGTGTTAATGAGCTTGGTGAATATGATGATTTATCGTCAATCTAGATTAAAAATTAAATATAAATAAAATAATATAAGCAGATTCTATAAATTTGTAAAATTGATATCTTACCAAACGAACTTTTTTAGCTGACTGATACCTCACTGTTGGTAAGATAATATCTTTAGTGCAGGTATTATTTGGAGACTGTAGAAAAAGTTAATTATTATTGTTAAATTTATTATTATAAATTTAATCCTTCGAAAAATAGTGAAAAATCAATTTTTTATTCTTGATTTTCACTAAGAACTTCAAACCAATTAAATTAAATGCATGGAGTCGAAATGTAATATCAAAAAATAATAAAAAAAATTAATGTTTTGTTAAATATAATAGTCACACCTTATTTTCTTTTGAAGATAATGTAAATTTAAGCTTTGGACTCTTTTCAGCGTTTCCCTTTGATACAGGCGTGAGAAGACGATCATTGATTCGACCATGAACATTTTGAATCAAATCAGTGTCTGTACCATGAATATATAAACTAATTGGAGACTTGATACTATTATAATCGCTTTTTAGCGGTGTAGTTTTCTTCGAAACTTCGTCAAAGAAGTACGCGGGTGGTTTCTTTCTTCCTAAGGTAGAAGTTTTCGGACTTTTTCCGGGTGTGAGGAAAAGTCTTACTTTTGGTGATTGGAGAATCTCATTTTGATGAATTTTGGGAGGTAAAGGAGAATTACTGTTGCGATCATCGACTGCAACATGGGGAGTAATTTTCGAACTTGAAAACTTCGATGTCACTTTTAAAGCCATTGTCTCATGTTCCAACTGTGGAGTTGTTTTGACCAACACCTTCGAAACAACTTTTGGAGTTAATTTCTTCGATTGAGCATAAGACCTTTGGTCGATTAGAGGAACTTTAACCGAAGACTTGCTCATTATTTTTTGAGTTGTCTTTTGTTCAGTTTTCATTTTTAAATTGTGTTTATTGATATGGGGAGCTCTTTGAACTGATGTTTTTAAAATTTCTCTGGGTGTTACTTTAATTTTTTGCAAATCCGATAAATCAGAACCTGGTTTATTAAGTTTAGGCGTGTCTTTCGTTTGTTGTAAATCTATTAAATTAGAGACTTTTTTCACCACTTTCGGAACGGTTTTTATATTAAGTTTTGAAATTAGCTTACTCGTAATTTTTTTATCTTGTACTTTTTTCGAACTACTTTTCGTTTCCGGGCGTGATTTCGTCAATACAGATTTCTGACAATTCTTTGCTTTATAATATGAAGGATACCGATGATTTAATAATTGTTTAGATTTAATCAATGTTTTATTTTTCAAATCAGCTGGAGAATTAAATTCATTGAGCATATTTACCAATGGTTTGCTTTTAACGGTAATATAATTCTTATAATCTATACATTGACTAAGTGTATTTAAAAATTTCGTATCGTCTTCAACTTCGGTAAAAGTTTTATCTTGAATCCCTAATTTATAAAGAGTTTCTAAACATTTGCTTTCCTCATTATTAATGGGATCTTCGCTATCAATTTCCAGCATCAATTTAGCAGTATCCAAACATCTCTGACGCCTCTTAGCTAATTCTATCAATAATGAACAATCTTGTTCGTTATCACTACACGAATCCTCATTAATTTCTGTTTTTGAGCTTTCTACAGGGCTATATAGTAATAATTCAAAATCTTTTTCAAAAATTTCTTGATCATTTTCTTTTAACTCTTTATTACTTAGAATCTCAAAATTCTCATAAACTTTTTCTATACTTTGCTCTAAGTCTTTATTACTCTTTAAGTTAGATTCATTATCAAAAACTAACTTATCGTTTATTTTCAAATCCATATATTCCTTTATGAATGAATAATCATTATCGGTATTTACCTTTTCATCTTTCTTTTTTTTAGGTGATTGGCCTTTTATTTCATTTGTATCAAAAATAATTTTAGATTCAGATTTAGATCTTAGTGCTTGAATAACTTTTGTTTTCAAATCACTGTCTAATTTTTTACATGGTTCAGAACTTCTAATATCGATAGTACTATCATCTAAGGAAGCCATTTGACGTTCACAAATCGTCAACATTTCATTCATACTTACTTTTGAAGATTCTGTACTATTTATTGAATTTTTTATAGTATTGGCTTTATTATCACACATCATGTTACAAACTCTTTCCCAATATTCAAAAGATTTGTCCGCAGTAGGTGTAAATTGATTTACAGGACTATTAATATTAGATATAATTTTATTTTTTGGTGTTACAAAATTTTTAAATACTTTAGATGACATCCTACGATTCGGTGTATCATTAATGAGTTTTAATATATTTTTTGAAGTTGCATTAAAGTTTTTATTTTCTATTTTATACTTTGGAGTTTCAGTATTTTCAAAACCTGAACCAGTTATATTCATTAATGATGGAGCCCATTCTGGCATTGATTCATCTTCAATAAATTTACATAGTTTTCGAAATTCTCCAGTCATTCTATGCAAACTAATTCCAGAGTTATTACCTGAGTATTGTTTTGTTGGAGATTCTGATGATATGACCGAATCTTCTATTATTGATACTAATTGTTCAGTGAATCTTGTAGGAGTTTTTTTAAATTTCTGAGATAATCTGTTTAACAAGCTAGAATACTCTTGAGAACATTCTTCTACATTTTGTACATTTTCTTCTATTGGTGATAATGCTTGTTCAAGTGCTAGTAATGTATCCCATACATCAGGTTTATTCATGTCTGAGATTATTTCTTGATTATTTGTTAAAGGCTCAACTGGTGTTGAAAAAAATCTTTGATTCACTTTATCTAAAAAATATAAAAATAAAAATTATTAATTTAACTTATAATACATACATCCTTTATTAATATAGTAATTAATAAATATCATTTTTTAAATTTCTAAAAATATTTTTAATAAAAATTATTAATAAATTAATAAAATATTTTATAAAACTAATTATAGAAATCAAGTAAATTTTATAAAAAAATTTGTATACTCATAACAAATAAAACAATTATATTATTTCAACTTTATGGTATTTAATTATAATGTAACCATTTTAAATATTGTTTTACCTTGGGTAGAAATTTCTATTACATGCTCGTTAGCTTCATGTATGGATTTATTTTCCATACTTAGAGCATTAGAATTACTGGAAAATAGTTTAAGGATTTCATTATTTGAATTTGGAATAATATTTTCTGTTTTTTCATTTGTATTTAACTTATCACTGAGTTGAACCAATTCTTCCAAACCTATAGTTGAATTTTCAATACACTGAGTTTTCACATTTTGCATTTCTATGGAATTTTTAATGCTGAGATCTAAAGAAGATTCTTTAATAGTTTTATCTAAACTTGCAGTAATATTATCTTTCGAACTTTCATTCAAGTTAAATAAATGATCGACTTGACTAGAAGCTATATTTAAATGTTCACTGGTATCATTTTTTATGATATTTATATTTCTATTTACATTATCATTTATTGACGTTGAAATCAAATCTTTTGAAATATCAGGATCCTTACTTATACTTAAATTTATAAAATTATCAAAAGACTTGCTTTTCTTCAAACCATTATCAAAATTACTTATTACTAAATTAGATATAAAACTTTCTTTGATTGGCGTTTGTAAGCTTACAAGAGTTGTCGAATTATATTTTACAGCTAACGTAGATGTAATATCCATGCATTTATTGTCCAAGGAATCAACAGATATTTGCATTCTTTTACTTTCCGAAGAATCAAATAAGATAGTTCTATTTACAGAATCAGAATCTTCCCTACCTAAATTAAAAGAAAAACTTTTTTAATTCATGATAACAGATAATTTTTTAATCAAAGAAAATTATAGTCTTAACAAGAAAAATAAAAATTAATTGATGCATGTATTCAGTTTCTAGGTTAGAATTCTATAAAATACGTTATAAAAAAATTTAAATATGAATATAAAATGATAAAAATGAATTACTAAATAAATACATTATTCTTCTTAAAAAAGAATTACATTTCATATTAATAAATAAATTGGAAATAAGATATACTTATTGCTTACTTTGAAAATCTATTAACGAGTTTAGAAATCCATTTGACCATCTTCGTCTATTAAAAGACATTTTAAAACTTCTCTAAAATTACTATGAAATTTATTAGAAATTGAATAATCTTTTCAGAATAAAGAAAAATACCACTTCAATAATCCTATTTCATTCAAACTATTTGTAAATATTCATTTTTGTTTTCACATAAATATTGAATTCCTAACGTTCAAAACTTCAAAAGTCAGTGTTACCAATATGAAAATATCAAACACAAGCATACCGAACAATACTTGATTCTAATTATACATAACAGAAGGGATTGATAATAGTTCCTAACAGTACACATTGTGCACATTTTTGTTCTAATTTTTGCTTATTATTAAAATTTAATTTATTGAATTACATATTTAATAAAAAAAAAATTAACTTAATTATTTATTGATAAATATAAATTGAAATCTATATTTCATTATCATCAAATTAGTGCGCAGGTACTGTTTGTATATTATTGTTTGGTCATTAAATATATATTGCGGTATATGTTTTATAACTACTATTAAATTTTTTCTTGTTTGATAATTAAACATGTGTTTTATGATAGGCGAGGTTAAGCGTAACATCAAGGTTTCAATTACTTACTTCTCCAAAACGTATTTCTGTTAAAATTAGTTACTATGATTTCTTATATTTTACGGAGAAGTAAACTTTTTGTGTAAGTATACGTTACAAAAAACGATAATAGGCATTTGGGTAACAAAGTAATTAAAAACAAACAAATGTCGAAAATTGTGGAGTCGTTGAAGAGGCTGAGTGTGGAAAACGGTGGAACACGTAGACCTGAAAAAAACAGATTGCCCAAATGTAAGGGTGAATTTGTTTTATCCGTTGAGGAGGTAGTGTCTAACAACAGGCAAAACTATGTTCTTGATATTTGTGGAACCCAAAGGTAAAATTTTAACGATAAAAGTTTAAAAAATTTTTAATATTTTGAATTTTTAAACATTTTTTTAACAATATTTGTATTTACAGTGAACCAGAGTTCAGAATTGGTGTTGCATTATCAAATCATTCTTGCATTGTTTACTCAGCTGGTGAAATTTTCAGTAGAATCGCTACTCTCAAACACAATCAGTCATCTATCATTGGTGTTAAATTTAGTCCTACCTCGCGTAATATTATTTATATAGCTTATAACGATGGCAATGTTATCGCTTGTGATTTACGAGCTAAAGGGAAAGTTATTGCAGAATTCAAAGGTTTTTATCCATCATTAACTGTATTTTATATCTTATAGTAAGATTTTTATTATATATGTGTTAAAAGTTTTGTAAAGTACTTATACGTGTATGTAAATTGCTCATTTATAATATATAATATATTTGTATTTGAAATTTAGATAATACAGAAGATGGAAAACTCAAACCACTTGCAAGCTTTGACATTAATTGCGATGAAAGGCTTATAGCAGGAGGAACAGAACACATTGGTGGGGATGCTTTTATACTTTTTTGGGACATTAGATATAGTAATTCTAAGATTAATGGTAAAGATAATTTGCTTGGTGGATATTGGGAGTCGCACATGGATGATATTACTAGTTTAGCATTCCATTCAAACAAGAGAGATATTCTTGCATCAGGAAGTACAGATGGTTTGATTAATGTTTTTGACCTTACACAAACTTCAGAAGATTCTGCTTTAACATATTCATTAAATACGGAATCTTCAGTGGTAAGAATGTAAATCTTTCATAAAACTTTATTCTCATTTTCTCTTTCATAAACTTTAAATTAGCAAATTTAATATTTTATATCAAATTTAATATAAATTTAATTTACTATTATTCCAAAGCTGTAAAATATCAAAAAATATATATTATTCCTATTTTTAATAATAAATACTTTTGTTTCTTATGAACAAAAACAATTATAATGCTTTAACAATTCTATATAAACTTATTTTAAATCAATAACAATTTTTAACTATTTTAAATACAAGGACCGAATAGGTTGGCTTACGAATGATAACTTATGGTGTACAACCCATACACATTCGCTTCAATTATGGAACTGTGAAGATGCTACTCCTTATAATAAATTTGATAGGAGCGACCTTGTTTTGTCTCAGGTAATAATATTAATTATGTATATAATTTTGAAAATTTTTAGTGAAATCTGATATTTTTAAATATCTACACTTATAGAATGATGATCCAGATACTAGTTATTTGGTGCGAATACACGCTCCAACTACATTTGGTAATCCTTACTTGCTTGCTGGTTCAAGCTCAACAAAAGGGTATTGTATAATGCTGTAATAAATCAACAATATTTTTATATAGTAAAAATGATGTTAATATAGGAATCTTATTTACTTAGTAATCTTCTAAAATGTCTAAGTTTTGGAAAAAATAAATTGGAACCATACTACAATGTATTAGGAAACAAGCAAATTGTCCGTGATAGTTGGATGCACGAAAAAGTAAAATCATTTTATTGCAGTTTATTTTATTATAATTTTTAATTTTTTGATTCCAGTTAAGAAAATTAATTAATTAAGGAAATTAATTTTTTTAGAGCGGGTCTTTAGTCACAGGAGGTGAAGCAAGTATTGTAAATATTTGGAGACAAACTGAGATACCTTTAATTCAGAGAAACGCAAATCACAAACGACCAACAAAAATTGGAGCAGAAAAGAGTCGCGGCGATAAAAATCACAGGACTAAACCATATTAAAATTGCATAATTTGTTTATATATACAAGAATTCGATCAATATTTTGTGAATGATAAAATTTTTATAAATAATAAAAAGTAATTATTATAGATTGAAGACTAAATAAATGTTGTATAAGTTTTTTATTTTAAAAATATCTTGCTATAAATTAAATATAATTTCCGATTATAAATAATCTTCATATATATTCCTTTAATTACAAATTTTTAAGTTGGCTTATTAATATAAATATTAATATTTGAATAACTTAAAATAGAAAAGAATCACAAAATATGACTGAATTTCAATAATAGTAAAACTATAATCAAGATTATTTGGTATAATTTTATGTGTGTTATGTATTAAGTATAATAAAAGATTTTTAATTAAAATTTAACAAAAAATTTTTTATTGAACAAAAGAAACAAAGTATCGATATGAACTCAATAGTTTAATTTATGTAAATATACTTATTCAAAATTGTTTCAAAATGTTTTAAATTAAATTAAAATTAATATTTAACATTACTTTACATGAAAAAAGTATATGCTTATTATGTTTATTTTTAGAACTGAATATTTTTGATATTATTTTAATAACTGCAAATTGGCAGCAAAAGTAAAATAATTTGTAAACAAAGGATCCATCATAAATTGCAAAACGATTATTGGAAATCCAAAAACATACTTCAATCCTAAACATTGCTAAAATTTCAAGACAAAACAAAAAATATATTAAAGATGTAAGAGTTTTTAGTAATAATAAAATATTTAAAAGTATGTTTTTACATTTGTTATTAAAAATTAGATACTATAAATTAATTAAAATAACTTAAAAATAGAATGCTTTCTTTTTTCTTTTGTTTTATTGTATATTACCCTTTTACAATATGCTTTATTACAATAACATTTTTATGTACATTTATAATAAATAAGTATTATTTTGTCGCTTAAGTGGCTAGCTTTACTGAACAATGTATATGACATAACAATTGAAAACTCAATACATGTTATAATATAATATAATATAATGAATACGAATTTATCGTATTTTAATGGATGAGAGAAAAGTAATGCATTCGTATTCGAGATTATGCAGACGCGCAACACACACCCAGTTACTCACGTATACTGTCTACCGAGAAAAGACAAATACTCATAGAATAAACTTTACAGAATATATCAAATATATTGCTCGATTTATACAATCGATTATACAAAGTACATATACTTATCGCCTAGAGGCTTCGAGGCAATCAATATTATTCACATTGATTATGTTAGAATTTCTTTACGTCGTGAGTAAAATTTTAATTATATAAGATTTAACAAGGATAAAATTTCAAAAAAGGCGTATCCATAATATTTCCAAAAATATATGTAGCGTAAGACAATCGCAGATTAATGTTTTTTCACTTTTTTCTATATACGATACGTATTTCGTAATTCGGTATCGAGTTGTAGTAAGAAAAAAAACGCTAGCAAAACTCGACAAATCTTATTTATATGATTTATTTTTCATTATTAGTTGCGTTTTTTAATTTTTTATCGCTGTATCGAATCATATCGAAATTAAAAGTAATATTCCATTACCACAGGGATGGATATTCGTTAAGAATAAACATCTGTTATTTTAAATATTTTTTTATTGACACAACTCATTATATTATATATTTTAGCATGTATTAAATTTATTTCAACAAACAGAATTTTCTACTCTAACTTACTTATAAGTTTAACGATTTTGCATAGAAAAATATTAAATCAAATAAATGAGATAATAAAAGTCGATTTAAATTAAAAATATGCAACTTAATTATTAAATAAGATACATTTTTTAACGTCTTGTTTAATCTCAGTCTATCATAATTGTAACAAGTATTGATTCATATTGTTACTATTATTTAAATGAAAATAATATCATCCTAAGGTGTGAAGGTATTATAAATCTGCATTTAAACGAATAGTTTTTAGAACCAAAATTAAATTACAAATGTTAATGTTTAAAAAACAATACATTTGATTGTTTAATCTTATCTATAGTTTTAACGAATGAAGATGTTCTTATTAATTTTATTATACAGATTTATATTAATATTTTTAAAATATTATAAAAACTAAATATTATTAAAAATTTTAATTTTTTTTTATATAATCAAAAATAAGTTTTTACGATTTGAAACTATTAAGAAAAATATTGAAAATCACAGATGCATAATCTTAAAAAAAAATTGAGTTTCTAAATTACCGGAAAACGAATAGTACAGTCAGTTATCACATTTATGATTTTTTTATCTCCATTAGATCAAAAAAGTTACAGATTATAATGTATAAAAATAGTTTCCATGAACATCACTTGTGAGACTAAAAGTACAAGATACTATTTGGTCTCTTTCATCGAACAATCCATTTGAAAAAATAAGCGTCGCATTAATGGAAAAAGTTTTACTTCTCGTAAACTATAACTATTAATATATAATATAATAAATGAGATTTACAATTAATGTTACTATCAGACTAAGACAGTAAAAAAGAAATTATTAATACTTTTTTGTATACAATCTTTTTTTTTCTGTCTGTGCCTAACACTTTAAATTGTAGAAGTTAAAGTACTATTATAGGCCCCGTTTCACTACAATTAATAATGATATAAAACTAAAACTTTTCTGAAATTATTTTAAAGAAATAAGTGTCAACTACGTTTTTCCCTTTGCTATACATAAAGATGGGAATAGTCGATGTTTATAATTTACCTTTTACCATACTATATCTTAAATTCATAAAGACTAATTCTTTCGTGATATACGGAATGATTAAGTTTAACTACGATTCAATGCAAAATAATTTATCATCCTCCATCAAACTTATACACAATATGATTTCTTTTAATATTAGAATTTGAAAAAAGTCCTGTTCTTGATAAATTTTGTTATCTCCTAAATATGACGTAAATATAATATTTGTTTCATAAATTTCTTAGTTTCAAATATTAATTATTCTATAAACATTTCATAAAATTAAATAATTTTTTAAAAATAATATATTTTATAATTTACTTACATTTTTACTTACATTTGTATAGTATCGAAGGAAATATTTTTTGTTCATATAAAATTTTATTATTGTAATATATTGATAGTATTATTAACATCAACTAAATGATAAATAATTAATAATTATTATAAAATAAAAATATATTTGCAATAGTTTAAATATACGTTGATAATTTCATTAATTTTTTTGTAGAAAATTATAATTTTTATAAAATATTTTATTTTAACAACGATAAAATTTGAACAGGACCTTGTTTCGCCGTAGAATTAAATTCAATTTATTTTACAGTTAAACACTTTACAACGATTAAATGCATTATTCTTACGCACACCCAATTATGCAATAACAATAAGGTATTTATTTTTCTCATATTTTCGTAAATACGGTAGTTCTTAATCGGTAGATAAATTTCATAATTTATATTTTTTCTCGCAATTGTAATACTGTATTGGAATTAAAGGTATAAGCTATTGTCATTATGATTGATTGAGAAATATCGTTCATTTTTTTATATATCAAGTTCACCTTACGATATTTCATAGATTTTTATTTTCGTTACTTCTGCCATCACATGTTATTGATTGACAAGAAAATTTATTTGACCCTATTGCACACTGTGCACCTTAGCTTACATCTTATATTTATTATTATAGCATATTGATTTGTCTCATAATATTTCTAAGTAAAAAGACATTCCTCGATTTGATTGGTTTTTAATCTTTTTTTAATTAATTAAGACCCTTTGCAATATATAGTTTATCTTTATTCTTTGGAAAAAAAGGCAATAAAAATCTAACCTTGATATTGTTTTAATTATTAAAAATCAATCAATTTTTTTATACATTATGAAAAAAAGTAAACGGTACTATATAAATGATAAATAAATTGTTAATAATTACATATAAATTCACAATTCCAATATTGTATTATTATGATATACAATGTTCAAAATTATTATTCATATGAGCTTAACCCTTAACTTCGTCTTTTATACATATATTTTTTAAAAATATATTTTCCTTTATGTAGCATATATATAATAAAATTTTTGTATTTAAATAATATATTTAAAATTTCGTTTTATTTTAATATTTTCATATATTTGAAAATAAAAAAATGTTCTTATTGATTTCTCTTAGTATCAATAATAAATGTAAAGAAATAGATAACCAATTACACAATGATTCATCTTACATAGTGTTATAAATGGACAACCTTTAGTAATAGTTATATAAAATAATAAAAGAAATTATAATGAGACACTGGCAGTGAATGAATCTGAAGTAAACATCGAACGTATGAATTACAATTTGTTTTACCAATCAACTTTGTTCTGAATTATATAATACAATTATGTGATACATCTTCTTTTCCATCAAAAATTTTTTCTCCATGACACTGTATGTTGTATGAAAAAAGAATGACTTATTATATATCATGCGTTCACACAAATATCGTAATTAAATTTTTCGATTTTAATCTCACTTATCTCGTTTTTTTATTTTTTAAATTTACAATAAAATAATATTTTTTTTTGTATAGAAAATATTATTTTATTGTACTTCTTTTGATATCATTGTATTAGAAAAATTCTAGTATGACAATACATATACAAACTTGTTAAGAGTTATATAATCTTCTATGCACAGATTATGTGCTCGAGTTTTCATAGCTGATAACAAATAAATACTATTGATTATAACATATAGAATCTACTTATAATTATATATCAATTTTCAAGAAAAATTTTTGCTTAAGTTTGATAAATTAAAATAAATTTGCGCATGATTAAGTACATTAAGATTGCCATTATCATATAAAAAATATCAGCATCAACTATTAATATATAACATTTGTGTTTTTCTTATTTTCATTCTTTTATTAAGAAACTGCCATTAAATAATGCTAATTAAATATTTACAATAAAAAAAAAATTCAATAAAATATGTATTATACATGATATTTCTATACTTCGTCAATTTTATAAATGCAATAAACAGTCAAAAGAGTATAATAAATGAAATTTTTTAATAAAAATGGAGATTTTTAAAAGGTATTATATAGCTATGAACAAAAACAAATGGTTTACATATGCAAATAATTATATTTTCCTGCAAAATTAAAAAACAAAATGAAAGAATTAAATTTATATTTTTTGTGATATATAATTTAAAAATTATTTTTGTTATGGACAAACTTATATTTTTCTGATATGGTTTAAAACTACTATACATTTTTTACGAAAAATACTTAAAAAACACTTAGATTTATAATGTATATTATGCATTTAAAATAAATGAAAATATTATTATTTTACACGAATAATAACATAATTTTAAGTGATTGAAATGAAAAGTCTACAGCAACTTTCTAAAAAATAAAAAATTTCTATTATATACTTTATTCCCTAAAATATCAAAAATATGACTTACAAATTAAATTTCTAAATATTTTCGAATATATAATTCAAAGTGTATTATTAAAAAATATTCACGAATTAATTTATAATTTTTAAAATATTTTAATTCGTTTTCTTAGTATTTTTTTATAAATTTCTGAAATACTAAGAATAGTGAAAAATAAAAAAATTTCATTTTTTATAGTTACCTTGGATTTTTTTCTCTTAAAACTTATATATTTCAAAAGTAATTAAAAAAAATATATTTAATATGATAAATATTTCATAATGTGAAACCTTTTATAAGTTTTTTTTTATAGTATTGCATATTTATTTGTTTGTAATTAATTTCTGAATAACAAATTGCTTACTATTCTTTTATTATTCTGACAATGATTAAAGTGTATTTATTTTCAAGTTTACATTAGGCCCTTTAGTTTCATCTGTCTCACTAGCGATCTCTTTTTCTGTTCACAGTAAACATATCTCATTATACCACTTCTTACTTTTAATTTTTTTTATTTATTTGTTTTATTTCATCCCAAAATCTCTGTATAATTGTCTTGTTCTCTCTCTCTCTCTCTCTTTTTTTGAATTTTAAAATGATATTGTCTAAAGAGGAAATAAGAAGAAAGAAATTAACATTTCAAATTGGCAGTAAAGAGCTTGTTTTCTTTTGAATAACAAGGAGAAAAAAAAATCGTCTTCCTTTCTAGAAATTCATTTCAGACATGCAACCACAAAAGATATATTCATGCATTCACACAAATCTTGTACATGTATCTATATGTAATTATATATATACATATATATATATATATATATATATATATGTGTATATATAAATATATTAATATTAATTTATACTGTAATTATAATTGTATTTTCATTTCCTTTATGTTTATCGCTACCAAACAGCAACAAATTCTCATTTTCATAAAAATTTTTAAATACTCCTCTAAAACGACATTACTAGAGCTGTAAATCATCTTACTTTTATCTTAACAAGCGATTCATCAACAAGTTTAGACCATTAAAACTTTTTAAGTTGCCTTTTGACTATACTCTTCAAAAATTTGTAATATTTTATCCATGTAATCTTTTTAAAACTCTGCAAGCAATCCGTAAAACCTTTATTATTGCTCTTGTATTTATTTCCTTTTTATTTTTTGAGATTTTGATTAATATTTCAGTGTTTACTTGATTAATTTATAGACAATGTTCGTCACAAAAAAAATGACTGACAAGTGAGTTTTTTTCAATACTTCCCTCAAACAATTATCAATAGAAATTTGATAAACTATATTTGAAATATTTTCGGGATACTATAATATTTACAATACGAATAAAAATTGAATTTTTTGATAACATATTTTAAATAAATATACAATTTACTTAAAAGTATTTAATTATTTGAATGCTAGTAACGTAGCTCGACCGTGTAATAATTAAGTCCATGATAAACAGTGAATGAACAGTTTCATTGAACAGGTATACATACATAAATATAAATTGTTCGAAATTTTTTATTTTAAAATTAAGATAATAATTTATTTTGAAAGTATGATGATTAAATATCATACTGACAATATAATATAATATGATACTAGTTTAAAAATTATTCGTTATAACTTTAAAAATACGCTTAATTATAAAAGTATTTTAAAAATCGTATGATGTTAATATATATGATCATAAAAGAATCATACAGCCTCAAATATTTTTGTTTTATATTTTAAATTCTTAGATTTTCTTAATCCATTAATATTTTCAATAATTTTAATTTTTATAAAAATATTTAATTTATCAATTCCACTTTTATAATTTAAAATTTTAATATTTCTTTATTCAAATATATTTTTAAAAAATTAATCATCTTGTATTTGTATCTGCTTCATCTAAATTTTAAAATGTTAAAAGAGGAGAAATAAAATTTACAAATTACTTTTTTCATACATCATCAATACAAAAACGTTTCGAAAAAAATGTTCAAAATTTTTATATTTTGAAAACGAAACAATTCAACAAATTATACCAAAAAATCATTTTTTTAAATAATATATATTATTATTTAAAAAATTATATATATAAACGTTTAAAAAGATCCAGTATCAAAGAAATTTATTTTCTAAAAATAAAAGAATTAATTTTTTAAAAATTTGATAACATCTATTAGATAATATTTCTAGCTTTTATGGAATTTAAAATGATATAATATAAAATATATAATATAAAAGAAGTTAAAAAGAATCAAATATTTAAATAATGTATCTAAGTTTTCAAATGTTGACTTTTTAATGATGATTAATTATGATGATATTCATTGAATAGAAATTTAGAAAAGGTAACATATAATTCATTTAAAAAATACAAATCTCTCTGAAATATTTTTAAACAAATGTTTTTTAAACAAAAAAATTTTTTCATTTATTAAGTTTTACAGTCTTTTTAAAACTGGAGTTCGAAGTAACGAACCTATTTCGTAATTATTTATTTATATTGTTTCGATTTGATTTGATAACATAATTAAGTTTCTCAGACATTTTACCTACATTTTACTAAAAGTAATTATTTAGTTTAAAAAAGTAGAGTACAACATTCTAATAACTTACATAATTAAATTAATAACAACAAAAATATTGTCTATTTTGGCTAATTTGACATCCTATGCGATAAATAAATGCTTGATAAAATTGACGCGTTTAGCGTTGATGCCATAAGTTATAATACAAAATGTATATAAAACATTAGCTATTTGTAATTTTAATAAACTTTTTAATTTTAGATAACACTTGAAAGACATTGACTGAAGAAGTGCACAAGCAACTGATGTCTCACGTTAAACCGAATTCGCAAAGATATTTATTTTACTACATATTTGGTTCTATGTATACAACGAGAAACTTCATTTCCTATTCGCGTTAAAATATCTCTAAACATAAATCAATGTAACCATTCATTCTCTGGTTAGCTACGCGAATCTCCACCCAGACTATTTACAAATGTACAAAATTCATCGATCCAGTACTAGGGAAGAAAAAAAAAGAAAAAAGGAAATAAAAGAGTTTCCTATATCTCGGTATATTATATATATATATATATGATTTATATTATCGAAACGAGCTATGCAGTCGACTCTATTTACCGATCCTCGCGTTTGCTAATGAAAGACGGCAATCAGAACGATTTGACCCTGCTTCTCGGGGTATGCTGGGTCTCCTCGTTCTGGCCTCCGTCGACACCGGCACGCGTCGGTGTTGGGATTAAATTAGGAGTCGCTGAGCCTCCCGTAGAGCCTCGCTCCGACCTGTTGAAATGCTTACGACCAAATCGTAAGATGCGTCACAAGAAGAGCACCTCCTCCTCGAGTGGTTGTTGCGGCTCGACTCGGTGTTGTTGAGACTGTGCTTGTTGTTGCTGCTGCTGCTGCTGCTGCTGTTGCTGTTGCTGTTGCTGTTGTTGCTGTTGCTGCTGCTGTTGCTGCTGCTGTTGCTGTTGAATGTGATGTTTGCGACTGTATGGCTCGGGTATGCGGGTGTTGCGCAGGGATCGATTCGACATGGAGAAATGACTGAGGGAGCTGGAGCCGTTGTTGTGGTAGTGGCCGAGGCCGACGAGGCTGGTACTGGTGCAAGTACCTCCGAGCTCCGGCGAGGACAGGGCCGACGAACTGCCCGCAATCGCAGGGCTACTGCCCGTACGCGAATGCCGGTCCGGGCTGTTGTTGTTCATTATGCTGCCACTTCTGTCAATTTTATCAATAGTAAATTAAACCAAACGATTTCAACCTTCTCGATGTGGTGGTGAAAATAAAGACAAAGAATGAATTAAAGGCACTGAGGGTCTTCGAGTCGTAAAAAAAATATTTGTGAAGTTTTGCTATACGTGTGTAATCGATTGCACGTTTTCGTATTCCTTTTTATTTAGCCATACTATTAAGAAAAATTAAACAATATTTCATACTTATTTAATACTTAATTAATATTTATTTAATATTTATTTAATACTGGATATTTCTTTTATGTTTATTTAATCGTGCAATTTGTTAATTTTTTATAAAAATAATATTGCTGAATTTATGATTAATCTTTTTAGTTTAACAACAACCAACTGTTTTGTACATTTTTTCATTTAAAAGATATCTATGAAATCTTTTAAAAGTATTACTATAATAGAATAATTTCAATAAATTAAATGTTATATTCAACATCAAACGTGGTATTATATTTTTTATATATGAATTTTACATGTATCGTACTAACATTAGCTTGTTTAAAGTTAATATATTCATAGTTACATTGTTGGATCATAGAGCATTTTTTAAAACTAGATATTTAATTTTTATAATTCTTTTGTCATAATATTAATCATATTTAAAACTTCATTTTGTCGAAACAAAAAATACAAAATTCAGTATTATAAATATATTTTCAAAAATTTAAATAAACTTTTAAAAAAGACTTAAATTAACTAATTGACTGTGTAATACTTAAACGAAAAAAATTTGTTTAAATATGATACACTTATAACTAATAAAACTTTTTCAGAGGTCAATCGATAATATTGGTTTTCAATTTGTATACAAATAAAGTACAAGTTTCACAAAAATAATCAAATATCGGTAATCATTAATATGAACAATTATTGTTAAAATAAAAATTATTTATCGTTATTATTAAACTTTAAACAAATTTTAATAAAATAAAAAACATGGTTGAGATAAGAAAAAACATGCAACCAATTTAAAATTATGATAAAATATTTTGAATATTATTAAATATTTAAATATCATTATTTTTTTTAAATAAATTCAAAATTAGATATTTTTAACCATAAATTTTGTAGCAAACCTTTGTTAAATATATTATTAGTTAATTTAACTTTAATAATACCTAATTTTCTCACAAAAATTCAATAATAATAGTCATTGAATAGTAGAAAACTAATGTTGAAAATTTTAATAGTTATTATTTAACATAAATAATTAATAACTTAATTTTACAATTATTTATAGTAAGATTAAGTTAAAATAATAAAAATAATTTTTCAAAACTTACAATAGAATTTGCTGAAACATTAGAAAATATTTAAATTAAAAATATAAATATTATAAATTTATTATACTATTTTATAAATTTGAAAGATTCTGTTAGAGAAAATTACAGAAATTTACAAAAAAATTCAACAATTTTTAATTAAAGTGAAAAAGTAACTATTAAAATTGGATTATACTTTTTTTATTTGAATATAAACTGAAGATAAATAATATTTTAATATTTTGTTATTCATAATTAAATAATATTCGTACAACTTGAATCACATTATATTATTATTATTATTATTATTATTATTATTATTATAAATAATTAATTATAAATAACTAAACTACTATATAATTTGAATTATAAACAAAGTAAAGTTTTTTATATGATAAGTTATAAAAAAAATAAATTATAAATTTGTTTAAATTTTTATTGACGTAGTTAATTTAATATAAACGCGATCAAAAATATTTAACTAAAAACAAAACTTACCTAATAAGTTTGATAATTCACTTATATAGATTTCATCTTTTCCTAATTATTCTTTTTATTAGTATCTATTTATTGATTATATATTTCATATAAAAAATGACGTTTTTCAAATGATACGACTATAACTAAATAATGATTTTATTACTATTGCTGTATTATCGATGTCATTTAAATATTTAAAAAACTTTTATCTCTTTTTATTTCATCATTATATTTTATTATATCATGTTGTTATCAAATTCAATCCTTTAAGTACCCAATATTAAAATATTTCGAGAAAAAAGTAAGCGAAATAGGTGTTAGGAATAAACACCATTACGTTAAAATTGTCGATTGACATAAAATATAAAAAAACGACAAAATTGCAATAATTTCTTCGATGAAATATAGCAATCGAAATGAAAAAACAAACGAACTACAAACCTGGAATTACTGTTGTTACTGCCGCTGGCCAATTTGAGGGGCAGCTGCTGTTTAACCGGTAGTTGTTGAACCTTCTGCTGATTCGTGGCGCTGAAGAGATTTTGCGGTATCATGCCCTTCTCGTCGGTTTGGGACTTCTTCCTTGAGGTCTGTCCACCGTCGCTGCCCCCAGAACCCAAGTTCGAGTGCGGCACGACGGGTACCGCTGTACTGGTACTCAAGGATACGCCCTGGCGTGTCAGAGCCTCGAGTTTCCGATAAAGTTGGTCGCGTTGCTTCTCGACGTCGCGTTGCTCGACCGAGAGCTGATTGCGCAATTTGTTGAGTTCGGCGCGCTCTTCGTCGAGCTGTGAACGCTCCTGTTGGGAGGCAACTCTGAATTCGGCGCGTTCGCGACTCAGTTGATCCTGTAGGTTCCGCAACTCCTCGAGTTGGCGATTCGGATTCGGCCGGTTGCTGGACTTGCTCATGCTGCCCTCCTTGAAACCGGCTTTAATAACGTACGGACGTAAGGACATTAATAATCAATCAATCGAACAAATCGATTTAGATAATAGCTTTCGTATTTATAAACAATATAAGCCCTTTATACGATAAAATTTTAAATTAGTCATATTAAGTTCATTTATTTAATTTATATTTCATATTTCATACATTGAAATTTTTTAGATTAGAATTTTTGTATACTATAAAAGTTTAATATTATTTTTTCATGATATTTTAGAGCTTTTTTTTTTTTATCGTTTAAAATTGCTACAATATATATTATATGACATCATGAGAAATGACTCCAAATTTTAGATTTCTTTTGATAATTAATAAATTGTTGTCTTAAGCTAGACATATAATATATAAAATAAATTATCTTACCTAATTGAGCTTGCAATCCCTCGATGGTTGTCATTTGATTGCTGATAATGCAAAGCAGGGTATGTACATAATGTGAAAGCCTAACGGCTACTTCACGCTGATCTCTGTAAGCATCAAGCTCGTCTTCTTCTTTACCCTCGATTGGTTCAACTGTGGACATTTCATTTTTAGACGAAGGTGGTGAAGCATTATTCAATGCTACTGAATCCCGCCACGGATAACGTTCCTTAAATTAAATAAAAATGAAAAATATTAATTTGTTCTCTAAATTCCTATAATCTAAATATTTTATCAATATAGCAAGGATTACGTTTATTCGTATGATTAAATAATTAATAATAATAATTTTGCTGCAACTACTTTTCTCTGTTTTTAAACATAATTTTTAAAATTAAATCAACAAATGTTTCCTTTTCTACGCTGCACGGAATAAATTATTTTTAATATATATCGATAAACCTTTATAAAATATTTTTATTTACATAATTCAAATAATGTGAGTCACAGTTCCATGTGTAAACAGAGTTTGTAACTTTTTTCTCAAAAAGAACACTATTTGATTATATTATTTATTATATAAAATATAATTTATATTATTTTAGAAAGTCAATTTCAAAAATTCAATATTGATTATAAAATTGTTTACAGAAAGTATTATTTTTAATATTTTTTGATTTTTTCAAAATTTATCGGACTATTAAATAAATTTTTAAATATTAAAATAAAAAATATAAACTAAAATACCTTATTATGATCGAATCCAGCAAACGTCTCCGCTCTGCGAGGAACCGCAAGCGAAGGAGGTACGTAAGCGTCGCTGTGACGTTCTCCAGCCGAACTAAGACTCCTGGAGAGGGTTCCACCGGTCGCGCCACAAGATAACGAGCTTGCAAGCCGCATGGCTTCTTGAACAGCCTCAAGTGCCTGTAATTAATAATTTTTAAACTTATAATTAACTTATTTCATCCATTCGTGTTACATTAATATTATGATTAAAAACGCTTCATAGGTAACACAAAACTTTTTGATTTAATTTACAATTTATATTTAAAAGTAAGACTTCTATCAAATTAATCAATTATAAATATATATATATGTTTTTTTTTTAATAATATTTGAAAAATATATTAAAAATTTTCAATATATATTTTATATTGTATATACAATTTGATTTTGTTACTTTACATTGAATACGTATTTACTTTATAATGATGTTATGCAATGTAATACCTCTTGCCACATTTGTGTGGAATTTATTCCTTCTCCGCGTACAAGCCTCAAATAATCTGGTATCTCTTTAAAATCTCTATCTAATTTATCCACGTCATTTTCATTTGGTAAATTAATCACGTGATGTAGTCTCATATGTAATTCCATTTTCTGTTCAAATAACGATGCTTGCTCTTCATCTTTTTTCTTTAATTCGTCTATAAACAGTTTTTAATAATAAAAAATAAGAATTCTTGAATATATATGTTTCGGTATATATATAAAGTATATATAAAGTAATGAAAATGAAATATTTACCAAGTATGCTTTGTAATCGTGTTTCTTTGGCAAGTCTAAGTTTCTCTTCAGAGGACAATTTCGATATAGATAGTGAACGTGTATCCCTTAATTCATTTATCATATTATTTTCGATAAAATTGGAAGTTTCATTGTCAGGCTCTTGTGGACATGTTTCCACTGCTGCTCTGATTGATTTAACCCATAGATGTTTGTCACGCGGCTCTTTTACCTACAACAAAAGGATAGCATTCAACGAAATTCTAATTTTTTAATAATTTATTTAATAAATAATGCTTATACTTTAGGAAAATTATAAAAATATTATTTTATCAAGCTTTTTAATGAAAAAAAATAATTTTATTTTAAAATATTGCTCTTAAAATATTTTTACAAATTTAAAAATATGTAAACACACTAGTAATAATTAGTTAAATGTAAATGTGTTCAATAGAATTGAAAATATATGTAATCATAATACTTATATAATATATATTAGAACATTAAAAGGTGTTTTTGTTAAGTATTAAAATAAAAGTAAAGTATGCAATATATGTAAATATGTTAATTTTTAATAAAAAATATTTTGCCATTTTATAAAATAAATAAACATGTTACAAAAATCATATAAATTAATATGAAATTCTTTCAGATATTAAATTATTATATTAACAGGTTATATCTAGTCATCGGTTACAAAAAATTGATTTCAAGAAAATCATGTTTAAAATTCTAATAATTGAGTACTAGTTAATAAGTAATTCTTCAATATCGATAAACTTACACAGTTCTTATGCGATTCTTATACAACTTTCGATTATACTTCAAGAAAATAATTGAATCAAAAAGTAGATATTTCAAACAGGATTTTCTTGAAATCAATGTTTTATTACAATTAAAAGCTGTTACCATGAATTAAGAAAACTATTGAACCAAAATGCATAAAATTTATACATTTATTTCAAATATAAAAAATTCAATATTGAATGAAGAAAGAACAACTTTATTACGAATTTATTTTTTGAACGATAAAAACACAATTGTTTTTCACAATATTTTGTTTGTTTTTATTAAGAATAAAGCTTTTAGAAGCTAAATAATTTTATTTCTTTATTTTAGATAAGTTAATTTTAAAAAATCGAGATCACTTATTACTGCTTAATAAGGGTACCTTCACTAGTCGATTTTATGACATTATTTTATAATAATTTGAACTTAAAAATTTAGAAATTTTCTTTTATAATAGTACAATACAATGAAACAATTCTATAATTGATCTTCTAACTAAATATAACCCTTTAAATCACATACCAAAATATATACAAGCAATGATGTACCTTCAGTTCAAACATCTCTGGTTCACTTGGATTGCTGCTTATGAGGTAAATGCCGCGTGACTCTTGACCTGCTTTTTCACGCACCAGTAATTTTTGCAATGAGACAACACCTGCTTTATTGTCAGGAACGAAAAATGCATATTTTTGTTCCCCAGCCAAAAAGAATAATACATCGGTAAGGCAGACAACAACAACAGGGACCATTTTTCCCCTGCCTTGCATGAGCCAGGCTGTACCCTCGAATTTCAAATTTCGATTGGACGCGAGAATATCGGATTTTTTAAATTTTTCACCACGATATGTCGCGCATGATTTGGGATCAATCCTAAAATTATGAAAAAATGTATAAATAACTTCTGAAACAATTTGATACTAGTTTTTTAATATTTTTTTATACATTTTTTAAAATAAAAATTAGTAATTATAAATTAATACTTGTATTTAATTTTATAACGCTGTGTAAATCATCCATAATCTAATTTTACAAGTTCTGTTTTTTTTAAATTATTTACTGACCAAATTATAAATTCGGATAAAAACTTTTTAAAGCAATTTTTAATTTTTCTTTAATCTTTGAATTATGAAAATTGATTAGAAGATTAATGGAAATATTTTATCTCAATTATAGCTTAGTATAATATCATATTTTTGTTAAAATAATGAAAAATAATATTACTTGTGATAAATATCTAATTTTCTATCTGTGCGTTCTTTGTCTGCAACACATGCATCAACTTCCCCTAATATTTCTTTAACGAGGCTCAAAGCTTTACGAAGATTATCAGTTTCCTCTATAGTGACTCCAGTTTTAATTAGTGGTTCTACTAGAAGAGGATATTTTGTTAATCTTTGGGTAACAAAAAGTATACACTCAGGTATACCCTTTTTCTTCAGCAAAGGATTGTTCTAAAATAAAAAAAAAGTAATTTTATTTATAAGAAATTTAAAAAACTATTCAATTATAAAATGAGTATCAAATTATTAAAATTAATATATTTTAATTTTATTGAAACAACATCCGTAGTAAAATCTAAAAAATATTTTTAAAAGCGAAAATAATGAAATTAACATCATAATATTTTCAAATATTTAAAAATTTATATATTTTAAATGTCAATTCAAATATCAAATTACAGAAATTAAAAATATTTAATTTTAATTATCAGAAGAAAATTATGCATTATTAAAAATGTAGCACCTAATTCATACAAGACTTTAATTTTTATCTTTTTAAATACATTGTTGTATTATGTCCATTAATTAAAAATATTAATTAGATAAACAATACCTGACAATGTCGAACGAATCTAGCAAATCGCGTATCGACCTGCTGATGTTGCTTGTACACGTCAACTGCGTCCCTGTGCCTACTGCAAAATTCCCCGTACGCACTCTTCATACTGTACGAATTTTCTCCTGAAAATTGGTCTATCAGTATGTCTGCTATAGTGGGCACCACAGCATTCTCGGACTGCCGGATCCGTAGCTTCGATAAAAAATCGAAGTGAATATCCATGAGATTCTGGAGTTTGGGAAACATGCGATCCAACACCGAGGAATTGAGATTGAAGTGACGCTGTAAACCCTCGACGAAAATTCTTTGCATTGCGAGTAATACGAGGCAGTGATGTTTCTCCGTAAGTATGAATTCGTAGATATGCTCCTGACGCTTTACTTCGCGCTCGTTGTTGTCGACCAAGCGCATCGCAACCTTACGGCCGATCGCCGCACTCCAGGAGTCGGGTTCCTCGCGACCGAGTCCTAATTCGGGCCGCAAACTGTCGAACTCGTCGAGACTAAACTGATGCGAGTCATCGAAATCAAACTCTTCCAAACCACTGAAATAAAGCCGATTTTATCGTTTGATTTTAAAAACATATCTATAAAAGTAGTTTATAAAAATAATATCTATCTAGGTTTTTAAAATTTAGATTAAAATCAATTTTTCAAACATACATATATATAAATTCAAAAACTAATCGTACACGTAGAAATTTAAACTTATCAATTATTTAAATCAAGCAATCAATAAATTTTTAAAAATATTTACATTGTAGAAATTATTATCTGTTAAAGATTTCAAATTAAATATCAATGCGGTACTAATAATTTAATTAAATAATGTAAGATACGTACAAAAAATTATAGCTTAAAGAAGATGTAAGTAACTTCTATCTATAGCATTTACTTGTAAATACAATTTTTTTATATCATATATATTTAGGATTACAGCCTAACTGAAAATATGTATTATTTTATTCTCATAAAATATCTAAGACCTTAATCTGTATCCACACTTCAAATTACTATTCAGCCATTATTCAGTATAAAATAGCATTAAAATACGTCCCTCAATTATATGATAAAAATTGTTAAAAGTTATTATTTTATAATTCATAAATTTCATTTTAATATCACATAAATTTATTTTTATTATTAATTTTGTATTCGCTAAAATTAAAAATTATTATACATATCTTTTATTCAAATTACTTATAAAAAATTATCAATTTAAAAAAAACTACGATTTTAAAATACAATACTCGTTGAAAATAAATTAATAAATTTATATTTTATTCAAGCAATTTACACAAATTTTTCATACAATTTTTTATGAAATATTAATTATTGAACTGTTTATGATTACCTGGAAATATCACGATGAGAACCTCCATCTCCATCTCTCTCTTCATTGATTGTTTGACTGAAAAACAACAAATATTTGTTAAAAATAGAATTTGAATAAAACTTATATGATGTTTTGATCCGAAGCAAATATTATGTATCAATTTATAACATAATAATAATAATAATAATAATAATAATAATAATAATAATAATAAAAAATTAATTATAAAAATAGAAAATAATGCCAATAATAATACTGCAAATAACAATAATCATAATAGTAACAGCAATAATAGTAGAAATAATAATAGCAATAATAATAATAATTATTATTATTATTATTATTATTATTATTTAATAAATATATACATCAATCCCTATATAAATATAAAAAAAATTTAAATAGCATTTTGGCTTATAATGCTAAGAACTTAAAAATAAAAGAAACAAATTCAAGTTGTGATAGATAAAATATAGAAACAATAATAAAAAAATATTTAAAATTATATCAATAAATAGTATTATATATATATATATATATATATATATACATACACAAGAGTAATAATATAAAAAAAAAAAATTTTGCCACAAATAATGGTCATATGAACGATGATACAGATAGTTTTGCACAGATTCAATATAAAACATAATATACGTCATGAAGTACAAGAAATTTGAAATGAAAGCAATGAAAAGATCACCTATTGCTAAAAGACAAACGATAGTATTTATACAACTTACCAAACTTTATTGCATTTTTTTGGGAATGTGAAAATGATTAATATTATTACCGACCGACACTATGAGTGAGATAATTAATTTTTATAATAAGTATATTTAAAAATATTATATGTTTTCGAGACGTATTATAAATTAAATAAAATAAATATTCAAATAAAATGATTTTTACAAAGAATTTAAAAATTATTTTTCTAAATTTAATTATTTACATGAAATTATCTCATTAAAATCAGATAAATGCCTAATCTTAAATAATAAATTAAAATTAGATTGTTTATAAAAAAGATTGAAATAAATTTAAACATATCAACATAAAATTATATCAAAATTAAGAAAAATTGTTATTTCTATTAATATAAAATATTTTAAATAATCAACACACCAATTTAAAACAAATAAATTAAAAATAAAAATCTACTAAAATTTTAAACTTTCCTGGTTTCATAATTTTTCACTGAAATAAATTTGATAAAAAAATTTCTCATATAATTACTAGTAATACTTATAAACCTTTGCTAATAAATTTATTAAATACTTAAAGTTAAAAAACATTTGATGTAAATAATTAAATATTAGTAGCTAATTAATAATATTTTCAATAAAGTTATTAGTGCAATACTTAAAATTTTCGTTTAATATTCCTAGAGTTAATTTCTATAATTTCTATATAATACAATAAATCGTTAGCTATTAACTTAGTAAAAATTGTATACTTAACTCTTGTATTAAAAAAAAATGAAGTTTGACTACGCTTATATTTAAACAAAAAAAAATATACATATTTTGCAGAAATAGCATAATAGCAATATAAAAAGTAAGACGGGAATAAAAATAAATTTACACAATAAATTTCAGTCGGTAAAAATTGATTTTATCACATCCCCATATTGATATTATATTTCGATAAATGGTTGATGACGTAGATATATGATATAAAATAAAAATAAAATTCAAATTAATAAAACTAATAAAAACAAGCGGTTCAGAAGCACAGGCAGGACAGAACAAAATTAGATTTCTTTTTTTCGATGGAACAAGTGTCTAACCTCAAATTTTTCTTTTCTCAATAAACGATCACAATGTATACGTACAATTAGTGTTTCATAATCTATACAGCAGATGTATACGATGAACAACAACAACGATAAAAATTAGATATTTTTATAAATATTTAGTGCAAATGATAACAAAAGAATGCTTTTCACAGAATATATTAATAAATTTTTGATAACTCCATAATTTTTTTATTATGTATGGTAATATATTAACTACTTAATTAATATAAAGCTTTTTGATTGCATTAAGATAATCAAATTTTAAATAAGATAAATTTTACTATTAGCCATTTTAATTGAAAAATTCATAAATTTATTTACAAGTATTATAAATTTCTATTTTATTAAAATCAAAATTATACCCGAAAATTTATTAATTATACATAATTTTTTAAATAAATTAAATATTAATTTACAAGTATATAATAGGCTAAACGAATAAGATAATACATAATCATCAAGAAATCTATAATAATAAAAATATCAACATTTTAATTGAATTTGGGAAACTTTAACGAGTAAAATAATTAAAATTTTATACAAATATCATCCATAATATTGTCTATAAAAGTGTACCACTGTCCCTTAAAAAACTATTTTATAATAGATTAATCTTTTATTTAAAATGAATAATATTAATATCTTCCAAAAAAACTTTAGTTTTGAAAAAAAAATCGTGCACAAATTGATAATTTGGAAATTAAAATAACCAAGTATACAAACAAGTATACAATGATTTTCTATTTATAGTTATCTAGGTATCAAATTATATACATAATTATATTTAAAAAATCGGACAGACGAAAATTGAAATATTTTATGCGTACATACACTGCTCGAGTTTTATACGGTTGTGGAAATTCGATAAATATATTATAGAAAAAGTATCAATGTCAGAGTCATCAAAAACTTAATGGGGAAAAGTTAATTAATAATATATCGCAGATTAAAAAAAAACGAAATGACATGTATAAATTAGAGAAAAAGAAATGATTTGGACTATACAAAAGATGACAAATGTATATGTACACACATGTATAAATATATATACGTAGATACGTAAATGAATGCACGCTCGCGTGTACATATGCATAGATGTGTGCTTATACAGCTGCCAAGAGAAAAGGAGAGATTTATTTTTTCTGCTTTTTTTGTCAGATTTGTTCTAAGGGACTTACTTGACTCCGAGCTTGGTGGCAACTCGCCGCCAAGGGCTGTAGCTTGTAACCGCTTTCTTGTTGTTATTATCCCTTTATTATCGACGATTGTTTGTCGAGTTTGTCGAGTATTGCGTCGTGTGCGGTAGTCGAAAGACACGACACGATGGGGATGCACGTGGGGGAAAGGAAAAAGCACAGATTGCATTAGCCCGATTAACTTCTTTTTTGCTTGCTCTATTTCTCCTGTTTATTCGAATTTCTGACGTATGAGCAAAGACGGAAATTCAATGAGGCCTGTTTCTGATATGGGTTCCAACTTTTATTTTGCCGCAACGATTATTATTTTACTACCATATTCATTATTTATTCATAGACACTTATACTAAATTAATATTTGTTCTCAATTCTTTCTTTAGATTTTGAGAACGTTTTAGAATTATTTAGCAATAATGGATGGAAAAGATAAATATTATTGTTTTGATCGTTACGTAAAAACAAAAATATAAACATATTTTCTAATCAAAAACAAACCAAATTGTTTCTTTTATATTGTTTTCTTTCGCTTTTCTGATATTGAATTTTTCATCACGTTAAATAAACAAATTTATTGAAACTGGTCTTAAGTTATTTGCGTATTTTTTTAGTCTTATTATCGACGATTCTTCTGTGATACTTTTTACAATAGAAATTGTTGATCGAGTTTTTTATTGATTCATACAAAATATTATAATAATTATTATAAATTATTCTTTATTTAGAAATTTATGTGGATTAAATATTATAATCGATTTACCGTTCAATTTAATATGTTTTGTTAATTAAATTTATGTTAAGTAGCTTATTTATATATTACATATTTATATTCATTAAGAGAAAATATTATGAATAACTGATTCTATTATTATTGTATTTAAGAAAAAACGTATCATATCAATTTATATTGTACTTTAAAATTTAAAGATATTCTTTTTATATTTGTTTAAAATCTTCTTTAATATTACATTATTTAAAGCTTACTGATATTTAATCTAAAACAAATCATAGAGTTTTTTAAATTAGAATTATCTAATAATTTTTAATGGATAGGATAAGTTACTGTTCATTTTCTTATGTTATTTCTTTTTTATTAAAATAATTACTTATTATTTTTATCATTTATAATATAATGTTAATATTTTTTATACTTATATGGTTTTATATTATTTTATTGAGTTTTTGAAGGTATTATTTTATGATTGAAACTATAGTATTAAATTATTTTGAAACCATTAACGGCAGTAAAAAATAAGCACAAAAATAAACATAATTTTTTTAACGTAAAATAGTAATACTAAAAATTTAGTCAAGATCAAAAGTCAAATTTTTACAGATAACTAAATTCATACAAAATTATAATTTAATGTTTAAATTCTATTATAAAAAAAAGTAATTTAATAAAATGTATTATTAAATTTGTTCATCATTACACAGAAGGCCTGTCTTCATAAGAAACTAAAATATTTAACTATATAAAATACATTCAATAACTATTATTGCAAAGTGATAAAAAATGCAATAAAAGAAAGGAAATAAAATTTATTCGCGTATTTTTAACTGCAAATGGATTACTAGTTTTTTAAAGAAAATTATTAGTCTGTGGGTCAATCAATACTTAGGAATGATTATGGTAACACTTATTTTGTAAATACAAATTTATAAATCAAAGAATAAAATATATTGCTGATAAAAATTATAAATGAAAATTAGAAATAACTACATATATATCTTGTAAAAAGTTCTAAATAGTTTAAATAATTTATATTTTTTTAATATAATTAATTATTATTATTTTACAAAAAAACTCAAACAATGATTTTATAATATTTAATTATTTTTTATTTAGCTCAAGATAGATCTACTAATTTTAAATTATACCATAGTCACCCCTATAATGGCGTATATTCATTTTTCAAATATAAAAATGATTGACTGATCTATACCTAAACTTTAAATTTCTTATATTTTGAGTTAAATATTTGAATTATGTAAATATATTTAAATTAATACGACCTTACAAATTGATAATAATTATATTAAGAAAACCTTAAAATCTAGGCATAGATAAGACGTATGACATTATATTAATTTTTTTTTAATTAGGAAACATGAAGCACTTAAAAGGATTAGAGTTCGTTTTTAAATTTAATTTAATTATATTTAAATATTAATAAAATCGTCTATTAAACATTTATAATTTTAAATAATTTTTTTTAAAAGTAAATAAAAGTCATGCACTTTTAAGTGTGCTATTTGATTTTTATTTTAAAATAGTAGTTAAATAAATATTAGTCTTTCTCTATAATAACAATTATTTTCTCTGAATGAAATTCATTGGAATAAGTACGTATACGTTTATAAGAATATGATAGGAATATATCATATTAAAAATAAACATGTAAATAAATAAATAAAGGGTACTAAGTGTTAAAAATATTATAAAATTGTATGTATTAACAAAATTCGCTTAACAATCATACATAATATAAAAATATCCTTGCAATCTTTGAACTCTTATACACAATATTTAATTAAAAATCAAAAGGTTGTTGTATCATAAAAAGAACAATAAATGTACAGATAATCTGAATACAGTGTTATTTCAATAATATATATTATAAATATATATGTATATCATAAGCACCATTGACCATACAACCTGCTATCATAACAAGAAAAAAAATAACGCAAGAACATAATAAAAAAATGCTAAAGCCTATTGATTTACTAATATATGTTACTAAAATTGCAAAATCAATCAGAAACAAATAAGCGTCTGAGCCAGCCTAAGCATCGGAGCAAAACGACGCATAGAACATCAAAATTTATTACTATTATTGTATGATATATTTTTAATATAAAAATTATGATCATATATCAAACTCTTCTATTCTATTATTTTTCATTCTTTCTTTAAATATTTTTATTCTAATTTCTATTTCAATAACAACGAATTTGATTTGTCTCTACGAAACAAAAGAAAAATACATTGAAAATTGAATATTTGCATAATTGAAGTACTTTATTCTTTTTTAAATTGTATATTAATAATCATGTAATGTTCTCCTGTTATTTAAAATAAAAATATTTTCAATTAAAATCAATATTAAAAAATAAACATACTATTTATATGCACTTTATAAATTTAATATACGAATACATGATATCGAATAAATATGAATACCTAAGATTCAATCTGTAAGACACTTGTCATTAATTTTTATAAATTGATTTTTTATAAAATAGCCTTAATGCATTATATGAAAAAAAATTGTTTTCGTTTTTAATTATAATTAATTAAAATTTTTTCAAAAAAGTTTTATAGGCGCTTTTACATTTCATAAATAGGTTCATAAAAACATTTAAGAACTTGATAAAACATTTTTCAAAAATAAATTACTAGTTTTAAAAAAGGTTTTACAAATATAACAATAATATGATAGCACAAAATCAGATAATATTCATTTTGGATCTTTAATCCATGGCCTAAAATACTAAATGCATCTTTCTATTTAAAATAAATACATTCTTACATAATTGTATCAAACTATCACATAAAATTGTACTTACTTATGATTTTACTTAAATTATTATAATTATATAATTACGTTCATATTGTAATGGAAAATCAAAGATACGATGAGTATAACAATATTTACATTTTAAAATGATAAAATTTTTTTGTAATAAATAAAAAATATTTATATCCGATTAATATATTAGATAACGGAAGAAAGATAGGTATTACACACGACCTTAATAATAATAATTAATCTCTAATTATTTAAGGCAGTCTTGTTAATCATCGATTGCAGATAATTGCATTCGGACTTAGTAATTTAATCTACATATTTCTTGAATATCATAATTTAACTATCTTCCAAGTATTTGAAATATCAGATTCAAAATATGTTATAAGGCTACAAATTTTCTTGCTTTCTATTATTCTTCAAATTAGTTCTCAGTAAAATTAATCCTCAGTTATATATATATATATTCAAAAGTCTAAAGAAAGTTATTTATTTTAATAACTTAATCATGACCTTATTAATAAATTAAAAAATTTGATATCTTTTCTCAAGCAAAAAGCAAGTCACATTAACAATATTAAATACACAATATATATACGTAAATACTTTTCTAAAATTAGTTTTATATAAGACAATTAATACTGAAAATATTAATATTAAAAAATTCAAGACATCCATTATATTTATTAATAAAGACACAAACATTTATACGTTGAAAATTTGTTTAATTAAAAGTATTCGTAGATTTTAACTAAACATGTTAAAAAATATAATGTAAAATAACTAAATCTTGTTTCAAAATTGAAAAAAATTAAAATTATTATTGTATATCAATACGATGGACTATATTTTGATATTCTAAATTTTTTTAATTTTTTTAAATATAGATTTTAATAGAAATTTCTAAATTTTCAAATTCCTAAAATTCCTAAATTCCGAGCTTTGGTCTGACCATGCTCACAACGTGCGAATCTTCAATCATAAAATCGAAGATCAGATACAGTAGTTATGCATACTATAATGATAAAAGGCAAGTAATGCCTTATTTAAAAATATCACTTACCTTCCAGTACCTATCGATGCTGGTAATGGCAAAGACGCAGTTGAACCGCGTTTCACGATGCTGCTGCTCGAAGATATCGAAACGCTTGATAATGATTTGAACGAAGACTTGCTCGATGGTTTCGACTTGGTGCATTCTTGATGATAATGATCTTTACACGACTGGTGAATTATACTTCCACAAGCTGATTTAAAATTTTTAGATTTTATGAATATTTTTCATAATTATTTTGTTTAAAAGTATATTTAATTTTAATAAACAATTATTTTTTTTATTTCTTAAAATGTATTTTAAAAAAGCATAGGAGTTAAATTTTTATCTTCAAATTATTTTGACAAAAAATCATAATTAATTTGAATGAAAAATTTTCTCTAATTTACTAAAGGTATTGAAATACAGCATTTAATAACAATTATAATTGTATTAATGCTTAATGAGTTATTAAAATCTTTGTAATAGAGCTTATTATCTGATTTCATATTAAAAAAACAGACTTAAAATGATTATTTATATGTAAAATACATAGTTTAAAAATAAGTGTGAAAATTATTTATTATGTTCTTTCTTAATTTCTTAATATTATTATTAATTAATTTAAAAATATAATTTAACATCTGTATTTAATTTACGATTTATATTTGTAATTCAATTAATTTAGTTGCAGTAATATTTGAATACATACTTTCACAGTGAAAAGCTGGTTTACTAGCAAATGATTTCATACAAAAATCACAAGTATTATTTCCTTGCGATGATACATTTATCGCTGCCCATTGATGTTGTTGCACTGGTTTCTTTACACTTTTATCCTACAAAATATTTTGTTAAATTTATAATAATGCCCAATAAATAAATTAATAATTTAAACCAATTATTGAAAAGAAATCTCAACTGACCTTCTTTTTTCTAGAAAACAATGAACCTCGTTTTCTTTTGGTTTTTTCCGAATGTCTATCGTCATATGCTGTGCTGTAATTAAAAAGAATAATGAAAATATTCTAAAAATATTCGACACTTGTTCTACAAATATCGAGTAATGTAAAAAATATTAAAAATTTGTACTACTATACAACACAAATAAGAAATATTATTAGTTAGTAATTATAATTTTAATATATCATAAACAACAATAAAAGTGAAATATAAGAATAAAAAAGATAAGTGCAAACAGAGAAATTCAATCGTGTTAAGTCATCAAGTAAGTAAATACTTGTTATGATATTATATTATTATCCAAGAGCCATACTGACCATTACATTGGTTAGCAATGTTAACCACAAACGTATGTTCACTGTGAGTAAACAGGTTTAAGATACAAGTCCCACGTTGTCATCATTATTAGAAAAAAAATTATAAAATAACGTCCTTCTAGATAAAATCTTAGCTAAAATGTGACAGTTTAGTTGCTTTTGACATACAATAGTTTAAAATTTTTAATTTGTAAAATATAAAGAAGTATTTTCTTTTCAAAAACTAAAGTATTAATACGTAAAAATCTTGAATAGAATGTTTTGAAAAATAACAAAGCAATAAGTAAATAATAAGAAAAATATGAATATATTATGATTTTAAAAAAATATTTAAAAAGAAATTATTTGCCAAAAGCAACTGACTCATTGCTGCAATTTTGATTTTGAGACATTTATCTAGAGCATTAATCGCAGTTTGCTCATTTTGAGTTTGTTCTATACATCAAGTACTCACTCGGTTAAGAGTTCGTCAAGTGAGGCTTGTGTACTCGGTGTCCCCTCTCTCATCAAGTCCTCGTGAAATTCATGACCATGAGGGATGTGAAGATCGTCCGTCTCTGTCTCACTTCCACTACCCTTTTCGTGTCTTTCATGCCGACTGCTGTCGTGCAAAAATATGCAGGAAAGAAAAATACACGGTCAAGTGCAAACGAGAAACCATAAAAATGAAACTTTCGTGGTAATTTATCTTTCTTGTCTTCAAAAATAACGTTAAAAAAATAAAAGATAAAGTAAAACTTTTCACGAAAAAAATGTGTACAAATAACAAAATAATATAATAATATAATAATAATAATAAATACAAAAATAGCAACAACAATAATAACAACAAGCAAAATAAAAATATTAACTATAATAATAATCATCATTGTTATTGTTTTTAATATTATTATAAATAAAATTTATCTCGAAAGTTATATAAAAAATTTGTATTGTAAAAACCTAGAAATATCTCATTACCAACTTGCCTGCAAATCCTGTTCAATTCTAGAGAGAATTTTCAGCTTTAAAAAAATTCTCGGTAATAAATGTAGGCCATGCTATGATCGCGTTTGCTTGCTCATGGTGCAAATTGTTATATTAGTGCAAGTGCATATAAAAACTGTGAACAAAATATTTTTCACGGTCTATTCATGCAATGGCACGATATGTCAGAGCTGAGCTTTTTATTAATTGCATTATATATAAGATTATTTGATAACGTTGTTTATTAAAAAAGTCATCATTGTGCCCAGCAATGTAGTTTTTTTATTGATGTAAACCAATATATATATATAAAATTATAACAATATTTAATACTTATAAGGTATCTTACTATTTTTTCTCTTAAGAAACTTATTAAATGTGTTGCTTATCACCGATCATTACATAATAAAATATAATATATTGAAAAGAATATACGGAAGATACCTAAAATCTCGATATATCTTTTGACTTATAATAAACATTATAAAATATGATTGTCATTAAATTTTTATTTTATAATTAAACAATCTAATACAAAACGTATGTATTATTAATATATATCTTTTTTATGACTAGAAAAACTAATTATAATAGAATAAAGTAATTTTCTAATGTATAAAATCATAAAAATTAAATATTTTTAAACGCAATTAAATTAAAATTTACACAATTAAAATAATAGTTTACATGTATATCTAAATGTAAAAAATATTTCAAAAGTAGTGTATTATTGATCGTAGATTTAGTAGCTTAAATAATAAATAATTGATAAAAATATAAAACATTTGCTGTAGAAAAATAAAAAGATAGAAAAAGATAGAATAATAGAAAGCATTGCTTAATTTCGTAAAGATATAATTAATATACTTTTTATAGTATCTTTTTACTAACTAAATTTCTTATAATGTTTAAAAATGTAATAAAAAATATTATGTAAGATTTGAATTGAAAAAAATTAATATTTTAAAAAAAAATTTAATTCTTTCATATAAAAATTTTTTTTGCATAATTTATTCGATTAAAGAATACATAATTCAATATAAAATTTACGATACTTTTACAATTAAAGTATTTAAAAATACTCTAAATACTTATTGAATATAATTGCAACGATCTTTAGTTTAGCTCAGCTCTACATGATATAGATAAATAAAGTAGCTATTGCATTCTTATCTATTTCTAATTATAAACGTGATAAAATATATCGATTTTTATACATACATGTGCTATATTATAAAAAAAAAAGAAAAATTTTAAGCTCCTAATAAACCAAATCACAAAATATTCAAATTTTTTAAACTACTAAAAAATTATTATTTTAAGTTTCTCAATGGTAAAATTTAAATAAATTCTTGTATAATCGTGATAAGTTATAACTTGGTTAAATGAGTTTTTAACGTCCGAATATATTTTCTTGCGATTTAGTAATTATTTCATATCGGCAAAATAAATTTTGGTAATATTAAGTGTTTTACATGAATTATAATACCAACAAAGAAAGATAAAACGATGATATCAATAAAAATTTATATATTGTTTCCGTACTGTTTTATGTAAAATGTGTAAATATGAAAAGTAAATTTTAAAATATTAAAAATATTAAAAACTAACTACAAATATTAAATTTTATTATAAATTTTTAAACTGATTTAATATTTTATATATAATATTTATATATAGTGCATAGTTTTCAAAATTAAATACGAAATAAAATAATTGTATAACAAAATTTATAAACTTATATTTTTACATTGTAAAAATTTTCAATATTAAATATGATGACATTAGCTAAAAAATTTTTAATTTAACTTTTCTTTCTAAATTGATTTAAATTTATATCTAATAAATATAAATTATTAATTTACGATATCAAATATTTTATATTAAAATTCTATTATCATGAAATACTATTCAAATTATTTTAAAACTTACATCAAAATACATTTTAAAAATTTACTAATAAAATAAAATATTTTTCTATGTTTAAAAAATAAACTTTAGAAAATTTGTTACTTGCGATCAACAAAAAATTATTTTTGTATAATTTTCAATCCTATTATTAATTTATAATAAAAAATATTGTTTATTTTTTTGAATTATAAATTTTATAATGTTTTACAAACAAACATCCATAGGTACATCTTTGAAGTAAAATTATATAATCACCATTTTTCAATAAAACACTGTCTCTATCAACTAAAAATTATTTTATTAGTACATATTCTTTATAATTAAAATAATTTAAATATTCTTTTATCTGAATCTACTGTGTTCATTAAAATATTATGCTCGAATATCTTGTGATTCAGATGGATAACAAAAAACAACTTTTATACATCACTGTATAACTTACGCCGTGAGAGATGGAGGGACGCGTGTTCCAGTTTCTACGAGATGAGTTTGACCCGGTGGTATGACAATGGATGGCGTTGAAACAGATTTCTGTAACGGCAATCGAGATCCAGTCACTCCGGGCATCAGACCGACGTTATCCCCTAGTCTTTGAACTCCTCTTTTAACCACCACTTTTTTAAACTCGCTCTATTGAAAAAAATATAAACAATTGAGTACAAAAATATTATAGATGTAATTTAAATATTCAAAACTATAACAAAAATTAAATTGTTTATGTAATTATATTTGAACTTTAATAAAATTACTATCATTAAAAAATTTAGTCGTGTGAAATTAATTTATACATTATCGTTCAAAAATTTTATTCTTTGTATATATAATATATATGTACATTAAAATACAAATCAAGTAAAAATCCTCTTTAAAAACAAACGTAGCTTTTCATCATTTTTCCGTGTAATAAAGTGGACATAAAATAGTTTTATTTTATAAAGTCTTGACGAAAAAATTCCGAATAAATATACGGTTAATCATCATCCAAGTATAGGTCGGAGAAGTATAGGTCGGAGCTGAAGCTGTTTAAACTTCGGTGATCGGTCTAACATCAGTGACTGTATTTTCCTGCGATCGAAGGCCACTGGCAAACGCCTAATTCTTATGTTTCCGTTGCTTATTAAGTATGAATGAGGTACTCAATATTTAACCAGATGTTTAACATACATCGGTCTAATACAGTTTTTAGCTTAGCGGGTAAAGCACTTTATGAAGGACAAAATGGCATACTAAAGAAATTAAAAATATTATAAATAGAAGAGTCGATTAAGGATCAAAACTCGTCAAGAATCGACTTCTAGTAAGGTAAACAACGCTGATTTTTTACTTGTTTATTTTGAACCAAAATATAATAACATCGAATATAATAACTAGTGTATACATTTTTAATAAAATTTTTTATTCCAACAATACACAACTTTACGTTGATTGATTATGATTCAAGTACAGATTTCAACTATTCAAAAGATACGAAGCAAAATATTGTAAGAAAATATTTATTAAATATACAATAAGAATATTTTTACCTTAAATATGAATATAATGATTTTAACAACGATACAATAATTTTAAATGGTTTTAATCAAATTTTTTCATTTTTATACTTTCGTGTTTACCTCTCAATAATTAAATTACAATAACAAATAATTAGCTATTAATCTCAGGCTATTCTATAAATAATTAGGGATTTAGTATAAAAAAACAATACTTAACAGATCCCTAAACTTATCTAAATAATATCTAAATTTATAAATATTAAGGAAAATAGAAATATATTGAATACTTCGATTAAAAATATTGTAATTAATTAATTTAAAAGTATTACCTGAACAAAATCAGCTTCGTTTAAGGAATGCGTACTAGATTGTGACACAGAAGTACGAGTTTTGTTACTCGTTTCCCTAACGCGAGATTTCCCATCTAATTCTAGATCCATATCACTATCCAGACTACTTAAACTAATACTTCGCTGTCGCTGAAAAATAAACACGCATTAAACAAAAATAAAAAAAGAGTTAATAATATTAAACATTTGCTAAATTGTGCTTTGTGTTATATAAAGTTATATAAAGTTATATAAAGTAAATGGTATTTAAATAGTATTTGCTTCATAGTTTTAGTAAGTTAAACTGCTATTTTATTTGATTAACTAAATTATGTAAATAAATTAGATATTATAAATTAGAAACCAAGTAATCAAATACTTTTCTTTACTGAACTCTGATGAAAATAAACGATCTAATCACTTACAATATTCTGAGCTTGGAGATGATTGTGATCGGAGTCCCGTCGTTGCTGCCTTGAATCCTCAAGGTCGGTCCAACTACGTCGCCTATCGATACCTTGAAGTATTTGATTGCAAACGTGGATCTGACCTCCAATGGTTATCGCGGGAAAATGCGTAGGTGAACTGTTGGTCGAGCAGTTGGTAAGGAGGTCAGGATCCGAACCATCTTGGTCTTGATGATGATGATGATGATGATGATACAGCGACGACGATTGGACAATACCATCGATGGAAATAAGTGGACAGAGAGATGGACAGGAAGTGCTGAACCTCTGCAAGTGTTCGCCCTGCTGAGACCGATTGGCCAGTGCCAGCGTGAGGTCGCGCATTTGGTGAATTTTGTCGTGGATTTCATGGAGATGTCGCAAAGGTTCCTCTAATAAGTCAAAATAGAAAATGCGTAAAAACGATCAAAATGAACTTTGATTATACAATAAACAGTATTACCTGATAGTCGTCGATATAGGCTTTTAGTTACGAATAATATACAAACACTTTTGCATAAACTTTTGTTTCAGATGTCTGTTATTCCTTAAATTATTTATTTAGTCATTTATTTACTCAAAATATAGCTTTTAATACCAGATTTTAAAATTTTTATTTTTTTTATATTAAATTATTTTGTCATATTTATTTATAAAGAAAAAATTGGAAACGTTCAAAATATATTTTTTATTTTGTTTAAATTATATTATCCATATTAATTAATGAATTCTTTGAATTATTATCTGTGGATAATAATGATTATCGATCTAGTAAAAATTGAAAACATTTTTACTTAAGTTATCAAAACATAAAAAATCAAATATACTTATAAAGATATAGATAAAAATTATTAAATTAAATAATTAAATTATTAAATTCAATCAAAACAATATACAAATTATTATTTCACATTCGAAATTAACTTTTACATATTTTTTAGCTTATACATGAATTATTTTATAAATTTAGTTAACGTAACATATTAACGTATTTGGTTATAAATAAATTTATTATATTAGTAAATTTAATCTTAAAACTTCTTTAAACTAATCTTTTAAACTAAAATTAACTTAAATTTAATCTTTTAAACTAAAAATAAATAAGCAAGCTTGCTATTTCCAAATAATCTAAATAAATGGTTAATTAGATAACCTACATTATGAAATAAATTTTGTAATAAGAATACACGTTTTTTAACTGCTCGATTAATATATATTTTGTTAGCAATCATCGTATCCTTCTTAAAAAATATATGTAAGATCATAAATTCTTTTCTTTAATTCATATTAGTATTATTTTCTCATCTTTGTAGTGAAATACTGTGTGAACCATGTGAAAATTGTACAAACACTGCATAAAAAGTCACGTTTACAGTATGTACATCCATTTGTCCTTCATAATGATTAATCCTCTTACCTAAAACGGGATAATGTTTAGCGAGCCCTGGCGAGTGTGGAGTGACACTAATTATTGGGACCAACGGATTAGGTGGATGATTTAAAATATTTTGTCCAGATGATAACTGTTGTTGCTGTTGCTGTTGACGCTGCTCTTCGGATCCTTCAGACATGGCGATCGCTGAATGATGATTATTGCTGTCGTCTTTGGTATAATTTTCGTCGGCTAAAAGAAGATCCCCGTTAACGATGGATACGCGAGAACACTCCAATTGTGCAGAGCCCAGGTAATCTGTTATTACATCCTCGTCACTATCTTCTCCACTGTTTGGGCATTCGTCTAAAAATAGAAAGCATATGATTACGAAAGTTTTTAATCATTATATTATTTGTGAAACAAAGATAATAAAGTTATCATCACAGTCTATATATTTTTTCTGTTATGAAATAATTTTTAAACGAATTATAATTTATTAAAAGCTTGGATCAATAAGAAAAAAATTATTGCTAAAGCAAATTTCAAACTAGGATTTATAAAATACTTTATAAATATTTAAAGATATATAAATATACATATATTATATTACTATATATCAAATGTTTAAAATTTTATAAAATAATCAAGAATATTATTTTAAAACTTTTTATATTTTTATTAATATCAAAATCGCGTATGTGTGTGTGTAAAATTCAATATTAAATACTAAAAAGTATAAATCCTGTAAAATATTTAAAAACCTAAATAATTCAATATAATGAATAATAATATATTATACAAAGAAATTTTAAATGTAAAAATAAATTATATAGAATATTTAGATTGTTCAGAGAAAATGGGAAGACTTATAATGAATAGAATTTATCTGTCAAGGATTTCCTGTAGACTATAATGGAATACAATCCTTAAACGAATGAATACAACTTGTGTATGAATCCACTGAGTCTGCAAAATACGGAAATAATGTCTCATACTATGATATCGTTATAATACCTCGCTACTATAAATACTTAAAAAATTAAATAAATATTATAAAATTAAAATTCTTAAATTCAAAAAGAAACATAATTTTAAGTTTAAAATGTAATTTTATTAAAAATAATAAAATTATTTTTAATACTACTGTATTTAAATAATGAGCAGATAATAATGTTAAATGCAGATACAATTCTGAAAAATAACATAAGTGTAAATACAACCTTACAAGCCTTAGAAAATCTTTTCCTAAATCTTATTAGGAGTCTTGCAGCAAAACTTCACCAAGGATGAAATAATTCAAAGGCTTGTGAATACGAGATTAAGATATACAATATTGATATTCAAAATAATTAAAATATATAAATAAAATTAAGATAGTAAAATAAATTTTATTTTATAAAAAATTGTACATAAAAACTATAAAGTTTTTAAAATATTCAAAATAATATTTATAAATGATGTTCATAACCAATCCGATTTTCTCTTTTGACTGAATATTAAAAATTGATTAAAAATTTTTTTAAAAAATATGGTCAACCTACTACGTTAGAATTAATATTTCTATAAAATGGATTATTTTGTTATTTTTTTAATAATAACCAAATTTATTTTAATTTTTAGTAATTTTAATTCTTTATTGAATAGATATAAATACTTGTTTTCTTAAAATTTATTTACCATGTATTGTCAAAAAAAATTAAGGATTACAATATTATTCTATAATCTTTAAAATTTAGCTACTTTGAATTTCATACTAATTTTTCAACTTTATGTTTATTTAAACCATATATAATGAAGCTCTTAATATATATATATAGTAAAAATTGAGAATAAATGGTTTTGACGCTTAATTTAAAAGAAATCAACCAATTTAAATTATTTTATAACAACACTAATGACATTCATAAAAATATTTTAAATTCTAATTCTATACTTTTTATTGTTTTCAATCGTTTAAAATTAAAAAAACCGTTCAAAAGACATTAAATATTATTGTTTTACTTTCATATAAATTTAAAAATGAAAAAAGTTAAAGCTTAATTTACTTTTTCCTTATTATAATCTAATGAAAATTATATAAAAAAGATAATATTTTTTATATGTTACTATATTATTTATTTCATAATATTAATCCAACTTTTATTTTTTATTAAAAATGCTTCCTACGTGAAAAACTGTTTAAATAAGAATAGTCAACATGGTTTTAACGAAACTTTAATAAAATAAGTAAATAAAATTTTCGATATATTTTATATTAAATAATAATAAATATGTTAAATATATGAAAATATTGTATATTAAAAATTCTAATACCTTATAACATATAATAGAATATATTTAACAATCTTAAAAAATAGGTTTGTAAACTGAGCATGAAAAATGAAATAAACATTCTTAAACGCTTTAAAATTATTACATTAGTTTTTATCACATTGATATTTTGAAATATTTATCTTTAAAAAAATTTAATTCATTTCTTAAATATAAAAGTTACTTTTTCTAGCTATTTTTCTGGGTTCAATTCTATGTATCTGTTTATATAGGACATTCAAACTATCGATTGAATATTTTTCAACTTTTTAGAACAAAATATGTAAAGCTACCAACTCTGTCATATAAAGTCAATTTTCATATTTTTTTAATAAAACATGTCATTGTTTACATTTTATACTTTTAAATAAAATATTATAAAAAATAAAATGTTAAATATAGATTTTTTTCAATTAAAATCCTAGATAAAATAATATATAAAAATATAATAATAATACGAACTAAATTTAGTACTTAAAATAATATTAATAAAATGGAAATTTAATTCTAAACTGGCATAGTTAATATTTGGATAAATTTATTGTTATTGTCTTTAAATTTTATATAATTAATTAATTATATGATGTATTAAAATAACATAAAAAATTATACATATTCTACATACAATGATAACTATTACTATATTAAATTGATTTTGTTATTAAATCTATATTATATACTTTTCAAATAAAAATTAACTTTATTGTTAGTGTTGATGATAAATTATACTGATTAAATTATATTAGTTTCAATCACAAATTTTGTTCTAAACAACAGTAATGTACAAAAATATATAAATTTTTGCTAATTCTAACATAAATGTGAACCAATAAAAATCATTTAATACTTTACACTTCAATTTTGAATTTTCAATGATGATCGAATGAGTCATAAAGCCAGCATATTGAATTTCACAGTTACTCCTGCTTTATTTTTATTGAATTTACCAATTATAAATATACAAAAGTTTAAATTGAGTCACAATCATCGGCAAACAATTTAATATTTTCATAAAATCATCTGATACAAATAATTGTAATACTTAAAAAAAAAAAAGAATCAGAGTATTATTTTATTGTTCTTTTATTATTTTAATTTATCTACATTTTATACTATAATCGAAGAAACAAAATTTTGAACATGATTATCATATTTTTTCTTTAAGTTTTTTTTATAAAATTTCTTTCTTTTCAATCTATTATTCTTATTTTTAATAATGGATAATACAAAATTAATTGAAGCCGTTATAATATACAAATAAAGAACTAAATATAAAAGTAAATGAAATGAGCACTTTTTCTTTTACATAGATAAAAGAATATTGATTATAATGATTTGATAATAATTTAAAATTTTTATTAAAATTGTTACAAAGATTATGCTGTCATAGATAAAAATGAACTTAAATAATATTTATAGTCATAAATGATACAATAATTAAATTATTATAATCTTAACAGTTTTAAGTTAAAATAAATGACTTTATAATCCATTAAATAATAAAAAATAAAAAATTTTAAACCTTTCATAAAAAATCGTGCATTGAAATTTTTCCTTTTAAAATATGTTGAAAATTTATTTTATAAATCAAAAATACAAAATAATATAAATTAAAATCCTCAACTAAAGCAAATCGGTTTAACTAATTAATTTATTCCTTAAAATATTGTATCTAACGTTTGAATTTTGGAGCTTTTTATAATATTAATTATATTTGAAAGCAAAAAGTTTTATTAATACATATGCCTACAAAATAAACGTTTTTATTTAAATAATTGGATCCAAACTTATAAAAAATAAATATAAAATCTAAATAAAAAATAATTATTTAAATTATACTTAATATATTTTTCAAATTGTATTTATTTAAAACATGTAATAATTGATAAGTTTCATAGAACAGTAGAGAATTAAAACAGAAAACACAAAAGTCTACATTTTTATTTAGAAAATTAACGTTCGAATTTCTTAACTGAAACTTGTGTCGTGACATGATTTTGAAACAATAAAAAAAGTTAAAACCTATTTTATTTATTAGATATGGAAGATTTTTGACGAGATTGTTATGATTAACTTTTTTAAATACTTTATATGATTCAATTTATTAAAACATTTTAAAAGTAATATAAAAAAATATTGTAATTATTTTTATTGCTTTAGTGATGGAGTACCATAAAATAATCAAATATTTTAAGAAGATAAGAAAGTAATGTCAAACACATCTTCTGAAACTATTGAAATTATTACCGCGACAAACGTGACATAATTGAATACTCTTCGTTATAATTTCCTTCTCTATACGTACAGTTCGTGAGAAATGAGCTGCATTAAACTTGAAGATTAAATTGAAAGAATAAATTTATGGTATAACTGAAAATTTACTATGCTAATATTTCTTTTAAGTACTAATAAAAACGCTAATAGCTCACTTCTTATAATTGCACGAACAGTGGTTAAGCCAACTTCTTAAAGAAGAAAAAATGAACAGAAGACCTTCGAAGCTTCCACGGTACTTGAAAAAAATAAAATAGACGGAACCCAACAATGAAATAAAATTTATTTGGCCATGTTCCACTATCATACGACATGTACTTACCTACTCGCAAATATTTTTATAAAAAAATCAACCAACTTTATCAACTCTACCTATTTACTTGCAATACTGTTATTGTCAGAGGAACTTTAAAATATATAACACTCGTATAGAAAACGATTCGGTAAAAAAGTACCATAATAAATATTTCGAATATCGATAAATTATACAATCAATAACATTTCACAAAAATTAAAAATTGTATTGAAAAAAAGAATATCCATTAGAGTTATACGTATTTTTAAAACATGTAATTATATAAAATAGTACTCCTAAAGAATTTTGAAAACAAAGCTAGAAAATGAAATCCCTCAATCGTCAAAGTAGTTTTGTAACGCAATTTGTCGCAATACCCTTTTATTTTACACACGTAACGAAAATGGAATAATTAATAGTCATTATTGACGAAGAGATTTTTGTAAATTCAAATTATAAAAAAAATTACCATTTCTAATTTAAATCATGTTTACGGTAAAGGTGGGCATACATTCAAATTTAAAAAATACTAAATTTAATGTTTGCACTCAATTTTATTTTTATTGCTTATTCATTTAATGATTTTTTTTATCAAATCGAGTAAAAATTACAATTATAATTGTTTTTTTTTTAATAATAAAAATTACTTATTAATATGAGTAATTAATTAGATGACCTTATAAAGAATAAAAAGCTGCAATGAAAAATGGTTTCATTATTAAAATTGGTTTCGATAATTAATGATTCATAAATTAATGAATAGTATACCATTACAATTGTAAAGATCTATTTTAACATCTTTCTGAAATAAGTAGCATTACAATTACTAAAAAACCAAACTTGTGTATAATATATATGATCTTTGGTAAAAGTAAATAATACCATTTATACAACCATTATTAATAAGCACAATCAATATAAAATATAACACCTTAAAGATTTATAAAAAAAGATTTATAAATTTATAAAAAGAGTTACTATAATTACATCAGTCAGATTATATAAATATACATACGGACCTTTTACACTCGTAACAATAGTGCATAAGATTTAGTAATATTTAAATCTTGTACGTACCTACTTTATTGACTTTCAGAAACGGATATTTAAAAATAAATTTAAAAAAAAAGTTTTTAATATTACAGGATTATAATTGTTCCATAGAAATAGATATTTAAAGCGTTACAGATAAAATTTTTCAACTACTTGGTAAATACAAAGTTTACGCGTTGCCTAGACGAAAGTTACTCGAACATTGAGAGATTCTAAAAAATCCATAACAGTGAAGCACATGAATCACTGTTTAGGAATGGTTCAATTTAGTTAATATTCAATTTATATTTGCGCTTGCTAAACAAAACATTCAATAACTTATTAAGTTGTTTTAAAAATGAAAAGAAAGAATTAAAATTGGAGTTTTATATCTGTATTCTGTTAAATAATAATTTTTGACGTTGATTACGATATAGAAAATTTATATTTATTACAATTATTAATATTGAAGTAATAAATCCACTATATTCACATTTCAATCATAATATAACATCATAAATTCATAAATTCTTATTGCTTTGTAATATTAGCACTAGTTACAAGATAAATATGATACGTTGAATAAAATAATTACATTTCGGAATAAGGATGGAGTGGAATGTACATCCAATAATTGTTTTAGGGCTACATTATAACAATAAACTAGTTCTCATATATTTTCACTTTAAAACTACCTTACGAAATATTATAGATAAAATTCCATTCATTCTAAGAATATTTCTTTGGTAATATTTACCAAGGATTTATTTATTACTATGCAAATAAAATCTTTTTTGAAAGTATACATATTGATAATTATCGAGTTACCGATACGAAGTTATATACCATTGTATCATTTACACAGTTTTCAAAAAATATACTATCAATAAAAGGTAGAATATAGAATATAAATATATATAAAGAAAAAATATAAAAATTAATTATAGGAATTAGAAATGGAGAAAAAAAAATAAGAATATGGATTTAAAAGGAAAGAAAAAATTTTGCGGTTCAATTTTGTATAGGTTTATTAACATTTATCGGAATATAAGGTTAGAAATGACCGAATCAAACGATCTCGCAAATAATGAAGACATACGATAATTTAAAAGATTTCAGTAACTTGTACGCATATCCCTTCTCTTTTATCATTTAATTGCAAATACATATAAAACTACATAAGGTATATATAAAAACGTCGTATACAAGTGCTTCTACGAATACACATATACAAGTGTATATATAGGTATCATTATTACAAGAGATAACAATCTTTCTACTTTACTCCATCAATGTTGTTATTCCTGCATCATTTACGTTTCGATGAATGCAGCTACGGCGGGAGCACGAAAACTGGGTCACATAAAATATATCACGAACACGCGCCTGCAAATCTATACGTGTTTACTATGTACTCTTTCAGCACGTAACTAAACGCAATTTTCGTAAAAGTTTTCTACTTTTTCCATATCCTCGTTCGTCTTTTGCTTTAGTAACGCAGTTGCAAGCAACTTAAATTGAAGCGTAAAATCTGATTTTTTTAATTTTACACATAATATATAAGGAAAAGTGAAACGTTGATTTTCGAATTATGTGAATCATGATATAATTCACTTCTGTCTTTTTACTTTATTTTGACTTATGATTAAATTAGACGCCTATTTCTTTTTACCTCTCAATATTGTGATTTTCGACTTTTTAAGTAAATTCCTAATTTAAAGGAAAATAATATACGATATATCTAGAATTACTCTTGAATTTACTCGATAAAATTTCAAATATTGAAAATTGAAAATTGAAAATTGAAAATTGAAATTGAAAATTGAAAATTGAAAATTGAAAATTGAAAATTGAAAATTGAAAATACTAATGACACGACAGAATTAATAAACACTCCGTGTAGAAAGTAAATATGCGTAATATATGTTAATGATTTGTTTTAACAAATAAAATAAGATTATTTTTAATGAAAATATTTATTTAAATATAATAAGTGTAATATTTATAAATATATTTATTAATAATTTAATGTTGAAATGATAAATTAAAATATATTTTATAAATCAGAAAGTTATTTATGGAAATTGAAACAATGCATTTATAAGACGAACATATAAAGATATATACAGATGTATACAGAAACTAATTATTAATGTATTTGAGTATAAAATATCATTTCATAAATAACTAACAAGATTATCCAATTTCTACAAATTTTAAACCACTGAAAACAAATTTAATTGTAAATTTCTATATAATTGTTTGCATCTCATTTTTTTAAGAGTATTTTATAAAATTTCATGCATCATTACATTATCAATAAATATTTAAATTTCTTCTAACATCGTATTAATTATATTAAATAATACCTTTTTTATTTTATTTAAAATATTGCTATACAATAAAAGAAATATATTAAATCTTTGAACTCATTTATAAATTTATATGATATAATCTATTTTATATCATGTATGATATTATGATCTATATTGTTGTTCTAGTTATTTTCTACACGATATTAAAATTGGAAAGAGTTAATATGTAGTCTTTTATTCGGAACTCGAATATATGGGCAATATAAGAAATTTAAAAATAGTAAAAATATAAACTCGAGTTAAAAGAAAAATGTTTGACAATGTTATGCTAAATTTTTATTTTTATATTATTTAACTACCAATAATATGAAGTTGATTGAGAAAAATTTTTGTTTTTTCCGATCCAAAATTTTTTAATTCTTTAATCTATTTAAATAAAAAATTAAATTTGAATAATTTATTAAACAACGTTTAAATATTCTTTTAAAAATTTATTGCATGAAATAATATAATATAAATATGTTGATATATTTGATTTTTTATTATTTTATGATGTCTTTTAAGTTTATTGTTTTGAAACTAAATTAAATATTAAAAATGGATAATTAGTATACATTTTATCGAAACAGAAATTATAAAATTATATTTTACGATTTGAAAGCACAATAAGTTGAGAAAATATATTATTTGTTACTATTAAATAAATTTCCAGAAAAAATTATTTCCAAATTAAAAGAAAAAGTGCGCTGTGATCAGAAATTATACTTATAAACTTTTTAATAACAGTAAATTGAAATTCTGATTTTAAATTAAATTAAAATTAAAATTTTTTATATAATGTATGAGAATTAACTCATTATAACTTTAGATTAAATTTAAGTCTTTTTTCCAAGCGCATCAGGCTTCTTTGATAAGCCGTAACGTAAAAAAGGCAATAATAAATCGATACTGCTAATAATATAACTTCTTAAACTAATTGTAAGTATAATGTCATTTGATAAATAGTATATCCAATTAAATTTTATTTATATTTTGAATAGAACAAAAGTAATATTATAAGTTATGCTTTGAAAAATCTAAATATAATAAATAACAAATCTGATTTAATATTTTGAAATAATTACAATGCTTACAAGAAAAATTCAATAATGTTAAAAAAATAAAAATTGAGAGTGAAGAATTTTATAGGTTGTCTCAAGATAATTTCTAAACACAATAAAAGCTCATAAAACAACGTAAGTAATCTGAGAAAAATATTTCTATTGACTTGTACAAGATGGATAGAATTAAAAAAAATTAATCACTAGATTGTACTCGTAATTAAACAAAAAAAAAGGGAATCAACACAAAATAGTAAATATTTACTATTAAGATCCAGTAGAATTTTAAATTCGAATAAATAAGTAGCTAATCTCAATATTAAAGTGTGTATAACCTCAAAATAGTTCGAGATAAAACGTTTTTTATTCATAACAATGTGGTATATGCATATGATGGTTCATAATATCGTCATTTTTTAGTGTTACCAATAATTGAAGTATTTGAATAACAAAATCGAGCGGAAACTAATAAATGTCAATAATGAATCTGAGAGAATAATATTCCAGCATATCATACGACAACGTATGAATGCATATGAAGAAAACAACTAGTCATTTGTCCTTTAAGATAAATATTTTTCTTTCTAGAATAGTGGCTACTATAAATTACCAATTTATTTATTTTATAATGATTGTATTCATTCTTACTTTTATCCATAGAATTTTAAAGAATTATACAATAATTTTCATTTATCAATATATTTAATAAAATACTTGTATGTAGAATATTAATACTACGATAAAGAAACTTAACAATTTTGCATGTAAGAAAAACAAATTATAAAATATAATTTAACCATAAAACAGTATTATGGTGGATTTTGAGTTATCTTTAAAAATGTTTTAATGATACAACGAATTCCTTTTTCAGATTATTTGAATACTTGTAGAATGAAATGATTGTTAAATATTTATATTTAAATCATAAAGATCGATAATAATAATATCTATTATATTTTGATAACAAAAATTTATTACTTTAAAAAAATTTAGAAGTTACGCTAACATAAAATAAAAGAAATCAAATATTAAATGATTTCCTTTTGTACAATATTTATTTGAATACATAAATTTAATGTAAAATTTTATTTTAGTTTCCAGTAAAATTTAATAAAATTTTACAAATGAACTTTAAATTATCTCTATATCAAAGTACCTTTACGTATTACAACATGTATAAATAAAAAAATTGAAAATCATTTAGTAACAATAATTTTTTTAAATCAAGTTTTCAAACATTTTTCTTTTTATAAATAAATTTCATATTACTTATTTTTATATAAATTATTTTTATTAAATACTAAGTATTTTCTACAAATATTGATTTCAATTTTTAAAAAATTAATTAAAATCTTAAATTATTAAAAATTACTTTCATATTAAAATATTTTCGTTTATCAATAAATGTGTTTGACTATCCGTCAAAGAACTAATGCCGTTAAAAAAATTGTTTTATAAAAAATATATATGATAATAAAATTTTTAATTGAATCAATTTTCTTTTAATCTTATATTTAACTTTTATTGAATCTTTTGTTTCTTTGTATCAAAAAAAAATATAATGAAAATAATGAAAAAGTTTTCGAAATTCTATTATGTACATTATTAATCAATGGTATTAAAAACAGAGTTTATAAAAAATAAATACCTATTTATTTTTTAATTCCTATTGACATAACGTAAGATACATACTAATTACTAATTTATCATTAATTTAATTAATAAGTAACTGATAATTTAATTACATATATAAATATACGAACAATATTTAAAATTATAGTGAATATTTTTTTTATTTAAAAAAAAATTAAGCCAACAATATTTTGTACATTTCGAAAAATCACTACATCAATAAAAAATAAATTTTAAAATTAGATAAAAATTACTAATAAAATTTTTCATAAATACAAAGAATATTTTATAAACAATTAATCATTCTATATAATTAAATTTATATATAAAACCTGTGCAATGGTTTGAATAAATATTACGCTATGCTTATCTAATAACATTGAAAATTAATTGTTTCTAATACTCAAAAAAATATATACATCCATATAAAACAAGATATTTAACTTATTTACTTTACAAGGATACGTATTATATGAATAAACATTTTATTTTAGTACATTTTTTTTAATTAACCTGGTAGACTTGGTTATAGCTTTATCATAAATAAATGGTTTAATATTTTTAAATATTATACTAGAATTATATTTTTCAAAATAATATAAGATATTCTTATAATGTAAATTACTACATTATTTATGTAATGATAAAAGAATAAGTAATAAAAACAATAACATAATTAAGATTATTGCAATTATTACAAAATAAATTATAAATGGGTAATGAAAAAGTAATAACTTATAAAATTTTATCGATAAATTTGTTTTTATTATCTTCGATAATATTATTATTTATAGAAAATGTAAAATAAAACGAATCTTATAATCTCACAAAATTATTTAATTAAATACCCAATTAACGTGGTACGGATTGAATTATAAATATTTTCGGCACGAATTAAATTATTTCGCCTTAACGATACATAATTCCTAACTTTTGGAAAATAAAAAATAATGATAAATGATGAGTATACCTTAAAAAATTGAAACATTTCAATAATAATTATTTTTTGGAAAAAATAAAAGGAATAAAAATTTCAATTTCAACATCATCCTTCGACAACCAGATACGCTTGATAACTTTACAATTTATAATGTCAAAATAAATTTAAAACTGCGAAATAATTAAAATGTTATTGTACATCTCCTTGAAATAGACAGAAAAGAAAAAACAAAGAAAGTAGATCATAAAACGGCGTGGCGAAAGTGCGTAAAAGATAAAAGAAATCGACTCAAGCATTCCGTCATCCATACAAAAAAGGCCTTTCACAACTAAATAACAGTAACAAGAACAATGTATTCAGATATACAGTGGCTGTAGAAACGAACAACTGCATACGAGTGCACGTTCGCAATGTTTCTCTCTCTCTCTCTCTCTCTCTCTCTCTCTCTCTCTCTTCCTATATACATCTCCATCTCTCTTAGATTCGGCTTACGAAGCAAAATGAGATGGAAGAGAGTAGGCAAATATAAATGCACTGCACATGTTTCCGGAAAAAGCTTACCGGAAGTTTCGGTAGCTGCTGATTCTTGGTTGCCTCTTGAACGGAAAGAATAGTTATTATTATTGCCGTCACGCCGACCGAGGTGACAATAAAATCGACATCAATGTCGTACACGTTGTTTTGTCTTTCACCGTTTCTCAATTTATTTTGCACTCTTTCACGTCTTTTTATCTCAGCTGTTAAATCTTAAAAGATTGTAACGCATGAATGCTTTATACATACGTATAAAAAATTCATTTCGATAAAAAAAAGCACTCGACAAATGAGTCTCTAAGAGCATGACTTAATTTTGAACCTTTGAATCGCTCCACGTTCCACTTATTCTAAACCACCGAAGAAAAGATTGTTTATACTTTAATATCATTTTTAAATATATATTAGAGTTAATATATTTCATTCACTATAAATTTGATTCTTATATCAAATTTAGTTTTACATAAATAACATAAAATATCTTACTAGAGCTCATAAATTGGAAGTTCGTTATCTGTATTAATATTGCGGTATTGATAAGTAATATAATTATTTACATGCTTTTATATAGATAATAAATTATTTCTAAAATAAATTTGATAATATCAATATTCTGGTACGTGTGATACATTTATTTAATTGTTAAAATATCACCAAAACCCAAAACAATAAAGCGTAACGAATAATAGCAATAGAACGTTAATATAGGAACGTTATGAAATGCTTGTAAAGTTTGAAAACTATTTACCGATTTTTCTAATATTTAATTATATTTTTACATAAATAGACGTTTGAAAAGGTATTTTTCAAAAATGAAATCCTCTTTTATAAATAAATTTTTTGACAGTAAATTATATTCTTTTTTGTAAGAGAATCATTTTTCAATGTAAAAAAGAATAGTAAATAAATAAGTCAATAAATGCATATATATATAAACGATCAACTACATAAGTATGATAATGTGTAACATAAGTTTATTTAAACCTTGAATCAGATTAAAATATTTCATATTCAAAATCATGTCTTCATTTAAAATTTTTTTTTCTAAAATAATTATTTACGTTTGGTTTAATTTACCGATTTAATAATATTATAAACATAAATTATTGAATATTAGTTCGTGGAAAAAAAATTATGAAAAACAATAAAAATATTTTATTGTAAAATAAAAGAATAATTTAAATAAGTAGACGTGAGAATTGGAATAAAAATTATTAATTCAAATTTTTATTATAAATTTATTATTAAAAATAATATACGTATTCGATTAATAATAGAAAGCATAGATAGAAGAAAAATATATAAATGAATGTATATATAGTTAAATAAATTTGTTCGATAAATATAATAGTGAATTTTCCGCTAATTTGGCAATAATTATAATTGATTTGATGAACGTATCGAACCTGCATACAAGTAACCAGTATAAGAACACTACTTTTCTTCAAGTAATATTACAAATTTGCTTATCGATAAAATGTGATATTATTTATCGCTTGTTTAGATTAATCAGTTCTCGAACCGCACTGTAACTAAGTTAGAGACAATTATTCAGAAGTGCTATACTAAAGAGATATTCAATATAATGAATGTCAAATTTATATGTCCATACGAAATTTCATAAGGCACGGACATCGAAATAACCATCGTTCCATTTTTCCTATTCATCATTAACAATGGGGGACAGAATGCCTGGACAAGTAATGAGAAACAGATCCAATGGATATCCATTCGAGAAATAACCGCATCCGGCTAAAATCAACGAAATTAGTAGACCTTCTAATGATTATAATAACATTATGTCTATATTCTGTAACTATATATTTTTTATCAATATTTTAAAGAAGAAGATTGTATATATAAATATATAAATCATATTAAAAGTATAAGCTCTCATTTCAGATAATTTTCTTGGCTTATTTTATCACTATATTTTTAAACTTTAATGTTTGTTTATGTATCAGTATATACATTTATGTATACTTATTTGAAGTCGCTTCAATAATCAATGTGAACATTATAATAAAATCATTATTCAAAATTTATATTAATATAATTCTTATTATTAAAATTGAATATATTTTAAAAATATTAGTTAAAGAAATGTTGTTTTATCTATATTTCTTTGAAAAATTGCTATATTCAAACTTTTAACGAAACGTATAAAATTAATTATCTAAAAATTATATATAATAAAATATAAAAAAAAATTATTAAAAAATCCGGTGTAAAAATTAATAATAGACCTTCTAAATTACAAAAATTTGTAGTTATACTTTAGAAATATACGTATGTTAAACAAGTGGTAAAATTGTATGTCAAGTCAGACAAACAAAATTAATTGATTTGTAATCATTTAAAATTAAATAATAATTTATTACCGTAAATTTTCTTTATTAATATATAATCTAAATAATGATTAAATAAAAATTCTTCGATGGATGCAAAAATTATTCTTTTCTTATAACTAATTTAATATTGTATTAAATTATGAAAGAAAAATAATTATCTATTTTTTAAAAAATAATTAATTAAATAATAAAATATTTTAAAATATATAAAAATATTTACCTTTTATGTCTCAAAAGATGCTTTAATTAAATCAATTTATGAATAAATTGAATTTTTCAAAACTCGTTTAATGATAAAATTCGTTTGAAAGAATTACCAATTTAATCTTATGTCTAGAATTTTCTTTAATTCATTTTTCTAATAAGAATTTATCTAAATATAAATTTTTGAATAAATAATAAATATTACTTCATTTCTTTAAATAAAGTAACAATTTATAAATTTATGGTTTAAAACTTCATATTAGTTTAACTTAAATTAATTATGATTCACCTCAAGCCATTCTTGAATATAAAATAAATCAATGTATATAAATAACTAGAAAATAATAATATTTTTCGTACTTTGTTTTTCTTTATTCGTAAAATTATTTATCCTTTATAAAATATCACCCATAAATTATCTTTTCTTATGAATTTATGATCATTACAAATACATAACGAATAAAGTTAAAATGTGAAGTTACTTAAAGTAGTTTACAAAATTTAAAATTAGGATAAATATGTTATACTAGTATAGCCCTAAATGTAAAATCGCAAAACTATACCTATTTACCTGAAACATTAGCGATAAAAATAAAAGTTAAAAATATAATATCCGTCACTTGAAACGAAATGGAAGGTGGATAAAAAGATAACAAGAACTAAATATCTTATAACATTCAAGAATAGTATATGTTAAGTAGGGTCTTATATATATAGTCTATACCTTAGTCTGCTTAAGAGAAAAATAAGAAAGAGATGGTTCACTTGGCTCTTACACTTGAACTTGACCCACATAGAGACATCCTCGCAGCCACAGCGGAAAAGAGCGCAAAGAAAAAATCAATTTCCTAAAAAATGCCCTCCCCCCCGTTTCTCTCGCCAATCCGTGTCCGTGCGGAAACGTCTCGGGACAAGGTTGAGTTTACGCGCGCACGAAAGGGTTAGAAAACGAACATAGCGCCACACCGCGACTTCAAAACTCGACCTAAATACGTTTCTAGTCTACAACTGGAGTCTACAATTCTCTAAGGTATCGGTATACGTAAGAAGTATGTACGATTTTATAGATGTTCCTGCCTTACAATTAAATAACAAGCATATACAGATGGAAAATTTTTCGATGTTTATCTAACAAGGCAATATTTCTTAATAACAAGAATTTTGATAGATTTCGTAAAATCGCTCAATCCTTTTATACAGCGGTAAAATTATTAAACCACTTAGTGAAATTCTGTATTACTATAATACACTTTGTTGAACTTTAAAACCAACCGCTTTTCATCATCATGAAGAGAAACTCATTAAGAAATACTATAAATCAAAATTTTAATTGTGTGATTAATTATGATAAATCATAAAAAATAAAGGTTGCTATTTTTTCGCTTAATAGTTACTTAATAAATTAATCGATTCGCGAAATGGCTTAAAAGGTTATATAATAAAGATTTTCATCAAGCAACTTTCTTCAAAAATCATATATCACGTTTCAATTATAAAAAAAATCATTTTATTTACTTATAACCCTCGTTTATGGAGCATGATTTATAAAATATAAAAATACTTGATGTCGATAAAAATTATTTACGTAAAGAATCAACTGCATAGCAAAAGAATATCTTTTAAGATCAGCAGAATGAAAATAACAGAAAGTTGTTCATTTTTAAAAAAAAATAATTGAACATCGTTATTTGTATATTAGCTTAAAACTTCATAAAGCAGTAAATTATTACACGAAAAAGAACCAGTAAATTTTATTTTATTTGTCTATAAATTAAAAGTGCTATTATAGTTAAATCGAATAAATTTATGTTAAAGAAACGCTATTTAATATAAAATCTAAATCAGGATTAGGTATTTCTATAAGTTGTTTTAAAATATTCCAAGTAATGTAATTAACATAATTTTATATTTACAAAGTACGATTAAATAAAATATTTTTTGTTTTTATTTTATAAAATAATAATGTAATGTAAAAACTAGTCTACAAAATTGACTTTGGTCAAGTATTATTATTGATAAAAACAAATACTTCTACTAAGTCAGATTGGTAATGACGTACATATAGTTCGTACTTATAAACATAAAATACTTTTATTTATTCAATTACTTTTGGTATAAAAAATATGTTAAAAATGTAAAATATAAATTAATGTTTAATTCATAATTGCGCTCCATTGAAAATAAACAAAATAATATTCAATCTTTCCCATAAGCTATAATTATAAAATATTATTCCGTAAAGTTTGTTCAACGCTACTAGTAAGATTATATCGTAAAGATTTATATCAAGTCAAATAATAAAAGTATTCGTGAACTTTATATTATTCATTTTAATTTTTCAAATAAAAATATTTAATTAAAAAAATAAGCTTTTATGAAATCTTATTATTTTTAAAAATTATTTCGAAATTAACGAAATATTATTTTATTAATTGTCAAACGCTTGAATTTTTTGTAAATTTCTTTTATGTAATATTTTGTAAAAATTGATGTTACTATTACGATAAAAATGTACTCTCTCAATTCATTACAGATTTAAAGAAAATATACAAATGAATCGTATTCAACAATGTAGACTAATAAAAATTTAAATAATTTGAATAGTATTAATGAAAAATCACCACTTTTAAAACTATTATTTATTTTAAAAAATATATATCGTTATAATGAAACATAAAAGTGTTTTATTATGAATTCAAACAAGTTAAGCAAATGAATAAAATCATTAAATATTGTTCTTTCTTTAAATACACAACGTAATGAAAATAATACTCATAAGGTTATAAAATGAACACAATTGATTTTAGAATATATTTGCCCACGTTTAATAAAATATGGTTGAATTTTTGTTTTAATGAAATGTTCAATATTTTATCAAATTTTAATTAAACAATTACAACACCATAATTAATCATTGTAAAAATTATAATGCATAATTTTTTTAAACTTTTTAGTATTTCAGAAAGTTTTAGTATTACAGAATTAAATCATATTAGTTTATTGTGAATATATTTAGATATATAAAAACTGCCCGAGTACTAATAAATAATTTAAATTTTATTTTTCGCGGTGTATATGCAACTTTATTAAAAATTTTATCATAAAATTTTATGTTTTTAAAATTTAAATAAATTTTCTAATTATAAAAAAATTTAACTTTATTTTTCTTGTAATGTTTATAACACAAATTTTTTTAAATATAATAATAAAAGTAAATTCAAAATATTTATATTTTTTACATTTTGTTTTAAAAATACACAACTTTTTAATTATCTACAAATTGTTTTAGTTTTTAATTTTGCATTGAATTTAAATATAAAAATTAGTTATTAGATACCTTATTTTTAAAATCAAATACTACGCCTAGAAAATATGCTTTACTCCGTTAATTTAAATATTTTTTCAAATGGAGTTTTTCATCCGTATTGAAATTTGCATATAAAATTATAACATCTTTTAATATAATATAAGCTTCTAAACGTTCATCAAAAGAAATTTTATGTCTAGAAATTTGAAACAAAATATGGAAGTTAAAAATACAGATATTAACTTTCTTAATATTATTAAAACGCAAAATGAAATCTTTTAAATCAATATTTGTGCATTGTTAATAAAAAATATCTCTATAGAATTTTATTATAATCAATTATTTAAAATAATCTATTAAGAAAAATTTATTGACTGTTTTTAAAACAAAGTTAATCTCATGAATACAATCATTTATTGGAAATAAATATTATTTTACATCTTTTAAATTGACCCACATAAGTAAAAATAAGTATATTTGAATTTGCGATGAAATTAAATTACCGTTTTTCAAGAAATTTAAATAAATAATATATAATTTAGTATTTATAATTTAAACATTAAAAATTACACTTTATTATTAAATATATAACTTGGCAAATAAAATCGAAACTTATTACAAATTTGATCAACTAATTAATTCGCGTTAGTTTAAAATTTTCTTTATTTCGATTAAAAAAGTATAAAATAACATTAACATCCAATCTTATAAGTATAATACATACAATTAAATAGGGTTACAGTACACTAAAATTATTTAAAGTTAAATATAAATTCGCAATGCTAAAAAATTAGAGATATTAGAATTTTTATTAACAATGAGAAAACTTTTTTTTAATTCATTATAGCAATGTCAAGGCAATATCCATGGCATTAAGTAGGAAATTGGCAAATTAAAGTAGATTTAATTTATGCACTAAACTTCTTAACGTTTTATTTCAATCAAATACAGAATGAACTTAAATCGCTAAGGATTTTAAAATATATAGATTTTTATATGAAATTTGAAACAGAAAGGAAGAATGCGAGACCATAAATTACAAATAATAAAAATGACAATAAATTATTAATGTTACAAATAAATGTTCTAAAAATTTAATTTATAAAATGAAGAAATTAATCTACAACATTGGATGCTTTTCTGATAATTTGAATAAGTAATATCAGTTTCAATTTTAATTTCATGTGACCATGTTTTCATAATTTATTAAACTAATCAGAAGTATGAACTTGAGAAAACTCATCCTTTCTATACTAAAAACTATAAACAATGAATATATAATCAAGAAATTTTAAGTTTATAATATCCTCATAATTGTATAATTAAAATTATGTTTTTTAATATAGTAATTGGACATAAAAATTGAGAAATTGTAATGATATATAAAATTATTATATTAAATAATAAGTTTTAAAGAGTTTTCGATTGCTATAAATATATCAGTTTTAAAAATTTTAATAATTATGAAAATAAGAAATTTGTTGGTAAGATAATATATCAAAAGTAATAAAAATTTATATTTAATTTATTTTATATTTATATTAATCTTAAGTGTAAATTTAATTCATAAGAATTTTGCAATTGTAAAACTAACTTCATATAAATATTTATATATATAATCTTATTTGTTTTGTATATATATTTTTTAAAAACAAGAAATAGTAAATTTGAAGATGATTTCAACTATTGAAAAGCCTATTTATATATGTATTATAATATAACTGTAAATAAATTTTTCTTAAAGAATGATAGCCATTTATTTATTTGACATTATCGATCCATCAAATTTTTTTTAATAAATAACGAGTAAATAGTCCAGATCTTTTTATTGTCATTTTTTAAACAAAATAAAATCAGCTCTTTTATACTTCCTGCAGACTAACGGTAAAATGAATTTTATTACACGTATTAACAGACATAAATAACTTGGTATTGTATAATATTAAGATTTTTGTCGTGTAAAAAATAAAAAAAAAATATAACGGCATAAATTAAAATTTTCTACACGTATCTGAAAAGATTCAAAAAAGTACATAAAGCGATAGATTAATTTGTGTATTAAACAGAAAAAAACGAAATTAATTCAATCTAACACTCAAAATATATCAAAGCCTTTAACACGTTTACTTTTGATATACATTTACTGATAAGAACATTGACTTATGCAATACTCGACATATAGGATAGTTTGATATACAATACTTCAAATCAAGCGCTACGAAAAGGGAAAATAAGTATTTTAGGAGAAAATAAAAAATTACTCGCATAGTACTTTTCTATTATTTACATTCGATGAATCAATAGTTAGTACTTGCGTAGATAATAGTATAAGCAACCCCGATACATCCATTACCTCGATCAGCGTATAAAAGATGGCTTGTTTTGGAATTGTATAAAAATTCTGATATAAATCTTGACTGAAAAAAGAATGGCTTAAAAAAGTGTAGCGAAGATGCGCATAAAAGTGGAATATATAAAAATAACGTGGCACCTTCTCCAATGTTATCCTGGCTGAATAGCAAAAGTCGATCGGTGCACCACTGACACCAATTCACGGCCACGCTGCCCCAGGTGCCTTGTTTTAAAATAATAGCGAGATAAACAATAATATCAATAACGGCTATAATAATTACGGTGTCTTATGTACAGCAGGCGGCATACAATAACGCACGCACGAGCTTCGAAGATACCTCAAGGCATAAATACGCACGATGAAAAATCGGGATGGGGAATAAGGGGGGAAGATCACGCCGTCGACACGAGCGAGGATAGTTCAGTCGAGCCCCATCTCGTCCTCTTCCTCGTGGTCGTCGTCCTCGTGGTCGTCGTCCTCGTGATCGTCGTCCTCGTGATCGTAGTCCTCGTGGTCGTCGTCCTCGTCCTCCTCGTCGTCCCCGTCGTCCTCGTCGTTCTCGTCGTTCTCGTCGTCGCTCGCTCACGCTTCCCCAGCCTCGACTGCCGATCTCGTCTCCCTGCGATGCCAAGGCGGAAGACAGAGGAGGAGGGAGACTGCGCGTGCTTCCAAGGCGTCTCGTCACCTTCCTCTTTCTCTCCCGCCCTCGAGGGCGCGCACGGACATTGTTGCTCAGATCGCTGTGTGCAAGAGGGTGGCCATCCAAATTGTACGCGGGGAAAAAAAAACGATCACGTACGCAAGTGCGCGCGCACGATCCGATAAGAGCTTCTCGTACGCGCTTCTCCCTATCTCTCTCCCTCTCCCTCTGAACACTGAGGCTGCGGATGCGAGTGTTGAGGGCTCGTCTATCAATAAAATCATTCGAAGAATAATCTACCTGCTTCACCCTCACCCTCACCCTCACCCGATTGAAAATTAATCGCGATGGAATTTCTTATTCGAGTCTCTTTCTACGAACTTTCCATGAAAACAAATTAGAATGAACTTATGCGGTATTTTACCGAATAATCGTTACCTGAGCAACGCGTTCTTAAACATATTTATTTATAGGCTAGGTTTTACATATTTAAAAGAAACGCACATCCTCGCCAACTCTAATAAAATCATAAATCGTTTTACATTTGACACTACTTCTCAAGTTATCATTAATGCTGTTGATAAAAGCTAAACAAATTCAAAATTATAGCTAACTGAATTTCCTTTTTTCATACGATAGCTTTCTTTCAAAATACTATTCTTAATGCGTTAATCAAATTGAAATTTATTAAACATAAGTGCATAATCAAATTTATATACCAAATATCGATATACCAATTTTTTACTCGTTAAATTTTAATCCATTTTATTTATATAATTATCAAATTACTTGCGGTATTTATAGCTCGTTGCTTGAACAATTTTTTTTAACTTAAATCCGATGGTATGTTCTGAAATATCGAAAAAATATTTAAAAAGTAAATAAAACTGAGTTTATCTTCTATATTATCCATAAAATAACTATTATATAAAATATATTACACCAATGCTGGATTGAAATAAATGGTTATTCTAAACTTGTTAAATTTTTTCCTTAATAATAACTGTTTATTTTATAGTAATCTTTTTTAAACGAAAAAGTAATATTATTAAATTAACTTTGTAAAATTTTTAACAGACAAATAAAAGAGGGAACTCTTTATTAATAATATTTATATTTGTATTTATAATATGATATTCAATAAAATTTTTAAAATATTTGTTTGAATAAATATATTTTATTTGATATTATAATTTCTTTATATTTATTTATAATGCAACCAAAGACATTCAAATTCAGAAAAAAGATAAATCAAAAAATTTTTAAAATGTAATCAATCTTTATATAAATTTACAATTATATATGAAATGTAATAATAGTTGATAAATACAATTTTTATATTCAATTTATCAAATCTAAACATTTCATTTTCTCGTGTATTCCTCGTTCGAATAATATTTATTTATTAAAAGAGTTTATTTATTATTCTTTTAATAATATCAGTTTACATATGTATGTGTGAATATTGATTATTAAAAATCTATTTACTTTAATATATATTTTATAACTTTATACCAGATCTTTTTATTTCTTAGTTTTTAATAATATTATACCTATATATTTTTAGAATAAATGTAAGCGTCCTTACAAAAATAATGTTATTATTATTCATATTTTATACCTCAAATATTATAATTACGATTTTTTTTAAATATAAAAATTAAATTACTTAAAAAAATATTTAAAAATTCATAAATATTAACATTTCATATAATACCAACTAATTAATTCTATAATCAAATTTATGATAATTCAACTTTTCTAAAACAAATTTCTAAAAACAATAATTATCTTCTAAAAATTTACATTTAAAAGCATTTGCTAATGAAACTGTTAATCAATTACGTTTTTCTAATCAAACTTCTAATCTTCTTTAATAGTTGCTTTCAAACGGTATGATTAAATTCGTAACTTAAAGTAATTTATTTCTTAAATATTTATTCACATAACTTTTAATTATAGTAACAAATTAATTAAAAGATAATTAAAAATACAAGAATTTAATCTCTTCAGTGAATTAGAATATTATATTTTCTTAATTATATTCATTATTTATAAAAATTTTTTTTATCTAAATTGATTGTAAAAATTCGATTTTTTAATGTTAAGACAAATTGATCTTAATTATTACATTAAAATTACATTAATTCTACACAAATTTCGTACTTTAAAAAAGAAATTTATAAGGTAGTTTTACTTCATTTACGCTGTAAAAATATATTAAAATTATATCTAAAATTTTTGAAATTTATATTTATAAATTATGACTTTCTAAAATACAAAAAAAATTGATATAGTGATTAAAACTTTTATTTTAATTGTTAAAAAGTAGTTAATAGACTTTTAATATAAAATTAATGTTAATTTTAAGTATAGTCTAATCTTTTAAATAGTCATATAAATATAATTATTTTTTAAAAAATTCTTTGTATTGTACGTTTCTAAATTAAAATCATGGTACTTTATAGATATAATAATTTTAATGTGATTTGAATAAAATTAATAAAGATTAGCTAAATTAAACTTCGTGTCAATCAAATTGAAATCTCATCCAATTGTATTGTTTTAAATTGTGATCTAATTTCAAATTTGCAATATTGTTTAAAAATTTATAAAATACGCAATAAAATTGTAATATATAAAATCATGATATTCTAGTTTGTGATTCTTTTCATTGAATTTTATTACATTTTATGAATACAATATCCTATAGATTACAATAAAAATTTATTATACTGTAAGAGAAAAATAAAATTTTGTTACTGTAAAATACAATCTCACGCTTATGTAAAATTGGAAAACTCCTAATGATGTAATACATCTATTTTTGTGACAAACTGATATTAATTTTAATAAAAAAATAATGTTTAATTATATTTATTACTTAACTATAAATTCACGATGAATAAATGCTAATAAATAATCTACATAAATACTCAATAAATTGATGTATTACATAATTCTGTATTTATCGTGACATTACTTCTCCATCACATCAGCCCTTTTGTCGTTTGAAAAATATTCTTTTATTCCGAATCGTTTTATAAATTCATCGCTTTTAAAGTTTCAGATTTACGAACACTTCGACTCACGTCATACACAATGTCGCTCAACAACAACTACGTCACATGCTGATTTTATTTTTGTAATTCTATTGTATGCTGAAAACTTACCACCTATTTCTCATGATTCCTTCTACTCGTTTATCAAAATTTTCTATCCTAATTTAAAAAAAACTTAAATTTATTTAAAACAACATTAAAAATTTTTTATTTTCCTAATTCATTAGTAAAACTAATAAGGACATAATAAGATTTCAATAGATTATTTATCTTCAAAAATATTTACAAGCACACTTATAAATAATGTTTATCATTTTATAAAATTTGTGTAGTTTGTTATCTTATCCTTGTAATTACGAAATTCATACATATAAATTTAAGAAAGGTGGTACATAAGCAATAAAGTAGTACACATATTTAATTTACAAATTCAACTATTGAGCTTCAATTTTTTTATTTAATTTAATAAATGTATGAACTGGATAATAAATTAAGTTAATAAATGAATTATTGCTACTTATTTTCTACTCATGGATACCATTGGTTTCATGTATTTTTATTTTAATTATTTTCTATTCACAAATAAATTTTGTATAAAAAATTTTCCTTAAATTTCATATCGTTATTTTTTATGTATATGAATTTCGAAATACAATTGCTACATTAAAAATGCTAAAAATCGTGTTTATTAATCGATCCATTTTACTCTGAATAAAAATTTTGATATTAAAAAAAATAAGAGAAAATCTAATAAAAACTGTTTTCAATTTGTAATCAAAATAAGCTCGAAGGAGTATAAGAAAGAAAACTTACCGGAGGAAAAAAGAGCGAGTCCTTCTTTACGCTTTTCCATTTTTTTATGATATATCTTGTATCGCTCTTTTCTTGGTTGTCTTATTTAATCGACTCTATAGAGACAATTTTTCTATTGTCGCGTGTTCCCCGCACATCCGATGCGACTGGAACGAGTATTGAGTCACTGGAGTGAAATCACCTGCAATGAATTACAAAAAGTTATTAGGAAATTCTCACTTTACAACGTGGTACACATGTTTGTGCATCTATACACTTGTATATAAATGTTATACTTAATTTTCCTGAGGTGTTTAGCACTTCAACAATTATTTTAATAAAATTAATTTTATTTTATATTCTATATAGAAAAAAATATTTTTCTGATCTAATAAAAGTCACAATATAGATTTCACATTTACTACATTCTATAGCAAATATACAAGATTTTAATATAGAAAATAAGTTATAATATTTAAATTACACTAACTAATTGTAAAAAAAATATTTTAAAAAATTTAACGAATTTAATATAGTCAAATTTTTATTTTAAAAAATTCGTATTTCTAAAAATCATTAAAATTATTTATGTAGCGACTAAACTCTGAATATAACTGTTAAATATCCAAACATCCCCTTTCCATAATACTTATCGTTTATTAATTTAAATAAATAAATCTATTGTGACCAATTAATAATAAATTACCAAATAAATTTATAAAATATCGAAAAATGATAAAACTAATAAATACTATAAATACAGTACTTATTATTAATATGCTATTTTTGAATTATTATTTAACTTTAGAGATTCATTTATTCATAATAAATTTAATTTATAATATGAAAACCATTGATAATTTAATAATACATAGAGTTTACATTATTAAACATTTGAAACTATTGTATAATAAAATATACCAAAAAAAATTTTTAAGAAATATTAAAAATTAAACTTACATGCAAACTATATTTATATATTATATTTCAACATCAATCTTTTATATTTATATTTTATAAATATTGCTCTTAGTTTAAAAATATTACATAATATGAACATAAATGAAAAAATAATTAAAATGTTTTTAATTATCCATATTTGTAAATTTATTACTTAGTAAAATAATAGAAAAATCTAAGTGATAAAACTGTACTCTCTGTTAAATAATTTGATATATTAAAAAAACACAATTATCTATAAAATTTCAAGAAACTTACTATAAGCATAATTAATTACTTAATATATCTTAAAACTTACAACAAGTATAATGAACAATAGTAAATTTTAGTAAAATTTTAAAACTGATAAAAACCAAAAATAAACAAAATATTCATGTGACAATGTTATCGAATAAAAGAATCATAATTTTAATAACATGATATAATCATCAATAATTAAATATTTAATTTTTTAATAGTTAAAATAATATCTTTAAAAATATTTACACTATAAAATTTATTACCTAAATATGACAAATATGACAACTATACACATTTTTAAATGACGTAGTTTTTGTAAAATTTATTCACATTTTATCAACAGTTTTTACTCAAAATGAATTGTATTTACTTGCTAAAAAATTACATATATTTTAGTAAACTAATTGTAAAATAAGAATATTTTTTTAGTTGTTTTTTGTTTTAGTATTTTTTTAAATTTAATCATAAATTTATACTCCAGTTGTATTGTTATAAAATCCTTAATATCACACTTATATACAAAATAATAAGTAAAACATAAAATATTAATTAATTTAAATAAATTTAAATAAATATTAAATTAATTAACAAATATAAAAAATTATTATTTAAATTTCAATTTGAATGAAAATTAAAATTTTTAAATCATTTATCAAGTAAAAGAAATATCTTAAAATGTTTACAGTTAAATATAAATATTGAAAAAAATTCAAATGATAATAAAATCATGCAAATGATATTTAAAAGTCAAAAACTATAGATAACTTCCATTTTAAAAAAATATCACTACTCCAATATAATTAATTAAATATCTCACAATTTTTACAATACTCACAATTTAAAATAAAATATTTAACACTTCACCATTCACAAGTAGATAGCAATACAAAAATTCATTATATTCATTATTCATTATATTTATTCAAAATTTTTTAATTTCATAATTCTATAATTGTCAGATTGTATCATATACAATTTGAAACTTATGAATAAAAAGAAAAATTTAATTGCATAATTGTATTTATTAAGTATGCCCTAATAAATGCAAATAAAAAAAATAAAAATACGAAAAGGAATTTATACGAAATTCGCAAAAACTCTACTGCTTCTACCAGAAAAAATGAAATAAAAATTTTAACCACTTGTTGCCAGGGCAAAAACCACCTTATGCGCATACACAACAGAAACAAAATGAAACGATTTTTACACTAAACTTATATATTTAATAAAAACCAAAAGCAAATAATTCTTTTAGCTACGATTTTAGTTCGCCACGTCTGTATTTGACTTCTCTCTCTTATACTACGAGAATGTTAGAGGTGTAGTTAAAGAGAAAGAAATATAGAAACGGTTTCCACGTAAATAAAGCGGGTGCTTCTTTTTAAATTGCAGTTTACACTACATTACAGATATTCTAACCTTAAATACATTACTCCGGATAAATATTTTAATGCTATTCCTGTGGACAGGAACAAAACGACTGACTTCACCCTTCCTCTTTTGTACATGAAAAAATGGAGATAAAAGAGAGAGAAAGGTGCAAAAGTATGTAAGAGTATACGTATTTTTGTGAGTATGCAAGTAAGATAGATAGATAGATAGATAGATAGATAGATAGATGATAGATAGATAGATAGATAGATAGATAGATAGAGAGAGAGAGAGAGAGAGAGAGAGAGAGAGAGAGAGAGAGAGAGGGGCTTACACACGAGTGCACTGTGTTGAAGCGTCGACCATTTTGTAGGTAATATACGAGTTTTACTGTGCTTCGTGATCAATGTTCATTAATTCTGAAAATGAATAAATAAAATACTAGACTTTATTAGTAATATACAAATCTATTAAATTTTCTATTTAGATTTGGTGTCTTTCTAACAATAAAATTAAAATGTTACGAACGTTAATGCAAGTGAAAAAAACCGGTGTTTACATTTCAAAGTTGATGTATGTGTATACATATATATATATATATATATATATATATAAATGCACATCTGCATTTATATATGCATACTTAAATATTTATATACGCGTATTAGCTTACAACTACACGTTTTTACATTAACTGTACGATAGTGTTATTATTTTGTGTTTTTTGCAATATCGTGAATTGAGATATATCCAGAAAATTATATTAATTAATCGTTGCGCATGCGCAATTCTAGAGAATTTTCCATTTTGGTAAATATTTTTCATAATAAACAAAGTTCAAAATTTTTATTTACGACAAAAACTATTCATATTATTATGAATTTTTTTTAAATACTTAAACTATATTCAAGTATTATTAAATAAGAAACTAATTAATTCCGTAATAGAAACATATTATCTTTATATTATATTATCTTTTATCCATAACTTTCATTTTTATACATAAAATAATTACACATAAAATTTTTATGTAACTTTTTGATCGATTAAATTATTTTAATTTAATTTAATTTTTTTTTAAATGAAATAATTAGTATGTGTGATTTATTAATTCATAATAAACAATAAAATGTGTGTATGACAATATGTATAAATTATATACAATTAATTATGACTTTAGATATTTATATTTAACTCTTAAAATATCTTAAAATAACTTGTATGTCGAATAGTTAAGAAATTACATACTAAAGAATAATGATTAGGATAGCACTGTCTAGAAAAAAATTTTATCGATAAACAAGTTTAATAAACAAGATTTGTAAAATTTGTTATATATAAAGATTTATTTTTTGTATCCGTTACTAATTTTATTAAAATAAAATATTTTTATACGATCATTAACTATCGTATTGGGAACATCATTTTTCTTTTATTATGAAAAATAAAATGACCTTTCAGTTATGATAATAAAAATAATAAAATAGTATTATATTAAAAAAGACATTGCAAAAAATATTTTCCGAGACAATGAGCAAAATATTTGAAACTTGTTTATTAGAAATAAAAATGCGTACAAAAAAATAAGTCCCTATGATGATAATGACGCATGCGCAAACTCCACCGCACTTGTAATTTAATGAACATATTCGGAATAAACGAAATAATGTATAAATTAATCCAATATGTAGTTTATGGAAACAACGATCACATATGATTAGCAATTAATTTTATAATTTGATTACACTCATGAATATGTGTGAAGGATAAACTATAAATTTGAATCGCTTGATTTTCGTAGCATTTTAATTTTGTTTATAAAATAAAAACAAAGCTATACGGGTAAATTAATAAATTTTCTCCATCACCTATAAAACAGTTTTTCAAATTTTTTTTTAAAATAATGAACATCAACTACCAATTTCTCAACAACAAAAAATTATTTTCTTATTGATTTTAGAAGACTATTACCATGGCTACAAACAATATTTTTCCGGCTATTTGGTGTATAACTTTAGAGCTGGTGGTTCTATTAACATACACTGACAAACGCACCTGCAAACATGCACGTACACATATTCACAAAACGCGGATGAAAAAAAAGAATAAAACAACGAGAACACTCGAGGACTGTCCACCTCTTACCGAATATGCGTATTTCGTTGTTATTTTGTTTTTGTAGCTGTATTACGCGTTTGCCGTTTTTAAGCCAGCCGTCCACTTTCTCACTACTGCAAAGCAAACGCTCACTCCGAGGTTATAACGTCTTCATTCTCTCTTTCTTTCTTTCTCTCTCGGTCACTCTCTATCTCTATCCTAATTTAAATTCAATATTATACACTCGCTCTCTTTCTTGGCTGGAACGGAGGTAGTCCGGCGTGTCCGAGGTCTTGATCTGGTCACGACGCGACAACGTCGGTACGTATACATTCGATTCTCTTTATTTCTCCGACTTGCGCCCACACTTTCTCTCTTTCTCCCTCTACCGCGAAAATGTTGTAAAACGCTTCGTGCCTATAACTTTCTCGTCTGTATGCAAGGGCAAGAGAGAGAGAGAGAGAGAGAGAGAGAGAGAGAGAGAGAGAGATACAAGAAAGAAAGGGAGTTAGAGAAGGGATCAACGTTCACTGTATACAATATAGGTTGTGTCACCTTTATACGTAGGCGATAACCGGAGAAAGAAAGAAAGAGTTGCTACACCTGTTATGAATCAGCCAATAAAATGTCGAGAATTCGTGATCGCGTTCATCGTGTATCGGCCTTTAACGCGAAGGGTTGCTTTTATAATCTGGAAAAACGAAATATTTTATTCTTTGTTTTAATGTTTGATTCTAGAATAAATAAAAATCAGAAACACCGATAGTATCGTTATATGCGACAGTATTTTTATATTCACATTCAAATTGAACAATTTTGAATATTTATACCGTTTCTCGTAAATTAAAAAAAGATATTCTTAAATCCAAAACTCTTAAAATAAAATCCAATAATAATTTAAGTGTTTTTCAGTGTTTGTACACTTTGACCTTTAAATTAAAAAAATTACTGAAACATTCTAATTATGATTTATTTTTTACTCTATACTGTAAGACATTAAGTACAATTTAGAAGTGATTTACAAACTAGTTATAGATTTATTTATTACTTAACATTGATTGACTAAAAGTAATTTATTGCCTAAGTAGTACTTTTTTTTACATTAAATAAAGTTCATTATTGTATAGTACTCATATAAGAAATGCATTTTACTTATAAAAGATTGAGCAACTCCGTTTAAAAATCACATTTAATTCAAATTTTTTCCAATGATTAATTTATATAATTTTTATATTACTTTTCCATATATTTTAAACAAATTAACTAATATATGATTTTCTTTAACGAATCTAAATAAACATTTATTTTCACAATCATGGAAAAAAAATTTCAAAGAAATAGATATAATAATCCATTCGATAATTTGTTTATTCAAACATTCGATCATTTTAATTTTATAAATATAATTAAAAATTATTTTTATCACTTTTAATTATTTAATTAATATTAATTGGTATACCTAGTATTTAAATACAAACAAAGATTTCGCAATCAAATAAATAAAAACATCGTTTCTTAAAAAATAACTTATTGTAAATAATTAACACTATTAAATATATATAATAATAAAAAATTATATCTTGTTCATTAATTTTCATTGGATTAGTGATTTTTATATAAGTGTAATTTATAATATTAATAAATATGTCATTGTTATTATATATTATTTCATTGGACCAATAATATATAATGTCTTCAATTATACAATTCAATTTTAAATACGGGATACGTAGCAATTTAAATTCACACATATGAAAATTAAATATGGCTTTGTTACAAAATATATATTACAATTCAATCGAATTTTAATATCCTTATCAATTTGGATATTGATTAAATAAAAATATTTATATATAAGAAAATAAGAATGAACATAAATTAATATTTATGTAGCGAAAATATTTTAACATTATACCAAAGACAAATTCGGCACACTGAACATCGCTACAATTTTTTCTATGAACTATAAAATATGAAAATAAATACGTAGATTCATATTCATAAGTTCACTAGATTAAAGATACTTGTATTTCTTGTACAACAGAATTTTTAACTTATTGCTTTTAGCAGTGTGTAACTTTTACATCTGCTAGATAGACAATAGCTATCGCTATGATTCTACGTCTGTTGAATTAGCAATATTTTCAACAAACATTTAATAATACTAATTTTAAGAAAATTGTATTTTACTCGTATGCTATAAATTAATATTAAAACTATTTCAAGTTTATAAATGATTCTTTAAAAGTTTATATTATAATCGGTACGTATTTTCCATTTAAGATTTGTAACTCTAATTATTTAAAAACTTTATTATAAATCTGTACAAAATAATTTAATTATAAATATATTGGTTTGTAATGTATACCTTTGTAGTATATAAATATTTTATTAGAAGAAATTATATTTTAAAAAATACATTTTAATGTAAAATTAAAATTTAATTTTAATTTATTATATGTCTTATGACATACGTGATTAGTATTTTAATTACAATGTATATCATTAAGATACGTAGATAAAAATTGTTTTAAAGTAATATTTAAATGTAACGAATAAAAATTATTAAAAAAATGAAATGTCTATTTTTAATTAAACTCACTTATTCAATATCTATATATATTTAAATAGTGTCTATCTACATAATCTATTCTAAAAAAGGGAATATTTTATTCAATAAGAAAAGTTCAAGATTTTTATCAGTTTTGTTTATTAAATTCAGATGCATTAAAATTAAAATTAAAAATAATAATAATTTATTTTGTTCTAATGTTAATTAATTTAACTGATTTATTCCAAAAAACATTTTATAATTAAATCTATTTGATATATATTTAAATCCAAAAAGAAACCTACTATTTCACTATTTAACATTCGATGATTATAAATATAGCACATTATTTTGAAATTTATTATAATTTAAATATAAATAATAAATAAACTTCAGAAAAAATAAAAATAATGAACCATTTTCTTACAGACATTAAAATTAGCTTATTAATAGTATTATATTCAAATAACAGAATATCTATTTTTATTAGAATTATTTGAATATGAAATTATTTTCTATGAGCATTTATATCATAAAAATACAAATTTTCTTAGACTTTTTGATTATATTTCCTGTATAATTTTTTGTATATATAACTTAAAATATACTTTTTAAAAGAAAATACCGGAATCTAAAAATATATAATTAAAAATTATAAGCTGCACAATGTTGAAAAAAATTTTAATTTATTACTAATTATTGTTTTAACCAAACTTATTATAAATATTATTTTATTGTATAAGTCTAATAATAAAACATGTATGGTAATAATAAATTAACCTATCAAATAAAATATTTTCATAAATATTTTTTAATATATTTATTTAAATATAAAAATAAAGTATTAATTTCAACATAGAGTAAAAATATCAAATAAATTGTATGCAAACTTTATTAAATTAAAAATTTATCAGAAGTTTTATAAAATGAAATTTTTTGACAGCTTTTTATAATTTAAATATGAATACATGTATAATATACATTATATAATGTTCAATATGAATGAACATTAAAAAAATAGGTCATTAAAAATCTTATTAAAGTTTTATAGATTGCAGAAATCGTAAATATTTTGAAAAACTGCATAGTAGTATACAAGAATAATATGAAAAGAAGTAATAAACCTTATTTAAAAATATGTTTAACGTAATATTTTTAATGTTTTTGAAATGATTTTCTCTCCACACCTTGTATCTAATTAATTACCTAATTAATATCATGAATCACTGTTTATTATAAAGGCATTACATTTAAATTCAAGGTGAAGCAAATACAAACACAGAGGCATCAAAAAATTTATTTATATTATATTCAACTTACAAGAACACGTTTACGTGATTATTCGAGCACATGCATTTAAATAATTTAAAACGTATCATATAAAAAATACATATAAAGTAGGTGTGAATTAACTTCAATGCTTGATCACAATTGTATAAAATATTAGTATTTTATAATTTTTAAAAAACTTTTTATTATATTTATTTATTATAAATTTGTTATAAAAGCAAATAAATTTATAATAAAATACCATCCATATACAAACATTAAATTCAATTAATTATTTTTATAAACTTATATTAAATTTATACATCTGTGAATTCTAGATTAACAAAATTACAAAATTTTTAACGACTTATAATTTTTTACTTTATATAAAATAAATAAATAATTTCGAATAATAATGTTTTATATAATTAGAAAAATATTTAAAATATCCATGCCATTTATATAAATTCTAAAACTAAGTAATATCACATAGATTTTATTATTAGAAAAAATGATATCTATATTAAGAAACTGAGAGCAGTAAAGGATGAACTCTAAGCTTATAGACTAAAATAGTAATTCAAAGAGAAAAAAAGTTTTTTTATAGTTTTTAAACTTTGTATTTTCAATCGACTAACAATAATATTATTAAAAAAAACTAATGATAAAATTTTAATTCATGAAATAACAAATAATACTAAAATAGTAAAAACAGTTTTTTTTAATCTAGAATCTTATTTTTTATATTTTTTTAATTAATGCTTATTCATAGTCAATTTTAAAACTTTACTTTTTAATTTAAATTCCTGCGAGATAATGAGTCGATTTTGAACAAATTTTAAGTAATACTAATTCCTTGTATAAATTAATTCTTTTATGTAAATCTTTTCAAATCTAATACAAATAAATTTTCACTTAAAATGTATGTGTAATAAACAAAATAATATTTTACTTATGAAAATACTAGTCGTTAAAATATGTAACAAGAAAGAACTCAAGACAATTTAAAACAAATAACATTTAATAGAATTTATCTTAAATAAACGAAATCTAAATTATCGAATTTATATATTAATTTATAATATATTACTTTAATATATTTAGAAAAGGAAGATTTTATGAAATGTTGGACATAAATATTTATTTAAGATATAAAGATAATTCTAACAATAATAATTTTTAAATGTGAATGTTAAGAATTTATATTATAAATGTTTCTTTGATTTGAATAATAGATAAATTTCTTTATATAGAATTTTTATATCTTATTTTTAAGAATATACGCGAAATATGAATCAAAATAAGTAAAAAAATAGAAATATCACAATCATTTTTGTAATTAATATTATCATTTTATGAAAAAATTGAATTACAATATAAAATTCATTATTCCAAAAATAATTCGGAAATCCTATAGTAAAGAAAACCAATATCGTTCAAATTTAATCAAATTATTTTATTTTTATATGTTAAAAAAGTTAATTTAAATATTTGAAATTCTTCACATAAAAATTGGTTATTTTTATGACTGAATATAATTTGAAAAAATCTTAATATTTTAAATGTACTATTGACACAATCATTGAAACCAAGATTAAAACCAAAATTTTGATGTGAGTATAAAAACAACAATTTTATTAGCACTTTAATCAAATCAGCGTTATAAATATTTTCAGATAACGAACAGCAATTTTTGCTAAAAAAGAATTCACAGTTATGTGGAACTTATATAAAACATTATTTTTGAATTCTTTAAGTTTTCTCTTTTAGATTTTTTCTTTGAACAACTCTTAAAAATTAAAGATTTAATTGCAATATATTATACTTAAATAATTTATAATGAATAATAATATTTTATGATTCTTTATACATTTTCTTATGTACAATATGTACTTAAAAAGTTATCAGTACATAAACAATTAATAAGAAAAATATATATCAATTTACTCTATCTACGAATGTTGATTAAAAATTGTTTCAATATTACTTAATTATGCTCTGCAAAAGTGTTTAAAATGTGTAATGTTTTATAAGAGCTTTTGTTAGTATGTTTTAATTTAAAATTAGTATGTAATGTGATGAAAATATCGATAAAAATAATTCTTATCAAACTATTTTTAATTTGTTTAATAATATAGAAAAGTTATTTTTACTTATTTTTACAATCAGATCAATATAAAATATATTATACTCATCTGTTTAGTAAGTATACAAATTATTGTTATATATATATATTTGTTATCTACTCTTATTTTAAATTTAAAATATCAAATTGAATAAATTAACAAATAGAATTCTGCTTCCTTGCAACCTTATGGAAACTTTTTTATTATATACTATTAAAACGAATAAGGAACAAAATTCAAAAGCATTATGTATGTGCATATTAACTTCTGTATTTACATACATATGCAAATACTATAAATTATTATATTAATAAAAAAAATGTATGAGTATATATAGATACATAAAAAATGTGGTAATAAAATATAAATTTATATTTCAATTTGGTATATCAATTTTCATAAAGCAAAATTTTAAAATCATTTAATTTTTTTAAATAATCAATTAAAATAAAATTTATTATCTTATTTGAAAAGGAAAATATCGGATTCCCTTTCTTAAAATTATATATAAAATATATTTTTGCGTAGAATTTTATCTTATAATACAAAAAAGCAAAGTTAATAAAACTGAAATGTAACTATTAATCAATAATGAATTTTATTTTATATTTGACTACAATAGATTGGATGCGAGTTCTTTAATCAGACACTTATTACACCCAAAAATTGGCGAGGGGTAAAGACTTACAATGGATAGAGGCCATAAATATACCTGAACGAAAGATAAAAAGTGACTCATCGAGGAAAATAAATTAATTTATTAGTCACAATTTAATTATTCATCATACATCTAAAAATTAAAATCCTTTAATCGAGAATATGAAATTTACTAAATAGTTCAGTTATCTTTATATATATTGAATAATATAGTTCTATATACATACAAAAAAATAAAAAACTTAATTTACTTTGTTTGTTATTTTATTATTGTTTTATTATTGGTTTCTATATATTTCTGTCATAATATATTAGGGTATACAAAAGTAGATAAAAGTATACAACGAATTTATCCTTTTACAAGATCGGTATCCGAATCACGCAGTGCGAACATTCGTACCATCCCTCCTTTCACGAAAAAAAGCAACTTTGCTTTAAGGCTAGTCAAATTTTTTTTGCGCCGAATCGCTTCCTGATAAGCTTTCTTTTTCATTACGTACGCATACGAAATAGTAAAATATAAGCGAACGAAATAAATTCAACGATTGTATCGTTTGGGGTGAAATCGGAGTCGCGATTCTTTCTTTTTAGCTATACGTATTATTTTGTTTATGATCTAATTCAATGTTTTTTTTTACCAAATTAAACGATTTAATATATATTTTAATTTTTAAAGAATAATAAATTAAAAACTCATAATAATTACGATAAAATCAACGTCTACGCAATATTACAGATAATAAGTTAATGTAAAATTGAATATATTGGAAACGAAAACTTTGTATCGCTTACACAAAAAAGAAAAAAATTAAATAAATACGTAAGCTCGAAATACGGTAATTTTTAAAATAAATATTTGGTCCGACCGAGTAGATATTTTGTTAGGAAATTGGCCGTACCGATATTTATACGCAAAAGAAAATTTGCAAATACAAAATGTATCCGATACAAAAATTATTAGAAATTGTTGGCTAGAACGTTTCTATGTGTTCGTAATCTAAATTTAAAGTGAACCGTTATATTCGTCGAAACAACAATTTTCTCTAGTTCCACCCCCTCGCTGTGTAAAGCAGTAAAAATATCATTACTCCTATTTCCAGTAAGTCTTTGATAAGCTCGGAAATAAGGTTTCCTCGGTTTCGAAGTCGGTCGCGACGTGTTTCCTTCGAAAGAAATTACGAATTAATTCGAAGACAGAGGAAAGTACGTAAAGGATTCCATAAAGGATGCCTTAAAATACTGCAAGATACTATCGTCTACCGCGACTCGCACGTGCGCTATCGAAGAAAAAAGATAAAGAGAAGCAACCCGACACACTAAACTCGACAAGGACGGAGCTGGGAGAGACGTTAATACATTCATTATCCATGTGTGCGTTATTCATTCTCCTACCATATTTATTTTCTCCCACACACGGCGCGGGGAGTCCGCCGATAAAGACGGAGAGGTGTAGCAGTTTGGTAAGAACGAAATGCGCCGCGACTCTCGCAGCCCTCGCTCACTCTCTGTCTCTGTCTCTCCGCGTTGTGTAAAGGCGAGGGAAAGAGCGGAGGGAAGGGTCGAGTACACACGGACTCGGGTGTACACACGTGCATGGCTCGCGCTACGTATATAGAAGGTTCGAGGAGAAGCGATCGAGGAGGGATCGAGGAGGGAGCGAACGGGAGAGAGCGGGAGAGAGCGAGAGACCGCGCAGGGGTCCGACCGCACACGCGTGAATATTTCTCTCTCCTGAACGCCGTCGCCGTCGCGATCGTCGTCGCGGTCGTCGGCGTCGTCGCCGTCGCCGTCGCCGTCGTTCTCCAACACCTCCACCTCCACCACCACCTCATTCACCCCCCCCCTCCTCCCCTCCTCCCCCTCCTCCTCCTCCTCCTCGAGCGGGAGGATGAAGAGTAGCGGGCAGAGGAGAGTAGGAGCCGCTCGAAAAAGTCTCCTCGTCGAAGAGGCGCGTGGATGGTAGTCGCGTCGCTGGTGCGTGCGCCTGGAAAATGGCCCGAGGACGCTCGAACGGGACCCGAGGCCGATAGGGCCTCACGGGAGGAAGGAACAAACGGTGGAACCTCCGTCCGCGCGCAAGTTCGGGTCGCGAAGGTGTGATCGGACGCGTTTGATCGGATCCGAGAGAACCCGAACTGCCAGAGGAACGCGCGAGGAATCGCAGAGGAAATGAAGCGGCGTCTCAGCATCGAGCGGCTCTCGGCGGCTCTTGCCGAGTTGCTTCCGCTCTCCCCGTTGGCGGAGTCTCGCCGAACGACCTTCGACGGGGACGTCTTCCTCGGGACGACGCGCCTCCGTCTTTAGGTTAGACGGGAAGAAAAAACACGACACGAGCGCGTTGCTGCCGTTGCTGCCGTTGTCGCCGCTGGTGCTGGTGTACGCGAGGAAGACAGTCCTGTGCTATACGCGCGTGTACGCGTATTCTATGCTGAAGAGTATCGTCCAGTGCATTTTTCGAAGCGCGGAAAAAGGTTCGTCTTTCGTCCGTGCGCGCTCGAAAAATGCAGACGTAAAGAACGTGATACAGGGTAGAGAGGGAGAGGAGGAAAACGACGAGAAGTCGGTCTTCGCGATCCTGGCGTTGTCGGAGGAAAAAGGTAGAAAGAGAGCGAACGAGGGGGTAAAGACGTGGTGCGGAATGCGCGCATACGTCAGTGTGTGTACGTACATGTCCACTCTTTCTCTCTTGCCCCTTTTAAACTAGCGATTCACTCTTAAATCTACCGACACTTTGGTTTTCCATCGTGCCTTTTTTCCTCTTTTAAATTGCGATCTCGCTTTGACTTGCTTCTACTTTTTTCCGTGACATTCTCGCACGAAAATCGCACTGTCTTTTAACTCGTTTGCATTCCTCGCGTGGAACGAGTTAAACTTAGCGAGAAGGAACGCATCTTGACCCTTTCACGCTTCCAGACTGTTTCGTTTTATTACTCGAGGCCGATGGACCTCGAAGCGATTCTTATTATTTTTCAATGTTTAGCCAATGTTGCGCTGACAATCAAATTATATCAACGTCGAAAGTTTAAAGTTCGATGTTATTAAAAAATCGGGCCAGTATACCTAAACTTTGCCATTGCTTCTCTTTTTATTCGAATTTAAATTTCCTTACATTAGTTTCACGAATGAGTCGTCGAGGGAAAATTGTCGATTTTAAATCGTTGGAAGATTAACGTATTCAATGTTAATCTATGCCTCCCTACTCCGCGAAGTCTTTTCCGTCTGTACCTCCTCTCCCTCCGTTTCCCGTCATTCTACCTACCTATCTCTCTCTCTCTCTCTCTCTCTCTCTCTCTCTCTCTCTCTCTCTCTCTCTCTCTCTAACTCTCTCTGGTTACATCTACGATTGTGTGCTACCGTATATGTGTAGGTAACACGCGAAAGGTATATATATTACAAACGGTATGTGTACGTACGTATAGACGTACTCTATTTTCGTCGTCGTTGTCCGCGTTCGCTCGTCCGTTCGCTCGCATACATGCTCATACGTATACTTTTTATTTACAACGCGAAAAGCCTTTGTATTTTGCTACTCCTGTTTGCATGCTTTCGCCAAAAAAGATCGTATAGAGTCGGATGTTGTTACGTAATTTTGTTTCAGGAGATGTGTTTCGAGAAGCTCGTACGAAGGTGTTCGTTGATAAGATGAAGAGGCAATTTTTCGAGGGTTGTAAAGAGGAACGGTAGTTTTTGAAGGGAAACAGTGATAGTTACGTACAAGAATTAGGAGAGTCAGGAGTTTGGCTTTGGCCTTGGCTCTTTCTTCGTCTCCATGAGCCACATTTATTTATATAAGCTGTTCTTGGAGTCGGCGAGACTAAATTCTCTCTCTTTCTGCCTTCCGTACATTTATGTGCTTGTGTGTATATTAGAGATTCGAGGAGATTTAGAGAACTTCTGAGTGAATTAGACAATGGAAACGTAGAGGAAAATTTATCACTGTTGATTTACTAAGATTATTTAGTAAGTTTAGTTTTGACGAAGAAAACAGTAAGCATTACAAATTTGTATCGGTAATACTGGTTGGAAGATAATCATAGATATTTAGAATTAGCTGTGAATTAGCATTTCATTTAAATAAATAATACGATCAAAATTTTGGTAAATAAAAAAAGTTTTTATAATTAGCTCGTGGCAATTTAAGTAAATGAAAAGATGTAGAACTTATTTTACAATATTTATGTAATAATACGTTAACTATAAATATACTTTGAAAAGTATTAAAATGTATAGAAATTTATATAGTTTAAATTATTCTTTTTCTTGCTGTGATAAAATTTGTATATTATAAATGTTTGAAGTTTGATAAAATATTATAAAACATCTTTTTTGTTTGATAATTGACTTATACTTTTAATTTTTTTTTTTAATATATTTTATACTTCTAAAAAAAAATCAAATTATTGTTATTAATATTTAATATTTATTAGAATTATAATTAAAAGAAAAATAAAAATGATTTTTCTAAGAAAGATATTTTTAATTCTGAAGTATCAAGGAATTTTTATGTGTATTAGTCTAAGTTATAAAAAAATGATTTAAGATTTTGAATTTAATATGAAATTAGTTTAATTTTATAATTAAATATTGGACTAATTTAATGAAAACCTCAAAACTCTTGGTGAACCAATTTTAAAAAATTGTTGCCTTGATTCAGTTCTAAAATTATTTAAAATAGACTTCTTCATTTTTGTCAAGCAAAATAATGTGACAAAGAATTTTATATGCGCGATAACTTAATGACTAGAGTATATTCTATTTTTAGCAAACCATTCATACGAGAAAAATACCTTTTAATTATTAAAACATATTCTTGGTACTTATAAATTTTTTAAATCTTGGATAGATAAAAGTTTTTTAAAAACTATTAATTTATTATTACATAAAGGTAAATAGTTAATATACAAAGCAATGATCGATAAGGTTTTTTTTTCAATAAACAAAATTAAAGTACCAAAGATATTCGGGACATTTCAAGGGTTTTTATAATTAAGGAAATATTTGTAGCTATGGTACTATACAAATCATATGAATAAATATAGTTCTTGTATTTCAGAATTTTCATAATTTAGTGATGAGGTGGTGGTCTAGAAAATTTATAATTATATACAAAGATGATGGAAGTTTCACCGAAGGAATGTGTTGAGGGTTTACCCAACACACAAGCAATCATGGCGGATACACTGCATCATTACAGCCACCCTCCGTCGGATATTATGTCCAAGGGTCTGGCCATTAATGGTACATTTTTATTACATTTAGTAAATATTTTACCATAAATTTAATTTTCTTTTATTTTAATACAATATCAATATATATTTAGTTTTTGATAAATACTAATTATTCTATGTAATAAGTTTTAAATATCTTAAAAATAAAATAAATATACAAAAGGTCGTATTTATAATTTATTTACTTCATTAAATTAATTTTTTTTAACACTGAATTATCTAGTAACTTGATTTATTTGATATATGTTATAATATTAGTTATGTTTGTTTCTTTATAAAGTGTAAATTAAGTATAAAACGTAATGTAAATTATAAAACAATTTATCGAATAATTTTTTTAATTAACAAAATTATATTGATAAAAATAAAGTGACTTATAAAAAAATTATTGTATATTAATTATAAAATTAATAACAGCTATAATTGATGTATAATTTATCTATAAGTTATGTATTTCTAAAAATGTACTTCAATTTGTTGATACGAGCAATTTTATTATCTAAAATTGCGAAATATTTTAATTCTATCAACATTTTTTTATTTACTGTTCATAATTGTTCAATATTTCATTCTAGGAAGAGATGTAACAACTTAATTTTTAAAATTATGAAATTCACCTTTTTCCTTATATTTTTCTTGCAGGTGTAGGAGCAAGATTACGTCAACTAGAAGCCTTGTTTATTGGTGGTCCTGTACAGGGTGGAAGAATGGGCCACATTTTATCTATCGAAACACTTATTGACGTTCTATTAGTTTTATATGACGAATGTTGTAATTCTTCTCTAAGACGTGAAAAGACTGTTTCAGATTTCATCGAATTTGGTAAGTTGTTTCATTTAAGTTATTGTAGATTTATTAATAATGAATTACATTTTACTTTTGGCATAATTTTTTAAAGAATAAGCATATAGTTAATTCTTTAAAATTATTCGTTATTTGAATAAATTTGTAATAAAATTTAATCTTTAAATTATTATCTTGCTTTTTTTTAATAATATGTATATAAGTAAAATTGTATTCTTAACACACAAACCTGTCTTTAATTATATATTACCATGATACAAACAATTTAAAAAATTTAAATGTATTTAAAAATTATTTAGAGTATATATAGATCTCGTAATATTATAAAATAATATTTAATAAATTTAATCTAATAAAAGTATAAACGCAATTAATATGAATAAAACGCAATTTTTTTTATACTGAATAATAATAGTATTATAGAATTATTTATGTTAGTAATTTAATATAAATATTGAATAGTAATCACGTAGTTCTAGTTTTAGCAGCTTTGTAGAAAATATATAATTATTATTACGAAAAACATGCTTTTAATTCTAATAAATTTTCCAAGGATTCCAATATTATATTCAATGTAATTATTTAAAAATAGAAAGTTTATACAGGCATAATTTTTTAATAAACAAAATAAAAACTTTTTTGAAAATAGATGCAAAGTATAATGAAATTAATTCAGATTAATATGTTTTATTTTTGCAGTTAAACCCGTAGCCACTTGTATAAAGAGTCTTCAGTTGGCTCGGGAGGATTTCGAAATTGTTAAGGTTATCGGCCGAGGCGCATTTGGTGAAGTTTGCGTAGTAAGAATGCGAGGTTCGGATAAAGTTTTTGCCATGAAGATTCTAAACAAGTGGGAGATGCTGAAGCGTGCGGAGACAGCTTGTATAAGAGAAGAACGCGATGTTCTTGTATACGGTGATAGAAGGTGGATAACGAACCTTCACTATGCCTTTCAGGATGACAATAATTTGGTGAGATCTTCTCGCAATTATGAATGTATAACTTTGAGACTATACGGACATGAAAACCGAGTCGTGTTTATCATATTTTTAAATAGTTTTTCTTTTTTTAAATAATGATTTTGTTAAAAGAAATTCTCCCTTAAAATTTTATTATTTCAATTATATTATCAAACTTTTGCTCGTTATTTATTAGTGAATATTTCAATATCGATTAAAATAGTAAATAAGAATTCAAATTTGTTTTATTAAGGTATCAAATCACTAGCGTAACGTTCATTTTTATTTATATTAATATAATTGGTAATACTTTTATTTTATAAATATGCAAGATATTCGTGTATTTATCTACTATTAGAGTAATACTAATAATTTAATATAACGTAATATTTTTAAGTCAATTATTTTCTTTAATTATTAAGATGTAGAACGAAAAATAATTATAAAGTATTTATATTTATACGAATATTTATTTCTATCGATAATAATACCTCGAAAGTATTAATAAGTTTATTTATATTTAGAAATATTTATGTAAAAAATAATGTTAATTGACCGAGTATGTAATTCATAGTACCTGGTCATGGATTACTATTGCGGTGGAGATTTGTTAACTTTACTCAGCAAGTTCGAGGACAGGCTTCCAGAAGATATGGCACGTTTTTACATAGCTGAAACTGTACTTGCCATTGGATCTATACACGATTTACGATATGTACATAGGGATATAAAGCCCGACAATGTTTTATTAGACGCTAATGGACACATACGTTTAGCTGACTTCGGATCTTGCCTTCGATTATTCGAGGACGGAACTGTACAGAGTAATGTGGCTGTTGGTACTCCAGACTATATCTCTCCTGAAATTCTTAGAGTAAATGTTTATTTATTTTATTATAAATTTCTATATTGCGCAATTGGAAATCTATATAATTATAGTTTTTTTTACTAGATAATTTATAGAAAAATAATATTTTTCAATAAATACAATCAACGTTTAAAATAAAAATGTATAACTGTAATTATATAATAATGTAATAGCATATTTAAGTAAAAAAATTTAGTCTTCGACATACATATTATAAATTTTTTCATGTAATTTATACTTTAAAAATTTTTTATAAAGATCGCGTTTTTTAAAATGTAAGCATAAATTTAAAAGATTTTTTACTTTGCATAATCATTTTATTAAAATAATCAAATTAATTTAAGTTAAGCGTAATTTTAATATCCTACTTTTTATAATTATTGTTATTATTAATAAAGGCGATGGAAGATGGACAGGGAAGATATGGTCCCGAGTGTGATTGGTGGTCTCTTGGAGTCTGTATGTACGAAATGCTTTATGGCGAAACTCCTTTTTATGCCGAATCTCTAGTCGAAACATATGGAAAAATTATGAATCACAAGGTAAAATCAAAACGTTTTTTTTATTTTAAAAATTAAAAAAAAATTTATAAATAAGCAAATATTTTTCAGAACTGTTTTGATTTCCCTATGGATGATATTTATGATGTTTCCGAAGAGGCTAAGGATCTCATGCGCAAATTGATCTGTAGTTCTGAATTTCGATTAGGACAAAATGGAATTGAAGACTTTAAGGTGAATTCAATCATAGTAATATTATTATTTAATTGAACATTAGTTTTTATTTTTAAAGATTCAAGGCTGAATACATTTTTTAGTAAAGTCACAGCTTTATTTTATAGTTTATAATCAAGGATAATAAAATTTATTTTATTAACTATATGGATAAAATACTTTAGTACTGTAACGATAGAAAATATTTTAATAATTTTTTAAACTTAATGAATGCGTTCATATTAAGTTAAAGAAAATTTTATTTGATTTTTCTAGAAACATCCCTGGTTTGAAGGAGTCAATTGGGATACTATAAGGGATAGCACAGCGCCTTACATTCCCGAAGTTTCTTCGCCGACGGATACATCGAATTTCGACGTAGACGATACCGATGTTCGAAGCTCGGATGCAGTTCCCCCTGCAGCCAATTCTGCATTTTCCGCCCTACATCTTCCATTTGTTGGATTTAGTTTTACTCAAGGAAGGTTAGTTAACATTCTTGAATAAAATTATTACTTTTATCAGAGAGATTATTGTATTAAATAATTTTCTAATTGGATAATTTATTTATTTTGTATGATATTGCTTATATAGAAAATACGAAATATTTTTTTATCAGTTTATTTATTTCATAGATAAGTAATTATCATCTACATAATATTTCCATATGATAAATCAAGAAGTAGTAAAAAAGCTTTTTTCTCGGAATTGAAAAAATTAATAATTTTTTTTTAAGTAATATAGTACGGATTTTAAAAATAATTCTTTTATTTATAATAAAAATAGCTTTGTAAAGTTGTTTCTTAATATTTAAAGAAAAGTAAAAAAAATTTTAATAAAAGAATAATTTTAAGAAAAAAAGATATTTAGGGTAAAAAATTGTATATGTATTTTTAAATAATGTTTTTAAATTTTGTATAATATTTCATATATTCAAAATAAGTATATGAAAATCTATTTATTATAAATTAGTTTAATAGTTTTCTCAAAATCGTAAGATATAATTTGAATTTTTAAAAAAAGGTTTTCAAGAAAAATACATTGTTAAATTTTATATATAAAAGTTTGCTAATAACGAATATTTTATTATATTTTACAAAATTAACAATTATTTTTAAGAGATAATATCGTCAAGTAAATAAATTTAATTTGAAAAATCTACTTTTTTACCCTAATGTATAGATAAAAAATTTTAAAAAATCTGAATTTGTATAATCAATCAATATTTACTTTTGACAACAGTCTCGCTTTTTACATTATTATATATCTATACATTTTATTAAAGTAGCTCAAGCTGTATGTAATATATTAATTTATTTTATAGTTGTATATCAGATTTGAGTACTTTACCGTGTTATTCTCAAAGAGAGAAAAACTTAAAGATACTTGAGGCGGAAAATGCACAATTAGCACAAACTATTGCCGAGTTAAAAAATCAAATGTCTACCAGTCATACTCCACCAACTATATCCCCTGATTCGAATAATGCAACAAGAAAACTTCAAGATGAAATCAACATACTCACTAAAAGAAACTGTGGTATATATCACTTATAAAATTCTAAATTATCTTTATCAAAATAAATATAAAGGATTCATATATGAATGAAATTTGATTAAATATTGATTTTTTATTTAACAGAATTAGAATCTCAATTAAAATCGCTTGAAGTGCCTCGAGAATTACGTGCAATAGATAATGGTGACATAATGAAAATACGTGAACTAGAAAAATTGGTGCGTACTCTTCGTGTGGAAAAGGACGAAGCTGTAAAGGATAAACTAGATGCTTTAGAAAGGTTAAAACTTCAAGATAAAGAACTTAAAGATGCTCTAGGACAAAGAAAATTAGGTAATTTTTTTTTAATTAATGATTCGTATTATTTATTATCCATATACTGTTACAGAAATATTATTTTCTTGTTTTTTTTTTTTTTTTTTTTTTGACAAATTTAAAAATTAGCGATGGAAGAATACACAGAGGTGACGGATAAACTCTCAGAACTCCGACAACAAAAGCAGAAACTCTCCCGTCAAGTTCGTGACAAGGAGGAAGAACTCGAAGTAGTGATGCAAAAAGTAGACAGTCTGCGGCATGATATTCGCAAGGCCGAGAAACTACGACGGGAGCTCGAAGGTAGAGTAGAAGAAGCGATGGCTGAAACAAGCAAAGAACGAAAATTGCGCGAGCGAAGCGAGGAATATTGTAAGCAGATGCAGGAGGAAACTGAGAAGATCAGGCAGCGTTCGATAGGCAATGATACCAGTGCGAATCACGCTCTTGCAACCCAAGAAATTAATCGACTCAAAGCAGAAGTAGAAAAACTCGAGGTTCAATACAATGAGAACCTCAATCAACAGCAAAGCAAGTGAGTGACTGTTCCTAAAACATAAATATGATGTAAAATAGTTTATTCGACACTTTTGCCCTTTTTATTTTTAATAATGATGATAAAAATTAAATATTGTAATTAATATTTTTTGTGTAAGCTAATAAAAAACACATATAAATTTTTTAAATTAATTAAACAATAACTAAAATATGTGCTAAAGATACGACATTTTTATGTTGAATATAAAATTTTGAACTTTTTATTAGCAAAATTCTTAAATATATTGTAAATATTCAACTTTCGAATTTAAACTTTAATATAAAATCATTTTCTTAAAAAACAGTAATTTCTTAAGGTATTTAAATTATAAAAACATGCCAATAAATCTTAAATAAAAATATAGTATTATCGAATTTTATCAAACAGTTGTCATTGTAATTGATTTTCAACTTTCTTTTAGTATTTTTATAATTATGCTGTGACAAAAAAAATAGGTTCAACGTTGAGTTACGCGGACTGCAGGAACAACTTCACGAAGCTGAGGCAAGGCGGGAGCTCCTCGAACGTGAAGTGCAAATAACTAAAGAAAAGTTAGAGAACGCCAGATTGGAAAACATCACAGATAGCGAAGAAACGATAAATGAACTGAGTCGTAGATACGAACGCGAAAAAATGATGCTTGTGGAAGAGAACAAAAAGTTGATGTTAGAATTAGGCTCGGTAACCGATAGCGTGAATCGAATACAGAGCGAGAGGCGCCAACTCGAAGACGAGTACGAAGAATTGAGAAATAAAAAAGAAGCCATTGCCCAGTGGGAAGCTCAAATTACCGAAATTATACAATGGGTATCCGACGAGAAGGATGCTAGGGGATACTTGCAGGTAAAAATTGCTTCAAACTTTACATACTTAATCATGATTTTTTGATAAATTAAAAATAATAAACGTATAATATTTTATAGATTGTATTAAGAAAAATTACATTTAAAACTCGTAATTTGTTTTTATTTTTTTTTTCGTTTCTTAAATCTTATTACTGCTCGATATAACAATTATAAAAAATGTGTATCATCTGATTAATTAATTCTCATTTGGTTACATATTTTCAAAATTATGTTTTTTTAAAAATTAAAAAAAAATTCTACGTGCAAAAACAACTCACATAAATATCGAAGTAGTTAAATTAATATTATCTACTGTTGAAAATCATAATATTAATATAAATTTTTTAATTTGTCATTAAATACTTTATTCTTAAAAATATACGAAATATATTTTTAGGTTTTTCTAGAATCAATAAATATCAAAATAAAAATAGTACTGAATTTGTTTTACGAATATCCAATTTATTTTACTTTCAATTTAAAATCGCAATGAAAAAATTTAGTCAATTTCTATATTATATATTTAAAAAAATCATTATTAAATTTATACATATATTACTATTTACATAATAAAATATATTTCTATTTAATTAATTATAGTTAATCATTAAATAAACCAATGTAAAAATTGAGAAAATAAAAAAATATTAAACTAATATAAGATATGTTTTTTAATAATTTAATATTTTGTTTCAAGTAACTGTATAGAGAAAAATATTTCGGTATGGATAGAATTTAGTTGCTGAAACAACAAAATTGTTTTATTATTCACTGTTTGCTTATCTTGCAGTGCGTAACTACACATTAACTTATATTAAATTTACTCTTAAATTGTAATAAAATTTTTAATTGCCCAAATGAAGTAACGTTAATTTAATATTGTTTAAACAAATAAAAACTATTGATTTCATTAAATAAAATAATTTTATTTCTTATACTTATGTTTTATGTATGTATTTACATTTGTCTTATATATTTATTATTACAAATTTATAAACATGTAAAGTAAATTAGTTTATAATTAATATAACAATTTTTAAGTATTACAAAAGTTGCAAAATCTTAATTAAATTTTTTTTAAATATTAAAAATAAATTGAAACAAAGTATTTTATTTCTATTTATCGAATACATCATCGAATTTTTTATTTTTATTTTAAAAAGTTTTAAATAAATAGTATTATTTCAATCATGTTACAAAAAATAAATGCATAACGAAATTATTTTTTAAGGCTTTGGCAACAAAGATGACCGAAGAACTCGAGTTCCTTAAACACTCAGGTGGCGCGGGAGGAGTTGGTGGCGGTTCTACGATCACCGACAAAAACTGGCGAAATCGTCGTTCACAAAAACTCGACAAAATGGAGCTACTGAATTTGCAAAGTTCATTGCAGAGTGAAATTCAAGCCAAACAAGCGATATCTGAGGAACTAACCAAAACGCGTTCGGATCTAATAGCAGCACAAAAGTACGTTCTTAATTTGATAATATTTACATACAAAATTTCGTGTTGGTATTCTAAAGTATTTAAAATCACATTTTTATTACCTTAAACTAATATGCCTTTAATTTGTAAAAGTTAATCCTTTCAATAACTTATACACATGGTTTTATTTTTAAATACTTTTAAAAGATTTAGAATGGTATAAAATATTTAAAAAATGTAACGATTGAAAAAAATTTTTTCAAATTTCAATATTATAGTATAATGTAACAAAAACAAAGTATGAGCTTTAATTCATTATCAATATATTAATTATGCATAAAATATAAAATAAATTATAAAACTATGGGTAGAAGATTCTTATTTATAATAATAAATTTAACCATTTTAACTAAACTCCAGTTTCAGCTTTTGTTTTTATGAAATTAATTACATTTTTCATGATTTTTTAATAATATTAAAATTATATATACCTACTCGAAGGTCGAAAGGAATATTATTCTAAATCGTATCATAAAGGTTCTCGATAATTTCTCATTATTACTTTTCAAAATATGGTAATAATATAATATGATATTGTAACTTATTTTATCAATTAATTATATGTATTATTAAATAATTTCAAGTGCTTCAAGAATGTATTATTCGTTAACATTATATATTTACATGTTTACATGTTTGTGTGTGCGTGTGTGTGTGTATCTCTGATTAAAATAATAAAGATCTTTTTCAAATTCAAGAATATTTAATTTGTTTAAAGCTAGAAAACTATACGAATAATGTGCAAATAAAATGTAATAAAATACAATCTAATAATGACTATTTTTTATACTTGCAGGGAACTACGAGATTTACGACAGCGTCTGGATTCAATGTCGCATGAGATGAAGCGCAAGGAAATACAAATAAAAGAGCTACAAAGCCGCCTAGATTCCGGCGACGGCTGTAAGTACCAACCAATTGACAGTAGTAGCAGCGATGAAAGTCCTTCAATCGTAGTACGACCCCAATCTTACGGAAAATTCATATCCATAGTAGTTATACAGGCTGCAATTATTCACGCTGTCTTTGTAGTATGTAAACACTTTAATCTATGCCATGGGTTATTTAGAAAATGATTATAGATATTCATTGAAATTAATTTTCTCTCTTTTCAATTTTTTTCATTTTGTTTCTTAATTTACATAAAGACGATCGATACAACTGGAAAGAATCGAATTTTAAATAAATAATAATTATACTTGGTTATTTATTCTATACTAATCGATCGCTATGTATGTACGAAAAAAATGAAAATCATATTTTATACTTGCTAGTTTTTTTAACTGTATGCGTAGTAGTTTGAGTGACTCATATTCGACTTTTATTATATACGGAGAATACACTTGTTCTTCCGCACCGTTCATGACACACACATTGTATGCGTTTAAAGGGATGTGAAAATTATATCTAAAAAGAAAAAATTATTTTTTTTTACACATTCAGATACACTATTTTATAGCATACGTAATATTTATTTTTATGATGATTATCTATACATAAAAGAAAATATTGTTTGAATTTATAAAGATCTAACTTTTTACATCCCTGTAAAATATTTTTCACATTATTTTTTTTGTTTCTTTTTTTTTATTTAATCATTTTTTTAAAAGCAACGTGAAATCGCGCATGTGTATAGTTTTATTGCTTATACTATCTGTGATAAGATTGAACTTTTGAAATAATAAAAATTCTTTTATAAAAATTTACTGAGAATTTTCTAGCATTTTATGAAGAATCTTTTATAGGCATGCCGTTATACTACGTTAAGTATTATAAGTGATCAACATACTTACAAATAATATATCTTCATTCTACTTATCTTAAATTGCAAAAATTTATGTCATAAAAGGAACAAAATTAAACGTTGCTTTATAGGGTCAAGCATGTACATTTAAAGATGGACGTCGAACACATTCCAAACTTCACGAAAATCCGCAAAAATTACGTTTAGTCGTTGTGCACGTAATAAATGATGGGAACAACAGATGACATTTCTAATGACGTATGTGAGGTTACATCGAGAGACAATCAAAATTATTTGCCCATTAATTTCAAAACGAAAAATTTTCCGAGTTTACCGCTTTATACTAATCTCTTAAAAATAACTACAAAATAATAATAAAATAAAAATTTTATTTATTTTTTAATCAAATTTATATATATGTATGTATATATTAACTGTACATATTTATCAAATTTTAAATATACATATATAGATATTTTTTAATTTAAAATTCAAAAAATTTAGAGAAATTTTAGCAAGCTTTATTATTGTAACGATATTAAAAATTCAAATTAACTTGCATTAAGACAATTGCATAAAATGCTCACTATTTTATACTAGTTTTTGGCAATGCTATATTATTTTAGACTAAACATATAAAATTAAAATTTGTTAAAAATATAAAAAAATATAATTTATGGAACATTTAATATATTATTTTATTACATTAATCAATAATAAAGTAATTATATTTAAAAAAAATTTTACTAGAGCTATTTTAAATAACAAATAGATAACGTAATTTTTTTTTGTTAAAATACAAATATTTTCTATATATTTGGTGCATAATATAATCTACATTATAAAATTGTTATTTTGAAAATATTTTAAAAAATTGTAAGGTTTTATAAAATGAAAATGTTATTCAATCAATACTATGATATGAACAGTCGCGAAGGAAGCATAAGGTTTCCATTTGCAATATTAAGTACATTCATTAGCAATTAAAGAAATTTTTTTATCTTTACATCTTCACTTATTCACTTGAAATGGTAAATTATTTCAATGCTGCTTATAACTTCATTGATTCACGAATGAATGGGGAAAAAATCATTTTTTAACGCATTTTTTCATAAGAAGTGTGAAATAATGATCGTTTTTTATAAAATATTGAAAAAAAGAATATTTAAGACAAAAAAATGATTAATAATTGTTTAATGTAACATGTAAACCAAGTATTATATTAAAAATGATACTGCAGCAACAGGATGATTTTTCCATACTTCCGATAATATTTAAAAGATCTATTAAGGAAATCATCTTTATTATAAAAAAAAATATATCAAAAATAATACTCCTTGAAAGATTCGAACACGTTTTCGTGTTCGAATGATACGTTTATATATAAAAAGAAACTACCTTCACCATCATCATCCATTTCTCAAAGATTGTGGGTAATTTAAATGATCGTATTTGATAAACAAGGAAAAAAAGTAAAATTGTTTTCTCAAAAGAAAAATAAAATGATCGAAAGACTCGCTCGAAAGAAGAAAGACTTGAATGTTGATTAAAAAAAAAACATACGAAATGGGAGAAGCCACGCTGATACCAATGATGCGCGCGATGCTTCAAATGTAAAATAAGAAAATAGAAAAAGAACGAAAAAGAAAGCTTATACATAAAAAAGAAAACAGATTACCGAATGAGAAGTAAGATAGATCGAATAAAGAATGCTCGGTTTTGCGTTGTGCAATTCTGATTTTCTAGACTGCAAAGTGCCTCTGTTTATTGGCGTAACGAGCTGCGTCTGGGGCCTCTTGTTGCTCATCATCAAACTGTATTTGTGACAGCCGACCAGCCGCGAAGAGTCGCCGCACAACTGTTTCGCCCAAGTGTGGCGACGGCGGCGACTGTCCTCGCCGAGCCCCAGCGCGTCGTCGTCGTCCAGAGCCGGGCCCCCACAGTAATGCGACTTTGTCCCGCTATTCATCGAGCTGCCTCAGCCTCAGCCTCAGCCTCAGCCTCAGCCTCAGCCTCAACCTCAACCTCAACCTCAGCCCCAGCCTCAGCCTCAGCCTCAGCCTCTAGTAACTTACTAACTAGGCTTGCTGTTGATGATGATGATGATCATCAAGGCGACGTTGTTGTTGACGCCGCCTTCAGCTGCGTCTCGTCGCCTGGTAATTCTTGATATCATCCGGCAGGCGAACTCATCGCATACCTTTTTCTCACCGTGTCTTGAATGTCAGCTTGTGAACTACTTTCTTTTTTCGTTTTTCCGTTTTTTCGTTTTTTCATTTTTTACTTACTTATCCTCGAGGTGTGCATCTTAGCATAATATTGCATAAATACTGTTTTCGCTTCGGGATTTTTAACTAATCTCGTAGACCGACGATTAAGTTTGTATTTAAGTTTACTCAAAATTTTAATTATTCATTTCGAATAACGTAATTTAATTTTTTTCGTTTCCTTTCTTTTTTTATCATACGGTAAAAAAAATGAATTTAATACATTTTCATGAATAAAAATTTGTAAAAATCTTTAAACATCCATTTTATAATAGGATTAAAAGTTTACTTTTATTTTATAATAAGAGTTACATTTACGGTTGGTGTTGAACACGAGTCGTTTAACTATTTATCTCCAGTGTAATTTAAAATTCTTGTATAAAAATTTTTAGTATAAAATACACGATTTTAAGAATTTTTTAAAAACCTCGAAATAAATTATTATTATTACATGTTAACGTTTTAAAATTAGGTTTTAAAAAAAGCATTAAAAAAATTTATGAAATAATGATAAAATAAATATTGACGTATAATAATCAAAAACTAAAACTGACAATGTAATTGATTCAAAAGATCAACCAATTATAATTTGAATTTTACATAAATCTTTGTTTCCTCGAAAAGCTATCGGTTTAATGAGTTCGTAATAAATCGATAGTATATTATGTAGGTTTTGGTTTCATAAGCAAGAACTTTTCTTATTATTAATATAAAAAAAAATTATAATTTTTTAATTTTATAGTCAAGAATTAGTAATAAATGAAAACTAAATTGATTATTTTTCCCAATAGACTAAAACGTTTTAACTTTCTAATTTTGACGAGCAATATATTTGTATCATCGTTGAATCGATATTGGCTTTTTAAGCTTATAAACCCGATATAATACCCATATATTTATTTTCTGCTGCTAAATGAAGATATTCATGCGTTGACATTCAAAAAGATTGTTCTCTAGAAACAAAAATAAAAATATTTAGTACAGCGCTATGTTTTCAGTACATCTTCGATGGACAAGAAAATTTCAACGTATACAGTGATCTTAAGTGATATCATTTTTATCGTAAATGTATCTTCATACATATGGCCGTAACGATCAGCATTTTTCTGTACATTTATCTTTGACATCATCTGAATACCCTTAAGTTTATTCCCTACCTTACGATGAAATAGAGAGGTGTGAATTACTTATTTCTTATATGTGTGTATTTGAGTATGGCTTTGTTTTGTGTTTGCATGGATTTACTTTCTTTTTATGAAACTAATTATTATTGTTACATAACTTAATTATAAATAGATATCTTAAAAATTGAAATACAAATTTTCAAGATATTGGCTAACGAATAAATTAATTTCATTTCCTTTGTAGGATCGTCATTCGTGAAAAATGTTTATTTACCTTTACTGAAACATAGCTCTGTTGAATTTTACGTTTGAATTCACTCTGATTTTTCTACAGTTTATTTGAATTACAACCCACGATTTTCACGGTGTTTGCGATTTAATATCACAAATTCCCTAAAACGGGAACTTCCTTTAACTTTTTTTCTTTACATATATTTATTGATTACACCTTCATTTTTTCTTTATGCAAAATTTTTTTTATAGTAAATGTATGTTTTAAAACTACAAGGACGCTCGTTCTTACCAACTGAAAAAGATCTTTATTTAATTTTTCAGTATACTTTTTATTTACAAAATTTTGAATCAAATTTGATCCTATAAATCGTAGTTGATAAATACATAAACATTATCGACTGAACAACAAATTAAATTTTTTATGTATGTTATTATCATTAATATTAAATTAAAGATGATTTTTTATAGAGCAAAAGGAATTTATAGGATTATTTATTCAAATGAAATTAATGATTTTCAAATTCAGTTAATTCGAAATTTTTTTTAAATTAAAAAAAAATTATTTATAATATTTTTAACTATTAAAATGTAAATTTTGATTAACTAGAATAATAATCTAAAATTTAATGATATATTAATAAAAAATCTCCATTTGTTAAAATAAAAAAGGCAAGGACCACATTATTCAATAAAATAAAGTCACTGTAATACAAATTTTAAATAAGAAATCAAATATGAAATAATTTTTTATTTTATCATTACATATATTATTTACATGGTGAAGACGTATAATCAATAATTTGGATTAAATTTGAAGTAGTATTTTTAACTAGCGAACATTATAATTTTATTTATAAATCCATTATTCTAAAGTATTGGTTATAAGGTAAAAACTGTTTTATACTGTATTAAAAACTAATACCTGTTTAAAATTAATAATAATTATGAAATTGTGTAACAGTGCTTATTTCCAAGTATATATAATTTTTTTTTAAATATTTAATGTATTTAATATTAAGATCTTGATTATTTTTAACATGCAATTTATAATTATGTAATTATTCAAAATTATATGAAAAATTACGAAATTAAATGGAATAAAAGTTTATAAGATAATATAATTAATAAAATTAAATCATACAGTATCCAATAATGCTCAAGCTTAAAGCATTTATATAAAAACTTTATTCTAGAATTCATTTGGTATTAGTATAATATATATTATAAATTAACGTACCTATAATCTATGAAGACTTTTATTATTGGACTTGAACAGATTTTATTTATTTGAAGGTATATTCCGATACGATCGGCTTGTGCCTCTCAACGACTTTACAAAAGTGATAAAAGAAAACAAGTTTCACGCGATTTATCTTATTAATATCAATGTTGGTAAAGCGGAAATCATTAGTAGATATAAATTTTTTTTTAAATTTCCTTTTTAAAATCGAATTTAAAAGGTTTACGTTTTTAATTATTTCTAGCTATAAAGTATAAAGCTTTTTATTTTAGATTATAGAATTTTTAAGTATATAATTTATAATATAATATTACTATATTTAGCATATAGAATTTATGTTTAGTTTCTCAAATTTATACGAATGTAAATACTTTGATTATTTACATAAATTATATATTCAATTTTATTTTGAATGATCAATACTTGGCTCTTATAAAAAAAATCTTTAATTTATAAAAATTTGAATTTAATCGATTGTTCGATCTCATAATATTTTATAAAAAATTAATCTATCGCATAAATTTTTATCGTTAAAAATTATCGAAATGTAATTTAAAATCAATAATAATTAAATAATATTGAAAAATATGTAAATATCATTTAGATTTTATTTTATATTGTTCGGTCTATAATAAAATAGTGGACTTTCTCGACGCGGAAGAAAATTTTGTATCAAAGAACAAAGTATTCTTTACTTGTTACGTAATGTTCAAATTTTATGTTTTAATACGTAATAAAAATTTAGAAAAGTTGCAGTGAAGTGAATTCTTAGGTCAAATACTTATATAACGTAAAGAATACAATATTAATACACACATTCTTGATCGAATCCGAGAATACTTTTTTAAATACAAAAAAAGTAAGTTAACCTCACCATATTGTTGGACCCATGCGCAAATTGACAGATTTGCCTAACACCTCTTTTCTTTTACCTCAGCAAAGAAATTTTGTCTAACAAAGTTTGGTAACTTGCTCGTTTACATGCGCGCGTGAACGACTGGCAAGCTAATTGCAACAATTCACAACAGGCCGTCATGTTCTATTCGATATTTCAGTTCTGGAAAGACCAACTTCGCAGATGTCGTATCTGGAACACTTCCTCAAGGAGACCGCTGGTAACGCGCGCCACGGTAGCGTGGACAGCGTCGAGGGCGACATCGAGGACAACCGCGCCCCCAGCATCACCAGTAGCAAGAGCAACCTCTCCGAACTTAGCATCGTGAGTAGTCGAAGAGTCTTAGTAGGCGAACGTTTGATACTCTTTCGTTATTTAACTCTGATCCAAATATTTTACTTTTCGCATTATGCAAGTTTAAATGTTGGTTTAGATGTATCGGCTTTGAATGACATCTCCTTCGCGTGACTAAAAATTTTTAAAATTTAATAGCGATGACTCGAACAAATAGATGTTTTTTAACGAACATTTTTTTTTAATATCAAAAGTACGGAATTCGAGGTCATGATTCTTTTAATGATCATGACTAATAATTTTAATAATGGTTACATCGTTTGATCGTTTGACAGCGTTTGATCTCATTTCCAAAAAATCAGGGATTTATGGAAATTTTTTATAAATAATAACGCGTAGCTGTTCTTCGCGACTTCGCGATACTTCGATTCGAATTATAGAAATAGATAACAGCGATATATACCTATAATAATGTATCTTCGAATAAGTTATCATTATTTATCAAACAAGATTTATTTAATGTACAGTTAGAACAAATTCTATAAATACAAAAACAAATATTAGACTTTTATTATACTTTCACATTATCTGGTTTTAACGATATTTGTAATGAAAACTTATACGATCGACCGTGATTCAAGGATCCAACGTCTCCATTATCCCACGAGCTCCTCAGTAAATCTTCCGCGGTATCCCAAGGCCACGCGAATCTACAGCCAAAACCAAAATCTCACCAATTCCTCGTGCGGACGTTTTCCGGTCCGACCAAGTGCAACCATTGTACCTCGCTCATGGTAGGCGTCATCAGACAAGGCGTCGTCTGCGAAGTCTGCGGTTTCGCCTGTCACGTTCAATGTTGCGAGAAGGTGCCATCGGTCTGCCCAGTTCCGCACGATCAAAGTAAGTTAACGTTGTATTCCATCGTTATTTCTCATCCGTTTTTCACTCTGAATATTTATACGTGTATTATCCTGATAAACAATATTTCAATGAAATTAAAAATGGTATAATTTGCAACGAAGATGTATTTCTAAAATACTGAAGTTAAAATATATTTACAAAGGTAGAATAACGTTAAATAATAATTTTATTCATCGATACTACACTCTTTTATAAATAACATAATATTGTTTCTTACTTACGAATTACGTTGCGTAAAATCTTTAGTATTCAGCTCGTGATCTGCTACAGGTTTCATATCTTTAATATTAAATATCTGTAAAAATTATTTCCATTAAAATGATATTCACTCAAATATAGTATAGATAATTGAAAATAAAAAACAATGAAAGATAAAAAATAATAAGTAATTTTAGATTATCCGAAACGTAACATCCGCTAAAATTTAATTAATAATCAATTGTATGTATGATATTATTTTTATAACTGTATTACATAAAAATGCTCTATTTGTGTTAATTCTAACTAATAAATGTATTTATGTTTGTTTACAAGAAATATTTTTAACGAACGTTAACAATTGCTCTGTGAGAAAATATAACGATTATAGCTTAATTAATAACAACTTAACGAACGATTGCTTTGGTTTAAAGTACAAAATTATCCGTAAGCCATTGCCTTTGTTATTGAAATTTTATTGTAACATTGATCGATGGTTTCATTGTATATTTATGAAGATGAAAGATGAAAAATCAAGAAAATTTTTAAAAGATGATTCGTATTTGAAAAAGCTATTTCCCTAGGAGCAAAGTCCTTCATGGTTAAATTTTGCACTAAAATGGGAAATGAAAAAATGATAAATCACGAGAGAGAGAGAGAGAGAGAGAGAGAGAGAGACGAGAGCAGAATGAAATTGGTTTCTCGATAGATAAATTATACCCTCGGTACGTTTTCCTTTGTAACGAATAATCGTCCTTGATGCCTGTCCAGCTAAGCGGCCGCTGGGCATCGATCCGACCCGTGGCATCGGCACGGCCTACGAGGGCTACGTCAAAGTGCCAAAGATGGGTGGCGTGAAGAAAGGATGGGTGCGCCAGTTCGTCGTCGTGTGCGACTTCAAATTGTTCCTCTACGATCTCTCCGATCGCAATGCCATGCCCTCGGTCTACGTGTCGCAAGTACTTGACATGCGAGACGAGGAGTTCAGCGTCAGCTCGGTGCGCGACTCCGACGTCATACATGCGACGAAAAAAGACATTCCGTGTATATTCAGGGTGAGTAAGCTTCCGAAGTCGCCGACCCCTCCCACACCTCAGATACCTCCGATACCTCCGATACCTCCGATACCTCCGATACCTCCGATACCTCCGATACCTCCCACACCCTCTTTAAAAACGAAACGCTTTTTTAACGAGCCCACGGATTTGCTCTCCTCGTTCGATCGCTGTCATTTCAATTTTGCAATCGTTTTTTACGTAATTGTAACTTTCTGCATTGGTCATCGTACGAGGATAGCGCTACACAGTCTTAAATTACATAAGAAATAATTCAAGAAAGGAAATAACGATATTTTTAAGAATTTTCTTAAAAGAAGAAAATGCTTTTTCTCTTATAACTTTTAACATTTTGGAATTACCGTTTAAAAAAAAAATTATTGTACAAAATTATTGCGATTTCATAGTCGCAATATTAATTATAATAGCTATAATAAACAATTTATTCCGTTACAGAAGTTTTAAAAGATGTTTACCAATCGATATACCGATCGAAAATACAAAAATATTTTTATTAGATTTTCTTTTTAAACGTTAAAAGAGCAACCGTATCTTCTTTTCGTGTGAGTAAATATAATACAAAACTCACAACTCTTTTAAATTAATTAATTTTTTAACCAAGCAACAAAAAAAACAACAAATAACCCCGCAATTGAAATAAATTTTTTATCTCGTCTAAAATATCTAAAAAAAAAAAACAAAAACTACTTCTTACTTTACCTCTAAAACTCCGATTAATTCTGTCGATTAACCCTACAGGGTATACTACACAATACTTTTATGAGTACAAAATTCCGTTACTTTCTGATTTAAAAACAATCGATAAATTCATTTTATAATTTATTATTTGTCATAAAATACTACGCAATAAATAGTATTTTTCTTAAATTGCGTTTCAATTGTTTCATTAAAATATCCATAATTTATAATAAATAATGAAGAGCGATTTACAACAAAATATTATTTGCTTGGAAAATTTCACTGTTTTATAATTTATCGTTCAATTTTGAAATTAATCTCAACTTGATAAACGAAAGAAAGGAAACGGGACGGTGTAGTTTATTTTTGAAAAAAGTGGCTCTCATAAAATTATGTTTGTATACTAGATAACAACATCTTTGTTGGAACCACCTGGTTTGCGGAATCACACGTTAATGCTTGCCGATACCGAGAGTGAAAAAGCTAAATGGGTAGTGGCCTTGAGTGAACTCCACCGGATTTTGAAAAGGAATAATCTCCCTAATACTACCGTATGATATCTTAATTATCTTAATCGTCTTTAATATCATGTTTAATATGTTATTTGTACGATTAAATCGATAAAATTTATTAACGCTTAATGTTTTTTTTTCCTAAGATATTTCGCGCGAAAGAATTGTTGGACAATACGTTGTCGCTTATTGTCATTAAAAACGTATTATCAGGGGCAATTATCGATCCAGATCGTCTAGTCATTGGCACCGAGGAAGGCCTGTTTTGTTTAGATTTAGATCGTAGTGGTAAGAATTTTTAATTAGCTTCTTAAGATAAAACTTTGTTGTTTTAAAAAATCACAAAACAACGACTCTTAATTTACTTCATTTATATATTTTTTTGTTTTAATTATTCCATCGTTCGTTACACTCGACGTACGTTTATTAGTGTACAACGCGAAAGAGTTTTCTAATTTGAAACTTACTTACCGCATCGGAGACCTTGTAAAATCATCTTGGACGCGTACGTAAGATTTTGCTAAATTTTTATAGAAATTGCAAGGGTCGGCGAAGGAAAGAAAATATTTCTTTTGGAGTACGTGACCGAGGAACAGTTGATCGTTGTACTCAGTGGTAAGCAGCGACATGTGCGCTTGGTGCCGGTGCGCGCATTGGATGGCGACGAGGTCGAGTGGATCAAGGTCGCGGAAACGAAGGGATGCATAACGTTAACGACCGGTGTTATGCGACGCAACCCCTTGACTTATTGCCTATGCGTGGCTATAAAAAAACAGGTGATTTTTTAAAACTGTGCGATTTAGTTTGCTCGGTGACCGATCTTGAGTTTTTTCGATCGAGTTACCTTTATATTTACTTACAAATGCTTCCTTTCATTTGTAATATCGTGAAATATTTCTTTGATTTCTACGTTTAGAATGCTTCCCAAGTCATCATATACGAAATAACGCGTACAAAAGCACGACACAAACGCGTTCGTGAATTGATGTTGCCGTGTCATGCACAAACGCTCCAAGTCTTGGCCGAAGGGCGTCTTTGCGTCGGATATCCTTCTGGATTTTCGATATACAGTATTTTAGGGGACCATCACCCTATTTGTAAGTTTTATACTCAAAATATTTAATACAATAACTTTAAACAAAGGTATTTCACCGACGATCGTAACTAAACGCGATTCTATTGCAGCTTTGGTCCATCCGGAAAATGCGCTTTTAAATTTGTTAACGTTCAATGCTTTGGATGCATTTAGATGTATCGAACTTCAGAGCGGAGAATTTCTTCTAGCGTTTTATTCGTTGGCGGTATACGTCGACAGTCAAGGTAGGAAAAGTCGAGACAGAGAAATCATGTATACGGCGTATCCTACAGCAGTCAGTAAGTCGAACTTGCTTTGTTCTTCTTTGATAAGAAATAAAATAATAAATAAATAAAGAAAAAGAAATTGTAATAAAAATATTATAATTTTTAGGTTATTGCGAGGGCTACCTGTTAGTATACAGTGATACTCACATCGACGTATTTGACTGTCAGGCGGGTGATTGGCTCCAGACGCTCAACGTCAAAAAAGCAAAGCCTTTAAATACATCGGGTTCGCTCACCACCTGTATAATCAACGACATGCCTCATGTTATATATTTAAGTAATCTACATCAACGTAAGTAATAATATTTTTATCGATCGTGCAATATTAACTCGAAACAAATTATAAATTTGATTTACGAATCAATTTCTTTGTCGAAAAAATTATTTAAAATAAATAAATATTTTTAAAATATTACTCAATTTAATTTATACATAATTGATTTTTTACGATCACTCATTTTCGAAAAATTAATTAAAAATAAAGAACACACATTCTGAAGTTATAAAACAAAATATTATTTAGTTTTTATAACAAATTTAATTACTTAAAATTTTCGCTTAAAGGCGAACTGTTAAATCTGGCAACGATAGATGCTAGTGGTAGGCCTATGGCTAGACCACGAAGAAGATTCTCGCTACGAGAGGGTAATCGTGCCGCTCGTCCAACCGATAGACGCTCTAAAATGATATCCGCACCAACGAATTTCAACCACATAACTCATATGGGACCTGGAAATGGTATTCAAGTAAGTATGCTAACTCATTTATATATTTTACATGATTTCGGTTACAATAATTTATTTATCTTTTATTATTTTCGTGCTTTTCTTGTATTTATACAGAGTTACTTGCTTATTTTGAGCAACTATACAAATCGATTACAAATTAAAATTAGACACGTTTTAAAATTAATTATTTTTTCCAAGCAATTGCATTTACAAAATTTTTTTTTAAACTAGAAGATTATGATTAAATTGGTATACATTTATTTCTATTGATCTATACTTAAATCTATTGATCATTGATCTATATAATATTGTTATTAATGTATCAATTATAAAAAAACTGTATACGTACTAATAATATTGATAAAGAATTTTATTAAAACGTAGGTTATGGTTACATTTCTTTTCAAAAACTAGATATATTTCTAAATAATATAATTATACTCAAATTCTTTTTATCACACGTTTGATTCTATTATTAATTTATTCTATTATCAATTTAAGCATCGCCCATGTGCTGTTGTATTTTTTCTTGACAAAATTCTAATGGTAATTTGGATGTAAATATTATATAATATTAGTTTACTTACTGTATTATGTTGCAAGATAAAGTTTCGATAGGCAGTGTAATAATTCTTTCGTTTTGAAACAATCCACTATCAATGTTTTTTTATAAATCGTGTAAGTATAAATTTCAATTTTTATCTCCTGAGTCGCAAGCAAAAAATTTAGAGAATAAATTGCCTCGAACTATTCGTGAGTACTAATTTAACGCTTTTATCATAAGATGTAGTCGAAAATCATATTATTATACACCTGTTCTTATGTTATTTAATATTAAACGAAGAGTTTCGATTGTCACAATTTATGAAAACGCATACATCTGTTCAATCGCGTTTGCAAACAGCTCTTTGTTCCGAGCTGTGCGATAACAAATATTTGTACAAAAAATCGAAATTAGAACCAATAATAAAATTTTAAATGATTTATTATTATACGTATTATATAAATACAAATAATTTTGAATATTATTCATCGTTAAAAGATTATAACTTTAAATATAAGTTTGACGTAAGTTAGAAAAAACGATTTTTTCGACTATAAATTTTTTTAATATAATTAATAATAATATAAAATATTACAAAATGGTGCTGCAACGGGTAATTTCTAGGAGCTTCTATTTGAGAAGCTTTGCGATGACTACGAATTCTCATAATTGAATCATCTAAAAGCAAAAAAACAAAATTTCATATTTTAAATAGTAAACTTCAATACCAAATGCATTGTTTAAGGAACAAAACAAAATTTTTTGATAAAAAAAATTTGTTTTTATTTAAAAAAAATTCCATTCATTCGTATATCTTTGTTTTGTATCGAATTTCGTACAATTAGAATAAGCATATATATATAACTATTCTCGTTATAATTCTAAATTAATAATTTGATTTATTATAGAATTTTTTATGTTTTTGCCTTTAATAGATTCAAAGATTATTGGATCTGCCGACCACTTTAGAAACAGCCGATCAACAACAATATTCGGGATCGTATTCAAGTTCACATTTCCATAGTAGTCAACAACGAGTAAGTAATTTCTCAATGTAATTTAATTTTAGACCTCTTATAATGTAATTTGTTTTGCACAATTTGTAATTATGTGTTAATCTTTTTTTTTCAAGGTATATGGTTCAACCGTACAACCTCCGAACAAACCAGCACCACTGCCACCAAGACATCCACCATCAGATACAAGACGACTGAGCACACACATGATTAGAAATTCTGGATTTTCTCCGCACAATGGTAAATATGCTACATAAATTGTAATTTTAAATAATATCTAATAATTATAATTTTTATGAAATAATTTGTGAAATCTTAAAAAAATCGTTCAAAGATACAATACATATATTCATTAATATGTAATGTAATATACAATGTTTATTAATTACTGGATAATCTTTTAATATTTGATTCATTTTTATTTTTCATAGGGTCGACATCTTCTAGAAGAGGACCAGCACCACCGAGACCAACCGCTACGCCACCATCATTACCACGTACTCCGGTTGATCAAGTTGATTCGGAATCTTTACATTTACGATCACACACACCGCATTCTCTTGGAAGTATTGCTTCATTACAGGATAAGGTAAATTTAATTTTTTAGAGCAAAAATTTATTCATTTTTTAAAATGCTTTTAGCGATGAAATCATTTAAAACCATAATAGGCTTTCACATATATATATGCATAATAAAAATATCCAAAATATTTTAAACTTTTACATTTTATTTTTACAAGTAAAAAGTTTTAATAACAATATTATAAAAAGAAAGTTTATGAATTCTAATTAGTATTTTTTAGAATCGAGAATCAATGTTAATTATCAAAACAAAAAATATGTAAAATTCTGATTAAAGTAAATAAATTGTGTTTAAAAAATTTTCAAAGTACAACAGAAGATTAATTATTAATTATTAGGTATATTAATTCTCTATTAGTTTGATGCATTATATAATTAGACGATAATATAAATATTTATAAATCAAAAATACAATACAAATAAAATAATGATAGCAAAAATAGTATTAAAGATATTTATTACAAATGAATATCTAATTATAAGAAATGTGAACGTAACGAGAACAAAAATTCAGTTATATAAAGTATCAATAATCAAATAAAACTAATTTAAAAAGATTTTCAAGTGCCAGATGAAGACTATAAGTTATTAATATGATTAAAATTTAAAGAAACCATTTTTATCGGTTATTAAACAATTATAAACTCCGTACTAAAGTAATATCAAATACATACCATAAAACCTTTTGTAGAAAAATCAATTTTTAAAAAATATTTGGTATCATTAAGAAATTAACTTACATATGATCTTAGAAGAATTAATTAACTAACTACTGAATTAATCAAGTATGAAAAAACAGAATTAGTATTTAAAAGTACTAATTAAAGATTAGTACTTAAACTCGTATTATTATTAATACTAAAGAATAAAAGATAAAGAAAATTTAATATTTATATAAAAATTTCATCAATTTATTTTCAACTATTATAAAATTATTACTAACATTTTACTAACTAAAACTATTTTATATTCTCAAGAAATTATTATAATTAATCAAGTAGATCATCAAGTACTGAGAAAAAAATCAAAATTTAATTTCAATCTATAATTATGAACTTGATCAAAAATTTAATGATTTAAATCGAACGATGTTAAAAAAATATGTTTTTTAAAGTTTTCAAAAGTTGGTTTCGGCAAGACGTGTAATAAAAAATTCTTCGATAAATCAAGTTTTTCAGTTTATAGACTGTTCATAATGAAAATTATTTTTAAAATGATTTAGCAACGTTTTTTAATATTTTTAATCCGATTTTAAATCAAAGTTAAAAAATGTGTAATCATGACTCGAATAAATACTTTTTTCTTAAGATAGGTGTGGCAATTCTAAATAAAATAAAAGTATTTTGATATATTTTGATACATAAATGATTTTCTTATTTTATAGAATACTTGAAATGTATTTGAATAATTTTGTTACGAACTTTTTGTAAACTGATAAAGTTTTGATCAATAAATTTTATTGATAAATTTAATTCATGAACATTGAAAAATATCGCGAACTACGTGCATCTATTTCACATAAACGCATGATTATTGCAAAGATAAATAAATGAGAAATTCCTGAAGGATTGCCAAATTTATTATTCTCTAATAAATCGATATTCAAAATATGTCTAATATAATTTCGATATATTCAATAAACAGGAGCATGTGTCCGGAGGCAGCCCACGACATTCGATAGCCTCGAACAATAGCTCGAATCCGTCGACGCCACCCAGTCCAGCACACGACCACGGATCCTCGTCCTACGACTCCTAGAACCGTAACCAAAAGGAAAAAACTTACTGATCTAAGAATCGATATTTTTCCATTGGCCATTGAAAAAATTAAAAAACTACCACTTATGTTTCACAATAAATATAAAAGAGAACGTACATGCAAGTATATAATTGCGTAGCCGCGACCTTTCAAATTATTACAAAAAAGATATATATATATATATATATATATATATACGTGTAACTCTGGTAACGTTTTCTGACAGGATTAACTATATATTGTGTTATATACACGATCTTTTATCTGAAAAGTTACCATAAGAATTTTTTGACCTTATATGTACAGTCTTGATACATATTTTTTATTAGATGAATGAAAGAATGGGGGGGGATGCAAAAGTTGCTTAGGTAGGGAGAGTGAATGTAAGTTACAGTTGCAAATGTAACAGATTTTAACGTATATGGTTTGTGTACAATATATATATTTCATGTCATACACTCACGCAAACATAAAAACTACATATATACACATCGCTATTCTCTGGCATATAAAGGAATAATATATATATGTACACTTGAATAAACACACAAACACAGAGAGAGAGAGAGAGAGAGAGAGAGAGAGACAGACAGAGACAGACAGACACACATATTATAGAGTGCGGGCATATCGTCCGTGCCATTTTTGAGCGTGCCGTTTTTTCTATAACCTTTTAACGATAAATAAATAATATAATTAATTAAAAGGACTGACTTTGCCTTAGAGGTGAAAGAACAGTTTTTGTATATTTTTTCATCTCATTTCTGCTCATTAATCATTACATACATTATTACCTATGCGAAAAAGCGAGGACATCGTGTAAAAAGGTATACGTTAGAAATTATATATTATATTATATCGTTGATTACCTTGTGAATTATTTTTCTTTATTATTTTAATACATTATTATTAGAAGTGTGTAGGCGGATGTGTGTGTGTGTGTATATGCGCGTGCGGTGTGTGTACATTATTAGACAAATTACGTCAACAAATTATACAAATTTTTGGTGTTTAATTAAAATAGTATTATTAAAATTATACATATGTTCAATTCACGAGCTTTAGATAATGCAAGAAATTGCAATGATCAGTTTTAATGTTTGTTTAGCGTTCGAATGTAAAATATATTAATTATAAGAAAATGAGTTCAATGGTTTATTACGTTGCTCGACGATGAATTGTATATAAGTTATATATTTAAATTATATAAAATAATGATAGGAGCGAATATTATAACGATATATTTGTCATTACTGCCTCTTCATTTTGAATAATTTATTATTTACTTTCTTTCGTATATGCTCTACGTAAGAACAAGGAATGATCATTATGAATCGGATGCGTATCTAAGAGCATGAAAAATGAAGGAAAAATAAGAGAGGATCCCAGTCAAATTACTTAGCAATAAATTATCTACTTAATCTGTTTAACCGGCTTCAGAGCTAAGGTATAAAAAATAGTCTATAGCGGCTGATAATATATTTAAGCGCTGTCAGTGAAGGATTAAAGAGAATTATAAAACAAATATATACAATATATATATATGACTTTTCGAGATATAAATGAACGTATCGCTTATAAAATCATGGACTATTTGTATGAAAGAAAGAAGAAAATTTAAAGGGCAAACTGAACTCCCTTTACGACACAACGACGTGTCTTAACGCCAGTCAAAATTTGCGGTGTTATTATTACACGTCGTAAATTTATATAATTGTATTACTTAGTTTTCATCGTGCAATGTTTATCAAAGGCTTATACGCTGACAATACATGACATAAGAGAGAGATTTAACTTTAATTATCTATTGTTTTACCATTATAATGTGCGTTTTTTTCTTTTTCTTTTTCGCAGACGCTAAAAGAAAAATACAAGTGATAAGATGCATAATCATTTTTTTATTATCTACAATTTTTAGTGAGAAAGAGAAATCTAAATCCATATTATATAAATAGGTTTTATATTGGACACAGATATTTTTAATTTTAAAGAAACGATCGTTCCTTTACGGCGATATCGACTGTGCACTGCTCTTTGCTCGTCCCATTGCAACGCGGAATGTATTCGCGCGATATAGATTACCTGCCTTTCTTACTCAGTAGTAAACATCTGCAAGCTCTTCAGCAAAGTATGTTTGAAATGTTTGCCAAAAGTTTCTCACTGACGCGCCCTCTAAGATGACAATATCCAACAAAAGAGAAACACCTTTTCTTATAGAAAATATTCAAGTACGCAATCTAAACGACATAACATCAATTTATTAGACGATTTTTAATTCATAGGAGAGGCAACGATAGAGACACAATAGTGCGCATTCGCATCTAACTGCGCGGATATTAACCTAATATTAGCCGCGCTCGATAATAACAAAGGCTGCAGTTGTATTTTTGGTCTAACGCAATAGCTTCATTTAAATTCGTCCTATTTTTCGTATTTTTTTTAATGGTCCTCTATTCTCCTAATCCGCTGAACTTTTATGCGCTCTAGCTTAGTTTTATTGTCTATTTGACGATCACCCAAGATCGTTTTCTTGAATTTATTATATTGAATTTAAAACAAACACTGAAATTTGTTTTTTCCGATGCGATTCCATTGGCATTTTGCAGTCAATTTATATTATCCGTGCCAAGACGATTGTCAAATCATGAAAGCTTATTGGTAATATAATTACCTTTATATCTGTGCCCAATAATAATTTTAAGTTATTTTTGTTTTATTATTTTTATTCTCTCTATCGAAAACGTGCCGTAACGCATATTGCTTTATAGAATTCTTTTCCATTTATGTCTTTGGCATAATAAGCATTAGAATATTCGTGTAAACAGTCGATTATACAATTTTTTACCATTTTTGAGTGTTGAAGAATACGAAATTGTACTCTTTTTTTAGGAGATTAAATAGTGTTGTGCAAATTCCGTAATATAATCACAGAACATACATACGGCGTCGACATAATAAAAAATTAAGTATAAAAATTAACAGAGAAAAAATACATAGTAAGAAAAAATTCATAAAGAATTTGTAGAGAGTAAACAAAGTTATTATATAATAATGTATCAGCCAACGGCATTGTTAAGCACAATAACAGAAACAAAAAAAAACAAATGATACATAAAAGATATTCTTCTAGAATTATCATTGATAACATAATATATATCACAAATTCAATCCAAAAACATTCAAAGTTCATGTTATTAAGTACTTATCCAACGGATTTGTGCTCTGATCTATCTTCCATCATTGTTATAATGCAAGGGTTCTAAAATCAAAGACAACGTAATGTAAATTGTTCATCTATTACAAAATTTATTAATTAACTTTTTTAACTTGAAAAATTCAATTTATTAATACACTTACTAACTGTTCATTAAATATTTATTTAGTATTAAATTATAATTTATTTGTTTATAATTAATTATAAATAAATGACAACATAGTTTAAATGTAAAAGTAAAATATGATTTAATATAGTTACACAACTTTTTCTTTATAAAAGAGTAAAAAATAATAAATTAGATAGAAAGATTCCTTTACATAATAAAACTTAACTGAAATAATAATAGTCTTGTATAATTCAAAAAAAATCGTATGCTTACAATAAGTTTGTATATCATTCAGTAAATATAAATACTATATATATACAGTTCATTTAAAAAAAACGATATGTATTTTTATTTTGATTATAAATGCGAATAAATTTCACCTTTGATTTTAATACTTTAAAGATATTAAAAATGGCAAAAATATTTATATATACATAATTACTTTCTTGCACGTTAAAAATTATTAAAAATATATCTAATTATTTGATTTATAAGAATATAATTAAAAATAAAAAATTTGATTTTAGATCCCTAACTGCTAAATAGAGTATGTAATAATGTACAATTATGTATCGAAAATACAATGTTACAAAAATACTTATATGAAAATAATAATTTATGATTCGCTGTAAAAACTACATTATGTGATTATTGTAATAATTATTCTACTTTTATGCCTTTCTAATAAGATAAAACCGCATAAGAATCCTGAAAATAAAAAACGAAGTATCTGTACAAAAATTATTTAATTTTATATTATCACGATGTTGCGAGTCAACTCGATGATGACTCGCGTTTTTCTTCACAACTTATAAAAAGATCAACTTACCTTTATATGCTCCGTATACTGAAATCTCTTCGACTTATAATTTTGCACTTTCGTCTAATTCAAAGTATATAGATTATTATAGCGCCTTATTATTAATTATGCGAAAACGATGGAAAACGAAAAAATTTATTTATGATACTTGTGCATTGTTTGCGATGTATTTATTAAAAAGAGGAATATTAAATAATACCAAAATCGATGATTTTGTCGAATTTTTTACCTATTTTTTATTTTTGAAATACCTATATTATTTATTTCCAAGATATAAGATTTAAAGAAAGAAAATAGTAAACATATGTAAAGGAATACTAATATATCCATTTTTTATTTATTATTAAAAAAGGTATAAATTTTATGCAATTTTATGAAAAAATTACTCTTGACAGTTTAATTAACCAGAAAATATTTGCTATATTTTGAATAATCATAGATAAAAAATAATATATAATGGAAGTATTTAATAAAATGTTTATATCAATAAAAACAAAAATTACAAAGAACATGCAACGTCTTATAAATTCCATTTGCAAGAACGTATCTGAAATGATTATGCAAAGATAACTGAAATAATAAAAACAGAGAATTGACTTCTCTTATGTCAGTTTGAAATTATTATGATTACAATAATGAATTTATTCTTTTAAAAGATACCATAAATTTTATCCTTTATTTAACTCAACTGTTTTGGTAATAATCTAGTTATCTACTATTTTCAAATGTATTTTCATTTTTTTAAATAAGTGGCTATAACAAATTTTCAAACAATGATAAAAATAAAATTGGTTCATTATATATTTTTAATGAATTTTTATTTAAATATAATAAAATTCAACATATCTTTTTTAGGTTTATTGTTTCTAATATAAAGAAATTTATTTTTTGATGAACCATTCAATTTGAAATAAAATTAATAATAAAAAATAAATAATTAGTTGTAACTTTTGCTGTATTAAGCATATCAAAGGTAAAATCAATAATAAAATTAATATTTTCGATAAAAAACTGATTATTTATACTTTATTTTATCACCATTCTTTGCAAATATATGCATATTTTTCACATAAATATATAATACTCGATCAATTATTAAATTCGTTCTGAATCAATACATTAAATTATATGCGCTGACGTAAAAATGAAAACAATGTTAGCATCGGTAAGTTTAATTAAAGGAATAAAGTATTTTCGTTCTTTTCTACTGATCGTTATTCGCAAGTAATACCTAAATAAGACATTAAGTAATTGTTTATTTGTTTATGAAATTATAACTGTTTATTATTTCATTCATGTACATCATTTAGCGAAATTAAAAATAAACTAATTGTAAATTAATAATGATATTAAAAAAACTTATAAAAATTAATTATTTTTAATTACTATAATTTTTTCATTGTTACTGAAAAAATAATTTTAAGTAGTGCAAGTAAAAATTCAAGATTGATCATAAACATCATTATCGATTACATTATATCATTCTTATTTGCAATAAAGTTTATTTCTATATTTCATTAAACACAATTTCAAAATTTGTATACAAATACAAATTTAAGAATAAATTTAATAAGTGTAGTAATTATACCTTTTCAAATATTACAAGACAAGTTAGATGCGATAAATAATTGTATTGGTGATTAAAAAATTAGAACTAACAATATAAATGTTATACAATAAGAATAAAATTGCCTTTAATGTTTTTGTTTATTAAACATGAAATTCAATATTTAAATAATATCCAGAATAATCTGAAATTGGCACTAAAAATTTATGTGTACATTCCTATCAAATTTTACGAAATTATATTCGACATTAAGAATTGATATCGATAGCTGCTAATAAATTAAAAAATTGGATTTTTAATTTATATTTTCGAAGCTGTACAGGTTTTAAAGTGATTCTGTCATTTCAGAAGTTTGATCCAGAAAATTATTGTTAAAATTACAATTGACTAAAATGTAAAAAATAATCTCAGGTATGCATAAACACGATAAAAAAATATATGTGTTATCTCCCAGATTTTTGATAAAAATTAAACAATTATTTAAGTTTAATGTATTTTGTAACATATACAATATAAAATAAATAATTCACGGTATAATAAGAAAAAGAACATAAGAATAAACATAAAAATTACAACTTCTGTAAGAAATGGCTTATTTATTTTTTAATTAAAAAAAAGATGTATACGTTTTATAAATTAATTAATCATTTAGAAGAACATCAATCTGTAAAGAAATACATTTCATTATCAAAATATTTAGAAATAATTTGCGTTTTTTCGAAATGTCAATGTTTTAACTGTTATAAGTTTTTATAAAAATTGTATTCCCACTTCTTAAGTTACTCTGTATCAGCATTATAACTTCGTCTCTCTTTTTCTCTCACAATAATTATAACATTATTTACCTTACGGCAATCAGTATATTATTTTTAATTTTTATAATTTTGCGATATAACTTTGGTAATGGATTATACAATGGGTCACTTTGATTATTCATTTTTTTCATTTTAATGACTCTTAAAAAATAAATACGCATACTGGATCATCGCGTAACAAAAAATCTTACGATAATGTAAATTAGTTTATGCCCTCAATTAATTTAGGGTTTCAATGATTTATAAATAGAGAACATGTATGATTTTTAATTTAAAATTTCAACTTTAATATGTCAATATATATATATATATATATATATATATCGCAGTTAATTCTATCATGATGAACTTTTATGTTTTTGCAATTAAATTAAAAAATAAACCAACTTTAAAAACTGATTAAAGATCTTTAACGCTATCACTTTTTTAATATTATCAGATCCATGGAAATTTGCACAATATATATTAAAATTAAATTTCAAACACATGATTAAAAAAATAAGTAATCAAGAGTATAATTTATGAAAACCTATCAATTAATTTTTTCAATATTCATCATTCTTTATTCTTCTTTTTTTTATTCTACTCTATCATTGTTAATTATTTGTTTTCTATGATTAATTATCAAGTCTTTGTGAATGATAATAGTCGATAATTAATTAGATATTTATTTACATTTAGAACTGAGCAAAGCGATAATTTAAACAACCACTAATCCAAGTATACAAGTATTTGGATGCACCAATTATAATGAGATTCGAAAAGTAATGTGATTTCTTCATTTATATTAATCTCACAAATTGTATATATATAATATTTCATATATAGATAAAGTTTATAAAATTTAATTAAAATATTGATTTCGTTGTTTTCTTCAGAATTATTTGATATCAGATTTATGTATTTAATAAAATTTGACTTTTAGCAAAATTAGATTAGTAATGAAAAATTTCTAAATTATTATAACTATATATTCAGAATAAATAATATTTTTATATAATTATTGTTTTTAGATAATTTCACAATTATATTTGAATGATTCAGGTGTTCTTAAGGAAATATAATTTCGTAATTGAGTAATATATAACACAAATTATGTATTTACATGTTTGCTTTGCGAATTATTTTATTATTATTATTTAAATAAAAATTTTCATTACGTTCTATACAATTTTTTAATTTAATCTATATTTAATAGAATTATTAATTACATATTTTAATTTATTTCATTATTGTATTTATTTTAATTAATTAAATAAAATTCATTATAATATTGAGTTTATAAAAGAAAAAATCCTAAGTGATTTCTAAATAGTAAATAATTAAACCGCTTAAATAGAAATTTTAAAGCGGTAATAATTTATATTTGCATTTCATGTAAAATCCAGAAAATAGCTGGTGTGTTTCATAAAAATAATAATAATCAATAATAAAAGATACTTTAAATTTCTATTTTTTAAATATATATCTATATTTAATAATGTATATATGAAACGAAAAAATATTAATTCGTATTATAACAAAATTTTTTATTATTTTTTTTGTTACACTTACTAAAGATACTTTATAGAATTCTAATGTATAATTTTAATCCAGTAACTTTAAAAATATTACATTATACAATTTTTATCATTTAAAATTGAAAAATATTTATATAATTAATTTAATTAAAAATCTTTAAAAATATAAATATCAGTAATCGATACAATCCTGATATAAATCTTTTGTATGATTTTAAAGATTTATAACATCGTTAAAAAGTTTAAAAACAAATTCAAGTACTTGTATACTTATAAAATGACGCGGCTTTTTTTTAGCTCTTGTCTTCTATTTATATTCTATTTTTATATAACTACAATCAAAAGATATTACTTCTTCATATTAAGAATTATTATGAAAAAAATCACGCTATTCCGTAACATAATATTGAAATTATTACAAAATTATTTATAGAAATTAAAAGAAAGGTATACAAAATAAGAAAAAAATGTATAAAATTTAATTTTTCTTATATTTTTATATTCTATCAATGAATATATTTTTGAATTTCAAATAAAAATGTTTAAATATTCATAGATAAAAAAAAATAACTGTATTCAAATTATAGCTAAAATATATTTTTCTAAATTTGAATAAAAATTTAAAAAAAGAATTTTTTAAATATTATTATTTATTTCGAATTTTAATTAATGAATTATTTACAAGTTTATTTATCCATTCAAGTTTCCTTCAAACAATTTTTTTTCAGTCTCCTCTTAAGGTTCGATTTTTAGGCAATACATTCAAAATTCTTTATTTTTATACTTTTCTGTTCTTTACCTATCATAATAATTAATTGCATTGACCAACAAGTTATTTGCTATATTTATATATTTATATATTTATATATTTATATATATTTATATAATTATTTATATATCGCTGTCTAAATTTATTATAATAATGTTAGAAGGAAGGCAATTCTGTCTCAGTTTTTCGTTAAATCACAGGATGTTATAGCGCTTCTATTTTTTAAAACCCATATAATGCCTTCACGAATTTTAGGCTCTTTAATTTATAATTATAAAATAAAATGACAATAAACTACTTATTTATTTTTATTTTTACACTATTTTATCGTATCTGTCAAGGGAATAAAACTTGTGGAAATTGCTTGAAATCAATATATATATATATATATATAATTAAAAATCTTTAAAGTCTAAATAATGTTTTAATAAATTTAATACATTCTTGTATATTTTTTCTTAAAATTTTTTTATCATAATCTTTATATAAATATTCAATTTATTATTTGTTCTTATGAATTTTTACATAATCTTTGTAATCATAAACAAAACATAAATTAAATTAATAGAATTCATAAATTTATTTGAAATATCGTTGTTATTAGTTATAAGTAATTGTAAAAACTGAAAAATTATAACTTAACTTTTTTTATGTATAAAATATACATATAAAATTTTAATACTATATATTAACAAAAAAATTTTGTTAATTATTTAATTTGATTTAGTTCCAATAAGGCAATAAAATATTATTTGTATGAATTTAGTTTAAAATTTTATCCCATAGATGGTATGAGAACACAGTACTTGTTATAAAAATTAATGGAAAAAATAATTAATGCAGTCACATTCCTATTAGATTTGAAAGTATTTAATGAACTTTAATAAAGTCATTGATTTAATTGAATATAAAAGTGTTTTGCATTTATTTATACTTTAATAAAACAAATTCATTTCATGCTAATATATTCTAATTTTTCATTCATCTTTCATAATATAAAATATTTAAGAATCTCATCATTGTATCTATGTATACAAAATCCACTAACCGAGTTATTCATTATTTGATTATAAAAGTACAATATATTTCTTAGTCATAATCTATTATCGAGTAAATAATATTTATAATAATTATTGAATGCTTAAGTTTTACGTGCTTAGTTGGTGATGGCGAGATCCCGAAAGCTGAAATTTCATTCATTTAAATCGACGAATGAAAAATTGGAAAATATACGCGTGCATACGTACACATATTTGGTCACTATACGTCTCCACATAATCTCAATATAACGAAAAGTTGATTTCAATGTTTAACGAAAGCTCCAAAGCTTCATTATCGTTTTAATGCTCAAGTAATTGTTGTAGTTTTGTAGAAATAATAATTTTGATAGTCAAATAATAAATTAGATCAAACCGATATACAATAGTCGCACAAAAGGTTTCATCCATGCAGGCCGAGGCAATAGTACTGCGGAAAACTTACTGCCAGTTTCCGAGATTCGCTAGCCGCTTTTTAGGCATTAGCCTTATCAGCCTTTGCCGCTGTCAAAGTTCGTTAGCACGCCTCCCTTAATTAGGCGCCTAGAAGCTATGACTTCTGTTACAATCCACGACTCCGTTATCGTCATTATCGTTCTCATCGCCACCGTTGCCATCCTCGTCACGAGAGGCATCGCCACGGCGTCGGTAACGTCCGTGACGATGCGGCGCATACTATAACGACTTCTCCGAGGGTTGGCTGTTCTCGGTGTGGCTCACTTGACTGAGCGAATGTTGAAGAGCGACTGGTGTAAGCCATGCCCTGGGCAAGCAACGCTGAAGGAACGGCACGCAAGAACTGAAGTATGCGAGCCGATTAACCCAACCAGGAATTTTCTGGTCGCAAAGAATCTACAAAAAATAAAAAAAGCATTTTAAACGGAGACGTCTTTTTAAATTAAATTTGGTTTATATTATATTTTATTGTTTACTTTTACTTAGTTATTTTAATTAAAAAAATTATTTGAATATTCTATTACAATTTAAGCAAACTTTTTATTACAGAAAAAAAGCATAAATCAAATATTGTATTTTAAAAACGTATACAAAACATGTATAAATTTCAATTGCCATTCTTTAATTTTCATATCTATAGAAACGATAATTTAAAATAGTTTCAATGAATTGTGTATTAACATACCTGAGTCAATTGACAACTAAAGTGATTACAGTTTTTATTCATCAAATGATAACGATCACCTCTAAATTCCTTTCCTAATTCATCTATTATTCGAGAAACATCTTCTTCGGTAAAATCTGTGTATCCAATATGAATCGATTGCCTAAGAAATTAAATAAATAAAGTTAATATAAATGAAACGATGCAAGTAATTCAACAATAAAAATTCAACCTAAATCTAAAGTGTTCTCCCAATTCATCAGCAGTTCTTGGTGAAATTTCAAATATTCCACTTATAGGAAGTAAATGACCACCGTAAGCGTATTCTAGAAATTGTAAAATAAAAAACTTTTAATTAAAGTTTTTCTGATATTAAAATAATATTTATGTACATAGATAAAATACATACATAAACTACATTTTCTTTTTTAAAACATAATCTTTCTTTGATGAAATGTGTATTTACTTATTTTATTATCTAACAAATGTAGATTTGTATCATGGATAAAAAATCTATATTAATGCAATTCAATTGTTTTAAATTTTGTTAATTTACAGTTTAAAAAATTTTATTCAACTCTTATAATATTACATATATAATTTATATGCAATATTATAAATTTTATTCAATCGATATTAAATATTATATATTTTATAGTTATAATTTTTAAGTAAATGTTATTTAAACTGTAATGTCATAAACGATTCATTTAAAGAAATTTATTTTAAAGATTTATAGATGATTGAAATTATTTACATACCAGTTCCATAGATTTCAACACCCGAATGAAACACTCCTAAACCCATTGGAGTTGTATACTCATTTATCCAATACTGAAAAAAAAAATTGTAGTCATTCAGTAAAAAAAAGACCACATAATTTTGAAATATTAATAAAAATTTATTTGCTCTCACCATATCATATACATTAAGCGTAATCGGTTCACGAGCCATTCTGGGGATCAATTCTTCACTATCTTGAGGATAACCAAGGCAGCTAGGAAATGATAAATTACAGCCAAGACCTGATGAAAACATCATAGAAATAGTTGTAGAGCGTAGAAGGAATCACGGCTTAATATCTAATATTCCAGAGCACCTATTGAGCAGATATCATTTTTCTAATTACTCTACATTTACCTTACTCAATTATTGTAAACTCAAAGAAAAAATTATTATTTTATAAAATTTTATAAAATTATTTGCATTCGTATAAAAAAAAATCAAATTTAAATTAAAAATCTATTACATATAATTATATTTAAAATTACACTTCATAAAATAATATAAAGATAAATATTATTAGATTCATAAAATAATTTTTTTTCAAAGACAATAAGATAGCTTTATAGATGCAAAAAAAAATATAATTTATATCTACGTGAAAAATTTAATATTTTACGATTCAAAATATTTTACTTAGATAATGGTAAACAAAAAAACTACTATACTCATCTTATTAGACACATTGTATTGTTTCTTTAAATTTATTTAATAAATTATTTTACATAAAATTTTTATATTTATTTAAAATTAAAGAATTTAAAATACATAAATTAATATTTTATATAAATAAAATTATTTTTATTCTTTCATTGTCTGAATTACTTTCAAAGTTATAAGAAAACTTAAAATTACCATCCAGTGTTTTATTTCAATATTTTATATCCTCCAATTACTTTATCAAAATATCATGCGTAAAATATTAATGTTACAAAAACAAAAATACATAAATTTTTAATAAAAATTTAAGATTTTCAATTTTGATTTATTCAATATTTCTCTATCAGTAAAAAAATTTATAAAATTAAAATTGACATTTTTTTCTTGTATTATATCTACATATTGTTTAAACATATTTAAATTCTTTTATTGCTATGTAAAATTTCTAAATATAATTTTTAAATTTAAATAAAATTTCAAATTATAAATTTATTAAATAAATTAAAAATTTAAATTTTGATCACACTATACTAAAATTTCTTTCAATAAAACACTACTTTATTTATAATCAACATTTTTAAATTATTGCTTTAACAATATTTTCACACTAAATTTTATCTTAAACCTGCATAAGTTATAGCATGCAACAATATTTAAATATTATACAGATTGATTTATCTACTTTTAATAGTATTCATAGTTTATTAGTATTTTCAAACATAAATACACAGTAAGTAAGCATCAAATAAAATTTTATTACCGTAAATATTAAGCAGTCCACATAATTTTGTTTATTTAACAAAAATCTTGATGTATCAAAATATACATGTATTGGCACATAACATACTTCAAGTCTTTTAAAACGTTGAATTAAAAAAAATTTTGAGTTAAAAGATAATCATACTCTCAAATGAATGAAAGATAGTTGAAGAAAAATAAAGACAAAGAATGTATATCCGAACTAAAAATAACCTATAAATTTGATTAGCATTCTCTTTTTATGTTCTTATTTTAACTCCCAAAACTTAAAAATAAAAGAAATAATAGTAAAAGCGTAATATATGCAAATTTCTACGTCCTAAGATATTTTATCGATAACAAGTCTTGTCCAAAAATGTTCGAAAAATAGAAAAAAAATAACCGAGTAACAATTATACACACGGATTAAAAGCACCAGAAATATTTTTACAACTGTAATTATACTTATTAAAATTATCAAAAGTGTGCGTTTCCCTTTGTTTGGAATAATACTTTCGAGTTTTTTTTGTATGTGACTAACAATACAAAAACGAATTGTCACTTTTTAGGGGGGGGAATCACAACCACCCATGAAACTATTGACTATGGCTGACGAACTACAAAATAAAGAAATACAATACTTTATTTCGATGTTAGCGCCACCCATGAAAAAGTTTGAAAGTAATATGCAGGCATGTGTCACTGGTTGCCAGACAACGTGAAATATGTAAACAAACAAATGCAATTGGCGATTGTTCCAGACTTAAATATTATGCAGTGTATTTTTTTCTTTATCGATGTTTATAACAACATAAAACGAAAATTATAACAGTTGTTTTCTTTTATATTATATTAAAAAAATTAACACAAATTAACTACCTTATTATCATTAGATATACTAAGTTATATTAATCGTTCTTGATTATCGAATGTTTTTATCAAAATATCTTTTTTCTTCTGTAATAATGAAAATCATTGTAATAAAGTATTAAAAAAAATTGACAATTTATTTTACACAAGACATTAAAATTGATGTGGAATAAATGATAAACTTAATTATTGTAGTATTTACAAAATATTTTTTATACAAATTTTAGTAGTATAATTTTGTAAACTCAAATTATAAGTTATAAGAATTAATTTCTATAGATGTGAAATTAATAATATGTAATATTAAAATTGTGTAAAGTTTGAAATATAATTTCCTTATTTGATATATTTTACTACTTAATATGAATATTATGTTCCAAATTTTTTTAATTATATTGTACTACTAATAATTACATTATACATTTATTTTTAGTACGTGAAATATTAAATAAATTATTCAAAAATGATAAAAATGCCACACTGGTTAAATAAAACTGCTTTTTCTCCAAAGAAAACACCATCACGAAAAGCTGCAATTTCATTAACAACTAAAGACTTGAGTCCAAAAAGAATTGAAAAAGAGCTTGGTCCAAATGTTGGAGAGATTCGAATTTGTCTCGGTGATCAGCAGTCAGTATTTGATGGAGGATTATGGGTACCGGGTAAAGTTTCGTTCTCACCCTTATAAATTTAAAAATAAATTTTGCATCTAAAATATCTAATATATTTGTCATATACAATTCAGAATCTGGTAAAATAGGTGGTACATTCAAAGAAAATGAAAAATTAAAGAGAGAAGTTAAAAAATTGGAAGAGGAAAACAATTTATTAAAAATAAAATTTGAACTTTTATTAGATATGGTAATTAACATGAAAATTTACAAAATAAAATATATAATACATAAATATTCGTTTCTTTGTCAATTGACAAATGATGTATTGATATAATACACTGTTTGATATTTTTTCAGTTGACACAAGCAACCGCAGAAGCTAATATAGAAAAAGAAGAACTAGAAAATTTACGAACCAAAATTTATATCGGTAAACGAGCCACAACTTGAATAAATAACAAAATTATTCTTGAGCGATAAATCATTTCTTTATACTTAAATTACGATTTGAATGGTTATTAATCTATATCACGCTTATTAAAATATCCACAAATGTAAAACTATAGCTTAAATTTATAATGTATATACATATAAATTATAAATAAATTATTTATTCGTATAAAAATATTGATAAGAATAATTAATAATGAAATTATGTTTTTTTAAATCTACAAAAATTAATGAATTATAAATCAATAATTCGTCTTTAGTCCATAGAATTTTGAGGACATGTTCTTTTTGTATGCCCTGAAATATAAAAAATTTTAATTAATTTATAGTTGTAATTTTTTTAAATAGTAACTATAAGACTTATAATAAATAAATTATTAAAAAAAAATAAATTTATCTTTTAAAATAATTTTTTTATCTTGCTGTAATGTTGGTATTAATTAAATTAATAATATTAATAGATAATTTAAGCTTATATTAAAATATATAACTTAGTTTTTAAAAATTAAAAAATTTATAATTTAAAAATTTAATTACTAATTTGATAAAACTGTAAAACTTTTTGCTTTTAAACGAATGATATTCAGAAAAATATGTAAACAGTTATTTTAATTATTTTTAAATATTCATGAATCATATTCAGCATAAAAATTTGATATAAAAAATATTTCTTATTTCTTCTTAATGAATTAAATTTATTTGTAATTGATAAAAGACATATTTTATACAAAATTTTAAATTTTATTATTTTACAAACACAATTAAATTATAATTAATAATTTGATTACAAACAAAAAATATGTTAATTTCGTATATTTAAAATTTACATAGATTAACCATAAAATATTTTATTTATCACGCTCTGTGAAATTTACAGTTTGAAATAATTAACGAATTTTTAGATAAATAAAACTATCTAATGTTTATTTATTTCACCATTTTCATTATAAAAGCCAATATATTACGATATATTTAAAAAGGAAAAAAGAAAACTCTGATATTAATCAAATATAAATGATAATGACAGGTAACTTTTATTAAATAAATAAATAGAAGCGTTATCCTTTTTAAAATCAAAGGTACTGAATTCGTTCAATATATATAAGATTACCCGCCCGATTTTATCATCCTACATTAAAGATTGCGAAATTGAGCTGAGCCCTACCTTCAATGCCACACACGCCGCATCTGCGTTTACTTCCTCCAGGAGCAGAGGCTCGTGTATATTTCGGAGCACCTCCACGTCCCCTTCCCCTCTTTTGACTTGTCGAGGCGACCCGCGTCGAAGAGCCACTTTCGTCGACAGCATCGGCCCATTGGAAAAAATTACACGGGCTTCCCGGACCTCGTGGGCATCCGTAAAACTGACGGCCCTTGTTTGGACCTTCTTTGTGTACTGTCAATCTGAAATAGAAGTTATTATCGGTCACTTTTTAATGTCTGCTCTTCTATCGATTTAACTGTATCTTTCTTTAAATCACATGAATTTATTTATTAATTTTTATGAACATGTACTTTTTTATTTTTTAATATAAAATTTATAAGCAATACTAGTTATTTTCTACATTATAGCCTAGAATTTTAGTAAGTATAAAAATTATTTGTAAATATAAAAAAGCCCGTTATAGTTGTTGGTAAATTTTCAATTTTGGTCAGAAACTTTGTAAAAGTAAATAATAAATTTAAAATAATGAACAACAAGTTGATCTTACTTTTTTGCTGGATTGCCACAATTGCAAATTATTTCGTTGATATCATTCCAATCATTTGAATTATCGCTTCTATTTCCAACATTATTGAAAGAATTTTGATTGTTATTCCTGTTATTTAAAGGATTCTGAAAATTTTGGCTATTATTTTGAAAATCCTGATTTTGATTTCTATTGTTCAACGTAAGTCTTTGCGTCGCTTGTGCAATAGTAGTATTGGCTACTTCTGTGTTAATATCAGAACCCCATAGAAAAAAATTGCAGTCTTCTCCCACGGGTTTGGCACATTTATAAAATTGTCTTCCTAAAATTAAAAATTACATTAAACAATCAGGGCAAACTCAATTAACAGATTTTTTTATTTTATTAAAAATCATTTGACTATCAAATGAAAAACTAATTATCAAAATCTTAAATTCTTAAACAACAACTCATTTGTTTTATGTTCATAATCTTTAGATATCTGTTGCAATAAGTAAAAAAGTTACAAAATTTATAAAATTATTAACAAAATTAATGTTATTTCATTTACCTAAAAATCTTATAAGATATTAATACTTTGTCTTTACAATAAATAATATTTTTTAGAAAAACACATGTTTCTAAAATACTACTAAACTAACAAATACTAATAAATGAAATTGGGAGCTATATTGTTTTGTTAATTGTTAAATATTTCAATTTAATTAAAATGATAAAATCTAATAAAAAATATTTTAATTCAAAATTTATGGTTTTAGAAAATTTATTATTGGACAAAAGTAATTTGCTAAGTTTGATTTTTAATTATAATAAATTACGCTTGGTCGGATGGATAAAAAAATCGATGTTTCAATTTTATTAATTTTTATTGGTGAAAATGTAAAAATATTTCGTAAAAATTTTAAAATGAAGCATTTCATAATAAAACATTCGATAAAAACAGATACAATAAGCATGAACATCGGTGAAACTGTACTCAAACTGTAAAAATTTTAAACAAAAGTTTTCCTTAAAATTACTTTTTTTAACAAGCTTAAATCAGCGAACGTGATTTTAAAAAGGCTAGGCAATCGATTCGTACAGAATTTTATACGAATATTCCAAATATTTGAAATTCAATACTGAACCAAGGAATAATAATTTAATTAAAAACTTTTTAAAAACAAAATATACAAATCTTTGTATCCAACAATTCGCTTTATTTTAATTAAAATCAATGTTACCTAAAAGTTGAAAAAAAGAAAAGTTATGTTTTATTACAATCCTTCTTTCAATAGCGAGATTAACTCTTCTTAAAGTTTTCAGTTTTTGTCCTTTTTTTTATTTCAGACAATCAATTTCTATAAATCATATTCAATACCTAAAAAATCTGATCCATAAACTGGCTACTGTCTTAAAAAGTCGGCATTTTTCAATCTTCTCACTGGGTATACTCTTTAAACCAAAGTAAAAGTAAACAAGATAAAGCTTCGATATAAACAACTCATTTAACGATTGTTCTATAAAAAAACTACGAGGCATAAACAAGTCATCGATCCGTCTAAATAAGGACGTTACCTTGATTAGGACCTTCTTTTCTCACAGTCAGTTGTTTCGCCAATTGATGACAATTGCACACAATTTCCGTGTTGTTCGAGTTATCGCCCCAACTACAATAAGCTTCACTGGCAGTTGTGACTGGAGTTCGACGATTGTTGATCTGACTTCGACTTTCAGAGGTTGCGACCGGGACCTGGTGATCGTTGGTCTGGGACAAGGTTCCGAAGCTGCTGTTGATGTTCGGAGTCGGTTGATCTCGCCTAGCCATCGTTTGCGAGAGACCCGAACGAGAAGAAACGTTGGTTTCGTAGCCGGTGTCGTTGAGGTCCTGAGCACGTCGCACCGTATGTGGACGAACACCCATCAGGTTGTTGAACATGTCGTCGCAGCCGATGCACGCGGTGTACGAAACGCCGAGCACAGGGAATACGTTGCGCCTCAATTTCACCTTGATCTTCTTCAATATGTTGGTCGGGCACTGCAGCATATGACCGTACATCGTTATATCGCGTATCGCTATCAGTACTTACTTTTATTTATATTGCAAAATAGGAAGAACGATATTTTTGCCGAGTATTCTTACACCTGCGACGTCTTTCGTATTGGTCTTTCGTTGATCGGTGCTTACGAAAACTCACCCGACTACAGCCCTCGTCCAATATCTCCACGTCCTCGACAGTGTCCGGAAACCAGACAACGTTGTTGCAGGTGGGATAGGACATACAACCGATGTACTTCCCACTTCCCTGTCTCTTTGTCTTAAGCGTCATGTTCGAGTTGCATTTCGGACACCTTAGGATCGGCAAGTCGTCGACAGGTATCGCGACTGAATTTTCGGCGTTCGTATTCGTCGACGGTTGCTCATCGAGATACTCCGCGAGTGCAGCGTCGATCATGTTCGCCTTGACCATAGCCTGCTTGAAGACTTCGCGATACTTTGCTATTTGATTTTGTCGTACCTCGTCGGGGTGCTTCCGTTGATCGCAAATTCTACAAAATAAATAAATAAATAATAAAAGTAAGTGTACTCTTGTAGCGATTAAAAATATTTTTACAATTGCTTGTGTTTCAAGTAGTACGAATAGTATCCGCAGTATCGTTATATTCGAAAAATTAAAATCGCTACGTTAATATTTAATTTTTAAAAAAAGTTCACTCTATTCGGTATAAAACTTAAAGAAAACTTATAATTATTAAAACAAAAAATAATTTTTAATATAAACGAAAAAAAAATAACATCGGAAATACGATACGAAAAAATCACTCACAGTTTTAAATCGTTCTCTAATTCGGCTCTGAGATGAGGTTTGGACATTTGAAATCCCATTCTATCGTATCCCATTACAAGCCCGATACCTAACTTCCCTGGTATCAGATATTTGCTATCTTTCAAACCCACGTAACAGCGTGACTTGATCGTTTCGATGTGCTCGGCGTGGGTTGCATCGGTTCCGATCCCGTGTTTATCCATGAGGGCGATGAGATCGGCCTCGGTGAGGAGGTTTGGCGGTGAGGTCGTTTCTTCGAGCATATCGATGGACGTTGGCACGAAGTTCTGTCCAAGCTCGTATATATGTATTTCCTTAGCGTTCCACTTCTCGTAAATGTACACCTCCAGATAGTTCTTGGCTATTATTTGTAGGCCGTTCGTCAAGAATTTCTCGCCCGCTATGTCGATCTCGACGATCGTCTCATAGCCTTCGGCATTCTTTGAGATGCAGGCTAGGAAGTGCCTTACGACGAATTCGTATACTCGCGCTTCGTTCCCTAAAACCGTTTGTTTTATAAAATCCTAAGTTTCAGAAATTATTTGGGAAGGTTTTTATCATCCTCGTTGTTCTTAACATCTCGAGCACTTGTTCTTATTCTTTAAGTATTCCATATCGGTTGAAACATGCATCGTCTTCATGATTTAATTAATTTTAACTCAGAATAAATTTTCATCGTTTAATATTAGAAAGCGACTACTTTAATTATAAGAACGCTAAACCAAAGAAAATAACGGATACATTGTTCGATTCGTTGTCACAATGTATGCGAACGTTTTCAGAAAAAATACAATGCAAGCGATATATTGCTAATAATTGTCCCCGATAAAATGCAAAATGAATAGGTCTAGCGATACCTTGCAAAGAGTTGGTATATTTGGTCGGGTGAATAGGTGGATGAGCTTGATCGCTTTTCTTGCCCTGTCTCGGCGTTATACCATCCTGCAGGACGCGCTGAGCGAAATTGCCCCAACCCGAATCTTCCGACGTCTGCTGCGTGACTAATTCCGTCAGGTTCATCTCTTTTGGAAAAATATTTGTCTCGGTACGCGGGTAACTAATGAAACCCTGAGTATATAGTTTCTCGGCTATTTTCATTGTTTCCTTAGCACTGAGATGTAACTTGCGCGAACCTTGTTTTTCTAATTCCTAAATTAATTTATGAAAAATAAATCAATGGTATTTTACTACTGAAGTAGAAAATCTGAGGCACTAACGCACAATCTAGTTTGTAGATATTATGTATTTCATTGTTATTTTTATTATGTCAAAATTTTTATCATCTTTCATCGTTTATAATAATTTAACATTTTTAAACACCATAATGTTACTTAGTTATAAAAACTATTCACGTACTTAAGGAAGTATATTATATAAGTAAGAAAGATAGTTAAAAAAACATTATTATGTTTCGACTTAAAAAATCTGAACTTTATCGAAAAATATTTGTAATGTAAATAACTTTGTTTAAAAAAAACTTTTATATTACATGTAAATAATGTATAAATAATGTATAAATAATTTAAAAAATAATTATATAAATAATCGTATAAATAATCTATAAAATTTACAATTGTATCGAGTGGTAGTGGTCTCCATTTACTTTTGGGTTTACTTGTAACTTTCTCGACTCTGGCTAACGGATTTTCTTGACATATGTCTAGAAAAACTTCACAAGGCAATTTTTCAAATAGTCTATTTCTATCCCATCTACGTAAAAAAATAAAATAAATAATATTAATATAAAACAATTTTGATTTTTATTTCGATAAATTTCAAATTAACATGATAAATTCGTTATAATTGATCTGCGGTCGGTACATCAGATAGTAAAATAAAAATCATTTTATACATTTTTTTATATTTTATATAAAAGATCTTATATTACAATTTTGTAATCAATAGTTTTCAAATCTTAAAAAAAATTAGTTTTTCATTTTATACATGTAACTAATACAATAAAAATTAAAAATTTAATTTATAAATTATTTTCACAACAATAATTTTATATTTCTCGATATAAGTTGATCTATTATTTTGAACATATATATACAACATATTATTATTTAAATATCTAAATTATTTCACGACTTACATCAATTAATATAACGATAAAGGTAAAATACATATACGTGAATGTAAAATATCAAATTAAAATAGGGATTTTCACCGTTATTATGATTTTTTTTTTTTAAAACTATCGATGCAGTAAATTTAAATATAGAATTAATCTTTTTATTTAAGGATAGTTATATAAAAGAATTACTTTAAATTAAGAGTAAATAATATTTTCATTTAACTTTATTGGTTAAACTAAAAAATTCTTTTCCAATTTTTATAGATTTCCTGAAATTACAAAATTGTATTTTTTAATTAAAAATATATTCTTTAAATGATATACCTGAATTCAACTGTAAGATCGTTTTGAAAATGTGTTACTTTCAACTTCCAGTAAGGCTCAGGTTGAAACCTTTCAATGGCTAAGAATCTTTCAACTACAAATCCTAGTGTTGGAAATTGACATGGTCCATAACTTATAAGCCTTTCAGCTAAATTTCTAGGAAATGTTTTCTGTAATCTCATAGTTTGAAATCTTGTAAATGCAGCACCTACGTATTGAATTTTAACCAGTTATAATATATTAAAAATATAATTAATACAAGGTTGATTACTTTTAACATACATTATTTTTAAAAAGTTATAAAAATTAAATAAGAAAATATTGTAATTTATCTCAATATTATAGTTTTAAGTTGAATAAAATCAACTCTCATAACTAAAATAATTTAGTTACTAAAATTATAACACTTATTAAAGCTATCTGACTTTGTCATTAAGATTTTATATTTAACAATTTAACATAATATAATTTCTAAAATTATATTTTATGTGCATAAATATTTTTTATTACCTATCCTTAAATCTAATTCACTTCTTACATCAACCGCGTCGCTTATAGCTTTGTTTGGTACTTCTAAATTTTGAAGAGCTCTATCAATAGAAATCTGAGTAATTTCAGAAAATTTTGCTCTAAAAATGAAATATATTCAAGATATTTACTGTTAATAAATAATATGTTTATAAAATTATTTAAATAAATAGTTTTATATACAAATTTTAAAATGTAATTAAAATATCTTACCTATATACTTGTATACTAGACTTCACAGCTTTACATACTTCAATTATTTCAAAGCCTATATTTTCTCCTTCTCTATCGCAATCAGTCCATATAATTAAGGCATTACAGGATTTTATTTCCTTTTCTAAAGATTTTTTAATTTTCATGTAAGATTGGTCTGTACAACTTTTAAATACCGGTGCATCAAAGAGACTAAGCGGTTGACAACCGTACCATTTACGATAACTACCAACGAAATCATATCCTAGCAAATGTCCAGAGACAGAAGTCATAATCATTTGACAATTTTGATTCCAGAGACGATAATTGAATTCATAAATTTTATTAAACTTTGATACACCTTCTCTCTATAATAAAAAAAAATTTGCAAAATAGAATTTATTTATATTTAAAATATAATTGCTTTGTAATTTACTTAAAATTATTTACCCGTCGTAAATTGCCTCGCGATAAATATCCTGCAATATTCTTGGCAGCGTCATTTTTTTCAGCAACATTTAAAACTTTCATTGCTTTTATTCGCTGGTAATCGAATTTCACTGGAGCATTTATAAATCGTTGTACGAGTAAAAAAAGTGATTTTTTTCGGACATTTATCGATATACATTCACGGATTGACAATATTTGCATAACTTATATTATTTAAAAAACGTGATCATTTTTAATAAAAGGTTTATTTTAAAGAAAAGGTTATGTTGTATTTTGATATAAAAAGTTTTATCATTTTAGAAAGATGCATGAAACGTACATTTACTTAATTTTTAAATAAAATCCCGTCGATTTTTAAATTTATCAAACGGTATTGGTTATAAAGATTCGATAAACAATAAAATATAAAAAAAGTAAAGCTGTTTACGTAAAAATGAAATTAGTTGGATCGTCGAACGCGAACATCCAATTCTATTCGAAGCTTTTCGTACCTCTTCGATACCGAGTACAAATTGCGAATGGCCTACAATCGTAAAATGTTTAAATAAAAGTATTTCTTTAATTATTTTTTGGCCGAAGGCAGCCGTAAATTTAAATATAAAAAGAGAACGGTTTGCTTTAAAATATATTTATGCTTTCAATGAATGCATTTACTAATGAATACGGTACTCGTATGCGCGTTCATCAAAGAAGAGTACCCAGTTAAATTAAAATTTTTAATCTAATAATTCATATTGTGTCCATTTAACGATACAATCATTCATAAAAGATGAGAACTCGTTAAAATTTGCTAATTAAAATTCGAATAATTTTGTCGAATGTAAGTGAACGGATAACTCCGTTAGGCCGCAGGTTCGAAAAATTTGAAATGCAGTAACTAAATCGAACGCTAAAGTTGCGCGCTTAAGTGTGTGTGTGTGCGCGTGTACGTACGTGCAAAATGCAGGGAGTACCCAACCCACGCGCGCACACGCACGCACACGCTCGCACGCATTGACGCACATACACACGTGCATGCACACATAAATGCACACGTAACGTAAATGCACACGTAAATGCACACGTAAATGCACACTTAATGTACACTTAAATGCACACGCACACAAATTCAGATCGATCCGCGGTCGATATTTTTCGTAAGGAAAGTCTTGTATATAAAATAGTAAAATAATTTATAAATTTGAGGGTAATAACGAAACGCGAATCAAACAAATGACAAAGGAATGTTTCGAGTGCGAATTCGCGAATTCTACGCATCGATTTTCATGCGTACGAGATAGACAAGCTTCATTTATCACGGCATCAGTCGAGCGTTGAAAGCGTTGTGCAGCGGTTATAGCGGCAATAATGGTATTTGCCCGTGTTTACACTTTTCGGTCTCCCGCGTAAAAAGAGTTCCGCAGCATCAGGGCAGGGGGGGGAAGAAATCCGGGGAGATATTGAAAAGAATAAATACGAGAAAAATATCATCGCGCACGTATGATCTAATCGACGAAAGTGCGAGAAAGTAATAATCGGCAATTCTAGCGACGCACGATGTCGAGTGTCGAAGTAAACTTTCCAAAAGAGGATCGGCCATCAAGAATAAAGAAGTGGAGGGTGTCAGTGGGTACAATGGTTACCGCTGGAAGGATACTATTGTTGTACCAGGATGTGGCCTCGGGTCAAATAGAGAAGAAATTAAGAGCTCCACAGTTCGGCCGTATCCTTAAACTCCTTGTCGAAGATAACGAAGTTGTCCATCCGGGGTATGATGTTGAATTCTAACTAAACCCTCCGCTTATAACTCTAACCTCACGGTTTTGTCATTCCTCTATTTTGTTTATTTTTTTTAACTTTCTCTATCCATTTCATTTCGTATTGTACTCGATAGAACTCGTAATCAAATTAAATTACTGCTATTATTTTATTGAATGTATAAAGTCCTAGAACTCATACATTTTTATTCTTAAAAAATTATATTAGTTTTGGTTAATCAACTTAACTATTTAAATATGTATCAATTTAAAATAAATATAGAAAAATTAATTATTATGTATTTAAAATATTTTCTTATAGCATTGGTTAAAACTTAACTTTTTAGAATGTATAATGTTTGTATGTTGTAAACGAAACACGAGTTTTTTTATTTTATTTATTGTATTTATTTATAATTGATAAATTTTAAAAAGTGCCTCGTTAAAAAACTAAAGCTTAAATATTAATTTTCTTTCAAAGACGAATCGTAACCTTTTTTGTATAATTTTTAATGGTAATTTAAAGAAATTTAAATTAATTAATTATTGGAATTTATTTTTTTGTTTTATAGAAATAAAAAAAATTTAATCTTATAAAAATTAAAAATTTATATCTAGAAATACTTTTTATTTTATTACGTTGCTAGAGACATTTTTACATAGTGTAATTTATTATAAATAGTCCTATTCTTTTATATAATAAATAAAACCTTTTGTTTTATGTTCTTATAATATACGCTGATTACAAATTTATATTTGGTACTCTAAATTTCAAGATGCCTTATAAGATATTCACATATATATATTATTTTTTTAGACAACCGGTACTTCTAATGGAAGGATGTAAACACCCGACGGTCATGAAAGATTTATGTGCAGAATGTGGAGCTGATTTAAGAAAAGAGTTTGACGAAAATCCTGACAAACCATTTGTATCGCAAGCTAATGTGCCAATGGTTCACAGTGTTCCAGAATTAAAAGTAACAGCTGAACTGGCAGAAAAAATTGGGAGGGAAGATAAAGAAAGATTATTGGAACATAAACAATTAGTATTATTGGTTGATCTTGATCAGACTATTGTTCATACTACAAATGATAATATTCCAGCTAATATGGAGGTACATATATTCCAAAAATTATTGGTTGAAATGTATAAATAGGTATTTGAAAAGAATCCTTATCGTTGTTTAAATTTGTATTATAAATTTTAGGATGTTCACCATTTTCAACTTTATGGACCGAGTTCTCCATGGTATCATACAAGATTAAGACCACACACACGACATTTTTTATCAGAAGTTAGTAAACTTTATGAATTACACATTTGTACATTTGGAGCTCGCCAATATGCCCATAAAGTAGCTGCACTTTTGGATAGCGATGGAAAGCTCTTTTCCCATAGAATATTGTCCAGAGACGAGTGCTTTGATGCACAGTCTAAAACTGCAAATCTCAGGTATATTATTATTTTTTAAATAATTTCATAATTTTTTTGTTTGTTTTCTTAAAAAATTTATGATTATTATTCTGTAGAGCTTTGTTTCCATGTGGAGTAGATATGGTTTGTATAATAGATGATAGAGACGATGTATGGCAAGGTTGTGCAAATTTAGTACAAGTAAAACCATATCACTTTTTTTTAAACACCGGTGATATAAATATACCTCCTGGTCTGGAAAAAAACGATGATCACAGTCTACCGAAATCTTTTACAGAAGAAGGTTTACAAGATGGTAATTCCAAGGATAATACTGAAAATGGTAAATCCAAGAATGAAGATACACATATAAATACTGATACGAGCAAAGATATAGATACATACAAAACTGCAGATATAGAGAAAATTGTAGATGTAGACCAAAGTAAAGATACGATTGAAAAGAATTCCGAAGATACCAAAAATTTAGAAAATGTAGAAGAAAAATTCGTAGAGGAATCTGTAAAGATAAATGAAACAGTAGTAAACGATAAAATCGATGACAGTGATAAAAAAAACGATAAAACAAGTAACAATATTTCTGAAAATACAGAAAGCAATCAAATATCTAGTAAAAAAGAAAGTAAAAGTAAAAGCAGTTATTCAGAAAAGGTGAAAACTAAGAAAAAGCACGTAAGAGATAAAAAGGAAAAACAAAAACAAGAGAAAGAACCGCAATTCAATAGTCAAGAGATGGAAGATCAAGATGATTATTTATTGTATTTAGAAGATATTTTAAAAAGAATACATACAGAATTTTATACGGAAACGGAAATTGAAACCAAGTCGAAAACTCTCAGAGAAATTATTCCAAAAGTTAGATTTCGCGTTTTAGAGGGGTTGTGTTTAACTTTCAGTGGTCTTGTACCAAATAATCAAAAGCTTCATCAAAGTCGTGCTTACAAAGTGGCTAGGGCATTTGGGGCACAAGTTTCACAGGTATTTATTTAACTATCATATTTTTGTATTATATGTCCAAACTCTTAAATTCCTAAATGATTTTGCAATAAAAGTTTATCAATCAATAATACATAGTTTATTTAAATAATGAAAGTGCAATATTTTATATAAATATATTTTTAGGACCTTACGGAACAATCTACTCATTTAGTAGCAATTCAACCAGGAACGGTCAAAGTAAGAGAGGCCAAAAGGCAAGGAAAAGTTAAAATAGTCAATCCAGATTGGCTTTGGACTTGCGCGGAACGATGGGAACATGTAGATGAACGATTATACCCTTTGAAAGAAGTACCATTACACAAGGTAAAAGAAATTGTTCAAGTAAAAATTAAAATATAAAAGAAAAGTTAATTAATTGTGCACATAATATGAAATTTACAAATATAAATTATATAATAATTCAAATTTGCACGATATGCAACTTGAGCATTACATGATTCCAAGAATTAAAGTAGATACGCTTTATTAAGAAAATATTATAGCAATTAATTTAAAATAATGTTCAATTTTTTAGTATAAATTTTTCTTAACCGGAACTTTAAAAATTAAATGAATAACAATAATATTTTGGTTAATATTGAATTATTTGCAAAACTAATACTATCTTTATATCAAAATAATACATTGACTTTACTTTAAAGAATATCAACTAAAATATTACAATTGTACTTTATTTGACCGTTATAAAATACAATTTATAAATATATTAATAAATAATTACTATTCATTTGTCGAAATATTTTAAATAAATATTTATAAGCTATTGCATATCTATAACGATTAAGTAACCGTAGGCTCGCGAATTCAGGAAGCCACCAGCGCATTGCAGTACACCCGATCATATAGAAGATATCGCCCCAAAGACAGAAAATAACTTTGCTAATACTATTAATCCTTTGATGGTTTTCACTCAAGAAGAGATTGCGAATATGGATAAGGAAGTTAACGAGGACATGTCCGATTTAGAGGATATATTAGACGATTCGGATGAAGAAGAAAAAATTCGAAAAAGGGATCACGATTCGGATTCTAATGACATATATGGTTGTGAGTATTATATTATGTTATTTGCTTATTAAACTAATAAACCTGTAAGTAAAACTTGTAGGTGTCTTAACTGTACAAGAAAATATATTTATGGATAATATATTTACTAATTTTTTATATTACGTTCTTTTTTTGAATAAAAAATTCCATTTTATATTTAATGATCTTTTTGTACTTTAATACTGTTAGGATAACTTTGAATAAGTTTGTTTAAACTTAATATTTCTTTATAATTTATCGATTGATATTTAGTTAACTTATAATTTGTAATTATTATTTAAAAAATTTTATATTTTATTTTACACTATAATTACCGTGTTAAACTTAAATCATTAATAATGTTTTGGTTAATGTTATAGATTTAATTAAGTATGTTAATGAAAATTGAATTAAAAGTATGTTTAAGAAAATTTAATTATTTAAAATGAAATAATTTTAATAAAAAATCTAAATTTTATTAATTGAATTGTAGACTTCGATGGAGTTCCATGTACAAAGAAACGAAGAAAAAATAGCGAAAATGAGAGCAATAGTAGTAAATCCACGGATGACGGGGAAAAGAGGCGACGTTATACCGACGAAGACGATGAAGAGGAAGAGGATGATCCAGTGACGCGTTTCCGACGGGGGGAAGCTCTGCCCGATGATCTTGACCTCGGTGACAATTCTCAGGATTCGGTCTGTGACTTCGAAGCAGAAGATATGGAGGATGAACGCGAATGGAACGCAATGGGTGCAGCTCTCGAAAGGGAATTCCTGTCTGAATGATTTCATTGATCAAAGATTTCTTTAAGAAATTGTTATGATAGGAAAATTTTATAATTAAGAGTGAGATGGGACAGTAAAGTGAAAGTTTACTTTTTCTATGAGAATGAGAGTATATATACTTATAGATTACAAAGTCTATTAAAAATGGAAAGAATATATATTTATAAAGTATGATTTTTTCGACTGTTGAGTTTTCTAAAAGAAAAATTTCTTTTTTTAAAATATTACACTGATTTTATTATCAATTATAAAACAGTTAATCAACTTTTATTTATTTAATTTACTTTCATAATTAATTTTAAAATTTTACAATCACATTTTAAAAATTTGTTAATTAAAACTTTTTTTTTCATTTTAAAATCTATTTTACTATTAAAATGATATTATAAATTTCATTATTTGATTTTAATTCATTTAAGAACGCTTCGATGCTCAGAAAAATAGCAACTATATGATTTTTCAATAATTATTTGATTAGATAATAACTATACCTGATTAGTTCACAATTACTTTAATATTTTAAGTATTTCATTGGTTTTTATTTATTAGGTGTAATTTTAACTTATTATCAATTCGAAACATTAGCTTTGTGTTATATAATCAATAGAGTTTTATTTATCTGTCACAAAAATAAAATAATCTCATAAATTCATTTATTTATTTAGTTATAAATTTTTTAATTTAACTAAACAATTTTAAATAGACAGATAATTAAATTCATGATTATTAATTTTATCTCAAAAATAAAAACAATTTTTTTAATTTAAAAACAACGTTATGTTATAAAATATACATCAATGTTTTTCTTAATCGTTTTTTGAAATTGATTAGTATTAAAATTAATTACACTAAATATTTAAAAAAAAATCGTATTTGATACTTTAACTAGTAAAAATAAAACTTTATAATACAATATTGTTATTTAATAAATATTTTATTCAAATACTATAAGGCTGAGGATCATTTGGATCTTCATATAACTTCTTCATAGCTGGTTTATGCGTAAAATCTCGTTTATCGAATAAATATCCTTTTGGTGGAGCTCTTTCATAATCAAAAGCGTTTTCCGATTCTTCGAATAATTTATTTATTTCTTTAACGTCTGATCTATATACACTACCCGCAACTTTTTTACCCGTTATTGGATCGGTAATATCTCCAAGAGGGAAAATAATTTTAATAACCTAAAATAACAATATTTCAATTTGATATTTGATAATATAAAAAATAAATATATTAAATATAAAAATTCAAATATTTTAAGCATTTCTTTTGAAAAGTACATATATATGCGTTTTTTATATTTAAATTTGTTAAAAAGGAATACCAGATTAATAAAAGAATAAAAAGTAATTTAATGTTTTGCGTGTATTGAAATGTAATAGTCTAAAAAATTTTGCAATATATTTATAAAATAAGCTTGTTATTGCTGATATTTGAAAAAGTAAATTTCATTTAATTTTTATTTTCTATATTTATTTAATCAAAAATAAATTTTTTAAATACTTTTGATATATTGAATGCCAAAAAACATACACTGCCAAATGTTATAAAATTAATTTGTACATTAAATATTTCTAAATAAGTTATTTAGTTAAATTTTTTATTAAATTGCTAAATATATTAAAATATATATTTGCACATGCATGTATTTATTTTATAATTTATTGTACTCTTAAATATTACGTTTTAATTTTTTTGTAGTAAAAACAAAAATTATTTAAAGAAAAATCGTTCATCGTAAGAAATGATATATCACAAACCCAAATAAAATTTAAATCTTACTTTATGTGTGATAAGTTTTGTCATCGGTTTTTGTAAAGTTTGTACTAAAACCATGTCTCCAACATTGCAAAGTTGATTTGGATCGTGAGCAAAAATAATATCAGATGTTTTAAAATGCTAAATATAAAAATACAATAGAAAATTTTAGTAAATTATAACCTCGAAATATATATATTTACATCGATCGTATCAAGTTGATGAAAAATACCGTCATACCATATTTAAATAATCGTTATACTCAAAATATGGAACTTTAATTCTCGCTGCATTTATTTTGAACGTAGGCAAACACGTTCCCATGAAATACCTTACTCCTTTTTTAATATTCAGAGTTGCTGCCATTGTATTTGTAACTTCTACAGGCGATCAAGCCTCGTTAACCAAAGGTAAAAGCACACAAAAGACAGTAAAAGAATATGTAATATTCGTTGAACAGATTCGCTGGTTGATAAAATTGCACTTCATGAAGTATTTTTTTACCCGGCTGCGAACAGGATCTATGCGTGAAATTATGTTGTGAGGGTAAGCTTGGAAAAATTCCCGATAGAGTAGCTAATGGTGCATCTGTTACACCGTTGCTGTTTACATTACATTTACTACATGATTATCGACGCAAAAATAAATAAAAGATTTCATAAACTTATATTATATACAACGCGAATAATTAACTTCAAAGATCGATAACAATAAAATTGATCTTATCATAAAAATCAATCAATTAATTTATATTAAATTATTTATGGACTCAAGTTTTAGAAAAGAATTTGAGAAAATTAAACGAGAACGATTAAACTTTTACTATACACACATACACACACAATATATTTGTTCTTTATTTGTCAATATATTATTATTTTTTTTTTTAATAGAGTAATCTACTCGTAATAATATTACAATAACAGTTGTATGTGTTAAAATTATTTTATATACGTTACGGTTATATATTGATCTTGTATGATTTTTTTGTACTTTGTTTATCACTTAATTTTTTTATAAAATTACTTTATTTTCTATCCTTCAATAATATATATAAATTGTATACCTACTTCAAAAATTGTTTCTATTTCATTCTCTTCTTTCTTTGTTCTACTCTACTCTTTTATATTCTATATATTCTTTTATTTTTTTTTATCATCGAATGTTTAATTACATTTATTTTTCTTATTTATAATAAAATTTTGCTTTCTTTTATCATTTTTTATTTTTTCTATTCGTGTCGGAAGATCATACTTTTTCTTGAATTTTATTGTATTTTTTTTTATTTGTTTTAAAATGAAAATTCGCACCATTAATATTTGTGATCAACGAAAATATTAATTTTATAAACAATGTTATTTACTAAAAAAACTAAACCATATATTTATAAATATTGGCAAACTCTAATAAAAAAAATTGAAGCAAATAAAAAAAGCTTTTACAACTTTGAAAAACAATGATCAAAAGCAAAATTAATACATACTAACTTTTATATTATAAAAAATAATGTGATAAAAAACTTTAATTTTTATTTACATGTTATTCAACGTTCAATAAATTATTTATATTATATACTTATAATAATAAAAAGAAAACTAAACTTATAGAAAATATGCATAAATATTTATGCTAGATGGACAGCAACAGCAATATCGTAAAATATTCAATTTTAATACCAAATAATTTTTTGAAATTTCAAGAGAGAAAATTTTGTGTATTATACATTAAATTAAATCTATAAAATTATTTGGTCAACTTTCATTTTTTTCTTAAAAGATGAAAAGGGAAAATTTTAACGAGATCATTTAATCTAAATCGATATTTATTAATAATAATCCGACGAAAATCGAACGGAGTCTAAACAATTTTATTTCATTCGAGTGCATCTATATAGTCAATCAGATATTAGTTTTTTCATTATTCATTCAGTCAAAAAATTTTTTTTTGATAAAAGATTTTTTTATCTCCGTTAACATGTATGTAAATAAAATTATTTTGTAAAAAATTGTGAGTTTTTAATCTTATTACCCTTATCAATTTACCTAAATGTACATTATCTTAATTCTTCTCATATTTATAATCTTCAAATAAATATATATAAATTCAAACTTAGTAATATGAAAAAAATATTCAAACTAATTATTCAATTGTATTTATAAAATAAATAAATAAAATAATAATACTGTTTTAGGAACACAGGATATATTTGAATATTATACAAAAGACAAATTAAAATCTTGAATTTAAATTAAATGCAATTTTGATAAATGTTTTCATCATTCTGTGTTAGAATAATAAAAAAAATATAAATGAAATTATTGAAGCAAATGACTTCATACAAAACTTCATTGTTTGTCGGTACAAATTTATGAATATTAAATTTTGCGGCATATTTTCATTGGTTTCATAATGATTTTTAAAATTTATAGCAAAAAAATATTTGATTAATAATTTCGAATGTTTTAAAAATATAATGTATAAATTTTTCATTTCTATCATTTACACATCTTATTTATAAAGTTTACATTATCAAATTTTTATTTAAATTTATAATTTCCTTGTTTTATTCTAAATTTATTTTAATTTAGTTTTTACATTATTTACTTCATTAGGATTTAATTCCGTTTTACGGATTAAAAATTTCTTTCTTAATTGGATCTCTGAATGCCTTCTGAATTACAATATATTTATTTACTCATTTCTTCACGTGCCAAATTTATCCTTTCATTAAAACTTAAAATTTTATTTTTTAATATCTATTTATATCTGTAACAAATAATGTATACAAATTTTAACTCTAAACAATATTACAACAATTACTATGATCTTTTCGAACAATTCAAACATGCTTAGGTATTGTTTTTAATATCATGAATATAAATATCGATCCATTGATAAATAAATAGTATCATCTTTGAAAAAAAGTAAATTATTTATAATTAAACTTATGTATTTATTTCGAATGAAGTTTTAATAATTTTCATGATCTATAAAATTAATAAAATACAAAACTATTTCATAGAATAGTAATATTTCATCTAAAAAAGAATTTTTTTAAATATTTTCTGCAAATATATTAATTGTATATTTATGAAACTATTTTTTTGAATACAACATAAATAATTATAATTTATTTATACATTTTTTATTGCTTTTTAAGATATAAATTAAGTAGTAAACGAATCTTTGATAACTTACGATTTCCAATTTTAAAAGATCTATGATAATTTTAATTATTTTCTCATCTAAAAATAATATTACTATTTTTATAGCAGAAAAGAGTTAATATAATTTAAATTTCAACATTCTTAAAAAATACTACAAATATATTACATTATTCTTAAAATAAAAATAAAGATCTTAACGTTGTTTGTTTAATAAAATACATGTATATTTCCAATTTAATAACTAGTTTTCTTTTACATTTTTCCTTTTTTGGTCTAGAATTTCATTTGCAATAAATGATATTAAATATTTATTATAAAAATAAATAGATGAAATTTTGCATGAAAATAAATTTACTAAAAGAAAAAATTGACAAGATTTTTTTAATTATACATATATTATGTAAAAAGTTGCTTTTGACTGTTACTAACTAAAAATTTTGATTTAAATTTAAATTTTACCTACGATGGTAAAAGACAAATCGGAAGAAAATAATTAAATGAAATATTTGATTGTTTTTTAAAATAGGACTAAAAACCTATCCATGATGAAGTATTATTGTTGTTATACTTCATTTACTATCTAAGTGTATGAATAAATCGTTACGTTTACGTAGTAAAGTTAACAAAAAAATTTCTTAAAAATTTGTGTAAAAAATGATTCTAATTTTTGTTTTAAATCTATTTAAGGATATACGATAAATACATAAAAATGGAAGAAATTCTCGTTTGAAAATATTTTTAAATAAAAATATAATTTGATTGATTCTTGTCTCTATAAATTCACTCTGAGTATTATTCTCGTTAGTTTCTTATTTTTATGTAATGTAGGTTGCTAATTACGTATTTTTAAAAGAATCTATAACACGCTGATTCAAAATCTGAAGCAAGTAAGAAAAACATTTTCATCTCATAAATTTTTATAAGCATATATACTTAAATTATAATATGCAATGGTATTCTAAGATCGATAATTTATACAAATTATCTATATGAAATTTTTGATTCTCACAAGTCAATTTAAAATCGACTTTATAAAAAATCATTTTTTCTTTGTATTTCATCAGCCTCTCTTGGTCCATTTGTACCGAACCTGAAAAAACATATTATTGTAAAATTTATTTTTCTATAATTAAGGATCGTAAATTTATTTTCAAATGATTTAAAAAATTGAAGAATGTATTGTTTATAATTCGATAAATTGATTCTCTTCTTGTTCAACGAAAATTTCTTGGTTTAAAAATATCATATTTTATAACATCTATAGTTATAAAATATATCACAAAGATTTACAGCCATTTCATTTACAATTATATACGAGTAATGATTTAGTTACTGTTTTTAATAATGGATCGATTGATACAGCGATAAATTGGTTAAATTTCTTCTCGATATAATTTCTTAATTTTTATATTTTATTAGAATTATTGATTAGAAAAAAGGAAAGTTTTTAAATTTTAATTATTTAACTAATAAATGGTATACAATAAATCCATATTTAAATTCCGTTGAAAAATATTTTTTTATTTTAACAAAATAATTTTTTTTACTTACTTATAAAGGATAGGTCGTATATTTTCATTTTCTATTTGGTGCAGTATCGGGGTGAAGATCCTCCAGGCTTCTTCGAGTTCATCAGTGCGCACAAAGTATTTTTGAGAACCAGCAAATATCTCCAAGAGCAATCTAGAATAAGCTTCGGGTACATCTATATTCTGGAATTATTAAGTTTTTGTACCAATATTTATATATTTGTGTTTTTAAATGTAATAAGTATTTTTAAATTGCATCATAAATATTTTTATGTAGTAACAATATAAAATAAATTTCACTTCTAGTTTTTAATCTGGAAAATAATGTCAAACGTAGTAATTATGTAAATTGATGTAACTTACAGAATATTTATCGCTGTACTTAAAGTCAAGTTTGATTTCATCAATTTTATTTGAAATTCCAGGATTTTTTGACATAATTGTCATTTCTATCTTTTCATTATACAGTTTCATACATACTTCATTTCTTTTTGATTCTTCATTAAAAATATCATTAGTTATATTTTTATACTGAATTACGATATCAGTTTTATTCTCATTCAAACCTGAAAATTTTGCTAAATTATTGTTTAAAACTTTAAATTTTTAAATTAATTTATGATCTTAAAACATAAATTTCAAATAATGGCTAAGAAAATTTCGAGTTCAATTTAAATAATTATGATATAAAATATATTCTAAATAAAATTAAAAACTGTTTTCAAAAACGTAATACTCATCTTATTATTTCATATAATGAAAAAATGTTATTAATGAAAATATCAAAATATTATTTTTTATTTAAAATCTGTTTTTTTAATGTTTTACTCCTTTAATTTATCACAACAAACTTATACTTATTAATAACATATTTACTATATAATACTTAATAATGTATTCAAAAATAAATAATAAAGCGTTGTATTTATTTGTGTACATGCGAGCATGCATGTAAAATAATTTAAAGAACATTAAAAATTTCCAGTGAGAGTCTATATTATTATATAAAATGGATTTACAAATTATTAAAAAAAAAAGAATTCTCGATATATTTACAGTTATGTTATACGTTTATAACGTACCTTTGCCAGTTCTGATGATGAATGGCACTCCGGACCATCGTTCATTATTGATCTTTAACACTGTGAGAGAAAAAGTTGATGCTATAGAATCTTTTGGCACGGTTGGATCATTCGTATAACCTATCCTTTCCCGGAGATCATCGGATTCTGGATTACCAACATACTGCCCAATGACTACATCACTCATAACTATTGGTTTTACTTTTTTTAAAAGCTCCACCTTTGAATCTCTGCAAATTTTAACAATGGAAACAACCATATCGTTATTTTTCAAAGGTGAAATAGAAAAGTTTATTATTTCGTTATCAGCAAAAATAAAAAAATTCGTAGTAAAAGATAACCAAGTATTTAAATTGGTGTTCCATTTACCCTCTGAGTTATGAAAAAGGAATTATAATGTAAGATTAACAAAATATAAAGCACTTATTAAACTGAAGCAATTGTTTATTGATTGTTTATTGATATTTTACCGTATATCTTTGAAATTAATAGAACGAGGCTTTTCCATAGCGATAAGCGATATGATCTGCAACAGGTGGTTCTGCACGACATCCCTGATCATTCCATACTTATCAAAGTAACCACCTCTACCATTAATGCCAAAGTTTTCCTTTAATTCTACCTTAATCGAGGCAATATATTGTCTATTCAACGTTGCTTCTAGGATCTGATTGGCAAATCTTAGGACGAGGAGATTTTGATTCATTTCTATTCCAAGAAAATGATCCATATGGTAAATTTGATCCTCCGTAAAAAGAGATTTAAAATGATCGGAAAGCTTTTTCGAGCTGGCAGAATCACGCCCAAAAGGTTTCTCTATCACGATTCTCGTTGCTCCTCTAGATAGAACAATTATGTAGATATAGAAAACAAAAAGATAAATTAAAAATTCTTTGTTAGTATTATTTAAAAAGAATTATTTTAATTTTTTGTTTGATATTTTCAGGATTTTACATTTATATTTTTTAGTTAAAAAAATATGTACATTTGTTATTTTGGCAGATCTTTCTGCAAAATCTTATAAAAATGATTATTTTCATTTTACAATTTATTCTAGGTATACAAAATAAAATTTACATATGTTATTTTTATCGATTATTTTATACTCTATTGTAATATAAATTTCTAAATCATTTTAATAATAAAGTTTTTAAATAAATATTATTAATGCAGTATAATAAAGCTACGATTAAAGCTTTAGAGACATCATAATTTAAAGAATCTTCATCTATAAATTGATATTTTTAAATATTTGTAATTTATTTTTTATTATAAATTATTTTATGTAATTATTGTCAAATTATATTTTCTAGATTTAATAGTAATTAATATTATGTTAATAGTACGATTAAAATATTTTAATTTTTTGATACGAATTTTTCCTTACAAAAAAGTATAAAAAAAACTATTAATTTAATTTTCAAAAAGCATAATTTTTTTTTAAAAAGTAAAAGTTAATATTATTCTTACATTATCGGCAGAATTTATTATTAAGTACTGATTAATATGAAAATTTCAATTTCAAAGTTTTAAATTATAGAAGTTAAATACTGCTTTGATAAATCATATATTTCCAATTAATAAAAGATAAAAAATATTGGGGATTAAGTTGTTTATATTAAATATAATGAATGAATATGAAGGAAGAAAATTACTTCTTAGCCATGCAAACTCGTTTAATTTGCGAAGCTGCGCTTGAAAAAACGAAGGGTGGTATTGCCATATAGAATATCCGATTACCCCCGCCGTCTTCTTCCCATTCTTCGATTTGACTATTTATCTTGTCGTAGTCGGCATCGCTATTATTCGAACCACTGATGTAATAATTTATCTTCCAGAACTTGTTATACAATTCTTCTTCTTGAGGCTGAAGATTTACTATAGGGGTAATGACTGTTCGCAAATCGTCAACAGTTATCAAAGTTGGTGAATATCCGCAAATTTTTGTCTTCGGAGGTAGTAAATTATGTTTATATAAATACCACAGTGATGGATAGATCTGGTACTTTGATAAGTCACCCTATAATTATCGGATACTACATTTAAAAATTTATGTTCATATCGAGTGTCTTATTAATATAGCTAATTATATTTTCAACATATGTTTCCTAATAGTTTTTAAAAAATTAAAATAAGATGATAATATAAAATAGAACTCGCGCAGTTTTAAAATACGATAACAATTAAATCAAATTTTCATGTTTACTTCGATAAGTCTCAGTTACATAAACTTATATATGAATACTTTACTAATTATTCTTTTACATTTTTTCTTATAAATTTTAAATTTATAAATATTTTTCATTTCAATTAAAATAATCTTTTACCTTTAAATATAAAAATGTATAGATTTTTTAATATAGTATGTGATTTATTTAATTTATTAAACTGAAAACTGAATAAAAATTAGAATTCGAATACAAATTTATGTATAAGTATTTATATTATTATGAGTGAAAAAATCAAATATCATACAAGAATTTAATTAATTTGATAATTAATTAATTAACTGTAATTAATTTTTACGTATTTCAATTAATTGATTGTAAAATATTAATCACGATTTTTATTGTAGATTATTTTATTTATTATCCTTTAGAATTTTATGTATTATTAAATTAAAATCAATTTATATATTTGATAATATAAAAAAAAATATATGTAATATCGTATAATTGAATAAATTTAAAAAAATCAACATTATGATAATAATTCACGAAAGCCTGGCTATAATTTCAATCAGTGATACAAGAGATCTGTGATTTAAAAATCAATATCAACATAAGAAATTTGATTTATGACAAAGATAATTCAGTTTCATATTTGTAAACTATATTTTCAATCCATAATATAAATCAGAATAAAGCATCGAAAATAATTACTGCATCAATTTTAAAGATCAGTCTAACGATTGTTTTTTTAATAACTATTCAAATACAATAATGCAATGATGAAATTGTATGATATTACTTTATTGAATCAAACATAAATATTGCTAAAAGATATAAATATATTATTCATTATATATATATACATATACATATGTGTGTAGATTAATACATGATTACAAGTAATTACACAAATAAAATAAAATAATTCAAATATTAAATTATATGTTATAATATAAAAATATTTTGTTCCAAAATAATCAATATAAAATAAAAATATAACATGCGTTATTTATTAAATCAATCTATAAGCGCTTACAATGAAGTAATATTCAAAATTAAACATTGTCAAATTTAGTTACATTAATGTTTTAGTACAATAAATAAAATTAATTTATTTTATTTTATATGGCACCTAAAAATTAACTGAAAATTATGTGTATTATTGTTTTTATTCATATATACGTAGCTTTTAAAAAATATGAGCTTCCTAATATTATTTAATGAAAATGTTTAATAAGAAAAGAAAAAAATCTGTCAGTCATTTGTATATCTGTTATATTTCTTATAAAATCATGCTACCACATTTTGTAAATACAAAATAATAAAATATTTCAGTCTGTATAATTATTATTATTTCATAAATTTTTATTAGTGTAAAATTTTAAATTCAATGATAATTTATTTTAATAGAAAAAATACCAATTTGTTAGTGATTACTCTCATGCGCAGTAACTATATATAAAATGTATGGTACAACAATGTCACAAACATATAGTAATAATTTAAAAATTTTATTTATTAATATATTTTATTCGACTGATTTTTAATTTTTTTTTATTAATCATTGAATTTAACAAATATGTATTTTAGATTGTTTTAAATTATTTATTATCAATAATGTATTTTATATTTTATAAATAATAATAAATGTAAAAATAATATACTTTATTTATTTATTTATTATTATACAACTCTATTAATTAATTATAGTCGTGCAATAGAATTTTCATCGTAAAAACTTTGTGCATAAATGTTATAAAATACAAGTTTTTTAAATTATGATCATATTTTTGAGAACTTCTAAAAGCTGATAGGTACCAATTAAAAATATTATAGACAAAAATATTTACTCAGACAATTACTCTACAAGTATATTTAATTTTTCATTTCATATTTATTTTATGAATCCATGTAATTATTTATAATTCTTGTTTAAATAATTTAGGTATTATTGTTTCTATTAAAATTAGCTCAAATATTATCACAAGAATGAAATTTATCTAAGAAAAAGTTTAATGTTTACTAAGTTATTTATGAAGCCTTTATATCATAAAAAATTTATTCAAGTAAAATGAATCATAAGAGACTCTTTTCAATATTTAAAACTAATTATTTACTTATTAATCACATTATAATTATTGAAAATATATTAATATATCACATTAATAATTTATTAAAAAATATTTTATAAAGTAAGAGTGTAGTAAAAGTAATCGAATATAATTTATGATGCACATAAAATATATAAAAATATATTAAAGCATATTTACCGAAGCCCCAAGGAGAACAAAAGTATATAAAGTTGTACTGTTGGATAATAATTCTTTTGAATCAGCTAAAGATTTCTGAATTAGTACCGCTGTTTTAAAATATTATTAGTTTTAATATGTTTTAAAATAATAAATCTCTAAAAATTATTTCTTTAATTTAAAAATTTTATAACTTAATATTAAAATTTGTTTCATAGTACTATTAAATTAATCAGTTCTAAAAATTATTGTATTAATATTATAAGAATATAATGAGTTTATTCGCAAAAATATATTATTAATACACTCTTATAGTTGCTGTTATTTTATTAACTCAATTAATGGTTTATCAAAATAAGTAAAAATAAATATTTAAAAATCTAATTATAAGCATAATTATAAATTTCAGAAAATGAATATAAAATTAATGAAAAATAAAATTTAATATCTCACGTGACTAATAAACTTTTAAAATATGATGACATTAATCTAGTTACATATAGTATAATCATAAAAAGAAAATTTTTACCTATAATTAAGCAACAAAAAATAAAAAATTTTCTCATCGTGACTGTAAGAGTATAAAATATCATACGGATTTATAAAATAACTGAAATAAAAAATTTTAATAATCTTCATTTATACGAATTAAAAATAAATAACTCTACTGATGATGTAATTAGATAAAAGTAATTACATGTCAAATAATGTAATTATCTGATATTGTATATGGTTATTTATATATTACAAATATTAAGTAATCAAAATTTTTTAATTGATAAAATACAATTTTGAAAATATTATTAAAAAATTTGTATCTATACAATATTGTTTTACATATTTCAAGTATACTTCAGAAATTTTTTTTGTATGCTTTATTCGTTTTAATATGACTAATTTAGGCAATAATATACTTTTTTAAATTTTAAATTAATTTCATGTTCCTAAAATACCATAGAATAATTTAGAAAAATCAAAATTTTTAAAATATTTGCTTTCTAGATAAAAATTTACTTTACAGATTTAAATTTAACTTACTTATTTTTTAGAAATAAAATAAAAGATATATTTTTAATTTTTAATTTTTATTAGGATTTTTAATTAATTATAAAAGGAAAATTTATATTTTATAAAAACTTAAATACTTTTTTAAATTTCAAATCCTGTTTGATAAACTAAGAACGATTTTTAAACTGCAATATTTAAATTTTTAATTTAATAAATAAATTTTAACTTTTATAATTTGTACCTTATAAATGTTTAAATATAGACTATCTTGACATACATGATTGGATTTAAATTAATCTGCTTTAGTTTTTAAGTATATCAAAATTAATAATCATTGTTTGCTTTATATTTAAGTTGAATCAATAATATATAAAATTAAAAAATTAATTCATACATTTTTCTTATAATAATTAATTTAATATTTGTATTTAAATTTCTTAATTTATTTTCATTAGCTTCTATACAACTATTATTATTGTATATTTTTTGCAATTATATATTATATATCATTTAACATTTTATTTTATTATTGATATATTGCAATTAAAATTAATAAAAACATTAATACAATACATTTTTAAAAAATTTTTTTGGAACTTTTATCACAAATGTATTTAATTGTCATTTAATAATTTTTTCAACTGTTGATTTTTAAAGATGATATAGCTTTTACAGTAATCTATTGTTCATTTTTTAAAATATAATTTTATTTGATTTTATTCTTGTATAGTATTAAATTGTTATTATTTCATTATTTTTAAATTTTTATTATTAAATTCATTATACTATTTTCTTCTTGAATTAAACCATTTTTAATTAAATAAATTTAGCAAACAAAATTAAACCTTTTAAAGTTTTTTTTTAATATAAGAATTATTAATTTCACTGTTCTATTCATTTTATTTATAGGTAAATTTATATGCTGAATAAATAATTTTTTATTAAGTCATTTAACTTATTATATAGATGATTATCATATTATCTTATATTATTATAATTTTCAAAATTTCAAAACATTATTACATCGTCACGTTGCAATATTTGCAATGTGTATCATTTAATAAATTTCAAATAGTACTTTTCGATTCGCTATAACTATCTAGAACTTTCTTAAATTGTGTTAGGCGATGAATAATAGTTTAGTAAATGTTGGTCTTAATAAACATCACTTTCCTTTACAGTAATTTTTAAAGTAAATTAATAAATAAAATTCATGACAATCTCAGTTATTATAGAATTATTTTTGTAATATAGTATTTTTAGTTATTTGGTTACAATAAATACATTTACAATTATTTTAAATGTACTATGCAAAGAATGCTATTAAATTCAATATTCCTTATTATAATTAAAAATTTGTTTTCCATTAAAAAAATGTAATAAGTATATAATAAATTAAATCTTTCATAAGACTAATTATACGCATGAATTAAAATATAATACGAGTGTAAGATGTAAGGCAAGTTTAAGTGCTCATAGACATTTTAATGGTAAAGTATGTAAAGATTTAAATTATTATTAAGTGTATAATAGTAAATAAAAAACGTTATATAACGATAAAACTAAACTAATAACAAAATATAAAGAGAATTTAATTTTTAAATAATTCAAAATTCGTTTCATATATCAAAAATTATACAAATAATATCGGGGCATAGTCGTATTATTTACTAATATAATATTTAAAAATGTATAAAAACAATACTTTTACTAATTTTTCAAAAGTGTAATTATTTTAAAAGATATAGATATACGGTTTTGATTTAAGATCAAGTATTTAGATTCTAAAATTAAAAGAATTTTAATTTAAACGAAAATTTTTATAAAACAGAAGCTAATCTTTCATTTGATAAGAATACGCTACATTAAAAATAGTAATAAATTGGTAAATTTATTGTAAACAAAAAACTTAACTTCTTAAAAAGTTGTCTTTAAGATTTCAAATTTAAGAATGATTAAACTATTCTATTTATTTTTTCAAGAATATTCACAAAATAATCATGATTATATAATTAAATAAAAATTTTGAATAATTTCAATAAAATTTCATTGAAATAATAAATAATGATTGATTAATAATTAAAAGTCGTGATATTGTTGTATATAAGTAAATGTAGATTATATATACTAACAAAAAAATTAGTGCAATTAATAATCATTAAAATTATTAAAAAGATAAAGAATCTAATACTCTTATTTTAAATTTAATTTAAATAATTATAAGAGATAATATTTTTTAATAATAATTTCTAATAATTGAATTGTAAGTATGCAATATAACATGAATTATTTAAAGTAATATTACTAGCAAATAAAATAGTTTCTTTAGATAAATTTAGCACATTTAAAATACTAATAATCGCAAAACAAATAAGAAATTTCTTTTTTATTTGATTGCTATGAAACAAAAAGAAATAACATAAATTAATAACTCGTTTTCATAATTCTAAAGAATTTAAAAAGGCAATATTTTAAATCAAATTATAGTTTTTACAAATTCTTTTACATAATTATAAGAATATTTAATTCTATTAAAGTAAAAATATTTTTCAATTTTTTATTTTATCATTGAAATAAAGTTTTTATATTTATGTATAAAAAATCTATCTATGATAATTATATTTAAAGACATATCTTGACAAATTTTAAAGATATAAAATAAAAAAATATTATTTTAAGTAAAGCACTTATATACTATAAATAGATGACATTAACAGATTATCTAGCGATTTGACAATTGGAATCAAAATACTATTTTCTCTGTAAAAATTACGATGGTATGATAAAACTATACTTACATTAGTCAACTGAAAAATTAATTAGAAACACTTTATTTTGTAAGCAACTTCTAAAACAATAACAGCCGTTTGTCTTTTTTTAAAAAGATAAAAATGTTCTGATCTAAACTAATAAAAACCATTGGTCAAAAGAGTAAAAATTTATCATTAATAAAGCAAATATGTGGTGAATGCTGAAAGAGAAATAGAAGAACAGAATTGCCGAGATAAGAAAAGTATACAAAAGATAAAAGTACTTTTGGTAATTTAATAAAAATTTTACTTATTTTTCATAAGTACATCATCGAGTTATGATACTTGCTTTTTTATATGAAAATTTGTGTCTCGTAAGAAGCATCGGATAAAAAAAGTGTTACGCGAGTCTCGCGTTATTTTAATGAAACACCTTGAAAAAATAAATGAATAAGAGACCTTTTTTTATTTTCAAAATAGTGAGGAAGAATAAAAGAATTTTTTAACAACTACGCTTTTACATATTTTAGACTTACGAATTTGACAGAATATACTAAAATCTTGTAAGAATAGACAATTCTATAAAAAATCTTTTTCGAAGTATTTAGAAATCGAAAGAATAAAAGAATATTATTCAATTACAACTCGAATATTTATTAAAAATATACTTAACAATATAATAATTAAAAACAAATAAATTATAGCATTTTATTTTTTTAAAAAATGAGCAAGTTTGTGTCTTATATCAGTTTTTAATGTCTGAAGGTAATTTTAGTTTCAACTTAATTCCTTGATATTTTCTCTTTGAATATAAATTCTCATTTATAAAAATTTCATACGTATTTATGTATACGTATGTGTACATGTATCTGACATTCTAATATTCAATTTTTCATGATTAATTTATGTCGAGCGAAGAATATCTTCTAGTTCCAGTCGTTTTACACCTCTCTTAGAAATGCTTCTCATAGTTATGAAAGATTAAGGCTGAAGCTCCTAAATTAGTTTATATATCAAATATAAGCCGAAAAGGAAGCTTTAAATTATCTACTTCGGTAAACTATCGTTTCAAATTAACTTAAATATCATATCGATTATAATTTATTTATATTACAGAAAGTTTACATTTTGGATTTTTTAATTTAAAATCTTTGTTTGGTAAATCGAATTATCATGACATAAGTTTAATATTAAAAAATATAAATAACTTTTTAAAGAAAATTTCCATATATATATATTTTTTATATATCTCAGCTACATGTTGTATTCAAGAAGAAATGATAAATCAAATATTCAGAATAGAACAAATACGTATTTTCAACTAATTATAATAACAGTTGTAATAAATTACATTATATATCATAATTTGAATATTTAAATTATTCAATAATTATTGCAAATAATATAAAGCGTATATAAACAAATAATAAATCATTATGTATATTACATTATATATATAATTTTTTTTCAATATTACTTAAAATGAGAAATATTTACATACCTAGTTTTTAAAATTTGTCAAATATTACTTTTTATTTTTCGTTTATATTTAAAATTTATATTTTAAATATTAAAAGAAATGTTACTGCATAAATGTATCATTAAAAACAAAATTAATTAGAGTGTTACAATTTAAATTAAATCCTTCTCTCTTTAATTATTATTCAATAATTTTGAATATTAAATATGTGTTTATGTTTTAAAATATTTTTTCATCATTAAATAAATATTTTTAATTATACACATATTTTCTTAGACATTATAAATTAAAAAATAACTTCAATATAAAACATTAAAAGAGTTTAAGAGAAATCGATTAATTTAATATCTTGATATATTACCAATATCGTTAAAATAAAATAATTTAAGCACTATTAATAATTGTTTAGTGTAATTTTTTCACTTCTTGAATATAAAAATACAATAGATTTAATTCGTTACTTTATATTTAAATTATAAAAACAATGACGAAAAATAGAGTTGATATTGAATTTAGCAAAGAATTATGACATTAATTTATCGTAAATAAATATCTTTATTTTAAAATCTGATTTCACTTCTTAAAGTTTGTAATTAATATAAAAATTCAAAAAAAACTTTACGTAAATTTGTTATTCAAAGTTAGTGTTAATATTTTTAATTAAATAATTTAAAACAGTAACGAAATACATAATATGTCTTATTTATTTCAATATTTTTAGAGTAACGCTGACTATTTATCCATTTCTGACAATATATCCTTCATATTTGAAGTGGACACTTTGAATTATAATAAGGTTAAAAAAGTACTAATTAAACTTAAATTTATATTTGAATCTACATAATGGAAAGAAGAGATTAATAAAACATATTTATTATTTTCAGAAGTTTAATAATATAGAATAAGTGATGTTACAGTAAATATTTCATGTCAATCATTAAGAATTTCATTTTTAAGGCAGTGTCATGTACAAATATTTCTAAAAATTAACAAAAAAGAACAGAGCAGATTTCGATTAATAATATTATTTATTGAACAACAAAATCGATGACTCAAAATGAAAGCAGTTTTTTCTTTTATTAGATCATTTATTGGAATATAAAATGGTTTGTCATGAGCAAAATCCTAAATTATTAATTTAGCCTAGAGTTTAATAGTTTAATATTCGGTAGTAGTAAAATCTAGAATTTACCAAAAATGTTTTATAAAAAGTTGTTATCGATTTATTTGATCAATATAATAAATGCATATTTATGCAAATATTCAATGTGTTTTTTTTCTTACAAATTTATATCCAACATTTATGAAAAAACTTAAAACGATTAAAAACTATCTACAAAGGCCTCGTGTTAATCGTTTCTAAAAATTGTAAATATACACATATAAAAATACATGTGCATATGTACATTTTTAATGCTTGCTTTATTCGTTGACGCGACGCGTTGCAGGAGACACTTGGAAGCGAACAAAGCTATAAACTTCTTTTTTTAAATTAATTTTAGGTGATTTTAGAATTACAAAACGAACAAATGAATTTTTTCGTTAATTGTTCCAAAGGTTAAAAATCCTTTTACATAAAATCTTCTTAAATATTATATTTTATACAATATAAAAAAGAGCGATTCAGAAATATCTATTCTAAACGCGTTTTTATACATATAGCCAAGTCCTGGAAGTATGAGTCTCTCGTGCATTCTCTATCGAAGTACATGTATCGAAAAAAATTCAAATGTAAACGTCTACTGAATTTCTCCTTTTACAGATTGCAAAAATTGATTACTTCCTGCTTCGGTTTAAATTGCAAAATTTTAATAAACCATCGTATTTATACAATTCTTAAATTTATATAAATGTAGAATATATCATATCATAAAAATCCACATAATAATATTAATTTTGAAATTATGTAAGCACAAATAATAAAGGTTAATTTATTTTATAAGAATTGACTGTTAATGATATGTTTAGTTGAATTTTAATATTATTTGATTTTCTAATAAAATTTTGCAACTTTGAATATACTTCGCACGAGCTAACTAATTAAAAAATGAATACTTATGAAAGCATATGAGCTCTTTAATTTTATACTTTACAAAAATATGTAAAATTATTTATTGAATTTTATTGACCGTTAAGTAATCAACTTGTACATATTTAAGGAATAATTCATTGCGTAAATACATATACGTGTAATACACAAACTAGTGCGTAATAGATTAACAGAGACACGCATTCGAGTAAAAGCAATACACAACAAATAGTCCTCCACCAATATATTAACGAATAATAATAATAATAATAATAATAATAATAATATAATTATAAAAAACATGTGTTAAATACGAGTATAAAATAGACAGAACAGCACTTACTTTTAAAATTAAAAGAACGAGAGATGAATTAATTATTTTTAATGCAGTGATACTCAACAAATTTATTTCATTGAGGATAAATGTGACTCATATATAAAAAAGCAATCTCGTTAGAAGGTTTAACGACTAAGTAACATCGATAAAAATATATCTGCAACGCGTATATACTTTTTACGTTACAGTTTGCTCAGTTTTTATTATTACGTTTTGGTTATTGTACCAATTTTATTGAAATTTTGAAAAATCATATTCATCGCTTATTAAAATAATGCATACTTTCTTAATTCAACTCTTTTAATAAGATTAACAATGTAATCCATAAAACCACTCAGTGATTTTTATTGCATGATATGAAAAATCTTCAAGATCTCAACATTTTTATAAATCTGAATTTGATGTTAATAATATTGTAAAATTTTTCTTATACGCAAAATATGATAGATTACAAAAAAGATCTTTAAAGATTTTGTGAACGTGAAGTTTTAAAAAGTTATTTTGATCTTATTAAAATAGATGCTTATTTTTTTGTATTTTTTTCTTTCTTATATAATTTATTTTCATAAAAATATTATAGCTAGGTGGTAATGAATCGTTCCCAAAATTTCAAAATAATTTATTTGCTTAAGTATCTATGTGACTTTCCAATTCCATAAGATTAAATTCGCACATTTATTTAGTGATCAAATAGCCAGTAAAATGTTTTATTTTTCATTAAGCTTAAAATACTGCGGAAGGCTTTAACTTGCATTCATTTTCATTATATAAATATTGTTATTTGTGTTTATATTTAATTTTATAAAAGTTTACACAATACACAATATGGCTGCTACACAACTTATATAATTTGTGATGTATTCTTGCACTTTGTACAGCATATATAATACCCAAGCAAAAAAATGATATATAATTGCATATGAATTATCTAGAATAATACATAGATTATATATTATATAAGACTAAATTAAGATTTTGCTTGTGGAATTTATATAATTACGCATTGTTGATTATAATCAATACATTAATTTCAAAAGTCTAAGATGATTCTTAATATGTTTTACAATAAAATGAATCGAAATTAAATTACATATAATTGCTTTTTTGCAATAAGTCCTAAAAATTTAAAAATCTTAAAATCTAAAATGCGCTTCATACTATATAGTATATAGGTCAGTTTATACTTTCGGGAGAGATGTGTACACTTAACAATTGTTAATTGTTTGTATTTCATATTAAGTATAGTTGTCAAATTCAAAAGAAGCAAGAAAAAATAAATTTTCTTAAAATGTCTTGCTTTACATGTCTTAAGATTTTGGGGTTATTATAGTTATTTATAACATTTTTCACATACGTGATATTCAAACTGCATTTTTATAGTAAAAGATTTTAAAAAATAAGAAGATTAAAATACAAAAAAATAATTTCAATGTAAAATATAGTAGAAATATTTTGTTTTTTAAAACCAATAATAATCAAAATAAAGTAACTTGTCAATTTAAAAATAATGTTATTACATCTATATTTTTCCCAATTATACAAATATTAATTAAAGAAGTACCAATTCTGTTATTTTTATTTGCGTGATAAGGTTTTTTTCATGAATTTTTTTAAAATCTATGAATTAAAATAATAATGAGTTTTCAAAAGATCAAATCACATAATTAATTATACAATAAAGTGCACAATGAATCTCAAATTATATGGTTTAAAATAAATGAATTTCAAATTAATTTAAAATTATTGTGGAAATGTATAAAAACGAAGTGCATAACTTACACATATATAAATTATGAGTACATTATGAAACAAAAGTATAAACTTAAAGATTAGTATTAATGGATAAAAATCATGTAGAAATATAGAACTAGTTATTTTACACCTTAGATGCTGATCAATACAATGGAAAAAGAATGTATGTATATATCATTTTCAAAAGGTGTCTTATAATTTTATCATTCGTTTCAGTTACTATTTTTTTATCTCAATATTTCCCAATCATACCGTAATACACTTTTATATTTTTTTACTTAAAAAACTAATCTATTTAAAATTCGACTAAAAATTTAAATAAAAAATCTACTCGTGTGTGTGTGTATGTGTGTGTGCGCGTGCAATTACGTTGTGCATGTAGTTTATTTACTCTCTTTGTCTTTCACTGTCCGTGTGTGTGGGCGCATGTTTGACTGTAGAGCGTGAATGGTAATTTGTCAAAGTGAATGTGTTTGTGTATATATATATATATATATATATATATATATATGTAACGCGCCACTGTACAGATTCATCACTTTTTATCGTCGTTCCTTATTCATTTTTTATCTTCTTCTTAAGTAGGTGCATCGATAGCTTATTTTAATATGGGAATAATTCATGACAATTTCTTTACGATCCAACCTCTTCGGGTCTGGCTAATGGAGCCTTTGACTTTTCAGTGGTGACCGTTGTAGTTGTTACTTCTAAATTTGCTAAATCTGCAGCGCTAATCTGAAATATAATTAAACATAACAATTAAATATTTGCTTACAGTATCTATAAGTAACTTTATTTTTAGACATAGTTGATATATTTTATCATTTAAAAACATTACATAAAAATATAGCAAAATTACTACATACGGAGTTTACCGTATGCTTTATTATTAGTCTTTGGATTTGATCTATTTAAAATAAAATAATAAACTACGTATTATTTGAAGAAGATTATTTTCTATTTCACCGAGTTTCTTTTTTTATATTTGTCGCCTTATAAAATATAAAATCAAAGTGTTTCAGAATCAAATTGAAATATTCTAGAATCGAAAAATTAGTTGAATTCATAAAATTAATGAATTGTTAAACCAAAACTAAAAATTGAAACATGCAACATCTTTACACCCCTGTGGTAACCTAATGAAAGATAAAATCATGCAGTGATAAATAGTAAGCATAGAGGTAACATCGCCATGAGTCCGGAATATTTCACCCCGCCTTTGAAGATGCAAGCAACGGGAACGTATAAACGCATGATTCACAATTAATTGCAATAATATAGACAATTATTTTATGTACACTTATATCCACACCAAGATTTATGAAAACCATCCATTATATTAAATATTTAAATATTGTATTGTGTTGTTAGGATGCAACAGTCAATTGGACAGTTTTTTATCAAATTATACAATAATTTTATATTATATTATAATCTTACGATAGAAGCAGTTAATAAAAATTAAATTATATGAACTTTAATTGAGTGTTCAAGAAGGATTTCGTATTTTAACAAAATAATAAAAATAAAAATATCGTTATTATTATTTATGTTAATGAAAAAAATTAAGAATTTTTGACAAAAATTTTGTTGAATAAATCTGTTGAGTTTGATAATTTTATAATAGTACGGATTTACTTGTACTTGTATAAAAAAATTGACGGTTACATCCGAAAAATTTATCTTTACATTAGTACTAAAATTAAAATTCAAAGCACGTAAAATTAGTTAAACTGTTAAAATAAAGAAAGAATACAAGAAAATTTCTCAAAGCCTCGAATTGTTATTGTTCAATTTTTGTTTCGTTCGTTTGTAATTTCTGACCTCGACGTTCGGGGGTAACGTGATGGTGGCAAGTGTTGTTGTTGTTTCGGTACCACTGCAAATCTCTCTCTCTACTGTGGTGCCTATAAGGTGAGGATAAAATAAAAAAAAATATGACGCTATTGCAAGCATAGGCATTAGCAACTATAATTAATATTTAATATACGATAAGTGATTATAATATGTGCTTGTTTCAAAATCAAAATTTAATATTTATACAAATTTGACGAATTATAAATTATCAAATAAAAGCTGAAAAATAATTAATATATTTTACATTAATTTTTGATAACTTAAATCAGTTAAATAAATATAAATATAATTATATATATATATTTTTTTTTATTTAATTTATTGGAATGAATAATTGTATTAAACTTATTATAAAATTGATGTACGACGAGTTAATAATAATTTTTTTTTAGATAATTTTCGAATACTACTAAGGTAATGCAAATAAATTTAAAACATTTATGAACATTTTAATTATGTTTCCGAAATATATGTAATTGAAAAAGAACAAATTTTCTTGTGATACGTTTTACTTCAAATCTAAAAATAATCTTATAAAATATTCATAAATATTTGAATTACCAATGGAATTATTTTTAACTATTGAGAAGAAATTTGTGACCATTAAAACCTTAAAAATCAATTATATATTAATTACTGTTAATACATATTAATTTTTCAATTTATTCTTTTAAATGTCACATATTTATAATCTGAGAATAAAAAAATTAATTTCAATAATAAATAATGGTGAACATTTAAAAATATTTACTATTAAAAATAAAATCCAAATGTTTCATGAAGGTAAATTTATAAAAAATTCGGAAAATATAATTATCATCATAGATGCTCTGCTATTTATTATATAATATAAATTTTTTTAAAATATCTCCATTGGTCCTTATTTTACTAATCTTTAAACTTAGAATTCTGCAGATCCTTCTAGAATTCTGTTGATAATTTAATTTACGTTATTTTCATTATTCATTTAGTTTTTAATATTATATTTTAAAGATTGTAACAAAATTTAATAAAATTTAAAAAATATTTTTGATACTCTTAAGTATTAATATAAGATCTATTACAACTTTTTACAACAATTTAATATCTTGCAACAACCGATATGAAAAAGTTTATTTGTCTACAAATCGAGTATTATATCAAGAATATATTATATAAGCTATATAGAGAATTTTCAAGTACGCGATCTACAATTTTAACTTTGCGTATAAAACCTACATTTTTACAAAAGAATTTCATCAATTGATTTCTATTTATTTAAGTAACAAGAATATTTTTATTCTTAAAAATTTTCTTTTAAGCTAAATATTTTAAATATAATTCTAATCTTCCCTTTATACTTAAGATTTAAATAAAAAATTTATATTAACGAATAATAAAATTGTATTAAATTCCAAAAAATATTGTGTTTGTGTTTTGTATTTTGCATTATATATTTTGACATTGAATAAATAGAGCGAATATCACAGTATGGAAATCTTTATACCTCTTTTATCATCAGAACACCTTATTTATGATTATGATTATTATTTATTTATTATTACTTATGATTCATCATATTGAAATTCTTTTATTATAAAAATAATACTTCTCACTTATTTATAAAAGAAACATAGTATTCAAAATTTTAAAGATATATAAAATATATTTTTATCGAATGACAAATTTTCAAGTAAAGAAAAGATTTAACTTTAAATTAAATTTAAGTATGTTTTATATTTGAAAATTCAAACCTTTTAGGTAAATTGTATAAACAAACAAAGCAAAATTATATTGGTATGTAAAAGAAATTTATAAGAAAGACACAATTGCAACGTATTAACAATTAAGTATTATTCATATAATTTATAAACATTAGAATTTTCTTATACTTGATTAAATATTTATTAGTAAAGCTTGCAGCATTTTTATCATTTCTTTTAATGAAAGAATCGAGGTATCGTTTTACAAATTTAGTTGCTAGTATTCACATTGTAACATACTTCTAAAACATGTGCAAATTAATAAATACTAAACATACGTATTATTTACATTCCCTTTTAACATTTTAAAAATATGTATGATCTTAGTAAAATGTTAGCAACATCGTAAAAAATGCCGTTTTTATAATGCTAAAGATGGATAAAATTTTCAGGTATACACAGAGTTGAATCGCGCCGATACATAATCAAAGCAAAAAATTATTATATAGTTTTATCCTCTTGCTTCAATGGAAAACTCACTGTTGACTTGTTCGGAGGCATTTTGCTGTAAGTTCTGAGTCTCAACGTCACCGTTCGAGGTGATGCCGTTGCTCGAGGCTTGTTGAGATATGACCGTCGTCGTCTTCACCACGACCGACTGATTCTGCGTGGAAATCTCGGAAGTGCGAGAGGTAACCTCCATCTTCAGCCCGGCGAGGCGATTGTGAAGATCCTCGGACGATGTTGCATTCCTGAAAAGCGAACTGTTACTGCCAGTAGAATGGCGAGTATACAAGAACAAAAGAAAACAAAAAGAACCAACTATTAGCCAATTGTTGTTAAAAATTATTTTTTTTTATATGTATACGAAAACTATGTTTTTTCGTTATTTGTAACATCGATGTCATTCTCTTTTTTCGTTTATAAAGTCATAAAATGCTACATATGAATATTACACGCACGATGTAGGGTAATTTATAATGTCTAAGTCTCAAATTAACGAAAATTCAATTAACAACTAATTTTTATAAATTTTAATATTTATACATCATTTTGAAAACTATTTTGTATCATGTATATAAATATATATATAATATATATTATCAAAAGTATCCATTGGATTAATTTTGTTTTAAAAAATTTTAAGGTTCAACATTTGTAACATGTAACGAATTATTCAACATAAAATAACTTCAATTTTTATTATCATTTAGTAATTAACTTACGTATAAACATTATTTAATATTTATTTATTTATTTAAAATAATTCGAGTTATTAACACATTTAGAATTATTTTTACAAATTAATTTAGCAATTTATTATAATCATCCAAGCAATCGAAATAATGTAAAATTTAAACAATACTGACTGTACTCATTAACGAACAATTTGAAATTTGAAACGATTTGAATCGCACAAGCTGAAATTATAAAACATAAAATATGTATTTAATACAAATATATATAGTTTTGTATACATATAATAATATATAAAATAATTTTGTAATTACTTAAATAATGAAAAAAAAAAAAACAAAAATATTTTTAAATTAAATTAAAAATTACATTAACTCTTTCGTAACCGATGAAATATTTTTAAGCTGATCATGATAAATTATACAAATATTACTTTATGAGAAAATGTAATGTGTTCAAAATTGCGATTAAAATTGTCATTCATTTTAAACGATCGATCATGAACGATCGATCTTAAAAAATAAAATTCGTATAAAAATTTACTAGACAATGTAATCATCGCGTTTTAAAATTTTCTTTTAACGAACAGAGTGTCAAAAAGGTGTTCAACGCGAAAGCGTTAGCGAATGTTACATAAAAGTTAGAAAATGATATGCCGAGTAGCCTAAGGACTTAATATCCCAGAGACCTAATCGAAAATGTTGACCTTGTACGTTAAACTTACAGCAGATGATCCTTGACACTGTCGATGGTAATATCGCCGATCGAGCTGAGATCCTGGCGGTCGTCGTCGCCATTAACATCCGTCGTGCTCGCGGCGGGTTTGAGCGAAGTCTCCCTCGGTGAGTCTTCGCCGTTCGCTAAAAGATACGCGATGAGCCATCGAAATACAAACATTTGCGTACATCGAGCGCTCGCAGTTTATTTTGTTCATCTCGAGAGTCGTTTCAACTCGGTTTAAACGCGTTCGCAATTTCTGTCGAACCCTGTCCGCAATTACTCGTTCGCGGTATATCGTGGTACGCGAGTAATCGAAACTAAGCCAATAACGTATAAATTGTATTTAATAAAAAATAATGTCAGTGAGTGGAATCGCTATGGCTAATAAAAAAGCAGTTCGATTGAAGTGTACAGCTCTCATCGAACGTTGCATTGATCGAGTAATCGCGAACCAATGTATGAAGCTCAAAATTATTTTCTCTCGTTGGATCGACAACGTATTTCAAAAGAGATTTTATTTGTTTGAATTTTTTTTATATATACTCTGATTTTTTTATAGTATTTTTGTATAGTATTTTAATGCAGTTCTTTTTATAAATCAGATAAAATATAATCAGAATTTTTCAAATAGTCGTTCGAGAAAATAAAGTATTTAAATCGATACGGTTGTACTATGGTATTTCATATAAAATGTTTCAAATAATTTGGATCTGTAAAGAGTGAAACTAAAATTTAATTTTCAAAACAATATTATTTATAAAAATTCGATACTCTACGCAAAGAGAATTTTTTCATGAAAATCTCCTTGTATAAATCGCAATATAATGATTGTTCAAATAGCAAACTTAGAATAATATTATTCTTTAGCGCTTTTTATCAGCGATAAATTTATTTTTCATTTTTTAATTGCACTTTTGTTCTGAATTTTCTAAAATATTTTTTTGATTTATCAGTAAAATTTTAATATACTTTGAAGTATTCGAGTATGAGTTATTATCAATAATGAATATATAGTCAAAAAAACTAAATTAATCTATAATTTTTACATAGTTTTTTTGAGAAAATTTTCTTCGTTACGAAAACTGAAAACGAAAGGTCCATAAAAATGCAAACGAGGTACTCGGACGATAAATTATGTTCACGTGCAGTAATCACAAGCATATACAAAAATGACTCGCAACACGTTACGTACAAACATATAAAAGTAAGAGACAATTCAAAAAGATCGTAAAAGAGGTTGATCGTGCAAACTCACTAGATCCTATAACGCCATTCTCGGTAATGATCTTAGGCAACTGTTGTTGCTGCTCAGTCTGAATGTTTTCCTTCTCGGTATCCACGGTGTCCTCGGAGGACTCCTTTTCAGTCTTCTCTTCCTGTCCCTCGAGAGCCTTCTCCATTTTTTCGGGCGGTGTAACCACCGGAACGGAGCGCGCGTTGGGCGGGAGATTCAGGGCGCAGTGGGCCTTCGTCACCTTGGACGCCGACAAGGAGATGCGCTGCAGCTCCGACGACGAATGCAGGTACAAAGCTTCGCCGGTTTTCGTAAACGTTAACGAGGAAATTCCGCTGCAAATTCGTGGTTATCAGGCTTTCATCGATACCGTCTACGTTTAAGCGACCACCAAAATATCTTTTTTTCGTTTCAATCAATAACTTAAATAACGATATTTTCTTGGAGTGTATATCGATAAATTTGAAAATTCAATTTGAATGACTTTTTATTTTACCGTTAATGCTTTTATCGAAACTGTAAAATTTATAATGTGATGGAACGTGTAGTTTTCAAGGATCATTTTTACCGATTACAGTAATACAACAAGGAAAACAATGATAACGTAGGTTTTAAATAAGGAATATCAAAATCACCATTTGATATCATTAACTCACTTGATATCCTCCCTCTTTATAGTCGCGGCGTTGAGCTGTCTCCTGAGCTCGGGTATACCGAGGACGAGGCATTCGCCGAGATTGGTCAGACATAGTAAGCAGGTTTCCTCGTGTTGGCCAGATGGTTTGACGAGACAGGTGAATTTGGCGAAGCCTGTCTTCCTGACCCTCGAACCTTCGTGGGCGGTGAGTTTGTACTTGCAGAAAGGCTTGAGCGAAGGCAGGTTGAAGATCTTGAATTGCTCCTCGCTGGCGATAAGCACGCGGTGGGCTGTAGCCATGTCCGGTCCTGGGCAAAGGCCGCGTTCGGCCTCGAAGGGCTCCGGCAGGGGTACGCTCGATCCGTCGAGGATGTTGATGGCGATCACGGGCGCCCGATGCTTCAGCTGGATTTCTTTACCCAAGGTGCAGTTCACATCCTCCTCGTTTCGTCGAACGCCTGCCGGGATGGCCAACGTGAACACGTAAACCGTTCCGTTATTCGTCCCGGCCCACAAAGTTGGGGTTGTGTTTTGCACTTATCGAGAGAATATGTTTTTATTAGCATATTAAAATTTTATTTGCTCTTTTAATTTTAATTTAAAATTCTAAATTGTCGTATATTGATTTTAGCTGTAGTTTGTACTATATTATGGAATATAAAATGTTTTTTATATGGTAATTTATACCAAAATAAAAAGGTCATGAGACATCGAATACAGTGTACTTTGAAAGATCGTAAAATTTAAGAACATTGAAATTCTTAAATCATTCGAATGTAAATCTATTTATCTGTTTAATAACAAAAAACGTCAAATGAGTTAAATCAATATTATAAAAACCAACTGTAAAGTATAGAACTTTTTTAATTGAATAATCAAAACCTAATTAATTGACCAGTATGTTAATTTCATTACGCGAAATAGTAACAATAATTTATCGAAAAATAATTTTATATTTACCGAATCATCGCTTTTTTCATGTATTTTATTTTTACAATAAATAAATTTTTATAAAAATATACTTACTGCTAATGATGTAACTTCTTGCAAAATATAAACATCTGACCATCGAACCTAATGCATCGTCAACTGGTCTGGCCTCGACTTGTCGTTCAACAGGCTTTACATCGATAGGTGCTTCACCACTTGGAGAAGAAGCCAAACTTGGACTATAAGTCACACAAATAAAAAATTTCAAATAACATTACCAATCGTGCGTTACAAAATATTACAACGAAACTTACATTTCTTTCTTTTTCGGTTCTGGAATCGCAGTACGCGGTGGACTGCCAGCCGTCGTTGCTCTACGCTGAGATCTCCCCTTTCTTAATCGCCTAAATGACTCTCTCAAGGATTTCTTGAACGATTTTCTTCTGGAAATGGGTGTGTCGCCAGCACCGGAGAGATCTGTATGTAAAAAAAAGAAAAAAAATTCTAAAAACGAGACTTTTTATCTGGAATGAATAATTAATCGTTATTAAACGGCATTAAAAAACTTGCCATTTGGATTAAGCGTGCACTTGACGCTGACTGCCTTGATTCTAATGTAATCGAAGACAGCGAGACCGTGCGCCGTGCCCGTAGCCAATAGTCCCCACTCGCTGTGCATCGCCAGGGCGGTTACAGCCGCGGGTGGATACAGCTGCAGGAGGCAGTGAGGCTGGAAACCGACGGCGAAAGAGATGCTGGTGGTGCGGGCGGGCAGATGGTCGTGGCCTTTCCATACGAAGCCATCTCGGTCGTTCACTACGTTCATTTTGATGGCCTTGATCTCTTTGTTCGTCGCTTCGTTCGAGATCTTCGCGGTGATAACGTGGCCTGCTGTGCCCGCGATCACGAGGCTGGCCGATAGGGGACAAAGTAGCACTTTTTTCACAGCCAATCGAGGGTCATCCGAGTATGGATCGAAAGTGCCAACCTGATGTAATAAATAATTAGAGGTAATAAATAGGTAGAGCATTACTGTATTGCAAAATTGCAAAATAGATCAAATAATAAATAATTAAGTAAAGAAACGTAAAAGAGTCCAAAGATTTTCATAAACTTTAACGCACGAATGAAAATTATTTGTCTTTCATTAAAATTTTAACTTTAGATTTTACACGAACGACGTCTTAGAAATTTTGAATCGATTTAAAACTAATAACGTCTTTTTAATAATAACGACCTTTCTGAACGGTGGCCATTCATCCTCCTCATCCTCTGGTGGTTGTTCTAGCACATCCAGATGCTCGCCAGTGAAGAGTATCGAGGAATTGTATTTGTAAAGTGGCGTAAGAGCGACATCCGAGGCGTTCCAGAAACGCACGGTACCATCCTCGTGACCGGTGAGCAGGAGCTCGTGCACGTTTGACTTCTCGGTGTCGACGGGTTTGGGGTCGAGCAGTACACCGCCGTCGATGGGCCACGACTTTTCCGAATATAGGTGTTCAGTCTGAGCTTTGCCCGCTGACTCTATTGCATCCCACAGCTCCTCTGGTACGTTCGGCACGTGCTGCGAGCAAGTAACCTAAGGCAAAAGATTTATATTTATTAATGTAATTTCCTCATTCTGTAAAATTGAAAATAATTTTTATTTTCTATTTTACAAACGAATTTAACAATAAAGCAAATTCATTACTCACAGCGCTCGCATGGAGTGACACGAGATAAGGCAAAGCCATCATCTTCCAATCCGGATCCGTCAGATCTATCGCAACAAGCTCTTCCTCGGCGAGAACAATAAGAGCTTCCGGCGATTCTGTCGTTTTCGTCTTCTCGTCCTTCTCTTCCTCTTCCTCTTCCGAGGACTGCTTTTTCTTCGGCAGGATTGTGAAGAAGTCTATGACCTTGGAGGTAAAGTCAAAAACTACGTGCTTTTTACTTTTTCCTTCTCGCTTCACCGTTATAGTATGTCGATCGCTGTGAACCGAGCGTTGCATACCTCCCGAAAAGAGAATCAGCTCATCTTCGCTAAAAGTTCCGATATAAGAAAGATATTATTATTATTATTATTATTATTATTATACGTATGATAATTATAAGTAATTTTAATACCATTTCAATACTAGTTGTTAATACTTTTATTTATTGAAAAAAAACTTTATGATAGCAACTCGAATTTTATTATATTTTATTATTATTTTATTATACTTAAAATTGACCAAAAAGCTTTGTTCAAGGCTGACCGAAACGAAAAAATTAAATTATATCGAGTTTCAGAAATTCATAATGGTTTAAACTGGAAATTTAACGTTTGAATAAGTATTTATTTATTTTACCGAAGAGAGATAATATAATAACAAATTTAAAAAAGAATTTAGTAATAAAAAATTAAGTATTTTAAATTAAATATATTAAGTACTTTGTTGTACAGAAACGATACGGGATTTGATTCGAAAATTTTTATCGGTAATCAATGATTTTTGCACATCTAAAGTGATAATACTCGAATCATATACTTTTTATAAGTCTGCTATATCGGATGATCCGGATGATCTACCATACCGACCATGTATCAATAAATGACAAAACTTTTTAACAAATGTAATTTGTAAATTAATACAAATACCATTGTATGAAATATAGATACGATTATAAGCTAGTATTTTTCCGAAATAAATATACATTTATTTCGGAGTTTTCGTGCATAATGTACACAGGCCGGTACGGCAGGTCGTTTTTTCATATCAATTGCAGATCCACTGAACAGCCAATAAAAATAATGAAAAAATAATATCAAATAACGAAATAATCCGTAGCGGTTGGTCGGCTTTTTGTTTGGATGGCCAATAGAAAAGCCAAAAGATATCTCACTCGTCCGTGGGATGCACGACGATCTTGGTGATGGCCTTGCAGGGAAAGGGACCATAAGGCGTCATAGGCGTCGGTGGCTCTTCGTTGCCGGGGCTGGCGAATGCGTAGGAGCCGTCGTTGTGGGAAAAAACGAAGCGCGTATCCGAGACCCAGTGCACCGACTCCAACTGCTGCGTGGAGACGAACGTCTGCGCACGCGAAAACAAACCCATCAGCTGCCGAGCGAAGGAGTGTAGGGTGTGATTGCACGTACAACCCCCGCGTGAAGGACATACACACGTTCGCCAAAACCACCAAAGACACGAACAAACAAACAAACGATAGGTCAGAAAAACAAACTTGGGATACTGCTGGATGAAGGACAGTTGTTCGATGAAAGAGAGAGACAGATGACAAGATTAATAGATAAATAGATAGGTATGCAGGCAAGCAGCAGACAGACAGGCACACGGACAGAGAGACAGAGAGACAGACAGACAGACAGACAGACAGACGAACGGACGGACAGCACAGACAGACGAACGGACGGACCGACAGATTATTAAAGTCAAGACAGACTGAATTATTAAAATAAATAATATTCATCTATCCATGGTATTTGCGTGAATAAAAAAGGGAAAAAGGAAAGAAAAATGATTTTACAATATTTTATTCGAAAGACCAAGAATGGTGGATTATCGTTTTACATGAGATACTTCGTTTATTCGTTACATATTACATTACCAACTGAACGCTTGATTTTAATTATAACAAATATTAATTTTTTTATTAATAATTAAATTTTACCATTGTTTTATTTACTGAATTGAATTGAATTTGAATCGTTAATATTTAATACGCAAAATAAGATTTTAGTATAATATATTTTAAGTTTTAATCAGTGACGTAAATTAAATTATGTATTAAATGTTTATATACAATGATTTATAATTACGTAAAATTCAGAAATAGTAATAATTCAAATAAATTAAATCGTGAAAATATGAAATCCATTTTGTAAATATTGAAAATCCTACTGTTATATAAATAAATGACAAACACTGGACGGATATAACCGAAAACATACAATGATATGTATTTATTTATCAGAATACTCAAAACTCTTACACGTTATGTTTTATAAAATAATGAGTAGTATTTATCTAGAAAACATTGATTCATAATCGTTGGATTTTTTTATAAAATTTGTATAGGAATATGTGTTTATTCAAATTATATTTTCAAGTTAGAATTTCAATATATTTACCAACATTATAATTTTTGATAAATTTGATACAAAAGTAAAAAAAAAAAAGAAAAATTGGAAAATAAAGTAATTTGTCTTACTAATATCTAATAAACTACTACGTATTACATATGAAATAAATGAAAGAACAAAATATTTTCAATTTGCTGGCTTATTGGAATAGAGTACTACGAATAGAAACTACGATTGTGCATATTGTGAATAAAAAAGCAACGACGACGCATCTTTCCCTCTGACTCGCGAATGATTATTGCACTATGTAAATGATCCCCTTGTACTTATTGTTGTGAAAAAAGAAGAATGAGAACAAAATAGAAGGAAATAAAAAATGACGTAAAGGAAAGAATGAGAAGTTCACCTGTTGAGCACCAGGAGTGGCTTTATTCCATAAAACCATGAGTCCGCGGTTATAGCCGATCAGAATATTGTCCGGATGATCCGGTTGTTCCGCAATTGCCTCAACTGGTCCAGGATTAACTTTAAAATCCTTTGGAACGCTTGAAAAAATAAAATTATCGTAATTTTTAATGTAATTTACAATATCATTTAAAACGAATTCCTTTCAACAATGGTTTATTAAATTTTCCAATGATATTTTGAAAATAAAAAATTAATTAAATAAAACTACATTACACTTTATTTTAATAGTAATATCAAATAAATTCAAGAAAAAAATATTTAATAAAAATTTCATTTTTTTTGAAATGTAGCTCTGATACTGAAAACATGTAAGTATATAAAAAATATAAGAATATTTCATTTATTTTTTAGAATTTAAACTGAAAAAAAAATTATTTTGAAATACTCTCTACTTATTTCCTTCGCCATCAAATTACATTTACTATTTTAAATCTTTGAATTCTGAATTTATATTGGTAATTTAAAATCTCGGACACTTTACAAATAGGTTTTCATACAAATGCATATTTTTAGATATTTATTTTTAAACAATTAATTTAAATTAGAAAAATGAACTGCTTGTACAAGAATATAATGATACTATAAGCATTTTAATTTATCTAAAACATATTTGGATGTACATAATTTTATAATCCACTAATATGCTATTAATAAAATGTAATCAACGAAAAAGAAATATCTTACCTCGCTGATTTAATATTAAATTATATTCTAATGAAATATCATGATAAGATTCTTGTATAAAGAAAATCTGAAAATAAAATTTATTTAAATAATGACTTACTTTTGCATAACTACATCTTGATAAATTATAGTATCAGACATCGTGAAGGTCTTTAGATTCAGGAGATATATATTGCCTCCCTCGGTGCCCAGTAAAAGATGATCTCCGTTAGATTCAAGACACATTGCCGAGATCTTTTTTAATTTGCCTTCCAGGGAGAGTGATTTGGTTTCGATAACCGAATTCTCATTGATTTCCCAAAGGTGCAGTGAGTTATCATCGCAAAGCGAAACCACGCGACCCTAAAAGTTATTTTCAATTATCGAATTTTAAATACGGGATCTAAGGAAAAATTATTCGTAAAAATTAATTTACGAAGCATTGATCGAAAGTCACGTTTATATTAAATCAACAAATGTAGTCAATTATTTTTAAGTATAAGAAGAGAATTTTATATTCACCACGAAATGTTGTTTTACAATTGTATTTTCTATATTACCATTCAATGATTTATTGATTACAAATATTTAAAAAAAATAATATACATTAGAAAATGCTTATTTCATTTCATAAAACTATTTAATAGACTACGATAGAGTAAATTGAATGATTAATTTTTTACCTATTTTATTTTTATCTTTTATTTTATCGAAAATTAAAATTAAAAAAAAAACAAAATAAGAAATGAATTATTATTTTAATGAATTCTGTATGTTTAAAATATGGATGCTTATCGATTAATAATTTTGTATAAACTTCGAATTATTAAAAATTATGAAATTTTGATTATGGTTTTAAGTTTATTCGTAATTGCACGACACTATGACACAAGATAAAAATGAAACTAAAATTTAAATACCTTTATTCAAAAGTATTGAATTGTATTTAAATGGATTACTTTTCTTTTTGAAAATCAATACATTTAATGTCACGCATTGTGCCACAGCTGAACGAAGATACTACCGATAATAAGGTAATAGCCATACATGTATTTTATTATTTTCAACTGATATACGTATATGCATGGTATATTTTGATGGGAAATTTTGATAATTCGATTACACGTATGTATATTTGTAAAAACAAAGTTTTCTCGAATAAACACCATTTATTACAACATGATGCATTTAATACACTTTTTAATAAACAACAATAATAAATAATCTACGGATACAATAGTGAATAAAATATGAATGTTTTAAATCCTGAGCATTTTAACCATGTATTATTTACATCTCGTGAATACGTAGTCGCACACTAAGTCTATATTGTATTGCATTACTTTGATTGCCTGATCGTATAAATTTAAACTGATGTTCCAACGAGGAAATTATCCGTTGCATCAAATTCCAAACTTATGTCAACCGAGTCTTCGTTGTAATTGTATTTTGCTACAAGTAATCGACCACAGTGAGCGGTATATGGTTAAAGTAAAGAGACTTCGCGAAAGTTAAGCCACGTATCGTATGGCACAGTCAATTGCTTTAAAGTAATATAAAGACTAAGATTTTTATAGGAATAATACTATCCATTAAGAAACTAGTTAATATTAATAAATGTTGCGATGTAATAATCAATATGTGACACAGTAGATATCATACTCATCGAAGTGGCAATATTGGCTGCCACTTTTAATTAGTATGGAATTCTGAAATAATCGAACGAGTTTTTCCAAGTGGATTTAATATAAAAAATCATGCATCGGAAAAACACCAATGTATAATTTAATTTTCTCCGTATTATAGAGTTTCGGTATTTAACGAGTAGAAACATAATTGTATTTGTATAAAGTATAAGAGAGCTCCTATTTATCGAAATGGAAAACACCTCGAGCTTTACTTCGATCAAGTACTATCCAACCGTTGAACAATTTCACAATAGTATAAAAAAAGATTTTTATTACGTATTGTATCTGTAACACAAATAAGTTTAATAAGAATAAACACCGTAATTGTAAAATGAACCGCAGAGATTTTGGAAGTTCAAAGCTAGATTTTCGTGAAATTTCGGTAAAGAAGAAACTACTCGTGAAAAAAGAACACGAACCTCTTGGTTGAATGCAAGAGCTGTGTATGAAGTTCTAAATAAATTAAAACCGAAGGCCAAACAAAGAGTAAAGAGTGAAATCTCATTTCAAAATATTTACACAGTCAATGGGTAAAGAAGACGTACGCGTTGTCGGAACTTCGGAGAGCGACGCGTCGTCATCGAAATACAGTTATGCGATTAGCGTGATCTAATTTCGCCCCGGTTGGTCGGGAGAAAAGGGTGGTTAAGAAGGTTACTACGGATTAAAGAACACTTAATCTGTCGTACACGGTAATTATGCGAAATTAAGTTAACACTACTCATCGGCACAATTAGCCTCATGACCCCGAGAATTCTAGTGCAGCTTATAAATATGAATTTTCTCTTTGTTATTACGTTATATTGTTATACGTTTCGAGGGTATTATTGTTTGAAATTTATTTTCATGCGCACGAATATTGTCGTATGTACGGATATAATTTCGAGAAATTGTTATGCAATTCAGTACTTTTTTAATACGCAAATAACGGATACATGAACGTTTGAAAAAAATTGTTGCATTGTTTGTAATTTAATTACGCATAATTATTCTACTATTTTATCGAATGAAAAATGAATATTTTACAATTATATAAAATTAAATTTATGCAATATCGTACCGATTAGAATACGCGTTAAATCTAATTTTTTTTCTTTTGGCATGCAATATTTATAACAAAAAAATTAGTAATCATTCATTTATAATATGAAGCAGAATTTATCAATTTAATAAAATTTTGCCTTTATCGACATGTATTAGATAATAGATACGAAGCGCGCATATACTTGCAAGATATTTTTATACGATTAAACTTTTCTTACTTAAAGCTTATTTATATATTCGGTATACATGGAATTTATTTAAAGTTTTAAAATTATTCGTATAATATTGATTCAAATTTTAACCTCGAGAATTCTGTTTTATAATTTTATAATAAAAGTTGGTAATAGGATATAAAAAGGGTGTTATGTACTTATAATAAAGCAAATATGTATACACGGTGAAACTAAGTTACTCTAATTATATCGCGAAAAGATAAAAAGCATTGAGTTTTGACGTTTTATTAAAAAAATATAAACTGATTCTCTTTGGAGAATTTTCAAATGATGCATTTTATTCGACAACATAAGTTTTTTTATATAAGAAAATTATCCAATAAATTGAAGAATTACTTACTTTTTCACATGAACATTGTAACAATTTAAAATATAACATTTCAAAAGGACTGGATAAAAATAATAGAAAACGGTATTTAAAACATTTTACCAACAATAACTATTAACAATAGTGCTTTCGCTATAATGCAGTTGAATAAAAAATTATGAATGTTTCTTTTAATTTGATCTTTTCTAATATAAATATAACTCGATTGTTTCCGATAAAATATAAACATATTCATGATATTTATATTCAAAGTAAAAATTAAATTCTTGGAGAATGAATCGTAATTATCTCATACAGTTATTGAAGTACTTTGTAGGAATCAAGAATATCTAATTACCTCTACCTTCACATTATTAAAATCTTTTAAACTAGGTACTTGCCAGCAGTTATTATTTAACTAGAATTCTGTAAGCTAAAGACCGTTAACTTTTGCGCCCTTATTTTTGATTTTTTAAATGCAATTTTTTAAATTAATTCAAGGATTATATAAAAAAAATTCATTAATAAGAGTTTTAGTAATAAACTAATATTCCATAGGTAAATGTATAGAATTAGCGATCAAATTAATAAAAATATTGGAATCCAATAATACAAGCCAGTGTAATTATAAGCAATAATTATAATATTATCATTGCAACCACCAATAATTAACCGTGAAAGCAGTTATATTATAAAATCCATTAAGGCATATATGATAAAGCGAAACAGCAAAAGCGATAAGAAATTGTTCAAATTTACAATGACAAGTGTCAAAGCTCAAAATTAGTGCCAATGTGTTAAGGTCGATCGAGTTCTTTTTTTAGGACATCCGAAGCGTTAAAAAATATATTAAAAGCCACATGTAAACAATAGAATTAATATTACTAGTGATTCATTTTCATTGAGTAGTATCGCGAAAATAAAAATATTTACGCACAAAAAAGGCCATACGCACGCATACCTCTAAATCTGTATAAAAAAAAGCAATATAATCCTTTTTTGAAATACTACCCGACCACTCGCAAAAGCATCTCTGCAGGTGTCCAAGAGTGGCGATGCGAGGCGTCGCGGCGTCGCGGCGTTGCGGCTTCGAATCCTGACTTGTCCGTTTAGCCGGCATCATCTGTCCTACGATTTGTCAAAGTAGAAGCGCCAACGGCTGCATTTTCCCGATGGGACTTTTTCTTATCGACTTGTTTCAAGATTTCGTCAAATATTGAGAAACATCAACCGAAAAGACTTTTACGTCAACCAAAGTAGATCGAATGCAGTCAATTTATTTTAGTTTTGCATTCATTGGCATATGCTCGTGAAAAGCAACGCATCAGCATTGTTGAAAATCCATTAAGGCTATGGATACTTTCAAATTTGCTAATCTTTTTTTCTCGAAATTTCATCAAGATCGTTAGATTGCTTACGTATAAGACATAAGATTGTCCCCTACGTTTGCTCTTTAAGCATTTAAAAAAATATTTCGAAATTATTGGCCTTTGTATATATATATATATTGTATAATTATATATTGGCCGAATATTCGAATAAAGCGTTCGATGCAAACTTCAGGCTTGTAGGAATATAGCACGTTAAATATTTGTTTTCATTTTCCTTGTTATCATTTTTATTACCGAACTCGAAGCATTCATCATACAGTTAGATAAGCTGCAATTAGCTTAACGATTATTGAAATTATTATGATAATAAAATATACTAATATACGATATAAAAAAAAATTTTCATTGAAATACTACGAAAACGCAACTATCGTGTACCATAAAAAACTATGTTACAATTTGGATCTCAATAGACTGAGAAAGTCTTCTTTAAATTAAATTTACGTTTTATTGCGAATACAGGTTTAAATACTAAGTTAAAAGCTAATAAAGGGCTAATTCTTGTTTGGAAACAGCGTCACTCGAAGTTCTTTAAAAGTATCTTAAAACATCGTACGTTTTATCATCGAAAACTGATGGCTCGATCCGATTCTTCCGGCCAAATTACTACATTCTACGCGACTGCAAAAAACGCGTTTATCTCGTTCGAGAAATAGTGCTTCTAATGTAAAATTTATCTCATTTTTTAGACAACAAAGGTATAGGGTCAGATATAAAAACGAACAAAATTTCGTTCAAGATTTAAAGAGCGTTGAGAGACATTTTTCACAATTAAAAGTAGATTGATTAAACGAGTCATCGTGGCATTTTTTCGAAGAGAAAAGCGTAAGTACTCACCTCGTTGGGCAAAGCGATGATCTTCGTGACGGCGATTTCGCCGCTTTCGCTCGCGTGTTGCCCGTAAAATTCCACACCTGGCCTTCCAAAACTGTCGAGTCGTGCATACAACCAGGGTCAAGGGCAATATCAACTTCGTAAAACGGGTAATTAAAACGACTGCCCCAATTTTGCAAATTACTGCAAACAGCGCTTTAAGGCACGCTTGCACGAAAAAGAAAAATTAACGATAAAACGGAGAATGAGAGTGAGAGTAACGGGTGAAGGATTAAGAGGAGGAAGAAGAGGAGGGGGAAGCAATAAGCAAAAGGTTAACATCGATGGAGGACGATGCACCTCTTTTCCTGCCTATATTTCTTTTTGTGTTCACGACGCTTTCGCGGAACGATGAAGTAACGCACCTCGGTTATATATTCTTATTATATAAAGAATAAAAAAAACCGCTGACATGGTTCTTTGTTTTTTTGCACGCGTGCGAAAGTCCGTTACATGCGAGAGTAATATGTTAACCCATCGTATACGATTTGTAACGCTTATTTAAATGGTTACCATTCTGCGATATTTTTATACGTTTTTAGATGTTTGTCAAGTTTGTATTTCTGTTTCGTTTATTTTTGTTTTTTAAACATTACTATACGCTACGCTGTTCGCTCTTGAAAAGCAAAGAGACGATGAAAATTAATATTATTAACATATAACATTTCATGGCGTTTACCGTTATTGCATTGCAATTATTAGATGTTATTGTAATTATTTTATGTTATCAAAAACATTATTATTTTATATAATTATTGACATTTTAAATTTATTTGTTTTAAACTAGCTATCTCAAAAAATTCTTGATAAGTAATTTTTTTTTAATTTTTTCTTTAAACATATTTTATAAAGGATAAACTTAAAATTTTTCATATGCTTCATTATCACATACAAAAATTATATTTTAATAAATGAAAATTTATATTTATTATGTATATCAATGTATTATTACGTAATAAAAAGTTTGTTTCTACGTTAAACAATTTTTGAAAGTTTTTAAGAAACTTTTTAAGAAATTTTTTTATTGTACAATTTTTATGATTTATTATTATTTTGATAAATTTAATTCTCGAATAAACGAAACATATTATTCAAATAATAACTGATTTTTCAGTAATGGTTATAGAATTAATCTACCAAGCATAATTCTTTTCTTTTTAGGAATACATTGTGGATATTAGCGAGAACTAAGAACAATAATGAATTCATCTCGAATATTTTTCAAAGGTATTGCTTTGATAAATCTTCACAGTTATAAACATATAAAACCGAATAGAACCATCAATTTTAAAAACTATACGCACTGATATCTCTTAATAAATATGTATAAAAAATAGTGTATATTCGATACACATGAAAATTTATTATGATCTATATTAAGGTTGTATTAATGGTGAAAATACTGAAAATTACAATTTATATTTATTTTAATTACAAAGTTAGAATATTCCTACGATAATCAGCATTTTTAATTAAGTATATATAAAAGAACATTTATTTTAATATTCTTTAAGATTTTTTAGGTAATGAAATAAAAATTTTATCAAAGTTTTTAGGAAAGAATAAAATTTATCAAATACAAGGGAAACTCCATTAAATCAATTAATTACAAACTGTTTTAAATTTCAAATAAATTTTCTAAATTCATAAGTTGTATAAATTTTATTAAATAAAATAAAATCGATTTATGCAAACTACCAGTCATTCTATTAATTTGAAATTAAAAATAATTATTATATAACAAAAACTTGGATATATTATGACAGATATTATTGATGTAACTAACCAATTGATTAATCTTTTTTATAATGCTAATAATTGTTAAACAAATTAAATAACATTTAAGAAAGTTGCTTCTAATATATATGCTATAAATAAATTTATTATTTATAATACTAAATAATATTATTGTAAATACCTCATCCAACTATATATTTTTAATTTTTAAATATTTGGTTTTTGTTACATTAAAATTTATAATAAATGTGTTACAATAAAAAAAATTCTAGAAATTTTATCTACATATATAAAAAAGTATCCTAAATAGCATTATCTTTTTGTTCATACGGTAATTACTATTGGAATTGACTGATAATCATTATTCGTGATTATTTAAGGATAACAATTTGTTATGGATTCTTTTTCAAAAAATTCATTTTTTGACGCTTTATTATATCTTCAATAAGATTATGTAAATTTACAAAGTAGATTAACCATAATTTATAATAAATAGTTTCGCATTAAAATTAAATTAAAAATGTACTTGTATTCAAAAGTATTTAAGAAACGTACTTATTAAAAAATTTACATATTTTTAAACATATTAAAATTTATTAAAAGTATCTTATAAAAAATATATTAATCTACAAATTCCTATTATAAATTATTAGAATTCACATATTATTAATTGCTATCTAAAATTTTTTGGAATAATAGATGTACATTTATATATTATTTAATGAGAATATGTGAATATTTATAAGAGCTATCCATTTGTTATTAAACTAAAATTAAAGAGTTTAAAGTATAAAGTACAGAAGTCTAAATAGGTACGTATACATCGTACGTATTTTTAAATACTTGGAAAATATATAAAACTATAACAGGGCAGTAAATTTTAAGGAAGCAGGAGCCAAAAGAATATGTAAATGTGGTGATAATATGCAACAAATAAAAAAATTATAGTAAGAAATGGAAAGACAATCAGAAAGAAAGATGGTTAGCTAGGAAGAAATACAGTTACCCCCAATCGAGATGGAAAAATTAAATACGAAGAATGGCAAAGAAAGACAAAAGTAGGAGCAATGAACAGACTAAAGAAAACAAAGTAAAGAAGGTTTGAACTCTTTACGGTAATCAAAAAAAGTGAAATAGAGATAGTGTGAGAGAGGGGGGGGAAGAGATATAGAAAGAGAGAATGAACAAACGAAAGAAAAGGATACACTTTGATGGCTCCGGATGCCGTGCCGATGATCATTAGCCGCAAACTCGGGTCCCAAGCGATGGCCGTTGGTTTGTTTGGGAAGCCATGCTGGAGCGTCTGGAAAAAGTAAGAAAAATAAAAAGATTATTATGTACACGTATATATATGTATATATAGATAGATATTTTATTTTTATACGGGGGGGATAGACGTTTAGAACCAGATTGTTCAGTTTTATTCTTGTTCGGTTTTCACATTTCAATTAGGCCGAAAATATTAAATTTTTAGCAAAATTTATTTCAATTTTTACAATAGATAATTATTTTTTTATTATAATAGAAATTCAATTTATTGTAAGATTTTTCACAATCTTTTTTTTTCTGTATACAAAGATTATAAAAAACCATTTTTTTTATTTATCTTTATTTATATTTTAAAAACTTAATATTTAAGGATACTTACTGGCTTTAATATATAAAAAATATGCATCTAGTAAAAATATCATTACATGAAAATAGAACGAAAATAAAATATTCTTTACAAGATAAGTTTATTTTAAAAAAACAATTATCTAATTTTTTAGACATATAAAATGAATTTTCATTTTAAAATTTTTCACTGTAATATCTATACTATATACATCATTGAATTAAAGCTAATATAAAATTTAATAGATTAATACTTTAAACAAAAAAGTTAGTTTCACAACAGAAAAATAAAATAGCTACAATTGTCTGTTCAACACAATATATTTATAAGCACATCTACAGAAACTTGTTTACTTAGTTTAGTGCAAGATTTTATACTTTTTTTTAAAAATAGTACAATATATTTTAATTTTAAATTTATTTGTATATTGGAAAATCTATCATTGAGTAAAACTTTATATTCTAAATAATATATTCGTATACAGTATCGTTCTCGAGTAATTTTCAAAATACTCACGCAAGCAAAAGACGTTGATAATTTAAAATATAAAAAAAAACAAAAATAAATATCTATAAAAACTATTACTTCTCCCTTTACCACATATAATTCTTTCTTTCGTATTAAAATTTTTTTAATAATTCCTTCTTTTGTATCGAGTATTTTTTAAATTTTTTATGCATTAAGTAACATCCGATATATATAAGTTTGATTAAATTCGAAGAAAATTCCAAGTATTTTACGACCTATACGAATTTTTCTTTCTGCTTTACTTATACATTTATATTACGAATAATATATAGTAGCTCGACAATTTAATATTTAAATTTATAAGACTTGAGAACTAATTACTAATTAAGAATTGTGATTAAAAAAAAAGAATAGAAATTAAATAAAGCACAATGTTTGCTCAGATGATGGGTATACATTAACGTTAATATTCCTTAATGTATTCAGTTAATATTAACGAACAATTAGATAATATAGAAAATAATGTATTTGAGATTAATTACCAACATATATACTATGTATATCATGAAAAAGTATCAAAACTGAAATTTGCTGTAAATAATTATATTTCTTCGAAACTGTGTTCATAATTATAAATTATATTCATATTAAATAAAAAATATATTTAGCACTAATATTATAATAATAATAACAAAATATTGAAATCTAATATTTGAAAAAATTCAATTCATAGAAACACTAAATATAATAATTCGATAACATTATTGATAATGAAAATCCATTAAAAATGATTTTGTTAAAAAACGTGATAATGACGTATTCAATACACATAATTTACCAAATAACACGTGCTCTTGTCGATTTCGGAGTGTCGCATAAATTATACTACTTGAATCCGTGAGTCGATAAAAGTATAAAGCATAGAAACAAATAGGCACGAGAAACGACTATATCACGGTACAACTCCTCGTGCTTTCTCTTTCTCTTTCTTATTTACTACAATCGGCAAATTTGGTGAAGGTCGAAGACTCGTTTAGTCAGCATCGCGTGCGTAGGCGACTCGATGAGTCAGATTTTGACGATTTAATTTAAGAGCTACACTAGTTATCGCGTGCCTTCTTTATTATCTTCTGAACTTATTATTTTTGTAACTATAAAGAGTATATAGATCTGTTTTATGCTGATAAATATTGTTCGTGATGTTAAGTCGATATTTAATACTTGATTCGGTAGAGAAATCACTTTCAGTGTTCCGTTACACATCTTCTGATTCGAATACCACTTGTAAACCTACGGATAAAACTAAAAAATTTATTCTTTTTATATATCATATTCATGAATAAATAATAAGCATAAAATGTATTATTCAGAAAATTAGTAATTTCTATAATTTAACTGAATTAAAGATACTGAATTTTTATTTTTTTGAATAAATTTTGAAATGAGTCACGTATTCATAACTATCAATTTATTTCTAAAATAGCTTTAAAATATTTTTATGAAGGCATAAGACGTATTTTGATTATTAAAGATAGTAATTTCTTTTTTTCATACAATTTGTTATTAATTTTCTATTTAATGTCAAAATTGTCTTTCAATTTATACATATTGTATTCGTTGAATAAGAAATTCTAAAGCAAGAAATTTTAAAGAATAAACGTAAATGAAACTATAAAAATTAAATTTTGGCATAATTGCTATGTGATTTTGTATATATTTATATATACATAAAAGAAGACACAAAAGATGCAAGAAAACAAATGGCTCGATACATAAACCAACTGGCTTAATTAAGTTCAATTGGTGTAGATTAAATGCCTGTGATTCCAGATGAAACTAGATTTATTGCATCGATTAGTTCTTTTTTTTTCTCCTACCTATATACAAAGTACATATATCATAATTCATATAAATTTTTTAATTTTATAAATGCACGATCTTACTGGTACTTCTGTGGTTTCTCTGTCGCACGTATAAAGGAACAGGAAGTTTTAAAAGTTAAATTCAATAAAAGGATTAAGTACCATTTCTTTTAAAAATAGAAAAATTAATATTGTGCTCTAAACATTTGTGCTCGTATAACATTTACTACGTTTTCTAATCTTTCATTTATAAAGTAAATCATTCAATAATTTATTACTTAATAAATTTTTAAAGGTATAAGTTAAAAAATCTACAGATTTAGTTTTAACAAAGTTGTGAGAAATAGCGATAAATAATCGTAATAGTGTAAAGCATTCGTAAAATACTTGCTTGGCAGTTTGCATAATTATAAGTTACACTTTATGAAGGAAAATGGAATTCAAATTAAAACGTACTTGAAAAAAAATATCGAACTGCTATAGAATATATATGCAGTGTATGCTTATGCAGTATGTTCGATTAATTATTAATATGTCTAGATGTTTACTTATGAAAAATAAGGTTACGTTCTACGCATTTAACGGTATAATTTACTGGCTATAAATAAAAATTTACTTTGAATTATTCATCTAGATATTCAATATATATATATATATATGTGTGTGTGTGTGTGTAAAAATTTGTACAGTATTTAAAGAAAACGTTTGATTTTTTGATCCGATGCAAAAATATCACTATGTAAAAACAGTAAATTTTTTAGAGATAATTTAATTTATTTAAATAATTTAGATTAATGACAAAATATACTTATGAAATTATTTGTGGCTAAATAATCATTGATTGAAATTCTAAATAAACTAAACTATTGGATAATCAAATATTTTGATTCATTGTGTAGTTTATTTTAAAAACTTTAAATTACTCGTATTTAATTTTTTACTTCGACATATTTACGCCTACATTCCTGAATATTGTATGGAAACTATTTCACACTTTTCATTATCGTAATAAATATTATTTTTTATTTCAAACCTAATAACAATAATAGAATCATTTCGTTATGAAAAAAAAATTCTTTAATATTATATGATCCATATCTCAATACCCAAATTACGATAATATTATTAAATAAATTAATAAACGCATAAAAAATTCATTCATGTTATACTAATAAACATATATTAAATATTTAAATATTTCCTTTTATGTATAAAATATGCACATATTAATGAGTGAATCTCTTAAAACTATAAACTAATGCGGAATGTAACGGTGTTCCTGTTTAGTTTTACCGATTATTCTCTACCTCATAAATCCAGCTAATCTTATCGTAATACACGATTATTTCTCTAGTGTATAATACTTCCTTATTTTAGAATTGTTTCTTTTTATACGAACGTTATTAATAATAAATATTAAAGTTATTTATTTCTAAGAGAATCGAAACGAAAAATCATTTACTTCTTATTTTAAATATAAGTGTAAATTGAATAAATCGTTATTTATGCAAATTTTAAGACTATTACTATATTTATAACTATATTTCAAACATAATTAAATTAAGTTTAACATATATTCGATTTTTCACCACAAAACTTCTTTTAAAATGTCAAGAACAAGCGACGAATATCATTTCGTAATGAAGATATTCAAGAAAAAAGGATAATATTTGCAATTGTTTCACAAAAAAGAAGAATTAAAAGTTATTCAAGAGTATAATTGCAAAGTAAAACTAGAATCGTTGCACGTTAATAAACCATTTTTTAAAGCTTTAAGAGCTAGCGACCAACGTAAATAAATAAAATAAATTACAACACATTAAATATCGAAGACAAATTCACGGAGTATGTAATAGTCTGATTTTGTGGTGTAAGTACCAAAGAAACAAAGAAATTAAAGGGTTGTAAGAATGGCAACGTTGGTAATTACAAGTCTGGTTTTAAGCTCGCGTCGCAATTTTTTCATCTTGATTTTTCGTAATCGATTACCATTTGCGATTCTTAATTAAATTGAGAAATTAAGAGAGCGAGACTCGAAAAGCAGATGAAGGATCGCAACGATGACTACGAGCTCGTACCGCACCCGCAATATACCGTTAGGTTCTTGTCTCGCGTTGCTCTGTCTTCCTCTCCCTCACAGTTCCTTTCGATTTTCCCTCCCTCTTCTTTCCTCGTCAGCGCGCGTAGCCACGTATATCGGCATTAGTATCGCGTTGCGCTACGTGAGCTATTATTACATGAGTCACTCCGGCAGACTGCGTGGAGAAAGAAAAGGAGGATGACCCTTTTTTAAGTAAATGTAGGATTTTAAGGAGCTCTTTATACATTAGCCCTTGCCCTCCCCCCTCTATCTACATCTTCTCACATTCGAAGAAAATTGTTTCATAAAAAATTACTCGGAAATTCAAGGTAGAAATTACCATACCCATGATACACATGACAAATTATATTTTCCTGCCTATTACCGAATCGTCAAGTTAGAGTTGCCGACACTCGCGATTAACCATACTATCATACTACGAAAAATAGAGTTTTTGCAATATTGCTAAGTAGAAAACATATATATGTATAGAAGCGAACGTTTAAAAATATCTACCAAATGTATTTAAAATATTTCTGAAAAAGAAAAGAAATACTTACTTTGCAAGAAGAAGTATGGATTTACAAGTCTTATTTTTTAATAAACTTTTTCGGAAAGATTTTTTATCGTATTCTAAATAAAGCCCAAGCATCAGTTTTTTTAATTTTTAGCCCACCGAATCTCTAGACTTGGATCATCGTAATGATAATGACAGCATCGGTAATAATAGAAAAATGTAAATATTAAATCGAGAACGTTCTTTAATATCGATACAAACAATTATTCTAAATAGAATTAATATATTCAATTACATTTTTTGCAATTTTTTATACCTCTCTTCGTAACTTTGAATTATAACTGTACCTCTTAATCAATATCGTTACGTTTAATATGTTTCAGATTTATTATTAATATACCCTTGTTCTCTTACCTATTACTTTCTAGTGCTTATAGTTTAACTTATGCTATCATCGGTATACATAGATTGAAACTTTAAGTTAAATTTATTTAATTAATTGCCATTAATTAAAATTAATTAGTAAAATTTACCAAATTATTCCGTAATTTTTTATATTTAAAGAAATTTTAGTCGTTAAAAATTACTAAATAATTCTACACACGTTGGTTTAGATATTTAGTTATTATTCTTTAATTGGTATGGTTTTTAAACTACTTACTTTTATAAAATTTTAAGATAATTTTAGTAGCTGGAATTAATTTTTATTAAAATAATTAAACATGAAATGTAAAAAATTCTTTTCAAGATTAAATAACAGGTATTGGATTTAATATTTTATAAAGAATTTATTCGTTCAGTCTTTTTAATATTTGTGAAATTTTTAATTTTTCTAAATATAAATTATATTTAAAAACCAGAAACGATCGGAGTGCAATGCATAATATTAAATAACACTAATCATAATTCAGTCATTTCAAAGCAGATTAAAGATTTTTTTACTTATAATTCTTTTACATATTTTTTATATAATTAATAAAAAAAGAATAATTAAATAACAAAGCGAAGGTAAAATTATTAGGAAGAAAGTGGAAAACTTTTTAAAGGTCTAATTATTAAGAATTATGATAAGATATATAATCTTATTTCTGAATCTAATCATACTTAAAATTTGATTCCTTGTTGATACAGAAAATGCTATGTAAAAAATTCTTTTGCCTGTTGACACACTTTTACACATTTGTAAATCAAAATATAGTTCAAACATTTAAATCAATTTACTAAAGAATCTTGTATTAAAAAAAATTAGAATAATTTAATTGTAATTTAATAAGAAAAATTTACACAATATTTGATTAAAGCATGATTATTAATTATTATCGACGTCAATAATTTTATTTAAATGTAAAGTTTGGTATTTATTTAATTGAATTGCACAACATTAATTTCAATTTTAAGGATATTGAGTAAACAAAACTACATTTTTATATTTCTAGTATTAAACATATGTCGTATATGCTTGTATAAATCACAAGAGTGATAAAACTTCTTATTGTATAAGAATGAAACCAATTGTATATACAAAGAAAAATGCAGATTAAAGCACTTCAGTTGTTACCTAACTCGAACTTACATCTTTATTACAGTAAAATTAATGAATTTGTCATTTTTTAAAAGTCAGCATTATAAATTAAAAATTGGCAATAAATGTTCGACAGATAATCAGTTCATCGAAATATTATTTTTACTATACTGTTAATACATTGGCTTTTTAAAGCAAGCATTATTATAATCTAAGTGAAACGTATATGTGAAAAATACTCTCCAAACGTGAAAACTTAAAATGCAAAATGGCAATTTAATTATGGACGTTAAAAAAACTGTCACATAAGTATATTAATTTACAATATTTTTCAATTTTTCAATATACATAAGATTTAAAGTATAAATTTGAGAATTTAATTAAGAAAATTTATTTCAAACTTTAAAATAAATTAATTGTATTGGACGAGAGAAAATATATTGTAAATATTAGTAAGTTATTCATACATATCGAATGTGATGAAATAAATAAGATGAATCTTATAGCATAAAAATTGCTGATTAAAGTGAAAATTCACCCGTACTTCGATGTAAACGAAATATAAAATATCGAAGCAGCATAAACACATTCTTTAAATCAGATTAAAATATAGAAAACCGGTTTTCAAGTAATTTTAAGCAAATTAATAGAGTTCTTTTGGAAAAGCTGAAAATGAAGAACCGACCATATATTTTCCATCGGTTATTAGTCGCATCCGGTATTAAATACGATTTTGATATGCACATCGTAAAGTTTTGACACTACCTGGAAATAATTCGAAACAACTTGTTTTTTGTAATAATACTTCGTAACGTAAATATATTTACTCAACGATTGCACACCATAAATATGACAAAGAAAGCGTACGATTAATAACAATTTTTGTTCCACTTGCGCGTCAAAAATCAAAAACGTTCGAGTGGTAAGTATAAACCAACATTATGCAATTCCGTTGGCCGCCACCGTTGCCTCCAAACCCCAAGAATTCATTGACCAGCGACCAGCAATCAGCGACCAGAGACCAGCATCAAGCAATCAGCGACCAACGTCCAACAACGGCGAAATAATAGGAAAAAGAATGAATAGGAGAGGGGGAAAAAGAATAAAGAAACGGGGAGAGGCTGCACATTGAAAAAAGGCAAAAGCTAGAGCCCAAGGGCAGCGGATACGACGCACGGCGGGCAAATTCTCACTTTGTAACTCGAGTCTCGGGTGGTTCAAGCTGGATTCTCGCCTCTTTTCTCGCTCAGGTAGACGCCCAAAGATCAGGTGCTCGGTCGTAACATCGCGATCTCTACCGACGACCATTCTCCTCTCTCGATCGCACGATCCCTACTTTTTCTCCGCTATTTTATAAACTTCCTGCGCAGGAACGTTTAAAAGTCTGGCAAATGTCGTTATTGGCTTATTCCCTAATCCCTCGCGCATTTTATTATTTCATCTGCGAGTCAGTTCACCTCGTTCTCTGCGCTTAACGCTTCTCAGCGACTAACTAATCATTAAAAGCGTACGGTCACCATAGGAGCCACCACTTCGCGTCGTTGCTATTGCAACGAAAATGCAAGCTGACACTTCATTTCTTTTTCAGACAACGTTGCGTAATATTTATTAAATTCGAACGCACCTTTTATTATTTGTTCGCGCGTTCAAGCATTACTCGCGAGTAAGCGCACCGAGAAAACTAGTACCAAGAGCTGATTCCTTACGTTACGATGCAATGTTTTTCCTTTGTCCTACAAATTCGTTCGATCTATAACTATTTTCGATCTATTTTCGATCCTTCGACGTCAAATTAAGAGAATAAATTAACGGTAAAAATGAAACTATAAGAGACAGTACCTTCGCCTTCTTTACTTAAAGTTTTCTATTCTTACTTCCATCCTATCGTTGATTCCATATGAAATTGGTAAAAATTCGTTGGTTACTAAATTAAGCCCTCCATAAAGATAGATGAAAAACAGATCGTTCATTTATTTATTTAAAAAAAAGTTCTATATTTTTGGCATGTGCATTTCGCTATTTATGAAAATTTATAATCCGCAATGTACAAATATGACAAATGCGTTATTAAACTATTACAACGCACAACCGACAATTATAATTTATGATAAAATTGATGCTCTTACGATACAAAACAACCGTTAGCTCCCCGAGTGCTAGAGTCAACGTTCTCGACGTCTGTACATTTCTCTTGTCTTTGTGCCTTTTTCTATACAGAGAATACTGTAATCTTTTGAAAACGATAAGCACCGCATAAAAATGTTGGTAAAATACCTACGATTGAAAAAAAGAGCTTTCTCGCACGAGGCAGTTCTTAGACGTGGGCGAAAACGAAAAATAAAAGAGAGGGAGAGAGAAGGAGGGAGAAGGAGAGAGAAGGAGGGCGAAGGAGGGAGAAGGAGGGAGAAGGAGGGATAGAGAAAGCAAAAGAGAAAATAAGGCAGAGGGAAACTGTCGTGGCCGGTGGTGTCGATGCCCCTCCGCGTCTAGGATTCGCGTCGCGCTCAAGCCAAGATGTACTCGACTCGACGCGAGGCGTCCTTTTCGTGAATGAAACACGCGCCCGTTCACGGTTAACCTCGCATTGCACCCGTGTACGTATGTACGTATCATCGTAGAAAGAAACTTCGTCCGGTGGAGACAAAGCTTGTGATTGATGTCGTCTCGCTTAAGCTCCTTCAACAGTACAATTCATAACGACACTTTTTTGTTTGTTTTCCTTTCATTTTTTTTAGTTTACCGATTTTTTAGTTCGATAATGTCGAAACTCACACTGGGGCCATGAGGTCGTAAAAAGAAAATTCGATTAATGATACCAAAGTGCATTGCGCTCTTTTCTTCCCGTGAAATCTCTGTACATGTGCGATGATTCTGCTTTTGACAAAATACGATATATATAAATTATTAAAATAATAACACTAATATTAAGACTTTTTGACACATCCCTCGCTAACAGCCTTATAATTTGTAAATAAAAGTAGCAAATTATTCTTTTGAATGCAAATGCTTAAATACAGGAATTATTGTCCGTATTCCAACACTCTTTCTCTTAGCGAGTACATCAATAAGTGATACATATGTATATACGTACACGTCCATGCCTACATACGCGGTCATAGAGGTCTATATAGTTACAGCTTATAAATTAAATTTTACCGTCTTACAAATTTTCATTCTTACGTAAGCATTCGCATAATCATATTTCGTATGTATTAACACGTCTATTGTGAATTTTCCGATAAGATAGTGGTTTACACGCTCGTCTAACAATCGAACATATTTTATGTTGTTACGTTTGATTCGATATAATTTTATTTATTTTTTGCATTAATTAACAGAAACCGCACTTTAAATCATCTCTAATATAATTTCATTTTTTATGCAATAATTTCATCTATTTGATAATAATTTCATATTAATATGAATAGAATATATATATACCAAGTTATAGTTAGTACAGCTATAAATTATATATTCATTTTAAAGATTTAAAAAATAAAACATATTTCTATTTTGTTTTTAAAATATAAAATATAGTAAAAATTTAATAGAAAAATATGATTAAAAAAATAGTAGATCTTAATAACGCGATGAATTTGATATAAATTTTATTAATTTTATATAATTATTGTATAATTTAAAGATAATTCTTCATTCCTTAATTAATAAAAATTATAATACATTCAAATAAATCATTGGCAAAATAAAACACTAGGATAATTAAATAAAACTTTCAGGGTCATGGTATATACCTCGCTGTAAATTTCACGACGATCGAAGGTCCGGGCATCGATCCGAGTTTTATTAGTAGCCTCAGTTTCAAAAAATTACAAATTGCACCATTCGCATAGCGGTAGAATCTTAGAGAATTATTACGCGTCGCCAAACGGTGGTTACTTCCGCATATGGAACAATAGTCACGCTCCATATCTCTCTCTTTCTCTCTTTCTTTCTGAACCCCGTTCACTTACACTTACATTCCTCGCTGAAACTGAGTTTCGATGCCACACTCGTGACCAATCTCATCATTGGCGATCAGAAATACGAGGACATTGCTTAGTGCTTCGTAAATTAATGCCCTCGATGAATTTTCAGACTAGGTAATTTAGATAATTAAACGACGATTTAAAATTTTATCACCAAATTATAAGGTTGACATTTACATTTAAAATACTTTTGGATATAACTATACACATTTTAATATATTAACTATAAAGAATGTAATGAGTCAATTCAGATTCTTTCCTTTTACAATAATATGTAAAATATGATCACAGCATTAAATCTTGAAATAATATAATAAAAAATCAAAACAGTTTTAATTTTTAAAAAAAAAAGTTTTGCTGTTTTACTACTGTTTATTTTATAATATATGAAATTCTATTACGTTTAGAAAAAAATTTAATGTTACCATAATTTATAAGAAATAGATAATAATAAAATAAATTTTATAATAAACTACAGATTAAAAAAGTAGATATACTATGGATATTTCAAACGTAATAATTAATATTTTATAACACATAATAGCACATGAATTAGAGAATGTGTTTAGGATATGCTTAAATATTTTAGTGAAATGAAAGACACTCGCACTATTTTCCTTGCGAACGTCACACATGAAGATATGACGACATGATTATTTCCATAGGAATTTCCTCGTTGATGTGCGATTTACGAGCGGAAGTGCATAGGCAGGAAGAACAGAAAATCCATTGTACCATTACATCGTTTTCAATTCAAATTCAACTTTCTCTCTATGCATTTTGTATTTTTATTTATTCACTAGATTATATTTTGTCATGTATAGTCACTTGATATATTATTCCTTTTTTGTATACTGCAGGTGCTAATTTCGCAGAGAAATATAGTTACTCAGTGCTATTTTAGAATTATGATCTCGCTTCGAGTCTTACAACTTTTTCTTTATATTAGACTGTATTTAATATATATATATTTATATATTAATAAAAATATTATTAAATTTTTAAAATTACATATAAAATATATAAATTCAATTAATAAGTATTATGTAAAAACTATCAAACTTTATATACAAAATATAAAATTTGAATGAATAAAAAATAATTATTAGATGGAAATATTAAAACCAATATTATAAAAATTTCTATTATACAAAACGTAAATTTCCACAAATTTAGCATTTGTGGATATAATATAAGTATTTTTATGCGAAAGGCAATTTTTCTAATTCAAATAAAAGTCTAATAATATATGATTTATAAATTATCTCAGCAATAGTAGTTATAACATTCACTTTGAACTTTATTGTATTGTCAATGCGAGAGAAATAAATTTTATAAATTGATTATTATTGCTATTAAATTAGGTTCACAAATTAATATAAAATTAACAGGTCAATATTCACCGCATCGTCTCTTTTTTGTCACTGTTTGCACTGAAGTAAATAGCGATTCGTCACAAATCCGTGTAAATTCATCGCCGACATACGTCGATATTTATATAAAATCAAAAAGCTACGCCTATGGATCATGTATAAATGTGTACGTGTAATTATTACACGTGTATTTCACATGCAATGTACAATATTCGTGTATTGACTGGTGCTTTTTTGACAAATAAGCCCTATAAATATATTTGATTTTTTATATCAAAGTGTTAATAAGATTCATGAAGAAATGATTGAGATTTCAGTACTAATTATATTTACATAAGTATTTAAAAACAAGCTCTTGTATAAAATCGAAACAAAAATCTTCAACAAAAATCTTCAAAACATTAGTAAAATTTTTCAAGAAATCGTTTAAAATACATTTAATATTAACATTTTTATTAAGTAATAAATCAATTTATATTGCAAAGACTTTTCAAAATGTGCGTTTTTAAATATCTATTAGAAATAAATGATTTGATTTTATAATGAAATTTGTGACGTGTGAATTTTGTGTATACAACTTTATATTCATAACATACAGAAAAAAATAAATTAAATTCAAAAATAAAAAAGGCTAAATTACAATAACACTTTTCAAGAATTATATTTTAAATCAATAAATCTGCTTTCAATGATTTTTATTATATTTATCATTAAAATTTTCTAATTGTTATGAGATACATTATATAACGCATAAAAAATATGTTGAAAATTTCCAATGCAGTTTATGCGGTAATAAATAATGAAGTGTATTTAGTTTAATTATTTTTTTATTCCCTAAAAATGCATAACTTTATGAATGTTTTAAAAAGATTTTTGATACCTTAGTTATTTTATGAATATTATGATCTTATATACACATATATATAATATTATATTTTACGCAATATTCTATTTTCTAAAATATTTGCTTGAACTTTTAATTTACCTTAATAAATTATAAAAGAATGACCAATGTTAAAGCGCGTTTCGCGTTTTTTATCAATTTAAACAGGTTTTTAACTGGTTTGAAACAGGATTTGAATTGTTATCATTGAATTGAGTTGCAAATTAAAGAAAAATTTAATATAAATTAAAACTTTTACTTTGCTAGATTATTTTATATTTCTATTTATGGATCTTTATATCATCATATTTTATATTATTATTACATTATTTTTTACCATTTTCAAATATTTTTTAATATTTCTTCGGGAAACCTTAAACCAATAAAAAAAATTCCATGATTTATCTATTATATAAATTAATTATAAATTAATAGGTCAGTCAAAATTAATAAGTCTATCGATACACGCTAAAATGTACGATGTGAACCAAAATTTTATTTAATAATAATGTATAAACAATGTTAACAATATGTGATTTTAAAATACTGTCAAAAGTACCAATAGTACCTAAAGAGTTATACAAAAGTATATAAAATAACCATTAAAAAGGTTGTCTTAAATCAATTTTAATCCATCAATTACTTATAATTATCTAGATCAGTATTTGATATACTCATCATGTAAGCATTCGCAAATTTAACTTTAAATATTTTAAGTGAAATACGTTAACCATTTTGACATTCCAGTAACATCCACACTTCTAAAACCATCGTTTCTTTTAATTGATTAAGGCTACGAACTATAGTACAATCCAGCAATAAAGCAACAGTGCTAAAGAACGCTTGTGTCCAAAAAGGTGTCGACAACAAGTTTCACCAGGAGACTCGAAGCGGACGGAAATACGACAAAGAAAAAGAAAAAATAGAGGGAAGAAGCGAAAGAAAATCTGCAGCGATTCCCGCAGCAATGTCGACTCCTTGAATGCGGCGCTATTGGCGCGCGGATTTGAATTCGTTTATTACACCGGGCACGAACATCGACGACAACTGCGGACTTCCGCGCGACCGCGACGCCTGAGAGAGAGAGAGAGAGAAAGAGAGAGAGAGAGAACGACAGAGACAGATAAGATCTTCCTCACGGGTCGCCTCCCCAATGGTCACGCGATGATCTCCACTCTGGCTTTTTTATTGTCTACGATATTGCAGCAACATTCGTCCACGTTCAACGCTTTAATTAAATCTCTTTGTCTTTATCTTTGTACTGCAACCTTTCTCCCCGGCGACGATGGAGTCGGAACCAAAAAAAATGTAAATAATCAAAAAAGAATAATGAAAAAAATAAAATCCAATATTTTGTAAACAATTTTTGCTATAAGCCTTGAAATATTGAAGAATTGGCGTTAACACATTATCAAGCATCCTGTTATTACGTCTCTCGTGACCCTTGTAAAAATAACAACGTCTCTTCTTATTGTTGTTATTATTATTATTTGATTAAAATTTATTAATATTTATTTAGGTATATGCAAAAATACTATACTAATATTAATATGCAATATATTTTATGATCTACTATCAACTTACATTTTTTTTCAAATCTTGATTGCATCAACAGCAATGTCCTATAATAATTCATTTTACTTTCTTCGCTATGTAAACTATCTTTCAGAAGTGTTAATTTATTAATCAATTTTATGCGAATACTATGAATATAATCCTAAAAACATGTACCATCGAGGTCATATTAGTCAAAATCAATGCTATAAATACATATTGAATTAATATCATTATATCATTATTAACAATTCTATCTTAAAAAATAACAGGATATGTATTTAAGAATAATAAATAACCATTTACCTTGACTATCTGAAAAAAAAGATCCGTGTAGTCTTCGATAACATTAAAAAAGAGTACAAAGCAAAGAATAAAAAATGAAATGCATCTCGGGAATGCGTAAGAAAAGAAAAATGCGAACTCGCGATTAAACTCTTGATGCAAAGAACTGTAAATACTCAATTTTCTATAGAAGAATTCACAATGCCGGCATTCGTTTTTTACAGTAATTCATTCCGTGCAAATCTTTGGTATAAATGTAGACGAAAACGAAGCCAACTTACCAATGCACCGTAGGTCTACACATTACTGTAGCGAAGTGTCTTTTCTTTCTCTTCCTCTTCTTCTCCTCTTGAACCATCAAACGTTCTGATTTTTCTCTAATCTACAAAGGACGCAAAGAAGGAAGCGGAACGGCGCGAGAATTATCGTGGAAAGCAAAAACGCGTTAGAGAAAGAGACGATCCCACTTGGTAGGAGAGAAAAAAACGCGGTATAACGGAGTGACTAAATTTTTCAATGTTGATTTTTATAGACATTTTTATATAGATAAAAATTATTAAGTTTCGTTCAAACCTAGATTGATTTCAATGGGCATAACACTGGTTAAGTAAATAAATAATCCCTTACTGGGAATACGTAACAAATAAATTATACGCTCGAATTTCGATTTTTTCGGTACCGATCACAAATGTCTCATGGAAATGTACACGATGACGACTACCTGACTACCGAGTGATTACGTTGCCTCGATGCCTCGTTAACACCTTTACATCGAGAGTACAAATTCATTTGCTCCTTAATAATAATTAGGGGTAGATAGGCGTTACTTTACACTAAACATGTATAAAGACATTGGCATCTGTGCAACAAGCTACATTTTATGCTGTTTGGATAAAACAGCGAAGGTTCAACCTGCGAAAAAGTCAAATCATCGTTTTACGATTGTCTTAGACTGGAAAATCTGCTACGTCAAAATATAGGTTATATAGTGTAAAGGCCAGTGATTATGAGAAAAATTACGGTTGAAACAGTATCGCTTTTTTAGTTGTAACTACTTATAACAATTCCTTCTGGGTCTGTTTACTTGCTTACCGAAAAGGTTATAAGGATTGAGATAAGAAGTCGAAAGATTGGATCTACGTTCTAATAAAAAACTTTTTTTGATGTTTTTAATAGAACCTTGACAGAGAAACATAGATGAGGTTTCGCTTGATGCAGAATAAGAGATTCAACGCTTTCAACTACTTAATATTAAAAATGATTTAATTAAACAATACTTTTCAATTACCGATTTACTTGCATCTAAATTATATAAAATTAATTCAATGATTTCAAATTAAAAAATTCTTTTTATTATTTGAAATTCGTTAACAGTCGTTTAAATTAGGTTTTATCTATTTTTCTTTGTATCTAAAATTTACACAACAAACATGGATGCTACTTGTTAAAGAAATGTCGCTGTTAATGTGCTTGAATAAGTATTTTTAATCATTTTTAAAAGAAAAAAATGTATAAACTAAGATAATGAAAAAAAATTTGCATCGATTGTTTTTTAAAATAAACATGAGTTTATGTAAATAATATACATGAAAAGCATGTTTCTTAAAAGGATATTGATCACAACTCGAAGAAATGAAGTTATAATTAATATCGATATATAATTAATTCGAGTTCCTACAAAAAAGAATAAACAGTAATTAAAAGATGTAACTCGTACAATACAATTAGATGAATTGCCTTTAAGTATTTATAGCACCGCCTCTACGAAGAAAAGCTTATCGCATCTAAATTTTGAATTTATGTATTGCGCGCGGCTCGGTGCCGTATATTTACGCTTGCGATCGATAAATATTTGTCTTTTAGTCGCGATAACACGCCCGCGATAAATAACGCACACTAAAAGAAAAGACTTACGTTGGAAAAGCCATAGATCGATAATCTTTTTATTTTTTCTTCTTTTAGTATTGTGTGACCAATATTTTGAGAATTTATCATATTCTCTTAACGATTAGTGACACGAGTTCAACTTTTCAATATAGCCTAAACATGTACTTTAGCGAGGATTTTACATAATTATCAATAACGCTGATAATGAAAAATTAATTAAGAGAATATGGCATATCCGTGTTGCCTTTTAAAATCAATACTATTATATTTGGAGTGTATTCAATTTTTTTACTTATTAAAGGGATTTAATTAAAAAGTGCACTAAATTTAATATGCATTCGTATCAGAATTGTAAGAAATCATTTTTAATTGTTTATCGCTTTATAGTGAGTCAGTTAGTTATACAGTCATCCTACATTATTGATAAATAAAAAAATATACGATATTACTAGAATCTTAATCAATGAAAAAATATAATTTTGAATGTTTTAATTTTCAATTGAAATATTCGTCATAGCTAACGTCCCAATAAAATTAAATTACGCTCATGATTTCGTCGCGCTCACTTTCTTTTTTTAATACTTCTCCGAAAATAAGTATATAACTTCATTTATCCAATTAGTATAAATTTTACTGATAAAATCAATGAGTATTGACTGTGAATTGTAAAGTGTCGCTGATTCAAATTTAAAAGGTTAATTTATATTTTTAAAAAATAATTGCTCAACTTATAGTTCGATAAAAATTTATTTTCTTTTTTATTTTAGATAAGAATTCTTTACCATTGATAGTGAAACATATTTCATGTACATGTAAATAAAGTCTATTATTACATATTTTGACACACTAAATTCATGCATATTCTTTTGTAAATCAAATAAATCGTATGTGTCTATGTATCTTATTTTAAACGAAAAAAAATTATTTTTTATTAATGTTAATTAAGGTAACATTTCTACATAATAAAAAATTATGACAAATAAAAGTTGGCTTTATAAAAAAATACTATGTTGATTTTTGTCGTTGATATCTAAATGATATCTAAATGAAATATAAAATTTAACATTTTAAATATGTATTTCATTTTATTTGTATTTAACACTTAATTTACATTCAAATATCATTGAGTTCACAAAATAGATTATTTTCTAGAAAAAAATTATGATCAATAACTATTCTTTATTTTTAGTTTGTATTTTATTTAGTATAATTACAATTAACAACCATTTAAGAAAATTTAAAATCAATAGTTATACAATTATTAAAATGTAGTTATGAAATAGAAAAATATTTTCCAACTTAACAAAAATAGAGTAAAAATTTTTTACCTTCGAGGTTTTTACAATTATAATTGAATATTTATTCTAGACTTTTGTACTACTTGGTAAACAAATTGTAAGATTTATTATTCTTCGAAAAGTCTTATAAGCATTTTACATGTGTGTCATTGGAAAACTTATTCTACCTGTACTTTACGTTTTCAACAAATTGATAATTTAAATCGATTAAATGACGTAAGAAAAGTTTAATAATAGAACTACTTTTATTATTGATTCTGTAGATTTATCATTGATTTTAACCTCGTATTTATAATAAAGCATAACAAAACACTGTTGAAATTTTTTTTACAAAATTTATAAGAAATCTAAAGTTTTATGAAATAAAATAATAAGATAGACACGTAATATTAAAATCAAGTTCGAAAGTTAAAAATTAAATTTAATATATATATATATATGTATGTATGTATATATACTTTATTTATATTGTATTTTAATTTTAAGTTTGTTTTACTTAAATAGTTTCCGTTTCATTATAATTATCGTTATATTACTTACATAGTTTAATCATGGTATTTGTCATTGCAAGTGTTTATTGATTTAGACATATACGAAATCAAGAAATTCAAGAAAGCCTGCACATCACTGTCATACGTTCCGTCCCATTCAATAACTTCTGGGGTGAATTTGAAGAAAGACAGGTTATTATTTATGCGGGTGCGTCGAAGCAAGTAGCCTGAAATTCGATTATTTCGTTGGTGGTGTGGCTTTTTCTTCTTGCATGTTTACTTGATTACATTAGGATTGGGTTGTAATGAACAATTAATTACAGTCTTACAACTGCATTCAGTGATTAATAATTTTTGGAACTGAAATGTTTTCAAACAGGAAATTAAATTAATTTTTACCAGTGATAGGGTTTTCACGCGGAAAACTAAATTTGTTTACATCGGTTATTTACTTGATTCGATAAATCCTGCAGTAGTGTCGTATTACGAACGAATTTTTTAATTTACCTTGTCTAAACATTCATTCTTTCCTGCTGCTAATCATTAAAGAATCGATATTATTAACGACTAAATAAATTGACTTTTGATTTCAATACAAGAGTAAGAATTTCTCGTTTACTTTCTTACGAAAAGAAGGTGTTTTCATTTTCGAATCGTTATAATTAAAATTTTTGGCGCAAAAATATAGATTCCCAACGTAAATTCGAGTATTATGCAATTATATAAGTATTCAAAGTAATTGTCGGTACGGTGATATCGCGCTTGAATGCAAAGCTAAGGGTAAGCGATGCAAAGTACATCAAATCGATTCGTTTAATTATCTCTCGACAATAAACAGCGATTGCATACACTGCAACAAATAATTACATTACAAAAGAAAATAATCGCCCAGCATTTATTCATATTCACTAAGGGTATTTGGTAATGCTAGCAATCCAAGTTTAGCAGCAACGCTTACTCTGGCAACCACCGAACAAAGTACGGCGTTCAACGACTAACGTTTTCGACTAACGACGCGTGAGTTATAAAGCACGCGGAGAAGGGAGAAAGTAGAGGAATAAAGGCTTGGAAAATTCCGAAATTTAACAAGTCGGCTCTGGAACTCGGAGCAACGGTACACACTCTCTCTTTCTAAGCGGTAGCTCGAACTGTTTGCCGTTCGCCGCTCGCCGTTCGCCATCTGTACATAATACGGAATTTCCGAGGTTCGTACGAAGCGCCGAACTTTGCACCATCCGAATGTAATCGACGTTCTATTACTAAACCACGATACGAATTAAAGATTAAACATAAAAGTTTCGAGCGAGCTGCGAGACGCACCAAAGATCGACTAGCGAGATTCGGTTATCGAACCAACGACTAAACCAACGACTCCTACGGTATTTTATTCACGCCCGATTTGTTTTTGTTGCGCGGTCGCGTATTTTTATTATATCGAAAGATGTCCATGGGTTTATCTGTTTGTATAGCTAGCTTCCGGTAGTTTACGATTTGAAAACATTTGCGTTTATTTTGAAACAACCGCACAGTGATCCTAAATTTACTTTTATTTCTATTTTATTCTGTAGACGATTAATTAGGTATTATTCGTTCAATTCAATACTTTCGTTTACAATGCTTAGTCCATGCGAACATCGTTCTTGCAGTCTTTATGGAAGCAATATGAACATCATTTATGAAGAAAGATTTTCACAGGGATCTTAAACAAAATATATATATATATATATATATATATATACTACTTTAAAGTTGCAAGAAAAATAATAAATTAAAGATCGTTTGAGAGCTCAACGATCGAAGGGCCACTGATCAACGGTCGCAAGTTTTGGGCTTGTTGGGTGACTTGTAATTCAACTCGAGTTCCCTTGAGCGTGGAAATCGGTCGAATATTGAACGTCCGTCAGTAGGCGAGGCGTTCGGCAGCTTGATCGGATCCATTTCCAATGATTTTCGAGCCGATAAACTCGTTTCTGACTTGACTCCTCGCCAATAAATAGCGAGCGCGCCAAGAGAAAGGAAAACACGTCCGACGCCCACGAAAGTTTTCCTCCGCGAAAATCTTCGCGCTGCTACCAAACCGACTTTTAGAGAACGTGAGAAAGTCGCGCGAGTCTCCGTTTGCGCGCGTGCGAAGAAGTGGACGATCTTTTTACGTCATGGGGTATTGCACGAAACGAGAGAGACCGAGTGTACTTGTTACTTTGTGAGTCGCGGCGAGCAATTATGATGTAAAGAGTTTCTCGGGCGTATATACGGTGTTTGCATAATATGGAGATTTTTACTACTCGATGTTAGGCTTTGACTCGATAATCCGATAATCCATGCGATTTACGCAATTTGCGCGTAGACTTTTTTGAAGAAGCAATTTTTCTTTAACAAGATAAAACTCGACGATATCTTTCAGATGTTCTTGTAATGATAAATAATGCCCAAAGACTAATTCCTCGTGCGCTTTTTAAACACGCATCGCTACTTATTTAGTAATGTAATATGGTTTCTTCTGTATGAAAACTTTAATTATTATTTATATTATATATAACTTTTATTTGATATTTTATCTACAAAATAAATTCATTCGTACATCTTACTTGTATTTATTATTCTCAATTCATGGTAAAATTATTTTTTTGGTTTTACAAGTCTATATTTTAAACGTAGTTTATTATTACAGAGATTAAAATACGTAATTAGAAATTTATTGAAGATTAAATGAATTATTTACGTTTTCTACTTTATAAAAAATTTTATTGTACGAAATAAAAATTTTATAGATAATTACGTTACATGGAGAAAAAAAATTTTAAAACTACTCAATTTTTAATTTTAAAATATATTAAAATATGTATATTTTTTAAATCGTTTACACAGATTATAATTTTTCAAAATTGTAGATACAAATTAAAATCTATGTATAGTATCGTTGATATGCCTACAAAACCAATAATAAGCGATCGTTTATAACCTTTGAAATTAAATATAGAAATAATAATTTATTTTAAAATATACTGATTATTCTCATTATAAACAATTAATAAAAACTAAACTGTTTCGATTTAAAATAAATTATCATTCTAAGAGCATTTAAAAGCGAATAAAGTAAACTAATTTATATACGATAAAATTAAATGCTAAAATTCAAATCAATTTGGAAATTACCTAATTTATACTTTTAATAATTACCTTATTACGTAAGAAAATGCATAAAATTTCATTATTTATTTAAGTTTTTTTTGTGTTAAATTTATAAATAATTGTATATTAATCATAAGATATTAATATGAAATATAATCAAATTGTACATTACATGAACTTTCTGTATAAAAAACAATTATAGTCAAAATTGAATTTCTGTATAAATTTTCTAACTTTTTAAAATCTAATACCTATATTAAAATACATAGAAATAATATATAAATATTTATTTTTTTATTTATCTATTTTATAATTTCTATGATAAGAATATTAAAATAAAAAATATGTTTTATTGAGAAGTAATAAATTTTTGACTCGGTGTATCGTTATTTCATTGAATTCTACAATATAACAATGTTTTTGGATTTGAATTAATTTAACGTAGTAAAACAAGTTAAAGTAATTTCACTAATCTCAATAAAATATTTTAAAAGAAAATTTCTATTGATCTTTATGACTGGATATTTAAAATATGTTATTTTATAATGATTTTTTACTTATGCAAGCTACATCCTTATGAAAATAAATCTTAAATTTATTTAAGTTTAGAAAAAGAATATAATTTCTTTCAAAATCTGATATTAGAAAAAAAATAAGTATGATGTAAAAATGTTAAATGATATTTTAATACAAATTTAACTTGTACATAATTTTGTATAATAAATACATGATAATATAGGGACAATTAATAATGGCAATATTACTACTACTAGTACTATTAACAACAACAACAATAGTAGTAATAATCATTGAACTCTTACATGTAAGTTTGAAATTAAAAACTATGTTATTCTCAAATAATGAGAGAAAAATTGTAGTCAGTTTGTCAAGGTATTCACATATGAAATTATTGGAATACTTTCTCATCATTACCATAAATATCGTATGGTTTTAATAGAATTGCAGAGATATTATGACATTAATTGTAGAACATTTTTTTTATTTTTGAATTTTTAATTAAGGAACAATATTAATAAATATTTAAGAATTGAATCGTAATTACAAGCGATCGTTTTATAATTACAGTATTTAATAAATACTTATAATTTTAGATTTTTTCTAATCAAGTACTTTTTTACGATTAAATATATATCAAGAATAAATATTGAAATATATTATAATTATTATGCATAAATAGTGAAATTTAAAGGTGTCTTTTTCAGTACTAAAAAAAAAGATAAATTTACCATTGAAACATCGATATAAAAATACGGTACTAAAAATTATCGAACGAAATCACTGAAACAATCATGTATCGTATGAAAAAACGTAGAACAAACGAGGTAACTTTAAATTAAAGTAACCTTGATTCAAGCCGAAGAAAAAATGCAAGTCGAAATAGAACGGCGAATGAGGATACGGACCGGATACGGTACCCAAAGACCATTGTATTTGACTAGTACGGAATGAAAACTCTTATGAAAAAATAGCATTACGCGTGCACAGGTGCTTATCAAAGCATAATAAATAATCACGGAAGTTCAACGTTTTATAATTCCTGTTGTGGACTAATGTGGTCTCAGTGTGAATTAGATTGGAGTTCCCTTAATTCACTATCCGTTGGATGCAATTGAATAAAAACCTGGTACTAATGTATGAAAAACATTTCAATTTTATATATACTTTCAGTACTTTTTGTTAACGGCGTTATGCCTGAAAATGGGAATCGTGGTACCTGTCACTTTAGTACTTATAATAAGTAATCTACGTGTTTAAGGATATTGTACAAACTAAAACAGTTGTGGCATTAAATTCATAGGTATTATCGTTGTAAAATTTTTTTTTTATATTTTCATGTTCTTTTATTGCGCCGTTATTTTTTCAACGCAAAAAGGAGGTATTCTTAATTTGCGATAAAAATTTAATGATTTAATAGATATTTATTTTAATTTCGTAAACCGCGACAAGTGTTAAAATTTTAATGTGCATCGTATAAAACAACTACGAACAATTACAGAACGCGATAAATACGAATATTAATTATAGTTTCTTCGTGCGCGTTCAGACTATATACATTCCTTAAAATAATTTTATTTTAAAAGAAAATTTCGGGCTAGCCGTGCAATTCTCAATATCAGCTCAAAGAATTTATGATAACAATTTATTAGGGTAACATTAGGGTCATCCTGACTTACGAGTGCCCGCATTCGGATTGTACATGAACCTCAGGCCACGCCCGTTCGGCTACCTGGAGTTATAGTAAGGTCGAAGACTGTGCGATTCGGAAACCGAGGGAACTTTTTCGAAGGCGCGTTGAATATGCGTTGAATATGCGTTTGGTGGAAAAACGCTACTCACCTTGCGGAAGGCGAATAGATCTTTCTGCAATTTCTGCCGCTCGGCCGTCGGTTGCTGGCCCTTGCCACGAATGAACTTGAGCATCTTGGAGGGACTCGTCTTTATCTCTTCTTTATTTCAATTTTCAAACACCGCTGCTGCCTCACTCGCGTCTTTAGATTGTAAAGCCACTTTTCTTTTTGAAAACTCTCTTTAATTCGCACTTATCAACTCTGGTATCACTCACTTTTTATCCACTACAACGACGATATAAGGCCTTTACTCTTTTTCTTTCACTTATTTTCCTTCTTATTTCAGAAACTTCGGTAAAACTAAAAAAGAGGAAAACGGGAGATCGTTAAAATCTTCATTGGTATGTAGATAGTCATTGTGCGAGAAATTTTGTAAATAAAGTTTAGTATTTAATAAGGTTTGTATAAAAATGATAAACTTATTAAATAAGTCTATCAGTTATTTAAGAAACTAAAAATAAAAGTTTTTATTTAAAATTTTTAAAAAAAAAATACATTTTTACTGAAATTATATACTGATACCGAATGTCAAAAAATATAAAAACGTTAAATTATTAAACTATTTTTTTTATAGCCTAACATTGATTCTTTACAAGTTTCGTACAAAAACTATTTTTTATTATTTTTTCCGCCGAGATTCAAAATAAACGAATGATAGAAAATTTAAAATAGTATATAAAATTATTATTTCTTTACTGTAATATTTTATTGAAAAACGCTTTTTTATCCTGACATTCTTTTTAGAAAAGACAAAACAATATTTCATTTTACAATATATCGAGAAATTAGAATATAATTATTATGATATTTACGGAAGATGGAACTTAAAATTATAAGAATGCAATTTAAACTGTGCAACACATTTTTTTATAATATACTTAAAAATTATTGAAAAAAAAATTTATGTTTCATTATTAATAGGTGTAATGGTATATTTTGCAACCAATTAAAATTCGTTCATAGTGTTTCTAAGTTTATTGATTTTAATACTATTCGTCATACACGTATTATAAAGCTGTATCTAAAAACAAAGATTATAAGTTTAATATATTATACATACGTTTAATTTTAATTTTAATTTTACAATACAAATCCATATAAATGTTAATATTTGTATTTAAAATATGTTTAATAACTAACGTTACCGAAGGCACTATTTATTTATAATATTATTTACAAGATCTTGATGCAAAAAAAGTTTAAAAGAATTCATAAAAAGCAGCATGAAAGTAAAAAAAGAAAGGTTAAGAAACCTAGAGAAAATGAAGGACACGTATAAAGAGAAAGGAGAAAGAGGAGCGGAGCAAACGAGGCGAAAGAAATAAGAGAACAAAAGTACATACTATCTATATATTCTGTATATATTGTTCTACAAGAACTTTTAACGTTGGCGAATAATGCAAACTCTTCTATGGTCACCACAAATATTGATCATCATCATCATCATCATCATCATCATCATCATTATTATTATTATTATTATTATTATTATTATTATTATTATTATTATTTTAAAGACAAATTGATATTTTTGGTATTAATATAGATACTTTAACGGTTGAATAATTCAGTTACATAAAGTAATTATTTCAGAAACTTTTAATAATAAATAAATTATAACTTATAATTTTATAAAATAATATAATATTACAATCGTATGGCCACTTCAAAAATATGTGGATTTATCAAAATTACATAAAGAAATTATTCATTAGTTTATTTTTGGAATTCACTCAATCGATACAGTGGTATTAACTTTTATTTTGAAAAATCATTTTTAAATAATAAGAATCGTTCGTTCAGTTATTTTAAAAAGCAATTTTTAAATATTAAATTATAAGAAATATAATTTTGAAAGACGCATTGTTTAGGTTGAAATTTTAACAGTATTATAAATTACTCGTTTGAATAAAATAAAATAAAGAGTCTAGTAATCGTTTATTGACAATTAAGAATTAATGCATAATTCAATGAAAACTGGCAATTATCATTTTGTACTAATTTCGCGTAACTTTAATGAAAATCAATCAATTAGTAAAAGCACATCTTGACGGTACACCATGAATGAGATTGCATATGATTTATAAAATATATACAGGATATAGTGCATTTAGTTGGAAGTAAAAAGAAGAAAGGATCTCGAATATCGCGAATTTGTGCTCGATCGGTATAGGTATATATGCATGCGCCACTTATAAAAATAGCCTGTTACATCTGGTGGCGGGAGCGAAGCCTCGGCATAACAGCATCCAGCGAAAGAATCTCGGGAAACGAAGGATATACTCTTTCTACACGGCGATCGGAGAGAAAGAGAAAAGGATGCTCTTAAACATTGTTCTAACAGCTCAATAAAAATACCGTAGGGAAAGAAACGCAGATAGATAGGAAGGAGAAATGGGGGAGAGAAAGAGAGAGAAATGATGTAAACTAAGCAGAAGGTATAGCAACTAGACAATGTGGTACACGAAAACTGCAACTATAAATTTTTGTGCAATGCTCTTGTTTTAATGTTTCGTATTTACATTACAATTTTAAACATGATAAAATACTTAATTTATGGATTTAATCAAAACAGTGCTTTTTAATTTAATAATACGTTTTTATAATAAGCGTTAAAAAATGACTATATTAGATTGCATTTTCAAAGAAAAGAAATTTTAAGCGGTAAATTTGATAGAATATAACGTTAGTGCAATAAAGAGCAACACAAATTCATTATAATTTATGAAATAAATACTTTCTTGTTTAATTGAAAAAAATGATCCCAATGTTTAAGTATGACACAAAAATTCGACATTAACTTTGTTTCTAAATATTTAAAAACATGGCAATCGCATTAAATATTAAGCAAAAAAAATTAAAGCGATACGCAACTATCGAAAAATGTGTACGCAGTTTAGCGGGAAAATAATTGATTCAATAAATACGTAAAGGCTACTTTAGTCAGAGCATTCGAGTTTTAAACAAACGAAGAGAGAAAAGCGTTACTTTTTAATATATTTGTTCGAAAAAATTGAATAAATATGTATAGAGATATTAAAACGGTTATTGTTTCCATGAAATCTACGTAAATAAATGCGATTCTGCGACTTTCCCGAAAATTTATTTTACGATAGGCAAAGTTTGAACGCATAAATTTTTTTACTTTATTACATAATTGAGCAATTTCCAAAACGATTTATAACAACCGGTACGTTATGCCCGTTAGAGTTAGAAAGCCTACAAAATGTCGTACCCCCGAAAAATACTGCTTGGCTCTTTCAGGTTGTAAAAGAAACTTGAAACTTTGAAGAATTTAAAAATACAGTTAAAGCGAGTTATTTTAGAAATTCGATCGACAATGCATCGACTGCGCTGTCACATAAAAATTGAATCGTTCGAGGATTTATAAGAAAAAACATACCCTAAATATCGCTTTATTTTATTTAGAAATTCGTCTTGTCAGAACGCAGGCTAGAGAATGACATTTTTTTAAAATTAGTATCCTCTTTAAGTAAATTTTTAAGCCCAGTAAATCTGTATTCGTAAAATAAAATACGTAAATACAGAGAGCAGATCCAAAAGAATTATATTTCTGCAAATGTAAAATTTGTTAAAAAGACGGTAAAGCCAAATCACGGTATCGAGGAATCGTTTCAACATTTACACGTGTTTAACATAGTTGAATAATTTAAATGGAATAAATAGAGGTTAGAGCCACGCGAAGTTTGCGTTGATCGAACGATCGGGTAGCTGAATTCATGAACATTATATCGCGCATAAACCAAGGCTATGCAATTTTAACAATTGTTATTATTTTTGGAGTCAACGAATCGATAAAGATTGTTTAGTTAGAAATATTTCAATCGTAGTCGCGATATGGCTTTCGTTACATAAATTGACGATTTTAATTTTGTCGAAGAGCTGTAACAACGGCGTAAATATCCGTATGAAAATAAGTAAGAGGAAAATAGAGGGTAAGCAAAAAGGTAGAAAGCGAGAGAGAGAGAGAGAGAGAGAGAGAGAGAGAGTGAGAAGGGGGAGAGTTGGAAATGTGAAAAAAGAAGCATGAATCAAGTGGTCGCATAAATTAACCTCAAATATAACCTCAAATTGTTGATACGGAGTGGAGCGAAGGCGAGAAGCGTCGGAGCGTGGAAAAGCAAAAAACTCGGATCGAGTTCGAAGGTCGAAAAAGAGTATGATCGAGAGAGACGAGACGGTAGGGGAGTCGAACTTTGGTGCGACCTTCAGGCAGGGCGACTCGGGGCGGCTCGGGTCGACCGAGGGCGGCGCGAAAACCTCCCGGGATGACGCGCGCGACACGCGACACGCATAGATCGAAGCTCGAAGACCGAAGACGCAGCCCACACTTACTTATCGGCAGTCCTCGGGACATGTCGGAGGCGGAGGGCACGTCGCCGGCTTCCTCCGGGGACAGATGCTCCTCCAGGCAATCGCACTTTGAGAGGCACTTGGAGAGAAGTTCTCGGCCTCTCGCCGGAGACGGAGACGGACGCGCGACTCACTCGTCTCTCGGGCTCTGATCGCGACTGCGCTTCGCTGGCGGCTCGAGACTCGAGAGGAACGCCGCGCGGATTCCGGGGGAGAGCGACTCGGGCGTCTCCGCTCGAGCTCGGAGAACGGAGGTCGAGCGCTGCGACGGTGCCAATGACTCTGGCGCGAAATTTTAACGAGGCCATCTGTAACTGGTAGGAGACGCTGCTCCTTGCCTCATCTTTTGCGCCCTTTCGACCGACTCGTCCGAACGCGATGCGCGCCTCCGAGGTAATTCCGATCCCGCGGGGAGGCGCCTCTCGCCGTGACGAGCCCTGCGTCTACGGGATCACTTAACTTTCGGCTGAAATTACCCGAACGGTAATTACGAGTGCGGCTCACCATTGGGAAGAACAAATTTCGTACCGGGAATTTTTTTACTCACCGAGTCATTCCTCCTTCGCGGTTGGTAAAACAGTTGCTTTGCTAAATAATTCAATACCGTTTATCGTTACGTTTCATCTTTACTCTCGTTTTTAACGATAAGCATAATTTCGTCAATGATCGCAAGTGTAAGCCCCATGACTCTCGCGTAAATAGAGAAAGGACTTCTCAAGGACCACTTCAAATTTCAAGTTCAGCTCGAGGATCCCGACGCTCGAATCTTTTGGCCCGCGTTGTTTCCTTGAACTTCTTCGCGCGCAGCACCGAACGAGCGAGTTCAAACTGTAGAAGGCGGTGCGAAGGCGAGGATGCGAGTCGAAGATGGTGGCTCGAATCTTTCTTTTGCCACGAGCTTTACCTGCCTAGACATCGTTTAGGTGGGAGCGCCCGACGAGCGATGACCTCGCTCCATTGTTACCAACGCGAAGCCAATTTTACCCTCCCTTTCTTTTTTTCTCATTCGTTCGTCTGTCTCCCGTTCCTTCCCGTTCCACCCATATCCACGTTTTTTCGTATTTTGTACGACTCCCTTCCGCTAACATGCTTCGTAGACGAATTTAGCAAATTTGTCAAACGTCGAGTCAATCGCGAAAAATTTCCTTTAATTGGCTATATTAAATTGTCCATATGTTTCGCAGAAGAAAAATCGAATGTTGCGATCGAAGCCTTCCTCGAGCTAATTATGCATCCATGAATATTGCTTATGATTACATTGGAAGGTATGATCACATGTATCAAAATGTTAATGCAACAAAATACTTTTTATTTTCTAACTGATTTACAAACATTCCATGCATACAATGTACAGCGTCTAAAAAATCGACGCGTCTCACTTCCAAACATTTCAAATAATTCACATTAAAAAAATTCTTTTTGGCAACTTTTTACATTCCTAGTCGTATTGGCTATTAGAATTCTCATAACTCCAATCTTCCATTTGACTGAAAAAATTTTTCTGTTCTGTATACGTATCGAAGAAATTTTTGATGAGTGACGTTGGCTTTTATGAACATTTCATGAAAAAATTTTTTGTTCGCTCATTTATGCCCACTTAAATATAAATGAAAAATAAAATAAAATGAACCTTTCGATCGATTTACAATTACATTGTTATGTTATTTTTTAAATTGTATGTAAATGTTATAAGTATAATTTGGTGAAAATATTGAAAAACACATTTATATCAAATATGAGCACAATTGAGTTAAAAAATTCCACTTACACTTGCATGTTTAAATACGAAGCAACGAAAACCCTTAAAATTTTATTTAAATTTTCTATCGTGGTCATGCTTATAACATCCCTATTATCTCCAGATGTATGCCAATAGTATGGAAACGGATATGGAATCAAATGTAAAATTGGAACATCTGAAAAAAAAATAAATCTGAAATAACGATCGTTGATTGTCGAAAATAATTATATATTTAAATTAACTGAAATTATTTTTTGGTTATATCTTGGTAAACCAACTATTGTATTTTTAATAAATACATCATTTATATATTACATAATAGTCATATTTTTTAATCATGCTAACTCTTACATATTCTATTTAAAAATGTACATGAAAAATATCGATGAATATCAAAAATTTATAAATTTTTTTAGTTAAAATAATATAAAGAATTCTTATGTAAAAGAAATTTTTAACATTTATATTGCACATGTTGTTAAAATACTCATACTTTTATTTAAAAATGGAATGTGATCATCTTGTATTTCAGAATTTATAGTGAAATCTTGAAAATACTTTTTTTGTCGTTTTCCATAGGAATATTTTTCGAATTGTCGTGCATTAGCTAATGTTGTTTCTACTTTAGAGATGTACGAATACCATTTCTCTGTTTCATTGAAATAGTTGTAAAATGTTGGATTGGAATCACCAATTAAATCCAAAAGTATAAATAAATCCTGAAAAGTTAGTTTCGTTCAAAGAATTGTTATAAATTAAAAAAAATTAATTTTTTACAATTTTATCTAAGTCAGATATATCTTCGTTTCCATAAAGAAATTTGTTTCTGTGCCATTTATCTGCTAAATGTCTTGCTCCGTATAGAGAATCGTTAGGACCCCAAAATTTAAATGCTTCTTCCCCATCCAAAAATAAAAGCATTAAGCTTACATCGTTCTATGAAAGAATAATTTTTAATTATTATTATGTAACCATATTAAATTACATAATTCTAAACTATACACAGATTATAATTTTATTTTAAACAGCAATAATAATTTGATACAAAATATAGTTTGGATTGTTTCTATGAAGTTCTTAAAAAATATATATTTTATAATATATATTTAAGATGGATCGATATATAAATACATAAGTTTACAGTCCTTTTTCAACTTTATATAAATTATTACTAAATATATTTTTAAATTCATACAAGAATTTTGTATTACAAAATATTGTAATTAAAAAATCTTAGGAAAATAATTATATTATTTTTAACAATGCATTTTTACAGAATTTAACGTAGTTTTTCATTAACAAGAAATAAATTGTGTTTAATTTAAACTACAAAAAAATAAAAAAGATAGTTGATTGTACAAATATCGTGTACTTACATTTTTTATAGTATCTAATTGATTTTGCATAACCTTAGCTAAGTTGATAAGTTGCATACATGGTACAGCGCTGTCGGTTGCACCAACAAATTTATAATCTTTCACATATTTTGAATCGTAATGACAAGCTAATGTCAAATATCTATTGGCACGAGGATTCCATTTAGCAATGATATTTTCAAAAGTTAGATTCCCAAATATTGGAGTATAATCTTTAAACTTGTCCGATTCAACATACCAGCCAAGATCGTTCAAACTAGATTTAATATACTGCATAAATACATTTTATTATAAGATTTGTACTAATTTTTTTAAATATGTGTAAACAGTAATAATAATATACCTGTTTAACTTTTCGATGTCCTCGTGTTCCAACAACTCTAACGATACATATGTTATCTAGTACTTGGTTCATATGATCATAATCGGTTAAGCTTGTCAATGTATTAATTTCACTTTGACTCAAATAAGTTGCTTTGTGATGTAACTTAAACATAACAATGTTGCTATTTATTATATTTATTACATATGCTATTTATTATAATATATATTTGAAAATTAATAAGTTTTTTCTACATAAGATTATATTTTAAAAAAGAATTTAAAACAATACAAATACTATTGAGGGAAACACAAAAAAATTTCCCAATTAGCATTTTCTAATAAATTTCAAATTTGATTTCTTAATAATCTGAATTTTAATTTATTACGATAAAAACCTTGTGTTTATTTTGATTGTTTTCAGTTAATTGGATGGATTAAAATAAATATGTTAGCGTTAATTTTAGTATTTAATTCGAATAATCAAATATTAGCACCATTTATAGAACTAATAAAAAATATAACTCCGTAATAAAGCCATATATTAACTTCATTATTTTATACAATAAAAATAAGTATGAAATTATATATGCATATTTTAATGATCGCTAATTTTAATTTGATTTATTTTTCGATCAAAAATTAATTTCGTTCTTTCTATTTGTGTCATTTTAAACGTTGAGTTATACACGCTTTTTTAACTCGTGCATAAATAAAAACAAGAAAAATACTTTTATTAATTTATCAAAATGTTAAATAAATAATAATAAACTTAACGATGAAGAGGTATTCCCGGAAAACTATTGTAAACGCAAATTTGGTATTTCGTCGATGCGTCGATTCGTCGATTCATCAACGAATTAATTAGACAAATTAATTTTAACGGTAATAACATAGTTGATATTGATATCGACACATGGCTATTGCGCAATCGATTACACATTTAACGCGTGAAAACGTTGTGAATTATGGACAAACTTTTTCGAGCGGAGGGTGGGAAAAATGAACTGGGGAGAGAAGGAAGCGCGCTAAAAGAGTAAGAGATGATCAAACGGACAAACGAAAAATAAACGAACGAAAAGAGGCAAAGTGGCATGTAAATAGAGATTCGCGCAGTTTTATTCGGCCGAAAAATTGTGCAGGAACTCGATTACCTTGGCTTTCTTAAAGGAGATCTGGGCTAACTGGTGACACTGTACGCAGTTTTGATAGAACCCAGCGAGGAACGGCAGCAGTAGGATCATCGAGCTTCTCTGCATCTTGGGTAATATCCTGGAGCCGCGCAAAGCTCCTCTTGACTCCGGTCGACGCCTACGAGAAAGGCCCGCGAGCCAATGCCGGTCTCGGCAGCGGCAGCGGCGGTGGCGACGGTGGTAGAGGAGGAGGAGGAGGAAGACACCGTTTTCCTCTCGAGGTGAGCGAGTGCAGATTAACCTGCGTTCACGACATCGCGAGTAACAGCGCCGCTGATCGCGACGAGGTCTCTCTTTCTTTTTATCCCTCGTTGCGCCTTATCTCTTCGTTCAGCGTACGCGAAAAGTTCCGAACCCCGAGCCCCGAACCCTGAACCCCGAACCCCGAACCCCGAACCCCGAACCCCGAACCCCGAGCCCCGACCCCCGAGCCCCGAGCCCCGACCCCCGAGCCCCGAGCCCCGAGCCCCGAGCTCCGAGCCCCAAGTCCTGAATCTCGAATCTCGAACCCCGAACTTATTTTCACGCTTCGTCGGCGACATGTGCCAATGCGAAAGAAAATTGGGAAACGATACGCGTGTCCGACATCTCCGATTCGACGTGCGGATTGAGCACTGACATCGCTCGGTTGAGGTTAGGTCTATAAGTGATACCAGAGAGAGAGAGAGAGAGAGAGAGAGAGAGAGAGAGAGAGAGAGAGAGAGTCAGAATTTCCATTCGATGTGTGCATACATCTCACGTGTTTGCTTTACACATTCGAACCAAATCATATTTTATATCCTTAGCCTTGTCGCGTTTGCTCGCTATGTATGTTCTTAAGCAAAATTAAAATATTTTTAATGAATAACTTTTCATAAATTCTCGCGATGTGCTCTTGCATAATCTTTGTGGTGATTCAAACTCGTTGAAATTCATCTTTAAACTGTGCTCGCTAACTGTTTTTCTATTTTTGGAAAATTCGAACTTTCCGAATAGAAAAAATTGAATTAATCCCATACAAGATACAAACGTATATAAAACTGCATTTTGTTTATTTTGGAAAATAAATTAAATATTCTTAATTTTTCATCAAATATCATAGTTAAAATATAACTTTTAATACGTATAAAATATCAGTTGTGTACTTAGTATTTATTATAGTAAAAAAGCAGTGTTACTATTGCGTGAATAAATATACTGATTATGAAATTAATATTTCTCAAAAAAAACTTCTAGCTATTAATATGTCTATTTGAATATATTTAATAATGCATAAATGTCAGAAAGAAAACCTTTATTTATGTTTCGATATTGTTTTAGAAAGATTTATAAGTTTTATCTTTAACGATAGACCGTTTCATTAATCGCATAAATTTTACTTTAAAATATTGCTTTACACAAATTAATCTTTATTTAATTATAACTATTTTTTTTTTCATGAAAATATACGTACAAAATACACTGATAGTGTACAAAATTAGAGTTTTTGTTTACTTTTTTATTATAATTATAATAAAATAATTAGAATTCGTAACAATAAATAGATATTCGTAACAAAATTTTAAATGAATCAAAGGAAAAATAAAATAAAATATCTATAATCTTATATTCTTTCATATATAATATAGTCATAAGTATCGTAATTTATCAATAATTAAATTTAAATATTTAAAAATACTTTTTACGCTTAATTTATACAAATAAAACATTTACATTTAGTCGATAAAATAATCCAAATGATAAAATTTGGAATTATTTTCATTGGAAATTTTTTATTGAAGTTAAAATTTTAATTGAATATATAAACGAACAAATATTTTTATTTTGATACATTGAAAGTAAAAAATAAGAATTTTAATTTATTTGATATATTTTAATTTTTTAAAATGTACATTTCTAAATTTTCGAATTCATTTCAATCACATTTAATTGACCCCAAGTTTTGAAGAATTAATATAAAATTTCTTTAATATTGATTAAGTTATAATGTAGAAAAAATAAAACTTATACATTTTGTATTTACTTTAATTTTGAAATTGCTTATAAGATTTGTATATAATAGAATATTTTTCTTCAAAAATCCAGATTTTTTACTAAAAAATATAATAATAAAAGCTTCAAAACTAACGAGAGAAAAATGATTTACGCGATCTTTGACTGAACAGAATTAAATTTAAACTGAAAACTTTTAAATAAGACTTAAAAAAATAAAACTTACTATAAAAAAATTATAATTTCTTTTTATTTAATAATAAAAATATTAAAATTTTAACTTTTATTCCACAATTTCAGTTACATTTTATAAAAGAATTATATTAATATAGTATGGCAAAACACAAAGTATATAAAAATAAAATACCAAAATCATTAGTTTAATAAAATTTACTGTTTTTTTATTTTACAATGATTCACTGATCAAAACTAAGTGAAATTTATATTCATCGCGAAAAAATAAAGAATTTGCTAATTTAGGGAAAACTACTTTTTGATCATATTCTATATTTTTCTCTGAAAAAATATATCTATATTTTGGTATTGGATGATGAATTTTATTATAGATTTTGTGTGTCAGTAGATCAAAAATATTTTATAATCTATTTAAAAAATATATAAATATGTAAGGAATACATCGCTATTGAAAACTATAATCTCAAGTATTCGATTATTAATTTTAATATTACTCGATAAAAATCCGACTACTAAATCAATTATTTCAAGCAGTCGTTAACTCAATTATCTGTAATATAATTCATTACTTATATTAAGTTTAAAAGCTAATAAATATATACATTTTTATGATATATTTGAACTTCATTATATAATTAATTTTATTAGAATATGTGATAATAAAAATTAATACAGTTTTATTAACATCAGAATATTTTTTTTATATTATACGTTTAAATTTAAAAATCATATCATTTGGTGGTAGAATGTATAATTTAATAAATATATACATATATATATAGATTATTTTATCATTTCTTAGCTAACATATCAATTTCATAAAAAGTTTTGAATAAAATTTTTTTCTTCGTTAAATATAGGATTTTATATATTTATAATACTTATAAAATATATTGTAAAATAAGATTTTGTAATTTTCTCAAAACTATGATCACCGATTAGAATTTTTGAAAAAATAAATTTTTTCAAAAAACTATCTCAAAAGATGATTATTTTCATATTTGTTACTAGAGAAAACTCTTTAATACGAATAAGTGCACAGCATATTTGAACATTATGAAATACGAAGTTTATAAAATTTCACTCCTATATAATTACGTTTCGTTAACATTTAATTCATGTTTGTGTATAAAACACTTATTAGCACAGATTTATTTTGAAGTAAATTACAGTTTAAAAATGTAACGTCTAATGCCGAAGAAAATGTTTTTATTAAAACTGAAAAAAATATTCCGAAAAAAAATCCAAACAATTATGTCTTAATTTCTATAAATTAACAAAAAGTTTCATATCTGTATTTAATATTATTTTTATTAATTTACACGGACTGCTTTAATTACTTTCTCAAATTGGTTAAGTGTAAAAAGTTTGCATTGTTATTACAAACTTTAATTTAAGTTTACAGTAGAAAATTGAATTATCAATGTCAGATAAAATATTGGTCTACTAAAATTGGTATCTAACAGAAATAAAAATTTCCATTGTTTATAACAATTTATAATTTTTATCCGATAAATATAAATAAAATTTAATTTAATTAATTCTAAAACATTATAAAAATGTTATTAATTATTAAATTTAATTTATTACTAAAAACCAAGCATATTATTTTAGAAACTATAAAATAAAATTCATTTTTTATAAGATAAACAAAATATAGACATAATATTTTTTTTTTATATTAAATATTGCATATAGATTGAATTTATTGCGTTCCGATGAACTGGTTTGAAATATGTTGTTTTAATATAATTTTATAAAATAAAACTTATACAAAAAAGTATTAAATTTTTTTTAATTATATGTATATCAATTTTACTATCTTATAAATAGTAAAAGGTAAAGTTGATCAAAAAAGATTAAGGAAATATATGAGCTAGTTAAACTAGAAAGTTAAACGTTGCTTCTCACAGTATAAAGAAGGTATAAAGAAAGAAATGAGGTAAAGTGAAAGTCCTTAGAGAAAAAATCTAATTGAAACTAAAAAGTATCATCGTATCTATAAGATTCCAGACTCAACATATTATCTGAAAATGTTTCAATAACGACGAATAAAGATAAATTTTTTATACGTAAGGAATATCGATTATACCTTTAGCTCTTTGGTGAATTTTTTTTTCTTATTAAATGATAAAAGAAGAGGAATTCTTTGCTATTTAACTAAACGTCAATATAATAATAAGTCAAGTAATCGAAATTTGAAAACCAAAATCGTGGTTTTGGTAAAATAACGTTCTCGAAGCTGGAAAATCGGTTTTATTTTAGTGTTGACATAAACTTGATATAAAACCGCAATTCTTTTGTGCTTATGTTCAGGTATCCATTATTACAAAGTCAGCAGAATTCGTCCTCTTATACCGACTAACTTTTTGATAAAGCTTGTTTATAAATTTGGTTTATGAAGTTAAGTAATATTATATCCGAGTGTACGAGAACCAGTAATATCGAATGTTTTTAACACACTTATTTTAACTCAATACTTAATCAATATGAGAACAAAAATTTAAACATAATTATTAATGATGAAGATTAAAAGTATTATTTTAAATAACAGCATGCATAATATTTATTGGTAACATTGTTTTATAAAAAAATTATTTACAAGATCATTGCCATGTTTACTGAAAACTCATTGCAAGCATGAATAATTTGATACTTCTAACAGTTTTAAATCAATTAAATAAAAAAAAAAAGTGACATTAAATATTGCTACAGATTAATTTTAGTTAATCAAAATTTCAAAAATTAACTGCGCAATTTTATAAGTTTTCAATATGTATTTTTAAGAAAACAGTATTTTAATTTAATATTTGTTATAATTTCAGCGAAATTATTCGAATCATACCATGAAATTCTATATCCAGACTTTCAAGCCTTATTTTTATGGTTCATTAATAAAACTACAGTGTTTTAAAGATAAAATTTAAATTAAATTTTGTAATTCAAAATTTAAAATTTAAATTAAATTTTATAAATATAATGCAGAAATTAGGCAAGTTCAGAATTTATAATTTATTCATAAATCAAGAAATTTAAAAATTGTTAAATTATGAACGTTTGAAACTTTTATATAAGTCACTGCTGTTATTATACATTTATTTAATATAAGGTAATCAATATTTTATGAAAAATTAATTTAAAATGTGTACTATTAATATAAAGTACTGTGTAATAAATTTTAAACGAATACTTTAATAGTTTACATTAATAATGTTTTACATTTGTTTATAATTCATTCATTTTTATGTAATGAAGTAATAATTATTATTAAATATTTACAATAAATTTTGTATTTGAATCAATTGATGGTAATTTTGTTGGTATTAATAATTATCATATAATTATCTTTTCAATATTTAATTTCAACATTAAATTTTACTGTTATTGTATATAAAATTTATCTCTTTGGTTAAGAATTTTGGTTATTACATAAGATGAGTTTTATTATTATGTCTTTTTAAATTTTTTTATATAAATGTATTTAGTTATACTAATATTTATTTTATTTTTAGCAATTTGTATGATGATATAACACGAGTATAAAGACTTTTTATAATATCTTTATATTATATTTATAATATTTATTAATTTATTTATTTATTTAATATATAATGTTACAAATATTTATTTTTATAAATTCAATTTTTTTCTTTATATTATCGTCACATTTATTAGTAAGATGTTTAATAAAAAAAAATTATATACTAGATACAGTAGTGAGTATTTTTATGTATTATTGTGATTTTTATAAAACAATAATAATGTAATTTTTAATAATATTTTTTCGCACACTTTCATCATTATTTTAAAAATATTTTTTATTTTTTGTAAGTAATATTTTCTTATTTTATTATTATATGAACCATATCCAATTAATTTTACTAATGAATGAGTCACTTATATCAATAATTTTAATTTTAATAACTACTTTAATTATTATAATAAATCACACGAATAATTAAATAGAATCATAATTGTCTAATATATAATAATAAAACGTTATATATAATACTAAAAACCAATCAAATTATTTCTATGTCATAGGAACAATTAGTAATGCTTCTTTAAATATTAAAAACTATGGCACAATTGAGATGGTATAAGTAGTTTTCCATGATATATAGATCAATATATTTAAATTTACTATATAGATTTCATATAATTTTATTATAAAAAAATATAATTTAATGATTATCAACTATATATTGTGACATAATCAGATTTTTTCTATTGCATCATAATAATTTTTGAAAAATATTTGTAACATACTTTAAAATTTGATTTTGCCTAACACAGCTTAATTTTAATATTAAATATTTCTCATATTTTTACTTTGTTAATAAAATAATTTAATCATAGTCTTCATTTACTTTTGCAATTTATTTTATGAAACACTTGGGATCCTGTATGTTTTTTTTTAGTTTGTTGATGAGAAATCTGTTTTGGTATTTATATTGATAAAGTGACTATTTATGCAATACACAGATTATCAGATTATTAAACAGTTATGTTTCTCTTAAAATATTATCATTGATTATTAAATAAATAGTGACAAAAAGTATATACTTTATTCAAAACATGCAAATATTGATTATTAACGTACGATATTGTTTTTAAATATTTTATAATAAACAATCATATAAAGAAAAACTGAACTAGAATTTATATTTTTATATAGAAGTTTTAAGATTCTTATTTTTTAATGCAGTAGATAAGGATTTATTGCTTATGAAAGGATAATTGAAAAAACTTTTTCGTGTTATTATATACGTATATATATTTATTTATTAAAATTTTTTAATTCATTAGAATTCTAAATTGATAATTAATGATACGATGCGAACTATGACGCAATTTACTTTGCATTACGATGATAAAAAAAATGAACAAAAGTACAATGTGTCAAATGTTAACAACAAACTTTTTTCTTTTCAACATTTCACAAGTATATATTTTTTAAGTATATTCGTGTCGGAAAAGGGAATAGAGGTTATCGGTAAATCTAAATTATTTTTTCTATTTTCAAATTTTCTACAAGATTTTGCAATTAGTTTGCAAAATCTTAAACTGGCGGGGAGAAATATGTATATTTAGTGGAATATACGGTAACGTCGTCAATATTTTTCTCTCTTAAAAACTGTATTGAATTCTGTTGTCAAATAAACTACTCATAAACAACAATACAGAACCAAATATTGAACAAAATAGAAAATGTGAAATTTTTATGTTGCATGCAAACGACATTAAATATTGTTATTGATTGTTAATAATAATACGACGAAACCACAAACGCATTTTTTCTAATTATACTTGTTATTTGTTAACATAAATTAATAATTAAAGAGCACATCTTTGTTTTACACCTTCATTCGAGTAGCAACGTTCGATATTATTTTGTTTTTACCCATTAAAGTATAAAAAAATAATGTTCTTCGTTCTTAAATTATATGTATATAAATATATACTCAATTTATTCGGCAATGGAAAAAATATTTGTTCAAATTATACGACTCGAGAAATTATAAAGAATGAACTTTTTTTAATACTAACGTCTTAAGAATCGTTTCTTTTTTTAAACAATTCTTTTCCTTTCAACCTACTTATTTATTTTTTACAGATGTGTAGGAGTGTATAGGTATATATATTCCATATTACTTAAACAAATGCGTTTTCCGCAATGTGAATCCGATATATTTTTTGCTTAATTGTATGATTACGTAGAATTTAATTTCAATCATTTATTTCTTGATATAAACTTAGACATTTTTATTGCACTACATATGACATATTATAATGCTGCTATGTTAAGTACAAAAATGTTGGTTTAACGCAATTTTTAATAATAAGAATACAAAAATGATTATTTTCTTAAAAAAAATTTCTATATAATCGAGAAGCAAAGAATGTTTCTCATAAGGGCGATCTTATTATTTCTTGAAAATCCTAAACAAACTATCCTAAATTTGTTCTATCCTTAAGTTACACTAGCACATTTGATTTCCAAATCTCTGTAAGATTGCTAATTCATTCAACGGTCGAAGATTCTCGATATGTAATTACATTTTTATTTTTCATAAACATAAGCCTCATCCATAATCTTTTATTTTTTTCTTTTTTTTCAAGTCATACGCATTAAAAGAAATTATTGTATCTAGTAAGAATCGTATCGAATCAATTAGATATGTATAAAATTTGATTCTCGTACGCTTTAATCGATCGAACGAGTAACAAAAATTTCATAAGTAGTTTATATTTAGAGAATATTGGATAGTTAATTAACCAATATCAAATTGAATCAATATACGTCTTACGTTTATTTTATTACTCTATCCCGTTTAATGATATTTAGAAAAGAGCTATAATAACGAATACTTATACGATCTTATTTGACTGTCTATCGACTAAGAAATCGACAAAACGATTGCTGTATTAGTTAAGCGATATTATAATTTATAATATCAAAACGAACGATAATACCGATATAGTCGTGATAACCGAAATAATCGATATAATCAACGATATCGGTTATATCGATTGCAATACTAGATATACATATACGCACGTTCACAAAAATATATATGCTTCTAACACACACTTGCACACGCCAGCACACCCGCATATAGTATCAGTATATCGATATAATCGATCAGAAATTCAAATAAAACAAATATAGAACAGTTTAAACGGTTACAGCACATTCGGTCCTCGCGTGTTCAGGATCGATGATTCTGACACACTTTTTTCACGGATCTTGCGAGGAGAAAAGAGATACCGCGATAGCAATAGATGAAATGTGGCGGTACTTCTTTTTGTCATCTCTTCTGAATCACTATCTATTGTATCGGAGATCCTTCGGTCGATTCAATAGTTGTAGGGTCCGTAGCCTTGGGAGCCGTGGTAATAAGGCCCGGGATAAGCAGCTGGAGCCGGATAACCGGCATATGCGTACTGGTGTTTTTGTGGATACACTGTGAAATGGAAATTTATAGGTTTAGTATATCCGAATCTTTTCTTTTCCATTAAACGATACTTATTTTTTACGCGTCGATGCATTGCTTTACCACGCGAGTTACCATAAGATTAAATTAAATTAATAACTCGAATTAAAATTAATATTTCCAATTACATTTTCATAATTATTTCTATAAAGAACTTAAAATAAATTAAGTCACAGACGATTATTTGTAATAGTCGTTTAATAAATCAAATTCATTATTTATGTTCTCATAAATATCTTTCAGCAAGACTTCGAAAATTTATTTCAAACGTTGAAAAATTACTCACTTGTAATTATAATTCAGGGTACCAGTAAATCAGTTATATTAACATCGAGGCTTTTAATTTTTTTAAACGAATCGTTTGCTTCAATATTGATAAAATAATGCATCGATGATGTTAAGGGTTATTTAAATGTTGAAATTTATAAGAAAATGTGATGTATAAAATATGATGATTTTTTTAAATTTAATGTATGTTAAACAAATACATTTGCAAAGATTTTATGAAGTTTATTAAATTTTTATGTTACAGCAATTAAATAATATTTTATTAGGGTATAAAAACATCGAAATATAACTTCTTAATAACAAATTGTAAATTTAATAAAGAATTCGGATTTTAATAATTTGATATCAGGCAGTAATATATGTACAATTTTGAAAAAACATTTTTATTTTAATAAGTTGAGCGATTAAAAATAAAAAGGACTAGCTTTATATGTATTGCATAATCCAATTAATACGAATAAAAAGAAAAATATTTTAAATACGCGATTTTTTTTAATATACATTATATTTTTTTTTATCGATTAAAGAAATTTTCACTTGAAATGTTAATTTAAGAATTACTACGTTCTAAATAAATTCATAATTCAATATTAATAAATCGATAACATTAATTTATAGGTTTTCTTAATATATCGGTGTTTCTAATTTTGATAATACTTATAATATGCAAAATATTCGTAACGATCTGGATAAATAATATTTTGATATATTTTTAATGTATTAATTTTTTAAATGCACAAAAAATACAATGAAAATTATACACGTAGTTTAATTTTTTATTTTTATCGATATATCTTTTTATTGATTTCTTTAAGAAGGTTAAAAAGAAAATTTGTAATTTTATATAAAAATATGTAATTTTTATAAAACTTTTCAATACATGTGATAATAATACGTTCGCGAGATTAAAAATTTATTTGTTTAGCTGGTGATTAAAAAATGAATACTTTTACACTTGTTTTTAAGAAGAAATATATTTTATACTGTAATGCAAATTTAACTTTTAAAATAGTAATTTTTTGTGCTTTTTACAACCAGTTTTTAATGTAATAATTTCTATAAACTATTTTGCATCTTATAAGTACGTTATTTTTTATTTAATGTGATGGAATGTGTGTATTATGAGATTTCCACTGAATGAATTAATTTTTACAATTATGAATTATTGATGAAAATATTTTTAAAAACAATTTATTATTTTGCAAACAATCGACAAATGTAACTGAATCGATGAGTTATATAGCATGAATGAATTATTTACTATCTACGTTAATAAATGAACGAGTTTATACTCACAATGTTAGTCGAACATTATTTAATTCAATCTTTATTTACAAATTTTATCAAAAGATTTTTTTATCGATAAAGCGATTCTTTCAACTATAAAAATCCAATACTTTCTTAAACTAAAACATATTGTTATCAATTTGGATTATAAATCAAATCAAAGCGTATTCTCTATTTTCGTAAGACATAACTTATCATCATTTTAAAAATTTGCATAAGTGAAAAATAAATATAGTGCTTTCTATATATTCGATAGAAACATACAGTCTATACAAATTATAGCCTCATCTGTTACAGTTGGTGTAGATCAACTAATCGCAAAAATATAATCACTATTTGATACTTCGTAATCGCAATACCGTTTATTAATTTTTTTACGTTGTATTTGCACCTTAAAACATACCATTTAGCGTGAATTATATTTATCTTGTATAGAACCAGATTTTTTATTCGTTAGAATACTAATATAAAAAAGAAGTATCTAAAGAACGAGAACAGCGATTAAACAATCGAGAAATCGTTAAAAAAAATTATTTTAATTGAAATAAATATATATTTATTTAAAATGATCGAAAATTATTTACACTGGGATCGGATATAAATAGCTTTTGATATGGAAACTATAACATTTAAACGCATTTGAATATTACAAAGTTTTAAGTAATGAATCGTTAAGGTTTTTTTTTAAAAGATTTTTTAATAATATTTATTTTACAGTCATAAATCACATCTTTATTTCTTAATATATTTAGAGTAATTCGAACATTAGAATTTAAGTGTCCATTCCGTAGATATATTCGATACGTTATAAATATTGAGAAAAGGTGGTTAACAGTGTTGTAGCCTAAAAAGTTTTAATCGTAGTTCAATACGAACGATTCAGAAACTATGATTTATAAGTACTTGAAATTTGTGATTACTCTACACGTACGTCAACTTTTAACGAGTTTATTAGAGTAGCAATGCAATTGAAAATTAACAAGCATTTTCAAAGTATTTATTTTCTAATTTAACGTAGGTAATTGTCGTTAATTACCAGTAGTATTAAAATAAACAATAAATTTAAAAGAAATAAATATGTAAAATTATATTTAAATTTTAATAATTTTTAAACACAATTAATTTAAAATATTGAAATAGTTGTTAGTAAATTTTCTTATTGGAATATGTTGTCAGTGATAAATTAATAGATAAAAAAAGCTTTATCGGTACTTGAAAATGCGACGGACATATTTTTAACTTTTATATTTAGAATTTTTTGAATCGTAACTTTGTATACGAGTTTTATAGTCTAATGAAAAAATAATATCTAAAATAAAGACGCGTTCTCGAAATAATAAAGACTCGAAGGAGAAAAGCTGTTACGCACGATAAAAAGTTTTAAGCAATTTTATACTCTCTAACATAATGAGTATATAATTTGATAAATAACTTAACGCTCGTCAGCGAAAATCGCGAGAAAAACAAAGTTTCAAAGATAAGTGAAGGAAAATTAGTCGATGATTAAAACGTATCTTAAGTTCGATTCTTCTTGAACATTTAGGAAAGTGACCGACGTATTTTTCTATTCGAGAAGCTCAGGATCGCTTGCGTAAGTTGAAACCGCGACACCCGAGAGTCTTTGCTTGGCTTATTTATTCGCAACTACCTACTTAAACGATCGGCCATCAGAGAAGTACTTTTTACCCGATCCATTAGCAAATTCAATTCTTGCATAATCGAACCAAAGCTTCGTATATTTATCACCGTTGCTCGTTCCTAATTTTATTTATATGACAAAATCAGGTGATTACAAGTTTGCAAACGTTTTCGGCGAACTCAGCAAAATATACAAATTCAAATTCATGGGTTCGCACCGTTGCATCTTTGCATCGTGAATGAACCAAAAGTCGCGATTTGTCAGCGGGGATAAGAAAAGGAAGGAAATAAAAGAAGGCGAAAGAAGGATCAAAAGCAAATAATAAGCTTTTGCTTCGTTTTTTGTTTGCGCCTCGCCGTCCTTCGTCGAAAGTTCCAGGAGCTGGAGCGTGACACGAGCCGATATCAATGGCAAACAGAGCGCGCGACAAATGCGCCGAGAAGTCGAACGAGTAAAAGTATAAATGCGTTGTTACGAAGGTCGGGAGAGGTACAAGTTCAGCCGATCGGTTCACCGGCGTTCCTTGTTTTCGTGGATCTGAAATCCCCGAATTTCTACGCCTCCGCTTTGACCGTTGAAAAATTAGTTGAATAATATTCAACGTTGGATTTGCAATTTTATATTTCGTATCGCAATGCCGTAGCAAACTTACCTCGTATTCGAGTACTTGGCCGAACCCGAAGCTATTCAAATATTTTATCAACGGATCAGTGCATCATGCGTACTTTGAAATCCTTATGAGTACTTAACGAATAAAATACACCTTCGAGAAAATAATTAGCCTCTAATAACTGTTCTACGTTTATACACAGTAAAAAACATCGTAAACATAAAAATAGCTTTTTATAATAAAAAATAATTTATTTTCTAAAAGAAATTGATGGATAGTAGGTACTAAAAATTAATTTTTATCGATCAATTAATCATTTTTCATTATTCAGGAATAGTTAATATCGAATCTTCGGTTGTGGATTATGCTTAGTTGAAAGAATCGTTATTCCATTATGTTATTTTACAATTTCTTTTTGTAATTTTAACAAAAATTATAATAGTGTTAATATTATAAAAACGAATGTATATTCAGTATTAATGTTTATACAAACTTATCATAAGGATTAATAATTTACCTTAAATTGAAGATATATTGTATTTAACTTCTCTCGATGAGAAAGGATTTCAATTATTTAAATTTGGTAGAATAATTTAATTGGATTCGAAATTTCAAGAGACGAAAAGATAAGAAACTGAATTATCAAGGATTACTTAAATATATTAAATAAAACAGGATAAATAATATTTTACTTTTACAATATAAATTATGCAAAAAGCGTTTAAATTATTGAAAATATAGATATTTAAGTGTATTGCTTTTACCTCTTAATCTCGAAATGTAGATTCGCTATATGAAAATTTTGATTACAATAGTAGTATAATATAATTACGTATAATCAAATTACGATTTACGTAAATTCGCTAAAAATCTATACACGATCGATCGAATATATCTAACATAACTTATATAAACATACGAGTGATTATATATTCAGAAGCGTTTTATAACAGCTATCCAAATTCTTTAATTTGAATAATAAACAAGTTAATAAAATACTCCGAAATAAGACCGAAAATTCAAATCAATACAAATTAAGAAAATTAAATTTTTTAATCAAAAAAGAATTCAAGTTCAATTGAAAACGTCGAAAGTCACAATAGTATAAAATGTAAATCCTTTCCCAAAGATACAAATTTAATAATTCATATATTCATATCCTTGATTAATCAAAACAACTTTCATGAGACGAGATCGAGGAGGTCTAATTGTTAGTAAAAGCCGGATAAACATGTGTAGGGATTTATGTGCGTGTTCACCGATAAGAAATCAATCTCGGAACAATATAACGAATTCGACGACGATCCAAGTGTTACGTATTTAAAACGAGTAGTTATCGAAAGTTAGTTCAATGACGAGATAATTTTGCTGGTTCCGTAAGCGCTCTCACTATGCCGATTCTCAATCTCCGAGCTCGTTTGGACAGGGATTATTAATCCATTTTTAAACCGAGAGCTTCAGCGATAAAACGATAAATCTTATGCACTTCGTTGGAATATTAGTCGCGCACCCACCTTGACTTTGGCTTGTCCAAATTTTGTTTCGAGTCGACATATATCGAAGGCTCGGTTTAGCAATCGCCGCTGTTAACCGTCCAAAAAGGCGAGTTAGTCGATATTGTTCAAGTTTTCTGATCGGCTCGCACGAACATACCCAACGCATCTTACGCGATTGTCTCGTGCGTTAAACATCTCAGAGAGGACTCCGAAAGATCGCATACACGGCACGGTGAGAAGGCAACCCGTGAAATTTCTCAAAAAAGGCGCCTCGGCTCATTCGTTCGTTTCGCTCGGAACGGCCAAGAATCCGATCTGGGAAAACTCGACTTGCCTTGCCCCGCGTGCACCGGAGGCCCAAGGGACGCTCCGAACGAGTTGAACGCGACGCGAGCCGCTCCAAGCGGCGTAAAGAGGTGTTAAGTTATACCAGGCATGAGATACTGCATGTTCATGGCCTCCTCGCGCATTCTCTCGCCCCTTAAGCAAATCGCCGCCGCGCTAAAGAGTATGGCGCTGACCAACGACCAACCGACGCCGACCCAAGCCACCACGTACGACCAGTCGTACGAGATTAGTGAGTTGTCCTTCAGGACCTTCGGGTAGATTGTGTGCAGAGGGGTAGGACAACCGAGAGAGACATACAGGAAAAACCAAAAAGAAAACACAAAATGTCAAAGGGGTTCTGCTCTTGCGTTCAATGACCTGGCATTATGTACTGGACGTTTTGGGCCTGCTCACGGGCCCGTTCCTTGCGTAGGCAGCTGGCGGCTATGAGGAAGAGGGTCATGGCGCCCAGGCACGTGGCCACGCCCAGCCAAGCCAGATAAAACGACCAGTCGTACCACTGGGCGGCGTTGTCTCGCAGCACCTGCATCGTTCCGGGTTTCACCCAATTTCTTTTTTCTCTATCCTTTCCTCTTACCGCATATTCCGAAATTCCTAGATTCCAATATTCCAAATTTCCAAAGTTCAAAAAATCCCGATTTTTCGAGCCGACTTCTCTCGAAATGTTTACTTTACTGAGTTTTGCACACTTTGTCGGATTTATAACTCTTGTAAATTCGTATACATCGATAGGTTCAAGAATTTGGCTGACCGTTTTCAAAAAGTTTATCGCGTTTTTTGGACTTCGAACATCTTACTTTTACATTAAGATTTACATCTGGAACATTTCGCTTTTCGCTTTTTCAAGAAACGACCAGATTTGAAAAGCGCGAATAAAGTACTATGAGTTGATTCGTGATTATGCTTCAAGTACCAACAACTTATCTCGGACGATGTACTTATTTAAAAATATTCTCATCGATCGGAAGTAGTTTAATTTCGCAAATAATATTGTTGAATTAATCTTGGAATTTCGGAATGCATAATTTTTTAACGAGAAACAATTTCAATTCATTCATTTGTTAAAATCTGCTTCCGTGCTTTTCCCTTGAGTTGATAGTCCTGCTTCCTGATGACTATTTTGGCTGATTCTTAACATACTGCATTCTTTAGGTTGATTTTTATTTTCGAATACTTAATTTTACCATTCACCGTTTATTTTGGTAATTTGCTTTTTACCTTTAACAATAACAGTTTAGGAATGAATAACGCGAGACAATTTAAAATAAATTGAAAGATTCGTAATTTTAATTTTAATTATTTAACGAAATAGTGAATCCATTATTTGAAAATAAAGTTCAAGATTATAAAAAAAACGTAAAAATCAACTTAAGAATACCGTATTAAGTCTAAGTACTAAGAATAAGATTTACTTTCATTTTTAATCAATGACAGAGAATTATTCAAAACATATTTCACAAGATCATAATTAATAAAATAAGTTTTTACTTTTTTCAATTATTCACTTCTGTCGATAAAAAATAAATATCCTCGAGTTTCTTTTATTTCATTTTTAAGGCAAATTTGAACAATTCTTCGTCTTTCAATTTTGATGCGCATCCTGAAACAGTTGTAAAAGCTGACAATATTTTATAAGTTTAAAAATAGATTCTCAATTATTACAAGTTCGAACAAAGTAATCCTCAGTCCGCGTAAAACTGTTCGTAGTTTGCAATGTTTCTCGGACCTTGTTGCAAAATCAGACGAGAGAGAGGGAGAGGGAAAGGGGGGAGAGAGAGAGAGAGGGAGAGAAACAATCGTCAGCTTCTAAAACACATCAGCGATCCATGTCTTGAAGGAAATTTTTTCCTCCGCTACGGCCTACACGCTATTATTCACCACTGAATTACATACACCGAACTTACATTGCTCCATTCCTGGTAGTATTCCTCGCCGACGATTTTCTCCTTCTCGTAGTACTCGACACCGTGCCATAATCCCATTCCTCCAGCGCTCAATAGGCCTGTAAAAAAATTGCTACATTTAACAACCTACATATTCATCGCAGATTTCATCACTCCATAGCTACCATTTCTTATTTTCTAAGTATTTTCATTCGTTGACGTGTATTTCAATTTTATTTTCATTTTCTTTTTCTTTTATTTTGTTCATCGATCAAGGTCAACTGTACATTTAATTCTACTTTTATACCGATAGCAACATAAAAGGAACTTTCTTTTAAACGGGTAGTTTTTTTCCTGAGATAAAAAGAGACATAAATTTGATAAATAAAATTGAAATCAAAACTCACGGTATAAATTAGTATCACGAAATGTTTCAATTTTTGATTGATTGCTAGTATTTTCCATTGTGTTTACAGATCATAATTTCAATATTACTAATTTTCTGTCTGATTTAATTAGTGGACAATTTTATTGTTTATTCTCTAAATTTATATTTTATCTGATTTTTATATCGTAAAAAATAAACGCATTACGACCATTTAAACAAGTTGAATTTTTATAAAACCCTAATTTTTATTAGAGTGAATATATTTAGTTTATCGTCAATTCTTAATTAATTACAATTTTATAAAGTTATCTTATCAATTCTTGCTTAGGTAAAATGTATACTTGATATCTTATAAATTACTACATCTGAAATATTTCATAAAAAGTAAATATGAATATAAAAACGAAGATTATTACAATAATTTAAAAATTACTGCAGTGTAAGCTAATGAAAATTATTGCAACAATTTAAATATTTATTAAATAATATAATATTTTATGCAAACGATTTAAAGATTGTGATTTGATATTTGATAATTATAATTTTTGTTTTAAATATAACTAATAGAATTTTATTTACTTACGATGTAATAATTACATTTTATATATTAATAATCATAAATCATAAAAAAATCACTTTTTACTCATTATTAAAAACGCGAAAACAAATATTGCGAAAAGTAGAATCAAGTAGCTATACAATGTGTTAAAGATCAAATTCTTAAAAAAAATTAACCAGTTTTATTATTCAAATCTACTTTAACCATTTTAAAATAAGCTCTAGAAATTTCAATAAACCGGTTCTTAAATTTATAATAACAATTTTAAATAATTCAAGAAAATAATTTTAATATCGACATTTAAGTATACACTAATAATAATGTTCTATAATTGATACTAAGTGACGTGTTATAAATTTAAGCGGCAAAGATTATCGATTAAATTTGCTTATTAAACAAAGCAAGATAAAAAAGAATTTTTGAATTTTTGGATTTTTGAATAATCTAAATGTCTAGGTAAAGAAATTGTCGTGTAAACTTTTTAATTTTATTGAACGAACATTCAAGATAAGAATACAGGAATTATACAATTGAAAGAAACTGTCGAATTCAACGGAATATTCACTTTGTTATAATTTAAAATTCACTGCAAGGGATTTATAATTTTTAATAACATGTTTATAAAGAGTAGATAATTCTCTAAACAAAACTGTACTTTAAATTTTAGCTTATACCAATGAATTAAATAAAATTATTAGCAATTAATCGAAGGTTCGATAGTGGAAAATAAATATTGTTCTAGTCAACGCGATAAAATTACGATTTTTAGAAAAAAACTTATAAATAAAATTTACAAATAAAATTATGTATGAAAATAATTAAAATTTCTGCTTAAAATTCGATTTGCATAAATTTAACTAACTATTTTTCCAAGTCGAAGTTCGCGAAAAGGGATCTTATTAAATATCGTAATTTACTTAGATAAGATAAGAATGAAGAACTTGTTTCTATAAGATCTACAGAGTTTTTATCATTTTGATGTGGTAGCTCGTTTGCCTTAAGTCAGCGTTCATCGAAACGAAAAAAACAATCTGTAAAACGTAATGATGATAAAAACGTGATCCGGATTTTACAAAGTAATTCGTACGATTGTCGGATCCTTTAATCTCATCGAGTAAACGTATACTTACAAGCTAGTAGCATGAGGATGGCCGTGGCAGTGATGTTGCCGGGTGACCTCTTCCAGCAACCGACGACGCCGGTCCAGAAGGCCGTGAAGATCGCCAAGAAGCCGACCATAAAGAGGGCGATCACCGATCGTCCCATATCTGAGTCGAATCATAATTAACCTCGTTAATAACGTGAAACGTAAAACGTTGCTCGAGCCGATTTACTTTGACAAACTTGTAACTCAAGAACTTTCTGCATACTTCATATTATACGCTTCTTCGGAGAATTTATTATTTACGTCTGTTCGTAAATACTATATAACCTTATTCTTAAAACAAAATACACTTTTCTCGTTATCGTTCGTTTCGTGTTCGTCATTTTTATTCATTGATTAGTAATTAATAATAGCTATCTGTCCATTCAATGTAATATGTTCAATGCGGAATTTTTTTTATAGTTTTACATTATTATGAAATAATATTTTGTCAACTTTTTTCACATTTTAATTTAATAAATAATTTACAATATTATTTGAAGTGTGTGTAGAGACATTTTTTTAAACAATTTTTTCAAATTCAAAATTTAGAAAATAAAGAAAATAAATTTCACTTGACCTTTTACAAATAAAGTACACAAATATTTAATTATGAGTTATCGAAAATTAATCATTGTTTGAAACATTCGGAATTATAGTTTACGAGATTAAAAATTGTTCTTATTATTATAATAATTAGATTATTTTTAAGTAAACAAAAGTTTAGTGATTATTCGTTTAATTTAATTATAAATACATATTGGTTATTTCGTACTTTTGTTCCACACTTAAAATTTCTCGAAATAAATTAAGTTACCGATTTATGTACTATAGTTAAATTTAGAGTTTAATAAATTAAAACTTTTCAAAAATTGATAAAATCATAGGCAATTTCATTTCGCGAGATTTTTTCATGCTATAAAATTGATACGCACAATTGAACGTAAGTATTAGCGATCTAAACTTTCTAAATTCATTTTTCTTTATGAAGAAAATTCATATACTAAATAGCTAATTATATTTAGAAAAATAAATGGCAAATGTATTTGAAATTAAATGGAAATTAAATGGAAATTAAAGAAAAATAGTAATACATAAATCTTATTTTCAATATTAATAAAATAAATTAACGTAATTTCTTTTGGATCTATCGATTTTTAAAAATATGTTAATTTTTAAAATATTTTACATTCTAACTTATCCTTTGAATCGATATTATCTACGGCTTACGGGAAAAACTATGCTCGGTTCCAAAAACTGAATAATAAACGAACACAATATAATGACCATTGACAAGAAAAATGTAATTATTAAGCACATACTGTAGTTGAGATATTTATAAATAAAATGATCACGAATAAGTCCGAAAACTTAAGAGTCTCATCTACAAAGTCATTAAACATCGTGTCTCGGTATAACTACGGCGCGGAACAAAAAGAAAATTTTAAACGTTTGTCGCTCGATGATGGATGAGTAAAAGGTAATCTTCTAATCTATAAATATTAGTCTAATGTCTCAAAATATGCTTACGAAGTCGGGCCATCGCGTCTTCTGAAAAACCTCTTGTCTGGTTCTCTTCATCGGGAATAAAGTAATCGATGTTCATGCAGTGCGTCTCCACCGGGCTTAGATAAATTTCCGCTGTAACAAAAAAAATTATTTGAGGTTTTTGTTCGAAGATTCGTAAAAAGTATACAAAATTCTAAGTCATCGCCTGTCCGCTCTTTTGCCCGCGGTTGTAATTGCAGCGTGAAATCGCGAAAATTCTCGCGAGGTCTAGAAAGCGACAGTAGTGGAAAACTTAATCTTTGTTAGCAATCTCGGAAAAATCGTTAGCTCGGTATGCGCGCACTTTCGGAACTCTGAATTAAGCTGCATCATACCAGAGTAATGAAAATCCATTAAAACTTAAAGTGGATAGCATTAAAATGTTGTTCTATATTTCAATGTCGCTTGCATGTTCCAAATACGACGCCTGAGGCACGAGAGAATTTTCTTGATGAGAAATTAATTTTTTTCCCGTGTTTTTTATTTTCTTCCATTAAGACTTTTATTTTTTATATGGTATTCCATATTTAAAGAGATGCGAATGATTTTGACGTATGATTAATTAAGAACATCGTTATTAATGAATGCGATTTAAAAATATTTTTAGTTAAATAAAATTCACGGTTTTTTGTCAAGGATTAAAATTAGTTTTAAGATGTTGATTCGATGTCTGCAAAATGTTGATCATCAGTATTTAATCATTAGTAGTAAATACGTCGTTTCAATAATTTTAAAACAAGTGATAAAATGTAGGCTTTAACATTTACTTGAAATTTGTTATAACTATAAATAAAATATTTAGACTTTGCAAAAATTGATAAATTTTGTTGGTCCATCGGTTCTTCAAATTGTTTAAATATAAATTATTATGGAAGATTAAATTTGGTAAAGGATAATAACACTTTTCAGGACTGTAAGTGATAATTGTGACGTCAAATTTGAATAATCGCTATTAAAAATGTTACACGATTCAGGCTGGTAGATTAAAGCGATCAAATTGAAGTATTCAAAGATCGTAACTAACTTACATTGATACTTCGTTGTATAATTTATTAATCCTATCATCTATATATTCATATTTTATATTTCATTTATTCTTTAATAATTGCAACTCATAAATTATTTTTCTAAAAAATCAGCAAAAATATATGACATAAATGTAATTATACGACAGTTCCAGTAGAGTTCAAAATCATAAATTTTATCTTTGTTTAAGTTCAATTTTAGAAAGTTATAAAAGTATTTTAGTAAAACTTGCAGCAATTAATTTTATCGAGTCAAAGATTTATTCGAGTCACATGCTCGTTAAATTAAAATAGGTAAATCGAGCTTTCATTGATTATCTTTTTAAAACATATAAATAAATTTACATCCACTTAGATTATAATAAATGTAAAATTGAAAATTATCGGTTCAATTTTGCTTTAAAATTTGTATCATTAATATATATTTTATAACGATTAAAAAATCAAACAGCGATGCACTGCTCAAAATAAATTTACTAGCTTACGCGAAAAACTTACAAAGTTTGAAGATATTAAAAATCAAAGACAATTCCCACCTTGACTATGAATTTCAAAACAAGACCTTTCACCGATATAAGCAAGGCGAACCGAGATAAATTGCATTGCTAAGAGGTTGCAAAACATGCAAAACATGCAAAACATGCAAAACATGCAAAACACGCCGATCTTTAGCAAACTCAGGAGAGGCAAGTCATGCATACGCGTTCGGAAAAGGAGACATGCTCTTTTTGATTATAATTATCCTCGTTCATGCAGAAGATGCGCGGGTGCACTTCTTCTGTGTCATCAAAGGGAAATCAATGGGAAATAAAGTAGGCGGTAGGTGGTACGTAAAACCGATAAAGAAACCCGCGGTCGAGTGGGCGACGATGACGTTGCGACGCAACGCGTCGGCTTACTTACGTCAAGACTGGGGATGGAGAAAAACAAAACAGAGTCGAGGTACTTCGAAACACGTTGACTTCCTTCAAAATTAAATCGCTCCTTCGAATTCGAAAATTTTATGCGCTACTCGATACTAAGATTCGTGTGTTTAATTAACGGAATTTTCAAAAACCGCTCGTTATTATGCTCAGCTTCACGGTGGAAGATATACAGCTTGTAACTTCCGTTATCCCGAGCCGACACTTCGCGAGCGCTGCTAATAAAATGGCGCAGAACTACACAACAGATATGCTACGCAACTAACAGCCAAATTAAGATAAAATCGGTTTTCCCTACTAAATTAATCATTTTCGTTCTATCGAAGCGATACCTCTTATCTTTCATCCATATCCAAACTTACACTTTTGCTTGAATTATCTATTCGCATCTTATTTTGGAATGACGCGTGCCTGATCAATGTTCGTTTATCGACTCGTTAAAATAATCTAAAGTTAATTTAAAAATGACAAAATTACCTTTGTTAATTGATGACATAACTATTAGAGATGTTGTTATATTATACGTACGTGGTTTATATTATTGCGTACGTTGATAAATTGCGATACAAGATGTGAACAATTATACAGATTCACAAATCGTGACTCTCGATATCGACTCGAACAAATTAAATTTCTATTTTCAAAAATGTAAAGGAAAGTTTACAAAAAATTAAGAAATTAGTGATTCGTGAAGGATGCTAAGGATCGAGATGAATGATCGGTGAAAGAACATCGGTTTTAAATATCGGGTGTGATAGAGAAGACAAGCGGGTAGCGAATCGATTCTACAGCCATATATATATATATATATATATATATATATATATATATATATTAGTGAGCAAGCCTCGAGCTAACTATCAGAAATGTTCCCACCGACTAAACAGGACACATCCCGTGTCAGCGATCGTGGAACATTACAGGTATATTCCGAGCATCCTCGACGACTACGACCCAGAATGCGAGGCTCGCCTCTCCCCTGAACACATGGACGTACGCACACGCGTTCGTCGAAGGAAAACCACGGATCCGAGAACGAGTCACGGCCGAGATACTGTCGGGATCGCTTTTCTCTTGCTCGCTCGCACATTTATAGAACGGTACTTCGCTAGTGCGATCGACGGCGCCACCGAGCGGCCAATCTCGCAAGGTAGTTGCAAGTTATTAGCTTCTGTGTAACTATTCTCGCGAGTCTTGAATACGAGCAGCAGTTTCGATTATCGGACACCGACGGCTCGAACATTCCAATCGTGCAAGTGGAACGACGAACGACTTCTGGCCGCTGTCGGTAATTATTACGTGCATATCGACCATTGCTTGTGTTGCGAGAGGTATTTGCTTTTTCAACAACGACATTAGGTTATACTCCTTACTCTGACATAAATTAAAATTCGAACAAGGGTCAGTTTTACGTTTGGTCCAATTGCATAGGGAGTGCCAAAATTTGTACCGATTTGAAAACAAAATTGCATAAGTTATCTTTAAAAAATAAACGAATTATTTTTATTATTTCATTCTAAAAAATAATATTAATAGTTCAATTACTTAGAAGTTTTAGGTATTGGAACAATATGTTAAATAAAATGTAATAATTATTAAACTTTGATTAGTCATTTAAAATAAATAGGAATATTTTTGAATAGCTACATTAGCTTAATGAATTATTTTATATTCTAAATTTACTTGTATGTTTATATCAAACAAAAGAAAATAATCGTTAATTTTTTAAGTAAATTTAATCATAAGTTATTCGTTTAAAAGGTGGCAACAGAGTTTGAAGAAAGCGTGACCGGGAATTGGATGTAAGTGCGAATCGATGCACGTTTTTCTGCATCTTTCTTTTTTCGAATATTTAAATTCATTTGAGAAGAGATTTTATATATTTTGAATAACTGGATGAAAATGTTTAAAATTAAATTAATTAGTCAATAGATGTTGTTTTTTTTTATGTAAATAAGTTACTATTTCAAAACATAAAAGAAGCTTTTAATTGCTATAAAATTTTAAATTAGTTACTGGGAAAGCTATGCTAATTTATGTAATATTTATTCTTATGCCATACAAGACATTAATTAAAATTAACGAATAAAAATAGAAATTATTCCAATTGTTCAAGTGAATGCAAATAAACTACAATATACGGGATAAATTTGTTTGGAAAAAATATTTTAACATTATTTAATAATCCAAAATCATTATTTAATATTTATAGTTGTTAAAATTACTTATTATGTTAAAAAATGTTTAATCATACTATTATAAGTCTTAAAAATTTGTAGAAAATAGTTATTTGTTACAAATTCATAAGTTTAATACGATGAAGTTTTACATTTCAAATAAGCTATAAAACTATTTTAATGGAAATAAATTTTGTAGTTAAATATAATACTTTTATTACATAACAATATAATTAAATTGTATTAAACATAAAATAATATAACAATGTATAAGATTAAATTTAAAATGGTGAAAATTATTAATTTTAAATTCTGCACGTCTTTTAAAAAGTGTTATTATTGTTAATAATAAATAAATATTATAATAGTTATAAAAGTTTTATTTCTATTGAAATAGATACAATTTTGATTCATTATTTTCTGATAAAAATTTTTTCTGTATATCTTTTTTCTGTTATAAACCTTAATTAAGGAATAGTAATGACGATAATTTTTTCGAGAGAATATGAATTCAATAATCAAATATACATGAGAGAACAATATATATACATGGGAGAAGTTATACGTTCACATCAAAAAGTAGGAATAGAAATCAAGGACATATTGATTTTTACTCTCAGATATAAATATTGAAACATGTTAGATATTTACTTTTAATTACAAATTTTTTTTTGAACAATTATATACACAATTTGTATTTATTTGGATAATTAATATTATTAAAAATAAATAATATATATTAATTTCTGCTTGAGGTGTAAGATGTATTCGAATGCTCACAAAAATGCATTGATTTTATTGGTTAAGCAAGTTATTTTACATTTTTTTAATAATAAATATATAAAAAAGAGTTCTTTTATATGTCCTGAATAGCAATATTCAAGAGCCATAAATTCAAAATAAAATGAGCATAAATTGCAACAGCATTTTTATTAAATAATAAATATGTGGTATTCTTACGATTATCTTTGCTCTAATCAATTTCTCTAAATAATTATAAAAAATTGATTAAGTGATAATTATTGAGATTATATTGAGAAGTTACTAATATATCTTTAAATTATGGATAAATTAAAATTAGTTTATTAATAAAAATAGAGTTAGTCATTTTACTTGGCCAAATTTTTATATTATTTATGCTGCAATAACACATAACGTTACCTTAAAGACGATCACTTCAGTAAAACATAATGTAGAGATGAAATCTTTAGACAATTTATCTACAGGATGCTGTTAATTCAAAAAGTCATAAAATAATTAATCGGAAAAGTACTATGCTTTAGGTTTACTGAAAAATAATTGTGTTCTTATTTTTTAAAGACTGCATAAATAATTTTAAGTTGTACAATAAAATACAGGCTTAATAAAATTACGAAGATTAACTATTTGTCTACGAATAAACAACTTGCATCATCTTTCCTATGAATAATTAAAAAACTCTTTATTTTCTAGTGATATAATAATATTGAGATAACAAGTTTATTACGTAAATATTAATAAAAAATTAATTTCTATCGGTGGTACTTGGTTTACAAGTATCGCGACGTTTCACAAGAAACTCGTCGATGAACTCATTAAGATAATTACTTTGGAAAATTATGTATCAATGAAGAACACGAATTATTATTATTATCAATGCGTACTATAAAAGAATTGTATTTTTGTCTTCGATCGATTAATTTTCTTAAAATATTGGATATCGATTATCGAACGGTAATAGAATCTTTAACACAATATTGGAATAATATTCCAATGCATATATGCAATTTTTTTACCAATAATAAAGTATTTTCTAGAAAATAAGCATTGTAAATTTAAAAGAAACAGTCATCGATAGAAATACAATCTTGTCTAATCTTATTCATTTTTGTAGCGAGTTAGAGGAAAAGTTTCGAGGACAAACGCTAGGGGCGCCTAAAAGAAGAAAGTAGGCTCGAACGTACGAGGCATCGTTAAAGTAAATAATCCAACGAGCAAAATGATAATTTTGCTTTTTTCGCTCGGTCGGGCTCGAATTTCACCGTGCATAGTTGCATTTTGAACGATGGTCGCGCGAAACATCGTCAGCCTCGGTCTTCCCTCATCGTCGAGTTTCATGTACACGTAGGTACAGCTGCGAGGAAACGGCGGTGCGTTCTTTTGCTCGAAACTAGAAAAGAAAGGCACGAGAACTGAAAGCCGAGTTATAGCGGGTATACAGTTATACCACTGCGAGTCAACGATCTTACGCGGCATGGTGCCGAAGTCTCTGCTTGCGGTTGCCTACTTTAGGCGAAACTGGATTTTCAACCACCGCTGCCGTCGAGGTACTCTCCGATCTTTTAACGTCATTAGCAATCACGATTACGGGAACGTACTCGTGTTTTGATTTCCCGAAGCTCGTTGCTACGGCCACAACTGCCGACGAGTCTCCCCGATCGAGGAACGCTTACGAGGATGCCCGGCGGAACGAAAGCCACGTCGTCGAGTCTTCAACGTTCAAGTGTGCGCTTTTACGGTCTTTGCTATTGCCTAGGCGAACTAATCCGTTCAGCTTAAATTGGTTCCGATAAAACTATGTTCGCGAGCTACGCTGACGATCGCTATCTCCGAATACACAGTTACGTATACGTAACAGCTAAGAAATAACAGACACGGTAGCTTTTGCTATGAGAAAATATATCGAGAAGGAATTATCGCATCTTTGGCTTTGCAGAAGCGAGAGGTGACTTCGTTGCATTTTTTGGACGATAGTCGTGAGAGATCTTATACGATTGATAACGACAACAAAGAAATATAAACGTCGATGATATTGACGAGCTAAGCAATGAATATATACAATAACGCGAATATGGTAGATCCACGATAAGATCTGCAATTGCGGCGTACATTGTAATCGAGAATAAACAGCGAGCGAAATACACTCGGCGGATGCAAAACCTACCGAAAGTACGCGGCTTTTATTAATAAGCAAGAGAATTAAGTACCGAGACGGTAGATTAGTTTGGCGAATAAAACTTTCGGGCTAAAAGAAACAAAGAATGCCGTGTAGGCTGCGATTCGAACAACGAAAGCACGTTCCTCGAGCGTACCCCCACGGCTAATTGCATAGTCCGTAGCGATAATCCGAGTATGAGGTGGGGAGGCACGATACGATACGAGCTCGGTACCGAAACTGCGCCTCCAGCGACAAAAGCTCGTCCACGGATGCCACGAGCCGCAACGTTGGAAATACTTTACGAGCTAGGCGATTGTCCCGTTGAGAAGCGGTCGGCTACTCAATGGCTCGAAAGACGCACCAAACGCCCGATTTACCGTTGGCTTTGTTCGCACTAGTGGGAAGCACGTATACGTGGCGCGCGCGCATTTTTATGCTCGAGCCTTATCGGTTTCGGCATTCCGCTAAGGCGTTTCCGGTTGGAGGTTCAAGCCAACAACCGCTTCCGTTCCTTTCGGACGATCGCGGACGCTCCCGTTGACCTTGATGAGCTTCGTCGAGGCGATGAACCACGAGGAGCTTTCGACCTTCCACCCCTGTCGACCCTTCCTCCTTGATCCCTCCTGCACCGCTACCGAGCTTATTCTCGTTTCCAGTTACGAAAAATCCGCCGTTATTGTGCGCAAAATTAAAAGTTTACGTTGTTAGCAACATTTTTTTTAGAACGGTTTTCTCTTTTCGTATTTCGAAAAGAATTGCCGTTTCAATATTTCGATATTCCTTTAATTTATTATGAACCCTTTAAGTGGAATGATAATATTTATCGTTATAACTGTGATGAATTGTCTTATTAAAAGCCTTCGAGTTTCGCCTACAACACCTTTACATTAGCATAAATCCTTGATAAAACTAAACAAACGTAAAGACGATTATGAAATACGTTATCCATTACTCTTTAAATTCTACATCAAAGCGAGAACTTACTCTGTTTCATTTACCGAAATGATGAACATTGGCAAGGAGTTCATTTTAGAAATAAGTCCTGGCGAATAAGCTTTTTAATTAAAAAAATTAGAGAGCATACGTCGTAACCTATATATCTTAAAGTTAGTACATTGATATAGAGACGAGAAAAATTGTGTGGGCATTCCGGAATGATGCACCATAGACAATGGCGAATAAGCGAACCGTTGATGTCGATAATTTATTTAAACCTTGTGTCTGTGTAATGGAGTCGGAGAATAAAGAACTCGCTAGAAGTTCACGATTTTGTAAGACTAGTTTACCAGCTGTCGCTACACGAATAATTTCGCATAGAATTTTGTATAGCAGACTCTTTCATCTTTCTCACGAAGAATCCAAAACTTCCGGAGTATTTCATGACGCATCTCAAATGTGTTTTTAACTTTCTCTCAATTTCTTTAAGAATATTCGATGCAATATAAACTTTTAAATAAGGATCGAATAATACATTTGTTATTTAAAATACGTTAATTCTAACTTATGGAAGGTTTCGATCTAATAGACTTAAAACTTATCCGTGTTATTTATTTAAAGAGCAGAAGATATTCGAGAGCTGTGAATTCATTTTCCGGTGATATTTTTTCATAAAACTATGTATAAAGAATGATATACTAGAAATATTATCCAAAATATAATCACAAATTTATCATTTTTTGTGATGACAGTTAGCTGATTTTAAATAAAAATCTTATTATATACATGCCTACATAATTAAATTTTGAAGGAAAAAGTCTAATTACTAATTTTCAATATTCTAAAATAAGAGACATAGATGTTTAAATTAAATTGTTTTAGTATTTTTTTTCAAAAAATTTGTTTTTAAAGTAAATAAATGGATTAATTATTAATTCGATAATTCTTAATAATTTTCTTATTTTAAATGTTACTTTTTCAATGGTACAGTTTTTTATGACGGTATATGAATTATTTAAAAATATTTCGTAAAGTTTAACAATAAAATAAAGAGCAAGTATAGGTACAAAAGTTATGTCTGATATAAATTTCTCGATAATTTTTATCGGAAATTCTTTTCCTGCGATAATAATTTTATTCCGATATTTTCATTATTATACAAATTTCGATTAAGATTGTGGATTCCGTAAATGTTAGAATAGAACGAATAATATTATAGCAAAATAATTAATTTATCCATGATAAAGTTATTTATAATAAAAAAATCGGACATTTTCCGAACGAATAAATAATAATTGAAACATTAAATACGACCTGCATACCATTAACCATATTTGTCTACGATTAACTTATACGGAAGAACGCAGCTTCCGTTGCGCTTAAAAATTATAATATTATAGACATCTGTGTTTTTCATTTTACATAACATTTAATAGTGGTCTATAACGAGAAAACTTGTGAAGAAATCTTTTTATCGTTGTCCAACAAATATTGTGCCTTATACGCGTTCATGTTACGTTCTTCATTTTTAAAATCTAAGGAAACTCTCTTTAATCACTATTGTTAAAATTAACGAAGATATAAATTTAATAAATATAAAGTTTATCGCGTAAATAATAAGTTATAGTGTTATTTTTATGTTCAAGTCTTACGTCGAGGCGAATTCAAAATGTAACGGTTCAAAAAATTTTACAAACAATTACAACGAATTATATAATATGCGAATTTAATGGTATTGATATGTATGTACGTTATATGTCACGTAATCTTTATTTTAATAAAATATCGATAAACTTACTACGCATAACTAAGCTCTTTAATTATGGTTTTTAATATCGAGAAAAGGTGGAATTTAAAAAGGTATTTTAATAATATAAAAAATATCTTAAGCGATAAATGATTTTCATCGCTATTTTCACGCAAGGCTTTGTTATATTTTAGTTATATCTGGGCCTTGAATCGCTTGATACGAACACTTTTCTTTTTCTCTCTTTCATATAAATCCCAGGAAGACGTTAATTCTCATGTAACAACGACGGTTAGCGATCCACTAAAAGTTGCATATCCGTAGAGCTCAAGCATGACAGCGTCCGTAGACTTCGAAGACGGAAATTTCTTTGGTGAGATTTCGCTTGCACCAGCGAAATTTCTCTACGGTAATTAAATATTGTTCAGCGCAGTTTAATTTTCTTCCTATTACATTTATAAGCAATATTATCAATGGGAGTATATTTTCGAAAGAAGTCAATTGTCTTCGATAATGGTGCATAGAATACGGTGTAAAAAGAGTATCTGCCTAATTATATCTAACTTGGTTCTTTTATTACGAAATTATACGAATTTTGATTTTTGAAACTACACGTTTTACATATTATTTCAATCGAACGTACTTTACTTCGTAGTTGAAAAACATAATTCTTTTAATTGGAAAAGTAACATTTTTTTAATATTCTCCTTCGATTCTTTTATTATCTACATAGAATGAATTTGTTACCGTTACGGTTAAATAATTTTTTTTTACCGATGTAAAATAATTGGGGGTGGATGAGGTAGTAGTCGGAACGATGAAACCGTTAGAGGTACACCAACATCCGATGATTTAGATCTACGTACATGCGGTATTTATAATGTTCAGAGAGATCAAGAATAAAAGATCTTTGGTATTCTATGGATTTTATATGATTGAGAAACTATACAAACCTCGCTTGTATTTTTATTTGGTTCTATAGTGTTTTAAAAACCAAGATTTGCTCGACCACAATGTACTTGTAATAAAACCGAGTATTCGATGTTTGATCGAACGGATTCAAATCACATTTAATTATGTTTAAACAAAAATATTTTCAAAGCCTATAAATTAATTTTTATATAATATATTTCAGTTTTAGCAAATACGATTTCGAGATAACTAAATTGCTTAAATGTATGCAACCTTAAGTCATATTTCTTCTAGTAAATCTAATATTCAACGTGTAATTTATATTATTATTACATTTTTTATTCCAATTTTTTATTTTTACTATTATTTTTTTTACTATACTTTTATTTTACTAGCATTATAATTTATTTAGAATAATTTTAAGATTAAACTATTGAAATCAAGATTATAGTAATATTTTTCAATCAGAGTTTAATTTTTTTTAAATGTTCTTGATTAAAATATATGCATTATTTAATGTTATGTGGTTCGCATAATTTTTGATAGACATTTATTATTTCACACATTATTATGATCAATATGAAAAGACGCATCGGTTTAGAACCAAATAAGATAGATTATAAACGGTATCAAAGAAGAACAGAATGTGACTATAAAGTATCTACAATAATCAGGTCAATATTGTAACTTTAAAAATCGATTTTTTATTTATATATACTTATTGTTTTATTATTATATATATTTGACATACTAGTTTAAATCAGAAGTGATGATAATATAAATAATATTTTGATTAATGTAGAAAGAAAGTATATTTATATGAAAACGTTTTTTCATTTTTTAGTACTACTTTCACGCGAATAAAATATAGGTCACATTAGAAATGTAAAATTTGATTAATTATTTCATATTCTTTTAATTAAATATGAAATTATAAATTTGAATCACGAAAAATATAATTTAAATTAGTTACTATTTTTAGTAGTAAACCAGTTTTCTGCTAACCTAATACTTGATATCATAAATTCATTCATACGTTCATTAGCGATTTCCTTTGAATTTTAAGATTACAAACTTATAAATAAGAGATAAAGTCAACTTGTTTAATAGTTGAAAACAAATATATTATTTATACATAATATATAAGATTACAAAGATTATAATATTAGCAATAGATTATATATAATATGTAATAAAGATAAATTCATCGTGAATTACATCAATGATACATCACTAAATTCGAGAAATTATTATATAACACTAATAGCAAAATATCACATTAGAACGATAGCTATGTTTTTATGTTGATTTTCCCACTGAACTTTAGACCCGAATCATCAATCCAGTGATTAATTTTGACAACATATGTGATAAAAATGCAATAGAAAAAATAAAATAAAGAAAAAATTTCGTTCATTAGTATATTTTATGATAGCTAAATTTAAATATACTAATAAACTTTCGAAATTTGAAATTGCTGATTCAATACGGTCTACTTTTTTTGCCAACTATGATTAAATCAAAATAAAGACTATTTTTCGAAAATCTATAATATTAGATTTTTTATTTTTATCATCGCTTATACAATTGGAAGAAAAAAAAGTTGAAGATTTACTTTTTGATCTTAAATTTATGTATTAATCACAATTTCTTATTTTATCAATGTTGCTAATCGAGTATTTGAAGGTATATTTTTTAAAAAATAGATTTAATGCATTTAATTTGAATTAAAAACTGTAAAGATAAAAAAATATGGATATCAGTATAAATATCAACATTTTTAAATTATAAAATTTAACCTTATATTTTTAATTTACTATTATTTAATTTGAAAGACAAAAATAAATATTTGAAATTAGAATCAAGAAAGTTATTTAAAATTCTAGTTATTTTAAAACTCGTATATATAAAATTTCATATACATAAATTGAATAATGTAAAACATTAATAATTAGACATAATTTTTAATTATTATTATATTATTATTATAATTATTATATATTTACTTATCCTTTTTTTGCACTTTTTTGTAATAAAATTCATCAGTTTTTTTAAAAAACAAATATTTATTCAATAACGTACGATAATTTAGCAAATTTTTAAATCAATTAATCGATATGTTTTAAGTTATTTTCTAATTTATAGTTTTACTAAGTAATACGAGTTTACGAATTCATTGATTAGTATTTTTATAAGTCTTGTAAGAATAATAAAAATAATTTCGATGCGTTTATAATTTATATTTTTTGCATTAAAATTACTAAGTAAGATAATATTATATTTCATGGAAAAATTGAATCTTTTAAATATAAAATTTTTCTTATAAAATCTCTAAAATCCACCATTTTGGCATTATAAATCCCAAAATTCCGAATAATAAAAAAAATTAAATTAAGATAAGTAAATACTTATGGTTTATCAAATATGGTTTTACGCAATAATAATTAATTATTTTTATTAAATGAACCTTATTACTTCATTTTTTCTGATTTTAGTCGCTTTCCGAATTTTAGCGAAATACTCGAAAGTAACTCTCGACGCAGTGACTTTCAAAAAAGCATGAAAGTAAACTTCATTTCATTTCATGAAAGCATGAAAAAGGTGGCGTATAAAAAGTTTAATCATGTAAGACGAATTCTCCTTTTAAAATACAATAATCAGCTATTGTTTTCATAAATCTATCTGTAACCCGGTTAAAATGCCACGTTGACGTAAATTAACTTAAACCTCTGAGACATGTAAGGCATCAACTTTTCAAGTACATCTTCTTTTTCTTTTACAAATCGTCGCCTGCAAAATATATATGCAAGCGCGGAACTTTCACTTGCACGAGTACTGCTTGAAGAAAAGAAAAATTTAAAGGAAATATTCGCATTGATTACCGTATGTCATTATGTGCCCGAGCTTCGAGCAACGTAATTTCTTTTTTGAAACCAACGATTATTATCGCTTCGCTTATTACAACTGAACGGCATGGCTCGTTTTCTTTTTATTTGTAAACAAATTCATTCAAATTTCACTTGTTCGCACGTCAGATAATTCGTAAGCATTCAATTTCTTTTTAAAGTTTTAACGCAATCGATACATTTACAAAAGCCTTTCATTCAGAAAAATCGCATATTTGACGTAAAAGCTGGGGTGTACGATTTATTTATTAGCAAACGACTTGCAATGCAAATCGGTTAATTTTTTTTTGTAAAATAATAAATATCGTTCTACTGAAAAATACGAAAAATCTTTGATATAAATTTTTATTCAAATTACGAGCTCGTATGTATACATTTGCGTATATTTTTAAGGAATATCATATTACTGCGTAAATGATGCAATATATTGAAAATATGTATAGCTATGTACAAATTTTTTTTATTGAATAATACGACACAATAGTAACTATCATTCAAGGAGGGAAAAGTCCATGAGCCTTATTCGTGACGGCTTATATATAGAGTGGATCCGATCTAAACGAAAGAAGCCGAGAATAAAAATGGAAAAGTAACTGGATAGTTCGATCTTTCACTTTGGCATTTCGAGTGCAATATACATATTTCGCGTAGAAAGTCGAGTGTACGTGTGCATATACAGAGAGACTCCCTTACCGTGTCGGCTTCTCATCTCTCTCCGGTGAGAGGCAACTGCATCGAACATTTATGATTTTTTTCCTCGTCACCAAGCGCAGGATAAAGATCGTGAAATTACTCTGCGCTCAAAAGTACTGTTAAATAACCTTTAAATTATAGACAGTCGCACTGCGATATATAAACAGTGCAGATAAAAGTATTTAAATTTTTTTTAATTTATTTTCAGATCTGTTTTAGGTAACTTTATCAAAATTATAAAATATGTGTATTCGATAATTACGCGTTGTTTATAAGTTACATTAAGAAGGATAGATCATTGGTGTATGAAAAATTACAATTACCGTAGCGGCTTCACTTATTATTTTAAATTTTTCACTTTTCTAATAATATTAGCCTAACGATCCGTTTCGCATGTATGTATAAAATTTTATCAGTACTATGTTCTTTCACTTGAGTCCCACTTTATTTACTTGTAAATTTTAATTTAAATAAATTTTTATTTATTTTTGGGTATAATAAATTAAAAAATTTTGTATCGAATTATATTATTAAAAACTTAGAAAATACTATTAGCGATAAACAAATTGAATTTTTGAAATTTGTAAATCGATTATTATTTTCATTTCAAATCATCGAATAATAATTTTAAAAAATTTTCCACTATATTGATAAATCATATAAAAAATATAGACGATATTTTATAAATCATAAATAATACTTTGCTTAATATTAAACATATCGAATGCAAACAATTTTTAAATTAATAAACGATCGATTGCACTATTAAAATCGATAAATTTTTTTAATAAATCGTGCACTTATTTATAAATTGTAATGGATAGAAAAAAAATTCAACAGAAAGTAATCGTATCGTACCTACGATGAAAAGATATTTAAAAACAATTTCATCCGGCTATCCATCAAGCATTTGATGCTGAAACTAAACACGCACAATTGGATCTCATAAACTGATAGTTTACATATTAAAAAAATATATCAAATCAACAAAAATTTCAAATATTTATTTTGAAATAGTACGATAAAATCATTATTGGTGCATAGTCTACGGTTTACTAAAACTTAATTTTTAACATTATTTCAATTATTCATAAATTTAAAAGTAATTACGATTATGAGACGTAAATAATTTCAAATAAATATAGCTGCTTGTCTTTCATGAATTTAATGTACATTTTTAATACTGTAATCTATATTAATCTATATTTTGGTGATTAAAAACTATAAAGTTTTACAATAGACAACGAGTTTCAATTTTTATACAAGAAAAATACCATTGAAATAACATTAGTCTTTTTCTTCGCGACTTTCAAAATCTTTATTGTCTAAAAATCTCATTATCGCGAATTTCTAGGATCTCCTAAAGCGTAAAAGAGTCTAGGAATTTTGTACAAGTACTTTATGATATATATCTTTATTAAATTTGCTTTAACCTTTTAGTAAATTTTGATATACCAATAAATCATTCTTTTGAAGACAGTTTCTCGCGAATCTATTTAAATTTAAGAAAAACTATAACAATTATGTCAATGCATTGACAAAAATGTATGCGCCCATTCTTCTGTGGTTCAAAAGATGCGGCTTTGCGAATAGATTTAAAAAACAAGGATAAATGAACCAGGAATACCTAAGAGATCAAGCGCATTTCGAAAAAAAACCGTATTTATCTTTGCAAGGTTGCCTACGCATCCTGAGCATCGCGCAACGCAAATACCCATACTTGTAACGAAGACGCGGACACGGTAAATCACTGCTGTAATTTATGGACTGTGTCAGTGTTGCCACGCAATTCATCGCCAAGTGTAAAGGCTTTCCTTATGAGCAAATGCACTCACTTCGGCGACGCGTGCGCGCATATTGTGTGCGTTACGCGGTGCGCAGGTTTCGTTGAGTTAAGGGGGAAAGGAACGAGGCTGCAGTAACGATTATCTCGGCACGTCTGGCGCTTAGGAAAGGATGTATTTATTATTAGCTATATATACTATATATATATATATATATATATATGCGGAGTTCGTTGGCTTAGCTAAGAAAAAACACCGTTATACAATAGATCTTCGATGATTAGTACTAGTTCACGTTTAAAAAATAACATTAACATGTGTAAATGACAGGTGCTAGTAACTTATTATAAATTAAAAGTTTACTTTTCGGTTCTATAATATCGGGTCAGGATTTATAGTTTTATTAAATTTCTAGAAATGCATATGCGTGAATTCAATTATCTTCCAAGTTGTGTAAGTAAAATTTCTTTAACGAAACGAATTATACCTGAAGGGGGTCGGTCCTTTGGATAACATATCCTGAACAGTCCTTGTGTTCTCGTGTAGTAATAGTACTTCGTGTTCATTTGTTCTATTACATATCGTTGATCGGGCTGTTTCAACGCATATTGCTGTAATCAAATAAATACATTGTCGGTTATTTAAAAATAAAAATTATTCCATGTAATCTAAGACTAAAAATTAATAATTGTATAATATATAAATACTTGAAAATATAAAATAAGGAAAATAACTGGTCTTGTTATAATTGACGGTTCATCGAAGTATCTATAGAAAATAAAAGAGTTAAAAAACTAATTGTAATAAACTAATTGTATGTGATGACGGATTAAATTTCTAAGTCATAGGTATATAGTATATTTGGGTCTGTTTTTATAAAAAAATTTTTTATTTATCTTATAACCCAAATCAAATCATTTCACTGTATTATTAGCTTATATCCAATGTTGAATCGTACCTGCATACATGTGGAACGAAAATTCATTTCATCGTGTGTAGTACTGATGAAAAAGAAGATGCCTTATCACGTTATCTAATAGAAAATTATAAAACGTCATTTAAGGATGTTTTTAATTATAAACTACAGTTTAAAGTCTAAAATTTCAAGTTAAAGGTCTAGAGAAAATCTTTTTGATTTTTATTTAAGTTTGATAAATTATTTATCCATTTAAATAAACCCAATTGATTCAAATGATAAAAAGGATCGATATAAAAATTTATTAAAATTTTCTCATAAGATTACAAAGTTTATTTAATAGATGAAACTATATGTGTAAGTGTATTTATATATTATTTTTTAAAGAGAATTTAAAAAATTTTATTTTTAAAATAGCTGTAATTGTCATATTAATCGTAATATTAATCATACTGTTTATATATTTTTAGATTTTTAGGAAACTAAAAGAGAGAGTGTTTTAAAAATCATCTAATAAATCGCCCTGTTTGGTACTGATCCGATTAACTAATGAAACTAAATTAGAAAAGCAGATTTTAAACTTACAAAAAAGGAAACACAGAAACATAACTATGAAGAATCAAGTCTGCTATGTCAATAAAATAAATCTTCGCTACAGACCAAATCAGCGTTGGAAAGCATTTCTCGAGTAATTCGCGAAATCAATTCGATTCAGTAGTTACGTGGTGCACTGATTCTTATTTTTTTCTATTTTCCATGAGCTTTATTACGTTTTTTCATTTTCTTATTCGCCTCTTTATTATTATGAGAAAATAGAAACGAGGAATGAGTTCATATAATGACTCGAGAAAAGATGGTATCAGCTTCTAGGAACGTGTTTTTATAGGATTGTTATTAAATTTTCCTGACAAGGAAAAAACAAAAAATGAATTAAAGAGGAAGCGCATATAACAGAAGAAATATAATATGAAGGATTGTAAATAGCTGAGTAGCAACATACTATTTTTATAATAGGTATAAAATAATTTTAATGAAATTTAATCATTAATAATCGACAATATTATACGTAATTTAAAAAATATATTTATCTTATTTAACAGATGTTATTTTAATTAAAAGAATCTAACGCAATCGATTCAACAATTCCGTATATTGCAAATATTATAATGGCAAATATTTAAAAAAAAATTTCAATCGATTTTTGTAATCAATTTTTAAAAATCCCAAAGGATTAAATGGCATTTTGAAATTTAAAACTTTAAGTAATATAAGCGATTGTTAAATAGCTATAACAGCGAGAATTAAAGTACGAAAGGAAAAGTTTAATAAAAAATTGTTGTTTTGAAAAACAATTGTTTTTTAGGAACTATTATCTTTTATATATTATACATGACTGCTTTTCTTATTATATATATTTAAAATTTTACTTCTAAATTATATGTCTAAAAATTAATGGAAGATTATTTTATTTAAATTTTTTTCGTTTGTAGAAGTATCGTTTAAAAGGAAAGTAATCATAACCTAAAATATAACTTTTTTTTGTTCAAGAATAAGAATTTTTTACTATTAACATAAATGAGCCAAGTAACAAAACATTAGAGGATTCATGTAAAAGAATTTGTTTTAGTGCATTAGCTGTAAATAATACTATTTCCTAAATTCAGTATTTTCATTATTTAAAACGATTATATTTTGTAACATTTTTGAACAGTAAAAGAAATACATAAGAATGGAAACTTAAAACAAAAGTGACTAAAAATATCAAAAAAAGAGTAAGTTTATTTATTATGAGAAAGAATAAGTAATAATAAGACTATCTCACGTAAAACCATAAAAATAGATCTACACGACTTACGACAAATAAAGCGAGTGAAAGTTACACGATGTAACGTCGCTCTGCGATAAAAGGTTAAAACTAGGACGAATTGTTAATAATAATCAGTGATAAAAGAAATTAATAAGTATGAAATAAATACGCGTGTGGGCGTATGAGCGCGTATATGTGGAAGGCTCGAGTAAAATAAATAGAAATATTTGCGGTAATACAACATAGGTTTGTTGACTCATATTCTTTCTTGTCAATCATACGAGCCGCGGTCTCCTCTAATTACACCGAGCTCCACAGAAGAACGTATGGATGTACTTACTATCCTAATGATGCATCGTTTCGCGTAACATGGGTAACCTGTGCCATGCCATATGTATGACGAGTCGCACGTTAGTGAGCTTGGTAAGAAAAAAGAAACGGCGGCATACCGTTGGAGGAAAAAAGGAAAGAAAAATAGGGAAACTGAGACGACAACGGAAAGCACGCGAGGAATATTTCAAGATTTAGTACCAAATAGTTTTCGTTAACGGTAAAGTTACGCGTTACGAATATCATTTTTAGTATAAGAAAAAATTTTTACTTGAAAAGAAATTATATTATTTATACATGTACAATTCTTATAAAATTAATAACTTTTAATTTATCACTCGATAGATTGAAATTTTTATTCCGTGACAGTAATGTTGAACAATTTTACCATGTATTATTTACGATTTCACGGAGAATTTTCATTAAAGTTGCTGATTTTGATCTTATATTTCGAATAAGTATCAAAGTGTCTTATAAATTCTTATAAGCATCTATAAAAGTCTTACAAAATACAAAATTTAGAATGTACAGAGTAATTTTTAAATTTTAATGCAACAGATTTTTTAACTTTGCTCTTTCACTGTAAACTACTAAAAATCTTCGTAACATTCAAGTAATAATTCTTGATTATTTATATATTGGTTAAATATTTGACTATTTAATAAATGTGTTAACACAGCTTGATTTTCTTCTAAATGTAAAAATATTTCAAGTTTGTTACATTGGCATGTACAAATCATGACATTAAATTTATTTAATTTTATGTATTTTATTAATCAAACATTAAAGATTTTAATAATATCGCATAGCTGAATATGAGAGTAAATTAAAATTTTCAAAAAAAACCTTACATTGAAATATAATCAATATTATCTGCATTTCAGTTTTTTCTTTACGAAATTTCATTTTTGTATAATTATATATGAATATTAAATATCGAAGAACCCATAAATAACCTATAAATATCCCTTTTTCGTCAGTGCACAGAAAATTCATAAATTAAATTATACGTAAATAATCATGAATAACATGCTCATCAAAAATTTTATATAAAGTAGTATGATGCAAAACAATTAAAATTATTTTATTGAATAGTAATATACATTATATTTATTTTATATTAAAATATTTTTTAAGACCTTATTAAAATTTTTAATATAAATGACAGTTATTTAAAAGATAATATAATTATTATAAATACAATATAACGTTAAATAAAAATATCTTCAAATTGTGTTCTATGGAAACGCTATATATGAATATAAAATAATAACAAACAGTCCATAAAGTAATCTGCGTCGCTTTCAAAATAAAATCGTATCGCTCTTCTATGTATACAAAATATAAAAATACAAAAAGACTTTGAATAACTGAAAAAGGGAAAAGCATCCATTCGTCGCGATTATAATTACAACAACGTGTTGTTCGAAAAGGAAAAAGAGATCTTATTTATGTCGGTCTTTTGAAAAGTTATCCTTCATCGTCATCATACACTTTCTGCCCTAGAAAACTCTCCTGTTTCTCTCTGTAAGGCCGCAACTTTTCTCTATTTTCCTCGCACGATTAGCCGGAATAACCGCATCGATATCGTCTGTATTTCTTTAACGAAAATCACGAGAAAGTTTTAAACTGGTTTTATGAAGATATACATTATTTACCTTTGTACGACAATCTTTTGAGTTATTATTTTTCGTTTTAAATTTATCTCTTTTAATAATGAAGCTGAGTTAATAAATCGGTACATTAACTTTTTATTTATATAGAAAAAATCGTGTAGTTATTATACCGATATGTATCGTTCTGAACTACATCATTGTATGTTTATAAAATCTTTTTACTTCATAGTAACGTAAAGTAATTGAATCTTTTTAATTAACATTTTATATGTTAACTATTTATTAGATATGATTTATTTTTGCAGAAACGTAGTTTCAATTTTTGGGTTTAACATTGACTTTGCGCATGAAAAATAAATTAAATTTTGTTTACATATAAAAATATTTATCGTTTTTTATCTATATCACAATGATCGAATAAATATTATCTTTATACTAATTTTAATATTTATATAAAAATTTTTTAATATTTTAATTGATTAGTATTGATGCAAGAAATTTAAAATGAGTATATCGAAGATTAAATTTATTATCTGAATAATAAACTCAAACAAATATTTTAGAGTGTTATGAAAACGTGTTGTAAGAAAATTAAAACCAAATATTTATGAGTTTGTTATACTAATTAAAAAAAAATACAATTACTTATGAGTATAAAAAATATGAATAACTTATACTTGGAAGACTATAAAGACTTAAATAATTTAAGCAAATTTTAGTTTAAAAATTTTTTTTCGTAATTGTATGCATTCAACAATTGTTTTACGGTTCTATAATAAAATATTTAAATTTTGAAAACTTTTCAACGTCTTGTACTTTAAATAAACGAAAGTTGAACTATATTATTATTAGTAATTAAAATTATGTATTTAAATATGAATGTTAAGAAACAAAGCAAGCTATGCAAAAATAATATAAAAATAGAAATATATTCAATAATACATGTGTTAACGAATGACGAGATTTATCTCAAGGTCGTACTTTCTGGCGTGCGAAAATAAGCAAGCAATAAAGAGAAATGCGAGGGAAAGAGGAAAGTATTACCTTGCCAGATAAGTAAACAGAATTGAATTTGCTGAACTGGCATTTTATTTCTTTATTGTTATATGGTTCTAGTGATTCGATATTCGAGGTTTAAGGATTAGGCATTGAAAGTGCATATCTTCAGTAAGCTTAGAATATTCTCTTGCTCGTATTTGTTTCTTTACTTTAATTACATCTGTTTTGTAGAATTATAAAAATAATCCGATTTGTACAGTTTTAAAAATATATATTTATCACAAATAATATTTTTAATAAAACATGAAAGAAAATAATATAATGGATATTTAATTGAAGGAATAGTTAACCGAAACTTTTTTTTTTAAAAGAAATTTCATTTATGCACATATACACATTAATTTTCTTTTATATATAAAATAATAGCGTTTACATCTCTTATATTTTTATCGATTTTCTATAATCGAAATTAGCCAGTTGAACCATATTTATAAGAAAATTATTCAACAATTTTTTCATAATTAAAATATTTGATTGATAGTATTATAAATATTATCGCTAATTATTAATCCATCATTAACTATAATCTTATTTTAATCATTTTCTAAAATTGCTTGAATATTTTTATATTATGCATTATTTTAATCAAATAAATTAATTAAGAAACAAATTATTTTAAAAATACAAAATAATGTATAAGTCTAATAAATGTATTTATCGATATATTTACATAATTAGATTCTTTTTTTAGGAGATATCTTGTTACTTGTAGCCATATTCCGCTACTTTTGTACATCAAAAAAAAATTCAGAATAAGAAAAATTTCTGGGTTTATAATTATATACGTCTGAGAAATATTACTTTTGTTGAGAAAATATAAATAAAAAGAAAATTGTGGAGCATAAAAATAGGTTATAATTTTTTTTAGTTAGAAAGTACAATCAACGTCAATTGAATATTGCGGATTCGAGAACTTTTGTACATTGTACTTAAAAATATAGTTTAAATGATATGCGTCTTAAGAATCGACTAAGAAACAAATTTATTAACATCCTTCATCGATACGATAATTTACATTAAACCCCGAGAAAGAGTTCCTGTCGCACATTCTCGTCCCTCAAAATCTCATACGACCCCAACATTCTTCCGACGAATGCTCGCGCAATCTCCCATTAACTCGTCGGAACGTTCGCGTTCGATGATTCGCCAGGCGTCAGCTGGAACCTTGGGGGTAGAGCAGCCGACCTCCCGGCGACGTCGCGGCAGCGAAGTACCACGTGTATCGGTTAAATATAGGACGACTAGGATTCCGTTCGTCTGCATCCGCCTCTGCGCGACTCGAGTACTCTTGATGCGCACACGAAGAGGTGATTGCAAAACAATCTCCTGCCGTGCGAATTCGCTTCGACAGAATGCTCTAGGTTTCTCATCTGCTTTGGAGTAATTCCGAAATGGGTACATCGTCGTCGATCTTTTTTGCCCAGCTTTTGTCGCTGAATCGATTATCCGAGGATTCATTCATTCGAGAAATATTATAACTTTCCATCCGATTGTTCCTCTTCTTTTTCTTTTTACTTCGATTTTTACACAGGTTTTATCTTATATTTAGCTCGAGCTGCAATACGAAGCAAGTTCTTTGCATATCGACACAGATTCCACGCATTAGACTGATCGACCCTTTAGCGAACCGATAAACGTCCTATATTACACAGTGTTCGCGTTCAACTTGGTACGTCAGTTTCTGCTCTCTCTCTCTCTCTCTCTCTCTCTCTCACTGTATTGCGCACAGTGTATGATCTGAAAGTATAAATATGAATGGTAGCGCGTAAATTCGGAGCACCAATGCGAGCGAATCAGAAACAAAGTGGTCCTGTCAATTTATGCACACGTGACATTTCAAGTTATTTTAATTTCCTTCGCTGTACCCCCGTAGTCAGAGAGGCACGGCACGATTCTCGTTGCACTGAAAAAAGTCTCGCCTGCTTTCTTTAACGAATTATTATTATGTGCGAGAGTGACGGTATGTGGTGGCCTACTTACGGACTTGGAACTTTATTTATAGGACAGGCGTTGCATGGATTTTGACAAGTTTTCTTTTAATTACGATGTTACCAAATGGGAATTGTTTTTTTTATAAATTATTTAAAGTTGATAATTCCTGATGCCGATGGTGCGTCTTTATACGTTAAAGCACAAGTATAAAATATTTTAACTATGAAAATATTTTTTTAAAAAGTATAAGTTTATAAAAATTAAATTTTATGCGAATATCCATATTTTCCGTGATAATTAAAAAGATATTATAGCGAATATTTCTTGAAAAAGACTAATAAATTCATTCAAATTCGTCATTTTGAAGAACCAAAATTACGAATTGCTCTAGAGAATAGGTGATATTGTCGATCACCGTATCGATTACTGTTGTACGTATATTAGATATTGTACACGTATAAATCGTATAATAAGCAAAAATCGTACAGTTTATATTTGCTTGTTTTTTTATTATTTTTTTTTTTTTAATTATTACGATTTCCAGAACAACTTTATCGTAACTCATGATATTTTCAATAAAAGAGCAAAGTCACACTGTAACAATTTTCAAGACTTTTGTCTTGGCGATTCGTATTACCGCATGGTTTTAAAAAAATCTCTCGTTTATCTATACGTAAGAAAGTGAAATAATCGACTCGATTCGATTTATAAATTCTTGATTTAACGTGTGGTATACATCTTGTAAAAATCGAACGAACCGAAATAAATAATAATCGAGAATAAATCCAAACTGTGAGTCTTTAACGAGCACATTCTATATCTTATTAAGCGGTTCGAAAAAAAAATTGACGGGAATTTTATGAAAATGAGTAACTCGGATCGACGCTCGAATTCATTTTCATGATTAGAACTACAATCGAACTATCATTTTTCTTCGCTCCGAACTACGCATCGAAACGCCTTATCGCTTGTAGCGGCTTAATAAAATCATGCGCGGTATTTACTCCCTGATTTTTCAAAAGCCTCTTACGAAGCGTTCGGATTTTTAGCCATCCTCGACAGTATCGACGTGGCAAATTCATTAGACGGATCAATTTATGGAAAGATTACGATGGAACGCGAAGAAGACGCCGCCACATACCTTCGCGCGTAATTGCGCTCTTCGTGATACACATTTCCTTCTACCGACGTTTGCGGCAAAATATTTTTGCGCCTCTTTTCTTCTTCTTCGATCTTTCATGTTTAAGCAGCAAAGTTCTAACCCCCTCGAGCTAGAAAAACTGGTATCCTCGTAGAAATATTTTTGAGTCGTGGGTATGCGCATAATGTAACGGGACGCGTCGATTTCTCGAGCTGCGAGAGAAATTTTTTCCAGCGCATTTATTTTCGTGTTTTTTCTATGAGAGGTTCACTATTACGAAATGCTCATCGTTTGAAAATATGGTTTATAAAGATTTTTCGTTTTCAAAACGTCATGTTAGTATTTAGGTGTTGGACCTTGTAAAACAAGTTTTTAACAATTTCGATTTCCTGGACAAGAGCCCAATGATGCGTCATGAAGTAATTTTTATAATGAATCGACCAATGTTGTTGACTGATTATAATTTATTACATTAATAATGACCGGTTAAAATTGAAATATTTCATAGTCTTTCGAGCAAAAAAATAAATTTCATAGATTTGATAATTAAAATCCATTATATTTATAAAACTTAAATTGTAATTAGCCATCAGAAAGGTAATTTATATTATTTTTGAATAATTATTCTTTGATTAATATTACTATTAAAATCGACAAACTATATTAACAATTAAATATGAATAAAAGCAAATGGATTCGTTTTCACGGAAATCGATATTTTTAAAAAACTTATTTTTGCACCCATAAATTTATATTTTTAAACAATTTATTATCTCAAAAAAATGATATTAATATAAGTATAATTATTTATAAAATAGAATAATATAAAAATAGTTTTCCTTTAAATTCTGAAACGATGAAAATTATGATGTTTATAAACATACTATCATCTCAAGAGTAAAATAAACTCGTTTGTATAAAATTAATAAATTAGTTTAAGTATTTGATAATAAATTAAATTTTGTTATAATTTTTCTAAAAAATAAATTTGAAGATAATCCCATTGAGATGAACATATATACATATATATAAATCAATGTAATTCAAATGGCATTTTACTAAATATTAAATAAATAAGTTAAATGACTTCGTACTTTTATAATAAATATGATAAAATTGGTATTACGAAAAAGATTTTGTATATCTAAAGAAATAATTTATATTTATAAAATGTAAGAATTATCCTTTATAAAGTACGATTGTATCGGTTATTATCGATTAAAATTAGTAAAATTGAAAAAGCATTTGCATTTTGAATTATCGATTTCAATCACATTCAAAAAAATTTTTTTTGTTTATAACTGATCAGTTTTATTTCTATATCGAGCCAATTTTAGCAATACAAATAAAAAAGAATAGTTAAAATAATTAAATTTGAATACAAATAAAGTACCATAGTTAAATTTTTGCGAATGAAATTTTGATTAAAATATATAAGCACATTTCGAATACAACTAAGATGTATAAAATTCTGTATAATATAATTACAATAAAATCATAAAATTTAATTTGAAGAAAATTAATTTCGTATATAACTTTATATTTTAAAATTAAAATTTCATATTATAATAAACGACCATAAATATAATTTTAATTAATTCTAATGCAGCTATAAAATTTCTACGTAAAAAATTTAATATTAATCGATAAAAATGTATAAAATAGAAATTGAAAAGAAAGTTAAGTAATCGATCAAATCACGATTACAATAATGATTTATTCAGCGTTTCGTACATATGCAGTACATAATAAATAGTTCACAATACAGCATATATATATAACACAATTTTTAAAATTAAAAATTAAAATTTGTACATCAATTTAAAATGTGGAAAAGAGTAGCAGAGCTTAAAGAGGCTAGAGAGCGTCCGATCCAATTATCCAAAGCTCGATCGAATAGAATTTCCACGATGCATTTCGAAATCACTTGGGCAGTGTAGTCTGCAAATCGAGTTCTTTCCCAATACGATCCTCCGACCCTACAAAAGTGCAATTCTCGCTGCGAGCGACGAACACTCGTAAATCGACAATGGAGGGAAAATCGGCGCGAAGTGAATTCCAATGGTAACGGCGCGGCTCTTTGCTTTCCCTTGGAGCTCGCGATGCCGAGCCAAAGAAATCGACGTTCCCGCATCGCGACAAATGTGAAAGCAGCTGCGCTGCCTGACCGGGCGTCGTTCCCCTTTCCCCGTCCATGCATCATTTATCCTTTATCTTTTATCCGTGTTTTTGTCACTCTTTTTCCTATGCGAGCACCGCGAGAAGACTTTTGCACGCGCGCATTTCCGAATCGCGTGCCTAGGATTTTCTAACGTCGATCTGCAAACGTTTTTCCGCCTTCGAACTAACTCCGGGAGTTCGCTTTTGATTTTGAATTTGAATTTGAGCAGCGCGGGTACCACCCAGACGATTGCGACATCCTCGGCACGTGCTTTTCACCATTCTGAACTTTCGACACCTTAACGAGGCATTTTTCTTCGCGTATCCTTACTCCTTACTCGCGAATTTTCGTTTGCGGAGCTCAAGCGTTTTTTCGATATAATCCGATTACCGCTGCATCAGCTTAATGTGCAACGAGGAAAGCTCGCGAGTGCGATACTTTTACAGTTTTACTACTCGTTCTTTTCCAAATTGAAAATATTCGGACGAGCATCGTTACATTATTTCGAACGAAAATCTTTAATAAAAAAACAGTTTCTGATCTTTTTATTCGTTTGAACAAAAAATATAGAAGCATGCGTTTTTGTAATAGGACGTATTCCATTATGGTAAAAATGCCTCGAGCAATTACATAGAGATTAAATAGAGATTTTGCGTTCAGAGAAGTAACTGAATTCGAGATAAAGTATCTCATCGGTTGAAGAATAAGCTTCGAACTACACTTGGGCATAGTTTTTATTTCGCTGTGTTACTATTTCTGGAGCTATTTTTTTAGCATACTTTATCGTAAAAAAAGTTTTCAAATTGTATAAAGAAAGAAAATCAAAGAAAATGAACTGTCGGATTTAAATGGACGATCGATTTATATTGCTACAATCCGATCTATGGACTAATAATTAAAATATATATATATGTATTTTTTTTCATAATAATAATAAATCATGAAAAGCAAGAAAAATTAAAGTATTGAATAAATCTTTAAAAGTCTCTAAAGAATTCAATTATGCTAATTTCTATTGTGTAAAAACAACTAACAAAATATTGCAAATAATTCATTTCATGGTAAACATTCCAATATTTCTAATTAAATTCCAGTATCTACATCGATTTTTTTATAATTAAATTGGAAAAAAAGTTCACCTGATTAAAGTTTCGTATTTGAAATCCATTTAAGTAATCCATATTTTCACGTTGCCTCCGCGCTTGTTCGATGGTCACTTTCACCTCTTCGATACGTAAGATTATTGTACAATTGCAGAGATTCTTTATCTAATTCGCTTAAATACTTTAAGATACATTTATCTCTGTATCTATCTTGAAAACCTAAGATCTCTAACTAAAAATAGAATATCCGATGTATCTTGTAACGTAAATGTATAATGTAGCATGAGCTTATGCTGCGCGATAATGTTGTGCATTCTTAAAAAAGAGATAAGAGGTAGAAAATGGAGTTCTCGAGTGCATGAATTAGTTTAGTGTGTCATGTATACGACGATAAGACAAATTATTTGCGCTTTGCAGGGTAAACTAGAGGAAAGTCTTTTGTTAAGTCACAGTTAGTCGAGCTAAATCAATGGTAGATTAAAAACACTATCTTCAATATATTTGAAGAAAGTTATAAACATTGTTTTAAATGCACATTTTAAAATATTAGGTTTTTCGAAGCGAGGATATTTAAAACTACCTTAATAGGAAATTTGAAATTTGGATGAAAATTATTTGTCGCTCGATTCTAAGCGTGTAAAACTTTTCCGAATTCATAAAAAAATGGTTTCATATTTTTAAATTATATACAAAATATAAATATAGATATAAATACAAAATATTAAAATATTAAAAATTATGTTTTTGTACACGTGCTAAATATCCTATGCTTGATCAAAAATTCTAACAGAGTATCATAAAAAGTATTGAATTATTAGCGTTAAATTATGAAAATTATTGATGCAGAATATAGAAATAATATAACTAAATATGGTATTAGAGAAAAAAAAAGAAAACTTATAACTAAATAAAAGACTTCGAGAAAGAATAAAACTTAGAATTTCATTCGAATATGTAAAATATCAAGACAAGTTATTAATATATAATTCATTTTTTACTTATTTGCATAATTGGTATATTTCCGAGTAGTTAAGGTATGCACGAATTTTGAGTATATATGTAATTTTGAGTTCTATTTACATCGATATACCTATTATTATTAATTTTACAGAAAATTGTCGGACAGGCGTAATTTTTCTAGAAAAGAAAAAGCAATGAAATGGGTACCGAAACGTAGTTAGAGAAGCCCATTGAACCGAACCGCGTTCGAGTTTAGTCTTCGCGGCTTCGTAGGCCAGACAACCAAAAACTGCTTCTCAAAATACCAATCGCAATCGTCCGAATCAAGAACGCGAAATCGCAAATAACGAGTGAAACGCCCGTCTAAAAGGGTAAGATTTGCCGTAAGGTAGAGAAGCGATCGACAACGACGTCGCGGGAACAAAGGCTATCGCGAAGAAGCCGAGCGCCGGAAGAAATCGGCCTTCGCGAGGTTTTCATTTCGCGCCTCATTTCAGCCGGAATGTCGTACAAACTGGAGCTGTCCCTCGATATCCCGAGCCACGCTATCACCAACGCTTTCCTCGGGCTACGGCTGAGACCGCGGCCTAGTTCACGTCCCTCGACAATGGCTCGCACTTTTTCCCCGGCGCTCTCCGCCTCGATCAACAGGATCGTCGCTGTGCACTGTACGCCCGTGATATCGGAACGATGTCGGGACAATGCAGAGGGTTGGGCGTCAATTAACGCTCGCGACTCGACCGATGAGCGTTGAGAGATCTTCTCGCGATCTCACCGGTGTCCGAAGGAACGCGGGAGGCACTCGTTCTGCGATACCTTCACTCCTATTGTATTCGCGATGCGTGGAAAGGGACTGTCACATCGTTCTTGTCATCTCGAGTATGCTATCGTTTTTCCGGTAACATTTCCGATTCATTGCACGCGAGAATCGCTTCTCTCTGATCATAAATAGAAGTATTCAGTCATCGCGCGTTATTGTTTTCAAAATGATGGAGAGAAAGCCGTCTAGGATACCAACGACAGCTCTTAAACTTAGTTTCCAAACTCGGATATTCTGACTCGGTTTCACTTCGTATTTTCAGTACCCACGTCTTCCCCTATTTTACGAAAAATATTTAACTTCTACATAACATTCTTATATTCGTGATTCCTACTGAACAGCTACAATGCTAGACCGGCGATCATCTAACGAACCTTTTATTCATGAAATCGGTCGAGTTAAAACGCGACCCATGAGTTTTCGCATGGCCGAGGAAAATAAAACTCGGGTTTAAGCGTTCCAACGTACGTAATTTATTTCTTTACTAATACTTATAATGTAGATTAACGTTTGTTATTATATAAAATTATAATGAAAAAATACGTTTGCATATTAGTTCTTGATGAATAATTTAATACGTTCTCAAAAAGATGTGCAGGTGGTTATTGAATAAAATTCAAAGACGTTTTTTATTATGATTTACAAAACAATACTTTTCAAATTAAGTTTTTTTATATAAGACAAATTAAAGTTGTAACTTAGTTAGCAAAAATTGATATTTTAAATAAAATATAACGGTTTATTTACCTTCATTGGTAATGTTTGTTACATTAACTCAATATAATTTCACATTACAAAGGATAAACGCATAAAAATAATTAAGTACAACGTATAATTTTTTATAATTTGTAATAAATAATTACTTTAATTTCTATAAGAATCATTAAAAAAAAATTCATTAATTATATTATCAAAAGATCCTAACCTAAAAAAGTTTAAATTATTTAAGAACTAACTAAATAATAACTTGTTATATTAATTAAGTAACGTTTCAATCATATTTTATTCAGCAATTTAAAGAAATTAAAACAATTTTAAATTTTTTAAAAAATTATTACATTTAAATTGGTTTCCGTGGTAGTTTTAGTATTCAAGCGTTGTAAACAAGTAATACTAAGACTGTTTACTTCATTTTTAGATACTGGTTACGATTTTTACAAAAATAACTAATCAAATTATTCTAAAATATTACTAAAATCTTATCTCATATGACTATAATCGTTATAAATTATAAAGGAATAACTTTGAAAAGAATAATGTTTATACATAATTTAAATAAAAAATATTGTTCAGTAATTTGATTCATTTTTATTTAATTAAAAATTAAATGAGTTAATAAACTAAATAGATTGTTCTTTGGAATTATTTTAATATCTAGATTTCACTAAAACGAATATGCATATTCATAAAAAAATTATTATATATATATTCATTATTATAAAATATTTGCGTTCTTGAATAATTTTCCTTTTATGCGAAATTAAAAAATAGTACAAATTACACAACTTCAGCTAACTTTCTACATTAAAACAGGTTTTACTCATGACCGCCTATGCGAGAAGGTTAACTTAAAATGAGCAGAGAAAAAATTTAAATCGTTACATTTCTATTTTTATTTAACATCTGATCCTACTCTGTATAATTAAAAGAAATTACTTAAAAAGAATTATACTCAAAAAATGACAATATCATTTATTATAAAAAAATGTAAAAAATAAACCGAAAAATTTTTCTTGTTCTGTTTATATTTTACATGTAGATGACGAAAAAACATTTCAAAAGTATTTTCAGAATAAAAATTTATATCTATTATTATTATTATTATTATTATTATTATAAGATAGGAAAGAGTTATTTCAGTCGTGGACTATTACTTTAAGAATATTTATAAAACTTCATTTACTTCCATCGCGTTCAAAAACCTATATTATTTCTTGACATACGCAAAAAATATTTCTTTTAATTTCTTTTCGATACATATATATAAATGTATGATATAATAAAACTGAAGCTTCTTTACAAATGATTTTATACCATTCAAAAACATAAAAATAATCTGATTCATCGATTTGCGTAAAACAATGTATTATAAATAATTATTATTACAGACGGTAAAAAAACAAAAAATTTCATCATTTTTATTTTTATTTTAACATAAAAAATAAAAAAAATTTGTCGACACTAACAGTCTTATTTTTTTCACAATTTTCAAATATATTACATTGAGTTTTCGAATTTTGAATTTGGATCAAAAATATTTTCGAACATGCAATTTAAAAAAAGATTAGATGTAATTATGAGAAAAGAATCTATAGATAACGATATCGAAAACGATGCCGAACGTTCTATAACAACATAAGATTAGCCTTGATTTGCGACAATTATTAAAAACGCAAACGCCATAAAGCAATGGAAAAAACAGCGTTGTTGGCTTTTCTTAGTCACACAAAGGTCTCGATTGATCGCTCTTGTGCAATTAGTTGTAAAACGAAAAGGCACAGCTACAACTTCCGATTCGTCGATCGGAGTCGCTCGTGCGCAAATATTATTTATTCCGCAAATAAAAGCTCGCGGCTCGTAAAATCCCGTGCAAAAAACGCAGTCGTGCAGCAAGAAGCGTCCGTCGCACCCGGACCCGCCCTAAAACTCCCGGGGACCTCGGGCTTCGGGCTTCGGTCTCCGGTCTCGGTCTCGGTCTCGGTCTCGGTCTCGGTCCCAGTCCCCCCCCCCCGGTCGCCCCTCATCACCTCTTCACCTCTTCCCCTCGCCGTGGTCACGCTTGATTCGATCGGGTACGCGTCGCCGACCGATCGGCATTCCGCAGCACACCCACTTTATCGTCTCGTACCTACGCGCAGGGACTCCTTCGGCTCCCCGACTGAGTACGGCAATTCCGGGGGTTGCCGTGTATTCGAAACTTCGTCCCTCCCCCGTCCCGCGGCTTCAACCTGTACTTTTTCCTGTGCTCGCGGAGGGACTTTTGTCGCTCGGAATCTCCGTCCGGGGGCGCGACCTACGCTCCCGAGACTTTTCCATGAATTTCCGCATCTCGCGGGAAAGATGCTCGCGACTTGAGAGCTGCTCCTTTTTCAAGCGGAGCTCAAGTGTACTTCGAAACTAACGAGGCTGACTGGTCGAGTACGTACGAATCTACTCTAAAGCCTTTTTCGTCGACATTTTTCAAATGTTTTCCAATATTTCTAGTATTTCTTCGAGAAAATTCCTGCACGCATGTACATTTTTGGTATGTTTTTTTATTTGACTCGAAAAATATCCTATTTCGTAATAATCGTTTTAAAGTATTCGATTCTTTTTAAGGCTTTGTAAATACTATGGCTATGACATAGCGCTATAATACTACCAAGCTATAAGTAATAGATATGTATCTATCGACCCTTTCCACACTAAGTCGATACCGCAACGATATTATTATTTTATGACATTTTTCCTTGCTTTTTCACCGTTGATCGATATGCTCATATTGTAGATTACCGCGAAGGCGTAAACGGATCACTTTAGTATTTTTGGAACATTTTCCACGTGTGCGGTTAATATTGCGAGATGATGGTTTAATATTCTTCAAACGTTTTATTTTTATATACCTTGGTTCGATGTTTATAAGAATAGACTATATTATGGATTAAAAACTAAATGCTTTGGAAAAGTTATTTTAGGTTTAGACCTTTTATAATCGTTGCATAAATTAGATAATATAAACATAAAGGATGTACCCATTTAATACAATATTTTAAACAAAAATATTTAAAAGAAAACAAGTACATGTATGATTTTGAAATTTAAAAGATAACTTTATTTTTGCGTTATTTTACAATACATAATTACGCAAATAGTTATTAAATTATTGTGAATTGATTCGACTTTCATAAATAATAATAATTGATTTAAAATGATAAAGAGTAACCTATATTATTCGTTACAAATTTAATTTAATTTTATTTTATTATTCGATATATACATATTTAAATTACTCTATGCTACATTTTTCATAAAATTACCTTTTAAAATATTGTCTTTACAATTAAATAATAAAGTTAAAAATCCATTATCATCAAAAATAATTAAAAATACGTAACATTAAATTATTGATTTTTAAATTAAATAAAACATAATATAGGCAATAATCTTGATAATAAATTTGAATAAATTGTCCCCGTATTAATTAATCCTATAAAGTTTTTATATTAATATGAAAAAAAATGTATGAATGTGTATATGTGTTTTAAAATGTATAAGCTATGAAAAATATCTATATAAAGTTTAGAAGTTGCGAGCATTTACAACCATAGAGAATGTAAATATATACATTACCTAATGATATTTCAGTTTTTTTGCTGTGGTGCAATGGAGGAATTGTATAATTTGTTAAATTATCGTAGGCGTGTAATAAATTTTTTAAAATTAGTACTTCGTTATAAAAGTACGATTTAATCGATAAAATTTATCATTAAAAAAATTAATTTTAATTTTTTTAATTTGTTTTGATTTTATTTAAATTGTTTTTAAAAGATTCTCGTAAGTTGTATAGTACTTTTTAATTCAAAATTGTATAAATTGTAAGATATAATTAGATTTCGTGTACAATACGATTAACCTCTCGTTAGTATAAATTATTAACAATTTTATTATTACAGTAATTTAAATCGTTTATCACCTAGCGTTGATCGATAGGTAAATCAATTTCAAAATAATCTTACGGTTAAATAAGCTTGGGTTGAATTCTAATACAATTAACACTAATGCTAATCGATAACCTCTGCAAGCTACCGACTCCGATGATTACGATGAAATTCTGCAGTATTAAAGCGTAGCGGAATTTATTAACTTTTCATTCATTTTCTACGGATAAAAAGGGGAAAAGTAATTTTTGTCATTTGATTATTCAAGAAGAATTTCTATTGGATAATTTTATTAAACGCAAAAAAAATATGTTTTTTCCATTAATTATTATTTTAAATTAACAAAAAAAGATTTATATACAAATATTTTAAGAACTACCGTCGAATAATTCGTTTTTACAGAATAATAGTAAATCCAGTTGGTGGCTCAGTTTTCTTTTATCATTAAAAACATTTATTGTTTAACGAGATTTCTAGTTCTTAGATTTATTTTTAGTCGTCCGAACGGACAATATAACTTTCTATATCGAGATTGGATCAGATTCAGTCATAGACTATGAAAGCAAGATCTGTAATTATATTCGTTAGGTATTATTTCGAAGTGCCGCATAATAGCATCGATGACTCATATTTTATTCCACTGGAAAATGACTCACGCTTTATGCCATAGACATCAACAGTGATTGTTTCGTGAGACACTACTAATATTCACTCCTGTATTCGTACAAACGTATAGAGTACCTCAGATAAGGATAGCAGAGAGCCAAGCCAAGCTTCAAGTAAGAAGCCCCGGATCATAAAGCGGTGTTTTACCTCGCGAGCTTTCCCAAGCCCGAGCAACGTTGTAGAAACATCACGTCAAAGTCCGCGGCGATCCGCGTGTGAAAGATCCTTATTAAACAGATTTTACCCCAACACGGAGTGCGCATTCGACCTTTGCAAGGTGCGCGAAAAAAGCCACGTTTCGTAACGACAGCTGTATTTCACGAGAGCATCCGCATCGCGGACTCGTTCAGTCGGACGTTAACCCGCGACTCCAGTCACGGAGCTATGGTAGGGCGGAAAACAAGCCAGAGCCAACGAGCCAACGAGCCCGAGAGTCTCCCCGAGCGACGCGCAACTTCCGCCGTGGAAAATGCTAATTGCATTCAAAACTGCGCTCTTTTCTTAAGCGCTTTTCGTGGATAATACAACGACGTCGACGACGTCGACGATGATGACGATGACGACGATGACCACGATGACCACGATCACGACGATGATCGACGAATAAACAATATCCAAGCGCATTCCGTTATCGTTCTTCAAAGAGAACAGAGCAAAGAAAACCATTGATTATTTCTCTCTTCGCTTCTTCATTTGCTCCTCGGGCGTGTGTTCGTTTGATTAACGTTTCAATCGCTGCACCGCGAAAACAATTCTTCACCTTTATTCCTTTCTTTCGATGATCCGACGAGCTTCCTTTTTTTCTATTCGCGTAGACGAATACTTGCCAGCGAAAACAATCGTACCTTGCTCGGGAACATCGAATTGAGCCCAATCCGCGCAACGCGTAAATGCGATCGATCGCGTTTCGCATTTTTCAACGAGTGGTGTAATGAGTTTATCGGCCAGGGAAAAAGTAACGAGAGCTGAGGGTCGATTATCTATTTAACCGTTATTTACTGCTACGAATTTTTCTTTTTTTCAAAAATAAAGCGATAAAATTTGAACGCAACGCGTTCAGAAACGATCAAGAAAACGAAAATGTGCTTCCCGTTCAGCAAACAGATCCTTCGAGAGCTCGAGCTTTCGCAAAATGAGCGTTTCATCGAGAAGCGGAGGCGTCTTAGCGTCCAAGCGTGTCGACGAGCACCCGATAATGAATTTGCAACGAAACTCCTCGAGCGTCGACGCGCGCTTGAGAAATTCGTTCGCCACGAATTCGTTAACGCGACGGCGAGTCGTTGCCGTTCGGTTGTTGCAGCTGTTCCACCGACGACCGGGAGGTGCAATTTCACGCTCGACTGCAAGAAAATCCGATAGCCCACGCGTGGTAGTCAGAGAGAGAGAGAGAGAGAGAGAGAGAGAGAGAGAGAGAGAGAGAGAGAGAGAGAGAGAGAAGGATGCCAGAGCTGCCAATCGCAAAAGGAACGCGCTTTGCCGAGTTTTGCGCAACGGCGACTGCGACTTTCGTCGCGTGAAAATTCGCACCTTCCTACCATTATTATCCGCTTAATAACTGTTTTTGTTTATTTCCTCTCTTGTTTGACTTTCGCGGGCAATTTTGTTTTCTTATGCACGACTCCCGATGCGATTAATAGCGGAGTCTCGACCGCTCTTGCATTTTCATTACCGTTTTTAAAGTAATCGTCTATTACCCGATTATAAGATTAAACGGTGTTAACGAAAAATTATTCGACTAAATAATCAATGGCTCTTAATTATAAATAAATACGTTGCGTTACGTTGCAATTCGAGGATGTTGTAAAAAAACGTTCAAATTGCTCTTTCGTTTGAAAAACAATCGCTTCCAACGAAATCCGTAGAGGAAATTGCATTCAAATTGGTATTCGCATTTTTAAAGAAGTTATCATCCAGGAATGAAAGTCTTGAATTTTAATTAATGAACGACCCTTCGAATGAATTGATCTAATTTTTAAACGCGATGTAAGAATTTTTGTTTTAGAATTTCTGTTCCCACAAGAATTATATGCTTCATTACACTTTTAAAAAGGTTTTCTCGTTACATATTATTTATGATCCTTCGCAATGATTTAAATCAACGTTTATCTTTAATACTTTCTATTTTAGAAACTTTAAAAAGTAATTATTTTTTATTATAGAATACAAAAAAGAAATTTTTGCTCTCACAATATGATTTATATAAATTTTGTGTGTCTATTAAAAGATTTTATAGAGAATAAATATTTGATATAATTCTGATAATAATTATTAATTTAATTAATGTCGATTTTTAAATTATCCCTTATACTGTTGTTAAGAATTTCTTAATTAAAATAAAATAAATTGACATTTAAAATGGATGCCTTTTATTGTAATTATTAGTTTAAGCGATTACGTTTAATTATTATTCTGTATCATTCTGTACCACCTCGTATCGATTATTCAATCGAAAATTGTAAATTTTTTTATAATAATAAAATATTATTTGGTATTTATTAGTAATATGAATATTAATCGATCGGAGTCAAATTAGGCCGTGAATAATTAAATATTATATGTACATTAGTTATATATTGTTTCATTTTTTAGACTATTAACTTATCTTTTTCATAATTTTTTAATACTAATTATTGTTTATCTTTAAAAATTATACATTTCATAAAAAAGTATAATAATAAGATTTTTTAGAAAGATAAAAATTACAGTTTTAAATTTAATGGAAAATAAATTAACATATTTGTATTCACAATTTAAAATTTACACCTTTCAACTTCTCCAACACGTCGATTCAGGAGATATTTAGTTAATGTATAAATCAAGGGATCGGTATATACTATAAAATTTTACGCAGTATTCATTATTCCCGATACAATTTTTACAATAGTTCAATAGCAACGAGTTTTTGCGTAAATTTACATTTTATATTTACAGTCGTATATAAGAAACCAGTAAATCCACGTGTTTTCTTCTTACTCTAAAACAAGTTTTCAATTTGAAATTTAAATAAGTTGATTGTAAAATTCTTTCTATTTCAATCAACTTGAAGATGTTACGTGCATGAATTGTTCGTCGAGCATCTTTTTTTTGTAAACACTATTGCATACTAATAAAATTTAAAGGAGCTATATTTTATGTTTAAATTAAAAAGTAGTTACGAAAAACGCGATGAAGTAGTATTAATGTTGCATAAACATTAAATATCAATGTGTAATTTGGAACGGCAAAAATGTAGTTTTTTTCAAGATCTTTTAATATTCGTATCACGTACAGTTTAACTTTTAAAGTTCATAAAGTAACCGTTGGAAATCCATAAACTATTTTAATTCTATAATTTTGTATTCGTAATACATTATCGTTATTTTTTGCGTAACAAGTAAATAAAACGCATCGTTCTACATTTTAAGTTTGTCGTCTAGTAAATAATTGGAAAAATCTTATTTATCGAATCCCTTCTCGTAAGTTCGTCTTGTTTGCTTTTTCAGCATAGTTCTTGTAACGTTTACTCTCGGATAGGAATTTAACCGTTACGAGTTGAATAACTAGTCACAAACTGGTCAAAAGTGGAGTACGTGACCAGTCAGTTACTGGATGCACTTGTATCTTCGAGGTTTCATGTGGACTATAAAACGCGATCGCGCTAGATGAAACGGTGGAGATACAAAACGTGGACACTCGGTAAATCAATTTTAGGAAAATTCGAAAATAATTAAAAAAAAACTATGCGACCAGTAAAGGAATAACGGAGGTCGACTCGTACAAATAACAGCCATGAATCATAAAGTTTACGCCATGAATTTTTCACTTTTCACCCAACTTGAAAAAGAGGTCCTTTTTGACATTTTCGATCTCGATATTATAAAAGTAATATTTTCGTGTAAGCTCAGCACTCTACTATCTCGGTATAAAAACGTGGATAACTCGTCCGCGGCGGTCGTTCGTACCAAGAGTGTCCTTATTTATTCGGGATCGTTGTATTTAAAAAACCGAGCCTCCGTGTTCGATTCGAGTCCATAAAACGAAGGGGATCCTAGTAACAGAGCTATCGGAACGGTCGCTCGGGCACGCGAAAATCGCAGCGGATGGACTAGAGAAACGCGGGGAAAATTGCTGGCTTGCTGGCACCGACGATTTCGAAAGCTTCGATCGGAAGCCATCGAGGTAGGAAAAGCCGAGAGCAGTTGGCGCGGGGGGAACGAGAGACGAGAGACGGGGTCAGGGCTGTTCACCTGAATCTGCGCCCGCTTGACCTCCGTGTAGAGCCAATTGTCGGTGGAGAAGGCGATGGCGAGGAGCGCCGTGGCGATGATGCCGGTTATGGTCGCCAGCGAGAGCGTCACCGCCGAGCAGGGCATCTTCCTCGTGACTGAATCCTAGCTCCGGGTGGGTCGATGCTCTGGGTTCCGGGATCGGGACGCGCACGAACTCGCGGACGATCGTCGAAGAGGGATCAATCACGCCAATTTCGGAGAGATGGTCGCGCGCTTCTCCGCTGGCATATTATCCAGGACGCGTGCGGTGGTTATCGGCGGCGACGGCGGCGGATCGGTTCGAGGAGGCGCGCGACTCTGCACTGACGACTACTCGAGACTCGGGCGAAGGCAAGCATCGCAGCGCCTAGCCTTCCCCCCCCCCCTCCCCCCGCCCGTCCACCGCACCCGCCCGCATCGGGGCTCCCTCTTGCTCGCTCGCTTGCCCGGAGACGCCCGTCTCCTTCTCGGAGGGAAAGGGTGAAGGAGAGGCTCGGTCTCGGGCCCCGCTCGGAGTGGGGAAACTGGTATGCCGAGAGGTCCTTAAGAGAGGGAAAAGAGTGGCTGAGGAGCACAGGTATATTACCCGGGCCTGCCTTCGAAGGTGCTCAACTCTCTCTCTCTCTCTCTCTCTCTCTCTCCCTCTCTCTCCATTTCTCGATCTCTTTCGCTCGCTCGCTCGCTCGCTGCTTCCCAGAGTGACGCTCATTTTTTCGAAACCGAGGGAGATTCCTGTTTTCGAGCGACGTTTAACACCTAGATTTACATGTACGGCACACCTGATTAAACGCGGAGAGACGAGTTAATAAAGTAACCGCCGACGCAACTGCGCTACGCTCGGGGGACGACCGGAGTCTTTGTTTACGAGAGCGTCTTTCGTCCAACAGTTATACAATACCCGATTCACCGCGACGCGTATAAACTTACTCCCGCACACATCTATACCTACAATTTACTTCGACCGTGCGCGCGTGTGTGCGCGTTTATATAATTTATGCAGAGTCCAACCGACGCTGCATGCCCGCGTATGCTTGCACGTGTGTGTACGTAAAATACCGATGAAATACCGATAAAATACCGATTAAGTACCAATGAGATACCATAATGCTCCAGGCTATAATGTACTCGCGGATGATCAAAATAAATATTAACGCTTGGACGAATCTCTCGAGTCCTGATTAAATATTTTGATCTATGTATTTCGGTGTCTCGATAAACTCGTCGAGTTAATCGCAGTTTTTGTTTCTCCCGAACTCGATGCGCGTTCTTGCGAGCCTTAAAAATTACCTATTTTGGTAAGTATTAAACAATTTTTTAAAAATGGAGTAATTACCGTTTAATAAACATGTACGTGTATATTTGCTCAAATATAAACTTAAACATAAACCTCAACGTAAGAGCAACGATGAAATAAAAGAATCCATCGATATCTATTTTGCGTACGTAAAATATTCTGAAAATTTACAGTATTAGCGCTCAAACTCATGTTTTCATTTATACATAAGTTACCGGGTGAATATTTAGAGTTACGTGGATTAAATCATTGCAGTAGCCGAGAAACGAATCGGAACTAGATTTTGCGTTGAAACCACGATAGAGGAAAAATATACGCAGGTAGAGAAAAAACCTCCAAGAATTTTATAAAAGAGCCCATACACGGCGAAATCCGACTCTTGGTGATAAAACTCTCCTACGTAGTAACAGACATAGAGTCGAATAAAGATCCGGCTGGTGAGTCGCTGAGTCCGTGAATCGTCTAAAAACTAAACATCGAGGACTTTGATTCAATTTGAGAGAATACAAACGTTATTCGGATGTCACAAAATAGCTTTAGACTCGTACAACTGATTTCGACTGCACGGAAACCTATATTCTCGTTATACATCGATTACGATTGCACTAACATTTCATAAAAAATTAAAAGAACTTACGAGAGCAAACTCGAACTTGTTCGCTTTTGTTGCATTCATTATTAGATGCGGAGGTGCTATCGAAATTATTCGAGTACTCGAGGTTTACATTATTTAAACTCGTTAATAAGATTCCTCGTATCATTTGCACGATGCGCCTGAGTCGGCGAAACGGGCGTATTTACATTCAAGATGTCGATTCGCTCGTACATTTTAACATTAATGTAACAAAGATTAGATTTTTATAATGCCGCATCGATAACTCGAGGTAAAAATTACTTACCTTTAAGATTAAATAGCTTATACATCATTAAACGGCGAAGAAACAAACGTAATTAATTTTTATATATAACGTTTCTTAAGCGTATATTCGTCATATTCGTGCAGCTTTTGTTATCATACATACATTATATTACGACTATTAATAGTATGAAATATAAATACGAATGAAAAATAAATAAAATAAAGTTATTGCAATTGAACTTGAGTCGTAACATATTTCTCTTAAAATATACGTTTAAATGGCTACCGACGCTATTGATCTTAAAACGCATTGGCACAATGTTTCGCGAAAGTGTAAAAAATAAGTGCTATGATAATACATCTAGTATTCCATTATTATGTCAGTTCTCGCGCGAAACTTTTCCTTGTTCCAAAAATATAGGGGTACGCGTGTTTTAGAAGTCAGATCTATGTTTTGAAACAATTAAAAATTAGTGCGAGAGCAACGGAAAAGTAAAGTAGTCATATATCTAAAAATGTTTTAACTACCATTGTAAAGTTCGCTTGGTGTCGTTTTCGTGTAATCGATGAATTTAAATAAAGAGTCAAATTTTATCGAATTAGATTTTATGAATTTACCTTGGACGATGTAATAAAAGTCTGTAAATAATTAAAATTAAATATTTAATTGATCCGTTTAAAGTCCGTAGAGATTTCGTAAACTATTTCGTAAAGTCGAAATGACGAAAGTGAAGCGATTGGGTAAGCGCTCGGACTCTGAAAAAACGAAAACAAAGCCTCCGATTTAGGAAAGTCGCCCTCGGTGTAGGTCTCGGGAGCATTCGTTGACAACCGGGCGACGCGTTCCTCGGTCGGCGCAACTCCACGGACCTCGAGAAGTGGACGCGTCTAGCGCCACCTGCGGCGGAGGATCAGCGACCGCGGCATCTCCGCCAACGGCTGCGACCGCGACGAGGACGTTCTCTTTGGCTCCTTCCCTCCTTCCTTCCTACCCTCCTTCCCTCCTTCTCGTCTTCTCGTCTTCTCGTCTTCTCGTCTTCTCGTCTTCCCGTCATCCCGCCTTCCCGCCGTCCTCCCCGACTCCCCGAACCCGCTTTGGCTTTGCTTTCTCGGCAACGTCGTGGCTCTCTTTCTCGGTGTGCGCGTTCATTCTTAGGAGCGCTGGAACGTCGGTTTCATTGTCGTGGCCGCTCCTGACCTTTCGCGCCGGCCTCCGTACCTGCGCGACGCGAGATTATTATTTTTCCCTGGCCCGACGTTCCGAGCTTTCGAAAAATGCGACCTTTTTTCGCGCTTCCTTCCAACCTGCGAGTGCGCGCCTCGACAAATCACAATGCGCTCTTCGAATCTCATTATTCGCTCTTCGACTGCGTTAGGACGATGTACCTCCCATCTTTTCTCTTTCCGTTCTTTTCTTTTTCCTCTTTTCGAAAAAACAATATTCTCTTCGTCCTTCGACGGATTTTTACTTTCGCCCGATCGGTCAAACTTTATCGAATCTTGTACCGCGATATATCGAAGAACAAAGTGTTTTTTATTTATAAAATTCTCCTGATCTAGAATAGTTCCTCGTCCACTGGCTCTTGTTAACCATTATGTATCGCATTTTCCTCGATACGATCGCGTCTACCTACAGTTATGAAAATCACGTTATTAAACGTTATTAATAGCGTTTAATGAACGTAAACGTGTGATGCATACGTAACTAACTCGTACGTAACTTTACTCAAACTCGTCCATTCTACGTACGATATTTTATTTTATTTCACACGCGTGATTAATTCTATACTTGTTTATGTGTTTTTGTAAAATTAGATATTTTTATAACATATTACTCTTTAGTGATTTGTATTGTTAACAATCTCTATTATGAATTTATGAATTAAATTATAAATATAAATATTTATATACGTGGATAGATACCTTGCAAAGTATTAAATTAAAAATTTTACGATAAAATTAAATGTTCGATAAAAAAATTGATTTTGCCAAAGCGAGTTTAACGTAATTACAAAAATTATCAACTTATTAAAAAATTATCAAAAGTATTCCTTCCATGGTAATCTTGTTGACAATGAAAAATATAGGTCTCATGGTTACTCTATTAGAGTGTAGTAATAATAATAATTTGTAAAATAACAAAATAGAATATACACTAGGGATTTTTTAAATCCATATTAATATATTGAAACTAGAATTTCACCAAGGACAGTTCAACTACAACTTGCACGAGTTGGCATTTATATAAATTTCTAGGAACTTTTCTAAGATTCAATCGTGCCATTACGATTCTCGAAAATATCGATTGCTGGACATTGACTTTTTGAAAATTTAGTGAAAACTTACGGCTGGATTACCAAATATAAATAATATTCTGTCTTACATCCTTTACAAATATGTAATTTATCGTGTTTACGGAGTTAAACAATATTTTGAAAAGATAAATTCTTTGATTTCCGAATTCTCTTTAAGCGTTTATACAAATATTAAATACATGAAATTTTGAAAAATTTAAATTCTTGCAATGGCCAACGCGAATAACCATAATACTCTATTCGATGATTTAACTTCACGAAATATTGAATAATTATGATATACGTAGTAATTATGTCGTTCTATCCGATCAACAAATCTATATTTTTTCATTAAAGACAGCCCAAGGTTTTGTTTTCAGTGTAATATAATACAGTATAATAATTAATTATATTTTTTTAATTTAAGCGAGTGCATAAATATGTTAGTTTATACATTAAAAGAATATTGAATAATTATTGGAATAATATTTTGTAAATAAATTATTATATATTATTTATTATATATTGGGATTTTAATGTTTTTTTATTTTTTTATCAATTTACCATTGATTTTCATTTCAAATATTCTATGATGACTAATTATTTTACTGTAAAATTACAGTTAATGCGAATTAAAAGAAATATACTTGAGTAATTTTTGTTGATTTGAAAACAGTTTAAAACTGAAAGTTATACTAAAAAAATTCTTTAAAAAACTTTTTGACTTATAATTTAAAAATGAGTATATAATTTAAATGTTTAACATTTTCAAAGCCATTTTGTAATTTAAATTAATAGTTCTATAAAGATAATTACAAAATTTTTAAATTGTCTTAACTATTTTAGAAAATTTCGAATATTAAGTTTACAGAAATTTAAAATATTGAGTCGCTAATATATATTTATAAATAATAAAAATCTATTTTTTATTAGTATAAATTATTAAAAATAATATTGACGTAATCAACTCGTTGAAGTATTATTGATCATACTATAAATAATTTTTTTTTATATTTGATATTTGAAAATAATTATTGGTTGATTTTTGTTTTTTGTAAGCCTTTCACGTCTTATTAACAAAATTGAAAGATAACAATATTAATTTTATTTTAATTTCAATAATTTAAGTATTTATATTAAAATAAATCATATATAAGAATATTATGTGTATGATATATGTAATATTCTTGTGAATTTAAATTAATTTAATTTCAATGTTCGATTATTAAAGTGGAAATTATTTTATGCTTATTACAGACTTTCTCTATACTATTATATATGTAACTCAAGTTCATATATTATACTCAGATAAAAAACAGATATTTGTAATAAAGATAATTAGTCTTATTATAACTATATTATACATAAATCTTTATGTTAAAATAATTTATAGATTAATTATTTTATAATACTTTATTTTATTTATAAAAATTAAAAATTTTTTTATAATACATTATAAGGAAACCTAATTCGTTAGATGGAATGTATGTATTATAGCAATGAAAATAATATTCAGATTGTTTTTATCTTACTGAGAGAATCTCAGACCAAGATATTATGAATAATGAAAATATTATGGTTTTATTACTCAATTCACAAAGTGTATACAATATACTAAAAACCTTTGTACCCCGATTTTTAACAACAAATTGTTATTTGAGAATATTAAATTATGTTGATAAATATTTAAAAATAAATAAATTATGATTTAATCACATTAAAAATAAGTGTAAAATCATTACAAATTAACATTTTTCTAATATAAATTAGTTCTTCTATCATTAATATTAGCAGTTGTGAATATTGTATCAGTTATTAGATTTAGTACTACGTATACTTGATTTGTCACGGGTGATTGTATACAGATTAGAAAGCATGATTTCCCTTTATATGCAAGTATAAGTAAATTTTTTTATAAAAAAATTATAGCAAAGAATTAAACAATAAAAATTTATTTGAATCAAAATGTAAAAAAAAATATATACAATTTTAGATAATAAATATTTAAAAATTGAAATTCTGTTTTGATGATTAAATAAGTTTAATAGAATTCTAAACATATTCTAAATATTTATTATGGTTATAATACTATACTTAAAAAATGAATTAGTTATTCCAAATAATTTTTATATGTTTTAAAAATATAATATATAATATATTTATAGAAAATGAAAATGCATTGAAATTTATTAATATTTTAATTATTCTTTAAATCAAATCATTTTTTTCTATACATTTAAATAAAAATATAAGAATGAAATAATGTAAAATATTATATATTATTTTAAGTTTATGTTTTAAAAAAAAAAACATTAAAATATTTAAAAATTTATAATAAATATAAAAAATATCTAAATGAAATACAAAAGTAAATTTGATAAATTGATATTAAATTATTAATTTCGTAATAATATAAAATATAAGATCGATTTTATTATTTGAGTATTGACCAGAGATAGAATAATCATAGACATTTTATAAATTAAAAACATCACGGTGTTTACTGTATATTTTTATTTAACTGTATCAAAATGATAAATAAAAAATATATTATAATTTTAATAATCCATTTATTTTGTACATATACATGCATATGTATATAAATACATTATATATATAATTTGTATCTCTCACTAAAATTTAAAACGGACGCACCCATGTGTGGTAAAACATATTTGTAATATCTTGATCAGACTATTTTTAAATAAAATTTTGCTTAAAAAATACATAAGTAATTTAATATTTATATTAATTTAAACTTAAATTATGTTCGTTTGATAGTATTTATGTAAATATTTAGAGTTTTAAACAATTATATAAGTTGTATTAAATTAAAACTTCACTAAATGTAATTTCTATTCAATATTCGAATGATTGGACCGACATATTCTTTTTTAAATATATAATTATTTTTATAGTATTTGATAATTTTATGAATCTGATGGTAAATAATGGATTTTAAGTAATTAATATTTTAATTTACAAAAATTGGAATTACAGTTCTACAACAAATTTATTATTATTAGAAGAAATTTTAAATGTATAAGTTATGATCATTAAAAAATTTACTAAAACTTTTATTAAGTATTTAAAAAACTAATATAATTATAAAGTAAATCTAAATTTCAGATTAAAGAAAGTTGCTTTTAAATTTTCATATTATTATTAGATTTAAATCATTATAAGAGTAAATATGAAATTTATATAACATAATAATATAAAATTTAATGTTTATTACCTTATCGAATATATAATGGATAAAAGAAGAATTTAGAATTTAATTTTAATTAAAAATGATATTTCGAAGGTGTAGTTTTATTTCATATGTTGAAAATAGAATTTATAAGTATTTATTTATTATTATGTATAAGTAATATGTACTTATTTTCAGAATTCAAATTTTATTTATTTATAAAATTTAAAGCCATAAATTTTAACTTATTTTTAACGTGACATCAATTGTTTAATTTTCACACACTAATACGTTAAAATAACGATATAAATTAAAGTTTGATAGATGAAAAGTTAATTAATTTATTCGCATTTATAATATGTATATTTATCTATATTTTATTTTTTATTTATTGATAAATAAATAGATGTTTTATTATTTTATTTATTTAAAGAATTAAATCGATTATTATTTAAAAAATTTTAAATATTAATATATTTCATTTAATATTTTTTTTAAATGTTCTATAAGTAAGTGAATACAAATTAGAAAGTTCAAGTAAAATTTAAGCTACAAGATACGTTACTTTCGGATAGACAATTACTTTAGTACTATATCTAATAAACTGCTGTACTTGTATATTTAATCAGGCCATAAAAAATTCACTTATCATTAGAAAATATTTATTTTTCATAATTTTATTATTTTATTTAAAAAATATATATTATATGTTTTGAATATTATATAAATATTAGAATTATTTGTTTAAATGTATTTATTATAATTTAAAATTAAAAAATTTGTATTTGCTTATTAAAATTTTAAAGAATTATTTCGTTTTATAGTTTAAAGAATAAACGATTCAGTTTTACTCAATTTATAAAGTACTGATGTAAAATTGAAATAATTACATTTAAATTATACGATAAAATGGTTAGGTATAATAAAAACATTAGAATAAAATAATATCAAATTTTAATTAGCAATACATTTGCTTATTATTGGAAAATTAAAAATTTTTATAAATTTTTAATTGCCTATTTAGTTATATCTAAGATATTGAAAAAACAGAAAAATAAAATACCTTATTTATGCTTTGATATTATCATTTAAAATTTCCTAATTTAAAATTAAACAACTTTATTCATATGAAAGAAAAATATCCATATAGTTAGTATTTTTTTTATATTCGTAATTCTATACATTTATTCATCTTTTACACATCAAAATAGATTTAAAAGTAAATAGATTAAAATTAAATACATATATAAAAAATAATATTAAGGGTGATAAATCGTTTTTTTTAATATTATTGAAAGTAAATGACTTTTTTCCATAATATATTATTATAAAAAAATATATAAAATATTTAAAATTTAGATTAAATAATTAGAAAAATTGTATATATTAAAGAAATTATTATAACGATAGATTAATGACAAAGTTGACGTTTTTTAAATTTTATATTATGTTATTCACTTATACCACAGCTTAATTGTTAATGTTTATTTTAAATTATTTTAAAAAGACAAACTAAATTAATACGAATCTTTTTCGATTTGCAGAAAAAATAATTTATATTCTATTCTGGTAATATTTATAATATTTTTGTTATTTTAATTTTAGCTGTGAATTTATGTGTAAACAATCGAGACTTGTAATATATGATAACAATAGTTAGCAAGTATTACTATTTGAGAAAATAGGTTTTGTGGTCAAACATATTGTGAATTTTCTAATCTTTACAATTTATTGAAGGTAAACTTTAAAACTTACTTTCTATTTTTTTATTTTTTAAAAAATAAAAACAGAAAATAAATATTTATAATATGGTTGTATCAGTATCTTTGTAAAAATTAGGCAGTAAAAATAATGATTATTATAAATATTAAAATACTAGTATACAATTTTCTTTCTGTAAAGTATTCATAATTATGAAAATCAACTTTCTAGTATATCACGTATTGAAGTTTTTAAACTTTATGCATTTTTATACATTATATATCATTTGATTTATCTGAGTGAAAATTCATTCGCACGTGACAAATCGTGTATATCTTTTTTTAAAAAATATATATTATAGCTATTTGATAATGAGTAATTAATATTCAAGTTAAATAATTCTTTTGTACTATAATAAAATATAATAAAATGAAGAATATGTGGAGATTATGACTTATTAGTTTCAATTATATCGAATAATTAGATTAAAAATTTAAAAATGTTAAAAACATTAATTGTAATTTGAATAACATCTAAATACTCATGTGTCATTTAATTTAATACGCAAAAATAACATGGAATAAATTTTCTTTATTTAAATGAAAAAACATCAAATTCTGTATAACTAAACTTCTTACAATAAAAATTAATAACTTAAAATACTAAAATTATGAAATATTTATATTTTCATATTATTGAAAGTCAGTATGGTCGAGTCATCGAATATTGAGATATAGAAGTTGTGACCAATCTATTGTTAATATTACGCCTCCATCATAGTGAATATACATTGAATTAATAAATTCTTTACCTTTTCGTAAGAAAATTGTCGAAGAAATAGTGCAAAGAAGTACAGTATATATATCTAATAAATTTGTAAAGAACAATTGTATTTAGCTTTTGTATTTAATTATACGTTAGTAGATTGCTTTGCATATTTATTAAAAGAAGAGTATTATATTTTATTTTAACAAAAATGTATATAATATTGATTAAATAATAAATTAGGTTATTAGCTATTCAAAATCAGAAGAAAATTAAAATAAGGTTTATGTACAATTCGACTAATTTTATACACATTCACTGAAAAAGAAATTATTAGCTGGTTAAAATCAGAATAGAAATAGGTAAGAAATTTTCGATAAAAAGGAGCATATGAAAGTTGTCTGAAAGTGTTTTAATTAAAATTAATATATTTTTATCTGAAGACGAAGTTGTCTAAATTGATAAGTATAAGTTATAATAAAAAAGTATTTTTAATCACAAAGTGTTGCTATTACTAATTATATTAAAAACTTACTATTTATTTCTTTTACTTTTAAAACTACATATTAAGTAAATCCAAAAATTAAGTACTATATATATAATTATGATATTTGTAAAATATGAAATCTATATTTGTGAAATAATAAATGATAAATATTAATAAACATCCAATAGCTTTATAAAATTATATTTTTCATCGGATACGTTCTTTCTTATTTAGTATCGATTCCTTGGTCAAAGTATAAAATCAAAATTAACTTTCGAGAAAAACTAATTGAGATCGAAATAGTTAAAATTTCAGTTAAGGAAAGCGAGATATCAATTTCAGCTCGTAGACATTTTGAAAAATTATAGTATTCATAAGACTAAATTTAAATAAATATAAGAACAACAGGTTTACGCGTTTTGTTAATTCACGGTTACAGTAGCTCGGTTCTTATACTAGTGAAAAAGGAAATATCCGTTGAACTTTCTATAACAGGCGTAATTTAAAGGAAAAGACTTTTGATTAAAAACATAAATGTCGTTGTCAAGAGAAAAGAAAACTTACCATACTTATTTCCTAATTATTTAATTGATAAACATAATTAATAAGCATAATTTCTTACGAGCTTGATCGTGTTCGCAAAATAAATTGGTGGAATAAATGTGAATAGTTTCTTGGACGATACGATCACGATTGAATACGAAGAGCATTAATTCGACAATATGTAACATACGTGAAGAAAATGAAAGAGAAAATGTAATAAAGGTAGAGAATAGTGACCGAAAGAAAAATGCGGGTAAAAATCGTTATTGGTCAGGAAGTATGAAAAAGTCTGGAGGATGATCGAAAGAAAATAAAATAAAGATAGAGAGAAAGAGAGAAGACGGGTCACGATTCACGGCTGCGATCCATTCCTTCGTTTTTTCCCCGCTCATTCCTCTCTCTCTCTCTCTGTCGCTCCTTTATTCACTCGGTTGCTACAGTTCGCAGGTAAGTTCCGCAAGATGAGAACAGCCTGGTTCGAGACACATCGGACCGCCGCCTCGAGGTACCTGTTGCCGTCGTTGCTCTCGTCGTTGCTCTCGTCGTTGCTCTCGTCGTTGTCGTCGTAGTCTCTTGCCTCCTCCCTTCTCCAATCTCCTTTTGCCTTGCCCGCGGCGATCTCAGCCGATCCTCGTGTGCGTGAACTTCGAGCCGTGTGCGTGAGTCCCGTTCCCGTCGATGAAAATGAAAAAGAGACGAGGTAGATAATGAGCGAATTTCGTTGCGGGAGAGGAGCCATAGCCACGAATACGTTATTTAGCCCAGATGTGACCGAGCGCCAACCTTAACAGCTTTTACGTCCCTCTTTCAAAATATTTTATTGTGTTCTCGTTTCTTCGCTCATTACTCCAATCCAGATGCTGATCTCGAGCTGGAAATATTTTTCGGCGGGCTCAACCGACCAACCCACTTTGTTGCTTCTCTTATTATTACGGTCGTCTTGAATTATCTCTTCGCTAGGTATACCCTATTTATCGTAGTTATTGCAGAGCGGAATATTTTAATTTATCGGACGACACGCTGTGCCTCTGTCTGTCTTATCTCTAACAAAGTAAATGAAAACTTTCCAAAGGTCCCTTTATTTTCGAAGTAAACGTGGCTTGTTTTTCTTTTGTTACAATCGATACGCGATGATATTTCTACATATTTGTTGGAATCAAACTTTTGATTTACATCTGCAAAAGCGATATCATCGTTATGCAGAAGTTTTGCAAAATATTCGTTAAAAAATGTTTCAACTGCGAAATTCGATTATAGCGCCACCACGAACAGTAAACGTTCGGTCGATGAACGTATCTACAAAATGAAAGCGGATACTTTTCTACCGATGTGTTATTAAAACATTGAACTAGAATTGCTTGTACAGGCTGAAATTAAATTTACGATCGGGACTCGACGGCTTAAAAAGCCGAATACGTGACCGCCTATGAACATCTACGCAAACCTTAGAAGGAAAACCAATTCCAAGTATTTGATAGATTTATCACAAATCGCGCTATTCTCCATTTGCTTGTATCCATTTTTTCTTTTCCTCTCGTTTTTAAGGATCGTCGTTTGATATTCTATTGATTTCTCATCAAAAATATATATCGTCGAAACTTTAATCTCGCGATCGTCAACGTCTTTGCTCGTATCTATTGTTAAATGTAAGACTTTTAACATTGTGAAAATATTTATCGGATCATCTCAACTTCATAATATTGTGTCTTACTGTTAAAAATTACAATTATGTTTTATAACATATTTGACTTATTATTTCAAATACCTTAAAAGATGAAAAAGAAATTTCTAGATATGTCCGATTGCTTATTACCGAAGCGAATAATCAATTTATAACAATTCAGCTAAAATATGTTTTGGGTTTATTATTCAAATATAATTCGTTTAACTTTTCATTTCTTTAAAGTTAATAATAATAATTAATTATTTAAAACTGATGTATAGATTATGGTTGGAAATTGATACGTTACAATTAGAAAAAATACTTTATATTTTGTACATTAATGGAGTAGAATTTTTCGGTATAGATTTTATTCGAATGAATTTTTAATATAAAGCGTTGTAAAATTTTAAATAAAAAATCAATAATAATAAAATCTTATTTAGTGTTGAAAAAAACCGAGATAATACAAATATATTTTGTTAACGCCGATAGAAATGAAATTTTCTACATCGATATATTTTGAAGTTGAAAGAAAAAAAAATATGTAAATTATATTTATTAATCGAATTTATTTGAGTGTACATCGTTACTCGAAAGACAGGAAGAACATAATTAAAGAGAATTCATTGGCACTCAGAATAATCGATAAAGATGTAACGTGTCTTTTATTTACAAATTTAGCGGAATGCTGCCATGACTATGACGAGTAGACATTGGCGGTATCGAAGTAAACCGCAAACGAATTCTCGGAATTGTCGACGCGCAACCAAAATTGCAGAAGGACTTGGCGAAAACTTTGTTGTCTTAACCGAACTTTGTCGTTGTTGCTCCTCGGCAACTTCGCATTCTTTTAAATTCCTTTTTTCTTTTAAACTGAAGCTTTCCAACGTTGCCGACTTCATCATTTTCGGGCAATCTTGTCTATTTTATAGGTTGGCACTGTTTTCGAAATTTAAGGCTTGTGTCTGCCTCGCAACATTTAGCGAGCGTTTCTCTCATTTCCATATTTTATTATTGGAATTTTAATAATTTGTTCAGCTGCTTGTTTCTCTCTAATTTACTAGATAAAGTAAATTTATAAATATCTGCATACTGATTTGACAAACGTAGTAATCACGTAACAACGTACGCTAATTATTTTCATACTGTTCAACATAATTCTCGCATGTTTTCTAATAATTTTTAAAAATTGTTTTAAATTCACTACAAATTCTTTTTAAACCAAAAAAATTTTTGTTTTTGTTTTGTTCTATTTTGATCAAATTTGTGTAATCAATTATTTTGTTAAAATATCTCTATCGAAAACAAAAGTGAAAAAACAAAAGTGATAGCATAGGCCATGATTGAATGGAACGATCTATTTCAAAATGTGTTCGACTTATCTCCTCCATTATATCTTTAATTTCTATTCGCGTGTCTTGAAAAATTGCGTCGCGATTTTCAAGTTCGTATCGTTCCAGGACAAATCATTTCGTTATCTCGAGGTTGTTGGAGTGACAGTTCGCGCGATTATGCGAGCTTGGGTCGAAAAGCTCGCGGCGGCCTTTGATCGTTGCATAGAGACGTTTATTCACTGCATGTACTTAAGTAGAATCGCCTACTTGTTTTGTAGAATTTATATGCATCTTCTTGATATCAGGCTATGCCGTACCCTTAGAAAAATCTTCGGAACTGTCTGCTCTTATGTTAAGCTGGAGCATGAATAAACACGGATGAATATGATACTTTAAAAAAGAAGAGCTGCGAAATTGTATAATTCTTTGTTTCGCTCTGGCAACGCACTCGAAAAGGGAAGTGCCTCGAGGAAAATAACCTGGCGATCGATTTTAATAGTTGAATTTTTCTCGTTAATATATTTTCCTTAAAAACAAAATTACTTCCTTCTTGTTTAAATAATATTTATAGGTCATAAGATCAAGGTATTTTATTTATCTAAATATTATTGCAGAAATTTATTAAAATATTTGAATTATTTCTTACCAGAATCGGGTTTTATATAAATTTTTAAACTATCTTTGTTATGTGTAATTGAATATCAAATTCCTTAACATTCGAATGAATCTGTCATAAATTTGTATTTAATATATAAAAATATTATCTTAATACGTACCTCTTTACTTTATAACTCTTAAACGTGTACATTATAAACGTTTAAAATTATTTTTCTGAAAGAACTAATCGAATTGAAATTATCTCAATTTATATATGCGTATTATTGTTGTTGTTTCTGCCTTTGTTATTATATTGGGTAAGTATATTGAAAAGTTATACAAATGGTTAAAAAAATTTTATTTTAATTTTTCATGTAATTACATGTATCACAGAACATATGACTAGCACTTTGGATTCATTATTTCGAAAACATAATTTTTTACAAAATTAAAGCTTTTCTTTCTGGTAGTAATCATAGAATACTAATAAGATAATACCTCAAATATAATTTACACCACATGGAACAGAAAAATAATATGCTTAGAATATTCAGCCGTGTTTGCATGTGAGCAAATACATCGGTAAATATATTATTACCTATCTATTTACATAATGTACCATAATGCAGTTTTTATAATAATTTTAACTTAGGTTTTTATTGATGAAAAGTATTAAAATTATTTTTTATATTGCTTTCATTATTTTATTATAAAATAATAAATATAACACAATCATATTTATGCTGTTATTAAGTTAGAAATATTAATTAATAGAACTAGTAATATTGTGTACGTTTCTTAACAAATCTTAATGCGTAGTTAATACTCGTAATTTTTCTCATTCCTTACAAACAATTTATATTAATCATAAATTTAAAATTAATAAAATATTGCTACATCAATACTATTATTATACTTAGTATCAGGACCAACTTGTATTAATTAAAAATGTTTTTAACTTTTGAATAAATCAATAAACAATAATTAATTAAAATCTTAATTTATGGAAAATATATATTTTGATGCTGTTTAAATATATTTATCGAGTAAATACTCGATGAAGATGTAACTTTTTCAAAATATTTTTTCAAAAGCATTCAAAATTTTTATTTTTCAATAAATGGAAAGTATAAAGATATTAAGTTGAAAAACTCAACTGTATATAAAAAGGTGCGGAGTTTTAATAAATTTTCTAATTTAGTTTCTTTCAATCCGACACCCGCGAGAAGTTTTACCAAAGGTTTAGTCTATAAATGTTGCGCGTTCCATGAGAATATGTAAAAAAAAACTAAGCGCACCGATCTACCTATTTTTTTCACGTATATCATTACCGAATGTTATAATGTAGCTATTTAAAATTTTGGAAATTATATCAATTTTCGCGATCGTTTTTAAGGTGATACGTAACCTGAGATATTGGTTTTCGAAAAACAAAATAATATGAGTCTAAGAGAGGGACTTTTGCAACGTTATAAAATTTTTAAACATTTACTATAAGTATATATATGTATATGTAGATCCAAATGTACTCCATTTAATACATAAAAATTAAAATAGTCTTTGGAGAATTATATTTTTCAATTTAAAACGAAGGAAATAGAGATTTCATTCGAATCGAATTAATCGTAAACACTACGTAACGTGCATTATTCTTAATCAGGACTCGGCTTTAAAAACAAATAAATGTTTTCCACACCTAAAAGCCTTGAACGCAATAAAAACAGAACCGTTTTAAACGATATCTTTAGCTGCAAGTATTTTTCATAATAATAATGGTCTTTGTTCATCGCAACGTCCACGAATCATTCGCAAGGGCTAAATATGGAAATGCATTATAATTGTGTAGCTTGTTACCCCGATATCGATACATCGACTGGTGATTTTCTCTATCTTCCAGGAAAATGCGGTTCATCAACTTAAAAGATCTCTACGGATACCAGTACAAAAGCTCGAGCCGGACACGCGGACGCATCATTGGCTACTCGTATTTTCCGGGAACTTACGATCCGTGGCGAGAGCATCGATTTTCCACGGCGCACCTCCGCGGAGAAAAACAAAGGAGGATGCGACGTACGCCGAACAAACCATCGCTGATTAACGGTTGTATGCGCGCAAATTCGCTTTCCTTTCGGCCACTTCCGTCGGAAGCTATTCTTAGCTAATCGAGCCGCCTACGCGTACTAATATCCGTCCCGATGGAAAAACGAATTCCCAGAGCCATCGACCGGATTTTTTGCTCTTTTCCGAACACGGCAAGTATAATGGGTCCGTTGATTATCCTTCGGCAGCCGTGTCTCCATTAGAATGGATAATTGAATTCCCGACGTCGTGCGAGCCGATCGCATTGCTTCACTCTTTAGCGTTGGATCGTGCAGGGCTCGATGCGCTCGAGTTTCGCCAGTGAAAGTGTAATATTTTGTCTTTTATGTAGAGCGTCCATTTTTTTTAAGAAGATGGGCGTAGTCTTCGGTTTTAGATCAGGCATACGTAACAATGCAGTGGTATATATCGATGCGCGATAACGGAGCATTTTTCTCTGTATATCCGTATATCTGTTTTGCGAGTTGCTAAAGCAAAATCCACAGAAATCGAAAATGCAGGAATGATCCGCGTTCGAATGTTACAAAAGATTTTAACTACTTCGGTTAGATTTTCATATAAACGTTTGGCATTTTTATAATTTGTATTTTTAGATAAATCTATTTCTAAATCACTCGTTTCAAATTGATTTGTTTAACATTTTTTAAGATCATCTGTAGTTTTTAAAATAAATACAATAATGATTAAAAATGAATGCGTAGTTAAGTAAATTAAGATCAGCTTAATGAATGCGTAATTTTTAATATAAATTATTATTTTTTTTTAGTATTAATGAAATGAAAAATACTGCACAACTTTTCATTTAAAAAGTACGTTTTAGCAAACAGAATTTAACAAATCGTCATATTTATAAGTTGAATTAATAGAATACGTATTTGAATTGCTTGACATCCTTAGGATTGATATTATTTTTCTCGTTTTTAAAAATTTAGATTAAATATAAATGAATGTCACCAATAATTTATTCTATTAATTATTTAATTTATTTTATCCTAGTATATTCATTAATTTTTAGAAAAAAGGTAGTTTTTAAATTATCCATAACTGTTTCAAATTAAAATTTACATAATATAAGAATGAAAGTAGTATATTAAGGATAGTTATTAAAGTCACTTCTATACCATGTTCTTTAAATCAGTCGGAAACAAATAACAACGTTCAAAATATGTATATATTAATAACGGTATGAAAAACAGAATTTTAGGGATTTATGAGTATATTTTGTTCACAAACATTTCATTTTTAACATTATAGATTACAAATATAGAGGAAACTTTATAAAATGTATGCTTTTATTTCAATATTATTAATGTATAAATCAAATTCAGATATTTTTAATTTACAAATCATTAAAAAGTATTAATAACGTTGTTTTGAAGTTTTAGATGTTATGATTTTAATTAATTAGTTTACTTATATAATGTTTTTATCATTCACAGTTTCAAAAATATTTAAAATACTAAAAATTTATTTAAAATCGAAGCCGGTCATTTTTTTTAGAACGTAAGCAGATACGAGCTATTTGAAGTATTTATTTGAAAGTTTGTACAAATATAATTCTAAAACGAACGAGCAACAAATTTCAATAGTAAACGCGAAAACGATTATTATTTCAATTATATATCTATAGTCGGTAAGGTAGGACACCTAATAAAAAATATTTTTTCTTATCAAAGGGAACACTAAGTATTTTTTAATCCTTGATTAGTAAAACTAGTGCGTCGTAGTTATATATGGTTTGAAATATTTAAGACACTCGTCAATTTTTGATATAGATATAGATTTTAAAAGTTTTAAATCTATTTTAAAGTTTTATATCAAATTTATTAACAACTAAATTTTAAATAATTGCGCGAAGTTGGTTTAGTATTTATACATAAATATAAAAGTCAAAAAATTGTTTAAAATTGTGAAACTCGATATATTAGACAGAATATATATATATATATATATATATATATATGATACTATAGGCTAGATATATAGAGCGACAAGGAGCACATTTCGTTGTTTCGAGTCCTCATTCTCCGGAGGTTTCGCTCAGCTTTGCACTTAAATCTTTGAAAACGAAGAATTTTTTAATACATCGATATATTTGGCGGTGCATCCAACAAGAGAGTCGTGACCCGTTCGGAAAAGCTCAAGTCAGTTTCCTCGGGCTAGTGAAAATTAAGAATAGGTGAAATTGAAGGCGCTATTGAATCGTCTCTTCGTTGCGCAACTCAGTCAAATTCGAAGAGGGTAAGATCGTACGGGGTTCCCTTGAAAGGCGATTCGTCCGAGTTCTGTCTTCGCTGCAATATCCGCTTGGTTTTCTGAAACAAATAGGCGAGAAAAGCGATGAAGTCCTGCACCTGTGCGCACCTTTGAGGTATGTGGTACGCGGGGTTTCCGGGTTCGGTTGTTCTTCTTTCGGTCGCGCTTTTCGCGGTGATTCCCTCTTTCACCTTTGTCGATTTACTTTCAGACACGTCTTCTTTGGACTGCTTTTTGTTGATGCTTCAACAAGTTTTCGCAACGTTTTACGGTGTAATAAACTAAATTATAATACTCGATTAATGCAAATGCAGTGCGTTTCGTACATTTTGTTTTTGCGAAAGCGTTGAGATTTCGGGATCGCTATCTTTAAATAAGGCTTTTGAGACACGTGCGATTAAAATTCGCAATAATTAATTAAATTATTAATGTTCTTTGTATAACGAGCATTTGTCTTGAAATTATAATATTTTGTTATTAGTTTTATATAAACGTTTTATTAAAACGAGATTAAAGTTGATGGAATACATTTAAGTTGGTTATATATATATTAAGATTAGAATAATTGTTATTGCGCTTTTAATATCGGTACAAGCATGAAATTTTAGCTTATAAGATTATAAAATTATTTTATATTTACAACATTCTCGCCTTTAAAATTTAGTAATTTGAATATTATTTGTAATACTAATTGATATAGATAATAATAATAACAATAATAACAATAATAACAATAATAATAATAATAATAATAACAACAACAAAAACAACAATAGAAAATACTCGTTACGATTACTTCAACCAGTAAAATTTGTGTAAACAAAGAAATACAATTTTAATAAATCCAACATATTTTTTCTTAATTTAGCCTTATATACTTATTAAATATTGGTATTTTGTAAAGAAAAATGTAGAATAGAAATATTCGAGCATTTTGTTTAGTTTACAATGATTTTAATTAGGTAAATTATTGTAATTCGTCATCTCTTCGTTGAAAATAGGTTTGAATACAATTAAATAAATGTAATTTACATATTCAATAATATTGTTTACCAATAAGAAAATTTAAAAAAATATCAAATTTATGGAATTTAATATAGAATTCAATACAAATTTTTAATAATTCATTTCACGTAATAAATAAAAATTTATGTAATTATAAAAATAACTCGATTCTTATTATTAGCGTCAGCTACGAAATACAAAATACTGGAATGATAAAAAAAATAACATATGGATTTAAAAAAATATTCATATGGTAAACAATTAAAAAACAAAAAACAGAAATCGAATGCGTGAATATAGTACGTATATTTATTAAGCATAAAAGTAGTTATAACGTATTTCTACCAAAAAGATGAATTTTGTTTTCCAATATTTTCGCGTGTACATCGAATGAAGGCGTTGCAAAAGCTCTCCTAAAAATCAGCCGAAGCACGCGAATGAAAAATTGCAGTGGCTTGAGACGCTTCTCAGTGCGAAGCAACCGATAATACCGATAATACCGAAACGCGGACGAACTCGTCTACAGGCCATCGGGTACGAAAGCCCATACACCGTTAGAAAGGGAAAATCTTGGCATAATTCCCGGCGTAAAAAAGCGGCATCTCGGCATCCCGTGCGATTTGATCTCACACTCGCGGTCGTATCTCACGGTGCTTTGTCTCGGATCCCTCAGCCTTCCTTAGCCCTCTTCCTGTTTCAGAGGTGCTTCGTTGGCGCTTCGTCGGCGCTCACTTACGATTCATTTTCCCGTGGGTTGGCCAAGCGACTTCCGCCTCTGATTCCACATGAGCTCCTCCAGTTTCATCTGCTCGCACTCGCCCATTTCCTCGAGTCTCCGGGAACAGTCGATCTTGCTCAACTCGATGCGCGGTTCGTCCTCCAGCAGTGACTCCCACCAGCGCTCCCGAGCCTTCTCCAGGTGCAGCTGCGACCGAAAATACAACCTTGGATACTTTGTGGATACCCTCGAGTCGGCGCTCCACCTTTTACGATTATCGTTCGGCAAACGATTGCGCGAGAGATCGGCAGATCTTCGCTTTAGCTCAAAGCCTATTTTTCCGCTTCGCCAACGGAGAAAACTTTATCGCGCTCGCTAATCTCGGCTGGCTTTTCGCGGTTATACGATCGAGACTTTCGTTTGTGGTCTGACCAGTAGAAAACGTCCACGCGAATCGAGCGCCTAACTTTTCGTACGCGTGGATGACTTTCGATAGATATGAGACTGATTTTGATGGGCTTGATACTTAACTCGATTCACGATGTACTCAAAATTTAATTTGGCTTCTAAAGAGTATTCATTTACTTTAAAGGCCTCTACTACCAAAAATCATAGTCAAATGTCATTTATTGTAAATAATATTTTAATCAAGTGTACTTGGATCATTCTACTACTTTTCTTGAATGCAACGATTATTCCGAATTTTGTTAATCTGATTTTATTCCATCTTTCAAAATAAGCTAAATCTTATTAAATAAATTTATTAAATAAACTTCGTACGAAAAATATCAAGTATCCGCATCATTCTTTCATTTTTGCATATCGATACGTGTAAGATTATTTTTTTCTCTTTTCGAAAGCTGCCCGAGAGTAATTTTAAATTCAACGATGTAATAACTTTCTACATTAGTATCGAAGTTTTCGTTCTTAAAATTTTTCCGCGGAAAAAACATAACGATAAGAACGTCTTGAAAATATGTAGATAGATGTATATTCAACGTATATTTAAAAGATTCACGCTATTCCTTACAATGCGTAAACGTGTTACCATTTTTTTGAAAATACAAATTTATCAACTGGTAATCTCTTACCTTGAATGAAGTTTTAATACCGGAAAAAATAAACAATACTTTCGAATCAGTTTTTAAATTTGTGTTTACAATGTTTAGTGATACTATCTACGTATAGTATCGGCAGGTAGAAAAGGAAAAACGCGTAGTGAGGATCGACATCGAGTAGGTGTGAAAGCGAAAAAGACGACTCACGGTTACGTGCTTGCCGGGGTCGAGGCACCAATACGACTCGCAGCTCTTGATCTTGAAAGAAAGCCGTCCCTTGATTAACGTCTGTGAAGCTCCGGTGTAACCGAACGCGATCTCGATTGCGTCCGTATCCAGGACAACGCGTAGCTGCTTCGAGTTTTGAACCTCGCGGGGTACGCGCACCAGGACGTCGAGGTCGCCGATCGACTGGCTCCAGCTGTAGTTCTCGCAGGAGGCGCCGTTGTAACACTCGGATGGACTTGATACGTCCTTCTTTAGGTCGATGTTGATCTATGTACGTGAATTTTTCTTTTTTATTTATCAACTGGCTATTATTTATTTTATATCATAAATTTTTTTCATCCGTACGCGTGAAATGTACAGATCTTGATCTGTATGCATTAGATTTTTGGATATTTACTAAGTGGACGTTGATATTAATCAAAATAAATGAACGTTACATTTGAAATACAATAAGAAATAATGTCCCTGACAACTAGTTCAATAAAATATTTAAATCCGTCTTTAGTAAAGTGTTTCGGTTAAATTTCATGTTCGAGTTCTAAATATAGATATAGATATGATGAAAATGAACTAAAACATCATGGATATTCTAATATTGATACAATTATTTTAAGTAAGGATATAGTAATTCAAATATTGATGAGTACATGACTTTCCATAAAAACTTTACATAAAAAATATTAAACGACGTTACATCTAAATTTGTTATTTTTACTTTTTTATTCAAAAGGATGATTATAACATTTACAATCAAGTTATGCTCCTTAATCTTAAACCAAAAAAGTATGTGTGTGTGTGTGCGTGGGTGTGTACGTGTGTACGTGTGCACGTGTACATAAAATTTACGTTAAAATTTAGATGAAAGATTCGGTTTTTAATATAAAACAAACTGACGTAGATAAGAAAATATTTATTTTAAAAGTACTTATAAATGACAGTGGTAAAACCAATCCGTTCTAAAAATAGCAATGAGAATGTATTGCTATTTTCTTTAAACAACAACGACGTTAAATGTATCGTTTTCTTAAATTTACACTGCAAAAAAAAATCAATCGACTTAATCGATAAATCATTAATTTCTAGAATTAATTGATTTCTAGAGGATAAAATAATAATTGCATACATTTAAAAGATATATTTAATATTAATTAACTTATTAACTTAGTATAAATTCAATTTAAATAATAACATATACGTATATATTTCAACATAAATTTAATACGTTATTTTTCGTTCTATTGTACTAAATATATTTTCTACTAAAAAGATAATTTTCAATATTTAACTAAAAATAAATATTGTATTGTTGTAAAATTTATTGAAATTAATTACTAAAATATAATTATTAAAAATAAATTTTATTGCATTTTTCAAACAGATGGTTTAAGATATTATTACATTTTTAAAATTATTAATTTTATGTAAAATGAATATTATTGTTACAAAATATGACAATTATGTATTAAATATATTTTTTCAATGGCTTGTGATAATAAATATCTATTAAATTTAAATAAAGAACTTCAAGCTTTATTAAATAAAATAAAACTAAATTGACATAAGGTTCCAATATATATAGTAAAAAATACTAAAAAGTTTAAAACTGATATGGACTAAAAATAGATTATAAATTATCATGAAAGGATAATAGCATGCAACTTAAATAAACTTTCGCTAGCTTGATGGTTCGTTGAGTCGTAACCTTTCAATTTGCATCGTATAACTTTTCTTTTCTCTTTGTGTCTCTATACGTAACGATTCATGGCTTTCAATTACTCGCTCTTTCCATGGTAATTTTAAGTTGGAAGAACTTGGCAGATACGTCAGAATGTTTTAATGTTTTAATGTTTCAATTTCCCGTTGCAGAGAAGACCAAAGTTAAGAAGATTTTCTTAAATTTTTCAGTGTATTTTATTCTTTTTAACGAATATGTAATATTTGTATATTATTAAATTAAATATTTAATATTTTCTATATTAACACAAATTCAAGAAAAGAAATTTTTGAAATATATTTATTAGAATCAAATTGATTCATTTTTAAATTTCTATCAGAAAAACTTTAAAATAAATAAATAAATAAATAATTTTTAATATTATTTGATTTGATATTTATTTAAATTTATTGGATTTAATTTTCCAAGTATAAATTCTCCATTAAAATGCACTGGAATAGAATAAATTATTTTTGAAAGTATTCTGTACCATTCTGTAATCAATTTATGAAAATGCGCGTGTATTCGGATTAGAAGTTACGATTGATTAAAAATCTATCAAAACTAGAAAAGAAATTAGAGGAATCTTAATTCTTAACAAATTACGTGATTCATGGATAGTGTATTATAGAACAATATTTTACGAGCAATGGTTTTTTTTCATATAAAATGAATTTATAAATATCGATATATTTTTAAATAATCGATAAGTGAAATCGATAAGTTTTTTTTATTTTATAATTATTTAATAGTACTATATTCCAAATTCTATGTTCGTCTTTACGTTTAAAATCAATCGCTTTTTTATTTTCAAATGAAGCGTGTACTAATGGTGAATTTTTTTTTTATTTTAAAAATATAAAGTAATGTATGCACTAATTATGTAATGCAGAATATTATGTCTTTTATAAAGATTTAATTATTTTATTTTTTAAAACTCTATAATAGTGGCATATGAGTGATTAATACGAAGAAAAATTGTGGCAATTATTTAAAGAAATTTAATTCGACATTTTATTATTGTAAATAAATATAATTTTTCGATTAAATATCGTAATCTAATCTACATTTAATAATTAATATTCTTTAGAAAATTCTTACACGATAGAAAAATACGAATTCTGAAGTTATAAAGGAAAATCTATAATTAAACTGACCCTTGTAAGAAAAAACAAAGTTTTTAAAAAAATGTTTACAAAAACTGATGAAGTGACATTTGTAAAGTGTAATATAAAACTAAAAGAAATGAAATTTTATATTAAAATATTAAATACCGATATTATTAATTATCGGTTAAATTAAAATAATGAGATGGATCAACGTCGAAAAAAGTGAAACTAATTATTATAATTACTTTTGCAAATACTTTTGACAATAATACAGTATCTATTATATCGTGAGAAAATAAGCCATATTAGATATTGTATATATATCGTACAGAGAATAATTTTTTAATAAAAAAAGTTATGTAATAATCGCAATCATTACTTTTTTCGAATTTTCATTAGTAAAATCTGACCCGTTATTTCCATGGATCTCGACATTACCGATCGAGACTTTCTCGTTTGTTGATTGGGTTTCAATTTTTGACAAAGATTTCTTTGTTCTAACATTTTTCCAGTTTCGCAATGTATTGAAAACAAGCTGTTCAGCATCACCTGGAGGGAATCCAAGTCGTTGTTCAGGAGTAGATTCAACATAAAAATCTGTACTATAATAATAAATTTTATAGAAGCTTATGTTATTTTATATACAATATTTATGTTCCTAATCTATTTTTAAAGTATCAAACTGAATGTAAAGAATTTCATATTTTTAGTAATATTTTATATAGTAAGTTGATAATAAATTACAAAATGAATTAACTTCAAAATAAATTAATTGCATTATTTAGAATTAAATTTTAAAAGGCAACGATTAATTATTTACTTATAAATATAAATACTATTTTAATAATGTTATATAAGTAATTTAACGTACAATAATTATTTTTTGGGTTATTTCATAACTTTGTACATTTTGGAAAACGATATTTACATTTTAATGTCAATAAATATTTTCTTAACCTAGCTTATTTCTATTTGCTTGTTTACAGATGGGTAATAGTCTTGCATACAAATTAAAAATGAATAGATATAATAAATAATAAACATACTGATTAAATTTCAATCAAGGAAGTAATGAAATAAAAAAATGTATACTTTGAAATATTTATAATAAAAATAATACAATATATGTACAATATACGTATCAATTATATATCTGCTAATATAAATTATGTATTATCGAATGAAATCGAAAAATTGATGAGACAAAATTAGCAAGATTTATTGAATTTGATAGTCATTTAAATTTATTATAAATTCAGTTTACAAATTCATATTATATTTATAGTACTTACCAACGATATAGGAATCCAAAAACATAATCTAGAAAACTTGCTATGTTCTTTTCTTCGCGAAGAATATCAAAAAATACCGAATCATATTTAAAATTCATTTAAAATCTAGAAAAAGAAACGTCAATATAAAGTTAAATGCTTGATAATTAATATCGTATATTCATTTTTATTGATACTAGTAATTTTCAATGTTAGAACTGTGGGAGCGAACTCGTTTTCTTTCTAATTATTCCCCCTCTACTTGCCTTAGCAACGAGTCTCGCAATTGAATTACCATTTTACGATATGAAAACCTTATATCAATTGCTGATATAAGTCCTCTTTTTATTACAATTGATAAAGCAGTTCTTTTATATTTATTTAAGTATTCTTAAAATCTTTAAACGAAATAAAAAAAAAAACTTTTTAACGGAAATAAAAATTATTTTAAATTAAATTTTCGTACATCTTATTTTTTGTTTATAGAATTTCGATAGGTCTATTTTGTATTTATTCTGTAGGTAAATGTAACTAAAATTACTTAAATATTTACTTAAATAATGATATAATTACTTATAATTGAGTAATAATTTTTTACTTTAAACAATTTTTTAAGATTTATATTCACACATATATTATTTTTTATTAACATTTTTAGAATAAACAAAATTATAATATTTCTAACTATGTATTACATGAAATTTTTACAAGGAATTGAAGAGTTATAAAGTTATCAAATTAACGTAACTAATTTTTACCGATATATTTTCTATAAAAATTGAAGCTCTTCTAATTAGAAAGCTATTAGAAACTTTCATTGAAATGTAAATTTTTAAGAAAACAAACAGTGTTATTTCACGAAAGTGAGATATTTCCTAAAGTATGTATGTAAAGGAATTCAGTAAATTATGTGTTGTATTAAGCAATTTTTATATACTCATAGATTCTGATAATTATGAGAAACTCGAACAAAAGAATTAGATGAATACGAAAGAAATTCTGACCTTGCAAAACTTTCTGAACATAAATTTTCCATGATTGTTCAATCTAAAATAAGATCATAGAATATATATCTAGATCAATTATATACACTATAATCGCAGTGAAGATTTTTCTGAGTTTTTTTATTATCGTTGAAAGCGTATTTGTAGTGATTATCTTCTTTGAAATTAAAGAGATATTTTCTTTTATGTGTTTGGAGGGAGAAAGAAAGGTATATAGGTATGTGAACGTGTACGTTATATATGAAAGTGTAAACGAGAATAAGAGAGAAATTTCAATTTGGGAAAATTTTTAATATAATTTTTAAAATATAATAAGTTTACTTTAAGAATTAAACTAGAAATAAATTGTAAAATTTTTATAAATATAGGATGTGAATGAATATTATAAATTAATGTTAAATAAATTATTGAAATATATATTGTTGTAAGTTACTTTTTATTTGATAGAAACAACGATAGCTTCGTTTTAGATGCGGTTCTTCTATCATCTAAATTTAAATTAACGAATCACGCAATATTAGTTTTAGAAGAAAGTTAACGATTCAAATGGCAAATACTCATGTGGTTATAAATCAACATAAATTTATTTAAAAAATGTAACTATCAATTGAATTACTAAAAAATAGATTTAATAAAAAATATCGAGACAGATATTTATATTATTATAGATAACAGAGACAAGAATCATAAGTTTTAGATAACATTGACTTACTGATAGCTAATGGCAGGTTTTACAGTTTAAAAATTATTTTTGATAGAGTATGCTGAATGAATTTTATATAAATGTATTTATAATTTTAGAGCCATTTATTAAGGGTACAGATCTTAAGTTGTAAAGATTCTTCAAAGAATTTAAGAAATTCACGATTTATTTTAGAATTTAAAATATATTACTTTTAAAATAGATACAAAATAGTTTTTTGGAACAATTTGAAAAATTCAAATAAAAATGCAATAATAGTTTCATATATAGCGAAGAGTTATAAGGGCTTAAAGGTCAATATTATTTAATGAAACGATTTGAATCAATATTTTTAACTAAATATTTTTTATTTTCTTTATTGATAAATTTATCCATGTTATTATCAATTATTTTCTATTTCAGTTTAATTTTATAAAGTATCTAAGTTAATAAAAAACATTGAAGTATTTTGTTTCTTTGTTTTAAGAAAAAACAATATTATCAAAATAATAACAAGTAAAAATTTATAATTAGTATTAAAATATGCATGAATTTATATTTTGTGATTTTAAATAAATAAAATATGTTAAAAAGTTTATGCCCAAATTAAAAAATTACATTAACTTAATTACATTTCATATACAATTTTAAATCGAAGACTTATTATATTATTAACAGATAATTTGTGTGTTTTTAATGCAATGAGAGTAAAAAATACTAGGATAATTGCTTATATCACTATAAAAATTCAATTTTTAACAATAATATAAATAATGTGAATTAAATTAGACTAATTTAGTGTTAATATCGTAATATAAAGTAATTAAGAAATTCTTTTGATGTTACTGATTCTAAAATATAATAACATTGAAACAGCTTATGTTTATATTACAAATTATTTCAAATATTAACAGTCAGTATTACATTAAATAGCGATAAGAATGTTTCACCTTTATTTGTGAAAAATATACCAATAAAAATATGATAAATCATAAGAAAATAATTATAACAATAAAAAGTTATAAAAAGCGTTTATTTTATTTCTAAGAATATTTTTGAAATTAAAATATATGTACATAATTATAATATTATATTAAAATTAATTTAATATACACAATGAAACAAGATAAAAATGATTTGTACACAACAATGAAAAAAAAAAATAAATATTTATTATTTCTATATAACAATTATAACAATTTCTATTAACCTTGAAATATGCTCTCATTGGAAATTTTTTATATTTTATACGTATGTGTATATATATATGTACACATATATTATACTTATGGATATATAAATACAGAATAAATTTACGACAGATTCTTTATGCGATTAACATTTCATAAAAATCAAGAATTTTTATATCATTTATTTCATAATACTATCAATTACAATTATGTACTATTTATTATTATCAACAAAGCTATCATTTTTTCTCTCACGCAATTAAAATTTCTTTATAAGCAGGGGTAATAAATATATTGCTAGTCTATCAAAGCAAGTAATTTAAGAATATAAGTAGCTATACATAATTTACGTTCTTCGTTATAAACACTTATTTAATGGAAGATTAAATTTACTATCTTACCTAATAATAATTTTCATATATTTGCAAATAGTCTAAATAATTTATTGGTATTCAACTTATAATTGATATTAGAACTTAAAATAGTTAAGTTTGTAATATTCTACATATATTTATTTTATAATCAGAAATAAATTTCGATTCTATTAAATAGGAAACGTATCTATTTTTAAACTTCTCATAAATTGTATGTTAATAGATAATTAGAGTTAGTCGTCATTAATGTTATACGTAAAATTAAAAAATATTTTCATAACCGAACTATTGCGTAAAATTATTAAATCAATACAAGTTCTAAATATTTTAAAGTAATGCCTATTTTATATAAAAAGTGAAATAGAATCAATGTACGTCGTCGTTAGATAGTAGAAAACATAGATAAAGGTAAAGACTGGATTATTTTTAAGTTTACATGCTTAAGGCAGTAAGTGTATCGATAAAATTTTGCACGAAAATAATGACATCGTCAAAACACAATAATTTTTTAATACTTTGTTGGCTATAAATGTACGACTATATAAATAAATTTTAAAGACATAATGTACGGTATACAATTTACTTGGTATGATTTGTCTACTTACTAAATACTTTCAATTTCCTTGAATTTCAAACTTCAAATACATTTATAGCTAGGAAACGTAGGTATATATTTGGCGCTATTACTACTGATATTTTAATAATGATTTTGTTGTTAAGATCTTTTTGATAATTATATAAAAAATCTAAATTAGCATAAGTCATAATATAAATTATTTTGTATCTCGTTTACTTTTTTATATATGCGTATAATATTTCTTATCTTACTTTTTATCAGCATTATTCCGTTGTTATATTTACGAACAAGAGAAATGAGTGCATCGTCCTTTGAGGAACATCAACTTTTGCATCACAACGTTATACTATTAAATGTTTTCTTGTAGTTAAGAACATTGAATAAACATTTAACAGAGAAAAAGGAAATTCCGCGACTAGGAAAATATTCGTACTTTTTCGTTAATTATGCTCCCGACCGACTCACTATTCATCTGCATTTTTATCTACAGAACGAGGAATCATTAATTTATCTTAGTAAATTACGACGTGAATAATTTTTAATTTTTTTTTTTGGAAGGTTTACTCGATTATGTTATAAACTTCTTTGATATATTTTTTACTTATTACATGAGTTTCAAAATAAGTCATTAAAAAGGATAGTTGTATACTGACTCTTCGTAAGGCCTATCTGGTGATTATATATTCAATATATAAGTCACACAGAAAAATGTATTTCGACTAGACTTTCGAACGCCAATTTATTCGTAATATTTATAGATTACAGGACGAAACATTTTTAATTCGGTGAACTATTCTTACAAATTATTTTAAATTATTTGACTTTGAAAGCGATCAATGTTTTTATTGAAAATAAATGTAATCCAGTAGAAGATAGTATTATACAAAATATTCATATAGAAAACAGTACTTCTCTATAATAGCGGTAATGAAATCTTAATTATTGATATTAATTAATTTAACGTGTATTTAACTTTAAAAGCAAACAAGGACAAGTTTTGTCGAGGATATAATATTGTATGTCCCATTACTGACAATTTTTTATAACTATGTAAATTAAATATTTCATAATTTTATGAATCGTGGATTTATCATAACTTTCAAGTACTATAATTTAAAAATAAAGTATAAATTTATTGCTTTAATTGTTTCATATTTCAATTTATGCAATACAATAATATTATTTCATACGATAAAACGGATGACAAATAAATGTGTTTATTTTCACAGCAACCTAATTTTGTCAATATTATTAAATATTCACTCACATTTTTAAACCCAATAAAATCAAAATTGTATTTTGAAATAAAATTTAATATAACATCGAGTTTATACTTTTAAACGGATTAGTTTTTAATTTAAAGAAAAATATATTTATATTTCATAAATCTATAAAAAACAAAAATATAAAAATTACTTAAGGAAATGTACAGGCAAGATTAATCACAGATAGCGAAATTGGCATTTTTCGAAAATATGAAGATATCTTTTTCTATTTATATCAACAATGAAAATATATAATTGTATAATTTTTTATTTAATTGCTTGTATTCAATATCTTCTAATATTTTACCCATTTTAAAAAACTTATATTTCTTAAAAATATTAATTCAATGGAAAAATTACCAATTCGTTTTACTACTATTTAATGACGGAAATTTATTTTAACCAATGGTTTGAATAAAAACATTATTGTTTATGGAACATTTTATGAAAGTGCTTAGAAGCATTTTTCAAACAACTTTAAAAATTTTTATTTATATATATTGTTTGAATTTTTTGAAATACTATATTATTTAAATTAAATATTAAAAAAATTAAATATTTAAAATTATTTTAGATTTACATGTTTTAAATTAAGTCGATATTAAAAAGAAAAGAAACATTGGCTTTGAATAAAATTAATTAAATTTTGATTTCCCATTACAATAGGAAAATCGAAATGTTTTAGACACGTTGATGATGATATACTACGCATTTTTTATGTGCAGTGAGTTACAAAGCAGAGTCGTCTGATAATAACTGTATTTCACATTGGATTAATTTTTAGTTGAGATTGCAGGCAGTGAACAAGTATAAACCAATTCTTAATTTTAAAAATATGAATAATTTTTCAGGATTAATTATCAAATTGTAAATTATTGTAATATTGATATTATTTATATAACAATATTAAAAATTATATTTATAATCAAGCGTTTAAAATTGCTAATATTTTATAAATATATTTATTTTATATGAACATTTTTAGTCATTAAGTTTATATTTATTAATAACATTTTTCGTATAGACTATTAAAAATTTGTATATTATAGACTGATCATCATCATTATAATTTTAAATATATAATTTCATACGATTCATTTTACCCTTTGAAAATGATAGAAGCATCAATTTCTGTTACTTTTTTTCATTTAGTATATACATTACAATATAAATTGAATAATAATAATTTGCTTTGAGAATATAAAAATATTTTAAATAAATTCTACATTATATTATTTATTTTACTTTTATAATTACGTAAAAAAAATTTTAACGCTAGTTGCATCGTTTTCATTCGATTAACATACCAAGACTCAAGTCATCTCGGAAAAATATTCCATTTGAACTGATCGCTGTAGTATAGAAGGTACAACTGTTTTAGAAAATTTATATATTTAATGTTCAAATTAAATTATTTCCCTAAATATGGAAACAATAGAATTTGATTCTTTTTAAATAAACGAGATACTTTTAAAAGTAATTTTTACAAACTCATATATATATATATATAAACAGTTATACCAAGTAGACATTATTAATAACAGTAATTAAATACATAGTAAAGCGAAATTTGCCAATATATATTTTTAAAAAAAATTTATTTTCATTTAGTAAATAAATCGTAAGAAAATATATTGTTTAAACATTTTGCATAATTTAGTTATAGAAAATATAAAAGAATTTATGTTATATAATTACATTTTATATATTATATTCCTATAATTTCAAAATATTATATATTTGTCTAAAATATATTCTATAGAGATTGGACGAATGAATCTTGATTTTATTATTTCCTTTTTTTTTTAATAAAAAATCTTTACATTACCAGTAAACTTATTTTTTACTTAACATGTAAACTTTATAACTAATTCGTGTAAGTTTACTTTCTTACTATTCATAGAATATTATAATCCCTAATTCGAAACATAAAAATATTTTTATACAGTATTTATAAAATACTATTATTTTCTGTAAATTTAAGTAAAAAATACAGAAAACTTTACTTTATTTTATAAAATATCACGTAATATTTTGATTCTTGTCATGTCATTTTAAATATGAAAGTTAGATTAATCCATCTAGTCTGGTTTAACTAATAAGATTTTATTTTGTATGTATTTTTTAACAATGAATAAAACAATCAAATTCTTTTAATTTTTGTAATTCTTGATAATAATTTTATGAAAGTATTTTATCATTTGAAAAAATTTTATATAATTTGTGAAAGTAAATAGTAATTTCACAAAGTTCTTTATTATTAATTTAATTTAGAAATAGATTAGTGTGAGTATTAATAAAGTGCACTGATATATTATTTTGTATTATATTTTTATTTATTAGCTATCATCTGTAATTTTTGTAAAACGTTAATACGGAGTTATTAATTAACAAATTTTCTTCAATTATTTAAATTTGCGAAACGTACGAAGAAAATAATTTATAATTTTTATCCATTTTTAATGCTTAATTAAATTCCTTCAATTTTGTACGATAATTATTTATTTTACTTTATTTTCTTTTATACAGAATGTTATTAACTATGATCTAAACTTTGTTCGACTATATCGGCGAAAATGACAGCCTGGCTATTCATTTATTTATTTAAATTATAAGCTTATAAATTTGTTTACAAATCGTTTAATTACTTCATGTTATTTTGACTACTAAACAATAGTACATATTTATTGTATTTTAAGAGAAAAATCTTGTTATTGGTAGACAAATTATTTGCTCGATGAAAAAAAATTAAATGAGAATCTTTCCAATAAATCAAAAGATATGTATTAAAATATATTACATATTCTTTTAAATATAAAATTTCTAAAATAAACAACGTAGGAATATTTACTGTATAAAATCTACATGTTTTATTTTCGATTATATTTAATACTTTTTTGAAAAAAATTATTTGCTATTTTATCATTATTTTTGTATAGTATAAGTTTATTCTAAGAGATAATAATTTAATCTGTACTTATTATATAAAATATATATAAAAGCTTTAATTCTATTGTTTTAACTCTAGCATTTAGATTATTTGAAGTTTCTTAGTATATAAAAATAAAACATTTATCAGTTAAAACATTCAATTTTATAAAAAAATATTATCAAATGCATATTATAATCTTTTTTATAAAATACAAATATTTAAATTACTATTAATAAATTAGATATTTAAAATTTATTTATGATTCAGTAATTTAAAAATAAACCCAGAAGTAATAATAAGTAGAGGATTAATGTGAATTACCTTCAGTATGCTAAGTTTGATTTTAAAATAATGTAATTTAAGATGAAAGTTTTTAAGAATTAATCCGATGTAAGTACCGTAGTTGAAATGCTCCGCTTAAAGTAGTTATAATATAAGCTTGTAAACAATATTAATGCACATATACATATTTAGCATTGTATTTAATATTATTCGTATTTTATAAAATATATAAATATATATATATATATATCAAATAATATATTTTATAAAATATACGATCTTAAACATCAGCAACCACTTGGTGCTAAATTCTAAATTTCACGTTCTTCAAAGGTTTATATATTGGTTTAGACTTAATTATTTATGCTTCACTAAATTGTTATAATGAAAGTACCGAATGACTATAACTACATAACTTACGGACATACTCAAACGTGCGATTAAATTACTTTTATTAATAATAAAATACAATAACTTTATTAAATAGATTTAATAGATAAAAGATCTTTTATATGATGTAAAGAATATCGTCGTATTTCTTCCTCTAACCATTTCACGCGAATGGATACAAAGATAATTTTTATATTTAAAAAATTGTGCCTAATAAATTGAACCTAGAATTTGATTTAAAATTCTCTATTATTTCATATTTTATATTTATTACTAGTAATAAAAAGGTATTAGTTTTAAAATTATAGTAATAATCGTTTAATTATTTTTTTATTAAAATTATTGTCACGGAACATTAATCTATATAAATACTTTATATATCGATAGAGTATATTATAACTTTTAAAAAGATCAATTTTTGTACTTTTAATAAGCATTATTCTTATTTTAATATATAATTTTTTTGGTAAATTATTATCAGAGTGTAAAATAAAGAATTGTGTGCTTTGCAAAGTAATTGAATAATAATCATATATATTTTGCTCTTACTAAGAATATAATTATTGAACTTCGTGAAATATTTTCTAAATTCTGCATTATTATCTTATTAAAAATTATTTTCATTATTATATTTGTTATCCAATAATAATAGATAATAATTTATTATAATTAAAATGTAAATTTAATGAAATTTTATTTAGAATTTCTGCATTAAAATTTTATTGTACAAAATCTGAAGATATTTAATATCGTTATTTTCAAAAATATTTTGCAATATATTTTTTATGTATTTTTTATAAGGAAAATTTTTTCTTTATTAGATATTATATTTAATAATCTATTATTGTGAATTACTTAAATAATATATTGATTGAAATAACAGCATTGGAACTTCAAATTATTTTTTTCAATTGAAAGTATTATTTATATATTTAAAAAAAATAATTTTTTACCACCTTGCGTGTGAAATATATAACAGTTAACCAAATGGATTAATCTCTTTTTTTCTTCGTAATAAACGGTAAAAATAATCGTAATAACAGAAAAGAAACTAAATTAAAATTTTTAAATCAAGATACTTATTCGAACAACTATTATATAATAATGAATTTTTGTATACAATCTAAGTAAATAGATTGAATATAAAGATTTGTTTGGTATTAGAATTTGTGGATAAAAAACTTCAAAAAATTATATGTTTTTGTAAAATAAAGTAATAATCAACATTAGCTTAATATCAAAATTATAAAAAAAATTTACGTTCAACTTATGTCTACGTGTGACTAGCTCGCTTCAAATATATTATCAATAATTCAATAATAATGAAAAATTTTATTTTATGTTCAAAACAAAAAAATATTATTTTGTCCTGAATTCGTTAAGTACGAGATTACCTAATAGGTCCATGTTTTCCTAATTTTTTGAGCTTAATAAATAATTAATTAAATAATCCGTTTATTATAAATAATGCAAAAGGAAATAGTATTCAAACTTTTTTTACGCTGCAGACCAATGTTCAGATCTCCAAAGTAACGTATAAATGTTATGCCTCAGATCCTCTGCTTCTAAACAATCAACTGGATAGTCTGTGTATCTTGATATCAAACTCCTATAACCTCGACCGACCGTAGTCATTAATATTTTCTTTTTATCCGTCGGTTTCGAAGACATGATCTGTGAACGAAAGCGAAGAAAAAAATAAATACACAACTTTCTATTTAATTTAATATTATATTTTTGTAATATATATTTCTTTAATGGGACAGTAGTTTAGCTTTTTAATTAACACATGCATAAAATTTACACATTTGAACGAAAATTTTCTTTATAAACGATAAATTAATTATTTTGAAATATTTTTCATCAAAAAATTATTCTAATAAAATTATCGGCGCAATTAAAAAAAATCCAATTTTTCTTAAGTCTTTTAAAAATATATTATAAGCTTCACCTGAGATACTTTTCCTTCGAATGGTCTGAAAACTGTAATAGGCCTCAGAGAGTTACATTCGGCAACTACGATGCAACCCCACATCGTTCCAATGTACAAATGATTCATACATGTTTCCAACGCCGTTACTTGGCATTTCTCCGTAGTCAGATTCTCTTCGATCGATATTGACTTGAGGCTCTCCGAACAAGGCACCAACTTTGACATATCTAATTTATTAACGATCTGCTTCGTCTCGATATCCCATTGGTATACTATACAGCCCGGATACGTATAACTCAACACTGAATTTTCCGCACTCGTCAAGAAAGTTGCGAACAAATTCTTACTCGCTGTCTCGCCGCTTACGTGTTTAAATTCCTGTATAACATCCATTAGAATTAATATTTCGTATCTGTTTTTGTTAAATTTTTTAAACATATACGAATAAAAAATGCGCAGCCCCAAGATGTATCGATTATTTTTTTATGAATATTACTAAATTTGTTTATCGGCTCCGTAGAAGTAATATTTTTACCTGAGTTTCCAATAGATTAATATCTTTCATAGTGTAAACAGATATGTGTCCAAAACTACGTCCAGCCCACAATTCGAAAATATGACGTTTTCGAGGCACAGCAGTAAGAGAGTATGTTTTGATATTATCAACCGAGGAGTCAATGATATCAATTTTGCGGATCTGGGTGAAGGTATTAGCAACCAGAAGAATTTTACCACTAAGAAGCGCAACGGCAAAATGCTTCAGTTGTTCAAGATAGACTAGTGCGACGATTTGAGATTCCTGAAGATATTAAAATTAAAATTAATACGAAAGACTACACAATTTTTGATCAGTTTGCTCAAGCTAGTGTTGAAATAAACTATAAAGTTACGCGAAAAACGATATTTTATCGCGCATAAATTTTATCACTATTTTCTACATATTACCAATATTAAAGTCTAGGCTTTCTCAAATATTTTCAAGGAAGAAACATTGATGTTTTAATATCATAATTTGTACATTATTAAAATGAATAAAAAATATTAAATCTATCGATAACGATAATATGGTAATTCAAGAGAATTCAAAATTCAAGAGAACTTAATTTACCTTTCGATTATCAGGTTCTAGACGTAAATTGCCAACGCAGCCAAAGTTTGTACCGAGGTAAACATGCAACTGTCCGGTATTATCGCCTATCCAGATATATCCATCAACATTACACATTGCATAGGGTACAACCGGTGTATCGATACACACGTGTTGAAGCCAACCCTTTTGCGTACCTAGAAGCATATCGACTTCGCCATTGTAATGACCCAACCAAATCTCATTGCCCACTACGTTTTCGTCGATTTGACGATTCATCATCATCATCGTAGTTACCTAGAAAAATGTTTTTGATTGTTCAGTATTCCGTACATAGAAAACCACTCGAACATTTTTAATTAATTTATTTTATTGTATAAAGTCTACATATATATATATATATATATATATATATATATTACTAAAATCCATTCAAATGGTTTAATTTTTACTTAATCTTGTAATTATAGTTATATTTAAACCCTAAGAATTTTAATACCATTTTTTGAAAAAATGATTTTAAAGATTTTTTTAATAAATTTTTTGTCTCTTATATAACATCATTAAATAATAGTCCTTTTATTTAGTATTTGTTTAAAAAAATTACTAAATAAAAATAGAAAAAAACAATAAATCGATAGAGGTCAAAAGATTTGTGAACGTATAAAACTATCGTAAAATTGTTGATGTAAATTATATAGTTTAATTGTTGTGTTCAATTTATCATTGTTCATTTTCCCGATACAATATTAAAAATATTAACGAATACATAATAAAAATACCTTAAATAAATCTAGACTCTGAACTGGTAAAGCGGCTATTTTTATAGTAAATCAGCACGCGCGATAAAATAAAAACAAATTTTCACGCGGTATTACTTGAGTTTTGTCTGGCAACAGAGCAACATCAATCAGGTGCGTGAATTCAGGAGCGGACGCAATCGACACGATCTGACTAGCGGTGGGTCTGTCCTTCGGATTCTGCGCCCAGCATATCACCATCAAATCCAGTGCGTAACACGGGTGAAGCGTTTCCTTGTAGGTAAGGGGTGGCCTACCACCCTCGAGGATGCACTCCTTAACGGCCTCGTGACCCTCGAAGGGCTGCCTGAGCGTGACGAGCTCGTAGATGAACATACCGAAGGAGAACGAGTCAACCTTCTCCGTGTACTCTTCCTCGCCGTTGTACTTGATTATTTCCGGGGCCATAAAGCCTTCCGTGCCCCCGAAGCCCTTGGCACCAGAGGGCAAAGTCAGTCGCGAGATTCCATAGTCGGCGACCTTAACGTGCACCGGTCGTTCGTGGTAGGTATTCTGGAATGGAAGGGGCATCTGCCACACCAGCACGTTCTCGGATTTCAAGTCCCTGAGGAGTAAGTTCGTGCGGTTTAGGCCGGCCGTCGTCCTGAGGAGTACTCAGGAGCGCCGATAGAGCTCGAAGCTCGATAGTCAAGCATCTACCTGTATATGACGTGCTGCTGGTGAAGGTATTCAACAGCCTTGGCAACCTGTAATATGATAGCTTGCAAGGTGTAGGGATCGAGCTTGGCGCCAGACCTTCTGTAGTTCTTGAGCGCATTGTTGAGAGCACCTTCGGGCGCCAAGTCGAGGACGAGGGCCAGAGGGCTGACGACGATGCCGATCAACGGCACGATGTTCGCGTGCCTCAGAGTCAGGAGGATGTTGAGTTCCTGCCGCGCGGTGCAGTAGGCCTTGCACGCGTACTGCAGAGGATCCCTGTCCCATTTGCTCTGCGCGGCTTTGTACGCGAGTACCGCCGACTGTTTAGAGTTCGGTCCAGGTGGCACCGGCTGTAGCATCTTCATCGCCACGTCGACGCGCTGGTTCTTGTGAGGCAGCTTGCAAGAACCCTTGGGATTGTAAACGCGATTTTTATGGTCATTTTGTCGCTTTTTATAAGCAATGCTAGATTAAAATCTAATTTAAACATTAGGCAAAAATTTCGCGTTAACCTTGACGACGTGATTATCAATTCATGGAAGGAGGTAAGAGATAAGAGGTAAGAGATAAGAGGTAAGAAAGGATAGCGCGTGTGTTTGTCGAACGAGAGGTATGGAACGAGATGTAATGGAATCGTCGCCTTCAATACCCGGTAAAAGATGATTACAGATCTACTTGGTAAAAATCTTATAACTTGTAGCGTAAAATTAAAAGCTCTCGAAGTTTTAAATTTTCCTACAATTCGCGATAACGTACCTTAAATACGAACCCAAATGCACCACGCCCGAGCATTTTTCCTCGCTTTATATTGTCGGTTCTAATAAGATGTTTGAAGCCCAAGTCCATGAAAATAATATCCGGGGCAACTTGCGAGAGCGAGATGTCCGAATGTTTTGGGCAACAGATAGACTTGTTACTGTAAGCAGCGAGAATACACTCCTCCACCATCCACGAGTAAATAATTTTCTCCTTGGATGAATGAGAAAAATTTTTCGAAATATCCGGATGTCCCTCGAGAGATGGCATTCGACTTGAAGTGGAACTATCGTAGCCAACCCCGCTATCACCGTCGGACTTGTAACTGTCTTGGCTTTGCCGCTCTTTATTCATAAAGAATCTGTGAAATCATTCTGAAGATTATTTTTTAAGTAGATTTTCCAACGATATGTATGTAAATCTGAGTAAAGTAGTATATTTAAAGCTGCAATGTGCATGACAAGCTAAATGATATTATCCGTACGAGTAAGAGAATACCTTAGCATTTCCTCGGATGATTGTTCCGATTCGTTGCACGATTCGCTCTCGTTGTCCCCATTATCGATCAAACACCTCGGGCAAGGAATCAACCTCGTGACCAACAATTTACCCTCGGAAGTATGTACGAATCTTGTACCAAGAGTCGGATACCAGTCCTCTAATAAAATATCGATATGATCTACAATTAGCGCGAGAAGTTGCGGCATATTCTCGGGTTGCGGCTCGACTACGATTGCCTGATAACCCATCGGTTCTTCGTCATCGTTCGAATCCACGGAGGGTATCGGTTGTTTGATTACCAAAGTATCGACGGGAAACCAGATCTCAAGGATCGCTGAGTTCTTAAAATCGACGGAGCACCAGATTCCGTCTTGTTTCACTTTGAACTTGTGTTGTCTGTATTGAATCGAATGAATTATTTATTTTTATTCATTAGAGTTTTTCAAGTTTTAAAAGTTTCAAGTATTGACTACTTATTCGTTTAATTAATTAACGTTTTAATTCGTTTAGTTAATTTTGCATTTTGAGTATTTGCGAATAAAGATAGTCTTGGAAAATTTTTGTTAAGAAACTATTTATACGACGAAAAGCTTTTGGGTACATATGATATCTAGTACAATTCTTGAAATTAAATGAAATATAAAAACAAACCTGTAATCGTACGGTGAATTTCGAAAGTTGTAATTGATTTCTTTCAGGCGAAGTAAGGTGATACCAGAATAGCGGAGTTCTATACCCGTTTGCCAAAGAATCCATTCTGCGTGGATTTCAAGTAAAGCTGTAAAAATTTTGTCGTCGACAAAGTCCTTAAAGGGTGTCAAAAACGACATAACAATTTCAACTATTGTATCATCGGCCAGAATGCGGGTAATCAGTCGAGACCAAAAGCCACTATAAATCGATAAACAAATATTTTAGGACTATATCGATACATATTTTTTTTATTTTAAATTCTATCGAAACTGTACATTTAATTTTGAGAAAACTATCAAATCTATTGACTTAAAATTTTATATGCTCGTTTTAAAAATATGAAATTCGATACTGAACGAAGAAACAACGATTAAGCTAATTTTCAAATTACTACGAAATTTAGATTAGTAGAAAAAAGTCATGAATTAATAAACAGCGAATTACCGCTTTATAAATGTTTTTAGAAAAAGTTTCTAGAAAAACGCAATATTTTAACATAAATTAGATTTCAAAAATAAAAAAAATATCACAAAAATTAATTTTTCATATTTAATGTCTGAAATATTAATTTTTTTTTTCATATTCATTTTTAATTTTATACAAATTAGTCATAATATATTTTTCAAGAATTTTTTTATTTTTTATTTTAAATCGACATATATTTTTAAACTTTGAATTTAAACTATTTTTAATGTTATCTATTTTACGTATTTTTAATGAAAAATATTTTGTTGTAAATTTAATTGTTAAATAGCGTAGAAAAAATATCTTCACTGCAATATTCTATATATATTTTATATAAAAATTTCAAAAAATAAAAAAGTATTCGTTATTGTTGATAGCGCCTTGAATATGATTTTTCTTAAGAAGATTAAAAACAGAACTTTTGTTTTAAATACTAAGTAAATCAAAAAAATGAATAATATAAATATAGTTTAAACTTGAAACAAACCAATCAATAAAATAGCTAATCTAAATTTCTTTCATTTGATGTAGTAATATGAAATGTAAAGATATATAAAAAAGTTGAAATAAAAAAATCTTTTTTTTAAGAGACATAGAATAAAATTACTTTTATTAACAAATGATAACCTGTCAGAAATGTATGTATTTAAATTTTATAACACATAAGAATATTCAAATACGATTTAATATCTATTCTTTTTATATTTAAATTGAATTTTAATTAGAATATGCTTCCGTGTATTCCATTTTTTATTTTATGAATTATATGTTTAATTTTTTTTCTTGATTCAAATTTTGATCAATCGTCTATTGTATTGTAAAGTACATACTAAGGAAGAAATCAACCGAAAAAGGAAGCGAAGTTATAACTACCGATATTATTTACTTTAAAATATTTTTTGAAATATTCGATATTAAACCATTTTATTTAAGTTTGTTATTTACAAATTTAAGAAATTTTATCCAAATATATTATACCTAGGAAAATATGACATAAGTAAGAGGCGTGAAATCCAACAGTCTGGTTGTGCTCTTGAAGTTAATACGTTTTCAGTACCGTTATTGATGTTTTCAGTATTTTGTGTTTGTCCAAAAGAGACCATTGGTGACGTTATCATCTTTGTTCGCATGTGCCATCCACGGGATTTTACTGGCATCTTTATAATTATATTACTCCGTAAAAGATCTTCTTCGGTAGGTAGTAAAGATGGTATTAGCAATGTTCGATAATCCCAAGTCAGAGCTACCTCGAATTTATTTAAGAGACTCACTATATAACTGTAAGAAAGTAAAAAATGGATTAATATTATAAAAAATGGGAAAGCTTAAGTATATTGAAAGTTGATCTTTACAAAAAAATTTTTTTATTTATTAATTTATAAATTGTTATTTTTCTTTAATTTAGTATTAATTATTATTTGAAAAATTCTATTAGTGAATTTATAAATAAAATAACAACTTTTTCAAATACTTAAATGAATAAATATAAATGCAGAAAAAGTTATTGAGCTAAAAATTATACGATGCGTTATACCCTTGAGTATCCGCGGTAGATATTCTTGATGATTTGAACACGTGCTGTATATCATCCAGTTTCATAATTCCCGACCTTGCGAATGGATTTATTTCTCGTATGGTGACCACATGCGCAAGCATATCGCACAACCACTGTGGATCCAAAAAGTACAAGTCTTTTAGCGTGGCATCGTCATAATGTAAAATAATTCCATTTTCGTGTAAAAATAATGTTGCCTGATGTAATTCTGCGAGATCTCTGAACGATCTATGCATTTTCTGTAGTTCGATATTGATTGCAGAATAATACTGATCGGCTTTCAGGACTGGATCTGCTCCACATAATTTTCGTTCATGAGCTGACTCAACAAGAATAAAATATTTTAATTAGAGATTTGTTTATTCGAATAATACTGGAGAAAATAATAAAAATATTTTGAATTGTAAAATTACACTATACGAAATTGCAAAAAAAATGAAATTAGTTTACGATGTTTCTACGTTTCTTATATTAAATTTTAGAGTACCTTGGTTTATATGAAACTTTTTTTTTTTAAATAATTTCAATTAAAGCTATATCATATTATCGAAACGAATTTAAAAATTTTTTTGTTTTTCAAAAAATTTATATCGTTATATTTTAAAAACTATAGAGTAATTAAAAATATTAAAAATATGAGTCGAGTTATTTTTAGAGAACTTGATAAAATGCGAAGAATCGGATACTAAGCATTTTTTGTTTTTAAATTATAAAATATTTTCTAAATAATATTCTAAGTAACTAGTTTATTTATAATTAAAATTTTTTTAAATTTTTCTTAAAATCTATTTAAGAAATTAGATATTTGAATAAGTATATAATTTAAAGTGGTAAAATATTTAAACATTAACTATTTTTGAGCTACGGCGGCATATTTTATTTGAGAATGTTTGAAATTACTTTTTACCTAATTGAATTACAACGTCTTCAAGAGCTAAATAACTGGCGGGGATTTTCTGTTCCAACAGAAGTTCTTTCGAACCTGGAGATCTTAAACTAAAAACTACATCATAAATCAAATTGCACAACATTTTGATATTATGTCTCGTTTTACAGCTGATTTCGATTGTTTCCATAACTTTAGGTAAGCCGCATTTTTCAGCATCCACAACATTAATAAACTTGTCGCGTATATATTGTTGCAGTGCCTCGCTTTGATCGTAAGCAATATCATAATGAGTACCCACAATGATAACCGGCGAATTTGGAGCACGACTTTGAATATTGACGAGCCATTGGAATATTTCGTTGACACCCTGAAATATGATTCGAAAACAAAATAAATTTCAAAGTAAAGAGTTCGAATTGAATTTTTACAAATAATATTTATGTTTTTAAATTTACATTGTCTTCTTAATTTTAATTAGATTTTTTACGACGCTATTTTGTTATTAGACTTTTGAAAAATATTTTCATAGTTTATAAAACATAAAAGGAGTCTAATAAATGATATCGCCTCATCGATATCAGCGTAATTGAGTGTAATTGAAAAATAAGAATTGAGAAGTATGTGTCGCAGAGTTATTAAAATATTCAACTATCTATTTATTGAAATACATAGTTTTAAAATTTCTTTTTAAAATATAAATATAGATAATAAAATGAAATTTTTACGATAATATTTATTTTATGTTAATATATTGGCACTGAATAAATGATTTATGTTCACTCGTACCTTTTTTAAAACTTTTAAAATTGTAAAAAAATTTTTAAATAATTTGGAATTTGGAAATTTTTTGTGATTACCGTTTTGAAGGATATAAAGTAGTATAAACTAGATTTTAGAAGGTAAGTTATTTGAATTACCTTGAAACCGTCAATGATGCGCCAGACAACAAGGTACAGGCTACGTTTAGATAAAAAGTACTGATGAGTAACGTAGTACTCGCGCTGACCTCCAAAGTCCCAAGTTCGAAAATAGACAGGCCCGTGGGAAGAGTGTCCACGTACTTTCTTCTCGTATAACCAGTCGCCGATATCCACCCCGACAGTAGATATGATAGTGCCGCGAGCAGTCTTGGCATTTATGTTCTTGTTACCCATTCGCTTCGCCCAGTGATCCGATGATTTTTTCTTATTAGGCACCTCACCTTCTTGACGTAATTGTTCAAGTAGACTCGTTTTACCTATTCATAATAATTGATAACGTAGTGTCAAGTACTCGATGAATTATCGAATAAAATAATTATTGAAATTTTATTCATTTTTACGTTTATTTTTAAGTAAAATTCATATTTATGAGATCGGTTTTTTAAAGTAAAATAAATTTTTTATGTTAAAAATTGCTTTCATCGATAAAAACATAGTATTCGCTACAATTTTACCTATGCCTTGAATTCCAACGATCATTAGTTTCATTCGAGCATAAGGTTTAGCATCTTCTAGTACGGACTTCAAATATCCAATGACGTCCATCGTTTTGTACTTTTTAGATTCGATCATGGATTTTAAAGGCTCCTGAAGCTTACACCCCTGAGTATTAAGATTCCATAACCTCGATAGTAAACCCATTTGTGGTGGTAATTCTATAATATCGCTGTTACCGCTAACGTTTAGCACCGACAAATTGTTCAGTTCGTAGATATTTGGAGGTATTTCCTTCAATTAAATTATATGTATGTATAGTTAAATGTTTAATTTATGATTATGAAATGTTTATAGTATAACGAATAAACTAATGTTTTTTAATAATAATTATGTTAGCAATGTTGCTCCAAGAACTCTTTGAGTAAAAAATTAACTACAGCGTTGGAGACTTTAGAAATATATAAATTTATTATAAAACGATGGATCGATAATTTAATTTAAAGTGTAATGTTTCAATATTTTTTAAGTATTTTTAAAAATTTCCTCCGTATAATTCGCTACTACTTAGATCTTTACATCAAACTCAGTTAAAATATTCATAAATATAATATTAAAAAAGATGAGCATTCAAATTTGAAAATCACAGAATTATTATTATTATTTAATTAAATTACTTTAAAATATGTAATACACACAAGTTTGTACGAAGTACCGCTACATAGTTTTGAAATTTGTAATAAAAATCGGTAAACTTGTAAAACGTGAATCGGATAAAAAATAACAGTCAAAAATTACGTTAAAAATACCTCGCGCGATTTATACCTTTAGTTGATTGTTGCTAACGTCGAGCATACTGACGTTTGGAAATAGCAAATACATCTTAGGAGTCGAGTGATTGGACTTTGAATCCTTATCAGAATCGTCATCAGAAACGTAAGGTGATTCGCCATCGTCGATCGACGTGAGCTGTATTCTGGTTAGTAGGTTATTGGCCAAGACGAGGGTTCGCAGGTTTTCGAGGCGAAGGTGACGTCGATGAGTACAAACTGACATGAGCACAACATCGCGCAACGAACTGGCGGTTTGACGATTCGTTGACACGACTGGAGATTGGATCCCCGTTGATGGAAAATAACACGCGGTATTCGCTTTTTCCATCTCGTCTGCTCCGTCCACCTGATTATAAAGTTAAATTTCGTGTAAAGTACATTTATACAGGGATTTTTCGTACGCTGTTATATACAATACATGTAAAGCTTACACGAGACTTATTTCAAATCAAATTGCGAATAAAATTTTTTTTTCTTGAAACTTTTGATAAAGTTCGAATTAAATTTACATAAAAACCAAGTATTTTTCGATGATAATTAAATGAACTGAATAAATATTATTACGAAGATTTCTATTTAATATTATCTACGAGATCTAATTAATTAAATAATCGATATTATCCTAATTGTATTAGTTTTCATTATAGAAAAGTGTGAAGAAGAGAAAATGTATTCGTAATTATTTTTTTTAATTTTATGATATGTCGTGTTAAATTTAATAATAGTAAAATATATTTGAGTAATTTATTTAACTGAAGAAAATATTATTAGACGAACCTGCGGAAGGCTTGGCCAGCAGGAAATTTGATTATTCGACAAATCCAACTGCTTTAAACTTGCTGGATAGGAGGTGATATGACTCATCGATCTTAACGAATTATAAGCCATATTTAATCTCACCAGACTTACCGCTAAACATGGCAGGGCTACGGGAATACTGTTAAACAGATTATGCGCTAGATTTAACGAAGCCAAAACAGATTTATTACCCGACTGTTCGGTATCATCTGAAATCTTCTCTGCTACCTGTAATTTATACCCTTATTAGAAATTTCAGCCACGACAATCATTTTTTTATTAACTATTAACAATACAAATATTAAGGTTACAGTACTTCTAATTGATCTCTAGACATTTTTTAACTACTCATATATTTATTTATTAATATCAATTGTATGATATAGAAGATAAATCAAGGTTTCGTTATTACAATAATTTTAAAAAGACAAAAATTATTTTCCAATAACTTGATGAAGATCAGTTTTTTCAGTGTAAAATAAAAAATTAATTTTTATGAATTTTATTTTAATATGATTAAGACAAATTCGTTGATAATATGTTTAAAAAATATCGAGTATTTTTTTTAATTCAAATACTTTTATCGATATTATTATATAAATAACATAAAATTAATAAAAAAACTTTCAATTTTACGATTTGTCAAGAAATAAATAGAAAATTTTTTAATTATTTTTTAATCTTTTAAACCAAATTAGTTTTTAAAGTATAAATTGATACGTATATTATAAATTATTTTTATTTTTGATTCTATTCAATACAATTATTTTTGTATTTAATCGCGTAATTTATTGTAATCAAAGTTTCTATGATCCGAATTATTCTCTCGATCAACTTATATATATTTTTAACGTATTACAGTATGTTTGTAAAATTTGGTTTTTTCTTAATGAATATAAATGTTGTACTACCTACATATTGTTATATATCAATAACATAAAATTAATTTAAGAAATTCTAAAAGTAATAACATAAATTCAGTAGTAAATTTATCGAACAGATAGGAAATATATTTCAGATTAAATAGATATGTTATTATTATTCTACAAATCGAAATTATATATTTACAAACTATTTCTTAATAAGAATTAAGCTTATGTTGACGAAATACCTGAAGCCTCACCTGCACGCATTTGATCCACACAAACGGTCTCTCCATTTCTATGATTCGCGCATTAGCTATTTTAGAAAAATACGAATCGAATTCGATAGATTCGTCTCTCGGCAAAGTCAACTGGTACGATAAATTTTTTATGCTTGTGCTTCTCCTCATCAACGAGTCTTCCCTACTCTTCCTGCCGACGTTTTGGAATACCTGGCTCGGAAGGTCACGCAGCAAATTGAACGAAGCATTAAGTTCTTTAAGCTTGGGAGCACACCACAAGTTCTCGGGAAGGTACTGAAGCTTATTATTGGAGACGTCCATAATTTCCAAAGAAGGCATGTCCAGAATAAATTCGGGCAGATGTTCAAGGCGGTTATCTTGGAGATAAATCTCTTCGAGGATCGGACATAGTTTGTCCTTGGGACCTTTAGGTTCCGCTGTTAGAGCTTCGATTTTGTTCTGAGCCATGTTGAGACATCTGAATAACCATGGGAAAAAAGAACCAAATTGTATTTTAAGTAAAATTAACGCATAAACGGTAGAATACCAAATTATATTTGTTCGTAGATATTTACAGAATTGACATAAAACGTAAACCAATGTAATTCGTATTTGCAAATATAAAAAATGTGCTTTTACGATATTCGAAAAAAGAAGTCTTACCTAAGACTCTGGAGGTAGAATATTGTGGACGGCACCGATGTAATAGAGTTTTGCGATATATCGATCCTCGTAATAGCATACAAGATGAGTTCGTTGTTTTTCGCGCTTAACTTTTTGTTGACGTGGAGCACCGCACTGACCAACCATTGTGATCTGATCTGCGACAATCTGCATTGCTGGTGGTGCCAATTGATCATTGTGGGAATGCTCGGAAAGAGGGTCGAATAAGTTACGCCTCCGAAGCTCGAGAGAGCCGAGAAGTGAGACGAAGTCTGCGAGCCTTCGGTCATCGCCTTCTTGTTGATCTTATACTCAGCGTCCGGATGGGCCTTGATCGACAGCAGTTTCGCAGTAAGGATTTCGTCACCGTTACGGGCGGCGATCTTCAGAGCCAAGCAATCGTTGTCGCTGGCTCCGTGCTTCAGAAGCAGCTCGGCGATCTTTACGTCGCGGTTTTGACAGGCGATCGCGAGAACCGTCGTATACGCGCCGTCCGAGTCCGTCTGTTCTTGCTGTATTTTTACCGGGAGGTTGGTATTCGCCCCTGCCTGCCAATAAAACATTGAATTGCATTATACTAGAATTATAAAATTCTAATAAATAAAATTAAAGGGGAGTCGATGCTATTTTATAATTTAACATTTCATCTATTTTAGATTTCAATTTATTATTTAAAGATTCCTTTATTTTCGGATTAGAATTTTTACAGATGTGTTTCATTATTTTTAATATCGCTTATAAATAATTTTCCATATAGTTTTCAAACATTCACATATAAATTTAATAATTATATAAAAATAAACTTAATAAATAATAAGTTGAATTTATCGATATATAATTTTATAAATCGTTTAATTCGAGAAATAGCGACATTACTGTTATTTTAAAATAATAATCATTTATTGTTTCTATATCAAATACTTTACAGTTATTCGTCATAATTTTTTACTTTTTTAATTTTTTAATTTTTGTAGTTTTAAATATCACAAAACAGAACTAAAGCGGTAATAAATAATCGAATATAAAATATAAATCATAACTTTTGTTTAAAAATATAGTTTTTCGAGATATAAAAAATAAATTATCTTTATCACATTTTTATAAGAAGAGTTTGTATTAGTTGAAAAAGGTGTTACATCGTTAAAACTTACCAGCAAAAGCTCATTAACGACATCCGCGTGTTTTCCTCTGACAGCAGCATGCAACGCTGTTTCTAGATTATTATTACAATACAAATCCAAATTTAGCGGGCACATAAGATTTTCATCCTTCTTTTCACCGGATCGACCCATAAAATTTAAACTCGACATCAACCTTTGTATGCCACTCGAAATACGTCTTTTGGATACAGGCACCGGTTGAGAACCAGCGGCGGACTCTTCTTCTTTCACATTTCGTGTCTTTACTTTGTAGTTCAGCAAAAGTTCGACAATTTTTATATTACCAAGAGCACTTGAAATATAAAGGACATTTTGATCAGTGACGTCTTGAGAGTTGATGTCGAACGGCATCTCGTACTCTAGCTCACCGATAGAGTCTTTGAATCTGTCGGAAATCGAAGTCCAAACATTTTTCACTTCAATTTCTTGAGGATTTGGTACGATGCACGGAACGTTAAAATAAGTATACATATATTGTGATTTGAAAACTTGTTACGTACCAAAAATCTGACTCATAAAACACGTTTGAAAGAAAATAAGTTTTATTTAAATGGATCGAGAGCGAAAATCAGCTTAGATCGATGTTAAAACTGAACCACGTTTAAACTAATAAATGATCGTTAAAAAAGTATTATATAAAGTACTTTTAAAAATATGAAAAAGTCATTAGAAAAATTTAAAGTCGAAAGGAGTACGTAAATATAGAAGTATTAAACAAGTATTAAATATTATTTATTAAATAAACGATCGGATAGGAGAAACAGACCTTTGATACAAGTGCTGTGGATAGTCAAATTTGAGGAGCAGTTCGACGACCGCGTAATGGCCATTGATGACAGCCGCATGTACAGGCAGCCACTTTTCGACCGTCAGTACCTGTACTTGCTTTGGGAACTGCTTGAGCAGCATCTCGACGATATCGAGTTTGCCGTTGTAGCAAGCGATGTAGAGAGGACAGTATTTGGTGACCGGGTGAATCGTGCAGTCGGCTCCGTGATCCAACAGAAGCTTTACCATGTCGCGTTGGCCGGTCTCGCAGGCGACGAAGAGTAAGGTATTGGCACCACTCGGTGCCATGTTGACGATGTAATCCAGCTCAGCAGCTATTTGCTCTTGGATGATTCCCCGAGCGACTATGCAGTCTCCTTGCATGCAGGCCACTCTCAGAGCTGCGTGTGTTTCTAGCCGTGCTTTCTCGTTCCTGCGATCGTTCGAGGAGTTTAGATTAAAATTAACGAATGATTATTTTTCTAAACAAATCTCAGCATTCAAATTACTTATTTTCTTTGCTTAGCTGTTGATTCTACGGGGAATAATTTAAAAGGGTATTCGAGCGCGTTTTACCCCTCGATGATTAATTATGCAGATCTGACTTCTCAACGCAAATAATGAGAATACAAATCAACTTTTCTTATCGAGTGATTATTTTTTAATAATTTCACCTACGGACTAGCAAGATTTCGAGTTACGAGGTGTCGCGTTGATGGACTATGAATCCGAGTATTGATCATACTTTACGCAACCGTAACAAAAAGGTTGTCTCGTTTTTTGTGAAACTTGTTTTGATTAAACAATTTCTCGCATAAATAAAAAAACTTTTTGTTTGTTAATAAATACCAGCTTTGAGCATATTTTGGTGTCGTAAATTACAAACGATAGTATTTATGGCTGGATGCTCTACAAATGATCAAATTAATTTGTATGGAAAAATAGTTACAATTTTGTTTGTACGAGAAATCTTGATTTATTTCAAGTTTAAACGCCGTATCAACATTTATGATGACAACTATTTTAATAACCCATACGTCGTAGGTGTATTACGAATGTAAAGTTACTCATTGGTATATCTATCGATATACTGCAATTACAACGTGTAATAATTCATTATCGAGCGCAGCATAATAATAATAGAAACTTCGATTTTGATTATGAAAGTAATCAAACTATGAATTATTTAATATTTGCAGAAGGCAAATTTATCTATATATAGAGTTTTATTTCCATGCGGTGGCATCGGTTTTGTCCATATGTTTTATAATTTTAAAATTATTTAAATAGAATTTTAAAATATAATAATATAATTTTTAAATTAGATTTAATTTAATATAAATTATGAATGATAATTTCTAAAAGTAATTGTATACATTTTATAAAAATCATCGAAATCATTTATTTAAAATTATAATTTCCAATATGAAATGAAAAATATTTTTCAAACCATAATTTTTACAGGTATATATCTCTTACTTATACTTGTGTTTTTTATTTAGTCTAAGATTCTATGTTTTCAATTTCAATTTGAATTAAAAAAACTTTAATCGATAAATTAATTTTATATATTCGAATATAGTTTAAAAATAAAAATAAAAATTAAATCGAAGATCAATTGGGAAGCGAATTTAATATTATAAAGATATATACATTGTAATACGTTATTTCTCGATAGAAATAAATTTCGATAAAAGAATTTGAATTTATATTCTATGAGTTATTTTTTCTTCTTATAATGTTCGTGAAAAGTTGCGATTAACATTTTTTTTATAACATGTTAAATATTCAAATTCATATATATTATTTTTATTTTCCTTTTAATAATAAAAATTATAAATAAAATATTATAAAAGATAATTAGTATTATAAAGTAGGATTTAATAAAGTCTTAAAACTCTTAAACCAAATTGTAAGTTAAATCGGATTTCGAAGAGAATTTGTATTCAACGCGTAAAAAGTAATTTTTATTATTTTGCATAAAAGCACGCAAAGAATATTTGTTATAGTTTTTCATTTGTTTAATCGTAATTGTTATATATCAGTAACATTAGAATTTATATTATTTGCAAATTATTTGCTGAGTCGATGTAACATACGGAAACGATACATAAGTAAAAGAAGTCACAAATATAGTAAGAGTAAAAAATCAAGCGTCACGATAAATATTACAACTCTCGATAATCTGATTTAACGTAGGGAGGAAGCACTTTACATCGCAGTTAATTTGAGTCGGTAGCTGATATCGACCCATGGCAAAGACTCGTTTTTTAAAGTAGCGAAGGTCACTAACTCACAAAGAGTAAAAAGTCGATTCAAAAATAAAAAAATTTAAGTTATCGTTAAAATTGAAAGAATTTGTCATTAATTCTAAAAAATAAAATAATTGTCGTTCGTTGAAAAGTAATTTTGCACTTTTTCCTAGGACTTGCATTTGTTCTGGCAATGCAACCTTTTAAAATATTGCTTATTTCTCAGTTTTTTAATCACAGTTTTGAAGTATTAATTTGGTTTGTTGCGTTATTCGAGTTATTTTTAATTATCCAACTCGCTGTTGTACAGGATTTGCGAAGAAAAAATGACGACGCGAGAAAAAAGTCTCGCAGGAAATTAAAATCGAAAGCGCAAAAGCTCACCTCTCGGAGGCCTCCCTCAGGATCTCGTAGCATTTGGTGTTCTCGCTCTTCTCGCACAACTCGAGGGCGGTGAATCCTGCCCCGTCCTTGAGAGCGAGATTGGCCCTGTACTCGAGAAGTTTCTCGATGTTGGTCGCGTGGCCGTGTTCCGCGCAGACGTGGAGGGGCACACGGAATTGACCTCGGGGTCCGCAGGGCAAGTTCGCGTTCGCCCCGGCCCTCAGGAGCACCTTGAGGCAGCGTGAGCTCTCGGTAATGGCTGCCGCGTGGAGAGCCGTGCGGCCCCAGGAGTCCTGGCTGTCGATGCAATCGGCGAGGTCGCCGCGCAACAGATCCTCCAGGAGCTCGGCGTTGTCCCAGAGGGCGGCCTGATGCAGCAGCCGACCCTGGAAGTCTTCGTCCACAGGCGTATAGTCCTCCATGGTCCGACCGAGACGACCGATTCAACCTGCGATTTTTTTCTTTATTCAATAATGTTCCTGCTTTCGTTCTCCATTTATGTTCTAGGACTTCGATTTTTAACGATTCAACAGAATTACGAACGAATCCACTCTTTTTATATTTTTATTTGTCATTTTAAAGTCTTGAACGATGTATTCGTTCATTTTTTGGACTAAAATACTTTTATTTTATAATGGTTAACGTGATTCACAATTTTTGCGATATTTTTATCAAAAAAATAAACATTGTTTAATATGAACATTTATTATCTTATAATTATTGTATTTCATATTATAACGGATAACTTATTTCGGTGCCCATTGCTAATTTTTAAATATTTTTTATAATTTTTCATTGTAGAAAATCGCAAAGTAACCGATATAATTTTAATTATCAGAAAATATTGGAACTTTTATTTATGATATAAAATTGAACATAGTCTTTAAATTTTCTCGATTAATTATTAAAAATTATTTTATATGAAACAATTTTTTTTATATTTTGTTTACCAACGGATTTTTATTTGTATAAAACTCTGAAAAGTTGTTCAATAGCAACTACTCAATTCATACTGAAAAGAAAAAATCAAAGATATTAATTTTATAAAATCTATATCTTTATCTGCGATACGTACAATGCAATTCTTTTTAAATTAGGTTAATTTTGAACTTCAATTTCTCGTTATCAGCTGTATTATTTATATAAATTAAATTTGAAATATATAAAAAGTTGTCTTTTAAAATTTAAAGCTTTGTACAACTAATTTACTAAATAATTTCAATTTATTTAAATAATAAATAAAATATTAATATACAGTTAATAAACATATATTAAAATTTATTTTTAATTGATAATATTAAATAAGCTATTTATTTTTATAGTAAACAAATACTTGTATGTATTTTTTTAAGTAGATCAATCTATAATCTTCAATTATGATAAATCATTAAACAACTAAATATTATTTTTATTATTGTTTCTACAATTTTTTAAAAAAATTTAGATCACTAATCTTCATTAGATACAGATTTGAAGTAATGCTTTTAATGAATCAACTTTTTTAGTATTCTTTAAAAGTTTATCCGTGTTAAGATAAAAAATGAATTAATTAACTATTAGTTTTTTTACTTCTGATAAAGTTAAAAAGATTTATAAAAATGTTAAGTAATGTTACTTATCTATCTGGCATTGTTTTAATTTATGAAAGTAGACATTGAAAAATTCAACAGATTTTACACATACTTATAACAATATAAATTCATAAAACTTTTTAACAAATACTGGAATTAATAATATTTAAAATACTGGAAATAGTAACAAATATTTAAAATAAAGAATGCAATAATATTACTGATGATTTTTAATATATTGATGAGATAGAAATAGTATTATAAAAACAATAATAACTAATTACATATTTAAATTAAAACGATGAAATTTAGATAAATTTTAATATTTAGATATGATTGTATGCAGTTGTAGCAATTATATGATAAAGTTTTAATATATACAGGAATTTGCCGATCGTTGTCTATCAAAAGGTTATATAAAATTATTATCCTGATGAAAAAAGCAAATAGAATATCATTTGAATTTTCAAATTTTAAAATATTATATAAGTCATATTCAATCATAACAATAATATTAATAATATCCGACAAAATTTATTTTGCAAGTACTAAATGACTAAGAAAGATATTGATTAAAAATTATTATTACTAATTGTATTAAAAGAAATATCAAGTATTTTTTTAATTATGAATTATATACTCTTTATTAAATTTTATTAATTATAAGTGTTAGAATACAAAATAATTTCTTTGTGAAAATACAAAGTTTTAATCGATTATAGTATAAATAAAATTAAAATATTTATAGAATATATAAAAACTTGTAAATTGAAATTCATAAATTAAAGGTATTACAGTAATTGAATAAATATTAAATTAAACTTTTTATAAAATCAATAGTCATTTGTTTTCTTACAAAATATTAGTAAAATTTATTCACATTTAATAAAAAAATCAATTAAACGTTAAGGAATGTTTACTTAACCATTGAGGTTAAAAACTAATAAATTAACGTAAAATACAATTTGCATAAAACGATTTATCAATTCATAATAATTGAAATGTCACGACTTAGTAATAATAAATAATTATCGATACATTCATGTAAAAAAAAAGAATCAATATAAAAATAATATTCGTTGTGTACCTAAGTAGGCTTTATCACCGAAAATAATAATAATCCCATTGTCGGCAACCAGTAGAAAAAAATTTTCATCGATAACAAACAGCTGAGTTTACTTCCGCGTAAAAGCGGAGGTTTGATTTGGTACTCATTTTCGGAACAGCGAAATAAATATTCACTTCCGAACCTTCCGTATACACTTGACAACTCTTTTGTCGTTGTTTTAATCATCGAATAATTCACCACTTTACTTTTTTCGCCATTTTTCTTCAATATGTATGTACATTGTACATCGATCACTGTACATTTGCTCAATTGGATATTTCTTGGTAAATTTGAGCATGCGCACAATAACATAACCTTTATTGGCGGTTATTCTTGCGCTCAAATTAAACTACATTTCGTTGTTTTTCAAATTACTTCTACTTTTTTTGACCTGCAATAGATGTGCGTGTCTGAACAATTTTTAAAATTTCATAAATTCGGATGAAGTAAGAAAGAAGGAAACAAGATACGATGTTTGAGGTATTCGATGCGATCCTTACGACTATACCTGGAGGAACTGGAAATGTTTATATATATATATATATATATATATATATAATTATTTTTGCTTTAATTATAATAAACAGCTTACATTTTCAACTGTAAAAAGAAAGAGTGATTTAACTTATTTAAAATCGATAGATTTAAGACTTTATTCTGAATTTTTCTTCTAAAGAGATCTAAAAATTAGCGTTTAATATTTTTTTTTTTAAAAAAAGATCGTTAACCGACAATCAATCGAATGCGTTCAAATTTCATTAACTGCGAGGTAAAAAAATTCCTTTACTCCTTGTGTTAAAATATATTTATTTATAATATTATAATTTATTCATATAAATTAAATATTGGATTCATTTTTCTCGGTACGTATGAGCCATTAGTAAAAATTATTTGTTATAAAATTATTTTTATTATTTAATTTACATAATTTTATTTAATGATGCTATTTACTTTATATTATGTAATAGATATTGCATTTTTGCCGTATGCTGTTTGGCTTCGTCATTTAATATACGTCGTAGAAAATTTGTCCTTAAACTTCAAACTTCATCGTCCGTACGATATAGAAATAAATGATATTAACTCGATACTAACAAAAAGTACGAAACGTTTGTTGCATTAGTGTCACTTAAATCGATTAGAGTTACCTTATTTATCAAGATTTAATTTTATATTGAGGTTTATTATTGAAGAGTATATAAAACTTAAATTAAGATAGGATTGCAGTAAGGATTTTTTAAATATTATTTATAGATAATATCTAAAATTATCTTCTAGATTTCGCACTTCTAAAATACGTAACGTTGAGCCATAAAAAATATTACTAATATGTTGTAATTTAACAAAAATATTTATATACACAAATTAAATGTCGAATGAAAAATATTTACAAATGTAAATGTTTTTATTGTACAATTTACAAATTATTTAATTTTAAAAAATATGATAATTTTTTTAAATAAAAAATATGTAACATTAAAATTAATTTTTGTTACCGATTTTAGCATTGTAAACGTATTTTAAATAATTTTACTTATTATTATTTTTTTATATATTTAAAAATATTTTTATACAAATATTATAAATAATTTAATAGAATAATAAAAAATAACTTTTATTAACGAGTCATTTTTTGTTATAACAAGAATTATATAAAATCGCGTATAATATATTGAAAAGTCAAGTAACATTTATAGAATACACGTGAATCATTCATATTCAATTTTTTAATAAAGTTCTGTTTTAAAGTTGTAGAAAATCATTATATTTAAACTTAAGCCGAATAATATACCTGTCAATTTTGAATAAATAATTTATAAAATGAAAATCATACATACGCACGTACATACACAATTACACACGTATTTAATTTTATTTCTTACCTTTATATAACGTTAAAAAGCGGTAAAATAGCGTATTATAATGCATGCTTCTGTCATTTGCAGGCAGTTTGCAGAGTTTTTAAAAAATCACTTAAAGCAATAGTTGTTTTGAAATATATCATTAAAAAAACAATAAAATACACGGAACGATTGACACGTTTAAGATTTACTTAAACCGATTGATTATGAATTATTGTTCAAATAAATAAAAGAAATTCCTTCGAACTAAAACATTTCTCATATTTTTTTATTACTATTAATCTTTAATATTACAAATATTTTTACGCAGGTACAAACGAATTGTGTACGAGATCGAATGAAAGTGTAGAGCTGTACACGAACCGCGCAAGTGAATTTTCTTTTAGAGTAAGACAGAACATAGCTGTTGTATTGCGGTTTATTGTACGCGTGATTGGTTGCGAAATCAATTAACTCATGGGCTCATCCTTTGCTTCTCATTCGCCTCCGAGTTCTCAACATTTCTGGCGCAATTCTGTTTTTGTGGTTTTCCATGCTTTATGTTTTTTTCATAAAATCAGATATACTCGTTCTTTTCATTTTTGCTATATATATATATATTTTTGTTTATTAAAATTTATTTAATTATAATTTTATTTAATAATTTACATGCATTTAGTCAATCGTATAATTTTTGAACTATAATAAACGTTTGTTGAAAATCTTTAATTTTTCTTTTTATTTAAGATTTTATGAAACTTTGTATGCATTATTCTTTTTTATTTTATTTCATTTTTTATACATTAGTGTATATTAGTTATAAATTTTTATTTAGTTTTAAAAATTAATTTTTTCAGATTCGTAATGGTTGTTCAGCATAATTAATCTGAATATATTTATAATGAGTTATAGGGTTTATTGAATTAATAAAATTATAATTTATTTATATCACCGTATGATACATTTATAATTATTCGTACATTTTTAATTATCCATTACGATAATAAAATATTTACTGTTTCACACAAATTGGATAATACATCAATAAATATTTCAAACGCTTAAATTTGCTTGAATTTATTATAAAAACAAAAATTCTTCAGAGTTAATTGCATGTAAAATATGGTGCAAACAGTTTGAAAAAGAAATAACAACGCAACAAGCGGTATTTATTGTTCAGTACTGTACACAAAGACTACGCGACGGTAACAGAAACTGCAGAGAAAAAAGTCGGACAATGACTATCAACTTTCTAGTTTTAATCATCGGAATATAAAACGTCGAAAATCCTTCCTTCTTTGTAACCGAATAGAGTTACGTATCGAGATTTGAGAAACGCGTAATCGTGGTCGACATCGAACCTTGGCTTAAATATCCAGTATTGAAATAACAATACATCATTTCTGTTTTAGAGTATGCAATTTATTTTTAAAATAACAATGTTTAAATCCGCATATATTTCAAGATACTTACATTTATGTGTATAAAAATAATAATTACAATAAAGAAATATGTCGTTTACTTTGAAATAAATTAAATAACTATTAAATATTATTTTTTACTTATTGTTGTTGTTGCTGCTGTTGTTGGAATTTTAATTCAATATCGATCGTAGAAAAATCACATACAAATTTATTACTTTTGCAAGGATGTAAAAATTGTTATTATTTTTACAATTTTATTTATAAATAATAATTTAATAATAGATTAAAGTGTTTTAGATTTAAAAAATTGATTAGTAAAATTTGAATATCTTTTTAAGAAAACAATTTAAAAATAACGATCATACTCTTAATATTATGAATATTAAAAATATGATCGATAATTAAAGAAAAATAGTAGTGTGAAAATTTTTACGTGATCTTGTTCAATTACAGTACAAACATAATATTCATCGCACTTTAATTTCAAAAAAGAAATATGTATATAGTTTCTCGTGCCTCATATAACTGGTCGTTAATCGGGTTGACTACCTTCGATAATAAGCGCTCGCGCGAGATTTCGTGCTGCCGCCAGTCGGAATATACTGACTTTATCTTCGAACTTGGGATCATCGCCATGCATTTCTGTTGAACGCAACAATTCATAAGTATCTCGGGAAGAAAATACGATGTCGTTTGTCTCGAGAAGTGGGATGGCATCCGTCAACAAAGTGGACCAGAAGCTAAAAGAAATTAGTCGAATGTACGAATTGCTTATTAATGAATTTCAATGTACAGCAATACAGATGCAGGTAGGTCTTTTCCAAATTATTACACGATTTTATATGAAAATTAAGCGTTAACTTTCAAACCAGATAAATAGGATAAGCCCCAAAATACTTACAATCTTGGTGTTAAATTTGAGACAATTAGAGAAATGAGTAATCTTGCTGCTTCCTTAAATTCACCAATACCATACATTTGATGAAACTCACAATACTTTCCTAGAATACAATAAAAAATGAATATCAATTATTATAAAATATATAACTAAAATAAATTGTTACATAATACGGTCAAGATTAAACGTTACAAGATTTTAAGTTGTTGCGAAAGATGAATTTTTCTTTATCCATATCCGAACTAATTATAAAATTTTATTTAGCATACAATAAAAGTTCTATATTTTCCTATGAATTAACAATCAATTAGTTAAATTAATAGTACAATTCTAAAATAAAATTTACCCGAAACTTTTTAGGTATTGGAACGATATTTTTAGTTTCAAGACTATCTCTTAAATGTAAAATTTTTTAAAAATATAACAATATTTTAACGAAATTTTTGTTTAATTTTCTTTTGAAATACTTTTAGTGATAATAAATACAAGAAAACATAAAATGAATGAATATAAACAACTTAAAACTTTGTACTATTTTCTTTAGACTAAATAGAATTTGACTTATAACATAATATTGTATGTTTAATGTCTCGTAACCAACCGAGGAACGTGAGTCTTTCGCTGGCAAGCATACAGGTTCCTAAGTTTTCTAGTAGATCTCGACACTGAATATTTCCGTGCTGTACATAATGTTTGAGAAAGCGATCGGCAATGTGAGAAGAAAAAAGAGTATCCTGAGCTTTCAGAGCCCACGCGAGAGCATTTCCTAGTCGTCCTTGACTGATGCATTTTATTCCTTGAATTTTGCAAATACTGGAAGCTAATAGAATTTTTTGTCGCTTGATATTTTGTATTTAAATTTTACTTTTAATCGATAGAAAGAGAATATTATTTCTTAAAGCTACTTTTAAATTATAAAAACTAAATTAAAAAAATTACATAACGATGAGCACTTGTAAAAGCTACTTATATTTTTAATTTTGAAGGAAAATTAAAGTAAAAAACTGTTGTATTAAAATATATTTAAAATAATTTTTTAAAATAAATTTTTAGCCAAAATACCAACTTTTCATTGATTTAAAATTTTTTACGTTTATATTTTTTTTTGATTGCTTTTAAATTTTGCTTTCAAATCTTTTATTGTTAAAGTGATTAAATACCACTTAAATAGACACATTGTTAACGTAATTTAATTATTTATTTTTAATCGAATGTATTTTATTCTAAAAAGTTATTTTCTTAAACGTACCAATGTGAGGCATGTTATTATCTTTTGCGACGTTAATAATTTTACGAACTCTAGCTTCGCTTCCCAAAGGAATCGTCTGCAAAAGTGTTTCGAGCCTCGCAAAACCTTGATCAGGGCAGTGTTCCAAATAACTTGCACCGCATTGCCACAAAGAATGGTGACCCATAAGTGTACTTCCATAATCTAATATCAAGGATTCGTGAAGTAAATCGGTTACGCTAAAATAAGAAAAGAGTATCTTTGATTGCTTTCCGTAGTTGTAAATATAAATAAGTTTCTTAAAAATAATTTTATGGAGTTTGATTTGTATATTTAAAACTATACAAAACTTTAATAAAGCATATATCGTAATATTAAAATTTATTTTAAGACATTCATTTTTTCATGTATATTTGTAACTATAACTTACTTGACTTGATTCTTATCCATAATATTCAATCTCCCACAATGATATAGTAAGTCTGTTAAATGAGAGGCAAACCAGCCATTATCATTCATATATTGAATTTCTTTGATGACTTGATGCAAGTCACTTTCCATTAAGGCTAGAATAATATTATCCAATACGAATAGAGTCGATTGTTTAGCTGATTGCCATTTAACGGCAATGCTATTTGCATGACGAGCTAACTCTGGTTGCTTACAACATTGCGCTGAGTAGAACAATTTTGCTGCTAGCAATTCGTACCAAGCTTCGGTATATTTTGCAAAATCCCAAAATTCATTTCCAACCACTAACTATTGATATTAAAAATAATTAAGTGAAATGTACCATTTGAGAAATAATAAATTATTTTAATTTTAGTTTTCAAAAATTTTATTTAATTAACCTATAGTTAACTTTCTAATTTATTTATTTCTTTGTAATCAATACTAAAATAACATTAAAACACAGATTTTGGTAGAAATATTAACGTAGTTTATGAAATTTTTTATGAAAGTATTAATCGTGTTCGGTTATAAATTGATTCCATGGCATTAAAATTTTATTTAAAATTAAATGTTACAATCTCATAAAAATAAAAGATTATAAAGAAATGTATAAATTATTAAAAAATTTAAATAATTCTTTTAGTACAATGTAATAAAATTCATACAAAATTTAAAGATGAGATAGAAAAACAGTTAAAAAGGTATTTTGTAAAAGTAAAAAATTACCTTCATGAGCGATTCTAAATTATTATCAACTCCAAAAGCTTTGCTGTCGATGCTCTGAGATAGACTCATTTGCCATTGTTTCCATCTTATAGTAAATTCTTTGACCGAATGACCACCATATATATTATATACAGGCATATTTCTAAGAGCATTTTCCGCCGCTATAAATGCTGAATGATCGGCTTTACTGTGTAAAGCAAGAAGTGCTCTGACAAGATCGAGTCTTCCATGTAAAGCACATCCCATTACAGCTTCCCAATAGTCGATGCTTTCAATGTCTATACCCATTTTCTTTTTAGCTAATATTTTAAGAGCCATTATTTCTCTTGCAGGAAAATGAAATCTGACCCACTCGAGAAGTTGAGGCAGAACGATGTCTCCTGAAATGCAATCGTTCAGATTAATGCATGAGAACTAAAAGAACATTTTTTTACTAGTACTCTATTCATAGGTTATTATTTTAATAATTTAATACCTGGAATGACATCGACGTAAAGAATTTCTGTTAAATGCCAAACACATTCAACATTGTAGAAAATTGTTTGGAAATTTTCATAAAGAGATTTCTCTTTTTCCGGACATTTCTCAGCAAGATCTTGTAATTCTTCGACACAAGCTCTCAAAATAGAACGATATTGTTTACTATACTTAAGCATTTCTGGTCTCGAATCGCTTGCAGTAGAAGGACATTTTAATTTTTGAATCGATAAGAAAACACCGTTACTTTCGTTTACTAATTTGCGGAGAGCAGGTGAAAATAAAATCACTTCTGGTCTGAGAAAATGTACTTTAACTTTACAAGGTGAGAAATTAGTTGGTTCATCTAAATAAATTTTATTTATTAAGTTATGAAATTATAAATTAATTAATGGTTTTTTTTTTAATGTATGAACAAAATACCTTCGGAATTCACATCGACGTGTTTGTAACCGAATAAAGCAAGTTTATTAGGGCCAACCCATGTTGCAGCAGTACCCGCTTTTTTACAAATATCATCCGGTATCGTCTAAAATTTATCGATACCATTAAAAAAAGTTAATCTCATGCGTTAAATTATTATTGTGGATCGCTTTAATCAAATTTATAAAATTTATACATTCAAATAATATATGAAAAATATTTAGAACTCTTTAACGGATAATAATACTTATTTTAACAAAAAACTTTTAAAGAAATTACCGTTATTTATTTAATTTTGTGTACATTATATTTAAAAATTTACCATTACTTAAAAAATAATATATTATAAAAAAGCGAATTTATTTTTCTATAATTATAAAAATTAGTAGTTCTAAATTGTAACAACATTAAAAGTTTTAATGTCGAAATACTGTATATTAAATTAAAGAAATTATACCGATTTTGAAAATTGAGGTTACACATTGTTTACTGATGATGAGTACTTACAATAATCTGGGCATTATTCTGTTCGGCCATATTTATGGTTAATATACTATATTCGTTTACTCATTTATTAATTCAACTTTAATGTAAAGATAAATTTAGAAATACATTTCATTCAGTGCTAATAGACACGACAAAGGAAATACTAGAAGTTATGCGTATACCATCGCTGTAATGGCAACATCGGTCATCGCATAATCACGTACAGATACGAATTTCAAGTTCGTAGGCAATGCTTTAAGCCCTTATGGAGCAACAATTAACCACGGAAAATATATTTCTGAGGAAACCTCATAAAATCAGATTTTTCACCAGTTTTTCGTCTATCTTTTGTATATATTTGATCGAGTCTAGAAAAAATAACTGAGTGCTTTGCAACATTTACTAGGGCACATTGTTTTGTAATTGCGTACGTGTGATGTATAATAGAGAAAAGTGCGCTAAAAAAACTTTCTGGCTGTTAATACACTCCCTTAACAAAAAAAAAATTTGTAACAGTCATGTTGGATGAAGTAAATATACAAGAACGTTATAAGGAATCCTTTTCTAAAGAAATATATTATTTACTTTATTTTACTTTATTCACATAGAAATTTTAGATTACTAACAAACAACGAACAATGCGCTTTTTACGCATTTTTCGGTTCCTCGGATAATATTTCAATTAAAACTAGGTTTTTATTATTACATCGACAGTTTGTATTATTATTGACGCGTGCATAATTTTTAATTGGCCTGGTTAAGATTCTTTTTGGCAAAATCTGATCTTACTTTTATCTTTGTTCAGAGTACTTAAAAAATGTCTTTGATGCAGGCCTACTTAAATTTATACATATATTCATACAGTCTTTACATATTATGTAAATCTATTTGATATAATAAAGTAATTAGTAACAAAAATAATTTAATATATACATAAAAGCGTTAAAAATCAGATAAATTTAAAAATATTACGTTTTAAGCAACTAAAAGTTTTTAATAACTTTACGAATACTCGTACATTTGTATGGAAGTTCGTCGGAAAATTGCTTCAATTATTTTAATTTTATTAATTCGGATAAAGTTCTTCGCTGCGCATCAATCACTTGACGCTGATTTTTGTATATGTACATATAAGTATATATATATATATATATATGCATATGTATATAATTACTCAAACTTCGTTGAAGTCAATCGTAAGTTTGCGATTATATTGCGGACCTCGCAAGCTTTTAACAAAGAACTCGCATACCCCAAAAGTTGCGATATGAACTGTGTTTTATGTTTTTTATCCGGTGCAATTTTGAGAAATCTAAACTTCTTTAGATTAATTTGATGAATTTCTTCGTTTAATTCTAATTGTTTTGATCGTAGTTTTGCCTATTATCTGGAAAATTTCAAATAAATCGGTAGTAGATCGAATCGGTGTTAAGTGTACATATGACAAAGATAGGAAAACCGACTGTTGAAAGGGTACAAGAGGCTTTCGCTTCCCGACTAAGTCGATTAGCTGTATAATATTGACGTTTAGAGTAAGCTTAATGTGTACAGCAGATCAGTATCAATGAGAGAATATATATGAAGCGAATGTTTAGCATCACGATATTCTACATCCCAAAGTCTGGGGTGACTTTATAATTATCTCTTCCGATCGGTATTGACAGTAATATCGGTGGTTGTCTACAAGCTTGTCTTGCGCATTAATTGAATGATGAAACAAAATAAAAATGTCGGATTTAATACCTTGAGAAACTTCATACCTTTTGTTGTTGTATTATATGAATTTTAATCGACAATTGACAATGGAGTTGTTGCGCATACTAAATATATTATACCGAAAATATCAACGTTTGGTATGAAGTTTGCCTTTTTTCAAATTTGCGCGCTTCGCTTATTAATGGTATAAAGATTTTCAATCAAAGATAATAAATGCACGATTTATTAAATAGCTTATAGAAATTGGTGCTTATTTACTATTTATGAATATATATATATATATATATATATAGACAAATTATTTAAAAACATTTTTAAAAATATGGTTTTAATTATTTCATAAATGAAAGTAAATTTCTATTTTATTTAAGATTTTTAAATGCTAAATTTAACATTAACGAGTATTTTTTAATTTAAAAATCAATTTTATTAAATAACAAATATAATATTTTATACACTGTAATTACTGAATTATAAAATATTACAAAATTTATAGCACTTACGCACAATTTGAATTTTTCAATACTATTTTATATATTTACAGTGAAAGTTTAATAGATTAAAATAAAGAATTAGTATAATATATACTAGTTTTTATGAGATTCCTTTCTTTTTAATTTTTGAGAGTTTAGTTTCATCTTTTTTGTTTTATATCGTGGCAAGTAAGATTTAGGCCTTTTGTTTTTAACTGATCCTTGGAATAATTCTGAAAAATAAATAAATAAGTACAAAATTTTTAAAATATTATTAATAATAATTAATAATTTAAAGTAATAAAATCAAATTTGTATTCTTACCTTTATCTGGTTCTTCACCAACTTCTTCTCTATAATACTGTGCATCGTCGTCATCTTCTTCTTTGTTTGTTTCGTATGATTCTTTTGCAATCTTTTGCATGAGAATATCACTCTCTTTCTTTTTTTGTATCCCTTGAAGCGACTTATCTTTTAGTTCTTGTTTCTTGGTTTCCTTCTTCTGCATATTTTCCTCTTGTACTTTTTTTCTTTTCTCTTTTAGCCTTTTATTTTTTTCACGCTTCTTTTGAATCAATAATTTTTCTTCTTCGGTTTTACTAATAAATTCATGATAGAGTACTTCACCTCCTAAAAGTCCATCTTCTACTTTTATTAACTGAAAAATTTTTTAAATTTTGTAAAAAATCAAATTTAATTATAGTTATTTGTTGGTTTAAATTTTTATTTAAAATAACTATTATGATTATAAAAAAAATTAATATACATATGCTTATAATAAATAAATTATGATTATTCTTTGAGAAAGTTATATATTGATTTGTTTCTTTCGAATATAGAAATATATTAATTATTAGATTAGTTAATTTTAGTTAAACTGTATAGTTTCATACTCTATATTTATTTTATAAATGAAATAAATTTAGAAAAGGTTTGATATTGTTTAAGTATTGTAACAGAGCCAATAAATAGACATATTTTATCATGTTTAATTTACCTGTAACGTTAGTCTTGGTCCAAGTTCATATAATCTGATTGCACTTGTACTTTTTATATGATTTCCTCGAGAGGATAACTTTTGCGATAATGTTACATGGCTAGTTGGATCATCTTCCGCTTCACTCTCAGATAAGGTTGGTTTCATCATAAAGTCTGAAAAATCTTGGCATCGTGATAAATTTGGAATCTTTGCTTGTACCAATTTCTTAACACTTTTAGATAAGCCAACTGGTATAACTTTAATAGCATAATGTCGAAAATCTATTGATTTTTTATCCTGATTATAATTTAAACAAACGCAACGACGAATATTACTTAAATTAACCTGAAAAAAAAATTAATAAATTGCAATAAAAATATCCATCAAACTAAAAGAATATTGAATAATTTTTACTGTAGCCAAATTAATCATTGGAAACATATTTTGAAACATTGAAGCAATTAATTTAAGATGCATTCCTTCTCCGCTAAATTTATTCAAAATAATTAAAGGTGCGTGTTTAAATGCTTCTTCAAATACAAGTTGTTTTTTTGTAGTTGAAATAACATCTCTTGCTAAAGTAAAGCTTATGATTTTAAAATTTAGCGACGGACCTCTTGGTATTCTAAAAAAAGTTGTTTATAATTAAGAACAGTAATATTTGGTAAAATAAACCACCTATGATATATTCTAATACCTGCATAGTTTTAAATACATTCCTAGTTCAGTTTGTGAAAATATAGATATATGCGTTACGTGTAAAACACCAGCAACAGACACAAAATCTTTTATCGTATTTCGTTTACGTTCTTTTAACGTACTTGCAGTAAATGGTTCCATAACTTTACGAAAATCCTTGGTTAATTCAGTAATATGATTTCCTGGTAATCCTCGATGTACAACAAAGGAATGAGGAGCTTTAACAAGATCATCTTTCTCGGTTACGTTAATTTGTTTATTACGTCTCACACATCGTCCCTGGTAAAAAAAAATTATAAGATAATTTTGTAATAACGATATGTTTTTGATAAATTTACCTTTTTACTACGACCCATTTGTTTTAATTTTCTAAAACTTTATTTTATTTGTTAAGACTACTTAAACAAAATTAATATCAACAAGCGGTATGGGTCTAACCTAATAACTATAAAAGATCGCTTGATCGAAGCATCCAACACGTGTTTACAAAATTAATTTTCACCAAACACTGCTTTATCGACTGACAGTTATTTTACAATATGCATTTTATTATATTTGTACATGCTGCTTAACAATAATCACTATTATACAAAACCGATTACTTTACAATTATTTTGAAAAGAATTCTACTTGTACAAATAATCTAATAATCAAAATAGGTAATATACATAATAATAAGAACTAGAACATTATTAAAATAAAAAAAATTGTTCAAGTCAACTTTTCCGATTATTTACAAAAAGTTTAGAATTTTTTCTAATTATACAATAGTTATGAATATAATTTTTAGTTATTTATATAAGAAAAATTGTATCTAATATTTTACATTGTGTAATAATAAATAAGTTTTATAAATTCTTAAAAAACGTAAAAAATGTGAAATGTAAATTATTTAATGAATAATATTAATAATAATATTAATAAATTTTAGTTTAAAAAATAAAAAGTTAGTTAAAAATTGTGTAAATAAATTAATAGAAATACTGATGTAAATATAGTTGTTGAATTACTTTATAATAAGTTCTTATTAAAATATTTTAAAAAATTAAAAATGCATTGTAATATAATAAATTAAAAATATGAATTTAGGTGAGATAATATTATAAAAAAAACTTGAAAATCTTTTCTTAGCGATAGTAGGAAATGTTATTTGTACTTGGTTTTTTCAATTAATTATCTAAATTTTGCTTTAATCTTGGTAAAACTTACAAATATTATATTCCAAAAATATTATTATGCACAAAAAATGTTATCAATAATTTAATATTTATTTAGACAACGAATAGAGGACATCGGAGCTATGAAATGCTATAGTAATGTAATTAATTGTAAATAATAAATTTTTTGAAGCATACTTGTGAAATTTCAATCTTCAGCAATATTTTTATATTGATTTTTCTCATTATACTTGATATAAAATTTTATACCATATCGTAATAATAAAAATTTATATTAATATTTATATGCAATTATCACACGAATATGGATAAATTTGATTTTATTTTGGTTAGCGATGGTATTCATTAATCAATATATCAATGGTACCCTTGCAAGAGGATACTTCGACCGCTATTGATAACGGATCTACTCACGCTCCGCATCCAAGGTGGTAGAAAAATTGCTCTTCCCGCAGCAAGTCATCACAGTTCGAACTCGAGGATATCGAGGACCGAGTTTTCCAGAACGGGTCGGGGTCGTCCGTCCAAGATCGAGCAAGTCGATCAGCGGCTTCCGTCTTCTAAGGATAGGTATATAGCTACTTTCATCGGTCATCTTCCGTTCGTGAACAAGACACGACGAAAATTTAAGCGTCGTTAAATACTCGCTGATTTGTATACACTAGCATCGACTGAATAGTGTGATCCAAACTTTCGTGCATTAGTTTTAAGTTAGTGGTAATATACATATATTATTGTTTTAAGAAACCTGCTTTAAGCAAAGTATGCAATTACAATTTAATTACGTGCGTATCTAATCTCATCCTTTACTAAAGTTTCTTAAAATTTGTTCTTAAAATTGTTGAGCAATTTTGTATTTATTATGGTGAAAAAATTATCCATATTATTCAAATTCTATATTATAAAAATTATAAATAATGTTTACTGCACCTCGACCGTAACAATGTTAAATTTCAGTTTATGATACGCATTCGTTCAATAAGATAAGTTTTTGTTTTTATCGAAGCTACTTTAATTGTAGACGTATTTATAAAATTGTGTTATTGTTTATTTATATATTTATTTTTTGAATTTGTGTAAGAAAAGTATTATTTATATTTGAAAAGTTATAATTTCATTTATAAATACTTAAAATTTCCATATTATTCATAATTACATTATTTTAGAATATTTAATGTTTATGCCAAACGTTGTATCCTGTAAACATCGCTTTATTTCGTTATAAAAATCAATGGTAAAGTTAACATCTATTATAGTTTGCTGAACGAAATTTTAGTAGCTTCGTTATGCATATATATATATGTACATATAATTATTAAAGTACGAATTTGAAGTTTTTAAGTAAAGTCTTTGCAACTTTTTCATAGATTTGGTGAGCGAATTCTTTGTTTAATGAGACGCCTTTACTCCAAATAATGAAATAACTCTTTCCTTTTTTTCTACGATGTATCTCAGTTATCTAGATTTATCTTTTATTCCGATATTTTTTAATAGTATAGTTTGAATATTCACTTCAAACCTTTCAAAATTCTAGATTAATTCATAAAGGAGGCCGAATGAACTTAGTTTTTGTGTAATTGTTCACCTAGTATTAATTATACATTATTCTACTCAAACGTTCAAATAATATGTTTGTACATGTAGAACTTACAGTTTCTAGTTTTAAATGTAAGCATTTGCAATTCATACAAAACTTAATAAATTTTGCAAAGAAAAATTGAAAAGAAATTTTAAACATAAATTATACCGAGCAAAACTTTACTACTTTATATTTAGTTATATTTTATTATATTACTTAAAAATTTTAAATTAATTAAGGACAATTACAATTTATATTAATACTTATATTAATAAAATTTTATTTTCATTTATAATTATTTTGCTAAATATCAATATTTCGTTAAAGTATTTTTAAAAAAGATTGACTAATTTTGCGTTCAACGTAAAAAAAATTATGAATATTATAAAAATGCTATTAAAATTTAAGTTAAGAACCTGTTTTGTTCAAGTTTAAAATAATAAACCTTTTTTCGTTTAACTCATAAAAAAATATACTGTTTTGATAATTTAAAAATGAAATTTGGATATACGTATATTTGTTTTAGAAATTTATATGACTCTTGATTCTTTCTACAATTATTAATATATTTAATCTAAATTAAATAAAAATAGTTTATTTTTACTTTGGTTTTTGGATTTTGCAATTTCAAAACAAATTTGATTGAAGTATTATACGTTTGTGGAAATCGATCTTGTCGAGTATACTTTTTTTTTAAAGAAGTAACTTTTTTGCGTGATAAAGAATTTTTTACCAGATTGGCGTTTTTGTGACATTCATGAGAAAAGTCAGTTTATCAATCATTCTTTAGTATAACACTTATGTTGAACTCTAAAATAATTCTTTTATAGTCTCATGGTAGATTTGAATTTTTCACAATGTCATTAAATCAATGTATAAAATACAATTTTAAAACTTGTGAACTAAGTTAAATAAATTATTAGATAAATATTTTAATTTGAAACTATTTGCAATAATATTAATGTGTACTATAAAAACATAACAGAAGTCATACATGTATATCTTTATTATAAGTTTCTTTCAAATGAAAATATCTTCATTTTAATAAAAAATATCGTATTTAAAATAAGAAAATGCCTTTTGTACATTTTTTCACAATAAATCAAGCTACCATATAAAATAAATATTATTTTAAATTTTTCTTAAGTAAGAATGATAATATTGTATATAAATATGTGTGAAGTAAAATACTTATGTTAATTAAACGGTTGTTAAAAAATTATTAACACCTATTTTTAATTTTTTATTATTTTAAGAAAATGTTATAGTTATATATTAATTTAATTATTTTTTGACTAATAATTTAATAAATAAAAAATGAGAACACACATAATTCTTTAATTCAAATTTATAAACTTTAAATTACGAATTTTACGTTTATATTATTTATTATACAAAATTTATTAAATTTCAAATTATTTATTGTGTAAAATGTATTAATACATTTAAATATATGAATAATAAATCATTTTAGTTCGGGTGTAAATATTTGATTAGAATAAAAATTTATTATCTTTGACATTTTCTATTTATTTTTATTCTCATTTTTTCTTTTCCTCTCTTTTCCGCTCTTTTCACGTTATATTGTTTACTCTTTTAGTACAATCAAAATAATAATAAAAATACTTTTAATTAAAGAAATATTTATTCAAAATATGAATAGCTCAAAATAAAGACAAAAGCATGTTTTTTGGAGTAATTGTGGATTGGTAGAGAATTTTCTAACAAATGAAATGGAGTCTACTAATTTTCAACATGACGGCGTCTTTCAGTTTAACGATAATTGGCCACTTCTGGGCTTTATACACGATCATTGTTTTTATCGTTAGCGTCAGTACTCTACTATAAAATTGAGTTTATATCAATTATTTGTTTGTTTCATTGTGATTTTTAAAAATAAAAAACTAAATCTATACAATTTACCGTGAAAAAAATATGATCGAGCAACAAAAGTTTAATAACAAAATAATAGGTATATCATTTCATAATTTATAATAATATTATTGAGAAAGTTTTATATATTTTGAAATAGGTTTCTCCTGTTTTTTAGAGTAAATCTTAAATGTTTTTAGCGCTAAAGTTTATTTTTATTTTCAGTTTTATTTATGTACATTTTAAAAAGAATAAATTATAGATATATTTTTGTAGTAATTTATTTTATGACGAATATTTAATTCGAAGATTAATTAATACTTTAAAAAGAGTTGTGAAAAATATGTGATTAAATAATTAGCTTAAAGCTCAAATTAAATAATAATTTTCATCATAAAATAAATATATTTCAACGATTACAGCATATAGTTCATTTGCGGCTTCAATTTATATATTTATCCATAAATTTAATAAAGTATTAATCATTATTTTAATTTCATGTGATTGTCCATATTAATAAAATTTATATAGAATAAAAGAATAAGCTTTGATTTTTGTTTTGACCCCGTAGTTTTAAAATGTGTGTATCGTCATATTTCAGATTACGATAATCACGAGAGATTATAAAGAAGAGAAGGTAAAAAAGAGGTTTTCGATCGGTTGGGTTTGTAGAGTTTGATTTTATTCCAATACAAATGAAAAGAGTTATTTAATATCGCTCATCATCGACGTTTATGTAACCCATGTTATTATAAATAAATATATTTGCTCTTCTTGGATTTATTCATTATTTATTTTATTATCCTTTATCTTTTCCCATTTTATTTCAAGACGCGATACAGTGATTTGTCAAAAAAACACGTTAGAGAAACGTAAATTTTTTTCAATCTTTGGTGTAACACGCTCTGTTCAAATTGGTAAACGCAAGTAAAATTGAATAATAAATATTGACAATTCTTACCAAATTTCATCTGTTTTCTGCATTTAAACCGACTCAATAATTAAATTATTGTATATTTTTATATTTTATTAGATTAATTTATAACTAACTAAAATCAGAACTATATGCTTTCTAAGAAAGGAACGTAAACAAAGTCATGTTCTTTATTAATTTAAAAATAACCAAAATATCAAATAATTAAATATACCGTTAATTTGAGCAAATGTTTACTAGAGTGTAAATCAAATTTTTTTACAAAGAAATTTCGTTAATTTACACTCTCTATTCAAATACCATCGAAGGTACATCAGCTAGTCAAAGATACGAACAATATTTATTGAATTTATGGATATACGGTGATACTTTCTATTAGAAACTTATCTTTAAAAGAATCATTTATACCATTGGTTCACAATACAATCTGTTTTCAACTATTGAGAATCTTGTAATCTCAGGTGCAGATATTTTCTATAAACTTCGGAATAATCGAACGCATTTGTTTTTTCTTTTATTTTGAGAAACAGTAAACCGAACTTGTTAGGAAAAAGAGCGCATTATCACTAGTCTACAAACTTTAAAAAATTTTGGCTCTGCCCATTGCTCGCGATCATCTTTATGTTCCATTTTGGAGAGCTTCGTATCATTAGACAGGACATCGCAGTTTCCCGGTTATCATCGATGTTGATGATTTCGAGTTTGCGGAAGTCGACCAGTCGTGGAACCGGACGCTCGTGAGTCAGAAGCAAATAAATAAGAAGCGATAGATTAATCAACATCGACGGAAAGATGACGGTAATTAAAAAAAGGAGGTGATAGCGCAGACGTCGGTTGACGCTATTTACTTACATATATTAGCTACGAAAAGTTGAATTTGAAGTGGCGAAAATTAGTCCGTGAATCCTCGCTTCGGTTTTTTCTTTACAGCGAAATCGAGGGTCACCGATGAATGAGAACCAAGCTGCAAATTCGATTCTAACTTGGAACGTCAATTTTCTTGGCAACTGTCTGCTTAAACCATTTCCCGCGCGTGCGCAAAGTTATATTCCTGTCGGTACAGGATTATCGCTCCTTTTTTAAAGTCACTTTTCCTCTTTGCCAATCGGCACGAGCGTATCGCGCGGCTTTCACCAGTTATTCTGGGAAAAGTTTAGTAAGTTCGGATTACGGGAGCGTCTTGAGTTCCCTTGTCGAGGCTCCGTACGCGAGAAGTCGACGTCTCCATTGGTGCCCGGGGATAGCCAAGTAGTTCCGTAGTTGTCCTCGTTGTATTCGTTTCCAGAGCACCGCTTCGCGACTGGTTTAATTTACATTTAATTAATTCAATCGCTTAGAATTGAATTTCGAAGACGTTCGGGATCGCTTCCTTTATTTTTCCCCGCGGTCCCATTTTTCTCTTCTAGAGTTATAGCAAAGTAAGGGCTCCAACTTTTGCCTTTCTTTCGGGTGACGCTACCCGAAGTCTGTCGTGGCGGCGCTTCGGTTTATCGAATTTCACTTTACGCACGGTACGCGGTAATAAATCAGCCGCTTACATATAATATTTACCTCGGCGATAGGGGAGAGGCTGGGGTTATCGCTCGATGGGAGATTGTAAACTCCTGCGCTTCGACCAATGGATGCGGTATTAATTTTAGATTAGTATTTTAGCTTTTTTTCGCGTTTTAAGATATTCGCGATGTATTCCTACCGTGACAACTGCCGCACTCTGATACTTTGAAAATGGATTTTTTCCAATTTCGATGAGCCTAGAGAATCATGGTAGTGCTTATCGATTCGGTGGAGTGAGAATCGCTTTATTTTCCAACGCATTAATTGCCAACCTCTTGCGCGAACTCTAATGGCTAAACTTGTTATTGGCATTTCGTAGTGCGAAAAAAGTTCATAGTTTGTATGCGCGAATAACGACAACCATGTTATCTATAACAAAGTATTAAGCTCCGTATATTTCAGAAAAGTAATTAAGATTTGTTTTGGTAAACAACTTTATTTTCGGTTATCGTGTTTTCGAATAAATCCCGAGATTTAAAATTTCGTATTGTACATTAGTATGTGTATTTTCGTAAAGGCTTATTTCATTTTATTCATTCGGGATCTCGCGGTGGAACATCAAATTCGATATTTATCGAGGATTCGTACGAGTCCAAAGTTTGGTGAAGATGCATCGCTTCTAATATTTTGGGTTTTTGTAATTGATCAATAATTTTCTTTCGTATCATTCTCTCGAAATAAATACATCCGAACAAAACTGTGCATGACGCATAATATATTTGTCTCACTGGAAAACTCGGAAAAAAATTCATCCCGTAAGTTTGAGAGGTGCAAGGAGTTGATTTCGAAGAAAAATTATCTCCTCGAAAGAAGCCCTTGGGGGAATAATTTTGATTCATGGGTTAAATTTTCGTTTAATTTGCATCACTCGAACTTGTCGAGGAATATCGCGATCGTCCCTTCGGATCTTCCGAAGCCGGACCTTAAAAGCTCGATAAGGATATCGCGCGGATTTTTCCACACCAGCGACGCTACACCTTATAAATTCCGGTCCGACGTCCAACTCTCCACAAAAGTCGTGCGGCGCTCTTACAATCTTAAAAACGATTATAGCGTCGATTCGTGAGATCTAGTCGCTGGAAATTTCACATGGGGTGGGGGCTGCGAGTTTGAAATTTGGTCATATTTGGAACTCTTCTGCTTTTTCGCGGGAGCTTGGCTGTAAAGCCCGGATCGCGAGCTTCGAGGATTTTATCGCTTGTCGGACGCATTCGCCGTTAAAGCTCCCTCCACTTTTCCCACCGGGTTGTTTCCCCACGCGGTGTATGCACACGCCTACGCCTCGATATCAATGTAGAGGATATTTATTTACGAGACGGAGGAGCTACCGGAAAGTAAAGACAAGCGTGAAATAGCGCGGAAGTTCCGTTTTAGTTTTAAAGTTCGTGTTCGATACCTCGATATGCCGATGCTCCGTGCCGTCGTTTCTTACATCGTTTTCTTTTTATACGTCAACCAAGGGCTATGAAAATTCTTCTTCGACAAGAATGTTATTCTTTAATAGTGCTTTTATCGTTAAAATACGTTACGCATAGCGATTCATGCTTTTATTTTCGGCCTGCTTGTCACCAACGAACGTTCCTTAGAATCTTAATTCAAAGTTAAAAACCTCCGTTCCAATGACATCAACGTTCTTCGTATTTCCACCGCTGTGAATATATCCTACATTATCATTTGTATAATATATTTGTCGACTCGAGCTTTTACGTACGCGAGCGCGTACTCGTATACGAGGCGAATAGCGGGGCAAATCCAAGTCTGCCTTAAATTTTTTTAAGGAAGAAGAAATAGACAATATTGCGAAATACCGCATAACGTCTTTCGGATACGATTTAATTTTTACGTTTGGTAAGATTCATCTTTCGTTTATTTCTACAAATTTTTGCTCGAATCGGTCGAGATTTTCCCAAAGTTTATTACCGAATACATTTTACAGATCAAGGAAAAAACATCGGAGATTCGAAAAATCGATCGAATAACTTTTGAATATTTCGAGGCACTCAGCACGGTGGAATATGTTTCCGAAAATCGTGACACGACGTACACGGGATCGAAGCTGAAGCACGCACATAATTAAAGGCGTATGTGGCTACGGGATTGCGCGTAGTCTCGTATTCCGTGTTTCTTGGAGCATCGAGCGCAACGTCGGCTTAGCGGTTAAGCGAGTTTCCCATGTTTCTTCTCGGCGTTCGAGGCAAAGTTGGTCTACACGGTTTACATGGTCTACGCAGTTTTACGCGCGAATCCATTATGCTGACCCACGCGCTATAAAATCTATTTAACGCCGATGATTCCATTATCCTGCAACGAATTCTACGCGTGTAGAAGCGAGGCTCGACCCTACCGCTCGAAAGATCATTGCAGGTTTCGGTTAGCTTTGTAAATTTAATTTACCGAAGCTTAATTAAAATTTGACTAAGTCGTGAAATTCGTATGAGCTTTTCCAGTTTTTACTGTTTAAAATTAATTATGCGCAATTATTTATTTTTCCTCGGTTGCTTCGATGCTCCAAAGGTTTTTGAAATTCAATGTCTTGGTAATAAAAGTGATATACGGAAAGAGCACCGAAAGCGAGAGGGCGTGAAAGAGAACAGGGGACGATGTTTGCTGAGGACGTAAGTCACGTTATGCACGCGTAGTAACTACCTGGAGAGGAGATGGATAAACTGGTTTTCCTGGAAGAGAGCGAGCGAGTCGAAGACTGACGATCGTTGCGTGGGTGGTGGACGCGTGCGATGGACGCGTCAGGTCAAGGATCGGTCGCGCGAAAGTCTTCGTGACTTTGGTGCGAAGCTTAGCAGTGCGATCAATTTTTGTTTTATTGTTTTTTTCGCAACGAACCTAGCACTTTACCACTATCTCGAATTTATTTACAATCGCTTATTTGAATGCGGGCATCTAGATTCGACATTCGATATTTCGATAAATTTTACAAAACTTGTTTTATGTATGCTGAAACTTAAAAATCGTTTAGTCGTAAATTTGGGTTAAATTAAAATTATTTTGATACCACCGTGAACAAGCGAATAAAATATATATTCGTGTATCATTACGGTAACTTTTTATATAAATATTTATAATTTTAAAACACGCGAAAATCAATGATTAAACGATTTTTGATATTTGAAGCGGATATCTTCGGTAGTTAACGATAATAAAATAATGAGTTATTTCTATAATTTACGGTGCATTTCTCACTTTCGTCGATATAATTATTCGAGCAAAAAAGGTCGATTAACTTAAATTAAAAACGCTTTTTTAGACGTTGTTCTCTCGAGAAACGAGAAAACATACCAGAGTGTAAAAAGACCAAAGACGGATCCTAAGTTAAACAAAATTTATGGACGCGTAAAGAGATTATACAAAATATTTACTAGGTTGTGGCTCCAAGCTCGATGCAAATGCTCTTTTTCGGCAAATTACAGTGAAAATTTGTTTTATCGGTTTTTCATGCACCGGTGTATCAAGCTAGGATCTTAAAGAAGAGCAGCAGCGAAAGGGTAACGACGCATTCGAAATCGAAGACGTAAAAATAAGTCTCTAGGATATTTCGCAAGAGCGATACGAGAATTACCATAGTAATGTTAACGTGCTGTCGAAAAATGAAAGGACAGGGAAGGAGGCGAGAGTAACCCGAACGCCATCTTTCTCTCTTGGAGAAGATCGAGAACGTGGAGAAAGTGAACGAAGGAAGAGGCGCTTCTAGCCAAAATGCGGGTCGGTCGTTTCCCCGATTCGTTAACCCTTTTCTTCGATAACACGCGCGAGTCGTTGAACTCGCGCGTGCGCACATGCATAAACAGCGATAAAGCGGACTATTTATTATACCACTTTGAAACAGTCACGGAAGGGGGGGGGGCCGCGAAGTTCAAAGCGACTCTGCCGCTGTTACCGCATTTGCATCGTGTTTCTATTCCCGAGAGAAAGTTTGGCCGTGGCGGGTAGCGTCAGTATTATGCAAATCTTAATACGTTTCGGTGGGAAATTTGTTGAATTAAACGCGGGATGGATTCATGCTATTCGGACAAGAACCTCGCGTTTCTCAATAGTTGCAATGGGATCCGTCGGTGCGAGCGCGAGTCTTTGCTTTTCCTATCGAGACCCGAGGTTAATTCGCACGGATCCGTTCGTCCGAGCAAGAATTTTCCAACGATCGAGTTTATTCCATCGCTCGGATCAGCTCTTATTGGATTGTTGATGCACGATGTCAACAAAACGTATCGACGAGTGGCGAGACGTTAGGAAGAGAGCGGACTATCGATTTCAAGTCAACGTAAGTAAACTTTAAGGTATTTAGTTTTGAAGCAGATCCGCTTTAATACTCGAAAAAGATAATTTTTTTATAAAAAAGGCAAATTTGATACATTTTTAAAAATTAGAAATTTAATCGTTGATAATTATGCCTTTAAACTACGATTGTTTCCGTTTATTTAATTTCATTCCAAATGATTTTTGGCTATTGAGAATCGAACAATACGAATCTAAAGTGAAAGTTTATAAATTCGGATTAATTAATATACTATCGCAAAATTAGATCATGTTTTTTTATATTTTATACATCATTTTTCAGTGAAAATACTAAATAATTTAAGTATTTTTAAGTATTTAAATTTAATTGACGAATAATTTCTGGGTAGCTTTAAAAGTATAAATGATTGTTTTCATTATTATTATTTTATAAGTGGGATAATATAGAATAAAGATAAGTAGTTAATTTAACTTGTGTTTTTAGATTTCCAACTTTATTTTATTTTTCGAGTCCCGTGTGAAGTTGAACTTTGAAAAAGCTTGATATATTTCCGATAAAATTTTATGTCTTGTAATTTATAAACCATTCAGGAATTTTTTTAAAACTATTAAAATGTTAGTAATTAAAAGATTATTTGTATTCAAAAAGTGGACGCCATAAAACGTAAGCTAAGGACCGAAAATTTGTTAGTTAAAGTATCACCGTCCGATAAAAAGAACGAATCGAATAAAAGGCAAAGATTTCGATGTTGCGGAATAGAAAATATTCTCGTCTATCTTCGGTTGACTTCTGTAATTAGATGATTTATCGCATTCAAGAGGCTCGGGTGTTGTACTCGTCGATTAAATTAATAACGAAGGGGGACATTGGCAGGTGCTTGAAACTAATTTTCGAACCCTTTTAATTTATATTTGTTGCAGATATTACGCACTCGTAAAAAATTTTGCAGTATTGTTTAAGCTCTGCGTGAAATGTAATAAATTTTCAGTGTTCACTAGTCATCCGTACGGTCGATACACCGATAAAATCTAATTTTTGTCAATGTTTTACATCAACAATTTACCGTTACTATTTTATATCGATGCGTGCTTCCAAATATTTGATAAATAAGCTTACACTCAATCGCTGATAAGGCTAAAAATTTGTACTTACTTTCAAAAAATAATTTTACAACTCGAATGAAAAAGTTAAACATTAGTAGCTAAAATGAATTATAAGAATTTAAATAGATTAATTGTGTAATTAAAATTAATATTTATGTAAAAAAGATACTCTCAAAATATCATGAATATTTCATAGTATTACACATGAACTGAAAATTTTAATATTATGAATAATATTAAAATATAATAGTGAATGATTTGTAAGCAATAAAATTATACCGATTAATCATAATAATAAGTGTTAGAACTTTCTTTATATTAAATATATTTTTTATGGAATGTTTTATTACTATACTATATATCTTATTTTACATTATTTAATATTTTTTATGCTTAATCATAAAGATAATTATCTTACAAACCGAGTAACACAAGACTAAATAAAGAATTATAAGCTTAAATAGTTTGTATCATAAACAAAATCTTGAATCTCATTTAATACTGTATTTTGAAAGGTAAATTTTTTGTTGTTAATTTTCTAGCAAAGTCTCGTCAACTCGTTAATTTAGCGAATAACATCTATTTCATTATAATAAATATTACACATATACCAAAATATTAATAATTTTACGATGCTTAGCTTCCGATATGATATTGATTTATAAAACATGCTATAATTATATATTTTTCTGAAAGCAAAATTTATAGTTAGATATGGAAGTTATATATACTATTGTATTTAAAGCAAGTAATTGGTATAATTTTATTAAATTTTTTATTTTATTATTTTTAAAATAGAAAATATTTTTTGTTCGGTTCTTTTTTCAGTAATGTGTGAATTTGATAAACATTAAACGATTGACTTTTGTTTTACGTATATTTTGGAGTTCTTGGACATATATAATTAATAAATATTATTCGGTACAATAAATCCAATATGAATAATAAAATAGATTCTTTTAGAGAAAGAATCATGATAGGTCCGTTTGTTTCTTAAATAATGAAGCTTGGTTCAAATCAGTTATTATAATGATTGATATGAGTTGAAAATATCAACATTGATTAATAGACCAAAAATTAGCATGATTCTAATGGTACAAGTATATAAAATGGCAAAATAAATGATACACCACCTAAGACTAAACGTATAAGAGCAAAAAGGTGTACGTAGACATTTTCTCTGCGGTTACATGATATTATGGAATTCCGAGCACATGGGCTCTTGGTATCTGTGTCAGATGATAAATAATAATTTGGCGAGGATATCCACAATTATTTGAGTTGAAAAATACTTTTGCGTGTACTCGCAACTTATTTTTATTTACGAAATGTAGCTTTTTGTAATCAGAGCATTATTAATATAGTTCGGTGATACCTGAATGACTGTACCTTGAGTGATTGTGTGCGTGTAAGATGGTACAAGAAAAATTGATAAATTTTAGATTTCATAAAAAATTGTGAATATTTAAATGTTTAAAAATATCAAAAATGATTTGATGTAAGTTTAAAATTATTTTGAGGTATTGTAAATATAGAACTTATAGGAACAAAATTAATGATCAATCAATTTGATTAAGAATTATTATAGTCTTAGCTTCTTTCGATGCTTTTATAAAAAATTTAGTTAAAAAATATATTTTTTACAGTTTTTATTTTATAAATATAGTTTTGTTTAGAAAAAGATTATTATTATATTGTATATTTTTAATCTTTTTTAATAAATAATTTAAAAGAATTTTCAGTATATGTTTATATTTATATTCCTAGAAAGAAAAATGAACTGACATTTGCAGTTTAAATTTTTAATTACAAAGGATTATAGATTATTAATGTGATAATGTCACAAGCTGTTACCCTATAATTTGTCGAATATGTACATATTTTTATATTTGATAAAAAATTATATGAATTTTGATAAAAACGGTGCTTTATTTTTTATAATAATTGATTAAATAATAACGAATCACTTTTTTTAGTTAATAAACTATGGCTTTAAATTAATAGGAATTGTGTAATTTACATTTAATTTTAAATTTAGATTTAAATATATATTTTTAAATAATATAGATTTATTTTTTTATCAAGAATTATTTTTATTTATATTACTAATATAGTTTTCATATTTTTTATAAATTTCAATAAAATAAGCAAAAGAAATATAATAAATTTTATTTTTAATTTAAATAACTTTAAATTTTTTGTATGCATTTCTGCCTGAATAAATATATTAATTATTTTATTGTTTCTGTTTAAATATAATTAAATTAAAATAAATTTTTACAAATTAAATATGAGTTTTATTATATTTAAAAATATTAATAGAATATTGAAATTGATGAGGTGTAAATTATTAAATATTCATTACATGCGAACTATGTAGTAATATACTAAATTGATAAATAAGTGGGGTAATTAATAAAGTTTCAATAATTAATTATTCATGTAGTAATTGTATATTAATTAATGATTAATTAAGTAGCGAATGTAATGAAACGCTCATAAAAGCGGCTGTCATATTTGTTAAAAGAAGAGGAATGGATACTTAACTAATGAAGTAGTTCGTACTCGAAGTTCTAGCACATTTTCGAACATTCTTTCCGATCAATCAAATTTAATTTTTCGATTAATCGTCACATATACCACAAGAGTTTATGAAGGATAACGACGAATCTTCGAGAAATTGATTATTATAAATTTTTAGGATGATTTCTTAGTTTTGTATAAGGAAATATTTTTCCCTGCATTTTTTTCGAAAAATCTAGTCTCTCAAATTGTAGTTTTTTAAAGAAAATATATAATTTATGATTCCTTTAGCATAATGATATCTGTAAACTTTTACTATTAGTTTTTTAATATATATATATATTGATCATTGGGTAGTATAGACCAAACAAAATTAACGTAAATCAGTAATGAAATATACAATGACATTTTAAATAACCGATAAGATAAATAAAATTTTATCAAGATACTTTATTTTCATTGTTTTGTACATTTCTTAGATTTATTGTTAAACGAGTTGCAATTTAAATTAGTATTTATAGCTAATAATAATATAATAAAGGTGTATCTAAAGAAAGTTGTAATCAATTCAGTCAACGTACGCGTTGACAATTTGAGTTCTCCTTACTTTGTCTTGCTTAAGACTATTAAATAGTTAGAATTTCATGTACATAAGCATCTCGTCGAGTTTATGTCAGTTAGAGTTTTCGTGCTTAATGATTACCATAAACTGCTTATGGAACTGAATAAGTAAGCTTTAAAGTACAACTTACTAAAGTTTTCGAGAATAGACTCTTTTTTATTACTATTTGCTATTAAAGACTCACCTATATTGATATCAACAGTTGCAATCTTCAATGTTATTTAAAATTATAATTTGAACATTCACGATGTTTTTAAATAAATATTGATCGAAGAAAAAATAGTTCTTGATTTCTAATTTCTAAATATTATTGAACATTTATAATAAATTTAAGGTATTCAAAAATGCAACAAAAAATGTATTTTGATAAAATTTAAGTAGAAAAGTACCTGAGGATCATATTTTAAATTAAATAAAATATTGACATTACATTTTATTATATTAATATGAATACGTGATTTCTAATACAATTTGTGATAAGTGTTAAAGATTAAATAAATATAACATTAGATTTGAAACGATTTTATTGATACGTAGTTAGACTAGAACAAAAAATCATAACTTTAATCTGAGACTGTATTATGAAACTAGACGAAGAGGTTGTATTACTAATTAAATATTCAGTCAAATATGAAAATCTTTATATATAATTTTTAAACATCCATTTTACTTATTAAAGTAAGATTTTTAAATAATATCTATTTAATGATCTTCTGCAAGTATCAATTTCAGTTATATAAATATGATAAAAAATAATATAAGTTATTGTTTAATTTTTCGTAAGATTTACAAAAAATAATTTTTAACTTCTTTTTTTAACTTTACGTTTTTTTTTTACTTAATTTCGTTTTATAATTACAAATGAAAATAAAAGGACAATAATTATAATTTTTTTAAATGTGATAATAAGTTTTTTTTAGTATAGAAAGTATGGAAACATTTTGTAATTTGTAGGTTATAAAATTCAAAACGATAATAAAATATTAATTGCATATAATAAGTGAAATAAAAAACATAATTTAAATTTAGTATAGATATCAAAATATGTACACATTCTAGAAAATTATAAATAAAAATATTAGGTAAACGTATTAATAACTGTAGTGTTACAAAAAAATTATGGAATATAATTTCACAAAATAAAGAGTAAACTTTTTAATAATTGAATGTATAAAAAATATAAAACAAACATCAACTTAAAAAAAAATATTTTGTATGTTTGTTTAGAAATGGATTTTTTTACATTTGTAATTTTAACTTTTACAATTACTGTTATAATTATTAGTATAATTCTATTATATTAAATCTTTATGAAAATTAATTCATTTATGAATTCAGAAATATTAATTATTAAATGTTAACAAAGCAATAATTATATTTGTCATTTGTATTAATATTTTTTAATTAATTTAATTAAATCCAATCTTATATGTTCAATAATCAATGGTGAAATTATAACACTTTTTTGTAGATTTTATAATTTAATAATGTTCTATTTCAAGATATATGTATATATATTGGCTAATTTTATTAAAATTTGGTTCTAGTTTATAAAAATTTCAATAAAGGTAGTTAAAATAGTTTTATGCTTTGATTTATCGACAATTAATTAATTCATAGATTTATTCAATTTCATACGGATGAGCTTTTTGATTTTCAGTGATATGCGTGTTTTATTAAATATATACGAGCAATACTTACTATCACGTACAAAAAACTTCTCTTAATATTTGTACTCAACTTTATCTATGTTAATTTTTTCGAAAATTGATAGCAACAAAATTCATAATTTTTAAATATATATAAGAATCATATTATTCATATTTTTCATAAAAAATGTGTTTATGTAATTATTTGATAAATAAATATTACATAAAAAAGCTATTGAAAGTTTAATTATAATATTACATAAAATTTCAAATTAATAAATATTATAAAAAAATTAATTTTTTGACAATTTTTATAAATTTTACTAAATCCCTCTTGAGCATTTCTGATATTTTCGAGAAATAAATATATATCCGAGTATCGAACATATTCTTTGCAACTTATTCATTAGCCAAGGTAAAAATTTAATTTGATTGCGAATACATTTTGTTTTAGTGTAATGTGTGTCGTATATATATTCTTCAATAAGACTCGAAGAAAACACCGAATATCTCCGGGCTTAGGACTGTCCGGGTATTATGCGGTTGCCATTTCCCATCCGATTATGATCCCAAGTTAATTAAGCACGGCTACGATCGGTGATCCTGTATTTTTGTTCGGTTTTCCTCTTTTTCTCAAGTGGTTACTCAGTGTACCGTTATTACCTTTCGAACGGTGCGTAACCGCAGTAGTCGATGACCACGATAAATCCTGGAATTCAAGGAAAACCACTACAGAAATTGAAAATAGTTTTATATAAAGACTTTTTGTGAGATATTTTTATCGATATCTTTATGTAACGTCTAATTATACTCTTTACTATTATTCGTTATTGTTTATTATTTGTAATTTATTATTGCTCGTATATACTTCGTTATTACTATACATTTTTATTTTAATTAATATACGTACACAGTTATTTAGTTATTTTAGTTATTTACTATTTCAATTGTCTCATTTTGCTAGAATAGATTTCTTTTAAAAGCATCTCATTTGGCTTTTTTATATAAAGAAGATTATATAAAAAAGTCTGGGTCTTCACTTGTTAGTATTTGTTTTAAGCATATATTCTATTTATTATTATACTTCTCTTTTCTTTAAGTACATATTCTATGTAAGGTGCACAATAGATCTTGATAAAAATAGATTATATATAATATTGAAATATAAATACTGTATAATAGTACTTGAAATTATGGAGCTTATAAAGTGAAAAACGATCATTTTTGCTTGTTTTTGTATAAGTTCGTCATAGTGCTTGCAAAAGTAGGTTTAACTATTTTAATAATTTTAATGGAATTCATTTGTGTCTAGAATTCATTTCAAGTGGCGCCTTTCAGTACTTGGTTGTTTAACATTCGTCGTTTGTTAAGTTTACGTCTGATATTTTAGAAACTCTAAATGAATCACATTTGTAAAACGACTCTTGGGTATATTTTATCGACAAGATTATAGTTATTAGGTACTCTATCAATTTTTTTTCTATTTTTTACGTTATATTAAATACAGGGGCTATAAGAATTATAATGTATAAATATTATATAAATATCATTTATATATATTATTTTGTAATAAACTATTTAAATAGATAGTCGGTATAGCACTATTTGATTTGTTTTTAATTACTTAACTTCAGGTGGATTTTTATGTTTTTATTTATTATAAATCTAATTATTTGGATGTCTAGTTTCATTGAAGTTTCATTCCTGAATTTGTAAGGTTTTGTGAACGATTTATAATATCTGTTTTTATATAATAAAGATCTCGTTTAAATGTTTAGGAAATATATTTTTAGAGCTAAATTTTAGTAATTTCCTCATTACATATAAATAGATCAAAAAATACGTTAAAACGTAGTAGATATTTTAAATAAAATTTACAATAATGAATTTACGATTATTTTTAGGTAAATAAATTTTTAAAACCATTTTTTCCATAAGCTGTTGAACTTATTTTTATATTTAACACAATAAATAAAAATGGCTATCATAGTAAACAGTACAAATAATATTATGGTAAATTATTAGGTTCTTGATAACTTTTTTAAACAAATCAAAGATAACATAAAAAAATCATTTGTTTTAATTTTATTTACTTTATTTGTAAATATGTCTTCTATATATAATTTTAAGTTAAATAATTTGTAAAAGTGATAAATTTCTGAGATTTTTGCACTGTCACCTCCTTCGATTTACATATAACAGAATAGCGGTAATTTTCGTGAGTTAGGGCGAGGTAAAGTTGAAACAAAAGAGCCGTGTAGCTGCTTCGATAATAATTCATTATAAGCATTCTCAAAAATATTTTCGTTTATCGGAAGAAGTAAAACAAGAGAAATAAAATTTGCGTGACACGTAGCCTTTGAGTTCCCGATAGGGAAAGGATATCCTCATGATTTCACGCGGAGAATGCGAACTCCAGCCTCCCTCGGTATTGCATGCCGGGGAATCCATGCAGTCTCTTGTCTACCCTCGGTGCTCTCCTGAGAATTGTTATTTGGCGCGAGGAGCGCTGACATTCCTTACCCGTATCGAGGATTCGATGGTTTCGCGGCCGTCTTGTCTCTTTCGGATTTCCGTACAGGGATTTGATTTTCCTTAGCATTAGCTCCGAGCCGAGTTAACTTTTTTGCCTTTTTGCGATGCATTTTTTATTATTTGCCTAGATCCAAGTAACTCTGTATATTGCGTAAGTATCATTTATTCATGAAAGAATCGATTTTATGCGATGCTTGATTCCCTGAAGTTATACTGTATAGTTACCCTTTATTTAAAAATTTAACACCGAATAGAAATTGTAATTAAGAAAGTTTTTAATTTCTATCTAATCAAAATCTGCTAGAATTATGTGATAGTAAAGGTATTGCCATTAAAAATGAACAACGAGCATCCGAGTCTAGCTTTAATATGAAATTTTTGCATTTATAGATCAATGATAAATTATATCTTTATTTTTAATTTTATAAAACATAGTAAGAACGTATATCGTAATAATTAATTTTAATTTAGATTCTCATTCTATAATTTCACGAGTAAGGCAGTAATTAAAAAAATTATTTTTATTTTACAACTAATTTCTCCAGATTCAAAGTAAGAAATTTATTTATCAATGACCATGAATGTGCAGAAGGTAAAGATAGTTATGGTTTAATACTAGCTTTTGTTAGGTTTTTATACGTTATTTTTATAGATTTACTGAAAATTTTATATTACAATGGAACTTTTTTAAATTCTAACAAAATGAGATATTCGTTTTTTTTTTAGATCATTCACTTTTCATGTACACGATATTAAATCTGAAACACAAGGGAAACGAAGTCGATCGCTGTAGACTCAGATGTATATAGTTCACTCGACTTCTTCGATGTATTATTTCGTAGCTAAGTTTTACGAAACGCATATAGAAAGTAGAAAAGGCATATTTCTCGATTATTGAAAATTCAATTCTCCAGAATCTATGTTGAAAAGTTCTTTTTTCGAAGAATCTATGCTATAAATTTTATTTTTATTGGTTTGAATACGCTAAGAAAGATCTCGCTCATTGGTCGTATCAGTATCGAATTTATTTATTCAGAAAATGGTTTTCTTTATATTTCTAATTTTTCATTTGTATGTCTGAATGTATTTGGATACATGAAATTGAAACGAACCTGATAAGTAATAATTTATTATTTCTTTTATCGAATATTAAATTAACTATTATTTTTATTTAACTTTTTTCAATAATTTTCATAACTTTATTAAATAGCTGTTATTTAAAAAAGTAGTATAGAATAAAATTACATGTGATTTATGATCATTCAATATTGAACTCTTTTTATAAGAAGCCATTCGGGTTTGATACGAGACAATAGTCTTTTTAAAGGCATAATTGTAAATGGATACGTAATTTCAAAATTTAGTCGTAGAATGTGCATTTCACAATCATTTTATACTGGTTTGCAATTATGCCTTGAAAAGAGATATCAAATAAAATTGAAATTATAGCTTTTAACTAATTGTATACTATAATTAATATATATATTTAACAGATAAATTTTGATAATTTTAAATATGTAACTATTATAATGTCATGCGCATATCTTGTTTCTTATAAATAAATTTTTTCAGAATTCTTAAAAAAGGTCTTAATTTAGTTTAAGCCCTACTAAGAATGTCTATCAATACTCGAGTTTGAGGAATATTAATATTATTTTTTTATCAACATTCCAAGTACGAAAATTTGTATCGAATAAAATTTAAAATTACAAAGTTAAGCACTGTAATTTTATTATATTTTCTTTTGAAATCATTGCATAACGTAAGCAAGATTAAAAAAAATTTTCATTCATTTAATTCTCTTTCAGATTTTATTTATAATTTTATGAATATTAGAATTTTATTTATAATTATGAAGTTTAGAAATTAATTTTTACAATATTTTCGATAGAATCATATCATTTATATATTGAAAAATAAAATTAAAATAATGCAAAATTATAGGAAAATTTTTAAATAAAGGAGCATTTGCTCTTTTATGGTATTAATTTTCTCCTCGAGAAAATCTTAGGTGGGTGCAGAATTTTTTTTGTCATGCTTATTCAATCGCAGCCAATAATATATATTTTTTGATGTACTCATTAAAGCGATTGTATTCAATGGAGAAAAATTTTCAATACGTACATTAAATGCTACAAGAATAAAAATATTAGAGAAAAAAAATATAAAACTATCAGCATGTTGATTAGAATAAATTTAATAGACAAGCAATAGTGCCGGTTTTTCTATAAATAATAATATGCTATTTGGCGTAACGCTAAAAATAATTGTAACTATATTAATAATAAAACTTCTTGCTTGCATTTTATTTTTTTTTCTTAAATATGATTAAAATTAATCTGATCATCGTTGCCTCTCTCTGTTTTACCAAATTATCGTTCTCTGTGTTTGTATTTCTTGTTTCATTACGCGTTACTCGCATCAGTATTTTGGATTTTGAAAGTACATTTTTTTAAACATACTTTTAGAAAGTAAGGATATAAAATTATAAAAAGATCATAGAATTCATTTATGTTTTAAATTATTTAATTCGTATCATTTTTTTCCGATACTAATTATGGATATTTATTATTCTTAATTTTTCGAAAATATTGTACTATAAATATAAATTTTTTCAAATTTTAGTTAGTGATAATAAAGCTAGTATTATATATAAGTATAAATAATAGTATCATTATTGTTAAATTAATTGTATTTTACAAAAAAGTTTCCATTTACATTTTTGAACTTTTCACAAAACACGTTTAATAACAGTTTATCTTATAAATTATCAATATCAATTTAAATGCATAAAATATTCATCTTTTTTAATATTCTTATATTAAAATATTTTTAGTCATTTTTTATGTAAATATTTATTTAATTTGAATAAAAATATATAAAATAAATGTAAATCAGGTTTAATGTTTGTAGTAGTCAGTTAAAAATTATTTAAGTCATATTTCAAACTATAAGAGGTAATTTTATGTAATTAGATTATAGTAATATCATTATTAAAGCAAATACTTAGTTTTTATTTAAAACAACTTTAAACTGAAAACCGAAAGTACGTATTTTGAGATTTAATTACTTTTGCTTCTTTTGATATAGCGTTTTATAAAAACAGATACTATATAAGTCTCGACTGTATTATCTATAAATTTTACTATTCTAACCTATAATTTAATGACAACATTATTTTTTATAAGCATTTATTTAATAAAGCCACAGAATATTATAATACTTTTCTTTATTTCTTTATTAAAAAAAGATATTTTGGATATGATGTCTATACATATACATTTTTATTAATTAGCTTAAAGTACTTTAAATATAATAAATATACTTAATACAATATTATTAATTTTTTAATTAGAATCTTTAAACTGATAAAATAATTTAAATACACATAATTATTTATCAATAAAAGATAAATACATGAATGATTAATGGTTTTAATACATCAATTAAAATGAATATAACGATGGGTAAATTTGAAATTCTTTTCGAATTGTATATTAACAATTAGGAATTTAAAATTGATAACGGTTACATTTTTATAAATTAATTATTATTTGGAATAAAATAGTGTACATATTTGCTGTATTAAATTCATTTTTTCTATATATTCGGTATCATGATAGCGAATATTTTTAGCGATATTGTATCAAAGCACATTTATACTTGCTAATATATGTACTATCATTTATTTACAAATGGAATTTTGTTAAATTTCATAGAGTTTGTATGCTTAGTAGTATTTTATGATTTTATTATAAGGTATTAAACTCGCTTTGCGAATATCATGCAACTGATGATTTTCAGAATGACTACATATTATTTTAAGGTGGTGTCGTTTATTTTTCTCTTGTTACTTATAGTCTATATTACATACTCGTTTTTTCGTATATTTCGTACTTTTTATTATTACCTTAGGTTTATTCGTTTCTATTTTTATTTTTTACGTTTTTGATAAATTTTAGATAAATATTTATTTAATCATTGGTGTAAAGATTCTTAAAATTAATCGAGGATCTGATTTATCTATAAAAGGTCGTTTTTATATTTATAATTTTATGCATATAAATCCATCGACTACTACTTTTGATACTTTTTAAGGATATTTTAGTATGTATATAGTTAAAAGATAGGTAAAATTATTTTGAAAAATAAAACACCAAAAATCTATTGAACTAAAACCAATCAATTTTTTAAAATACTTTAGAATAATAATAATAACTTTAATAGCTATAATGGGAGATACTTTAAATTTATCAAATTTTATTTTTTAGTAAAAGAGTTATCATAAAAAAAAATTTTTCTTCTGTAAAAGAAATGATTTTATATATTACTTAAGTAAAGAAATTTTTTATAAATATTTCTATTATTGAATTCTGTTATATAATCAATGTATTAGTTCTTAAAGTTTTCATTATGATAAAATAAAACAAGGTAATAAATCATCAAATTATATTGGTAAAAATGTAAATCTGACGTTCAAACGATAAAAGGTACATCCATGTGTCTTTGTTACATTCCTTATACGGTAGATAGTAGTTCATAGTTAGAATTAATTTTATAACGTTCCAGAATTTCTATTTATAGTCCAAAGTAACTTCAGTTTTGATTGCAGCTACTATTAAAATTTCTAATATTGCTTCATACACTATCGATACTTTAAAAGTAAGTATACGGTATAGATGTTATATTAAATAAAATTTCTATATTTTTATAATACTCTGAAAAGAAATAGAATCACTATAAAAAATTTTTACGTACTAGTAAAATTTTTGTAGTAGAGAACATTAATATAAATTGAAACTTTTCTAGGATTTTATTTTTAGGTCTTACAAAATTTATAAAAGCGAATCATATTTTCTTGTAGAATAGTTTTAGAATAGTCTTTAACCATAATAAATGTTCAAATTGACGAAATATATCTTGAAATAAAATTTTTTTAATCATATTTGATTACCTATTACAGTTAAATAAGAACTAAGGATATTGTGAAAAATCAAAAATATTTTTTTATACGTCTCTTAAAAATATCGTATTAACTTCCATTTTTACATCTCGGAAAATAGCAAAACCTAAAGGAAATTATAATTTTTATTTATAAATGGTATATGGTAAATTTTTGATGGTTGAAAAAGTTTGAAAATAAATTAAAAATTTAAAAATACCTTTAAAAGAGTAGCATAGCTCATATTTCGCTAAAATTCTTTTGTCTCGCTCTTATGTGCTGTATAAATTTTAATAATACTTCATAGTTTCAAGACTTTCGGTCTCCGTGGATACCATTAATGCAGACGGATTTTTTTTCACAATGGGCACAACTTTGTTTTCAAGATTGCATTTAAAAATAGAGATAGCGAGTGTCACAGATAATAAGAGAATCGTACCGGCGTCAAGAGGATAATTTTTGTTTTATCGCAAAAGAAAAATTCCGCGGTCATTTTAAAGTGAAATAAGGTCTTCACCGCGAAGGTCAGTCGAAATACAAAGGAGAAGTCGGGAAATAACTCAGAAAAAGGAAGAAAAAGAGCAAAGAAAAGGAAGGGCAGAAGTAGTAGAAGAGTCCGTGTAAGTTGGCCTTTCAGCGAGCGCTTGGCGAATGAAAATTATCGCAACGAGATAAGACGTTTACGCGCGACACGTTTCACAACTGCGCTCGTGTTCACCTGAGGGAAGAAGGAAGAGGAGCTACGCCAAAGTGCACTTTGTTTAGTGCATAAATCTAGGACTCGCGACAACGAACTCGTTACCGGTAGAAGATAGTTTACAAGGGGAACTTGCGAGCAGGTCCGAATTATTAATGCCTCGATCCGTATTTAAATTTACATCCGCTTTCGAGCAATCCATTTTATCTTTAACTATTTTATTGTTTTCTCTCTATTCTAAGCTTCAACTTTATTTTGCGGCCGAGATAAACAAATTATTTTTGTCGGAGGTCTAGATGCAAAGTTCGCGATGCGTTCGTTTAATCGATTTAGTAATAAAATAGAAGTGTTACCTTCATAAGAAACTGAATTTTCCGCTCGTATTTTTGGAAATTTATATACGTAAATGAAATTACGTGTTTTAAGCAGTAACCATTATCCATGTTCGCTAAAGACTTCACGAAGAATGAATTCTTATTGTACGAAATAGCGAAAAAACACAAATTTTGTTCTTCAAAACAAGACATTGAATTTCGATATTAGATTAGGTGAAAATTTAACCTAATTGGAGTTACATTAATGAAACAATATTTAAATGTTAAATTCACTTTGTACCGTCATTTATAAACACAACTATATCCTCTTTTATTATTCTTAATTTAATTGATTAACTATATAGAAAAATAAATAAAATAATTTAATAATCTCCTTTTTAAAATTAACATTAAGAAAGAAATAGTCTATCTATCGCATCTTAGTTTTCGTTAGCATAAGATATTGCATCGGTATGCTTTTTTCCGTATCAGAGAATAGTTATATTTAATTATTATATTTGATAAATCGATTCACAACTATTCAAAGTTTGTATATCAATACGCGATAAACTTTCATAAAAAGTTAAGGTATAAATTTCCTTTTCTTATAAAATTATTAATCATCTTTATGAGAATTATGATTGATTTTCGTTCTTACTTTTATAATTTATTTTTATTCTGGACGATAGAAGCTGATCATTAATTTACTTCGATATCAATTTACTTTTTGAATTAGTTTGGATATAAGAAAATATCTTCTTGGCAGGCTGTATTTAAAAAATTAACCGAAACGTACTTATTACCATATAAATAGCAAATTCCCGTGGAAACTCGAAATCCAACTCTCTATTACAAAAAACAGGAGAATTTACACAAAATTAAGAAAATGTGCTCGAGTTGTTACTACCAGCGATACATTTCCGCGGGATTCGCACGAACGCGCCAAGTTATTTAAGTGTACGCACGCACAAACACACATGCACGCAAGAACGCAAGAAAAGTACGAAGGAAAAATAACCATCCGCTGCGAATCAGCCTGCCACATCAGGCGAAAAATTACGGATGATCGGACTCGGCGTACGAGCTGCAATTGGCAAACGAGTGCGCCGGCAAAAGAAATAAACTACTCGGGAGAAAAACGAAGATGGACGACGGATTTTTCTTTCGATAGAATCGCCGATTCTTTATTGAAATCCGTGTCTGTAAGCAATGTGGTCATATTACCCTTCTTTTATGTATATTTTACTTTAGTGCAAAAGATTTCATATATTCTGGGTGAGGCAATGATCAAACTAATTCCTCAAAGATAGTTTTTCCTACTGAATTTATGAGAAAGATTCCAGCATACTTTCATTTATATTACGATGGAGTTATAACAAATAATGAATTCGCTTTCTACTTTAATAAAATTTATATGTGTATTAAGAATAAATTATATTTTTCTAAATGCTTGAGATTTACATCCAAGAATTAAAAATAAGTTGACTGTATGTATAATAGAAGAAAAAATTGTACTAGTATACACCAATGTTTTATTTTTTTATAACCTTATGAATATCGTATATTATATATAAATTATTATCAAATTTACGATGAATTTATAAATCTGATTTATACCAATTTTTGAAACATAATTAATCGTTGAATTAAAAAAAACCATTGTACGTTGACTTTAATGACAATTTGGTATTTGTTGTATTTTTAAAAGGATTTATTTAATATGAAAAAACTAACATCAAAGAAAAAATCTTAATAATAATTTTCCATTTTTATACCGATGTCATACTTTCAGCAGTTTTATTATCGGTACTAATTTTTTTCACATCGGACGATTCGTTTCAATGAATTTATGATACGTATACGGATTATTGGCAGTGATTAAGTTATACGTTTAATGTTCTATTTATCAAAGTATATAAAAAAGAGTCGTGGAAAGAGAAAAAGAAGATTAGGGGAAACAAATCTAGTGGAAGCGGATACTATTCTGGTGTGGGATATACGATTAGTTCTTTTATTCTCATTCGTTATAAGCATTTAATTAAGTTTAAATAATTGACTAATTGTAAGTCTGTATTATTTTGAAGGCTTTTTTAACGATAACCTATAAATATAATTTTTCAAAATTTAATTTTTTTCTATATTTATATGTGATTTATTTCAATACCATTCAATATAATTCGGTATAATTTTTTATTAATTAAATTGAAAGTAAAAATATAATTACTTAAAAATTAATTACAAAATTCATTTTAAAAGTAATAAATACATTAAATAAAAATTAAGATATTAAAACATACATTAGAATAAGATAATTAATAATAACTAAATGCTAGTTTTGCAAAAGAAAATTTTTATGTATAATTCAATCTATTTTGTGAATGTCTATGGATTTTTAGGGAGAATGACATTGATAAATTGAAGGGTAAACTTTTGATGCGCTCGTTTTGCTATTTATTTCTATTTTTATGTCTTTAACGAAGAAGGAACAACAAATTTTTTAATAATTATATATTTTGGGAAATAACCAATTATATGAATAACACCATTATAAGATTTATAAGAAATTTTTGGGTTAAGCTTGGTATCTGATGTATCTTGATACTAATTATTGCGGGTTGTACCTAACTCAATAAATCTCATCTATTTTTGAAGATTATTCTTTATTATCGATGGTTGAAATTTGGCACTTATAGCGAGTAATGATTTTTATGAATGAAAGATGTATTAGATGTTTTTGAAAGAAATTTTTAGCAGTTACAAGTAATTAAAAAAAAAAATTAAAATTAATATTTATATTTCCAAATTAAATAGAAAACTCAAATAATTATACTTATATTTTTTTTACTTTCAGAGTGAACGATGATTCTCTCATACGTGTAAATTATTTAAATAATAAAAGGAATTCGCTGTAAAATAATTAAATACAGCGCGCAACAAAAAGCATATTGTTACATCAGTTTTTATAGTACTGATTTATTTTTCATATTGAATTTTTCAATAATCCATAATTTATGGATAAATTTTTATTTCTTAAAAAATGTGAAAAGTATAGTTGATTTTTGAAGTTAGCTTGTGTTCAATATCTTTCATTTTTAAGCTCAACAGCTCCATTTTATGTTATTTTCATATATTGTCTCGATAATTATGCTTATAACATAGTTTATATATATACATTTATTTATTTATTTAATAATATCAAAACTCAATTAATTATCATTAATTAAAAGTAGTTTAATTTAAATTAAAATTTCGAAAAGTATTGGACTGAAAAATTTACATATTTAACATAAAGGTTAAGTTTAAAAATTTGGAGTTTAAATTTTTTTAATTTTAAATGTTTTTCGAATGCAATTTTTTAATTCATATTATGTATATAAAATTTTAAAACTATAAGTTTTATAAATAATCTTTAACGAAAGAAATCATTAATGTGTAATAAAATATATCTGGGGATAAAGGTATGAAGGTGTAGACGAATTCTCCGCGTTTTGTGGATGTCCATATAATTTAGTTAAGAAAATATTCTTATCTATTTATTTTGTGACAAAAATATAACATAAAAAATAAAAGAAGACTTAACGTAAACAGAAAACTCACGGCTGCGTGTAAAATTAGTATTTAAAATAACAGGATATTGGCAAAATTTATAGACATAAACGGATTCGAGTACGAAGAAAGATGAACATTAGTAATAATAGTATAATTAGTAATAATTAATAATCGTATAAATAGATGTAAGGATGATTATACGTAAAAGATAGAAATGAAGGGGTTAAACGATAAACGCGTCATCGAGAAATCAACGGTTTGCAGCGGAATGTTAGTGCTTGGGAGAACTACGGCAAGTTGCGGTCTGGATGATGTACGCGAGCGAGGGTGGGTGAAGGAAGGAGAATGGAAAAGGGGGAGAAAGGAAAGCCTGGAGCCCTGGAAGAGCTCGTAACAACCCCAGTGATGGTAAGCCATTTTTCGATAACGCGCCCCCTTTTTTTCTCTTCTAGATATAATTAAATGCGCAAGGCTTAGTTCGGCGGGAAAAAATTCTGATTAATTCTGATTATTTATCTAAATTGTTCTTAAGCAATAAAGATCTGATATTTATTTATTATGAATACCCTTAAAAATATTATAGTAAAAATAATTATTTATTAATTTACCCTTAATCTAATCATAACGACGTTAAATGCAAAAGTCATTAAAATATTTTAGCGCTTTCTAAAATTTTACATAATATAGATTAAAAATATGCTTAAAATATTTTGACTAATTGCTGTTTAAATATAAAATTCTGTATTTTTAAAAATAGGTCAGTGTTATAATTATAATCTACTTTTAAATATTAAGCTACTGATCTGAAAAAATGAAAACCAATTTATGAAATAATTGTTTTTTTTTTATACGATACGTAACAATTATATAAAACTCGAATATTGCGAAGACGAAACATTGAATATTTTTGAAGCCCATTTTTTTTAAAGTATAAAAAAATTGTTAGGAACAATTAATAAAAATTTAATAAAATTATATTATGATCTTTGAAAATTTAAATAACTATAGACCCTAATATAATATTCGTACATTTGAAACATTATCTGAAAGCCGATTGGTTTATAAGAAAACATGTACCTAGTATGTATTGTAATTCTCGTGGAATGTTTTCCTTGTTGATAACATTTTTTTTAATTTTCTCGATGTTTGGTTTACTCTTCTACTCGTTAATATTCTTTCTCATTGCTGGAAAATGAGGATGGCATATAGTAAGTTTGCACTTTTGGATAAAATTGAAAGATTGCTCGACAGGAAAAAATGAGAATCGATTAGACCTCAGGCACAAAAGCACTCGATGAATTATTTCGAGTTTTCAGCGTCTTTGTGCGCATTCGACAGTCCAATTGACATACAATAGACGGCTCGCGAAAATTAAATCCACGATATACGAAATTTAAATACGAACTCGGAAAATCGAAAAACCGAAAGGTCACTCGAGTCCTGACCGATCAGTGTTAAATATACACTAAAAAACCAAAACCTAACTTTTGCTACACGTGTATGCAACTGCGCGTCGATACTTATAAAGGTTCTTCGGATAATCGAAGCATTTATTTTGCATTGAGAAGGATCACGGGTTAACCGAGTGTAAACTCCTTTATTCGCGATTCTCAAACTAATAAACCTACCTTTTTCAGTACTTTGCCATAAATATGTCAAATAATAATTTTCAAGCAATACTTGTATCAAGAATTTACTTTTTTAAGGGTTTTTTAAGAGTGTCGTTATTGTAAATGTTGATTGTTCTGAAAATCAATTATATCTGCCTGTTAAATGCTTGAATCTGCATTTTTGCGTACTTAGTTTTGAGAGATCATTTACAATGTAAAAGAATATTAAATTTCCTTTTTTATCAATAAAAAGTTATCTACTAATTTTTTTAAATTTATTTCGTAAATGCACATTTATCAACAAACTTTTAAAATTATGAAATTCTACAAATATAAAAAATAGTTAAATCTATTCTTGTCCGTATTAACTAAAGAAATATTAAATCCGACAATTTTCAAGTCAAATCTCAAATTTTTATGCAAAATTTAAACATATTAGTTTTTATGTTTGGCTATCATCATCACTACATTATCATCGTCGTCATCATTCATTTATTCATTTATTCGTCCAGTAATTTTAATTCTAAATTTATCATATTAATATTATTATGTTGTATTCAGCTTTTAAAACCAAAACTAGTATTCGCTTTAGTATATACTTTTATCTTTACATTATAGATATTGCCAATAAAAAAAATAATTTTTATAGAGGAATATTTTATTTTTTTAACTTTTACCTGTTATGAAAATTAAATTTTTGAAATCATTCCAGAATATTATTTGAATATTTAATAATAACTTAATTTGAACTTAGTTTTGCTTGGATCCAGTCGATTATTGAATATTACGTCATGAAATATTCTATCTTATGGATATTAATAGCATTAGAATGAAATTTCATATCTATAAACAATGTAGTATTAAAACGATGTTGATGACATGGCAGTAACATTATTTATCAATTTTTGATTATATTGAAATTGCAAACAATCAAATTTAGTTTCTAAATTTTTAAATTTTATTTTATCTTATATACCATCCTTACAATAATATCTTTGATTTATCATGAATCGATGATTACGTGACAATTTTTTTATAGTATTCGGTGAATGCAGAGTAGAATGAACACGCGCGTAAGTCAAGTACGTGACTGTGGAGAATTAACTATCACGAAACTGTGGTGAAATTATTGTATTTTACTTTTTCATTATCTAATATATTTATTAATATAAAGAAAATTAAAAAATTAATATTTATAGTTAATGCTTTTGTTTTCATATTACAATTCTTATGTTTATAATGTAGAGATATAGCAAGAGATACAATATAGAAGGGTACATCGATTATCCGTTCTAAAATAAATAAAATTTTAATAAATATTCTACAAAGATTTTTTTGTATATATTATTTATTTAATTATCGTACTATATCATACGATATTTATTTTTAAAATCTTCTTAGATGTAAACTTTATAAATCATCTTAGGCAAAAATACGACAAATAAGTATTAACATTTATTTTATCAAATCTAATCTAAAAAGATTTTAAAAAATAAGGTAAATATAATTTATGTTTTATTTCAAAATAAGATTTTAATGTTATTTAATTTTTTAGCTTTAACTTAATTTTCTTAATAAAAAACTTATGCAAGCTTTTTTGAAAACAAAGCTGCATCGAAATATTAAAAAATTTTTCCTAGTTGAAAACTATAATTTTATTAAATTGAATATTAATATTGAATATTAATATGCATACAGTTTAATACAAATATATCTTTTTGAACAAGTAGTATATTTATTTCGTGAAATTAAGAAATATGTATTTTGTGATACTCATTTGCGTATGTCCATTACGTTTGCAAGTACATCCTGTGCTCACGTGTGAAGACTCGATATTTATAGAATATCGTACCATAGCTTATCCCTCGTATCCTTCTCTTCCATTTTTAATTTCTCCCTTTCCCTTTTTCACAGCTAGCGAATGCTTCCATCGAATTACACGTAGCTTTGCTCTTACGTAAAGATGCTTCAAAGTTCGCCACACATTTTTCTCATCCTCGGCGTCGGCACTCGGAGACGCTTACGAGGCTTCGGTACTCCTTTAGGAAGCGAAAATTCCCCGCACAGAGACACGAGGATGCGGTCACGTCAAACCTCGCGAGTACTTTGCATAATTCCTCATCCTTTGCATAAACGACGGTGGCGACATGAGTCGAGGGAGAAGAGCGAAAGAGAGGGAGGATTATCTAGCTTGTTTTTTTGCGACCCTCGTCCCCAGTTCTGGTCCTGAAGCGCGAGCCCCAGTGTTCGTGGATTAACGAATGACGGAACCACTGCGTCTCTCGCCAATCACCACTGGGATTTAACGCGAAAAAGACGCATAGCAGTCGCACAACGTGGGAAACTACTAAAGTCGACAGCTTCGGGTATGAAGGAGCATTAAAGAATACGATTGAGGATTAGAGCGAGAGTATTATAAAAGTATCTAGTCTTGTGGATTTTTTAACGCGAACTTTTGTTAGCTCATTTTTGTAAAAATGATAAAAATGGATAATGTTTCATGTCGATGATAATTTATCGTTTGCTACTTGGATAACGATTAACGATTTACATTAAAGACAATATTTTCAAGTTTTCAAACTTATGTTTGTTCGGTAATACAGTAGTTTCTTTTAACGCAAACGCTTTTTTTATATTTAACATTTAAAGGTTTTTAAAGAAGACCGAAAGTATTTCATAAACAAATTTTGGAAAGTATTTTAACTCGATGCACTTGAATACCTATTTAAATAACAGAAATAGTTATTTATGATAAAGTAATATTTAACGGATTGTATTTTACTTTTATAAAAAACTTTTAAGAATAAGTAAATGAATTTGTAATAAGTATTTCGAATGGAACAATAATATTGTAATAATAAAGTATTTATATTTTTTATTATTCTATAAACAGAGTCAATACAATTTTAAATAAACTCCTAAATGCAATTTTATTTTTAATTAAAAATTATCAAAAAAAATTCGACAAAAATTTAATAAATTTTTATTAATAACATTAAAACTAATATTATTATAGTTTAGATATGTCTGACTCTAAAAATAGTTTTGCATATTTTTTTAATAATAAATAAATAATTTATATTTTTATTAAAATTCTATTTATATTATTTAAAAAAAAATTGAATTAAATAGAAGAATAGTGATTATCAAAATGAAGTATAAATTATATGAATTGCTAGACATTATGTAAATTTGAAAGACAGCATAACTTTAATAAAATAGAATAATTTACATAATATATTACATAAATTCTGTTTAATAATACACGTAACATTTAGTGTAATAATTAATTTTTTAACTCACGAATATTTAGTTTATTTCATTTTTATTACCAAGATGGTGCACATTATTTAACAATACCATGTGTGCCTAGATATTTTACTTTAGTTATAATTGTAAATATAGTTTTAATGAACATAATATTTAATGTAATTTAATATTTAAAAAAGCATAATTTCTGTAAATTTGCGTCAAAGATTTTATAAATAATGTAAAATTAATTTTAATCCCTCTTCGTATGACAATTAAATTATGTATAATTTAATATTTTTTGAGTACGAGGTATGATGTAAAATTTTCCCCCAAAAAACAAAATAAATCGAATGTTTACAATAAATGAGAAATGACTAAGCTCTATTTATAGTGAATTTCTTATCTTTCTTCTCTTACCTTTTTGCCTTGAAAAAAGTGTATTATGTTAAGATAATTCCGCGATATACATGTCATTTACTTATTAATTTTCATTTCATTTATTTTTAAGCATTGGTTCCTTTTTAATAATATAATCGAGAATAATATTTGCCTTTTTCTTTTTTCTTCCCTTGCTTGTGTAATATTACATTTTATGTGCTTTAAATACACTTTGTGTTAGCTTTGAGAATTTATTAAGTTTATTAAATTTTAAATTTGATCCAACATGTACTTATAGTTTTTATTCTTACTTGCATATAAATAAATTAGAATTTACGTAATTATTTTATACATGAAAACTTTATTTCGATAATAACTTGAATATTCTTTTTACTTATATATTGTTTCATCATCATTATTATTTACAGCTTTATGTTGGATATAATATTTATTAAGCTTCATATATTTTTTAGTAATAAATTGAATTATTTGCATTAATTTTGAATTATCACTAAATATTTAAAATTCTTAATTAAAGTCGATCGTTTTGTTAAAAAGATTTAACTATTGTATAAATCTGACTCATTTAATATGAAAAATACAAATGCAGTTCTGAATAAATTTTTTTTGTATAATTTACAATATTGATTCGGTTATAAAGTATATAAACACAGATCTTAGTATTATTCAAGTAAGTACAAGCAAAATAATTTAAAATAAAAATGTTAAGTTGTAGTCTTCTGTGCTGTATTATATTTAGATGATGAAAAGGGAGAAAGGATAAGAGTGAGAGAGGAAGAAAATCGGATGTACTACGATTAAGTAGAATGGCGATGTCTGAGCTTTATCGATTTATAATATCTCCAGGAGAAACCTTCAGTTATGAATGGTTATTAAATAAGCTAGAACCAATCGGATTCTTTTACACAGAAATTTATTATGAATTTAAAGTGACTCAATAATATTAGAAGATTTATCGTTATTGATATATTACGAAACATCCATTCGCGTCTTGCATTGTACAGTAAATATAGTCAACTAAAGATGTTTTAAAGTAAATTTTGAAATATTTTGAAATGAAACAAAATATAGAGTAAGTTAAAAATATAAAAAACTTATTGCGATTCTCCTTAATATCGTAAAATTAGGAACGAGTAAGATTTTTAAAAAGCACTAGATTTACTATTAATTATATACTCGTTCATAAACTGATTAGTAGTTAAACTTAAATTAATTTATTATTTATTAATGAGTTAGTTTTCTTAACGTACTATCTTAATATTAAAATATAAGTTATCGTTAAATTAAATTTTTTTTATATCCTTATCACTGAGAAGAATGAAAACAATTTAATTTGAATATGATAAGCCATTATTATATTTTTTATTTGTGAAATAAAATGAAAGACCCGTATTTTTTTAGAACCAGCATTTCTGATAAGTTAATTATAAATAATGTTTAATTAATTAATATAATAAATTAAAAAAATTTTAACAAATCGGTGTAGTAAATTAAATTAATAATAAGAAAAATATTTTATAGTAAATGTATGGTTTTTAATATTATTATTATTATTATTTTTTTTTTTAAATAAAAAATATTAATATATATAAATTTTTTTAATAAATTCTATGATATAGAGTTTGATACATTCAAAATATTTAATACATATCAGTGTATCAAATATTAAAACTACTTTTAATGCGATATTTACTGTTTTAATGAGACAGCGGTACAGCAAACATAGAAAAATCCATCACATCTTTTTTCATTAAAAAAATATTAATTTTTTTAAGCAAAATTCTTATGTTCATAATTATATAAATCTAAATATATTTTTAACCAAATAAATAGTATTTTTACTTAATTAGTATTAGAAATGTTTTGATTTAAATAGTTTGATAAGTATTTATTTATTTGTTTTTAAGGTTTATATAGTTAGTCCTATAAAAAAATTCGAGTTCTTCTGTTTTAATTGGTAGTGTGCGCTACAAAAGTTTTAAAATAATTTAAACTATGGAATAGATTAAATTACTTAGTTTTTAAATATAAATACAATACTTTCAATATTTTCATGCTGGTTATATTTTAGTTTATAATTGTTTTTAATTTGCATGACTATATTTAAAAATAAAATGTATTATTTTATTTATTAGTAAGAATTGGTGGTTGTGAGCTTATCGACAAAGATTTTTCATATGTATACATATACATATGCACACATATAATACTCATAAATTGTTTTCTTGTAACTATTTTTTGGTTTATTGAATACCAGTTTAGATAAATAACAAGTCCAAGAAATTTATTTCTTCTTCATAGAAAATTATTTTTCAAATATAAGGTTAATATAATAATTAAATACTAATTAAAAAATATTCATAAATTTTTTCATATTTTGTATATGAATAGATTTATTATTTTTCAGAAATTAATAAATTATGCGTTCATTATATAGTTAGAATATTTATTCTAATAATTATTAATTAATTTATTCAATAGAATCAATTTTATAATTTTTTAAAAATCTTTAGAATTTTATTTAACAGAACTTTTTACATTTTGAAGATTAAATGAATTTATTAAACTCAATTTTAATATAATTATTCTGCAAGTTTTTAATGTAAAAGAAATGTAACTATATTCTTTACCATTTTAATTCATCGAATGTTACAAATACTTCAAAATGTGACTCGTATTTTTTTCTCTAATCAGTTTTCTACTGATGTATTTTATACACTAAAGCGAGATGTATTTTTTATATAGCAACATCGTGTATTATTAATGAAAAGAAATGAGGGTTATATTTTTTCTCTCCTACGCTTTTGTAAACTGCTAATATATGCGATGCTATAATATAAAAATATGTAATTTTTCTGCACTAGAAAGTATTTTTATGCTTAAAAAATAATATTCTAATTTTTAAATAATAATAATATTCTAATTCTAAACTTTTTTATCTTAAATTTTTTATGTACTATAATATATTAAAATTGTACATAGATATAAGATGTTATTCTGTATATAAATATGTGTATGTATTTGTGTTTAAATTATTGAAATTAATATTTTATAAAGCTTTTTATCAATGTTTGTAAGCTTTTATTATTTTGAACTACGTAATAAAATAAGTCAAAGCTAAAAATATCAAATCATTAAATGATATAGGTTTCTGTAATATATTTTTTCTATAATCACAGTATAGTTTTAAGATAAAAAATTTTAAAAATTATATGAATATATTTTTTTAGAAACTGAAATATTTTTGTTTATGTACATATATAATAGGTATAAAATATATTTATTTATATACATAATAATTATATTATTTGTATTTTATAAAAGCTGTATTTAAACGAATCGTTTATGAATCATATAATTAATACAAAATTTTTTTCTAAAATACTTTCCATAAATAAATAATTTAATAATTTTTGTATGAGTTTTGATCATTCAAGTAAAATTGATAAATAATGATAAAATCATTATGCTTAATTCTAAAAAGGGCAAATATTAAATAATATAATAACAAGAAATTCAGTATCAGAAGAAACGTTTGATTTAAAAATTTTTAATTTATTTAGAATGTTTATTAGTTGAATTAATAATAACAATGAATTATTTAAGTGATAATATTAAATGTAAAATTTGAAACCAATTTATTCAAAATTGACAGCTAGAATAATAAGTGACAATTTTACTTAAAAAAATATATAAATGTTTTATTCCACTTAGATCAACTTTAAGCCAATATTTTTATTATTTTTTGAAAAACAATAATAAATAGAAGAAATCAGAATCCTCTAAGTTCAACGATCGATAACCTAATTCCAAGATAAAGCAGTCATTTTAATGAAATACACGGTGGAAATTTCTAAGTTGAGAATTCATTGGTAAATGTTTTAAGCAAGGAACTTTTGCTTAAAAATCCTTTCAAGATATACTCAAGTAATATTAAAAGTTGCCTTCGGAATGCAGAGAAAGTTCTCGAGGCTTGCACCAACTCCCGGAATATATTTTTTTCATGCATTTAGGCTGTGCAGTAGCTCATTAATGTTGAACATATTTGTGACCAACAATGTATTACGAAGCGCAAGACGATCCCTTTAGAAAAGCATTCCCGTTACTTATTTCGTAAATAAGTGAATAAACTAAAAGCCGAACGTAATTACAATCTTTATTGGTACAGATATCGCTCGAAATTCAAGGAAATCGAGAATCAAGAATCGAGAGTCGAGGAGGAAAGGAATCAGAAGCTCGTTGATTCTTCGACGTGTGTCGCCCGCGAACTCGACGAGCATGAAAAAGTGGAAAAGAAGAGGAAGGAACCGAGACACAACTCGTGAGTCTCGCCCCTCGCAACGACAACGACAATGCAATTTCCTCGGACGAGCGTAAAGCACAAAGCGTAAATGCAGTTACGAGGATCCGTGAGCTTGCGAGCGAGCGCGAGGGCCAATTGAGCCCGAAATTACGGTGCAATTTTACGCGGAATATGAAGCGAGTGAACCGGTTACCCCTCCATGCCTTGGAGAGGAAAAAGAGTGTGGATGAAAAAGAGGTGTCGTGATTTCATGATTTCGACATTTCGTGATTTTGTGATTTCGTAATTTCGTTCCATATGTCCCGAACAATTTTCCATTCTCTTTCATCCTAAAAAATTTCATAATTTTTATTACATATTCACTGCCGCAATATTCAATATACAAACAAGGAATGTTATTTCAAATGTTTTCTGAGAAATCTTTTTATTTATTTAAGTATTCTTATTCGATACAAATATTTATTTACTTAACCATTCATTTTTATTTTCTTTTAAAATCCATTTCAAATTTGATATTTGGCATTTGCATTCAAATCTATATTTTATAACACATATTTGTAACATATATTTAATGTAACATGATAAATTAAACGAAATTAATAATTTTATAATAAAAAACGAAATTTATTGTATAATAATAATTTTATTTCTTTTTAATTTTTGTTTAACTTTAATATTCAGCTTTTAGAATAAAAATATTATCATATCTAAAGTAAAAAATTATAAAATGAAATAATGTATTGTATATGCAACGTAAAATATTTTTTACAATATTTTTTAATAAAAATTTATTTATATTTTTAAAGAATTTATTTTTAAAATTAATAGTTGAAAAGCTATACAAGTATAGAAACATTGATTGAGTAATTGAAATTGGTTTCAAAATTTCATATGCAGACAAACGAGCGAAGTTACACCAAATATCATTAATTCTAGCGTAACAAATAATTTTGCATGCATACTTGCATATTGTTCTTTACAAAGAACCGAGCCAGTAAAAAAAAGAAAAAAGAAGTTAGAGAAGAGAAAACAAATGAGAAATTTGCAACGCAGCTGTCGGATTAAAGCTCCGCGGAGTTGCATCTGACGCGTTAAATTAAAAAATCGTAGCGTCAAGTTTCGTATTTTCGAGTATGCTCATCCTTCTCATTGTTCTCGTGGATTGCACATGGAAAATTGACGTGTATGCCGTTTCAGTCGAATAACGTATCACACTTAGAAAGGTCGTGCGAGTTAACATCCGAAAAGAGAAAAATGTGAAAACAGAGATAAAGAGAAAAAACAGAAAATAGGGAACATAGACAAAATAAAGAAAACAGAGAAAAAAGAAAAATAATAGAAAATAGAGAAAAGAGATGTTGCGCTCGGCTGTAAGAGGTAATCGGTGTCAAGGAAACATCGTGTTAATAAAGAAGGTTAAGACAAGGTGCAAAATGTTAGTGAAATATGTAGCGAGCTGTACCGAACAGGGGTTAAGGATTTCGCCAAAGACCCAAAGATATGATACAGGAACGCTTGAGGCCATGTAAGATTAGGGAAACGAACTCGCCTCTCGATGCTCGCAGAGACGAGGCAGGAAAAAAGTACGAAGTTTCCTCCCACGGCAGTGTGTAAGACTAGCTTCACGCGCTTATAGCTTTAAAGTTCGCGTGTAGAGAAAAATAGCAGATACCGAGTCTAATCTGAGATCTCGGACTCGATGAAAAATGGAAGGATCGAATCGGGTGGATCGGTACGTACCAGACTCGGAAGGTTTGCCAGTTAGTGGAGAGAATCCCCAACGGAGAGAAAAACTTCCGCTGTATGATAGATACGAATATTTCACAATGCGATGATCCTCGTAACACTTAACCCTGAATCGAAGGCTTTAACGCGCGCATACGACGGTACCGACGGTATGGAGACATCTCGGAAAAACGTAAGACTGCTCGGCTACGACGGTCAACTCGGGAATCACGGCTGACTGGAAAAAAATTCAGATTTACAAAGCTAAATAATGGCAGGGAAATACCAAGAATAACCAAAAAATACCAAATTGTCAGTTAAATAAATTAATTGAACCCAAACCCATGGTGCGTTTTTATTTTTTAAAAGAAAGAAAAAGAGAGAAAGAATTAGAGAATGATTGTGGATATGTGCACGTAAATTCATATAGAACGCATTTGGGGTATTTAGTGAAAATTTTTCGTTTTTTTGAAAACAAGTTTAAAATGAGTTTTATCTAAATTCACCTTTTTTTTATTGAATAATAGTGCTTACTTATTTACAGCTAAAAATTATAATTATTCTTTTTAACATAGATTTATCATTTCATCGAAAAGGGTGATTGAAGCAATATTTATATTTTATTCGATATTTATTATGCGATAAGAGGAACAGGGTTAAAAGTTGCACTAAGAATAAGGATTTTTTATTTCTCTTTATTTTTAATCATACGAAATTTTCTTTGTGCACAATTGTTTTCTATACTAGTTATAGAAGTACAAATAGCGAGAATTTGACAGGAATTTATTGAAATCAAATCAAACATTAAAACGATTAAATTAAATATTAATTGAAAAATATAAATCATTAAATCAAAATTCGATTTATTTTAGCTATCGTTGGGATAATAATATAAAAAAAGATTAAACCTACTTTGGAAAAATGTTTCTTATAATGAAAGAAATATAAACGCCAGAAATGATTGATCGAGAGCGACTACTCTCACTGATATGATAGCGACAAATCAGAAAGTTATATATTATTCAACAGAACTAGTTTTTTGCCTATAGATGATATCCATCACAATCTTATTATAGATTATTGCAAAGTTCGTTACATGGAAATAATTTATCAACAATGTATCAATAATGCAATTTTTAGATTCTCATGTATATAAATATGCGAATACTTACAAACGCAAACACATAACATGATACTGAGCTTGTTTACGAGTTTCTCGAAATAGTCAGTTTTTTACTCATGCTGCATTTATAATATTATGTGCTTGGAGTGTGTAGTTTTCGAAAGAGAAAAAGAAATGACAGCATCCTTTTTTACTTGAAAATAAATTCATTTGATATACGTTTTTAGTATTTATTTTTCAGACATTTTTCATTTGGTTTTTCTTAGCAAAAATTTTTGTTCCAAATCTGGGTTAATTTCGTATTAATTTATTCACGTGAAATTTATATTAAATTTATATTAAATTCTGAAAACAATATTAGATTTTCATAATCATACAAAATTTTTTAGAATCATTGAGAAAAATTAATATCATATATTTTTATTAAAATTATAATTATTTTTGTTTACTTCAAAATTATGAGTAGAGAAATATTTTTATGAAGGTAGTTGTCTTTTAGTATTTTAAAAGAAGTTTACATGTATTCTGTATTTACTTTTATTTTAATAAACCAATTATTTTAATTAAGTGCTTTAATCAAATATATTTTGAAAATTTATTTCAGGATAGTTAAAGGCTTATATTAAATTTTCAAATATTTATTATTTAAAAAATAAATATAAGTTTTTATAAATAGGTAGTTTTGTATTATAATTATAAATAATCACAGATATTATTGTAAAGTTTTGTAGAAAAGTATTTTAAAGACCTAAATTAAAATAACTGATTATGTATATTTTGAAAAGTTTTTCTAACTGATAATAATACTATAAAGAAAACAGTTTCTTATTTTTTTATTTATTCGATGCAATTTAATAAAAAAATATTTAAAAATTTTCTAGTCTATTGCTCAAGAATTTTTTTATAAGAGTTGAATACTAAATTAATATTAAAAACTAAAAAAGAAAAATTAATTGAATGATAAAAGTGAATCTAATATTAAAATATTTAAAGACTTATTAAAAAGAATCAACGCAAATGTTTTAATTTTATTGTTTTATTAAGTTTCACTTAGAATTTCGTGATGAATCTTTATATACTAAATAGAATTTATTTTATTTAAAATGAATTGTAAGAATAACGATAACGATGATTAAAAATGTATTTAAAACATCTATATACAATATTATGGATAAATTATGTAGAAATAAATTTTTTCAGAAAATAAAATATATGAAATATTGCTTTGATAGAAAGTAACTCTAAAACCAAATAATTTATCTTTCTGATTATTTTAAAATATACATTCCGATTTACAATTTTATATTCTATTCAACTACAATACCATGTGTTATTTTAAATTACTCATTAAAATAAGTAAAAAAATATTCTCGTAGTACAATTTAAATATGCACTTATAACTTGGAGATGTTAAGTAGATGGAAATTGCGAATCGACGATTTCATAGAAAAGACCAGATACTCATACACCACACATACGCAGGCACATATATATGATTGTCTAGTCAACTTGGCATTGGTCGCTATGTGCTTTTGTGTCGGCATCCGGGTAATTTTTTATCTCTTTCTATATTTTCCGAAGTAAGAAGACCTTGTATAACACGAAGAAGAAGACGAAGAAGGGAAGAAGTTTTTTAGTTCGGACAAGTAACGCGCCTCGAGTCTTGCGAAGAGAAAAAAGCCGGAAAGAGCCGGTACAATGCTTCTCAATAAACCAGGATATCCGCAGCGATTTTCACGTGGCGCAGAGCCCAGGCACATGTATATATGCAGGAGTAAGTGCGCGCGTGTGCGGAGCTTCTAGAGCAGAGTCCGTGTCAAGTTGAGAATTAGCGTCGGGGCGTAGGCGTTTCTTTGTGCGTCCTCGCGAGAGGAAGGGACGAGCTATAACTCCCGTGAGAAAACTCTGAAAAATGGGATTCCGAGGGAAATTAAGGGGATGCGGATTCTGGCCCCTGCGGTTTCCGATGTCGAGTTTAATGCCTCATTTACGAGAATGCGAGCGACTCCTGACTTATCTTTTTTTTTTGTTATACCAACCTAACATCGAGCGATTTACTGTGATGTATTTCTTTCAATTAAGTCTCGAGTCCGTCCATGTTCTATAAGTTCTTCATTTTCCATAATCTTTACCTTCGCTTTTGAAAATACTATCTAAATTTAATGTCAAGCAGTGGGAAGTCGCCATCGAATAAATCATCGAGAGAAGGTTGAATATCGATCTGGTATACCGACGCCGACGGATATAGAGAAAAGTCGCTGGGATAAAATTTAGGAGAATGTCGTCATCTTTTATAGATTCAGTTTGTATTTTTTAAACGGAAAAACCTTGTTGGAAGCTAAGAAAGCGATCTCTAACCTTGCATCGGGTATCTTGTGATTAAAATTTCATATAACCTTAAAATGCGAGCCGAGCTTTTTGAGAAGAAAGCTGCAGAGCTCTTTAGGTTTCGTTATAAAAACTCAAGTTATGCAATATTTTTCAGGACTATTCTACCGTTATATTTATGTTAGAGAGAAATACGCGCACATTTCGTTTTTATTTCTACTTGGCTGTGCAAAGTGTATCATTTAGAATAATGTGATAGCCATTCCTCGTGCTCCGACGTCTCGATAGCATACTGACTTCAGCGTCAATCCGTGCAAGTTTACTGTTATTGGGCGTAACACTTTTTAATGGCGTCAGACTGCTAATTACATTAAGAAAATTGAGATTGGGGCAGTTTCGTTCTGTTTCTAAGTCAAAGTTAGCGAAATCTTGGGACTTCCAGCCACACGCAGGAAGGACTAACGAAATTTTCCGAGTTTATGTTGTAATCTCCGTAGTTGAGCAAATACTTAATTGTCGTTTCTATAAAGTTGTATATCTCGTTAAAAATCTAACTGATTTCGCAAATAGTAGTGATGAGATTATTTATTTAAATATTATTTCGTTCGAATTGATAGCGATGAAAAGGTACTAAAATCTTTTTAATTAATAATTTTTCTTCCAAGTTTTTAGTAAAATTATTCGTTCTTCAAAATTTTAATTTTTTATTGTATGTCTTTATCGATTCATACTTTCGAATAAAATAGCTTTTAAAATTTTATTATTATAGATAACTATATGAATTAATTGGAAATAAATTAAGTTATTTAGAAAAATTTATTTTTTAAAAAATAATATTAGTAATTCAAAAGTTTATGATGAATGATATAAATTTTAAAATATTTTGTCGTCATATTTGCATTATAATTAAAAACTATCAATTTATCATTTATCGATTAAGTTAAAATTCATACATTTTATTTGAATACAACATAACTTTAAATTGTCATTAAATATAATTATCATTAGATGTATTATTTACGTCTTACTTCACAACGATAGTAGTTGATAAGTGATGATTATATAATTTCTCAATTTATGAGATCTTTTCAAAATAAGATACGTAATATAAATTTTTTTATAATTTCAATTTTGGTGTAGAATTATTTTAGAAATTAAATTTCATACAAAAATAAAGATAAATAAAGACTTTTGACAATTAATTTTGAACTATAATATTGTTTTATAAATGTTGTATATGAATGTCAATTTGAATATTTATTACTAGTTGAAAAAAAGTTCATGTACAAAAAATATTTAGATGAAACATAATTCCTTTTTAATAATGGTATTTACTTTAGTTAATTTTTTTTAAACACTTGAAATTCCATCAGAAATATTATTTTTACATATAGAATTTTAATTCATATTTAATTAAACTTTATATTAAACAATTTTGATGTATAATCAATTTAAATGTTTTTAAATTAGTTTTCAGTTAATATATAAAATTAAAATACTTTTTAAATATGACGATTAAAATTAATTTGATATATTTTATTACTTGCTGTGAGAGATTGGCAAGTTAACACGCGCATGCACACACATATACCTTATTATATATTGTGCAGAGTGAGAATAAAGAAAATATAATTAATTTTAACTATAATAAATTACTTTTACTAATCATAATTAAATATATTTAAAAGTGTCACAAGTATATTGTGCAGGTATATTTAAATAATTATAAGTCAACAGAAACTATCATGTTTATAAAGTATATACCATACTTATATTTAGCTCCGTATGCTATTCAAATAATTTACATAAAAGTGAAAAAGTATGAATTATTTATTTTGATAGATTAATAGACAAATATTCTTCTAATTTATATAAAATAACAAAATACTCGTTTTTAAAAAAATGCAGTATTTTCTAAAAGTTACAATATTTCAAAATAAAATATATTTAATTTTTATTATTAAATTTATTTCGAAGAAAGCAATCATATTTTTCTATGATTAGGCTAATTTTGAAAATTTATTTAAATTATTAATACACTATATCCGAATATAAAAATTGAGAAATTTCTTAAAGAATATAATTTTTTAATAAATATGTAAGTTCAGAATATGAATTTTAAGAAGCAATTTAATTTATTTAAAAAATATATTATATTTAATTTAAGAGTAATTTAAGTTTTTTATATATACATATTATACATATAAAACAGAAAATAATGATAACTATAACAATCCTGTAATAAAGAAGTTGAAAATTTTAAAATATTGTTGTTTGAAAATTTTCTAGTTTTTGATAAATATTTATGTTTTGTTAAAATACAGAAATTGACAATATAAATATTTTATGATTTTGAGAAATTATGATCATAAAAAATTCATAATCAAAAAATATTATATAATAATTGAATTTAAAGAAATCGTAAATTAGTATAATTGAATTTATTACGCATTAATAATTTTATATCAATTATTGAATAGATATTTTGATGAATTTATTCATTAAAAATTTGTATTCAATATAATCTATATATTACACTAAATATAATAAATAATAACATAATTCTTTATTGAAATCGATATACCATTTATAAGAATTTTTTTAATGAAAAAATGATATTAAGATATATATCGATAATTTTTTATGGTTACCAAAAGAAAATATAAATAACAGATTTTTTATACTATAGTATGTATAATAACATATATATCATCTTTTCTTCTTAAAATTGAAAGAAATAAATTACGTGTCACTGTTAAAAAGTTTTCGATAAATCTGTAAAAATTATTGAAAAGATATTTGTATTTATTTGATTGTTGGATATATATTTTAGATGAAACATACTGTCAATATGCATAATATATCAAATGAATCTGAGAAATACTTGTATAATATTGTTTAGAAAGATTAGGGACGTTTCATATACAAATATAATATTATATATATATATATATATATATAATTTTTATTTGTTAAGAATGTGAAAATATTTATTTATCTTTTGTAAATGAATACAAGATAAATTTCATTTCATATTACTAAATGAAGCAAAAATGTGAGTAATAATTCGTTAATTTAAGCTACGTTAATTAGATGCGTAAACAAAACTTTTTGCTGGTATTACAAATATCTCATTTGTGTTTGATCTTAAAGGTTTTGGTGAATAGCAAATAAATTTTATTATCAATCTTGTAATTTTGTAAGTATCTATCAAACAAAATTTACAAGAAGTTTGGGTTACAGGAAATACAAATACAAACACAGAGAAAGGGTCAGAGAGAGAGAGAGAGAGAGAGAGAGAAAGATTGAAGAAAGACAATGAAAAATCGGATAAAACAGTGCCCAGAAATCCTTGTTAGATAGAAGATGAATGGAAATATATTAAGAAGATGAGTTTTGTATTTTCTTCTTTCTTTTTTTATCAATTTGCAATGTAAAGCAAAAAAAAACAAGTAAAAAAATATTTAAGTATGTATACGTATTTTTGTATACGTATACTATGTATACGTATTTTTTATTTAAAAAGAAGAAAATAATTGATAGAAAAAAGCTTATCAAGAGACAAGGCATTATATATATATATATATATATATATGAGATAAACAGAGGGTAGCTTGCAAGTCTCTGCGAATACGAAATTAATCAAAAAAATCAGCTTTTATGTATATCATTTATAAAAAAAACTTTTTCTCTTTTTTCTTCGAATGGACAGTTGTTGAGCAGATAACACAAAGCTACGAGATGAAAAAGAAAAAGAAGCAAAACAAGTCCGAGTTAAAAAAAATATGAAAATCGCGTAAAAGATCTGCTGCATATTTAAAGTGATTGGAGAAGCTGAGGGATATATGGGATTAATTTTCCAGGCACGTTACTGGATATAATTATTTGCCTAGAGTTCTGGTAATTTCGAATGCTAATGAGTTCATTAGGTTTACTATTGCATATAGCCTATTCATTAAAAATTGACATTTTCGAAGTCGCCGCTGTATATCTTATTTTGTTGGAATTATTTTAAATAATGAAAATATGCATACTAACAGGAGTCGGGCTTAAGATGATTATTTCGTTTCTGAATCACCAGTTTTTAATGCAGTAAGCTTCATATTTTTAATGAATCTAAAAGCCTCTTGACCATTTTAAAATCATATCGCATAGAAAATAAATTTCTCATATAATTAGTGCGAATAATAAAAGGCTTTATGAAAATTTATTGATTTATTATTTCACGAGACAATATTTGTATTCATAAATTATTTCATAATTGATGAATTTGAAAATATGAAATGAATCAAATATTAAACACATTTTTTTATAGAAGTAAATTATTTAATTAAAGTATATTTATTTTAAAGAATTGAATATTACTTAGTGTTATATAACTGTAACAAATATCTAGTTTTATTTCAATTCATATGAATTTATACTATTTCATGCTGTCGCTAATTAATTTATTGCCGTTTTTACTTACTTTAATGGATATAGTTTATATTAATTTATTCTTCCGTAAAACCTTGGATAATACAATAAAACTCGAATACTTATTTTTATTTAATATTAATCAAATAAGATTTAAAATAATTAAAATTTGCTTATGGATTTATTAAAAAAAAATTATATAATATTTAAAGACGTAAATAATATCAGCTTTGAATTATTTTATTCAAATTTTTTTTAGATCAATGAAGATGACTTGGGTATTTTATTATTTTACCGAAGTTGATTTTTCTGCGATCGCTATAACCTTCGAGGGTCAAAGGGTGAATTTCCGATAACACCTAACCGAGCTATGACCCTCCGGTGGATGTTAAGAGGGCGGATGGAAGTAATCTAATTGGTGATTTGCTCCTAGACTATTCGAACAAACTAGCTATTCGGTTGCATCATCCGTATCATTTTTTTTATATCTCCTTTCTATAAATAGAATAGTTTACGTAGCTATAGGAAGTTTACGCAGATTTTAACACGATATAGTTAGTTAGGTAAGAAATATAATATTAATTGAATCGATACCTATCAGAAACATTAATGCTACTTTAGTTTTTCTTGTACTAATGGCTCGTTATATTTATATCGATACTCATAGTTGTAGATAAAAAACATAATTCAATTAAGAAAAACTATAGTCAGCGTGAATTTTCTTTTTTTTACACTATACGCAGTAACAATAGTTTGCTGGACTAAGATGAATGGATTGACATCTGATATATCAAAATCGAAGCAAGCGTTTTTGAGTTACAGAGACACAAACAAAAACTAACGCTTACTAGAAGTAAAAAACATTACTCTTTTGCTGTCGTAGTCGAGTGAAAAATCGATTCTCGTTTCATCTGAAATTTCAAACGAACTGTTATGTATGCGAGTGAAAGAAAGATAAAAGAAATAAAAAATTCAATATTTGCATATAAGTGTGTTTTCGCTTTTATGACAATATAATTACATAAGAAATATAATAAAGTTAAATAAAAGTGTTAGGAATTAGCACAATTATAAATTTATAATCTCTCTTGTAGTTATTAATATTAATGATAGTTACTAGTTTTTAATAAATATAGGTAATAATTGCTTGTTAGTAATTCATGTAATTAAAATACTGAATTTTTTCATATCAAATATCTGTGAAAATTTATTTTAATAAAATCAAAGTTATTTAGAATAATTAAAACTTTATTTTTTAAATTATACAACCATAAATTTACACAATTATTACGAATTATTTCACAGACTGTAAAATCAAGAATTTAATATCGAATATACTGCAAACGATTTATGATATATATTGTATATTACTTTTTCGATATTAAAAGTTTTAACAGTAAGTTAGAATTAATAATAAACTTTCCATGTAGTTCATTATGTATATAATAATATAGGTGTAGAATTTTCAATTATTTTCTTATCTTACAAATTTATTTTAATGTATGTTAACAAATGAGAAACCGACATGTTGAACTAAAATACTTCGGGATTCATAACTTGCATATTTTCATCGTTTTACTTACTTCCTCTTCTGTTTAACTTATTTTTATTCCTCTTTCTCTCTCTCTCTCTCTCTCTCTCTCTCTCTCTCTCTCTCTCTCTCTCTCTCTCTCTACTAATCTACTATTTCATTGTGCATGGATTACAATGCTTAAATTTGTAATACAGTGTACAGGCGTGGTTTTCCTAATCCGACCGGAAAGTAGATGAGACATACAAAAAGAGAGAGGGAAAGGACAGAGAATGAACGAGGAAGGGAAGAGTCGAGGTCTTGACCTCCAGGCTTTGTGCAACCAAGTGACATCTGTTTCCTGCCTTTCCTGTTCGTAGGGTAGTTATATGAGTTATACGACTGTAAAGTTAAGGAGCTTTCAACGAAGCTATTTATTATTCTTGGTTCCTTAATGCTTTGATGAAGCTTTTAATTATAGTGGCTTCGATTTAATAAAAAATTTGATTAGGCTCTAATTGAATTAAACAAGAATTGTAAACATAAAAAATATTATTTTTTTATATAACTTGAATTATTGATTATATTAATACAAACATCAGTACGTTATTAAATGTTTAAAAATATTTGGACTTTAAAAATCTCGTAAACTCTAAAGCAAACGACATAATTTGTGAGTATATTGTAGTTAGTATAATTTACATATAAATAACGAGTTAAAAATGCGTTAGACAAAAGAAATATCGTTTATATATGGTATTATTTATCGATAAATTAGAAATGTTAGTTTCAAATTCACGTGTATTAGATTTGTGAAAGTGTTTGTAAACCTTGAAGTTAGGCATTAATTCGAGTTGGATAAAAATAAGCTTATCTTTAAAGTAAAGCTATGGGCTAGACAAAGCAAGTATAAAAGTCTTGAGAGATCGGAGTCCGATATAAAATCGAAACGATAACTGGAAAATCCTCAAAAAGCGTTGGTTGTGCCAAAATGACCAGCGAATGTAAAAGTTCACCGATAACAGCGGGATGTTCATCGAGAGGAATTATCCGGACTGGTTACGCTTAAAAATCACGATCGAGGGAAGAAACTTGAAATCCGAGGCGTCATCCCGTCTCCCAGGGGCATCGCTTCAGCGTTCGTAATATTGGTAATGTTCGCAGCGTTCGGCAATACGCGACCGATTCGATGTGGGAAGTTAGTGAGGCTGCGAGCCACAATTTTCACGTCGAGATCTCGGATCGACTCCCCAACCCCCGGGTTTATCGCTCGCCGCTCGGGTAGAGCCTTTGTCGGCCAGTGTCACCGGATCAAACGCCAATCCCGCTCGTGCTTTCGCGAGGAGGCGATTCGCCAGAGAGACTCGTTACGGAACCGCGACACGATGAACCGCCGTTGCAGGTGGAATTAAAGCCGCGAAATTCGACCGTCGCTCGGGCGTATAATGCGGCGGGCAAACGATCGCAGGGCTCCATCGGGGTTTCCATGTTTCCTTGGGGTGCTTGGCGGGCTTGCATTAACGCGCGATGAATTGGTGTTGCGGCACTGGTCGAGAGCCTCGATGGGGCGAATAATTCGGCGATGTCATTAAGTGCCTCCATAGACACCGTTATCTCGTCGTTCGCGAAAAACTTTTCTCCGAGATAAAAGGAATGCGCGCGTCCTACTGGCAAACTGTTACATTACTCGTATAAATTTTTTCACTGTTTTCTATATATTATTCTATGCTAAATATAAATTAAGGATTTGCAGAGTAAGGTAGTCTCCTTGATTGAGCATTAACGTTATTAGGTTTCTTGATAGTAGGCGTCTTCCGATCGTGTCCTTGTTTTTTCAATGTTCTTATATTTTACAATCTTTTGAAATTTTATAATTTTGATTGAATTATTACTTGCATTGGAAGGTTCAAGGATAGTTAATTTAAGTTTTATTATTATTCGGATTTTAAAAAATAGGTTCGTAATAATTTCTAAGTGTATATCCATTTCTTTAATAATTCTAACTTTAGTATAATTAATAAACTTCTCTACAATGGAGATTTATTTAGTAAAATAGTAAATCATTCTCCCCTTTTTTATTCTTTGTATTAATTTTAATACATTTTTAAAAATATATTTTAATAATTTATATTTCAAGGAGTATAAAAAATATGTTTAATATGAAAAGTATTAAAAATATTTAAATAATAATATTAGTCGTTTAGTTCTTTTTTTTTTATTTCCAATTGATAGTATAAATTTGTTAAATTGGCTTTTAAGTAAAAATAATATGCCAACAATATTATTTTGGGTAATTAAACGGAGAGTTATTATTACTATTGATATAACTGTATTCCTATGTTTTGCTTTAGAATATTTGTAACAAATTTCTTGTTTAAAATAGTGTATAAAATTGTAATGTATGTTTTCCTGCAAATAATTTTTGACATAGAAGAGTGTAGATTTATCAAATGTTTTACGACCATTAGTGTATCTCTTTCCAATCTAAATGTATTGTGAAACCTGACTTTCATAAATATGTCACAGTTAACGATTTAATTAATTTGTATAAAATGTCATATATTAAACGAATATAATACGTTTAAATGAATTAATCTATTAAATTAAAAATGGAAAATTTTAAATGTAAATTTTTTTATTCGAGTATATTTTCCTTGTTGAAATAGTAAAATATAATGATAAACTAAATAAAAAATATTCGAAGAATCTTCCATAAATTTAAAGATTATTACATTTTTAGTTGTATAAAATTATTAATACATTATTTTCGTAGAATATGCAGACTAATAATATATTTAATATTTGTTAAATAATAAATTTGAATACTGATCATTTTGACACGTGAGTGTACTTTTAAAACATTTGGATAGATTTCGAAATGACAGTAACTTTAAATATTAATGATTTCCTATATTACATTATCTAATTTGAACTTCATACTTAATATTATATTTAGCTGCAGCTTTTTATCTTTAAATATTAACGGTCAACAATTTCTTTCGATCGAAAGATATTATAGAATCCATGGAATATCGATTCAATTTACGTAAATACGTGTTCAAATTCATACAATAACGCATGTAACTAAAACTAATAATGCACGTACTTATTAAATATTAAATTCGTGCTTTAACAGCAGTAATATTTAGTATTTGACATATTTTTTTCATTTCTTGGTAAGAAAAATGACCTCAATCAAGGAAATTTTTTCCATTTACTTTAATTTTCATCTTATAAAAATATTGATAACTTATATTTTACAAACGGTATTATACATAATTATGAATATTAAAGTTAACTTTATATGAAAAATATTGAAATTTATTATTTTAAAATATATGGTATTTAATGAATACAACAATGTTGAAATAATGATGATAATAAAGTATAATTTTATGAATATTCAAAAATTTATTAGGTTTTGTAACGGAAATCAATAATGTAATTACTGTTTTCAAAGAAAAATATTTATAGCATTTTTTTTTACTTTTATGAATATTTTATGGAACTCACTTTATCCTGGCATTTACGTTTATTTTTATATGATAATTATAAATAATAGTTGGATGTATATAAATATGAATATTAATTGCTTACAACGTATGTCTTATGTTGACATATTTGTATCAATCTAAATAATTTAAGAACTTATACTTTATTTGGAATTATTTATTATGAACTAACATATTTAAAGCAGTCAGATTTTAATAATTTACAAATGAATAAAATACAATATAATTGCAATAAATTAATATTTTCACAGTATTAATTAAAAAAAAATGTAATTAAGGTTTTAAGTACATGTAGCTATTAATCAGAATAAATATAATCTTAATACTTTTATGAAAATGCAAAATGCTAAATTAAAACAATAATGTCTATTATCGCAAATATACGTAATTTACAAGAGTAATACAGATGAAAAGTTTTCAAATGATATTAATACATATTCAGTGATATATATTATAAAATAATAAAATTGAAATATAATGAAATCACAGATAAAAAATCATAATTAAATTTACATAATACAAATGTTAGAAATGTGGTTCTATTGTAGATATGTATTACAAAACTATATTGATTTTGAAATGTCGTTACATCTTTAAACATATATTATACGAATAATTAAAAAAATATTAATTGAATAATTCAATTAAATACAGGCGTATTAAATATATTTATATTTAATGTTTTTACCGAAAAAATAAAATTGTTCGGTTTATTAATTTTTGATTTACTTGTTTTTAATTTTTAATAATTAAAATAATTCGATTATTACAGGATTATTAAATTATGAGGTTGAAAAAGATAATGAAATTTAAAATATACATCGTATTTCAAAGCTTTTATATAAATAAAAATTTTGATTCGTAATTTTTTTTTAAAAAATCAAATCTTGTAAATGTCTTTTGCCGTATACAAATATTTTTAAATGTCTATTGCGAGTTAAAGAATTTTCTTCTACCGTTAATTAAAATGTTTATATTAGGAAGGACTCGAGTTTGAAATTTGAAATTAATAAATTTGTTCGAATAAATCCGTTTTTAAAGATCCGTCCTTAATACCAGTTAATTGTTTTGTAGTGGTAGAAGTCTTAATTTTAAAACAGTTACATAGAAGTAAAAAATTAGCGTTCATATAAATATACGGATGAAGCATTAAAAACGAAGAAGATTAGCAAAGACAAAACAGCGGATGAAAAAATCAGCGAGACTCCTAAGATTGTGTTAGCATAAGATAGAGCCAAACACCGAAGCACTCGGTAATTCCGCGATATCGGCCCGCGAGTAAAATCGGGTCATCGAGGGTTTCGATGCCACCTGCACTCGCGCACTCATGCACTCATGCACCTCTCGACAATGAAATCCACTCGAAGCCGTGTATCGCGGTTTGCTGATGTATATATGCACAGCTGTCGAGACGCCGACAGCTGCAGACTCGCCGAATTACGGCGCGAAGCCGCAAATGCCTCAAGAACAATCGCGCCCTTCGGCATCCCCATCGATAGTGAAGCCTCGGAAAGCGAGGGTCGACGATTCCGGCAACGGGTGCCCACAATTCGATCCCGAGATCTTGTGCGAGATGATGTAATTAACGATCGAGAGGGACGAATAGCCGCGTCGTGTCTCCGTGTCGAGGAGGGAAGCCTCGGTGCGAACGCGGTCGGAGGGTCGAGAGAGGTTCGGACGACCGGCGTTTCGTCTAAAGCCTCGTCTCCAGCCGCGCCTTCGACCATTCGAATGCGCGCGCGGATATCGAATCGCGACACCGATTGTAAATAATTCATACTCGCCAAGGGCGACGTCTCTCCATTCGCTGGCTCTTCGCGGGTGTGCGTACTTTGGAACCACCCGCGAATACAAACACACGGTACAAAAGAGGCTCATCTAGCCGCTCACCGGAGAGAAATTGTCACCGCTCTCATCGCTGCTCTTCCTGCTAATGAACGAAGCTCTTAGCCCCCTCGTTTTCTCTCTGAATCTCGCGTACGCCTATTGTCTATTGTATTTCGAAGGACGAAGAATGCACGCGATATGGAGTGCAGCGGATATATATGCATATGTAATGAGAGTACTATCTTAATTATTCGAAGAGGTGATTTTTTTTTAAAAACCCAACTTCTTTTTCTCGCTTGTCTCTTTGTTTGTTCGTTGAACCGAGAGCTGCAAATTTCCACATTTTAAATATTCCAATTTTTAAACGGGATTAAGTCTAACGCGTATTCGTAAGTACATTACTTATTTTCTTGGTTGTTCGAGTGGTAGTTATAAGATTTGATGGTTGGGCGAAATAATGAAATTAATTTAAAACTCTTCTTTACGGAAGCTCGGTCGGTTATTATTTCACGAATACCAGTATAATAATTTATAGTTACTTTAAAGTTATATATTTTAATGTCGGTGAAAATTATATAACATTAGTTTCATAACATTTATAACTGAAAAAAGCTTTTACGTTAGAAGTAATGTTTGTAAATTTTTTAAATGTACTTTTTTAACTGTTTAACAAATCGATTTAGAAAAGATACAATAAAATATTAAATTGTAGATATTCCACGTACATTATTTCTTAACACTTTAATTTAATTATTATTATTTTAAAGAATTAAATAAACTTGAATATTTAAGTTTTTTATTTCTATTAAAAAACAATAATATTAAGCGTGTAACTGTTATTCTTTTACTTTCCTAATTTTTTGGCAATTAATTTTAGGTACGATGAGTGAATTTTAAATTTATTTTGGATTTGATAATCTAAATTATATTATAAAAAATAAGCTATTTCGTATTGCAAAATACTTGCGAGTTTGGTTGTGTCGTGCATGCGAGTCCAAGGGATGAAGATTTAATTGTACATTATATCGAATTTTTTATTTTTCGTTCGTAAATAAATTATTTTATTAATTTATATAGTTATAAATTTTGAAATTGCTTATTATTAACTTTTAATCTTTTAATTAATTCGAATGTTAGATTATTTTTTTAACGCGAATGAAAAATGACTCTATGCTTTAGGATATAAAGTATCGAATACATTTAAAAATCACTTTATTCGAAAGAAACGATTTTTTAAAATAATTATTCAGTAGAAAATCGATAATTCATTTAAAAATAATAAAACAGTCTGCATAAAAATGTTTATTTAAATTGGAATCGATTACACGCATAAGTTTTTGAATTTCCAATATCTGATAATATCAAATAATAAAAAGGCAACCGAATTATATAATATGCATAAGAGGTAGCTGAACTTTAATTTTATAGCATTAAATCTACAGATATAAACAAAAATGTGCCATGATAAAATCTTAAAATAATTATATTCGTGGACTCACACGATATTTTTAAGTTACATTGTACGAAAATAGTTTTCGATAAAAATATATATGAAAAATTACAATACACACCAATACACTATTTCTGGATAAAATTATTTATTCTTGCTGAAATTTTTTCATCTAGTTATTATTAGATTAACATAAAAAATATACCAAATTAATAATTTAAGTTAGTTATTGATTTTAAGTTGCATAAAAACATTAGTTTCCTGTCTCTAAAATTACAAGTTTGTTCCCTCGAAAAAATGTCTTTACTGTACACTGATTCGAAATTACAACGACGCTACAAAGCAGTATTAAACTTCACTATGCTGTATGATTAATTATTTAAAAGTTTGCATCTTCTGTATCATCTCTCAGTTCAATTATGGCAGCGAGTAAATAATTCATCGGTACAAAAGACGAAAAATACGAGCTGATGCACTTCATTCTCGAAATGCAATCTAGAAATGCAATTCAACGCGACAGGGAAAGAAAAAGGAAGAGAGATGGAGTGTAATAAATTTAAGCGTCGACAAAACGACTGGTATCGCAAAATAAGGAAATAAAGAATACGAAACGTCGCGCGTTTCGCATTCAATAGTGTAACTCTGCCGCGTTTTCAGACTCGCATTCCACATCCGGTGATCCTGTGCTTTTTAAAACGGAATCAAGGCTACTGACGCGTGGCTTCCTTCTCTTGAAAAATCGATTCGTGAAACGCGTGCCGTCGATGAAAGTTAATGGATAAATAAAATACACGAGGGATGTATCGCGAGTTGGTTCGAATGGGTATCGGGATACGGTTCGGTTCAAGAATATTTCGGAATGATTTATAATGGGATGCTGATACTTCGATTCTCGTACTTACTTTTCCGCGTGACGGATGCTCCGCTAACTATTCCAAATTTAATCCTTCAAGTGCCGCAAATTTTACGCGGACGTCTAGGTGCTATGTTCCCGGATGATAGAGTGATTTTAATAATTTACATAAAATTCAAGCTACGAAATTTCATTTTCAACGTATCTTCGCTTGCTGTCCTTTTTCACTTTGCCAATAATGAAGACAGATGATAGAATTTATTAGTAAGCTATATCTCAATGCGTTTTCTTCAATTTTTACATTCCTAATATCCATTTGTTTAGATTAATAAATCCATTTATTTAGACTGATCAAATTAATAAGAAATATTTTTTTGCCTGTTACATTTTAATTTTCAATATTCGTTTCTATACGTTTATAAATTGTATTTTCTTGCTTATTTTAAGAATTTTATTTTTAAAATCTATTACTTCTTCTTTAATAAAATTGGTATTAACGAACACGATAATTATTTTTATAATATGTTTTTATAATTTTATTCATAAAAATTATTATTAATGAAAAATTTAAAAACTCGATTTTGTTGCGTCGATGCTTGGTTGTACTTGGTTACGTTTATTTTATTGAACGAATATTAAATCAATATCAACATGTATAAAAAAAAGTATATATCTATTTTATGATATATGAATTTTTACTGTATGTATGTAGCAATAAATGTCTATGAGTTAAGCATGAATTATTATCGTACTACTTTAAATATTGGTACGATGGAAATTTTGAGACAGTTTTGATTGGATCATTTTTAGCATCCTCAGCTACTGATAGGATATTCTTTTATAATTTTTAAATATATACTATAAAGATTTTTCACATATAATTATAGTAATTTGCTTCATTACAATAAATTCAAGAAAATATTGAATTTATTATCACTTTTATATTTATGTACTTACGTATTTATGTATTTATGTGCTTGATTGGTAAAAATGAATGCATCAATATCAATTTAAATCGATAATAATATACAATATAATAATCATAACAATAATAATCAATACATAATTATAGTATTTATTTTAATGTTATAATTCATACAAGGGATGCATTTATTCAAATTTAATTTACATCAACAAAATCTTGTACGCATTTATAATTTTGGAGTTAACGTTTTTAATATAATAGTAAGAAAGCTGAATTATATGTTTTGAATAAAGAACAAATTATGTATAATTTTATATGTAATATCAGAGAAGTAATTAGGTGAAAGTAATCACAAAAAAATTATTTTTTTTTGTTCTGATCAAGCAAAGTGATATAATAAAGTTACATCCCAGCGCTACATAGCATTTTTATATGAGCACAATGGGACAATCGATTCGTATCAGTTACTATTCACCAAAAACATTTTAAAATCCCCCAAGACTGCACTAGAAACGCTCGATCGATCCAATATATAAACGATCGTGAAATTCGTATACACGTTACACACACTTCGCTATTTGTTCTTTTGGATTTCGCATTTATACCCCGATGTTGCCCTATTCCTCTTCTCTCCTCTTTCCTTTCTTCTTCATCCTCCTCGTCGCCATTAGTTGATTGTATTTCAATGTCGATAAGCTTCACCTGGAAATCCTGGATATAGCCGCATCCTAATTGAGCTTCCTCCCAACAACTTGGCATTTCCTGTATTTCTCGCTTCCTTGTTTCTCTCTCTTTCTCTCTGTCTAACTCGTTAATCTCTTATCCTCTCGCCTTCGTATTCTACATTTCCTTACTTATGGCTCGCTGTAATTCACCTGTCGCATTTTTTCTCTCTTTTTTCTTTTCTTTTTTTGAATTTCATTTTATTTAGAAAAAAATACTTATTCATCTGGAATAATTTTAGTTATTTTTCTTATCTGCTCTTTATTTTTTAAACTATGCGTTTTACTTAAATTTTAATGATTACAATATTAATTTTATTGTAAGAAATATGCATAAAAATACATATGATTCTATTTGAATTATAATTTTTTGTTAATAAATCAGATAATTATATCGTACATAGTAAAAATTTTTAACGAATGCTTCACCATAATTTGAACAATTTGAAAATTTATATATAAGCGTTTTTTCATATTTAAGAAAACACATGTTTTTTTTAATACATTCGATAAATAACTTATATGTAAATATTTTTATAATATTTAATGTTTAAATCTCGTATTATACGAATAACTTATTTTATTATTTCATTATTTTATTATTTTATTATTTTATTTTATCCAGAATGAAGTTTAATTGGATAGATTTTTTACACTAAAATTTTATAAATATATAAAAATTAGTAAAATATGAGAAAATAATAAATTATTTTCACCTTTAAGCTAGTAAAAATTGTACGTGGAAAATGAAGAAATCAGAAGAGAAGTTCATATAATAAATATAAATATTCAAAGTTTTAAAGTCGTCGATTTATTATGTTTCGAGTAAAAAATAAATTCATAGAAACTAGTTTATAATAGAAAAAACTAATTTCTAAAGCCTACAAGCATATCTTTAAATAAAACAAAAATACGGATTCGAAGACAATAAGGAAAGCAAATAAAAATGAATTCATTTTCAATACTTTCATCGACTTTTATTTTTTCAAACCATTATCTCCATTATTCTTGCTCTTGTCTTCTTGTTCTCAATCGTTCTATATTTTCTGTTATTTTTCTTCCATCCGAATTATCGGACTTGGTACAGCAATTACTACTATTCCGATCGAGAACTGCTGAGACGTGAAATCGATACGAAAGAACTCGTGTAGATTGACGTTTTCCCTCCAGCTATTGGAGCACTGTGGATGCTCCGAGGCTTTTCAGAATCGGTAGCTCTAAAGAGCGAATTAGAGAAGAAAATTAGATTTCTCGTGCATGGCTTTGCCTCGTCCTACTTCATAACCCTAAGGTATTTCGCGTAAATGCATTTTGAAAGCTACATGGGCAGCGAGGGGAGCGAGCGAGTCGAGGCGCATGCGTACGTATTCCGAGAGGACTTGGCTAAAGTGGGTGATTTTTTTGCTAAAGGGAAATGTAGGACCGATAAAAAGGGTTCAAGTGTTATTGAGTCAGATACCGATAGAAGCAGAGATTAAATACTTGTACGAAGATACTCGCTCTACTAAAAATTTTAATTTTTGCTATTAAACCTTGATAATATCAATACATTTTGTTGTACCGAATTTATTCAACAATTTTTATATCCTTGTTATTATTTTTATAAATTATATATTCATTTCACTTAGATCAAGTGACGTAAATACATTATTTTATATAGTTAAATTTTCTTCTTGGAGGAATTTATAAAATTTTAATTTAATCTTTTCAAGAAAAATGTACTTTGATAAATACTTTTCGAGTTTATTCAAACATTCTTACATATTGTTACGGAGATTGAAAAAATTTCAAGCTTCGGATATAATAATTTTTAAAACTATTTTAAGAATTAAAATTAAATCAAAATTTAACTTACGATTGAAGAGTAAGTAGTTGTTTCGAATAAGTTATGATTTCATTAAGGAATTCTTTTTTTATATAAATTTATACTAATATTTGGTATTTACGGATACTTTTTAAAAGTTATTTACGATTTACCATAAAATTTTTATTTATAATAAATCATCGGCATTGAATTAGGAATTTTTAATTTTTATTTGCAAAAGATACAGCGTATTCGATCCAGTTTTCATTCAGAAATCTTTTTTGTGTTTCTCTAGGATATAACTCAATATACACCTTTGTGACTCGTAAACTTTTACATGAAAATCACATTTTATAATACAAAGGAAGGGTATCATAACTCGGGCAATGTTTTTCAAATTTTCTTTAATGTGACTTTTGTTCACAAATATGAAACTTATTCTTTAAAATGAGAGAAAAACTTTTAAAACAGGATTTCATCAATCATTAATTTTATATGGCAATAAAATTTTTTCTTCAATTTATAATCTTTACGCTATATTTATAATATATATAATTTTCAACGAAAAATGAAATAAAATGATTTATTCGATAATGCATGCGATTAAAAATAAAAAAATATATTTTTTAAATTAAAGTATTAAGCTAATAAATATTAATAATAATTAATGAAATTTTATACAAATATAAGTAATTTTCTTTTGTAAAAGTAAATATATGTTTATATTTATTTTTCTTTTAAAGATAAAATATGTGTATTCCTTATAAAATTGAACGATTAATTTTCTTCGAAAGAACCGTGTAAAATACACTTTATTTAATCCTTATAATTTTTTATATATGCGTAAATTTCATAATATCCAACGGTATTTTATAAGATCGATTTAAATATGCTCACTTTTCTTATAATTGAAAAAGAGAAATATTTGTAACGAATAATGTCATTTAGATAGGGGAATATCCACCATTCAAAATGTTGAAAAAAAACCATTGAAAAAGATATTCTCTCTATTAGAAAATAAATTCAAGCGTATTCACGCAAAAGAAGTGGGGCGGTTAAAATAGCTACTCTAGTATCTAGAATCGATGAAAAATCTCCTCTGTCAACGACGGTATTCCCGCGAGGGGGGGGGTTAAACACCCAGGGATCTCGATATCACGAGGAAATAAACAAAAGAACCTGCAACTGCTGCACAGTCTCTTTGGACCTTACATAGTTTCCGCGATTTCTTCCCTTTTCACCAATCCACTTATACTTATATTCGAATAAAGCACCTTCGCATTTCCTTCAATATCGTTTAATTTCGAAATTCGAATTGAACGAACTGCAGAAACTTGTATTCCTCCGTGGAGTCGGTGTACCCTTCCACGTCGATCATTCGCGAGAGAGAAACGTTTCGTCCGTGGCCATCAGCAGACAACCAGCACCGGAAGGACGGACACGGCGAAACATCGCCTCGGAGCAACTTTAAGGGATCGATTTGAGATTGCGAGGGCGAGAGTTAGAGTCGATACCGAGATCGGATAAGACATTGCGATGTCGCGAGTCAGCGTTTTACACTGAAATTTCGAGGTGTAGCTTTCCGGACCGCTTCTCTGTTGATTTGTTCATCAATCATTTTCAAGGGACCGATCTACTCTCTCTTTTTTAAACGCGTAGTTAGAAAGATTCCGTATAAATAGTAATAGGATGAGGTCGAGACATTTTTTCATTAATTGTTTTAAGGAAACTCTTGGAGGAAGATAATCCAACTCAAAAACACTTCGATTGCAAGATCTATCAATGTTTACAAAAAAAATTGATATAATTTTATGTTGGTATAGGTGTCATTTTTTAAAAATCTTACACGACTTTCTGTATTATTTCGATTATATTATTATTTTTACATTGGATTTTATATCGAAATTTCGAGTAATCGATTTCTTATACATACATAGCTTAAGATGAATTGCTATTTATATTTTGGGTTTATCGAAGGTGAATTTGACGAGGTTTTATTACGGTGACAAGTAACTCGTAAACCAACGAGACTTCACTCATTTTACTTTTTAAAGTAAACACAAGTTTACTAAAGTTTGAAGAATTTCAATCTGCGCCTTCATTAAACTTACTTTTATTATAAAAAGTAAGCTTCGTCGATAATTATTTGGAAAGACTCTTCAAAGGTCTAGTAGACCGTAGAAATCTTTAAAAGTCCTAAGTAATTCAGTGTTCGTGGCTCGCGCCGCATATTAAACAGAATCTTGCCAGATTATCACGAAAAGATAAAAATTGCTCGAAATCATGAAATAGATTTTTCACGGTGAATTTTTGCCCAGGCTGTACATATTCTAAAAATACCTCAGCTGTATGTTAAGTATACGGGAGGGGATGTTCTTAAGAACGAGCATCGTTCTTGAAAAAACACGAGAGACGCAATGGAACACGGACTGATGAAGGTAAGCAAAAAGAGTCCCAAGCAGATTAATGCGCTCGCTCGAGGAGGTCCAGGAGAAGGAGGAGGAGGAGGAAGAGGAGAAGGCGAAGACAAGGTCGACGTGCACACACGTTGCGTAACATTCGCAAGTCGAGGACCCCACGGTAAGGACCTGCTTGTTCTTACTTTGTCGCGTGTCACGGCATTCTACGCGGAATTTAACTAAGGCGACTCGCCAGGCATTTTGACTGACAACGGCAACTACGGCCACGGCGACGATGTCTCGCTATCTTTCTCGCTCAGACGGGCTCCGCTTTACCAGATCGACGAAAGGATGAAAGGCCAGAAATTAGGCTTTTCTCGAGCTTTTTCCATCTTCTTCCCATGGTGCGCTTTTCGCATTGCGGCTGCTTAATTCGTTCCTTTGGAGCGAAAGGTTCTTTTATTCGAGGATGAGAGGCCGGTTCGAGCTTCACGTTGTCTCCCGTACAGAGAAGAGGCAATTCTTTTACTTTAACTATTGAATTACAGGCAGGGATGTTTTATCTTTACATTTTTTATATTCTACTTTTATTGTGTGTTATTGTAAATTTTTTTTTATGATCTTCGATATAGTTTTTTCATTGCGAATAATTATTTACCAATTTCTTTTTAGAACTTACAAAAATCATTATTAATTACAATTTCATATTGATAAAAGATAGTTTTTATATCGTTATTACTTGCTAATTTCTATCAATGTTTTCAAGTTGATGTGTGCAATAATAAAAGTTGGCATTATCTTTGTAATCAAACCAATCGAGCTCAAATGTTATGTATAGTTTTTTAAAAATTTTTAAGTATTCTAAAAAAGAACGTATAAAGTATAATTTTGAATAAAGGCTAAACAAGGCTTTAATGTAGTAATTATAATCTATTAAACATTTTTAATACACCAAAATGAGATGAAAAGAATTAATTTTAAATTATAATGAACTCTGCATGGTTTTTTGTACCATAAATCCGAATATTATAGAAAATTAATTGGATGGTCATTTATGAAAAAGTTGAACACTTAAGGTATCGAAAATATTAGGGTTTTTTTTATAAAATGCCATTTTAAATTAATGCGTTTTATGGATTTATATGCAATTTTATGGAAGAATATAATTATAAAAATTTTAGATTAACTTTTTTAACAGGAACGTTCATTATACAACGCAAATGTTAATTAATACATTTCTGTTTGATATCAGCTTTATTAAAATATTATTCATGTTTTATAAGTATAAAAAATATATGCCAATTCATTGTATATAATTTTATAAATAATTGTATTTATTAGTATTCGTATTAAGTATGGCATATAACATTATTATAATTATTATTTTTATAAAGAATATACTTTTTAAATTTTTAATGTAATATAAATCTATAAAAAGGGTTTTAAAAGGTATGATTATATTAATAATATTAAAAAAAACTAAAATTAAAAAATTAAAAATCATTATTGTTTAAAATCTTTTTATTTTTGAGCGTTAATTTTGAAACTATCATATTTATGTTCAAAGTACGTTATTTATAATTAAAAGTTCCTTTTAAAAATGTATTAGTAAAAAACCACAACTTCATTTCACTGAATATAAATAATATTATGACTATTATATATATACTTATTTTATCAATAGTAGTAAATTTAAGTAGTTTTTATTTGCAACCTTTGAGGTGATATTTATCTAAAGTTGTTAATTATATATAAAGCTTAATTAAGTTTTCAATTAAAACTCAGGTTAATTTAATATCCTTTTGATAGTTATTTAAGGATTAATGAAAAGCAAATATAAAATAATGTATATGATTAAAAAGTAATTGCAAACGTATATTTTTGTAATAATGTACACAATTACGTCTATGGTAAGTATGAGGCATAAAAAATAAGGAGATCGAATACGTACAATATAGTCGATGTAAATTGTGTTGCAGAAAAATTGAACCGTATCAAGAGAAACATCCATTTCCTTCGACTCAATATCCACAACGGAGGAAACAAACGCGCGCTCACTGTCAAGAAAGCCATTGTATTTTTCCATGGAAATGCCAAGCAGTGTATGTATGGCTACATAGAGACGAAAAGAAAGTACTTGTAGGTCTTTCGCCAAACGTCTGCTTGCCGACGCACGTAATCTCAAAACTCACGTTTAAGTCAGTGGACCTCTTTTCATTTGTACGTGAACACGAATAAGATTACCTCGAGACGTCGTTTTAAACTTATGTCTGTGCTCGTGGGCATGTACGTGAATAATACGACTGGTCTTCTGACCCCATCGTCCGAACGTTATTTGAAAAAGTCCTGAATTCCCGCTGAAATTTGTGTATGGCTTTCAGCGAAATGCTACTGTAGAAATATTCGTATACGCGAGCATTCCGACCTCCAACAAATGAATGATTTTTATAATATGTAGAATTTTTAAATTTAACAAGAACGGTTCACTGAATAATAAATATTTAAAATTGATAAGACGGTGAATTTCGATTTTTTGGTTTTATTTTATTTGATTGAAGCCACACATTACAATTTTTTTACCATTATTCGTATCGAGTAACTTTTTAATTCACATATTATTTATTTGAAAAAGAACGAATTTAATCAGTAAGGTTATGAGATTTTCACTTTTACATTTTCAATGAAATTATATAAAAAGTATAATGTCGTTTCGTATCTGTAACGGTATATATAAATATACTTGATTTTTAACGAAATGTTTTCTAATTTTTTATTAATGATATAAAGTAGAATACGATCAAAAACAGATTTAACTCAGTTTCATATATTTTTTTTTTATTGAAATCTATTCTTTTAACTATTTGGTTATGTTATTCTTATAATGTATTCAGTATGAATATAAGTATTATAATTTAGAAAGAAATAAATATATGATAAATATATTCTAAATTTATCCGAATAAATCATAATTATATTTGTAAGTTTTTTACTCTTACCTTATTATTTATTTTATTCAACATATCACGTAATCGTACTTTGAAACGAAAACTTTTTAAAATTCAAGTTTAAGATATGGCTTTATTTAATAAACATTTTCGTAGTCATTACATTCTAAAAGTATTTATCAGCTTTTTATTTCCTAAGAACATTTGAATTCAAAGGATATCAGTAATTAAAATACAGCTATGCAAGATTTAGTAGCATACTTATTTTCGTTTCTTTTACATTTGACGGTATTTTGGAAATTTTTGCGATTAAATTAATATCACGATCTATGAATACAAGATTACAGGAATAATTAATAATAATAAAGTAATATTTTTCAACTTAAAAAATCACTGAAATAACTATAACTTTGTGTAGAGAGAAAAAGTTGAAAGTTAAGTTAATATAAAGAGATCTCTCAATTTTGTTATCCAACGGAAGATATTCGTTTTGTTATCGAAAAGCTAGCGAACGGAGCATAATCACCATTTAAAATGCATCAATGCAAATGTGAATATTCATTAGAATACGAATGGCCCGAACGAAGTTTACGCGATGCAGAGAATTTCTCGATTCGTAATCGAGTATCTCGGGTTTTTATCACCCTCGTTTTTTCCACTACGGTGATATATATATATATATTATAGGGAAAGTGGATCGATAAAGAAGTTCGAAACTAAACAAGAGCATTCGAAGTGGTAAATCTTTGCTCTGTAAAAATTAATATCGGGAGATCGAAGCGAAATGCAGAGTATGATCTTACACAGTCTAATCGTGAGTAAAAGTCAGAGGCGTCTGAGCTCTGTTAATACGAATGTACGTAAATAGACGCCTATGCACGTAGACGCGCTGAACGAGGACGACGAAGAGAGTCTACTGCCGACGGATTGTGGCTGGCATTAATTCCGAGCTACCGGTTGCCTACAAAGCAGCTTCTCATCCCGCCCTTTCCCTTCCGTCGCCTCGCACTCTCTAACTGACCTTAGTTAGATTACGTTTGCATTACGAACTCGAGTGAAACGCGTGGAACCGGCGACGCCTACGGCCTGTTCGCAGTTTGCACGTTGCGTTGCGATGTCGACGTCAACAGGAGACCATCTACTTCCCGTCTACTCTACGCGTATATGTATTTATGTGCATAATCTGCTACCGCAAGCGTTTCGAGGCTTTGCTCGCTTTCCCGGGCGTTCGCCTCCATAACCGATGCAATGATATCTTTAAGATTAGCGGGTTCGTACCCTGGTTTACCACTGCTTTTACCACTGCTTTTACCACTGCTTTTACCACTGCTTTTACCACTGCTTTTACCACTGCTTTTACCACTGCTTTTACCACTGCCTGTAACACTACTTTTACCACTATGTTTAGCACTGCGTTTACTGCTGGTTTTATCACTGACTGTACCACTACTTTTATCATTATGTTTACCACTGACTTTACCCAGGTATAACCGAAGGAATTACATTTCAAACTCGGCCGTCTAATAACTCTGAGGGATATCAGTTTTACATTTTTATTTACGAATGTCGATTGAGCGTTACCGTGTGCGTAGGGTATAGGATTTAATTTAATTAAAATGCTTTTCCAGAAATTAATTCATTAATGTTTATTATTTTTAATATAATTTGAAGATGTTAATTATATTAATGATGACATTTATGAGTTATAACATTAAAATTCATATATTTATCATTCATATAGAAACGATGATGCAATAAAATATTTTTAAATTATAATGAAAAGATTGTAATGTTTTTATAGTAAAAGCAGAAAAATTAAAATTAATTGTGTATTTGAGAATAAATTACAAATATTTAAAACATTTTATATCTTATAAAGTTTATGCCATAATCTTAACAAAATAATATTTATGATTACGTCTCTATAAAATTTCTAAATTTTAAACATTTTGAAAAATAAAGTATAAGTTTAATTTTATTTTATTTTACCTTTGAATTAAATTATCAAGATAAATTTGCTTTGCATTTAAAAATGGATTAAAAAAGCCGAATATTCATCAAATTATGAAGTACGTAGACAAACTAATCATTTATACTGATCGATAATTTTACAAGAATATATCTATATAAAATCTAATGTGAAAAATAGAGATAATACCTCCTAAATTAATAGTAGTTAAAGTATTATATATTAAAATTCCAAACGTTTAAAATTTAAAATATAATAAACAAGTGATTTAGTAAATTTAATATTTAAATTGTCTTAACTAATTTATAATGAACTGAAAAGTTTCTGGGAATATTATGTGTTTTATTCTCAATTAAATATTATATATGCACGTTATTGACACTTGCAGATTTTATACTAAGCTACAATGAATAAATTGCTCGAAATAAATTTTTCTTTCTTAGTGACTATCTTACTTTTTCTTAGAATAAGGAATATTTTATATATATTTTATATAAAAAATTTTTTCTTATACACTTATTTACATATTATAATAATGATATAATTTGCTAAATTATATTGTTAAATTATTGAATTAAAACTGTGGTTTTTTAAAATTATTTTCTATTTATATAAATTGTAAATACTATAAAAAAATTTAAATGATTATCTAAATATTTTTTTAATCAAAACTTTTTGAGTAGTTTAAATCTTAAACTTATTACGATAAATATTTTTAGACGGATAAATGTATAATTTACAGGTAAAAATCAAGGAGTTTGTCTATATTTTAAAATTTACATAAAATTTATTAAAAAATATGAATCAACTGATTGTATTTTTTCACTTCTATATACAATTGCACATATTTTTTTGTATAAATATAAAAAATTATATGATTTTGATTCAGAACCAATACAAATGGTTTTATAATGTACCATAAAATGCTATATATTTAAATAATTTAATATTGATGGTATTTACATTAATTGGAAAATAAATAGTATTTAAGTTACAAAAGATAATTGAACATACATAATTGACTATACTATTGAAATAGATAGAACACTTAAACTATATTTTTGAAGGAAGCAAATTTGATACTTCGTATCTATAACTTTGGTAATGAAATACTTTCTCATAAATTTAGTTTAAAATTATAAACGAAAATTGAATAAAATATATTCTATGAACTTTAGAACATACATTTTCTTTGCCTTGAAATATTTATTGGACATTTATTTTTTTTTATTATATATATATATATATATATATATATATATATATATATACTAAATTGAGTAATCAGAGTACATAATTAATATTAAAAATTGTTGATTTAATGTAAACGCTACATACAAGTTTATTTTCTAAAATATAATGTGAATTAGATCACTTCTTATGTATAACATTTTCAACACTGTTTCTTCAATGATATCAAAGTTGCTGATGTAGATGCTAATCAACAGTATCTATATCAATGAATTCGTTACATTTGACTATTAGTACAAATTGAAAAGCGATCAATTACATTATGGTACATAGCAGAAAGTTATTTATCACAAAATTTAGTTTGATTTATGTTTTTTTATATTAATCATTCAATTTTGTATTAGTAAAACAATTTTTTAATTAATTAAAGCTCATTTATTTTTATATTATTTCTTATCAAAATTAATATTTTCATGTACTCGAAACGATCGGGTAACATTAAATTTGCTTAAAATTAAAGAATTATGTTTAGCTTTAAATATTATTCAATAGTATTAAATTTATAACTAATATTATTATTTCAACGGAAATTAAGTATTAAAGATAAATTATTTTGTACACAGAGATCAACTTTTATTATTTACAGTAATGCATTGTATATCGAAATCTGGAAGTTTAATGGTAATAAAAAATAATAAAAGATAAAAAAATATTATTTTAAACATGCAAAATTTCTTTAACGATTATAAAATATAGTATAATATCTTTCTTAAATAGTAGTCTACAACCGCTTATAATTAAGAAAAACTTTTATTATTTTAACATGCATATTAGTTGAAAATCTGAATAAATGAATTATGAATACTTGAACTATAAATTATTGAATGTTGAATGGGTTCAATTTAATCGAAATTAATTCCAACGTTAGAAATTCAGTACCTTTCAAGAAATTTATATAAATATGTCGATGAACAAACGAGCTTTCCGTACTCATAATTGTAATGGCAATCCATATTATATGTTTCAGCGGTAAAATTTATTAGTGTATGTATGTTTAAGAAGAAAAATAATGCGGAGCAATTTCGTCGAATATGGTATTATTTGCGAACTAAGTTTTAATCAAGGTACATTTCGCAAGAGACACACCAAGTCAGCATACTCTCGTGGACACACAATACAATGACTATACGATCTCGGTTCACCGGGATTTCATACAAAACCAGAGTACGCTTCACTCGAGACGAGACCACCGCGATTACACTATTGTCAACAGCTTTAAGTAGAGCGGCGAGTATTTTATTAAGGTCGCCTAATTAGTTTTTATTGGTAAATTCGGAGACATTGTTCAATTATTCAATTATGCTTGGGCTAGCTTGCAAATTTATTACATTAAAATGACATTTACATATTAACGTTTAATTTATCATACAGCTTTTAATTTGGAAATTTAATTAAATACAGGATAATTTTCCATTTATATTAAAATTTAATATAAGCCGAGCGGTTTCCTTATTTTTTCATTTCAAATCTTATGTTAATTTATAATTTATTAGTAATTTTCAATTTTATTACAATATTTGATGTAAATACTATTATTATTGTTACCGTTTCTAAAAATTTGTTTAATTTTTTTAACTAAACAAATTACCCTTGTTTTAATAAAAAAATTTGATTTAATTAATTAAAAATATATATGAATTTTATAAATAGTTTACCTTCAAAAATGTTTCGAAAAAAATATCGTTTCGTCTAGATAATACATAGATAAAAGGATTAGGTCTTCTACGCTATAATATTCATTGAACAACATTTAAATATATTATATAATAATATATGAAATTAATAACTTTAGAACATTTTTTAAAATATTAAGATAAAATATCTAAATTAAGAATTATACATAACTGTGTAATATCATATAAAAAAACGTTATAATTTTGCTTTAAGAATTTATTACACTTTTCATAACTTATTATTACACTTTTCTTGAAATGTTAAAACAAACATTTTAGTTTAGAACAATTTCTCATTGTGTAAGAGTAATTTATCTTATTATGAAATAATTTAAATTCTTTAGTTTATATGAATATTTATTTTTCTAATTAGTGCGTATGATGGAGAAAAATATTTTTTTAAAAAATTAAAAAATTAAAAAAATATTTTTTTCATAAGATTGTTAGTATTAAGGAGTTTATTATTATAGTTATAATCCTTCTTTTAAATATAATTATAAATACCTTAGCTTCATTTATATATTATTTTTATTAATTAAATTTGAAGCTAATTAATTAATTAATTATGCATTCTTGTATATGATTAGTTATTTTCATCTTTAAAGTTATTCTTATATGTTACAAATTGTAAATTAAGTTTTTTTAGATATTATGTTTTTTGGAGTACATAATATTATATATATTGATAAAATTTTGTAAGACTATTTTCTAGAAAGAAGCTGCTATGTTATCTAATTCTAATATTTTATCCGAATTCATATATTTTCTTACTAATTTGTCCTTTGAAAATAAATTTCATAGTTACCTGAATTAATATTTAATAGATCAGTAAAATTCTTTATAATATTTCGAACTATTTTTATTAGTAATATATTTGGTTGAAATTTCATTTTCATATATGTTCAGATTTCAATAGTTTTTCTTAAAGAATTTAGTCGCTAATTAACTTATTAATTAAGATTTCAAATATTCCAATTGTGAAGATTGTTAAAATAATTTTTGAATAATTGTTATAACTACGAATAGAATTAAGAATTTCAAAAGGGTTTATCGTTATATTTTCTTTATCAAAAAATATTTCAAAGTCAAGTATTAGATTTGAAGATTTTTGATTTTAATAAATATTTCTTATTGTTACATTTCATTGTACTACTGAAAATAATCTGAGAAGCATACAACTTTAAAAGGATTCTTGATTCTCTTGAGACTCTTTTAACTCCCAAATCATCTGTATGGTCTTTTTGCAATATGAATGTTTTGGAAATCCGTTATCTCTTATTATAATACAAGCTGAATATCTCTTTTTTTGTTTGTATATATCTATCTTATTTTTTTATTGATATTGTTCATTCTATTTTTATTGTATTTATTATATTTTATTTAAATACTCTTGGTTATCTTATTAGTTTACATTACTGATTTATACAATAATTACCTGATTTTATTTTAACTATTACGATTGTGATTTTTAAAATGTAAAATGTGTAAATTTTTAAAAATATTTATAAATGTATATTTTTATGTTCAATAAAAAATTAATGCTTTAATTAAATGCAGACATAATAATTAACAGTTAGTTTTCATTGTAGAACAACTAAATATTTGTATATTTCAAAGTAGATTTTTATGAGATCTCTAATTTGATAAAATTGAAAAAATATAAAATATAAAATATAATAATCCTTAGTTATTCTTAAATAAAAACTGTTGAGATATTGAAAAAAATTAGTTTTAACGAATTTTTTGTTTTTCGAATTTATTTATTCTAGATTAATATTTTTCTTCATAAAAAACATTTATTTATTTAAAATCTTCTTATTTTATAAGAATTAAAAAAAAAATTATTACTAAGTTTATAAATAATTAAATTTATTTAAAGATATAGTATTTTATTTTTATTTTACCAATATAATTATACCTTCTTAATTCTTAATGAGAATAATAATCGTTTTAAAATAAGGAAATAAAAAATAAATTTATAAGAAATTAAGAATAAATTTTAGAAATAAAGAAAATAAATATTTAAAAATAGTAGTTATTAGACTATTTTAAAGGAAATTATGAATTTTAAAATTGGTTTTGCATGTAGCTTTATAATTACTTTTAATGGAATATTAAATTTTTTGTAGTTTTTTTGTTCGCTTGAATCATTAAATATGCATGATCAACATTAAATATTAATTAAAATTTAATAAAACTGCAAATTATTTTATTGAATATATTGTATACGTTGATATTAATATAAACAAATACTTACTTAAATAGCAGTTTATATTTCTATAGAAGTTACAATTAGAACATTAATCTAATATCGTTAAACATTAAAAATCTTACACGTTAAAAATTAAAGAATGCATTCATTTTACGATGCAGAGTTTGATTTGTAGTATAATGAGAAAAAATATATAAAGTAAATAGAAAGATTTTTTGATAATTTATGAAAGTATTCTGCACTTATAATAATTCTTAGTATGTGAAAGAAGAAAATGTTTGTGCTATTACGTTGTGTGTATAATATTAAATAAGGTGAAATTGGATGTTATCTTTCTACTACAGTCAAAAATACATAATTTATGTCGAATAAGGTAATAAATCTCGCAGAATATTAAAAGCACATAAATGCGTCACACTCTTTGCTGTTTTCGTGATAATTATAATCTAAGCTTTATGTAATTCTGTTTTCTACAATTAACTTTTGCATATTTATATATAATACTATCGTTATATCTAAACTCATTATAATATTCTTTATATAAAAACAAAATATAATTGACCTTAAGAAGATTCAATTTCTTATGTAAGTGTAATAGTGGTTAAGTAACAATTAAGTAATTATAAATAATTTTTGTTTAAATTACGATGATATAATAAATATAGGTTTACTGTAATTAAAAAATTTAAAGTATTAAATTAGAGTAAATATATTTAATACTATTAATTTAAAAAACATCAATACTAAAAAATATGATATAATTAAAGATCATAATTTTTAATATATTTAAATAATTCTTTTGTTGATGATATTTGTTTATGAGTACCAGTCAAACATAATGATCCAACATGATTTTAGTAAATAGTAAATTCTTAATAATATTAGATCATATTAAGTAGATCTTTCATGACTAATGGACATATTAACTGTTTACGTATATATTAAAAAAAGTTATAATATTCGAGTTAATACACAATGCACACTTTAAGAGCATATATTTCTTGTATAGTTTAATCCAATATGAATATTATGAATATCAAAAATAAATAAATTTTTACTCATTAATATTTTCTCTATAAGATATTTTTATATTCATAAAAAGGTAATGTCAATATTGGAAAATTATTTATTTATATTTTTATATAAAAAAAAAAATCTCAATTACATTAAGAGAATTTAGCGCATATTCTATTGATAAAAGTTTATTCAATTTTATATATTTGGAAAAATGCTATTGATAGTAATGATTAAATAAAGGTACGCTTAAGCATATTGTAAAAATATAAAACAATTTTTACAATAAAATGTAAAGAATTCAAAAAATATTTTAAATAGTTTTGAAATTTAAGAAACTTTTTTACTCTTACATTATTAAACATCATACGTTTGAGACAACATTGAAATTTAATATTTTCGTAATTCGTATTATGAAAACAAAGAATATAATTTAGAATAATAATATTTTTTATTAAAAATTTATTAAATATATATGATTAGATTTTTTAAAAAGTAAGATTTTTTAATTAACGAGTTACATATTTTTATGTAGAAAATATATTCGATTTATATTTATTTTTTTTAATATAATTCAAAATATTTAAAATGATTAAAACGATAATTTTATTGTAGAAAATGATTTGTAAGAAATTCATATATCAAGTTGAATTATGAATAGCCGAAGTATACTAGTTTATAAAAAATATTCTATGCATAAAATCATAAAAAATGTAAATTACTATATAAATTTTGATGAAAGCATGGCATGCATGTGATGGATAAAATAATGGAAAGTATAGAATAAGGAAATTTGTTATTTTTATAATATTAAATAATTTATTTTCCAAATTAATCTTTTTTCTTATTTTGGTGGTTACAAAAGGAAAAGATACGAGTAGGAGTAAGAAAATATCGTGAACTTTCATTTGTATTCGTTATTTTCCAACTCACTCTCACTCATTTTTTCAAATTTATTTTAAATATAAAATTTATCAAGGTAATTAAAACTAGTTACGTGAACCTATCAGAATTATTTATTCTTTAAAATTTTATATATAAATTTCTATTAAATACATAAAAGAAACATAATATTTATAAAATCTCCGCAATCATACAGTTTTTAAAGAATATAAAAATAAATGCAATAAATGAATTTAATTAAATTTTGATTCAATCTATTAAAACTTTTCAAATATTAAAATTTTTAAAATTTCTATAATAGCACTTTTTGTTTAAATTTAAAAATATGTGATCTAACGTTCACAAAGATTATTTATAAATTTTAATTTAAATACTTCGAATGTAAGAGGATTATCTTTTTTACCTTTAAAATATTTTTCTTTTTAACTGTAAATATTCTTATGATATAAATTTAGCATAGATATAATATAAAATTTTTTCATGTTAATATTATAAAAAATTTAAAAAATTGAAAAATAAAATAATATATTGTTATAATATAATTTTTTTTCTGAATTGAATATTATAGTCATTTTTTTAATGTTCTATTTAAATCGAAATCAATTTATTTTAATAACATTCTTTTTAGTTCTTCTTATCCTTTAGTAAGTACATAATAAAGAAATATATCCATGTAAATTTTACGATGATAAAAATCAAAAAATGAAACACAAGTTAATAATATTATTGTAAAATTTATCAGCATTATATTTAATTTATCTGTGATTTTATTAACTAGAGCTATGCCTATGTATTTAAATATAAATAAATCAAATTTTCTTTTTAAACATCAATTCAATAAACTAGCTTACGATTTTTTGTATCTTTTTTGGTATCTATTTGTACATCAGTTTATAGGATAAGGCAAACCATTTCCATCTGTTTTCAAAGACATGAATCTATGCTCATTTATGGAGTATATAATACGGTTAACAGTTTCACCAAGGAATTCATTCATATTAATGAATTCGCGACTGAAATTTAGCATTTGAAACGATCCGTATCTCTACTTTAGATTCGTTTTTCTCTGTCTCCACTGGTAAGTGTATCACGCCCTTTAATCATCACAGTGGTACGTCGTTATCGCGTTGTGTTACATCGACAGCAGCTTTACCTATATTTTTCTATATGTACAGATATATCGAGGCAGATATCAGGAAACATGCTACCTATGCAATGTAAAATGGAAATTGGATGATCACTTTTCTTTGTTTCCATTTTTTAAAATTCTTTTTCATCATCTGGTTTTATCTAGTTTTTATTTTGTTATTACTCTGTCCCTGTGCTTGACTTCAAAATTTTTCTGTTGTCTTCATTTGGTTTTTTATTGCTTTATGCATCGATGGCATTGATGGGAAAATGATTGAAAGCTTATTTTTCTTCACTGTCCACTCGCGCATTGACGTTGCATTTTACGTATAAGAAAGAATCACGTGACAATTCGTTGTGGAATGGGCATTGATTTTTATGAGATGAAAAATGTGTTTTTCTCTTTTACGAAATACTGATAACCATTATGTGACTGCACTCGAATTTTTGCTAACCATACAGGAACTTTCTAAATATTCCCTTTATGAATTCATATTTTCGGAAAGGATTAACAAATCTGATTATTTCAACACTATACTTTTAATATTTTTAAAAAATTTAGATAAAGAAACCTAATGAAAATTTTAACATTACACCTACTACTACTTCTCTATAATACTTTGATTTTATATTTTGTCACAATGTATAACTCTGACTTCAAATTGCATTTGCTTCTCAATAATGAAATGATATGCAAAGTATTTTTACTTTTTACAATACATATCAAATTTGTTGTATATCAAACTTTCTGCATTTTTATCAAATTTCAATTAATTAAATGATATGTACTGAAATTAATTTGAGTTTGACGATGATGTATACGAAGTGAAAAATTAGCTTTTTAAATATATATATATATATATATATTAACTATTTAAACATTAAATTAATAATATTCTCATTTTAATATTTATTTCTTTGTGCGTTCAATTTCATAAGCATTAAATTCAGTTTATTTTTAGTAGATTATACATTTATATTTTCAGATATTCAAATGCGAATTAATTGTCCAATACTAAGGTCACTTAGCATAGGAAGATATCTATGTACGTCTCTAACGGGTCAGTTCTAATACTACGAGAAGGGGCAATGTTCAGTAGATTTGTAATTTGCGTTTGCATATCGCTCTTTTACGCTATTTGACGTATTTTCGTTTGTATGTGCAAATTTACACATGTACCTACAATTATCACTCTCTACTCTTCATACGGATTTTCGTTATTTTCGTACTTCATTCTAGGTAAAAAATTTTTATAATTCAAGGTGTTTTTAATTTAATATTGTTATATGATCTATAAATTTATAATATCCAATTTGATCATTGTACGTATATAAATTTATAAATAAGAATTATAATTATATCAATAATCAGATTTACCATGTTTCTCGAAATGTATTATCATAATACTTTATATTAGATTTAGTGATATAAATTTTAATGTAAATGCTTTATCAAAAATATTAGTAAGAATATTAACTTATAAAAAAATAATATATATATATTTTTTTCGAAAAGTTTAAATAATATATTTTAATTCTATTAATTCTATTAATTATATTTTATTCTGTATGCAGTTTAAAGCTGCAATAACATTATAAATAATAATATTATATAATAATAAATAATAATAATGCAATAATAGTTTAAAGCTGCAAAAATTTGTTAAAGTTCAGTTAAATTTAATTTAATCATGTTGCAATGTTTAGATTGTATTTCAAAGCACGAAATTAAAATTTTTTCCACATTTTATTTTAAATTGAATTCACTTCATTTTTTTATTATACAATATTTTAAATATGAAAAAATAGTGATTGTACTTGAATAAATTCAGTAATTTTTGAAAAATCATTCAAAATATTTGGTTTTCAAAATATTCAATAATAGTTCCTAACGTTTACTGAAGAACTAAATTTGAAAAAAACCTAAAAGTACTATATAATTTATTTCATAAAAATCGTATATATTAATACATAAAGGCTTCAATCTCCCACAAATATAATTCCTCCGTAAATCGCTATTAAGCTTTTTAAATTAATTCGAAAAACAAAGAGTGGTTTAGTATTTCTGTCTTTATCTCGCTTGTAGCTATGCTTGCAGTTCGTTTCGTTTGTTACGCGTCATTTCTGGGTACTGCAGTCAGACTTGGCCTCTTTATGAATCTACTTGAACTTCTACGATGTCGCTGTGTTTGGGGAGCGTTTTACTTCTTCATTCGATAGAATTGCAAGAAAATAAACTTCACTTCGAAAAGCAACTCCAAAATTCAACTTTTGCCTTCGATCTCTTGATTGACTACCTATTGGGTAATAGTCGCTTATATAATGTTTTTCGTTTTTGTACTTTTAAGGGGCCTTTATTTTAGACATTGAGTTGAGTTTTTATCTTACCAGTTTGTAAGATATGATTCAAGTTTTGATTATATTCAATGTTTAAATTTAAAATGTTTTTGTATGAGTGTTTTATATAGCAGTTCTTTCATAAATATATATAAGATATTTTTATAAACCAATTATAATAACAGCTGAGTTTTCATTGTAAATTATATTATATACATATGATGCAAGAATAGAATATCGCACTCAATTATGTAACAATACTTTTTTCTCTTTAAAAATAAAATGGAAACAAAAAGTGATACTTCAAGTTTTGAGAAAACATTTTTACACTATATATTTTTCATTAAAATAATATTTGAAAAGAAAATATTATAAAATTAAATAAACAATTTCTTTATAATTAATTTTTATATATTTTTTTTATTTGATTATTTCGAATTGACTATTTCATTGTTGCATAGGGAAATAAAATTTAGTTGTACGGCTAATTGTCTCCGATATTATTTATCATAAAATTTTATGTATTTATCTAATATACAAATATTGTAAATCTTAAAATTTTTAGTTGAAAGTAAGTTATTTGTTATGAAAGGTGAGCACTAGTTTATAGACTATAAATGAAGTTGTTTGTTTAAAAAAACTACGAAGAATCTATATGGAAGATGTCTGTCAGCCAATTTAGCAAAAAATATAGTACATTTAATCCTTGATCTATAGATCAAAAATATCGGAGAATATAAAGTTCAATAATGATTAATTTTTGAAATACGAGAAAATCAAAATTTAGTATTATAAATACAGGTTAAAGAAAGTATTTATTTTTATATTTTATACTTAATTAAAGTTTGAATCTTGATTTAATGAAATATACAGTTTAAAATATATTAAATGATTTAATAATACTCTACTGAAGTATATAAATGTTTTTATTATTTCCTCTGTTTCATTATTAACACATTTATTACTTATGATAATATACTTATATAAATAAAATATTTAAATACAGATAATTTCGAATAGTAATAAAATTATTTTAAAAATCGTAAATATTATAATTCTCATTCTGAATTCGGAATTATGTCATATACTCTGACTCGGAATATCAATATGCATTTAAATATTTAGAAGAGGTAATATCTGGGAAAAGAGATATAAAAGATTCTAAGACTGGCTTTTAGTATTTAAGTTATTCTTTGCGTAAACGGTAGTTCAAAGGCATTTATTACATAGCGAGAAAGACAGTTTGCGAGTATTTTGGCAGCAAAACTGAAACGAAATGATAACACTAGCTTGTTTACTGAAAACATGCCTAAATAATAATTGATGGAATAAAAGTAAACCTGAATTTATCTTTATGTCATTTTGTTTTGAAGGATACTTATCATAAAAAATTGAAGTTAAATTTTTATGTTTTGTTTCATAGAGTGGATTTGTTAATGAGATTTTTTAAAAAATGTATAAAAGCGTAGCATATATACCGTAATTGTATATTTACAAATAAAGTGATATATTAGCTAATGATATGTTTTTGGGACCGGTAATATGGTAAGTTTATACGATTCTTTTACTGCATATACATTCGAGACATTTTACAAGTCATTTAAAATTGAAATAAAAAACGAAAATCCTGTTTAAATTTTTTATATCTTTTGTACGAACTTATTTAAATTAATATGATTCATAATGTAAGTGCGATTATAAAAAATAAAAAATTAATAATCCAATACTTGTTAATTTAATAAAAAATTTATTATGTTTTAAATACAAAATTTATAATATATAAATGTATTAGAATAGAATTTGTGATACTTATATGAAATAATACAAAGTGCATAAGAATAATTTTTAAGAAGCGAAAATAGCGTGGAAGATTAAATAAACTATTAAACATAAAAACTAAAACTTTAAGATAGATTCTTTACAGTGAGGAGCAACGATCAGTTTTGAGTATACAAGTGAAAATTTTAAAGTATGACATTTTCTGTATATACGGTAATATGCAACCACAATTTATTTTATGAAATAATAATAGTTTTAGTTATCAAAGTGTAAATCACTTTTGTATCTTTTTCTTATAGAACTCGAAAAACAAAAATTATGCATTACCTTTATCGTTTTATCGTGGTTATCTAAAGACGAAGTTTTTTTGGATAATTAGGTATTTTTATCAGCTGATAAAAATAATTGTAATCATAACTTGTTACAAGAAAATTCAGATTCATTTTATCTAGATACACTTTTAAATTTCTATTATATACAATGATTAATTAGATTAATTATCGTACTCATTTTATAAATAACCGATTTCTCTTTGATAAAGAATTAAAACTCGATACAAATTTGATGTATATAACTAAATATTCAATGATATAATAAAAAAATATATTCTATACGTAAAATATCTTAAGCTTATAAAAAAATTGTAGCCTTCATACATAATTACAGATAGTAATTTATTTTTTTACAATTATTAGTAATGTATCTTTTATAAATGTTATAAAGCTGTTAACTAGTAAATTAGTTTACCGATGAGAAATGAATTTTATTATTTTACTCTCAGAAATTAAGTTATTTAAATTTTTAATATCTTTTTCAACTAAAAACTAATTAATGTTTAATTAATGTTTAATCTATTTAAAAGTTTCTTGGTAAATATTGCATTCATTGCATTTATTATTTCTAACTTCTTATTTCTAGTAGATAAAAATCATGTTATCTTTGTTATTTGTAAGGCTCGATGACAAAAACAACAGTAGTGGTGCCTTGTGCAAATTTCAGAACAAACGAAGCGGAAATTCAAACGAGCTCTTGATGAACCCCATCCAAAGCTTCGCTGCATTGAGCAGCAGCTGTTACAATATAATGCCATAATTACGATACGAACGAGACGTGAAAATGAGCCGCGCGTGTATCCTGCGACCTCTGATCAAAAGTATTTATCACCTTCTCTTTCTCAATCCCATCCACTTAATCTCTCTCTCTCTCTCTCTCTCTCTCTCTCTCTCTCTCTCTCTCTCTCTCAATATTCGAGAAACTAGTTTCAATTCGTCGTCTAAATTTAGCGATGAGGAATAAGGTGGTGCGAAAGTGAACAAGGAGTTAGGAATTAGAGTTGAAGAGGAGACAGTGTCATAGCTTACATACCCGCAGGCAATCATGTACCACAGGAATATTCCTGCTTGCATAAAATATTCTAACTTCAATAGGATTATCGTGGAAGATGTTATTATTATTTTTATTACAGATTATTTACAATATATTTCTGCATAATATTTTAGTGTGTAATAATATATTATTTACCTATTATATTTTGTTTATTAAGCCACCGTCGCTAATACACTAATGTTTAAAAATAAACTATAAAAACCAGGAACAAAAAAAATATTTATTAAACAAATTTTAAATTTCATAAGATTTTCATTGTTGGAAAGATCTTTTTTTACGTAGTACCGTTTTGTTGAAAACAGATTATAATTTAATGAAAAATTAATATAGTATTCACATATTTTTAACTTTTTTATATTTATGTATAACAGATTTAAACTTTTAATAAGTTTTACTAATAAAATAACAGAATGGATATTTTTATAAATAATAATATCATTTAAAAAAATATTTTGCTCTGTATTTTTAATATAATATTCTATATTTAACTCTACATTTATATATTACATATATTTCAATTATTACATCGCTTGCTTTAGCTTGAAAAGTTTGAATTATATAAGGATATCATTAAATGTTTAAATGAGATAAATAATAAATTTTTTTTATATGTATATGTATTTTAAAATTATTAATATGAAAATATGTTTTTCGCACGTTAAAAATAAGTCTTTTATACAATAAATTCAAAAATACAGTAACAATCATCTACATTTACATAAAATTAGTTAAAAAATTGTAAAGAATCCAATTTTACGAATATTAATGCTTAAATGTCGTTTAAGATAATTATAGAAAATTTTATACAATAAACAAGTATTTTTGATAGTTTGGTGTACCTACAGTTTTTATAGTCTCGATGAATTTTGAAGAATAATTGTTCCATACAATTTTTGTATATTTTTAGTCAGTTTCTAAGAAGTTCAAATTTTTACAAAAACGAAGAGATAAAACTTTTTCACTTTAGTAAACACTTTACTTTAGGTTACTTCTAAGGTACAATAAAAACGTAAAACTTTTATACTTTACCAGATCAGTAAATGCAAACTTTTAAATATAGTATCATAAAACTTTAAAGTATTTCTAACGAAGTATAGTGCTACACAAATTCATACATGATTTACGAGGATTAGAGTCCAACACGGATAAGTTGTAAACATTTTATCTTACTTATGTAATATTTATGTTTTAAATAAATATTAAAAATATTATTTCTATTATCTATGATTTTTCGTGCTTAACTTTTATTAAGTTAATATTTATTTGTACAAATTAGAAAAAATTTTTCTTAAATTGTAAAGTTCTTAGAAAATAGAAAACACTAATGCCATAATACATATTTTCAAAGAATATTTATTCTGTATATTAAATCTATATCTTCGGATAAAAATAGATATATTTTCATCCTGATATTCATTTGATGAATGCTTACCCTTGTAGGTGTAATATTTCACCAACTCTATTAAATTTGGAGTTTAACTTATAATTATTGAATTAGAATATGTATATATAAGCTTTTATATCAATATTATTTATGATTTATTTATAATTTATTATATTGTCATAATATTCTTTATTATTTATTTGAAAATCTATATTATATATAATAATATACTTACTTTAATATTAATTTATATATATTGTTTTTTAATAGAAATATAACATAGATTTTTGAAAATATTCTCTTTTAGTACAGTGTTTTTACGAGTTCATACAGTATAATTAAACCATGTTTTAGAGTTGTATAAATTACTTACATGCAGGATTATCGTATTTTGCTCAGTTGTAATGAATTACATAGCTCGCAGACATTATCTAATTGTTCAAGAGCTACGACTAAATTTTCAAAATACGGAAATTCTTGGTAATACATTTACATGTAGTATCCAATTTTTAATTTTCTTTTATAATAATTTCTTTGATAAATAGAATTTTACCGATGTCGTTAAATACAAATAAAATACATACATGTCTTGCAACATTCTTGGTTATGCTAACCAATTAATCTTTATGAAGATTAATGAAAGAACTGTAACGAACATTAAAATTAGCTTTGGTGATTGACCTAGATATGTTTTGCAATAATAAATCATGTAGGTTATATACGCTACGACTTAGGGCTAAATAAGAACGTCTTATAGGTGATTAGCATTGGCTGTGGTGAGGCCGTACATTTTTTTCGTGAACAGTTTACTTATTATCGAGTACGAGTGCAATACTAAGATGGCACTCGTGTTGATAAAAAAACTCATTAGTCTTGTTCAATCGATAATCAAGTAATGTTATATAATCAAGCTAAAGTTAAATTAGCATTTATCAATTGCATTTTTTTAAAATAAGTTATATTTTACAATTTTTTAACTTAATAGCAAATAATAATGCAAAGATTTCAGTGTATTGGACTGCCCAAAGTTCTATATTGTAAATTATATTACCATTATATAAATGTTATAGTTGAATGTGCTTATATATATATATATATCAACGATTGTATAAATTAATTGAATATTTTTAATTAAATATTTAAATTTTAATTAAATACTTTTTATATAATAAGACACAGATTAACGAAAATGTATGTTTATAGTACGCAATACCAAGTTCTTTATTCGAATGTTCTAATTTATAAAAAATTGATTTACCATTTTTACAGCAGTTGTACAACTTTTTTCAAACATGTGAATTTTTTCAATTTATTTTATTAATCGAAAACTCTGTGACTTTACTAATGTAATTCATTCTCATCATTATTAAACATTACCTTTATTTTAAAATTCCCTTAGTTAATAAAATTCTACTAATGTCAAATGACAAATGTCAAAATAATTAAAACAAGAAAATTACTAATGTCTGAGATGAACAAAATATATAATTTATTTATTTTTTTATCAAATCGTCGCAAACTTTTGAAATATATAATTATTTTTCATAATATATAATCAAAGTTGGGAATAAAATAGACATTTTATGTTTTCTTCAATCAATTTATATATTTCACAATTTATTTCGTGCGCCGAATGCATACATAAGTTGTTTCGGATCGCGTCTCGATTTCTTTACACGCGTTCACATAGTTTCCGATTATGCGTTAAAGTATCGTCTGCCTCTAACTATGCCTAACGGTCTTAGGCGAACTGCGGGCGTCCCCGTGTCCTGCGTTCGTGGATCCATAGCGTGGATCCATAGCGTGGATCCATAGCGAGTAACCCGATAGTTTAGTGATCGCTATGCTTTAGGTTCGCGTATGCTTATTTTATTTTACAATTATTACTTTATTTGGCTTCCTTACAGCCCGATATTTCTATCGTGAGCATTTTTCTTTCCATAGCGCTTTCGATTAATCTATAGGTTGAAACTTTCAAATTAGTAAGTGAACAAATGTACTTGAGTATAACTATTTTTAAATAAGAATTTTCATCGGCTTTGCCATAAAAAATTTACTAAATGTATCAATTAATTTCATTGTAAAATTTTTTTATAAACTAAGTTAGTATTTTTTTAATAATATAAATAAATAATTTATTGACTCATTTTATTGATCAAAACTTTCTTATTCGTTTAAATTTAAATACTTTTTATGAAATTTATCTGAATATGAATTTAAATAAAGTAGGTATGTATGTGTGTATGTACATGAAATAAGAATCAGAAATCAAATACTACATTCCTAAAAAGGTTTTATTTTCGAAACAATTGTAATAAATAACTTATAGCAACTGAAAGTACGTAAATTATTTTCGTATACGAATAGTTTTTGTTTAAGTTACGAATTTATATAAATAGAATTATACTTTGATGTTACATCATATAGTGAATGTAGTAATTCTCTAGATACGTTAATAATCTTTCTTGTGAAGGTTCAACACTCGGTAATGGAATAAGTCGAGCGCCTGAGATGCATTTGTGTTTCTTTCTCCTTATCGCTTTAGAACGTAACAATTTGTATGCATATAATAAAATATAATATCAGATTTTCAAAAGATTAAAGAATTTAAAAACTTTAAGAGTACAAAAATTAATTATAGTAAGAATTAATTCTCAATTTTATAGTAAAAATCGATAAGTATTAAATGAAATATATCTTCTAATAATCTTAGCAAATACCAAACTTTAATTTCCCTACATAACGGAGTAGAATGGTCACGAATATACACTATTCTACGACAAATTCCGAGCCTGCGAAATGAAAGACTGTACATACTTCGCGTATGCAATAATAAAATCCTTCCTCTCTGAATCTTTGCACACTTTTATGGGCCTCCTGCTTTTATTATCTCATTTCGACTGGACTGTGTAACATTTTTACAGCTAACACTTGGGCAACTCTCTCTCTCTCTCTTTTCCTTCAATTTGTGACCCCTAAACGATCTCTCTTGCCTACATTTTATCTTTATTTATTTTACTCTTTGTATTTTATTGCAGAACTGCAGTGGTACTGTTTCGATCTCTTTTTTAAAACATCACTGCTCTACTCTCGTTTCTCGTGGCGCACGAATGCTACGTAAGTTCTCTCATCCTATCGATTGTCTTTCACTCGAGAATCATGCAGTTTCCTTAAGAGAATTCCTTTTGGAGAATACCATTACTTTTTATCCACGAACTATTGAAATGCAGAGAAACTATTCTTTTGATGCTTCTGCAGATCGATTGTGCACTCGTTTTGGTTCGACTTCGATCGGATTTTACTTGCATTCGGGGAAGCTATTGTTTTCTTAGTTGCTTTTCAATTCACTGTATTACCTATTTTTTATTCAAGTAAAGATTTAATGAATTTCATATGTATATTATTCTGAAAATACTTTATTAAAGTTTGCAAAAGATATCAATTTTTAATTAAAAAAGAATGGTTTGAAAAAGTAGCATGATTAAATTTATCAAATTTATGAGATCAATATACAGCTCATTCATGAATGATATACCAAGTTCTTAATTTTTCATATTAAATAAATGGTAGTTTATTTTTAGTTGTTCACTCTTTCTAATAATACTACTTATAGTATTAAAGGAAAGTAAGTGTACATTATTCCTGAATAATTTAACTTAATTTTTATAAAAATACGTATTGCATATACATTACATTAATTAATTATGTGAATTTTCATCTAAAACCTTATTATTACTAATTTTTATTGTTTTAATAAATAACATCATAGATTAGCAAACAAAATTTAAAAAAATTGGAAATATTATTATAAAATTTTAATGAATACCTTAATGTAGGTAAGAGAAATATAAATACTTAAAAAAATATACACAAAATTATATTTTACTTTAGAAATATATAGTAATTAATTAATAATAATTTCGAATTTCTATTTTAAGGAAACTAATACGTCTATTTAATATATTTAATAAGTAAATCTTTTCATTTCATTACAAAATAAGCTATTTAGCATTTTAAACTCATAATAAAAATCAGTTTAGCTAAATTAAAATTATTATATATTTCAAAATGGTTCAAATCAATATTTTTATAATATAGTTAGGATATAAGATACTAATTGATGTAAATATGAAATATAATAATTTTATATAAATATATATGAGTAATATTTAAGATCTATGAATATTTTTTCCAATATTTTTATATTTATCAATATTTTAGAAAAATATTTTATGTCGAAACATATTTTGTTTAATATATAGATTTTCTACATTCAAAGAAATCTACCATTATTTATTAATCAACTTACAATATAACTGGGCCCTTATAAATATTATCGATTAATACATATTAGATAGCCTATATAAATACTTTGTTTAATTTACAGTAAATATGTATCTAAATATCAATAAATACTAATTTTAATATTTTTTATTGATTTCTTTAAATCAATAATAACCAGAAAAAGTTTTAAATCCGATAAAGAAAACAAAACGTTGACTCCAAAAATGTAATTAAAATAAATGATATAAAACCATAATAATACTTAATTATGCCATCTTATAAAAAAATAATCATGCCTTCAATTGCAAATAATAAATTAAATTAATAATTATTTATCGATCTTAGAAAAAGCTACTAAAGTTAATTTAGTTCAATAATTGCGATATTGAAATTTTAATTATGTTTAAAAATTTCAATGAACTTAATATTAATGTAATAATTCTTCAACTTAGACTTTAGACTTCTTTTTAAAAAAATCAGAAATCATCATATTTTATGAATTATTTTAGGTATAAAATAAATATTTATTTAAAATCCATTTTCTATTTTAATTTAATAATATAAAAATAATCTAAATAGTATATTCTTTAATTCAAGCACATTTATTTCTTTTATCTCAGAAATAAATTTCTAAATAATATTAAATATTTATAATTAGGTGAATTTATTTATTTGAAAATAAAAATAATTAATATCTTAGTTGACAAACTTTTCTAATCAAAGATAATAATAGCATAGTTGTAATTTAAAAACCTTTTCTATATTTTTTGTAGAAAATTTCACGGTTGAATATTTAGCTGAGCTTATCACAATATTTATACAATAAATTGTATTAACATTAATCATAGGAATAGTATTGAAGAAGTTAATTAATTTTAGAAGGTTACTTATCTAACTAACTTGCACTCAAGTTTAAATACTATATTAAACAAAAATCGATTAAATTTATGACCTCACTTTGAAGTTATGCAAATTTAAAATTAAAAAATACTGACGAAATATTGGAAACCTTTATCATTATTTACAGAGTACTACGTAAGTTTGTACTATCCAATTTCACGTTTCAAGAGTCTTCGTATAACTACACCGCGATTCGAATGAGAGCGAAAGAAGAAGAATGCGTTGCTCGTTGCTCGTAGCTCGTACACGTACACGACCCCAAAATATCGTTTCTCTCAGTACAGCAACTAACCAGTAGAACTTGAGGGGCTAGGAAGAAGGCAGAGATAATTGCATTTTATGAATTTAAGCTAAAAAAGAAAAATAATAGAAATAAGTAGATAGAATGAGAAAGAACCTACAAGTGAAAAAGAAAAATGTATATATATATATGCAGAGAGAGAGAGAGAGAGAGAGAGAGAGAGAGAGAGAGAGAGAGAGAGAGAGAGAGGGAGATAGGGAGAGAGAGAGAGAGAGAGAGACAAACATAGATAGATAGATATATAGAGAGGGAGGGTGGAGAGAGAGAAATTCGGTATAATTACATTCGTGGAAAAATAGATATTGCATAACATCAACATAATTTCTAAGAAAGAGTGAGATTTTATTTCCATAATGCAATGCATCGAAATTCATAGAGGATATGGAAAAGTACTATACAGGTTTATATAACTCTGTCTCTCTCTCCTACCTCTTTCCCTAACATCTTTAATGCTAATGAATATATTGGGAAATCGAGTTTAGATTGGAACTGTTTAACTGCATATATGCAATGGCGAAATGTGTATTATGTATATATTTACAAGAGGAGCTACGCGGTTAGTTGAATTTGATGGGAAAAGTGTTTGAAGTGAACTAATTAGAACTGTATTAATTTAAAACATTTTATACTACCCAACATGAACAAATACAAATAAATTTAAAAGTATTATTTTTATAAAAAATTTTCATTTATTCGTATTAAATATACAGCTAATTTAAAGAACACTTTGACTAAAAATTCGCTATGAAAGGAAAATTGGTTAATTTTGTTAACCCTTTTGCTATAATAAAAAATTATTCATCAAAATAATAGTTTAACCGAGTAATATTAATTTTCTAGACATTCTTTTGCTTTATTTGTTAATTTACAACTACGTTTTTAACAATTAACTATGAAATTCCTAAATTTAAATATATATTAACTATAATGTATAAAAAAGATTGGCAAATTATAATTAAATTTATGGATATATAAATATTAATAATTCGAATATTCTGTAAATAAATGGAAGATAAATTGGCATAATAATATAATTTTATAATTCTATTATATAGTATAATTAATTAAATTCAAATATTTCTACTTAATAAATTAAATATAATAATAAAAAATAATGAAATGTAGTAGAAATAATTAAATAGAAACATTATTTTTTTTAACTTAGTATATTTGAACGTTACAATTATGATGCAATACCTATGAATATGAATAAATATATCATAGGAATTCTTAACACTCTACGAAACAGTATTATACTATGTTAGTACATAAATGTTAATAAGAAATTTACTAATTTATATTAGATAATTTACGACGTCACTTAAATTTAAGATAAAAGATAGATATTGCTAATAAATATGTATTTAATAGAGCAAAATATATCATTTTATATTTAAAAACAATTATATCAATCATGTATACATACATTTTTATTATGAATATAAACTACAACTATTTCATAATTTTTTATTAATTATTATAAACAAAAGATTATTATTTGCTTATTTCAAAATAAGTTTTTAATTTATAGAAGTTAACATGTAAATTCTAGAAGTACAAATTATTATAAAAATATCATTTATATTTAACTCTTTGTCCCAAGATTAATATCGGAAGAACTATAATATCGGAAAAGTTCGATATATCGTTAAAAATGTTTCACATTTAAGTAATTTCAATTTTCAATTTTCTATACCTTGAATCATTTTTTTTTTAAATTACTTGATATATTATAGTTTATTAAACATATAAATTAATACTAAATATAAAAAATATTTAACTAAGCATCCTACAAATCAAGAAAATAAATAAATCCTTAAATATAAATAATTTGAAATTTGATAAATCACGTGGAATGAAAACCAATTCAAATCTTACAATGATTATAAAAACCTCTGCAAATATATGACAGAATATTTAAGAGCGAGACAAAGAAGTAATACCGAAACTGAATTCTTTCGAGAAGCAAATTTATCATAAATCACAACTGTCATTAAGATTTTTACAAAAAATTTAGAAAAGTTTAAAATTCCTTGTAAAAATATTTGTTGAAGATTTTTCGATTCACAAGTTTTATAGAATTAGAAAATAAAAATGTGAAATATAAATAAAAAGTGTAAAAATCATTTACACTAAATATATTCTTTAAATTATTGAATGATTATTATATTGATACAATATCATGCTAATAATGAAAAAATTAAATTCAATAGTTTTATAATGTTTGAGATATAATCCATTGTATTAATATCAGGTAAATATAATTAACAGAATTTTCCATAAAATAAAAGACTTTAAATGTTAATATTAGTAATAAAGTTTATCTATTTCATAAGAAAAGTGCCAATTACAACGTTTAATTAAAAAAATGTATATAAATAAAAATAAACTGAGATATAGAAATCATAGCTTAATTTTTACTTGCAAAGTGTAAAGTAATTCCATTAATTATGTAAAATAATAAAAAAAAAGGTAAATAAAAGAAAGTTAAGTTTTCGATCTCATTTGTAAGGTATTTTCTATTTAAAACGGTCTCGCGTAACGTCGAGGAAGGCTCCGGATAGGGTTTCCAGACTTAACTACATTCGAATAATACTTTACTACATTCGAATTCCGTTTTCTACACTTTCGTCTTTAAATTACCTTTGGCAGGGCGATTTTTGGAAAGCAACCAACCCCACCTCGGGTATAAAGACGGCGCTAAACAGTGCTGGAGCTTCTCCATGGTATAATTCTCACCGTAATTTCGACCTCCAAAATCTACGACACGTCTAACACCGAGGAAGCGACAGAAAGGAGGTCGAAGAGAGCAAAGTATACGTCAGGTGTCATCGATATCCTTGGCTTCGTTCGCCGCGAGTACCGAACAAGCCGACGATGACGAAGGCGACGATATACGTACATAATCTCTCTTTCTCAATTTCTCTTCCTCTCCTGGCAGCGTTCAGGCCCTGCCAAGCTTTCATTAGATACCGCTGTATCTATCGCAGCGAAGCGCACCGCGATTTCGCCCTCGGCGCTTCCTCAGCTTCCTCGCTTCCTTAATAAGAAATTGAGAGACGCCGAGGGAGAAATTCGATCTGTGAAAGGCTTTTGTGCGCGTGCGTCGAGTGGGACGGACGAGGTGAAAAACTCTTGCGAAAGGTTGGAATTTCAACAGCGTCGCGTTGTCGCGTCGCGTGACTCGCGAATTACCTTCGTTTCGTTGAAATGAACTCCTCACGAATTTGTACCGCCTACGTTTTCGTGCGCCTCTGGAAGTTTGCGAGAGGCGCCGAAGCGACGAAGGGAATCGGTGCCGATGTATTTTGAAACATGAAGGGAGACAAACTCGTGTAACATTCGGGAGTGCGGAAATTGCCAGGTACAGAAGGTAATCTCAGATAGCGAAAGGCTTGTAGATGGAATTTGTTCTTAATCGTTTTCCACTCAACTAAAATTCATTTTGTTGTTTTATTTCCGACGTATAATGTATTTCTTAAATGCCCAAATTAAAAATTTATCCCTTTGTTTGGGTAAATTGAAAACAAATTAAAAATACGGGATTTACTTTTGCAATTTTTCTCTCACATTTATCAATTTTCTTTTAAAATAAGATCTTATTTACAGTAATAAAATCATTATGTTTTCAAAATATATTTTTTATTTGAAATTATTGAATATATTACAAATAAATTATATATATATATTTTTTTTTTGTAAGAAAATAGCAAGAAGATATAAGAAAAATAATAATATTCTATAAAAAAGAAAACTTTTAATTATAAATGCATCTATTCGTCCGTTGAAAACTTGAAAAAATTCGTTAAAGTTTATTCAAACTATAAGAAGCTTTTTAGAAGCGTTACTCATATTTTCTAATCCATAAACAACATAGAAAAATATTTTAATCCTGATTCTTTTTAATTCTTTCAACCGATAAAAAGGTCAAAATTTCTTCGCGCATCAAACATTAAAACATTGATGGATATAATTTGTCACTGTCAGCTTGTTTATCAGCCGAGTAAAAATGTTACTTTTTTGATCTAAAACCATCTTTCGAATATTTTAATGTGCAATGGAAAACATAATTTTTTCAAGATAGAAAACAAGGGGTTCAACTTTTATGTATGAGTGATGAATTCGCAAGACCGTCCAATCGATAAAAAATGTAACAGACCGGAGAATCGATTTACTTCTTTTCTACGTTACAACACATCGAACGCTAAAAATATGGAACCCAATGCAGAAAGTCCTTATCGACTTTTCTAAAATGCTTGACAAAATTAATTTACAGGTTCGCATAGGCTGTGAAAAAAGAAAATACGGGGATCGGAGCCGACAAAGCCACAGAATCCTCTCCACTCAACGAGTTGGCTGGTCATCAAAAACCATTGTCCACCCGCGCACTTGTAATTCCGACAACAAGCTGCAACAAGCTGCAACGAACTGCAACGAACTGCAACGGCGAGTGGTCCAATCGGCGCCGATGTCCGCTGATCGCGGGCGCGCAATGCCGTGTAATTGACGAATCTCGTTCATACACCAGCGACGCGCTTAATCCGATTAATAATATGCCAGACCGTTTCGCGGCGCAAACGTAATGTGCATATACGAACGGAGGTAAACACGGGCGTATCGGAATCGAAGCGCGTACGCGTCACGAATGCTTGATAATTGTACAACTTCGTTTGGTTGCGGCTTGCGATAATATCTTCCTACCCGATAAAGTCTCCGAAAGATTATTTTAAAGGAATTTAGTTATTTGCCACTCAGCTGACATTCTCGTGCACTGCTCATCTGTTTACTTATGAGTCTTAATTGTTTCGAGGAAATTATTTATACCGGTGCTATCCTAGTTAATCACCTATTGTAAGCATCTCCCGTGATAAAGAAATACGAGTCTACTTTCCGTCGAAATATTTTCTCCTGTATTTGAATATATTATTAAGGATTTATGTCAAATTTTCCAAAGTACGTAGACCTATGCTTTCTGGGTAAACATGCTTTTATTTTAACTGCCTTAAAAATAATTTTAATTATTATTTCCAAAATTAATTATACATGTCAATTTGTGATTTAAACGGCAATTTTTTCCTCTGAGTAAACGTTAAATTTTTCGTAATTGAAAAAATTCGAAACAAACGTACGATAAATTACATACAAATTATGCATTTGGATGACGTTGGGACCAACTACCTTCAAAAAGATGACATACTTTGCTTAAGTCAGATTAAAAACTAAATAAAATGGAATGCAAAATTAGGATCGATCGTTCAAATCGTATCATAACCTTACTTCCGATTAATAAAATAATACGGCCGATATATTCGTTTGTATTTCTTAAAATGTTACTTGTAAGTAAGGAAAAGAAAAATATTTCGTTAACTGGTATTCAAGCATTTTGTAATTAAAAACCTTTATATCAGTTTCACGAAAAAAATCGCCAGTATGTAAAAACTTAAACATTGAACACCGTTTGTTTTTAAATTCTTGTTAGGCTAATACAATATTACATTGAATAGCCTTGGCAAAAAACATTTTACTACTTATCGATTGTCACAGAGGCGTTACAAACTCATTACCTTAAACCACCAAAGAAACTCCGGTAATTCCATGTTCAAGGAAGCCAAAGTTTTTTGTCCACTCGATCGAGTTTTTACCACTTTTTCATCGACTCCCATTTGAGGTGCGTTAACCCAATCTTCGTTCGTTCGTCTGTCTTTTTCCCTCTTTCGGAGCACGCTCGCATGTATTCGTTTCTTTGCTTCTCGAGTAGAATCAATCCAATTTTACCAAACAAATTTCTTACCGGTGTTCCGAGACCCGCGTAAATTATTTTCGCCAAGGAACGAAGCGCTTGCTCGCTCACTCGAATGCAAACGATTCGTTGGCCGGACGCAGCAAGTAGATAAAGCGTACAAAAGGAGAAGAGCAAGGTAGAAGATGAAGGTGGAGCGAGAAAAGAACTCTAAATGTTCGTGTGTTTGCACACGCATAACCAAATGCGCGTACCTATCAGTGCATGTGCAATGTATGTTTGGGACAATGAAGGGACCGAATTTGTTCAGCTTTCGACACATTTGGGAAATACGAAAAAAAAAAGAAAACGTTTAAATCTATTTATTTATAAAGATAAAATTTGATTTATAAAAATATTCTTATTTTTTTAAGTTATAAATATATTTGAATCGATTTATTTACATATCATATCAATATACGCATTTTACTAGGTATACATTAAGTAATTTAAGTCTTTAGTTAAAAAATTCAACTTTTATTTAATAAATTAATATAGTTCTATATTTAAATACAAATTCTTATATCTTTCTTTCTCTCATTACCAAAAACGAATAGTATAAATTTCATGTTAATTCAACTGTTTTTACAGAAATAATCAACTTTTATTTTATAGCTAAAATATCATAAGTCATGTTTTATTTCTGTTTTACATTAAATTACATTTCTGTACATGTTTTATGTACACTTATTTTCAATATCAAATTTATATTATTATTTATAGTATTTTATTTAAAATCATTAAGTTTGGTATAGTCATCTACGTTTATTATTTACTTGTCAGTATTTTAACTGTAAGAAACAAAAAATGTGTAAAAAATAATGGCAATAAATTATAAAAAAAATTTCATAAATACAGTATTTTCTTTTTCAATGAAAGAATCATATATCACACTTATGCTAAATTAATTTTTTAATTCAATAATTATATTAATTTCCTTAAAAATATAATTTTTTTATTAAAAATATTTGTTAAGAAAATTTAAATGAAAAAGAACACTTAATAAAGATTTAAATAAATATGATATATCAAATATTAATAAATTATCTAATTCTGATGAAATAGTAAAAACTCAAAATGCATAATACAAATATCTTAGGAAGTAACCATTGAAAGTAGTTATAGAATAAATATAACAAATGACTAAAAATTTGTATTGTGATAAAGATTTAAATAAAGCTCTTTAATATACTCATTACAAAATTATAAAAATGAATATTTAATTATATGAATGTATAATTATATTTAATTATATGAATATTATCTAAATTGAAGAAACATTATTCTGAAGTAAAGTAAAGTACATTTATTTTTTATAAATAAGTTAATGCCGATTTGTTCAAAAATTGATTCAGAAGTATTGTTTGAAAAATCGCTTATTTTTATTTTTTCAAGCCTCGATACTTCTTTATAATTTGGAATACTTTTAAAAATTAAAATCGATAATAGTATAATTTATTATTTTAATTAAATGTCGCGTTTAAAAAGTGTTTTATGATTTGAAAAGAATTTTTTAATTTTAACTGTATTTTTTAATTTTGTAATTTGAACTATAGGCATTTTAAAATATTTTTAAAAAGAACATCAATCATTGTTGATTTAAACACTAATGAGTAGTTTTTGATTTAGTATATTAAAATGGCCAACATAAAAATGAATAAAAATAGAAAAAATAAGATTATTAAGATTACAAGTAAAAGAGGAAAAAAAAATAGCAAATGGAAAACAAAAGACGAAAAAAATTGCACCCTGAAATACCTAGTCAAATAACACATTGAGTAAACAAACCGAAATGTGTTCTTTGTAAAAATAGTAGATAAAAAATAAGAGTGTAAGAATTAACCGTTGTCGAACTATATACATATGCCTAATACAATTCAAAAGAAGAGAATAAGTTCGACTCAGTTTGCTGAAAGCGACAAAAAAGAAAAGATGATAGAGGACTACGAGTAATTACGTTTGGTCGTGAGAAAACTTTAATCTATGATTCTTAGCTGATGTGCGCACAAGCATATCGTTCTCTCTCTCTCTCTATTTCGTTCTCTTTTCAATAACTCCACATTACTGATAAATACTTAACGTAAAAAATTGAACATATAAAAAAAATATTTTATCATATTTCTTGGATTCAAAAATAAATAAATATGTGTATATATATATTAAAATTAAAGAATTTACGAGATGCTTATAAATTAAAATATGCATCTCAAACATTACTGTTTTATAAAATTAATTTGTATCAATTTATTGCTTTTTAGTATTTATATTAGTATTTATGCATTTTATATTTATACAATTATTAGAAAAATATAACTTTTAAATATGCTGAGTATATATATATATATATATTTAATTACAAATATGTTTAAATAATAGGAATTTTTTTAAATTAAATTTAAAAAACAATTCATATAATAGAATGTATAAATTGCAATCTTTTAAATTACTTTCTCTTGTAACCAGCAATGAATGAATATTTACCTAATTATTATAACTATAATAATTAAGATGTAATTTAAGTTCTAATAAATTCTTATCAATTATCTTAAAATTGTGAATTAAAATTTTTCGAATATATACCTTAAGCAAATAGATTTTCTCATAGAAGCCTTGATGTATATATTGATATATATATAAGTATTTTTTATATTTATAATTTTATTCTATGTTCATTTTTTCTTTGTTCGAAACTTTTAGTTCAACAAAGAGGATTAAATAGATTCAAAGGAAAATACATGATATCTGCTTTTCTTTTTTGAACAGAGAATGTTTCTTGTGCTTTAATTGCATGAAATTTGGAGATACGTGTCAATAGTTGAAAGTATCTATCACTTTTTTTAAAATTTAAATTAACAATTTATATTTATATTTAAGATAATATTTTAGATTTCTAATATCAATTAATCTTGTATTAATACAAAATTTTATGATAAACTAAAAATTTAACGAAAAAATTCATAAATGAAAGAATGTAAAAATGAAATTAATAAAATGACCTTTAATTTTTTTTTTCAAATAAATATTTTGAAAATATTTACTCGAAATTTAAATTTACAAAAACAAATAAAATTAGATTGTGTTATACTTTTATCATAGAAAATAATAATTATAGTTTAATATTTTAGTAAATTGTTCATTATAAAGTAATAGTTTATAATATTACATTAATTATAATGGATTGAATAAGATAAGCGACCATAATAACGTTATATAGAAATTTAATTTAAGAATTTTTTATATTATATATTATATATCATTACTAAAATATTTCGTAATAAATTAAAAAAATCCATAAAATTTGAAACAAATATAACTTCTAAATATTTAATAAATAATTATTTAATAATCAATGATGTTAATCGAAAATTACCATAAGATAAATTATGATTTTACCCTAATGATTATACAAAGTCATTATTCAATAAATTAAAATAATTTCAAATTTAGGTAATATTTTTAACCTTTTAATTTTTTCAGTAATATGCATTACACACTATATTATCATCTATTTATAAAATAATATCAATAACAAATCATAAGTAAATAGGTAATTAAAGTTAAAAATTTTGTAAATTTTTATGACATTAAATTTAAATTTTGTTAATTTTGTTTAATTATAAAAGCAAATTACTCTTTAAAAGGTTTATTTATCTCTTAAATTCACTTACAATACTTATCGATTAATTGATTTAACAATATGAATTGATAAATTATTGTTGTAAAAGATAGACTAAAAAAAATATGCAGTAAATCTTCAAATATATGTAGTTACAAGTAAAAACTTTTAATTTAAATTAAACTTTTAATAAAACTAATTCTTGGAATTAATATTATTATGCAATTTACAAGAGCATTTTATTCATATTTTTCTATAATATTTTATATTTATAAAGAAAATCTTATCATCAAGACGTTATATAATAATAATTTATTATACTTAACCATGTAAAACAGATTCCGTAAGTAAAGTTTGTAAGAGAAACATCACCTTTCTTCTTAATATATCTTTTTGTTCGTCAACCGTAATTATTATTGATTATTATTATTGATATTACCGTTTTGAAGTTTCCTTTACGAGCAAACAACTTATAAAAAAATAATTAAACATTTACAATACTCATAGATTTATATCAACTCTGCTTAGAAAAACATAAATACACAGTTCATTTCACTGAATAAAAGTTAAATACAAAATCATGTTTGGATACATTTTGTAATCGTATAATAACATTACTATACGTATTTTATATATTATGTACCAGAACCATAATTATAAATTGTACTGGAGTCATCAATGTGCTGATTTGGATTATGAAATTGTAATCCGCATAATTATAAAGTAGCAATATTAAATTTTTTAATATAAGAAATAAGATTGAAATAATTCTCAATCGATCTTTTAACTTATCCTTGTAATTACTATGAGCTGAAGAACTATTTTGAACTTTAGTAATAAATTACCAATCATAAGTAATGGTAAAAATAACATGTATACAATTGGTTATACCAATTGTTTACGATATATATATATGTTTTTATGTCTTTCTTTTTATTTATTATTTTTTTTATTTGGTTCTTTTCTAGCTTTCATTATATGTAGATTTTTATACTTTTAGATTGTTATTCTTATAAATAGTTACGAAACTTTCATATTCATTATCTGTTAGTTTACAAGGGCATTTATTTACAAAAAGTAATGAATTCTCCAATATGACTATAAAAATTAACATATTCTATTATAACAGCAATCGGAATTTTTTTTGTTTTATTTGACAATGAGGATCATCGATATCACTATTACTAAAACTACCTATTTTGTGAATAATGTAATAGTATATAAATGATTAAGATAAAATTATATCTTTAGATAGATTAAAGGATATATTGGTGATTTAATATATAGATTATATTATAAATAATAATAAAAGAAATTTATTAATAGAATATATTAATAGAATTATAGAGTATTTGATTAAAAGAAAAAATTATCGACTTATAATTAATAATAGCAGTCTATATTCTACCGTCATTTTAAATTTAAAATAAAAATATAAAAAAATTTTTATGTTTTGAATTGATAATAATTTTTAATTTAAGTATAATTCTTTTGCTATTATATTTATATTACTATCTGAATATTCATGATGAAAAATTGATTGTAGATAATTTTTTTACATGTATAAAGAAACGCATGGTATTTAGTGCTTCTGTGTAGAATATAATTTTTATTTTATTTTATAACTAAAAGTTTTAATTTATTTAGATATAAAATATTTCATATACTTTTGTTCTATTTTTATTTCATTTTGACTGAGATCTTGAGTTAATAGTAGTCTTTAATAAATTTTAGTAATAATTAAAATATTATTCATCTAATAAATAAATAAATAAAATTTAATATCAAGGAATTAATACATGTAAAATAAAGTATAATATTTATCGTTATATTAAAAAAAGTCATTATATTTACCAAAAACATTAAATTTTAATAATATGAAAATGTATTTTTGAACTGATGCAAAGTGAATTATATTTTTCCTTTCGATAATTGATTTTTATCGAGACTTTATATATATTTAGAAAAATTAATCTATTATATATGGAAATATAATACTGATACCATTTGAGAATAATGATAATAGTTTATAATAAAATATAAATTTAACGAGACGTTTTTAACGTGTTTTTTACTTTAAAACAATAGATTTAATTAAAAATTTTTAATAATAATAAGTTTATATATATACATATATAATATATAAAATGAACGATAAATTCGTTTTTATTAATTAAGAAAATACTTTATTAATTGATATTGTTTAATCTTCAAATTATTGCATTAAAAAACTTGTAGTATGCTAACTTTATTATATAAACCTGAACCAAATTTGATTAAAAGAATAAAACAAAGATTACGAAAACCTCATGTCGAAGTGAAAGACTTTCCTTGTCAAGAGTTGAGAATGTTAGGAGTTGAGACATATACCAATCCACTTCCTTACTCATGCCAATTTCTTTGAACTTTGATTAAATTATATAGAAGTAAACTATGTCTTCAAATATATAAATTTCACACTCTAATTTAATTAAAGAAATTATATTTAGAAAATATTTTGATTAGCTTAGTAATGAGATTAATCTTTATAAAGTTAATATAGAGAGATAAGATTAAGATAGAATTAAGACAAACTTTAATTTATACTTCTAATCAGTCCACAAAAAAACTACACTGTATTTATTAATTAAAAAATACAGTATCAAGAAAATTTTTATTATACACAGTATATAATAATATGGATTTATATCATCGTTATTTAAATTTAAAATAACTATTATTTGATTCCAAGCATTTTGTAAGTTTTTAAAAGTTCGATATATTGGTGATATACATTATAAATAAACCATATCTATACTTTTGGATATTTTATTATATAAAAATAACTTTTATATATTTTGTTGATAAAAGAACATCAAATTTGTATCAAAGTAGTATAAATATAGCAAATTATTAAGAAAAATAAGTTTATTATAAGTCTATTAAAATTACGAATGGTTTATTTCTTACATAGTATAAAACAGTAATCCGAGTAATTAATAATATATAAAACCTGGCGATCGATAGTTAGATAAATTTAACACGTCGATAATGCAAGCACCGTAAAACATGGAATAGAAAGGACATATTAATTTTACGAAAACGTTCGATTATTCGACCTTCGAGCCTGCAATAGCAATTCGATAGTCGAATGATTTTATATTCGCGGTTTTTAAGTTGTAAAGCTACATTCGTAGCTGTAATACACATATGTGTATTCTCGGAATTGATCCAATAGTCGTAAATTTACAAGCAAAAATTTAAAGCAGTTATGAAACTTTATTAATCAACTTATGCAGAAATAAAATTTCATCTTACAAACGAATACGTGGGTTTAAATTTTTATTTAATTAAATTGACCAACACACTCTGAAGAATGTCAGGTACCGCTACTCTCCGTTACAATGACATTTCCGGATTGCATTTTCAGTTTTTCGATCATTATATATATGATAGCCAAAACAATATACAAAACTTAATAACAAATTTTTAACTTATAACCAAAACTAAACTAGTTAACTTTCTTATACTATTAGTTATTTTTAGGAAATAATTAAAAATTAGAATTTTTCACAAATTCCCAATAAAAAATAATAAGAAAATTATTATGTCATATTTATTATATATAATTTAAAAAATATGTATAAAAATAATAGAAGTAAACTCTACATTTAATGCTTAAGATGAATTTGAACATATAATTTCATTTAGAATGCTTCAAAATCTATGAATGTAAGGAAAATACATAATTGCAAGACATAAAATGATACAAGCGTGGATAAAAAAAATTTATTGGTGATAATGGAAGGCGTTTCACTTGGACATTATCTCTCGTGAATTATCATTACGAACATGTATTTCGAGAGTTGGAGAAATGTTCTTAACAGTTTTCTAGCATCTCCGTCTCTATTTCTCTATATATCTCTTTGCACATCGTATACTCGATTCATTCGATGTTACTTGTTAATTTGACAAAGGAATTGCATCAAAGGAAAATACAAAGCGGAGTACCAAGTTATGTATTTGGTTCGTTCAACAAATGCATCTCAGGCGCTCGACTTATTCCATTACCGAGTGTTGAACCTTCACAAGAAAGATTATTAACGTATCTAGAGAATTACTACATTCACTATATGATGTAACATCAAAGTATAATTCTATTTATATAAATTCGTAACTTTAACAAAAATAATTTACGTACTTTCAGTTGCTATAAGTTATTTATTACAATTGTTTCGAAAATAAAACCTTTTTAGGAATGTAGTATTTGATTTCTGATTCTTATTTCATGTACATACACACATACATACCTACTTTATTTAAATTCATATTCAGATAAATTTCATAAAAAGTATTTAAATTTAAACGAATAAGAAAGTTTTGATCAATAAAATGAGTCAATAAATTATTTATTTATATTATTAAAAAAATACTAACTTAGTTTATAAAAAAATTTTACAATGAAATTAATTGATACATTTAGTAAATTTTTTATGGCAAAGCCGATGAAAATTCTTATTTAAAAATAGTTATACTCAAGTACATTTGTTCACTTACTAATTTGAAAGTTTCAACCTATAGATTAATCGAAAGCGCTATGGAAAGAAAAATGCTCACGATAGAAATATCGGGCTGTAAGGAAGCCAAATAAAGTAATAATTGTAAAATAAAATAAGCATACGCGAACCTAAAGCATAGCGATCACTAAACTATCGGGTTACTCGCTATGGATCCACGCTATGGATCCACGCTATGGATCCACGAACGCAGGACACGGGGACGCCCGCAGTTCGCCTAAGACCGTTAGGCATAGTTAGAGGCAGACGATACTTTAACGCATAATCGGAAACTATGTGAACGCGTGTAAAGAAATCGAGACGCGATCCGAAACAACTTATGTATGCATTCGGCGCACGAAATAAATTGTGAAATATATAAATTGATTGAAGAAAACATAAAATGTCTATTTTATTCCCAACTTTGATTATATATTATGAAAAATAATTATATATTTCAAAAGTTTGCGACGATTTGATAAAAAAATAAATAAATTATATATTTTGTTCATCTCAGACATTAGTATTATTTTATTAATTTTGAAGTTAATCTTTGAATGCAATTGAAATGCAATTACAATGCAATATTATTTCCATTCATACGTATGTATTCGTTTCAATTAGCAATACGTATAAATAGCTTCGTATCTATATTTCAACTGTACCATGGTTATGACATAGTATTTGCAAATGATAAGTCATAGCTGATTAAATATATTCATATTATCAATTACTGTTTACAGGATTTTTCTATTAACATATGTACATTGATTATAATTTCATAATTGTACAAAGTAGTAATAAATTAAAATTTCATATTAAATATTAAAATTCAATATTAAAATTTTAGAACAATTTAAATAAATATCCTTGTTGATATCTAATACATAGGCGAATTATTTAAATATCTATTAATATATAAAAAACATTTCTAGCATTAAAACTGGCTTCAAATAATATAGAATAAGGAAATTATAAAGTATAACTAAAGGTGAAACTGAACGATAAAGAAAGTCAGCGATGATAAAAAAGGATAAAAGCGTTCGTTAAAATTGAAAAGTATCAGGTGTATATAAAATTTTGTCTGAGCATTTTTATTTTTTTTATTATAAATATTTATTTATTGAACACAATAAATACAATATTTGTACAATATATTGCTTTTTTCAATCAGAATAAACAAGATACATATAATAAGTACTAATGACTGATATGCTGATAATATACAGCGATCGCTGTCTTCTAGATTATTAGTTTTATATATTTTTTAATTAAGATTTTTTTTGTAAATAAATTATTTTTATAAAATTTAAAAAATTTATATTTAAATACAGAAAATTGGTAATATAAAGAAGCTATACATTTGATTTTTTTATGATTTTTGTGTATATGTATGTGAGAGTAGAAAAGGGAACTCGCGGGAATGTTGTAATAAACTTGGTAAATTAGAAGTTTATATTTATTTACATTTTCATTTATTCAATTATTAAAATTTTAATCATTTTAAGGATTAATTACAGTGATTTAATTTTGTGTTTTGTTTTTATTAGTATAACTATATATTAATTTCTGTGTGTGTATATGTCTATTTACTCGGGAATTTTTTTTTATATCAATTTTATTATATAATTATGTTAGCCATCAATATTTTCCGTATTTTTTCAGTGCTTCTCTTGTTTGTTTCTTTGTGATATATCCGTATTGTATCTCCATAACAGGTTATTATATTTGTTATTTAAATTTACTTCGTAAGTTATTTTTGTATTAAATTTTTTTCTATTAATATGACATAGAATTGAAATTTTTTTTTATCTTGTAGGTATTGTTTATTATTTAGAAATGTTAATGTTTCTGGAAGGATAAAACCTGTATTAAACATTTTGTGGAATATTTTGGAATTGAGTATTTGGTGTGTAATTTTGCGTAATGATTCTATTTAATTTTAATACATGACAATCTATATTTTATGTAATATTTTATGTAAATTTGCTTTGTTGTATAATATTTCTTTTTCTACATATTTTTTATAAGAGTTTACTTCAGTCCTGTATAAACTAAGGCAGGCTCTTATACATTTTCTTACGAATATTCATATTTTTTTCATTTGATGTGCCATTATATTGTACCAGATTGGACAATCGTATGCTAGGATTGGTCTGATAAGTTCTTGGTAACAGAATAATTTTATTATACCGTTAAAGTGCCATGAATAAAATAATTTTCTATATCGATAAAATGCTATTTTTGCTTTTCCACTTAAGTTTTTCTGTGATATTTATATTTTAATTTTGTATCTAAATGTAATCCTAAACATTTGACTATTTGTTTGGGAGGAATTGTCTTTTTTATGGAACTATCCATTATTTGAACATTTTTACAGTTTTTTCTTTCTAAAACATTTATTTCGGATAAGTTATTTCGAAATAATATAGTTAGATTTTGCATTGATAATTTTACTTATATAAGTAGTATAGTATGATCATTATCATATTCAATTGTATGAATTGTATTTGTTTTTTAATCTAATTCTGGTATCGATTAGGCTTGAATCTATATATGAATGTCCATTGGGATAAGACGGGCATTCCCAACTGTACAATTTTATTTTGTATATTGTGTCATGGTTATTTAGTCAATTTGTTTATAAATGTTCCTCTTGTATTACTGGTGTTGTTTTTCCAGTCAACACGTTTTGCACTTAGATCACATGTCATTACGTAATAGTTTTCTTATTTGTTTAGTTCTAGTTTTTGAGTAGTTTTTGAAATTCTGCGTTAAATTTATTACTATCTTTTGCGTATGTTGATGTTATGAATAGATTTTTTTATAGTTCATTTGTAGTTTTATTATTGTAGTTTCTAGAATTTAAAGTTATTTGTTTAATTATTGGAGATTATGTTATACTGGTATTTATTATTTTTGGTATTTATTATTTTACTATTCCACCTTCTTGAATTGAGTTTGTTCTGTCATTTCTAATAATATTATAATTTTTAAATTCTATTTTGTGTGCTTTGTTAATTTTGTTTCAGATATTAATATTATATCTGGTGTTTATTTCTTTATTAAGTTTAATAAGTTATATCTTTTTTGATTTGACATTAATGAGTTGACTTTTATTGATATACTTTTCAGTATCGGATTTATTAATATACTTTTTTTATGATTGTGTATTTTGGTGTTGTGCATTTTTTTATATTTTAGAATGTATTAATGAGGATATTGTTAAAAAGTTTTCTTCATAGCTTTTTTAAGCTTCTTTAATTTCTTTTTTTCGTATTTAGATTTGAATATTATTTATAATTTCTTATAATTCTTGAATTATGTGCATTATATTATTAAATATTTGGTTATTATCAATGTTTGTATGTGTATTTTTTTATTGCATACCTTTTTTGGCTATTTCATTGACTCTATTTATTTTGTTTTTTTGTTTCAAAATTTTTTGCTTGTATTTTATTTGTAATTTTTAATATTTTTGTGACAACTCATATAGAAAGTAGGATATCCAAAATTTTCATAATTTCTACAGTATAATTTTTTATTTTCAATTTTTGTTTCTTTAGTTATCTTACATACACCTGGTTTATGTTGATGGATGTATTTATCGCATTTATACTGCAGATTACAATCTTGTACAGTGTTTCCTAAAAGTTGGCAGTTATGACATTGTGTTAAGTTTTTTTTAATTATTTTTTTGCAAAATATTCTATAATAGCAAAGATTTTGCGTTTTTTAGTTTATGTATATTGCTATTTGGTGAGATTTGTATGTATAAATACTTACTTTAACAAATTGGATTTTTTGTATTCGCAAGTTATTTAATTCGTTTATAATTTGTTTCATTGAAATTTTTATTTAAACCCCTTAATAAGTACGTATATTGTTTTCCAATTTTGGTGGAAATGTGTAGTAATTTCTTTATGTGTTTTTTAATATTTTTACAGTTTTATTAAAGTCATCGATTGATTTGAGGTATAATATATGTTTGTCACTGTGCATGTGTTTTATGTAGAAATCTTTTATATGTGTATTTGACTGTAGCAGTTTTACCATATCCTTGGGTTCCTGGTAAATTGTATTTGTAGGTGGAGAATTGTTATTGTTTTGCCTATCGTTTTTCAACTTACCCGAGTCAACCGTTATTGGTATGTTCACTTCTAATTCCTTGAATAGCACTATCTTTTTCTTGTATTTGTTTATATTATTGGCGGTTATTTTCTTTTATATTTTTTTCTCTATTTCTTCTATTATTGTGTCAACTGTTCGAGTGTCTCCGATTTGTAAATCTTCTGTATCTAAGATTGCAGATTTGTTTTTTCATAGTTATATTATGTTCTTAATCTCTATTATTATTTTTAATGTTATTTTCTTTCTGTGTTCGTCAATTATTTCTTTTAATTTATTATTTCTTCGTTTACATTTTTAATAATATTTTCATAATAAGTTGTATTTTTTTGTGTTCTTTCTTGTAATATTTCTAATTCTAGGTTATCATTACTTATTATTTCTGTTTTTAGTATTTTTATATTAAATCGATTTTAATCGTATCTCGATTCATTTTTTAGAATTGTAGCTTGGCACTTTTCCTTTTTGCAGTAGTCTTTTATGTTATGTTTTACTTGTCGTTCTATGGCGATTTGTATTTCATTAATATTTATTTGTAGTAACTAATTATTTATTTTTATTACATTTTTTAACGATTTATTATCAATTTCTATTACTGACGCACTGATAATTTAGATTTTTTATTTATTTATAAATTCTTGTTTGTTTATATTAGGTACTATTTTAGATAAAATTATTTATTAATACACTATTTAGTTTTTTACTTGTGTTAATTTTTATTGTTATTTTTATATTTAATTTATACTGAATTAAGATTTTTCATTCCTTGTGGAGGTCTATAAAGATTTAGTTGCGCTAATAGGATTCTGATGTTTATAGTTCAAATGATTAATTAAGTATGAAATCAACTATATTTTGGTGTTTACGGCATTTACATAAATTTAAAAACACAGTTTTATTATATAACAGGACTTCTTTTATATAATAGTTTAAGGTTTGATATTTTGGAGTTTCTAAAATGGCTTATCCAAATGAAAGCCAAAGCCAAATGTGAGGAACAATCGAGGTCTACGTACAATCGATAAGTTATAGTTATTTTTTTTGTGGAACCGAAAACGTTAGAATCATTATTCTATATTGATTCTATATTGGATAGAGAACATTAAGGTACGTTATTTTTATGTATTCATTCTTGCAATTTTTTATGTCAATTATACTTAATTTTTATTAAAATTTTTTATTTTATTAATTTCTAATTAATTTTATTAATATTTTATATCGTGTTATTAATATATTAAGTAGTTGAATGAATTAAAAATAGGTCTTTAAAAAACATAAAGATTACTATACATACAATATAAAATATTATATATATAACAGTACATATATTTATCATGCTTTATCCCTAGTAGTTTAGACATAATATTATATTTTGCGTGTATTAGACTTGGAGTTTTTTTTAGTTTTGTACTTTCCCCGTTTAACTATGAAATCTGAATTTTAGTTACAAATTTTAATGCTTACTAAATAACTGAATTATATAAAATAATTTAGAAGGTATATTTACAGGATAATAAATAAGATTAAAATAATAATTATTATCATTATCTAACAATAAATATATCATTATTATAATAATGTTAATAAAAGCTATGTTTGTATTTTTGTCTTTTTACACTTGTTTTCTTATTTAAAATTTTTTTTCTCTTTATTGCTCAAATATTTTGATATTTAAATTATTAACTTTTTAAATTTTATATACGATTTATTGTATCATTGTATCTATCAATTGACATAGTTGAATTATTGTTGTTAAAAAGTTGATTTATTAATTAATAAAATTACGAAAAGTAAATTATTATCGAAATCGGATGATTTAAATCAATGAAATTTATTATTAAAAAATCTTTATTAATTTTTTATTATATAAGTAAAACAAATATGCGTTACATTTTCATTCAAGATTTATTTTCAGAGTTTCATTTTTGTATTATTAAGACCAATCGGATAAACTGATTATACGATAAATAATCAAGATGTAAAAAAGTTAATCTACACAACAAAACCTATCACCGTATTATCAGTAATAGTGTGAGTGAAGCAATCAATGTAACAGGGTAATAACTAAAAAACTAAAGAACAGTCGGTGTGACAGCTAATCTGACAAAGAGACGCACGTTCGATATATTTTCGTGTCGTTTAGGTATTCTGTCAGTATTCTCTTTTTGCAATTTGTCTGAGATAAAAAGAACGTAACAGAATGGCATGAGAGAGAGGGGCAGAAAGGTCGAATGAAAAGTGGGGAGAAAGGGGAACGAACTAAGGCATTAAAATGAGGGCGCACTTGTTAAGGAGGCTGCTTTACCGCACGAATTAAAACTGGCTTACCGGAGCCTCTGCGAGTTTGTACTTGCATTTGCATGTGCGACAAGTAAAAAATCTTTGGGTTACGGCGGATGAATTTTTTCTTCTTAACTACCCTTCTTTTGGGTACGCGAGAGAGATAATGTTGGTTCATATTAATGTAGATCGATGATATAGTATGTGTCTTTAGTATAATAGTGCTGCATCAAAGAAAACCTTTTTTATGAGTAATTTTGCGTGAAAATGACAAACGCAATTATGATGAAACTCGATCGTGAATAGTTTATGCGAAGAATTAACTTTGGTACGCATACTTCTAAATGCGATACTCTTTGATATGTATATATATATTCCTATACTCCCACCGTTTTATCCTGAACTTTGACAAAATATGCATTAACATGTTAATCTTTTCATCAACTAACATTTTTTCTTTCGATCAATTCTTATGAAATTATATTAATTCTGATGCTTTTTTAAAAAAATTGAATATTTGTTGAATCGTTCCAATAAAATACGTTACATACATTACAATGAATCATGTTTTATTTTGATTATAATATGAAATTTTTTATATTTTGATTGTAAAATGAAGTGGTTTTGAAAACTGTTTTACAGATTCAATTTTTTTAACGCGGTAATTATTTACTTATGGTTTCAATAGTTTTAATTAATAAATTATATTATAATATAAATATTAATTATATCAACGATATTATCTATTAAACGGAAAGCAGCTTTTTAAAAAAAGAACGTTAGAGAGGTTGACTTTTAGAGCAAGTAGAATTTTCTGGGAAAAGTAAAAAATTATTTTACTACATTATAAAATGGAAATTCTAACTACCATTAATCGTATAATAAAATGTATGTAGTGATATAATTAAAATAGAAAAAGTTGATTTAGATCTTAATAAAATTACAATGCAAAAAATTATGCGCGATGAAACGCATGCTATTCAACAATATACAGTAAAATTAATTATATCGATTATTTAATCAGTGCTTATTTAACTAATAAATGTCTGTGAAATCTACAAAAAGGATAATGAAAATAATAAATATCAAAACTCGGTTGGAAACTGAATAACTAACTTATACATAGGTTTATGCATATTTTTTTTATAAAATTGCAAAGCATACATTTTTTATAGATAAATACAATAAGTTAAAAATAAAAGTCGATAATAATCGATTGATTTAATATCTAATTTTTATTAAACATTTTTAAATTTTTTGTTTAATCATAGATAAGTACTTTAAGTAGTGTAAGTACTTTTGTGATGTTAACATCGCATAATGTATATACTTTATTTATGAAGATCAAAATAGTTTTTCTTTTTCTCTACTGCTACTTATTATTTTAGAATTTAATTATAAAAATCAGAAAATCGCTAGATATCAAGATGCAAGCTCTAAATTTAAAAATTTTGTATTTAAACAATTTTAATATAAACGTCATATACTATTAACACATATGTATCGCTTAAGGATGAAAAAAATGAGAGACTCAATTTTATTTGAAAATTGAATAACATGGTTAAGATATTCTAACTTTTTTTTTAAAATGTTACAAAAAAAAATAAAATATTATAGATGAAAAAAAGTTTGCGAATATCGACTAAAATATAGAAAGGTGATGTAGGCGATATATAGATAGATATATAGATAGATATATAGATAGATAGTTCTAAGAATTTCGGTAGGCGGAAAGTAATGTAGCTGCGTGTTAGAAAAGTACGTTTGGATATATATATTTACGATAATTATTAAATCATATGTTAAAATAATTAAATATGTAAAATAAAATATTAATACACAATTAGTTAAATATTTTAATTGTTTTTATTAATAAGATTCTGAAGTTTAAAATTATAATAATTAATTTAAATCAATTTTGTTAACTTTATTTTTTAATGTTCTAGAAATTCAAGAATTTTTTTTCTTTACATTATTCTTGAATTTCTTCCGATGATATATAATAAAAAATTAAATATTCTAAATTTTTAATAAATTTCTATTTAAAAACATTTAACATTCATAGTGATTTTACGAAAAATTAGATAATAAAATATTTTAAATTAAATATGTAATTTAATAGAAAATGCAGGAAAATTTTGTGAATTATGTGTAAATTAATAAGATTATATAAATTGAATCAAAGGAATATACAAAAATATAATATATTTTCGTGGACAATAATAAAAAAGTACCAATAAATTAAAAATATTTATTTAATTTTTAATTATTTAATTTTTTATATTTAAAATTTGTAGGAATATATTTAGCTGAGAAAATATGGAAATTATAAAATTTTTTTTAATTTCTCTCTTAGAAAATAAGTTTTACTATGTTTTTCAATCTTATTTAATTTATTCATAATAATATATCGATTGAAAAATTATATAATTGTTATTTTTTGGTAATATTTCATAACTGAAAATGAAAAATATTTGTAAAATAAAATAGTCTTACGTAGCTTTAACGTTTCCTCGAGTTGAATTTAAAAAACAAGTAGCAAAAACGATAAAGTTATGTAATTAGTTTCCTAAGCAATTAAGCTCACATATTTACGTATTCTATTAAAAGCGAATGCTGCCAGCGTAATTTGTATCGCCCGAAAGCGTCAAACCGGTTAATACATCCACAATTGCGTGAAATCGCATTTTAAGCCGGGGTGTGCTTGGTCCTACCTCAAAGCAAATCTCGGCCACATGCGTTCTCTAGTCTCCCGCCAAAAAAAGAAGAAAAAGTAATTGTGGCACTAAGGGCGGTCGCCTGTATTTTTATCTTATTCCAGGAGCTCGCGCGTGCGTGCGTGCAAAAGGAAGGGAGAAAAAAATGAGAAAAGAGAAAGGATACGGAGAGAAGTAGCGTGAAGGAAGATTAAAAAACCACAACCGTGAAATGAGAGCTCATCGTGCGATGAGCCACGCGTACAAAACTGCTAGTTTCAATTTTTTTCCAACGGAAAAAAAATCCAAAAACGTTTTCCAACGGAGAGAGAAGGAACGCAAAGTTTGAGCGACTACTGCACTATTTCTGCTTCAAAGATTTTGTTTTTTTCAGACTCCTTACCCTTTTTTTGTTTTTCATTATTCCACTGGTAATCCAAATTTTTTTCTTTATATCGTTCGAGTGCACGTGGCTGTAATGACTATTTTTATGCATGTCGTGCTTCAAGTTTCAATTTCGATTCAGAAATTAATTTTATGAAATTTCTCTTTCTCAAGAGGTATTATCTCAAATATTATCCTGTACATAGGCATTTTTAACCCAATATTTTTTTTAATTTGTATAAATATTTATTATTGATATGCGCGTTTAAATTTTTTTTTTAAATTATAATAACAGTTATAATTAATTATTATTAACAGTTGGAAATCTATAATTTATTTATAATAAATTTATAATTTTATATTTCTTTTTATATTTATTATTTTATATTTTTATATTATAAAAAATTTATAATATTATTGTAATATATATCTTTATTTGATGGACCTTATGTATTTTTTGAATTCTGTTTATTCAGGATATCCAAACAGTATTCAGTCTTTAGTTCCAAGATAATTTACTATTTTTATTAAAGCATAAAAAGCTATTCTTTCATTTCTAAACGCACTCAAATAATTCTAATTTGGTTATTTTACAATACGTGGTATAAAACTTCTCTATTTCATTTTTAAGCAACTTTCTATATTGCTATATGTTATTATTATTATTATTTTATATTTTTTATATTTTTAAGTAATTTATTTTTTAACCATTTTTTCACGTTTTATCGAATCAAGGACTTATAATAATTAACTATACAGATAATATAAATACTTTGTCAATGCCAGCTTTGGAATTACAAGGTAACAATAGATATGTGTTTACTAGATTCTACACAATCTGTTTTTTTCACTTCTTTAATATTGCTTATTAAATAATTTTACCTTATCATTGATTAAATATATTCAAACTAATTTCAGTCTACTTATAAAATAACTTACTATTTTTTTTTAACTTTGGAAATACCTTAACATCTTTGTGAATATATTTTTAGTATTGTATTGAAATTATATTAAAGTTAATAAAATATTAATTTCTTCTATAAGTCTAATAATGTATTCTAAAGCTTAATCGATAAATAATAGAATAATAAAATTATCTTGAATTTATGTAAATCAAGAAAGATTTTAAAAAATAAATTTTTGCTTCGTATTTTTAAGAGTTTTTTTAATATAAAAATTCATTAATTGTCAATTTCCAACGAATTTACATTGATCTTCAATATTGTTTTTGCATAAAGAGTGAGTTTTTTAATAAAATTTTGTAGCAAATGGAAAGTAATGCGATGCTCTTATAATTGATCCAATCTGTAATCTACTATTTCAAAGTTTGGAATAGTAATTGCTTTTTTCTATATTTTTAGATTTGATTTTTTTAATTAATATAGTATCTAAAAGAAATATATTTCGTTGATAAACTTACGACATAATATTAATTTACTTATAATATTATAATAACTTTTAGTAGTTTTTATATTTTATATTAATATTTATAAACTGAATGAAAATTTTAAATTCTAAGGATAAATTCGTAAAAAGTAATTTTACGATTTAAAATCATTTCTTAAACAAATATAATTACGTATCAAATTTCTTAATAAACTCTCCCATTATAAATGGTTTTATTATATTATTTTAATGTGTTTAGTCAAATATAAAATGTAAAAAATTTAATGTAAAATATTATTTACAAATTTGATTGCACTTATTTATTTAATATAAATTTTTTTTTAATTTATTTTTGTTTAAGATAAACATATGAAAAGATAAATGACATTAGCTAAAGATATTCAAATAAAAAATTATTTTTTCATATTTTTTATTAATTATAATTATATTATTATTTATGAATTAATAATAAGTTTTACATGTATATAAAAACTGTATAAAAGTTTTAACAGCTTTATCTATATTAAATATGAATATATGAACTTTCTTCATTCGATCATTTATTCGTAATTATTATTTGTAATTATGTTAACATTTAAAATAATATGATAATTTTTTTTAGAAATATATTGAAAAAAGCAGATTCATATACAAACTTCTATATAATTTTTATATTCGTATTTTTTAAATTGAGTTGAAAGTAATTGATTGTATTATAACATTTAGCAAATTTATTTCAAATAGAAAAATTAATTATCAATAAACTAAATAAGCATAAGGATTTAATTACTCTATTTTTTCCTTTTTTACATTTATCACTTCATTTATATTATATTTTATCATATTATTCATATTTTTTATTATGATTATACATAGTATATTATTAGTTTTTTGTTTTCAAACATATTTTGAAGCCTTTATATGAGTGTAAATATTCGTCATACGTAGTAAATTTAATTTATTTTTATCACATGAATTGACAGATGAATTATCATTATTTTGAATGATAAAATAAATATTTTTATTTTTTAAACGTAATTATAAATTATCGATTAAATAAATTTATTAAATAAGATATAGTACGTAAATAATTGAATTGAATAGTGAATAATATATCTTCGTATAAGTTAAAATTAATTTATTTATCATATTCATATTAATCATATAATATTTGTTTAATGTATAAAAATATTCATAGACGTTTTTTTGATCAAATTTGTTTTATTTTTACAATTTAAATCTAAATAATTAGTCTTTTAAATGACAAGATTTTCTACGATAAATTATTTTAATTAGTATATATTAATGTTTTATTTTATGTCAGAAAAAATTAAAAATGTATAATATTGGTACTTATTAAGATAAATATATACTTATAAAATTATATAATTTTTTTACACTTTAATGAAAAATGTATATATAGCATTCTATTATTGAAATAAGAGGCGGATTTCATATATTAAATTTAAACATTTCTATAGGAAAAGTATATAGATGTTTGTAAATTTATAATCAATTATTATTTTCAATATGAATTTATTATTTTTATTGTACGTTTATACAGAAGTTTGGTCTAATTTTCATACTGTAAATTTGATTATAATAATAAATCTGGTTTTTTACAAAAAATTTATATTTTGTTTCTATATTATGTATTAGAATAGTCAATAAAAGTTAATATGATGTAATATTTTTCGAAATTAATTTTCATTATAATTTAAGTATATATTATTCAAGAATGTATTGATAAACCAATTAATATACAATACTAACATTTTTTACTTAATTAATGATTACTTTTTATCTTTATAAAATATAACTTACATACTATATTATTTTCATGAATGTACTTTTATAAATAAAAATTTTTTAAGTCATAGAATTTAAATATATATATAGAAATAATTCTTAATACTATACTATTATATATATTATAATATATACGGTATGATGAGTAACAAAAATAGTATAAATATAGTTAAAAAATCAAACTATTTCTTTATATTTTAGTGCAAAAGTTTTTTCTACAATTTTTAATATTCAAAAAATTTATATAATAATTTAAAATACTAGAAAATAAACTTTAATGAAAATATGTAAATATTATGTATATAGTACAAATTCTAAGAATAAAGAACATTTGTTGTCTTTATAGATTATGTTCATTGAACTCTTGAATATAAGCTCGATCTTATAAATATTAATAAAACGTGAAATATACAACGAGATTAAATATTAATTACAAAATATAAAGGAAATAAATATAGATTTTAATTAATCATTAAATATTACTTTTTGTATCTTTTACAAAACAAATTCGTATTTTAAACTATAAGACTTGCATACGAGTATATTGAATACAAATATTAAAAATTACATGTAAAATCGATTATAGGAATATTATTTGTATCGAAGGAAAGAGATTTGTTGATTATCATTTTTAAGTATCGTTAAATCCTACATTCTCACAACGGAAAAAGGGTAAAAGTTAATTTATCAATTATTTATTTACTTCTTTTAGTAATATATACGCATATTCTATGCATATTCTTTATGAATAGTTTTATAAATAAGAATTTATGAATTTAAAAAATTATAAAAAATATCCTGAATTATAAACTTTGCTATAATAAAATATTGTATTTTTCCGCATGAAATATTTACCGCAAGTAAAACGACAAAGAAATAACTTGACATATATAAGATATACCGGATTCTTTAAAAAACAGAAGAAATCACATTTCATACCGAGACGCAAACCAAATTGGCATTTCTTTTATTTACTTAGTACTTGAAAAAACTCTAACAGCAATACTTTAAGCTCCAAAAGAAAGAAAAGCATCTGCTTCTATCCTTACGCTCAAAATTTCACATGCGATTCGAAAGGTTGTCGAAGCATTTCGCGCGCTGAAAATTCTCGTTGAAAATCCAAGACGGATGAAACTGCACTTCGGGGTAGGAGTTCAGTAAGGGAATAAAAAGAGGCTAAAGATAAGAGGGGTACGGCAGTTTCCACGTTTCTTTCTCGTTTCTTCCGCGCTCCTTCATCTTTCTCGTTGGAGGAGGATTGGAAGGGAAGGAGGACTTTAACCGAGCGACCGGCGAGCCGCGGAAAGGCGATTCCTCACCGTCGAAAAGTTTTTTGCCAACTTTGCGTTCCCTGGCCAAGATTTGCCGTGGTTTATCAAACGCGTAGGCAAATGCCACCTGACGGTCCAGAGTGCGGCTTTTGGATTCTCATCTCTCTGGCGTCGGAAGGAGAGTCTTCTGAGGATTTCCGGAGGTCTGAGAGCCCATAGCGGAAATTCGAGGACTATGTTTGCTGGATCAAACTTTCGCAAGAGCAGTGGAAGGAACGAATTGGAATTCCGTTTTAAACCACTCCATTATCTAGACTATTTTTTAAATATTTCATTATTAGAGTTAACATATGATTTTATATTTAATGAATTTTAAAAATATGCAATCGATTTTCTATAATATTTACATGTTAACTATAATTAGCGTTTTCAAGTCAGTTTCGATTATACGCTACATTTGCAAGTATTTGAAAAATCTAATATTTTTTTAAACATTATTACAATTCTTTTATTAGTAATTTAATATGAACGAAATCTTGTATACTCTTAAGTACGTGTTTCCTTAAATTACTCAAACGTATTTATCTCTTATTTTAAGTCTTTTTTTGTGTTGTGTTTATGAAAAGAAGGTATTCATGCATTTTACTAGCGTAAAATAAAAAATAATTTATTTATCATTCAATAATACGAGAAAAGTTGGAGGTGTTACGATATATTATAACTAAATTATTAATATGCAAAAATATCGAACTTAAACCACTTAATGGCTTTGTCATTTGTGAAATTTATATATGTACTTAAGATATTATTCGACGTTACTAATACTGGCAACGTTACCCTATGTTGTATATACAGAAAATTATGAACAGCTCTCTTACTTAAGTTTAGTTTAGTAGTTCGAGCTTCTCAAATAATATAATATCGTCTCTCAACTCTTTTAAACTATTATATATTGTAAATACTTATAAATCAATTTTTAATATAAAGTAAAGTTTAATTTTTCTACCAATATTTTAAATCTAGTTAATGTTTTACAATACATAGAAATAGATAAAATAATGAAAATATGCAATTTTTTAAAATTAAAAATTTAATATTATACATAAAAAATAGATATTTAATAGATACATAAAAATATATTGCATTCGAGTTATAATTAATTTAAGGATTTTCTTGTATGATTCTAAAGCCAAGAGAATTTATTTACATTTTTTAAATAATTGTTTTATAAAAAATTCTATAAACTTTCAGACTGAGTTTAAGTAAAGGCTTCGTGTATTTTTTAAAATGATAAATAGTTTATTTTGGCATTTGCGAAAAATTGTGCATCAAATACTGTAATAAGAAGAAAAGTAAAATCAAGATATTATATGTTAAATAAAGTAAGTAAAAGATTTATTAATTTTTGAATAATTTTTGTGACTGAAGACTAAAAATTTACAATTTTTAGAATTTATCAGTAACTTACACAAATCATATTCCTTAATCGTAAGTTAAAATGTAGGATACATTTTCTAGTTTTTTTACTATGTAATATAATAAGAAAATAACAGTAAAACAGTTCACAGTGTATTAAAAACATAGAAACGCGAGCGCTGTTTCGAATTTGGCTTCGAATCAAGAGTGACGAAAAAAGAAAGTTGGCCAACTGAGAGAAAATATAAATTGAGAATCGAGCAAAGTTCAGATAAAAATTATTAAAAGCACGTATCGGTGTCCCGATAAAAATGCTTCAGGTCGTAAAATAACGTCGACGGCGTGCGGGAAGAATCATCACCCCGAGTTCCAAATACCTAACAAGTACCATAAAAATGTCTGAAAAGCGTACATTCGGAATTTTCAACAGTTGTTCGGGCCGTGAGAGAAGGGTAAAAAGTTGACGGGGCGAGGCGCGAGTGTGAAAGCGTTAAAAAACGTGGAAGACTGCGTCGGTGGAAAAGTCTCATAGCGTTGAAAGTACAGACGCGACGCTCACAGCCAACGCCTTCGCGGTATATTTTGAAAAATCCCTTTAGTTGGTACGACCGGCACGTTCGAGGATTTATATTGGACTGCAGGTTGTGTGCGCGGGCTACTATATATATACAGGACTAGAAACGGGGGCGGCTGACCTCTCGAGGCTAGGATTTCCTCCTTGTGCTCTCCCTGCCCCACTATGCATTTTTACGTCATGCACGATCGATTAAATTTGATCGTTGTCGAAGACTTTTGCGAACAATAATTTACCCTGCGATACCAGTTGTTTATTCTACGTATTTGAATAACACCTTGTCGTCATTAGCGCTGATTAAACGGGTGAGTCGGAGACGCTCTTGGATTCTCTGATTATCTAAACATCGTATTATCTTGCAAAGCTCTTCTGCGGTGATATTTATACGTAAATAAATTTAAAAATCAACAATAACAAATAAGCTTTTCTTCCTGGATGCGATCATTTCAAATTTAATGAGTTTGTAAAGAACGAATCGTATACGCATTGAAATTATAAGTCATGTTTGTGCAGAGTAAAAGTTTATGTATTGCAAAATTTTAGAGGTGTAAATTGGTTGCGGAACTTTAATACAAATATAATATGAAATCTTTTTACTAAAATTTGAGAAATACATATACTTTTATATTTTCAAAATTAATTCAAAACTTTAAGTTTTCGAAATTAATTGAAACTTAATGTGAAAAGCAATAATATCCAATAACCTCGACCAAAAGAAATTTAAATATTCGTGATCTTAGGTTACGAATGAAGTAAATTTAAGAGCTACATGCACTAACTTTGAAATTAAAATCACTTCGAATTTTCTATATTTAAAAATTACATTTTCTAAATAATTTTACGAAAAATAATGCCATTTTTCATTTCTCTGTAATAACTTTTTATAATATCTACTTATAAAATATGTTACCTACAGCAACTTTTTCAGGCAATTTGAGATCTTATTTGAACAAATCTATAGTTTTGAAATAAGGTATTGCTAAATAATTCATAGAATCATTAAAAGTAATAGTATATTATAAATTAAAAATTAGATTCTAAATTTAAATATAAATTATACAGGATGCTGCTCGATTTATTCAAATAATATGTAAAGCTAAATTCATAAAATTTATACACTCGCGTTATCTTTAAGAAATAAATACCTTCACGCTTAATTGACACCATAAATGATTTTTTTCTCATTATCGTGACTTTTTTGACGATCTTTTCAGAAATTTGATTATCAATTATTGAATCGTGGAATTTTTTAGTACTCTTATAGAAATATTTTATTTTTCCTTTTTAAAATATGTAATGGTTAATCCAAATTAGCGATCTAACTTTTATTCTTCCCACGAATGAAATATAATAATTCGATGTAAAGAAAGTGATACATTGCACAAAATTTGAAAAATTGGTTTTCATCAAAAATTTTTTGTAAAAACTGCATGATTTTAGCAATATTGATTAATTTATTTTTTAAAATTAACTAAGGTAATAATGTGTAGACTAAAGCACATAGGTCAAACGAGGAATCGATATACCCGTCGATCTAGCTTTCTTTCTTTTTTTTCTTTTATTTATAACTTCGATCAATGGAAGCTTTTTTGCTCATTTATTACATTTCCGAAGTCATTAATTGCATCTATTAATATAAGTAATATAGGTACAAGTCAGCTTTTTCTTTACTCATCGAGTTGTTACAATTAATTATCCTGGAATCGAGCCGATTGGCAAAATTATATCGGTTTCTTTCTATTTTGTATGTAGTTATTTATTTTCGCAATTATCAATGAATGTTTATTCTTCGTTCATCTTTATTTTTTTATTGTTACCTTCATTTACTTCTTTTGTCTTATACTATCATTATTCGTTGTTAAATTACTATTTCTTTCGTTAGTCCGTTGTTTATCATTTTTTTTCTTTTTTTATGTTATTCATTGACCTTGTATATTTTTATTCATGAGATAAAAAATGTAACGATTAATTAGTTTTATTTATGTAATAAATTTGTGAAAAATATAAGCTATTTTATTTATAAATAATTATTTTAATAAAATTTGTTAATCATGTAAATAATTAAAAACATAATTTTTAGAGGCTTGTACTTTTATATAACTATAGAGATATTATTTATATTGATATTAATTTTTTTATAATAAAATTGATTTAATAAAATTCATAATTTTGGATATATTTTAATCAAAGGATGAATTTTTTTGCAATAGAGTTAGCATAGAATTAATGGAAAAAATATTAAAATAATTATTTTGAGTTTATACGTAAAAGTGTTTGTTTATACATATTTACATTTAATCACCTTATGTATGCATTATTGTTCATAGCATCTTAACATTAATATCTAATATTTTAAGAAATATTTATATATGAATAAAAATTTTTTTTTAATTAATGTGTATATTATATTTATGTTTTTAAAATTTGTATTATATTATTTATTACGGAGTGGTAATTTAATATTCAAGATAAAAAAAATTTATGTTTCTTCGCTAAATTGTGAACTTGAATAAATTTTAATTTTTACACTGACTCGTAACGATAAGCAAGTAAGATATATTTTTTAACATTTAAGATTTTATTTTAAATTTGATGTAATTGTAGACAAATTATTGTTATAAAATGATTATAAGAATAATATCTAAATATTATTTATAATAATACGAGTATCAGCAGAAGAACTAATCTGTTTAAAAATGATGACTTGGAGGCATTCTTCATTTCCCTCGCCTACGTTCTATACATTCGAGTGCTCATGCGATTACGAGATTTTATCACGCGCGCTTCTGTGTTCAGCACATTATATATATAAATAACGCTTTTCGTCCTTTACATGCATATGCGTTCGCGAGTGCATAGTGTGCATCGGAAAATTTAATAAAATGGAGGGAATTAAAAAAAAACCGAAGCTCACTGGCATGAACACTGGGAAAATAACAGGTAACGCGTGTTGTACGCGCAGTTAGTATAACAAAGAATAATAAAATAAAAAAATGAAAATAGATGCGCATGTGCTCAGTGCTTTTGCTGCAAGTGAGCGAGGCAGAAGATTTCTTTTCAGTCGAGTGACAGGGTGTACGTGAAAAAAACGATTTTTCAAATCGTTTTTTCCCTGGAACATTCATAATTCAGATTTTTTTTAAAGAGTTTGATTTATACATGTATGATGATCGAGCATAAAAGATTTTTCGAATAAGAGTGTTTCGCAATAATTAATAAGTTATTTCTTTAATAATTTTAGTTTAACTTAGGAAGTTTCAATTAGGAAATATATTGAAGAAAAATTCTATAAATTATATCGAGAATGCGATGACAGCTTCTTGTTATAAAGAATGAGGTTTTAATTTATATAACTACTGCTGATATTAATATAACGTTATATGATTAACATAACACTTATATAAATTGAAATTTAATATATGAATTTTTAGACTTTTTCATATAGATAAATATAGATACTATGAAAATTTATGAAATGTTTTTATATCTATTTTTTTAAATTTACGAATGATATTCGAGACAAATAATCGTAGAATAAAAAGTTTTAAAGCTTATTATATATAATTCAGATATTAATGTGCAAATGTCAAAGAAAAAAATTCAAATTACATCATTTTCACAATATTATTTTAAAATTTGAAACTTCTCTAGGAATGTGGATAAAAGTTGAATCAAAGAGTCAATTATCCATTTATTTTTTATTATTTTCGAATTCACATTAATGATTAGTCTAAATCGTATTTACCATAAACTTATGAGTACTCTTTATTAAGGATATAGTACTGAAAGCTTATAAATTATTAATTAAGTATTAATTAACGTATTTAAATAAAAAAATGTGTGTTTTAATACGAATACAAAATCTTTTTAAAGAATATAAATGATAAAAATAAATGTCGTAATAATATTAAGTTAAAGCACATAAATGTAGAAAATAAATATTGAATATTGTACTTTATAATTTTCCATGTCCTTATAAGGCTATATAATTTACTTCTACGTAATAACGTTTATTTCTAAATTAATTTCTAATAAATTTTTAAATAAACATGTATTTTTAAACATTAAAATTTTTAGTTAAAACGTATTTTTTTTAATTCATTTTAGAACCAATCGGAATCCATTCAATTCAAAAAAATTCTTTCAAGAAATATATTCAAATAATGTTTAAAAATATTTTTTATTATTAACAAAAAATTACCCTTGGTCATTCATAAAAATTAATATTTACATATATAAATTATTATTATTTATATATATCATCCAATCTGAATTAAAAATAAACTAAAATTTAAGATATGATATTAAGATCTACAAGTTTAGTATGCATAAAATCGAGTTTCATGCATGTAAAATTGTTTGGGCTATTATAACGTAACGAAGACAAGGTATCTTTAGTCTCTAGTCACGTTTTTAACTTCTTTTGCTTTATAACGTTTCTGCTATGTACGTGCAACGGATGAAGCGACGAATAGTGGCATCGAGGAAGCGAACAAGAATGGAACTCAATTGCTGGATTTCGCCTAAGCACGTGAGTATAAAAACGGGCCTCTCAGAGCTCTAAGAGAGCAGATTCTATAAGAAACTACTATAGCCGAAGAAAAAGAGGCCGAAATGTCTCATTATCGTCGACTCTGCAGATATAGGCCCAGAGACCACCGGATAATTCTTCTTTTCTCGACTTGGATCACCTCGTCAGTCTAGTTTATGTGCTGGAAAAGCTTAAATTCGATACTGCTATCTTTTTGTAGCATTTTATAAATTTGTTTCCGGAGTGACCGTCAAAGATCTACCGATTATCATCGACGGATTGTTTTATTCTATCGGAAACCTAATATTCACCGTTACATCTTAATCTCTAGAACTCGCAAATAAGGAGAAAATAAAAGGATGGGAGAAATTGCCATTGTAAGGATTTATGGTTGGAGAATTTAAGATACGAATATTAAATATTTTTTTAAATTAAGCGAATAAGTTGTGCCAGTTTAAATATTTTAAGTTAAATTGTTTTATACTATTTATCTATTTAGAAAAAATGCAAAATTACTTAAACAGTAGGAATAAAATATTATTAAGAAGAAATATTTGAACTCTTAGAGGTCAAAGAAAAATAAAGACAGTACTCTAGTATCATAATATCATGCCTATTATGCAAATATAATTTAATTTATTTCATTTATTAACGTTTATTTATTGAACACAATAAATACAATATTTGTACAATATATTGCTTTTTTCAATCAGAATAAACAAGATACATATAATAAGTACTAATGACTGATATGCTGATAATATACAGCGATCGCTGTCTTCTAGATTATTAGTTTTATATATTTTTTAATTAAGATTTTTTTTGTAAATAAATTATTTTTATAAAATTTAAAAAATTTATATTTAAATACAGAAAATTGGTAATATAAAGAAGCTATACATTTGATTTTTTTATGATTTTTGTGTATATGTATGTGAGAGTAGAAAAGGGAACTCGCGGGAATGTTGTAATAAACTTGGTAAATTAGAAGTTTATATTTATTTACATTTTCATTTATTCAATTATTAAAATTTTAATCATTTTAAGGATTAATTACAGTGATTTAATTTTGTGTTTTGTTTTTATTAGTATAACTATATATTAATTTCTGTGTGTGTATATGTCTATTTACTCGGGAATTTTTTTTTATATCAATTTTATTATATAATTATGTTAGCCATCAATATTTTCCGTATTTTTTCAGTGCTTCTCTTGTTTGTTTCTTTGTGATATATCCGTATTGTATCTCCATAACAGGTTATTATATTTGTTATTTAAATTTACTTCGTAAGTTATTTTTGTATTAAATTTTTTTCTATTAATATGACATAGAATTGAAATTTTTTTTTATCTTGTAGGTATTGTTTATTATTTAGAAATGTTAATGTTTCTGGAAGGATAAAACCTGTATTAAACATTTTGTGGAATATTTTGGAATTGAGTATTTGGTGTGTAATTTTGCGTAATGATTCTATTTAATTTTAATACATGACAATCTATATTTTATGTAATATTTTATGTAAATTTGCTTTGTTGTATAATATTTCTTTTTCTACATATTTTTTATAAGAGTTTACTTCAGTCCTGTATAAACTAAGGCAGGCTCTTATACATTTTCTTACGAATATTCATATTTTTTTCATTTGATGTGCCATTATATTGTACCAGATTGGACAATCGTATGCTAGGATTGGTCTGATAAGTTCTTGGTAACAGAATAATTTTATTATACCGTTAAAGTGCTATGAATAAAATAATTTTCTGTATCGATAAAATGCTATTATTGCTTTTCCACTTAAATTTTTCTGTGATAATTATATTTTAATTTTGTATCTAAATGTAATCCTAAACATTTGACTATTTGTTTATGAGGAATAACCTGTTTCTTGATTTTTTATACATCACATATTTATAAATTAGATAGTTATGCATTGTATATATTATAAGTATTTTATATTTTAGACTGTAACGTACAAAATAAAATATATGAAAATAGAGACGTACAGAATCATACACGTATTATACATTAAATATTTTAATTATACATATATACGTAACTAATGATTTAATACAAATATTCGTAATAAAGTAAAAACTATACTGCATATTATAATATATTTTTTATCTTTTCAACATTGAACACATAGAAAGAAAAGCATTTTACATGAATTTTTTATTGACATTTTTATTTCAAACAGTTTTAAATTGTATTTATCTATAATTATTAAACTTTTTGACTAAAAATAATTATGTATTTAATTATTTACATTTACTTAAAATAATTTGTATTTTATAAAATTTTTTATTATGATTATTATGAAAATTAGAAATTCAATCAATACTATTGACCAAATTCGAAAAATAAGATGAACAGTTACTCAAAAAGAAAATCATAATACAATAATCTGAAAATGTTATTGAAGGTTATTACACGTAAAACTCAAATACGTTTAATTCTGCATTTTTATCGGCATGTTTATTTATGAAAACATAAGAGAAATAGAGAACGCAAATCATAATAAAAATGATGAAAATAGAAAAAAGTATGAAAAAGCAGCTAGTATGCATAAATGGAAACAATTCTTTTCTTCTTCTCGTATAATTTTGATGTTAATGTTACGATATTACTCTCTTTTGTCTATTATTCGTAAATCATTTATTTAGGTAAATGCAAAAAGTACTTACTGCGTTCTTTATAGCAATTACTTGTTCTTTTCTTTTTTATTTCTCTTTACTCTTTTTTTCTTCCTCCCTTATTTTTTTATTACCTTCTTCTGGTGCAAATCTATTTTCTTCTTGGTATTGCACAAGCAGTAATCGAATCACTCAATTCATTAAAGGAATAAATGCGGATTCGCGTCAATTGTGAATCAATCGTGTTATTCATTGAAAACGTTACATAGAAAATACTTTTTTCAAATATAAACGTAAAATTAGATTTTGTATAATATTTTGTGATCGATATATTTTTTATATAACAGATTATACTAACTTTGTTACGAATTTTTTAAGTACATCAATAGAAAAGCAAATGATTCCGAAATAAATAATATATGTTTAAATTTAATTGATTTTTATATGATACAATTAGATTGAACAAACTTACAGATTTTGATTGCATATATTATATAAAAATTTTGTGGAAAAAAGAACAAAATGTAATAAAAAAATATAATTTACTTTAAGTGTAGCTCAACAGCATTCATCACAGAGTTTACAAAATTATAATGTATATATAAAATTATAACTTATCGATGCATCAAATAAATACTGTAAGCATAAACACTCATACGTAACGTATACTTGTAATTCAGAGAACTTTCAAACTTAATTTCAGATTAGGGACGTAGTGCATAGACTCACGAATGCTCTTAGCTATCGCTGCAGAAAAACGGGTGAAATACGCTCGAAAAAATAAGAGAAAATTCGTTGACACTTTTCTGATGCCTCATAAGCTGCAAATAAGTCGTGCGAGCAAAATTTTTCAAAGAAAATAGGAATAGTGGCGTAGATGAAATTTTTTATTTAATAATAAATGTGGAAGAATTAAAGCTCGTAATTTTTAATTGTAAAGTTTGTTTGTGAAGGTTTTAAATAAATAACTATGTAAAAATATTTTAAATTATATTATCATGGAAAAGTTATAAAACGTATAATCGCAATTCATATATAAATTTTTTTTGTGCGTTTAAAAAATATTCGTATTTTAATTTAAATGTATATGGCATATAAACGTTTTAAAACTATAAATAGCCAAAAAATTTTATTTAATATAATTATTTTATCGTATTAATCTTAAATGAATAATTTTTTTAATCTATTACAAGTAAAAATTACAAATATCAAAAATTGGCGTCGTGAAAATTAATTAATACTTATATATAAACCGATTTTTACAGAAATCGGAAGTTAAGAGAAAGTACATAACCGAATTTATTTTTTTTAAATATATCCGTGTATATGATATGTCGAGTAACGCAGTAGTGTTCCATGTGCCGAGTTATGAAAACAGAGTAGATCTCAGCACGTGACTTCACATGCGAATCGAAAATGTAAACTACAATTCGGTTTTTTGCCGTTTTACCATTTTAACGTATTTATGAATTATCTGTAGTATATAAACTTCTTAGGCGCATACTTAAAACGTTTAATATATATGTTGTATGTGCAATCATGGAAGAAAATAAAATATTCATTTCTTAATATGTTCTAACAAACTTACGTAAATATATACATTCGATCAAATATTGAATCTTATATGCGCCAAAAAACAGAAGTAATTAAGAAATCAAATATCTTCTAACCGATCAATTAATTATATAAAAAAAATTAGATTTTTACAAAACAAGAAAAATAAAAATAAGAAAATTATAAAATATCGAATAAATTTTGTTATTTGTATAGAATAATTTTTATTTAATTACGCAAGCTTTAATATATGAAATATTAAATTATAAAGAACTGTAAATAATTCGAAGTTAACTAAATCTGAATAATCTTAAATTCAAATCAATGTTAAAAACGCAAAATTCATCATAATCAAAAGTATTATTTTATTTTTGATACCTACTTAAAATTTAATAAGATTATTCGAATGAAGTAAATAATGGACAAAACTGGGATTTATCCGATCGTAGTTCGCACATTACTAACTTTTCAAATGCACAAGCAACTCTCATTATAAAATTTTTGCTTTAAAAAGTGACTTTGTTGAGAATAAAATAAAAAGAAATGCTTTAAGTCAATACATTTTTCGAGATTTCTCGATAAATTTTTAACGGGTGAGTAAACTAGAGAACCATTGAAGAAGCTCGGGAGCAACACTCGGTGCGCGTGGGCGACGAACTAGACTCACGTACACTTCAAAAAAGTACAAACAGGATGTTCTCCGCGCGTAAACTTTACCATCTCTCTTCTTCCTTCACTCCTCACTCACTCTTTCTCTCGTCTCGCGAGCAAAAGCGCGTCGTTCAAAACTTTGAATGACTTGTTGGGGTAATGCTGAATGTCGATACGTGTTTTTGCCGAGACTCCATGCGAGCTGTTATCCTTGAGTCAACTCACTCGGGACCAGAAGCAAGATTATGTGCTTGTGCGGAAGTGAAATAGAAAGAGAAGGGAAAAAAGATGGGTTAATCGAACATGAAGATAATTTTGCCACTTTTAACAAGAATGCCTTAGCTTTTGCTTTACAATATGGTTTATGTTTTATTATGATTATACGGAATTTCATTCGATTTTTTAACTTTTTGATAATATTGCTAATATTTTTATTTTCTTTGAATTTGCTTGAATTCAATAGCGCGCGCACTTGTATTAGATTCGAACAAAATATTTCGTAACAGTATAGTTAATCCTTTCAATTACAGTTTTTATTTATTTACACTTAATACATCACCAGATTATGAATAAAACAAAATCTAATTTTCTTTATTTTTATATATGTATGGAGTAAACATATGTAAACACGCATTAAATTTTTGTATTTCACAATATATGTATAAAAGTTATACGGTATATACTTAATATTATAAACTATTTTTTATCAAATAAATAGAAGTTTGTGAGAATACATCCGGCAACTAATAGTATCATAAATATATTACTTCGTAATATAATTTTTTTTAAGTTGCTTAAGTATTTTGTAAAATAAATATGCAATGTACTATATATATAGCTCACTAAATTTTCAAATATAAAGTATAAAATGAAATTACAATATAATAATACGAATAAAATATTTCATTCGTTTCTTATTTTAAAATTTTACTACACCGGATGACACAGTTTTACTTAATTCTGCACGATTAAACTTGTCATATAAAAGTCATCACCAACAATGATAATACTATACTGAAACTAGATTATTTTATTTGCTACAGTCACTTCAAAATATTTTAATGACTTATTTAATAATATAAAATAATTTATTTTAATTATATTAATGTACGTAGTTAATAAAATTCTAAAAATTAACCTTTTCGAGGTAGTTTTTACAAAACCAAGAATTGTAAATTTTCTTTCCACTTTACATTGATTTAATTATTATTACTTTTTTTTACTGTGATGTCATACATATCCTGCTTACGAAATACTCGTAATATCTGCTTTTTTGTTTGCATTTGAATAATGGAAGCTGTAGTGATATGATTCTGTATGTGAAGTGGTGCGAGAGTCTCACTGATTGTGTATTATAACTGTATATTACACCTGTATATATATATGTACTATTGAAATTGTGATACAAAATCATGAATATACTTTTCAATTCTGACGAGATAAAATTTGACTAAATAACTTCAAATATTAAAAATTTTTTACTTCTTATTATCCTCTTACGATAATTTTCACAATAATTTTTGCAAAAGTAAAAAATCGAATTATAAAATGTCAATTGCTGCAGTTGATCACTTTTTAGTCCTTTATTTATTTGTTTATGATTATATGGTTAGAAATTTCTCTTAAAACTTTTTACTTTACATTGGTTTTGATTTTTAATTCTTTTTAAATTGATATTTAGTGAAAAAAATTTTTTAAATTATATGTTTCTAAAAATATATATTATTTTAAAAAATAGTGATGTATTATATAATTTATATAGATTTTCCATACATTTTTATTCATATTCAAATAATGATTTACGATTGATAGATTTCAGTTATTTTAATTTGTTATACAAATAAATATTTATCATTCTTTTAATAGAATAAAGCAATGTATTTATATACGATATATATTTTTTGATTTTATAAGTGAACAAAATGTAGCATTAATAAAAAATTTTTTAAATTAAAAAAGGTTTCAGTTATAATAATTTTGTATGGATAATAAATATCTAATAAAATTGATAATAATTATAAAATTTTATTTTAAGTAAAATTAGTTAAAGTTCTCAGTAATTCATATAAAGTTACATATTCACTTCAAATACAAAATAATTAACGGAAAATAAATCAGAAAATTATAAATAAACAATAAAATTTTAATAAATTTTTTTAAAATTATTAAAAAATGAAATAATATTGTTAAAAATATTTTATTATACAGTGATATTAATAAATTTCATTATTGCGTAAAACGTCTTGATTGAATCCGCATAAATAAAATTCATCTGTTAAAGCATTCAAATAAATTATTAGTAAATATTAGTAGTATAAAAATTAGTTGAAAATTAAATATACTTATAACGTAAATTCAAAAATGAAGAATTTGAAAAAATTTTTTTAATTAATACTTTATATATAATTGTAATAAGTTATTTTTAAATTATTATGTTTCTAAACATAATAAAATTTTGCTATCCAAATTTTAAAGTTATCAAAAATCAATGTTAGATTTATAAGTGTATTTCATATATAATCTAGTAATTATATATAATGTGATATCTAATAATATAAAAATTTATTAGAAAAAATTATTAGCAACTTCAAAATATAAATTAAAGAAATAATAAGTACATATTTAAACAATGAAATATTATAAAATATAAAACATTTTATTCTCGTTTAGCTTTATATAATCTTAGATAAAATATAATTTAATCTAATATATTATTTAAACAGCTATTTTATAATATAAAAAGATTTTTAAATAAAATTTTCTTTAATATTTTAAAATAAAAATATTTTATTTAGAATAAATCAATTTAATTGAGTAATATTAATTACTTTTCTAATTATTATTATTATATATTAAAAAATATCTATTTATATTGCATATAATATTAAATTTATAAAAAATTGTTAGCCGTACTTATAAATCAGATATTATTTTTAATATTATATATTCTAGTATTTATATATATGGAAATATTAAATATGTAAATATAAAAAAAAATTATATAACATTACCAGAGTAAAAAATTTATATATTTTTAGTTTTCTAACTTAAACGTAATTTCATTTTTGTTTACCTAAAATTAGGTAAATATTATAATTAAAGATCAAAGTAATTCCATACATATTGACTTGAAATAAAATAAATATCTACAAGAGTTGAAGTATTAGAATTTTTTTATATCATTCACTGTAACCTATATTAATGAAATGAGCTTTTAGAGTAGTATTAGATATAGTAGAACGATCATTATAATGTATCTTTTCAGGTACTATGATCAATTTTGTATTTAAATAAAAATGTCTTTCTTTTAAATTTATTAATAATAAAATTAATTAAATAAATGTTTTTGTTGTATTAATTATTTTTTAATAAGATATTTTTAATGTACAACTTATAAAATCAAAATGTTTTAATACATATAATATAGCTAATTTATGTCAAACAATTAAAATATTATAAGTTTATAAATAAAATTTTCCAAAACAATATATAATATTTGTTTATTATATATTTATAAATGATTATATATTTAATGAATGAACGAGAATCAGATTTACTAATTTTAAATAACTCTGGATTTTCTATTAATATATTAAACAAAAATTATTGATATAATTATATTTATTATACATAATATAACAATTATAAAAGAATGTTATAAATAAGATAATGTAGTACACAGTTTTTATGAATTTCTTATGTTTAAATAAATATGAATCTGTTTTTATTTATGATAAAATAAAAAATTTGTTCATAAATATTTAATTTTTAAATTACTACAGCTGCAAACTTTGAATAAGCGATAAGTAATTATATCTATAATTCATATATCTTATATCTTAAAGATTTATTTATGTTAATGTATACTTTTAGCGGATTTTGTATTTTTTAACTTAATCTCATCTTAACCATATTATGTCAACAGCTCCTACTCGTCTTGGCTCACTAGTAGAATATTCCTTCTTGTTTATTTTACACGGTAACACAATTAATCACAAAATTCCAGCGCACAAATTGTATAGGAGTATCTATAACAAAGTACCTAACATAGTGGAATTATCCATAACAAATAGTTCCTTGGGTAGGGAGATTCCTTTTAATTGTATAAACGAGTCAAATTTATAATTACGGAGCAGATATCATTACGGTAAAAGCCAAAGATAACAATCGCCGTGGCAAGACTGCTATCTTCTTCCCCATACTCGAAAATAATAGTCATATTTCAAACTTCCATCATTTATCTCACTTATGCACTGAACACTATTCGAGATAAGAGTTATATATTATAATATATATGCATATTTAGATATTAGATGTATACTTAAATTGCGTAATGTTTATATATTAATAATGAAGAAAAGAGTATTGTAATTTAAGAAAAGAGAGTTACTTGTGCTTTAGTCATTAAATCAATCGATCTATTTATTTTGGAAAATAAATTTTCTTAACTACATATATATACATCTATTGTGACTTATTTCATAAAATATAAAATGATCGAGAAATTTATAATGTAAACTAATTTTTGTTTGTGTATTACATTTTTATATCTAAATATATATACACACACGCGAATTCTAAACTTTTTTATGTACCTTACACTTTGTTATGTAGATTCTTATTTTAAATAGAAATTCTACTACTAAAGTTCATACACACAGAATTATATATGATTTTCTGAATAAATATAAGAAATTTTATTTTATTCTTGTTTTAAAGTGAATTTGAACCTTTTATTATAATTCAAATAAATTCAGAAAAAACAATCAAATTTGAATAAAAAATATACTTGCTATATTCACATTTAACATAAAATTTGTTATTTAAAAAAAATAATTTGTAATATTTGTTAAAAGATTTGTAATTAAAGAAAATTCGATTGACAAAAGAATATAAGAAAGAAAATATAATTCGAACAAGGAAAAATATGTAATAACCAAAATTATTTTAATTTTGTCCATCGTTTGAAATTTAAAATTATAATATATACTAAAAATTTTCGACAAATAGTTTTTTATTTATTTAAAGTTTCAATTTTAATTCAATTAAAAAATATATTAAATTAATAATAAATATTTAAAATAACGCTCATTTAATATAACCAAAACAATACGTGCTTAGAAAAATTTGTATTTTTCGTCTATTTCTTGATGAAAAAATTAAAAATATATCTTTAAAATAAATAAACATTTCACAATTTCCAGTGGAATATTGTTGAATTCAACTTAAACGTGGTTTAATAAGCACGTAGAAAGTGTTTTATAAATATTACAAAATTAGACGTGAGTTTGAAAAAAAGTCTAAGTCTTAGAGAAAGGGCGCAACCTTCTTTTAGAAAAGTAAAAAAGATTAGAAAGAAAGAGAGCTGGCAGAAAAGTAAGAAAAAAAGAATGAACGAGGTGAAGGTTGAATTACGCTTGCTGTGGTTATCTTGGTCAGTGACAAGAATTGTCATAAATTTCTCATGACGAAAAGGGATTTTATTCGGTTCACAAACGAGTGCAGTATGGATGCAACCCCATGCAAAACCAGCTCTGTTTTACGCAAGCAGTCGCGAGTGGTATCCAAGTACTTTGTCTCTGGCTACGTATTTAGTTGGAGAAATACACCGTCCTTTTTTTCTTAACGCTAAAAGCATCGTAAATGATGCCTTTTTGTTTTTCATATCTTGTTTCAGATTGAATCTGTTATTTATTTACGACACGATTTATAAGAAATGTAATTATGTTTCAGTTTTACAGTATATATTAGCACTTTCAATAAATTTTAAATAAAAAATTTAAGCTATTAATTACGATTTATTTATATGTAAATTATTTTTATTTATAATCATTGGTTTAATATCAAATCATTGTTTTCTTTGTTCACAAGAAAAAATGCTGTTTAAATTTTATTATAGATGTACTTAATCAGAATACTATTTCATTTATATTATTACGTTCCAATGTAGAAAAACTAATTAATAAAAACATTAATGAACAAAATTTATATATTTATTATATATAAATAATGATATTTTTCTTATGTTTAATAAGAATGAAATATATATTTAATAATTCGATTTTTTTAATCATTCGCAAAGTAGCAATATTCTACATATATTATATACTATGGAAATATTAATTAATATTTAATTTTTCCTATATAATTCATATAATTTAAAAGCTGAAATATTAATAAAAAATATGCATATAGATTATTTACATTGTGTGGTTTTTTATAATAATTATATACACTTTTAAACATTTATTTGAATTAAATAATGTAGGAAATTTCAGAAATAAATTTAATTATATTATCCATACAAAAAAATGTAAAAGATTCTTTTTTATTTTACAATTACCATTTAAAATTTTTAATATATAGTTGCAAAAGTTCGCACAGGTACATTTAAAATATTTAAACTAAAATGAATTCAAAATATGCGTTCCAAAAAATTGTTCGATCAAGTTGAATTCATCTATCAGGATCAAAGGAAAATTTTAATTCAGAAAATAAAAATTTAGGAATTAAAAACTAGAAAAATCACATTCTTGATTGCCACACTTTCAATGGTAGCATTTCATCTTAATTTTGGAAGTCTGGAGTTTCGTGTTTTGATTGTTTCATATGGAATAGAACCATAGGACTGCAAACTATAACTGTTGATTTCGTTGCCTTTGAACGGATATGGCTGGATAGTCTCTAGAGGGGAGGCTACATATTTTTGGTTACATTACCTAAGTTAGGCAGAAAATCTTTGAAGTTCGTGTGTCGTGGAATATTACACTATTTTCTACAATCCGATAGATACTCTTTCATTTATCTTTTTTCTATTCTCATTTTCATACTGAAACTCATTCTTCGAAGTATGGAATATTGCAAGGATCATACAAGAAACACATTTTTTCAAGTTACCTTTATCGTAAAAATGACAAACTTGATGTTTAATTTATACAAGCAGTGTATTAGTAATATTTTGTACAGACAATACATGTATATTCTCGAGACTTACTAAAAGTTGAATCTAATTAAACGTAGTTCAAACTATTAGTAGAAAATTTAACTTGACTCGTTTCATATTTATCATAGAATAATTTAGTTGTAACAAACAGTTTAAAATAGTTTCATAAAGTACCGTAATTATATTTCTTATGGATTCAAACTAATATTTAAAAAAAATTTCTACTTTTATTTAAAATAACATAATTTAATAAATGAATAAGAATTTCTTTTATACATTTAATTGAAAAATAAAGTACGTGCATCTGTTCTTTATTTTATATCTAGTATATTATTATTTAAAATAAACATACAAATCAAGAAAGCTTATAAGACTATTATTGAAATTTTTTTTTTATAAAAAAGTAGTATTTTAATAAAAATCTTTTAATTACATTATATTATTATGATAAAATATAGAAAATTGAATATTCCTTATTCAATTTAATGAATTTTTCTATTAATTATTTGTTTTAAGAAAAACTTCAGAATTTTCTACTGTTTGTTTCTTAAAAAAATACAAGAATTGAGATTATTGAAAAAATTGTATGAAATAAATGTAAAGTCATAAATTGATGAGACTATCTGATAATATTAAATAAAAGAAGAATTTTTATCGGAAAATATCTTGTAAGAAAGTATTTTTAAAATGAATAAAATTCTTATGTGAATAAGGATTTTATAAACGAGTGATCAAAATTTTGAAAAGAATGAAGTTACAAAAAACGTAAGATTTTTTTGATCGAAAAATTTTATTTATGATTTACTTATTAAAATATAAAATATTTTTATTACAAAATATGTATTTACACTGTTTTAAAAAATATATAAATTTGCAGTATATGAGAATATTGAGATAAAATGTTTAAATCATATATTATCTGTGGTTTTTTGATTAACGAAAGATTTAAAATTTCGGTTTAAAATAAATACTTGATCTATAAATTTATATATTTAAATATGATACAGAACTTTTTATAATTTCACTTAATTTAATATTATTAATAGATGTGCCGACTAGATAGCTAACCAAAAAATTTATATTTCATTCATCGATTTTGGGAGCATTTCTAGTTTGAAGGTTGGCCAAGTTCTTGATCGCAAATCGAAAGTTTTTATACCTTGAGATACACTTTACTCTCTTCTTTCCTATTTCATTTCTTTTTCATAATTTATTTCAACCTCTATTTAATCAATAGTAATTGAACAGTCTCGATAGCACTTTAATCAAAATTCAAAGTCAATTAGAAAAATGGCATGATTAATATGCATCTTTCTTGCATGATAAAGTGAGTAAACGTTTTAATCAGCTCTTAAACAAAGAATTTAAGTTTTAAAATGAAATCCAAGTTTTAAGGAAAGAAATATTATTGATAATGATGTCTGAAAAAGATATATCATTTCTGTAGCCATTTATTGTAATGGAATTTCATGTTAATCATATAATTTAAAAAAAGTAATTTTGCAATCAATTGCTATTGCAATACCATCTAATAATTAAAAATGAAATAAGAAGTTGGTATAATTATTATATATAACAGGTATATGGTCACTAAATAATTAATCAGTTAATCCTTATTCAATTTATCTGTAAATTATTCGATGAAGAAAATTTATTAATACATTTTAATTATGTGTAAAATAAGAATATTATGATATATAGTTTATTATTATTTTTAGATATTAGAATAATTGTGTTGTAATATAAGTAATAATTTTCCGAAAGGTTAATAAATTGTACATGAATCATAAAGTAATGTAGTGATTATTTAATATTTAGAAACTGGGATCACTATCTATCAATTTCCAATGAAAATACTATGTTAATTATTTGATTGAAATTAATATAAAATTACAAAGTTATATTTTTACATATAAGTATTAAACTGGTATTTTTAGTTCATTAAGTTAATTATCTAAATATTTATAAGATTTTACTAAAACTTAATTCAATATTTAAATATGCATATATTCACAATTATAGAATGTAATTAGATACTGAGTCTTTCTCTAAAATTAAAATAGAGAAATACATGAAATATAATATCAATGAAAGATAATGTTACTCTGTGTATATCTTCAAATACTTAAAAATACTATATATTGAATTAGGAATAATTATAAAATATTAGTAAATTCAGTTTAAATATTCCTAAAAAATATATATATATAAATATATCATAAAATTTATAAACTTATAAATCAAGTAGTAATTTTTATTATTAAATAAATATTCACTCTATTAAAATAAAAATATTTATTATTTTATCACTTCTTTTCTGGATAAAATAAACTGAAATTTTTCAGTTAATAAAATTATTTTATTATATATTTTAGTTTATTATGTAAACTGAATATATTTTATAGTATATAGTCGATTCATTATAATAATGTAGAATCATGCAAAAAATATTACACACAGACATTGAATATTATCTTATTAATAATTAAGGTATTTCGTATTCCAATAATTGAAAATAATTAAAAATTACATACTTTTTATTAGGAAATAGAAGAGAATGTTATCGTAAATGTTGTTTAATAACTAAAAATAATAAAAATCAGAAGATGTACACCTTTACTTCTGAAGTTTGAGGGTAGGGAAATTGAAGACCAAAATTCGCGGAAAAGATTATCTGTAGATATTTGGTTGTCCTTTATAAACTGAAGAATCACGTATTCGTTCTTAAACTTCTCACTTCAGAGATATAGGGATTCTGTTGGTGAGTGTTCTGGAAAAAATGACGAGAGAAAGAAGTCATTTCTTTGTATTGGAAAAAGTTCGTCACTAGTATCTTCTAGAAGTTCCTGGATATGATTCAAAGCTTTTGCAGTTTTTGATAACCTCTTTCAACTAAAATCATTAATAACTCCAAAGTTTATGTTCATCTTAATAAGAGTACAGCATCTTTAGTTTTTTAAAACTAATATATTCATTTTTTTTGGCTATTTTAAGTTTATAATTCATCTATTAAATTAGTAAAATAAAATTATGAATTAGTTCACTTTCTAGTAAACTTTTCATTTATTAATAATAAAACATTTATTTGTATTATTAACAAATTTTTTCTACTTATGTATCAATAAGAAATGCATAACATGCAATATAATTTGTATTATTAATGTAGTTATAAAATAATTTTAATTCCTTTTATGCATATAATTTAATTTCTATATTATATCTGAAAATTCTTTTAGTATATTAAAACTTTTTTTATATTAATAAAAATACTCGTAAATTATTATTTATAAATAATAATTCATATTCAAATTTTATGGTATTAAAAAAAGATTTAATCTATAATTTGGTATCCCTTTTTTTAATATACTGACGTGCTGCCTTCATTCATGGAAATTCAAATTTTCATTTTGGTTGAATTCTTGATCAAAGTTAAGTATTAGAGCAAAAAGGTTTAATTAGTTAATAGCGGAAGAAATAAACGAAGCGAAGAATTGTAGCACTGTAGATTCGAGGACCGGTAAAGAGAAATGGCGCGAACTAAGTTTGGCATGTTGCGCTCTGGAATATCGTTGTCCGTTGTTGGGAAACAGAAAGTAGTATCGTGGTTGTTAAAGCTGAAAAATTTTTAAAATAGACGCAGAAACAAAAATAGAGGAAAATGACTGAAAGACTGGAAGAGAAAGAGAAAGAGAGAGAATGATGGAGAAGTAGAGAAGGGAGAGTAAGAATGACCATGATGCAGAGGCAAAGATAAAAAAGTCGAGTATTGTAGATTATGGACCTTTTATCGAGTCTATCTTCTTATGTGTCCAATTCATTTTTAGTTCTTTTTCCTTTATTTCTGTTTTAGTTTTATTTTCATTACTTTTTCTTATTTTTATGGAGTAATCCTAGTTCCTGTTTCTTCCACTACGTTGTTCCATAGTAATAAAAAAAAACTTATTTTATATTAATAAAAAAAGTTCAAAATCAATTATAATATCGTGAATCGTTTTCTTTATAATTATTTAATTTGATTAACTAAAAAAAAAAGTTTACAAACTATTAGAGTTTATTTGATTTTGTACAGTAGTTCAAAAATATATCAATTTAAATCAAATTAAAAATATTGAAAGTATAATTTAATTAATTTAATTACATTTTTTGATAAAAAGTGTTAAAATTCTATATTTATTTGGCTTTTCAATTGATCCTTCATCGATTAAAAGATATATATATTTTATAAAAAAATTTGTTTATTAATTAAAATTTGTAAATTTATAACTATATAAATAATATAGATTAATATTTCAATACTTAAAACTTATTATTATAAAATAAACGAAGTTTGAATATAAAATTTTATATTTTGTCAACTTCTGTAAGACTAATCTAAGACTTTTATTTATACTTATATTAATTAATGTTGTTAAGGATAAAATACAGATTCTTTTTTTTCTTTAATCAATTTATTTATTGCACAATTTATTTCGTGCGCCGAATGCATACATAAGTTGTTTCGGATCGCGTCTCGATTTCTTTACACGCGTTCACATAGTTTCCGATTATGCGTTAAAGTATCGTCTGCCTCTAACTATGCCTAACGGTCTTAGGCGAACTGCGGGCGTCCCCGTGTCCTGCGTTCGTGGATCCATAGCGTGGATCCATAGCGTGGATCCATAGCGAGTAACCCGATAGTTTAGTGATCGCTATGCTTTAGGTTCGCGTATGCTTATTTTATTTTACAATTATTACTTTATTTGGCTTCCTTACAGCCCGATATTTCTATCGTGAGTATTTTTCTTTCAATGGCACTTTTGATCGCAAAAAATGTGCTATACATCAATAGAATAGTCAAAATTACTAGAATTACTTAAAATATTTAGTCGAATAGCTTTTTATATATTTTCAATAAATTTAAAAAAAAAGAATTTTAAGTTTGCGTTTTATTTATAAATAAAAATAATTAATATATAAATTTATATTTATTTATAAATATTTTATAAGTTATGAAAAATGTTCAAGTTAATAATATTACTTTTTATTTTATTTAGCAACATGGATTATGTAGTAAATTAAAATAATAGATTTATTGAATTGGAAAGGCGAAAAAGATTTCGAGTTGAAATACTATTCGATTTGTAAGCGGACGTGAGTACTGTAAGATTCCAAGTGAAGTTACTAATTGTAAAAAATGTCTTGAAAGCTGTGAGTATGTAGAGCTTCGTTATGAGTAGCCTCAATAGTTCTCAAAATATCATTCAGCAACAGCGGAATATCAGTATGCTGCTCTTGATTCTTAATAAGAACTCTCTTAAGAAGAAAGAGTTATCAAATCGAGACTTGTTTGCTTTGAAATTATTAAATCTCGTTATAACAGATTTAGCAAATAACATAAATTTATATAACTTTACATAGCATACCTTCTATTAATAAATATATTATTTAATATGATATTTTGTGATTATATTTACTTTTTGAGTTCCTATTTTAACATATATTACATTTTATTTAAAAAAATACTCGAATCACGATTTTTAATAAATCAAATAATACTAATATCTTAAATAATTATTTCTATTGTACGTACATAATTTTATAATATTTAACCAATATTTTAATTTATTATTGAATTTTTCATTAAAATTTTTAAAATATATATTGTGAGATATAAATGAAATTAATTCTCTTTCCTCTGTATTTTTTGATTGAATAAATTTTAGAATAAATAATTGTCACATTTTTAAGTTTTTTGTTATCGCTTCTAAACATTTTAATGTATTGATATATATATATAGATTATTTTATTTTATTTAAAAAGCAAAATTATAGCTTGAACTGAAAATTATCTGCACTATACGTATGAATTCCTTTCAGAGTGTTCTTTCTTTTGATGTAAATAATTTATTAATCATATTTAATAAATTATTGTAAAATTCTATTATTTAATATTATATTAGAAATAATTTTTTCGTATTAAATTTTAATTAAATTTTTGTAATACATTATTCTTTTTCTTTATGTGCAAATAGTATTAAATCATAAATATAAATATAAAAAGTAATTTTATTTTCTATAAAAAAAAATATTTTGAGGACCATATAAATATCGTAAATATCACCAAGAAAATGTCATATAGGGTGTAATATTATATTTTTATAATCTAAAATATAAAACGATAAAATAATTAGGCTTATAAATAAAATGTAAGTTTATGAAATATCAGTATCTTGATAGTAATTGAAAAATATACAAAAATAGAGATGGTGAAATACCAAGTAGAAAATAAAATATTAGTCTGAACCAAATGCAAGAATATTTTTTACATAAATTAATTGAATCATGTTTTGAATATATATCGACAATATTATAGTCAATGTTGGAAATGCATTCACGTGCTCGGCTGACCAATCCGAGAAAGTAACCCTAGATGATTCTTTGGATAAAATATTTTGCGAAATAAATTTTTATATTCGTTTTACACTTTATTTATACTTTATATATTTTATAATATACTTTATTGTTTGTTAATAGTGCAATATTAATTAAATTTTAAATTAGCTCTGTCTAGTATTGTAAAAACGATAATGTGTAAAGATAAGGATAAAAATTAAGAATAGATTATAATTTTTGTTACATATAAAAGATGAAAAGAAAGAGAAGCGAAAAAATTCAGGAAATATAAATATATAAATCATAAAATAAAATGTTTTTCATTTGTAAAAATAGAAAGTGTTATTCAACTATGAATTCTTTAAAATAATTAGTTTTAAAATAGTTATAAACTTAAAATTATCATTATTATATTTTATTATATTTTATTATACTTCATTAAGTAGTATAAAAATTAAATTAAAAATTTTACATTTCATCCAATATTAATGAAAGAATTGTGATTTAAGTTTTTATTTTCTACTAAATTCCATAAAAATTTACTTAATTATTATGCAGAAATAAGATTAGAAAATTAACATAGTGAAATTAATATTGTACATTCTACAAAAATTCCAAATTTTAATGCATATTAACGTTATTACTTATTTATAAAAAATAAATTATTTATTATACATGGATTTAGTTATCTATGTACGGCGATTAATGTATTATAAAACTCTTAAATATTTAATTACATAGATTATAAAGATGAAATTGCCTTGAAAAAGAAAAAGTTTATGAAGTTTTCTTTGATCATGAAAGTATTATTTAGAAAACTGATATGATATAAGTTTGTTAAACGGAAAATAAAAGTATTTATATGTATTATTATTTTAATTTTAACAAATTACGTATCGAAACATTTGCTACCTAATATCTTATTTTAATCAGTAATATTTATCGAGAAAAAATTTCCTTACGAATTTAAACAGAAAATACAAAAAATGTATAGGGAAATTCTCCAGAATTGGTTAAACAAGATATAGTTTACGCGAGTCGTGTTATCGATCAGCAATGCAAAGCCCCGTAACTATTTGAGACAGGGGTAGAGAAACATGAGAGAGAAATTCACCACTATATTGAAATCCTTTTATTACCCAACTGATAAAATCTATTTGCTCTCTATCTCCCACGCTCGCATGACCCCTCGAAACCGATCTTTGACCAATTAAGAAACGGCCGAGTGCTCTAACGCGATTATAATCTACCCCATGAAAATTGAATAGGTCCCTTGCACCAAAAGAGATTTATCTTCAGGATAGACCAAACCAGGAAGCCGTAATTTCGTAGAATTAAAGAGCATCCGACTGTACATTTCACATAGTCGACGGGTCCAGGAATCTAAATAAATATTTTCCTTTGAAAGACTTACTTTTCTTTTGCCTGTTTTTTGTAAATGGCATATAACTTCGCGAAAATGGTATTTTAATTAAAATTCTAATTAAAACATAGCATGCCAAGAAAAAATTAAAGTATTTAAAAATATTTACGTATTCAAAAAAATATATTTTGATTATTTTATTCACATAATAATGAAGTTCACGTTACAAACATAAATTTCAAAGAATTGAAATAAGCAGTGGCCTATAAAATTTAAAATGAGATAAAAATTAAATTTTATTAAAATTTTGACGAAAACGAAAGTAAAATAACATAGGCATTGTTTTATCCCCAATGGTATCTTTTCGTACATATTGAATGATGTAAAATCGAAATTTTAGCTACTTACATTGACTTTGCACAGATTTGAGCCAGGAAGAAAGATAAAGAGTAAGAAAGAGAAAGAAAGAAAGATATAAGTATATAGAGAGAGAATAGCTAAATTTATTCCAGAATTATAATGCCCTTCTTCTAAACTGCGTCGCAGACACATAGTTGAAAAAATATTTTTCAGAGAAAAGGAAAAAGAAAGTTTTTTTACATCTTTTCAATGATGAACGATATAATAACTGATGTGTTTTAAAAAATCATTTAACTGTATTACCTAACTTAAATTACAACAAAATTTCTTTTGTGCAATGCAATGAAGTTTTATTACACCAAAATCGGATCATTGTTTGTTATCGCAATACATTAATAAACAAAAAAATATAATATATCGATAACATAATTCTTTCTCCATCAATACAAAGAATTTATTTAGTTTTTCTTTTTGACTAGATCGACAAAACTTTCGCAAACTTATCATAATTCATTATTCATAGATCTTGTATTTCAAGCATGTACAGCGAATAATCATAGCACCGATTGATTACACTGGAATTTTTGTGCAACGAGAAACCACTGCAAATAATCCCCAATCAATGCCACTTGCGTCGAAAATTGCTGGTATTTTGTTGTTTTCAAGGTGTGCTGACGAACTGATAAATTCAAAATGATAGTGAGACTTTAATTGTTGCGTTTGTCAAGAGTGAGATTAATGTAGTCCGTGTACTTTTATAATGCATTATTCATTTTATAAAAAATAGACTTTTCGTACATATTAAAAATTTCAACGGATAATTATTGAATATAAATACAATAAGAACGAAAAGGAATCTTTTCATATACTTTCCTTATGGTTACGACGTTTAAATTTTCTATTTCGTACAATATATATATATATGAATTTATAGATACGTAATCTACCCTGAAAGTCATAAAAAATAAATGATCGTTTAAAACGTCCGAAAAGTTGAAGCTATCGAAACCTTATTATTTATAAAATATGAAGTTTTCAATTTTCGTACTCTTATTTTGATTTTAAGATGCACCTATGACGTCCAACTTTCATATTGCCTTTGCGTTTACATTTTTTCCTATCTCTTGCTCTTTCTATCTTGCTCGTACATTCGATTAAATATAATGACATATTTGAAAATTATACGCCGCATCGTTTCCGAGCTGAGGAAACTGAGTTCGCAATACCTTCCACGAATTGTCCGAATACGGGTGAGTCACAGAGAAAAATAAATAAAGGAGGTATTTCTGCATTGATTTATGTGTTTAAATCGATCGTTTCCGCTCGTACGCGATTTAACTAAAAGTTTAATGCATAAAATAACGCGTACTCGAACGTAAAAATATAGGGTAAAAATCCTATGATATTTAAATCATACAATTTCCAACACAAGAAAATAAGTAAGAATAAATTCAAAAAATATGGGAAGGAGTTTATACATGATTTTTGAAATATGAGAGTTTACTTTTAACTTGAGTTTCGTTTCTATGTCTCTACGTGTTCATCTCCTCATTGTATACGTATAAAGTGAGATTTTACGAAGCAATTAAAGAAATAGCGCTACTCGATAAAAAAAATTCAGAAGGTATTGACATAAACAGACAAATTTCTATGGAGACAATAAAATTTTTTGTATTCGGACGAAGAACGAACGTCGGAAATCGATTCTTAGCACTACAATGGTAAAACCATCGTTCTGTGGAGTTATTTTTGAAAAATTACTATTTTATTTGAGTCGAAATGTAAGTTTTATTTAATGCTTGTGTTTACAATGATTTTCACATGAATGAATATTACTTTATTTAATCTAATAATATATATACAGTAATATGATATAAAATTGAAGCTTTCGATATAAATAGATCTTAATACAGTTATCGCTATTCTTTATTTCGATTACCTTTAAATAAGACTAGTTGTTGTAAGAAATAAATTTAAAAATAAAGTTAGCGACTCAAAGACTTATGATAATATGAATCATGGTCGATGATTAATTTAGCTTAAATGACAAATAGTGAAACTCTTTCCCAAGTTTAATAGTTTCCAACGGTTCGTTGATAAAGCGACAATACCTCCGAACTCCAGAACATCGTTGTATATTTACGGCGTTTCCCGTGGCATAAATGCAGGTAAGAATTAATGTCCTCGTTCGTTCGTTCGAGCTTCTTTCCGCACAACTCGCGTGGCTGCGTGCGCAACTCGTACGATACTCAAGAGGTTCTACGTCCGTCGGCTTAGTCCCGGATAGAACAACCCCCCGGAGGTGACTCGTTATCCTCGAGTGGCCGAGGACCCGGAGAAACAACCTCGTTTGTCACGCGCTGACCCCTTTTCGTTCCTCGAGGTTGGCGTACTTCCGCGTGGGGCGAAAGTGCCCGAAAGTCATTGAGCCGACTCGCTCAGAGCTACGACCCGTGACTCTTGCTCCTCTCGAGTGATACTGCGGAGTTGATGCACCTCCTCGTCCAGCACAAGACGATAACGACTAAGGAATTTTCCTCGGGTCCAAACCGATGATTGCGTTCGCTGCTTTTGAAATTGCCTCTATTGTATTTAGCACTTGATGACAATGAAGTTTTGTCTGCCTGACTAAAATGATTTCCTCGTTGATTTCTTTTATTCGGATCGCTATCTTTTTTCTGCATTTAACTGCGGCAATTTCTCTTTGACCCGTTGGTTTTTCTTCTTTAAATTACTCCGTTTTTTTATCCATTTAAATTACAATTAGATGAAATTATGGAAATAATATTTTGTGAATTAGAAACTGGAATCGAATTTTTTCTATTTGTAAATATTATGTTATTAAAATTATTTAAAAGTGTGCATATTTATGATTTTTATATTATTAAATAGCATAATATAATGATATTCGATACAATAATCTACAAATAATAGTTTGTTCGTATTAATATTATCTATGCTTTGCTTCGTTATATTTTTTCGTAGAACTTATTTTTTTGAATCTCATCTTTCATATTGATTTCCAATATTTTATGGTAGATTTGAAATGAGTTTCAGAAGAATTGAAAAAGTGAATTTCAATGTTCATAAACTATTTGAAATCAATACTACACAATAAATATTATTACCTACATTATCTATTAAATTATTATTTTAGTATTTCGAAGATAGATATAATTTTTTCTGTTTTTATGTTGATAATGCAAAATACTTGACGTACATCGTAAAGAATAATATCGTACATTTACTTCGTTGAAATATTGAATTGTATAGATAATTATATTAAGGTACGCAAAATATGAACATAATTCATTTAATTATTTATAAAAAAATTTGAGAATATATCGTATTAAGCAGATGGTTAAATGCTTTATCGATTAGATCTTGTATATTGCCATTTTAAGTAAAAATGTATTAAAGTTCATACTGTACACTAAACCAAATTCTACAAAAAAGGTATAACCAATTTACGAAAATGATAAATTAAAAAATTATTTAAACATTTGATTGGTAATTTCCTCGCCATCAAATAATAGAATAATTTTTTTATCTGAGATAATACTGTGAATTGCATATTTAGTTCTAGTAATTAGGCGAAGCCATCATCTTTAATACTCTGTAGTATAATTAACGACTCATAATTAATTTGATTTTTCATTCGATCAACCACTTCAAAAACGAAAAAAAACTACTCGACACGTCGGATTTTATTTTCTTCTCGAGGCAAAGGAAGCAAACGAGAAAAATAAAGTCAAATAGCGACTACTCAATTAAACCTCTGCTTTTCCTCTCAGTTTCACTTGTCGCTGACTACGAACGTCTAGGTATTCAACCCATCGGCAAGTGGCTGCAACGTTGCAACGGTACTTTAGACCTCTCCTATTTCTCCCTGATTGCTACGTGAAACTTTCACGCAACTCCTCTGGAACGATGCTGCAACGAGCACCACGTAACCTCCGGGATGGCACTTGGATTGCCGGAAACCTTGTACTTTACTTTGAATATGGTCTATTGTCAGATAGTCGCATATATAATTGGTAAAGTTAATAGCCAAAAATTACCACCGGATATATAAAGTCACGCTGCCGAATTATATTTTTATTAAAGACTTTCATTATAAATGAACGTATAAGATTTAATATACTTTCAATATTTGATGTGAGTTTACATGCGAGAACTTTTGTGAAACTACGCAGAATAATATATTAAATAAGGAAAAAAGAAGAAAAAAATTAAATTTAAAAGTTAAATTTCACTGCGTAATCGAAGTTTCAAGTATACATCATACGAATCGTTAAAAAAACTAAAGTCTAAATCAAAATGGCTACAGTTGTGAATATTGAACGAATGAAATTTCGTAACGAAAGCAATCGTAAAATCAAAATTATTATGTAAGTAAATTTTTCAATAATAAACTTTAAAGAATTTGATTTAAAAAAATATATATACTTTAATTTTTTTCTAGAAAATGTTAGATATTTAACTTTCTAATGACGAGAATATCGAACTTATGATGATTATCATTATCATTATAATAATTGGTAAAATAAAAAATTATAAAATCCTTATTATATCGAACAAAGTTTCATAATTATATATAACATATAAATAATAATTAAAAATATCAAAAAATTAATATCAAATAAAAATCAAAAATACAAAGCTGAAAAGAAAGTTTCCAATGAACTAAACTGAAACTCATTAAATTAATAATGATATTTTCAAAATATGATAGAGCAAAATATATCTTTTTATTGAATTTGCTCAGAAAAGTATTTCTACACAACTTCAAACTTTTTAAAATCACATTATTATGTCTTATTTACATTCTCGATACATAAAAAATACACCCAAGCTGCAAAGAGTGTAGCAGCTACGAAGAAAGAGACAGATAAAGACCGTTTTTCAAAAAATCGGCAATCTTTACCTTTTAAATATTTCAGAGATTTTGCTGCACGATGATTCAACGAGTGCGTATCTCCAGTCGAACGTCGAACACGAATTCAGTAACTTGGCGGCATCTTGCTCACGTCCATCGGGCAATAAATGGTAATCCCGAACGTGCTCATGTATTCGCGTCCGGTGAGGAATAACGTATTTCCTCTGGGTGCGAGATTGACAAGTCTACCACGGTGCTCCGAGAAAATAAGACAAATCAAAGACTGCTTCCGGCAGTACCGTTCGCGGACCGACCTTTGTCATTGAACAGCAGGACGGTCAAAGTAAACTACAAGTTATGTCGATTAGGATTGTTGGAGTGCATTTTCTTTTTTGTTCGCTTTTCTTCGATCAATCTGTTACTTTCGTTTTTATCAAAGAGATGCCATTTTAAAATGTGGAGTGCCATGGCAGCACTTTCGGATTTTTGCTTCTAACATTAACGATTCATTGAAACGTTCTATTATTTTTATAGGAGATGGAAAATTTAATTTAAATCAAGTGCGGGACAATGTGAATGCGGAATGAATTAACAGTTAGTTTTTATGTAAATAACTGATAAAAATTTAAATATGTATAAATATAAAAAATTACGAATTTACTATTCTATTGATCCGTTTCATATTTAGAACCTTTCAGAATGAATTTTTGAAACAATATCAAAACTGAAGAGTAAAATCCGACATTAGTTACAGTAAAATAAAAACAGCTTCAAAAATAAATTAAGATCAACTATTTATTTTGTCGTTTTACTTCTTGTAATATATGGAATATATATATATATATATATAGTTTTATAATACGAATTCAATAAATTTATAATTAAGCATTTTGCGATTTTTATTACGATTTTTTATATAATTAAAAATTATTTTTATATTAATATTTTTAAGGAGAATATCTATATGTATGAATAATTTATGTAAGAACCAAAAGTCTCTTTATTTACAGTTCGAATAAAATTATATAAAAATAAATAATAAATTTACGTATACATTATTTATCTTTAAAGAAAAGACCAATTTAGTTTTCTGATTGAAACTTTATTTATGTCGTATCACAGGAGATGGATTCCTGTTTTTTATAATTTGAATTAAATCTCCACTAAAAAAGGTAAATTTACCTTCCCAGTCTAAAGCTCTATATTTTTTTAAATGTTTGCTGTTTTAAAATGGAAACGCTACGTTTTAAAAAACATATTAAAGTAATTATTTTATATTTGAAATTAAAAACAACAAATTAAAAGCTAAAATATTTTATTCTTAATTTCATATATGTATAATCTTTCTGTGCATACACAGCTATATATATATATATATATATATGAACATGAGTTTGTGAATGCTATGAAACACAAGAAATAAATGACTTAAAAGAATTTCTAAGGTGTTTATTATATTTTTTGCAAATATATAGATAAATAATTAATTATTAATTCTTAATATTACGTTATGATTTAAATATAAGAATAAATGAAAATTTTGAATTATTTAATACAATATTTATTTATTTAGGTAATTAGAAATAATAATAAAATTTGAGCAAATCTGATCAAATTAAATTTTACCTTTTGTATTTATTGTAAATTCCACAATAAATAAATAAAAACATATTAATCATACATGCATATTTAAAATAGTAATTTATTAAATGTTGAGTTTAATTTCGATGCAGTGAACAAGATTTGAAATCTCAAATAGTCATGATGATTCTAGTCGGTCTATCTAATAAAATTAATATGAAAGAATTCATGTATTTTGGTGATAATCAAGAAAATTAAATTTATATTTCATATTATGTTTAAAACAAATCTATGTTTAAGAATCAGAGTTTAAAGTTCAAATCCTTTAGTTTTTATCACAAATGTAAATAAGGTAATTATTAGTATTAATAGTAAAAAATTAATTATTAGTTAATCTGATAGATATACTATTATGTATTATAATATTTAAAATATTATTTATTATTATTTCTTTATTTAAAATGAATCCACTAATATTAAAAAATAGTATCAAAATACTTATAAAAAATTAAAGTAATAATAAAAATAAATACTCAACCAATTTTTTTTTAATATATTTTTATTTAAAGTATTATCTATGATTATTAAGATTTCATAGCAGCCGAATGAAAATAAGACTATGGAATAAACAAAAAAGGAAATAATTGATTTAAAACTTAAGTTTATACATATAAAACTAATTTTTAGATAATAAAATAACTCTGTAAATATAATATATACAATATAGTAATCTATAATACATATATATATATATATTATATAACAAAATAATTAAATTTCAATGTGATATTAATAAATTTTTTAAAGTCTGTAAAAAAATTTATATAAACTTTTTTACGAATTTCAAGAAATTTATGATTCATCGAGATACCAAAGGTTTAATAAAGATTAATAAATTTTAATGGTTAAAGCATACTAAATAATATTTAATTTTATTAAAAAAGTTATATAACTATATTTAAAAAATAATTGTTTATTATTATAACATTATTTATTTATGGATTTGCGGTTATCCAATTATAGGAAATATTTTTTAATTTTTGTAATTTATTTATGTAATATTTTTTGGGGGTAAAATACACATTATTTGATTTTTGTAATCAATCTATTTATTTCAAAATTTGTTTGGTAGCCCAAACCGGTATATAGACGTCTCACTAGGTCCGTGTGACAGTTTCTTTCTCTCTTTCAATGTGCTCGCGATCCCTGTTTTCTCTTATCAATTATAAGAATCAAATTTTTGAATAAATAATACAAGTTGAAATAAAAATCGATTGATTAGATTTAGAAAATTAGCACTTTATTAAAAAATAAAAATACTTTAATAAACGATACATTTTGTATTTATTTAGTTAAATATATTTTCGAAATATAAAATTATATTATTTAAAAAATATATAAGATTTTATTATTTATAAAGACCTAATATCAGGGTATTAAATAATAATATAATTAGTCATTATTCAGTGATGCAGTTTTTCATCGTAATTTCTAAATACATTGTGCATTCACCTTTCAAAATTGCACCCAATTTTTCATATTTCACGTCGAATATTTGAATTGAAAATATCGATGTTTTTGACAACATACACCTAAATTAGTAAATTTTTTATTAAAAAGTTTTTTAATAAAACCTGAGTATGTCCAATTTGTTGACGTGTTACCTTCGTTGTAATATGAATTTCAGGCGCATGCAGGTGCTCGCATATCCACACATACACATCATTCTAAGGTAAGGGAAAAAGTCCGAATGGTTTTTCATACAATTAATTTAATCTTTTAACAAATTTTTCGATTTGTGGTAATTCGATATAATAAATTGAAGAATTAATAATTAAATATGATAAAGTTTTAAATACACGAATTTTAAAGTTAGTTTTTTTTTTAAATTAAATTATTAAAAAATTATTATAAGTAATATTTGATACAGTGATAATGTATATAGAAAAAATTAAGTAAAAAGGCTTGTTTTTTAATTTTTTTACGCGAACTCTCAATTTTATAAAAAATTCAAAGTATTTAAATAGTTAATAATTTTACATTGATTTGCAATATACAAACAAGATCTGCCCTAAGAATAATTCATCGCTTATCATTTCTGTTATCTTAATATAAACAAACCCATGGTACTATAAATGTAGTTAGCATTCGATTCGAACGTTCGAAATAATCATCGGACTCCCAAAGAACACTAAAAATAAGAGTTTTCGAATCTTTCCTGACGCACTTTAACTTCTTCGAGTTTTCTAAAACTCGAGCGAGGAAAGCGTAATAACAAGTCAATCGGAGAGAACTGAGCCACAATCCAAACGTACCCAGGAATTTTAACAATTCAGAACCATAGTAGCGAACTACTGGCCTATCTTCATCAGTGCTTGTCTGGTTCCGTAAATCGAGCACGGACATTCGATCTTTATCGAGCTTTTCTCGATTTCGTCCGTACAAACGTCGCGGCGATCAATCCGAGCATTTCGTATCAATTTGTTTCAATCGAATCAGCCCGATTGCCCGGAGACGCGTACGCACCCTCGGGTTTGCAAATGCTTACTCGGCTCGATCCGAGTTTCTCCCAAGCGAAATGATAATATTCTTGCTTGTTTCTTCCGTCTTGTTGACTTTGCTTATCTATGCTTATTCGGCGTTAACCTTCGGTTGCTGGAGCCTACCCTTTCGGAGCCCGAGCAATGTTTTTCCGAGTAAAGCTACTTTGGAGCGATTTTTATTAATGACGATGCGATTTACGGTACAACGGAACTTACGTTATAAGCAACTATGTAATTCTATCGTGCATTTTTCTTTCTCGTACTGTCGACTCGGTAAATTTTTTAACTGAAAATGAAAGTGGAAAAAAATAGGATCAGTAGACAATACCATCGAAGAAAATGAATCATAATGGAGCCCAATTTATAACCTGGTCTTCCCAAAACCCTCCTTACTACAAAGCAGTCATTTAAGATGAATAAAGAGTCTTTTAGAACCATAGATATATTTTCATTGAAAACGGTAAATCTTTTAAATTTATTTTAATGCGTCTTAAACATAATATGTAATATTTTTAAAAAGTGTGGCGACATGCAGGGGAAAAGAAGGGTAGTATAAAGTATCTTGGCAGCTTAAATTTACATAATTTCTTCCATTCTAAATACGGAAATCTATTTCACACATTTGCACTAATGCCTTTGTTATTATACGTTACAAATACTGTTTTAATCGCCAACTTTTGTTCTGCTTATCTATAGTTTCAGAAATATAATTTAATGAAATGATATTGTTTATAACACTAAATTAGAAATGTGAAAGTACATTATACATTTTTTACAATTTTATATTTTACTTTTAATTTAAAAATAATAAATTAATTAATAATTACAAAAATTATTTCGGTTTATATTAATACTCCTAAAATTTTTGTGAATACTTCATACATATGCTTTATTCAATTTGAAAGTATTCTTCATTATTAGTAAAAAAATTTTATTAGCATATAATATAGTTATTATAATATCTACTATAATTTATAATATACTTTTTCTTTATTTAAAAATTTTTTTATTATTTTCTAATCGATTTTCTAAAACAATTTTTCGGAAAATATAATCTAGTTTTTTAAACTTGAATTCAAATATTTTTAATGATCTTTCATGAATTACATCTATAAATGGACTTAATAAAAAATTTTTTACATTAGGACTGATTAATTGAAAAAGATTATAAAAATGACAAAAAGAAATGCTTTAAAACACTATAAAATTCTTATATAAAATTTTTATGAATATTTTGGATTAAAAGAAGAAAAATTTTACTTTAATTAAATTCTAGCAGTTTAGTAATCTCCAGAAAATTGAAATTTCTACAATAAATCTCGATCGCATTCATATTCTAATTTATTATGTAAAATGATGAACCTAGAAAATAATTCATTTTTCATTTTTAAGGTTGCTAATTCAGTATTTATAATTTTATTATAGTTTACAAATTTTAATTTTATACGTATATTAAAAATATTTTTATTAATCTTCGTACTTGTAAGAGAGTATTTTATTAATTTTCTTTAATTAAGGTAATTTTAAATTAATTAGTTTTTTTTAAATGTTTTTTAAATTCTTCATCCTGTTATATAACAAATCATTTTAAATATAAATTATTCATAATTCTGCAAGTGCATACATTTTCTTAATAATTTTCTATTGGATGTAGTAGTTGGACCCGCATTTTAAAGACTGAAGTAAAAGTAGTATTGATTCGGTATATAATGGTTATTTTAATTAAAGTTGTATTCTTGTAAAGAAAAAATTTGAAAAGAAAAGATTTTCAGTTCAAATAAGAAAATTGGTATATATAAAGAACTAATGTAATTTATATTTGAATATCTTTTGCTCGTGACATTTTGATGCCAAATATTTATCGAGTGTCATATATTATCGCAAGAATTTGCATTGCTTCTATTAAAATTATGCATTATAACCTCGAATATCATTTTTATGGAATTTTCAATACTTACTAGAATATCATTGCGCTTTTCAACCTGAAAATTACAGTGTATTTAATTTTTCCAGTTTTAAAGTACTTTGTATTCTCAAATCATATGTTTCACTAAAGACCTTAAAAGAATTTCAAAATGAAATAGTAATTTTCTCGCTTAGAGATTATACTTTTCAAATTCCGATCGACATCTGGCCTTTCCCTTCTTCCTTCTTCCTCTCCTCTTTATCAACATCCTCATGCGTCTTTCATTCTTCATTTTTATAACTTTCTTCCTCTCGCTCTCTTTGTGGTTTTCCATGCGCTCCATCATACAGATATTCTTCTTGCAGCGATGTAGGTATGCTAATATTATGCAGCGTTTTCATAACGCCAAGACGACGACGACAACGACAGACAACGACAGCTCGTTCGTGTTTTACTTTCATGAAGTTCTTCGTTCGCGCTTAATACTTTCGGCAAAAGAAATGAAAGAAAAGGGTGCGAATCCAAGACGTCGCTCCTCTCGTTCTATTTTTCTCTCTTCATCTAGTTCTTTCGTGCTTTTTCCTTTTATTCATTGTCTCCCTTGCTTTCTAACGGAAAACTGTTTTTCCGTACCAATAAACATTCGAGAAATCTTTTATATGGCGCATAAATGAATCGCGAGGTACCTATACACCTTTGCTCCTTTGCTTCAGTTATTTCTATCCTAGTAATTTTGTACGCTCGTTTCTTCTCTTCCTCTTTCTTTCTATTACATTTGTTCTCTCTCACTTCGATCAATCAATTTCGATAAGAGCGAAGAGATGGTTTTTCGGGCCTGGAGGCGATGCGATATAATGCTTTTTTTCTTTCTCTTTCCGAGTTTTCCTTTGGAAAATTTTTTACCTGCAGATAGCAGAGTGTTATTCCCAGCGAGTCGTAATTGAGATTGAAATTTGAATTTGAATGAGAAGAGGGAATCGTTTGCGTCGCGTAATTTCTCTTTGCTGGTGGTCGGAGAAACGGGCATATTTAGTTAGCGTGATGAGGTTCGACCTTTACTGCAGTTATTGGATTATATATTTATTTATTACCATAGGAAATAAATTTTTTATATGATATGTTTACAACTCCTAAAATTATGTTTATTATTAAAGTTTAATTGTCTATTTGCGATATTTTTTATTTACTAAAGTAAATTTAGAATGTTCTGATACTAATTCAGGTACAAATTGTACAAAATGTAATAAATATATATATATATATATATATATATATATAATGTATTAAATATATACCGTGTTCTAACTATTTAAATTATTATATACAGTTATAGTTAATACACTTGTATTATTCAATTTTACACACGTACAATGAAAATAATTTGAAATTTAAGTACCTACTCGTAATCAGTTTGTACAATAAAAAAGAGAGCACGATATTTGTCTTGATACATAAATTATTAAAAATAATTTTTTATTGTTTAAAAAGTGCATTTTTATGATTATATTATTTGATTTTCAATAAATTACATAAATTACTTGATATTTTTTTATTGATAGATAAATTTCAACAATAATCTTTCATTAATCAATATTTTGATTAGACATACTTTAGAACTATATATTATTTATATATTATATAAAATTGATGGTTTTTAAATATATTCGCCATTTATATTTATAGCAGGATATATATTTTATAATACCAATATCAAATATTATTTATTTTACGCGTTTTCCTATATGAAAATGAAATTAATCTAAATATAAAGAAAAGAAAATTAAATCGTAAATACCAGAATGTTAGTTGCACAATCCTATGAGAAATAAATAAAGAGTATCTTTATTATCAATTTTTTTAATTCATATTTATTATTAAACTCATAGAGTGAGCTGCAAAATATATCGCTATTTTTATTAGTTGTATAGGATATTAATTCAAAATAATTTAATACATGTCATATAAAGGTAATAGAAAATAAAACAAGATCCAATTAATGCCAACAAATACAATATAAGGATTTTAAATGGCTGGAGATCTCAACTAACTCTAGAATTTATCGTTCTCCCCTTATCGTTGTCTTTCTTTTCGGGGGAGCGTGATTCGATGGAATGATTGGGAAGTACCTTAGCGTAGATGACATTTAGATAGCACGTAAAATGATACTTTTATGTTTCGAGTGAGTACTTGTATAAAGTGTTAATATGCGACTATGAGAGGGTATATATATAACATTTTTAATAAATGCTAAGACTTATATGATTAAGCGTTGAGATTTAGTTACACATAATTCAAATAAATATTTATATTTATTATATTTGTATTTAATATTTTACTAACCTAAGTACTGCAAATTAAAATTATTATAGCTAAGATTATTATAATACTAAGTGGAATTTTAATTGTATTATACTAGAAGAACGCATTCCAATACAAATTAAAAATAAATTATAAAATAAACATAACTCTGTTTATTATTTATTATAACGTACAACAGTGTTCTACTGATTGGAATAACTGATAAATACATAGCAATAAATGCTAGTATTATAATTTTATTATATCATGACTAATATATTGATATTTTTAATTTATATTACTGTATTCTAATTTTAAATTTCGTAAATCATAAATGATTTAATTTTAAATTACACAGAATGATGAGATTTACTAATCTTATGTTAATTTATATTAAATATAAAGGATGATTTAAATAATTTTACTTAAAATAACATAATATTTTTATTTTCAATTCAAAAGTAAAGGCGTATACTATGCTTTTTATAATAACTAAATAACTTTTATAAATAAATTTTTGTATATGGTTTATCTCTGACTATTCCTTCGTAATTTATTTTATTTATTTAGTTATAAAAATATTTATACTTGAAATTTTAAATTTATCAAAAATTAAATATTTTAATCATTTTAATCAATATATCATATTATACAAAAAGTTTTTTGTATTATTAATACTATATAGAAGTATGTTAAAAAACATAAATATGTTTTCGGATACAAATTTTAAATTCATGAATTAATAAAATTCATAATTCATATTTAATTTGATGATAATATAATTTATTAAAAACAAATGTTAATAATTTTAAAATAAACTATAAATATTAATAATTTAATTCAGGTTCTGATAATAAACCAATTTACATCTTACAGAGTCATTGTATTAAATTAAAATAGAAAAAATTGACTTTTTAAAAATATTTTAAACGCATTTTTCGAAGTAACAATGTACGTAAGTAATAATATTTAAACAAACCTTATTTATCTGATATAACATGTCCATGGGTTTTCTTAAGTATATTAGAAAAATCCTGCAATATACATACAAAAGTATTTTCGGTATATAAAGAATTAGGTAAAAATATGATACAATATAACGAATATAAGCAAGTACTAATTATTTTTTAAAATATGTTAATAAAAATATTAATCATATCGCATTTTTCTACATCTTGAATAATTAAAATAAAATATTTAAAAAATTTTGACACTTTTCATCAGCTTGAAAATAACAACTGTCAAAAAGATATTTGTTTTCTAGTCATATATATATTATAATAGATGCAGATTGTTTTAAAAAATAACGCAAAGCTTGAATGATGCATAAAAATTTAATTATTATTTTAAAACATATTTGTTTATAGAATTTTAAAGAACTTTCGAAAAAAATTGTTAATATATTTGAAATATTCTAAAACATATGAAATGCAATGTAATTTTTTTAAATATATAATATTATGTTATATGTTTGAATTTTATTAATTATTAAAATTACTTATTAATTATAAAATTAATTAAAAATTAAAATGTAGTATAATAGATTTATGTTGCAGTTGAATAATTAAAAATAAATATTTATATTTATGCACAAATTTTGATATTGTTATTTTTAATTTCATATTTCTATATCTATTTGGATACATCTATATTATGTATATGTGCATGTATCGAGAATGTTTTAGTTTATGCTATTAATATACAGTTTTATTGAGATATTGTTTTTTGTTAAATGGTATTATACAGTTATTTCAACATGAGCATTTTATTGTTTTATCAACCTAATATAAGTGAAAGTATAGTACTAATTTTCATAAAATTATTCAAACTTATTACAGTATATTTAGAAATAATACATATTGTACTAGATTTTATTAGAAATTTACACAATCATAATTTTAGAAAAATTTAAAAGTGTTTTATAAATTAAAAACATTATTTAATACAATCAAAAATTATAAAATTATATATGGTGCGAAAGTAATAAAAACTACTATCATCTAGAATAAAATAATTTGGTCTTTATTTATTAATGATAAAGAATTATAATGAAAGACGAAAAATATGAATATATCTTGCTTGTGTTATCTTTGAAGTAAAATTAGTGGTTTCATTCAAATTTTTTTTTTGATCAATTCTCGTCTTTAGTCATTATAACCTATGTTACGTAATAAGATGTAACTACTCTTATTTTCATTTTTTTAAATTTAAATATATTGAGTTTTTTCTTTTTCACAACCAGTATAGTATATGTTATTTAAATTTATTTAAAAGAAATTATATATAAAAATTAATCTAGATGACTAAATAAATATATATTACAATTATTATAAAATTCTTATTTTTAAAATTGGTTCATCAGTTTATCATTTATTTTCAGAAAATGTGCAGCAATTATTATATTTTACTAATTTCATTTTGGTAAAATTATGACTTTATTCATATATTATTTTGTATGTTATTTTAATTTTGTTATTCATAATTTAATAAATAAATAAATGTCTTACGTTTACTTAATTTATTACTCTCATAAAATTTAATATGAAACTTATTGTAAAACGAAAAGATTTATAATATAATTTTGTATATTAAGTTAGTTTATCTTAGCTAAAATATAAATCTTGTGATAATTTTGGATGCAAAAACCTACACTTTTTTCTTGAAAGATACAAATAATAATTTTAAAATAATATAATTATTAGAAAATATTTACAATAAAAAATTTTTTCTTTATATTTGTAATTATTCGTTAAATAAATTATCAAAAATGATAATAAAAACGATACGTGAAATTAATTAATTTATAGTAACATTTTATATCTTTAAAATACTAATATTAAATTATTTGATAAAATTATTTTAGTCGCGAATTGATTTAGTGCAAATTAGTTTAAATTCAACATTGGATAATATAATTGTATTATCTTGGGAATATATATTCTGAAGTATATTTAGTACTATTATAGTACTTGTAAATAGATTACTATATTTTAGACTCGCATATTATCCTCATTTTTAATAAATAATAATATTTATACATTTTTAAAGAAACAATTGAAATTCTTTTTTTATTATAGCAATGGATTTAATACGTAAGTTATAGATAAATTTTATCATTGTTTCTTTTATAATCTTTTCTAAAAATGTTTAATTTATTTTTATAAGATTAATAATTAAGTTGGTAAATAGTTTAAAATTGATAAAAAAAAAACAAAATTTATAAAGTGTAAAAAGTAGAATTTGAATGAGAATTAGGACTTACGTTAAGTCTTTTGAGATTTTGTTATAAAGTAATATTTTATACAATCTTAACCAAATTTATATCAATTAAGATTTTTAATTATGATATAATTTAAAAAATTTTAATTTTCTGTAAATATACGAAAAATCTCTATAATCCAAATTAAAAAAGAAAAAATGATACGTGCTGAATTAAATATACTTTTATTTTTTTACCACATAATTAATTCAGCGCTATTGTATAATGTGTAATTAATATATGTAACATTGTAGATATTGATAAATTACGACCTTTCATATTTTAATATTATTTTTTTAATATCATAAATAATAAATACCTTATTTACAAAAAAAAATATTTTTTCTAGAATATGTAAATTAAATAATAAATTATTCAAATAATTTGATTACCGTATATTAAGACTTCTTGTTTTTTTTAACTTCCTGAAACTTTATTATAGAATTTACGTTATGAATTTTTATTTACGTTAATATTAAAAATAGAATATCATATCATAGAACATATAGTAATATTGGCAATTGCAAAATAATCTTGTAGAAATTTTTTGCGTATGATTTAATGAAAGTACTATGTGCATTACTAAAAAGAAGCACAAAATATGAAATATTATTGTAATAGTTATTTATAAATGTTTTATTAAATTGATGTATGTCCAATTTTCAAAATTATTTTAGCTTTCAAATTTTTTTATACTTACACGTGTCTACTTTTTTTTGTATATTGCTATTATTTGAATTTAGAAAAATTATATAATTATATGATATTTCATATTAAAATATGTTTATTTATAATAATGTAAAGTATAAGAAGTTCGAAACTTAAACTTAAAAACGAAAAAGTTCGAAAGTTAAAAATATTGTATAATGTATTAGAATTATTTTGTACTTAAAATAAAAAATAAATTAATCAATGGAATTTTTATTTTTATTCAATTTTTATAATATAAAGCTGTGTATATAGAGTATTCATTTAAAAATTTGAATACAAACATAAAATTCATTGGTGAATTAATCACAGAATTTTTAAATGATTAGTTAGAAAATATTTATAATTGTGATGTAGACTCGTGTATATTACTAAAATAAGACTACTATTTCAAAAAACAAAAATTCATAAGACATATATTCTTTTTCATTTTAAAGAGAAAAAGTTGAGTTTAAAAAAAAATTTCTTGAATTTGAATAAAATGTACGCACTGTAGTTGGATTACGACTTTTTCTTCTGAAACTGTATATATATGCCTGGGTGACCGTATGAACTTTTATTTATCGAAATCAAACGTGTGCGTGCGCTACATAAAGCTGCACATGAGAATACACACCAAGGCACAGTTATCGAAGGTAAGTCTAGATACAGAACCCTTATATTTTATCCGGGCATTCGGGAAATGAACTAAAAGTCGAGAACAATGGGGAACCTCGTCGAGGCTTTGGTAGCGAAGAGCATTCCAAACAGTCTCGACTCGTGAGCAGTCGTCGTCGTCCTCATCCTCGTTTTGGTTAGAAAAAATTGCGACTTGACAAGGAGCTCCCACGTATTTTCTTGGTAAAATAGAGCGGAAACACGAATTCTACCTCCATCTTCTTCTCTTGGAGCTCGGTTCTTTTAACCGTTTCTCGTATTTTATTTCCATTTCTTAGATCATAGCTTTCTCTTCTCTCACTTTCATCTCTATTTTTCTCTAGCCTCTCATTTATATCACTCTTAGTTTCTTTCGTTTCTTTCCCCTAATTTTTCCTTCGTGTCTCATTCGGTTGCTCTACCCTGCGGTTAGACTTTGTGTCTGTGAGTGACATTTTGTGAGCGCGGTTCATGGAAATATTTCTGTTGGAGAGCTGTGAAGTTATCTTGAAAATTCGTTCAAACAGAAGCTTGCAAATTTTCTTTATTTATTTCTTATATTTTTATTTTTTTATCAAGAAAAATTATGCAATATGATACGCAACGTACGCGGGAAACATTAAAATACGTTCAGAAAGTATGTTTTCTATGCAGAACATAATTGAGTTTTGCTATAAAAAATGTTATCTAATAATAAATTTATTATTAAGATATGCAACGAACATATTTAAAGTCATATTATTATTATATATTTCCCGTATTAATAATGTTTATTTGTATCAAATTTAAAAAACTGGTATAAATAATTAGTCAATAATAATTTTACACTGTTATTATATTATCAACTTTCAACATTAAATTACTTTATTTTTATTTACAATGAGAATAATAATCAATTATTTATCTACTATTTAAAAAGTTATAATATCAATAATAATTGATTGTTGATTAAAAATTATCGAAATATTAATATGAAAATTAATATTAATAATTTCAGTTTCAAATGAATTTTTTTCAAATTTTAGTTACATATTTTACAAGTATAAATGATATTCTAAATTGTGCTAACTTGAACAAAATTATATAATATTTTCATTTGGTACTCTATAACTTTTGTATTCAGAAACTGTTTTTAAATGCGTTCTATGAAAAGTTAAAACATTCATATATTTATGTCATTTAATTAATTTTATTTTGCAATATATATTACTCTATATTTCTTTTGTTTATAAGCGTATTGTTACTTTAATTTGCTGCGCTTAAGAAAAAATAAATGAAACAATTAAAAATATACTACGTGATGAAGATAGCTCAGCTTAAATTTAAATAACAAATATTTTTAAAATACTTTAGATTTTATATAATAATATTTCGATGTATAGATTATTTAAACTTATTTATTATTAAAATGAAAGTTATAACGAGTTACTTTATAAAATTATCATTAAAGATATCATAGGTTTTTGAACATCGAAATTTCTTGACTATTATAAAACCCATTCTCTCCTGCACTTTCGATCAAACAGGGTAATAAAGAGCGGCGTAGTTGCGCTGGTGCCGATGTCTCTATACGCATTGATTCCGAGGCGAGATCGAGTTTTCTCTCGACATCGCTATGAAAAAAGATGTTTATATCCTTAGATGCATAGGTGTTACCAACATAGCCAAGAAATGTTCTCGATAAAAATTCGATGGCAGCTGCATCCGAGTGCACTTTGGCTCGAAACTTTTTGATCAATAACAAGATTCGTGATTGCAATTAAAATTTAATATTATTCATTCTTTATAAAATTTCTTGTTAATAAATGAACATTATTTTAGTATCATTCTGTATTTATATTCATATCTAACATGATATTATTCTAATGTTTATATTTAATGCAATTTTTCAATATAGTGTCCGATTATTTAAATTCCTTTGTTGATTTATTTATAATTATTTTTATATAGAGTTAGTTATATATTATATTAGAAGATATCAAATTGATATAAGTAAATAAAAATAAAATCTAATTTTTATTATAATCGAATTAAGATTTTATTCATAAATTACAGATAAAAATAAATATTTAGTTAATATTTAGTGAATAATCGTAACTTCTTTTCAAAGCATTATTTAATAAAAAATTTTGCAATAACTAAGATAGTATTGAAATCTATTTATTGCAGATACATATTGTTTTTTTCTATCAATTTCTCATTAATTTTATTATTGTATTTTTATTAGCATTATAGCCTTTTTCGTAACATTTAATACATTATATAATAATTATAATATTAATAATAGTAATATTAATATGAGAATAACAGTAATAATTATGATAATAATAGTTATTTTACACGATGGAATCGGGAGATCTTATTTTATACCTACGTTTAGATTTATAGATATATTATGTATATTTCCATATAAAGCCGGAGGCAAACAGGAAATACGTCAGTTGACCTGAGGCTATGCTCACTTAAAATGGACTCTTAAGCAGAAAATGTACTTATAGATTGCGTAGGATCCTTAATCATTAAAACCGTAAACCTTTTTCTTGATAGAATTAGCTTTGGATTGCTATCGAGCATGACTAAAGGGTTAGGCCATTTTCTATTCTCTTGTGGGAATAGGTCTTTATCTCCGTTGTTTTCCAGAGACATCTTTGTTGAATTTTCAAGGGGAAATTTCTGTTCATTCATATACACGCGTTCCTTCATATTCGTAGCTGTTGTAACTTGTAGTGCGTCACAGAATGCATGTTATATCTGAAAACATGTCAATTATTCACCCACAATCTTTCCATCAGTTAACTATGAGACATTGCGTTCTCGTGACGAAAGTTTCTATGTTCTTTTATTGATATTATTTTCTGACCATCGTATTGACAACATGATGAGATCGACTTGGCTAATTTTTCTCATGCTAAAATTCATTGACTAAGGTGAAGAAGCTATAAATAACACATCGTCTATTTTAAATATGCTATTTTTATTTATAAATTTGTTACCTCGTATTTTTTTTGTCCTAACGAAGTAGAATTAATAAAAATAAAGATATATTCCAAGCTAACATAAGGTATTATCTATAGATATAAACAAATTTGTAATTTTTGTAACCGTATATTTTAATTTACATGTTATATTACTTTTTTCAAACATTACTTGTAAATTTTATATTGTATTTTCTATATTCGATGGCTCTATTTATCGAGTATAGCGATAGAAATTGTACTGGCGCAAAGAACAAGTTTCCAGACTGATGGATATGAACCTGCAAATCATTTTCAACATATCTTTTTCTTCTTGCTTACATTTTTATCTTCGATGTGTATCGAGTATGATGTTAGATCTTATCTTGAAACAAATATATATTGAGTTAATGTCATTTATATTCGGTAGTTGCTTCTTTTTTCTATTTATTTTATCCAAAACTACATTTAACACTGTTTTGAGCATATTTTAATTTTTGGTGCCTCAAATATCAATGATAATAAGAACGTAATTAAACTTGTTTGATAATGAAAAAGATTTAATTATAATTTTAACTTTAATATTTATTTACTGTATTTTTGAAGTTTACTAAAAGAAATTTTAATATTTTAATATAATATAATACTGATATTATAATATAATTTTAATAATATAATAACTAATAGTATGAGCGAGGAAAACTTCGAAATTTTAATTTGTCAAGCTCTTTTAATATTTTATATGTTTATTTTAATATCAGTAATATTTTTTAATAACGGTATAGCGCTTTATGTATATGTGACAATACCTTACAGTCGATGAAAAATCTGACGAGAAAGGAAGCGTTCAAAATATTTATGAACCAAGAAATCTTTTAGGCTTTATTAATATGGATTTGTTATCCTTATTTATAAATAGATCTGGGTAAATATCGTAGGATTTTTCTGCTGTATGGCTATCAGTTTCTGATTTCAATTTTATGATATTCGGTCTACCTAATTGGTGTAATTTCCATTTGCCGATAGTTTAGCGAGAGATATGTGGCTTTGTATGATATCGATCTCATGTATCTATCTAATCCAATATCTTTACCCCTTAATGATAAACCTCTGATTCTTATAGTATTTTCTACTAAAATAATTAATATTGCTTATCTATTATTACAAGTTTTTATACTTATTATATTTAATCAGTAATTTATTCCCGTAACTATTACTATAAATTTAATATTAAAGTTTAGTATTTTTAATTACATTAGGTTAAAATTTTTATCTTCATTATTCTTATTTTATTAGGAATATTTTGAATTTATTTATTCGATAATATATTTTTCAAATATAACATTTTTTTCCTAATCGATAAAATTTTAATATAAAAAGGTTAAATTACATGATAATGAATTAAATATCTATCATTAAAGTTAATTAAAAATATATGAAAAGTAAAAAAATTATTAGAGTAATATGAAATAAACGATACATTAACAATTTGAAATTATATATAAATGTAAATGAAAATAAAAAACAATTATTTGATGTGAATGAAAATATTAACAAAAAACGACACACAAATTATGTTTTTGCAATGTAATATACTCGATAAAATTAAAAAAAATGATTTCTGTTTTTGAACTCAGAGTAATATTCTGGCGTATCGTATGAAATATATTATATAATTCTTATTTAAACATGTAATTATGAAAATTCTGGATTTTCTTCGTGATGAATCTTCAAAATAGTTTTATAAACTTTTGATAGTAATCAGTTGAATTACAAAATTGTAAAAATGAATATTTTTATTCTTCGTAAACAGATGCTTAGCAATTTTTTAAATTATTTATTTCATTAATAAAACGTTTTACAGAAATTATAATTCTTAGTTTTTATTTATAAAAATTATAAATTGATAATTAATTTCATATATTTTTCACATTAATTCCATTGATTTTAATTCAATATAATTCAAAAAATTATTTAAATATTTATCTGGATAAAACGTATTATTTTTATACATCAATCTTATTCTCACCTTTTTAATAGAATAGATGACAATCTGTTTCTGAAGGTATATGTTTAATATTTTTCAATTAAAATTTATCTTTTTTTAAGAGTAATGATAAGCTATTCTTAAGATACTAGAGCGGTATTCTTACTCATTAATTATATTTAAATTATAATCTTAAAATAAATTACATTTATTTTAGAGGGAATAAATAAATCATTCACATTTTAAAATAAGAAGGATTTTTCATTTAAAAGTTGATAATTTTTTATTGAATGGAATCAGTATCTTTCTCGAATTGATCTTATGCCAGAATAGTTCTTTATTTACTTTTAATGAACTTTTAATGAACACTTAAAATATCGAAGATCAACTTCGAAAGATGGGGTGTATTTTTATTCTACAAAGTGATTCTTGATTGAAGTTTTCGGTGCATCAACTGATTTATTATCAACTGATTATTATCAGGCTATTTAGAACCTAAAAATATTTTGATTCGCTTTATTATTGATTTTAGAACACATCTCGTTCAAACTTACGTTATTTTATGTAACTATGAAGCTTCTTGGTTGTGTATCATAAGATATGTCCGAACTTTAACTATAAATTAACAGTCAGCTAATTGAGCAAGAAAAAAGTTAAAAGAAAAGTTCGTAAAAAACGTCAAAGAATATTCTTTAGAAAAATATATATTTCCACGAGGACATTCAATTCTCATATCGTCTGTCCGTCAAAGTTCGTCGTTTCTCTCATCCAAGATAAGTACTATTGTTATTCCCGCATTGACTCTTCTATCTTCTGTAACCATCATCTTCCTTTTTGTGTAAATAGATAAGTGAGAGAGAGAGAGAGAGAGAGAGAGAGAGAGAGAGAGAGTGATTCACGTCAGTCACATTCGTATATCGGACGGTGCATTATCTTCGAACTCTAGGATCGTTATATTACATTGGAGAAGGAGGTAAAGAGGCGTTGCTTTTTGTGCTTCTTGCATTTAGCTAAATGGTCAACATTGATGGCATTTTCCCTTTTCTAGCCCTAGTTTTATTCTTCCATCTTCACTCTTACTTTTTTACATCGTAGATATCGATAAATTTAGATTCATTTGTTATTTAGGAAAAACGCATCTCAATCTATTAGATCTATAGAATATTTGTCAGTCTATACAATTATTTACATATTCTTCTGTATAGGCAATACTCATTCAACTATAACGTATATCTTTTAAACATTTAATGATTATTTAATTATATGCAATATTTATTTATACTAGCGCAGCAAAAATTTAATGAGATCATTAAATGATTTATAGTTAATTATGGAATTTATGATTATTAAAAATTTTTTTAAATTTAGATTTACCTTTTTAATCAAGTAAAAATACCGGGACCACGTCGATCTCAAAGCGCTGAGTTACTCGCCATATGTCTTCAAACGCAAGGCGCGGAGACGCCCGTAGTCCGTATAAGATTGTACGAACAAATTCGCTTTTCGGAGCTCGGAGAAGAGAGAAGAAACGAAAGACCCTTGCGGAATTTCTCTCACGAGGCAGCGCAATGGTAGCCTCGTGTGCGTCGCCGCGGGGAATTTCTCAAGGAGTTCGCGTGAACTCCAAGAGAGGTAACAACGACAAATATCGCGAGATAATGAAATTTGAGGAGGTCGCGAGTGACTCGATGTTTTAACGTTACGGATTCGACCAGAAGAAGTAACCCAGAGAAGAGAGTCATATCAGTAAGATCGTCACGAAAAAGCGGGAGGAAAATCGCTGCCAACCCAAAATTCAAAATAATAAAAGGGGGTAAGGGTATATATACATGTAAATATCGGAGAAGAGCGGATTCTTCGGATTCGAACAGCAACTCCGTGTGACGAACGCAGAACTATTATACACTTCATTACATTATTATATGCAATAAAACTAAGAGATTGTACGCGACATCACAAAACTGTTGTATACCGCCGATATAAATACACCTAATATAAATCTTGTTAAAAATCAAAGGCAATTAATTTTCACCTCCAACATAAGGAAATATAAAAAAATCTAATATTATTAGCATTTATTAAGGAATGCTATTTATACACCGAGCTAATTTCCGAATTAAAGAGCTATTTAATTTATGGGTGAAAGTGATTTTTTGATAGAAGGAAGAAACAGTTTTGGATTATAAGTAAAATTATAAATGATCAGTAATTCCAAAAATAAGATTTCTATTTATAGTAAAACTGAAGACTTTTATACTTCTACTATACATCAAATGTTTTTTGCGAATAATTTAAGTAATTAAAATGTAGAAATATTTCTTAATCTTTTTCTTTAATAAAAAGAAAATATATTGAAAAATAGCAATTTTTTTCGAAGTTTTAAAAATAACCATAGAAGTAATTATAAATTGAATCAAAAGTAGTAAATTATTTCTTTATTATATAATATTTAATCTACATTTTTTTAGTATTATATGGTAAAGTAGGTATTAAAAATAAAAATAAAATTAATTGTTTTTAAATTAAATTCGCGATTTTCTGATCATTTTTTTAAAGCAAGAAAAAATTTGACATAAAAATTTTTATCATCTTAAAATATAAACTGTCGATCAAAACAAGAAATATACTCCATCTGGCATAAAATGCTTTTAGTACTTTTATAGTTTGAAGTTATAGCTCAATAAATTTGAAATATATCTTAGCGCATATTAAAAACATACAGAAATATATTTTATGTAAAGATATTTTAAACCTACTTACTATAATCACTTAATTAATATAACGATACAGTTTTAAACTTAAAAAAACATGTATAATATATTAAAAGTTCAGTATATACTGTATCAAAACAGTAACTTATTTGGTTTTCCTTAATTACTAATAATTTTACATTTTTATTTGAATACCTAATAAATAATCGATATATTACATTTCTCTAAAAATTAGTTTCATTAAACTTTAATAAATTTATTTGTATTAAATTTTAATAGAATAATTTTGTAAAATATATTTTATTTATATGTGTTCCCATAAAAAATTTATACTTTATAAGTATATTATTTGTTTAAAGAAACTATAATATTTTTATAAGGAACTAATTTGTTTAATAAAAGATATTAATGTATCTTGTTACAAGCCTCAAATCTTATAATATTCTTATTTAAATATGTCATGTTTGGAAATGGTATAAAATGTGAATGTAAATAACAAATACATTGAAACAATTTCAAATGTCATTTAATTGTTAATAATTTTTATGTTTTTGGCATTAATAGTATTTTTTTATGCAAAATAATGATATATCTAAAAATGTTAGATTTTTTATTTTACAGTAAAACTATTTTATTATAATTATTTTACTACTTTTTTCTTTCATTCTAATTTAATACGCATAATAATTAAAAATTTTAAATATTGGTAGTTATTTGTTTAGAATAATTTATCTATAAAGATAATTAATATGAATTAATTTAAACTCGTATCTTTAAACTCGTATAAATTAGTTTTGTAATTTATGTCTTATAGTTACTCGTATAAACATGCAGAAAATTAATAGATTAATGATATTATAATATAAATAAATTATTTATAAAAATTTTTAATTACAGTATACATTAAATTTGAAGAATATAGCTAAAATTTTCTGAAAATCGTAAATTTTAAATATTGTACCGTGTTAGTAGTTTTGCACCTGGGTGAGACGATAAATTATTTATTATGAGTTTTTCCCAACGGAAAATAGCTATATTAGTATTATGTATATCTTACTTCATTTGTCAATCTAATAGTCTATTAAAAAAATGTAGTTCAGTTATAACCTATAAATTCATAGTACGCGTTTTATTTTGAACAAATTAGTTTCATTAAAAATAAAAAAAATTTAAAAACCTAAAATTTGAAAATGATTTCGGAATTGCGGAAGCTCGAATGTAACCATTGGATTAATTTCTAAAGTGGCAAGAGAACGACAAAATTTTAGAAAATGGGAAAAGGTGAATTATGCGGATGTCCACCTATCGAACCTAATGTACCTTACGATGAACTTAGCCATCAGATAGGTAAAACTGACCTATCGGTTAGGGTGTCCAAAAAAACCGGAAAGTTCAAAAATGTGGATGGTAGTCCTGCGAATTCCAAAGGTATAAAAAATTATATGATGCGCAATAAGATTAATTTAGTATTTAATGTATTATAGTAAAGGTCCATTTACATTCGGTTTTAAATTTGTTAGTTGATCTTATGATTCTGATGTTTTAGATTAATTCATTTAAATATTCCTGTAAAAAAATTTTAATAAAGAAAAAAACAATTATATAGTTAATATGTATATATCATTCAAACTATTTTTCATCTGGAATAACAATAATTGTAAAGCAAGTTTTAAAGGATTTCAGAAAAATAAACTTTAAATACGTCTATGATCTCTAGTTTTTAAGAAGCTTAAAATTTATATCTAATAATGCCTATGAATATTTAATGAATGACTTACTATTTTCTTTTAATTATAAAAAACTTTACAGAATTTTACAAAAACGTAAATAAGATAATTTTTTATAATTTTGCAAATAATTATTTTAAAAAGACTAATAAAATATAGTTTTAAAGAATTTAAATATTATAAGCATTTTTGTTTAAGTTCCAAATATGTTTAAAAATTGTTTTATAAAATTTATACTTTGCTTTAAAACAGGTTAGTTAAAAATCAAGTTAAAAATGAAATTTTAATTGAAGTTTTAAAAAAATAAATTAAGTAAATAATCATTCACATTTAAATTCTATTAAAATTATTTTACTTGCGTATTACATTAAGTTAAAAATAAATTTATAGAAAAGAACTATACGTTGATGTTAAGCATACTTTTATAAATTTCATAATTTATTTTAAATTACTCATTTCTACTATTCTAAAAAATATTTGCTCACGAACTTACATTTTTATTGATATAATTAAAATTAAATTAAAGTTAGAAATTTTAATAGCAGATAAAAGTTTTAATTTAAATCTTGATAATTTCATCATTTCAAGAATAAAACTTTTTTTCAGTCTACATAAATATTATATACTATATATCTATTTGATTATTATTTTATTAATTTATATGGATATCATTCATTTTAATATCAAATTTTATAAAAATGATATATTAAGCCTAGTTTAAAACAAAATACATATTAAATTTAATATAAAAATTCTGAAACAACATATTTTTATTTTTAGAGTTTAAATTTGTTTTGCATTCATACAAAACTGTTAATACTGATTAAAAATATTATTGCTCTTATACGTATAATATAAATTTATTAAAATCCGTAGTGTTGAGTATTATACTAAATATTTACATCAATTTTAAAATTTTTGGATGCAATATATATAGAAATATATAAATTTAAATACTATTTTTTATTCTTTATATAATTAATTTATGATATTAATGACTATTTTTAGCTTTTAATGTAAATTTAATACTTATTCGGTTTTTATTTTTTCATATATTTTTTGTATCATTACAATATTACCATAAAAATTAATTGATGATTATACTTGATGCGATAAAAGAATATAAATATTCGAACAAATTTTGAAGAATTTTTCAGCAACTTTTTCAGTAAAATAATAATACAATAAAAAGTTATTTTTTCGTTATTTTATATTTTAGAATAATACATCATAAAAATAACTAGATATAAATTAATATTTCTTGAATGATTTTTAATTACTCTTATATGTTTTGTAAAATGTATTTTATATTGATAGTTATTATTTCATATTCTATCAATATTCTAAATATCAAAATTTTAATTTAAATTTCTAATAGCTTTGTTTTATTTATCACGTTCCATAAGTCTAAATTTTATTTTTAAATTAATAATTTTCTAGTTCATGTATGACATTTTTAATTCTATAAAAGAATAAAATATTTGAAAATTATTTGTTTAACAAACAATTAATAAAAGTGGCTACTCGTACAAAATATTGCAGAATTTATAAAAGTTTATATTATTAATATCAAAATGTATGTTATTATAAAATATTATTAAATACTATATATATAATTATTAAATTATAATTACTACTATATAATTATTAAATACGTTGTCAGATATTATTCTAGAAATTTTTAACATATTTATTACATTGTAAAATATATTTGCAATAATTTATGCTGTGGTAAAATATTATGTCGTAACTTAATTTAGAGGAAATGTTTAAATAATTCAAAATCTATTCAGAAATTAAAAAATAAATATAAAACAAAATAGAAAAAAAGAAGTCTAGCCGATATTGATATAATATCTAGTTTTATTAAGATTATAAACGGTAAATCGTAAATGGAAGTTCGTTTATTAAAATTTCAAGAACTGATCTGTATAAAGTTAACTGATTTAGAATAACAATATGAAACGTGAAACGCGAGACGCTAGACGTGAAATTGAGCGTTCAAATACAAAGAAGCTCCGACCGTACTTTCCGAAAAATATGTTTATGTACGTTTGTTTGCTACAGAATATTTAAAAACTGCCTGCGCTAAGGTAAACGTGGTACCAAACACACTACCACCAAAGAAATGTCCGGACGAAGAACAGCTTTTGATACGAACGAGCCGCCAGATCCTCAACTCCGAGAACATGCGAAACATTTTGGAGATTAAGGTGAAGCTACCACGGAATTATGAAAAGCTGCCAGATCCACCTCCATTTAAAATTCTTTACCCGGAAGATGACAACTCGGATGAGAATCCAACGGAAGCGCCCAATGAAGAAAAGAAATAGCGAGTTTCAAAAAGAGAGCGAAACTGAATGTATTATTCGCGAATGTGCAACATACTGAAAGTTTCAATAAATCATTGCTTCAAAACATTTTTCTTATTTACCGAAACTTCTGCAACATGGTATCTTTGAAATATTTCCTATTTTGTCGTATTTTATTTATTTCTTTGCTAAAAATAATTGATATATTGTAATCACGTTGTATTGTTTAAATATGATAGGAAAAAATTGTTGAATTTCATTGTAAAGGACAATTCAACTGTTACGTGCTTTGTGTAACATTCATAATGTTAATTGCAGATGCTACATCTTTATATGCTGTCTACGCATATATATTAATATTTTTATAAAGTATTATTATGAGTATGTAAATATTAAAAAAAATTTTATTACAGATTTTTGATAAACTTTTATTTAACGGATCATCTTATTGTTATATTTCATTATTTATATTTTAATACTGTAAAATGAATAATTATTTGAGAGAAACGTATATTTTAATTTCAGAATTTACATGGCCATTTTGAATTACAGTAGATTTTTATGAATTAATTGAGTAATAACATTTATTCTGATGATTTGAGTAATGTAATTAAAAATATTTAAGAATACGGATAAATCAATAGTCATAAATTAAAATTTTTTATATATTTATAATTTATTAAAAAATGATATTCGGTTTTCTGGTTGAAAAAATACAACTTTTCAGTAGAATAATCTCACAATTTAGTATATAATTTGTTTGCATATTAAAATAATTTATCCGATAATATAATTTTAGCTTATAATTATTTAAGCATACTTATATTAATAATGAAAAAATATTAGAATATGCTAAATAATTCTCACAGTAATTATAAAGTTACGAAATTAAAATTCAATTGCAATAGGAAAAAATATACGAATTCATTACAGAATGTTCAATAATAAGTACGCCTAAATAATTACAAGCTAAAATTATTTTATCGGATAAATTATTTATAAATATCATCTATTTATTTGAAATGATGTAATTTTATAGAATCTAATATTTGGAAATATAAACGTCAAAAACTTGAGATCGGTGAATACGAATTTAACCTTATATATTATAAATTTGAAATTTAAAGTGGAAACAGTCTCGTATTTTAAAAATGGTACATTGTTTTTTTTATTTTTTTATGTTTCTATCTTTAAGAATTCTGAACTTTAATTAAAAAATTTTGAGTTTTTTTTTATATTAAATCTTTGATAATGAAAATTTTGTTTTTCATATTTCATCTACATGTTTTTTTAATTGTTCATTCTAAATGTTTAAAACTTTCTAAAAATAGGTTTTGTTTTTTCGAATATTATTTGATGTTTGGTAAATATTTTTAGATTTTCTATTTGAACTATTTGATTAAGAAATTTAATTCTTATTTATAAATTTACATATTATATTTTTATAAATTTTGATAAGTAAGATAAAATTATTTAAAAATTTTTTGCAGTATAAGTAATAAGAATTTCAATGATTTCATTAATTTTTATAATTATATTTATTGTATAATTTTTTTAATTATGTAAAATTTAACAAATATAATATTAGAAATAATAACATGATAAAGGTAACAGAAATTTCAAGTACCATAAGATTTGAAATATTTCAATATATACATATATATTTTAGATAAGACTAAATAATAGATAAATTATGTAGAGTACATGTTGTATTGTTTAGTTAAATAAATTTTATCATTCGTAATAATTTTGTAATTATTGCTAAATTTACGTATTAAAGTGATTTTATAATTTTGTAATAGATACATACTTAAATATTGATATGTTTATAATTAGTTGATATAATTAATAAGTGCTTATTGTATTTAAATATAAAACGTAAGAAAATGTGTATACATGAAATAATTTAGTTTATTATTATAAAAGTAATATTTTGTACTTGCATTCTTACAATTTACAAATTTCATGATTAATATTCACATATTATAATACAGAATAATGTTAAATATTTCCTTGAGATATAAGTATATAAATAATTGTTATCAATTAAATTACTATATAAAAATACATGAGATGTATAGCTTCTACAATGACGTAATAACTTAGAATAAACACAGAAAATAACAATGAATATTTTATGATATTTTTAATGGTTTATCTATATTTTTATATAGTTTAATTCAAATTTTGATGCTATAAAATGATAGTGTAATATTGAAGAATCGAAGTTCATTTTATCAATAGTTTGGATTAGTATATTTTTTATTAAAAGATATACAATATTAGAAAAATATAATAAAAAGTAAAATACATTGATATTATAACAGTATAAAATACTTATTTTATAATATTTTTGTACATTAGTGAATATATAAAAAACTTTTCGTCTTCAACTGTGGCTGAAATGAATAATTGATATTTTTATCAAATTAAAATTAATATTAAATTAATTATGAATATATAAAAAAGTCATAAACATACAAAAGCTTTTTATTAATTGTATTAATAAAATTGATTTTAAGTAAAATTGATATAGTAAGAATAGTTTCTATGAAAAGTATTGAATTTAAGATACATTGATAAATTAAAATAATTAAGGATTAATTAAAATTAAAAATTAGATAAGAAAGAATACTAAATAAAAAAATAAAGATAAATACCTTGGGACTTAAGTAAATCGTACAACAGAGTAAGAAAAAGAAAGAAAGTGAAAGAGAGAGAGAGAGAGAGAGATTGTGTGAGTGAGTGAGAGGGTGATATAAATCGGAGGGTCATAATGTACGCATGGACTGGAAACTTGGCAATAGTTCAAGCTTTCGCGAGCCCAGTGAGATTTACGGTTTTTGTTGAAATAAAGTGTTAACCATCTGGCTTAAGCTTGCGACTACGAGTATTCGTATCACAAGCGATAGAGTAAACCTTTAAAATTTGCAATGAAAAGAGAAAATCATTGACTCCAGGTATAGTTTTATCCACGATCTTTCAAAGTTTTAGATATTTTTATTTTCGCGACGTAAGTCTATTACTATAATTAGTCATTTTTTAATATTACCAATTAACTAATTCTTTTAATATTATTTTTTTATATTAGTTTATTGTAATATATAAATTATATAATATACGCTTATAAGCGCATTGATTTATACTACATTAAAATACTGTTTTAAATTATTAATTTATGGTACATGAAACGTAGTGTTCAATTATATAGATATTTATAATTACTGTTTCGTAATTTTTAAAAAAATACTTTGAATTATTATTCATAAATTTTATTAAATTTTAAAATATTATAATGTATGCTAAATCACTTTTTTAAAATATTTTCAAGGTAGTTATGTGATATGAAAAATAATGAAAAATTTTTGATAGTGGGCATTATGTGACTATTTCGTGATTAGTATTTATTATACAAAAGAAATTGATCTAAAATATTTAAATATTTATAGTATTATTTTCAAGGACGATAATCCTCCAATAAAAAATATTCATATATATTTTAGAAAAGTTTTATCCTTACATTATTATACTTATCAGTATTATTATTAGTTTAATTAATATTAATTAATATACAGTTATTATTACTGAAATAATTTCAATTATATCAATAAAAATAAAATATTACATATAACTCATTTTTGTATATTTATTTTGAATTTTAGATATATTTTCCAATATAATAATTGGATTATTTTCTTCTTTAAATCCGGTATCATTTATTATCACGCTAATCATTATTCTGCAAAGGAAAAAAAAAATAAGTATTTGTTGTTATTTTATCGTAAATTTTGACTAACTTATATAAATGAAAAACGAGAAATATTTGTTTAAAAATAAAATCTTAAAAGATATTAAAATAATTTTTTTACTTAAAAGTACAATGTTGAATAAAGAATTTTATATTCTAAAGGGTAAAAAATACGTTGAAAATGGGTGGCTAAGGTTAATTGTAATTCGTCATACATGTAATCCTTGAGACTTGTGACAATACCATGAATGTCAATATATCATAATGGTGTAAAGTAGGAAACGAAATTTAGGGGCGAAAAGGGATAAGATTATTTCTACGTTGTCGCTGTTGGTGGATTGAAAGGTCAAAGTGATAAAGCTTCTCATTTGTCTCTGTAAAAGAGAAGTTCGCGACGCTAGAAGCGTTTTCAGCCACTCTAATCTAAGCAGAACTGATTCGAGACAGATAAAGAAGATTATTAGAGAGGGGGAGGAAGAGAGAGAATAAAAGCGAAGGGAAAATATCAAGTGAAGGAAGGATTTGGATTCAGACGTATAATAATTAACTTTTTTAACATAACAAAATAAATTATTTATCATGATTTTCGCAGATAAAAATATCAAGTAAATATATAATCTTTATTTTTTTTATTATGTTTTATATAAAATCAACATGAAATATTAATTATAATCTTGAATATTTATACTTTTTTTCTTATACATTGTAAATTATAACATAACTATTTATATTATTAAATCAAAAAAATTTTGTACACAAATATAATTGAATTGAAAAGTATATATCTCATTTCAAGAATTTTACTAACCTATCGTAATAATTCTAATAAAAATAGTATTTGCGGCTCATACAATTTATATATTTTTACGTAATACAAGGCTTTTTTTAAATCCATAATATTTGTGATAGTTATTTTATAAAATGTCAATAACTTTAAATATATATCAAAAATTGAATAATATAACCAAATTTTTCATCATGTATCGTTACGTAAAGTCCAAAGATATTTCAATCAGATCAGATATGTTCAGAATTTATATGCTTAGCTAAACCGTTATTGTATGAATGAATGAATACAGTTCAGTGTGAATTTATTTGCTAATAATGTACGAGTAAATTACAGCCATTTATCGGATTATTTACCTAAAAGATGAGATTATGAAATAGTGTTTTCTAACAATAATCGCTTAATAATCATAATCGACTAGTAATTTCATATTACATTTCTTAAATTTTAATTAATTATAATAATAATTCACAAAAGTTTTCATTTATAATATATAAGTAAATTTGCAATTAAATATTTTGTTATATTTTCTTTATTATTTTGAATAAAGAGTTTTCATCAAAAAATATTTTATCGGAATATATTTTTACGGGCATTGAAAAGCTACTAACTGTGTATTTAACAAAAAAATTGTTAGATAAATATGTTGGCTATTGAGTCATTTAATTATTTAAATTTTCATTTTTATCTTTGATTCAATAATAGAATCATAAATTTGCAATTAATATATTTATATTTTTATTTCAATTTTTATATAACTTGATTATACATTTTTTAGCACTAATAATTTTGTGCATTTTCTGCTGTCATCATAAAACAATAATATATACAATCCACAATTGATGATATAGACTGTATACATATATTTAGAGGAACTTAATCCACCTATATATCAAATTGAACGTAATCTAATTGTAGGATGCAATAATATATCCACTTTAAACCATATCAGATATATTATATCATGCACTCGACATATTTACAAAAAACTTCTAGTTTATCTATAAATATATTATTTTATGTTGTTTTATACAATGATTTAAAAAAATATCATTTTATGGAAAAATTTTATTTTATGAATATATTTCTAAAATTATTAATAATTACATGAATAATATTTAAATTAATTGCAAAACTTTTGGTATTTCTGTAATTCATATTAATATTATTGAATCTACGTATACTTAAAAACTGAAATAAGCAATAAAATTGTTATAAAATTATCAAAATAATTTTTAAATAATTAGTTTTATCTATGTGGTAAAATATAAGTATTGGATTAGAGAAAATAAATATGAATTCCAAAATAATTACTATAAATAAATATTACAGTAAAAATTACAAAAAGTATGAGAGTGAATAACTTTATTTCAAAAATTTTCTTCTTTATTGTTTTAATCTTAAGTTTCTTAATAGAATTAAAGAATAAATAAAAATGTTTAAAAATTAGAATTTTTTCTAAGGCAATCATAATTGTACAATTAAAAATATTTATGATCCAAGAGATTGATGATGAAATTAACATCAAATATATTCGGAGTTTAAGAACTTTAATATTAGATTGCTAATACAATAAGGCGTAAAAAAATTATACAATGCTTATAAACAGAAAAGTGTAATATAGCAACCTACCTTTTTGCACACAAGAGGGATTTCGTAGCATAACCGGCAAATAAATTCAGCAAGGAGTTCAAAACTTTCTCGACATTTCTCTTCTCGCTTTTCACTCCCTCTATCTTCTTTTTTATTTTACTCTTAGGCGATTTATTTTTATCCCTATTATATTCATTCTTTCCGTTCCTATCGCGTTTTTGCCTATCTTTTGTAAAATTTTGATAAATTTTTATTTTATTGGATATATCAATTTCTTTTCTCTAATTATATAAAAACGGAAAAATCTGTATCATTTTAATTTTCAATCATAATTTTATAATATAAAACTGTATAAATCATGCAGATATTTAATTAAAAATTAAAATTTTTATTAATGTGAAAATACATTTTTTCAATGGGTTATGGTAGAAAATTAGATAAACAGTTGAAATATGATATATAATAGCTTTATATTGTACCATAGATTTAATATTGAAATTTGATAAATTTCTGTATTTGAATAAATATACTTGAATCCATAATATTCAAATTATTATTCTTTAAAATTTTATCTGCTATTGCCTAATTATTAAAATGTTGAAATATATTCAACTAATGCATGTATGTCGAATGAATAATTAAAGCACCTATGCTTAAAAATTTGTTACTTTTGACCAAAGTGTTGAATGTTTTTAAAACATACATGTAGATGTAGTTATTATTTATTATTACTTTTTATTGTTATAATTAAGTAAATATGGAATATAAAGAAATATGCTCTAGAAATATATAAATTTAATATTTTACTTGTATCAGTTATCGAAGAATTAATAAATGCATAGAATCAATAAATGTATAGTGAAACATCTCATAGGATTAATGGCTCTAAAACTAATATCTTATATTCTTTTTCTAAAATAAATAAAAAGCTTTTACAAAATTACAAATATTTACCTTTATAATTTCTAATACTAACCAATACTTTGATATGCATACGTAATAAATTCAATGACATATGGTAAACAATTAATTTTTAAAACTAGTAAAAATGAAAGTGTTATATTCAAATCTATCGATTACCGATTTAGTTGTCTTTAACCTTTGGCTCTTCATCGTTCTCATTACTAACCTGATATATGCAATTCATACAATGATTAGGTGGCTCTTTAGTATCAAAAGATCGAATTTAGCTTTCAATGATATTTCCTCTAGCACAAACTAAATCATAATTCCATCATAACATTAGCATAGTTATTATGTGCAACTCATTTTCATACGTGTACACGTCATCGGTTATTACTAAATATTCATCTTTGTTCACGCTCCATTCGTTCATTAATTTATTTTCACTGTTTAAAATCGGAATTCAGATTATTAACAAAAGTTTCAGGACTTGCTGAAATAATATTCAATGGATATTTACATATAAATTCTTATATTTTGCAACATCCTTAAAATACTCATGAATTTTGATATTCAGTTTCACAAACTCTAGAATGTTCTCTTGTTCTCTTGTTTCTGCATTGTGTTCATGGAATATATAACTGAGTTCTAAATACAGAACTAGCTAAACTCCATTTAGTATATTATAATTTCAATAAGTCATATACTTGAATATTGTCATTATCTGTGTAAGTTGAATTTTTTATTTTATTAATAAAATTTGGTTTATTATGTACCATATAATTAGCATGCAAAAATAATCTATTTAAAAATTAATTTTACAAATAAAAACGATAGATTAAAAAAATTTTATTATCAATAAGTAATAATAAACGGGATTTTAGTAAATGAAATTTGTACAAACATTTATTTCTTCATTATTCGACTTTAAATATAAATATAAAATTATATCAATATAAGCTGTATAAAACAATGACTGGTATATTATTAAATAAAATTTAAAAATTGATTAAATTTTAAAAGTTTATCGTTTTCTAAATATATTTGTAATTTGTACCGAAAAATTGTTAAAGACTTATTCTGCCAAATATTAAAATTTTAAGTTTATTTTAGAAATCTAATTACATATAATATTTTATTATAATAATATTTTACACACCACATTATAATTGTTTAATTAGTATTTATTTATATTTCATTTGTTAGTAATTAAATTTTCTACTTAACTAATAAAATTTTATACAATAATTGATAAGACAATGAACAGAATAGATTTAAATACTTTTTATATTCAATTTAATAATATTTTATGTAAATATATATTAAATTAAAATTTTATGGTTTCGAATCTTAAATTTCTACTTTTTTAATATATTTAGTCAAATGGTTTATTTAATGACACTGATAATTAAATCATTAATAATTGTTATTACAAAATTATATAGTAGATATTTTATTTTTTAAGTATCTCAAAGTAATGGAATACTTTTACTAATTATTTATATTCTTAGAACTAAAAATTCAATTTCTTAACGTGTACTACTTTAAAGAGATTAATAACACAAGACAGTTTTAGAAATGAAATAATTCGCACATTGCATATTGTTTATAATAAAAGTAAAAATTTATAAATGGGATGGAGAAATTAAAAAAATAATCGCAAGCAAACAAATTTTATTTTGTATATTGTAAGTAGTATTAAAATAAAATCTTTTATATCTATGTTAATTGTATATATCTAATTTCATGTACCTTACATGAATTTTTTAAGGGATTATATTGAAAATTATAAGTTTTTTTTATTAGATACGTTAAAAAATTTTTTACTATATTAGATAAAATTTTATATATTTAAGTATAACGATAATAATATTTATGATTATTTCAAAAAATTGAAATTATTCATCATTTTTACATATAAAATTTTTATTCATTGTCGGTATTAAAAATAATTTAACGCTTGCGTTTGATTCATGAACAAAAATACTTAGTTTTTGATTATTAATCCATATTTTACGTTACGAAATTTCAAATTATCTAAGAATTTCATTATATTCTTTGAAAAGATATTAATTCTAAAGCTCCATGCATTTAATTTTCAGGTAAACTCGTAGATAAAAAATTTACTAATTGTTTTTCTGTTCATTAAGGAATGATACTTTGAATCAAAAGCTAAACGAATACGAATCCAAGCACCACTTTTAGAATCTTTAAATACATTTTAAACATAGTAATATTTCAAAATGATCGGCAAGCTGAATGTTTCATATATTGTACGGAGAATCTTTTTAATTTGCAAGATTTTGTTTCGCAGGAAATTTGAGCTAATATTGTGTACGGGTTAGCGTACAAATCGTGCAAGAACAAATGCACTTGCGAACGATCGTAGAAATACCCATGTATACAAGTCGGATTTCAGATAGAAAAATGCAGCATAGCAAAGAAAAAGAATAAATAAAAAATGATCCGCCTCGTCCCGCGACTCTCGTTTGTAAAATTCGTTATCTCTCGCGAGAGGTGTAGTAACAGCGCCCGCGCGACACGATACCCGCTTCATATTTATGAGAGGAGTTTTAGCATATTCAAAACATAAATTACTTTTAGCGGGCTAAGTCAACTAGCCAATAAAATACTGCCTGGAGTTTATCTCCCACCCAGCAGACCTCGGGCGCCGTCCTTTCTCCGGTAAAACGCGATCTTTTGCGCGCCTGCGCTTACCCACGCAGTTCTCTCATCTTGCAACCTTTGCACATGTACAATCCAAAATCATCTATCAATCGACGTCCAACTTCAAAGAGACGGTAATTCGCCATTTCCACCCTGATCTTATTTCTCCTATTTTTCTATATTTTTAAATTTTATTTTTAGTGGTTCTTTACCCGAGGAGTTCATATTGTGGTCGTGAGTGCTTTGAGCAGCTCATATTATCGATAGACTATAAACTCAATTAGCGTTCAGTGACAACATTAACTTTTTTACGAAACTCCATCTAATCAAATTTCTCGTTCGAAACGCGAGATCTCCGATAGGGATTTTTAGTTTTTGATCGACTCAAATGTTTGCGTTTTTAGAATAATGCCATATTGCATCTTTGCGTTTATCAGTATCTTTTGTTAAAGGAATCGATAAATTCACATCGAGTATTATTTCTTTCGCTCAAGAATTAATACCGTTTGAACGATCTTCAATGAATGAGAATCTACATTTCATCGATTTTTTAAAATACAAAAATTAAATGGTTAAAATAAATATATTTTACGATTAGTTAGCATTTACTGAATTCACAATAAAATAAGACTAGATCGAAACGATTTACAGCGTCACAAATAAGTAATATTGTAAATAAGTAATTTCTTTAAGTCCTAAAATATATTGGATATCGGTGTAAATTCAAATAAATTACTCAAGAAAATAGAAATAACGGATTACTTTTGAAAACTGTAATTTTTATAATAAGAGGCTTAAAACCACTTTATTTATCTCTTTATCTTTCGTTTTTCACATTCATATATGCCTACATTGAACAGTTACCTTTAGAATATTTCAAATTTTTTGATTAACGGATACAGATATCAAATTCGTATTTGACGAAGAAAAAAATTTGACGGAACAAGTAAGAAATATAAGTTTAGATCGATTCATCTTCATATTTTTTCGAGTTATTCTCCTTGTTTTTCGTACATCGAAAACACAAAGAAAAACATAAATTCTACATTTGTTAAAGTCTTCCATTATTAGTATCGTTACCTGGATTTTATTTATACATATTCCAATATTAAGGCTGTCAGTTTTAGGAATAGCTATGAAAAAGATTTTCTCTCGTATAATTTTTCCATATACGAATTTGATAAATTTAGTGTCAGTATATTTAAAAATATTCGAAAAATATCAATGGAGTTAATTATAGAATTATAATTAGTCACTAATAAATTTCTTCAAAAAAACTATAATATCTTTTTTTGATAATAAATTTGTTAAAAAGTTTGCATGCGAATAAAGTTTGCTTATTTTCCTTATTGACCATTAAAGATCCTCTGTCGTAATATCAAAAGTAAATTTGTAATAATGTAATAGTGCCGGATAATTAAAGCTATTGGTTGAACATTCGAAAAGCGAATGAGATGTAATTAAAATATAAAAGTTTGAAATTTATCATGAATACGGCAAAAACACATTGACTCGATATACAAGTGCCCAATCGCAATTAATTCAATACAAGCGGTTCACTATTCCACAGCTAGTCTCGCCCGCGAGAAAAAAAGTTGGAGTCGCGTTTATCGAGCGATGAACATTCACCCGTAGCAACGGCTTTACTCCGAGCATTGTAAAAGAGTACAAATAGAAAAACCTGCAGACGCAACTAAACATTATCATAGATCCTCGGGAAACCCAAGCGCACCGAAGCGCCACGACGTAAAATGCAATAGCCGACGGGGTTCGGAGCGAGGTGCGTTTTTATCGCGAGGGTGATATCCCTCGCGCAAAAAGGCCATTCTTTCGCGTCTCCACTGCCGTAAACAAATACTCCGGTGCGAGCTTCATCGGGGCAGAGAGCGTATCGCAAGCCAAAAGGAGCCGTCGCGCGACGATTGATGTCGCGCGTCTTCCGCCCTCCTTATTTCTTGTGCCTGCGCGAATGATGGCGACCGAAGAATAGAATGGGAGGCAATCGATATGACGAACGCAAGATACGGGATAATCGGATTAAACGTATTGATGGATGGATTTCGCGGTTGTTCCTGAATCCTCAGCCCCTCCTCCTTAGCCCGCACCCCGCTCACTTTACAATGCGCGTATGATGTACGTCATAAAATAAATTCAGCATCGCCGTCGAGGATTACCCTCCATTTCCTCCCACTTTCCTCCGCCACCCTTCAAGTGCAATACAGCAGTAGTATGCAAACTTCGCTTTCTCGCTTTCGCTTGTTCTAGTCGGCTCTATCTGCAGTTATAATATTATATTGTTGTGTTTAATCTCATTGTTATTGTTACTTGTGTTTATTTACTCTTATTTTCCAGGTTATATCTAACGCCCTAATGACAGAATGTACTTACCTGTGTTTATGAAAAATGAATTTGACACGTTCCTAAATTTGTTATTCAATTTAAAATTCATATTCATCGAGGTGAATAAAATTATAAAAACACTTGCCACGTTCAAAATAAGATATAAATATTTTAAATGACGACTCGATAATATTCAATATTGTAATAATTCTTTTCTATATAAATGGATACAATTAAATACAGTATACTACAAAAAATTAACCAACAGGAGCCGGTAATATTAGACTGAATGCAATAATTTTTTTATTTTCATTTTATATTATAACATATTATATAATAATCTATTATATGAAAGATTCATCAACAAATTTACATTATCTATGCATAATAACAAAAACATTAATTAATAGTATTAATTTATCAATAAATTCAATGATTTATTGAATATGAAATAAATTGCTTTAAAGATTAATTAAAATTAATAAAATTTTCTAATAAATGAATTTAAAATAAATTCCTTTATTCGTTATTAGAAATAATTTCAAATAAACTATTAAATTTATTTAATATCAGTATAGTTATTGGTTTATACTTCAAATTTAAGCAAGTACTTTTTTCATAAATAAAGAAACATCGTTGCTCAAATATAATACATTTTAATTACAGTAAGAAATTATGAATGAAAATTTTTTAATGCTTTTTATCAAAAATTTATATTGTATATAATAAATATAAAATGATAGAAAGATAAAATTATTCATCACATTGATACTTGCTTGACTTAAATCAATAATTATTATGAGAGTATAAATATTATTTTCACCGATAGAAGAATATATTTATGCGTATATTGATCACTTTTTTATACCCGTGGTATGTAAAACTTGATCTGTTTGAAACTTTATCAACTTAAAGCGTGCGGTGCAAACAAAAATGCCAATCAATTTCTCCGTCTCTTGCACACTTTCAGCAATTCTGCGCTCACGTCTGTTCGTTGCATACTATGCGTATGTACTGTCAATTTGACATTCATACCAAAATTGGTTAAGTTGCGATTTCCAAAGTTTCTCACCATTTCTAGGCGGAGAGACCATTGTCGATGCAATATTTAACTGGCGCTGTCCTAGCGAATTACGTAGAAATCGAAACATATCCGAAACGAGGACGATATAAAGCTCCTCTGCATGCGGACATCTCTCGATTTATACACGTTGCACAACTTTTCAGATTACTAAACAAACTCTTTCTCCGTATCTCTATGTTATGCTTCGCGCACAAATGTCGTTTGACTCGCGAAACCTTGCAGACGATGCTGCTGATGCGAATAAATTTCTCTCGGAAGTTTAAAGAGACTTTGGCAACCGTTTCTCAGCTTCAACTCGAAATTCGACGCGGATGTTATTTTTTGTACTCTCCCTTTGCAATTAATCAACATACGAGTGTGTATTTAACAATGTACGAGTGATATAATTGAGAAGTGTATGTTTATTTAGTAGAACGCTTCTTCAAATAAATGCAATTTTTAAGGATAACTTTTTTAAACTGAAGTCAATTCATTTAAATAGTACATACGGTTTTCGTTTTCAAATTTTTATGAATCAAAAGTACGTTTTCTATTTATTTTATTTCGTTTTTCGGCAATTTTTTTTTGAAAAATGTAAACGTTTAAGAGTTGCAATATTTCTATTATATAATCATAATCTTGGCTTTTCTTTTTAATCGAACAGTATTGTTATAAAAATTAAATTTAAATAATTATATATTATGGTTTTTGATTTTCCACTTCAAATTTTATTTAGAATACTATAAATATGAGAAGGATTTATATATTTTTGAAACTGAAATTTAAACATCGTTATTTATAAAAAATAATTATTTTTCCTAGTGAATACAGCAGTACCAAAAATATTAAAAGTCTGCATTTTAATTTATTTGAATAAAATTTTGAGTATATATTTGAAACATACATTTATCTACTATTTTTAATTTTTTGTTGAAAAAATGGTTTTATAATTATATAAAATTTCTGTATTTCTCTGAATATATAAATTAGCTAATTCGTAAAATGCGTGAAATTTATGTAGTAATAATATTCCTACAATGTTTTTTATGATTTAGATCAATTTATAATTGTAGTATATAAATATGTATTATATTTATATTAACGAATATTTTTCTTTGTATTTTAAAAAACATTTTTGTAAGCACGAAAATATATTTCACGAAACGTACTTTAGATATTTATATTTATATACTAATAATATGAAATTAATATTTACTAATTTATTACTATCCTTTAAAATATAAAGTATAATAGCACTAAAAAATAAGAGCACGAAAGGAAGAGGCAGAGGCATTTGAATATCAATGGAACAAAGAAGAAAGTGATACAAAAGGTAATGAAGTGTAAGGAACGTTAAGTTATAGGGAAGGGAAAAAGTCTTTAAGTAAGTATTAATGAGTCAGTGACACATATCGTATGTAAATAGTATATAAATAAAAATACTTTGACTATTTACACGTACATCTTCAGTTATTACATTAAAATTTCTTAAATGATTCAAAATAAACGTACGTGTACGCTCGCAATCATATGAATATTTTCTATATAAATATCTATGGTTTATTTTATTAAATTTATTTCACGATTTTATTACATTTTTAATTAGAATTTTTAATTATATATTGAACTATAAAACCATACAATTAAGAGATAAGATAATTTTAATTTACATTAAAACAATGTATCATTTTATATATATTAAACGACGATTGTAAAATTATTCAAATATTTTTATAATTTCTGTGACTATTAACTAATCGATGGAAATAATTTGTAGAATATAACAAAAAAACTATTCATATTTTTATTTAAAATAATAATACTGAATTAGGCGTTTGCCAGTAATCTATGATCGAAGGATAATTTTGTCATTGATCCCCGATCGATCACCGAAGTTTAAATAAATTTGACTCCCATCGGTACATAAATGATTCACCGTATATTTTTTTGGTGTTTCGTCAATATTTTATGAATAGAATGAAAGAGTTTAAAATATATCAAGTTATTCTTATAAAATTTAAAAAGTATTATATAGATAAAAATTATATTTATTTTATTAGGATTTAACAAATAGTCGTGAGATAGTTAATGGACCACAGTTGATTTTTATTTGTTAATCTTTACAAATAATCTACTTTTATATTATTCAATCTGTAATTAAAATATTTTTATATAAATTATGTTACAATTACAAACGAATAAATTTAAATTTATAATAGTTATTTATAATAGTATATATCTTATATATTCTATATATATAGTACCTCATATATTTTTATTATATATAACTAGAAAATTAATGTATACACACCACATACGTGTTATTCATATTTTATTATTATTATCATTTTTGTTTTTTTTTATTATATTAATGGTTACGATTATAAAATGTAATATTTATTAAGATAGTGAGATAATATAAAATTTTAAAATATAGTTTTAATAAACATATATTTTAAATATGAACATTATTATAGTAGAATATTATATAATTTAATATTTTGTAGTTTTTTTAATAAATGTTATGTATAATCGAATAAGTTTTGATAATTTGCGCATGTAATAAGAACTGCGTACAAAGTAGTAGTTTTTTATATATTATAATATATTTAATAAACATGAATTTAATCAATCATTTATGTATTAACATTTAATTGCAGTTGTTATATATTTCTATTTAAATGAAGTTGGAATAAAAAGATATTAAAATAACAGTAAAATTATGATTATTGATTCTTTATTAAAATAAATGTTTTTTTGACTATTTTTGGATAATAATTATTAATAGTTTGATATTTTAGATTTGAAAACTCTATAAGCACATTATAACGGTAATTTTAAGCAGCTAACTGAATAAATTCACCAGGACCAACAATCATAAATAATATTACTTCTGGTACATAGTTACCGCATAATGGAGCCATATAAACGGCTTCCACCTTCATTTCAAAATATTTGATTGAAGAAAATAATTTCCGCTATCACCAGGTTCGGATGGAATTACGGATTACAGGTCATGATAGTCCGGAATTGCATGTTAAATATCGAGGGAGCACTAGTCCATGCTTTGCTACAGTACAATGCTATTATAATAATTTGTGATTTATGTTGCATAATCATCGAATGAACTATTATGTTATTAGCTGATGAATAATTCAAATATGTATTAACTATTCTGTTTGTAGATGATTTTCGACAAGTATAATTAATAATGAAAAGATTTAAATTCCATCGACAATTCCAAGTTAGTAAGCCTTAAATATTATATATTTGTTTTTTTTCATTCTGAAATAATACAATAATACAATATAAATTTAAGAAATAAAAATTTATTTACGTGTAATCAAAATTATTTTAAAAAATATTTATGATAATTTAATTATGCTAATAGAAAGACATTTATTTATATATTAAAAATAAATAAATATCTTTTTATTAGCATAATTAAATCATTTTATCAATACAACTAGTAAATAAATTTATTTGGCACTTCTACTTAAATATTTTTAATTATTTATTTTTAAATTTAAATTAAATTAAAATTTTTACGAGAATGTTATTAAGTTCTTTGATGATTCATGTAAGGAAAATTATAATTATAACTTTTTGCACATCAAAAAAATAAGTACAATTCATAAATTAATATACTTATATTGTGTTATTTAATTATGCAAATAATATTCAACTTCTAATTCTTTTTTATTTTAAATATGTTAAAATCATTAAAAACTTTAATATGAAGTTAATTCTAGTATTGTTTCTAGAATAAGTCAGTGCAAAAACTTTTAAAATTTCATATATTTCGAGTAGGAATTAAACCGTATGAAATTAATAACTCAATTATTAAGAACCAAATCAGAATTAAAAGAATTAAAATATCCAGTTTCGATGCTGGAATAAAATCAGTTACTCTACAGTCATTGTGAAAAATAAAAAGGTGTGTCCGTGCTTACAGTTGTGGATAAATCAGTAGAAGCTTTTCGACTCCTTCACGAGAGTCCGAACACGTACTGGGTATAAATTTTACGCACGCGACTGTAAGTTCAGACAAATATCGTCTGTTTTTCATTCCGTAGTTTTTCCGTGTCACCTATATGTTACATCGCTCGCCGAAGAGTTGAAATGTGCGTTGTACCGCGCTGACACGTTTTTATTACTCGTTTTGGCAGAGAAAAACTGTCGCATTTACGCCATACACCATTCACTTCCACTTCGCCCGTTCATTTCCTCCAACAATTTCTTTATTTTACTAATAATTAATGTCAAATATAGTTTTTACCACATTCAGCTATAGGTTGTACAGATACAAAATTGAAAATATGTTTGAAAGGAAATACCTGGTTAAGAACTCGAAAAATAGTGATTTTTAGGGATATTTTATAAACAAAACACAAATTCATTTTTACCCAATGTTTTACGTGACCATATTTTATTTTAACCAATTATTTAAAACTTTATCATTACAAAATATTATATTACACTACATTTTAAGATCTTTGTAGTAAACAATATATACTTTGAATTAAATTATGTTAAGTAAGATAATCGAAAATATTTAGCTTTAAAATAAAGTAAATTTTTCAAAAAAACTAATTTTTTAATAAATGTAATTTCATTAAAAAAATTAATTATTCATTAAAGACATTAAATATTTATCAATAATTAGAAATATAATTTTATGTAGATTTTAGATTTTCCAAACGTAAAAGACATAATTACAAATTTTTTTAATTAATATCATATTTGTATATTTATTAGCAAATTTAATAATTTATAGTTGTGATTTATAAGAGTATTTTATTAAGAATTAAAATGAGAATATAAGATGAGTAAAAAATATTTTTGTATGTGTGAAATATATTAATTATTTTAAACAGAATATTATTTATATTTGCAATACTTATACAATAATGAAGTACTTTCTAGTTACAAGTATTTTCCAAGTTTAATTAGTCTAGATATAAAATCTGATTCTATTTAATATTTACACATATTAGATGTTTACGTATTAGAAATCCTCTACACGTACGCATTGATTATTATCAGATATTGTACCCAAATTCATAAAATTATGCAATTCTCTATCTATACTTCTGTATCTGTATTATCTGTATAAGCCTATACTTGCAAAAGCAATAAGATCAAGAATAAAAGTTATAATCTGAATATTTTATTAGATGTAATTTATTCATTTTCATTAGAAAAACTTTATTATTATTCTTTCTACTTTCTATTTTAATAGATTCATACAATTTTTATAAATTTATAAGTGTTTTTTAAATGATGTATGTTTGATATTAAAATTTGTTTTAATATATATACATATATATATATATATATATATATATATATATATATATATAATATTTAAATGTATTATATTTGTATACTATTTCAATTAATAGCGAACATTATTAAGTGATATAGTTCTATAATAAACAGAAAATTGACTACTAAGAAATTATATTATTATTACCTATTATAAGAGTAGTATGAAACTTATGAATAGCTAGATTTTATTATATAAGGATTAGATATTTAGTGTGTAAGTGCATATCAAATAGTCCATTCTATTGTATTTGCTATATTTTATATTTTACTTATCATTCTATCCATATCGTATTGATCTAGCACGCAAGAAAATATAGAAATAAATATGCATCTACATAAACATGTATATTACGTAATTATATAACAATTCACATTTCATAGAAGACACAGTTTTTGCGAAAATTCGTTATTATGTTGCCCTGTATTGTGATGAATTTGTTATTTATTCGGGATTCAAGGAATAACGACAGTCTATTATTTCGTGAATTATGGTTCGATTTTACTGAAATCTCCTTTGTTTCTTTATGCGAAATACATTGAAAATTCAAAAAACCATTGTTTTTAGTTAAATTTTTTTAGAAATTTAAAGAATAAAAATACTTGTGTTTAAAAAATTATATTATATAACTTTTAGAATGATATAAATATTTTATATGTAAGTCATATATATTTACATTAAGATATAGATCTTATAATAGATAGTAAAACTTAATACCTTATTATATCTCAGACAATAGTAAGTTTATTTTGTAGAATATAAAAAATGTAAAATAATAAATTTATTTATCTTATAAAATTTAAAATATTAATTTTAACTGTTTAATAACTTTTGTATTTATTCGTTAGTAAAAACTGTATATAAGAAAGTTAATAAGTATGTAATGAATATATGACTATTATAAAGATTTCAGAACGAATTTATTGCAAAGAAAAATTCCAAGAAGAAATATGGAACTTTCTTTAAGCGGATTCTGTAAATAGCCATGCGAGCCATGTCGGAACCATAAACCAAATTGTGCGGATATTCACTGCGACAGATCAACCATAAACTAGCTGTTGGAACATTTCGCTTTACGCTAATCCATTCTATAAAATTAATTGATCCTGCAGTGATTATCTCGATCTTGTCCTCATTTGAATGAATTTTATAGATCGTTATCACGATTTTTTCATGAACTTTCGATCGTTAATATTGAGTATATTAAGAGTACGATAAGGTATTGAACGATATTCAACTTACATTCAACTATGCAGGCCAAGTGAAAAGTTACGAGAAAATCAGGACAGATATTTTTTTTCAAACTGTTTGTAAGTATAAAATAAATATAAAAATTATGAAAATATTATTGCTCTTTATTACTTAATTATGACAGTTGAGATTATGTGAATTAACTATACTGACCAAAAATTATACCTGTTTGAAAAGTACATCAGATTTACATAGAATATTTTTCTTTTTTAATGAGAAAAGATTATAAATTGAAATAAAATAGTTATTATATTGATAAATTATAATTTCTTTTGAGTAAAAGTAAATTTAATTAATTTCTGTCGATTTTTGAGTGATGAATGTCTGATATGATCGCACTTTGTTACGTTTGCTTCATCTTAAGAACTGCGCACTTCGGGATGTGAATTTCGGAGTCACCGAACGTCAAAATTATCCTGACATACCGGGCCAACCGCGTTACCAAGTGTCGTGGCACTCATTGGAAGGGTTAACCAACAACTATAGTACGTAATTATGTAATCGATAATTGGGCTTAAAGCAGACCAATGTCCATTTAGCCGCTTAGACGAGCCCATGTTAAGAACTTTATCGTCCATCATATATATCGTTCTAAGTTTAAATTTCTATTGGTTAGTAGTTATTTAGAACTACTATACATTCACCGTGCTCGAATTGTCTGCAATGCCTCATTTTCAATTCTAATTTAAGGTAGTTTAATTTAAAGGTTTATACGAACCTTATAGATATTCAATTCACATCAATAGAATTATTTTATATTTTTGAAATAAACTAATTATATATACTTTAAACATTAGTTAAAACTTAAATTAAAACTCAAAAAAGTTTAAAATAAACGTTAAAATAATCTAATGAGAAGGGAATCCAGAATATATGGATTTAAATATACTTTCAAAACATTGTATTAAAAAGGATAAAATATTTCGTTTTAAACTGACACGAAGTATTTATTGTTTCTGGAAATATAAACTTGAAATATGAATACAGTTTATATACACTTATTCCTTTAAATACTAAATATTTTTCTTTTATTAATTTGTAAATGTTTGTCAAGAAAGTTTTAAAAGTTTCTTATAAAAATATTATATTTATTTAAAACATAAAAATAATCATGTTGCATACGTTTACTGTAAAAGAATTTTGAATTATTAAAATCCATTTTTTTTAAATTTTTATTATTTCATTGGAAGCATTTCAACTAAATACTGATCCTTATAGAATAAAAAAAGTTTATATGTTTTTTAATACATAGAACATTGTAGATATTCTTTCAATTTTCATAAAGAAATATAATACTTCTTACTTAATTTGAACATATTTTTTTTATGGTTCTAGTCTTCTTTTTCTACGTGGTTCTAGTTCTATATTTAAAAAACAATAATATTCGACTGTATTATTAATAAACTACATTGTTTTACCGTATTTTCAATTTAAAGTATTTTGTATAATTTATAATGAATTTATATGAGATCAATAATTTAATCAAAATATTTTGAATTATTATTGTTGAATTACTTGTGATAAAATCTTCATTATCTATCTAGATTGCATTATTTTAATAATTAAATTTTGTACAAGAAAATTCCAAAATATAATTTTTTAAAGTATATACTAAATTAATAAAATTAAAATCATACGATGAATAGTATAATTATTATACACATTGTTTCAAATTCTATTTAATTATATAGTATATGAATCAACGAAATTGAAAATGTAATTTTAATATAAAAATTTTTGCAATGTATTCGTTTTAAATAAATTGATTATTGATTTTTCCATTATTTTATCTTATACTATTAAAAATTAAAATTATAATAATATTTGAAAATATTATTAACATAGTTAAAAATAATAGAAGTATGGTATTTTTGATAAATATAAAACTGATAAATATTAAAATTAAAAATATAGCAATTTTATAATATATACATATTTGAGCAAAGGAATTTATTTACTAAAATCAGACCTGTGAAATATTATATTTTTTCTTTAAAAAAAAAATATTAATTTCAACTTTATCAATTTTCAAAATATTAAGCTATTTAGAAAACAGAGCTTTTCATCGATACATAAACATATTCAACAAATCAATTGTATGGAAAAGCTTGGAAATACAACAACAATATTTGGTAGGAATCGCTATTTATTCATGTATCCAGCCGCATTTTTTCCTGCTCCATTTCGTAGTACCGGGACTTTTCAGTATAGGGTTCGCATTGGTAGTTCGATCGCATTGTTGTAGTAAATTGATCGGGTCAAGGAGGTAGTGGAAGTCACGTTGACCCTAACACGAAAAGGTCTGTGGTACACCTGATGATTCGGACAATACTGTAAGCTATAAGCCACACGCTCGGCTTATCCAAGAAATTCCTATATCAACTTCCACTCCTTCCTCTAAACCCAACTGCCACATAATTTGTTGGTTATATGCCAAGCGCGAAGCCTCATTCGAAAAGTCATCGGCCAACTTACCTACATGCTTTTATGTATTATGAATTATTCATCAGTTCATACATTTATTGGTTATTAGAATTGATTGAATAATTATTGGAATATAATAATTTTTTTCGGTTGATTAACTTAATAGATTAACAAATTTTAAATTATATATTCATAATTAATTTATAAGAATTAACAATTCATAAAACTTATTTTTTACTTTAAAAATAATTCAAACTCTACATTTTATATTTTATTTTTTAAATGTTAATTATTAATTAAAAGTGTAATCTAGTATATCAATTTCTTGATTTAATGTAAAAGAATAAAATTCGTGAATACTTTATTAAAATGAATATTTTATCTTTAACTTAAAACTTATTTTACATGGTTTTGTTAGAAAAATCATCTAGCAGTTATAATTGCTTCGTAAAATTAACAAGCATCAAAATATTTATAGACATATAAAGAAACTTTATAAATAATATATAATATATAAGCATATATTATATATACAGTATCTAAATTTTTAAATATGTGATCAAAAAATAATAGTTTCGTAATATTTATTTATTACAATTCAATGGTCTGTCTGTAGTTGGAACAATATAGAAGTAGTGTCTTGTTTATAGTTAACACATTAAGTTAAGTTTTATGTAAGTTTAATATAATTAAAATTAAATTTTAAATAGAAAATCTTACATTAGAAATAATTAATAAATATGTATAAATTTTGTCATATTTAAATATTTTTTACCGTAGATATTTGCTAATAAAATGCTTTATCATAAAACATTTTGTTTTTTTCATATTCTCATCAGTTTCATACAGAAAAAAATTATGAATATTCATGCACATTATTTAGTTTTCGGCTTCAAAAAAATTTGTTTTTTCTGTAGACTAAATAGTAACAATTTAAGTAAAATATGGTAAAAAATTTCAGAAAGTAATGCCATAATAATTAAATTGTTTTTATTTCTAATCCCATAATAAAGATTTGATTTTTTTTTAAGTTTCAACACAAATATTTTATATTGAAATCTGAATTTTATGATTTGTTGGAGTAAAAATATGAAAATAAATGCAACTTAATTGATTCAAAATAATATCGATAATTTTCAAATAATTCCATAAATATATAAATATTCATAAATATATTTTACAAACTGTAGTTAAAAATTTAAATAAAACTTCATCTAAATGCATTTGAAAATTCCTATTTATATAATGATTACTATGATCGGTATTATGAATAAAAACAATATATTTTTGAAACATGTTTATTCCATTTATAATATGTACTTTTATATTTCGATCATTATCGTAATATTTTATGGATTCAATTTCAGATTTATCAAATAAGTATTAAATGTATGAATAATTAATATTAAGAAATAAAAATCTAAGAATATGGACAGGATATATGAATCATAGTATTTTATTTCTACATATGAAAGAATAATTAAAGAAACTCATTTTAATAATTGATTATAGCGCTTGAAAGTTATTAAAAATAAAATTAATTCCTTTTTTATAAATATATAAACTATTGGCGTCTGCAATATTTTAAGAAATTGCCTTTATAATTACCAGTACGTAATAAATTAAGTAATGGTTATTAAAAACCATAAATCATTGATAAAGAATGATGTCTAAAGTTGTTATATATATTTATTTAATACGATATTAAATTGAAATGATTGATAATATTTTTATAGATATTAATATATATTTTAACTTTACTTTGTTATTGAATTAATTAAAATTCAAACGTGTTATTAAATATAAAAATTTTATTTCATACTATTTAAAAATTACTATAATATAATAAAATTTATTTAAAGAAGTATTTTTGATTTAAATAAATTCATAATATATCAATTTTTATTTTATCAGATGAACTCACTAAATAAAAAAGTATTAAAGTAAATGAAAGATCGAAAGACTAGACTGAAAATTAATTAATGCTTTTTAGCTATCCGTACTTTAATTTAATTCGTATGTTTGTCCCTGGATAGTAAACTATATGCTATTCCTGTTTCCTTTTTACTTTTTTTGTCGTTTTTATCCGCGTTCACCGCTTCTCTTTTACGACTACTTTTTCAACCATCCCATCCGAGGCATCGATATTCCTTCGTTTGATGGGAAAGAAAAACAACATTTTTATTACGTGTAATTTCGGTCAGGCTGACGTGTGAAAGCGATGCATTGGAGATGGTCGCTTCACTGAATTTAAATGTCATTTTCACTTTTGCATTTCTTAGGAAAAATCAATTTTATTCGGATTATAAGTATTAGTAGACTACGTTATTTGGCTACAAAATTTCAAACTAATAAAAAATTGTAAATATCGTTTGATTAATTGATATTTATTCAACATGAAATATTAAATTGTTCGAATATTAAGTAAATTTCAAATATTTCTAAATATTAGTTTTTTTGTTTGTGCTAATAACATTATAATGTTTTTGTTTATGTGCTTGTTTACGTGTTTATGATTTTTAAAGTTTCAGTAAATAAATAAAAATCTGCAAATTTTAGAAACAGAAAACTATTTTAAATAAAGTTTTCAATATAATCTATAAAGTATTAAAATTGATTTAAAAACTTATTCTTGTGTTATTAATAATATTAAAGTGATTGAAAAATCCAAATTGCTTAATGATGTACTACATTGATCTGATCAGTGTCTGATATATTTAAGTGTTTTGAAATACTTTTTTAAGATATTGATGAAATTTTTTCATTACTAATAAATAATTATTTTATAAATAGTAAAATATATAATTAATATTTTTTTCTTGAATAATGATTTGAAGTAAAACATCTATTTATTTATCAATCACTCACATAAGCGTAAAACAAAAGTTTTTAAAACAGAATTTAATTGATTATTAAAATATATCAAATATTATGTTTTTTTATGTAAAATATTTATTGATAAAATTACATTTTCAGAGATTGGATTAAATTTTTTGTATATAAATTTATTGAAAATATTCTTAATATTTCGATTTCCTTATTTTTTTAAATTATAATAGTTTTAAAAGAACGAATTTTTAACTTCTAGAAAATTGTTATATTAGATATAATATTTTTATATCTTATAATATATAATTATAATATAATATATTATGATATTATTAATTTCCAATGAAGGTATTAATTCAGTAACTTGTAGTTTTTAATAATTAGAGTACTATTTTGAACTAAATTATTTTTTCTAAAATAAAAAAACACTAAAAATTTATTAGGATTTTTGGAAACAGTGTTTAAATTTAATTTTAGAATGAATTTAAAGCGAATGAAATTATGTTCGAATGTTGAGCATATAAATTTTATCAAATAGAAGCTTATATACATATCGCGAGTTTATGGTAAAAGGTTTTAAATTTTGTCTATATTCCGAAAATCCAATTGTGTAACAAATCGCTCGTAGTAGAACATTTGGCAACTTTCCACGTTTGTGGCTCTTTTTTAAGAATTGGTAAAAATTGAGTTCAGTGACGATCGGACTCCGAGTAGCAGCAACAGCCAAGAAGTGCAGAGGAAATCCCGGAAGAGATGAATCTGACCTAGTGAGTCTCAGTTGGGCTGAATGCATAGCTCGCACTTATTGTGTTTGCATGATGCACAGTCATTTCTACAGGGTGTAATATTAATACCTCGCTTCCGACATTTCGATGGAGTTATTTCCTTGTAGTTATAGGAAAGCTCTGGCATCCCAGGAATTATATCCCCATAACTCCCTTTGCAGAATCTACGTTCTCTTCAACTTCGTACTGTCTTCTCCTTTTTCTTCTTCTATTGCTTTCTTTTTTTCAAATGTACAGCGCTTCTACGAGTTTTCATAGATACTGCGTTTGCGCGTTCACCGAAATAATCGCGAAGAAGAAGTGTGTCGATAACCGACATCTTTGCGATAAAATTTTTATAGATATCAGTAGTCGGTCCAATGTGTTTATACGAGTATATACTCGTATAAAAACCTTGTCGTTTTTCGATTACGTTATTTTTTCCTATTTATAATAAAAATTTATTTTATTTCTATATATAATACTAGGATGTTTATTATATAAGCAAAATAAATAATAAATAATTTAGATATGTAAATAAAAGCTACTTCGTTGAAAATTAACTTTTTACATTCTTATCAGGTCGATAATATTTTTCGATGTATAAGCTGCAGTTATAATGTAATGCAATTTATAAAAACTCGTATAAATTTGAATTTTTATATATAATAATGCAATTAATTATTTGAAAAAATTTGATTGATTATAAATAAATTTTTATTTGATATAAACAAATACGAATGGGAGAATTTATATATTATTATGTAAATGCGAGGTAAATTTATTATAATATTTTTATCTAATTTATTATTTTTACCATTATATATGTTTATACTTCAATAAAATTAAATTAAAATTTTAATTTATATTTAAATTAGTATTGTAAGTTTGCAAATAAAATAAATTTCTTTTTATAACCTTCATGAACTTGTGCGTTATAGTAAATAGGTTTTTTTATACAACAAATAGAATCGAATTTATTATATATTTCGATCCGTTACCTTGTATATTTTCTTTTAGGAAGTGCGTGACCTGAAATCAAATTTTTTTCGATCTTAGGATATAACATAAAGACAAACATCTATTTTAGCTTTAGCATTTTAAATTTTCTTTTTTTTTAATTTATTACCATTATTTGATTTTTAGTGATTTTTTAGTTTTGAATGAAAATATCTGAAAGAATTATATAAGCTACAATGTATTTATATTAATTTATAGATTTATATTTCAAAAAATTTATACCAATTTATTTAAGCTTTTCAAAAATTACAAATTTATAACAAATAAAAAGAAATTTTGAATAATTTTCAGAGTTTTAATAACAAGTACAATCACGCCGTTACTAAACACAGTCTAAATTCCTAAATATAATTGCATCATGACGTACAAGCGGATATTATTACATGTTCTTTATTCGACTACTCTTTTTAATAAAATCTTGTTCGTCCCCTATCTTTCTTTCTTTTCCTCTCTTCATTTTATTTATTTCTTTTCAAGTTATATTATTTGTCTCTTTTTTGTTATATCCGAATTTGACCCACGTCCGAATCGTGAATCATATTCGCCACATTTGTGACTTTTGGAAATGTTACGACGAGACAACAAAGTTAATCGAACGATAGCTGAAGCTTAAAATATCTATACCATGTATTTTCGCAAAGTGTGGAATCTTTTAACTACTAACTCTTCATCATTAATTGATTTGGTTGAATAAATTGGAAATAGATAGAAATTTATGTACTCCTTAAAAGAGTGAGGAATATAAATCGGAACGGTATTGCATCTAAAATTGCTACTAAAGACATTCCGAGCGAGCGAGTACGAGGCGGGAGAAATGAGGGTGAGAGAGAGAGAGAGAGAGAGAGAGATCAGCTGCAGGAGTTGCATGAAGTAGTATTCCGTTACTACTACTGCTTGTGGCAGTGTCAGCGTTGGCTACGCTCAAGTTAAGATAAAGTTGTCGTTAACGGGTGGAGGGTTTGTCCAATCATCAATTAAAATTATAACTGCCTTCTACAGACTTGAAGCTAGTATTTGGCGTTCTATAGGATAAGAAGCTCCTCTCATAATGGCTATCGTGAACCCACACGGACTCTCTTTTTCTTTTTCTTTCAAGTCCTATTCTCTTTATTATAATGTGCGCAATAAATCGATAACAATTCTATACTTAAAAATTTGCTTTTAAAAGTGTTCAAATGCGTAAAACTTAACAAATAGAACAATAATATATTCAGTTATAAGCATATATATTCAATATTCGTATATTTTTTAAACTTTGTTTCAATCTAATTTTAACAATTATTCCAACAATTTTTAATTGGAAAACAGATAAAACTAGGTATGAAACTTTTGAAATATATTTATTTATTGCGTACATTTCATTTAAAATTCAAAAAAATAATTAAACGTAAATATATACTAAGTCTTTAAAGTTTGAAATTAAATTCATCCAATAATGTAAAAAGGATTTATAATAGTTTGTAAATTATTTGATTAAATAGAATCACAATGCAAGAGCAAATTTAATTTTTTGAAGTACTACCTTCCAAAATTTATTTGTTTTGAATTGACAAAAATTTTTACTAGCATTAAATTAGCATTCAATTTACTCAAATATTAATCTTATCTCTCTATATGTACTCAATACATGCTTCTTTAAATTTTGTTTTACTTAAAGAATAATAATTACATAGATTATTTACAAAGCAAATTACATTTTAAATATAATCAAAATTTTAAATAAAACACTTAAACGTTTATGTTAAAATTTATGCTAATAAATATTGATGATAATTTATATAAAAATATTATTATAAGAAATATCTTGAAATTATTTTCATCGTTTTAAAACGTGATTATAATTTTTTTAATCTTTAAACCATCATTTCTATATTAAACAAAGTACTGAAAGTAAATTCATTGAATTATTTAGATAGTCCTAATTAAAGTTTATATTCTTGGCAATACTCATAATAAATTTTGTATATAACATATTTTGATATTCGATACACTCACATTTTTTAATATGATCATAAATCTCTACTAATATAAATTTATGTAAAAATACAAAATTGGTTTAATAAATATTTTTCAAGTATGAGTTTTATTTGTTTATGACAGTCTGTTTATGTGATCAGTAATGTAATTAATCGTTCAAACGAAATACATTTTAATAGCGTTCATGCATTTTTCAAATATAATTACACTAACGTACTCGTAACAAACATATTTCTAAATTTATACCAGTATGGAATTTTAAAATTTTTTAATTTGCTTTAAATCATTAATCTATATGACAATACCTATGCTCTCTAAATCGTATAATATTAATTTATTACTAAAAAAATTCTTTAGAATTGATATTTACAGTATACTTCAATATTTATAAAATATGTATAAATGAATTAAAAATTATAAAAATTTAAGTTAATTAAATTTAATTAAAAATACTGGTAAATAAAAGATATCGTGTAATAGATGTATTATAATAAATGAAATTGATATTTTATAACATTTATATTTTTAAAATATATACAAGCTATTATAGTTAATTTTAGTTAAAAATTTTGTACTTTATGTTAAGAAGACATTCTTCCGTCAACACGTATATATATATATATATATAAATACTAATTAGATTTATCTGTTTTCTTTTTCGTCAATATTTCCTTAAATTATCAAATATAAAGTCACATTTATGTGCGTATACATTTATATTAAAAATAATATATTTATATTGTTTACATAGATAAACTGTTTTTTATTTCAGTGTGAAATAATATAAAAAAACAGATAAACTTAAATTTTTCTTTAGTATTAAAAATATATCTAATTATTGTAAATATATTTAAAAAAAGTAAATATAAGAAAATATAAATTTTAACAAAATTCATAAATAATGTTTTAGAATTGAAAAATAAATTTTTGTATCTATAATAAACAAACAAAAATTTTTATTGTTCATAATTTTATTCCAGAGTTTGTTTTAAATTAAATCAGCTTAACATTTTTTGGTAAAATCTTAAAAAGTTTTAATTTTACACAAAAAAAAGAAGAAATACTTGCAAACTAGGCACTTTTACGTTTTCGCTAGCATAACTCAAAAAACTCTCATACAAAAGAGAAACTGAAGAGAAAAACCAGGAAATTCGTTGCAATACAAATTTTCTGCTAGTTGATGAAAAGTCAACAGGGCAATACACCAAATAGCGTTTCTGGACCATCGTCGTTCTCGAACAATGTTTCAGTTTGTCTTTCTTCATCGCATACAATATGTTTATTATCTTCTTTACGTGGTGTAAATTTTATTTCTCACGGCGATGAAAAATATGATCGCGTTTCATTATGAACTCTGCATTATACGTAGTTTTACTCGTTTATATAAATTTTTGCTTACATGTATAATGTACACATATGAAAGTAGAAAAGTGGTAAAAATAGAAAAACTGAAATAAACGGAAAAGTCGAGCAAGAATAAGAATAAGAGACGGTAAGCGTAATGAGTTTATGAAACCACCAGGGGATAATTCCAAGAAAATATATAAGAAGATTTCAGTATCTACGATTCTTTTTTTACATATCCTTTGCATTTGCATTTATAACTGTACAGCTGTCGTCACTTATTTTTTTCATTTAACCAGTAATGTTTACAATTCTAAGATCATAAAAACTTGAGTTTTAGCAAAAAGACTGTATATAACGAAAAACAAATATTTGGTTTCATTTTAGTTTTGAGATTTTTAATATAATGCAGTTTACTTTAATAAAAAAAAATGATGATAATTATCAATGTAATTTTAATTTAATTCAAGGAATGCACAAAAAATATTCAATTTATTTTTAAATAAATCTGAATATACTACAATATTTAAAATAAAACATAAAAAAGATCGCTAAAATTATAATAAAAAATAAATTTTTCAAAAATAATGCGTTGATTAACATAAACTTTTATATAAGCCTAATATAAAATTTGATCTCAAATTAAAAATTGACTGTGAATATTTATCGTTAGAGAGAAAATATCGTTGAATCAAAATTACCGAGTGGCTAATATTTCACACATAGTTTTACATTTCTTAATGCTTTATTTAATATTATATTGTTCGGTTTTAAAATATTGTTTCTTTACCTTCTTGAAATCAATAATTTTAATATTTTTAGTCGAAGTTTATAAAAATTAATATTCTTAATAAACTTGATATAAAGTTAATCACATATTTGTATATTATAAAAACAAATTTAAAGCATAAATATTTTAAGATATTTTAAAATTAGTTTTACGATGAAAAATCCTTTTTCCAAAAAAAATCATAGCAATATTTACTTATAAAGTTTTATAAGTGAAAAATGAAAAAAACATTCATTTATGTTTCAGTAATAAATTTTTAAATATACATGTATTAATGATATAATAAAGGCAATTTCGAAGATTAATATCCAGGAAAGATTAAAAAGTTCGCATTTTTTTAAGCGAGTGTTAAATGTGCATGAATAAAGTAAACTCGTTGCAAAGAATAAAAGAAAGTTTTCCTTTGAATTTTTCGGGATTTCTCACGTTTTAACAATAACCGAAGCTTTGCCAATTATAATCGCCCTAGTGCGCTATTTACGTAACCGTAGAAAAACACTGTTCCTTTCGCGTTTATCTCTAACTAAAATCTAGGGTTCGCGGTCGGTTTCCTCCTGCGAAGAAAACAAATAAAAGAACACGCTGTTAATGCACTTTTAGAAGTGTTTGCGTTTCTCCTAGAGCGCAAAATAAAATGTGAAAAACGCCCCTTGAGAGGGGGAGAATTTTACCGCGCAGTACTGGCAGGCTTTCACGGTGTAAAATATCTGCAACCTAAGGCGCATTCTGGGAAGTAAAAAAACACAAACTCCCTCCCCTTCTCTATTCACTCTAAAACTCTGACTCCTACGAGTTCGCTTACCCACTGTTTACTAAATGCAAATGTATTGCTATATTTTCAAGGCATCCGGAACACGGCGAACCACCTTGATTGCAAACAGGCTGGAAATCGCGATGTACTCTTATTTTACTCGATACCAGTTTCGTATCTTCGAATTACGCGTTATTTTGAGGAAATTGAATACAAGAGTAGATGCATTCCGTTAGATATTCGTTTAATCGACTAAGTGATTTTAGACGATGCTTGCTCGGGTGATCTTTGCATAACCGTTATTATAAGTTTAAAATAATATTAATTTTATTTCATAATATTACTTGTGTAATGATATACGATCATAGATTCTCGAAAAATTCTTCTTTATTTTTTTTCAATTACTATTCTACTTTGGCTGAATTTCATGAATTTTCAGTATAGGTATATGTGATCAATAGTGCATATAATTTGCGTATTTTAAGTTGCTTTTATAAAATTGATATTTTAACAATGACCATTAATGGAATGGGTAGATTATTATTAAATTGATTGATACATTAATATAATTTTTTTATTTCAAGGGTGATGCATGTCACGAAAACACCACTTTTAACGCTTAACGATATTTAAATTTAAACACATATAAAAATTAAAAATTATAAAACGTTTTCGGGATTAAATTTATTAAGAGAACATAAGTTTTGAGTAATAAAGTAATATTATTATCAAATATGATAAAAGTGAATGGAACTTTAAAGTCTGATGTAGGTGTACAAATTATTCAAAATATAATTAAATTAAAATATATGCGTTATTTTTTTAATAATTTACAGCATAAAGTTCAATAGCAAAAACTTATATTGCTTGAATTTGAATCTCATTAAATTAAAGAGTTTATAAGTATCATGAAAGAAATTTATTTAACGTTTGATTTTATCAGTATCTTTTATGTAATAATACTTCTAAAATGTATATATTTTATATTCTCGTTTATGATTTAATCTCCACAATATTTTAAGATCATTTATGAAATCGTTTGTAAACTTTATAAAAATTTTAATTAATCTAACAATTAATAGTAAAAAAATTTATACTCATTTACTAATTTTCAAATTTTTTTTGAAATTTTTCTTTTTTAAATGAGATAGATAATCGCTTTAAATTTTACATGAAACGATTCAATTACTTATTATTACAAATATGTTTTGTAGTAAAAAAACAATATTATTAATATACTCATTCGAGGATATACAACGTATAAAATAATAATTTTACAATTTCAATTGTTTTATAATTTGTAAACCAAAAAGAAAAATAAAAAGAAAAAAGAATTGGAAGAAACAACAGATGTCAATGTTTCTTATACATATGTTTATTAATAATTTCTATTTATTATTATTTTACAAATTAAAATCTGACTTAGCTACTTTATGAGGTAATTATTTTTAGTTAGTTTCCGTAAATTTGAATTGTCTTTTTAAAAATTCAGTGAATTTAAATAAAATTTTGCTATAACGTTCATGGCAGATACATACATGCTTCTATCGGCAAAAAATGATACACAATGATGTAAAGGCATATACGGGCATGGTACGGAATATATACACGAGCATAGGCATCTGCATTTTACGCACGAACCACTAGCTTCGGTGGAATATGTATAGCTTTTCATTTGACCTAGGAAATACGTTTGCTTGCCGTTGCAGTTACAGCTGCACCTTTACTCCGTCTAGCGTTGCGCTCCTTTATTTTCAACTATCCGTGCTTTCTAACTTTCTAACTACACACGAAAGTAGCTCCACCCTTTTTCATTTGAATTATGGAAATCGCTGGAAAAAATTAAGTTTCATAATTTAAGGAATGGATTTTGGACTGAGACGGGGTTGCCCGAGAAAACAACGTTTTGCCGTTTTATAATTTCTTAGCATTATGCGGATTTTTTATTTCTATATACAGGACCAAGCTTAGTACGTGTATCTGAATTTATATAGAAAAAAATGAAATTCTTGAAACTCTTATCATCGATTTCAAAAAGAATTCAAAAAACTTTTGACAAAATTATTATATTCGATTTACTTAATCAATCGAGATAAAAAGTAAATTACTAAATAAATAAAGTTACTTGTTTTTGAAAAATATGCTTGCAAAAATATTTATTATGTATTTATAATTTTATAATTTAATATATTATTTATATAAATATATATATAAATTTCTTCTATCAATCTTATACTGATATAAAAACAAAATGAAATCTTTTTTTAAAAAATAATTTGTATCAATTTTTATTTAAAAATTAATAATAAACAATAAATTTTATAAAATCAATATAACGAATAAAATATTTGCACTTAATCCATTGTATACAAGAAAATAAAACAATATAAAATTAATGTAATAAAATAGTGATTAAATGTAATAAAATTTATAAATGATAATAAAGACCTATGCAAAAGACTATCAAGTAATTAATAAATTTTTCATTTTAATAAAAATTTTACATAAAAATATAAAGAAAACAAATTACATAAATGTAAATTCATTTTCTTCAATACTGTTTTAAGAATTTCATATACAATTAATTACTTTTAGGTTATTGTTTATAAAATTGTATTTATAAACTCGTTAAATAAAGCAACATTTTAGTTTTTAATTTTCATTATGCTATTAGCTAAATCGAAAAAATACAAGAAAGAAAATAGTTAGATAAAAATAATTTGAATTATTTTTTTTTCTATCACTCATAGTACAAAACTTTCGTGGTAGATTTTATTTAAAAAAAATACAAATTATTTAATCTTGTGAATAAACATGTTATGGTAAACTTTGCTTAGAAAACATCTTTAAACTTATTTATTTCATATCTAATTTTATTTTCGATTGCAAAAACAACATTTAAATAAGATTATTATGATTTATTTATTAAAATTAATATTCTATTGTTATTATATAATAAATTATTCAATTTGCGTTGAATAATATTTGCATAATTGATTCAAATGATAGTTTAAATTTTAAAGAAGAAATTAAATAAAATTTAATTAAATACACTTCTACTTCATAAAATTAAAATAAAATTTTTTGTATAATATTCTAAATTGTATAATTTTTTATAATATATATTTATAGAATATATTTTTTGTTTTTGATAAATATATCATCATAGATTCATGAAAGAAATTACTTGGATATGATTTTAATTACAGTTACAAATAATTCTATATTAATTTTATTTAGTATTTTATGTATTATTGAATGATAAAATACTGATTTAAAAAATTGAAATTAACAAATAATTGTATAAAATAAATGTATTGAATAGAGTTTTGTAGAATCTATTTAACGATCACTCAAATGTAACTTAAAAATATTTAATTTATTAAACCGTAAATAAGTTATTTATCTAAAACTTATATTTTTGAGAGAATTAAAAAATATTTGAATTAAATTTAAATTACTTATAATTATGGACAAATAATTACTAAAAATATAATGCGATAAATTTCATATAAAATAATAAAAATTGTTACTTATGTGCTAGATACTGATGTACTTTCGAATTTAAAACAATAAAAAATAATAAATTCATGTATTTTTAAATATAATCTATATGCTTTACTCTAAAATTAATTAGTTTTAAAAAAAACCTAGAATGAAACCCAAATATTAATTTATAAGGTAAAATCATAATAAACGAATAAAATAGATAATTGAAAAAGATATAAAATGAGCTACTGTAATTTTCTTACTGATTTTTTAAATATAAAATCTTAAAATAATTAAGTATCATATACATGTATTGAAATGCAGATCACGAAAATACGGGTAAAACTATTTGTTTTTCTGTTCGTAAATGTTAGCCGGATGGATAGTTTGAATCGAACTCGCGCGATCTTCTTAGATTTTAGTTAATAAAGATTACAATATAATGCAGAATAGGATAAATAATTTATATTTAGAAACCAGCGTATTTATTACATACGGGTATTTAATTTATTGCGTTCGTATGTGCGTTCTATAGATATGGTTTTATACACAATCGACAAGTTCTAGCAGTAAATATTGAATTCTGTTAACATTTAAAGCACCCAAAATTTAAAGAGTAAAATAGTCTAATAACTAAATACTACTTCTTAATAAAATATTGTTCTTATGACGTTTTAATCTAATATGTACTAGGATGTCATATAAAACATAATGTAACACATCTAATACGATACCTAATTCAAAGCATCATTTATTCTATCCAAAGTCAAGTTGGGGAATAACCGATATTTATTTTGTATAAAACTCTTGGAGAAGAAGTTTAAGGGGAAATAGAGATAGGGAGGTAAAAGGAACAGATAAAGAGAAAAGAGGAATAGAAATTTGTCGTCATTTTTCTTAGTCGTTCTTCGAGCTAACTCTCTAACCACTTTCTGATTGCAGATTTGGGTACTGGTGTTACAAGGGGGCAATTTCGGTAGCGCCTTATGCCCACAACCTCGTAATTGAATGGCTCCGCTAGCCACCTGCTGTCTGAGCCTTTATCGTTGCACCAGCCTTTTACCCTCGGTCACCTTGTCCTCTCATTTTGTAACGCTTCCTCGTCTATTTCATTCGAGATTATTCTTTTCCTAGATTTCTTGCCTTCCGTCTCATCATTCTCAAAAAAGATCCTGTCGTTCTCCCGGATTCTCTTTATCTCCAAGTAAATTGCAATTCTGCGTTCGAAAAGGTTGTCGATGTTAGTTAAAAATTTATAACAGTTATAATAATAAAACTCAAATATGATTATTTAGAAAAATGTGTTCTTTCTCGATATTTTTATTTTGAAAAATCTATGAATATGTCCGATATTATATTTTTAAATGAAAATGAGGAAATGTTTCGATCTTCCAGTTTTCATATTTCTTTAAAATTTCGTAAACTAAGAAAAGTATTATTGATAAATAAGTTTTACATCAAAGCAATACTTTTTATATTATACCAGTAATGTGTTTTTTACGTTTCAGATAAACTATTTTATACTTTCTTAAAACTATGCTATTACTAACACACGATTTCAAAGAATCGTTAAGTATAATGAAAATTCCAGTATTGCTACAGATACGATTTTACTGCAATATTTCAAAACTTTATTGAAAACTTTATCGAGCAGAAAAGGTATGTGTTCCAAAGCAAAAAAGATAACGGAAAAAGCCCATTGTGAAGGGAGTCATTGAGCTAAGTTTTATTTTGGATAGAGATTTAGACAAGCGTTAATGTTAACATATTCTCACTCACGCAATACCTGACATGATTACACGCGTACATGTATTTTTCGAGTTCGTAAATAGCGAAGATGTGATCGAATACATTTCGATGGAAATGATCTCGCCACTTTGTCTTCGGTGTACAAACGTGGCCTATTTTATTGATTTTTTGATACAATCGTAGCCTTAAATAAGGAAATTCATTTCAATGAAATTTCCATTTAGATAATATTTAAAGATACCGCTTGTCAATAAAAATACAAGTCGGCTCGACATAGCGAGAATGTGTGAGTTGATATCCGCGACATTTAAATGAATTTTATAATTTATAATTTTCTAATAATTTTAAAAAATTATTTTATCGGTCATTATCGATAAGAAATATTTATAAAATAAGATTTTATTTTTGAAAAATGAAAACGAAATTCATTCGACTTTATGAAATTTTTAAAATGCATTATCGATACTTTTCTTATTAAAGAAATATTTTTATTTTTATAATAGTTATATTTTTATATATTTGTCTCAATATACATATGCTTTAAATTAACAGGTTATTTATCGATGTAAATATATTAAATTTTACTTGAAAAATTTTTAATGATAATAAAAAGTTGCTGAGCTTAGTAACTCTCAGAAATACAATACTTTTTATGCTTTATTTTATTAGGATGATGAACGTTCATTCAAATGCATATTTTTAAATTAAAAATAGTGAAAAGTTAAGCAATTATTGTAGGCTGACATTTTATAAAGTTAGTGATTTATAAATTTATTCTGATATGAGTAATATAAACTTTATTAAAGTTAAAATTTCAATTTAACTGTTGTTCATTATTAAAAGTTAAATTACATTCTAATTTACAGTAGCAATTAAAATACGCAATATTTTATTTAAATAATATAAATTTATTTTACATTAATAAATTTTGTAAATGAAAAATTTGATATGAAAGTTCATTTATGAAGACACAAAAAGTGATTGTTTTTGTTATTTGCATGTTAAATGACTGTTTTTAAATATTCTCAATTTATTATTTGTGGTTATTTATATATTAAGCAACAGAGAACTAACGTAATTATTTCATTCTCAGTTCATTTTTTTGTATAATTTAAGATAACATCGATATGTTGCGAAAGTAAGCTTTTTTAAATACTACCATAAAAATATTTATGTTCACATTTCAAAATTAGCGACTTATACAATTTATCGATTTTTTAATATAAAGATATAAGAAATTTATGCAAGTCATGAAAGTTTTTTATCTACACTTTTAAATAGCCTTAAATTATAGAAAAAATAAAAAAAACTTCAAGTCACTCAAAAATCAATATAAGAGTAAGATATTTTTCTTTATAAAAAACTGAATTAAAAAAGACTTTCTTCTAAATTTAATATGTACGTTACTGAAAAAAGAGTATATAACACTATTGGTGGTTTGGTTGAAATGTTTAATAATATATGATGCACGATTGGTTAACCAATAAACTACTATGTGGAAAAAACCCTGTAATTTTGGTACGACGTGTGTACTTAAAGGAGTCAGGTGCACGTTGGAAGTACGCATTTGCTTGAACCTATACTTGAATCTATGCTCTCTTTATAGGCAGTAAAGTAGTAAGTATACCATTCGCGAGCGAATTCGCGCGATTTACGAAAATGACATTAAAGACTTTGCTGGACAGGAAAGTTCTTCTCTTTTTGCATTATTGCAGAGAGTTTTTTGTTTCAGAAACTCATTGCTTTCTATTAGAAAATTTTAACACAATGAATCTTTAGGAGTAAATATGTTTTATACCGTCTTATTTCTTTGTTTAAAAATTTTTATCATATTTCATATTGTATGAATATTTTATAATCAAAGATCATATTTTAAATATAATTTTAAACCAGAAATAAAAGATATTCTATTAATAAAAGAGAATTACTAATGAAATGCAATATCAATAATAAATTTTCAGGGTATATATATATATACAAGTTATTTATTTATTCTCAAGTTACATTTCAAAATCATTGGAAGATTTTTTTGAACAGTTCTATTATCTTTTATAATAATAAATAAAGTATTACAACTTTAAAATTTTTTTGATAATTTTAGTATATCATATTATACTCATTTCATAGATGAAAAATCTTAATTTAATATTTAAGACTTAATATTTTGCAATATGTTATGCGTATTAAAAGACTCAAAAGCATTTCAATAATTACATATCATCTATTTTATTTATTTTATAAGACGAAAAAGCTGAACTTCGTATTCATTTAAAATTATTAAAACTTTAGTTATGCAATTTCTGAAACATAAATATTATTTACCAGTTCTAATTAAAATATATATCAATTCTTATTTTAATTAATTCAATTAATAATTCATCTTTCGATATTAAGTTTTTTTTATTTTATAAAAATTTGAAAAATGAATTAACTTTTATAAAGTAATATATTATCAGATGATAAATGACTATTGTAGATTATTAAATAATTTATGTTTATATTCTGCATTAATGAAGCATGAGGATTAATTTATTGAAATAATCGAATCACGTATACGCTAATTAAGATTGTTCGATTAAATTACTTAGTTTTATTTATAATAGCATTATAATTATGATCACGAACAAATGAATATAAAAATTTAATTATCTGGAATTAAATATTTTGTTAATTTGGATGAAAGAACTATTAGTATTTTATGGAATCAATGATGCCAACGTCAAAAAATAAATAAAAGAAAATAGGCTACTCATAAGAGTTATTGTATTTTCAAATGAGGCGAAAATTATTTTTATAGGACCAAATATCTGATACGTTCAGATTTTAAAAGGTTTTGAATTTTTTATTTAGATTGTATGTTTAGATTTTTTTCTCTTATTATTATTATAGATGATGAATATATAGTTATTTTATCGAATGATAATTTTTATTTACTTTAATTTTGGTCATTATTCGTTAATTTTGTTTTTTGAATATATTTAAGTTTTTATATATTATTGAAAAATTATTTTGATTTAATATATATTTTATACTAAAAAAATTGTCTATTCTGTCAACTGACATATAGTTGTAAAAACATAAAATACAAATGTAAAAACTTAAAACTAATTATACTAAAACAAATTAATTTTAACACAATTTCATTCAAATAAAAGTTTTTACATTTAATTAAAAAAGGAATTATAAGAATTTAAAAATTTATTATTTTAAAAAAATTATTTATTTTTAGTTTTTAATAGCTTAAACCTAAAACTTATAACTTAATAAGTTAAAGCTTGAAAACAATTATAACACTATGTTTGATCATTTTTCATAAAATTCGTTAAAACTTTAATGTCAAACTAACTATATTTCTAATCTAAATTTTTTTTCAAAATAAAAAGTAGTCAGATGATAGAAACAATTAAAGTAGAGGAAAATATTTCAATTAAAAGGTGTCGTTCTTGAACAGCAGACTCTGCAGAAATTGAGGGAGCGTTAAACGTCGGAAAAATCCCTTGCCCGAGCATTTTGTGGAGCTGCCGATAAACGGACGTAATAATGTGACTGTAATTTTTAGAGGAAAAGAACGCACCAGTACTACGTGTTTAACAATATATATATATATATATATATATAGTATAATTGGAAAAATTCGAGTTTGTATGTTTTATAATAAATCAACATTTTTTACGTTTAGAACAAAATATTTGTTCTTTATATATGTAGAAATTCAAAATAATTTTTCCTAAAATTTCAATCCAAGAAATGTCAAATATCGCTGAAAATAAATATTTTTATTTATAACAAAAAAATAAAATAGCAGTGTTTCGTGTAAATATATTATCACTGAAAAAAATACAATTACATATTTAAAAAATTATTCAATTTAAAGAGCTTAACAAATAAATTTGACGTTTTACTTCTTTTACTTGAAATTAAAAAAACAACTAGAATTTTTTAATACAAGCAAGAAATATTCTGAGATGAAAAATTCAAGAAGTTTTTTTTATATATTGTACTTTAAAAATATGCATAAATATTATAGATTTAATGTGTAATATATTTAATACATATCATGTTTTTCTCTCTACATATTTTGCCTGTGTTTTGTAATATATATATCGTACATCAAATTACACGTGGCTACTTTATTTTACGACTTAAGCTTAAAGAATATTTCAATATCGTTTATATTCATCAGAATTTTTAAGCTCTTCTTTTTTTAATTGTATTCAAGAGTGCATCAAATTTTTCAATTTATTTTCATTTAAAACCAAAACATAATTTATTATTTTAAAGCCTTCGAGTGTTAAAAATTAATCTTTTACAATAAATGTTATATCATTCAGACACTTAGAATTTAATAACTTTAATATTTGTCTCAACAAAATAATAGCTGATAATTATGAAAAGGACGATAGAAAGATGTTTTTAAAATATTTAGTTATCGAAAGAATGGATTACGCTACAGGGACAAAATTTTTCAAATAAAATTTTCCAATCTGTATTTATTCTTCTTTCAATATTAAAACTGGTTTACTATTTTCTCTAATCTTTCTAATCTTTGTAATCCACTAATTAATAATTCATATGTTTGATAAATTGCTGAATGCCTTTTAGGTCTCTTATAGCTTTATTCCTTAAGAGGTTATTAACATGGGCTCCTTAATAAAACTAGTTTTCACAATTTTTCAATGCACAGTCTACTAAATATTTATAATGAGAACATAATGGAAATTTAATTTTAAGACGATAATTTTCACTATAATAATATTTTTAAAATATTTATTGTTTTTGATAATTAATAAAATTTTAAGAGACTAAATTAGAATGAACTAATTTTACTATATAATAAATATAGTATAATTTAATAGATAACAATAATATTAATTAGTACGCATTATTAATTTGAATCAATTGTCATTACTTGTTAGATTTGATACTATATCAAGATAATTGACATTTTATAAATATTTAAAAATAATAAATGAAAATTTATCGCAGAAATTGTTTATTTTAATTAATTATGTGAAAGTCGCAGATATGTAGAGAAAATAAAAAGAATATAAAATTTTTTTTCCCTGATATTATTGTTTTGTAATCATAAAATTTGACTTTTTCCCGATCAACCGATATTCTCGTTCCGTTTTATTACTGCAAGACGACTCCCATTAACAAATTTGGTAGTACACATTAATCTCCCAAGGGTTATTGAATCGCGAATAGTGCAATTGTTATTTTCCGCGAGTAAACTAAGAATTGTTGCGATCTTTTATGGCGTCTTGCGCCCTGACGCCACCCTCTCGGCTTTCGGCGTTTTCTCTCTTAAATTCGGTGGGTAGCTTACATTCCCGACAGCTGGGCTACCCTTTGGGGTGGATAAAAATTTCAGCCACTTGATAAACCTGCCGTCTCGCAGGCCGCTAACTCTCGATTCGATGTTTCCTGCCCATACGTCAGCAGCTAGGCCCGGCAGTACTTTATCTCGATACCGCATCTAAACCAAACTTCACCTCCTTGCATTATTTCCTCGTGTGTTTACACGTGCCCTTTTAGAATCCCCCCACCTCACAGCAACGCGCACGAGGCTATTATTGCGCGTCGCTGTGAGAGAAAACTGCGAGTGTCTTTCCTCTCCATCTCGCTTCTCCGAGCTGCAGAAGCCAGTTTTGTCCATTTGGGGATCCATAGAGTAACTCTCTAGTTTAGAAATCGCTGCGTTTCTCCCTATTTATTTTAATTTATAATTATTACTTTATCTAGCTTCATTTCAGCACTTTATTTTACTCGCGAGCGTTTTTCTTACTTACCGCTTTCGAACGCAACAAAGAGATTAAAATATTAATAATTTCAAGAATTTTACATATTTAAATCAGTGTCTGTATGAATGAAATGAATTATAAAATTTATAGTATGTAATATTTATGTAATAACTAGTTCTATTGCTAATATTACCTATAATATCAAAAATCATAAAAAGAAAAATAGAATGCTTAAATTAGAAAAATATATATAGTAATGTATCAGAATATATATAGAATTAATTAATGTTGATTAAAAATATTGATATTATTTTCATTGTAAACTGTTTTAAAAAGTTTTCTAATAATATATGTAAAAAATTTAATTTAAAAAATAAATAAAAAGACGGCTCATTGAACTTATTGGTGAGTTTTGAGCATTTGCAAATATTTGTTAAATATTATTTTGCTTTTCAGAGTATATCAAAAATCAATACGTGCTTGAATCTTGGTAATTTAATACTTTCAACGATAAAATAATTTCAAAAAAAAATTCTCAATTTACTAATTATTTAACAGTTTACTAATCATTTAATAGTTACATGAGCGTAATAGGTCTTTTTATATGTTGTTTTTCTTAAAAAATTTTTCCTTGAAAGCCTTAATAAAAAAGAAAAAGAACTAAAAATTAAGAACACAATTTTTTTAAATATTAATCTTGTATATTAATCGAAGTGTCTAATTAGATAGAATAAAATTTATATTTATCGATGTATTTGAAATTTGTTAATTAAAAGTTATTAAAATCAGAAAATTAACGTTTATTAAAAAATCTTATTAAAAAGTTAGTTTTAATGCTGCGTGTCAGATCGAAATTGTTGGATTGACAATTCAAAGAACTTTGAGTAAGACTTGTACAACCGCATGGTAGTTACTAAGGGCAACATTATACTTCTACTCATCTCTCGCACGTGATTCACCAAAGTTCTTGTCACTCTGCTAAAATCCTCGCGTATTCTTGAACATGAGTGTGTGAGCTCTGATGACACAGAAACAAAAAAGGAAGTGTCGAGGGGAAAGTCTCTTACCAAAGTACGGGATTTAGTTGATACACAGCTAGACGAAGTACTACAGAGGGGAGCGAAATACCAAAGAAGATAGAGGAAAAGCTTCATCGATCTCGTTAAAGCTTTGCTGCAGCAACGGTGTTTGCTCTCTTTCCTTCCGCCGGAATGTCGTGCTTTTCGACGCCTTTCCTATTTTTTTCTTTCCTACAACCAATCTCCTTCCTTCTTTTTATCTCTTTTTTCCTTTCCATTTTCCTCTCTCTTTCCATCACTGTAGAAACAGTTGGAAAAGAATGTTCAGAGCTCCAAGCTTTTCGCACGTATGTTTTGCCAACCTTTAATTACCTCTGGGAAATAAATTTTTACCTTTGTCAATTATGCATCTTCCATTAGCTGTCATCTTATTAATTTTTTAAGTTTATTTAACTTTATTCGTTAGCTCTTCTAACGTTATTTAATTCTTGTTTTTCTAGAGTTTATGAAACTATATATTTGTAAAAGTATAATCTTTTGTTATATCAATTAAGTCAAGTTTTTAGAACGCTAAAACTTTTTTTGTTATTAATACTTAAAAACAAAATGGACCAGGATATTTTCATTGATATTATTATTTGCTATATCGTTGTTTTATGGTCATAACAATTTTAAAATTAAAATAAGAATTTCGATAGAATTTACAAATATGCTTCTGCATATATAATAATCAAAACTAATTTACTTATACAATTATAATATGATGTATTTATATGTGTAAAGTATACAGAATTTATAAAAGAATACAAGTCTTTAAATAATATCAAGAAACCAATTTAATATTTATAAAAAATTTCGAAAAATCATCATTTTTATCTTTTTAAATAACTTTTATTCTTTTGATCTTTTTAAATGTAATGTAATTATAAATGTTAATTTATAAAAATATAGAAATATAGTAATATTTTGTAAATAACTATTTTAAATTTGAATCAATATTTTTTAGATATTCTATATTTTTAACGTTTATGGTTCAGATTATATTATATCAAAACTTGTTTTCATCTTGTAACAATTTTTATTTTTTATATTATTCAGTTTAATTTTAGTTTTCTGCGGGCTTTATTTTGGGATGTTAAAAATCTTTCATTTTTTTATTTCTTTATTATTTCTCTTTTACAATGTTTGCACGGTCGTGATGTTCTTAAAGTATACTATTTGATTTTCCGATCTTTATATACTCGGTTTATTTCGTTTTTGCTCACAAAATAATCCTTCTTTCTTTTTCTCTCTTCTAGTTGGATCATCTTCATCTTTCTATTATTTACATTATTTACGATATCTTTTTATTTTTTTTCCTTCATTTCTTTTTTATTTTTTCTCTTTATTCAACCTTGTTGTTCTATCCCCTAGTTTTTTTTATCAGAATGCGAAAGCAAATGCCAATACGAAGAAATGTTAGTTTTCAAATCTCTTTTTATTTTTCTTCCTCTCTATGTTATCTTTTCAATGTTTTCTTTTTTAGTCTTTCAGATATATATCAGTCAATAAATAGGAGAACGACTAGTCTGCACAATACTTCGTACGTATACATATATATATATATATATATAGTGGTTTATAAGTGTTCGTGAGAGAACCAGTGGACGAATGGTGCGAGCGATACTCGTAGATTCTCATTCAGAAATAGCTATACGAGTATTCGTATTCACGTACACTTGAGAGTTGCCTTGTTGCTACCTTTGTCTGTTTTCTTCATATCATTTTTGGCTAATCTGACATAGAGATATTTCTCAAGTTTTTCATTCACGAGATTCTTCAACAATGTTTCTTTAGATGTCCGAATACATAGCGGTTCGTTTATATGTGTCAAATTTATATTTCCAGTTAATTTATTTTCATATTTGAAGTGGCTTCTTAATTCTCATACAATATATCTAGGAAAATGCATATATTTAGGTATACGTAGATGATTATATATGTGTGTATATATATATAATTTGGATTATAATTTTCGTTTGTCTTTTCGAAAAATTTTACAATTGTATAGTTACTGTAATTATGTTTCAAACTTTATTAAAATTTTTAATGTTTATAAAATGATTCCATTAATGATCGTTTAATTTCTGATTGAATATTATATAAATTGTCATCTTCAGCATACAGATTGTAGCTTATTAAATAGAAAATAGTAAGTATTTAAATTTAAACAGAGAAGAATAAATAAAGAAAAATCGATGGCAGCCTCTTAAGAAACATATATAATATTATACATTAGTAGGTATATAGAAATTCAGAACAAAAATGCCAAGATTGTTAGTTTCACTCGAAATGGCCGGATAAGTATATTTACCTTTCAAGAAACAGCTGAAATCAATAGTGTCAAATAATATTACTGAATGATAAATTTAAGGAAAAAATTATGATACAGACAGGAAATAGAGAGAAGAGAACGTAATCATGTACGAATTGTTGTTCAATAAAACAAATAACAATTATGAGAAACTTAACCATTGAAATTGATCAAAGTATAAGAATTTGTGTAAAATATTCGATATATAGGAGAAATCTGAAATTCATAATACAGAGTACAATATTTTAATTTATCAAAAGTTAGTTTTATACCGATGTATTATTCATTTAATAGTAAAATCAAAGCATATGAAGAGATGTCCGAATAGCGATAGAATCTTATTAACACTCTTACAGGGTCAGAAATGCACAGATAAATATATTTAATATAATAATTATTATGGTAGATACTATAGCCTGAGATTTTAAAAAATTCAGCACCTTTAAATCTAATAAATCTCAAGATGATAATCAACAAACTATAAAAATAGTAATTAACAAGACAATTTATCATATTCTATAAGAGCTTAAATAATATTGAATTTTTTAGATAACCTATTCATTGAGTTTATACTTGAGTTGTATTACAGATTTTGTTTAATCATAGTTGTATAAAATTTTGAAATTAAACTAGTTTTCATATAGTATGAACTAAATTAAATTAATCAATTAAAAGAATAAAATATTCAGAATTTAGAATTTTTAATCTATTGATAGTATATAATAAATAAAGTAAATAAAAATAGAAGTTGAATTTTCTAATAAATTAATTAATATTGTAAAATAAATTACAATAGAAATAAATAACGAGAGAAATAAAATTTTAAAATAGATAGGTTAAAAGCACGAGAGAGTAATACTAGATGCATGGGTAGGATATGTGTATATGTACACACACGCAAATATATATAATTTTTTTATATTTTATACATATGTTCAATTTTGTCTTCTATCAACCATAAAAATATTGCTTTTATCGATAAAACTTATTTTACTTATTAAAATAAATATATGTAATAATGATTAGATAATTAAAATAAGATTTGCAAAACATTAAAAATAATTTTAAATACATTTGTCTCTTAACATTTTTATTTCCTAATTGTTTTATTGAATAATATTTTCTCTTCTATTTCATTTACTTATGTATCTCTATATTTAATTAATTTATAGAAGTATTAATCATTTTCCTATTTTATTATCGTTGATACTTTCTTCAAACATTTGGAAGAGTTCACGTATCTTTTAATGTTACAATTAGTTTGTATCAGCAAATACTAAATAATTAATGTCATAATTCATCAAACAACATTCGTAATGCCCTTTTTATATTATATTATGCACGTATATTATATGTTAATATTTTTTATATTATATTAAATAGATTTTAACAGAAAATTATAGAAAATAAATTTTTGAACACAAATTATTAACTCCAGAATTCTTATATAATAAAATGTTATTAATTTGTATCCGATTTTACTTTGATTTTTTTTAATTATCTTAATATCTAATTTATTTTGAGTAAAACTTCATGTTTCTTTTTTAAATTAATCGTTCTATAATTATTTATATTTATGTGCTTATAAAAACACCTAATTTCTTTAATCTGCATTCTGATTTATGTATAAATACTTTAATATTGTATTATAAATATATTTCAAAATAACTTTCTTGACTGTTGACTATTTAATGAATTATTGTCTATTTATTATCATATATATAAATAAAAATTATAACTTTATATAGTTTACATTCTATGCTGAAATATTTAAATTATTTTTCTTTCTTTGCACTTTATTTATTTATCCATATCGCTTCACATGCATAATTTTTATTAACATCTTTAAACGTTTTTTTTATATAATTCATTTAAAGTTTGCTGTTTAGTTGTATTATAGTATAGATTTTTATTATTTTTTCTAAATTTTTATATTTATTATATAAATATTTTATAAACTAATTTAAAATTGTATTTACTTTTTATAACACAAAATTTTATAAAAATTTTGAAATTACACTTTTTAATCTTTCAAGACCAAATTCTTTTATTTTACATATTTAAATATTTTTTAATTGGTTACTTTTGTTTTTCTTTTATTTAAAATTTTTTATTAGTAATTGGTATTTTATGAAAAAATTTTTTGAATTTTATATATATTTACTTTATTTTATATTATTTACGAAATAAAATTTAATTCCATTTAAGAAGATTATATTTCATTACATATTTAAACTTTTTTATTTTATTTGTAGTTAGTTCTAAAATTTACTTTCAATATTCATTCTTTTTCAAAATATATTTTTTTAAATTGTCAATAATCTCTTCTGATACTAAAATAAACGATACCAAGATTGAATAAATATCAGTAGAAACTCTTTTTACTGATATTAATTTTCGATTTCTTAATATTCATTAATTATAAATAAATACATAGTAATATTATTATGGTTTAAATTTAAAAAAAATTGTATATATATTTTTTACTTTCAGATATATTTAGATATTAAGAGAGTTGTTGAAGTACATTTTAGCAAGGTTTTTTCAGTATGTACATATAGATATATGTGTGATCACGATTGTTTAATGAAAGAAACGACTTAGAATGAAACAGTTGGATAGAGGGAGAGGAAAAGGGTCAACAGAGCGCGATTGGTACGCACTAAGTCTTGATAGAGTATTAAACGGAGCGCATTGTACGAGCGAAGGGAAGAATAGTATAACACCTCCAAGAGAAAAATCAACCAGCAACCATGTTAAACGGATAACATGAACCAGAACCGTTGAACGGAGAGGTAATCGTTTCCAGACGTCATCGCCTGAGCATTCTTGATTACCTACTCTCTCGTATTTCTATAGAACTTTGCCCTTTCGTTCAGCCCAGCATTGCAATTATCCTTGTTTGAAAATCCTAAATCGACTCTTCTTCTTTTAACCCGTCTTGCTTTCCGTATTATTTTCCTCAATAAGACAACCTTTTCAGAGCTAAAATCAAAACAAAGAATATCTCAATGTTATTGTATTGTTATCGGTATAATTTTTGTTTAAGCATGAAAAGAATAAAAGTCATCTTTATATTACGGATACAGAGGTGCATGAACACGTTCGAAGAATTAAGTTTTCTTGAGCTTGCGATTTTTACTTATATAAAATTTTTTCATCGTTGCAGTAGACATAAAACCTTTTTTTTCTTTTTTATTTTTAACGAATTTTATTTTCTGACCATCGTATTTTAATGTCACTTTTGGATTTTTTACTTTTTATTGGATTTTTAAAACTTTCATCGATAAGATCCATTGATCTTCTACCAATTTGAAATTCAATATTTTAAGTATTTGAAGAAAAAGTAACTTTATTAAACTTACTTCATTTTCTGTATTTCGTTGTTAATGACAATATTAATTTGAAACTCTCATATTTTAAAATCAATATTATATAAATTTTTTTCCATCAATAACTTATTATACAAATATATTTGTAAATATAACTGCATATTTTATTCATGCAATATTTACAGATTATTTTTTTTAAACTTTATTATTTTTAAAAATTTAATTTAATATAACAGTAAATACATTTATGTATTTCAACGTTTATATTTAATTTAATTTAATATATTTAATTTAATTTCATAATAATTTTTAAAAAGACGTATATTTAATTAAAATAAAATTTTAATATATGCTAATTGAATTAAATCATAACTAATGTCTGATTCTTTAAACGGTTTAGTAATTATAATATAAATAATAAAATCAATATTATATTTAAAATTAAAATCTACTACATAATAAATTTTATGTATGCGTATCAAATTAAAAATGTTGAATCTATCTATATATATATATATACAAACCTTAGTAAAAATCTTATAAACTTTTAATATGCTGTTTGGTTTCGAAGTAAATATATGAAAAAGCAAAGGAAATAAAATTTATGAAAAATAAATGTTGCATTCCATTTAACGGTAAAAATATGAATAAGTCTCTACATACATATTTTATTATATATTATTATTATGTATATTGGGATCGAGTGACACATGTAAAAAATGCAAAAACATTATGTAAAGTTAATTTTACGAGTGTTCTAAAAGCGTATTATACATAAATTATATTTAAAAAAATATAAATAATATAAAAAGATAAAATAAAAATAATTTTATTTTTAAGCTTTTGATTCGTTCTATTTTTAATTTTTGTTTAAAGAATAGAACTGGATATATTAAAGTATTACTACCTTATTCATTAGAAACTTTTGATTAAATATTATACAGTAATATTAATTATTTCAACTGAAAATTCGAAGGACACTGTAAGTTAAGGATAGTAATCTATTTTATTAATGTTTACTATAATTTTATAATATATTTTAATATATAAGATTTGTATTAAAAATATATTAAAAATTGTATGCTATAAGCTGATTTCAATTTAATAATATGCAATATATATATATATATATATATATATATATATTTATTTATATTTTTTATTTTATTAGATGAGCTTCTAAACTTTTTATTTAAATAATTAATTTTAAAATGTGCATTAAATTAAAAATACTGAATTAAAATATTAATTTAACGAAATCTTTCATTAATTAAACCATGTATATGGGTTTATATACAGAAAGTCAATTATGTATAATGATAAATAGAGTCTCAGTTTTGTCTTCTGAATCGAAAAAAAATATTGATATAAATTGGATAGCAGAATGAGATTTTAAATATGTATAAATGTTAAGAAAAAAATATATGTCACCTCCAGACAAATCAAAGTCATGTTGCAATTGCCCAAGTAATTATTGGACTTAGGTTTGATTAGACTGGTATGCGAAGACTTCGTTACAATATTTGTTGAATCAAATACGTCAAATTTTTTAACCTGATGAATGTATTATTTAATTTTTTAGAATTTTTAAAGATCCTATTTTTATCATGAATAATTTTTCTTATTTCAATTTCATAACAAAAATATGTCTAAAATAAAAATACTAAATTTTTAATAGTAGAATAATAGAATGAAGTTTATGTACCCGAATAATAATTTTCAGTATATATGTTTATGATCACTCAAAATTAGTAAGTTGCTCTGCACATTTATCTTTCTATCTTACACTTCATTATTCTTCTATTTATGTATTTTATTTCTCTTATATTCTTTTTTATCGGATATTTAGTGACTTCTATGATTGCATACTCATCAATAGTGGTTTTTCATAGTAGTTTCTTTTTTGCTCTCTCTTTTATTGATTAATCATAATTAATTGACTAATCATACACTCCTGCGTTCTCTCTGTCTGCTGTATGTTTCTCTCTCTCTCTCTCTCTCTCTCTCTCTCTCTCTCTCTCTCTCTCTCTCTCTCTCTCTCTCTCTCTCACTCACTCACACACTCACTCACTCACTACACACACACACTATATATATATAGACACATATTTTATTGAATTATATGCATGCCTCCTAGCATTTATACTAACATACTTATACACTCGGATATATAATCCGAATTTATTACGAAGGTTAGAATTACACAGTTCTCATTATGTGTTTTTGAATGCATTATATCGTAGCTATTTGGTATACATTTATAATACAATATATACATTAATATCGTGTTATTTTATTGTTTCATAAAGATTTTGATGAAAAAGTGTCAACATATAAATAAGTTACATTTATATTTGGTTAACAAAAGATGCTAAATCCGAAATATCATTTTGTCTTCCGCACTACATTAATTTTTTCAGAATATTTTAAATCGCATGCTAAATTTTCTTAGATAATTTTTTTTTATTTTTCTTATCATGCAATTAATAAACTATAATTACATGATTATTCTTTATTTTAGTTCCAAATATATATATTCAACGTGAAATATTGAAAAAGATAGAATTAAAATTACACATTAATAAGAAAATTTCATAACATAATTTCGATAATAAGACTTTTTACTAAATATAATAGTATAAATTTAAATATAATTTAATTCACTTCAAAGTTTACTAATGTTGAATAGTATAAAAATTGGGCTTCTTACACTGTTAATTGAAAGATATAGTCATCATTAGTTACTTTAGTTATTTATGTACTCATTACTGTAATAATTTAATCTTATGTTTGATTTAGCTCAGTAATAGTTCAAAAATAAGTTTATGCTAATATCTATTTTAAATATTTTATTTTTCTCCAATATGATACTTTCATTTTATAAATATAATAAATTTATGATTATTATATATTTACATAGAGATTTTTATGAGGAAATTTACATAAAAAAATAAATAGTTTGTAAAAATTTTCAGTTATAATTCTTTTAAAAATTATACAGAAAATTATAATTAAAACCAAAAAACATAGATCTTAATCGGTAACTAATTATTATTTCAATCTTGAATTGAAATTGAAATTTATTATTATCAGTAAAATTTTTGTAAAATAAATATATTATCAAAATATTCTTAATAAAAAATTTGAAAGTTATTCAAGTATTTTACTCTGCAATATTATTAAGACAAAATTGTAGTTCTATACATATTCTTTTAAATATATTTAAAACACCAAGAAAATATACAGAAAAAATCAAGTAAAAATTTATTGAGACCTACATTTCAATAAAATTATCATTTTGATCCAACAAGATGAGAGAATATTGTATGAAAGAATAACAATGCATGAGATAGAACTATTTTTTTGAATCATTATTGTTAATAAGTTATGCACTTGTATAAATATTCCTCTCATATTCATCGCAACACATTTGAGATTTGTACAATTTATCATTAGAAATTAATTGAAGAAACGTCTTCGTAAAAGCAACGCTTCAGTGCTACATTTTATCCTTGATCGTCGATCAATCATTTCAATATCTTTCACATCCTTGTCATTCGACTTACAAATCCCGTACCTACCCCAAACTTTAGAGTTTAAGTATAGTTCCAAACCAAGAACTATTCATTATGAGGAGAACGAGAAAACGACGGACGTTTATCCAGCGCGAATTACCTTTACTTGCGTAAATTGAAACAAATCTTCGGCTTCCGCGAAGCGTAAAAAGAAAGTTATAGTCCAAGTGCGTCGGAGTGTAAGTTTGGAATAGACGATGGATGTGCAACGTCTAAAGTCTGTTAAAAAAAGGAAGTGAGTAACAAGGAAAGAGATAGACAAAAAGTCAGAAGAAGATAGAAGAATGTCAATTATAAAGGGTGAAATGGAGTGTACGGATAAAACTAAAAGGAATAAAGAGAAACACGTAGTCGAAAATAAATTGAGAAATAAAAGAAAAGGGTAAAAAATAAAAGGGATGTAAAATAGCAACAGCAAAATTGAGAAGGAAAGATCAAATGTGAGTGTGCGTCAAGAGGTGAAAATGACAAATTAGTACATTAGTTACTAGAAATTCTTTTTTTTCCGATATTTCTTCCTCCTTTTGTTTTATTATTGACTTTTTTTACATTTAACTTCACCATCTCATTCCTTTTTTTACCTTTCGAAACTATTGGAATTTAAACTACGTTTGTCCAATAACTGTCGGTACGTTTTGTTGCCGGCAAAATTAATTGTAGAAACTTTTCGTATGTTAAGACATGTTAGTCTTTTTATTCAAACTTTGTACTTTCAAAAAAATCTTGTGATTTTATAATGAAACGATGGAATATTTGATTATGAATATTTGTAGTACTTTTATTTTTTATATTTTATTTTTTCACATATTTTATGGGTTTAATAAAGAATAATATAAACTTAAAGTAAAAAAAATAGTTTAGAAGTCAACAAAATAGCAATAAATTATTTTTGACAGTTTTTTACTGACATATTATAACATAATACTTTAATTTTTAAATATTTTTATATTTCATATAATTTTAAATGTTTATGATGAAAAAAAGGTATTGAATTGTATATATATGTATAAAACTTGATTTACGAATATTATTTTTTAAATTGAAAAACAATAAATATAAAATATTCTATAAATATGTAAGGTTTTTTTTATTTTTTTTGTGTTTATGTTGTAATATCATTTATTTTTATATTTAAAATTATTAAATTTCTGATGATATTTTTTTCACAATATGTTACTTGTTAACACTTCTTTAAATTTCTATCCAATTTTATTTCTTACATAAATAGTAATCATGTAATTAAAATAAACGCTTATAATAATATCATAACTTTGAATTATAAAAATAAATGAAATTTAATACTTTGTTAATAATTTTTTATCAAGGATAATATAGTTATATTATAATTTGAATTATATTTTAATTTTTAAATAAAATTGCTATGGCGAAATTTTTAATGAGTTTCATACATAGATAATATATCTATAATAGATAATACCAATTAAATAATAACAGTACATTCAAACAAATCACATATCAAAATATAATATATCCAAAATATTTCTATTTATACAAAAATAGAAGCTTTATTAATAATAAAACCATTCTATTTAAAAAAATTGTGAATTTAAATCACGTAATTGAATTTGACTTATCGATTAGAATTATTATATCTAGTTTAGATGGTGCTACTGTAATGTTATAAAATATATGAAATAAAAATTCTTCGAACATAACAGCATACATAATCAATGAATGAATGTTATGATATTTTTATATTATTTTTCAGGGTAGTCATTCTTGGTGTTTCAGCTAGTAATTGAAATAATTGCTTAAAATTAGTATAGAAATTAATTTTTTTTTTTATTTAGAAAACAATAATTCAAAGTATATAGATTTATTTTTTGAAAATATTCTTATATATAAAATCAATAATATTCTTGTATATAATATCACTAATATCTATCTTTTTTAGGTAACAACAGTTTGCATATGTATTATGCTTTTACACATCTATTCAACAATTAAGACATATTGTTTTATTAAAAGAATTAAAAAAAACATTTGAGTATTTATTTCGATTAATATCTGCTTTTCCAATTTTTATATTCTATTTCACTATTAAAAAACATTTTTATAAATATCTAAAAAAACTTTTTTATATAATAATTTCAGTAAAATGAAAGAGCAATTATACTAATTGTGATTAGATGTGATTTTTATAAAAAATATATTAGTTAATTATTTCCTTTAAATAGGTTTCGTAAATTTTAATGTTTTTTAGTTTTTTGATATCATATAAACCTAGATATTCATTTTTTTAACCATTGATAATACAGTTGTATTATATTTGAAATGTAGAAAAACTGAAAATAATGCATATAACTTTTTTTACGTAAAATATGATTATAATCCAATATACTTTTTAATTCATATATTTAATCGATTCTTGAATTTTATTGACTTATTTTTTTAATAGAAAACGTATTTTTATATTTAAATATTTAATTAAAATGAATATTGAAAAATATCGTAAATGTACTTAAAAATAGAAATAATTTATTTGAATTCTTAACATTTTAAAAAAATTTAATGTTTAGATTTTATGTATAATTTCTGAAAAATTAGGTAAATATTATTCATGAATCTTAATAATAAATAATACCGAATTTATAAAAATTTTATAAATTTAAAAAATTATGCTTTTAAAAGCATTGGATAAGAGTTAAATTTCAATGATGTAAGCAGATATTTTAGTTAATTACAATATTCATCTTTTTTTTAATTTCATTAGCTATCATTTATTCGATATTACCAAAAGTAAAAAATAATTACATATTTTTATATATGTAAATGAATATAAAATATGGGTTAAAATTAATTGAATTCAAATAATTTTTTTATAGTATTCATAAGAGTATTAATAATAACTTTTCTAAATTATAGGATCTACTTAAATTTACTATTATTGTTTTAATTTTATAATATTCATTATATAAAATAATTGTCTGCAATATTCTACTAATATAAAAATATTATCATTCCAAACAGCACTGTAATATAACAGTAAAAAATTTTTAGGTACATCAAGTTTGTTTGTATCTTACTTAGACTATTTATGTATGTTTTTTCAAAATTTAAATTAATATTCTAGAAATTATAACTACATTATTTCATAATTTTGAATAATTTATTAGGAATACAGTTATTTATACAATTAAGGTTTTCAATAATATGAAAGTAAAGATGATCGTGTAGTGCAGTTTTATTTGGTAAGTTTAAATCGACAGTAGCATTTGTTTTTCGTTAAGAAGATCTCTTGATATCTATTTAATATATTCTAATATTTTTGTTATGTATATTTTCGAATGTATATTTGAAAAAATTTGTTTTAATTTCTGTTTATAACATCGTTTTTTGAGTTCTAGCCATCTTTAAAAATATTATTCTAATTATTTGAATATATATCTTATTTTTATTTTTACACTAAATTATGAATAATATATTAATAGGCAAATTATTAAGAATTTTGTGATCATTGTAGTATTTCATTGGGGCTACTGAAAGCTTCTTAATTCATATGTATTTAATTTATTATAGCTGCTCAACTTACCAATTTATTTGTATATCCAAACTATTATACAGTAGTTTTAATATATTTATTATATTTTCTTTGATAAATAAATAAAATTATATCGATGATTTTTTTTTATGTAAATATATAAACCTAACTAAGATTGTTGCATTTTACCTTTTATTTCATATATTCAAGTGAATTTATAAAAATTAGATGATATACATGTTTACATTGTAAAAGTGTATGAAAATTTACATGTAGTGATAACTTAAATGTAACTTATCAAATTATATAGTAGATTTTCACTGTTTCACAGTTATAATATATGTACTGAGAATATATATTTTTTAAATTATAACTGATATTATTGTTTAACAATAGTTGTTTAATGTAAATTCTATTAATTAACGTCCATCTATAATTTATTAATATTGCGAAAACTATATGGGTGAATATTGCATTCATATATACAGTAATATTTAAAGTTTTTAATATTTAGAAATAGCGTATTTTATATAAAATATTTAAATATATAATATACAAAACTAAATTATTGTATATATTACTAAGACTTTTAATGGTACTCTAGACATTTTGTTTATTAAATTTCATATAAAATTTTGTTGTGAATTCTTTATGTATGTATATCAGTTAAATATGCATGTAATTTTAAACTTTACCTTCATTTCTTTTATGAATTGAAAAATAATTATTACTGATATTATAAATATTATTAATTTATAATTTCTTTTCGTTATAAAAATATATATTATAAATTTTTATTTATTACTCTTTTCCTAAAACAATTATTATTTTATCTTTTTAAAAAATTGAAAATATTTAAACTTATGTTTGTAATATTAACATATATAAATGAAAAATAATAATTGTCAATATTTAATTATCTTATTATAATTTATAATTAAGTTTTCGTTTCTCATATTTCTAGGATAATTATGAATAATTATTTATATTTTTATTATTTGACATATACATCTAAAAAGTATGAAAAAGTTTTTATACTGTTAATAAAATAAACCGATTATAATTGAATCATTAATTACCTATTTTATAAACTATATTTTTTTTCTTTATCCTATAATAGTTCTCAGTTGTATATTATAAATAATGATTGTATTATTTTGATAATAACTGTCATTGTAAATTAAAAAATGTTGATTAATTTTGAATGTTTTTATATCAACTTCTATATAAAAATATTTTTGTATTAAGTTCATGAAATAAATTTATATAATAATATAATAAATTTCATCATATATCTAAATATCAATGCAGTAGTATTGGTAACAACTACAGCAAAGTTTTTTTAATTTCTTCTTTATAAAACACAAAAAGATACTTTTGGCTAATTGTATAATAATGTATAAAAATGCAGAATTTTTGTTATTGTTATTAAAAATATAAAGATTGAGAAAAGTCTATCATTTATTCATTAGACAAATTTAACATAGCACTTTAGTTATCAAATTGAGTATATAAAAAACTTAATTTTATTTTTATTAAATTATTATATTGTTTTAAATATATTATTTTGAAATATTTCAAATATATTTCAAAATATGAAATATTATATATATTAAATTAAATTGACAAGCTATATATAATTTCAGAAACTCATAGAAGCACTAAAGCTTATTAGATAGACAACCCTTATTTTTTAAGCATTCTTATTGCATATACATTTTCTTAGAATTATTTAAATATATACATAAGAGTAAATTATTAATTCTATAGTTTTAGATTTTTGTAGTAAAAATAGATTATAGAGAAGATATATTTAGTTTTGATCATGTGTTTGAAGAAAATACTAGTATCATTTATAGATTAATTCAATTGCTCATAAGAATATACATTTGATTATTGAGTTAAAAATAGCTATAAACATATTCGATATATTAAATTTTCTTATTGCATTTGTACATTTTTATTATTTAGATTTTTCTAATATTAAGATCCAATTCAGTATCTTACCAGTACGTCTTACACATAAGAAATCAAATGGTAGTGTGAATACAAAAAGTTAAAAAGGAGAGTGGCTAAACACCTGACTAAAATTTACATGGCTCATACAATTGCACAGAAAACATAAGTAAATTTATGTTACCAATATAAAAGAGAACTGACTTTTTTCTTAATGCCTATTTTATGAAGTGGTTTTCTTGTAATTTACACACGTATCTGGAGTGATATAATTTAAAAACAACGATAAATTCAAACTAAATTTAGAAGTTTCTTAAAATCGCTTTCATTCAAATAACATAATATTTATCTATTATATAATATAATGTAATATATTTTAAAAATATAAATAAATTGTATATTTCATAATACTTAACGAATTATAACACAAAAAATTTACTAGAATGAATCATTTTTAATACTTCACAACTTTTCAATCACATATATATAAATTATAGTTGAAAGAATTATTTTAATAACGTATGTTGTAAAAATTTATTCAGAAAATTATTTATTTTAATGTAATTTTTTAAAATCTTTTATTGTTAAATCTAAAATTTATAGAAAAATAAAAATAGTTTTAAAAAAACGTATGAAAAAATTACTGGAAATTTTTTTTATCGAGATATATTTTAATGAGTATGATAAAAATATGTTAAATTGTTTCAAAAAATATTTAGAAACACATTTCATATGCTACAAAAGCATCAAAAAATAAAGAAATGAAAAAATATTAAATTAAGTTAATTTTAATTTTATAATTTAGTTTTTATATGCTTCATTTATCATTTAAAAAAATAAAAAATAAAAAATATAATCAAATAAAATGTACGAAATATAGAAAATAAAAATACATGGATTTTTGAGTAAATGAGTTATTGAGTAGTATAATTGAAAGATTCATCACCAATAAATTTTTGATTAAAAAGTTTTAAAGTTTTAAAAATTTATTCTATTGAAATTACAAAATTAAAATTTTTTCATAAATTTTTAAAAAGATACGTTTGTCTTGATCTTATTGTTTATTTATTTATTGATATTTATTTATTTATATCTAATAAATACAATATAGTGATTTATAATCATAATAAACAATGATTTAATATAATAAATTACTTATGACTAATATGCTGTTATATACAGCGATTCAGTCTAACAGCTTATTTATTTTATATTTTTTTTTAATTAAAATGTTTTATTGCTTGTGAGAATTTCTTATGGGAGAACAAAAGTTTTTTCGTAGAAGTTTTAGGATTTTATTTATATACAGAAAATAGGAAGAATTAAAATACTGTACATTCGTATTTGTATCCTGTTTCATACAATAGATAATCCTTATGTCTAATATAAATTTGAAATTACAGGTATTTCTTACTACTCTCTCAGAAATTAACAGCTATCTTTCACTTCACAATAAACATTCTTCAAAACTAACACACAAGATTATTCTTTTGTCCTCTATAGATACTACTTCGTCTGTTTCTACTTGTATCTCTTTTATCTTAGCGCGTGTCCTCTCAGAAGGCAATTTCACGCCAGAATGCTACGAACAAGTGAATATTCCTTCGTAGAAATGAATTTCTTCTTGATTACGTAAATACAGTATCTTTTGCCCTCGTGTCTTACAAATGCAAACGAGTCTACTATTTATGGAGTTATCTGTTGTTGCTGCCGCTGTTGTGAATTAGTAATACCAATATATTATTTTATTTTTTACGTGAAATAATCCCGGCGAAAAGTATATTTAACTCGGTACTAACAAGCTAGCGGAAAAAATAAATAACGAAAAACTAATGATAAAACAAATGAAATGGCTTACAAGGAACGTTCGTTACTACTGTTGAAGAAAAAGAAACAAAACAGAAAGTATAATAAAAGCAAGGTTCGGTTACCTCTGAGTCAACGTGGGGTGAATTTAAATTGTTTCTATACCACAAGCACGTGCAGTAATCTTCTCAAGCGAGTTTTTAAGAATGTATTGGTTACACACTCCTGAGTGAAAGTTGTTTACACGTGAAATCTTCTTTAAACATGCATGATAATGATTAGGATCACGAAAGTAAGATCGAGTTTAAGATTTTATGTCGAAATTCACTCGCGTTATAATAAATCATTCAAATTTAATAAATGTCATGAATTTTGCATCAATCTAATATTTATATTGTATTGAATGTATGTTGTATCTACAAAGTTCAAAAAAGCTTGTTTTTTTTAAGAAAATTATTTATTATTTTACAATTACTTTGGTGCTATATTATATTTCTATTTAATTAATGTACAATTCTTATTTAGATTCATGCAAAATTAATTAACTACCATCTTATGTGACCGTGAGCAAGTTTTTAGAACAATAGTAATTTGAAGTTTAACGCTATTCCCGTATATTATTAAGATCCATCATCTTCTACATCCTCTAGAGTATTATAATTTTTTTAACCTGTTTTTCTCAGATCGCTCTCTTCGCTCTAGTGCGATGAAAAAGCAAGTCATTTTAAGCGAAACGCGTTGCAACCGAAATGAATAGTCAAAGGACTTATTCTGGAAGATCCTTTCGTATAGACTTTGCACGCATACTTCGAAGACTGAAAATTCCAACAGCTTTCGAGACGACAAAATTGAATCGACCCTCGAGGGAAATGTTTCCAGTATTTCTACCTTCTCTTGCAGTATCTCTTTCATTCTCTGTCCTTTTTACTCTTCCCCTTCTTTCAAGAAAAGAACCGTTCGAAGAAACTTGATTACTAAATGAATACATTCTACTTTGATGCAGAACTTTTCGCTTCTTCACAAAAATACTTTCATTTATTATTTACTTGAATATCTTTACGTACCTTCAAAAAAATCAATGTATTACTGATATATTTTAAGAAGATACAGGTGTTTGTTTGCCCTTCCAGTTGCGTAAACTTCTTGAAAAAAGTAATTCGTTTACTCTAATAACTCATTTAAAATATTCAATATAATATTGTGATTAAGTCTTTTAATATTACTATATTTAAATAAAATATTTATTTGTTTCAAACATAATTTTATAGAATTATAAATAATTCAAAATTTCAATTAATAAAATTGTAAATATAACATATTAAAAATTTTAAACATAAACATTTACAGATAAAAGTAACATATTTATTTAAAATAATAAAAATTGAATATTAAATATTTTTTTTTAAATTATATGAAATAATTTTGTTTTATTAAGAAATTAAAACATAAAAAATTGATTAAATAATTGATCACATCACAATTTTATTTAGTTTTAGCAATACAATTATTATTCTTAAATAGTAAGTAATTGCATAATAAGTTTGAATAATTATTAGAAAAATAAACTAAATTAATTAATTAATGTAAATATGAAAATCAGCAAAGAATTACAAATAAAAATGGAAAGTAATGAATTCAAGTTTTATTTGTTTATAAACTAATTTGCTTGCTTTCCAATCGATGTTTGTTCAACTATTTTTCTTTGTCTTAAGCGTAGTTATTTCATCATAAATTAAATGTTTTGTCAATCTCAAACTCTTTGTTAACTTTCACGAAACTTTTTTGCTATCTTGTCAAAGTCTCAAATCAACTTTTTTCCATGCTCATTGAACTCACCAATGAAGGCGTTTCCTGATCTAAATCCTGATCTAAGTTACAAAATTACTATTAACTTCATGCATATTATTCTTTTAAACATTTGTGTATAAAAAGAACTTTTTTCTTTTTTTTCGTGTTCTTATCTAGATAGACGATCGAGTCATTTAAAACGAATTTTTATCTTCATTTTAAACTTGAAGTTTGAAACCTGATTCTCTTTATTATTTTAAATAAGTAATTTAATTTTTTTTATTCAACATATTAAACATTTAAATATTGAATAAGCGAATTTAAAATATTTTAAATTACAGTAATATAGATTATTGATTAATTAAAATAATATTTGAATATATAAATAATTAAGATTTTTTATTTTGTATTATGCAGAGTATAAATCATTTTTTATTCATTTCTAATTCATTTTTACAGGTTTCATAAATTTTAATTATTTTAACAACTTTATAATAATAAAAAAAATGAAATATATATACCCTATATAATCATTGAAAGTATTGTAAAAAAGCAGAAGAGAACATAAATAAAAGTCTAAGTTTTCATTTAAATGCTGTGGTATACTTTGCGATAATTTATATTTCCATTTCGATATAGATAAGTGCTGATTGTCCGTAAAACATTAAATATTGGAAACAGGATTCAAAGGAACTTGATGTCTATTAAGAAGCTATGAAAGAAACTTGAAAATATTTGGGATTCTTGAATTATGGGAATACATGATAGAGGAAATCACTTAAATTCAATTTTAGAAGAATTGAAGTTTGAAATAAAAAAAAATTATGGAAAATTGAGGATTTTTTTATATAAAAATAAAAAAAATAATAAGAATAATATTTTATAAAATTTAGTCTAATAAAAATCAATTAAATAAAACTTATAAAATAATTTTAAAGTAAAAGTTAAATATATACTATAATTTAAAAATAAAATAGATTCTTGTATATAAGATTCATGTAATTATTATTTTTGAAATAAACTTATTAATCTCATATAGTTATGAAGTAATATTTATAAGAATTAAGTTATTTTTAAACATAAAGTAATATAATTTTTTATAATATAATATTTTTTCTAAAATTAAGTAAATTAATTTACGTATGTAAATTCACTCTGTAGTAGCAAGAAATTTTACTGGCTCTCAAATTATTTCAAGAATTTTTAAATGACTATATAATCTTATTAAGTTCATATACAAAAATAAAATTAAATAATAAAAAAATAAGTTGTTAAATCTTTTAAAGAAATTTAAATTACCGAGCCAAGCTGATCCTTATGAACATTAAATTTCTATTCGCCGTGTATTCATTTGATTATAATTATTATTATACTTATTATCGATTATATAGAATAGCATTTACAATATAAATATCAATAGAAATTATATAGATAACAAGAATAGTACTAATTGTACTTAATTGTCAGAATCAATCAGAATCGAAATGAATGAAGGCTTACATGATTTAAAATGTCTTTGAATCTTCCGACAGATTCTAATTACCATTTTTTTCTTTTAAAGTGATATTAAAATACTCGTGATTTTAGGATGAGTCAAGTTCATATATATCAATATCAAAATATTCAACAAAGCTGGCTGTAACAATAAAATATTTCAGTAGCTGATGTGCATTATTCTTAAAATTCGGCGATGTTAAAACATATTTTAAAAGATTTTAGTTACACTTTTTAATGTGCGGAATAATTAAGATTATTAAAATAAATTTAGACATATACATAAAAATATGTAGAGATACAGAATGTTAATAATGGTTAAATTATGTAAACTAAATTAAATGTAAATTAATTTCCATGATATTTTTGACATGCAGTCTCATTCAAAATTATCGAGTAATAAAAAGTATTGTGTATTTTATTTTCATAATTATAAAACAAAATCTTCAAATCATACAAATTTTGAACATATAATACATAAAAATATTAAAAATTTAGAAAATACAATTTTTTTATTAAAACAATTTATGTTTTTTATAAAAAATTAAATATAATAGTCTTTTTTAACTAATGAATGAATAAAGTTTTATTGAAACATGTAAATAAATACTACATATTTTTCATATCATATATTAAGAATCCATAATGATTTTAAATAATTACTATACAAAAATTTCCAAATATAGATCTAAATTAAGGCGAGATAGATAATTATTTTTCAGATTTTGTATCTGACAGTTGGTATCATATACGAAAATGTATCTGTAATTCAAAAAGAATAACAAATACGCAAATATTCGTTCTATAATTTTCTGATAAAAAAATTATATAAATAAGAAATATTAAATCTTTGTGTATATAGTATCCAAAGAAATTAATTCATTTAGGTCAATGTGAGTAAATGTTAGAAATCTAACTGTTTGTTTTTAATTATAAAAATAGAAAAATTAAGTGATTTTGAATTAGTTAAAATCATATCTTTAATGATTATAGTTAGAAAATTAGATCATAACGATTTTTTTAGAAGTTTTTAGGAAGATACTATTAATCAATTTATTTATTTCAGACAGTTTTTTAATTTTTGAATGTAAAATAAAACAATATGCCATATATTAACTAATTTTCAAAGATAACTTTTTTGTGTATTTTAGAGTATCCACGAAATCTCAAGATTGTTTTATTAAAAATAAAAATTTAATATGATAATTTTTGAATTTCAATTAGGTTCAATATTTGATATTTTTTATACATCATTTTTATACAATTTTTTTTCACATTTCAAAATTTTAAAAACTTTTGAGTGTGTAAAAATTATAAAATAAAATAAGCCCTTATTTAAAGAGACTATTCGGAATGGTATCAATGAACACATAAATATTATAGAAAATGCTATTATAACTTTTAATAATCAAATAATAATTCAAAAGTTTAATAATAATTAAAGAGTTTAAAAATAATTCAAGCATTTCCGTAAAAAATTATGATTAATATTTTGAAATAAATTAAAGTATATTATTAATGACAAATGAATAAGTTATTATTAGAAGTGCATTAGAATATTTACAGTAAATTAAAAAATTAGGCTAAGATTAAATTTATTTTTTTTTATAAAACATTCTTTAATGATGATTTTATTACAAGGGATAATTAACCACTACATACTTTTCTAAGTCTAATTTTTTATTTATTTAGAAATTAATATTATTGAATTAACAAATTAAAATTATTTAAATATTTACAAATTTACATACAATACTAAAATAGCTTAAATTCGTAAAATATCATACACATAATCATACATTGGTAATTTATGTAATATTGTCATATAAAAAATGTGTAATAATTTGTAATATTAAAGATGTATAACTTTCTTTTAAATTCAATTTTAATGCATGATATAATTTAAGTTAAATACTAAATTATATCTAATTCGTTAAAAATTAAAAAAAAATCATGTGTACTAATATTTTTAAATTTAACTTTTTATTACAGAAAAACTTAGCATATTGACCCATCTTACGTTAAGAGATATTAAAAATGTAAAAATAATATACAACTATTATTATTGAAATTATATTAATATATGTATTTAAAATCATTTTAAAACAATTATTACGTATAATATAATAATAATAACGATACATAAGATATAGTGAATAAATGAATTAAAACTAATAAGAAGAGGAAAATACATATGTGTATGTCTTACAATACTTTAGCCTAATTGAACACTGGCTTGTGGAACTGTAAAAATTTTTGCAGTTTATACTCCATATAATTTATAAGATTAATTTTGCGTATCTATATATACTATTGATAAATTAATATATAATATACAGAAATATCATTGTATATTTGAATAAAGCAATCAATTTTCAATATCTTTTCACGTTTCAATTAACATTGCATTATATCCTTTTGTCAAAAATTTGGCTAAAATAATAAAACACTTTTTAGTAGAATAATTTTCAATTTATATAAAATTATATGCATCATTTTTCTACCTTGATAATATTAATTCTACAATAATTTACAAATATTTAAATGTCAATTTTTCACTATAATTTCATTTCTTTTAAATATGCATTTAGAAAAATAATTTAAAGTTTTCAAGAATTATTCTTCAAAGAAATTATATATGAAGAAAAAAATATCTCCATCTAAATTAATATTTTAAAAGTAAATTTTCTATCGTATTTCAAAAATTAACTTACTTCCTTCTTGAGGTTAAAAAATTAATAAGAAGCATTCATCAATTTTATACTTATATATATATATATATATATAATTAAATAATAATAAGATAATTAAATGATAATAGGTAATTATTAAATTCTTTTTATTATATTATAAATAGTGTATGCGCGAATACATTTTATTCAATTAATTTAATAATCACCGAATCTAAATTTTTTGAACAAAAGTCTTATTTATTTTGTTTTATAAAAATCATTTGCAAATTAAGTAAAATTATAAAATATCTTTCAAATAGATTCCTACCGTCATAGAAAATCATATATAATATATTGTATATCTCATGATTGATGATTTTTCAAAATGCACAAAGCGGATTTATTAAAAGATATAGTAGAAGTAATTCATAATTCTATATTGATTAATTCAATACTATATTAAAAACGAATTTAACTACTTTAAAAATTTAACATGTAATCGGATTATGTAGTATAAAATTTTATAAATTAATAAAAAATGTGTTGATAATGATCTATCTAAAAATCTTATATAGTATTGTGATATAATAAATAAAAAATTGTAAAATAAATCATATTTATTATTATTTCAAAGAATTAACTAAAAATTCTATTAAAAGAAACGCTTAATCTTAATCTACTTAATTTACACGAGAAGGTGGAATATATTTAAATTAAAATTTTTTAATATTATTATAATATGTTTCGATTTTTGCTAAAAAGTGATTTCATTACATTGAAAACTGAACAGTTCTGATAAATTAAAAGATAATTTAACGCACATTCGATATTTATAAATTTTTGAACAGAATATGAAATATACATTTTTTAAATTTTGAAATTGAAACAATTAAAATATTTAGAAATGATAATATTTAGAATCTAATTCTTATATTTCTTATATCAATTCAATTATTATATTGAATAGTACTGATTTTAATATTACTGAATATAATAATTAGAACAAAACTGGTTGTATGCGTTACGTTCATATAAGGCATACAGTGAAATTATCATCGCTATTGCCTGCTTTAAAGATTATCTGTAGTTTGTTTGGGTGATGTTTAGAATAGAAAACCTCAAGATTTAAGTATAGATGAGGGGTTTCGAACGGCGCCAAGTTAAGCAAAGCAATTATTAACAAGGCCGGTAAAATTACCCGGACCCAGTCAGGAGACGAACGAGTTGCTCGCCTCCATTCCTCATGGCGAGGCGCAATACTAGCCTCGTGCGCGTCGCCGTGAGGAGCCTTTCAAGGAATGCACGCGTTGCCAAAAGGAGTTTTTCAAAGAAGGCAAGTGCCACTGACGAGGGAGGCAAAGACGAAGTTGCGAGTAACTCGGGGTCCGAAGAATCATCGGATATGTAGACGGACCTGCTATTACGCTAGAGGGATGGAAGTGACCCCAAAGATGAAGGCGTATGGCTTAAAAGGCCCTGAAGAGGAAGACATGAAGGGGTTGTAACGTGGAGGGTCTGGGAATTACGCGACATATAAAACAAATGACACCTTGTCAAGGCTCGATTCCTGGAGAGAATAAAACAAAGGAAGGCAGAAGGTGATTGAATCCGCAGGAACTAGAGCGAGCTTTGTAAGCGATAACGCGACTTATTAGATAGTAGCAATAGAGACCTCGTCAAGAACAGTTATTAATATCTAAGGCAAGCGAAACATGATACGCGGTGGCGAGACTTGTTACATACTTATATACGTCCGAATAACAACTTGAGGAAATATAATACATCTCGAATAAAATAAATTGTAATAATAACAGCATGAACATGATTGAGTTATACATTAATTCAGGGAAGAGCAATTTAATTAACCTACATCGCATAAATCGTCAACACTCAATTACAGTCTTCTCTATTATGTCTTTGAAACTTTTAAGCAATATAAACTTGGTCAATTCAATAGGAACATCTTGTCTAGTAATCGAATCTTGAAAATTTATTCCAGATGTCACTATTGCTTCTGCTCTTCTGCGTTGTATGTTCACGATTACCATCATTGAAATCATGTATTTCAATCATCAAAAATCTTGCTATTTACTTTCTTAAACGAGTCAATATTTCCATGAAAGACTATAAAAATAAAGATTATCCCTTTAATTAATCTTTCTATTATATCTTAATTTAATGAATTACATTATTATAGCTTCTGTTTTTATAATTCTATATTAAAACTTAATATATTTATTTTTATCTAAAACATTTTGAAACTTACTGTCTTTTTTTAGCCTGGCGTAAAATCAGTTCACAAGTTAAAAAACTCGGTATTTATTAAATATTATATAATATTAAATATATAATATAATATATTTAATATCTTATTGAATTTTTTAAATGACTAACCACTATGGTCCGATTCTCGTTTTTAATTTTAACTCTTTAAAGAAAAATCTTGGACTAAAGTAAAACAAATTACACAATCTTATTTATTAAATTTACTTCAATCATATCTTAATTCCAATTAATTAATGTATTATCTGAAATATCACAAAATTAATACCTGATTTTAATAAAATAAGTTCAATCTATTTTTAGTGTTAATAATCTTGTAACTTAGAAAAAAATTCAATTAAAAAAAAATTATTTATATATACATTATTTAAATATAAAGTAATATAGAATCTTCTATATTAATTTTCATTGTAAACAATTCCTATATTATTCATATGTACATGTATATATATTTATTATTTACAACTTTATTACTTTCAAACAATAATTATATATTATAAATAATAAAATTCAATGTGAGATCCATAATATCTTAATTTCTGTATACATGATAACTTCAATAATAAGAGATAGGATTGGTTGATCAAAGCATTTATAAACATTTGCACTAATCATTTTTTCAAGATAAAAAATATAAGATATTTTAATGTTATCCATTACGTTGTAGATGTATGTAATCAGTAGTCGTATACATTTAGGACATTTATCAACGTAGATATCTGATTTACTGTATGTATGTATTTGAAAATAAGGTATATATTCTTGATGGATACAAGATTAACTTAATACACCAAATACCAAATAAAAAAAATAAACATCTTTTTATCTTAACCTTTTTTCTTCTTCTACAAAGAAGTAAGCGTAAAACCATACTCAATAAATAATATAAGATTAGAGATTAATTTCTGATTTTTGATCTAATATTTTTGCATTTCCCTAGGTAAGAATAATTATTTCTATGCTCGTGTGTATTTAGAAATAAAATATAAAAAAATAGAATACAATTATTGTATGTATATAATAATACAATTTTAGTTAAATGATTCAAATCTTATTCTTTAGTCAACTATGTTTCGAAATATCTGTTTATTTATTATAGAAAATCAACCTAGAGATAATAAAGAAAATAAATGAAGTAGGAAGAATATTTATGGTCATACTTTTAGATTATATAATACGGATAAGAAATTAATGTCTAAATATAAATTAATTTTATATTAATAATAAACAATATGTATTAAAATGAAAATATGTTAACCTAATTTGAAAACTCTTTTTCATTTACTTAGAAATTTTTAACTTAATTAATAATATATTTACACAATATCATATTGTATAATTCATCTATTTTACATATCTATTGAAATTACAATGAAAAAAAACAAAAAATTCACCAATTTAATTATATTAAATATTTTAAAATTGTTTATATAAAATCTAATATCCTGACGTAAATTTCTAAATACATATATTTTTATGAGTAATAATTCCGGAAAAATAATTTTGAAATATTGAAAAATATAATAGTTAAAAAATGTTGAATAATATGCTTTATTTATGAAAAATAACTGGATATTACTGAAATATAATTTTTGATTAATATTAATAAAATGTTCCAAGATGTTTTCTACATCAAATTTAAGATAGTTTTATTAGTTAGTTTGTTCATAAATTATCATGTATAATTTATTTGCTCGATTCATAATCTCAGATGAAAAATGAGTACTATTAATATTATGTGTCTTTAGCAATACAATTCTTAAATCATTAAGAAAAAATATCAATACATTATATTATAATAGAAGACTATCATCATCATCATTTAATTTATTGCTATTTTGAAAGTTTATTTTTTATAAATATACAAATATACTTAAAATAAATACAATTGTTTATTCTATTTATACAGGTACTTTTATTTTATACAGTCTCTAACGTTAATCAAAATTTAAAAAATAAGTATTTATAAAATTAATATCATATTTTTTCTACTTGGTTAAACTATTGAATATGAACTATTGATAATAATAGGTTGTAGCATAACTAGAATTCATTTTATATAATTTTAGATAAGATTAAAATATGTGATTACAGAGCTATTAAGTCATAAAATAATTAAATGGATATTTGAAAAAAAAATAGAAATAAATTTATTATATAAACTAATTTTTATTGTTCCCATGTAAAATATTCTATTTGTTTATAGAATTATTTAATACTGGGTATTTTTAGTTACTTTTATGTTTGCAAAATTTATCTTCTATGCTCTGCAAAAATCTTTAATGCACATTTGACACGCTTTGCAATATGCTATACAGAATCAACATAATATATTATGTTGATATATTAATAATAATATTAAAAATATATTAATAATATATATTTTTGTTTAACAATCTTTACATAAGATGATTCGTAAATACTAAAATGAATAAACTAAAATATTTAATAATCACTTCACTGGCACGGAAAATTTTATACAGTTTTAACCAATATAGTTGCTTTTGAAGGCAATATCATTATTATAATATAAGCAATGATTATATAAAAACTATTCATAAAGCCTCTATGAAAACTCATTCGATCAAAAATTTTATTGTTATTGTTTTCTCTATCAGGTATCGTCTTGAAAAGATATAATGGAAATGAAATAACGAAGACCGTAAATGTTCACCAGTACGTTTGCGCACTGTACGGATAAGTCTCGTACAAAGGTTACAAAGGTTTGTTTTCCTATCATTTGTCTGCTTATGCATTAAAGTTTGTAATATTAAATGTAAGAAATAAAAAGAAACAATAAAAACCGTACAACGATATTTTCGACGAAGACGTTTCTTGTTTATAAAAAGAGTATTATTTATAAGGTTAAGTCAATACTCTTAGTATACGTGTAATCGTCTCTTGCTTCTTTGTAACGTGATCATTATATTCTACAAGCCGATTCAGTGTTATATCATTTTTAGGATAGGTGGAATTCGTAAGAATACATAGGATCGGTTAAGATGTCTAAGCCGATATGTTGTTCTTGCACGTTTACTCTATAATGCATGATACTGATAATGCGGATATACTATTATAGTACATCTTATTGTATTATTCGTTTTCTTGCTTTATCTCTGTCACACATACACCAATTCTTTATTTTCTTTTAGCTCTACTCATTTCTTTCATTCTAAAAATTTCTAGCTCAATAGAAATTCTACAGTTACCGCATATGTTTTTGATTTTTATTATAATAATTATTATTAAATCGATAGATTGAATTTCAAATCAAAGAATATTATTGATTTGCAAAAAATTCTACTTGACGTTTCTTTGAATAAATCATGTAAGGGTTATTTTATCAATTTATCAAGTTACTTATTCTCGATGTGAAAGTTTTATAATTTTTCAAGATCATTGTAATAAATTTACTCTTGTAGAAATAATAATATTAGCATACATGTAAAACTGTTTTATAAGAAATATTTACTACTTTATGAAATTATGAATTTTTTATATTAGAAACATAATTTCACTTATAGAAATAAATTCTATTAGATAATTTAAACTTAAATATAGAAAAAATAAAATATACAAAATTTGCATTACACAATTAATTAGTCATATTTAAATTAGATATCCTTGATTATATAGTTAAAGTATAAAAAAAATTTATTTACAGTTTATGTTATTGTTTTATGTTAACAATAGAAATAAAACATTATTTATGATTAGCTATTGTATATATAAAAAGCAGAAAGATATTCATTCATAAATGTCATATTATAAGGCAACCATTGTTAGTAAATTTTTTATATTTATTTTTCTCACGATCATATAACATAATTGATTATCGATTAATATATTTATATATACAATATGAAAAAATATATATTAAACAATCTTTAATAAATGCTTCGATATTTTTACAAAAGTTGAATCTTCGTTATAGTTTTATAAGGCAATAAATATGTTGTTATGAGTTACATTTGTAACTACTAAAATTATTAATGAAAACTTGTAAGCATATATTACTTTACATAGATATCGACTTATTTTAATTTTTAGGATATTTTATAGTATTTTATACTTTTTCTTAAAATATAATAAATAAATGTAAAATTAATTTTTAGATTATTTTTAATGATTGAAATATAATTTTTGAGAAATATTCTATTAGAGTTTTACTATGTATGAAATAATATTCAAAAGTTTATACATGTATATCAAGTAATTGAATTCATTCCAAGTTAGGAATTAATATGTTTAAGACTCAGGCTATTCTTAAGAATCATTTATATCACTGTATCTTTCATTTCATAAAAATTGAATTTTATATATATTCATCAAATCAAAATGATACTCAATACTTTTTTTGTACAATTGAGAATACTTTATATGAATAAATATAAAAAGCTATCATAACTTATATACAAGAAATGTATCAGAAAAAGTGCTTTGATGAATATTAAATAAATAAAGCGCAAACATATATAGAAATAAACAATGAATAATAAGATAAATAAATACTATTGGTATTGTTAGTATCATTTCTTTTATTATATTTTGCCATTCAAAATTTTTTTTTATTTTAATTACATAAATATATATATATTTTTTTTTTCTCATTACATAATATGATTTATTCAAATTTATTAGATACCATTTACTTTCTTTAATTTTTTTTCGATACATATACTTTTAATTAAAGTATTACTTTCCAAAAATATGTATTGTAATAATAAAAGATTAACAAGACCTACTTATTTCAATCAATTAGATGTTTTACTTCTATTTTATATTTTTATTTGTAATATATAGTTCCACATTAGTATTATGGTTATTTTAATTTAAAGAAATTGTTAAATTTAAATAATATTTTTTAAATAAGTTGTTGGAGTAATATTTTCATGAAGGAAAAAAAAGAATTAATAGTTAAATAACTACTTTTAATAACTAGATACAAAGAATTCAATAATGAATAAGGAATATTACCTTCTTATTTTGATATTTTTTGAATATTTAAATATCGAATTAAATATAAATTGATCTGTGATCTAGATTAAATTAATTTAGCTGAAATTTTTCTCAATTATTTTTAAAGAATAAAGTAGATTTAAAACTTTATCGATGAATTTTCAATATTATAAAATAAATCAATGAAAGAAATTCTGGTTTAATAATTTTTTTTAATTGCTTTTTACTATAAATATCGGTACACATCAAAATTATTCTTATATAATTATAAATGTATTATAATGCAAATAAATGTTAAAGATAAAAGAAATTTATCGTGTATAGTATATTAACATAAGCTGAACTTGAAAATAAGAAAATATAAAAAACTTTAATTTTAGTGTAAATATAAAAAAAATGTAAAGAAATTTTATAATTTAAACTATAAAAAAATATAAATATAATTTTGATTGCATGACTAAAAAATACAAGTTTTAGCATTATTATTAAAAAAATTTAAAACATATTAAGTAAACATTTGATTGCGTCATACACAGACTTTCAGTGCGCGCATACTAAAGATTATAGTAAATGTGTATGCTCTCATGTATTAGTTATATTAAATTCTGGTTCTACACTATAGTCGATTGACGGCTCTTACATAAAATGCATAGTTATTAACACCGGTAACCAACATCGAAACTAGTGCACGAGGTTGCTGATATTCACAAACATGTTCCTAATGTATCGTTACCCTGTTAAGTTATCCTTGTTAATTTTACCTATTGTATATGTTGAGGATAAAATACACATTTGTGATTTTATTTAATCAATTTATTTATCTCACATTTCATAACCTAAACATGTACATAAATTGTTTCGGATTGCGTTACGATTTCCTCACACAGTTCACATAGTTCCTGGTTATACGTTAACGTATGGTCCGCTTCAGCAGAGTAGTGATTTCTTGACTATCAATGTCTTTTTTCCTCGTGTATTATCGACTTTGCTGATATTGTTTTCTAATTGTAAAATTTCCTAATTATCCGATAATAACTTTCACAAATAAATCTGGTGACACGTAAGTGCCAGTGTCGCCGCGCAATCCAATTCGGACCGTATTACCCTCTCGAGGGCCATCGAACTGTACACAGTGCATTTGTTATTTTCCGAGACTAATACTACGAACTGTTGCGATCTCTTTCGTTTTTGCCTTTTGATGCCTTTAAGCTCTTGCGACAGTTTCTTTTTAGATCGTTCAATGGGCCCGCGGCTTCTCTCTTTTCTCCAGTGGAGGAGTCTGCCGTCCGATATCCCGACGTCCCATTTATGATGTTACCTGTCCTCGCGATCTATCTCGTGCGTCGCCCACTAGACCCAACAGTACTTTATCTCGTTACCGGTGAAATTCCGCCTCGCACGACGTCCCACCGGACTCCATCCGATTTCGACTTTATTCATTAATTTACAATTAATTAATTAAGTAATTTATAAATGTGTACTGTTATAGAATATATATAATTTCTCTCATATAATTTATAACAAATAATGATATTCAATAATAATAGGAAAAGTTATATAAAAATACAGTTATAAATTAGTAATAATTTAAGGCTATATATTAACATTACTGAATATTTGTCTGTATTTCGAACTGCATAGTTAAAAATGATAAATTTAATAAAATCTAATGTTCTTTATTTTTTATGTTTTTAATGTACAAAAAGTATAATCAAATATATTTGATAATATATTAAAATAAAAATATCAAAAAGTGGAATCCAATATATATTTTTAAATATTACTGTAGTTTACTGAAATAAATAATTTTTAAAACATAGATAAGCTTAATAAAAAAAATGGAAAAGTGATAACTAAATTTTAATTTACGTACAATAAATTAAATAAATACAGTAAATAATACATATTATAATAAAAAATTTCTTAATGTTTCAATAACAATTTAATCTATAACATGACAGAATGTGCATTATTTTTTGGTAAAAAAAAGTGAGAATAAATCAAGGATTTTATACAGATAATACATGAATATTTTCATCGCAATATAAAATTGACTCAGAAATTATTTTATTCAAGAAATAAATTGGTATGAAAAACTATCTGACTATTCATAAATGTTTGTCTATTATCGATATATATTTATATAATTTGTTTCATTATATATATGTTATATTATTTATCATTTTTTAAAAACTTTGTATTAATAATGTATTTTTAATTTATAAGTATAGGTATACTTTAAAAATTTTTATTATATTCATTAAGTATTGTTACTTCTACGATTGTCGCTACATTGTAGCCTTGCTTATTTGTATAATATACAGTTTATTTCTAATATAATATTCGCCTAAATTTAAACACTGAGTAATATAAATAATAAGGGAAGATATCCTCCTATAGTCGAATACTGAATAATGTAAATAACAAGGGAAGATATTTAATAATGTTGTGGAATACAGTATATAGAAGTTTTTCAATTTTATTTTTGTTGTAAGATACTTTTCGCGAGTTTCTTTATTTTTCACAGAAATTGTCATTGGCTCCGATGCAAAACCGCGAATCTTTCGTTCAAACAAGAAAGTCAAACTGTACAAATTCTCGAAAAACTTTCCAAGTACAATAGCAAACCAACTACTGCACAAAGTTTCTTCATGTTAAGAGAAATATTGCTATGAAAAGAAGCCCGGAACAATCGCAATAGTGCATCAATTGTGCAAAACCACATTTTTTTGTTAAATTATACTTCTTATGAATTATTACATTCGAAAGCTTTACGGATATATTTCGATACATTGAAATAATAATAGAAATGTCTAAATTATTTCTGATTATCATTTCTTAATGAACACAGGCCTTAAAAATGTATTGTTTGTGATGTTTTAGGGCCTTTTTTAAAAATAATTTCTAGTGTATTATTTAAGCTATGCCAAATTGTGATATTTCTGAAAAATACTCATATTTTAATTTTATTTTAGGTAATCTATTTCAAAGACACAGGCAAGGCAGGTCGTGCTCCGATGACGAACCGAGGCTTTGAGAGAAAACACGTGGTCGACTTGGAAGGGAGATGTCGGAGCACAGGCAAGGAGGGCCTGTATCCTGTGGAAGGAACAACAAACAAACCATTAAAAAAACATAAACTAGAATAACACGGTAAGACAAAGGGAGACCAAGGATATATATATAGACGTGTGCAAGTCTGGCCGATCAGACTTCCTTGAGACACGATACACGACGCCGAGTCGACGAGCATCGCACCTCTCAACTAAATATCATTTTGTGGACGCGAGACGTGTTACGATTCGATCAAACTAATTGTTAACTATACTCGACCATTAAATTGTACACGTCGATGAGACTGGATACTCTTTTTCAGGTGTCATCATTGTTATAATAAAATCTTGAAAGCAATAAATAAAAGTGAAAACAAGGCTAACATCCGACTACTCATTTAACCTTCAACACTCTCCGTTATTTTTTCAACTGTTTATCAACATCTAAATAATGTTCTAAGTTTAGTGATGTCAAATTCGAGATTAACCGATAATGCAATTAAAGAAAATGTTTTACTGTTTGAAGGACGATGATTACAACCATAAAATATTCGCTAAATTTATCGTCTAAATGGATTACTATTTAATATTATTAAATTCTTGCAATCACTTTACAGTAAATATGCTAATTGGTTAAAACTTTTATGCTATTTCTAATGATGCAGTAACATATGTAGCCTAAATTAGGGGAAATTTATGTTTAAATAAATCAATAATATTGATTACAGAAAATATAAATTTAAGAATTATAATAACTCATGAATATATATAAATGAAATAAAAACTTATTTTAATCACATAATATTTCAAATTTTTATGTTAAGAATAAATAAACATATATATATTCTCAAGTTATATACATAAATTTAATAGTAAATGTGATAAATGACAAACTATTTATTTATTAAATATTCAAAGAATTTTTTATTTAAGTTTTAATCTTTTATTTAAATTTTTATTTTTGAAAGTAATACTAATTAATTTTGTACTGATAACTGAAATTTAAAATAAAATACTATTTTAAAACTTTAGATATTTTATAATATTGAAAATTTAACAATATAAAAAATAGATGAAAATAAAAGTAGGATTAAGTATACACTTATATTCAATAATTTTTCAAATTTTATAGTTTTATATTTTTTAATATTACATTATTTTACTATAAAATATGGAATTACTTTTTCAATTATATCATATATTACATTCTAAAAAATTTACGTACATAAAATTTTTGTTACATAAAGATTATTCAAGTTGAATCCAAGATATATGTTTATATATATATATATATAATCAATTTAAAGTTTTTTAAAATTTTTTCCCAAAAATTTAATAAAAAAGAAGATGATTGTCTTAAATGCCTTTATGAATTTATTACTATATGAAATTAAATTTGACTTTATTCAACTGAATAATTCAATTTTAAAAAATTTTTGTAAAAAAATTGTTCTCTAAGAAAAATAACTTACATATTCTAAAAATAATTAAAATATAACTTTTTCTTCAAATTTCTTAAAATAGTAACTTATCTTTTATATCATTTTTAAATATACAAATAATATCAACAAGTAATATATATTATTTAACAACATTTATTAAATATTGGCTTACTTTAAGTTTTTTAACCTCCTTTATTTTGAATACACTCTGTTGCTATCTATGAACTTTTTTAACAAACTTCTTTAAAGTACAATGTTATTTTGAAAAGTATATTATTGATAACAAGTAACATTTCCTTTACATTATATTTGTTATTTAAAACTACATTTTAGTTCGTAGTTTTATAAATAAAATTTATTTAAGTTGCCTTAAGTTATAATATGTTTTTGGTCTTATCGTTATTATAACTTTATATTACTACTAATTTTATTAATAAATTATAATAGGGTAATACTAATTTATATCAAAACAGTAATTTAAAATTTATAACTATCTTAACTTCTATACTATAATTTATAATTAACCATTATTCATACTTAGTTATTACATAAATATGAATTACTAATTCCTTGCAATTTATAGTCAGACGTACTGATATTGAATACATCGATATATATATATATATTTTAATGACTCTATCAAAATTATGTATTATTATTTTTATTACTAATTAAAAATATCAATTTTGTAGGATTATAAAACATTATTTAATAACGTTTATCAAATTATTCAATTTTTATGTAAAAAATATAGATTTTAAGATGATTACTATGTTATATAATGGATTGGATTAATTTCTATTCTAACATCGTGATAAAAATAAATAACATATATGGTTAATATAAGACACAATATATTTTTTGAAAGGCTTTTGAATGACATATGCATATATTAGTATTGAATTTTTAAATCACTGGTTTTTTATTAGTTTTTAAATGAGTTCTATTTATTACTTTATATATTAAAATGATCGATTGATGTAGTTTTGATTATGAGTTGAGAAAAATTATTAGGATAGTAATGTATACATATATTATCTTGTTCTATGAATATTTCTTAACTTTACATAAAAAATTTCTAATTATAGTAAGTAAATTATTCAAAAATGAAACAAAATTTTAATTTGAAAATGATGGATAGTTTATATTATATTATTAACATGTGGTTAACATAATATTGATTCAAATAATTCAGGTAGAACATTTAATATGAAATTTATTTATAAAATATATTACTTTATACAATTTAAAAGAAAATATTAATATTTTTTCTGAATATCATTCAATCTACAAATTTATGTAAATACTTCATAAATTTGAGCTATGCTATTTTTTAAATGTTCAGAAACTAGAAATATTAGATTTCATTATTTATTCAGCATGCGGCATGTATTTTTATCAATATTAGTAATAATATAATCGGAGAACTTTTATTTCACACTGTTTCAAAATAAATTGCACAATTAAAAATCTATTTTATACAATGAATTCTTACTATATTTATTAAATAGTTGTTATCTGAATATTTGTTAATATCTTATTAATAGTGATATAAACATAAAAAAGTTCATAATAAAATACACTTAACTTTGTAATATATATTTGGGTATGTTTATGCATAAAGCTTATGCATTTATTTTTGTTGATTTTCAGCGATTTACATTACTTAAACTTTAGTGATATTAGTGTAATGTTTATTTGTTTTAAACAAAAAATAGTTTTTATGTTATTAAATACAGTTTTAATATTATAATGTCTATATCGATTAAAATAAATCTTGCAAAATCCTTACTAATATCATTGCTAATTACGTTGCAAAATTTTCATAACCTTATTTTCATAACATTAAGTGACTTTACCCAGACAAAGTAAATATTCAATATGATGAGTCTATAATTCCACTAATTTAAAAGTCTCGCTTATTTAATGGATAAAACATAATTTTTTGATTCTGAATGTATACATAACTTTTTATTAGTTAGTTTATTATTATTCATAATAAAATGTACATGATATATATAAATCTGAAACATAATACAACAAAATAATTATATACATAATTTTTTCTACACTAGAAAGTTTATAGAAATACAGAATGCTTTATTATGTGAAAATATTATAATCATATACCAAGTATTCAATCTTAACAATATAGATTAATGTAGTTGTAATCCATAATAGTATCCCTTAATAGATTCATTGAGTATCTTATGAAGATTATAGAAATTCTGAATATTTCTATTTTTTTTATTTATTTATATTTTTTTCGTATATAGTTTACTTCATAAAATATATTCGTTGTAATTATTGCTTTATTATTTAATAAATCTTAGAAAATTATCACTCATTATGGTATCATCTGTATAAAAAATTGTAAATCTTTCTATGTTATTATCTTGTTAGAATTTTTTAATAATTCTGTTAAATAAAAATATATCAGTTTAATTACACATTATTTCTAAAAAAATTCTCAAAATATAAAATATTGATTTCAAAATAATAGCAGTTATTTTCATGCAAAAAATAAAGTATTGTTTTTGTGAGTAACAAAAATAAAATTTATTATTTAGGACTATTTATTAAACAAAGAAATATATAATTTTTAAATTATATAAATATATTAAGTCAAGATTTTTAAATAAAAAACATTTTACTTTAACTATTTTATCAATTTAATCAATTTAATATTAAATAGAATTGTATTATTTAAAAATAATTACAATAAAAAGATTTTATAAACGATAAAAAATATAATCAAACTATACCAATAACATTAATTCATTTAATTCTATATATAATTGATTAATATAATTGATTATATTACTAAAAATATTTGAAAGTGTAATTAGTTGTTATCTACAAACAAGTTATATTTGCATTTTAAACTAATTAGATATTTGGTAGAACTTCCCTAGCTCATAAGTGTCGTATTCTTTTTCTTTTTTTTTACTGGTGATCAAAAGCTCTTACGTCAGCAGAAAGTAACTTAGTAATAGCTAAAGTAACTTGCGTTGGTGAGCAAAGATTTTGTTGTCCCAGGTATTATGTAAATTTCAATACAATACTAGCTAATACTTGTCGGTGCTGATGTCACTTTTTCTCTATTTTTCTATTTTTTCTATTTTTAAGCCACTTACATCTGCAGTACGTCCTCTCTGAAAAATTATAAAATTAAGATGTTGTATTTTCACTCGACTTTAGCTCAATACTTATTCTTAAACAAGTGTGCAATTGCACATTTTTGAAACGACACAGAAAAGTCAATTTATTAACCTAAAATTATACGTTATTTGATTGAAAAGAGAGAATATTGATCCGGAAGAACAAAGATAGTATAGAATGATATATAAAAAAAGAAGAATAAATATAGGATCTAGAAATTAATAAATCTAAAAATATTTTTTGCAAAGAATTAGATAATTAGTATTCACTTTTTCGGTATTCAAAAAATATTTAAAAAAATGCTAATGTACTTTTTAAATGAAAAATTTTTAAAAAATATGTAAGTCAAAATTATATTATTTTATTGGTAAATTATATATTATTTATAAACTAAATAAAATATTAAACATAATTATTTTATTATATATGTAAGTCTATATATACATATATTAATATTTTTCAAAGTATTTTAAAATGATCTGAAGAAATATCGGTATTTTGAGTTATTTTCTCTAATTATATCGAATTAAAAAGTTTGAAAAATTAATTGTAATATAGAAAAACTATATTTGTAAGTTAAAACAACTTATTTTATAATATTTTTGATATAAATTAAGACTATCCATATTAAAAAATTTTCTATTAAATAAATATGTGACAATTTGAAATTTTAATCATTAGATCTATGATAAAATATTTTAACATCTACGTGAAAATAGTAAAATTCGAATAGCATTTTTAAAAAATAAATATTCATCAAAAAGATCGTTTTTAATTAAAATCTTATGAATTAATTACACTAGAATTGAATATAAAAATTTATTTGTAATTACATAAAGCTTAAAATAATAAAGTAACATATTCAAAAAGAAAACAAATTATATTAATTTTAAATGTGATTACAAGAAAAAAATTCAAGAAAATAGTGTTTAAGATAAAGAATGTGATTTAAATGCTCAAAATCATATGCAAAAGAAAAATAAAAGACAGAGCACAGAAAAAAGAAATTAGAATAGCCTCATTGCAGTGGTCTTTTTAGACGTTTATTCTTCTCATTACCGCGTACTAAAGAAGTTAATCGTACAATGGTTTCGAAAAATAAAGTCTTTAATTATACTAACTTTGCATTTTTAACAAATTTTAGGGTAAAATGTTGATTTCCGGTTGCTTCTTACTTATCTCATTTCATCTATATCTCTTTTTCTCTTAATTTTTATTTGATATAATTTTATTTAATAATATACGATAAACTTTTAAATATGGTAAAAATTTTAAAAAAAACGAATTTTTAGTTAGAATTTAAATATAATCTATCAATCGGATAATAATATATTATTTGATATGAATTTAATATAATTATATATAATTTCTTCGATAATTGTTTTGTTAAATAATAAATAAATATGAGTAAAAAAATACGATTTAAAAAAAACTTGCTCTAATGATTACAAATTAAATATTATATTGAAATAAAAATAATATTTAAAATAAATTAATTGCTGCGAATGGAAAACCAGAGAAATTGAGTCTGCTTCGAGCAATGGCAAGGTAGGTAAAAAACAACCATTACCGAGTGTAAACAACAATAAAGGAACAAAAGGGAAATGTGATAGGACAGAGAGAGAGTAACGATACATGTACATGCCGGGTCATAGCAAACTTTCTTCGGACTCGATCGACAACACCGAGTTGACGAACACCGCACCATACAATTATCTACCATAAACGAGTTATCGTACGCGACCAAACGATTTCTCACGTATCAAACAAATAAATTCTTCAAAACGATTGTTAACACCTACTGTAACGGAAATATATACGTCCAGGTAACAACATTGTTAAAATACAAACATTGTAAAAAAATAAAAAGTGATAAAAAGGCAAACGTGCATTTAACCTCTAACATTAATTATAATATACTGTTAAGTAAAATTTTTCTTTAATATTTTCGATTAAAATTAAAAAAAAAATAAAATTGAAATTTTTGATATGTATCTTTTAATTATTTAATCTTCCAGATATTTAATTATTTAATATAATTATCTTATGCGGTAAATAATAAAGGAACTATACTAAAGTTTTAATTAACTATTTTTTAAATATAGCAAAGAAAATATTTTGTCAAAATTTTAATCTTCGTAATTAAATATTAATTATTACTGAGATAATATATTTTTTCTATAAATCTTATATAATTATATAAAATATTTTTTATATAATACAGAATGTAGCTAATATTATTTTAAGAAAGCTAATTTTTTTAGCGAAGGAGTAGATACTTTAATTTTTTTTAAATATATTTAATTTTCAAATATTTATTTTATATTGTATTAGTATATTTTTATTTATTACTTCATTTTTATAAAATATATTAACTAATATTGTTTATCAGAAACTTAAAAACTATATTATATCATTACACAACTTAATATTAAAATACATATATGCGTTAGTGGATATTGCATTTTATAAAAAAAATTAGTTCTTTTATTAAAAAACTGATTGATATAACTTATGATACTATTTTTTTATATTAAAAGCAACAACTTATTTGTGTTTTTTTTTAAAAATTTTAAATTTTTCGAAAATTAATATATTTTTATATCTTTAGCCCTATAGACTATGTACTGATTTTTGCTGATATATTGCATACCAAATACTTAATAATAAAATTGTAGAAATAAATATTTTTCTTTAAACTACCTAATACACATTTGCATAAATATACATAGACACACGTATTCAGTTGTTTATTTATTGTTAAACTATTTTTCTACAGTTACCAAGAAATTGCGATATAATCATTTTTATATCTTGATAGATTTTAAAGACTTTTACAGGATGTTGTATCAAGAAAAATAAAATAGATATTAAATAAAAGGTTATGTAGTGAAGTTTCATACCATTGTGCAATAACTTAAAATAAATTACCCGTTCGCAAGAAAACGCATCTTCACCATTATCTCCGATAAGTAGAATACTCAAAAAACATGATTACTCCATCTATAATACATGTTCACGTTTACAGTAGCAAAGTCAAAAGGCAAGCAGTTTACGGGGTGGCCATTTCTTTAATCTTGATGGAATAGAATCTCCGTGTTTAATGACCTTGGATCTTTTGTAACTCGTTGCAGCCAAAGTGGTGAACTTATCGATACGGTCGTTTTCTCAAAGTACGAACAGGTCGCTTCCGTAATCTTTGTATACACGCTGCTAGTCCGAATATAAATTAATTTGCGAAGGAATTGCATTTGGTATGACGAAATGATTTAGCGCAGCTTAACTAAAGCTGCGTACAAGTTTTCCGTCTTTGAATTTTCTTATTCACGTATTTACGTAACATTAAAGATTCTATTTTGTTAAAATTCTTAGAATATTAATCATCGTTAGTTTCATCTTTACAATTATAATTACACGATATTATATTTTCATTTATTTAAAAAAGTATGTATATTTTGGATAAAAAGATTTTATTTCAGTAACTTTATAAAATTTTCCACTTCTCTTTATTGTGAAGCATAATATTTACATACTATACAAACGATAATTTTTGCTGTTTTAAAAAGCTAATAGTATGAAAATACAAGAGTAAAATAATAATCTACGTATTTATTAATTGCATAAAAGATTTTTAGAAAAGATAAATTAAATGTAGCTAATTTATATTAAACTAGTCACTAGCTTTAATTAAATTAGCATGAATGTAATTAAGATTACGTTGTTAATTAGTATTATATTAAACTAGGAAGAAAGCAGAATATAAAATAAAAAATGTCATTGAATTTCAGTGGACAACTCATTATTTCAAAGGTAATTCTCTAATAATATTGCAATGCTCATCCCAAATATTGTACAAGTGCGTGCTAAAAGTCATAAAAAAATACATGTTCGACTTATCGAATACCTTTTATAGCAGTGGTAAAAGCATCAACATTACTATCAGTAACGATCATGCTCCTACAGAGAGTTGGATACACTCTCGATATGAATTCGTAACAGCAGAGTAAAGATCGATATTCGAGGACCGTATCGATCCGTAATCGCAGAGGAAGATCGAGATTGACTATCACCAAGATGAACAATGGCTTTAACAGTAAGCACTTCGATACTTGCTGTTGTTGCGCGTAATTGGAATTTTGTTAGCAACGTATTAGAACACGTCTTCTATGTCTCTCCTCCTTCCCCCACGCCCTTACCGCTCGCATGTAACATCGTAATACTTGATACATGCAGTACCAGCAGACTTTGAGTTTTGCCAGCAACGATGCCAACGCTTCTTGATACACGTTGCGTCACTTATAGACACCAGGTCGTCGTTTTTGCAGATGGCACGAGTGATGCGGTAACTTTGTGCGATAGACACGATTTTCTTCTCCCGACTACAACTATCCATTGTAACCATATAAAGTTATATATGTAGATTTTTCTTTTTGTTATTTTAATCGATTTAATTTAATTATTCGTGTAATATTTGATAACTTAAATTATATTACTTTAAGATTGTAAAATCTCTAATACTTCAATTTTCTCATTGTATTATAATCCAAATATTATTTTGAGTATTTTTCTCAAGTGTACTAAATTTTTATACTTGATACTATATAAGTATATATATATACTTGGAATTATATTATTTTATGAATTTACAATAAAAATTAAAATAAAACATATTTTAGTAATTTATTTAATTTATTAATTTATTTATTTATTTCATCTATTACTTCATGCAGTATTTCTTTTGTTATTGAAGTTATGATAGATATATAATAAAACGAAAATTCAACTTATTCAAAATAGCTCCAAAATTCTTTATATAAAACTTAAATGTTATAATAATACACTAAAAAATTTTGAATACATTTAACCATATTTGTACATAAATAATATAATATTATTAAATCGTAATAGGCGTTGATGATTTATTTAGTATTTTATTATTTTTTAGTATATGTAGGTTCTCGTTAAAAATGTGTTTAGATAATAATAAATATATATTCTGATACTAGACTTTATTAAATCCATAAATTGAAAATAATATAAATCTGAAAATTTTAATAATTTACTATAAAAGAAATTATATTTTAAATATATATTAATAAATATTAATAGTATGTATTGTTTTACATAAATAAAGAAATATACATTGGCAAATACCTAATAATTGAAATAAATCCATACTTATTTATCAGTATATTCTCAATTAGAAATTTACGAATATTATTATATATGATTATTTTATGAATAATTGATAGTTACTATCTAAAATTCTTTTGATGATAAAATATTTGGAAATGAATAGTATTTATAACATTATTTAATTTTTTAAACAAACTTTTAACTAATTTCTCTAAAAAATTAACCAGTAAATTTAACTAATATTTCTAATATCTTTAGAAATTAATATATTATATATTATATTTAAATAATTTTTTTCTCATGCATATATAAATTTAAATTATAATACAAATAAAGTATGTAAATATATAACTTATGCAAAATATTATAAAGAAAACATATTATTTACTAACTAGTTTATTTGAAATAATTAAAAGCTAACGAATTATATATAAAATGTTTATACATAAAATAATAAATTTTCTTCGTTATTACTTGAATATATACATGCAAATATGGATTCAAATTATTCTTTTATATTTTTAACTTCTATTTCTAACTTACATTAATAACGTAGAGATTTTTTATTGTATGTTAATGCATTTAATTTAAAGTATGAATCAATAAGGTATAGTACACCTTTATTTAGGATATTATGATAGTAAAAACGTCATTTATCATGAATATTGAAATGTAATGTATGATTTTTATTGAATTAATCTTTCTTTTTAAAGAAGACACAACAAATATAGAAAGAGAGAGAATTAACCGATTAAACTATGCTTACATATAAAATAAAACTCGAATATAAAACTAGATTTATAAAATGTAATATTTGCATGCAATTTATAAATGACTGTAATATGAAGCATAAGTTTCATATTTATTGGGTAATCTTATACTGAACGAGTTATTTCATTTTAAACCAATTATTTTTATCTTAATAAGAAAAATTTTATTTAAAATTAACTTTACGTGGAATTGTCAATCACTTTATATCAATAACGTTATATAAATTATAATAATTGCATAATCATTTAATATAATTTTACAAGTAAAAATATTATTTTTAACTATGGTATCACTTTTGTATCTTAGTAATTAATAAATACTGTCACTTATGATAGTAGCATGGTATAAAATAGTATGAAATAAAAATAAAAAATATTAAACATAAATTATTGATAAATTTAAACAATTGAATTTATTATGTTTAAAAAGAAAGGTTTAGAATAAAATATATTATGGAGATTCTTTTTATAATTTTAATATTTAGTTTTAACTACGATCTTTCTAAAAATTCTCTAAATTACGGATTATATATTATATTATATTTTATTATTCAAAATTACCTAATGCACCTCTGAACAACGTGTCTGCAAGAAATAAGGAGGGGCCAATAGAGTAATTTTAATCTTTTGGGTAATACTTTCTCATTTTTACAGTTTATTTACAATATTTATTCATCTATCCAGCACAATTCTTCATAAATAAATAAATATATATATATATATTATATTGGAAAAGAATTTTACTTCATCTTTGCAGAATTATTCGGATAACTAAATAATTGAAAAATTCTGCAATTAAACAACAACATGTTTTTGTAGTTCAATATACAAACGAATATAATTTGACTCAATTAGAAAAATTAATTAGATAAATGGTTTAATATAAAAAATAGATATGTAAATAATTGTTAACTTTTATTCTTAACTAAAGTGATAACATGATATTTCATGTAATTTTAATTTTCATAATAATAAATTTTTAAATAAAAAAAATAAAAATGAAGTTAATCGGTGTGAATAATAATCAATAGTTGAGTATGTATAGAAAAAAAAAACATATTACCATAGGACTCGAGAATAAAGATAATAGCAACATGAAAAAGAATATATATATATATAGAGAGAGAGTGTGTTAGGCGTGGTTCATTAGTTTAAAGTAATTAAATCTAGTGTCGTACTTAGTGTTAATGAAACCATTTGAATCGGATGCTCGCAATCGATATTCGGCGCTCTAACACGCCTCATTTTCTGCGGACGTTGCTAAGAAGTACGAGTGTGGCCTTCAGAAGTCGAAAACCAATTGCTGAAATTATTCTATTCCAAGGGATGAAGAACATGTTTGTAACCGTTATGTTGGGAATCGCTGAGTACGATAAACTGAATGTATGGATGGTAGGAAAATGAAACAAGCTGGAAAAATATCTGCTATTTAGTTAGAGTAGTAGCGGTCATTAAAAATTTTTAGTTCTAAATAATATATAGATTTATAGAATTTTATTTTATTTTCAATTTAATTGAGTTTCATTCCAAATATTTTATTTTTTAAAGTTTTATTTATAATTCCATCAATACCTAAACGAATTAATTATAAAATTTTTATATCTTCACAGGTTTGAAAATGAAATTTTATGGCATTTTGAATTTTCATCATACGAATTAAATAAAATTGTTAAATACTATTCGGATATGTTATTAGCAGATATTAATTTATAAGTAGAAAATTAATCAAATAACCTAATTTTATGTTATAATTTTAAACACAAAGACGTTAATAACTAAAAAATATCTTCATGAAATTTGAACAAAATTAATAATAATTAATTAAGATGTTATACATATATTATACAATAAAATACATTCAGTAATATATACATTTAACATTTTTTTCACATAATTTGTAAATATATATTTTATTTTACTGTAAAAGCATTTAATAGTATGATACTAATTATAATTTTACGAATAAAAATGTGTGATTTTGATACTAAGTTTATGCTTGCTTATTTATATTATGATAACCGGTGTCAAAAATATTCAATTGTTAAAACATAGTATAATTTGATTTTATAGAATTTTAGCCTTCGATATAATATTCTCTTCGAAACCATTATAAATTAATATTTTTTGTCGAAACAATCCGAGCAAACTTGATATATATTGAACTCCAGCAGAATTAAATAACTTTTTATATTCATTAACTCGATTTTGGAAATTCTATATTATACTTATTTGATTATTTTGATTTACATACCCGCTCGCAAAAACATACACGAATTCGATTGATTATATATATTGATTATCTATCGATTAAAAGATAAGGAAGCTTTGAACCACTTATTGAGAAATAAGTAGTTTTAATATTTATCAGAAAAAATGTAGAACAACTATTTATAAACAGAAATTTATTTTTAATTTTATAGTATGAATTTATTATTTTCTAGTCATAAAAGTTTTATAGTCTCACTGTTAAATGAAAATCAAGGGCATTATCGAATTCATGAACAAATACTGACTATTTTTCATTTGGGTCGTGATTATGATTATTTTAGCAAAAATATTGCTTGTATAATATATGTTTTGAATTTTTAATGCTCAGCATATTTATTACATTAAAAAGTTCTCCTTTTTTACGATACGTGATTATATTCATACATATGATATTTCTCTAGTAAAAACAAACAAAAATATGAATTAGATTTTTGAAAAAAGAAAAGTTCATTTAAATATTCGTTTAATGTTATAACCTTTGTAAATTTTTAAGTATATTAAATTTTAGTATAAAAAATTTGCAAAAAAATATACTATATTAGAATTTATTAATATTCAGATGTTTCTTTTGAATTTATTAGATTTTTGTTGTATTAAATATGTACTGAAGAATGAGAGAAACAGCTTTAGCAAATAATTTTGGAACAATTTTCTGTTGTATATTCGTTTAATATATAAAATCATAAGACAATAAATTACCAATACATGATGTTTAATTAAAATTATTTAATTGAATTCAGAATATTATATAAATTTTATAGAGTACGTAAAAATTTTATCTATTGAGTGTTCAAAATTGTTTTCTTAATTACAAGTATATATTTTCGAATCTTTTTATTATTTATTATTATTTAAAATCAACTTTATTATTTTATTTTTAATAAAATTATTTTAAAATATAATATAATCAACTAAAATTAGATACGTAAGTAAATAAGTATGTTTATAAGAATTTGTATAGTGCCAAATCTCTGTCCAATGAGTGTCAACCGATTATTTTAAAGAAAGATTCTGCAATCTATAATTATTGTGATCGAAAAAGCTAAATTTATTCTTTATGTAAGTAAAACTTCGTTTTCAAAGCGTTCTAATAATTTTTAACATGATTTTATTACAAAGTCCAAAATTAATTTATAAAGCAACAGATTGTGGTTCAATACATTTCATTACTGAATTTATTTAGATAATGTCTTTAATTTTGTTAATATTTTAACAGATTATATTTACAATTTTTAAATAATTTACCTAATATCTAAAATCTATCTTAAACTAAAATATTTAATTTAGAAAAAGTAATTGTAGAAATTAACTGAGAATAATATAATCGAATTTAATAACTAGAATGTAATAAAATTTTATTTTTCAATGCATATAATAAAATTTGAATACATATTGTACAGAAAAGTTTTTCTAAGTTTTTCTTTTTTATTTATGAGTTGCATGTAATGATACCTATCCATAATCTTAAAGTAATTACTTTTAAAAATGAATTTGAATACGCACGATTTTTTCTGTTTCCATCTATACACGTATAGCTATTTACACATGTATGTAAAGTTTTAAGTAATTCGGACAAGTTGAAAAATATTATTTTTATCAAAATATGATAAAATCTAATTTAAATATCGTGTACGATTCAATAATTTACATACTAAAAAAAATTCCAAAATATATCTTACTGCTTTAATTAAAATGCAGATCTTACTTTAATATAAAATTAATATAATATTCTAATTAAATAATTTATATTTCGGTATTTTGTTAAAAAATGCACATATACACTAAATCGTAATATAACAAAGTTTTTGCGTTCGTTAACTACTATATCAACTCTAGATGGCATTATTATTCAATTACATATAATTATATAAGCTCATTTTAATTTTAACTTAACTTACAAATATACAAAAGGCTATAGAAGACTTGTAAATAATTTTGTACCTAGTTTATAATATTATTTGATGATAAACATATAAAAATATAGAGAAGACGATAAGTGAATAATATCTGTAAAATTAATAGGAATTCCAATTATTATATAAGATTACTTTGAATTTTTAATAGTCCATACTTGTAATTTTATATTTTATGTCTTCGCCATTAAAATCTTTTTTTTGTAATAAATATTTATTATTTAAATTAAATTTGTCTGTTTATTTTTTTACTTGTTTCCGTATTTTTTTATGAATTTACCTATCTTCTTGGGAAAGTTGAATATTGTTTCGTACTTTCGAGAAATCAAGGTCTATGTGAACCAGAAAGCTGCCAATACTGAATTTTCTTATGCTAAACAAAAAGTTAACTAAAGCAAAAGAGTTTTAGACAATAATCAGAACAGCTGTTGAAATTACCGAGTCTTCTATTACATTATTACTCTTCCTTTATTATTATAATTATGATCCGTTATGATTATGTTAATAAAAAAATATAAGAATTTTCATTTCATACTAAAATGCATCAAAATTCAACTCAGTAGATTTAAAAAAAATTTTAACAACTTTATTATTTTCAGGTCATTTGCATATATTTCTATTACACTTTAATTACGCTTTTTATTGATTATTTCTTTTATTTCAAAATATTCAAGAATATTCATATTCGTTAATTCAAAGTAAATTCACTTTCAAAAATGTAAATAATAAAACTTGTTATATTAGATATATTTATCTATTTAAAAGTATACTACTCTGATTTAAATTTAATAGTCAAAAGAATTATACGAATAACATTGGTTTTTATGTGAGTACATCCTAAATAGATTCGATCAATTATAGTTCAAGAATTAAGGTTTTAATTTATTGTTGTTTACATATACTTTATTGTTTACAATAAGTTACATAAAATTAGAAAAATTAATAAATAATAATAAATGAATCATAAATAAAATATATTTTTTATAAAATTCATTTAATTTATAATCATTAAACCAAGTTTAAACAGAAAAAACTATTATAGTAAATAATAGACAATTATTTTACAATAATTTTAATACTAATGAAAATTATTAAAACATTAAAATGTTTTCATTACTTCTTGTTTAAAGATTTTTCTAAGATATGAGAATTCAAATTTATATAAAGGTACAAAAGTGTAGCAACTGACTTTGCTGATATACTTTACTTTGGTTTTTTCGATCTTATTTTTGTTTTACCATTTTTCCTGTAATCCCTGCCTTTTTCTTTTCTTTTTCCTCTACTTTATTTCTTAGTCTTGATCGTTTACTTTTCTGCTTCAGTTTTAGAGATTTTTCTACTTTTAGTCAAGGTACTTCTGTTTCTCATTTGCTTTGGTTACTGTCTTCTTTTTGTATGCGTCACTTTTTGATACTCATATAATCTACTTTGTTCTAATGTATAAAAGAGCGAGTTTAATTTTATTTTTCCCTTTTTTATAAGTTTCACATTTTTCTATTGCATATATTTATTTATTAGTCAATTTCAATTTTTAAACCTTTCATCTTTATTAAAATACTTTAATGCATTAAATATGTTAATTTTAACAAATCATTAAATTTTAAATTTTATTTCTAAATAATTAAATATCTCGAAAAATTTATTTGATATATTTTAATTATATAGTATATTTTAAAATTATATAATTATATTTTACTTCAAGTACAAATTTATAGTATTATATTTCGATTTTAAAACATATTTGTTTCAATGTAGTTGAATTCTTATGTACTATTTACTTTCTTACTAAAAAAAATCTCAAAACGATAAATGTTTATGAACTGATTATTACATTCATACAATTTTATGAAGAATAAATAAAAAATTACATGAATATTAATATATGAAATTTAATTTAAGTTATCAAGTTACAAATCCACATTTAAACATTAATACAAAAAAATATATGTTCAATTAAATTATATTTTACAATGAATTAGTATCATTTATGTATCTCTGTATAATTTATTTGACTTTTATAAGAAAAAATGATAGAAAATCAAATGCTTTAAATTTATATACAATAAGTATATCTTTTCCAACAATAGAGTAAAATCTTCTTTTGTAAAGATACAGAAATATATAATTTAATATTTATAACGCGTTTAGAACTGACACAAGCAAATTTTTTATTAGTTTTTATTATCGACTAAACTCTGGAATTGGTACATTTATTTTGTATAATTTTATGTTTCGAATAGATCAGATTTTTCTAAGAAATTATTTCTATTTTTTTGCGAATACATGTATAGCTGAGTTTAGCTTATCCTTCGGCGCGGAAAGTACAGATTTTTGACTGAACAAAGATGAAGTGAAAACATTTAGTCTTGTACAACAAATACATAACAGGAAAGTTTCATTCGCTTCTACCTACTATTCATCAAAAAATTTTTAATAAAAAGGGCGAATCTGCAATTTAAAAATTTTATCTGTTATGGTAAATTGAAAGTAGGTTAATCTTTGCTCTCACAAAGCCTTCATTTTATGCTTTCAATTGAAACTACTTAAATTTTAATACATAGATTTGTTAGTTTATATGTATTTTAAATTTTTTCACAAATTTTTAAAATTAAATCTTTAGTTTTTATTGAATATTTTATTAAATAGCTTTTTTATGTAAGAAAAGATAGTTTAAAAGTATATTATCATCTATATTTTGATCCAAATATATAAACAAATTTGTATTTATTATAAATTTATTCTCCAATAATATGTTAAATAAAATATACTTTTTTAAAAAAAGTTTTTAGAAAAGAAGTATTTCCAATTATGTTGGTTGAAAATATAATATTAATCAAATAATTGCTTGAAAAATAAAAACTTTTTTCATACTTGTGATATTTATTATATCAATAAGAAGAAGATATTAAGCTACGCCAAGACACTATATCTATACAATATATATAAACTAAGTTAGTTACGAGTAATAGATAATAAAAGGATAAATACATTTATATAAAAATATTAGCGTATTGTAAGATAAAAATTCTTATTATTAAGGAGATCAAAAATATTTAAAAAAGAGTCGATGAAATTAATATTTTGAGTATTAATGCCCATATTATTATGATTATAATCATAATAATTACTGTTTATTATAATAATTCTCAATAATTATATTTAATAATCATCTATTTTCAAAATAATAAAAATTGACCATATTTTTATTGTTACGTTATTTTAAAGTAATATTTTATTTAAAGTAATATTATAAGATGATAATATTAAGTAATTTCGAAAAATTTAAAGCTAGATCGTGTGTAAGTATTTCTATATCACTCATTTATTTTATATTTTTATAAAAAATTTGATAAGAACTTATTTTTTTATAAATAAGTTCAAATAGTTGAAATTTTATTTAAAAGTTTACTTAAAAGAATCAATTTAAATAAAAAATGAATTTATTGTATATTACGTTAGTTTTAGTTTTTTATATTACATATGTACAGGGTAAATAAAAATTTAATTGAACTTTAATTAACAGGGTGAATAAATTAAAAATTTATGTATCAAAATTTATAAATAATTTAATTATTTTATGTTATTTAGGAGTACAAGTCAGATTTGAACGAAGTGAATGTTATTCATGCTGTGACAGTAATATATTATATTATTTAATATATTAATTTTTAAACTAATTTCTTTACAGATTAATTTTGACTAAATTATTATAAATTATAAAAATTTCAATTTTGAAATTTTAACGATTTTGTAAACTATTTTACACGAATAAATACGTTTTGATATAGAGTTATATATATATATAGTTGGAAAAAATTTGTTTAATATAAACGGAAATATATTAAAAATATTTCCTATTAAATAGCATTAAGATGTACTTTATATCATTTTATTTTCAGAGTATCCAAAAGTAATATTTTGAAAGTAATATTCCTGAAATCATTACCTATTATAAATGAAGCCTTAATTTAGAATCAAAGTTATTTCTTTATTATGCAATATTTTTTTTTAAAGTAACTACTCTTACGATTTCGTATTTATAGTATTTTGGTATATTTTGCATAAAAATTTCTATTATTATTATTAAAAAATAAATTTGAATTTATTGCATAAAACAAAACTTACTATAAATAATTATAACTATAAAATAGTGTATGATGAAAAATGTTTTGAATTTTCAAAATAGCTGGTACTGCACAATCTATGGAGAAGTGTAAAGGAAGATGTCATTTTTTATTTCGTGGTGGTACGTAATAATACAAATAAAATAAAAATGCAAATAAACTTAAATATTATAAAGTTAATAAACACCTATAAATATTAATTAAAATAATTTATATATACATATATTTTGAAATTTATTATTTTTTTATTATGATGTATATATAGTTGAGAAATAAAATTATTTTTTTTATCCATTCATTTAATCTTAGTAGATTATTACATATTTGGACTTGTTTATCAGATGATATAAATTTATATATTTGATATCTTTTACTTATTAATAACATTAAAATTTAAAAAATTTCTCATTTCAGTCTTAAATCTATGATTAAAATTTTAAAACAAATTTTTAATATTATTTTAAATCCATCGATAAAATAACTGCAACGAATAATCACTTCATAAAAATATAAACTATACAAGTTTTAAATATTGAATAATTTCATTTTTATATTTTGCTGATTACATAAAAGATATTTAATTTATGAAATAAAGATTTCATAAAATTATAAAATAATGATCATAATGTTTAGATATATAGTTCGATATTTATTAGTTTAAATATATACTTCTCCTTGTTTCTACTAAATATTAATGTTTCTCCTACATTTTGATAATAATTAATTTACTTATATACGTAAACTTACTTAGCTTGTCCTTTTATAAATTTTTCTTTAGTTTTCTACTTAATAGTAAAATATTTGTTTTTATATATACTGATCACTTTATTATAAATTTCTGTTGTTTTTGATTATGATAGTTTTAAATTAATATATTTATATGAATCAACTATCATCTATGTATTATAATTCAGATTTTTTATCTTTTATGGTAGATGTATGTTGAAAATTAAAATATAGTTAAATATTGTTTGCGAAAGAGTAAAATATTTTTGTTTAAGCTTTGTTTTTTGAATATACATCATCTATTTTTTATTCAATAAGTCATCCTTTTTTGGAAAATAAAATATATTTATTTTTAAAATAGTGTTTATGAAAAAAATTGTCATTATTATAATGATATCTAGTCGTATATTGTAATATCTATATGTGATCAATTTTGGTTACAAGTATATAACATCATAGATTATCGTCTTTGCGACATTATTATATTTTTTATTTTTTTTAAATTCTTTTCAAACTAATTAATTAATTGATTGAATATCCTACAGGAGTTCTTGTATTTCAAACCAAAGAAGCCTGCAATGAAATGTGTAACAGTAAGTTATATTTTCTGTATTATTATTATTATATAAGTATTATATGTAGAATACATACTCATGTTATAAATATTTCCAATCATTAAATTAATTTATATTATATATATTTTATAAATTTGTACATGTATCTATAAAGTATATACTGAATATCATTAATTATTAATATAATAGTATTTTAAAAAATTTAAAAAAATGTTTTATAAATAATCACATTATAAAAATAAAATTTTGACTTGATGAATATATTTTTTGATAATATTTCATGTATTTAACAAAATTTGTGTATTAGTTCTTTATGATTATAAATAATAAATAATTATTACTATACATATATTGTTTTATATTTATAATTATACTATTATATTATTTTATTTAGTATATATTACAACTATATACTATTATTTTGTGAAAGTATGTAATAAAAATGAGAGTTTCATATCTGACTACTAAATTCTATGGATATAACAGATACGAAGTTTTTTATTACAATTCTGAAGAATAGTCAGAATTTTTTATATATTTGCATCATTAATAATTATTCTGGTGTATTAACATTATTTTTTTTTTAATTATAATTAATTCTATAATATATTTACAAATTAATTTCTGTATAGAAAAGTTAATTTTTATCAATATATTTTATCAATAAATTGTTATTAAAATCTAATGATCATATATTTATGTAGAAAATTAAACTATAAAATTAAAAATTTAAATCTTAAAATAAAATGTTAGATATTATATAATTTAAAATGTATTGTAAAATGTTTCAGAAGCAATAAGGATCGAAGAAATTTGATCATATTATTAATTTACTAACAATAACTAACGTTTACTTAATTTATTAAATAGATTAATTCAATATATTTTTTAAGTTGTAAATATATTTAAAGAAATATACATAATAAATTTAGTGTATTTATTATAAGCGTAATATACAATTTTTTTTGTAGTTTAAATTTAATATTATGTAAATATAATAAAAACTTTTCACTTATACATATTACTTTAATAAAAAATATTTTATTACAGAAAATAATGCATTTGGATTCACTCCTTGTTGTCTAAGATTGTGTGATTCAAAATTTTCACAGGTATATTATAGAATTGAAAGGCAATATCTTTATTTTTTCCATACAATATATTAGAATTATATATTACTAAAATTCTTCTCATTTAAATGAAATTAAAATAATTTTGAGTTTTCAATCAAATAAAAAAATTTTGCGTTAACTTAAGCAATAATATATGATAAACAGAAAAACTTATTTAATTTACATAGAATAAAATTCTGTTGAATAATTCGATAAGTGCTATTTATATGATTATAAATAAAAAAAAACATTTCATAAATTAATTTATGCTATTAAGATTAAGATTATGCTAAATTAAAATTTTCATAAATCTTAATTTAAAACTAGTTTGCTTAATGCGTATAATTTTTAAGAAATTTTGTGTAACTCAAATTTATTTTAAAAAGTATTACATTGACAATATTAATTTAATACAGAATTTCCATTTGATTTATACTTTAATTTATTAAATACACATACAAATATCGAGTTCCTTAATTATTTTACAGTTTAATTCAAAACTTAAATAATCTAATTACACAGAACTTATTACGTTAATTTATCTCGCAACATATGTTTTAAAATTTTTTGTGGAGTAAATGAACAAAATAAATCTATAGTTAATTTTTATAAAAAATAATTGATTTTGTTAATAAAAATTACAAGATTTATTAAATCATAAGCTTATAACTCAGCCGTTAGATTTTTATAAATTTTTTATACTGCAAAAAAAAATCATATAAATATGTGTAATTATTTTATAACGTGGAATTTTATAAATAAAATAAAAATTAAAAAATAATATTCGTATAATTCAGTCAAATTACCAAAGCTATACAAATTTTAATTGATTTTCTGAATAATATTAAAAATTTGAAATATAATGAAAATAAAATTATAATAATATCATTCAATAATATTATATGAATATAAAATTTACATGGCTTAGAGATAAATAAATATTTGTAAATATTATTTATTTTATCATTATCATGCCTTATGCTTATAATATTCTAATTATAATAAAAATAAAAAAATGTTTACAGGTAACTACTACATCGACAACTGCGGCTTAAAATATTTTATCTTTTGAATAAGATATATGAAATTAAATATTATAAAGAAATGATAAAAATTAATTAAACTCAACTAATAATATTGGATGCGATTAAGTAATCTTTTTTAAAAAATAAAACATTATAATTTTCATTTAATTATCAAAAACTTAAGTAATTAAATTTTATTTTTGTCAATATATATTAAATTATATATATAGAAAAAAAATGCAAAAAATTATAGAATTATATAATATTAAATATTATGGTACTTTTATTTATTTTAACTTACTTACTTATATTAGATTTAACATAAAAGAAAAATTGAAATAGAAATATTATAATGTGAATTATTCTTCTTTTTTTTATAGAACTTTAATTTTTAATAATTAATAATTAAATTTATAATTTTCGAATATTTTTACAATATTTATGACTAAAAAGTATTTCAATACAAATTGAAAATATTTGTCAGTTTCTGTGTGTGAAATAAAATGGTTATTTCAAAATTATATTTTAGTTGAAATTTAAAATTTGTTTACAGTGTTGATAACAAGATTTTATAAATTTAGTAATAATTGTATGATTAATGAAATGGATAAATTATTCATAGCTCTATAGTATTGAAAGTATAATTTAATTGCTCTATTATTTTACGATGAATAAATAGGTATTTAATATAAGAAGAATTTAATTGAATACAAATTCATTATCTTATTTTTATTTCGGAGTATACTAGCAAGTCTTTATAATGAAATATTGTTACAAATAAAATAAGTAATATTCCAAGTTCAAATTTTAATCTTTTATTTTTAAATTATCTTTTAATCGAATAAGAAAATCTGGAAATATTAAATTATTAGATTCAGTGTAAAAGTACAAAATTGATTTGTAATAAAATTTTTTACGTACTTGTAGACTTCTATCGATAGTAAACAGCAGAAATCGACCGAAAGTATAGTAGTTCAAAAGGTACAAATTGGATCAAGTTATGAAAGTTACAAAAAAAAGCAGTCAAAAGGATGAATCTAATCGACCCATAATACCATGAATAATAATTACACGAATCGACAAAGAAGAAAATTTGGAACTGTGTACAATGTTACGCCATATGAACCACCAAAATTATTCCTATTATTATTTCTAATTTAACAACTCGATCGTGTCGCATATTTTCTTCCTGATATAAAATAAAATATTTTATATTTTACACAAAATTTTATATTTATATTCTTTAATAGCAGATAAATATAGAATATTTAGCATAATATTAGAATAATTAAAATTACAATTGGTATTAATTAAATACTTCAACCGTAAATATGTGAATATTTAGGGATAACATTGAAATTTTCCTGTTATATTCAGGCTGTATATAAAGAGAATTGAATTATTCTTTTAATTTCTTTTATATAACGTATAAAGCGCTATTTTTCTCTCCCTTTATATGTTGTAACGTGAAGTTATTAAAATATAAAAACCAGAAGCAAAATAATAACACATATATTATAGTTTGATTGACTCGTTTTTATTAGATATTTATTGAATTAAAATTCACGGATTATACGTTACAAAAAAATATAAGTACCAGTTTTAGGGACAAAATTAGCAAGTAGATTCAACCTTCAAGTGATATAAAGAAATTGATTATTCTTGACAAGATATCAAATTTAGTACTAAAACATATTCCGAAACAAATAAAATGTTATTACACAATAACATTTAACAATTAATTCAGTAATATGTACTTTTCAAAAAAATTTAAAGAAGCAAAAACATTATCAATCCAGAAGAAAAATAAAAGCAATACAACGGTGATCAATTTTCATCCTATAAGCCTTCTACCAAACATAGGTAAAATATATGAGAAAGGATTGATAGAACCTTAATAAAATACTGTAATAAAAATAATATAAAACTGGAAAACCAATTCGAATTTAAATATAAAGATTCGATAATAAATGCAATTAATAAATTAACATAGGATATATGCTGGCTACTAAACGATAACTAAAAAGTAGCAGTTTAACTCATCGATATAGGAAAAGCGCTCCACACCACTTGGATCAAAAGCATAATTTATAAATTAATAAAAAAAATTTTCTGAATATCTAATAAAATTAATACAAAATATTATCACAAATAAATCATTTATTACAATAGAAGGAAATAACGAATCAAGCTTAGAATTTACAGTAGAAAATGGTTTACAACAAGGCACGGTAAATTCTCTGATCCTCTTTAATATATACAATAGTGGTATTCATTACTTATTTGATTTTAAAAAATCATTAGAAAAATAATCGATATATTTTGCAGATGATTTAATAATTTATATATCCAGTAAATATAACAAAAAATTAAAAACATAAATACAAGAATTATTCAACAAAATAAATGATTATTATAGAAACTAAAATTAATATAAATAAATGCAAAACTAATTTATTTCGAAATAACTTCTCCCAAAAAAGCGTTTTAGTAAGAAAAATCTGTAAAATTTTCATATTCATATCAATGGGTAGTTTCAGAAAGAAACAGACAATTTCTCACACGCAAATAGTTAAATATTTATGATTAAATCTAAACACAAAATTAAGATATAACTATTACATAAAAATTCAACTGGAAAAAGCAAAAACAGTATTTTGGTGATTTAAAAAATTATTTAATTCAAAACACTTAAAAGGTAAAATAAAAGTATTGTGTTACCAAGAACTTATCAGACCAATCCTAACACACGGTTGTCAAATCTGGTATAATACAGCAGCGCACAAATGAAAAAAAAAAAAAATTCTGGAAAGAAAATATATAATTCTTATAAAGAATATGTGAAAAATAAAATATTATACAAGGCAAATCTATAAAAAATAGATTACTATGTATTAAAATTAAATAAGAAAATACAAATTCAAAATATTTCTCAAAATATTTAAAAACAGGTTTTATCCCTCCAGAAAAATCTAGATTTATAGATAATAAACAATACCTATAACAACAAAATAACATTCCGATTCTATACAATAGAAAAAGATTTAACACAAATACTTACGAATCAAATTTAAATAGAAAAAAATTATATAATCAGTTATGGAGATACAATATGGATATATTACAAAGAGACAAAAAAGAGAAACACCGAAAAAATATGAAAAAATATTAGTAAATAACATAAATATACAATAATAATAATAATATAAAAAAAGCAACAAATAAATAAAAGACTTCTGATTAAATAGACACAAACACAGGAAAATTATTATATAATTATACAAAAATATAAACAAAATAGATAAAATTAAACTAATATGTAATTAATCGTTAAAATTAAGCAAATTTTCATAATTAAAAATATTCATATAAAAATAAATATAAATTCCTTATTTCCCATATTGATTACAACATTCCCATTTCCTCTCTCAAATTCATATACATATATACAAAAATCATAAAGTAATCGAATGTATAGATTTTAATTCTACCCATTTTCTGTATATGTACAACTATAAAATTATTATCAAAAAATTTGTTCTCCTGTAACAAATTCTCACAAACAATCAAAAATCTTAATTAATATATATCAGCATATTAGTCATAAATAATTATTATATGAAAAATCGTTATTCATTATAATTGAATAAAAGCAACATGAATAAATATTGTATTTATTGGGTTCAAATAAATAAACATTTATAATAAAAAAGAAACTTTTAAGTGACGTAATTTGCCCTTAAAAGAATGTCTTACGACTTACCGATATATATATATATATATATATATATATATATAAATAATTTTAAGAAATGTATTGAATATTTTATTGCTAAATAAAATATTAAATGTGCTAATGTAGTAAAATGTAAATTAATTATTTGAGCGTGTGTAATATTTATTTTTCTAAAAAAAAGAATTAGTTCTTATATATAAATGATATAGATTATTAAAATATTCTCGTAATAGTTGTAAAACTAATAAATATTCTCCATATTTAATGACATGAAAAATATATAATATTTAAATATTTTCAAGTATTATTTTATTTTATATAATATAAAGAGCTTATTATTGCTTGCCTGGATAACGTATGTATATTCAATATGATAGCATTATAGAAAAAAAACTGAGTTTTTAGTATCATTGAAATATCATAAGAGTAATAATCAGACTATTAATAATATTTCTCCATATTTAATTAATTAAAATGAATAAAAATGCTCTAATTAAAATAAATTGGTTTAGATACAGACTAACCAAATATTAAAATTTATTTTAATTAAATTATATAAAAATTAAATTTTTTAAATATAATCAGAACGAAATAGAAAAATTCACTTTAAAAAAAATAACAATATTTAAACATCTTTATTTATTACATAAATAACATTTAGGAATATTTCTTTTAAAATTTTTTTATGAACAATATTAGATTGATGTAATGCTAAACAAATTCTAGTTAAGGTTTTAATATTTTAATAAAATTTGCCATACGGAGCTAATATCTACATATAAAACAATATTTTGAGATTTATAAAATGGTTTGAGTTACTGATTGAATAATAAATTTATCTGAAAACATAAAGAAAATTTAATGGTTTGTAAAATGTTATTGTTAATTTTTTACTGGTATTGCACAAAGTATTAATTATAACTCTTATTTACAAGCATTTACACAAATGTGCTTAGCATCTATTGAAATATTCTCACAATCATATTATATTCATTTTTTTTAAATTTCGATTTTTTATTCTCACGCTTGATTTTTCATAAGTCTCAATATAAATGATTACGATTCGTTATAAAATATACATATTGTTATTTGAGAGCAATTTGTTTTTTGATGATGAAACAAACATTTATTATTTTTTGTTCATATATGAATTGAAATGCAAAATTTTTATATTTAAATTATGAAATATTTCTCTTAATGATTTAAACCTGTACTCTAATAAAATTTAAAAATGTATGTATTTAGCATTTTCTAATAATTAAAGACACAAAAATTTTTTGAAATACTTTATTTATGTGCTTTATATTGATAAATACCTTATGCATTTAAAAAATTTTATTTTTAACAAATATTTATCTTCATTAATAGAAAAGAAGGTAAACCACTTTACAAAATATTATTAGTGAAGAATATATAAATTTATTATTACTTAGAACAATAATAATATATAATAATGTAAGAAATTGTAATATTTTTACAAATAAATTAAAAAGAGAAATTATGATAACTCTATGAGTTTGGAACAAGAAAAATGAATTTGTTGTATAGTACTAGATGTGTTATAAAAATATAAAAATCATTTACCTTATCTCAAAAACTTGATTGGTTTCAATAGAAATTTTGTATTAATTTATCAGTAAAAAAATAATTTACTCAAAAATAAATTAACTTTGATTATTTAATAAGGATCTTAAGCTTTCAGAAATATAAAAAATTGAAAAAGTAAAGAAACACACATAAAAATATATAATAAGTGTCAATTTTTTTCAATAAATTATATAAATTTATTCAAATTAAATATCTATTAAATATTATTGATAATAACAAAAAAAGGCAATTTACGAAGATAGTAATATATTTAATATATATAATTAGTAAATAATGAAGAGCACATATTACTATCCCTTTATTTATAAAATATTTTTATTAAATAATCAAATTTATTGATTGTAATATATATTAAAATACACTGTGGATAAATTTGTTTTTATTTACTTGAAGAAATAATAAACACATTGTTTTATAAATTTTTATTTAAAGTATATTTTACAATAAAATATTCTTTACAGAAAAAAATGTTCCTTTAAAACTATAAATTAAAATTCGTTGTTTTAAGAAATAAGGTTTTTTCTAACAAGTTAAATTTAAAAAGTTAACAAATTGAGAGAATTGTATAAATTCTGTTCCCTGAAAATTTGTTATTTTAATTCTCAAAGTTTTCAATTTCTCTACTTTATTACTCGTAAAGTGAATGTGAGTTCATTCGAATATAGCGAATAAATTAACTATAAATCCACTCACGTATCTCGAGTAACAAGTAAGAAAAACTAAAATAAAAAATATGTAGCCAAATACTGTCTGAGATGTCAATCATCTTTACTTTTTTGTTTCATTGTAAAAGTTACATCTTATTTTTCTTCTTGTAAGCTCAGAAGCTATAAGCTTTTCGAGCTTATAAAAAAAGTACTCGTTTCAATTTCAACATAGCTACAAATAAGACTATTATGGTACAAAATAGAAAGAGTAGGTAATAGTAATGACCAGATTCAAATACAAAGATTTGCAACTTGAATCTAATGATTTACATATTAAAACAGGAACAAAATATTTTTTGCTATATCCTCAATATTTTTAATTTTTCGTTATTTATTTTAATAAAAGTTGAATATATTTTATTTTTAGTAATATTTATAGGAGAATAGTTTTTTACGAATAGAACTTTTAAATTTAAATATTCATTAATGAAATTCACTTGTAGTGAATTCAAAAATAGCTTCTAGAAAATAAGTTTTTGCTGTATCAAAAAAAAATATTTTCTATGCACTAGAATTATTCAACTTTAATAGGTATCTACTTTTTGCCTACTTCATATAATTATCATTTTTTTATGAAGCCTAAACTGTTTGAATGATCTCTTTTCAAGGTACTTTGAATGTAGAGTTGCCACAATCGTTTTAGACAGATAGATATTACTTCGCATTGAAACAGCAGAAAACAGGCGAATCATTGATATCTAAACAAAAAAGTTATGTGAAACCACATTTGCCTGTGAAAAAAAAAGAGGAAACAAAATATCTGGGTGGATGAGTCTAGTGATGATTTGAAGAAATTGGAGTAGTTTTTAATAAAGAATTTTTTTTTAATCTTTATTATGACAAAATTATTACAAATATAAATATAATTTTTTGATCATTATTTATACATTAGTTACATTACAGAAAAATGACAAAAAATATACGGAATTTATATATACAAAGTTATTTGTTTTTAGCAATTAGTGAATCTTTTTTACTTCTCGAATTATACAAATTAAAAAACTTAAAATGTATTTTTATAAATTTTTTTTTCTTAGATATTAAATGATTTTATGAAATAAAATGGCAATTTTTTTTATTAAAAATAAAATTTCTTTAAAAACATATTTTTATTTTTTTTTGGTTAAAGTCTTTTTAAGGTATAATTTAAAATGAAAAATGAAAAAATAGATTTTTAGAAATTCTTGGAGTAATCACCAATCTAGGTAAATTTTTATAAAGGCCATTATAATTGTTGATAGATGTAACATATTTTTCAATTTTATGATATTATTATGTAATTGTCATTTTGTGCAGATTTTTTATATTAAATCTATTAATTGCTCTTTATCAAATTTAATAATTCATTTTTAAGATTTTTATTCTATATATAAATATTATATGAATTTTTTGATAAAAGTTATAATATTAAATAATTAATTTTTTTCATAAATGTTACAATTTTATTTTAATAAATAATTATTTTGTACAATTCAAAAAAAAAATTTCTTTATAACTAATACAGTTTTTTATCAAATTATATAAACATAGTATAGAAATAAGGATAAAATTTATTCGAAATATTTTACCAAATTATGATAAACATATTATTTTGCACAAAATAAAATTTTTTTTATAACATTAAACTTTTAAATATCAAAAGCATAAGTAAATATTTAAATATCAAAAATAAAGTAAATAAAATAATTTAAACGTTAAATATGAATCAATTATGACATAAAATATTTTATTTTATTTGCAATGTCAAAAATTAAAAATGATTGAAAAATTTAGAAACGTAGTTCAAGACCATTAATATAATAAACATCGAATAAATTAATTCTATTAAATTTTTGATAAAGCTAATTAAATTAATTATTTAGTTATTATTTATAAAATATAATATCTAAAGAATTTTCACTTTAAATTTATATTTATCATTGTTGTGGATTTTGGTTTACGATATAATATAACAATATTAAGATAAAAAAGTAAAATTATAACGACTTGCTTCGAAATGAAAATAATTCGAACAAATAGATATCCTTAATATTTTCTTAAGAAACATAACTCGAAAAACTGGTTATGTCAGTTTTCCTCAAAATCTCCTATACAACTTATTTGTGCTTAAAATATACAGCAAATATGGGAGGCAATAGATGCTATTTACCTTCCATTCAATAGTGTAATGGAAACAAGTCCATTACATATACAGTTTGATATTCCAATAGTAGAAGTATCATTTATAAGATATGAGGAGTATTCTGTGACGATCTTTAATACAACTAGAGCTTTGATATCAAGAGGTTGTCTGAAGTCTATGGCTATCCTCGAGTATATGGCAACATACCAAGCAAAATACCTGGAAAGTTGAATATCCAGAATCAAATATCTTCAAGTTTGAAGCAATAAGTATCGGGTGAATGAAAATACCTGATTCCACTTGTGTTTTAAATATACATATTAATAAATATAATTAGGCTACTCTTTTTTAAAAGTATTATTACTAACTGGATGACTATCTACTAATATTTACATCTTCTAGATTTGAAGAGTTCAATTTCATTTGAAGAAATATAACTTTGTATATTCGAAGTATTATAAACCATAATAAGTATATTATATGTAATTTAAGTTATTTTTATGTAATATGCGAGAGCACGACCAACTAGAGAAAAGTCTATAAACCAATTTAATAATCTTTTGTTTTGCAAAGAATTTGTATATTTAAAAAAACTCAAATAAATCTATGTATGTTTAAATTCTATTAAATAATTTAATCTATTTGAAATATTAATAATAGCATAAAAAATAGTATAAAAATGATATCAATTTTGGCCTTTTCATATCTTTAATTAAGATACAATTTTATTGTTTTGCATACTTTTATATACATGAACGAAATAAATTCTATAATGAAATAACTAAACATAGTTTTTTCCTTTACATAAAAAAATATTAAATTCAGTATTTGAAAATGTATTAATACGAAATGATTTTATTTTTTTTTGGTATAGATAATAAAAATTTTATTAAATAAAAAACAAATTTCATTTAGGAATGGTATATTACTTAAATAATCAATCAGGTAAGTATAGTTTTATACATACTTGTTATGAAATATTCAGCCAATAAAATATTCATTGATGTTACGATGGAAGTGATCGTGCAAGAGAGAAGTAGCTGTGCTGAATTTATGATTTACATAGTTGCCACATGAGCAACTCATAAGCGTGTTGTACCTTATCTAAACTGTACACACGCGAATGCTTGCTCGATCGCTATACTACTCAGCCCAATGGTCAATATCTCATAATTGGGTTATCCAAGCGTCCGTTGAATCACGATAGATTCCTAACAATTTCATGAAAATTGGGGTAGCTATTGTATATTTAGTTGTATTTTTAGTGCATACCTAGATTTCAACGCATGTACTGTTTTCAATTATAATTTAATATTTACAAATATTATGATTATATATCATCATGTATACACAATCAGAGAGCCCTATATCAAAAACAAATTTTTTTAATGTAAGTAGAAATAAAATATTTATTTTAATTGACAATAGTAATTTTACATATTATAGGCTAACAATTTAGAGTTAACTTATTTATTTAACTATTGCATCTGCGTACAGAAAAATATTTATATTAAAATTTTATTTATTGAAACATTATGCACTTTAAATCTATTTAAAAGATGATTTTATACTATTTGAAAGGAAAGTTTTGCTAAAAATATCATTCGAAATATATACTTATTATTGGTAGAAACTATATATTTATTATGCTTCCTCTGAAATTATTCACTTTATTTTTAAGATGTTTAAATACTCGCATAAACTGATTTAATGTCAAGGTAACATTATTTTAACGAAATAATAAACGAAGTTTTAACACATTGATTCAAATATTTATATATTTATGACTAATAAAAAAAATTATACCATTATTATTTCATTAACCGTATTTGAAAACATGTTTAAAAATATAAATTAAATAATTAAGTAACTACGGAATATGAATGAAGTCAGCAAATTCTTCATTATTAAAGATACAGCGACTTTTCGTCTATATATTTTGTTAAGTTTTTTTACATGCTTTAGTATTTACTACTAAATAATTGACTAATATTTTGTTTTAATGACCGTAATTAAAATTGAAATGATTGTAGCGGTAGCTGTGTTTTCATAATTATTTTGATTTACAGTGTCGTTTGTTTAATTGGAATAAATATCTGAATTTAATTTGTTCTTTATCAAGTGAAAATATAAAATAACTTAAAATTTTTTGTTTTTATATTTATAACTACAAAATTATCTAATTAGTTATGCGTAAAATATAGCTTATGTTTCAAGAATTTATTATTAGAAATGCAGGATTACTCATTAGTAATAAAATATTTATATACAAAATACGATATATGTTTAATATGTTACAAATAATGGTATTATTAACGAAATGAAAAATTTCTTGTTTTTAATATAAAATTTGAAAGTGAAGCTATTTAAAAATTCAAAGATTGTACGTTTTTTTGAAAGATTCTTTCAGGACCAAGTTTAAAGATATCTGATGAATAGCGTAAAAGAATTTCATGATACTTGCTTACAATAGCTTTGAAAACGTATATAACTTAAAAAGGTGCAGAGAAAGAAAAGTAGAATGATCTTCAATGAAGTCTTTGGGTGTAAAAAGCAGTATGAGAGAAAACTTGAAAACTATTTGTAATTACATTTTCTTTCCACTCCATCTGCTTGAAGGCAGACGAACGACTTGCACTAGTCTCACATTTATAAGATCGTTAAATTCTCTTTCTGCTTAATATGGAAAAACGTTTTGGAAAATGGATATACTTCCTATATGTATATAAAATAAGTCTGGCAAAGTAAAGTTTAGCTCCTATGATTCATCTAATTTAATTCTTGCATCAGAATTTTTCTACCTCTGAAGATTGTGCTGGTAATAAGAGGCAATGGTTAAGTATTAGTTAAAGAAAAAGTTTTTCGTAAATCTGTCTTAATATTCTGAGTCGATTAGCTTTTTATCAAACTTTATAGCTAATGGAATTTCATTTGAAATAGCGTTACATACAGATTCGTTAAAACAAATTTATTTTAACCATTCATAAAAGACTTATATTCCTATTGTATAAATATAAAAACACGATTGTTATATAATAAATTAAGTATAAAATGCTAACACTGTACACAATATATATAATGTTAATTTAATTTAACTATTTCATAATGAAAATTGAGTTGTGATTAATATTCTTAAATTCATGTAGTTAAATTTCTTTTATATAGGTCTTCATTATATTTTATTACATATTAATAATTATTAATTATTGTTTTACTATAAAAAATGGAAATAATAATATAATAATAATACATAATATTAGTTCATATTAATAACATTGTAGCTTTGGATAAAAAAAATGAATTAATTCATTATAATACTGTCAATAATACTTAAATTAATTGTTATATTAAAGAATATTTCATAAATGTATTTATTAAAATATTTAGAAAATATTATGAATTTAATAAATATTGTAATTATTATACTAGTTTAAGTAGCCTAGTCCTAAAAATAGTTATGAGTAATTAGGGTAGTCATTTAATAAAGAAAATGTAAATATAGGGTATTGAAAATTAAAACTTAATTAAATTATTTCTTTAAAAACTTAAAAGATGAGAGTGAATGTGGTAGTTATTTTGATACTGATAAAGATAAGAATAAATGTTATTAAATCGTGTAGATTTGTACAACAAAATAACTTAAGTTATAGTTCATTTAATTTCGATCACTAAGATGATGCTGACAAATTAAAATTTTTCACGTTAGTATTTGTCATAACATTATTTTAAATTTATTCTAACATTTATTTTAAAATCTATACATTTCTAAATAAAGCATGAATTAAATATCAATCTATTTTCTATTTAAAATGGAAAAATTTTGAATAAACACTTTTGCATATATATACTTAAAATGGATAAATTTATTTTACTCGTTATTTAGGAATAGATTTTTTTTTCGAAAAGATAATAGTCTATCGATACATATTATTATTAAAACTCAATTATATTAAAACTTGCATAAGTTAAAAAATAAATCAGAATCATTGTAATTACATTAGTGATATATGACATTCTTACAACTATATGTAAAATTTAAAGGTGACAGAACCTTAAATAAATTTTTATAGAAATTTTTTAATGCTTATAAATATGAATTTAATATTTAATATAGTTTAATATGTACAATAGTAAATTATTATAAATTTAACTGGTATTGATTAAAAATCTCGTACGAACCATTTTATATTATACATTTAAACTCTCACTTTGTAGAAACTATATTATAATCTATCATACTGTATGAACTTCCTATGTAAATTTTATTCCAAAATTTAAAAGTCTTATTATACAAATGAATACTATAAGTTACTTCATAAAATTTTAATTTAAATAAATTTCAAGCCGACCACTCAATTAATAAAAGAAAAATATTTAAAATTTTGGAGTACTTTAAGAATGCTTAAAGTTAGATTAAAGATTAAAGTTCTAGTTTACTTGATACTTATTTTTAAAAGTTATATAAGAATTCTACATAATACAAATATGTATATATTATATAAATACTTTTTTATACTAATATTATTGAATACATTTTAAGAATTATAATTATGAATATTAATGATACTTAACTTTTAGTAAGTAAAATCTATCTATGACCTAAAATAATTTTTTTACTTTCAAAATAAATATTATCTCTAAACATGAGTTGATATGTATTCAATATACGCCAACATATAAGAATTATAAAATTCATTTTTCAAAATAAACAGTTTAATATTCTAAGGTTTACATCTGATAAAAGAAACTCTAGGTAAATAAAGAATTTATTTGATATGTGATAATTAAAACTTTCTTTTATAATTATAATTATATATATATATATGAGAAACAAAAGAAGTTACAAATTATATTTATAACGAGTTAAGTTATAAATGTATTTTAGTTAATTAAATTACATCACATAAAATTACATAAAATTCATTTTAAATTAATTAATAAACAAAATCACAAAATATTATATACAATATATCTTTTTAATTCAAAACAAAAAACTTATGTATAATGGATAGACATAGATTTAATATCGTACTTAACGAGGGAAGTATACATTTGGTTCTCTTTTCGTTTAATATTATCAGTCGTGAATGGTTATAACTTGAAAAATCTATGACCTTTCATTAAATTTTTTTCGTCATTGTAATATAAAAATATGCAGTTCATATTACATTACAAATATAAATCCTTTTTCTTCGGACAAAGAACTTTCATATTGTAACTGATATTAAGATTTTTAATTTTAGATAAAATGGTAAATGAAATACTAAAATGATATTTTTTTTAAATATTAAAAACGATGAATTTTAAAGTTTATATTAGTAAATTAAGTTTATAACACAAGTAATTCGAATCATTATTATGTATAATTAGTAAGCTCAATCAGTTTGCTAGTACTGAAATTTAATCATCCATATTTTTTCTTTCAATCATAATTTGTACTGTACTATATAATTGTTTAAAATTACGTGTGAACCATGACTCATCATAAAATATACAATATTACTTTACTATATGAATTTGATATATTTTAATTTATACTTTAATTTTGGTTTGGTTAAAATTTTGGTCTAAATAATACTATCTAATTTAAAATATATAAATAACAAATAGAATATAGTGTATTAAAAATACATTAGAAAGAAACAAATATTTTTTTATTAATATTTATTTATTTGTATCCAATAAATGCAATATATTGATTTTTCAATCATAATAAACAAAATTTAATATAATAAAATACTTGTGACTAATATGCTGTTATGTACAGTGTTTGCAGTCTTATAAGTTATTTGTTTTTTTTTGTTTTAATTAGGATTTTTTATTGTTTGGGAGAATTTGTTACGGGGAACAAATTTTTTCATAACAATTTTGGATTTTTATTAAAATTCAGAAAATGGGTAGCATAAGATAATGTACATTCAATTTCTTTACAATTTTTTGTGTATATGTGTGTGGACAGATAGAAACAATAACCATATTTAAATCAAAGTAATATTGTAAGAGAAATATAGAGAATAAATAAAATAATTACACGTAAGCAAGAATTCGTGACTTATATTCTATTTACATTACCAAGATTTTAAAATAGATTTACGATCTTTTCATCACAAATACAGTTATAACATTCGTCTATTAGAAAAAATTAGCTTCAGTTAACATTTAGCAATATTTGAACGAGTAAAATTTCAACCATTAGTGTCATCTGATAATTATTATTTTTAAAAAATTAAACTGTCTAATATTTTTCATAATTTATGCATGTTTATTATACTTCTGTTTTTTGTAACCTTTTGATTTATTCAATTCAGTCTTTATGTTTTCGAAGTTTTACTTTTCTTTCACTATATTCATCATTTATTCTCTTTTTTTTTAACATTTTTTAGTTTTATTTTATTTTAAGACATTTAGAAAGAAAAAAGTATTGATTTATCTAAGCTGGTACTTTCTTCATTTCGAATTTACTTGTTCACTATCGTGAATTTGTCTTTTATACCTTATAAAGGGACAAAGAGGAAAATGAACATTATGAACAGTAAATCTTGCACTATATAATGTTAGATTATACTTTATTGCCAATGAAGGTTGACGATGATCATATTTAACTAAGGCTAATAATTATTATGTAATAGATACATTTTTAGGAATTTATGGTACATTTTATGAATTTTTATAAGATGTTATATTAACTTCTTTAGAAGTAGTTCGATATTATATTAAATAACTATCGAAGTTATAGACGTTATAATTATATATATAATTATATATAAAAAATTAAATATAATTTAGTACATATATATTTACTTATATGAATTAAGAAATTCTTTAATATAATTTCTTTAAAATTTTCTTAGATCAATTTATTGTAATATATATTATTTTAAGCTTTAGTAACGTATATTATTTTTACATCATAATAAAATTGAATAAATTAAATCATAATATTTATTGTTATTTAAAAATCATTTAGAATTATTTTACTATTTTTAATATTATTTATAATTTCATTATTGGAGTATTAATGTATAGTATATATTTATTACAATTTCAATATAAGCTAAGTATTATGTTTTATTTGTTATTTTATTAATTTAGTTATTAATTATAAAATTATTTTTTATTAATTTTTTATATCTACTAGTTATTATATTTGTATACATAATTTTATTTTATATCAAATGTAAGTGTACATATGTTCAGGGAGTTAAATTCATATTTTTTAATTAAATTTGTGCTGAGTAATTTTCATGATGATTGATTACAATATTTTTTTGAAAATTATTCTAATGAGTACATTATAATATTGTCAATAATATTTTGAAATTTATAATACTGAATTTAAGAATAAAATAAGACAAGGACAAGAAAAAAAATGGATAAAATAGGATAATTAGATAAATAGACAAAAAATATTTGACATTATAAATTGATACTAACCTTAATAAATATACGCATAGCCATTATTTATTATATTAAGCTCTGAAAGTTGAATAGTATTATATTAATTAATTTTTTGTACTTTAAAAGTTTTTCTTCACTAAATAAGCTTTTTCGATATAAAATTTTTTTATAGAATATAAAGTTTTTGTAGAAATTTCCATGATACTTAATGAATATATAATAACGATAATAGTATAGAAGAGAATATCCATTTTTAGTTTTTTTCAATATGCTATATATATTCAACCATTTTACAATATGACTATTATACGCTTTATGAAATAAGATGGCTCTTATAAAACTTAATAAAATTAATTCTAGAATCTAATCCCTAAAATGGCATAAAAGTAACTTGGAAGAAGTTCAAATTATCATACATATCCTCATAAAATATTATGTAACGTAGGTGTGCATGACTTAATGGTTAAAAGAGCTATTGAGGAAAGTTTAATAAGCATTCAACAAAAACGAGTCTTATACTATCGATCATCAATTAGTATTTATAAATACTAAAATAATACGTATATAATTTTTAAAGTTATATATGTTAATCATTAAAAACATTTGACTATTACAATAAAAATAGAATAGAATTAAAAAAATCTAAAATTATTAAAAATTAAAATTGAATTAATTGTATGATTACTGTTTACGACTAATAATTGATAATTAGTTAATATACTAATGATAATTATTAATAAATACATATAAGAATAATAAGTAAACAAAAATATGAGAGATTAAAATATATTTAAGTAAATAAATATAAAATAAGATATGTTTCATAAATTATTTATTAGTATAAATAAAGTGTAATCTTTATTCTCGTACAAGTAATTTTAATCTATTAAGGACAATGTTAAAATGAAAAATAATTTAGTTATAAGAAATTATAGAAAATAAATTTAATACCGATTACATTTTATCGTGTTTTTGAATATTTGTAAAACCGTTTCTAGAGTTTTATTCGTTATGTAAGCAATTCTATCTTGAATATCTATACGAAGTTGCACATAAAGAGATCAAAGTAGAGCATTTCGTAGTTTTATGACTCTAGGTATGATATCTAACATTACTTGACATTTATCTATATGGAGTTATTGATGATGACGTTCAGGTATAATTCGTGATTTTACAAGTTCAAATATAAAAGAAAGTTATACTAGATATTAACGCGTTACAAGTCGTCTGAACTATTTTTAAGGTAATGAACAAAATTATGTTTATATATAAGAAAATATAAATATATTATTTAAATAATATTACTATGTTATTATACGATTTTATTATATGTTGATTTTCATATTAAAATTTATTATATTTATTATAGAAGATGCAAAATAAAATTTATATCTTGAAAAATATTAGGCATTTCTAAAACGTCTATAGTATAATGTAATCATTGATAAAATTAAAGGAAAGGTGTAGAACATTAAAAATCTTTTATATTACTTAAAATTTAAATTTATAGATAATAAACTTTTACTTGCTAATTCACTATAATAGAATAAAATGTCAAATATTATTTTAACATTTATTTTTAGAGTGATATATTTCTATAAATTAATAATTTAGATTATGTGAAAGTTAAATTATAAATTTTGGCTATAAAAATTTATTTAAAATATAACTATTAAAACATTAATTATAAAAATTATTTTAAGTATTTTATTCTCATATGTTGTAAATTAAAATGTAACTTTTTATATACCGATTTAAAATTTATTTTATTTAAAATATTAGCATTTTACTATGACATGATTGAAAAAAAATATATGCAAGTTAAATAATTTTATATTATATTTATCATTATTAAACATATATTTTTTAAACTGTATAATGGTATATAAATTAAATTTTAATATTTTAGATTTTTCTAAATGAATAGTAATTTAAAAATATACGTTATTTTGATCATTCCATACTATTATTCAATTATAATATGTTTTTCATGTATGATCAAAATAATTATAAAATACAAATTTCGAATTTGACAATTTTAAAGATGCAGACAAAATTTTACATTATATGAATTGTTTTCAGAAAAATTCGAAATTTGAAAAAATTATGCTATTATATTTTAAATCAATAAATATTTGGTTAATTTATTAATAGTTAGTATAAAATAATTAAATGGAATATAGTAGTATTTTTGTGTCATAAGTTATCAAAAATATAATTAATATGTTTTGTATTTATTTTTATATATTCAAAGTAAAGGTTTTCAATATAAAATAGATAAAACATTTTTATTATGTAACAAATATGAACAATTTATCACAAAAAATATTTTTTACGTGACTATAGTAAATATTGATAGATTTTCACAGCATATATTATTATAGAATTATTCAAGTATCATAGTTTTGAGATAATTCATTTTTAAATTTAAAGAAATATTTGAGGAATTTACAAGTTTGTTATATTTTAATGATCAATATTGTGTTATCAAATTGGAATCAACATTAAGAAGAAATATTCATTACATAAGAAGAAGGTATTGTTAATATACAAAGTATCAAAAAAAAATAATATGTATAAATTTAAGTTAATAAAGAGTGCTTAAAAATATAATAACCTTAAGACAGAGAGAGAGTTAAGATTAATAGTTAAGATGAGAGAAATGAATTAAAAACTTGTTATTTTTGATGATAGTAAAAAGGATTAATATGTTCAAAATCGAGGAATAATAGTTGTAAAAATTTACACTCTGGATATTAAACAACATTTATTTTTTAAATTAAAAATGAATTTTTCAAAGCTAATGTAATTCAAAAAATTTTTAATACTTTTTAGGGCGTGTAATATGATAGTGCAAATTAATAATTGTCAAAAATATATAATTAATAAAACTATACATATTAAAACAATAAAATGAAAACAACCTATGAGAAATAAAAAGGTTCTTCTGTCTGTTTCATGTTACAGAAGTTAATCAACAAAAGATAATATCAAATTTTATAAATTTATATAAATTTTTATGGTGAAACCATAAAGTTTATGCGTAACCTTTTGTTTTTACTATAAATATATATATATAATACATAAAAATTTTCCTGACTTTCAGTAGAAATTAAGTAAGAGATTTAATTAAAATAAGCCATATAATTTACATATGATCCTTTAAATGAATTCAAAATAATTAATTCTATATTATTCTGATATTATTTTTAAAGTTTTTTCTGTCATATTGTTATCTGTACAAAAGTATTTACTTTCTGTCTCTATTTTTTCAAATGTTTCTTTAAGATATTTTTGCTACTTTGTTATATACTAATGCAAATATTTTTTGTTTTACGATCCTAGGGTACTTGTGTATGATATGTTATTGGAAGTAAATTTGTGTTCTTATTTTTATAAGTATAATTTTGGATTGTTTAAAATAAGATATCACGTTAAGTGAAAATATAAAACAGTGCAATGGATATTTCTTGTATTCTTTTTTTACATCGATTTATCTCTGAAGTCGAATTTACGGATTTTAAAATATTTAAATTGGAAAAATTATAATAATGGTATCAGAGAAAAAATATATTATATTTCAGATATAATATACAATATTTGAGTATTTTATTTAATAACTTAGATCAAGTTATTAAATGATTTTATATTAAGTTAATATATTCTTAGTTATTTGTATATAGAAAAATACATTCTTTATGTTTGTATAAATTTTATTTGATATGAGATATCAAATAATTTTATGTGTAAGATAAACTATTTAATAATTAATATAAAATAATAAAATAAAAAATATTTTAATATTTCGATTAATCTTAGATTAAATATTTTTGTTACGTATTCAATTTAAATAAATTTCAATTTCTAATATGAAAATTTATAATTTCAACTCTATTATTTGTATATAAAATGTATTATTTGTAAATCAGTTTTTGGAGTAGAAAAACTTATTAACAAAATTCATATGTATAAAAGTTAAGTACTATAAATTTTTACAATTAAGTATATTTTAGTTTAAGATTAAATAATTCATAATTTATATTTGATTAAGATTTAATTTAAGATTTATTTAATATAATATTTATTATAATACTTTATTTAGGCTAAATAGATTTTATTCAAAACTATATACAAAAAAATAATTATAGTTAATAGTTTAAACTATAAATAAACTGATAAAAGTATTAAGTACTTCGATAATAAATACATTAAGAGAACTAAAACTAGAAATAGTAGATTAAATTGCAATTACTTCGTAGCTTGTTAAAGATACTACGACATTTAGAGAGAATAATTAAAGTCCTATCTTTTCTACTTTCTACCTTTTCGTTTCGTTCTTGCATCGATAAACCAACGCCAAGCGCAATTTTCTCATGCTTTCCTTCTTTTTCATATTAATTTATTTCTGAATAATATTCAAAGCGAATAATTGTTTTTAAATTTAATTCAAGAATAAATTAGCATATAAAATGTTTATTCAATATTTATTTCATATATTCATTCTCATTGTGTTAAATTATTTATTTACTTATATCTTCTTTTGTACATTTATTACTGTAGACTTTTTTTATAGAAATTTGGTGTAATTCTTTTATATTGTAATATTTATTTCTAATATGTAAAAATAATTATTAGTCTTTCTAAAATTTATAAGTAAAAATATTTCAACAATATTTTTCAAAGTAATTAAGTGAATGAAAAATTATTTTATGATATGTTCACTAATTTCATTTCAAAAAATTCAAGAAATTTATTTCTAGCAATGAAAACTATTTATTAGATTCAAGAAATACCGATGACTTGGAAATTTACTATTATGGATATGAAATATATTAAAAAATAAAAAAATATTATATTTCTTTAAATTAACTATTTAAATAAATTCTTATTAAATATAATCAACTTATAAAATAACTTACCAAGTATTTTTAACAAATAACTTTTATAAGTATGATATTTAATTTATTCATTTAAAAAATTTTAAACTAATTAGTTTATTTGTATAGCAAGTATACTTAAAGTTATATATATTTTAAGTCATGTATATTTAAAGTTATGTATATTTGAAGTATGGCTATAAATAAACAAATACGGATATAAAATATATGAATTTTCTTTCTTCTGTTCTACTATCCTTACATTCACTTAAATTAACAAGAATTTTGAAACACCATTAGGTAATTACTGACGTTAAATTATAGTTTCTTTCTATTTGATTACTCAGCCATCGGAATCTCCAGTAAATGCAAATTTTTATTATATTTTAACTTATTTATCCACTAATATACATTTATATATGTGTATACTAAATTTCATTCTATAAAACATAAAAAGAATATACAAAAAAGAGATAAATCGATATATGTGAATAAATAATTGAAAATTCATAAAATTAATAAATTTATGTGTTTACAAAGATTAAGCAGGACCATTCAAATCGATATATATAAGAATCTAGAAAATTTATTACATAAATAAAAAAAAAAGAAAATTTAAATTAAAAATTGTATTTATATTTTCTATTATGTTTTAATAAATTATATCAGAATATTTTTTTCATAAATTCAAAATATCTTACTTAGATTAGAAAGGTATAGATGAGTTCATTAATTCGATTATAATAGAAGTATTGTCTTTGAATTATTTTCTGAATCAAATTCGGAAATTCCACCGATGATACTTTGTATAAAAATATTTTATCTAAAATTTAAGAAATTCATAATATAATTCAAAAAATTTAATTAGATTTTATATGCATAATCAAGCTTCTGTTTCTCTTTTTTACACAGTATGCATTTTATGTTTATCTATTTTCTGTAAAATATTCATTTATTCACGTATCGCGATTTGAGACATTGATGAAAATCACCTGTGTTGTTTAGAATTTCATAGTTCATCGTACTATGTTAAAATAAATAAAAAATTTTCAGTTCTTCACTAAATTTTTACCATTTTATGTTTAATCCTGCGATTCTCTTTAAATCTGCTTTCATATATTTCCTTCGTACAATATATATATATATATATATATATATATAGTTAAAGTTGTTGATATGTCGCAGTGTCTTGATGAAGCTTGAAGTGCAATTTTATTTGCGGTATGTATGAGGTACTTCTGTTCGCAGTATATTGAACCAGGGTGTATTTTTTTTAATAATTGATTTTTAGGATAATATAAATGTTATAAATCAAAATTTAGTATCATTTAGAAACAAGAATAAGTTTACCTTTTTTGATGTCTATAGCCTTGTTTATTTTTCTATAAATGCCGAGTTCACCAATTGTACGAGACATGATCTAGCTATAATAGATGCATATGAATCAACGATGGCTTTTAACGTGCTAAATAGAGGAAATATTACGAGAATCAACCATTGAATTAAAATGGTAGAATGTACATGACTCGAAATATTATATCAACAAGTACTTCAATATTTAAGTGTTAATAAATATATCCTTAAATTTTTGGACAATAAGCTTATATTAAAACTCAGCTAGCAACGATTAAATTTTTAAATTTATTAACAGTTGTTTCTCATTTAAAGTATTGATAATAATTTCATTATTACATACTTATATACTCGCTCTGATTTACATCTGTTTTGTACTATAAACAATAGCAGTTTAAAGTAATTTAGTAGTAAAAAACTTTATTGATTAAAGTACACTTAACTTTAATAATCTAAAGAAAAAACTTAATTTATCAAATGGTTCGATCTTATACGGGGTTCGTTCGTAACAATTTTTAACTAGCAAAACATATAATCCGCCTTTGCCCTGTTACAAAAAACTATCACAATCTATCGATCATATAAAGAGTCATAAACTATATTCATTTTTATTGATCAAGTGCTTATACGGATGAGTGAACCTTCAAAGAATACGTATTTGTTTATACATATGCGATTGGAATTCATAACGGTTTTTACTGCTTTTCTTATGGACTTTCACGATTTTGATGCGATCTATGAATTGATTTATAGCGACCATAGTACGAGTGCCGATAAAAACAAGTCAAAAATTTATGAAATTTTGAAGCAACATCAGCGCTTTGGTACGAAATATCAACTAGTCTGACCAACATTCAGATTGAATGGTTAAACACTCTCCCTCGTTGGCTTTAACTTCGACGGCCTTTGAAAGCGAATAGAATATCATTACGATTTACAAACCTATTTAAATAAACGAAGTCGACGATAATTTAAATTTTTTAATTAAAAATTTTAAATACAAATAAAGGTACAAAGTTAGACAAAATTTCGAATAACAAGAAAACTATTAAATATATAGAGACTGCTATTTAAAGTAAATCTATAACTTGAAATAATACAATATAAGATTCATATTAATAAAAATCAAACAGATATAGACATTAAAATTAACAAATTTAAACCAATTTATAACCAATTTTAATTAATAGATAATAAATGATTTAGATATTCCTTAAGTACAAAAATAAATCCAACATTTTATAATTAGATATTATCTAGAAATAAGTTTTTAACAAAATAATCGAGTAACGTATATAGACAATATAGTTTATAACCGTAAAAAATTACGATAAATATTATCATGAATTAAATATTAATATACAAAATGAATTGAATATACAATGATTCTATAAATATGTATGAAATCAGAATACTATAATACATAATAATGCATTTTGTAAAATTTGGTAAAAATGTATAAATATGTATTATATTAATTAAAAAATTTACCATAGCCGCAAAGTTGAAATGTGGGTATCCGTAGGTTATCGGTCTCAACTCGTGTAAGTGCTACCGTTATATTTACCCTCCTCGCCATACGAGGAACTAACAGTTAGCAGAGATGCAGTATAATTATCGTCCATTCGGTAGCTCGCTGCTTCTCCTACGAAGATTTCGAAGACATTTCATTAAAAGCCGCGGGAGTACGCGGTTGTCTTTGAACAGGAAAACTAGATTGCTCCGTTATAGATGTACTCCTCTCACAAATTTTCACCATGTCCTTGGTTTCCATCCTTCCTTTCCACCCAGAATCTAATCTTATTCGATGAGTAAACTCACTTCCTCGAGTTAGCCAAAGCCTCTTCAAGTTGTCCTCGAAATTCATTTCTTCACATATATAGATACTTCTTGTATCTCTGCGAAATTTTTTAAAATAAATCTATTTTTATCATTTCCTCATATGTCTATTTTATATTGCATCATTTATATAAATCGGATCAGGTACCTGATCGATACGATATCTTCGAATCTTTTTAATTCTTATTATCGTAAATAATTAAATTTTAATGAACTTTTCTCGTAGAAAACTGCGGTTTAAAAAAGTTTTAATTTCCTTTAGCTTTACATAAAATTATTTAAATACCTTTATTTTTAAATGAATAATTGTATTTTAAATAAAAGTTCTACAATATTTAAAAATGTTTACTTATTTCATTGCCTATTACTCATAAATTTAGCATTCGAATAAATATATGATTATCTTAATCTTAATTTATATTTACGACAGATGATTTATTATTACGTGCCGAATAATTAAATTGTAATTAAAGCATTACTTCATGAGTTTTTTCATCATTGTAATCAAGGTTTTTATTTAGGAGTATTTAATATATATAAATATTCTGTCATCGAAATAGAGTGGTCAAGAAAATTGAGATGTATAAGTTTTTAATAACTTTAACAATCTTAGGTGATAAAATTAAATTCATTAAAATTTGAAAAAGATTTTTAGAAATTTATGATAAAATATTTCTATTACATTTCTACTTTTTAAATTTTTAGAAATTAAAAATGATGATGTGTTTTATTTGAACTTTGTAACATACATCAATATATCATTATTTTATAAATAAAAAGTCGCAGAATATTATAAAGAGATTTATTATAAAAAGACTGTTTAATTTCTTATTTTTAGAATATTTTATGAAATATATTTTACATTTCGATACTATTTTTGAATATTAAATATTTTATTAGATACTAGTTCCAAATATAATTTAAATTGCTTTGAAATATTTAAAAATTTTAAAACAAATTTTATTTTAATATTCAAACCATTTAAAAAGCGGTTGCTTTTTCGTTTCTTAAATTACAAACTAGTTGTAAGTATTTATTTAAACATACAAAATTATTTTTAATATTTTTATATTCAAATAAAATTCTTAAAAAAACTTCCAATTTAAAATAATTAAATATAAAAGGAATCGTGCAATTAAATAGTTTCATTATTTTAAATCGCTCTCTAAAGTTTAAGAAATATCTTATTTTCAATTTTTTATGGCCATACTAAACTTCGATAACTGACAAATATGATAACTGGCTTATTAACTATAGTCGATGTTTACACGCAGCAAAAGACCTATCAGTGTAAAATGTAACTAGTCGAATGTCGAGCTTCCATTTTTGCATATATGCATGCGTATTTAAACGTGTACAATGAACCATACATTTATATATTTGCGCAGACAAGATTGGATGCATATACTCATAAATACACTTGCATGCGTATTACTCTTCGATACGCATTACAAAAACTTAATAAGGACTATTGATTCATCCTACTGACAAGTCTACTCGTGTCATTTTAATTAATAATAAAACTGTTATAATTCAAATGCATGATGTTAGAGTATGTACATACAAGAACGTGAAAAAAAAAATAAAAACGTTAAATAAACTAGAAAGCACATGTGCATCACCAATTTGTTTAATTACATTTTCGATTGATATTCCAATTAATCCGATATCTGCACTTATCTACCAATGTATACATATGCATAGATATACGATCAAGTATCCAATTGGGAAAGCTCATTGCATTTTCGAGCAACTCACTCACGCTCGATTAAAGCGCCCGTAATCGTCTTTCCTATCGACTCTAAATTTGTTTCTCCTTGTATAGCGAGACTATTTCTATTCAGTTTACATTCAATCTGTTTCTTCTCGTTTTTCATTTTTCTAGGATTATGTGCAATTTTCGATTCTTTTGTTTTGATAATACTTGAGGCACAGAAAATAATCTCATGTACTCGTTATTGTATGAAGAGAATTATAACCATATTATTTAAATATGAAAGCTGTTGATAAATATTATAAGAACATATAAATAAATTTTTTTTTTATTATATAATATTTTTTAATTATTTATATTTATTTATGTAGCTTTTCGATTATTTTAAAATAATGCGAAATGTAATTAAAAATTATTTTATTGTTTAATCCATAATCCATTAATAAATAAAATTAAAAGATTATAGAATATTGAAAAGAAAGTATTTTTAAAAACTAACTTACAAAATAATTTTTTTTATAAATTACATTTTATTACCAATTTAACAAAAGATTTGTATTTAGAGAATGAAACTTGATAGCAGTGTACGTGTCTGAAAATAAAATGTTATTCCTTGTCTTTATCTAAAATAATTTTAGGATAATTAAACGAAAAGTTTTTTATAAATTGATTTCATTACAAATAAAAATTCATTACAGATTATTGTTTTATACGTAATTATACATTACTTTAAAATATTGAACAAGCTGGTGTATGACAATGAACGAGCATTGAATCTTCAAATTGATGCATTTACGTGATATTGCATTATAATTCCATATTTTTTAATTTTCACAGCTTTACCAAACTTTTCTTTCATGATTTTGTACATCATTTATTTTACTTATCGTATAAACTTTAGTTCTTTTTTCTGATGCTGACCCGCGTTTCTCGTTATATGTGCACTTGCTTCGCTGTTTAATATTTATGCGTTACTGTAGGATAATTTTCTGTACACTACAGATTTATTTACGTCAGATCACATTATTATCAATGAGGTAATACGTTGATAATACTTATCTATAAGAAGCAGTACTCTAACTAATAAAGTTTTACAGGTCAAAATCGCTGCTTTTACTTAAAATTGAAATTTCATAACTATTCTCTTTTACATAAAATATTATCTACTATATCATATTGTATATGTTAATTGTAATTAACGAGAGGGAGATCGCCTATTCAAGGAAAACGTCGGGCAGATTGACTGTGTCCCCCTCAGAAGAGGGGAGAGAGGTCGCGTGCCTATGAAGACGTATGGAGCTTGATGGCGGTCTCTTCCGTTTGGTAGAAAGGAAGATCACGCGTATATCAAGAATCCAAAGAACTGTTACATGGCAAGTATGCGAAAAATCGTAAAAGTCCGAGGAATCCCGTATCGAGGACAATGATTGCCTTGTTGAGGCTCGACTTCCCGAAAAAAACAAAAGGACTCGAATTAACGATTTAGTTTTTAATTAGTTAATTTATTCATTACTATTTAAAAAAGTTTGTATTAATTTATTATATTTATTTCGCAATTTTATATTATAGTTAGATTTTAGTTATATATTTATTTATATTATTTACTTAATGCCAGCAAAGGAATGTCATGGAAGGATAAACAAAAATTTTTTAATTGAGTAATATAAAACATCTGAATAAGTAAATAATTAAGCATTTACATTATAATTAATTATAATCTATTAAAATAAAAAATGCCTTCAAATAAAATTAAATGAAAAGTACTTTTTTATTGTTAGAATACTTAAGTTTGTAATTTATCATCAATTTGCTATACAATACGTATGATATATATATATAAGTTAATTGAAAAAGGCAAAAGTTAATTTGATTTAATTTTACACAATATAAATTTATCCAATATTTTTATAATTAAAAAAATTGAAAAAAAATAATATTTTTAATTAAGAAATAAAATATTTCTTAAAAAATTCATAAATAAATTTAAAACATATATAAAAACTTTTCAGAAAAATTCATTTCTAATCTTTTTATCGAAAGATAAATATATACATAATAATTTTAATAAATGTAAAATAAATGCTATTCTAAAAATACAGATTCCATAATTTTAATAAAGATTAATAATATTGCTATCTTTTAAAATAATAAATATTTCTACTATTTATGATCTAAAGGTATTTGCAATATATTTATTATATGTGGAAAATTTTATAAAATAAAAGGGCTGAGATCAAATTTTAAGTATTTTTAAATATTTTGCTATATATTTTATTCTAATATAAAAAAAAGAAAATGAAAGTTATGTAATTGTCCTCTTTTGCATGAGAAATTAAATATAAAAGACATTGTACAACTTATCAAAGTAATTCACCTAAAAAAATCTTCATAATTTTTTTTAACACGAATAACACAACATATCCTTTAATTAAAAACAAACCTAATGTCCAAGCCACGAGGAATTAGGAAAACGTTATAAAAAAAACTAGATAACGCTCGACTTTCTATTTATGCTATACCTATTTTCTGTATTTAAACATACGTTATTTCTTGCACGTTAACATTTAATTTCTTCAACTGATCTAGATTATTTTTTATTTTAGTTAATTTACATTTTTTGAAAATGTATACCTTATTAAATTTTACTATTGCACTAAGAATTTATTAATGAAAGCTGTTTTCAAGTTTTAAACAGTATAAATTCTTAAATTTATAAATTTACAGTACAATTTTCTTTAAGTTTTTTATTGAAATATTTAAAAATCACTATATAGTAAGTAAAATAGAGGCATGTAATAGTACTATTTGGTAGTTAGTCTGAAAATATAAACTCTTTCTTAACGTGAGCAAAAAATAAAAGCTACTGAGGAGAGTCAACCTCATGGGAATGAATCCACTCAAAATCAGTGGATTTCACATAAATTATAAAAGACTGGATATATGCATTGATATATGCGCATACTATATAGTGTAAGATAAAATGAATCCGCCAACAGTTGAAGTAAAAGATAAAGAATTATATATCAAAAAAATTAATTCTGACAAGAAAGTTCGAATGGGAGAAAATTTTTGTTTCGAAGTATTTTTAAACATGAGATTATTTAGTGTCGAATAAGCATAATGAATAAAAAAAAGAAAAAATTGGATTGCAATAACCAAAGGTTTGGTATATTTTAAGGATCAATGTTCAAATAAAAGAAAAGGCAGACATATTCATAGAAAAAGACAGAATAAGGAACGCAGAAGAGAGAAAAGAGATTAGGGGAAGGAGTTGTATAGGCACGACTCTACATCAAAATAATAACTACAGTTCACCTTTTGTGAAGCTACGAAATTGCAAATCAAATATTCAAGCACGTTTATACAACAGCAGTAATAAAGAGTACATTAAGAGCGTCTATCACATGTACCGACAGAACCAGCACCCTTTTTCCTGGAGTACTTTGGGGAGCTTTACAATGTTGAATGGAAATCAAGTAGGCTAGAGAAAAAAGAAAGTTCAAAAGTGTGAGTGAGTACGACTCGAGAGAGTGTATAAGCCGTGCACGAGTGACCGAAAGACAAGAGGGGACTACTAGCGGGATAAAACGAAAGAAAAAGGAGTTAGAAAGAAAAAGGTATAGAAATGAAGTTTACTTACGCGGAACTAACACTGGATGTTTTATTGTTAATGCCCTAGAGTCGGAGAATGTTTCGAGTGAGATACGCAAATTTCAATTTCCGACCTCCAATTTGTGTATATCTGGACTCCTTCTATTTTTTTTCGATTTTTTCATTGCCACTATCTTATTTCATTATTATCTTCCTTTTACTATCTCAAATATTTATCGATACATCACTTTTCTATTTTTTAAATTCATCATTTAATTCAATAAGATAGTTTTGATTACTCATGTATTTATGTACATTTTAATATTTTAATTTCATTATTACATAATTTCATACGAATATGAATTTATATTATATTTAAATCATTGTTATAGTTAATATGTTATTTTTTAAAAAAGTAAAAATGACGTAAGATTAAGATTCAACTGATATTGCAATACAAATACAATGCTAGTGATGTATTTTAGTGTGGAAAATTATGCTTAAGTAGCGTGTATAAATATTTTGAATTTGATAGGTATAATAAAAATGTACGATAAGAAAATAAAAAAATGTAGAAGAAAGTAAACTAAAAGAGCTTAGTCGAAGATAGAGAAAGAGAGAGAGAGAGAGAGAGAGAGAGAGAGAGAGAGAGAGAGACAGACAGACAGACAGACAGACAGAAATAAAACAGGGAAAATGAGAGATAAACACATGCGTTTGGGTGAAATTAAATGTCATAAATTAACGTATTATTATATAGTATATAATATATAATCAGTAATTGATAAAGTTAAAAAAATGATAAAATTATTTAGCTACTTTTTGTTTAAATCATCCACTGTTTATAAATAAATACATGCAATGAATATAATAAATAGGTTACTTTACGAAAAGTCGACTATTCAAAAACAAATATAAAATAATTGAGTTCATAAATAATGTAATTTATATATATGTCTTTGAAATGTTGATACAGTGAGGCTTTATATTATTATTTCCGTACGTTCATAATGTCTATTAATGTAATTCAAAAGTAAAATTTGTTCTCCCGTCGATGAACACGTTCTATGTCCATTATTAATTAATAAGGTTCTATAACTACACTAATTGTATTTTATTCTTAGAAAATTCGTGCAACAGTAATCTTTTATATAAGGAAAACACAATTTATGTAATGATAATAAAAATTTACAATTTTCAAATGTAAATCTTATCATTATGAAATAAATTTAAGACGACTAATAGTTGAAATTTATTTGAATTTAAAAAATGTAAACGAAAGTATTAGCACGATGGTTACAAGATAGATATATTTTTAACTCGGCAATTTGAGTTACTTGGCATTATCTTATGTATAGAAATAAATCTTAATCAGTTCAAGAAGAATGTTCTGCATGGTCCAAAGTTCATAACATTCTGAAAACAAATGACGATTAAAAGCATGCGTAATTACTTGAGCGGCTTTCGGTGTATGAGAACTATGATTGCTAGTATTGTCGACGCATAATCAAATTCCATTGGAAGACGAAAATGGTCTTTCCGAACTTCATTAACGTTCGAGTCGCGAACTGTGTACACTCTGTTAGCACCGTCGTGCCGTGACACATCGAGTCATATATGTGCAAAGGTTGCACGAGGTTTCACTCACTTCGAATACGTCTAAATATTGAATTAGTCGCTAATTGAAGCAACCGATAATTTTCCAAGCGGCACGCGCGTTTCCTTTGTAATTAATCAATTAGCATCGGGATGTATCGATTCCCATCAACCATGATTAATTAAAATTAAAGTTTGATTAATCGATAATATCTTTATCTTAACTATTGAAAATATATTTATATCGAACCCATCTGAAATATTTGCTTTGGATTTTCATTTGTTTAATTAATTATACTATTAATCAGCCATTAAAGAATGTTTTTTTAAATATTTTAAATTTAATTAATTTTTTTATGAAAAATAACTACATTGGTAATTTTACGTGTAATGAAGAATTTGAATAATTGAAATAATGTTACTAATTTAAAATTTTTTCGATTAAAGTTATTTTAGAGCAAGACTTCAAAAAGCGGTATGAATAATCTTTGCACTGACCTACAATTTCCGATAATTGTCTTACTGAAATATATTACTATATACTACTCAATTACCTAAACTAAATTATGTTTATATAAAAAATTTATTTTTTTGAGTTATCAATATATTCAATAATATAAAATCGATGAAATAAAATATAAATAAATAGTCGTTTTTAGTTTTATATCCTTAAAATTGTAAAATTCATTTATTTTCTAAATCTTGTCCTACAAGAGTATTATTATTTTATGATCTGAATCCTTGCTAGAAGTGCATATAATATTAATATTAAATAATTTTATTAATTATATAGTTGGTAAACGAAGGCAAAACCGTCATAATGTGGACTTTGAATTATATATAGTGGATTTAAATCTTAATAAATTAATGTTACTAAGAAGTAATATTTGATCAATACGTTAAGTACTTGAAAACTTGTCGATTAAAATTTTACTAATAATGAAAATTATAAATATAATATAATTTTAATTCATATTTTGATATTTAAATATAAAATTTTTTGGTTTTTAGTAAAGTTTATTTAATTCTAAGTAAAATTTTTATAAAATAATTCGTTTTCATTTTAATCAGAATAAAATTTTTAAATCTATTTGAAAATGACATAATTTTAATTGGACATAAGTATTAACATTATTAAATAAACTGTGAAAGTATATAAAATATTTAATTTCTTTTTGTATTCATTTACCTAATTTTAAGAATTACTAATTATAGATCTTTAAAATATTTGATTAAAATAAACAAATCTTATTAAATTCTTTCTTAAAAATAATTTAAAAATAACATTTAATTAAAAATGATATCATATTTCACATTAATAAATTTGAACTATGATAAATTTGTATAATAACATATAAAATATAATTAAAACATATAATTCATATCATAATAAATGTTAATGATTCATATTAATCTGTAGTTTATAATATATATTTAGTAATTACTGCATAGTTTAAAAATATTAAAAAATTATAAATTATATAAATTATAAAAATTATTACAATATAAAAATGATTAAATTGAAGTCAATCATTGGAATTCTAATATGAAAGTTTCTTGTAAAAATAATTGAGCATAATACTTTTTTATAAGTAGGTATAATGCATTCATAAATCAAAAATATCCACAGAGGTCGTACAGTCGCTCTTCCAATTTCTTCCTTGAGCACAAATAACTGAATTTGTGGCTTCGAATAAAAACGTATATTTTTCTTTTTCTTTATTTTTTTACACACCATTTCTTTTTATAGTTTGCATTAGGTTCAAATTACTTTTTCGAAGTAGAAGTAATGACCAATTACTAATTTTCTGACGTCACAATAATCAAAAGTTTCAGACACACGTGTTTTTCTATCTATACTATTAATGAACGATTTTTTATAGTACGGATACTATCTCTTGAAATTAAACATGCTTTTATAACGCACTTTTCACAATCAAATTGTCGATGATACGTCTTTGCTACTATGCATTTTCACTGCATATTCAGAAAGTAAAAATGCAGGTTTTTACTTAGAATGGAATACTCAATAAACAACAATTTACAGTACATAAGTCAGTTAATTATTTAAACCCAATATATACAATTATTATATAATGTTTTTTAAATACAAAATGTTAATACAAAATGATTTTACATATGCTGTTATATACAGCAATCGCATTCTTAGAGTTTATTTGTTTGTTATTTATTTTTTAATTCAGATTTGTTATTATTTACAAGAATATGTTACGGGAGAACAAATTTTTTGATAACCATTTTGTAGTTTTATTTATATACAGAAAATAGAATAGAATTAAAAACTGTAAATTGTCTTTTTTTATAATTTTTTATGTATATATGCGTGGGTGTGGAAAAAGGAAACGAGAATGTAATTAATATGGGAAATTAGGAATTTATATTTATTTACATATGAATATATTCAGTTATACAAATGTTAAACATATGTAAGGATTAATTACAAAGTCATATAATTTATGAGTATCATTTTTTAATTATACAATTATCAATTAGTTTTTGTTTGTTTTATGTCTATTTATTCAGCAGTTTTTTTATTTATTTATATATATTTCTTTTTTTCCTTAGTGTTATATAGATATATAAAATATTTTCTTTTATGTGATGTAATTTTACATAATGATTTCTTTTTAATTTTAGTAAATGGCAATTTATTCTTTGTAGATTTTCTTTGTTGTATAATATTTCGTTTTCTATATATTTTTTACAAGAATTTGTCTCAGTTCTGTACAATTTAATACAGATTCTTATACATTTATTTATATTAATTTTTAGTTTCCATGAGTTATAATAATCATTTATTTTGTTCAATAATTCTTGTAATTGTGTTTTTAATTTTTTGGTGTTTCTCCAGATACATAAATTATTAAATCATCTGCAAAAGATATCGATTGTTTTCGTAATGATTTGTTACGATTAAATAAGCGATGAATATCACTATTGTATATATTAAAGAATATCGAAGAATTTACTGTGCCGTGGCATTTTTTAGTGTATAGTTTTGTAAAATAATATAAATAAAAGTGAATATAAAATTTAAAAACAGACCTATTACAATCGTATTAAAAATAAATTTATTCATTATAAAAGATGAATATTATTATTGAATTATAATATATTTTGCAAAAGAAAATTACTCGACTTACAGAGTTTTTTAAAGAAGTTTCTAAAATAAAAATAAAAATTTAGGTCTGTCTCTCTGAAGACATTATTCTTTTTAATACAAAATTTTTATTAATTATATATATAAATAAAACAGAGTAATATTAAATTTTTGGTATGGATATTATTTAATAATAAAAAGATTTAAATGGGATAAAAACATTAGTAAATAGAATGCTATAGTAAATTGAAAATATATGACTTTTTTATAGAAATTTACGTGCAAGCAATTTAGATAGAATTTGACTATTAAATCTGAGTTTGATTAAGAACTGCTTTTTGCTGTTGCCCATGTAATTACCTTATTTGATAATCATCCAAGTATAGGTCGAAGTGGAAGCTGTTTAAACATCGATGATCGGCAAAAAATTAGTAACAGCATTATCCTGCGATCTTAGACTACTGGCTAATATCTAATTCTTATGTACATTACTATATGATATTTCTTTTTTTTATATATTCAACATATATCACTAACACTAAAATATATATTGAATTTATACTTGACTAAATATTAAATTTAAAATCTGAGTTTTAATAAGATTATACGTTCAAAACGCTTTCTAATTAGATTGATTTAATACAAATATTATTCATCCAATTATTTTTAAAAGAACTTATATTTTATAATTAAATATTTATAACTAATATTTTTATCTGAGAAGAAAATTTAATATACCTAAATAATATTATGATACCTAAATAATCAGGTATACCTAAATAATAAAAATTAAAATTTAGAAATTATTATTTGGATAATAAGTTATTTGGACTCTATAAATATATTTATATTATAAATATATTTTGTTTTGATCTTGATTAAAACTTTAAATGATTAATGCAAACTTCAAATGTATTATATAAAATTTTTTAATTTTTATAAGCTTGAAATCACGCAAAATGGCATATTTAAATGAATATTATAAATGTTTTTTTTGACAAGTCTTAATATTAACCCATTTATAACATTATTAATAATATTATTTCAAATATGAAAAAATACAAGTGTTAATTGAGAATATTTGTTATTTTATATTAAAATTATATTAAAGCAAATAATAGAAAAAAATTATAACTATTTTATATTTCGTATCGATGTTTAAGATATGAATCTTACATTTTTTTAGTTTTTTATATAGAAAAATAAATATTTTATATATATTAATAATTCGAAAGTTGATACAAAAAAATTGGTAATTTAATTTTGTTGTATACGAGGCAATGAAACATAAGTGATTAATAATTTAATATTATCACATGTACCTTAACCATTAAATTAAAAATATAATATAATACCAGAATATGTATTTTGTATTCATAAGGAGAAAATTTCGAAAGAAAACATAAATGAGAGGACTGTAATTTATATATAAAAATTTATAAACAATATTTTGTAAAAATTATTCTAATAAAAATGTTTAGAGTCTATTAAAAGTTACAATATTTAAAAAATATTATATTAAGTCAGTAACAGATCACTTTTGCTTCAACTTAATTATTATAAATGCAAAGTATCTCTCACGGTACATAACCTTAACTAGAGTGTCGCCATTATTCGTTCTTCCAGACCCTCTTCAGTATGCATACAAGTGCTATTTATGGCTTTACACTTCGCTTACGCACACGCGCCCCTGCAAACACTCATTCTCAACCATCATTTACTTTACTCTTTTCTCTTTATTCCCAATCCATTTCTTTATGATGAACTAAAAATTTTCCTTCGTTTACCAAGCATAAATATTATTTTTCGAAAACTAATTTCAAGAGCCATCTAATATTCTAATTGATCATCAGAGCTTTCCTACACCTTCGACTTTTAGAAATTGAATGTACAGTTTTTAAGCCTACCCATTTTCTGAATATAAATAAAACTGCAAAATTATTATAAAAAAATTTGTTCTCCCATAATAAATTCTCACAAACAATAAAAATTCTTAATTAAAAAAAAATATCAAACAAATAATCTGAAAGACTGAGATCGCTGCATATATCAGCATATTAGTCATAAATATTTAGTATATGTAAAACCATTGTTTATTATGATTGAAAAAAACAATATATTGTTTAAATATTGTATTTATTGTCTACAAATAAATCAACATTCATAATACAATAAAAAAATATACCTACGACTTTGAGATCTAAGTTTCTTTCTCAAAATAAATGTATTGAAGTATAACATATATCTCCGTAGTTGTAAGATCTTAAATTCTCAAAATTTTAAAATTTTATTATTTAAAATTTTTTATTATTAGTCTATGATATAAAAAAATATGAAACAAAAACATCGAAAGGATACCTAATTTATTTATCATTACTGTGCAGTCAGACGTTAAAACATTCTTCATGAGTATAAAAATATATAATTCATGTCAAGTCAAACTATATCATGCTTTTGATTTTAAAAGTAGAACAATTCGAGGTATATATTGATCATTTTTATAATTTTAGGTATAAAGGAATAAGTAAAACCTCATATACTCGAAGGAGCGTTTCGATTTATATTAAGTCACGAGTTCGGCTATAAGAATACGGAAGGCACAGATGGTTAATCTGATGAGAGTCTGTTTGTGCATTATAATGAGCGAATATATAACGAACAAAGACATATTACGACATATATTTATTTTGATCCGTATTAATGTTATAACTATTTATTTCTAGTGTATAATGATTGACTTATGTAATTAAGATGATTTAATTTATACTAAACAGAATCTACACAATATATATTTAATAGATATATACTAAAACAAGATTTTTTTAATTTAATTTTTTAACTATAGCCAATTTAGATCCAATTACATTATATATGAATTTTCATACAAAAATTTCTATTTCAAAACCTTTGTACTTTATTAATAGTTGCTTATTTTATACGCAAAATTTTTACACATTTTCTATCTTACTGTTAGTATTTATTTAAAATTATTTATTCTTATTCAATTATGTATTTTACTTTAAATACCATTGAAAATTTAACTTCTAAAAAAAATTATTATAACAATATTTATAAAATTTAAATATTAGAGTCTAACAAAGCAATATGACAATTAAAAGAACATTAAAACTTTATTTTAAACTAAATATTTATAAATGTTTCATTACTCTACTAAATTTCTTTTTATTTCTAGATTTATTTAAATTGTATTAAAATATTAACTCATATATTAAATCTATGGATCAAAAATACTCGCTTCCAATTTAACCTTCTATTTTATAATATTCAATTTTTTTCAGAAAATAAAGACAGACAATAAAATTTAGTCATATAACTTACTAATTTGATATAGAAATATTTTTAATGATATGCCAATTCTTATAAATACTGTACATTATTGCATTTTTGCGATCACGATTTCATTGTTATACTCTATTCCGCATGCACAAGTAAAGAAGAAGAATTACTTGCAAAAACCATATCGATTGTAAAAGTTTAAAAGTATAATGATCAAACTCTCGAATACAGTTCTATGAATATATAGATTATTTATATGTAAGTATAATACATTTGATTCACTAATAAACGTTTTATATTGACTAAATTGAAATAATGGTATAAAGCTTCGTAAATTCTCGATTGTAAAATATTAATTGATTTTATAATATTTTTCTATCAAAAAGTAATTATATTTATTTTTTTACAAGTTTATTTTTTTCAATTAAATAATTTGTTAGAAAATAATTCGTTTAATACTTAATTTATTCCCAAAATATTTTTCAATCTTTTTATTCACTTATACAATGATTAGAGTTTAATAGATTTTTTTAATAAATTTACAATTCTATATGAATGCATTTTTACAATATCTACAGTTTTCTAAAAATTTGACCCATAATTCGAAATAATATGTTGTGATAGGCGAGAACCCATAATTTCCAACCCTTCTGTAATCGTATACTCTGTATAATTTGAATACCAGAGAAAGTAAAATTTGGGTCAGATACGAGATTTTCAGTTATGCCATCAGTAAATAGATATAAGAAAGAGAAAACAATGAGTACATTTTAGATTTTATGTTTAGCAGCAGTCTTAATTAATGTTGTTTGAGGTATGAAGTTAGTGATCGGAAAATAGTACTAAACTCTTATAGTATAAGTTTTAAATAGGATAAAATTACAATAATTATGTAACTGTACAAAATCTTCTCAAAATTTAAATAATTTACGTTATTATTGTATATTTATAGAATATTTAAACAATTACATTTCAATAATTTTAAATCAAATCATTTTATTTCTGATTAATAAACTACTACATATTTTAAGCAATGATGAATTTCAAGTTAACCATTTCATTTAACCTCTGAAAATCAATTGAGTTAATACTGACTCTATATATTAAAAATTGCCGGTATAAACTACTATAAATTTTTATATATAAAAATTAACATGTTGTATTTCATATGGTATATAATTCAAGTTCTTTTGATATCAATTTTACTTATTATTATTTATTTAAAAAATATTTTTTTAATAAATATTTTTTTTTTTAATAAATATTTATAAATTATTATTTGTGATTACTATTTATTTATTATTTGTTATGCACTATTTAGATAATTAATCGTAGTAATTATATTCTGCTAAGTATTGATGTATTATTGTAAGATTATTTTCATCGAATATACTCTTTACATAAGAAAAATCTTATCATACATAATAATTATGAAAAACTCAGAAAAAAATTAAAATTTAATTTTTTAAAAAGAACTTGAAAATAGTTAAAATCTTTAGTATAATTATTGATTATCGATCAATTACATTATTGATGGTGTAAATTATATATCAATAACTCAAGATTTTTTCGTAAGAATTTTAAACCAACTTTAAAACGTGTTTTTACAATTAGTGATAGTTTGCTTGCGTTCGTATATGTTCGAGCTAATATGAGGATTTTTAGAGTCACTTTTTTAGTCTTACACTACATTGGTAAAGCGATATAAAGGAATGGAGTACATCGAAGAAGATGCACTGAGATCATGAGAAATACAATCTCCTTCAACGTGTATCTACACTGTATAATGTACTCATACTATTTAGATAAATTGGTTTGGAAATTAATACTTAATTCCAAATCTCTGATATTGCTTTAATAGCATTAAGCTTATTCTGAAACTATTTTTATCTATTTATATATTTAACATTTTCACATAACTTTAAAGTTACATTGATCTTAATTTTTACAACATATTTTTCACGGTTATACGTGAATTTTGTAGACTTGTTAACTTTGTAAATCTTGTTACACTTGTGTAGATAAATAAGAAAAATTATCCAAATTTATAACTCATCATTTTATGCTTTGAAAGATTTATCTTTATATAATATTTAAAAAATAGTGAATAATTTACCAATAAATATGAATGAGAACATATTTTGTCTTAGACTTACTTTTATGAAAGATTAATTTGTTTTTTGTACATTATAATGAATTTTAAATTTCTCATAGTAATAAATCTCTTGTGGTATTTAAATAATATAACCTATTTTGTATTATATATATACATTAGTATTATATTATACATTTCATTTCACTGTTTCAGATAAGAGTGTAATTTGTTATTAAATATTACAGATGCATTTTAGATAGAATAGATGAATAATTAAAAATAATATTGAAAAAGAAAAAAGATACTAATTAATATATTTACGTCGATGAAAACACTTACTCAGTCAAAACAAATTTTTTAAAGATATTTCAAATAAATAAGTTTAATAAATAAAATGAATAATATCATATTTTTCCAATTTTGCAAAAAAAATTGAGTAATATTTACACATGTACAGCGTAAATAAAGGTTGATTTAAATAGTTCATACAGTGCTATTAAATAAAGCGATAAATGTCAATCGTAAAATCAACGTAATCAAGTAAATTTTATAGTCAAAACTCTCATAACACATTTCGAAGCAATTTCACTTCAACGTAGGTACGAAACAAGTTACTAGCCTAGCAACGATGGCTAGTAACATCATAACTGCAAATGGACACCGTATATTTAAATGAAACCATCTATTGCAGATTAGTGATGTATCGTAAGTGGTTTTTTATCTTTAGTTATATATATATACTTAGTTTAGATATTCATACACGAATATTTCTTTATGTGTAAATAATAGCCGATTTTCTGTAATTCTGTTATTCATAATTAGAAATTACCTTAATTTCCTAATATAAGAATATTTATTTAATCTTTTTCAATACTTACATTATTTAAAAATCATGTGTTGAAAATAGAAATATAAATCATTTAAAAATATTTTATTTCAATTTTAAATCAATAATTATTTGTAAAATCTGTAAAAAATGATAAAAAGCATTTCACGAATATAATTGCGATGATAATTACTGTTCAAGTTTTTAGGTGTAATAAATAAACTTAACATTATTTAAACTAATATAATATATAAACAAGTCTCTTAATTATTGATAACTGTTTTGTTAATAATAATTACTTTTTACATATTATTCAAATTTCATATTTTTATTTTATAGGATTCCATAGGTTATATAAATTAATATAATTCCATAGTTAATATAAATTATAATATAGATATGAATATATATTTGTTTAAATAATGTGCAATTTATTTTTAATATTTATAAATATATTTCCAATTATCAACTTAATAGATAATCTAGATTCTTACACAGAATAACTTCTTACAGAATATTTATATTTTAATTTTTTTTTAAAAGGCATTATAAATTTCTATAGAAGAGGAAATTATTGGCTAGTTTATGAAGAAAGAAAATTTCTATAAAAATATTAATGTATTTATTATTTTTTTAAATCCAAAGAAAAATAAAAATAATAATGTGTTGATTGCATGCCTAATTCAAAAATGTATAAATTGATATTTTTTTAATTTAAAAAATGCTTCCTTACCTTACTTCATTTTATATTAGATAAGTGCGAAAAAATTTTCGGAAGAAAATTAACTGAGTCACAAACTGTTGTATATTTTTAAGCTTTTTTAACAATATTTAAAAATTTCACAACTATACTTTTTCTAATTAGTGCTTTTCTATTACTTTTACTTTTCGTATATGCTAATAAATTTTAGAACGTTCATACGTCAGTATATGTTACTATAATAATTCAAATGAATAAGCAAGTTAATGTTATATTAATAAAATAATTAACGATTATTCTCCCTCTATCTATCCCCCTCTCTCTCTAATATATAAAATTAAAAAAAATTTTTATATAATTTTTAAATATTACCAGCAATTTAGTTACAAAGTTCTATTTTAAAAGTTACCTTATTCTTTTTTATCTTATGCTTTTCAAGAATAAAGTAAATATTTATATATTAATTAAGTATACTAACTAAATAATACATTTAAATCTATATTATATATTAATATATTTTTATTTACTTAAAATCGCTTTACTTAATTCACTACTGATAATCAATAATTAATAATTAAACCTATGAAAAAATATGAAGAAGACATTTAAAAACGTTACTAAATTCTTAACTTTACTAGATTAAATAGAATTTGAAGTCTATATTTTTATTATCTTGAGGGAGAAGCAGTTCTTTACACCTTCAAAAGGAATTGATACTAGCTACATAATTAGTATACTTTAGTTTATCGTATACTCTATTTATTTTGCGGGAAGAATTATTTGCAAAATATAGTTTTATTGTTAGGAAAAAAAACTATTAAAAATTGATTTAAATAAAATTTAATTATTACGAAAATATATTTGTAAAAGTTTTATCTCAATTATACATTGCAAATAATATTTAATATTATAATTATTAAAAAATTAGTTGTATATAACTTTCTAGGCCATTTCTTATAATATATATATGTGTGTGTGTATTTAGTTATTATTTTATCAACTATATTATTGACTCATCAAATTTAAAATCAATTTCTGAACATTAAAAAATGTATGTATACATTATAATAAGTAAATTTAACTCGTTCGTACTAAAATATGAAATTTTGTAGCACACTTCCGTAAGTTGAAATTTGAACAAGCATAATTTTATATCAAATAATTTATTCTTATCTATTCAGCAAATAATTTTTTATCTTATCTTATTTTTACAATTATATTATTTACATTATATATTTATTTTTCATTCGTTTATTATATAATATTTTCTAACATGTGTGAAACAATCATAAAGTTTTATAAATATTTTAAATGTATAGACCTATTCAAAATAAACAATATTTATATATATACTAATGTAAATATTTTTCTTTATATTTTCATAATTAGACAAATCTTTATAAATCCAATATTCAGAAACAAATTATAAAGATTGAAACTTAGATTTATTCTACTTCTCATAGCATAATGATGGTTATACACAAGATTATAAACTTGAATAAAACTTTTGATTGATGTCAAATTATGCAATAATCTAAGATACATAAGAGCTTATGATCTGAGATGACTTATCAAAATTTCAGTTATCTACTAATTGAATCAGAAGTGAATACTGTCTAAAATTATTCTTCATTCGATGAATTCGTATTTTTAACTTAATATTTGATTCAATTCCTTATTAAGATATCAATTAATAAAACTTAAAACAAAGTTCCAACATTTATAATAATTACATGTTTTGTTTCTTTTATTCAAATATATTATTTATAAATGTATTTGATGTTTTATATCTGTTCAAGTAATTGTACAAAATGTTATTATTTTTCACTGATTTAAAATCTATATTTAATATTATTATCGTCTTTTAAATTTAAACATGTAAGCACAATTCTTTTTATAAAGTTTTTCTATATGCTTAATAAAATCGGTTTTAAATAGTTCGAAACATATTATTTAGAGTATAATATTTTCATTTTTTTAATCTTTATGATAATATTTTTGCTGTAATTGAAAGCAATATTTGAAAATTTATTTATTACGAATTTTAACAAATCTTTTTTACATTATAATATAATATTTATATACACATAATTCAGTTTTATTTATTTGAATACCTAATAAAGACATAATAATAAGTTTATGTATTCTCTTATGTTACAGATAAAATTTCAGTAAATATATTACCCAACTACTTTCTAAACTTGTATTGAATAAATAAATTTCCAATATATATGTAAAAATTTTAGTTAAAGAAGTTATAGAGATTTCATATATAATGATTTAATTAGTACTAAAATAAAAACAAAAGATCGTATTTTTACTAATATTTTTCAATTTCGATATAAAATTGATTAGAAGTTTATATGAAATAATTTTAAGATCATGTTTTGATTAAATTTTAAAGACTATAAATATTACAACTTACAACTTGAAAAAATCAAGGGTTTGCTTGAAATAAACTATAATTACTTTCATTTATTAATATTTAGAAACTAAAATAAAAATAACTTTTCAGTATAATATTCAATAATTAATAGGAGTAATATAATATACATACAAACTCAATTTATTTTTTCATGAATAATCTAAATGTTAATAAAATTTTACATCTGAAAAAACTTAATCTATATGCTTATATATTTATTAAGAATCAAATATTATACAATATTCAAGTATTTTAAAATATTCTTAAAAGTATTAACAGTCAATTTTAATATATAAAACTTTATGTAGGTAAAACTAATTTATAAAATTTAATTTTCATAATAAATGAAATTACGGTATATGAAGGTAGATGTCTATTTCAGTTAGAATTTATCTGGCAAGTGTTAGTAGTAATCTAAAAGATATATTAATGTATATTTAACTGACAATATATACAGAACAAGAGTTTTCGATTATATAAATGGAAGAAAAACTTTCTAGAGCAAGAAAGAAATAAAAATCAGTTAGAGAGAAAAAGAGATAGAATGATAGAAACGAGTGAGAGTCTAAAAAGGAGCGGTATGTACGTATTCGAGTGCAAATAATGCCTTAACATCCTTTCTCAACAGGTTTTGACTCAGCAGGAATCTTTGCAATAGAGTCTTTAATAAATGTACCGTAAACAGCGCCACTTCAATGAAGCTTTCCAGTATCGTATCGACTAAGATAAGTCGAAGCTTCAGAATGATAAACAAATGCACAAAAATCCAAACTGCATTGATAATGTATAAGAACGAGATTCGATAAAAGCATTGTATCTATTCTAAACTATCTGTAATTTAAAACTTTTTCAAATACTTTTTTAGTAAAAATTAAGTTTTTATATTTTTTCATAATTTAATTATAGTTTTAGAAATTAACTTATACTTAATTAATTCGTGATAATAGTAGTCCAAAAAATTACTAACAATATTATTGAATAACATTTCAAATCTTTTATTCCTAATTTTAAAAAATAATAGGTATTGGAAAATAAAATTTACTTCACAGATTTAATTTTATACTTAGTTTATATAGAATTTATTTAAGTCTAGAAAATTTTACATATTTTGCATACATCAAATAGGTTATTTATTTATATATCAAATTAAAGCAGTACATTCAATTCTTTTATTTATGAAACTATAAAATAGTATTATAATTTACTAAAAAAAATTGTAAAATATTCATAAGATTATATATCCAATAGTTTAAAATAGCAGAAAAATTTCAAATATATTCATAAAATAATTTTTTTATTGATTTTAATACATATAAATATGTTAAATATTTTTATTATTATTTTAATACTTATTATTAAGCATAACTCAGTAGATGATGAAGTTTAAAATAAAGTATTTTTTTGTTGTTTTAAATTAATACAAGATTTAATATTGATTAATATATACATAGTAATGTGATAATAATATAATGTTGCTGTACCAGATTTATTACTGTAGCTGCTCGACTAGTTGGAATAAAATTTAAAAACTAGGAAATGCAAATGTACGCTTTCATTTTGCTATTAGATATACGCATGTGGTTGTTTGAAGAAGTGAAAGCCCTATAAAAATCGTATTAATGGATTGGAGTTTAAAGTTTATTTATGAGAATTATTGTAAAGAAATATTGCAAAGCTACATAAATAAAAATTATACTAATCTATTACGAATACATTAATAAAGAAATCTGTGGTGAATTTTCTACTTTAAAGTACTTATAAAATTAGGTAATTATATCATTAATAGTGACAATTTATTCAGTGTTCTATATTTCATAATTGAATATTGAAGAAATGTATAAAATTAAATACTTTATACAGATAAAAGTGAAGAATTAAATTAGAATTTAACGTATGAATATGTTATTCACAGGAGAAAAATAAGCCTTCATGGCACTAGACATAAGCTTAATTATAAACAAAATTTTTTAAGCTGTATCTATCTATACATATGTACTTAACGTAAAATATTATTAATCAAATGCAAAGGCAAACTAAATATAACAGAAAATGATTCACAGAAGTATGAATCAAAAGATCAACACTACACTCATTTGCTGTTAATCTTCACAAGAACGCCGTAGAGATTCGATTGGTATTGTAAGACATTGATATTTCAGACAATTATTCAAATCTATTTTATATGTTGTAGAAAATTGTGAAAAAGTAATAAAAGTACCAAATGACATCGAATAAAAGATATACTTTATAAGAATTAAAATAGATAATCACATGATTATATCCAGTTACTATCATCTAAATATGACAAAACTAAAATTTATAACTACGCGTTACTGTAAGAAAATGTACTTGAGTTAAAACATCTTTATTGCATCCCTCAAGCGTTAAGCTCTAGATACAAAAAAGTTTGGTAAATCTTTAGTAAAAGAAAGATATTGATAATATATATGATAACTATGAAATAAGTAAGATATAACTATATTTTTACGATAACTATAAAATATTTACTTGTATAAAAGTAATGTAACAAAAGCTGAATAAATAGAAAATATAGAATGAAGTAATACTATTGTAATAATTTAATAATTCAATGGCTTTTTGGCAAAATTAATGTATAAAGAATCAATAATAAATGTATGACAATTATAAATAATGTTCTTCTAAGTGTATAAAATCTTTGTAGGCATAATAGTAAGTATTAGGTACAATATATATTATTAACAGTTAACTGAATCAGTACAGTAAATAATACCTTTTCGTATTTTTTTGAGCATAATTTTACTATGATTACCTTATCTTAAGTATTAAGCATACAGTCAAATATTTCTTACTATAGTTTATGAAATCTAAAAATATATAAAGAACAAAGAAGTGTTGATGAAATTGAATAATCGATACAAAGAAATGAAAGTAACAATAAATTTATTAACGGAGTATAATATAAAATTTAACAGGAAATTAATACCTTATGATATTTCTTTGATATAAAAAAAACATTTAAATTTATAATATTTGTCTGTTATAAATTTTTACTTCAATTAAAAAAACTTTTTAAAAATTTTGTATAAATAAAGATATAGAATAATTCTATGGTATAATTACATATTTTAACCTAATCAATACCATAATTCTACAATTATTTATCATATTTAATTTAATTTCAAATTAGTGAGAATTAATATTCATGAAAGAGTGTATAAAGAGGATAATTATATATTGAAAATTTTTAGAATAATATTCTTATACTCTTTAAGCATGTACAAGTAAAAAAATTATTATTTAAGATTTTTAAACCGAGATTTCAGAATTAGAGAATTATATATAATATTCATCAAAATTAAATATAAAACAAAAAAGTTACACGGTATTATATATGTATAGAAAATATGTAGTGGCTTGTGATAGTTGTGATAGTTAATCAACTATAGAATTCAGTATTTTGGTATAATTATTATAATAATTGTATATAAATAATTATATCAAGGTTCATGAGAAGTCAAAATTTTTTGGAAACCAAGCATTTAAGAAAGATTTAACCAAGATTTTAAGAAAATAAAAAGTAACAAATTGAATATAAATTGTAAAAATCCTGAAATTATAGGATTACACACACGCATACATATGTGTATATATATATATATATTAACAAACTGCATATTGATAGACATTGCAAAAATAATAAAATATATTATTTAATTTACCTTTAATTGAATTATATCTAATATTCAAATTTATTACTTATAACAATGAGAAATTTTTTTTTCATTGCTATTCAATCTTGCGATCGAAAGATCAGAAATAATATTCTAGTTTTGGCATATTTTCTAATAAGCAAATAATAAGCTTTATTTATATCTACGAATTAAAAATATTTATCGCATAAAGGAGAAGTTACGGTAAAAAGAAAGTTTTGTTATGTTAAAAATAAAGCAAAACATATTAAGTATTGCATCTATAATGCATGAAATAAGAAACATAATCTTATACTCTTTTACATTTTGTTTTTATTTTAATTTTAAAGTGAATGAAACAATGTTATTTTAAGCCGGTATGAATAATTGACCAGTCGTGTTTATATCATCCATAATCCCTCGAAAGAAAGAGAATCTAGCAAAACAATTTTTTAATTAAAGACAAATATTGTAGATATAATAATACCATTATATATTAAGTTGTATATTAATTAATATATAATATAAAATAATAATAATTCCTTATTATTAAAACTAGTTTTTAAAAAATTCATAAATAATTTATAATACTTAAAATAATCTTGATGATATTAATTAAATTTAATCGATTATAGATTTTCTAATAAAATAATTTATTAAATCATACATATATATTTCTTGTAGAAATTAAATTATTTAAATAATAATATATATATTTTATATGTATTTCACATATGCTACGTTGGTTTTTAAAATAAATCACTCGCTTCAAATTTATAACTGAATAGTATAAAATTTTGAAAGCATGTGATAATACTAAAACATTTCAAAATTTACTGATAAAGAAAGATACCCATATGTTTGTAAATAAAACGGAATTAATAAAAAAGATTAAATAAAAGTATTAAAACAATAAAAATAATTTAATATTTAAAGTGTATTCTAAGTAATTTGAAATATATATTTTATAATTTCTGCGAAATAAGATTATTAAATATTAATTCTAAAATTCATTGTTATAATAATGTTTTCCTGTTTTTCATTTAAATATTAGTTTATAATACAAAAATAAAATATATTAAGTAATATTTAATTTTATTAATAAATTGCATTAATAAAGGTGTATTAAATAATATATAATAAATTTAAAATAAAATAAAAATATTTATAAGGTATATAATACTATATAATATATATTTATTATTGCATATATTAAATATTGAAAGTTTTTTAATAAATTTCTTTGGTTAAATATTGTAGAATAAACTACAGATTAAAATAAAATTAATTTTTTCATAACACATGTGATTATTTTTTAAGAATCTTTATGATTCAAAGGATTTTCATAATATATTATACAGTGTACAACAAACAGATAAATTAAAAAAATTTTATGAATCAAAAAATAAATATGTCATCACTTTTTAAAAAATTATTCAATGTTAAAAAATATTTCGTTATATTTATATAATAGATATTTTATCTAAATTTTAAATGAAAATTCTAAAATCATTACTGTATTATACAAGAATAGAATTGAAAATTCATTGAAAAATTCATCATTTCACATAATCATAGTTGAAGTTCGTATTTTAGATATTTAAAAATCCATTTTTTCATTATAAAAATCCCCTTATATAACAATTTCAATTTGATTTTAATCAAACTAATGTATTTATATTTAAGATATTTTAACTTATTCACAACGATTTAATTTATTTTTAAATATTTCAAAAAGTAGATCTCGTCAACATTTTATAACAATATTTTAGTACAATAGTTAAAAAAAGTTTTATCATATTTCATACAGATTATCAGCGTTTATGTGATTATATTTAATTAATAAAATTATTATTAGATTCATTAAGAAATTATTAAATGTATATTTCATATTATTTTTTTATCTAGTTTTAAAAATACCTTTAACTATTATTTTTCTCAGAAAAAACATTTTTTTATATAATTTTCAATTTTACTTTAATATATATTAATATTTTTCCTTTATAATAATATTCAGTTTTTTTTATTAATCTATTCCTTCCTTTATTTTTCTCTATCTCTTTTTCATCCAGTATTGAATTTGTAAGAACCAGAATATATGCTCGACAATGACAGTATATTTATAACCAAAATCAGTTGAAATAATCAAAGTGTATAAATTAAAGGATCTGTAAATATGTTCTTATTAATAGATGATATTTATTAATATTCGATTTTCTATTCGAAACTTTCGTTTTATGATATTTATAGAATCCATTCAGAAACTGGCAGTTCTTTCAGATTATATAATGAATTTTAAGGTAAATTATTTTTTCGATTAATATTGTCAAAAATGACTAAAAATTATAAAAAATGGTGTATCTTTAATATAAATAATGATGGCAAACAAGATATTGTTTTTTTGTCTTTAAAATAACTTAAAATAATTGTATTATTTTATATAAATGAGTAAAAATAATAAATTAAAAAAAAATATACTCCGTGTTAACTTAAATTAGAGATACACTTTTATGTTAAAAAAAATTATGTTTTATATATAATTAAACCACGACTATTTAACTACGTGCTAACTCATATTATTGCACGAGGAACTGTAATAATTAAGAGTTTTTTTTGGAAATACTATACTGTTCTGTAGATGTGACTGAAAGTTCATTACATTAGTGCATTATCTAATTTAATTTATTCAAAGGAAAGGAATCGATTCGACTACTTAAAATAAATCTTTAATTTTACGATGCATGAAGAAACAGAAGTGAAACAGCCTGAAAGTTGGAACTTCTATTGTATATTTAACACATCAGAAAATTAATTTATTTCGTAGTTTTTAGCAAATCTAATGTGAAATAAAAATACTATTAATTTTATGTTGGATAGATAATTTATTTTATTTAATTTTACGGAACGAAATTAAAATTTGATATGTATTTTAAAATTAAAAAATGTATGTTTTAATCGTGTATTTATTTTTATATCAAATAAATTATTCTTTTGAAACTATATTTTACAATTGACATCACTACTGCATTAACTAATATTTTATATTATATTAATTTTAATTTTGATCAAATATATAATTATTATAACTTAAAAATTTTTTTACAAAGATAAAACAGCAAAATATTTGATATCAAGCATATTTTAATTGTATTTTATGAAATGTAATTTATTCTAACGAGTGGAAAATATATTATAAATAATTTATATATAAACTGATATACATAGGTTTTATGTTCTAAAATACTTATACAAATGTCAAATTATCATTTAATATTAATAGTAATTATTTTTAAATTAAACTTAAGAGTATTGAAACAAACATAAATTAAGATAAATAAAGAAATTTGATTTTTAACTATTCATATAAAATTGTTTTTTATTTCAATATTTCACAAAAACTTAATACAACTTTTTAAAAATCATATTTTTTCATATTAAGCTTAGAAATATTACATAACATTTATATTACTGTATAACGTAATGCTTTTATAAATTTCTAATTATTGTATACGTTATTTTTCTGTTATTAATCTCAATTATGTTAGATTGCAACTAATATTTCTAGTAGTTATGATTTTATGAGACTAACACAGATAGATAAAAACATTTTTTTATTATAACATTATAAAATAATTTGTAAAATAAAAAAAGTATTTTTATTAAAAAATATATGTATTCATTAATGCAACATATTTTTGAATCATAAAAATCGTAAGACTTATTTACTTTCGTTTAAAAATAAACGGTGCATGATTAAAGAAACAAAGTAAATATTCATTACATTATAATATTCTTTTTGTACTATAGTAAGCACATTTTATTATATTTATAATTTATCAGATTGTTAATTCTTAGATAGTACAATAATTTAATTTATAAATGTATCTTCAATCTCAAAAACTAGAATATACGTATTAACAACTTTTCTTTTTTACTTTCAATTTCTTTAAAAGAAAATAAGCAAACAAATTTAAAAATATTTTGTATATTTTTCATCATTAGTAACAGATTAATAATAAATTCTATTAATTAGCTTATTTAGAAAAAATACACATATATGATCTATATTTTATATCTTTTTATAACTTGATTTTTTAACTTTAATTTTGTTTTGAAATATTTAATTTAATTCATATAGTTACAATTTGAGGCATAGTTTAGTTTAAGTATAGAACATTATAAGCTAATTATATTTTAAAATCAATTAATACATACATAATATTATTTACGTCTATTATTAATAACATTGAAAAATTCATCCTTACAATAATGCAATTTTTATAATTGTACTACAGCAACTCTTTATACATCATTAAACAGTACATTAATTCTGAAGGTTATTATTTCATTTTCATTTTCCATCGATTCTTGATGGAATAGATATTCTTTGACAATTATTTTTTAATTTTTACTCAATATAGAATATTTTTAGTACACTTTTTCATTATTTTATTATATTCTTTTTCAAATTATTCAGGTTTATAACTTATTTATATAGTGCAAAAACAAACAATTTAATTTTGTGTACAAAGGAGATTATTTTACATTATCATTTCATGTAGAATTCAAATAACTGCATAAACTTAGCAGTTCTTAACTATTTTTTCAATAGTTTCAAATAAAAATAATTATTTATAGTTGAAATAAGAAAATTATCTACATAAACTATATTTTACAAAAGCCTTCAAGTAAATATAAAATTATATTTAGCAAAATATATAACCGATATTAAGTTTAGTATTTGTGTTACAGATATTCTGAGGCATTTTGTTTTGGAACAAATTTTTCAATTATTATATGAATTATACATGTAAGAATAATAATATATAGATATCTTTTGAAAAGATAAAAATTTGAAATAATATATTTTAATATAACCATACATAGAAATTATATACGCATAATATACAAGGTGTTTTATTGTGGATTTTATAAATGTTTTGAATATTATATTTAGTTAATAAATGATATGTTCTAAAATTTTCCGTATAATCAGTTGGAATTTGAGCCTGAATTTATTACACAAGATTTTTAAAATATGAATCTTAAATACACTATAAAATAAGTATGTAACTGTTATAATACGAAACTTTACACATATAATTTACCGCATTTGATTATTTAAGTTGTTCTTTTGACAATATTTTTATATTTATTTTTAATTTTCAATACTTTAAAAATATCCCATGTAAATCATTAATGATATCTTGGTTTGGTTTTATAATACGAATGAATCAGGAAATATTTATTGTTCAAACAGAAGATCTTGTTATTATATTCAGAATATTTAAATAATTACTTAAACTTATACAGTATTTATATTAAAGATTTTATAATTTTCTTAGATAGTAAAAAATTTATGAGACTACAAATTATTATGAAAAGTAATTGATTTTCTAAATTATTTATATGAACTTTATGGAATGTGATAAAATAAGGAAACTCATAAAAACGCGATATTCAATCGAAAAATCATACTTGACTTCGATTTTTAACTGAATTTGACGCCTTATTAAACTCGAATGAACGTAATCACTCAAGAAGAGTTTAGATCGATGTAAAATATGGAAAGACCCAGAGTTGCGTCTCACCTACAAGAATTTTTACCTATACCGCCCTTATAAGTAGTGAAGTATGAAGAAAAGCCAGGAGTATGGTTTTGCAGCGTATAATATACAACTTGGCTCAAGGTGAAAGAGGACGCAACGCCGAGAGTTAACTCGGCAACCATAGCGAAGTAACGAGGTTACAAGAGAGGCACGAATACGTAGAACGAGATTCCAGTACATTAACTCACTCGGCATCGCTATTACTATGTCATGAATCAAGAGCCGCGCAAGCACGGTTGAGCTTTCGATTCGGTGAAGTGACGAAGAGATGATTTCGACCTTGGTGCAGCAACATGATATCAGAGTCTGATGGATTCAAACTTCATGTACTACATTTTGATTTTCAGATCGTTCTCAGTATATATGGATTATTCTTAATTTTTTGAATACATTGTGAAAGTACTTGATTCCTCAACTTCACTTTTATGCATTCGTTGTCTTTACATTGATTTTTATTACAAAGAATTTGTTGGTTGAGATCTTTTGAGAATTCTGTGTTTTTTAACCTAACTTGATAGCTCATCTTCGTCGAAAAGTATTTTTGAATTTCATCTAAGCATTTATTAATTGATACCTTAATTGTCAGAAATGGAATTGAAAAAGATTATATATGAGTAGATATGCAATCAATAGCACATATTTGTTGTTATAAAATTTGGTGTATCATTTGTATTTGCGCAACTATAAACGTTTTAAAAATTTATATGTTTCTTTTCAAATTATAAATAAAAATTTCATTTATTTCTTGATCTTTTTTTATTTTTTAACTATTAAATGAACAAAACATATATGTATATATAACAAAATAATAACAAAATATATATGTAAATTATACGTAATACAAAAACTTTTTCCAAGAAAATTAAAAAATTGATATACTTACATTAGTATCTATTTACAAAATAATTGTTATTTATTATTTTTATTACTTAATTATGTAATAATAAAATTATCTTGAAAAGTCTATCCAATGAATTTAATAAACACAATATTTTATAAGTATATCAAAATTTTTAGTATTTTTATCTGATATTTACAGTCAGTAAAAATAAATGAAGTCAAACTAGTGTGTAATTAATCTAATTAATTTTCATTTTTTTTTAATTAAAAAAATTTTGTAACTCATATTTTATTATAAGTGTATGCGAAAAAATGTACTTAGATAAATGCAGTTAGATATATCAAAAACGATTTTTTTCTGCCAATCTATTTTTCGTTTCTCTCTCTCTCTTCGAACCCTTCCTTAAAATTTCTTTTTTTTCTTTCTTCTTTTTTTCGTCTACCTATTCGTCCGATGTTGGTTTCCTGCATGTGCTCGTGGGATTTATTAAAATCCTACGTGGCCGCGAGCGCTGACGCCGACACTGCAGAGAAATTGCCTGATCGGTACTTCCTATGGCTTTTTTTCTCTGATTCGCATGCACTCTTACTCTTTCTTCTCTCGAGCTCTCTTGCTTACTCTCTGGAATATATTTCGACCTTTGCTTGAATTTAGCGACGGGAACATACATTTTTTTGTCCGCTTGCTTTTTTCGTACAAAAGAAAGTGAATCGATTTCAACAGGGTTAGTGCGAATCGGTGTGCGTATTTAATTTTGAAGATCGATAGTTCACAATATATAGTCGATTTTCATAAAACCACGATTTTTCAATCTTCTGAATTTGCTTGAAATTTGATTTTATTTATTTTTTAAGTACTTTTAATTTTTTTAAAAAAGTGTGAAAATAATATTAAAATTATTCATATGTAATCATAGCTGATGGTACACTTTATATATAATTAGCTAAGAAGTATATAATATCTTGAAAGTCTAAAATAAATAAATCCTTAAAAGCTTTAATATAAATTTTAACTGAAACCTTTATGAAATTAATTTAAGCGTATAATTTTTATAACGAAATTTAAGTTCATAAATATTCGAGTCTACATATATTAAAATTTAAGAAACTCTTTAAAAAATTAAAATGAAAAGGTTAATTTAGGGAAATCAATAGATATTAATTTAATTATTTTTTTAGTTAATAAGTATAGATTAATTAATTATATTTACATGGGTTGAAATTATCAACATAAAATAATTAAATTTATCTTATACTTTAATTTCTAATAATTTTTTTAATAGAATAATTTTTATGAATTTTAGTTTATGTACATAAACTATTTATTAATGTGCGTTTAGTATAAAATCAAATAAAACATAATATGTTCTAGAAATTGTTATAAATTCATTACAGAATAAAAATCATAAGTAGATTTTTCCTGAAACGATATTTAAAACTTTATCTTAAATAATTCAAATTATACTGTTTAATAAACTATTCAATACAATATTATTAAAATTAAATACAAGTAATAGCATAATTACAAAAAAATATACAAAGTTATACTTAATTCAATCATTTTAACAATAAAATATATTTTATCGACGTTTGAAATAAGTGGCAAAAGTATAAAGAATTTTTTAAATTCGTTTTATTAAATTTTTTATTAATATCTTCAATATCAGTAGATATTTGTATATAAACATGTATTTATCTTATGAAATTTTTTATAAAATTTTTTTATTAATAAGAATGACATATCCAATTTGTAATTAAATTTTATGTTTTTCAATGTATTTAATTTATATTCTTTTGAAGAATATAAAAAAAGAATATTTTATTATAATATATAATATAGTCTCTATTGAAATTATTATATGTTCATATAAATTTTGTGTACGATATTTGAACAATAATATAAATAAAATACGCAAGTAATATTTTTATGCTATAAAAGTCTTCTATTATTAAAGATTTGAGTAATTTGTAACTGAATTTATAAAAATAATTTTTAACATTTTTTTATTGAAAAACTAATTTTTAAGTTTTATTTAAATTTTTTAATAAAATGAAATTAATTGAACTTTCATAATATATACTTCATAAATTTTCGTCGATTTAAAAGACAATCTTATAAAAATATTTAATAAATTACATTTTTAATTTTACTAAATATTATTCAGTATATATTTTAAATAATAGTTTTTGTAATTTTAATTTTGAATGATGCTTTTACAAAAATGATATTATAATCCAATCAAATATTTTATAATTACTACAATTTCTGTTTTAAATTTAGTATTAGTCTAATCAATTTAATCTTGAAAAATATAATTTAATTCAATCTTAAATTCTATTTTTTTTTCATGAATGTTTGGAATAGTATACTTCTTAATTAATGAATAAAATTAATGAAATAAATGGATTATGTAAAATTGAGATTTACCTATGCTCTATTTAATAATAATAATAAACTATTTTTCATAAAGTTTCAAGTATTATTATATAAAAGTGAGTTTGACTTTTATGATGATTATAAGCATACTTATATAAATGAATAAATTTATGTTTCGTTTCAAAATGAAAAAGAAAAGATATGATAACCGAATCTAAGGAAACTTATTTTCGTCTTCGATAATTCCCAGAGAAGGCTGAGTTTCACGAAAGAGGTTTCGGATCACGACAACGCAGGGATGCTCGTAGCCCGTACAATCGTATAAACAAACTCGCTTCTCGGAGCTCGAAGAAGCGAGAAGTAACGAAAGTTTCTTGCAGGGATCCTCTCGCGACAACACGCAATGCTATCTTCCTACAGCGTCGCCGCGGGGAACATCTCAAGGAGTACACGCACGCAAAATATCGCGGGAGCTTTTAAGGAATGTACGTACACTCCATAGAGGAGGCAAAGACGAAAAGTATCGTCGAAGGATAATAATCAAGGAGATTAGGAGTGACTCAAGCATCGTACGCTGCAGGGTTCATTCGGATAGTATTACCCCCAGGGCTAGTAGGCCATTCTATAGCGTTCGCGAGGAGGTGGGAAACGTCACGACGCACTTAATATCCTTAATATGCTTCAAAATTTATTAGTTGAATATATTCATATGTAAATAAATGTAAATAAATATAAATAAATATAAATTCCAAATTTCCCATATTTATTACAATATTCCCGTTTCCTCTCCCACACCCACACATACCCATAAAAAATTCAAAAGCAAATCGAAAGTATATTTTTTTAGATTAACCATTTACTTTACATTAATAAAACTGTAAAAAAATGTTATGAAACAATTTGTTCGCCTATAACAAATTTTCACAAAAAAAAAATATTCATTAAAAAATATATAATCTGTAAAACTTGCGTTCGCTGCATATGGCATCATATTAGGCATAACCAATGTGTTATATAAATCATTGGTTTATTATGATTGTAAAAATACAATATATTATATTTATTAGATTTAAATAAATAAACATTAATATATAAAATAAGTTCTTGCATCTAATAAATTTCTCATAAATCACTATATATATATAATAATTACATTTTAAATAAATAGAGTATAGAACTAAGAATCAAATAATTAATTAATTGAAAAAAAATATTTATTTATAAAAAAATTTCAAAATAAAAATTTAGAATATACTAACAAATAAAATGGAAAATTGTTTTTGATTTACCGTTATGTATTTATCGAAATATATAATTGTGAATTATTTTTATAAAAAAAAATAATTTTTCAAATCATTTAAGATATAAAACATAATTTAAAAATCTTATGCATTAAAAGAAGTGAAATAAAAAAGTAATTAAAAAAATTTGACAATTCTTTACATCAAAAATAATTTTCTCTTCAAACTTTATTTGCTAAAAAAATTAAAGTATATATAACTGAGAATATTTGTACAATATTTGTTACTTATAGATAAATTACAAAAAACTATTTCATCTATTTCACAAAAGTGAATACAGTAAAACTTTTAGATCTTGTGTTAAGAAATTTTTATAAATTAATTAATGAAACTTTATAATGCAGATTTAAGTAAATTTCTAAAATCAGAAAAACTTTGTTATCTGGATACAAAATAAATAATATAAATGTTGAAATAAATACGCGTATAAATGTAAGTTTGATTTGATTAATTAAATTTTTAGAGTTCATAAATTTATTCGAATAAATTATATAATATATTATTAAGTAGAATAAAGGAGCATCATAGATACAAAAATTTGAAAGGATCGTTATGCACATATACTGACTAATAAATGTGCATGGTCACATGGGAGAAGAGAAATCGGCGGTTAAATGCAATTAGAACGGCCAAAGCTTACGAAACGAAGGATGAACCGTTTGGCCTGAAAATACCACCGACACAAGTTTTTTTTCTATGTCCACACAAATCCGCTACCGAGAGGCCAACCCCGTTCCCTTCTGACTATCATTTCTACAGATGAAGCGACGAAACTCTTTATGTATGGAAGATTCGTATTATATAACTTCAGGTTTGCCATGAGAATAAGATGACAATAAAGGAATCGTCTGATTTTCAATCAAAGAAAAATAAAATAATAAAAATAAAAAGATTTGAATAATTTTTAATATATTTTGATATTTTATTCTTATTTTTTAACTTAATAAATTATACTCAAATAATTTAATGAAAAATTATATTTTTTGCGTCGATCTAAATTAGTTTCCAATTTTATATTATAAAAATATTTTTGGAACCTTATTTATCAGTTATTTACATCTTATTTGAATCTTAGTTATTACAATATACAATTTATAAAGACATTCGTATAAAATTTATATTTTATTTTTTTATAAAATATATTTTATTCAACTCAATATAGTAACAATTTTTATTCAAGGTTAGATTTTTAAATATATTATATTATTTGTCTTATTATTTTATTAAAGGCTTACCTTAAAAATTTTTTAAAATTTTATCTGCTCTTTTAAAAAATACCATATGCATTAAATTATCTTGCAAGTATTGATCAATTCATCCAATGTAAAGTTAATACGCATTCGGCTGGAATATAAATATCACTGAGCAGTAATATTAATTTTAACATTAACATTTATATAAATAAATAGAATAATTATTTTCAAAATATTATCATTTTTTTCTAGCAATAATAACCGTTGTATGAGTAATTTTATGTAATAGCGAATTTTAATGAAAATCTACATCGTAAATATTAAGCTTTACATCAATGTTCGGTTATGTATACAATTTAAAAAATCAGATAAGAGAATAAATAAAAAACTTTTTAATTTTTATTACCTGACTTTAATTTATTCGGTATAATATACTCTTAGAATTATACTATTTTTATAAATTACTACTGGAAATAGATAACTATTCAAAGTTCAAAAGAAATTTAATCATTTCACTCTTATAGTAAAACATGAAAAAAAATATTAAAATCTAGAAGATTAAACCATCGACAGTTCTTATCACTAATATCTAATTTTATATTTATGTATCTATTACCGATGATGATAAAAATATTTTCCTTTAGTTTTTACTAAATTTATTATTTTGATATATTTACAAAGCTATTAAAATATTATATTTTATAAAATTGATTTTTATTAATTTTTCATAATTTCTGAAACATAATTCATTTTTGGTATCAATTATTTAAAATCTCATTAAATAAAAATTATTTTATAAATAATATAAAATAATTCTTAAACAATATATATATATATATATATATATTACATTTTTAATATTGAATAGAAAAACATTCATTATTAATTTTGGAATGTTTTGTAGAAAACTATTTACTTAAACAAATTTTAATAAGTGATATTGATGTTTGAATAAATTGCGTATTAAAAGATATTTGCTTAAACATCTTATTATCAATCTTCAAATTAATTGAAGTTTCATGATTGATTTATTTCATATTGGTGAAAATTGTAAGATAAAAATAGGTATTATTGCAAATATAATTTTGGCCCAGGTTCTTTTACAGAAGTGATGCATAATAACTAAAGTATTTCATTTTTTCATTTTTTATGAATCAATGCACCAGAAGTATACTTTCCTACCTGGTGCTCATGAAAAATAAATATCGCTGGATTCTTTCAGTACTCAAAAACTTTTCACTTCTACCTTCATTTCTGCTGACGCTTATCATGCAGTTTTTGCTTCGACTACTAAACTGCTAATCGAACATCTTTTCTGCATAATCTGAGAGCGTAATTCGTACAAATTTAATACTACTTTTGCATTTTCATTTTTATCTATTTCATTAAAGTGAATTAATTGATATTTATATTGTGGGCATAATCTTTGTTGATTATACAAATAGAATTTTAAAAGAGAATCCTGTAAATTGCATTCAGTAAATATGTAATTATATTTTTAAGTAAATATAAAAAGCGTAAAATTAATTCGCAGTAACATTAAATAATAATATTTATTTATATCGAATACAATCTACTTGAATTTTTGAATTTTACCTTAACTTTTTCAATATAGTGGATTTATAAATAAAATTTCGATCTATATATTAATTGTTGCTTAAAAAATATTATTAGTATTTATGAAAGTGAATAACTTGTTTAATTTAGATGGAGTGTTTTATAGCTTTAAATCTATTTCTTATTTTAGTATAAAATATCTAAAATAGGGAATAATTAATTACCAAAATCTAGTATAATTTGTGTGACTAATATAATTGGAGTAATAAAATTATTTTCATAGCTATCTTGCAAATACTTTAATCGGTTTTAATAGATTTTACAGATAAAATTATAATAAATTTATAATTATTTGTATTCGGTATTTTTATACAATATACATGCATAATATAATATTGATAAGCAATGTAACGAAAAAGAATAATACATTGGATATGAATAAAGAAAACAGTGTAAAAGTAAATATTACTCATAAAGTTGTGATCCTACTATTTTAATTAGAATGGAATCGGAGCTTATGTCAATATTTATATTCGAACATGTTCTACTTTGACACCCTATGAATCCATAGGCTTCTGTAAACTAAACTTAAGGGATAAATAGTATATTTTATGCGAAAAATAAATACTAATTAATGAAGAAATAAAACAGAATCTTATGCATTTAATTTTATACAATCAATTTATAATTATAGCTTAATTTATTTAGGCCAACTGATTTTGATGAATTTGAGTTATTATACTTTTTACAATACTTGGTTAAATTTTACTCACAAAATATTTTTTGTTCTATTAAATCAATTTTTATATAATACATTTATTAATAGTGTTAATGTTAGGACAAAAAATAATATTAATAGCATTAAGACAATAAAAATATCAAGCAACAACAAGATATAATACAAAAGTAATTAAAATCTTCCAGAAAAGAATCGATCTTCGAAGAAATATCGAGTTACTCCCAGTAAAATTTATAAACGCACGATGCAGGGACGCCCGTAATTCGTGTAGAATCGTATGAGTAATCTCGCAATTTTGAACTCGAAAAAGCGAGTTTGAAATCAAAGATCGCTTGAGGAGTTCTTCTGACGACGACGCCTCATACTAGCACCAGATGGGCCGTTGTGGAGAGAATTTCTCTCAAACGGGCGGAAAACATCACCAATGGATCGCATGGACGACTCGTATCCACGTAAAAAAGAGAACTTGCTAACTCAGACAAACATCATAAAATATGACAACAGTGGTCATAAACAAATGGAATAGGTGAGGCCGCGGGTTCATTAGATCCATGTAGCAGCCGGACGGCCCTCTTGTCAGCAGATATCAAGGGGAAATGGCCGATACTAGTTAAGGCATATAGCTGTAAGATAACAGAAGTCGCAGATGCGAAAATGCGTCGGGGTGTCTAGTAGCGGACTCGCGTGCCGAGGATGGGAGATCGCGAGCACATGGAACCGGAGAAATGTCGAGAAGGTTCGGGACTAACACGATAATCAATAAATATCTTGTGGAAGTTTGATATTTTTCAAAAAGGAACGCGAAACGAAAAAATATATATAAAGAAGAGTTATAAAAAGATAATATGAAGACATTTATATTAATACAAAGGACAATAAATTTTATTTTAAAACGATAGCGATAAGTGTTTTAGTTTGAGCCCTAACTTATAATATGTAAATTTCAATTTTTTTATGAGAAAAATTTATCCGTTCATTCTTAGCTTCTTAATAATATTATTTTATTATCCACAAGCACACATTGGTAGGAATATATATATATATATATAGAGAGAGAGAGAGAGAATGTCATATTAATATAAATAAAGCTTATATTTTTAAAGTTGACAATATATTATTTCTCTTATAATTTACAGTGATAGTCGATATTCATATGTGTTAATTAAATTGAAAATACTTAAACAACTTTATAATTTTATAAAAGTTTTTATTTTTATAACTTCAAATGAAATAGAAAAAAAAGATTAATGATAAAAATTTTAAATTCTATAGACAAAACACTTCATCAATCGACTTGTATACCTAAGTTCAAATTATGTAAGAGAAAAGCTGTATATAGATTTTACTGATTTTTAAATATAAAAATTAATATTCTAAAGGATAAATTTTCATCTATTAATAATAGCCTATGAGAATTATTAGAACAAGTACGTTTTAATGAAGTTTTAAAATAAAAATAAAGTGTAAATCATCGTTCGAAGAAAATATTACGGCTTTAATCTTTTAATATCATACTAATAAAGTTTTAGAATAGAATTTATTAACAGCTAATTACTACATTATTAAATTTTTTAAAACTGTGTGTCATAATAATCTAATCAACATAAAATTTAAATTTCTTTTTAGTTTGGCAAACCAGAACAAATTATTAGAGAATTACGGTTTTAATTTTTTAAAAGAAAATATGTATATAAATTAAACTAAGCAGTATCTGACTAATATCCTTTTCTTATATATTTAAATTTTCTATTAAAATTTTAATATATATATATATATATATATATATGTGTCACCAATATTTGTACAGTAATCACATTAATATATTAAATATTAACATGTAAATTAAAAATTAATAATTCAAATCATATATTGACTTATAATAAAATTTATATTCAATTAAATTTTTTTTTTAAATTGAAAATATCCACACTAAAACACATATTATCATTTATATTTTGCGTAAATTTGATAAGTTTTATTTTAAATACAAAAATTATTTAATATTTTTATATATTATAAAATAAATTCATACTTATTAAATGAACTTCTTCTTGATTTCATAAAATATGTATATTTACATATCTGCATCTTTTTTATGCATATTTATTTCTGAAAGTCGACATTGTCATAAATATAAAATATTTTTTTAAATTAAATTATTAAACTATCCGAAAGTAATCGCTTGAAATCTTATATAGACATTTAATAAATTTTACCTAATATTTTATTTCATATTTTCATAAAATTTTTTATGAATTAGAATTAGAAGATTGTTTTTAATTTTCTTATTCTCAGGTGAAGCTCCGTTTCAAATATTAAATATTTATTTGTGAAGATTTTATAACTTATGAATAATTTAAAAAATATATTTTATATTTAACATTTTTCTCTACTTTAGTATACCATTTCAACGCGTAGTTTTTTAATTGCAAACAGTTATAAATTAGAATTTAACTTTTACTTTTTTATAAAATAAAATTCTGAAAGTATAATAGTATGGAAAGTTTTCAAGTAATATTTTATTTAATATATTAAATAGATCTTCATAAATAAGAAAATTATTTGTAAATTATAAGAACTTCAAGAAAACTGTATTGAGCAAATAATTCAGTAGTTTATCTTAATACAGACTTTAACAATAATTATCTTAATTAAAAATAAAATCACAATATTTTTTTTTGAAAAATTATTACATAAAAATACTTAAGTTTGTGCTGCAAATTTATTATTTTAAATTCTATATTATTAGTAATTTAACTTTTACTTTATTTAAAAATGCTGGTAAAATTAACATAACATAGGTCCTATACAATATTTACAAATCCATTGAAATTAATTAATAATTGAAGACGCTATTATATTTTCTGCGAAATTTAATTGAAACAGCATACATGAAATATCTTATTTCGAAAATTGGTATTCAATTTGTACCAACGATAAATTAGTACTGGTATTCGTATCATTTTTAGTATTAAACTTTGACAGTGCAATTTATCGATTCATAGTTTAATCGTTTTTAAGAATTTCATTCAATATTGTAAATTACATATTTTAAGATATATTTAATTTAAAATTCTTATTTTGACTTGTTTAATCTAAAATGAGTAAATTCCGAAAACAAACTTATCGCGTAAAATAAACTTTTCATATTACAAATATTATTTAGTAAAACGGTTTTCCTCGGAATATATAATTTGCAGTTTTAATAAAATAAAGTTAGGATAAACATATCAATTATGTTATTAATGATGTTTAAATTTATTGAAATAATCATCTCGCATATAGTTTAGTGTTTGACAAAATTCATGTGTGCAATACATTATATATATAATAACACTAATGGTAAGTTGAATTTTACATTATTTTTTGACTTATGCATTTGAATGTAAACATAATTTTCAATGTTTAGCTTTATCTTTAACATTAGTAAATACCAAAATTTTCCCACATATATGATTTCAAATAATTATATAAAACAGAATTATTTTAGAATCATACAATTACTCGAATAAAAGAAAATTTACGTACAATGTAAAAACAGGTGATGCATAAATCATAGATATTATGGTCAGATCGATTATTGGAGCTTCACCAATAATATAGGCGCAGTGATCGAGCTTTCATACATTTTTGAACGATGGATCGATGCTTTGATGCCGTTTAAATTACAAGTCGGAGGAACAACTTAACGCGAGCTTGAGGGAAAACGAACGGAAAAGCGTACGAAGACGCCACGCGATTACACATGTCGCGCGAGCGCTATGCGATCAACAAACCGTTACGATGGACAGCTTAGTCTTCGTCTCCTTTGGTGTCGCGGAGTACGCGTTGATCGATTGTCTCGACTGTCAAATGCGCAGGGGGTCATCGTGGCTGTGGCTCGGTTTGTGTCGCTCCGCGCAAAGGCTCAGCCCGAAACAGAGCATCAGCAGCACCACAGCTCCGACCAACAAGTAACTCGACCATGATACCGAGCATCTACCTGTTAATCAAGGAATGATAGCGTTATTAGATTCGACTAACAAATTTTACCTAAATGTCGTATGCGTTATTTTTGCTTGCTACGACATGCCTAGACTTACAAATATTCTATAAAAATAGTTCATTTAATAATAAATTATATATAATCACTTGTCTGTTCTTTAACGAGCTTAAGAAATTTATCATATTTTGGTTAAATATGATTATGGATATAAAATTATTTCAAATTCATAGTTTTAGAAAGGGACAGGCTCTAGATAGCCTATAGATATTATTCCATGAATCAAGAAAAATATATTTCGTCAAGTAATTGAAATGTATAGGAAAAAGTAAAAAATTCAAACTTCTCATAGCAGGACGTTGGTTTGGACATTAGAGAGTAATAGTGTATCTTCTGTAGTAACAAAAGTACTTACGATTAAAAACGGATCTAATTCAATTAAAATTAAACCTTGGTTTTAATAAGAATAAGATACATGGCTATTTATCTTTATAAGTAAGATGTAGATCAGTTGAATGTAAGGAAATAACTGTTACATTTTACAGGCTATATTTCAATAATGATACCCTTTATTTTTAAATCTTCGTGGGCATGTTCGGTGTCCAACTATTTAGTAGTTTGATTAAAAGTTACCGATTTACTAGTTGAAAAGTTCCGATTTTATATTATACCATCAATTAATTTAGTTTATCTTTCTATTCTATATTCTATTTAATTATGATAATTAAATCAAGGTTATTATATCATTATGTCATTATGTTTTGTTGTTCATATTGTTTACCATTTTTTTCTTACAGTTTTACCGATTTACGATGAGTTATTATAATAGTTACATGAAAAATAATTGATTGTAACCAGTTTGAAATTATTAAAAAAAAATCGTTATTCTTAGTAATTTTACTTTTACTGATAGTGTATACTCTTTATTTAAAAATTTTTATAGAATACATTTTAATATTTCTCTATCATAACTAGCATATTTAATAAAACATAAACTATAATTATTAATATTATAATTACAATTAAATATAAAATTTTAGATAAATATATATTTATTTTTGTTTTTAACTATTATTATGAATTGTAAACATTATTGAGTTCATAAATGAAATTATTATCGCATGATGAGTTATATGAGTAATTAAAATTGTATAGGATTAAACATTAGATAATTTTTATTAATATAAAAAATATCTATGCTAAAAAAAAATTTTGAAAATCTATTTAAAAGAATAACCTCTGGTAACATTAATAGAATTATTTTACTTTAATTCATAACTTACCAAGATTATAGACGTTTGCACTCTTTCCACACGACTCGCGTACTTCTCGATTATCCCAGCCAATGGGATACATTACCAAACCTCCACAAATTATCATTGCTGAAAACAAAAGGAACAGCACGTTATTTTAGCAAAAATTATTCTAAGTTGATATATAAACACCGATTTGTCAATAATCTTACATATAGTAAATAATATATCGAATAAGTTTCAAATTTGACTATTTTACGAAAAATAAATTTTGTATGCTGATAAAAACAGTTTAAAAAATTAATTCTCGTATATTTAGGAAATTAAAAAGAAAACTGTAAAATAGTATTTCTTAATACATGTATATAAATATTTACGAGATAAAATTTGTAACTGTATAATCTTGAATATATATGATCTATAAATACAATTAAATACTTCAATTATTTTAAAATTCTGGTAACAAATTATTGAAATATTTAATTCGGTAATATGTACTATAAATAAAATATAAAAAAAAAATTATTTTGTCTATTTTTATTTTATGTCTTTTATATTTATAATTTCTATCATAAACATGATCATTTTTATTCGATTATTATGCACGTTTCATGTTTATTGTAAATTAAAATTTAATAATTTTATAAAATTTTAATTTGAAATTACATGTAAATATTTTGAAAATAAATATAAAATATTTTCATATCGTTTGTGACGTAGTAGTAATCACCAAATATGCTCCTGATTTAAATGATGTTATATTTTCCAATTTGAAATATATTTCATTATTTTTTAAATACAATAGTAATAATTATTCTAAATATAATAATGGTATTATTCTAATATAATAATGGTAAATAAGTAATTTGATTTAGCGCACAAATCTCTATTAATTTTAGCATATCAAATTGACAAATAGAACATTAATATTTTCGCTGATCAAATATGACAATAAATTTACGAAATAGATAGAAAAATTTAATATTATCAAAATGAAACATAAAAATAATTAGTTGTCATTTAAGAAATAAATTATTGAGAATCGATTGCGTTAATTAAAGCTGCTAAAGTATGCCAAGATCTCTAAAATGCATAACGACTGTTCTATGAGAATAGATGAATTATTTTAATAAAGCGTGAAACCTGTACGCATCTAAATATACGTAATTTCTGTGATTATTACAGTGCAAAAAATGAATAAAAAAGAAAGAAACATCGCATGATATCGAAGCCAAAATACACTTAATTGTCAACAGAAATAATGCAATTTATAAAATACGAGCTTCAACAAATATTAAGAGAACATATTAAAAAGGGAAGTCCCATTCTGTCATTTATACTTTTTAAATTAAAAGGAAACAAGTATTATGCTAAAAGGGAAGAAAGAAAAAAAACAGAATTACTATATATGAACGAGAGAGATATAGATTATCTATCTCTACAGATAGAAAATGAGAAAGAAATGTAGAATCAAGAAAAAAATCTTTGCCTGTTACGATAAAATTTTCTGAAATAAAGCTGTTGCGTATAAGCTATTTATTTTAATGTTCTTCAGGAATCGTAGTTAAAAAAAATAGTTATATTATATATTTACGTCATCTTTTCGTATATAGTTTTTCACGTTTAAAAATTCTTAAAGGTTAAAGTAACTCATTTCAATTATTAACTATATTTAAAACATGTATATTAATAATTCATTTTTTTAAATTATGACTATAAATTAATAAATATTAAATTTATATTGTTTAATGAAATTTGAAGCTCAAAAATAGGATTTTTAAGAATTACAGTAGAATCTACATATCTATATAAATATATATTCTAATAAAAAATATCATTATCAAATTACATACTGTGAAATAAAAATAATAGTTGTTATTCTAAGTAATTTTACTTTTATTATCGATGAATATTATGTTTTTAATAATTAACCAATTTTATACAATATATTTTTAATACTTCTATATCATAAGTATTATATAAAATATAAACTATAATTACTAACAATATAATTAAAATTATAGATTTATTTCTTTTTAACTATTATTATAATTCTACATATATTACACATTATAAATTATTATAAAAACTTAAGACATAAATTAATGCAAAGATATAATAAAAATTGAAGTGAAAAGTATATATTATCTCAATGAAAAATAAAATATAATCTTACAAATTTATGACCTCATAATTTATTAAGCTAACAGGTATGTATCATGAACAGTAGAATATATAAAATAATATTATTATGTTTAGTAATACAATTTCGTTTAACATAAGTTTCAAAAAATAAATATAAGAAAAACAGTTTTTAATAAAGTAAAGATACAATCATTATAGTTATTAAATTTATTAATATTGAAAATTGATATTAAACTGGATAATAATTCACATATATTTTAATATTTATTTATGTTAAAGAAATTAAAGCTAAATTTAAAAAATATTTAATGTAATTTATATAATTAATGTAAAATTTTTCTAAAAGGTAACATATATTTTAAAGAGGTTATTCAGTTACATAAAGTATGAGATACGGAGAAAGCTTTGAAAAATTATAAATGAAAGATAAAGATGTTTGGTATATAAATGAGTGAATGTAGGAAAGTGTATTGCATATAAGGTTTTCTTAGAAAGAGAACAAAAGGATATATGCAAGAAAAAAAATCATTCGCATACCAACAATCTGAATTATCACTCGAGTGAATCTTTGATGCAATAGAATGACGATAGAAACAGAATCTGTAGTATCAGCTCGTAGTTGGAAAAAAAGTAAAAAGGAAAAGTCAAATCTTCGAGTTAGATTATACGACAGGAAAAAAGGCCATCAGAAAAAATAAAAAGTTGCAAAAGGACTGTACTCACCGGCGAGAAGCTGAAGGGAGCCAAGGGCCTTCGTGTACTTTGGTGTCTTGAGTACGTGAGGCAGGAAAGATGAAGCGGCAGCGAGGAGCGTGAGTGTTCCAATCACGGCAATAGTGAGACCGAAGCTGATAGTCACTGTGCTCGCCTGCCACCAGGGACTCGGTATATCCCAGAAGCTGCAATTCCGATTATCGGTATTTTATAAACGTGACTCTCGCTCCATGTTACTTCCAATATCCCTTTACTTCTCACTCTCTCTGTCCCTTTCTCTCTCTCTCTCTCTCTCTCTCTCTCTCTCTCTCCATTTCTCTCCCTCTCTTTGCGTCGTCTTTTAACACGGACGTAAGAGTACGAATGACTTGGATTTCTCTTTGCACTTGGCCAGTATTCCTGTATCTATCTTTCTAATTTTCCGATGCTCGCACAAGCGGAGAGAGGATTCAAGAAAAATCGCTAGCACATGCTTGTGCGCGTGCAAAGCTCTGATATCTTTGACGTCTGACAAAAGCTCGCAGACGATAAGTCGATTCCAATTACTATGAAAGGCAGGTAGAAGGAACGCAGAACGTACTCCTTTCTCACCTTCTATTATACATGTCTGACTTCACGAATAGGTGGAACCAACTCGATTTGTAGATCACATGTTTGTTATTCTTGACATAGAAGCACGATGAACGCTCAATTGCTTCCTTATAGAGGACGTTTCACCGAGATGAAAGTTCAGTCCTTAATTTACTATTTTAGAATCTTATTTTTTTCAGTTAACCTACTCAATATTTTTTGCATCTCTGAAATCAATTCGATTTGCTTGTGTTATTTAATAAATACTATGATTATAAATATCTTATTGATTTATCTATTTATTTTTAAGTAATCATATTATGGACGCTTCTATTTCTTAAACTAATATTAACATTATTAAATATGAATGCTACTAATAAAGATCATCGATTTATCCATATATTCATATATTTTTATAATTCCAATTATTTTCAAATATTTGAATTTAAAATAAAATTTCATCATTTTAATTTGTAAACAAACTTTTCATCTAGAGTTTAAAATATATAATAAATATATTATTCTATTAGAATGTTAGGCTATTTTAATATTACAACAGGAATTTTGATTTTAACTTAAAACTGTAAATCTGAAATCATATAAATATTTAATTAGTTTTAAATTATTTAAGCAATTACTAAATCGGTTATAAACCTAATATAATATCATATTATATGTATTTTAAAATATGTATTTATTATTTTGAAACTACACACTAAATTACCAAAAATTTAGAATTGAAGTTAAATATTTATGAAAAAAAAATTTTCAGTTTTTATTGTGCATTTTTTACACTGAATAATATAGATTAATAAGTAGTAAAACATTGTTTAAGTAAAGCACTGATATAATATATTATATAAAACAAACCGAAAAATAAAAACTGCGTAAAATTGAACATTTTCAATTAGGATACCGTCTATTTTCGTAGCTACACGGCGCACGAATACATTTTTTTCGATCTGAAATTGAATATTTGCTCACGGCATTTTTATTGCCCACGGTTTAATTTTTTGTCTACATTACATCATTCCATGGAAAATTTATAATTAATATTTATATTTCTTTTAAATAATATAATTATTCAAAATTTCAGGTATTAACTTCAAAATTAAATTTTAATTTTAAAAATATAATTGAAAATATAAATAAATAAGCGTTTGCATGATTAAATATTATAATTTTAAAATGGAGTCACTTTTAATATTAGTTTTATACTTTATAGTCGAACTGCTTCTAATTTAAGCAGTTTGTACATTCAAAACATCATCTTATTTAATCAATTTTATAATATAATTAAATATTCCTTGTAATTGAAATGTAATTTTTTAAAATCATACTACATAAATAATTTTATTGAAATTTGAAACAAGATTTTATTCAATAACTTTGATAAAATTGATTCAAGTATTTTTGTAAGTGAAGCATTAACACAGATATTTTTTATCATTCATTTTGTTTAAATTATATGTTTTTTTTTAATTATAAAAATAGTTTATTATTAAATGAAGATGAATTATATTTTTATAAACTATTACATTTATTTAAAATACAAATAATATTTAAAAATTCTGATCATTAAATAATTATTCAAGGTGATTAACAACAATTTATTTTTTAAATAATCCATTAAAAAATTAATTATCTATATTATTAGGAATTATAAAATAAATACATTATAAAATAATTATAAATGTGTGTGTGCATGTGTGTGTTGACAGAGAAGAAAAAAGTAATTTAGTGACAGATGGAGGATAACTAGAATAAAAAATCTAGATTGAATAAAAATAGTGAGTAGGTGCGTAAGTCATTTCTAGTATATCATTGAAAGGACATACAAAAGATCCATTGATACCCAACCACGTGTTGCATATTGCACGATTTTTTTATATTTAATTCGGACTCAATTTCTTCTCTTTCAGACATGAGTGTTTTTGTGCTAAAGTGCCATTGAAAAAACTAACATTCTGCAGAACTTTAAAATAACATTTTAAGTGTGATCCAATTTAAAATCTATACTTATATTGAAGTAATGAAATAATTTATATTTTAGTAGTTTTAATAATTTTTTATTTTTAATAACTCAAATTTAATTTCACTGCATCTTAAAAAATATTAGAAAGTAATATTTAAATAATTATATATATATATATATATATATATAAAGTTGTATAATATAAAATTAAAAATTAGTTTTTTAAAAAATAAATCTTGTATAGAGTTATACAAATACAATTAGCTGTATTTGTATCAAAATAAAAAGCATTTTCTATTCATCTATAAATAATTTTAAAAGTTGTAGTAAGTATACTTTCTTATCCTTATAACACATATTCTGAAATTTTAATAGAATGGCTTTAACTAAATACAGAAAAAACATTTATACAGATATTATTTTTATTTCAAATACAAGCACTTGTTTTAAAGCTAAACAGTTGATAATTGAAATTTAGAAATGAAGGTTAGATCATTGATTCTTTCATTTCAATGTAGAGGTTTTCTTTCAATATATATATATATATCTGCATATATTGTATAGATATGTATGCATGTGACTTTGCGAATCAAATATATAGTTGTATGATATATTTAAAAAAAAATCAAAATTTTAGATATTTCTCTGATTTGATCTAAAAATTATGTTTTTTCATAAAGCTTTACTCTAAATCCCTATAAAAATGAATCAAGCCTTAAGAAATTATAGTTTATTAAATTTTATAAAATATCGATAAATAAGTAATAAATAAAGGTTAAAATTTTAATATTCCATAAAAAAATCTTAATTTTTTTATTTTTATTTAAAATAAGAATTTGTAATTTTTTTAATTAAGTATATCATATTGATTCGATTTTGAATGTGAAACATTAAAGGATTAAATAAATATATAAATATCAGTTCACCAATATGATACAAATATTATCTTTTTTATTTTAGGAGTACAATTATTACTTTAAAAATTTATTTCTTAAAAATAAGTTTATAAAATTCTTTCTAAGAAGTTTCGCAAAAGAAAAATACAACTTTTCAACTTATATGAATATGACGTGAAAGTACATAAATCGATTTTGTATTTTAATATTTTTCAAATAAAAAGAATTTATCTTTAACTATTTAAAAATACTGTATTTATAATACAAAAAATTTTTTATTTTCATATAAAAAAGCAATTTTTTAACATTTTACCTTTAAAATCTATTAATACAATATATTTTTTAAGAATATATCTTATAATTAAGAATATAAAGATTTATTTTGATCATAAAATTATTTACAAAAATAAATATATTCTATAAAATATATAAATCTATTCATTCTAGTCAGTGAGTTGTAGAATATGCATTTTATTCATTTTTTAATTAAAATATATTGATTAAGTGATATTGCAATTTAAAGTTACTATAATGAAATTATTAGATTCATGATAAGAATATAATATCAGCGTCTAAAGCTGTTCGAAAAAACTCCTTGGTAAAAACATATTTTGGTTGGCGTCATTATTTTTTAACAGATGCATACGACTTATCAAGAGTTCAGCTTTTCAGCTCACCAATTTACACAGCAAAACTGCTTAACCTTTTTATTTTATGAAAATTTAAGTATTTTTATTTTTTTTCTAAAATAGTGACCTGTCCTTATCATTCATATGCCGAGTGGAGTCTATCAAAAGCATTAATCCTGTTACCTCGATTCAATGCAACTAAATAAACGTATTAGGTAGATTGATTTCAACCAATCAAACAAATGAAATATATGAGTTATAGTTCAAGAAAAGTTATTCTCATACCTTTATGATAATAAAACAACTCCAGTCCGATTAATGTTAATACGAAATTCATAGTAATATTTAAGGTACACTATACGATTTTAATCGTCATTATCCCTCATCTAATATTAAAATATTTAAAATACATATGAAACAGATTACTGAAATTCAAATTATAATATATATTATATAATTTTAGAAATGTTTATACTGTTCTATATATTAATAAATTTATCTTATTAAACTAATACTTACGCAAAGGAATACCCAATTTCATTTATCTGATTAAACATGAGTAAACTTTCATCTTATTCACGATTGAATTCTAAAAATAGCTTATTGGTTCTTTATTTAGTTTTTCTTAGTGAATTTAAACTCAATTTTTCATTATTTAAAATTTTAGCTATTTTCAATTACATTTTTAAATATATTTCTGTATTAATAAGCTTTCTTATTTAAACGATTTTTATTTATAATTTTGAAGCAAAGATTTTAGTAAATCAAGAAATTAAATAATATATTTGTGACAAAATTTTTTAATAATGTTAGAAACGTTCATAATAATTATTTTAAAAATAATTTAATTAGCGAATAAAGAAATTAAAAGTATCAGAAAATTTCGCTATGTAATATGATTTGCATGGTAACACATTTAAAAACAGTTTGAATATTTATACCTTAAGAATGTAAAAAATCTAACTTTCATAATCTTCTATGATTCGAACATACAATTTTAACAACATCTTGTAGTATCTGCTATTATATATATATACAACAGTCATTTTTTTAAAACGAAATAAAAAAAAAAAAATATGAGTATAGAAGAAAAGAAAGGGATGAAGAGATATCGAAAATGCAAGAAATATATAGAGAAGTATAAAGAGACTTAGAGAATATCTTTGCGAAAATGGTTATAAATAGTGCACAAACACCAGCGATAAACGATTTATCGCTTGGAATGTGCAATGATAGAAAAATCAGTCACTATATTTATAGTCTTAGAAATTTTGTAACTGGATAGAAACGTATATCTCAAATCCAAGTGTTAAAATAATAATTAAATATTCTTTCAATATAGTAATTGTTTAAATAGCTTTTTTAAGCCAGTATCAGGTATTAAAAAAATAAATATACATATTAATATATATAACTGTCTAATTAATAGATTTAGTATAAATGCGTATAAATATAATTTACAAATTTTAACTTACATGTTGACTTCGGTATGATTCAATGTGGTGGAAGTTTTTAAATTTACACATCGAATTTCATTAAATAATTTTTATATGTACCTCCTCCTCTTTTATAGTATTATAATGTTTAATATGTTGTAAAATAAGATTTGTTGATTAATGGTTATTCGATATTTTTCTTATAAAAGGTCAATAATCCAATGAAATATTTTAATATTATTTTTATGTCGTGATATTTTTTCAATATTTACAAAAGAAATTGTTTTTAAGTGAATTCAAGATTAAAATTAATGCAATTATAATAATAGATATAATGTTAATAATATTTACTATCTTCGATCACAAGTATTAATATAAAATTTTTTAAATTGATTGAAATTTTCTCTCGGCAAAAAGTATCAGTACTTTAATTTGGTGGAGAAAAAATGTCTTTTATAACGTGTAATAAAATTTAAGAATTTTTTTGATATAATTCTAAAGTTTTGCGAAAAAATTTTTTCTTTTAAATTTTAATTGTTTCTTGAACTTTTTAGGCAAATGTAAGTTTAATGAATTATTATGTCTAAAAAATTAATTTGTTTATTAAGTCAAAAATAATGATTCATTGATCTTATATATATATATATATGGCTGATATATTTTTCACATAGAAAAATTCGTTTTATATAGAATATTAAAAAGAATGAATCATCAAATATGTTGAATATACAACGCAAAGAGTGAGAGAGAGATAGAGATACAGACAAACAAACAAACACAAAATGAATTTGAGGAGAGAAGGACGTAGAAAAAATGATCGAGCGCTTTGATCGGAAGATAATTGTACTTACCTTGAGTATCTGGCGCATTCGTAAACTATTTCTGGTGCATTATGTGGTGTCCTAATTCTGGGATAATTGCAGCGGCGAAAAGAACTAAAGTAAGCATCTGCTTTTCCGAGAAGTTTTCCCTGTAATACATAAAGAGAAAAAATTTACAAAATATAATTATTGTATTCTAGATTCAAAGTTTAAAATAAAACTTCCGGGTGCAGTATAAACGGATTTGAGAAAGGATATGCGAATGATAATGTAATAATGGTTACATTTCACTATGGCAGCTATAAATTGGTCGATAACTTTATAAGGATCTGAAAATATAATAAGCAATTTATAAGATTTTTCTGAAAAAATTTTTTATTTTATTGCATGAAATTATTTTGTAAAGATAAATGGATCATTTTTTAACAAAATTAATTTAATTTGTTCAAAAAAGATATATCTACATTCAGAAGCACATTTTAAAATATATTGAAACTTGTATACTGTAAACACTTTTATGACGGTTTATGACAGTAGAAAAGTAAGAAATTAGTTACTTCTAACTCGTTTATATTTACTACATTTCTGAAATAAATATTACGTAATATTATACTACTTTGGAATTATTTTTGAAAAATGTATTATTGAAAATTTTAGGCTATTTCTTTTAGGCTATCTTTTTTAGGCTATTTCACTTAGAGTGAAAAAACTCATGAATATGAATACATATATGTGTTTTACTATTTCAAATTTCCTTTATAAAATACTAATTTCAATTTATATTTTAGAATTATAATGTCATTAAAATTAACAAAAATTACAGAAATTTTACTTTGCCCGTTTCCTTTGTTCTGTTTAATTAATTTTACATTGATATTCGAAAAACCAAAAAATTTAATTCATATCTGAATTAAAATTAATTATCTATAGTTCGTAAAAATCAAGATTTATTTAAAAAATTTTTAGATTATACTATATTATTATTTTTATTTTATATTATTTTTTGAATAACTTGTATTGATTATATAATTATTTAAAAATTTTTCAATTGTTAAATATATTATTCTATACAATATTTTACAATATATAATTCTAGAAATATAATATATTTTATTAATTCAAAATAAAGTGTATGTAAGAGATGAAATCGAAATCCCTGCATTACAAAATATGAATTGAATATGTTAATGATGAAAAAAAGACATTAACAATTGTAATAAGTATTTTTTCTGTGTGTAGAAAGTTTTACAATATTAAGATTCAAAATAATACTTATATTTCAGTTTTCAAAGCTGCAATATTTATTAATCTACTAGAAATTTTTATTTAAGAATAACTGGAACTTATAAACTATTTACTTCAAATAATGATTAGATTAAAAATATTCGAAAAAAAAATAAATAAAAAATTTCATACTTTTATATTAAAAAGTATTATTTCATCAATTGTATTCATTTTATAAATATTATATGTAAAAATTTCTATTAAAATACAATTAAATTTCATGAAAAGCTTTTTAAATATATCAAATTTTGAAAATAACTTTTTTGATTAATGAAATTATGAAAATGCCATCGCTCATAAAAACTATCTTAATATATTACAATATACCATGTAAAGTGGTTTCGAGAAAAAATATATTATTCGATCACTGATTAAAATGTAAAAGTAAATTTTCAGTAGGATAATGTAATAAATAAATTAATATATAGATATTGATTTATTTCTTATTAAACTTACATTTATTTAAAAATTTTTGGTTTAAAAAGTCCTATTCAATATATAATTAAATATTTTTTTAAATTATTAAAATTTTATGTAGTTTAAATAGTATAAAAATGCTTATAAAGAATAGTAATTAAAAAAATTAAATTAAGACAAAACTCTTATCAGTTTTTTTAAAAAATTATGAATGCAAGAATACAAACAAATATCAAAAAACTTTCTAGTAAGAATTTTATGAGAATCAATTTATGAGAATTAAGAATAAAGATACAGAATGATTTATAAAATTAAATAGAAGCAAATAATAATTAATATCATATACAAATGAAGATTTGAATCTTTAAATATGCGTTTTAAAAATCATTCAAATTATCAAAACACTTAAAGGATTGTTACAGGATTCATCTAAATGAAACATATAAAAAAATAGAAAATCTAATAAAAAATGTAAAAATATGAAGCTAAATACAAGTATTTATATTAATAACTTTTTGAATCTAAGTTGATTTTGCACATTGATCTGTCTTTTTTTCTTTCTCAATCTCTCTATCTATATATTTTTTTAAGTATATGTGTTTTAAAGATATAAAATATTACATAATAGATAATACATTAGTTAAGTAGATACAATATTAAAGTTATAATTCATATTTATAAGATTTAAGACTAAAGAGAACGATAAACTAAAATTTGTCTAATATGAATATCATCATAATAAGCAAAAAAGGAATTCAATTTTTATTTTTATTGTTAATTATAATAAGAATAAATATTTAAAATCACTTTCAAATTTATATTTAAAAAACTCTACATAAATAAATATTTAATTTTATTTCCAATCGAAATCTTTTAGTCATAATAAAAATAAAATAATTTTGTTTTTTAATTGATATTACAATATTAGTATCAATTGTACTTAAATGATTTTTCAATTTTTTCTTGTTTATATGTGATATATTAATTTATATCCAGTTAGTATTCAGTAAAATTTTTCTAAAGATTAACACGTAGAGACATTAATCCTGTCTCAATCTATCAAAAGATTTAATTAGCAATTTACTTATAGTTGAAAAGTTAATGCATATTACGTCTCTTTTTTCTATCTTCACTCTTTTCAATTTAACTAAGTGCTTTTGTAAGTCGAAACCACCAGATGGACTTCATGCATGGTGAATAGGAATAAAAAATTTACAAGATGAGTAAACGAAACAAAAGAAAGAATTTATGTAAGAGAGAGCTGAAATATAAAAAGAATACAAATGGAAAAAAACAGAAAGAAAAAAAGAAGAAAAAGTTGAAAGTAAGCGAGTGTGCACTTGTCTTATACGTACGTTGGAAATGTTCAACGCTCGTTTTACTTACTTCTTATAAATCGGCTCATATCCTTCTTATTAATTATATTAATAATTGTTAAGATTGAAATATATTAAATTTTATATGTATACGATTATTTACTCTTAAAAAGGCTGAGAGAGTCAACAAGAGTAAGGTATAAAAGTGTAGAAGAAAAAGAAAGAGAAAATGGTTTTTTCATAGCACAATGGAATAAAAAAGATGCCGAATATAAATTTAAAATTATACATTCATTTGTTTTCGATTGTTACTGAAAGAATTAGAGAAGAAAAAATATTAACTACTGTTTATAATTCTACTTTGTATATCTTTTTGTAAATTCCTGTAATGGTACTATTTTCGATTATATTGCACGCAAAATTAATATTTTTTAAAATTTTCTTAAATTATTTGTACCCAATAAATACAATATTTATAGAATATGTTGTTTTTTCAAACATAATAAACTGTAACTTTACATAAAATAAAAAACTTATGACTAATATATTTTTCTATATAGCGATCGCAGTATTACAAGTTATTTAATTTTGTTTTTTATTAAGATGTTTTTTATATATAAGAATTTTGTATAGGAGAACAAATTTTTTTATATTAATTTTGCATTTTTATTTAAATACACAAGTGGCTAGAATTAAAAACTGATCATTCGATTTCTTTATGATTTTTCGCATGTATGTTTATGGGTACGTGAGAGGAAATGGGAATGTTGTAATAAATATGGGAAATTAGCGATTTATATTTATTTACATATGTTACTTTAACGAATTGAATTTGCAAGTTACTCAATTCATTTATAATTTCTGTTTCATTGAAATTTTTATATAAATATCTTAATAAGTACGTATATTGTTTTCCAATTTTGGTGGAAATGTGTAGTAATTTCTTTATGTGTTTTTTAATATTTTTACAGTTTTATTAAAGTCATCGATTGATTTGAGGTATAATATATGTTTGTCACTGTGCATGTGTTTTATGTAGAAATCTTTTATATGTGTATTTGACTGTAGCAGTTTTACCATATCCTTGGGTTCCTGGTAAATTGTATTTGTAGGTGGAGAATTGTTATTGTTTTGCCTATCGTTTTTCAACTTACCCGAGTCAACCGTTATTGGTATGTTCACTTCTAATTCCTTGAATAGCACTATCTTTTTCTTGTATTTGTTTATATTATTGGCGGTTATTTTCTTTTATATTTTTCTGTTTTCATTTTTTCCCCTATTTCTTCTATTATTGTGTCAACTGTTCGAGTGTCTTCGATTTGTAAATCTTCTGTATCTAAGATTGCAGATTTGTTTTTTCATAGTTATATTGTGTTTTTGATCTCCATTGTATTAGAATTGGGTGTTAAATGTAGGTTTACTCTTTTTCTTTTATACGATAATCTTTTATATTTTGTTCCACTTATTGTTTTTATGGCGATTTGTGTTTCGTTAATATTTATTTGTAGTAACTAATTATTTATTTTTATTAGTTCTTTTTTTTACGATGCATTATTAATTTTTATCACTGTCGCACTGATAATTTAGATTTTTTGATTTTTTGATTTATAAATTCTTGTTATTTCTATTGGGTATTATTTAAATAAAATTATTTATTAATACACTACTTGCTTTTTCACTTATATTAATATTTAATGTTATTTTTATATTTATTTTACGCTGAAATAATATTCTTTATTCCTTGTGGAGGCATATAGAGATTTAATTGATTTAACAGTACGTTCCGATTTATAGGGTTCAACGGTAAGTAAATGACTGAGTGAAACATATTTTTATACAAGAATGATTTAAATAGTACAATTATAAGTTTTTAACAATTTGAACCGATAATAATGATATAGATAGTAGTATTTGTTATTATTATAAAATATTCAACTAATAATATTTATAAAAAAAAGTAGTATTATAAATACTACTAGTATTATAAATAAATGATGTAAGAATTACTCTAGAATTAGTGATTAAAAAGTTATTATAATATATAAAGTATCGTACATTATATTCAATTAAAAATGTCTAGTTTAATAGTACTTAGAAAAATTTATTCTCAACGTACGGATTATATTTACAATTACATTTACACTTTGGAAAATGCTTTTAATATTTTTACAAGACATATTTACTGACATTTATTTTCTTAGACATGTGAGTTAAAATTTCAATATTTATTTATTTAGACCAAAAATATTAAATAATTCATTAAATTTATATTTTTGAATTTTACACAGTTATAAATATTTATGATTTACAGTATTTATCATTCATGTTTCTATTATTCTTCATATTTAAAAAACATATATATATATTTTAGTGTTATTTATGTTAAAAGATTTTAGTTACCATTTTTAATGAATGTAATAAAGAAAAACAAAATACAAAGATTCATAATCACTATATTATATTTAATGTAACTTGATAAATAAACCTTCGAATACTTCTAAAAATAACTTTTATTTCTCTATCTAAACTTTATAAATAATATTTTATAAATTTATTAAATTAGTAAATTTTTATGAAACTATGATATTGTAACAATATGTTTATATTCAATAATAGATATTATAAGATCAAGATACTTCAATAAACCTTATTAAAATTAATTTTTCTAAACGAATTTGTTAATATACATTTTTATTGTGAAAAACATATTAACTAAATTTTTGGGTAGTTTTATATAAAATTTTCTTGCAAAAATCATCAAAATCGTTCACTTGATTATAAAACTTTATTTTAATAATATTAATTAAAATATTTTTTAGTATAAAATATCTATTTTTATTTTAGTAATTTGAAAATATTAATATAAAGTAACTGAAATTTTATGAATTTATTCATGTGAAAGAAAAAATTAATTTACGAATTTATAATTATATTGAAAAATCATATCAGATTAAAAATAACAACTAAATAATATTTTTTATGATTAATTAAGAATATATAAGTGTAAAAATTTGAAAAATAAAATCATTAATTCTAATCATAATATTTAAACACTAATATATACTATTAATGATATTTATTGAAATACTTCTGTATAATAAAAATTTATTATTGTTAAAACGGATTTAATACATATCCAAAAATATACATAACCGTTCAAATATATATGCATTAATATTTAAATGCACATGTATATGTATACATAAAAGAGGGCTTTGTTGCTCTAATGAATTAAATTATTTAGTACATCTTCTGAATTAAAATTATTTCATAAACTAAGAAGAACCTTATGCACTCTTTTAAATTAATAAATAATAATTTCACAATTCATATCATTTGTGAAATTTTGTACTACTGCCACATATTTAGATTTAATGATATATATTACAGTTATACGTGTAAGTATTTGAGCAAAAATATATTTGGCTCTCAATGTGGATAATTTTTTAATTTAATAATAATCTTATTTACAGATATGATAACGTAAGTGTTATTTTCATACATATAATTTATTATCATTTTTATACATTTATGTTTTAAAAAAAGAAATAAATATTTTCTCAAATTTCAGCACTTCACTAATTATGAACTTAAGTGAGTGAAATCAATGTTCTAATAAAAATCGAAACAAAAAAAATATTTATCTATATAATACTATTTTGGCTATTTACTTTTCAAAATTCAAGTAGAAAAATTTTTCATATTAACACATTAAAATTTATAATTATAAATTCAAAAAAATATTTTCAAGAATCTTTAATTTTATATATTAATATAACTACACTTTTGACAAAAAAAATAAAAGTATACTTAAATATTTTCAAAATTATTGTAGACTTTTAAAGGCATTTTTAGTGTATATATATGTATTTGAATTCTTATATAAATATTTTGAATACTCATTTACATCTTTCTTCAGAATTTATAAGTATATGTTATAATGAATTGAAAAGTTCAAAAACTACATTATTTTTCAGTGTCAGATATAATAGAGACTTTTTTATTTTAATACTTGATATTGTAAAAAATACTATGTCAAATTTTGTATTAGATATAGACCTTGTGAGAATAATAAATCAATTTAAAATATTCACTTCTATATGAAAAAAAATATTTTAGAATTTTTTTTGATTTTTTTACAAAATATATAATTGATATAAATATATATGAAACTTTTTTCAATATTTTTTTATCAATCATGTACTATTTCAAAAAAATGTTATGATACTATGATACAATGATAAATTTTTAATTTATATATACTATTATAATTCTCTTTTTACTACAATCAACTCTTTCATTGCGAATATATTTATATCAAAATACTCATATTAATCAGATTGAGCAAAAAATCCCATGTTGTATAAACATTTTTGTTTTTGTTCCATCTTTGAATTATAAGAATATAAGCAATTTTTAATTATTCTTTGTTATTTATATCAGAGATTACAATTCTATCCGAAGCCACATATTATGTGATTAAAAAAATATTAGATATATATTTTTATTCAGATAGAAATTTTTTGTAAATTAAAGTATTTTATTATAATTATAAAATTAATAATATTAATTGCTTATATATTATTTATATATATAATTTGGTTAAATATTTTTAATAATAGATTTAGAGAATTTTTGAAAATTATATTATAATTATATTTGTATAGTTTCGGTTTCTGAATATTTCTATTTAAATATAAAGCATAAAAATTATAAATTTAATTTGTATTAGTCAAATTTTATAGATTAAAATTCAATTGCAAAGTATGTATTATTTTATAAATTGCTTTAGAATAATTAATTACAGAATTAATTAACTTATATTAAATATAAAGTGAATTATTATTTACAAATTAAGTTTTTTATATTATGCTAATATTTTAATATTTAGAGGTTTTACATTATACCAATTGTAAAAATTATTGTTTATTATTGGAAAATAATAGTTTTTTACTAAAAAATTTGTAAATGAGATTATTGAAGATTTGTTTTATATGTCCTAAAACTTATTTCTTTATTCTAAATTCTATTAATTTTAATATGGTATCAAATTTTTAAAATATATTTTATAGCTTAACATTTAACTGAAATGTTAGTAATTTTATATTTTTAAGTTTAATAAAAAAAGAATTCAAGAATGTTGGATTTGGCACCAATCCAATGACTATAAAATCCGTGAAGAATCTCTTTAAATTTATCACTACGGACTAGGATAAAAACAATATATACCTTTTAAATTTCAAATTACTAATTTTGAATTGAATCTTTAAAATTGAAAATTGCTTTTCTTTGAGTTTAAAAAAATATTGAACCATAAAATTATCGCAAAAATATACAATAGAAAAGAATGTCGATAATATTTTCTACATATAATTCAAATGAATTTTGTATATTATATGCAACATTAAATATAATGTAAAGATTCATATATAAATATTTGAATATATATTTTACAAAGGAGCACTTAATCATTATTGATTTATATACTAAATTTTAATATTGATACGATATGCAGTATATCATGTATATCTATAAGTATAATTATAATTAAAATTTAAAAAATATTGTGTATAAATATATAAAGTCTATAAATATATTTTTTAATAATAATGGTTTAAAGGTTATGTTAAGATTTTCTGTATATGTATTATAGACGATTACTATTCTCCTTTTCAAATGTAAATTTATGATGATTATTTATTTCTATATATTATACAAAGTTCATTATTATAAAATTAGGTTTTCAATGTTTATACTTTAAAAATATTATCTATACGCATTTTAAAAATATTAATAAAAATGTAAACTAACTTATATCTTAAATACATATATTAAATAATAATGGAATAAAATATGAGTTAATAAAAAGATTTTTATAAAAATAAAAAAATATATCGAAGTATCTATTAATATTTTTTATAGTAAAATTATTATTATGACTATTAGAAGTTTTAATATTATGTATATTATCAATGAATACTCTAATTAACTTCAACTTATTCTATTTATTTTATTTAGTACAAAAATATATCTGAGCAAACTAAATTAATGATAGTTCTAAGACAATTTAAACTAACATTATCGCTAGATGAATGGTAAATTTCAGTTGTTCCTTCTTACTCTATATGCATTATTGTATTTTTCTGTATTTAATAGCAGCTTGAGAATTAGATTGTCTTTATTGCTCTTTGAATATTGTTCAAAATATTGCCCTAGATATCCGATACTCTAGGCGGAATCAACATAAATGCTTAATTATCTTTTTAATTGTTTTCATGGTTTCTCATCTGCTTTAAAGTTTACAAAATTTTAATGCGAATTTAAATTGAACAAAAACTAATGAAGGTTATTTGACTGTTTGGAATATTTAGAGGTAGATATTTATTTAGAATATTAATATGTTTCTAATATATTTATATTTTCTATTATATGATTCTTGTCATATTTAACATTATATATCTTTTTATTCAATTGTTACTATATATAACATGTTAATTCGTTTTGAACAAGTAATTTCAATTAAGAAAAAAGTTTCTCAAGTAAACTATTGATTCAATATTACATAATTCTGGGATTGATTTAATTTTAAATTCAGAAGTTTGAAGGAATAAAGAATATTATTTCAGCGTAAAATAAATATAAAAATAACATTAAATATTAATATAAGTGAAAAAGCAAGTAGTGTATTAATAAATAATTTTATTTAAATAATACCCAATAGAAATAACAAGAATTTATAAATCAAAAAATCAAAAAATCTAAATTATCAGTGCGACAGTGATAAAAATTAATAATGCATCGTAAAAAAAAGAACTAATAAAAATAAATAATTAGTTACTACAAATAAATATTAACGAAACACAAATCGCCATAAAAACAATAAGTGGAACAAAATATAAAAGATTATCGTATAAAAGAAAAAGAGTAAACCTACATTTAACACCCAATTCTAATACAATGGAGATCAAAAACACAATATAACTATGAAAAAACAAATCTGCAATCTTAGATACAGAAGATTTACAAATCGAAGACACTCGAACAGTTGACACAATAGAAGAAATAGGGGAAAAAATGAAAACAGAAAAATATAAAAGAAAATAACCGCCAATAATATAAACAAATACAAGAAAAAGATAGTGCTATTCAAGGAATTAGAAGTGAACATACCAATAACGGTTGACTCGGGTAAGTTGAAAAACGATAGGCAAAACAATAACAATTCTCCACCTACAAATACAATTTACCAGGAACCCAAGGATATGGTAAAACTGCTACAGTCAAATACACATATAAAAGATTTCTACATAAAACACATGCACAGTGACAAACATATATTATACCTCAAATCAATCGATGACTTTAATAAAACTGTAAAAATATTAAAAAACACATAAAGAAATTACTACACATTTCCACCAAAATTGGAAAACAATATACGTACTTATTAAGATATTTATATAAAAATTTCAATGAAACAGAAATTATAAATGAATTGAGTAACTTGCAAATTCCATTCGTTAAAGTAACATAAAATTCGATGTATTGAAATTATTATTATAATGCACGTTCTTTCAATTTTCTTATCTGCTTTCACCAAATATATTACTCATGTTAATTTGAAAGAAAAAAAATTGAGAAAAAATATTAATATTTATATTTTAATAATAATAACGAGTATCAAAAATAATATCAAATATATACTGTTCAAAATAAAGGCGTCTTTTCCAAGCCTATCCTAGAGCCATGAAAATTCGTAAATTTTCGTTCTCAGCCATCTGTTATCCTTATATTCGTCGCAGCAGATGCAGTAACGGTACTTGAGCTGCAAATTCAACGATCATGCCTGTGCGAACGAGCTCCATTTAAGCCGGAGGCCGAAGAACGTATTAATTACGAGTGATGTCTTGGGCTTTGCCTTAACAGCCTCCTGAAAATTTGCATAACGTCGCGTGCGCCGACTCAAGAGCTTATACTCGCCTGTGCCGACGCTCGTTTGTGCCTTTGCACCGTGGCTAATAACCATTTATTTGGCGCACTGAGTTTCTGAATATCGTGATGCCATATGCGCAAAGACCTTACACAATGAAAAATTAGGTAGAATCTAGCTACTGATACATCAAGCAAAGTTATAAGATTTTAGGAGTTTAAATAAGTGATTTATTTAGAATTATTTCTTCTGGTTTCGATAATGTGCTTCCAAAAAAATTTTTATTTTCTGTTTAATGTTTCTGATTTTATAAAACTGTTCAAATATCTTTATTGATACCAATAATATGGATTTATTTTTTTGTAGAGTATTAAATTATGATATTATTAAGATTATTAATAATACACTGTATTAAAAATAAGGTTAGCTCGTGATATTGTTTTCTTTTGGTTAAGAATAATGCTAATCGAAAAATTTAAAAACGTAAAATATTTTTTGATTTATATAGATCAACTTCCTTCGATATTTTCTGATCGACCGCTATAGTTGCTCTAAGGACATATTTTCATAATTTTTTAATATTGAAAGAACATTTTGTTAGTAGTTTTAAATAAATATGCAAATAAATAAAGGATAACATTACCTATGCAAATGTAAAATAAATAATAATTTATGCAAATATTATTATTCAAAATTATATTATATTTGAATAGTTATAAATAGAATATTAAAAAGTATTAATTTCTTCTATCCTAAAATTTTTTAATTTATTAAATGTCTTTCATAACTTAATAAATCTTTAATAAAAAATTTTTAAGTATGTTTTACAATTATACAAAGAATGAAAATAATTTTTCCCAGCAATTGTAGCATGTATAAAGTTTCTTACACGATAAATTATTTATTAAAAATTATTTAAATGTGTTTATTTCAATTACAAATTATATTTAAAAAATAATTAAAAAACATCTCATTTCTTATTTGCTACTATATCTTATAAAGTTTTTCATCAATATACAGTTTATGACTTGCAACAACTTTTAATAAAATACTCAAACATTATTAGAAAATGTAATGAATGCCTTAAATTTGGCATTATTTCATAAGCTAAATTAATTTAATATATAAGTAATAAATTTAAACTATAATTTATTAGTTCGATTCTAATAAATTCAATTCATCTATAAAATGAAACAAGTAAATATAATCAATATTTATATTAAAAAATTTTTTCATATTTAAAAAACTTTATTAAATTTATCACATTCATTTTTTTGTATAAGTAAAATAAAATTGAAATTACAATGAAAAGCAATAAATTAAACTTAATATAAAAATGTTGATTATTGGGTTATAAATATTCGCGGCGAAATAATAATGTTATTCATTCATACATATGTTCTCATATGATATACAGAGATGAACTATTCAAACAAGATTTTAAGTTCCATTTAATTAGTCATTACTCATATAACGGCATATAATTTATCTATTTACTTTGTACGGTAAATTTACCGTGTAGATTAAATGCGATTAAAACTTTAGTTTCTTTCAATAGAATCACTAACTTAAAAGAATAATATATGCATCTAAAATAAGTCAACAATCAAAGAACAAAATATATACTAAGTCACGCAAAAAAAAGAGGGAGAGAGAAAGAGAGAGAAAGAGAGAGAGAGAGAGAGAGAGAGAGAGAGAGAGTAAAAGAAGATGTACGGTTCAATGAACGATTTGAAAAAAGTAAATAAAATTAAGTAGATCTCATAAGATAAAAAAATATAAATTATATTATCAATATAACTATTATAGTAATTTTAATAAATTAATTAATGGAACATCTAAAAGAAATGAATATATCAATTTTAAAATTTATGAATAAATTTTAACCAAAAATTTGTATAAGATAAATTAAAATCCTATAAATAATATTGATTTAAATAATTTTACAGTATTTAATATAATTTAAATTTTGTATTACCTAATTTTATGTTCATCTAATGATAATATATTTTATAATGAAATAATTTCATTCTACTATGTAATTTGATATTAACAAATTAATGAAAATAATGTTGAAAAAACTTAGTCATATATTGAATATCGATGCATCTAAGTATAAGTTATTTAGAAGTAAATACTAATGACTCGAATTGTAACTGATTTTTAAAAAATATATTAAAAAATGATTAAATATATAATTAAAAACGTATAGTTTAAATAGTTTCTGCTGTAACTAGTCATGTTGGTAAATTTAAATTATTGATTATTAATTATTTGTATTGAAAAATTAGGATTTGACTGAATTTTTGAAATTCATAAATTTTAATTCATGAAATACGTTTTTTATGGAAGGTTTTCTTTTAGTATTAGAAAGTTTACTAGATAATTTATATAGTCTTTTAAAGGATAAAAACGTTAAATATTACGAAAAATTTTCGTTCTGAAAAATTATACCTTTGTTTTGGTTATGTATGTAATAAATTTGATAAATAGTAAATGAAGCAGTACTTTTAAGATAAAATTTTCCCTGTTCAGAACTTTATAAAACTTTGTTATGGTTTATATATTATAAGTTTTTTAATTTTTATTTTTAAATAAAATATCTAGGAATAGAAAATTTTTAATATTTATAAAATGTAGTTCCTAAAAAAAATTTAATGAAGGAAAAAGAATATTATATACGCTAGAGATTTTTCATTTAATAATATTTACCGTTTAATAATGCTTGTTTTATTTAGTTATTTTTTCACTGCATAATCTATAGAAATTGATTACTGATCTTCTTATCTTATATAGATAAACGTATTTTCCAATGTTTTTTCCTTCATAAACTTTTCACCAATCATTCATATTCTACTTTTATTTTAAATTGAAAAATTGAAACTATAACATACGATAACTAAGCATGTAGCTTCTGCGAATTTTAGTTCATGTAATAATTCTAGAAATTCGGAAAACTCTTCATTTTTTAGTTATTCATACATTATAGGATAAATTTAAATAGGATTAAAATCCTAAAATTTAATGATATTCTATAGTATATAAAATTATTTGTTTCACAATTTTAAATTATAAAATTCAATTTCTTTCTTTAAAGATAAATTTGAATAGATATTTTAGTTTATTTTGAGATTAAATAGAACACAATTATTATAAATTTAAACAATTAAAAATTATACCTACATCATTATATTATAATTTTTACGCAATAGTTAGTACTTTATAATAAACTGGTACATTTTTTTAGTAATTAAATATTTAATAATTGGCATTAATATTTATATAATTTTTTTACTTTTGAAGAATTTTTAAGTTGTATTGAAATAATAAAAATGTTAATAAAAGTAAATATTATAATAGACTTTAAAAAATGGTAATATAAATTATATTATATAAAGTAAAAATATCAAACAGTGAAAAATATCAAAAAGTGATATATTTTAATAAATATAATATGAATAAATACAAATTATTTCAATTTTTTTTAAAAAGATAGAGTTAAAAATCTAATTCATAATAATACAATGAATTATAAAACAAATGTAATTCATAAAATTTTACATCTTTTTTTTATAATATAACTGGATTATATTCGTAAAGATGATAACAAGTACACCTTCTAATAAAAAAGGTATATATATATATATATATAAATGTATACATATATATATATTTTATAAATTAAAAAAAATATGTAGGTGAGTCCTTCAATCCTTATTTATTAAATATTTACGATATATATTCAAAAAATTCTGTTGTATAATTGTCACTGAGTTAAAAAATACAAATTTTATATGCAAATTAAAATCTTTTTAATCCAAAAATATAAATCAATAATTTTATATAGTAAAAAACTTTTTTTTAAATATATTATTGAGAGACTACAGTTATTTGAAATAGAAATAAAACAAAAACATAATAAATTATTTATGCATGCAAAATAGTTCTCTTTCATTAGATATCTAACAAATAAATATCTAAACTAAATAATTGTTATTACTTTAAAATTGTAAACTGACTTAACAATACGTGTATATATTACTTCGGTTTATGTAATTGAAAGTATATAAATAATGATAAATATAAAAAATTATAAAATTATGCACTTGCTTATAAAAATATCATAATATATTATAATATTGACGTATATGATATATATATGAAAACTATTCAGTCTATAATACTGACTATAGGTTTATTATAAACTAAAAAACATCCATTTATCACGAAATATTATTTATATTTTCCATAAATTTATAATAACGAATGTATAATATAACCGATTATATTAAGTTGAAAATACTTATTGTTGTAATAGTGGTATTGTGGTATCCATTCTATAATGCGTTAATTTGGCTTAGTTTATTCCATAATTTATTTTATATCATAAGTTTATAAAATAAAATAAATATTCTTATTATATGTATAATACATAAATATATTTAATGCACCATAAATTAAGTGTTTTTATTATGATTATAAAGTAAACAATCAAAGAATACAGACATGTAGAATTTATCTAGGAGTTTCTTTTCTGAACATTCGAGGCACCTGGATAGTTTTATTCATTTTATAAAATTTGAAATTAATACATCTAAATATATATATATATATATATATGTATTTATTGAACTCAATAAATGAAGATTAAAAATTTTCATTAAGATTACATTTATACTACAGAAATTACTTATGATTTGAAATTTTATAACAATTTATTTAAGATTGTATTAAAAATACATTCATAAATAATTTAGCGAGATTGTAATATTTTTATTATTATCTAAAAAAATAATAAATATATATAATACGTGATTAGTGTAAACATTGTAATAACATTGGTAATAATAAATGTTTAAATTTAAAGAGTATTTTAGTTTTAACGATTAAACGTTTTTTGATTAATTACTAAAAAAATGCTTTATACTTTAAAAGGTACTTAAATATAAAAAAGTTTAATATAGGATTTATAACGTGTGAATAATTATATTAAGTATAAATTAAAACTATGAAATAAATTTCTCAAGAAAAATATATACTTTAATTTAGCATTTATTTAGAATATACGCTACACTGTTTTAAGAAAATAATCGCTTCATGAAATATTTATATTATAAATTGGTAATATCAATAGATGAATATGGAGATTTTAAGTTTATAAAATTTATATGTAATCATATCAGTATACAAATAAAAAACAAGTTCTAATTTATCTTAAAGGAATATGTTATTCAATAAATTTAAAGTAACTAGTAATTTAGTATAATTTAGTAAAGTTTTATATAGGTTTTGATTTGCAATTTTTTATTCACGACAATAAAATAATTATATTAGTATGAAATACAACAGAAAATTTTTATCTTTTCATTTCACAAAAATATTATATTAGATTTCTTTATATTGTAAAAATATTAATAAAAGTACAGTTTCTACTAAAGTCGTAGTTTAATCAAAACTCATACCGATACTAAAAACTGATGGAATCGTCAGATGGACTTTTATTACATATATGTATGCAATTGCTGTTTTGCATTATATTCGAGAAGTTTAGCAGCATATTTTCAACTTTAACGTAATAAAAGAATCAAACTTTTTAATGCTGTTTTGGTTAACATTGGTAAACTAACTTTATATAGAGACATATATTTTTTTAAGTAATAGAAAATGATGTCCTTCTATATATACCTTTAAATAACTTTTGAAATTAGTACATATACGAATTTTATGTATGGGTTTTCATAAAATCAAATAAATTTCTTCAGTAAACATTCCCACTCATATGTTTAATTTCTGACATTTAAAGCTAACGTAGTAGAATGACAATCGCTCTATTATACGGATCATAAATGTCAATAGTTTAGGAAATGTAAATGCTGAGCAAACACAACCTTCAAATTTCATACTTCAAAATGAATTTCTATTTTTAAGAGAATCGATTTATTAACAAATGTATTACTTGTTTCATTTTTTATATTCTTATAAGTTTAAGTTTATAAATTATACGATTTTCTTACATAATTAATATTTAATTTATAGAATTAAACCTTTCTATTTTTATAAAATATTGTATTTTTAGTATTCACTAAATATATAAATGAACAATAATATATAATACAAAAATATATAATAGAATATTAAGAGTTTTAATGAGTTCAGTTTAGAATTAAAATTTTTAAAATATGCTGAAAAATTTCTTGATCAAATAAAGTTTTAATCCATGAATTTATAATTAATCCATTATATTTTAATTTTAAACTCAGTTTTAATTCAAAATCATCATTTTATGTTGAATGTCATAAAATTTCTTCGTTATAATAAGATATTGGTTTTAAAAATTAATTAAAAAAAATAATTATAAAATAATTTTTTTAGAATTCATAAGTAGCTTGAAAATTGTATTTTCTACCATTACTTTATATCCTATTAAATAATTATTATTTATAAAAAAAGTGTATAAACATATAATATTTTTAGAGTATACATTATAAAGAATAGTAATGCTAAAATATATGAAACTACTAGTAATTTATTATAGAATTATATTTGTACGCCCAAATACTTGTATTTTATTAAAACATATATGAACAAATTTCAAGCAAATGATATAAATATAATGTATAATTGATTAATTAATATAAATTATGCTTAGTAAGTCATTAGTAATCAATGATATTAAAGATACGAGAAATAAATTAAATTTATACTGTTAAAGTTACACCATTTAAAAAATATAGGTGAAATTTATTCTCAATTATTTTTTGCGCAAAGTACCATGAATAATCCTCGTTATTATATTTTAAAAGTGCTTATATAGAACATCCATGTTAAAAAAAACATGTAAAAATATGAGATTACAATTTACTATTTATAATATATTCAAGAATAAAAAGCTTTTTCTCTCAATTGAAACGCAAGTGCATCATAAAATATATAAGGCGTGACTATATACAATTATATAGAATAATCTTAATCTATTATAGTCCATTAGAATGGTTCTTAAAAAATAGTCATTTTTAGTATTAATAGTAAACTATTTAGTATAAATACTAGATAAATATAAAAATATATTTTAACACGAAAAAATTTTTTTATATAAATTGAAAATAGAATAAAAATTAAAAAATGATAGATATGTACTATTATAATAAAATAAATACAATTTAACAAAAGTATAAATGAATAAAAAACGTCTTAAAAGTATAATTATGTTCAAGTAAAAATATGATAGTAAGTAAAAAAGAAACTATTTTTTATGAAGTATTTAATATTTATATATATATAATTAAAGTACATAATATGTACTTATACATAATTATTTATATCAATGAATAATATTCATTTGTGAAATTATTTTCAGTTAATAAGTTGAAAAAATAGTACTATAATAATTTACTGCTTATTTTAATAAATATAAAAAACACTACAACTACTATTGATAAAATATTTTTTATAAAAATATAATGAAAGATGAATAAATGCTGATTAAATAAAATATACGTAAAATCTATAAGTAATAAAAAATACATGAAAAAATATAAATTTCATAAATACGTAGATTTACAAAATAAGAAAATGTTTTTAATAAGGTAGAAACATAAAAAATATATAATTATTTGATATGGATAAAATTGATTTAATATTATTGGTAAGATTGATCTTATAAATTAAGATAAACTGAGTGTTCGGATAAAAGAAAATGGATAAAAAGTATAAATTTAGTGATATATCTATAAATTTAAATAATTTAGAATATATCATGAATAAATAGAAATATATTATATTAAAGTACAATATTAATCAAAAATATGTTATACATTGTTTTATTTATACTTTACTATGATTTTTAATGTTTCATTCCATAAATTTATATAAAAAATATAGTTATTGTCTTTCTCTATATTTTAAATTATAAAGACAAAGCGATAATTAGAATAAGTGTATTATTAAAATTTATTTAGAATTAAAATATTAGCAGTATTAAATATCATGAATAAATTATATAAAAATTATTATATCGTTATTTTAATTGCAAAGTATTAAGTTCGCGTATTTTGTAAACTAAAATAACATAACTTTGAATAATTTCACAATAACAAGAATAGTTCATTTAATACATGTTGAAGTTCTTGGTAAACAAATAAAAAAAACTTAAATTTATTTAAAAATGGTTTTTAATTTAAAGATTAAATTTAAAGATATTTATTCATTAAAATTTTTATTCCAATAACAAAGTAAATAATGAAGTAAATTATCATATCTTCGTTTTCTCACCTGAATCCAGTAAGGCAAATAGAAACCGGTGCAAGCGAGTATCGAAGCCAACGTGGACAGGATCACCCAGACAATGCACAGACCCGTCATTTCATCGGCTGTGTCTGAGTACTTCTCTCCTTTCTCAATACACAGTTGTTTTGGTCTTTTTACACCTCTTTTACATCGAGATACATATTATCTTCTAATGTTATCGGTAACAGGTTGAATATAATTTTTTTCTTAGAATAGTGTCTCATTCTTCCTTGTTTCTTCGTTTCATCTCGATAAATTTCACTAAGAAATAAAATACTATTGAAAAACTGAAGAAAGACGATAGAATAATAAGGTTTATTTTCCAAAACTTAAAAAATACAATAACTTTTTTTCACTAGTTTATGTAAACATTGCATATTAAATTATTGATTATATTTAAATTGATAATTAACATGATCCTCTTTAATAAACTATTTTAATCTAATTCGACTTTAGAAAAAGGTATGGATAATTAGTTTACTATTATTAAATATTCTTGTACATTATTTATTATTGCTAAATATTTATAGTATACGATGGTTCTATTATCGAACGAATAATTTGCAAATACCTTGTATTTTTCAAATCAAGTCTTTGAAGATATAATTTATTTACATTACAGAAGTTATAATATATTTACGCTATTGAATAAATTCAGAAGATTAAGTTAATTATCTTATATTTACTTTGTTTTTTCATAATCAGATTTTTTTAGTAGGTTGAAAAATAATATAATAAAAACAATCTCTAGTAAAATCTTCTGGATGCATTAAACTTTAAATTATAAATAAGTACATCGTGGTTGAATTAAAACGAATATTTATCAATTTTTATTTAAAAATACTAAAACACTTGCTTAGAAATATAAATTAATAATTTTACTAAAAGTTTTAGATAATTACTTACTGAATTTAAGTACTATAAAAATTTATAATTTTAAGTTTCATATATAATAAATTTTATACATTTATTCTCTTTAAGAAGTTAATCACTTTATGTTTCATAATTTTTATTGGACTAATTGTAAAAATTGTGAATCAAATGTATTTAAAAATCAATATTTTATAAGTCATCGATTTTAAATAAGTCGAAATGATAAATGTTGAAAATTTCTGCGGAGGCTACAGCACATAATGATAATAACTCTTTGTTGGGAAAAGAAATTTAAAAGGGAAAAGCACTCGTATGTTCACCTGAAAGCACGATTCTTCACGTTTAAAAACTTTCGTTCACTTTGGAGTCGAGTCGATGGATGCACATTCGTTGTTGGGCGCCTGTACACATCTGTATAGTTTCAGAACCGTGGGGAAAGACAAAAATAAACTTCTTGGATAGGGAACCAAGAGACGGCGTAAACGCCACATTCGTTCATGCATATGTGCTTGTGCTTATTTACGTTTTGAAAGCACGCGCGTGACTTTTATTTCTCTTTTATTCGATGAAAGGAAAACGTGGAGATCGAACTTACGGATTCAACGGATTTGGTCCACGTGGTAGAACAATTTCTCCGTTTACGCACTTAGCGCGATCATACCCTTGAGTATCCGTCGTCTTCGCACGAGCTTACGATGCTTTATGTACAGAGACGTGTGACTCCTCATTTTGAAACACTCATGGTTCGAAACAAGTTCCCATTTTTACGACATTCGACTCCTTCTTACAGTTCGCAAACATACAAAGGCTCTCATCGATTACCATACAGAGATTTCTTCGTGACCAATTGGTTCGCGTTTCGATGTTTCTTCTCGAAGAACACCCAGCGAAAAAAATGAAACAGAGTGACTAACTTTCTCTTTTCTTTAAATGTTAGATTTCTCTGATATCGCGAATGGATGAAAATACTTTCGGAAGCGTTCACCGAGCGTGAAAAATCGAGAGGAGCATGCGATGCCGCGTCGGAAAAGCAACTGAACCGAGCAGCTTGACATTTACCAAGAGACGAGGACGGCATCGGCGGCGGCGCACGAACTCGCGGCGATTCACGCGAAGCCGACGCCGCACATCTGGCTAACATGCGCGCGCGCTTACAACTCTCCCTCTCTCGCTCTATCCGATTATCATATTTTGTTTTCGTTTTATCCGTGGCGCACAACATTTATTAAATACGCCTCTTTTTATACCTTCGGAATAACAATTTTACGATACTCTCGATTATTAAAAATCTTAACCTTTGTGAACAAGTGATGATTATGATCGTTTTTTTTAATGGAACGTAAACTTTTCGTATTAAATACTGTTTGTAAATCAATGCTAAAATAAGTTACTAGAACTTTTCGTTGTCACATAGTATTTAATACCTTAAAAACATTTTAAAAAATTAATTATAATATTTATCGTAATGATACTATTCGTAGCGATACAACGGTAAAAAAATAATATTTAATATATTATTGATTTTTGCAAAATAGGTTAACTGTTTCCTATTTATCACTTCAAATATTTTAAAATTTATACTTGACCAAGTAATACATCGTTATTTGAATTGATTATATCTGGTAGTCTTATTTTGAAATTTTAATGTTTAAAATAAATTTGTAAATAAAATTTTATATTTTGTTTTTAGAATATTTCAAAAAACGATACAATAATAATATGCAAAAATTTTTCTTGATTTTATTTCCCATGAACAATTGTTCTTGAAGAAAATTTGTTTTTATATTATTAAAATAAAAGTTTTTTTTAATTATAGATTAAAAATTTTTATAAAATCTGAATTTTTCAAAATTCATTAACCAATGCAATCTTTTTAAAGTTTTATTTGTACAACTTTCGATATTTTAAAGTTTATAAACTAATATAAATGTATACTGTTTCCAATCATGAATGAAAACTTTACAGTTTTTATATAAATTTTATTTATTATATTACATTATCTACTTATTCAATATATATTTCATAATATATTTAGAAAAAAAATGTTTTCATTTTCCAAATTATCGTCTACATGGTACTGATTTAAATTTAATCTAATACTAGCACTCACTACATAAAATAATAAATATAATATTGGTTTATTACTAAATTTTATATTAATTTTTTTCATATATATATTAATTTAATTTAATTAATAAATTTTTCATTTATTTAATGAAATAAGTTTTAGTTCAACATTTTATAAAATATAAAATTTTTTCTATAGATTCAATTAGTGTACGATGTATGTAAAGTTTTTGCATAGTTTGAACAAATATGTTAAAAAAAATAACTGTTAATTTCATACTAACCATGTTATTTTTGTATACAAACTAATTCGTTAATTTATTTTGTTGTATATAAACTTACTTTATATATAGATTATATTTTACCTTTTTAGATGTAAATATAGTTTTTTTATACATGTCTTAAATTGCTTAAATCGCTTTCATGGATAATGTCAAATTTTGACTAAAATTCTAAGTATTGATAAGTAAAATAAAATTGAATATTAATATAACATTTTAATATTTATATACTTATTTATAACCAAATTAAATATAAATAAGTCAAATGATTACTGACAAGGAGTACAAATAAATTGAATATGAAAATGAAATAAATATAAATACAGAAAAACAGGTTATTCTTAAGAAATACACAGATTGATGTTTTCCAGAATAACCTGTTTATTATATTACTAAATTTTTTAAATTATTGTAAAACATAATAATTAACTGCAATTTACTTTTACGAGATAGTTCACAATGATCAATCTGAATTAATAACTTTACTCAAATTGCAGATTACGCTGTGTAACTGAAAATTTTTTATTTATATATTTTTAAATATTTTATACACGTTTAACGGTGTTTTAATCATTTTTTTAAAAAATGGAAATAAATATAGTAGTAAATATATTCTAAAAATATAGGAAAGATAGTATAAATATTTTACGGTTTAAATTTAATAAACGCATTTTATAATATTAACGTGAATTCATAAAGCTTTATTGAAAAATTATACAACATTTTTTATTTAAAGCTTTTTATTTTTACTATATAGAAATATGTTCATTTTTAAATAATGTATATCCAGTTACTAAGACAATTTTATATTGTTAAACATAATAATAAATACATTATGTTTTTGATTTATCAACTTATTTTAATTTATTATATTTTGGAGAACAATCTTCGTAAAATGATTTACACATAATTGCTTTATATAATTATTGCGATAAATTAATATAGACTATTTTTTGCTTTATATCGAATAAAATAGAAGGAACCATTTTACCAATTGAAAGTCATAAATAATGATTGACTACATTACATTTTTTTGTTGTGCAATTTATTGCAAATTTCAAATATTATTTGCATCATATTTAGTACAATATTCTCTTAATATAATAATTCAAAATTCTAAAGAACTTGAGTTATATGTTCTATTTAATAATACAGCAATACAAAGAACATATGAGTTTATTACTCAACGTTACTTTCTATAATGTTTGAGATTTTAAGCTTCAAACAGTTTAAATTATTTTAATTATAGGAAAAATTTGCTTGCAAATCTTAATTTTATAATAATTTTCATATAAAAATAATTTCTGACTTGACTATCATAGAAATATCAAATGATCTGTGGCATTATTTTCAGAAATTATAACATCTATAAATAATTTTAAATCATCTTGAAGAATTTTATATTTTCCTATGCTAAATTATTTGATAATTTCGTATTTTGTTAATTAATCTTCATTGTACGTATAAAAGTTTTTGTATAAAGTAAATTTTCAAATTATCATTGTATTCATTCTTTAAATTAATCTTGTGTAAAATATTTTTAATTATCTCTATATCCGACTAAGTCATTGTATCAACTAACTGTTTTGTTCTTTATCATACACACTCTACTATAATCTTCTAATTATAATTGTTCATCATTTCCAATGAGTTTAACAATGACTTTAGTAATTAAATTATTTTTTCCTTTTCTAGCTTATACTGAATCTTTTGCTTTTGAAAATTCCCTTGTGCAAAGAAGAATTATAATAATTGTTAACTATTTACCTAATTTTAAATTATTCGACATTTTTTATTTCCAATTATTTCATGTATAAATATTCTTTACTAATATTAATAAACTATTTTATGTATTTTACTTTATATAGATTAAGTTTTATATTACTTGTAATATACTAATTAAATTAAATATAATGAACTTTCGTATTTTATTTTGATTTAATTAAAACATAATATATTCAAAATAATAGAAAAGAATTATATTCTTTAAAACAACTACAAAAAATAATTGTTTCATTATTTTAGTATTATAATTCCAAAAAATTATTCTTACCAATCTATGTATAATAAATTTTTATTCTTATTTATGATAAATAGATATTATAATAGGAAGAAATTTTAATTCACAATAGATTTTTAATTATCTGTATTTTATATAAAAATAATACAAAAGCATATTAAATAGAAATTAACGAGTCCCAAATCTGAGATTTATGCTTATTTATGTATCTTATACACGTAAATATGTATACCCTATTCAATATATGAAAATATCTGCATATATATATATATATATATATAATGGCTAAAAAAGTATAAAAAGAAAAAAATAAGGTGAATGTTCCAATTATAAACTATGAAAATCGATAGTTTGAAATGAATATCATCTAATTATTAAAAGACGATATTTTACAGAATTTATTTAATAGAAATACTTATATAAACCATTCTTTGTATACCATAGAAACATGTATTTATAATTATTTTTTAATCTAAATTATAGCACTGAAAAAATATAAATAATTATTAAATGAATGTACCTAATAATGTGCCAGTATATATATACCTTCAAATTAGTACATGAATATATACGCATATTTTAAAACCAACGTATAGTTTTATAACGATTTTTATAAATACGTAAAATTAGTATTCAAGTAAAAAAATTATAAAAAATTTCTACAAAATTGATACAATCAATATTTTTTAAAACCAATATTATATTATTAATACTTTACTTCATTAATTTTATAAATTGTTTCACCAAGCTTTTAGTTTACGTTTTGCTGATATAGAAACTTTATAACTAAAAAATAATATTTATATAATTTTCTTATCTATTATATTCATTAGCATGTTATCAAAATATAAATCGCCTACAAGTTCGATTATTTAATTTATTCTTATTCATGTATATTATTATTTGGTTTATAACTGTATTATTTATATTTATAAAACTACTTACTGCAGAATTTTTTATTTGATTTTTTTCTTTAATTACAAACATAAATTAGAAAAAAATTCAAGAAATATATACATATATTTTATTCATTTGTATTCATTATATTGACTGTGGTAAAAATAACTTTAATTAATAAATGGATTTATTATTTCAAAAACAATTCTTACTATATACAATTTAATTTTTAAATAATTAGTGATTTATATTATATTAGATAAAACAATTATAAATTTCGAAAATTTCGAAAGGAAAAGATATGTTTTTTAATTTCATTTTTTGAAAGTACATAGTATAAATATCTGTGATATTGAATTTTTTCATACTTATTAATACGTAAAATAAACTTGTAATTTTATGTTACAGATGGAAAATTATAAATAATTTTATAAATCTTGGAATTTTGTTCCAAGCATATACAGATATATCTTAAAGAATTTATTGCACAGAATTATTCTATAATTATTGATAAGTTAATTATTGATATAGTTGACTATTTTCATTTTCAATATTTTTATACATGTAAATTATGTCTATTATTCGACTAACAAATGACTATTGAATCAAAGGGTTTTTAAAATTATTTATAAATATACAAATTATTTATAAATATACAAAATTATTTATAAATATAATTATTAAATTTATTATTGATTCAATTAGATCTCTACTTGAATATTTTGTATTTATGATTATACATTATCCAATAATTATATATAATTATAGACTCAAATTAATATTAAAAAAATGTCAATTATAATTTCATATGATTTTATATGCAATTAATGAAACTATTTTATTATAAGATATTTTATGATGAGACAATTATAATAAAATAAAAGTGACTTAATAATTATAATATAATTTTATATAATAGAAGTAGGAGATAATATTAAAGATTAATGTATAAATGTTGAATTAAAATAATGCTCTAATTTAATTAATTTGCAATTACTTATTATATTTTGAATCAATTTTATAATTAAATAATAATAAAATATTGAAGAATTATCATTATATTTTGAATTTTTTTATTTATTTTTTAAATGGAATTAATTTGTATATATTTGTATAAATTATTAATAAAGTATGATGAGAAAAACTATTTTATAAATTATCATTCCTTACATTAATTATTATAAGTACCTTAAAAATACTAGAAAAATAATTTATCCAATTGATACATTAAAGAAATCAAACGTGATATAACGAGTGAACCAATCGCATGAGAATCGAAATCATTATCATAAACGGTTAGAAAATATAATTAATGTTCTATATGTCGATAAAACAAAAATAGCAACCAAGAGTGTACAGAATGTATTTGTAGTAACTGGAGGAGAAGTCATGGGGAATTGAGAGATTGGAGAAGTTATTGAGTTTGATTGGTGTAGTGCATCTGACCATCGAAATGTGCTGCCTGTAGTTGTAGCGATGACACGGAAATGAAATTTGAAGCTATAGTTCGCCGAACCATTAACGAAGCTATTCGACGCAAACCTCTATTGAAGACGTCCAACATCGGCTCGTATAGCATTCGCTTGTATAGCCTAGGTGATAAAGCAGATATGCACTTCGACTCTCACATATTTCTATTTCATCATATCCTTCAAGCTTCAACTGGATGTTGCCTAGAATAATACTTTTATGAAAGTGAAGTTCAGAAAGTTTCGAAGTATTGGTCCATTTATTAGAATGATATAAGGATAATTAAATCTGGATTTAATTAATTTATTACATTAACAAATTCTTACCTTAGCTTTTCAAAAAACACAAATAAATTTATTTATATCTTCTATTTTCATCATAATTATTGTTATGCTTATTTTGTGATTATCAAGTTTCAAATGAAGATCAAAGATTAGAACTTAAAAATATGATATGATTGATCTAATGAACCTCGTAGCATTAAAATAATTTGATTTTATTTTTAAACCTATTTAAAAAATAACATAAAATCTAGTTACAGTTTTTTTTATTTTATTTTATAATACTATTAAATTTGTATGTTTATATATAATGATATAAATCAAATCTCTAAAAATTAAATTATATTTATATTTCCATATTAAAATATTCTACAAAGTTTTATGCACATATATACAGAGTACAGTCAGATTAAAACGATAATGAATTCTATAAAATATTTCGTTCAATTTTCATAACTTTCTACCTATAATTTATAAAAGTTTAACATGATATAAAGTTTAATATAAAAGAGAAAGTATAATAAAAATATAAGTTCTATAATGAAAAATATTGTTTATAACTGTATTTAATACTTGAGAAATGAATTGAATTACTTATATTGTTGTACATATTTTAATTACATATATTAAATTGTTATTATATTAACTGCAATTTTACTATTTTATGTATACACAAACACATATAAATAAAAAGCATTTTCATAAAAAACATTAGCAATATATTTAAACTACTTGTAATTACATTTTATCTATTAAATATATCAAATAATGTTTATTTATTAACTTTTTAAATGAATTTCACATGCATATTATTAATATTATTGATTTTCTAAAACAAAATAATAAACTTTTAAATATAAAATAATATTCATCTAAAATTTTCAAAATATTAGTTTAAAACTGTATGTTATTTGCATGATTGCTCAAAACATCTAATGTACGATAAAATATCAAAACCATTTGTACGTTCATGTATATACACTTATAATATAGTATCAATTAATACTTAAATTTGCTTATATATTTAAAAATTTTAAATACAAATAAATATGTCTTTTTATAAGAAAATTGAGCGACATAAATTTTTCAAACGGTTTTGATTTTTAAAATTATAAGCACAATTTTTTATACTAGCATTGATACAAAAACAAAAGTTATGGAAAACTGAATACAAAATGAAATAAAGCTACTATAAAATAACATCGATAAATATAAATTATAAAAATACATTTAGCTATGTATTATAAAAATCACGTCATGATATAACTGCGTAAAAAGGCGATTAATGTAAACTGTATTTTAATTATTTGACGTTAAACATCGACAAAATAAAATTAACATTGCTCTATGTATTTTCTATAGATTAAATTATAATAGATACATCTAGGCAGAACAGACTAAGAGGCCGGAATAATAGATAAATAATATACATCAAAGCATACGAATGTATGCGATTTCATCAAATTTACTTGAGAGATTGCTTCGAAAATAAAATACACCGAGACTATATGTAAGGAACCTTTTTAATGAAATGAAATAGTAATCATACAAATTTCAAACACACATTTCTTTGATTTGTATTTTACATGTTAGTATTAAAATGACTACTGATATTCATTTTTAACAATTATTTATAACTGATGACTTTTAATAAACATTTCTTTTTATTTTAATACATTTTATATAACATATTTTTAATATTTCTAAATGAAATTTCTAGAAATAAAGACAAAAAACTACTAGTGCTAATCTTGTTAAATTAATGGAGTATGAAGATAAAACAATTACTAATTGTTGAAAATGTTATTTGTAATTATACAAAGTGTATATGTTAGACTAATAATTTATTTAATTCAAAGAATTGTTTAAAATAATAAGTATAAAAAAATTTACCAATTGTAAATTTAAGAAATACAGGACAAGTAATGTGTAGTACATGACGAATAAAGTTTAATTGTTGCCGATTTGTGTGGATTAACAATATTTATTAATTATAGCTTTATGTTTATATTAGAATATTATCTATATAAAACATTATTAATATAAAATAACACTCATTACTATTTTTTTTGACATTAGATACAAATCATAAAATATTAAAATGTGTTACAGTTTCCATTTAATTGGTATAATCAGTTATTTAATTCTTTGATAATCTATTTGATTCCTATTCATTTCAATTTTAATTACTTTTTTCTACTTAAGTTTATATTACCTGAAATATATATTAATTTCAACTAATATTATTTTTTGACGTTTTATAAAATTTTATTGCTAATCAGAATAAATTTTTTTTAATAGTAAGATTTTTATTCTTGTTGAAAATCTATGATAAATGAAGTTATCTGATTCATTTATCTTAGAATGTTACTACATCATTTGTAAAATAAGTATCCAGCATAATTTTTATAAAAAATATTTTACGACTTATTTATAATATCATATATAGCGAACATTAATAGTCATTATATTATGATGCTGTTTTTTCATATAACAAACACTAATAAAAAAAAAAACGTAATTGAAAAATTTTTTAAAATTATTTTCGAGTAAATAGTAGGATAGTAACTTTATTTATAGTATTTTTAAAAGGTAGGGACTTCGAAATTTCGTGCATGTAACAAAAAGTAATTGTACAAAGTCAAAAGTAGTAAAGAGACTTTTATCTTCTTAGTTGAATACATACAGAAGCGTATTTTTCACCATAGAATTAACTTCTTTTGTATCTTATGCTTTAGTTCTAGTATAACGTCGATAAAAAATAAATTCATTGCTTTCTTAATTCCACTGCATTTGCATATATTAATATAATTCATTATATATATTATAAAATATTTTTTAATTATATATTGAAATGCTGTTCTTAATACTTAAGAAATTAACTGTTAACTTATGAATATTTATTCTGTAATATTTTTATAAGTTTATTATTCTAAAATTGAAACACTTATAGTATTTAAAATTTCGTTTTATTTACTTTGAGAAGGTTAGTTAATATATTACAAATGAGAATTTAGAGGAACAAATGAAATAAAATGACAAAGTTTTACTAAATAACACAAATTTCGGGTTTATGAAAATAATGGTACTGAAAGTCTACTACTTTGCGTATGTGATATTCTCTGGTCTTCTTATTTGTGTAGGTTCATTTTTTATACATTCTCTTGATTCTTTTTAAACTATTGTGACTTATTTTAACTATTCCGATAATATTATTTTTTATTATTTATTTTGATATAAATATATTTTTTTAAAACAAATAATGAAACTTTAGATAACATTTTTATATGATTTAAAAACTTAAAATATATACAAGACTTTACTAAAGTAAAATATTATAAAACTAAAAAACTTCACTTTTCTTGAAAATAAATCGATACACATATAACGTAAAATATTTATTTTTAAGCAAGTAAAAATTTTTTAACGTAAATATTATTTCTTTAATTACGAATTGTTGCGCGCGGAAATATAAGAGGGAAGTGTTCTCGAGGATACATCGCAATAATAAAGAATGTTGGAGAAATATGGAAAATACGTAGCGAGCGATGCCGATTCGTTATCGGGTTACTCGTTAAAGACCCACAAAGCAGAGACGAGGATGCCCGAAGCCCATGTAACATCAGGCAAAACGGACTCACTCGCTTCTCAGAGTTCGAAGAAGCGTGGTGGAGAAAGCGCGTGGAGTTTCTTCTCGCGTCGGTGCGCTATTATAGCTATACGCATACAGGCGCGAGGGGAAATTTTAAAGGACGCATATAAAGTAAAAGCATTTGAACCAAGCCTGGTCGTAGGATCTCGAGCTCAGAAGCGGCGGCATGCGTATCTCGGTGGAAAGAAAATGGATCGAGTCTAATGCGTCGACCCACGAGTTAGGCCCGAGGAAGAGAGAAAATAGCGTAGAGAAAAGTATTGGCGAGCCTAGTGGAAAGACGCACGAGCTACGCTGAAAGAAGACTTAATCCTGTTTTTTTTATTTATATTATTTTACAAAACTATACACTAAAAAATGCCAATTTATAAACTTTAATTTATATTTTATTTTAAAAAACAATTTATAAGCTTTCTACCTACTAATAATAAAATATTTTACAATCTCTTCCATTTCTTTTTTGGAATTTATTATTTATTTATTCATTTCAAAACGATTCAACATATTTAAAATTCCTTCTTTTACTGTTTTTCTAATAAATACTAGATCTCTTTAGCCTTTTAACAAACCATGATTTTATTTTTTTACTTTTTTTCTCGTTTTAGCTCTCGTTTCTATGTTTTAATAATTTACTTTTTATTCGTATTGTTACACTGACTGACTAATTGCAGCGATTGTTTCATTCACGGAAATCAATTTTTTTCAATTTTTAATGTAATATATAATAAATAGGATAAATCAAGCTAGTTATAATTTTTTGGTTTTTATTGAAAGTATTTCATATATAAATAATTAAAAACGGTGTGAAATAAAATAGATAGTCTTTAGAATAATAAATACTCAGAAGAACAATCAATTCATATTTAGAAACATATGAAACTGAAAATTAAAGTTTAAATATTAAAGTCTAAAAATTAAAGTTTTCATAAAAAGATATTTTTATAAATTATATTTTTACAATAATTATAATATTTCGGTTACAGTATTTCATAGATATTGAATAGTTTAACAAACACGATACAGTCGTCAACTAACCGTCGAACCATAAACATCAGAATGCTGTTATGAAATAGAGATAGAGTTTTTGTAGTTTATGTATCTATATAACACTAAGGGAAAAAAAGATATATATATAAACAAATAAAAGAAATCCTTAATAAATAGACATAACAAACAAAAATTAATTGATAATTATATAATTAAAAAATAAAACTCTCATATAAAAATTATATGACTTTGTAATTAATCCTTACATATGTTTAACATTTGAATAACTGAATATATTCATATGCAAATAAATATAAATTTCTGATTTCCTATATTTATTACATTCTTGTTTCCTTTTTGCACATCCACACACACACATATATATATATATATATATATATAAAATTATAAAGAAAGTCATTTTACAGTTTTTAATTCTATCTATTTTCTGTATATAAATAAAACTACAAAATCGTTATCAAAAAATTTGTTCTAACTAAACTTATTAATTTATATGTATAATTTGATAAGCTACAAATTATTTGTTTTTTCAGCAATTTTTAAAGATTTAGATGATTTGAAAATATTAAAAGTATAGCACTAATGTTTTTATTATTTATTCTAATTTTAGTTGTGAAAATATTATACTTTAAAGCTATTTATTAATTGAGAAAGTAAAAAAAATTACTTATACTTGAAAATCATATAAAATATTAATAAAGTTCTATAAAATTCGCTTTGAAATGTATTTACTTGTTAAAACAAAATTTTCTTTGTTTTTGTTTTTTACTCTCTTCTATCAACTTCTACCTGATCGAGTAGTTGACTAAATAAAATTCACTATTCTACCAGACTTCCAGTCGATTATTTTTCAGAAGATTACAAAATCGCTTGTTTCGAAATTTCAGTCAACTGCAAAGGAACAACAGAAAAAAACGAAAGATTTGGTTCTTGATATACCATTTCTTCATTATTTTGCGATTTACAGAAAATAAGTTGGAAATCCAATGTATAGTTGTAAGGTGATAGCCTATGTAGGCGCAAAATTTAAGAAATGGTAAGAGATAATATAAAAGTGACTTTTTCTCCAATTATAAAAATAAATCATGAAACCATTGATCTAAAAAATTATTCAGACCACATATTTGCCATGAAAAATATGGGAATGTCTGCCCGTCTAGAAACTTTATATACGACATAGTACGAAAGATTTATTTTAATTCAAGATGCATTTCTATTCAAATTTGAATATTATTCGTTATAATAAATCGTTGATCTCGACTCACGGTTATAAAGGAGACATGATGAATTTTTTGAAAATTTTTAATTCTGTAAATAGTGACTTTTGAAACTGATCGTTTTAATTCTCGAAGTTCATTCGTAGATTTTATCTACAAATGAAAATTTTGTAGATTATGTTCTATTATAATTTTTTATATTTTATTTATCTTTAAATTTATTTAATTTCTTCATTAGCAAAGATATAAACCATTTCTGTGAAAAAATTAGAATATTAATTAAATTTAGTTTTTAAAACATTTCATTTCTTTGACCAATTATAAAGAAAAACATAGATTTATTAGAATGATATTTCAATTATATAATCAATCAAACTAGATTTAACAGGGAAAAATATTCTAGAAATTTCATATAAATTATATTACTTATTTAATTCTTTTAAATTTTAGAAATTTTGAAAGACTGGTAATTGAAATTTTTCAAATGATAATGAATATTAATAAAAATATAAAATGTTTTTATGTACAACAACCAAATATGTAAGATTATAATCAGACTTCAATAAAATTTATTTTAAAAATATTTAATGAAAAATTTTATTATTTATAATAGGTGGAAAATGCATTTGTCTATGGCAGTCACTTAAACTGAGCTAAAACGAACAAGGTGAAATAACTAATAAATAAAATATGTATATTCAAATTTATTTATATTCATTTTGTAATTTATAAGTAACTTTTCTATTGGTTTTAATTTAGTCATTCAGACCAAACAATGAATTGGCATATAAAACTAATATTTATACGTATCTTAGACGTAAAAGTAAACAATTTATTTTGAATGAATTAAAATTATTTCATTTGCGTGATTTATCATATGTATACTATTTAATTTATTACTAACACAAAAGATTCAAATTACGTTCATATTCAAGATTATTTAAGATTTCATATTTAAGATTATTTCAATTGATAATCAACATTGCATATTTATAAATTGAGTTTTAATATTTAAAAGACTATAGTTATTATATACATATAAATTTAAATTAAAAAATTATCATGTTTTTATATTTTTATATATTGTTCGTATCTTAACTGTATATTATAAAAGAAGAACATTTTTTATTAATTACAAATTATATGTAAAACAATAGTATACGTTATAGATGTATTTATGAATATAAAAACAAACTGTGATAAAATTTTAAACACAAAATAGCTCTGAAATACTGTTTAGCATTCAAATGTCATAATTTTTCAAATTTATATCAAAATAATTGAATACTTTGTGAATAAATGTCATGAAATCTATTTTAATATAATTTAATACCATACCTATATTTCTGTAAAAAAATTATTATGTTAATCTATATATATATATGTATTTATAAACATAAAAGTAATAGTTGAATGTAATTGATTATACATTTCGTATTTTTATAAAAAATACATATGTATATATACATAAAAGTATAAATTTGTAAATTTACCGATACATAAATTTGTATGTAATATGTTTTATATCTATACAAATGTATATTTATATTGTAATACAGAATTAATTGATAAATTTCGATAAATTGAATAAAAATGTACAAATATTTAATATATCCAAATCATTGAAATATAAAAATGAAAATATTGAAAATTTATTTCGATATTAAAGTATTTCATAAATAAATTGAATCGTGGATAAATTTTGAAATATTAAAATAAAAATATAGTCATGAAATAGAGTGTATGCATTGAAATCGATGATTTCAATTTAGTTTATATAATATGGATATCCTACTATGTTATAAATTTACTAAATAAAATATAATTTAGTGATTATATTTGTATAAATGGTATGTAGACAATGTTTTTTACTATTTTCAAATATAAATTTTTAAAATTGTATAACAAATCAAGATTTTTAACAGATTTTTTATGCATTCTTTATGTATTATAAATTATAGATATGATAGAAAATTTCTTAACTGCCTACAATTTAATTAAATAAAAATATTTCCATTATTATTCTAATAAAATTCGATATATAATAATTGTATAAATATGATTTATATAATAAATTTTTTCTTTGACTTGTTAATCAATTTAATTTTTACAGGATATAATTTTTACAGGATGTAATATTTACAGGATAATTTTTTAATCTATTGTTTTATACTTTAGATATGTCAATGTTGTATGTTATGAGTATTACAACAAGGTATAACTATTTATTCGTATTATATGAACAATGCAACTATTACGTCGCTTTATTCATTCAATACGCATCCAGTTTTAGCTATTCTAGTTTTGAATTTTATGTTATCACTGTTTTAAGTACTTTGTGTAAGATTAACTAATAATTAATTAAATAGTGTGTAAATTTATTTAATAGAGTATAAATTTTAATTTTTAATTTATTCTTTTTTTTATTTTTATTCATTTTCATTTTAATGCTTGCTCAATACCTATGATAAATGTACATGTCATTTTAAAACAATTAGCTATATAACTGGGAGCTTAGATATATAATATATAACATTATACTATACTATAGTATAACACGAATTATCAGAGATAGAAAAAACTATACAAGTAATAAAAAATATTTAAAAATAATACAGAGTAATATTTATCAGAAGTATAATCTTCTGAAATAATTTTAAATAAGAATGTCAATTAAAAATTTTGCAAAAGTATTTTTATAACAAATGTATTGAAATACAAACTAATTAATTTCAATATTAATCATGAATACGTTTTTATAATCTAGTACGTATTTTCTCTATTTTATGACTAAAATAATGATATAAATTTAACATTAAAGTATATACTTATAACTATGATTATAATAAAGTTATTTGGAATATAGTTACAGCATATTTTCTTTCATGATTTTCAACATAACTTAGAATGTATTTTTATATTTATATGAGAAAGAGAGAGAGAAAGAGAGAATATAGTATCATAGTATAGTATCTAGTTTTCTAATGAATAGCTTACACACTCAATTTCTTCTTATGGAATCAAGCACAGGTAAATGAGTCCAAAATTTTTTCTCTAATTTTTCGTTATATAGAATGTAGTACTGGATTAAAAAATTTAGAAATATAGATTTTAAGAAAAAGAAATAAAGACAGAGAAGGAACAGTAAGATAAAGATAGGAGGATATAATAATACACGTAACAGTAAATGGAAGACGGTTTGAGTAAAATATCTCCAGTAGTAGGATGTTATCACTCCTCCCAAGTTTACAGATCTGAATAATATCAAAGACTTAGACTCTGTATGGTTGTAATCTTCTTTCGCTTCCTTTATATTGCACTCTTTATTTGTATTTGTTCTTGTTTATTTTTTTAAAGTACAAGAATAAAAATAGTTTTCATTCTTTTATTTTTTGCCACTATGTTGATGATGTTCAGAAAGATTGCTGTTAAATATAAATTTTTTTCATTTAATAGGTTAGACGATTAGATTGCTTTATATATATTTTAAATTATAAATGTATTTTATACATAGAATGAAAAATATTTTTTGTACTATTTGAAATTAATTGATGTAGTTCTTTTGTAATATTCTTATATTTAATATTGTAAGTATTTTTCCAATTTTTGCAATATAGTAGTTATTTGATAAATATTTAAAACAGTATGAAAATTTGCAAATAAATTATATGTAATAAAATTCTTTTTATATTTCTATATGTAAATGATAATTTTGTATGTCTAATACATAATCAGGGAAGGAATTAAAGCGGTTGAATATTTAAGTATTTTATATCAAGATAAATTTTAAACAGATATAATAAAGTATTGATTTGAGTGTGTAAGTAAATTAATAGTTTCGTGAATATTGAAATTATTTCCAAAATAAAATTGTTTATACAAAAATAAAAATAATTAATTCAAAAGTAGATGTTAAAAAATATATGTATTGAATAACTTAAACTATACAATGTAAAAATTTATAAATATAATTATTTTACAAGAAGCATTTTATAAAAAATAATAACTTTAACGTATATATAAAACGATTTTTATATATTTATGAGATTATAAAAAAAATTAAAAACATAAAAAACTTATTTCACTCATAACTTTATTATAAAAAAATTAAAAATACTCAAAGTTAAATAAGAAAATAAATATTAAAACTAAATAATAACTAAATAGTAAATAAATTTAAATAAAATAATTTACAATTTTTGTCATAGAATGACAACTATATTTATTTCATATTAGGATTTAAAACTATTTAAATTGTTGTTTGTTAAATATGATAATATTAAAATTAAATATAAAAGAAATAAACATGAAAATTGCAGAAAATCATTTTTAAATACTAGCATTTATGCTTCATAAATTTGATATAAATATGAATAACTTTTTCATAAATAAAGTCACTCTTTACAATGATTAGACACTGTAAATATCATATGTGTAATTTTAATCTTGTATGTCAAATTGATGTATTTAATATTTAAGTTTCAATTACAATTTTCATAGTTAGCTTGTGGAAAAAACATATTATGTAACACGGTAGTATATTATTTAGAAGAATATTGTATTAATTTTATTTTTTTATATAAAAATGCATAAGAATATGTATTTGCAATAAAATATTCATGAAATATTTGACCATTCTCAGTTATATATTGATAATGAATTTATTAATAATTTAAGATTTTTATAACAATATTAAAAATAACATATAAAAAAATCTTTCAAAGGGTAAGATTTTATTTAGAATATTAGCTGACAAAGTAATGGTATATTCTGATATGTAAAAAAAAATGGTAAATCCAATTCTTTAAATTTATATTTAATGATTTGTAATGCATTTAGATTATATTATACATCAACATCAACGTTATTTATTATAAAATAGTAATCATAAAAATAATATAGATCTTAATAATATATTATTTTAACATTACAATTTAACAGTCATACTAATACTCATACCTATTGACATATTAAATATGAAGTCCATAATGAATAAATACAATGAATGAATGTTAATATTCATTTAATATGAATCTTAATATTCTTTGACTAAAATAATCTAAAGGTCACATGAGTTTTAGAAAACTGAATAAATCTCACGCAGAGAAAGTAAAAATCAATTCGAATGAAATCAATTCGAAAACAGAACCTTTTAGCAGTCAGTCATGAAAGCTGATTGCAAGCCTTTGCATTGTTTATCGTTACTTCAGATAAGTCTTAGATGAATTATAGCTAGCGATAAATAATAAATCGCTCGTAGTAGTCTTCGTTGAGCATTCGTTTGGATATTCCTTTCTTTTAAAGGTTCGTATTGGATTCGCATTCTTCGTCGTAAATTTTTATTGCAATTCTTCTACATCTCTTTTTCTTTTCATCTATGCTATTACTTTTCTTCCATTATTTTTCCGAACGTTAAAATTTTTTAAATAAAACCTCATGAAGTATGACATTTGTAATTTACATTTTTAATAAACATTATAAGTTATATAATAGATAAAATACATAATTAGAAAAAGAAAATTCGTTTACTAAAAGTTTTTATCATAACTCTAATTTAATTTTTCAGTATATAATTTACTTTACTATTTGTGATCAAAGATAGAAAATTTATATGAATTAGAAAAATAACTGTTTATTTAATTAATCTTCATATGATATATATTTTACTTTTGTGATTAATCAAGTATAATATGATATCATAAGATTTACAGTCTATCAATAATTTTTTTTCATTTTATAATTTCAGTCAGTTGAATATATATAAAATAAATATACATTAAATAATGAACTTAAAATGAATAAAAATTAATTTTTATTTATTCATTTAATCATTGTATTCAACAATATAATGTATTCTAATTAATATTAATTTATATTATATTATTTAAATATCAGTTTTTTACTGTAGTATTTATTTAAATATGAAATTAACGAAGTTGTATCTATATCATTAATTTGTTAGTAAAAATTAAATTAATTAACAATTATAACAATTTTAATCATGTGTTCAACTAATTTTTTTAAGGTTCTTAATTTAACTATGCTTATTTGACCTATTAAATTTAAAGAATTAATAATTGTTACATATTTATTATAATAAAATTATTAAATCATATTAAATAAGCTTTACTTAATGAATATTTCAGTGAAATATGATAAAAGTACGAATAATTTTAGCGATTTCATATTTTTATAGTCAATATTTGATTTATAAAAAATTTACAAAAAGGAGTAAGCATTTTTCAGTAAATTTATGTTTTTATTACGTTTCATTTTTTATACAGTTTTATAATTAAATTAAATTAAATTCTTTTTAATGAGTAAATATTCATAAAATTTTCTTTTTTTATATTAAAACTTTGAATTTCGCTGTACATTTATCGATAGATAATTGGATAATAATTATGAAATTTTAATCTACATCAATTTTTAAAAAAGTATATATTTTTGATGTATAAAAGTTACCGATTCAAAATTCGTTCTCTGAATATCCATCTGACCGCAATCCGGTCTAGTTACTTGACGTATCTGCCTGTCTCCTGACCGCGTGTACACAAGCTATACTGCACGCATTTATGCAACGAACAAACATATTCCTGATTCTGTGAGATTTGCTCGACGTCTATATACATATTTTTGTCAATATAGAAGATAAGTTCGATTTCATTTTGCTAAGCTGTTAATATATATTCAAGCACAAAATTAAAATTTAACGCTGCATTGAGTCTTTTCGTATTTGCTATCTCTCATTCTTTCTGCATATATGTTATAATAAACGTGCAAGTATATTAGAGTTTTGAATATTGTTTTGAATATTATTTTGAACACATTTCCATCTCCAAATACATATACGAACAGCTTTATATATAATAAAATATTTTATATTTCTAATTCATATCGAACATAGTTGAAACATTTGTTTCAACTATAAGTTTTATATTTTAACAATACTTGAAAATTAAAGCTATAAAGTTAAAAGTAATAGCAATAACTGAATATAATTTAAAAAAATTGTTAAATATTCTTCAATGTAATTTAATAATCACTATATAATTAACTTACTTTTCATGCTCAAATAGATTTTTAAACTTTTAAGTCTATTCCTAATTTTGACACTATATGCTACTTATACTACTTCACGTTCAATAATGATCCAGTATTATTATATTATCATGAAGACGAAAATTATTGTTCGCATGGTTTTCCATATTTTACTTGTATATCTTTTTATAAGTATTTATTGATTTTCTCTAGAATAATTAATGATTATTTATTTCATGTAATATATTTTTATACATATACATCTTCTCTAATTTATAATTAATTATATTTTTAATATTTGGATTTCTGATAATAGAATAAAACCTATATTTAATTTTTAAGATATAGATGGTTTCATAATATAAGATAGTTATGTATAAGATAGTTATGTATATTAGTTATATATATTAATAATATCTAATATTTAATTAGTTTTATTTTAAATTATCTAATTTTAATTAGAGTCAAGAGTATATATATATATAATTGCGGGGCATATAAAAGTAAATATATAAAAATGCTAAATCATATATTATTGCGGGTAAAATCAATTAAACATTGATGTGTTAAGATTTTATGATTTTCCACTCTACTTAAGATGCTTAATGTCAACGATCAGTGCGAGACTCAACGATAATGAATTTAAAAAATACTACACACGTTGGTTTTTGTACAAAAAAAAGTTGTTGATTAGACTAAATATAAGAGATAATGTTTTCATCTACTTCGTTCACAATAATAGCAAGAATATTTACTTTTACAATAGACTTGACGTTGCTGGTGAGAAAATGTTTCAAAGGTAATGAATTTGTAACAGTTTTTGATAAATTTTTTAATGGACATAAATTCAAAAAATGATCTCAAAATTTTATGTATTTTATGAAATTTCGACATTTATTTTAAAACGTAATTAGTTTAGAAGGTCAAACAATTTAAAAAAACACTATAATATAGTATTTTTATTATTAAAAAAATTCAGTAAAAACTTATTCCAAAGTAAATTTTTTCTGAGAAAATATGCATCATTTATTTTTAATAGATCAAACCATATTTTATACTGTGTTTATTTTATTATTGAATATATTATGATATAATTTAAGAAATCTTTTTCTAGGTGAAGAGAAAAAAAAGAGAGAGAAAATAAAATGTACACTTAAGTTTTCTATTGATGGCGGTGTGGCGGTAGCACATGTATTGAGTGGGCCTGCATGGAATAATCCCCTGCGTTTTCGGTGCTGATGTTCACGGGTAGAGTACGGATTCTTCAAATTATTATTAAATATCAACCGTATATTAATTACAAAATGAAAATGAATATTTGTTATTATTTATTTATTTCTATATTATTAAAATCATCTATTAGAAACATGGATTAATTTATTGAATATCGTGTATGTAAAATGTATAAATAAAAAAATTATATTTTCAACGTTGATTGCATATATTAAATATAATAAATTCAATATTCAATCAAAAAGTTTACTATATTTTTGTAATATTTAAAAAAAAATCGAGAATTATAGGTAAATTATACATATATATTAAAAGCATAAAAATTCAGTCATAAATATCAATTTTATACAGAAACTTGTACCCATGGTTTAAATATTAGATTAATTGATATATGTATACCTTCTTAAACACGAAGAAAAAAATATAGGGGTAAATGGAAGAAAATGGGCTAGAAAAAAATCTTAATATAAACAGAAATAGAGTTCTAGCTGGAAGTTACGGCCCAGGGATGTAATTATAATAATCTAATTTATCGACTTAAGAGAACGATGAGTAGAGGAAATTAACAAGCTATGAAAATTAGTTTCCACACAAATCAAGAAATAAAAAAAGTAAACATTAAAATCATGCACAAAAAAATTATACTGCTGCAAATTCATTAATACCCAAATCCTATTTGTTAAATCCTAAATATGTATATACAAGAAATTGTTAATGTATAGAAATTAATGTTTTAGAATGAATTACTCCTTTGTATGAGTTAGTCAGTCTATTTAACAAACATATTTATTTTTCTTTATATTTTATTATTATATAATTTACATTTGTTAATATGATTAGAATATAAGATTTTTATTCGAGTAGCTCATAGTATTGATCTTTTTTTATATAATATTAATGCATAAATATATATACTTCCTGTAATTATTATATATCAGTTATTAATTTAATAATATTATCTGAAATTCTAGAAAAGAAAGAAATATAATATTATTATATCTTAATATTATATATTAATATTATATCTTAATATTATATTTTAATTATTATTATATATTATATATGAAATATTTCACAACCTTTATTATTATAATCATAAATATAAAAACTTTTTACATTCTATTTTGTCTATATATGGCATTTTCTCCATAATAACAAGATTTCAAGTAACATTTTAACAGTTCATTGCGTCAGGGAAAGCTTGTTTTTGAAGCTGACAAAGTTGGTCTTTCTAACCTGTAGTATATTAGACTGAAAACGAACGATCGATCAAAAATCAGCTTCCCATTCACCTTCATATCATTATTTAAATCAAATTTATAAAATCTTTTTCAAAATACATGCTTATATAACAAAAAATATATTTATTATAATACGTACTGTATTATTTTCTCTAAACTTGAACAGCCTTTTTTTTCTTTCACAATACTCAGATCTGCATTTTATAGCCCTAGTAATGACAAAGGTTCTGTATCGTAATCCTTGATTTTCTTTCATTCTACCGAATGGAAATAAAAAATTTTTTATTCTTAAACTAGTTTACATATAAAAGATATAAATTACATAATAGTATTAAATACAGAAAATAATATCTATGTTCTGTTTTAAATATATTGATTTTAAAAAATATTATGCTTACATAGGTGGAATAATATCGAATCACGTAAAATAGAAAATAAATTATAACAATAATGAACTTTATTATCAATTTTAAATATTTTTGTATTTTTTTATTTTAATTCTGCATAATATATTTTGAAATCAATTAATGAATTTTAATTAACAATATTTATATGCATAATTATTTTTGACTTATATAAATAAAATAGTTTTTCATCTTCAGAAATAAATTATATATTAAAATTAATATTTCAATATTGCTAATATGGAATTTAATGTAATTTAAAAATATTATATTATAGAACTAAATAAAGAAATTTTTTCACTTTAATATGTAATGCATACTTATTTTATATACATTTATTCAAATAAAAAAGTTTTAGATTTAGTCTTTATTTTTTATGAACTAAAAATAATTTATTACTTTCTAAAAAACACAAATATATGAAAAATGAAAGAGTTTAAATTTTTTTATTAATATTTTGTCAATATAAAAGAATGGACCATTTAGCATGATAAGCATTTAAACTCAAATGCTAAAGAAAATTTTCCGAGATTTCAAATAGTTACATAAATTGTAGAATATAATACTTCAAAATAAGAACCATTTTCAAACTACATAGTAATTTTTTGAAAAATTAAATTTAATGTTTACTAGATCAAAGTTATCGGATACATTTTTTCAATATTTTTCAATTAAAATATTTCAATATCACTTTTTTTATTTCGAATGTATATAAAGCAGAATAGTTGTTGGCTAAACATATCAAAATCGTTCTCTAGTTAATTATTTAAAAATAGATACTTTTTCAAAATGGTAATTTCAAGTAAAAAGAAATATTTAGAAATTATTCATTCAATTCTTACATTTCCCCAATTTTTTTTGTTATAATGGTGATTTATCGGATAATTTTGAAAATATTTCATTACTATTTTTTTATTTGACTGTTCTTGTTAAAGTACTTTTTGGATATTCAGAATATAGTATGTACGTATACATGATATGAATTTCTAAATTGAAGACATACAATAGCTTCCTATACAGGTATAGCATAGTCTTAAGTTGCTTTTAAATCTTTTTTATCTAATTTGTGGTTCTAAGTTTAAAAAATGGTTATTATTAATATTGTTACAACAATCAGAACTTTTTAGAGTGATTGTAGTAAACTAACTTCAATTTATTTATTAATTCTATCATTTAACATCTACTAAAATGCATAGTCAAATTTAAAAGTGTCATATGAAGTAAAAATGTCTTATTTATAATTTTAAGTATTAATTTAATATTAAAATTAAATAGATCTACATTTTGCATATACATTCTTATTATATATTTAATTTAAACTTACTACTAATAATATAATGAATTGTGTATGAGGTTCCACTAAAGTATTTATATAAAATACATTAAAAAGTAACAATATTCCTATAACTGTATAAAATGATATAAATAATTTAAGAGTTATTTTTCAACGGTAATAATTTAAAAATTTCATAGAGTAATTTTGTCTATACAGAAATTACTTCGTTTGTCCTACTACACTTCTGGTGAAGTATGTATTACCTGAAAAAGTTTTTTCATAATCTGGCATTAATAGAGTACAACTTTTAAAGTTAGCTATAGTCATACTTTTTTTGGGGAGGAGGGTCCACAAAATTTCTCAAAATATAAAGAATATACAATCCATTATTCTATGCATTTTTGAAAACTTTAATCTATCGTTTAGCTTGAAATATTTTATCTACTCTAAATATTTTAGTATTTCTTCTAATCTTATATGATTTTAAAGAATATTTTTTATATTAAATTTTATGGCAAAATATTTATAATATATTAAAAGTAATAAATTTTTATATTTTAATAAATGCGATAGTTTATTGTCAATAACTAGGATCAGTATACTTTAAAAAATATTGAAATAGAACTTTCAGTCAAATTATTAATTGATTATTTATCTAAAAAAATATAACAGATTATTTATATATCTTTTTTAATCTTAATAAAAAAATGACTTTTTATATTCATACTATTGTTTTATCAAATTTTACTTTTATTTTAGTTTAGAAAAAAATATTTTATGCACGTTAGTTATATTATTACAAGATCATATGTACACAGGTAAATAGAAGAAACATAGAGAAATATCGTGGTAAAGAAAAATCTAAGGTAAATGAGTGGTCAATTTTGAGCGCATGAATATTTACTGGGAAAATCATTATCACTGTGGGGGAGGGAAATCGTCAAAGAAGTGCTATACATGATTGTGTTTGTATAGTTGTAGAACAAATTTGTATGGTTTAACGTTGAACTGATCTAATATTTTATAAATCTTATTTTTCATATTAATATTTATTTACACTTTATAAATTAACTTTTTTTATTAATTTGCCTTTTTTATAAATTTTTAGATCGACTAAATTATGACTTAGTATAAGAGTAGTGATAGTGAATACTTATTTGTTCTTTAAAATAAATCTCAGAATACATGTTTGTATTGGTTTTATAACTTAACTAAAATAATCTATGATCGCATTTTACAAAAATTTTTAGTTGTATATTAAATGAATTCTAAACCCACCAAAAAGAATGAATTGTAAACAGGTATAGATTAGAAAGTATATCGTGTATTACTTATAAATTGTTTATATTTCGATGTAATCAAATTTGAATTCTTAAATTTGTTAATAATATTTTATACTATACATAAATTTGAGTAAACAGAATTTTACTAACTTATAAAATATCACAATATATGATCAAATTTATACGTGTTCGTTATTAATTTTGTTTGTTCTTAAGAACCTTTTACATATTTATAAACTAAATATATACTAATTTTCTCTACAGAATACAATTAAAATGATTGAAAGTATCTCATAAATTCATATAAGCTTGTAAATCTATGTCATTTACGTAAATTATTTTTGTCAATAAAGGGTTATTTCACAAGAAACAAAAGTTCTTGCATAAATTTTCAATTATTAAAAGGAAACTAAATTTAAATTTTAGTAAATTTGTCGATAAATTATTTAATTGAAAATTTAACTATAACGTAAAATATTATAATTATAAATCAACATTTTAAATAAATGTATAGTTATAAGTAATATATTATACAAATATATACAAACACGAGGAAATTTGTTTCAGAGGTTTCAAAGGATTCAACGATGTATGTTATTATTATATATATTTCAAAAAGTTTTATAAATATACCAAATAATTTTTATTTTTTAAAAAATTTAGATAGTTTATAAAGTTCTAATTATATTTGCAAATAGTAAAAAATATTATATTTGACTTCGCTTTACTTTGAAACCTATAAACAAATATATATATATCTTATGAAATGTGATATAATTCATACAAAAACTGATATATAAACTGACAATTAACTACAGTTATTTCATATGTGAATATTGATCATAAAAGAATTGTAAAATAAAGATTAATTACCAATTTTCTAGTGTTTTGTGTAATTAACTGTAGGCCACTCATTAGATTAGTACTTAAGTGGATTCTTCGTCTTTCTTCTCTTCGGATAAAGCAAAGTCGTCTACAGATGTTTCCATTAACCCGCCATAAAACGCATATACATTATATCTGTTCTATAGTTACTTCTAATTCTCAGGCGGTTACCCACGAATAAACACACACGTACATATATATGCATATATATATTATATAATAAAAAATACTAATTAATTTGTTATAAAATAATTTGTTAAATAATTATTCCATCATAACAATAATATTTTTATGAATTTGTTTTAACGCAAAATAATTAGTTGGGTTTAAATTAAGAAATCTAACATATCGATAAATAAATTTAAATATTTTACCTTTTAATACAATCTACAACTTTACTATTTCTGCAATGTTAGTACATCATCTACCGCACAAGAATATTTCATCAATATTCGTGTAACCTAGCGTTAAGCAAAGTATTATAAAATAATAAGTCGCAAGTGTAAGAAATAACTGAATGTACATGTAAATGATCATTTAATAGCTTTCGATCGAGAGATCACTCTAATTCCAAATTTAGTATTATAGAAGACTCCTTGATATCGTCCACTCAATATTCTCTTCAAACCATTCTCCATTTTCTCACTTACATTGAATCAAAGCTTGTTCAACTCTAGAAGTCATAAATATTTAAATATTTATAGGAACTGATAAGGTTCATTATTTATTATATAAAAATAAGATTTTTATAAGAACACGTGTTTTCATTTGCATATTGAAGGTCTTTTTTTTAATTAAAGAATTACGATGGGAAATATTTTAGTTTAAGAATATTAATCAGACAAAGTATACAATTATTAACTTTAATATAAGTCTCATAATTAACAATAATATTTACGCATATTTTTATTTGATTGAACTTTTAAACGATTTATTTTATTTATACGTATATAATAAAAATTGGATTCTTATTAAAAAATAATAATATTTGTAAAGTAAAAATTCTATTATTGTAACTAAAAAGTATAACTAATTGTAAATTTTATATATTATTATAAATAAAAAAAGATCAATTATTATATAATAATAACTTCAAAAAGTATTTCATATTTGAATATCTATAAATAAATTACAAGAAAAAATATTAATTCTTATGAAAAAATAAAAGAAATTATTTTTTTTAATGTGATGTTATAAAAATAAACATTTTGAAATTACTTTTATAGCTTATATAAGTTTAATATTAATTATTTAAGAAAATTTTATAAACAATGTTTTCAAAATATTAATTTTAAAATATTTATAAAATAATCGATTTCTGGTTTACAATGAAAAGAGTTTGTTACATAATACTTCTATTCAAATTTTTACAACAATTTAAGAACATGCATTAAGTTATATTTTATTTAATTTTAATATATATTTACGAGAAAAAATGTTAAAATAATTGATAATGAAATTTTAATGTATTTGTTTAGAGAAAAATTTGATACTTTATATTCAAACGAATGTTGTAATGTCAAAGTTCAACGTATGTGATTTATATTTGATGTATCAAACCGATTATAGAATGAAACGCAAATATGTAAAAAAGCACTGGTCTACGAGAAAAAGTATTCTGCGTCGGTAGATTAGAGAAATGAGACGTAACGTCTCCAATAGTCGTAAGGTTGGATTTTATTCTTTGATAAAACTTCTTTCTGTTCTTTTGTAATGCAAATTTCAATTTTTAATATACAGTTTTTTTTAAATGAATATTTCTTAACACGAGAAGGAAAAGAAATTCTGCAAATATTTTTCTATTATGATTTTTCTGTATATATTTTTTACGTACTTTAAGACACTTACATTTTCATTTTCATTTTTATATATTATTTTAAAATCAAAAATTAATCCACATATGTGTATATTATTCATCTATAAGAATTTTATAAAATCTTTTTTATTATAAATTGTTTTTATGTAAATGTAAAAAAATTTTTTATTGTAAAAACACTTAATCGAGAAAAAAGCAATAAATTCGCATGAAAGGATAGATTTGATAGCTCAAATATAAGGAAAGAATTAAAATAGTAACAAATCGGAATATTTATGAGGCGGAAGAAACCCTCTGTTCGCGTTTTACATGTTGGTTTTTTGAAGTGTAATGAATGACACCGTGAACGCTTAACCGATGCACCGATTGAATGATAAAGTAACTAAAATGGCATAGAAAGCTTTGCTATTTAGTGTTAACTTAGAGCTCCGATGGCGAGGAAAGTTTTTCGTACCTGGGCTGTCGTAAAACGTGCCACTGTTTATCACGTGATCAAGGATTGACAGTCGCAAACGGACAATCGTTCCGTTCCACTTGCAGCGCACAACCAAGTATGGATTTGGTGATCATTTTTTCAAACATTGTAATTTCATTCAGTGTTTCTAAAAAATGTCATTTTTATTATTACAATAATAATTTCCATGGAATGATTTAATAATTAAAAAATAATCATGTTAATTAAAATTAAATTACATGTTCATACTTATTTCCTTCCACACAAAAAATTATATAATCTTCCAAAAGCAAAAATTCTACTCTATCTATATTGTTATATTAATTATAATATATCCATTTATAATTTTTAATTCGTCATTATCTTAAAAATATCTAGATTTTTATTTTATAGTATGTAAGCTGTTATTATAATAAGGCATATTGATTTCACTTTATAAGATTAAAAGAGTTCATTAAGTTAAATCTTTTTGATTTCTTTTAAATACACATCATTTTCTAATTTATTTTTACTTTAGAAAATTTTAATATACTTATTTACAAAATTTTATATAAACAAAATATTCATAACAGTTTTGCAATAGTTATGTTTTTTTATGAATTTTTCAATAAAATTTTGCATATTACTAAAAAAGATTTCAACAAAATTTAACAAAAAAAATAAAGAACGTAATAAATTAATATGGCTAATTTGATCTAGCATCTTCAAATTATTCTATTATTTATCAGTTATCTCATTGATAAAGTTAAATATTTATAAAATATAAAAATAAAATCAATTATACTGGTTTTTAATTAAAATATGTATTATATATTTCTAATTTTTTATATTGTAAATTTTATTATCGCTTCGTAAATTATATTAAATTAAACAAAAGTTTCTTGAGAAGATTTTTATTCTATGTAAAAAATTGTTTTTGATATTTTTTAATTCACTCTTTAAGATATATTTTTAAAATTTATTGATTATTTTATATTGAAGTATTATACAATGATCTAATGACAATACATAAAGCAATACATAGAAATAAATATAAAGAATAACTGAGATAACATAGTTTATAATTTTTGCAGTCATTACAGATTCAGTAAGATTTATATTAACAACAATAACTGAATCAGTATAGTAGTCCAGACAGGAATTTTAATTATAGAAACTTATAAAATTATTTATAAACTCTTATAAAATTATTTTTATTATTAATTTGAATAGTAAGATGATTGGGAATCTGTTTGTATACAATTTTAGTAAAAACAATTTTGTTAATACAAAGATCTAATGCTTTACTTACAAAATACTAATTTTCTAATAAATCAAAGTTATTTAATTAAATATTGAACTTTTTTGGTATGAATTTTATTTAAATGAATGATTTTGAGCAGTCAGTTCGAATAGCATCTGTATAGTGTAAAATAATGAAAACAGATAACTCCATAAATCAACTGATTTTGAATCATTTTATAATATTTCACCTAAAAAAAGTTCAAAACATTTATATGATTATACAATAACGTAAAATATTGAAATTATCGGAACAATGATTTCTTTTTTAATTCTTAAAGTAGTGACATTTTTGAGTTCTTGACTAATTTCTCAATGCTTTAAGTTTTGCATTTAAAATTTTTATTTTGATCAATATCTTTAAGCTTACAATTTTAAAGTAAAATATTTATCATCACAATTTTTATTATTTTATATTTTTTGAAAATTTTGAAGTAATTTTACTTCTCTATGAAATAGCTCATAGCTTTTTTGCAAATCATTTATTACTATCAACTATATATAATTTATTTATAACTAATTTTAATACATACATTTATCGACACTTATTCTTAATAGATAAAATGAAACTACTGTATTCTATTTAAAATTTTAAATAAAACGTTATTTTACTGCATAGTAATAATTACTTTTATTAATTTTTTGTATTTTATAAAATCAGTTTTAATCTTATTAATATTATGATAAAAGATGATTTCAAACTTTTAATATAATTGCCTATTACGATAAAAAAATTTGTATTGTGCTATTTGTTCTGTAATCGAAATTTTTATACAAACTGAATGTAAATGGTATTTGTGAAACAATTCAATTCAATTAATCTTTATGTTATTTAAAAAATTTCGTTGAATATTAATTTTAATCCAATTAAAAAGTAGTATTTTTTAGGTGTGTAAACAATATTACGATGTACATTCATGATGTATATAAAATATTTTTATTACATGAATTAATTTTATAGAAATGATAATGAATAATTAATTAGGAAATTTTTCTAGTTTAGTGATTAAAAAAACATGATATTTTTAAATAAACATGAATACAATTTTTAAAATGAGATTAAAATACATTTAACAAAATGAAATGCGGAAAATTAAATAGATATAAAATAAATTATTATTAAATTTTAATGTAAATATGCTTCTCTTTGTAAAAAATATGTAATAAAAATAGATCAAACGTTTTTATAAATTTATAGATAGAATTAAAACTAATAAAATGAACTACCAATAAGAAACTTGCATCCATTTGTAAAAAGAACATCTTCGTCATCGTGCGCTCAATTTCTCATCGGTAAAATACACTCGTAATTTCCGCACAACTTCACCAAGCACCAACAAAAGGCCAAATCGACTTGCAAGCGCTTAGAAAAAGCTACGGAAGCAACTTCCTTTACGTCGACAAAAAGCTGCTTTCGAAAATGCCCGAGTGCCTACGCCAAGTCATCGTTCTAGTTAAACCATATGCTGATAAAGAAATATTGAACTTCAAATATATTCTATACATGTATTTAGACCACTCAATACGATAGTAAGAGGCATTATATTTTATTTTTATACATGTATCTTTTATATTGCATAATGTACAGTATACTTCTATCAGTATATTTGTATATTAGATAATAAGAAAATTTAAATAATACTTATTCGAAATATATAATGTAATGCTTTAATTAATTACATTTATTATATCATTAGCTAGTTAAATAAATTAAATTCGTTAGATATATCATTAATTGTTCTTTTATACTTAGACAAAAAATATTTCATATACATTTACAAATCTTAAATTATTACATTTAGTGCGTATTTGTTTATGAAAACAGAAAAACTTAAATCAAAATTGATTGGATTGTATATTTAATATTAAGATAATTTTGTCACAAATTTGTTTTATGTCTTTCATATTTATATTTTTTCATGTTTAATATTGAGATTGATTATTAGTAATATGTATAATATTGAGACTTGTAAAATTTTGAGAAAAACTGAACTGATTTTTCATTCTTTTTTCAACCTTTAAGTAAGAAAATTGCAATATCTGTGGATAGAGTTAACGCTAGAATTCTGATAGATTCTTGATGCTTTTACATGTAATTATATCAACTCGTGCATCTGGAAACAGAATGGCTGACACATAGAAATATAGTAATCGAATATTTTATAGATAAGGAAATAAATAATTTATTTAAATATAATTAGATAAAATAAAAGTGATGGAAAAAGAAAAATAGAAAAGAATGACAGAAAAACAAGTAACGAGAATGTAAGTGTGTGAGAGAGCAAAAGTAGAAATAGATAAAATAATGAAGAAAGAAAAAGTAAGAATTTTGCTTGTCAAAGAATAAAGAATATTTAGTCATGGTTCTGATTTTTTGGTGCCAGAAACTTTGGATGGCTAAATTGGATTGGCTTGCCCGATGTTGCTACGAGATAGTACGAACTGTTAAGTTGAGATATTTTTCAATGGTAACAATTCAGCAAAGCAAGAAAAAAGTTGAAGTCTTTTAGTGATTTTTCACAAGACAATAATTGAGTAGTTTGAAAAGTTTTCAGTATAATTAAGTACAAAAAAAGTTTGAAAAGAAGTATCATATGTCTGTGTAAAGTAGGCCTTAAAGTTTTTAAAGTTTTTTCGAGAAATTATCAAGGAAGATTATATCTTTTTGTTGCATTCTCAATTCAATAAAAATTATACTTAGAAAATTCATTAAAATGAATTTTGCGTAATTTATCTTTTAAAGTATCCGCATAAAATGTGAATTGTAATAATGATAATTATTCGTATTGTTATTTGAAGTATAGAAAGAATATATATTATTATTTTAATAATTAGTTATTTAACTCAAATATGTAATTAAAAAATTTCTATAATTCTATGAAAACTTGTATAATTTATAATACTTTAAATAATAAAGTTGTATATTACAGACCTTGTAAAATATTATATTAAATTCATTAAAATTAATACGAATTAAAAACCCTGCTTTATAAGTTTAGTACTTCAATATAAGTATTTCCTTAATATTATTTGATTTGTTTTATATGAATTTTTTTAAGCTCCAATGGAATATATATTTTTTATATATTGGAATATACATATTTTATTTACATGTATATATACATATATATATACAAATATGTATACACGTATATTTAATTATCACAAATGCATGCATATCTTCCAATAGACACTTGAGTAGTACCTCATTGCTTTTAGTAGAGATTTTACTATGAGACTGATACAAGTACGTAATTGATGCTGATGCTGCTATATAAGAGACGAAATACTCTAGTGGGATAATAACCACGTTCTCGCGGGAAAATTCATTGTACAGTGCAATAGTCACCAATGCACATGCGGGTATAAATTCCTGTGGCACTTCTTTCGGATTTTGGATTTAATAAATAAAGAGGAAATGAGTTTCTCTAGCATCATCGTAAAATAAGAATATTAGCAAGGAAAGAATAGCAGAATTGAATATTTTTATTTAATTTCGTTTTAACTATTTATATGTGAATCGACTTTTATATTCCTATATTTCACTTTTCGTAGTAACGAATGTGTTGTGTTTTTCATTAGGAATTTCTTTGTTTGCTTATAACGAAGATATGCTTATACTATGCAATTTCCTATTTATACTTTATTTATTTAGTGCATAAATAATACATTTATATATTTTAGTTTAAAATGATAATACTGCTTATATTAAAGAATTAAATTTGAAATTTTATTAAACCTAATATAGAATATTTTTTAATTTGTTACAGATGGAATTGTACAACAGTATTTTAACTTAAATTTATCCAATAATTATTCATCTGTAATTATATAATATTATAAATATTGTATTTTTTATTATATATTAAAATATTTTATATCTGATCAAAAAGAAATTTTTACTAACACCTACAAATTATTGCTTTTAAAGACAAATATATCATTTAAATATTCAATATAAAATATTTAAAAAAAATTAAAACACTTTTTTGAATTTTTTTTCTTAAATATATGTTAGTATTGTTTTAAAGATTTTAATTAAATATTTTCTGATAAATAAAATATTTTTGATAATAAGAATAAATCGTATATAATGTTACCTGGAATGAACTTAATATTTTCTTAATAGAATTTTTAATATATATATAGAAGATAAATAAAATTAATTTTATACTTATTTATTAAATTTCTGTAAAACAAACATTAGTTCAACGATACAATTTAAATTATAAAAAAGAGTTAAGAAACTTAAATTTAAAAACTCAAGTATTTTTTAAAATAATTTGTATTCAAAATTTTTTGAATTTGTATTGAAATATCATAGTTGTTTTGTACCTTAGAGTAGTTATCACAATTTAAAGATAGCCGTATCTGTTGATTTGACCGACATTTTCGCATTGTGTTCAAGATTTTCATTATAGTTATGTACTTAGAAGAATCTGCTGGAACTCATTCGTAAAATTTAATGGATTTTACTTCCGCTATTTTAAATGATACAATTTTTAACAGTTATTTTATGCAAAATTAGCTATTTATAGTGTTGCTAATCTTGATTTCTTGGAACATGTAATAATATTAAAAAATAAATGGATTTGTTGATATTTTATAAGTCGATGTTATTATAATTATTCAAAATATTGCAATGAAAGGTGATATAAAACAGTATCATAGAAATTTTATAATTAGATTTCAATACCAAAATATCTATTTATCTTTGATCGTCCAAGAATTCATGTAAAAAATGTTGTTGATATATATCTATATTTTGCATATACAGTCCAAAAAATAGCTTTATTATATTAATTTTTTTTAATTCATTAAATTGCTTTCAATTATGAATGAAAATGAAGTTTATAGAATTAGTATGTTCAAATCGGTTTATCGGTTTATTTCAGTTAGTATATGTTTTTCTTATTTTTCATTAGATCAAAATGAATTAAATTTCCTAATGTGATTTTTTAAATATCAAAGTAATCCGTATTCATTTAATCTGAAATTGTAAGCTAAACATATTTTACATATATCGAAGTTTATTAACATCATACTACGTATGACATAAAGTAATTATCCTTTTTACGTAATTTCTAATTTATTATTTTCTAAAGCTTTGCTATTAAATATAAGGCATTTTGAAAGTGTTTTCATTAATTTTATTACAGAATTTATTCATATTTTTCACAATATAAGTAAAATACTAAACTATTCATACTTTTCATCCTATTGCAAAACATAATATCACATTTATTTAAGCCGCCGAATAATTTTCTAATAATAATAATTTAAGTTATTTTTCGTATTAATCAATATTAATTATATATAAAAAATGAAATTCATAATAAAAAGTTATATAAAATTGTAAAAAAATTTATACTGAATTATTAATATATACAAAATGGTAGTATAATTTTACTATTAGCTCCTTAATTTTTTTTAATTTCTAGAAATTCTTGAGAATATGGATATCTAGGTATGTAAAAAAGTATTTTCAGCCATTATCGGTTAAAATAAAATTTTAATTAAAAATATAAATAAAAATATATGAACGAATAATAATAAATAATATTTTCTCTTAACTCGTGATAATATTACTTAAAATGTAAGAGGTATGATTTTTTTTAATGAGAAAATTAAAAGTTAGACCTTAAAATCTAATAATGTAATAAATTATTTAGTATATAATATTTATATAATAACTAGAATAGATTTTTATTTTAACTATTTTTAGAAATATCAAAACTAAAATATACAGGTTCTAGAAATCTTTATCATTTTGCAGATATTTTCCTATTCATAATATTGAATAGCAATTATAATACATAATGTTTATCTAGTTTTCTGTATCTATATGCATATTTCTTCAATAATTCACGCATTGTTTCTTATTAACTCTTCCATCTTCTTCTTTTGTATTTACATATATTTTTCTTACTAAATTTATTATTAGTATTTATACATTTTATCCACAATTCAATAGCTTTAATACAATTCTCTAATTCCATTCATTACATTACTTTTTTTTCGATTTGATCGAGGACAATGGAAGAATCTTCCTATATTATAGGTAAATTTGTGTTATTAAATCTATGTAGAACAAACGCTGATGTTTGTTTTCTCACGTTCTATTTGTCCTATTAATTATAAATAATTTACTCTTTTACTTCTTATCAATAACTAAAAATCTATGTCTATTGATTTATTAAAGTAGTAGACCATAACATGAAATTAAAATAAATTCAAAAGTAATCAAATTTTTATTTATGAAAAATATAACGCTATATGACTGTATTCTTTTATTTTCCTTTTAGTTTTTTTTGTACTTTATTAAATTTCCAATTGTGAAAAACTTGAAGTTATATTATGAGTTAAGAAATATTGTACATATTCTTAAAAATGTACAAATTTACAAGTTTTTTGATGGTAAAAATTATCAAATTTGTGAGTTCATACAATAAATTTTACTTTTTCAATATAGCTTCGATAAAGTATTGTTTAACACTTTTTCATATTCCTTAAAAAATAAATTATAATCAGTTATTTTTGTGTAAAAGTTATGTATAAAATTTAGCATGTAACGATAATCTTTCAAATGACTATTTATGAAAAATATATCATAAAAATTTTAAATGTACAAATATTAATACACCGATATATTTCATAATATTTTACATCGACAATTGATTTACGAACTGCTTCATTCTATATGCCAGCACAACAGACTCTCACTACGGATTCTCTGACTGTCAACGAGGATGGCATCGTATATCATCACATTATGAGATCTCAAATGTCATTTTCAAGGTAATCAATAAGATATAATCGATAAATTGTAATTTATTAGAGATTAATATTTACACTTATGATTCTTATAAAAAATATAGGATTGGTTTATTCGTATGTTTGAAGAATGATTATCATAGTAAATAGATTTTAGAGAAGAAAAACCATAATTGACTTGAACGATATATATAACTATATATTTCCTTCATAAAGAATATTTTATTACGTTAAATATAATTTTAATCAAAAAAAAATTAAAATTATTTAGCTTTCTAAAAGCTAAGCCCAGTACAGTAAATATTGCTTAAATAAGATACACGAAGGAGAATGAATCGGGTAAAGTCAAACAGAACTATGTATGCATTCTTTATATATTATTTAGGTCAGACTAATAAAAGTTTTGTGTTCAATGTTATGAAATTTTTTTATAATTTGTTTATAGAATGTAATTAAATACATAATATTAATAGAACTAAATCCTATTTGTTACGGATCAAATTTAAATAGTTCTGTTGTTCTGTGATGCAATGTATTTCTTTCCGATATTAGTAAAAATTATATATAATATCAAGATATTTATTGATTATCGTGTTAGTCCCGAACCTTCTCGACATTTCTCCGGTTCCATGTGCTCGCGATCTCCCATCCTCGGCACGCGAGTCCGCTACTAGACACCCCGACGCATTTTCGCATCTGCGACTTCTGTTATCTTACAGCTATACGCCTTAACTAGTATCGGCCATTTCCCCTTGATATCTGCTGACAAGAGGGCCGTCCGGCTGCTACATGGATCTAATGAACCCGCGGCCTCACCTATTCCATTTGTTTATGACCACTGTTGTCATATTTTATGATGTTTGTCTGAGTTAGCAAGTTCTCTTTTTTACGTGGATACGAGTCGTCCATGCGATCCATTGGTGATGTTTTCCGCCCGTTTGAGAGAAATTCTCTCCACAACGGCCCATCTGGTGCTAGTATGAGGCGTCGTCGTCAGAAGAACTCCTCAAGCGATCTTTGATTTCAAACTCGCTTTTTCGAGTTCAAAATTGCGAGATTACTCATACGATTCTACACGAATTACGGGCGTCCCTGCATCGTGCGTTTATAAATTTTACTGGGAGTAACTCGATATTTCTTCGAAGATCGATTCTTTTCTGGAAGATTTTAATTACTTTTGTATTATATCTTGTTGTTGCTTGATATTTTTATTGTCTTAATGCTATTAATATTATTTTTTGTCCTAACATTAACACTATTAATAAATGTATTATATAAAAATTGATTTAATAGAACAAAAAATATTTTGTGAGTAAAATTTAACCAAGTATTGTAAAAAGTATAATAACTCAAATTCATCAAAATCAGTTGGCCTAAATAAATTAAGCTATAATTATAAATTGATTGTATAAAATTAAATGCATAAGATTCTGTTTTATTTCTTCATTAATTAGTATTTATTTTTCGCATAAAATATACTATTTATCCCTTAAGTTTAGTTTACAGAAGCCTATGGATTCATAGGGTGTCAAAGTAGAACATGTTCGAATATAAATATTGACATAAGCTCCGATTCCATTCTAATTAAAATAGTAGGATCACAACTTTATGGGTAATATTTACTTTTACACTGTTTTCTTTATTCATATCCAATGTATTATTCTTTTTCGTTACATTGCTTATCAATATTATATTATGCATGTATATTGTATAAAAATACCGAATACAAATAATTATAAATTTATTATAATTTTATCTGTAAAATCTATTAAAACCGATTAAAGTATTTGCAAGATAGCTATGAAAATAATTTTATTACTTCAATTATATTAGTCACACAAATTATACTAGATTTTGGTAATTAATTATTCCCTATTTTAAATATTTTATACTAAAATAAGAAATAGATTTAAAGCTATAAAACACTCCATCTAAATTAAACAAGTTATTCACTTTCATAAATACTAATAATATTTTTTAAGCAACAATTAATATATAGATCGAAATTTTATATTATATAATATTAAGGATATTATGGATTAATTCTGAAGGCTATGAGAATATAGAGCTTTGATCTATGATTTATATTAATTAAAAACACACAATATCTAATCACTAGTATACATGACTTTATAATATATTTAAATGTACGTTTTTTATTGATATTATTATACCAAATTATATAGTATCGATTTATATAGACTTTATTTAATTATATTTTATCTCGCTTGTTTTATAAAAAAAAAAGAATTTATAGATTTATCAGAAAAATTAATTTTGAATCATGATTTGAAAGCATAAACTTATTCTCGATATTATATCTAAATTTTCTAAATTTTCTCTTTTTAACCTCGTTTTTAACAATATAAATGTTTTAAAATATTTTTAGCCACTTTGCAAAGAACTATTATATTCGATGATAATCCGCCATTTTAACAAGCTCATCGCTTCCTAAAGAAAAGTCAGGTTATCTTATATAAAAGAACATTCCGATGGCCTTTTCTTCTGGTTTACTCGCATAGTCTCCTTCTTTGTTACTACTACCGCAACATTTTGTGAAAGCTTTCGAACAAGAAAGAGCGTTTCGGCGTTTATAATATGCTTTTAAAATAATGTTTTACATGATTCTTTTTTCCTCATTTTCTTTACTATCTTCTTCTTTTGTTTTTTATATTAGCGCACTTTACGAGATTAAAATACCCGTTTCGTTTTCTTAAATATATGACATTATACCAAAGATTTAAGTATGTAATAAAATTTAAATAATTCATGTAATTTTTAATATATGATGCTAATTTTAGCTAACTACGTTTTAAAATTGAATAATAAATTAGTTAATAAAATGGAAAATTTTTTTTTGATAATTTAAAAATATATAAATAGTATTTTTAATCTAAATATAATTTAAACTAAAAATCTGAATATTATAATATTCCATTATATTTTTTCCTCGCTTACCAGAAGTAACTTTAAATGAAATATTGATAAGTATTCATAAATTAATTTTTTTATGTTATATAAATAATTAAAAATTTATAATTATTAAGCGATGTATTATTTCAATAAGGTAATTCCTACATATTTTATAGCACGATATTTTCTTAATATATAAATACTTATTTGCAAAAATTCTTTTCATCCTTTTATCTAGTTAAAAATGTATAAAAATATGGTAAAATTAAAAGCATGATAATAATATTAAAATTATGTCTTTAAAATGACAATTTAAATACATTAATTATGCTATAATTCTTTAGAACAATAAGAATACAAAAACAATTTTTATGTTGGTTCTTTTCAAAAGAATTAATATAATTAAATTAATAATTATAATTATTTTATTAATAATACAATAGATTAAGAATGCCGAAAAATATATGATAACTGATTCAAGTACTGATCGCAGTTAAAATGCTACTTAAACATGAGAGATCGAATGAGCAAATATGAACGAAGCATTTGATAATTAAAGTTACACACCTTGGCACACGTCAGTACTATAATCAAAAGAACAATACAATACTAGTAAGTGTATTGAAGTGGAATTAATATAATCAATATTCTTTCGCCACAAATTTACAAAGAAAACTTATTTTTTAAACAATTAAGAAGCTTATTTTTAAAATGATGCTTGCACATTTATCGTAAAATTCTAACAGCATTTTAATTTCTCATACTTTATGAATTTTTGAACTGAATGCCGATGATTCATAAAAATATAGTTAGCTCATACTGCATGTATATTTCACCTTATTAATTTCATTATTTATACTAATAAACGAGTATATTTTTTGATTTTTAGTTTATAATTAGTTAGATACTTTTGTAAATTTTTTTTTAAGAAAAAAATCTTTAAGATAGTTTTTAGAATACGAATATAAATGAAAAGGAAAATGCAGAATAAAAAATTATATACATAGTAAAATATATATACAATATAATAATATAAAAATTGTAAATAATTTATTGATGGATATTTTAATTTTTCATTAATTTTATTAATTATATAATTAAAATTAAATAAAACATATATATATAAGTGAAAAAATTCAAATTAATTTTTATTATTAACCGTTAATTTATTAACGCATTTTCACTACTCTTTCGTTATTCAGCTAATATTTACCTTTCTTTTATACTCTATTCTCTTTGTCGAAAAAATTATCTGTTTATATGTATTTACATATTTCCATTATTTTTCAATAATATTCAGATATTTATTTTTACTTAGATGCTTCTAATAATCTTGTAATGATAAATGATTCTAATAAAAAATTCAAGTAAATAATTATTAAAATAAAAACAATAGTTTTATACCTTCTATCAAATTAATAGCTTAAATACATTTGTTGGAATAGTTTACTTTTCATTTGAATGTAAACTAAATGATTTCTGAATATTTCATTATGTGTGAACAATATCAAAATATATTAAGATTCTTTTTATACAAGGTACTTTCAGCAAAATATTCTAATTTCAGCAGTTGATATTTTATATTGTATAAAAATTAGATTCTATTTATATACTTCACATCTACCTTTTAATTTATATTGTGAAACGACGAATAAGGAAATATCATCAATGGATGTGCATACGATGTGAAAGACTAAGTACACAAGATGTAATACATTCAAATTGAAAAGAATGCAAAAAAAAATAAATGTATATGCTTTCATTTCCCACAGAAATCAAAGATGAAGTAAAACAGTCATGCACAGGCGAAAAAGTGAGAACGAAAGAAATGGCTAAAGAAAAAAGTGATCAAAAGATAGGAATCTCAACGCCACTACCTTTCATTATGCAGCCTCTTAAAGTTGGCCTGACTTTTATTGGTCATAAATATGAGTTACGGATAGCCAAAATAGCAGGAAGCTACACAGAAAGTATTGTGCTTTTCATTTCTTTCAGTTCTTTCTGTACTTTCTTTGCTTTTTAGGTCTTCTGCATAGATTTGTTCTACTGCCATCATTTATAATTTTCTTGGGGACTCTCCAATAAATGATAGTTCCTCTTCATTTCGTTCTCTTTTTCTTTTGCTTTGTCTTTCATATATATTTTTAATTTTATTTCTAACTTTATTTAATTGTTCCTCGTAACTTTCCTATTAAATTATATAAATATATGAAATAATAAAATACACGTTAATTTTGTAATTACTCGTAGATAAATTATTAGTGCTATACAATTTATGCTTAAATTAATACTTAATCTATTAAAACTGATATTTTGTAGATTTCTTTCTTTAATATACGTTTTAGCTTATGACAGAATTCAATATTATTTTTCAATAATATCGATAATCGAATTTATAAAACTTTGTAAAATTTTTATAGATTGAAAAATTGATGAATTCAATTTTCAATATTTGATTAAAAATATGATTGACTTACTATTTATACTAGTTATTAAATAGTTTTAATATGAAGATTTTGTTTATTATTAAAATTTTTTATAATTAAATAATATAATTAGGATATATTATTTTGAATATGTTTGAATCTTTTATTTTTATTATAATTTTATTTCAACTTTCATTTGGATTAAATAGAGTTTATAATGTGCATAATAATTTCTTAAGTAGTTTAGTTTATTATATTATTTTATAATATAAATAATGTATATTTTATATATTTCTCTTATTTACTTTATATTTATTTTTCTCAATATTATGCATATTTAATTAAGAACTTTATTATTATGAAAGCTTAGTATATTATAGACAGAAAGTTTATTTAAGGTAAAAATAATAATTATCATCTCATTTTCTTAAATTAAAAGTTTAAGAATAAGTACAAAAATCTTATTATTATGGACAGAGAACGATCAATACTAATAATTTTCATCTTGTTGATTGACAAATTAAGAACATAGTTAGTTATATTCTGTTAAATTATTTTATACCGATTATTATAATCATAATATATAGGAAATCGAAGAATAATATTTCTATAGTACAGAGTTATTTTTAATATACTGATATTAGTGAATTCAGCTTTACTTGCCTTTCAGTCTGAATAAAAATTGAAAGAAAACAATTATTCACATTATTTTTGAATTTATTTGAATAAATTGTTCATTGTGATAATTATATTTGATGAAGAATTGATATTATAAATTGTTATTAAGAATTTAGTAGAATATAAGAAGTATTAAAATAAAATTTTTAGTCATTTTGATTGTAGTTTTCTCTATATATTTTAATCAAGTTTAACAAGCAATTATTTTTATATATTTGAAATATTTAAAATATTTAATAGTATTCGGAATAAATTCCACCGATTTATTATAACACTGTAAGATTCATTGTTTGGAAATTGTATAATATTCTTACATTGGATAATTAAAAATATGTATACAAACTGTCATCTTAAATTTTATACTAATTTTTTATCGTTTGATATTCAAAATGGTTGTCATTGCTTAAGAGAAATTCATATTATTTTAATATGATTGCAATGTTTTTAATTATTTTTTTTTCTGCTACCTACGATTCTACGGCTATTTTATCCAACCGTCCATTTGAAATGTATGAGAAATATGAAAGAAATGTATCAGAGAACTTGAAACATCTTATACCTCCATTTGATTATCCCGTAACGCTGAATATATCCTTGTAACATAGCAAGTGAAATGTATATACCGATGATAGTACCTGCGCTGTACATTGAGCATTATTTGTAAAATATGGTGCTCCTAGAATGAAATTGTTACCATTCTTAAGCATGTACAGGTATGAGAGAATTCCAAGGAGAATTGCCTTTCGGTCATATGAAATAAATTTATAAGTAGCCTTTGAATTTATCTACAAATAAGCAGAGTAAGTCGCGACGGTAAAATATGAATACATATTCAGGGTATGGAAGTATAACAAGTTAATATGTTATAACTGCGAAAAATAGAAGATATACATTTTTTAAATACAATTACAAGAATTATATAAAGTTCTTATATACGATATTATATTATAAAATTTTATTTACATTTTCATATTTTCAAGTCATAATTATTTTTATTTTATTTCTTAATTTTTATAAATTCTTATTATAACTAATTTAATTTCATAAATATCAAAACAATCTAAGTTAGATTTTATCCATATGGAGTAGCGTAAATTTTTATCAAAAATTTCATAATACGTATTTTATTTTATTATTTCATAACAACATTATTCTTATGAATTATAATTTCTTTATCAATTATTTCTTAAAATTATAGATAAAAAATATGTAATTTAATTTAATCATACTACGTTAAATATTTATTCAATATTTATATTACGTATTTATTCTATTTGTATGAAAATAATATTGATGATATTAAGTAGTTATTAATAGTTTAGTTAATAATAAAATCGAAACAAAATATATATGAAGAATACTTATATTTAGTGTATGGGACTACTTAACGAAGATCAGAAAAATAACATTTCAAAATAGAGTGATTATTAAAAATTATATTTATTAATATTAGAAATAGTCTTAAAAACAATCTAAGATACTATTTTAAAAAATGAAATATAAATATAGACAATGCAAAAAATTTTCTCGAATAACAGTTTATATTTTCAAAGTAACTAATTGTTACTAAATTATATAACAAGTCGAAATAAATATTTGTTAGAAGAACAGTAAAAATATCATAGAAATAGTTAAATAAAATATTATACAAATATTATTGAGACTGAAAAATATAAAATAATATTACTAAGATTTAATGCTATGAAATTAAAAATAATCCAAATCATTTAATACAAATGATTTTATACATATTAAATTATTTAATGTTTAAAATTCAAAAATTGTAAAATCAACTATAGAGTTTTTACAATAAATGAAAGTGAATAATATTTTATAAAATAAGAATATATATTTTTTTATAATAAGATATCTTAAAAATAATTTAAAATATTTTATTTTGAATTTTTTATTTTTACAAAACTTGAAGGTAGTGGCCTCTAACAATAGATCACTAAAGTAGCTTGTAGTATCTATTCAAATTTTGAATTTTACTTGATCGGCAAAACGTGAGATTTACCATTTAATGGTACATTAAAAAATATTTAAAATATTTATAAAAATAAAACAATTATTAGAAGAATATAATAAAAAAAATTTTTAATTAATTAAAAATATGTCATTCTGCAGAAAATGTACATTAATGTTCAAAGTTCTACTATATAATTATATTATTTGTTATAATATTTAAAAATAGACTTACTTCAATCAACATGGTCTGGTGAAAAAAATTTCATTATTTGTGTCTGAATATAACTTTGAATTATCAGGCTAAGATAATCAATTGGCGACCGATAAAGAAGAATTTCCACTATTTAATATCAAGAACTAAATTATAAACGGTCACTTGGTATTGAATATTTTCTAAATATTCATATAGTATTTTATTGAATAATTCGAAAACATTTGAAGATATTATTAAATAGATATAAATATATAATTTCCAGGTTTTTAGTAATACTGAAAAGACAATACATCATTCAGTATATCATTATGTTCTAAGATTTCTTCTACGCTACAGGCAAAAACTATACAAGCAAGAGATCACACATAATGAGAGGATAAAAAAGTAGTGAATATAATGAGATTCAAACATGGAGAAGACTAAAATCTTGAAAAGTATTTCATATTCATTAATGTAATTCGTAATACCTATTTATGATAAATAATACTTCATGAGTTTGAATATATTTAATAAAATACAATGGAAAAGTTAAAAACAAAAGATTATAAAATTCCTAGAAATATACGATAATTATACATATGATTTTAATTAAATATGGTAATTAGTATAAATTATAATATTTTAATATACAAATACGGAATATTTAATTTATGCTAATATTATTTAAAAATAGATGTTATTAGAAAATTATATTCAAAGAATTTTAAAATATAAATTTTTGATGGTATTTTTAAAAATCGTAATATAGAGTAATTATAATTATTTAAAATATTTATATTATTCTAAGATGAATTTAATAATTTTAAACATTAGTGCAAAAATAAATAATAGGATTTAAAACATTCTCAGATATTAACAATGAAATATATATTCTTTTATATAACTTTTTGTTAAACCTAATCAAAATAATTTGATCATTTTCACTTCATGAGGTTTTATATTTTTAATATCTATACATACTATTTTAAAGGATTCTAACTTTAGCATTATTTTATATTCTTTCATGGATTATTTATATTGACTTTACTAACGCAACAAATTATTTGTTTATTATTATCTTTATGTAATGAATGCTTAATATTAAATATAATATACTAATTTTCAAAAAAATTACATTATCATATTTGTTTTATTACTTGTTATTAATACAACACTGATTTTTTCATACTTTCATTCGAACTTTTAGTTTTCTATATGTCTTGAGTTATAAAATATAGTTATGATCTGGGAGTATAAACATCCATCGTCTATATTTGTGATCTGATTAAGAACGTATTTCCATTTGTACACAAACTATTTCTTGTGGACTTGTAAGTGTCTGAACATAACTTGAACGATAGCTATCGCTGGTTCTAAAACTTTGTAATAGTTCAGATTACTCAAAGGTTTTTTATTTGAATTTTTTATTGAATACAGATCAGGTAATACATATTACTTTTAATTAAAGTAAATTTTGCAGGTAATAATAGATAGTTTAATTCTATTGCCACACGTTTAGATGTCATAAGCCTATTAGCTATAAATTTGATATTCTCGAGTATTTTAATTGCTATTTAGGATTTTATATACGTAAAATGTTGGAGTATTGATATAATTGTATTTTTAAGTATTTTTTTTTTAATTTCCTAATAATAACAATAAGTGAATGAAAACATTATATTTTCATAATCTTCTAATATACATATTTATGAAATTATAACTTCATGATCTGATAGAACAATAAATAAATTAACTGATTTTATATTTATCTTAAAGTTTTAATAAAAAGTATTATATTTAAAAGTATTATATAATTAATGCCAAAATCAGATTTGAATTTTAACATTAAAAAATACCCTTTGAAACTGTAATAAAATATCAATTCCAGTGTATGAGTAAAGTATTTGTATCAATATTGCTTAATTTTTAATTCTTTGTTCAAATAGAACTACATGCATTAAATATAGTATATTCTTACATTTTATAGATATTTATGACGATTTATCATAAATGTTTAACTGATAATAATCTAAAATTTGATTTTAACTGCGAAAATTTTGTTAGTGTATAGAATAAACTGTAAAGGTATATGATAAATTAGAAACATTGTTATAAGTAATATAAAAGATATTATTTCGTCGTTTGATTCAGTATTATGTAATAAAACTCTGAAAAGATAGTTCGGCTGATATACATTAAATATTTTGGATGAAATAATAATAAAAAATAAGTCTTATGTGCGCTAGTAAATGCGCTAATAACAGCCAATTATGTACTTTGGTTCTTAATTATTTAATTTTGAAATATTAAGAAAAACTTTCAATGTATTTTTATCGAAATTTTTATTTCATGTTATTCTAATAACACATTAAAAAAACATTAAAATTTACTTGAAAATATATATAATGTGTAAAATATATGTAATTCGGTTCTAAACTTCAAAAATTTTTAAAACCAAAATTTTATTTTTAACAAAAAAGCACCGCTTTTGTACAGAAAATTAAAAATTTTAATATTTCTTTGTTTTTCTAATTTAAAAATAAAATAAATACTTAAAGGAAAAAACTACCTAAAAAAGTAAAAATATATAGTATTTTTTATTAACAAATAAGTTTGAAATGTAAACATATGTTTTTAGGAGATAGAGAGAGAGTGGGAGAGGGAGAGAGGTCCGAAGAAAAAGGATAAGGGCAAAAGATAAAGATAGGAAAAATTGGGTGATTTAAAATAATGGAAAACCGCTTGTGGAAGAACTATATGATGCACTTACACATGTAATCAAAGGATTTGCATTATAGTTATTACCTGATGCTTGCCAAATACTTGTAGCCCATATATTCCGTTGCTGTAGATATACATACGACCGTTGCAACATACCTCCTACCACTACGCCCTTCAACTTATGTTCTAAATCTCTAATAGATTCTGATATTTTTGGCAACAATCAGAATCGATTATAATGAAAATGAAATTTAAAGTCAATATACATTAGCAAAGAAATATTTTAAGTACTGAATCAATAAAGGATCTTTTAAATATGAATTTTAATTTTATAATGTGATCTTTAGTATTATACAATTTTTGAAACAAAATCATAAATTTTAGTTACCAACTCTTATAAACGTTCAGTTAATTTAATAGGTGATTCTGAGATATAAAAGTATAACTTTTTGCTTGATCCATGATTTATATAAAATACGGTAATAATTTTATGTTATACCCAATAAAATATCTCACTTCATAAATTCCAAAATCATTGTTTAAATTAAGAATTTGTATATATGTTTAATATTTTATCGACAAAATATTAATTCTTTTAATATCTTATTTTTATTGATTTAATTAAAAAACGAATTTTTGTAGTATACCAATAACATGATATCAAGAATAGTAATTTTCTGTACTCATGATAATATATTTCTACGAATATTGTACTAATTTAATGATTAATTACAAAATGATAAATCAAAAGGAGTCATGAGTTTTTCCTAATATTCATTTATAATTTTTATTAATTTAAATTATAATTAAAAAGAAATAATTAATCCTAATTTTAAGTATTTTAGTATTTAGAGAATTACAGAAACTGAATAAAAAGTCAAGAATGTCTCATTTTTATTTGGATACTTATAGCAAAGTACATTATATTATTTGATTTTATTAATATTCATTCAATTCTGTCTAGTTGTTAAAGTTTAACCATTCGACTGCTTTTAAAATTTTTTAATTTTTAATTTCAAAATCATTATTATTTATCAAAAAATCTTGTCAATTAGAAACATTTGCTGTATTCTTTATAAAAATCAAACTAAAAAGGAAAACTAATACCTTAAATTTATAAAACTTCATAATTTTACGGCTATAATGAGTATATATTGTAATGAATAAATTTATGAATTTAAGAATTTTATTTAAATTTTAGTTATATATTATTTTTTAATTTTCTCAAACTTAAAATTATATAAACTTTTCATATTTCAGTTTTAAGCATTATAAATTATATTCTCAAATAGGTTATCATAAAACTCAGAATTAAAAATTTTACTGTAATTTTACTTTTTAATAAATAATGACATATTAATAATATTTAAGATTATATTAAAATTAATATACACTAAATAGTATAGAAAAAGCAGTCTATGTTTATGTGCTTTTCAATCACAAAGTGTATTTATTATCGGAATGAAAGTTATGGAATTATAAATTTAGCTATTAGTTTTTAGTTTTATTTAGTGAGAAAGCAAATAATAGAAATAATGAATTGGTTTTTAAAAAAAAAGAAGATTTGTGATAATAATAAACGAATACGTTACTAGTCTTAGTTGACAATATTGCATTTTAGTTGTAGTTCTATGCAAAATTTATTATATTCGAATAAATATTATACATAAGTTAATAGAAATGTATGGAATGTATATCTTAATATATATACTTAATCGATTATGAAAAATCTATAGATATTAATCGATACTATTCAAAGATTATATTAGTTTAAAATGTTCATAGAAATTTAAAAATTATATATTTTGATGATTAAATTTTAGTAATAATAATAAGTAATAACAATAAATAGTAATATTGATTTTTTTATGTAATGTTATAGCTACTAGGAATAGTCATAAAAAACGAGTATTTTGTATCGAAAGATATTTAAATAATAAAGACAGTTGTTTTTAATAATAAAAGGAATAGAATATAAAATATTTGAAAAGTTTAATTATTATGTGTAATAATTTAAAAATATTATAATTACATAATATTGGGATAAAAAATGATTATCCTTATTCTTTTTTTTGGTATTACATTTTATTAATTGACAATATTTTGTATTTCGACAAGATTATTATTCGGACGCATGTAACAAGTCTCGATATCGCGTACAAATTTCCTTTTACAGTGGACGCTTACAAAGGTGCTGCGTTCGTCAACTCATTGTCCTCACTCAAGTCAGAAGCTGCTGTGCCCCGACGCGTACCTGCTTACATATTCTCACTCCCTCTCCGTCCTGCCGCATAATTTTTCTTTTTATTTGTTTACTCTCTTAGAGGGATCGAGCTCGGACGAGAAGTTGTTGTTTTACGTTACGAGATTCTCCGGACCCTTGTTGTTTCCATGTGTATGCCATACTTGGCCCTTCAATCATGTAACCTTTCCATTATCAATTGCTCTGTCGGACTATCCAGTATCTCGTCTGTCCTTCCGAACGCGGCCTCCTTCTTCGCGCTCTTCTTCGGCTACTTTATCGCGTCTGCCCTCCAAGCGCGGTTCCCTCCTCGTCTGGATACGACACTCGTGTCTCTCATACCCTTCTCCAGTTATCCTCTCTCGGCATATTTCGTCTTGATCTTTCTTGTGATGGTACGTGTACTGCTTGAAAGGACCCTCCGCGGCAATGAGCACGAGGCTAGCATTGCACCTGCCGCGAGAGGAGCTCTACAAGGATCTTTCGTTACCCCTCGCCTCTCTGAGCACCGAAAGGCGGGTTTTGTTTATGGTGTGATCGCATACAGACTACAAGCGTAATAATAATAAATTTATTTATTCAATGTAATTTAAGCAAGCTTTCGTATTAATTCTTTGTTAATTTCTATTTTAATTATTCGCAATCTATTACAAACTGAAAATTTACACGTTTGACATTATATGGAAATTTTTTCCTCACACAATTAAAAATAGTATGAATGTAGATACATAAATGAAAACGCTTTATAATGTCGGATGGGTTACCATATAAAGGCCACCTAGAACATGTATTCATATGTACCCACTCGACATGCTATTCTAACAAGAGGTGGGTGTGTAATTCCAATGTACCAGCCATTGCTGCTAATTAAGGTACTAAAGGTACTTCGATACACAGGAAAGCCATTCTAATTCAGACGAGTGCTTATACGAAGTTTGAAACCACACGTACCTCAAATAAAATTTACAAATTCTGTCAGATTCATTACTCGGTGAGCACATGAATTATTAGATTCAAATTACAACTATAAGTGAAAAATCATCCTATGCGTAGATAAACTGGCTATATATAAATTCTTATCTATTTTCATTTTAAAATTTATCCTCAAACTAAAGAATGACTGTCTGCAACATATATGTGGTAATAAAACCAAAATATTAGAGAGTTGTGAATAATTACCTCATATTAAAATCAATTAATTTCATTGCCCTAATACAACAAATATGTTAGTAAGTTTATTAGCTAAAACATAGACTTTCTAGCGAACATAGTTAAATAGAAAATTACGCTTATGTATTGTTTCACAAATCTACAAAGCTTCATTTGTAAAGTCTGCGAATATATATTATTTATAAAAAGTATATTAAAATATGGAGAAAATTATCCATCTATGTCAAAAAAATAGATGAAAATAATCCAATACAGTATATACGTACGATTGAAATTATTAAAAATCATTTTACTCTTATTTACTTCAAATTAACATTAAATATTAAAAAAGATTGCTTATAAAATAATAATATTTGAAATGGTTGAAAAATTTAATCAAATATCTTGTTAATCAGTTTTAAAATAAAACATTAAATAAAATTTGTTTTAATTATAATTACTTTTAATTATAAAATCTTTTAATATAAAAATTTATAAAATATCTGTTTTAAAATTCTTCATATCTATTCTAGTTTTTTGAGCAATACATATCCTGTTCCTTATTTGTGTTCCGGATAATTTTAAATTACTACATTATTAATAATTGCCAAAAACTGATACTTAACGTGACACAAATTACGATTAATACCACTATATAGATTGCAAGTTGTGAATATTACATGCTAAATACAATATTCATAAAGTTAATTACAAAAACATGAATCAAAATTTATATATTTGTCATTGTTCTTTAATATATTAATTATCTTATAATGAGATGCTTCTTTTTAATAGTTTAATATTATTAACAATACAGCAATCAGCATATATATTCATTAATTTCGTTTAAGCTTTATTATGTCATTTTTTTATTGAAAATTGATGGTTTGAAATGTACTTCATAATGAAGAATGCTAATAACTTCCTAAGAAAACAAAAATTTATCATGAAGAAATGTATAAAAAGTATTTATATTTATATGTTTCATTTATTGAAAAAACCAAATTTAAGGATTTAAAAAAATTTTTGTGTACGTATAATCTATTTTTCAGTACCTATATTTCAATATTTTATTATTTGTAAATAAACTTAAAAAAAGTTTTCAGAAATTCAGTATATAAAATTCCTAGATTTGTTTCAATGTACCTAAAGAAATAAATTTTTTAGTAGAAAATTATCTGGAAGAAAGTTAAATTATAGATATTATTGATACGCCTATAAAAAAATATATCTGAACTTATATTATTCAAAATTAATTTATATTTGTAACAATTTATATTAGATTTTATCAACTATATTCAAAAAATACACGAAAAAATTATTTCTTTATTAACTTTAATATAGAATATGTAACGTATTTAATGAAAAACTTATTTTATTAAATATTGTAAAATTTATTGAACTGATATTTAAAGTAAATAGCTAGGGAATCCAATTGCAAATTAACAGTTATCTATATACTTTATAAAATAATAATTAATAATTCAAATAAAAAATATTTTAATTTAATTGCATATGATTAATAAATAAAGTGTAGATAAAGCATATTTTAATGACATTTTCTTTTTATGAATGGATTCTTTGATACGACTTTTTAAATTTAAATTTATCAGTTTATTATAACTTAAAGTAAGATAGTAGCCACTTAATCACAATATGCATCTAAACTGTATATTGCAAACGATAGTTATCTTGGAATCTGTATAACTATTCCTACTATTCATGATATTTTTAATTGAAAATTATACTTTATTGATTATTATTCGAAAGATATTTATTTTTCAATATACTCTAGTGTAAATAATATAAGGAAGATATTTTAATTAGAATTTTAATAATTACATCGTTTATATTTTAATTCAAAGAAACTTTTAAAATAGGGAAAACACCAGAATTTTTATCTTAAAAGATTTATAAAAAACATTTTTTATGAAAAATAATTTATAAATAAATGTACATAATCAATATTATCAAATAACATTAATTTCATGATTTACGAATAAACCTTTTAGTAATGTACTTTTACAGTATTTTGATTCTTAAATTCCTTGAAATTTTATGAAAAATATTTTATTGTGTTTTGTTTGAAATTTTTTCTTTCGTTTACTTGTGAATTTATTTTAAGATTACTTACAGCAGTATAATACACAAACTTTATTTATTTCTCTTTCTCCATATACACTATTGTGCGATTATACTATTTTCCATATATACTATTTTTAGTATGTTACTAGGCTAATCAGTTAGTGTACCGTTTAATAATTTCATTTCCATATTTACGCGATTATTTGCAAAAAACTAAGCCGAACTGTGAAAATGAAACAAAACTTTTTAAAAACAAGTCAATTTCATACGAGAAATCTCAAAATATCTAATCTGTTTCTCGACACAGGCAGTCTTTTGATGTTGGCATTCTCTTTTATTATAACTTGCAATAATACTCTTGTGAGCATTGTTTGTATACACATTAACAACCTTTAAATTTAAATCAACAGATGATACTAACTTAAATAGATGAAAACAGGTAAATTAAAACCGAATTGGTATATAACTAATTCATCTTTAATTTACGTGTATAGTAAAGTACCACGATAACATAGAATACATTAGACCTTCAAGAAAACTTTAAATGACATAAAAGTCTTCATTGATTATCACGGGATAAAAACCGAAGAATTTGTCAGATAATCCAATTTACTAATAAAACTTACAGTTTCGTTTATCAGGGTAATCGTCAGAAGCGTTTCCACTGCAGCGATCAGTGATGCTACCATCCCTTTCGGGCCATTTCATTATCTACTTTCTATCTATGCTTCATTTTTTTAGGACAAAGTCTGCATGAAAAAATTAAATAGCTTTATCCAGCATTATTTCATAACTATCATCAAATTCATAATAAAGTTTTTCCTCGTTTTATCTGAATTTCCAAATACTTATTGTTTCAACTCAAATTTTACCTATAATTATATCACCTATAATATTCACCTATATTTTTGTATATTAGATTTAAAAAACCCATGTTTCTGATTTATTTTCATTAAATAGAAACAATTTAATGCAAAATAAGAGTGAAATTGTGAATTCTTATAATTTTTTCATTTTTTGCCATAAAAAATATACTGAATACAAAAATAATAAAATTTCTGTATTTTACGTATTGGATTTACAGTACTTTCTTAACAGAGATTGAGCTTTCTATGTAAAACTTATTCTTATTGAAATTAAGAATAAAATATCAATACAAAATCCAAAATTTTATTATATAGAATTTTATAATAAAATTAACTTAAATTTAGAGAAAGTTAAACTTAAAATTAAAATTATATACTAAATAATGAGTGGTTTAACATGTTTCTATCAAATTTATAATTTTGTATAAATATAGATAAAATAAAAAAAAAATTATAAATAATATCTTACCTGTATACTGTCTAAAATTACATAAAAACAATCTAAAAATCGTTACATCATTGTGCGAAGATAAAAGTTGTTTTATATTTAAAGTCTAAATACAGAAAATTTTTATAACTGAATAAATTATTATGATACTGTATTTTCTATTTACAAAATCAGTTAATTAAAATCTAATTAAGATTAATTAAAGAATCGTAAAGAATTATCATAAAAATTTTTTTAGTAAAAGAATTCAATAATGTTCTATTCTAAAATTTTTAGGAAACAGATTTTTCATAATTGTTCATACAGTAATCGCATAATAAAAATATATTATTTTATACATATATATAAAGATGTATAATTAATTTTATCAACTTCATATTAAAAGAAAAAACATTTTAAGATAAATGAAAAAGATAGAGAGTAAGTAACATGAAACTGTAATCGTCCTTCTTCATTTTATTCATAATTGTACTCAATTATTTTTATAAATAATAATATATAGCTGTATAATTAAGAAAAAAAGTTTTATAAATAATAATTCACTATTCAAAAAATTTGACGAATTTTATATAAAACATTTGTATGTACAGTAAGAATGTACGCAGCTACACAGGCGCACTTACTTCATGCAGTGATTATAGTATATTAGCGGAAATTTAAATTTTTTCCGTATGCATTATTATTTCGTTTATAGATATTTAACTTAAACTTCTCTACAGTTGATTGAAAAACTAATTTTATGTTATAGAATAGTAATAATATAAAAATATTAATAATACTAGTAATAATAGTAATAATAGTAATAATAGTAATAATAGTAATAATAGTAATAATAGTAATAATAGTAATAATAGTAATAATAGTAATAATAGTAATAATAGTAATAATAGTAATAATAGTAATAATAGTAATAATAGTAATAATAGTATATTAAGAGCTCACTAACTTATTTAGTAATATGATATTCCGGACGAATTTTTTATGGTTTCCAAAAGCGTATGTGCTAGAATATCTATTATTGCCTATTTTTTCATGGAGTTAAATATTAAACTTATTTATAAAAAATTATATTTAATATTATTATATTTGTTATAAAATTATTTTATAATAAATAAATTTTTACCTTAAATACATTTCAAACGATGTTTAGAAATGTTTACACGTATAATGCAGTTATTATTTTTGAAAAATTAGAACACGTAGAATAATAAAATTTAAAAAAAAAGATCAGCTTATGAAAAATTTAATATCTAATATAATCTTATATTAAAAGAAAAAATGGTGTAATATTGAACCTCAGATTATGTTCAAATTGGATCAACGTTTAAGAATATTATTTACAATATTTTTTCTGGTATATAAAATGATAAGCACAAGTTACTCTAATGATAAACTTTTTTAATTTCATTTCATTAAAGTTAATTAATATATTGATATATATTTAAATATAGTTTCTGTAAAAATACAAAGAATTTTTGTTTATTATACGTAATAGTAAAAAAATCAAAGTAATAATTATTATGCGTTTGTGTAAATATATGTCTGCATATTGTTACGCGTAGAAAACTCAAGAGAATAAGAATATTAAGGGAGAAATGTCGACTGGTAACAAGGTGGAATGGAAAAGTTGATTACTTGCTATAGATCCATAAACACACGGCACGGGGACGCTCGTAATCCCTATAAAATCGTACAAATAAATTCGCGGCTCTGTATAACTACATATAACTTTCACACACTACATATAATTCATATTTCATATATGTACATTTATTAAAATGTAAATAATCGTAAATTTATGCAAATATGAATTTATGGGTTTATATACATGTGTATGTGTTTACGTTTATGAGTATGTATGTGCGAATAAATGAATGCATCATGTACATTAATATCTGCGCGTGTGCGATTATCAGTACAAATTTTTTAATTAATATTGATAGGTATTTACACATTTTAATGTGAAAATTTAAGTCATGTTATTAATAAATTAATTATTAAGGCAACTACATTTACTAGATAATGAGAACCAATCATCATCATGAAGTATGAAAAAGAAATTTTTTATTTGAATCTAATAAATTTATAAAACCAGATAGTAAACCATAGGTATAAATAATAAATTTGAACCTGATCTGTACAGTACATGTGTTAAGAAATCGAGTAGAAATGTTTTAGAACATGAATTTATAAATCTTTTTAAATCGTTTTAAAAAGTTCGTCTTTTACAAAATTCATGTATAAATATTAAATACCAAAAAATATATAAACATAACAACAATTAAAGTTATCAAAAATTATAAAAATATGAAAACAATTTTTAATCTGTATACTTCATAATTTTTCTTAACGATATATTAAATATTTTAATAAAAAAGTAAAAGTATATCTTTACACGAATTTAATAAAAATATATTGGAAAACATAGTTTCTATTTTATTGATTTTAATCTCGAACGACTACAGCTCGTTTTTAATCTCTTAGTATAATACCCCAAAAACTTCGAAGACTTTATATGTGTTTCTGTGGATTCGAAAAAAAATAAAAAGCACGTGCTCGTAGAATTTTACTATATTATTCTGTAGTAAATTTACGCATCTGCTTTAATGTATAAAAAATTCGTATCAAGTCAAAACAGACTAAAAAGTAAGAATGACAAAAAATCTGAAATATGCAATGACAAATATCAAAATTTTATGAGAATGTATTAAAAATATGTTTATATATATATATATATATATTTGAATGTAATATAAACCGATTATTGATAAATATAATATGAGCTTTTTGTTTCTTTCTCTTCTGTTCGTAACTAATTAATTCATAACTAATTAATTCGATACTAACTAAAAGAATATTAAAAACTCAAATTACGTGTAAATATTAATGGAGTTTGATCTATTAAAATCAAGACATTTTTATATCGTTAATTTTCCACTAACATTACTAAGTCAATGATAAACTAAGTCATTTTATTCTTACTTATATAGATATTTTATAATCATTCTGGACAATTAAGGTATATAAGATTTACTAATATGAATTAAATAACAGTTTAAATTACTTATTATTATTATATTTTTTCTTATTGTTATTTGTATAGTACAATCAAAGTTTTTCACTTTTTTAAAACTGATTTATAATTTTAATATATATTTTTCATTATTGATTCATTATTTTTATTATATATCACATAACTGTATAATTGGTTCAATAATTACAATTTTCATTACGGTGGTCGCGTACTTTGTTGTTAAAAATTTCGTATATAATAATATAATTAGTACGAATATAATTTTATATTTTTTATGTATTATAATATTATTTTCGATTAGATTTGTTTATCTGCTCAAATCCTTTTATATTTTTTAAGTATTACTTATGTTTGATGAAGTTTACTTTATTACATATATTTACACGTTTTTCCTTAATATTTTACTTTAATTTTTCTGTTATTTAAATGATTTCTTATACTGTACTCTTATTAATCAAGTAAGATTATTTAAAAATATTGAGCTATTAAAAAAAATTAAAAAGCACAAACACATTTTTCCTCTGCAACTGAACTTTAATTTTTATCGACTTCATTATTTCATCATTTTAATCTCGATATTTTTTATATTAAATTTTTATTGTTCTTCTGACTATTTTAAGATTTAAGATTTTATATTATGATTATTGACATATATTTTCTACATATTTTAATATTTTTTCTTGTTCTCTTTCATATATATGAAATTTTTAACAAGCATAAAATAAATAAGGACGATAGAGGAACAAATATAAATATGAAAAATGACGAAAATAAATGAGTAAAAGCAGCTGAGAATTCAATTTGAATATCGCATTCTCAGATTTAATACCTGTAAAAGTCTTCTAGCTTTATAAAAACCTTTTTCTCTAGGTACCGCATTTTTTCTTTTTCGTTTTCACTTTCTCTCTCTCTCTCTCTCTCTCGATTTGGATCTTTCAGTTTTTCTTTTTTAATTACTTGTCACTTTTTTTTCGTTTACTTCTCTTGCAATACAACTGGTTTATTAAACGATAGTTTGTATAGATAACTAAATTTGTTAAATTTAAGGGATACCTTCCACTGGAATGGGTTTTATATGTTTTCTCATCTTGATTCTTCTACGTATTCTATCTTTATTTGACTTTTCGATTTCATAGATTTTTATTTATTTTTTTTATAAATAAATATTTTTGACAAAAATTTTTAAATTTCTTATAAAAATTGTTTTTAATTATTGTTTTTCTATATATAATATTCATGTTTCAGTTCGTTTTTTCATTTTCAGTTTTTTTTACATTTTATTACTTGTACAACAGTATAGAAATAAAGGTTTATAATATATACAGAATTACAATAAAAACTATTAAATATAATAATAATAAATAAAACATAATTAATAACCGTTAAAAAGTAAAATTAAATTTATTTATTAAAATCTGTTGTGATTTCTACCATGCATATTATTAAATAAAAAAAATTTTTTTAAATTATCTGGAATTTAATTTATATTTTTTAATTGTTAATCTATTTTCGTTTTTCAAATACGTTTTTCTATTAAATAGTATGAAGTAAAATATTATTCTTGTTTAATAGCATAAAGATTCAAATAAAGGATAAACCTGTTTATATTTATCATATTTACATTGTGATTTTTTATTAAGACTAAAAAACCGATGTAACAATTGTAAATATAACTTTTTTAAATTTTAAAAATATATGTAAGACAATAAAAAAGGTATAGTTATAGACTATTTAAAGAATTTAAAATTTATATACCTACTTTATTTATATATAATTACAAATCTATTTAAATTTTAATATTTAAAGATATATTTCATAGTAAATAGAATAAATTAATTTCTTTGTTTTTGGATATTTACTTTAGTGTTAAAAAATTTGCACATAGAATTTTTTCCAATAAACTACTCATGAAAAGACTATTTCTTAATCACAAATAATAAATATAGCAATACTTATAATACTTGATTTATTTATTTGCTTTCGACTAAAAAAAATTCGATCAGAATATCAAGGTTATATTACTATAAAATATTTTTAATTAAAAAATTTGAACTATTCGAAAAAATCAATTGCTAAGTATCCTTTCAGCCATGGAATTATAAAAATAAATTAAAATAAGAAAAAATTTCAATCGTATAAATAATTTACTCTTTTGTTACAAAAGGTAAAATAAAGATTTTATGGAAGGATTTCCTAACTGTTTATAAAATATTAAATGTAGTAATTATTTAAAAATTGAAAGTATTATATATTACAATTAAAATACATATAGCAAGTAAAATTATATAACGGAAGTATAATAAATAAATTAATCTAATTATATCCAGTACATTTTACTTATATAAAAATATTAATAAATTAATTTTGTTAAAATTAAAATACATTTCGGAATACATCATAAAACTGCTTATTCGAATTCATTTTAGAAAGAACGTCATAACTCTACGTGAAAATGAAAATGTAATATTTTTAAATAGTAAAAGTGCTACATAATATATGCTTATATATGCTCGTATCTTTCTCTACCTTCTTTGTCCTGTCAAATACTTCTAACTTATGAAGTTCAAAAATAAATATAAATCTACCGAATTTGTTGAATGCACTATTCTGCACATCCATTCAATAAAGTTGTTTCCTATATATTAGTTTTTAGTACTGAAACACTTAGTTTTTTTTAGTTTATTAACGGATCTTCTATATATTGTAGATAATCGTCAGCTGTTTTTATTCTGCTTTACTGTATATATTATGATTTCTTTAGTATCTTCTAGAGTTTTTTCATTTATAACATTTATTTTACAATGAAAATGATCGAAATAAATGTCTAGTATAAATTAGCATATATGTGTATATATAGATCTATTATTTATTGTACTTTTCTGAAAGCTGTTAATAGAAATAGCAAAATATTGCAATAGATTTTTTTATGATATAAATATATCTATTTTATATTTAATTAATAATATTCAATGATTATAATTATATTTAAAAATACGAGTAATTTATAATTATAATCTATTTTCATTTTTTAATTACACATTTATATATATCTTATATCAAGCAGATGTTTTTAAACATTTAAATATATATATTTATTTTATTAATTAACATTGCTTGCTTTAGATTTATAAATATTATATAGTATGCTAATACATATTAAATGAACAATGAATATTATATGCTACTAATGGAAATTTTTGAAAAACTTATTCGTATCAAAATTATATATTATGAATAAGGAATACTAAATATATTTTCGAATCATGTATTTAAGAAAAATATAAGAATATATTTTTATATTAAAATTACTTTCATAGTAAAATAAAAAATATATTTAGTCTTTTGCAGAATCTAGATAATATTCTTTTGATATTATACGGATTAAATTTTAAGTATACGTCAATACTTGTGAAAGAATTTTTAGAATATTAAACATTTTAATTAAAACAATGTACAAAAATTAAAAATTCATAACTATATATTTATACTATTTTATATGAATACTAGTTTCTTTACTATGCAAAGTTTTATATTCTATATAATATAATACATTTACATTAAAATTAGATACTATGTACTGTAAAATAAAATTTCGTACTAATCTAATATAGATTAATTTATATTTTGTACTATAATTTTTTATTATCGGTAATAATTACGAATAATTCAGTATTTAATTTTGAATATTTACGTTGTATATAATGTAATTTTAAATTAAATAAATACATCTAGCAAATTTTTATTTTATTAATTTATTATAACAAAAGTAATTGAGTACGAGAGTTATTATAAATTGATATATACCATTGACTTAAATTTTCTCTTTTAATTTTTTATATAAAAAATTTAAAGGAACTATAAGCTTAAGCTTCCTTAAGCTTTCTTAGCAAAGATATAAAAATGTTCTCTATTATTTCAAAATCATTAAATTAACAAAACTAACATTTTACTAATATGTAATAAAGTATGCGATCATATAGAATAGTGCAATATTAATTACAAAACATAAAATTTTTATAATGAATTATCGTAATCATGTTAATATCTATCTATATATACATATTTTTTATTTATTCAATATTTTTTTAGTTTATCACTGTTTTTACTATTACGTGTTTAGAATGATTATTTATATAATATATGTAACTTAATTATATAACAATAAATGTATATTTCAATTTACAGATTCTACGAGAGCCTATTTTAAATATTAATAAAACTAATAATATTAAGTATAGAAAATAATCGATTGTCAAAATATTTAGATAAATCATTTTTTGTTACTTTACAAACACATATATTATTTGATTCTGAAAATAAACCAGATATTTTAAATTATTTTATATATATTTTATAAGTAAAATTATGTTATAGTTATATCCATTAATTTTAATGTAGTTAAGCTCATATATCTCGAACTTAATACATACACCAACATCCTCAATAAGATTACGTGGATACATCATTTACTTTTCATGGCTATTTTTTTTATTATCTAATATATCTCATTTTTATCAACTTCTTTATTTCTTTGATTTATCTTACGTTTAACTCTTAAAATATGTTTATTTTTAAAAGAATTTTCGTTAGATCTTTCCTGATTACACATTTTTAACTTTATTTAATAACGTAGCAGCGTTACTTTACAAATTCATATAAAATAAAAACAATAATTTTTATAAAATATATAAGAAATATATATTTTGAAAAAATTTGTTTAAAATAGATAAATAATATATGGTACAAAAAATTCTATATACACAAGATTGAGCTTAATAAACTAAAAGAAAATATCTGTCTTTGGGTAAATAAAATTTCGACTTAGAAAACTAAATTCATTATAATATTATGTATAATTTGATGAGTTATAAAAAATATCAATAATGTTATTATTTTAATTTTTTTTTCCAAATATACTTTTTAAATTTATGCATTTTATTTATTAAATAATATTAAATATATTCTAATTTATATAAGTACATTATTAACTTTATTTAAAATATTATAATGTTAATATATTTAAATTGATACATTAAATAATAATTTAAATAACTGTAAAATATATTAAATAACGGACTAATATTTTAGTAATTTATTTCATTCTATTACTGTAAAAACTCATAATGTTTAATTCTTTATATTATATAGTTAAATTAAAATTGAATTGGAGCTGATTAGATTTTAATATCTGGGAATAGAATTTTAAATAGAATGAGAAAATAATGTGTATAAAAATTATATAACTAATAATAAATTATACTATTATATGTAACTTTTATAATTTGATTCTTCGTATAATAATTATTGAAACAATTTTTATTGCGTTATATTTTATATTAATCATTGAATTATGTTATGTTTAAATATAATTAATTTCGAGAATGAAATAAAATTTTCAGAACAGTTTATAAAATAATGATCTTTGGAAATATATTATTTGTAATTTGAACTAAATTATGCATTTTATTATTTAACTGAATTTTTGAAAAAGTTAATATAGGCACGAATGTATTTTATTATTGAAGCAATTATATGAAATACATCATGATCTAAAATACTTTATTGTATAAATCTACGTCTTCTTATTTTAATCACATATTTTTTGTACTTAAATTCTAGGTCTCTCTTTATTGCTATAACTTTACTTTTTTCTATTTTTGTATCTTTACTATTTTCCATCAAGTTGCTCTTTCTCCCCCATCAGTCTTTTTCCATATTTCTTTTATTTTTCTCATTCTTTATCTTCTTCTATCTCTCTTGCACGCTCTTTTTTTTCGTCTAGTGGTTATCGAGGCTATTTCCTGGGCACTAAAGGTTTGCGGGTTTGAGTTAATAACTCTGAAAAATAGATTCTTCGATAAAAGGATCCGTCGGCAAATAATATTTTTCTTCCATCTGGACTTAGCGTGCGGACGTGTGGAGACTTGCCCTTTGGCCAATGAACACGCGCACAAGGAAAAAGGAAAATTTAAGGGAAATGGATAAATATAAAAAGAAAGAAAAAAAATGTTGGAAGCTAAAGAACAAAGAGAAGAAACTTTTTTTGTGTATAACCAAGCCACTTTCATATACGTTTTCTTACCTACAAAGAAACGCCTAACTTCGATCGCTTTTTTAAGGCAAAATTTCAGTCTTTTATCTTATAATTTTATCTCTTTTCCAATTTCTCATTTTTCCTTTTTCTCTCGATTCTGGTCAACACTTGCTCAGTGCTATGTTAAAACTAATTAAAGAATAGCATCGAAGAAGCATTACCAAGCGGCTTTGCTAACGGAACGGGATTATTTCCCTGTGTCATGAATGATGTTCCTTTTTTCATTTCTTTACTCGCTCGCATTTCAGTTTTTCTCCAAGAAAAAAAAGATTTACTTGTTCCTGACTTTTTTATTTTTGTTTTGTACTTATTTTTTATTTTAATATAAAATAATAAAAGATATTTCTTGAACATACGAATTATTTTTTTTATACTTGAAAAATGTGAATGAAAATTGTAATGAAAAATCAAATAAAAAGAATTAATTTTATTTAACGTTAGTACACATATTTTGCAGTTAATATTTAATAATTTTCAATACTTATTTACAATGATTATGCTAGTATAAATACGCGTAAAATACAATTACATTATTTTTACTATTTCTATTATTATTTAAAATTCTTTTTCAAGAATATAAAAATAAGTATATTATAACACATTTGTATCTTATGATTTTTTAATTTGATTTAACGATTTTTATTATAAATGAGTAGTAAAATAAAAATATAGGAAATTTAAAGAAATAATAAATGGTAATTTTAATAAATATTAAATAGATAGTGATTTAATAACTAAAGTATGCTGACGTATAATTTAAAAAGAAAATAATAACAGACACGTACATTCCAAATTTAATACATACTCATATAGTAATCAAGTACAAAATGAAATGTCATTACATAAGTTCTTTGTAACAACAAAAATATCATATATTATTTGAAAATTCAAGCAATAAACTTATTTTGTGAAATTTGATATTAAATATTTCATTGAGTCCCGAAAGTTCAATCTTAGAAATAATTGGCAAGGTTATTTTCTTGTAGAAAACTAAAGTACTTTTTAAACATTCTCGTAGAATTTAAAGGTTTTTAATAAGATAATTCTATTATCGTCGGAGTAAACATGTGTTCAACTCAATAATTTGAACTCATTGCAACTCATCGATGAAGCATAGTAGTTTTATACCTTTTGTTATCTGAAACCCGAAGCATGTCAGAAGAATGTCAATAAAGAAAGTATGTTCAATTTTTACTGTAACTATTTTTGAAATATCTTATAATCAAAACAATTTTGAAAAACATGAAATTGTAAAGTGATAGTTATAAAGAAAATATAAACATTATAAGTCGTAAACAATGTTTATAGTTAATATTATTTTACAGCTTATTCGCGTTATGTTATTTTCGAAAAATATAATGAAGAATTGTAAAAAAATTCCAAATAGTTAAATTCTCATTTTGATACATTACAATTTTTTAGAAGTATCTATAAAATATATTTTACAAAAATATTTTAATATATTGTTATTAAACATTCAGGTATAATATACAAAATAAAACTTTTATTGCAAATATGGAATACTTTAGTATTAACTATACAACATTGTCAATAATATTTTAATTTTTTAACAAACCTTTTATAAATATTCTATAAAATATAAACTATTTAAATATTATTAAATTTAGTTAAACAAACAGTATTATAATAAATTCTTTGAATAAAGAAACTTTGGCGTAATATTTGTTTTACAAATTAAATTTCTTAATTAAATATAAATAAAAAAATTTTAAGTTTAATAGTTAATAATAATAAATATTATTTATCAGAAATAAAATTTTGTATTAATCTAAATGATATATTATTCAATATCTTTACTTAATAGTAAGTAAATCTGATATTCGAAGATAGAATATGAATACAATTTTAAAATTTCTGCAAGATAAAGTATACGATTAAGTTTTTAATTACAGTCAAAAAAGAAATAAAGTAACTAAAAATATACTAATAATAGACGAAATTTACAACTTTTATTTAAATTTTTATTATATTTTATTATAAATAAGATAATATATATAACCAGAATATATTTTATATTCAATAATATGGTAATAATACAAAGAAGTAAAATAGGTATTTTTTCATTAAGATCAAGTTTATTTTAAACTTTGAGAAGGAAAAATTTAAATTATAATTAAGATAATATTAATCAAAAATAAATTTTATAAATAATTAATTTTATATATATGGATAAAATAATAAAACTACAGCTAACGAAATTTAAAAGGAAATTTTATAATAAATATCTTGTAAAACATTTTATAAATATTTTTAAATATATATTTTTACAATGTTTTATGATAAGTTATAATGTATTTTTTATTTTTCAATCTGGTTAGTAATCCATTAGCGAGCCTAAATCAGTGTCATAAGTTTTATACAATTCTGCAAAGGCTCATTAGAACATATTTTTTTACATTATTATTTTTATAAATGTATTCGTGACCTGATAATTTTTTTAAATATTATCAAAATTAAAATGATATTTTTAATTTAAAAAATAGTGATGTTTTCTTTTTCTTTTTATTGTTTATAAAAGCAATAATAGATTATATATATTTTTAAATATATTTAAAAAAATTATATATACACAAATAGATTAAAAATATTATAATACTGTATTATTTATTTTAAGGAATAAATATATTTTCTTATATTTAAAAATTTTTCTCTTAGTATTAAGTACTCTGAACATAATATTATACCGAGATCTTAATATAACACGATATTTTTATAAAAATAAATTTTTTAGAATCTCATAATATGAATAATCCAGATAACTATTTTATAATACCAGTTACACAAATAAAATAAAAAAAATGTATATATTAAAAAATTATGTGAAAAAATAAGAATCGAAGAAGACCTATAATTAATAATATTCTTTAATAATACAATTTATATACATTTTAGTAATATTTACTCATATATTATAAACCAACAAATAATATTTTCAAGTTTTTTGATATTATGAATTAATTAATTTCATATCTGAATATTTAAATGTATAAGTGTAATAATTATAAGGTATATTTAAGGTTATGTATCTACTATTTTTTTCTAATTTTATATTAGGAAAACTGTAGAGACCTTGAAGTTTTTAATATTGTAAAGAATTATCATAATAAATTAATGCATTTTCATCAATATTTGATTATTCGAAAACGATATACCACAGATTTTATAATTTAACCTTAGATATTTGTAATGGATTTATGATTTTTACGTGTATAAAATTTTATATCATAAATGAAAGTGGTATATCTTAAAAACTATATTAGAAATCGAAATAAATATATTAGAAATTGAGAAAAATATGTAACTTTCGAAAAATATAAATCTAATAATTTAATTTCTATATAATATCCTAAATAAATTTTGAATTATATGCGTAACTAAATAATATCATAAATTGAAATAACTTCGAATAAAAAGTAACAAATTTTTAAAAAAAGACAATATATTCATATTCATTAATAATTTATAGTAAAATGGATAGTTCACGATATTATTCATCGAAAAGCCTTCAGAGCTTTTAAAGTCTCTCGAATGATCTCAATCAGTGCACGTAGTTCGAGTGAAGTATCGGTTAAAAAATTCATAATATAAGACCGAAAAGAAAAAAAAGAAGAATACGATGAAAAAAAATTAAAAAACTCAAGAAAATACCAAATGAGATAGATGAAATGGTAAAATAAAGATGAAGTTAAAGAAATGTAAAAAACCAAAGTATGAAACACGAAATAAAGAATAAGAGAAAACATAAAAGATAAGAAGGAACAAGTTAAAACCTATATAAAACACTGAACAGAAAAATGGGATAGCGTGAAATAAAAAAAAATAAAGATAGTATATGATAGAGTATATGTGAATTAGAGAAAAAGAGAGGCAAATGAATGGAATTTAGATAGATAATATGACTAACTGAATAAATAGCAAATCTGAAAATATATATTATAATTTATTATTTTTATTTAAAAGAAATGTACAGAAATGTTTTTATAAAAACGAATATGTTATGTGCTATAAAAAAAATACAATTTAATAAGTTAGTTTAAAATTCTATATATAATTGTTCATAAAATCGATTAAAAATTTCATACTACATTTTCGATTAAAAAATTTATCTTAAAATTTTATAGATAAATAAGATATGCTTTAATATGTATGTAGTTTAACTAAAAATGACATAATTATTTTTCATATGTAAAAGCTTATAATTCTAAAAATCATGCATTTTTTATATAATAATTTCTTAATATAAAACTCTACGTGAATATTTTTATATTTACTTAATATGAAAATTTCATTCTCTTTTTACGACTTTTGAAACCTAGTCTAGTCCTTCTGTTATACAGAAAATTAATTAAATGGTCTATCCTTATGACTTTATTCAATAATTCATATTATATATTTTGAAATATAGTAATTTACAAAGCAATTTAATATTTATACTACTAAAAAACAAAATTTCTTCTTATTTACTTCGAAATATACAAATATTCATTTATTTGAGGTTGATTTTGAAAAAAATTTTAACAATACAAATTTACAACAATTTTATTAATAATTATTTTGTACTGAAATACAATTAGTTCTTTTATTTTCTTATAATTCTTTTATAATTTTAAATTTTCTGTTATTTACTCCTAATATAATATTGAAAAATTGTTCACCAGTTTAGTATAAATGTGAGATATGTATAATATAATTAAACTTCTATTTATATAATTATTCATTAAAAAAATTAAATTCTTTATAATTATTTTACAATTATATTTATACGGATAAAATAGAGTTAATTAATATATAAGTGATTCAGTAAAAATTATTTTATATAATACCAATAAAATTATTTCCTAAATTCATTCCTACAAACGAATACAATAAAAAAATTTATTAAAGCTTGAATATTGTATAGGTACAGTCAATATTCGGTTATAAACGTATTCTATAAAAAATTTTAATTTTAATATATTTTATAACATTTTACAAATAAAAAATTCTAATGTATTTAAAAAATATACAATATAAAAGATCGTTGTAAATTGACCATAATACATGTTAGTTTAAAATACATTAACTTTAATTACCGTTATATTTTAAATGATCACAAAATACTTTTCTATCTATACTAAGCATTATAAGTTATTTCTTTTATTTATAAGTAAGAATTTTATATTTTGTAAAAAATAAAAATAAATTCTCGTGATATGAAAACAATATACATAAAACAAGTAATTTTAATTTTAATTCATCTTAATCCAAGGAGTTGTTTTCATCGCATTTAATAAATACTTTCAATTTATAAATAAATTAAATTTTAGAAATAACCTATTTTAATTAATTAACTGATTTTACTTTTAATAAACAAATACTGCACATATTAAGAATAGTTCGAATATGATTAGTTTCTTTAATTTGTAAGATGATCAAAGAGATAGTATTACAAAATTAAAATAAGTATTGGAAATGATTCCGAATAATGTTTTAACGATTAAAGTTATGAATTAAAATTATATATATATATATATTAAATTTTATAAGTGTTTTATAATATATATTAAATTTTCAATATATTTCACGTAAATGTGAAATTATAAATCAATACATTCCCTAGTAACAATGATATAAGTAGAAATGTATATATTAGACGATAAAAACAAATTATCAAATCTGCATAATATTTTTATACAATTATTTTTCTTTTAATCAAGTTTATACAAACACAATGAAAAGTAATGAAGACTCGAGATTCTTCTTACGATTCTAATAGTATATATATATAATTGCTTCTTTAGGAGTTGACATTTCATCGTGTAACTGTAATCGCTATTTGCGTTTCCTCGATTTTTCGCAAACATAAAATTTGAGTTGAGAAATATCTGTAAACGAAATATTTTTATACTATTCTTTTAACTATCGACGGTTGTTCATCAATTTTCATATCTACTTGGGATAAGCTATACATAAATATCTGATATATCTTCGATTTCGAAGTATGTAAAATTAACATATATTATTCGTATATCATATATTTAATACATTTTATAATATACATGTTTGTATTACAATCATTTGTATGATAGACATTCTATATTATAAAATAGACGTTATACATTTAATAATTTATTAAAATAATTTCTATCTGACTTGCACTTATTAAAAATAATTAATAATTTCTTCAAAAATATAAGAGATTTTACAGTAATAATTTATATGACTAAAGTTAATTATGTAATGAAATAGTTTAAAAAAGTTAATGAATTATTTCATCTAAGAAGTTTAAATTATGAATGTAAATTTGTTATTATAATTAAAAAGAATAATATTATGAGTCTTAATTAGATAGTTGGAATTAAATAACTTATGTTCTAGAGAGTTTTTATAAATTATATATCATAATGTATAATACACTGACTATTTGAACAATACAGAGTAAAAATAAAAAATAAGGAAATGATTAAAAACTAAGAGACTTTCAAACTGGCAACGAAACATTTTATTCATATAATTGAGCTGTACATGCTTCTGGAAAATTAAGCAGGAAAAAGTATGCGTGACACAGAATGACAAATGTTTTCCGCGAATACACCGATTGAATGATAATTTACCCGTAAGCCAGAAAGTGAGATAGGGACTCACGTCTTTCTACTTGATGCCGCATCACGGTAGAGTTACGATTACGACGATAACAACAATGAATAAGTTCATCGGCAAAGTTTCCTGAATGACCGAGTGCATGCACAACTTATGCGGACTTTAAGAATCTCAAGTAATATTGGAAACATATCTAACTCTCAATCTTCCATCTTTTTCTTCCATATTTTCTTTCCTTCTTTCTACCAAGTATTATTTCTCCTTGTCCATCTTAAATTGCTTCTCTTCCTACCTTTCTACTATTCAATTCCTGCCTTTCTTTTCTTCTTCTTTATAAAAAAACTAAAGATCTACGGTTCATGTTAGTTCATTAATTGATTTTTCATTTTTTTGTACTTTTGTCGATGTTATCACCAATGACCATCTCTGAACATTTTTTAGGTGGATTTACTGTGTTACTTAAGCATTATCAATTAATGAACTTTAATAGGAAGACATTGATTAGTTAAAGTAATTCAGATTTCAAATTACTGGGTACTACTATCAAAATACAATTATAAATTATAAGAAACCATCGTATGCTTTTTCTAGCTTCTTTATATAAGAAAAAAAATTTATGCGTTTGTGTGGAATTTTTTAAAAGTTCGATCAGAAAATATTCTAAAGTTAATATATTTATAAAATTCTGTTCATTAATATATCATTATTAAAATATAAACTGACTTTACAAGTGTTAAGATAATTTTCATAATATAGAATAATCAGATAATTTTTATAATTAAAATTATATCAATGATTCAAATGCATATAGTTCTGATAGACCAGAATATTTTTGTAGAATTCTTTTAACAATTAAAAATAGAATTTTTTTTATTAAACTTTATCAGATATATATAAAAAATACAATCATTTTTATACAAATTAAATTTAATAGATGAAATTAAAGAATAGTGTTCACATGTTAGGTTGTTTACAAAAGTAATTTCGCAAAGTAATCTTGTTAAAATATAATTAAATAGTAATTCTTAAATTTACAAAAAGCTTAAAGTTATATGTATTAAAAATATCCTCGAAGTCTGTGAACTAATCAATAATTATATGAAAGAATAAATAAAATAAAATAATTTAACATGCTTTTGAGTAATTCTAAAAAAACTGTAAAATAAACGATATCAAGAACATTTAGAAATAAAAAACTCTAATTTTATTTACATTTATAAAATTAAAAATAAATATAATAAATTTTGCTAATTTTACATTAAAAAATATTATCAATGGATAAAATTGTGTATATTACTTTTTATTTCGCATAAATTATTTTTGACGTTTGTTAATAATTTACATTATTAATTTTGCTTATAATATACACATATTTGGAATATTTTATATAATTTGGATTATAGATAAGTAGAAAAAATAATTCGAGTATTTAGTTGATGTATAAAGATATAGTAACTCTGTATGAGTCAATATTCTACAATAAAATGTATGATAAACATGTATATAAAGAAATAATAATATTGTATATATGAAAACGAATATCTTTATACTATTTTATACTGTAAGTGATCATTCCATAAATTAAAAAATTAAAAAAGTGATTGAGAAGAAACCTTATGTTAATAATTATACTGATTCATAAATAAAAAAGAAACAATATATTTATTTATCAAGGAAATTGGAACCTTAATTATGTTTATATTGAATAGTTTGGAAAAAGCTAGATCATATAGCATTTTTAAAAATGAAGGTTTTTACATATACAACTTTTGAATAAATTTCTCTTATTTTTCTATAATACATTTAATGTAAAAGTATTTTTTTGTAGAAAGAAAATCTTGTCGAATATGATCAAACTCGTAGATTACCTTCAATACCTGCATTTTTGTATACTCGATTACGATTTGAAGTGTTAGATGATTTCATAGCTACTGAAAATTCTTATTTCTTTTATTTATTTTATATCGGTCTAATACTAAAAAATATATTGAAATAATTGTAAAAGTATCTGAACAATATGTGTACTTCTAACTTTCTACTTCTCTTAAATACGCATGAATTTTCATTTCTTTCTTGGATTTGCTTTTATCTATGTACATGGATAATCAAGTGAATGACCATTGATGAAAACAATATTCAAAATTTTGAAATTTTTGAATTTTAACACTTGCAAATATTATGTAACATTTTTAAGCTCTGTGGTTTATTTTCTTCAACTAAACTTTTTTTTATTAAAGTTTCAACCTACCAATGCCATTAATTTATAGACATTTATTTCTTTTTTTATTTATCTAGTAAAGTATATATAAAACTGATATATAAGAATATTATATTCAGAAAAAAAGAGAGGTAAAAAATTAATTTATTTTTTAAATTATTTAACATTACTTGTAATACATATATATATATATATATATATATATATATAATCTTAATAATCATATTTAAAAAGTATTATATCAAAAAAATAATGTTTACATCTTAACTAATTGTGTGAAAATTAGGTGAACGAAGAAAATTTTTTATGGTTTAAAGGTTTTCGTTGCATAATAGTATTATTAAAAATATTTACTTTATTTTATTTCATACTTTTAATTGATAAAAAATTATATTTTTCAATTTTAAATAATCTAATAAATATTTTTTATTTATATTTCTTTCTTTATAAATTGAAAATAAAATCACTTATTTTTTATCTTTACTAATATAATTTACTATCCTCTAAAAAGACTTGATTAATTTGAAATTCTATCTTACCTTTATCACATTGTAGTTTCGAATTAATTTCCAAACAAACGAATGTTTCCGACTTCACATTTTATTCAATAGGTTTGAAGCACCTTATCGTCTACAAGCACAGAAATGAAGGCATAAGGGTTCTTATATTATTTATACAACTATTTAATAAACTTTAGTTTATAACCCTTTAACCTTCTCTCGCACCTAAAGTTTAACTTTTTAAAGTTATGTAATATAGAATACTAATAAAATTATATGTATTATACAATACTAATAAATCAACATCAAATAATAGTGAGTAATGGTCGTTACTCATTTCATGTACTTGCAAAAAATTTATAAACTTTCATTGTGTTTTATTTTTCTTTTCAATAATTTCATTGTTTAAATATAAAAATATAATATTTCTAAAATCTCAAGAAAATCATTAAAGTTAATTCACTATCAACTAAGTTAATAATAACTTTCATTTAAATATATGTGAATTGCGGTGATTGTATAATTAATTATACAATCACTAAAATTAAAATGATATGAATATACATTTTTTTTAAATATAATATTTGTAATTATATAAAGCATAAATTTGATAAGACTTCGATTTAAATAATATATTTAAGAATGGAATAGTTTTACTTAAGTTAAATATTTTAAAAGATTTTTTAAATATTTTTTAATTAAATAAAATATATCTGCATAATATATAACCAAAGAAATATATACATGTATCTCAGTATATTTATATTATATAATTATATTTTAAAATATTTCAAGATGTTCTAATTTTTTAAAAGTACTATGTATAATAATAAGTTTATTAATTTGTCAAAAACTATATATATATATGCAATCTTGAATACACACTTTTTATTATATATATATATATTATAGTAATAATTAAATTTATGGATTAAATATTTAAGCTTACATATAATTCATTAGTTTCTAAATGATATTCTCAAAAATTTGTAATCAGCACAATTTCGCTAGAGTAGAAAAATTTTTCTATGAAAAATATTGAATTTTAAACTTAATATTAGACAGCGGAAATGATTAACTAATAATATTATTAGCGTTTATCAAAGACAAAATAGAAAACTTAATTGGAATAATTGTAATAAAAGGATATTGGAATTAAAACTTTCTTTCGAGTTTTCCTTACGAAGAAGTATGAAATATCTCACTTCTTCGACAGTTGTATCAAGCAAATATTTAAATCTCTATGTTAGCAGTTAATTCGAGTTATTAGCTAATTATTAAGCCAAGCTGTTCATAACTCCCAAGAGTCTTCTTTCCAGAAGTCCCTCCAGACTAGGAAGTGCAAGCTATAGTTTTTTCATCTTAATGAAAGTAGGTTTCTTTTACTATATGTTTGACATATTTTAATCTAAAAAATCAATGGTCAGATCCTATGATCAGTATCATTCCCAATTTTTCAAATATAAGATTAAGCTTTGTTTATTAAACTTCTTATTCGAATTTAAATTATATATTATATTTGAGTATTTAATCGTTATATAACTCTGAACTCATAATTTATTTTGCATATGAAGAAATAATAAATTACTTCATTTTTCATGTATCCTATAATTGTTATTTTTAAGCGTTAAAGTAAATTAAAATTCAAAATAAGTATAATGCATTACTTAAGTGAATCGGATTCATACTTTGTTAGTACCTTCTGAAATGATGATAGTAGTTGCATCTGTAAACTGATCGCGAAAAATAATAAAATATACTTTAAAAACAAAAAAAAAGAATTAGATAATCGCAATTAGATAATAAAAAAAATAAGAATTCTATTAATCAAATAATTAAAAAATATGTTTTTAGTGTCACGAGTAGTGAACTACTGTTTAATTGAAAATACTCATTAATAATAATAAAAGTTAACATATTTTTTCAAAATAATACATTGCTAAATTAAAACAGTGCATTCTAATCATAAATTAGAAAGTATTAATGGTATATCCGACTCTGACTTAAAATAAAAAAATATCAAATTTTTAAATAATTTCCATAAAAGTGTTTATTATCTAAGATTAAAGTATATTATTTATTATAATTTATATTATACTTGTGATACCGCGTAAAAATATATAATTTATTACATATAATTTATGAATTAATTAGTTTGGTAAATTTTATCAGTAATTAATAATTATCTAATAATAATTTAATAATTAATCATATAATCATATAATATTAGTCATAAATACTTCTTAATTTATTTCTTTTATACATATATAAAATCGTAAAATATGAAACATACGCAACTAATATAATGATACCAACCAAGAAAATAAAAAAATGTTTTTCTTGTAATTTGATTAATAATCATCGAAAGTTTATTAAAAGATAATTATTTTTCATTTTAATGGTGTACTGCTGTATGCGCGGGAGTTCAAGGTTGAAACAGTTCTAAAACATGGTAACTAGGAGAAGACTGAAGAAAAGAGTTAAGTATCTTAACGAAGGTACAAGGGAGCATTGTTTTATCTATATAATACATATATATATATATATAGTCTTGATATATGCTATTTCATACTAAAAATGTTATAAATTACCTATTCGCATAATGTATTGGTAAACATAATTTTTAACATTAGACTTTAAATTATGCATGAAAAGAATAAGTATTATTGAATATAGAAGATCCATTATATTTGGATATATTTAAGTTAAGTATGAAATAAATTGTTGTAAATAAATTTTAAAAGAATATTATAGTTTAATATTATAATTAAACTTTAATATTATAAAATTTTATTAAGATTTAAATAATAATAAATAACACAAATTTTCTATAAATTCGTAAATAAACACGACTATATTATTTATATTTTATATTTAAAATGAAAATATAATTACAAGAATTTGAATAAAAGCTTTAATAAAATTAAAAGTTTTTTACTCATAAATTTATACGATATTAATATTATTTATCTAAATGTTTGAACTAGGATAAAAGCATTAAGTACTTGGAATTAAATTAATACATTCCATACCTACAAAAATCTTCAACAATTTATAAAAATCAGAATAATTCAAAGCCGAAAGCATTTACTAAACATTTATTATATTTATAATTGCTTAGTTTATTATATTTATAAATATGAATAGAAAATAGAGTTAAAATAAAAATGTTGAATTCTGAATAAAATATACAATTTGATAAAAATTGGATACATGGAAAAAAATTTTCAATTTAAAAAACAGTACATTTTTTAAGTAAATTAGAGAAATAAAAACACGCAATATAATAATGTCAATATAAGAAGATTGGTCGTGATTATTCATAAGGCCAAGCTGCAGAGCCTCCCAGTGATGTTAAAAGATTCAAATTAAAATCATATCATGTTTTCTTCACTATTATGTGTAATAGATTTAAGATTTATAAATATACAGAATATTGTATTTTATTAAAGTCAATAATGATATAAATTAAAATTATTTCTTATTCTATTTACTATAAAACAATATTTACCATTAATTACAAAAGATTTTATTTGTTTTCAGAATAATAAGCTATGTAGTCATTAATTTAAATTTTATTTTCATAATGAAAAGTTTACATAAATGTTATTGAAATATAAATAGATAAATTAAAATTATATGTATCGAATTGTAAAAAATTTAGTCATAATTCAAATAAATGTTATGAGTGTCAGAACTAGTATTTTAGGAGATGTAAATAAAAGTAAAATGATAAATAATTGTAATTATAATAATATTAACGATTTATTCTTGATTACATAATATTATCTGATTAATTTTCAAGGGTTCTAACTGATGTCGGTTCTAATCCCTGTCGGTCACATGAAAATCAAATTGTCTCGCACTCTTATATATAATAAAACTCATATCAGCCGGAAATAAACCAAGGATAATTTCTCTGTTTCACTCCATTTCTTTCGCCCAATCTTTTATGATTAATGGAAGTATTTATTAATAAACGTAGATTAGCTCTGTTTTTGATAAATATTTAAATTTTTTATAATTTTCCATGCATTTACAGCATTTTATTTATTTATAAAATAGCATAGCTAGGGAAATTAAAAAATTTGTTAAATACATATATTAAGATGTGAAATATTTGTTAATATCTATTTATATATATTTATTTTTGCAACACAGTATTGCAATTTTTAGCATAAAATATATTATTAATTTAATATTGCACAATATTTTCATTTATATATTTCGAATAGAATTTTTCAATCAGTCAGATGAAAATAAATTATTTAAATGTAGAAATAAGTTTATTCTTGACTAAAATTTATGAATTTACTATATTTATTTATTCTATTTTATTACATCAATATTATTGAATTACTGAATTATGATTATTTACACATGCATAAAGTAAAATTATTTTTCGTAAGCCTCCATAAAAAAATTAGTTTAAAGATAATTTGTTTTGTCCATTAGTGTAATTTAATGCATTATAATATCAGCTTCATGATATTTTATTTAATATAAGAAATTTAATGTAATGTATTATAATATCATATTTTAGTTAAACAATCATTATTAAGAAAATGATTTTTTTTTGCAGGTTATAGTTTTTGTTAATCATACGACTAATAAGATTTAGAATAAAAAATATTTAAGGTATTTTTAATATTTTTGAAAAGAATATATATTTCAATATTGATACCAAATATATTTTATTAATTCATAAATAATATTATCCAGGTTTTATTCGAATTTCAATAGAAAAGTTGCAGACAATTTAATTTCAATATTCTTCATTAATATTTTATTTTGTAAATATTTTTTAAACATAATTTTGGTATTTATTTCGATTAAATTAATACTTTATATTTATAAAATCTTATCACCATTAGTTAATCATATTTAACCATCCTCTTTCTAATTTTCTATGTATTGTTATTAAGACTAATAACCTCTAAATATAATTTACTTCTTGATGTGAAATAATATTTATTTAATAAATATTTTGAATAAACTTTTCTTCATTCAATGAAACTTCTATAATTCTTAATTATAATGATTAATTTCAAAAAAATTCATGCATAGCACAATAATCTTATTTGAACGCTGTTATGTTTTATTCATTAAGTACTTTATTCGTATGCAATTTAATAAAATGTTTGGCAATAAAAAACTTGAAGTGGAAATAATATTTCTAATTATTTACATTGAATTTTTACTTCATTTAGATCAAAAAAATTTTTTTTAAAGATATTATGTGCACTGATATCATAAACAAATAAAGGAAGATAAATTTTAGCGTATCATTTTATATATCTATCTAAATAAAAATTAAATGGAATTTCAAAAATATTTTTAACAAAGTTGAAATTATATTATCCGTATATAATATTTATATGTAAATTTATAAATTTATTTATAACAGGTATTTTTCTATATATTATAATTAAACAGTTCTGGGTATATACATTGTATAATTAGTAAATTATTATTTAAAACAGTTTGATTTCTTTATTTATATATGAAGATAAAAAATTCTACTAAGAGCAATATTTTAATTTTAAGACTATACTGCGGATTTTGTGAATATAAATTATCATTTCTCAAAAATTAAGATATGTTAAAATTTTAATAGTGTAGTATATTAAAAAAAAGTTTTGTGCTTAAAGCATAAATGTAAAAATAATTCACAAATAGAAAGAAAAATAAAAGTATTTTATCAAGTGATAAAAGGAAGGATTGTATACGGGAATACGCGGTAAAGAGGAGAATACAAATCGTCATTGGCGAGGTAGTTATAAAAGTAATGACGTACGAGATGTACGCGAAAGTACCATACATTACAACGCATTCTCTACCTCTCATCCTCTCAGTAAAACAGAATCTACTTGAAGAATGAAAGAAAGAAAAAGAAAGAAAGAAAGCAAGAAAGCAGAAAAGAACAAGGAGAATTGTAAGGTAAAAGCTAAGACAGGGCGTCAAATAAAAGACGAGGCGTGCAGGCTCATGACGTAAACGAGCCATCGAGCTGGGTGTGTAGGGAAGTAAAGATTGCTGCAAAGACGACAGCCCTTCGAAGCGCCATTTCTAAGGATCTAAGGATGGGTTAGCCAGGTCCCGGGACAATTCGAGTCGTCGTTCGCGACGACAACGATGCGAGCGGCATCGTGGCTGACACTCGCGGCTCTGAGAGATCGAGCGCTTTCGATTGCAGAAGAATAGAAAGAGAGAGAGAAAGAGAAAACTAGCGAGAAAGAGCACGAGAACGAGAACGAGAACGAGAACGAGAACGAGCCTGGGGGTGCGGGAATAATCGTTAAAGCTCTACGTGGCACTCCACAAGAATTGGAAGACCTCTTTATCTTATCCCCCTATTCTTTCTCTCGCTCTTTAACTCTCATTCGCACTCTCTTGCACGCTTATCGCCTTTATCTTTGGCATATCTCTCCCCTTTCTCTTCTTTTCATATACTATTACTCTTTGATTTCTTCTTTTTTACTTTTCACACTCTGTAACTCTATTATTCTCTTTGTTCTATTTTTATTTTAATTTTAAATTTTTCACTAATCAGATGTTTAAAAAAATTGAGATTTAAAACCAATTTAATAAAATTTTTCATTGTATAAACAACGTTTAAATTAAAATTTTTATAAATATATATCTTATTTTATATTGCAGTTATACACTCTAGCAAAGTACGGAAGAATAAAATATAAAAAAAAATCTAAGATATATAAATCTCGGAATGTGTGATTGTAAACAATAATATATTTGCATTATACGCATGAAATTGAGGATTTCCTCAGCATTAGTTTGTCGCATAAGCTTCTAGAATATAATAAAGTATTCAATAGATTTTCGTTGTTTTTAGAAGCTATAACTTTAAATTATTAATCTGAAATATAGTTGTACTTGAAGAATTATTAAAAAATTAGTCATTGAATAATATAAATCTAGTTTTATTACGAAATTAATATCTTTTTATTTTTAACTTAATTATATATTCAATATTATATTTGAAACAGTATTAACTTTCTTTTATTTTTTAATATATGTTTATAATTTGTTAAATCATTCATTTAATTCACTAATGATATTAACTAATTATAATCTTGAAGAATATTAACTTTAATACGATAAAACTATATTTAACTTAAAAAGTTATATATAAAAATTATTTAAATATGAATTAAATAAAATTATTGTATAATTAAACAAATATTTAAACAGGAAAATTAATTTTTTTTTAATTCCTAAAAAAATGATTATATTAATATTTTATTAATGATTACAAAATGTATCATATTTAACAAAATTGTTTTTGAATATAAATTATTTTGGTATTTTGCTATTAATCTATGTATGAGCATAATTCTTATTATTTTCCAGGAACAATAAATTTCAAATTCAAATCAACTAATTAAACTGTCAAAAAAATACAATATTTATTATTGAAAAAAAATAATATATGTAAGTTTTAATGTAAATATAAATGATAGTAATTATAATTTCCAAAATTATAATTATAATTTTTCAGCTTTATTTAAAAAGAAAGCGACTGTGATCCAAGTTTTTACTTTTAAAAATTCTGAATTTTAATTATGAGGTATATTTATCTCAATTAGTGTGACATTAATACTCCATACTTCGTTTAATAAAAAAATAAAGTTAATACATTTATAATTTCAAAATGTTTATAGAATTATTTCAGTAAAATCTATTTTAATTTTAGAGAAAGAAATGTTATTGATAATTCTCATGATAAGCATTTTCTATCTCATCAGGCATTTGTCCTACAACTATATCGTGTTTCTTACCTCTACCATTTTTCGACATATTTCTTCTTGACTTGTACTCTGCTGGTACATGAATTACTCGCTTAAAGGCATTAGTAAGGAATAGTAATTTTTATGAGAAGTCAAAGGATTGAGAAAATGAAACGTTTAATATTTATGTTCATGTCGATGGAATTATAAGTCTTTTATTTTACTTAACGAAACCGTATACTGTTAAAACATAAAAGAAATGAGAACCATAACGTGAATTTTAATAATCTCTTTATATACATGTCTTATGTAATCATAAGACGTATATCGAAAAATTACAAATACTATGCATATAATTATTTATTTATTAACAGTTTCAAAATTCATTCTTAAATTCATATTGAGGTGAAATATTAGATTTATTATATTAAAACTGATATTTAAATTTTTAATATGTTTATAATATTCGTAGAACCTTTAAAAAACTAGAAATTTGTTTCATATTAAGTTAAAAATTTGGTTTTTTACGTATATCTCAGATATTATAATATATATTATCATTTAAAATTACTGTAAATTTAAGAAATAAAGTAAAATTTTAAAAGTAATAATATGATAAAAAAATATTATAATTAAATATCTTTAAATAATTTAATACTGCATATTTTTCATTATTAGCACTTCGTTCATATTTTTTACTAATACTTTTGTATTATCATTAAGAAATTAGTTCATTGGTAACAACTTTCTAAATCAGTATTTTGTTATTCATTACGTGATTTATTTTGGATAAGTGATTGCAACCTATATTTCTAATGTAGGTAATAAATATTGTAATAATTTTATAAATATAAAAAATAAATAATTTTATTACTTTATAATTGTAATTACATTCAATATACTTTTAACTTGAAAAGTAAAGAATTTTAAACATTCATTTAAATAAATTAAAATTTACTACTAAATTTTTCTACTAAATAAATAATTTTATATTTTACAATATTTAATTGAATATTAAAGAATTTATTATTATTTGATAATATTAAAAAATTGTTGTTCATAAAATGTACTAAAGTAATATGCTAATTTACTATTCTAATACATAATGATAACAATTGCTAAAGTTTTAAATTTTGTAATTAAGTTGAATATCATAAAAACGAAATTTTACTGAAACTATAAATCTACATGAAAATATTTTAAACAATAAATAATAAGAAAATACAAGAATTAATTATTTGATATTAAGTAAAATAAATTATAATTTCTTTAATATTAAATAATTATCTATTATCTATGAATAAATTATTTTTAATTTTCAATATCACATATGACTTTACAATAAATTGTAAATGTTTTTTATGTTTTACTTTTATTATAAAATAATTAATAATAATATGAAAGTAGAATTAAATAAGATGTTTTATAAGATATTGTAAGATAATAATATCGCGTGATATTTATCATTTTATTAATAACAATTTGACACAATTTAAAATAATAAAATGATTAATAACAAGTTTAATCAGTTTGAGTAATTCCCATGGCTTTGCTTTATAATTTTATATAACTTAATCCAAATACATTTTTGGATGTAAAAAATAGAAACAAAAAAATTTTCTTCAATTAATTTCTCGTTTATAAATATGATACTCGACAATTAATATATTTTTAAGAAATATCGATTAATTAATTGTATAAGGAACTCCATAATTTAAGGTTATAAAAATTTTTAATACAATGAATTACTAAATGCAATAGTTCAACTTATAAAAGATTCAATATCAGTTTTATAAATTTACACTTCTCTTTTAGCAATAAACAACTTTACTAAAAGATTAATTTTGTATGAAATTTATATAAACAGTAAAAAATACAACTAATATTTTTTAATGGATTTTAATCGTTTTTAAAATTTAAATCAAATTTAAAATATACAAGTTTTGAGACATGCAATAATTAAAGTTATCAAGAAAAAAAGTTTCTCATACAAATCACTGTATTTAATTTATTCCTATAATAATCGGTAATTTAGTTTCTGCTAAAATTTAATGTAATCAAGAAATGGTAGAAAATATATAACTTTAAGTGAAGACCATACGAGGAAAAATGTCATAGATTCTTCTAAATATATATCTACAAAAATTTCTTACACCTATAAGTCACAAGTATAATTACTACTTTGGTTTTAATTTTTACCTTGAAAAATAATTTATCTAAATTTTCAAGTTTTATTATACATAATATAAAATTTTTCCTAAATATCTGTTCCATACACTTACCTGTATAAAACATCAACAAATATATGTAAATTTAATCAAATTTTTTTTGACATCGGAATTAATTATAATCATATACATTAAAAATAGATGTATATAATAGAATGAATATATTTATCGTTATTTTAAAATATTTTTTATAGTAATTATTGAAGATATACTTATGAAATGAGAAATATTATATTAAAAATATACATTCCACAACAAATAAAAATATTATTTATCATTTTTAACAAATTTCAGTTTAAAATGTAGAGTAAATATGACAGATATTTGAATACAAGCATATTTCTAATTTTTGATCACTCATAATTATATATAAATTTATTTTTTAAATATTTATAATCATTTACACATAAGTTTGTTTGATTCTATCGTATAACAGTGATTGTTGAATATTTAAAATTAAAAAGCTTATAGAATATTTTGAACCTCTTTATTAAAAATTTTTGTTCAATAACTTTGTACTTAGATGTTATGTAGAAGTATAATCTATTTTTTAATAATATTATTTTGATTAATGACACATTTTTAAAGTCATAAATTAAAAATATTTTACACATGTACACAGATAAATATATACATTTATTTTTACAAAAAAATTAGATCATATATAAATTTACCTTATTTATAAGGAAATAACTATGCAATTTAGCAAATATACATTATAAAAAAAATTGAATTATAGATGTTCTTCAACAAAATTTTAGCACGTAAGATAAGTTTCTGCGCATAACCTATAGTAAATTTTAAGTGATCGTAAGCAATAAAATTGTAAAAGCCTTATCCAGATCGATCCGTAGGATAATAATTTCTGTCTATGACCCTAATAAAATATTAGTACAGCCAAGACATCGATGTGATATTTCAAACCAGGGCGGCTATACTAAATGCCATACCGATGATAAAAGCAAGACGTTGAAGCATATGCTCGTTTCCTTTTTGCAGTGCCTCCTGTGAGCTAAAAAAGCCGGAGCTCCATTATTCCTGAACAATAACCATTACTCCACTTGCTCGCTTCTTCTACTCTCCGCACCTTTTTCCACATCCTATTCGCGCTGACATTTCTCCTTTTATTCTGAACCTGTATCTTTCATTTTTCCTTACTTTCTTAAATTTTACTAATACTTTAAGAATACTTGAAAATTGCTCTCATATTTTTACATTAAATCATTCTTTTCAATAATTTCTTCAAATTCCTTTTATCTTTTATATATCTTTGTAAATTTAAATATATTCTATAATCTATAATGTAAAAATTTCTTCTTCCTCATATTCACATTGCATTATCAGATAGCTTTATATTTAGAAACTAAAAATGATAAAAAGAATATGAAACTTTTTTTTAATGATGTTAGAATTAATAAATCTATGGAGAATCTTTTTTTAATAATTTAATAGTTTTTTGTTAATTTATATCAGTATTTATAAAGCAAGAATTTTTTGTAATGTACAAAGAAGTATTTATTATAGAAAAATTTAAAGTGATTTTTATTATATATTTTCAAAGACGAGTATTATGCATTGGTTACTTATATATTTTTTTAATAAATAAAATATAGTTAAATCTAATTAAAAACAACGATAAAAATAAAATCAATTAAAAATATTTCGTATTCTATATTTTAAATACTATAGAACTAAATCATATAATTAGCAATTACTTCCTAATTACTTAGCAATTAGTTATAAATATTTATCAATTAGTAAGTTTTAAATAAGCAAAAAGACTGAAAGAGAAGCTTCTTAAATGTCATAATACATTTATTTCAATAAGAAAATTGGAAATTATATCTTTAAATAAAGCAGTTTAAATAAATGGCTTAAATTAACAATTATATGAATAAAATAAATAGTAGATAAATAAAAAATCTACATTATATTAAATAAATATATTTAAAGTAAATCAATATTATAATATATTATCATTTATAATTTATACTTTGATAAAATGAGTTATGTATATCATAAAACTATATACATACATATATATTTTCATAACATTTATTAGAGATAAATACCGAAATATATATGATTAAATATAGTTTACATACACTTAAGCTATATTAAGTTTTTAACAGGCAGTAAAAATAGAACAATATATATATCAACAAAATTGTAAAGATATTTGAAGTTTTGCACATGTCATATATATAAAGACAATCATATGTCTAAAGTTATCGGATACTGTAGCTACATTTGTTTGATTTATAATAAAATACAATCTAGATTTATATAACATTTATATAAATATTATAAGCCATCAAAACACATAAGTAAGTTAACGATTAAATTTTATACATTATATTAAAATTTCAATAAAAAATTTCCATTTTATAGTAACATATAATCTTTAAAACTATTTTCTTAAACATTTAAATTAAGAATATAAATTAGAGAATTATATTCTGATTAAATAATTTTAAAGGTTTTAAAAAATGTATTCAAATATTTTATACTGTATACTAAAAATAAAAAAATTAGATATTAAATGATATTAAAATTATAAATAATTGATATATTAAATAAATATTCTTTTTATAAATTAAGTTTTCATTATTAAATATTCGGCAAATTGTAAAAATTGTATTAATTCGATAATTATGATGAGAATTTTAAACACTAGGAATAGATTATTCTTTATACATTTTTATAAATAGAGAAATGAAAGTAAAAATATCTATATTCACGAAATTTATTAGATTTTTCTATTTTAAAAAAATATTTAAATATTATAAATTTATAGGAAAATCGTTAAATTTAATATAAATTAATACGCAAGTAACACATTCAAATGTATGCATTAGATTTGTGAATCAAATGAGATGATATTAGTTATTTTTCGAAACCAATATTTTATAATACTTTTTATAATTCCATGTATAAAATTTAAAATAATGTTCAGCTTCTTTAAAAAATTTTAGCAATAAGTAATGTGAAATCTAGTTAAATATTTTATTATGCTCATAAAATTTTTTAAATCTAAAGTTACAATGAACCTTTTTATAACGGGACATTAATTTTTTTATTATAGCATTCAAAGTATATCTGTAATTAGGCTCAAACTTCAAATAAATTACTTTATTATTAATGTTAGGATTTAAGAATGTTAGAAAATTATCACTATCAGTATAAACTAGCTTCTTAATTCAATATCTGTAAAATAGCGTTCATTTTATATTAAAATATGTGTTCTATGTATCATATTTCTATTAAAATATAGTAATAACGTATATCAAACATTATAAGTTAAACAACAAAGACAAATATGTTTTTTGGAAATATTTAATATATAATTATTATTATAAAATTATTGTATTATTACAAATATCAGTTGAGATTTTTAAATTATGGAAAAGAATTAAAAACCCTCAGAATATAATAACGATAAGTTTACACAAAAACAGTTGTTTAAAGTAGTAACATAACGAACATCTATAATTATAAATACTTTATTAAATAATATTATTTATATTTTAATCTGAATATAACTAGCAGTTTTATATAGATAAATTTTTAAAAAATATTAATTTGTATGTAAGTAATAGTAAATTAATAATAAAATGTATACAAAAATATAAAAATAGTCATGAATTATTCACATTAATAATCACGTTTAGATTTATAAATAATAATATTAATTTTAATTATTTTTGAATATATGGAATAAAAAGGGTTAATAACTTTATAAAATAATATGAAAAAAATTGATTGCAGTTTTTTAATATTTCATGATTATTTAATAGATGAATATATATATACAATATTACATTTCAAACATATTTAATTTAAATTTCATCCTAATAAATTTATAATCAATTAAATAGCTATAATTTGGCAACATCTATGCACAATAAAAATATTGTGATGCAAAACAACAAGTTTATTCGCAGATTTCTGAAATGTAAACATTTTTAATAAATAATAACTAAAATGTATCAAGTTTTAGTTTGTGCGATAGTAGTAAAGTTAGTTAAATTAATATGTATATTTAAAAAAAGCAATAACGTTAGAGTATTCTATTTTTGAGATATAAAAAGATTTTACAATTTAAATTCAAATAGATTTGTTATCATTTAAAATAACCGTAAATATAATCATTAATTAATTGTATTCTTATATTGACACTTTTCTGTGTTTTTATTTCATATACGATTTTAAAACTTTGAATAATTAAAACATGTATCTATTTCCCTTGTAATATAAAATCACTTCGAAAAATGTGAAGTTAAAATTGTCAAATTTTTAAAAAAATATTTTTTTGAAAAAATATCGTGTATCAAATAATGTCATTTATTATCAGATTTTTAAATATCTTTCTCTACATTTTAAGTCACATTATCAGGATATATTATGACTAATAGATTAACAAAGGTTTAAAACTGCAGCAATTTTTCTAAAGCAATTGTATAATGATGTTTATGAACAAAATATTAATCTCAGATACTTTAAATCTTCATTAAAAAAAAGGAATGGTCAATTTTAAATCAAAAGCTCAAACCACTATTACCTATGTATTTTTGTTATTAGTTTAGTTATATATAAATAAATAAGTTTAATTTTAAATTAATTTTAACTTTTAATTTTGATTGTACATTAATTGGTAATTTTTTAATTTAATTTTTTTTTCATGACGAAAATAGCATTTATAATAACCAAATAGAAATTTATAAAAATTTAAATTGTATCTAAATGCTCTCTTTCATCATTTAATCAGTAAAGCAAATTATTCATCATTTTAAAAAGAAGTATATATTATATTGTAAAAACCAAGAAATGGTTTTATTATTATGTAATTTTTGAAATATTTATATTAATAAATAAAAATGTTTTATTGATAATAAATGTGATATGAAATATTTTAATTTATAATCATTTGTAAATCGTATTAATGCAACCTATTTAATTGATATAAATATATATATATATATATATGTTTATTTATTTACATAAATAAGAAATTTTCTTGGATGACGATTTATGAATAGGTACATATAATCTTAGAAAAAATATATTCTTAGAAGATAGTATCAATGCGAATACATTTTTTAAAATATTAAAAGTAAAGATAAATGTTTAATAGAAATTTATAAAATAAATAACTATATATTTTTTGTATAATACATAATATGTAATATTTTCATTTTTAATGACGCGATAGGGTTATTAAAGTTATTATGCGTAATATATTCATATTTTTATACTATAATTTTTGAATTTCTAACATTTTTAATTACTGTAAAGACATTACTATTAAAAATTATAGACAAATTATTTTAAATTGATTACATATATAATAAATAATTATACACACATACACACATATATATAAATAGTTTTATGCAATTGTGATTCTTAAGCAATAACATTAAACAAAACAATATTTCATCACTATGAAATAGTAAATAATGACTTTTTAATATGAAATAAATTTTAAAAAGAACTACATTTTTCTCTTTTATTTTTCATTACATAATACTAGCATATTTTCATTATTGTATAAAAGATTACACTTATTTATTAATGTATTCAGATTTTATTTAAATTTATCTTTTATATATCATATTGGTTGTAAATTTCTACAAGGAAACCGATGGGTCTGTAATGTCTACCTATTATCAATCTTTTCATAAATTTTTATTATATGTAGATCTTAGGATAATTTTTCGTATAGATTTTCTTATTTATAGAGATAAAAATGATTGCTATGAAATTCTTTTAATTTTGCTATTCGATAGCACTTTTCTTTAAAGCCATTATAAATTATCAGAAAACATATTTAATGTTAAATTTTTTTGTTTTTTGTAATCTTTTAAAGTCTTTTAAATCTGAAAATCCACGATATTGGTTCATTCTTATCTTGAGCACTTTATTTCATTTTAAATTACTTCACAGTTTATGTCATGAAATATGTGGTACATTTATGCGAATTTAATTGAGTTATTACTATTAAAAAATTTTTAATAAACTTAATTGAAATTGGTATTATTTAGCTAAAATTTTAATTATGAATTTATAGAAAATAATTAAATATTAAATTATTATAATAAATGTTTCTGAAGACAATATTAAATCTATATTTTATTAAATTATTGTTATATTTAATTAAACGCTTTACACAGATTTTATAATTGAAAAACTTATCATTAGATAATCTAAATTTTTAAATTAAATGTAAAGTAAATTAAAGTAAATTTTTATATGACCGTTTGTATGTAAGTAGTTTAGTATGTATGTGTATTATTTTGTTAAAGTTTTTAAAGGGCGCTTAACAAGAAAATCTTTGATAAAGTACATTGTTCTTATTAATATGATCAATATTCAGTTATAATAAGTATATATATTATTTAATTATTGTATATGAATTATTGCAAGTGATTATATAGCCACGTTTTAAAAACTTTCCTTATAGATTATTAAATAATAAAATTAAAAAATATGCATGTACGTAGACATTCTTAATATATTTGAATATATATTTATACCAAAAGGGTTAGATTCTGTGTAACATAATATAATCTACAACTATAATTCGCTTTTTGTTATAGTGAAATAATGAAAACAAAGTTATTTTCCTAAACAGTAACGATTACAAAAATTATAAGGATAAGGAATGCTTTAGATAGTGAACAGCGTACCTGCTTATTTTAAATCTGCCTATATAAACGATATTAAATTATTTTTGTATTTATGATGTTTTATAGTTTATAAATATTTCTGTGTATATTTAAAATATATTGTTGCAAACCAAACGGCTTTTCACTTTCGTCAAAATTTATGATCGCTATCAAGTTAAATAATAACAGATTCACGTCTTCAGTTGTTGAATCAACGCTATCAATAGAAGAGGATGTAATTATTTATACCAATGTAGTTGATCCATCTGAAATTATAAGCATGTAGAAACATAAATCGAACAAAATAGTTGTCAATAATTCATTCGAGCATTTTTAAGATACTGGAATAAATGTAGAAAAGAAAATGAGTATCGAAATTATCTAGGAAGAGACATTTAATACTTTATAATAAATTCTCAAATATTTTACGTAACAAAAACTTTAAGATTATATAAAACTAAACATGAATGAACAGTCAAATGTAATAATAACTTCTTTTAAAAACATTTATTATTGAAAAATCAAATAAATCTTTTAGGATATTAACATAATTTAAAAGAAAATACCTTTAAAAAAATAATTCACACTGCTAACTTTAATAATATTAAAGCTAGTTAAAGATGTATATTCGGCTACTTTCGTAATAAAAGTTTTAAACATAATTTTTCAATTATTATGTTCTGTTTCCATAAAATTATTTATTTAATTGATTATTATATATATATATATTTTTTTCAAATATCCTTTTATTCTACTAAAAAATTGATATATGTATAATATTTTAATCGTAACTAAATATAATATATAGAGTAAAATATTGAGATAGGAAAATTATGAATAGATAGAAAAGAAGATATAAAAACAGAAATCAAATAATCAAAGTTCATTCTCAAGTTTACGCATTTATTCACCAGTTAAAAAAAAGGCAACTTTCGATACGGGATACGTTCGCTTATTCATCCTTTAACATTTTATTTCACGATTTTTATTCATATTTTGATTTATTTGAAAGTTGTTACGTTTCTCACTTGATTATTTAAGTTTTTCATAAGTGCATACGCCGTATTTATATTTTCATAATATAAAGCTTATATTATAATTAATTTATATTTTAAAAAATGAAAAAAAAATATAAAATAAATAAATAATGATATTGTAATAATAAATTGGTGGAAAAAAATGAAATAGAATATTAGGAAAAATATAAATTATGTGATAATCTAACCATATTTTTTTGTGTACATGAATATAAAAATGAATTAATTATCAAAAATTCTAGAAAAAATTTTTAAAAATAACAATATTATTATATATATTTTATATAAAAATAATTTATTATACATAAGAATACTTCTAAAATATTATCGAATAAGAAATTAATTAACTAAATAATATAATTAGCAATAATATCCTTTAATGACTATTTCAATATTAATAATATGATTAAATATAATCAAATCATCGTAATATCTTTTATAGCTTTATAAATACCTTTAATTTCGAAGCAAATATTATTCAAAACTGAAGAATTTTAGGTGTTAATTATTAAATTAATTAAACCATAATAAGCGGAAATACACCTTTACTTTTTGTTAAAAGCTTATTACATTTATTAAACGTTTATTAAAAGTTATGTAAGTAATTAATTGTAAATTTTAATTGATGGTAAGTTATATTTCTAAATATTAATTATTTACGAAACATTATATTCTTTACGTATTTGATTTTTGCTAATATTTTAGAGAAAAAAATGTATAATAATGAATACATACGCAAGGGTTTAAGATTCTAATCTAAATATTATAGGTTTCTAGATTTTTCAAGTATGCAACCTAGAAGAGAATACGAGAAAGTATTTCTCGACTGCAATAAATAAACCTCTAATATTACTAGGGTACAAAGATTTCGATAACGCTTGAGTAGACACAGATAGATTGCGAGGGCACAGTTACAAGAAAATATGCAAGAAGTGTGCAAAAACGATATACAAAAGCCCGCTGAGAGGAAAGACAAATGTTTAAGAGAAAACAGTGAGAAGTTTTTCAAAAACGTGGAAAATGAGAACGAATGACAAAGAATACAAAAAGGTTCAAAACATAAGAAGAAAAAAGTGATAATAAATTCGCACATTTTCTCTCCCTTTCTCTTCCTGTCCTCATCTTTCTCTTATTCTCACTTCTCTATTTCCTTCAAACTCTCATTTTCTTTTTAATTCTGTTACTATATGTCTCTTGTTAATTTCAGATTAAAAATTCTAAAATTATGAACATTGTAACTTACACTAAAATGCAATTGTTCCAAAAGTTTTTTCATTATAATATTTTTATCATACTTTTTCGTTAAATAATTTTTGTTATAGATATTTTAAATAATTAATAGTTAAAAACTTATATTTTCAACTGAATGTATAACTATATTCTTAAAATCATTACATAATTCTTGTTTAAAAATATATGTATATGTTTGTTTCTTATATAATATTATATTTTCTTCGTTATGATTTGAGTTATTTCTATATTGTAATCATTTTAAATTAAATATTCGAAATTCTTGATCTTTATGATTCAATATTATTTATTCTAAAAATTATTGATAGTAAAAGAGTTTCTTTATCGAATAGTAGAATAGATTATTGATGGTTGATATTTTATTTTAGTTACTGAATATTCAAAATAAAAACATAATATTAAAAACAGTAAATAAAATTATTATCCATACCTATATAAATTTTTGGTAAATTTTATAAAAAGATGATCTATCAAGATTCTAAAAAAACTTTGAAAAAACTTTATATTTAGAGTTCTGATATAAAAAAAATATACGTTAAAGTAAATATTCAACTAATCAAAGGTAATTTAAAAGTTTTTAAAAATAGTGCATGTAGAAGAGGAGTAAGAAATAGATTAAATAAAAACAAGAGATGAAAGAGTCACAGAAGAAAATTGCGCTTGACATACTTTGTAATTTTGCGTGAGACTAACTTCCGACTAAATATTATATATATCTATATCTGATCTTCAACTTTTAGATTTGGTATGATGTATTCTTTCGAATTATATTAGTAAATTTATCAAAATCCCAAAGATTGGTGAGGAAAAATCCAGGAGTATCAGAAATGAACAAATAAAAACAATTCTTTTAAATGAATATAATTGATAAAATCAAAAAATGTCGGGTTGTGATTTACGGTATTAAAATGAATAAAATAAACACTCCAAAAAGAAATTTTTGTGAGTAAGATCTTATTATTATCCTCATAACAATAATGAAAAAGACTAACGGAAGGAAAACGCTCTAGAACTTTGTCGTGTGAGTGCAAAAGTAAGTGTGTGAAGAGTAAAAAGATTACAATACTTTTTGAAAAACAGAGGTTTTTAAAAGTAGAAATAAAAACGTCACAAGAGGTTAAGTGGCTGCTGTCTTGAAATTAAAAATTAGGAAAGACATTTTTATCAGCTTGATTAGATTTTAAATCATTTCTACATTGTAAAATTTATTTTTTGTATTTGATATATTTGATATAATTGATAATATATATTTGATTACATGTATTTGTATATATTTGAAAGTATAAAGTTCAATCTTCATTATTGTAATTTTTGATACACATATTTGGAAATATGAGGTTATAATACCGTTAAATGTTTACAAGACATTTATAACGAGTTTGTTATTACATTAAATATTATACAATCAACTATTTTATACGTCTTTTAAATAAAAATAATTATTGTAAAAAGCATAATATTATTGTCGCAAAAATAATAAAAGTTAATCTACTTATTTTTATTCTTTATAATTAAAAAAAGAATAGGTTTAAAATTATGATCATTTTTATCATAAAAGTGTTTTTTTAAATTATAATAATTTAAAGCCTATGTTACAATAAGTTTTTATTGTATTAAAATAGATAAGACTGATTTAGCTGTAATAGTAATAAATATCGGTTTGCTGAATTCAAATTATGTATAAACATCAATAATTTTTTCGGAACTTGATTAAAATTCTAAAATATTTTGAAATTTTTAAAAACTAAAATTATTTTGATGTCTTTGGAATTTTGTTCAAGAGTAACCAATGAATGAAGATCTATCACTTTAAAAAGTAATGAGATTCAAGATACATATCAGGAAAATATTAAATAAAATAATTCTTATTATTTGAAAATAAATTACTATGTAGTTAAATCAAATAAATTGAGGAAGTATCTTGTATGATATTTTACAAATATCATTTTTTAAAAAAAAGAAAAGCAAAATATCAAAAATGAAATAAATTAAAATAAATCTACATTTTATTAAATTAAATTATTTATAATATAAATTATATTAAAAAATATTTTTAATTTGAATGAATTTATTGAAAGTAGAAGTAACATTAGTCATAAAATACATTTTATGATTGTATAGAATTTAAATTTTAAAAATAATATTTCGATATTATCCATTTTATTATAAATTTAATTTTAGAAAGTGAACAAAATTAGTATAAATTATTTAAAATTTTACAGAAAAAATTAGGTAATTTAATCAATAAAGTTTAAAAAAATTACTGAATAAGAAGTTTACGAAGTACTATTTCACGATGAATAATGATACATAATTTTAAATTAACAAACAGATGAATTCTAATGAAAATTTAAAATTATATTTTTATAATGCTTTATACTATTTAGATAGTGAATAGTATATCAATTAAAATTTTAATCACAGCAAATACATTTTCAAACTTATTTTTCAACAAAATTTCTGGCGGTTACATTAATCAATATTATCGTGTAAAATTTATTCGGTTAATTTAATAAATATGAATTTCAATAAACCGTTGAAATAAATTTCAAGCATGAAATTTGTATTATATAATGTCTAAATATAAATAATATATTAAATACCTGAGTCTCGAACTTATCATCAAATTTTACGCGAATATAGTTTTATTAAAAATACAAATATAGAGAATAGATGTTTTAGTATTTACCAATATCTATATAATATTTATTTTAAATTAGTAAATTAGTTTTTATAATCTTACATATATTTTTAATTATTACGTTTGAGTTAAAACGGTACTTATTGTTATCAATTAAAAATGCTCATTTTTCATAATAATAATAGACATTAAATCACCGATGAATTTAAATAAGATTTACTTTAAAAAGTTTTTACTTCCGTGTTACCATTAGCAATAGTAACAACAGCAATAGCAGTCAGTTCAAATCCATTTGAAATCTTCCATAAAAATTTCGAGAAGGAATAGCAGTATACTCGAAAGCAGCAAGTGTGAGTAAGGAATCACAACGACAAAAGAGGTAGAACCAGTTAAGAAGAAAACCAAAGGAAAGTGCTTTGGATGTCTCGGACGATAATCCGGATGAGCCCCATCGTCGAGAAGAAGGCCGTCGTCGCTTCTGTTAATGTAGGTTGCTGCAAACGACGAAGAAATCGACAGCGTGGAACACTAGTCTTTAGGACGTGACGGACTACTGTTACTACTGATACTACTAGTAGTACTCGTACTACTGCTACTATTGCTACTAATAGAACTACTGCTACTATCTTCTTACCAAGGATAGCGGTGAAAACGAGCCCTTCGAAGCTAGAGAAAAAAGATGGTGTCGAAAAGGATTAAGTATGCGCGAATGCATCTCTCGCATCGGAAACACATAGAGATTCTGGCGACTCCATTATGGAGGCGCACCCATAGTCTCGACTTCAATAATTTGGTAAGCGATGTGGAATTATCTATTTTTCTCTATTTTTTAAATTATCGTACTTCAGCTTGCTTCCACTCTACCACTGACCATTTCGATAATTCGCATTTTTTCCCTCCTATTCGCTTCCTCTTTTGAATTATGAGTAAAAGCTTGTACCATTATTCGAGTAACTTTATATATAGGCTGAAACAATATTTTTTTTTTTTTATATAGTAGAAATTCTTACCTTTCCTTTTTTTGAAATTTCACAGAGTTTTCGTTTCTACATTTACTTTATTCGTTTCAATGATTTTTAAAAAAAAATTTTAATTCAGTGATTTCATTTGTATTATTTATAAATCTCATTGTCCTTGTCTTCTTGTAAAAACTTTCTACAATATATTCATATTTGCCGTTATATTTTAATAATGTTAAATAGTTTTATGATTACTTTACAATTATTATGAATACATTACAATATATCCAATATATCCAGACTTTCAATCGCAAATTCTTATTACAAATAAATTTTGTGGAAAAGATAAAAATTAAAATTATAATTTCAGCTAAAAAACTCCTGGAAAGCTGTAATTATTAATGCATATATAGAAATCATATTATAAAACTTTTTGTTAATATCTATTAGATCAAAGTTACGATATAAATATCTCATGTGAAAAGTTTTAGCGATGTAAAGAAATAATTGAAGGAAAAATCTATTTATTATTTATTTATCTATTTATTATCTATTTATTATATTTAAAAGTATTTTAAAACATTATTTTGAAATTTATTCAATATCGATAACTGATATTTTATGAATTATGTATAAAATTAATCAATGTATTATATGTATTTTTTTAATCAGCATCAATAAATATTATATATTTCATATTTTTGAACAACAAATTATAATTTATAATATTGAGTTCCCTGTATATATCTATTATAACATTAATATTTCTAAAAATAGGAGGATGTTAATACAATAATATAAAAAAGTACAGTTGAATTTTAATAAAACAAGAAAAATCTGGTTTTTTGTATCTAAATTATGAATAATAAAGATTTCTAATTTTATAATAGAGAGAAATTTTTTTTAAATATAAAGGTTACTCTAAAATTTTTCAATATTTTTTCCAGTAAAAATAACAATATTTAAATTTTAAATATTATAAAAAACTGAAATTTTAATCTTCTTATAATTATAAAATATTTCAATAAAAATATTAGTATTGATAGTTATTTGACTGTAATATATGTTATATTAATCTTATATAATTTAATAAGTTAATTAAATATACTTCATGAACTTAATTATTTAATTTAACATCAAATAATATTCTGACAATTTATTTCTAAAGTTATTATCAAATAAATTTGTAACTGAAATATTGTTTACAAATTTTAATTTATTTTTGTAAAATCGATGCCTTTAAAAACTTTACAATTATTTTTGTTTTTGTAAGTTAACAAAAAATTTTATTAATAATATTGCTTTTTTAATTTTCTTATAAATATCTTCTAAAAATGAAGGTGTATTTAGGGCAATACTAATTGGAAGTAGAAATAAAAATTCATGACAAGATCGTCATTTAAAAGTTGAATAAAAAATCAATTTCATATAAGTAAAAATGTTAACTAAAAAAAATACCATAAAGTAATAACGTCATTAACGAATATATAATACACAAATATTTTATAAATATATATCCTGTCTTAAAACTTCATAAGTATAATATATCATGCTTTATGTTCAGTTATTTATAATACTTTACCATTTTACTAACGGTAAGAAACTAGTGCACTAATAAAATAGAATGCAAATTTCAGAATCAAATATTTGCATACATACATTAATCGAGTCAATATCATACGTTTAATTCAAAATAATTTGAAGAATAATCAGAATGGAAGAAATACATACGTAAATATATTTACAACTCTGAAATAGTATTAAATTTATGACACTTAAATACATCCATAAATGTAAATAATACCTCGCGGTTAATAGCTGAATATGCTACTAAAAAATACTTTGATAACAAAGGAACAAAAAGTACTAGTAATTCTTTATTTCTGCCTGAAGAAACTACGATAAAAATGATAAAGAAATAAGAAAAGGAAACAATAATAAGATTAGAAATTGAGTTTTAAAAAGCAATCATAATAAGTGAACAATCAAAATATTCTTATAAATAGAGCTAAAAATAAAATGTAGCCATACTTTTTAATTCTATAAATTCTACTACTTTATTAACAATTTAAATCATTCAAAACTAAAGGAAATAAAAAATATTTAATTTCACTAGTATTTATCAGTAATAAATTTTTAAGTAAAAAAATTTTTACAAAAAATATTAAAATAGTCAAACAATATAGTTTTATATAACCACAGAAATTTAATATCATGTTTATTATATTATAGTTAATTATAGAATTTAATATAGAAATTCTAAAAATTTTAATTCAAACATTCACAATTATACCTATTTATATTTTACTATAAAATTATTATAGTATAAAGTAAAAACAATATACTAAAATAGAGAAACATTTAAAAACATTTACAGTATATGTTTCTTACTGGACAAGTTTAATAATAGTATTTATACTTTAATTAAGAATTTGTATATAGTAAATTTTGTTTAAAAATTAACGTTTCCTTCACTACTTTATAAAAATTTTACGAAAGTAGAAGAAAATTTTTAAAATCCATAGAATTACAAATTAACTTAATAATTTAAATACGATTCTATCGATATTACTCAAAAAAATGTTTAAATATTAAAATACCTAAAGTAAAAAGTATTTTTCATAAAAAATAGCAGTTACAGATATCTAAAAAGTTATTTTTATACAAAATCAATAACATTTAATAAAAATTTAATTTTTCTTGTAAGCTTTCATTAAATAGTTGTATTTAATTTAAATATTTTAATATTTTATATTTAATTAAAGTTTAATATACAGTAGTAATAAAAAATATCTTTTAACTTATTCAAAAAATTATTTGTGACAAATCATTTTATAATATCATTATTTTATTATCATAAAATATATTAACGCTATTGTCTATCAATTCCTATTTACCTAACGATTTATAAACTTGATTATAAATTTAATAATAAATTCTCATTTTTCTCTTCCAGCAAATGTGTTATAAACAGAAATAAAGAAAACTTATAACTAAGACGAAAATTTTTAAAACAAATACAAAATTGAAGTCTTCATAATTTAATATATAAGCAAGTTATTAAGAATTTTTGGAAAAAATATAAATTTGTAACTAAATACATTGTCTGATAAATGGAATAAAACAATCTTTAAATATATAAATTAAATAACTATAAAATATTTATATTTTGAAAACTAAATATGCAATTGATTTTAAATCTCAATAATTATTCTTATGGAAAGAATAGCAATATAATATTATTAATTTCAAAAGAGTTGGAATAATTTATTTAATTTATAAGAAGAAAAAAAACTTGTAGTGTTATATAGTTACATTTATCTAATTTACAAATCTATATTATATAAAATAGAGAAATAATATAATTAATGTTATAATATTCACATTTTTTATAATGTGTGTTCTGTGGAAAAAGTAAATAGTTATTATACATATTGATGAAATCGTTAAGTGAATTTATATAAATATCAAATATATAAAATGGATATTATTAAATATTTTTTATTAAATAAAATTTGATTACGTATATGTTATTTACTTTCGATTAAATATAATTTCTTACAATTTTTGAATATATTATAAATACATTTATAATTTTTTAATTCAAATCAATGTATAATTTAAGAGTATATTTTTTAAACTGAATCAACATCTTATTTTACAAAATTATGCAGAGTTGATACATTTTGATTCATTGAAACAAAAATTTGTTATTTCCAAGTTACACATTCATATTCACAATCTATATTATAAAGAAAATTTCTTGAGCAGTACACCGAATGATTAGAATGATTTCTTTTTGAACCAACGACCATAAGTATTAATGAAAAATAAAATTGATCTTAGCAGTATCAGCATTTTTCCTCTCAGTCAGCTCGAAACGATGTATATGAAGTTTTTTGCTAACTTGTCCGAAAATTTTAAGTGGATGAAAAAATATTGCTACAAGATATTGTACGTGACTTTCACTACATAATACTCATTGATGAGTAAAACATAGCCTTCCAAATTTTAGATTTAACTTCATGCTATTTATTTTAAATTTGAGTATTTTATTAAAAATACAATTTTGTATTCTATTTTGTAGATATAAACTAAAATATATTATTTATTCATAGCAATCGATAAAACAATTTTATACTAATATCTGAAGTGTTTTTACATTAATTCTTATTAATTCTGAAATCGGTAATGATACTTCGATAGAAAAGGTATCCTTTTTAATAAAAATTAATAGACTTATTTTCATATTATTATCGTTATTTTTTTATTACATTTTAACTCATAAATTGTTTTCAAAATTCTTATTGAATAATGCAAATTTTCTTAAATGTAATTCATTATTAAATATTATAATTTTAGTTTATCCACGAAATAAAAGAAATTAAATAAATTAAATCAAATAAATCAAATAACAGTATATTTACTTATAATTATTTATAACGAAAACTAAATTCTGTTATCCATAAAGCTTTAAATTTATAAAAATTAGTAAACAAATAGAATTTTAGTAAACTATTGAATATGAAAAATAAACAAATTAAACAATAACTAATTATTAAATAGAATAAACAAAATTAAGATAATTTATTCACAAATATTTTATGAAAATTGCTTTAATTATAAGTAATTAAAAAGTTAGTTTTTCGTCTTAAGTTACGAAAAAATTTATTTCTTTAAATGTAAAAGTTAAGATAGTATGTATCTGATTAAATTATTTTTTTAAATAATAGTTGTAAAAATAAATGTTTTTGATTTTATTATTTATATATGAAATATTTTATATAGGAAAACAATATAAAATGTAAGTAATTAAGAATTATTAGAATTATATTTAAAGTAAAATAAATAAATATATTATATTAACAGAAACTTAATAAAGAAGTTGAATTATATTTTTATAAATTTATTTACCAATTACTTCAATATTAGAAGAATTTGATTGATATGAATAGAAAAATCTTGAACGCTTTGTATTAAAACACTTTGCGTTAAATATAAATCGTATTTTAAAAATAAAAAGGTTGAAACATACTTCATCATCAACCTTATATAAATTATAAAATATATGATATATTCAGTATCTTTTCAATTTATTCAAATTATACTTCTTTTACTATCTTTCTATTGCTCGTCGTCTCTGTCATTCATTTTTTTTGATCTTTTTATTATACCAAAAAGTAAACTAGTTCAATGGAAACGCAGAACGAGAGATTTTTACATGGTTTGGAGCTTCAACGAGGTTTCCTATATTCGCTTGAAAACCTTTTTATACAAGCACTTTCATAATTCACGATCACATACATGTGTATAAGAATTTTATTAGCTGCTTTATAAGGAGGAACTTCATGCTTTAAATGTAAGGTTCAACATAGAAATTTAGTTAGTTATTGTTTTGAAGATTATGAAGCAATATAAACTATCATAATATAAAAACTACAAATTTAATATAATTATGTAATCGTAACATGATAATTTATCTATTTAATTATTAAAATTATTAAATTTTATATCTATTGATGAGTTGAAATAAAAATAAAAGAAATATGCAAATTTCTAAACTATCATATAATATAGTAAATAAAAATCTAAGTACAAAAATTTCGACAAATTTCAAACTAATAAAATTTTTAATTTATATACTAAATTCTTTTAGTAATATATTCATTCAAATATATATATATTTAATGTCTTTATTTTACTATTCACACTATATTATTCAATTATTGCTTTATTACTACATTTATTCAGTTATAAATATTATATTTTTTATAATTTGATATACGGTTCAAAAAAATGTTATTATATTCTTAATATATATAAAAAATTATGACATAAAAAACACTAAAATAAAATCAAGAATTGTAATTTTTGTTATTGTATAAGCTGTAAAAATTTTTCAATTTAATAGTTATAGAACAAATGTCATTTTTTTGATAAACAAATAAAACATGAGGTTAAAGCTATTATCTAAATTAGTACAAGCTGAGATTGTGATAGTTTTATAATTCCATTTTTTGATAACGATTACAAAAATATTTTCATATAATTCTAATGAGAAAAAAAAATTTTTTCATTTATAAAATTTCCTATATACTTATTTTTTCATATTTAGCATAATCATTTGTTAAATATATTATTTTGCTGATATTTAAAATATTCTATGTTTAAGAATTTTAGTAATCTATGACAATTTTTAAAAATTTAGAAATATTTTTAAATAAAGTTTTATAGTATATTTTGTAAATTTTGTGTGCATTTAATATATACATTAATACATATTTAGTACATAAGTAACCTGAAATTTCTTGAATTTTATTATTTAAGCGAATAGATCATTAATGATAAATAATAAATGAAACTATTGAGGAAAATGTGGAATAAAACGATATTAGCTTTACTTAACCGGGAATTAAATTAAATTTCTCCATTTCTGCTATTCATGCTCTTTTCACCTATCAATTTCTGTGTACATTTTTAAAATCGTTTTCATAAAATCTAAACAAGTTCTATTAATCTATTACTTAAATTTAATATGTATTTTAAAAATTAATTACATTTTTCGGCATTATTATAATAATGATTATTTTTTATTTTAATTTCTATAAATTGAAATTAATTAAGTTAAATTTATTTTATTGGAGACTACATGAATTATAAGAATAATATTTTGATTACCTTATGAATAACATTAGCAGTTGTCTTAACAATTTAATTAAAGTATATATATATATATATTTGTATATAAATTTATAACTTTACTTTAACTATGTACTTTTAATATCACTTTAAATATAACAAAGAAATCAAATATTCTATTCTTAAATTAATAATAACAGAATGTATTTTACGGTTACTTATTAAATTATCATTGTTTGCAAATAGTAGAAAAATTATTCCATTTTGAAAATTAATTATCGGTATACTATGAAAATTGTATAAAATTGTTATTTATGTATTTAATTTAACTTTTTATTTTCTATAATTATTAAAATATTTGTCTATATTAATTTTATTATAAATTGTAATTTTATCATACACAATTATGCTAGCAAATGAACATAAATCATTATAATAATCAGGAATAAATTTTACAATCATTTTAAAATTATGTAATAAATTAAAATAGTAATATTAAACTTAATAAGATTGATTTTGAAATTATTTTGTTCAGTAATCACTTAACACAATTCAATGATGTATAATAAATATAATATTTTAAGTCTACGTAATACAAATAGACGTAATGCTCAATCACTTTTATTTTTGTTGTCGATTATAAGTATAATGAATTATGCATGTAGATTAATAAAGAGCCGTGTGATAAAGACACAGAAATATTTTATAGACATTAATTAAAATAATATTCCAGAGCTGTTGTGTTAGAAAAAAAAAATGGAAGAGTTAAATGTTAGATTAAACTGTGGCTTATAAAAGAAATTTTTATTAAGTATCTTAAATTTCTATGAAATATTTTTAAATTATATATTTCATGATGAAGTGATCAATGAAGAATATACAATAAATAATTTCTTATAATTTTATAATTATTATCTTATAACAATATATAAATAATTATATTTGTAATTAAATAAAGAAATTTTATATTTTTTTAAACAAAATTAATCGATTAATATTATTATAAATTAGAAGATCTAATACAAAAATACATAAAAATACTTAATTTTTATATTCGAAAAACTTTTGAATACTATAAATATACACATCTTTCTTGTTTAGTGTTTGAAATTAATTCAATGGAATTAATACTAAAAAGAATAAAAGTTTCAAGATATTATTTTAAGATTATGAAGAATCATTATATACATCGTAAAAAGCAATTAATATATGCCGATTCTTGGTTTTTTGTGAACAAGAATATAGTATATTTTATTCAATTCTTTTAAATACAAAAAGAAAACATAAGGCAAACAATGCAATTCGGATATTTTGCACTTAAAAAAGATAGAAGATAATCTATGAAAAAAAAAAATTTATTTTATATTCGTAGTTATATAACAATCAAAGACTTCAAATATAAATTTATTTGTACAATAATCTAAAACATGGTTGATTTTTAAATATTAAATAAGTAAATAAAAAGTTTCATTCAGAAAATCAGCATTTTTTTTTACTCTATTGTTCTGAAAAAGTGAACAAATATCGATAAGAAATATTCATTCCTAGATATTTGTGATGAGTAGTCACAATTTTATATTAAAGTAAGCTGGTTGTTTTCCATAATTATTCATATTTATTGCTGGATTTATTTATTAATAAATCATAAAATTGTAATTTTTATTCAATCTTTATTGTTATGTAATAATAAATTTCTATACTTTTAACTTATCTTGAAATACTTTTTCATGTCTTAAAATTTATTAATATTTTATAGATACAATGGTTTAGTCACACTTTTAATTCATTATATGGCAACAATGCATATATTATTAAATGAAATTAAATTATTTAATAATTGTATCATTTTCAGCATAAATTATTTTAGCAGTGTAAAAAGTTAGCCAATGAACGTGTATCTATAATAATAATTCTTTTTAAATTATTCATTAAATATTCATTAATGAATAAAGATAATTTTATAAAAGTTGAGCTATCAATACAACTTTTTTTTTCATAATTTTATATTTTTAAATTTACTATTACATTTATAGATATAGATTAGATGAAATTTATTTAATATTTAAATATTATGAATAACTTATATATACAAATATTCAAACTATAATTCAAAATATATTGTAATTTAATTCATATTTCTTATATAATATGCTAAAATAAAATGTATTTTAAATTAAAACTTAATTTCATTACGATTTAAAACGTTCTATGTAAATTTAATAATAAAATATTAATAAATATGTAAATTTCAGGCACAAATACATAAAATTCATTAGCAATTAAATCTTACAATTTTTAAATAAAACCGTCGTGTTTTTATCAATTATTCAAAATCTATACATTTTATAACTTATAATTACTGCATTTATTACAGAGTTCAATTATTAAACACTCAATTATAATTATATGATTATTTGTTGACGAAGTCAAATTTATATGAAAATTATTTTCATATTTAAGAAAAATATTTTACATTTAAGTATACACATAATATTATTTAGTATGAAACTTATTAAATAAATTTCAATTTACTTGATAACAATTCGTAAATACTAGTTAGTCAATACATTTAGATATATTCGATCGTAAGTAGTAAATTTTAAATTTCATTTGATCCTTAATTAGATATATTTTCTTTATAAGATAAAGTTATCGAATGTTATCAACTTTTTTTATAATTTCCATTTATCCTTGTATATGGAGTTTAATAATTATATCTAAAAATTAGAAAAATTAATTATTATATATTGAATAATTATCAGTTATTTAATTACGAAATAGATTTGGTATTAAAGTGTATTAAAACTCTGAAAATATTACGAACATAATCTATAAAATATTCCAAGTACTCTTATTTTATATCTTGACTAAAAAATTAATCAATGATTACTTTTTAAGAGCAATGTAACTTTTCCAAATTGTATTTTTTTTTTAAATTTAATGAAATTTTCAGAATATATTCTAAAGATGTTTTGTAAATTTGTTTTTGAGAATCGTCTTACGGTAGTAAAACGGATCGGACTAATCATACAATCAGGAAAAAAATCAAATTTATGATTAGAATACAATATTAGGAAAGTGAAAAACACGAGCAAGAGCATGGAAATATTAAGAATTCGTTAGATTTAAGGGGCGACACGAAAAGCACGAAAGACTTAAAAAGGTGTGAAGTAAGGAAGAGAGAAGATTTTTTGGCAGCTACTTTGACGCACAACCGGATACGCGTGTAAATAAATAAAGAAGTAATCCGAAACAATCTATGTATGCATTTGGGCTATGAAACAAATTGTAGATAAATAAATTAATTAAAGAAAAGTACGAATCTGTATTTTTATTCATAACAGATGTCATAAGAAAAAGACTGATAAATTTGGAACATTGATTTATTTGCCCAGATGACTAAGTATAAGAATTAAAATTTATTACTGAATTTTTTTAATTTTTAGAAGTATACTTATAGTAATCATCATAACTTTAATCGTATAAATAATAATTATAAACGTTTGATCATCCTATAATATTGCATTTATTTATATAATCTTTAGTAGCATCATTGTTGTAAAATTTAATGGCAATTCTAAATATAAATAATAAGTATAAATATTTTATTTTAATAATTTTTTAAAATCATATCTATAAACATATGAGTTATAAACTGAATTTTAAAATGAATATGTAAGTTTTAACTTTTAATTACATGAGTAATTAGAAAAATTTATTTGGTAAATGTGAAGATTTATTCCGGATTTCAAAATATCCTCAGTTTTCTTATAAGTAATAAGCGTGTTTCAAAAATCGATGAAAATTATATATACACGTTGAAAATTAAGATATATTAAATAATAATGTATGCACATATTATAACATAAAAATATATATATTTATAATTACGAATTAAAATTTATAAATACACGTTCTTTCTATAATTTTGAATTTTTATATTTAATTATATTTAAATTATAAATCAAATCATTAAAAAAATTATTTATTTTTTTAATATATAAAATTGATATAATTATTAAAATGTATTGATAAACATAATTTTTTTTATTAAAATATACAGGTTAAATTCAAGATTTTTGCCGTTAGTATAATGTTGCATAAGATAATGAGATACTTAAATGGTATAGCTAATATAATTGAATATAAAAAATCATATTTTCTTACCTAGAAAAACAAAACATAAATAAATAGTTCGAGAATTTATGAAAAGTATGAGATGAATAATTTCATAGTCATTAGCTTGTATTTAAGTTGTTACTATTTCAGCGCATCAATTATTCTCCTTCACATTAAAATAATAAAGAGCTTATTACATTCATCGAGTTTACCATTATTGATTTTAAATTATATTGAAAGTAATTATGGTGCTGTGAATTTTCCACAAAAATGTAATGACTTTCGTGATAATATATTATAATAGTGAATAACGAAGTTTTGAGTAAAAAACTTGTACTGATTTTTAATGCAGTAAAACATGTGTTATTGAGTTATTTATTTAAAAAAAAATATATTTCTATAAACATTAGTAAAAGTAATAAAAAATTCACTAGTATTTACAGATTTTTATAATCTGTAAAATACATGCATAAATATTTATGTCCCAAGTAATTTGTATAATTTAATTTATTGAATCAAAGGAAGAAATTCATTTATACTATCTAGAAAGTCGCACTCTTAAATAATATAATAGCAAAAGCAAATAGCAATTAAATTTTCAGCAAATCGCTTAAAATACTAATCAACATTATTAGATATATCCTTTATGAAAAACTATTATTATACTTAAGATTTGAAAGATTTGAAAGCTAGATCATCGAACCTCTCCACTATCCGCAAATAAAACAGATACTCACTTACTATGGCATATACACATTATCCCTAGAGGAAGACGTTTTGGTTTAAGAAAATCTACATATATATATATATATATTTATACATATACAGATTAGTGGAGATGTGATTATATTCAATAAACTTGATTCTACCCAAGGTGAATGTGTTTAAACTTTTTGAAATTCATTTTCTAGCCACAGCCTTTCTCGGTGCCTCGTACAGCTCTAAGGGCCCAAGCAACCAAGCGAATCAGAATGATGGCCCGGCCGAAAAATTACAAAAGATACGAAAAACGAAGTAGTCCATCGTAAGTATTTACCATTTATAAGTATTAGAAGTTTTTTTTAAATAAATTCAACAATATTCCTGTCAATATATGAATCTAAGTATTTAGTCGAATCATTGTAATTTATGATTAAAAGGAGGTTTCAATAATTATTTAAATAAAAATATTTCTTTAATATTAAAAATAAAAAAATCTGAACATTATAATTATGGCAATGCAATAGATAATTTTTTTATCGTACTTCAAAACATAAACACTTCATAAAAGCATTTTCATTAACTTATTAATAGATAGGCAAACTATTAAAAATATTTATTTAAAACATTTAGGTATGTTTATGATTATGAGTTGAATCTATTTTAATACATTGCATGATTAATTTGTAATTCAATTTTGTAAATTATTGGATAATATTATTATTATTAATATTTATTTATGTGAACCCAATAAATACAACATTTATACAAAATCTTATTTTTTTCAATCGTAATAAACAATGATTTCACATGTAATAATTACTTATGATTAATATGCTGTTATATACAGCGATCACAGTCTTTCAGATTATTTATTTTATTTGTTTTTTATTAAGATTTTTTTATGTGTGAGAATTTGTTACGGGAGAACAAATTTCTTGATAACCATTTTGTAAGTTTTATTTATATACAGAAACTGGGTATAATTAAAAACTGTACATTCGATTTCTTTACGATTTTTTAAGTGTATGCGTATAGGTGTGAAAGAAGAAACTAAAATATTGTAATAAATATGGGAAATTAGGAATTTATATTTATTCACATATGAATATATTACATTATTAAAATTTTAAACATATGTAAGGATTAATTACAGTTTTTTAATTTATGAGTTTTATTTTTTAATTATATGATTAACCATTAATTTTTGTTTGTTGTATATCAATTTATTCATGAATATTCTTATTTATTTATAAATATATGTTTTTTATTAGTATTATATAGGTACATAAATCAACAAAATTGTAACAAATTTTATTATTGTTATTCAAATTTGCTTCATAAGTTATTTTGTATTAATTCTATTAAGATGGTAAATGATGATTGTTTCATTTAGGAATATGTTTCAGTACTATATTTGGTATATTGTCAAATCCTGGTTATTTTTTGTTGTTTAATTTATTAAAAATATTACTTATCTAAGTATAAATAATAATGTAATCAATTTCATTATCTGCCTGTATTAGATTATCCGCTTTGTTTTCGATTGAGAAAGTTTTTAAATTAATATTTTGTGCTATATCATTTTTTATTTCTTCTTCTAATTTATTAATTGTTTCAAAATCATTTTGTTGAGTTTCGATTTATCAAATATAGTGTTTTGTTTACATATTTTAGAATAATATAATCCTAGTAAATTGAGTTTATATCTGGTGATCGTTATTATATATTTGTTATTGTTATCTTTATTTATATATTATTATGTTATGTCTATTCCTGCTTTTTATAATGTTGTGATATCTTTATATGGAATTGTTAGTACAATTATATTCTTATCTTCTTACGTTTTAAAAATTAAATTAATTTTGGGGAACATTATTGTTGGATCATTTTTTGGGAAGTTTTTTTTTTATTAGTACAGAAATTATTTATTGATTATGAAAATTTTTGTTGGTGTTTTTTTATTTGAACCAATAAGGATTTATAAAATTCTAATTCTTGTTTTTTTACTATCGTTGTAATTTTGTTCATTTTGTTTATTAGTAATAGTATATATCTTTTATCTTTTTGTATTTTTTTATGTCTTTGTTTATGTAACATTCATTGGAAGTTTTTTTTAGTTATTTCAGATGCTGACTTGTTAATGGTAGTGATTTATACGATTGTCTATTTTATCGATATAGTTATCTATTTCATTATTTATTAAGTTTTTGTTGTTTTGTATATCTAGTTATCAGTTTTTTATTCATACTTTTTTGAATTTATTCCAGTTCGTTTTTTTAAAATGAAATTTATAGTTTACATTATTAAATTCATTATTGATTAAGTTTTGTATTGATAAGTTTACTCCTATCATTAACGCATTATGGTCACTATCATATTCTATTATATCATTTGTATTTTTTATATATTTATTAGTTATTTTAATTCTGGCATCTATTAGGCAAGAATCTATATATATATGTTCATTGGGATAAGACTGGTTTTATACTTTTTATTCAGACTGTATAATTTTTGTTTTTGTATTGTGTCATGGCTATATAGCCAATTTTTTATAAATGTTTCTGCTTTATCTAGCTCTAGTTTTTTGAATAGTTTTTTAAATTCTGCCTTAAATTTATTACCATTTTTTGTATATGCGGATATGATGAATAGATTATTGTTATTGTTCATTTATAGTTTTATTGTTATTGTTTCTAATATATTAAAGTTAAAGTTAGTTATTTCATTATTGGAGATTATGTTATACTTTTATTTATTTTTTATTAATATGGCTGTTCCTCCTTTTGGAATTAAGGTTGGTCTGTCATTTATAATAATATTATATATAATCTTAAAATTCTATTATGTGTTTTGTTTAGTTTTATTTGAGAAACTAATATTATATATGTATTAAGTTTAATTAGTTATATCATTTTTTTATTTAGTAATAATGAGATAACCTTCATTGATATAATTTTAAGTGTTTCTAACGATTTTGGATTAGATTTGTCGATATTTTTTTTTATAGTTGTGTGATGTTGTTTTCTGCATTTTTTATATTTTGGAATCTATTGATTTATACATATAATTTTATTTCTAAATTCTTGTTCGTTTATATTAGGTATTATTTTAGATAAAATTATTTATTAATATACTGTTTAGTTTTTCACTTGTGTTAATTTTTAATGATATTTTTTTTCATTTTATACTGAATTAATATTCTTTATTCCTTGTGGAGGCGTATAGAGATTTAGTTGCGTTAACAGTGATACGATGTTTATGGTTCAACGGTTAGTAAATAACTAGAGTTAGAGGTGATAAAACCTACGAAATGACTGTGTTGGATAATTGTTAATGATTAAATGACTAAAAACAAGTTTTCCCGCAATATAGTGTTCTTTTAATATTGATACAAGTATATTATATTCTGATAATGAAAACGAATTCAAATAAAATATATGCATTACGTATGAATATAGAAATTATTCATGTATTCCAGTGCCATTGCAATTATACCATATAAAGTTAGAAAATTTTTTTTCATTTGCAAGACCATAAATTTATGACTAATATTGATCGTAAATGTATTGCATCTCATTATATTAATTTTATGATAAAATTAAAAAAATCAGTGTTATCATTCATCATATTTAACACTTCATTGACAACAAACTATTCTCTGAAATATAAATAATATAGAATCGAAATTTTGAATTATTATTGCAATTAATTATAATTTATAGCCATTAAATGTTTATAAAGTTTTCTGTAAGTTTTATTAATAAGGATTGATGATTATTTGTTTAAATAACTACGAAACTATAAGTATTTCTGCTGATATTTTACTATTTATTATTAATATATCCAGGATCACAATGAATCGTACCAGTTTTCTAATTACTTGAGATAAAGTAAGCTCGAAAATTTTGGTTTTTGAATTTAATCACTTAATACATAGACATATAGTACGAATTTAAAAATGTTGTGGAGTTGCATTCTATTTTTATTTTTATTAAGTATTTCTGGTTTCTCATATTAAATTACTTTTGCGTTCGCTTTCTTGTTTCTGATATATTATTTTCTTACAGACAAGGGTCACTGCAATATCCACGAGTAAATCGAGAAAGTTCAGCCTCAGAGTCGAATAAACGGTTAGCTGATTTGGCTTTACCGAAAAAAAGGTTGGTATACCGACATATTTTTAGTATTCTATTATTATGGCTATATATTTTTACATCATAATATTTTTTATTTATATTCTGCGCGACTTAGAAATAACTTACCTGTTCATTTTATTCTTATCTAGAACAACAATTTATAAATATTTTTTCTGAAATATAATTATAAAGATCATTACATTTCATTTAATTAAAATTTTTTTTGAATATTTAAAACTTTATAATTTTGAAACTTAAACGAGATATTTTTTAACATAGATTATATTCGTATATTATTGCATTAAAAATAAATGATTGTGAAACTATTTATATATAAAAAGAATAAGTAGAGAGTTTTTAATGTTTTATAAGATATAATGATTTTATAAACATAAATTTAATAAAAAATAATAAATAAATATCACTTTGTGGATTTTTATGTAATAAACTTTGTTTAAATTGAAATCACTTTCAATAAAATTAATATACACGTGAATAATAGTTTTTTGTATGTTTATAATTTACATAGATTTTCGGTAATAATTTCCTACTATTAACATAATTCTATTAACATGAAAATGCTAATATCAGCAAAATATGTTGAGATTCTTTGTTCATAATTTTGTTCAAAATTTTTCGAATTTTAGACTCTGTTATAAAAATAATAGATATTTAATATTTTTAATTTTATAGAAGTCAATTTAAATTTTTGAATTAATAAATAATAATTTAGAAACAAAATCTTTTATAAAATTTAATTTTTTAAAAGTGAAAAATTATTAAGAAAGAAACCATACTAAGAGCAATTTTTCGTTAAAGTAGTAATAACTTAAATGAAACATAGTATTTCAAAATGTTTTCTTGAATATTTCATATAATTAACTTTCTTAACTAATTATTTTATAATAAAATTATGAGATTATTTATAATTGTATTCAAAAATAATTAATAGTAATGAATTTATTTTAATTGAATTTAATACAATACTTATTTGATAGATTATAAGATACATAATATTCTTAAATAACAATATTATTCCTTAATATACATTAATTATAATAATGAAAATGTAAAAATCTTATGCAACTGATTCAGATAATAGTTTAACTTATTGTAAATCCAGATACATGTGATAACCCACATAGGAATTGATTATTTTAAATCGTCAAAGAATTTATTGACTTATGAAGTTAATTATTGACGTAAACGTGTATATGTTGCAAATATTATTTGTAGTGGACAGTTTATATTATCAAAATATTTATTTTCTTTAGCTGTTATGCATGAATACTATTATTTGATATTTAAATGTAGTTTAATCCTTGGGTAAAGCTTAAATTACTGTATATATGAAAATTTGTATCTACGTAACTTATAAGAAAAAATATTTTCATCAATGATAAATCGTAAAATATGTTAACATAAGTATAATACGATGTAAAGAAATATATTTTCCAAATAATCAATCAATTGAAACTTTTACCATATAAAATTATTGACAAATTTAAAAAGATTAATAATGTAAAATTAATTTTTTTATATAAAATACAAATAAATATTTTAATGGATTTACTTCATGATGTATATAAAATGTAATATAATTATTTTTAAACTACTTTGTCATCTTTTCACAAAATTTTACTAATAAAGTTTAATATTGATAAAAAAATTAAATTATTCAATTAAATATACATAAAGAATTTAAATAGAAAGTATAAATGAAAGTTTCTTTAATAGATGTAACGAATATAAAAAAAATTTTCCTATTTTTATTTTTTATTTGAAGTCAGTTTATATAAAATATACAATAACTTGATATAATATTTTATAAATAAAATATTTGTTATTATTCTTAACTGATTTTCAGTCCATAGTTTAATAACTATTATATTTTTTATATATTTAAAAAGTTTTGTAAAATATGTATAGCTAAACAAAACTTTTTTGTTAGTTAATTTATAAAAATTTCATTAATATTCAGAATGTTCTAATTATTATGTATAATATTAGATTTTTTAAATCTTTATTCATATTTTATATAATAAACAATATTGTCATAAGATAAACTGAATCCATGCTAATAATGTACCAAACTTTCTTATGAAATTATAATTTAATGGATTCTTGATTAAAAATATTGTGTCAATGATTTATTAAACTAAATTTACTTCATTCACATGACAATAAGGATAATAATATTTTCTAATAATAATCTATATTATTAATAATTTTTATTTCTTCTTTTAAGCATATTCAATGAGAAATCATAATTTTATTAAAACATGATTATTTTGTATTATAATACCAAAATTTAACCAAAAAAGTCAACTATACTTTTTATTAGAATGCGTAAGTATACAAGAAATAAATAGTTATAAATACGGATAAAAAATAGAAATAATATTTGATAATATTTGATATTGAATAATGATAGTTGTATAAATTAATCAATAATTTTTTAACAAATTAAAGAAAATAAATCATCTGTACTGGAAGACGCTGTTGTGTAATTTCAATTTCTCTCTCTTTCAAATCCAGACGTTGTCCTGGCATTAGTGACGCTCCGCTAAAAGTATGTACACTTCGTGAAGTACAAGTGAAAGAGATTTTAGGAGGAGGAAATGAGAGAAAGAGAGAGAGAGAGAGAGAGAGAGAGAGAGAGAGCAAATGCGAGAGATGAAGAAATCAACGCGTTTGATTGTTGAGTCGACTCGAGATTACTTTCTTGCACTACTTGTTCTAGAGACTAATGACTCTTTGCTCATACTTCATCATCCTTTTCAGTATGGTGCTTCAAATTTCACTTCTCCATCATATTTCTGCATACCTACAAATCTACAGATGCATATGCATGCTCGTACATACATACATTACTCTCCTGTCTCACTAGTTTGTACCGTTTAATTTATGTGACTCTCTATTCCATCTTTGCATTTAGTATAGTTTCTCTCTCTCTCTCATTCTTTCTAATAAACTCGCATTCGTTTGTCTGTATAATGCACTACTACAGCTCAGCATTTTGTCGTTTAATTTATATGCCTTGTTTCTGTCTTCATTGCTTTCCACTATACCGACGTTCAATTTAAGCATGGAAAAAGAGAGTCACGAGAACGAACTATCATTGGAAGTTTTTCTTTTTAATATCCCTAGCTTTGAAAATAATGTAAAACCTTAAATTCGTATTACAAATTGATATTTCATATCTAGCAACATTAGAATGGAGTATACGAATATAGGAGTATAAGAATATAGAACATAGAATATAGTTCTTATTAAAAAATATCTTTTTAAGTTTTTTATTTTAATACTCTACTGTTATTACAAAAATAATAAAAAATGAAGCTAAAAAAATATTTTTCCAAAAAATAAATCCTTTTTTATCTATTGCCGTATTCACGATATTTTAATTTACTGAATAACATTAATATACACATTATTAAAATATATCCTTTATATGTTTTGTATTACAAAATATATCTAATATTCATAAAATATATTTTTTATATTTATATATGTACGCGTATATAATAATGCAATAAAATATAAATTATAAACAAAAATTTAAGTAATTTACATTTACTTATCCTAAAATTTTCCAAAAATTAACCTTTATAACCAAACTCTGGAAATTCGTTAAAAATACAATTTTAGATCATTATACCTTGTACTTATAATATTTATTTATTTAAGTTAAAAAAAAACAAATGCACTCTCTTTAATAAATATTTAATATATTTTCAGGAGCACATAAAATTTAATATCTGTTAAAACTTAATTCACTCTTTTAAATGTTTGTATTACCTACAGATATCTTATATAAATTTAGTTATATCGCAATTAAGATGACAGAAAATATATTGTTAACTTATAAATAGTTAGTTTAATATAGTTGTTTCTAAAGCAAAAATAATATTGACAACTAGTTTCAAATTTTATCACAAAAATTCAAATATTTAATCTCATAATGTAATACGATATCAAAAAAATTCAGATATTTTATTATTTAGAATTAATACATTCATAAAATAAAAGCCATGAAGTTAATATTCCATAAGTAGATCAATAAGTTTTAGTGACTATATTACAGCTACACTTGTAACCATCTAATTACTACAAATGAATTTTTGCATTTCCTTTAAAAGATTATTTTATATCGATGAAAAGTATATATATATAACTATTAATAGCAATAAGAAAATGAATTACAAGACGCTTTAGATATTTTACTTAGAAACTTGGTATAACGAAAATATTAATTTAATAAAAATAATATAAAGTTTTATAGTTTAAGTTTATTTATTAATATAACTTTTTTATTAGAATGGATTAAAAATATAAAAGAAATTAGTAAAATGATAAAAATTTTAATATATATATATATCAATAATAAAAGTCAGTACAATTATAATTCATAATGTTTTTAAAGAACTTCTTAGTCTAATATTTTATTTCAATTAAAAATAATGAAAAGCTTTTAATATTCAGTATAACTAATTGATCGAAATATAATTTTTTATGATTATTATTTCTGACGTACTCGAAAATAGAAGATATTTTTAAACAGAAATTATGGTTAAAAGTAATTGGCAAACTTATTTTTTAATTCAACCAATGAAAACGCTGTTCATCTGTATATTTGAAGTTTATATATTTTTTATTTTTACGGTTACATATTTATTAACTTTTTCGTAATTAAACTATACAAAAATTAGTATTTTGGGTAACAAAGCAGATATATTTATGGTAAAGAAATTGAATAATATAAATAAATGAAAAATTAAAGTAAATTTGTGCTATTAATTCGTTACGAATATCCGTTTCAGTGGAATAGCTAAAAGAATTGTATTATGTATTTATTATTTTGTATCTCATTTTTAACATAAATAATGATTTATCGTATACTAATAATAATTATTATATTTATTTTTTAGAAGAAAAATTCCTTTCCTAATTTCTATATATATTAAGTATTATATAGCAGATAATATCCAATACTGAAAAAATGAAAAATTTTAGGTATTTTTATTTTTCTATCATTTTTAAGCTCAAATACAATTTTTAATAATATATACGATTGTAATATCAATAGATTTTTTAATGAAACTTATGATTATTATAAGATTGTATAAAAAAATAATAAAAACCTTTATACATAAAATGAAATTCACTGATTTAATTAATTCTTGATTTTTTATTTGTTTTATACACTAATTATAATAGTTAATTAATTCAAACTAAAAACAGCAAATAATAAAGATTTCATCAGATGAGGATTCATTTTTTTTAAAATGTAAATCTTTTTAATAGCGGATAATGAAAAATCATAATATCCTTGACATTATCTAATACGTACTATTTATAAAAATTATAAACTGATAGAACTCTAATAATAAATCAATTTAACTTTAATTAATCTCTTTATTTAATGTATATAAAGTATAATTCATAAATAATGAAAAATATAATCCGATAAGTGTGAAGATTATAAAAAAGATGGTGAATATGAATGTTTTGCAAGGATAAATAAATATTAACGGAATTGAAAATTAGAATAATTTCCATTAGTTAATCCTGAAATTATTTCCATAACAATATTTATTCTTATTATACATGAAAATTTAAAGTATAATGAATTTATTTATATTATGTAATTTATTATTTTATTATATACAAAAAATATTTTATAATATTTTATTAACTAATTATCTAAGTTTTAATAATTGAAGAAAGTAATGATAAATGTATAAAAAATTTAAATTTGTAAAATTATTGTTAAATTTAAATTATATTATAAAATTCTTTCAAATATTAATATATCAAATATTTTAATTAAAATTAACTAATATTACAGAAATGGTAGATAACTTAATATTTCTATTTCATAAGATCTAAAAGCTCTTATAATTGCAAATTAAAGAATTGAGATGCGGGGAAGAAGTGAAATTATGTTGAACTATTAATTACTGAATTTCACTACAGTACGAGGTGTATTATATATCAAAGAAATTGAAGTTAGAACGAGCCGATTAATTTAATTTAGTGTATTCAATCGCATTTATTCATATAAAAATGAATCACGTAAAAAAGAAGCCTTTGAAAAGATTTTAGTAAACTTACAATAATAACGCGTTTTATCCATTACATTCAATTCATCGGAATTCAATAAGTGTGAGAGAAAAAAAACATATATGGCAATTATCGAATACTTTGGCCAAATCAATGATCGACAATTTTTGTTTTTACATTTTCCGATGCATTTTACTTCAATTTAAAAACGTGAATTCTTACTAAATTTTTAAATATTACGTTTTGAAAAATTTTATTTTCGAATTTGATATTAATTTTGGAATTCAAAATAATTTAATTATAGAATTTAATTATAAAATAAAATTTTGAAAGATTTATTAAAAAATTTATTAATTTATTAATTTATTTTAGTATTTTAATTTATTATTAATAATTTAATTTATTATAATTTTATAAATTTAAGAATATATATTAATTGTAATTGAAATATTTTCATAACTTTATATATATGGTAAATGTAATAACAGGGATAAATTTTTATTTAAAAATAATCATTAATTTTATTATCACTCATTTATTAGTAATTTTATGATATTCTTATAGTTATTTAATTAAAAATTATCTAATTATACATAAATTATTTAAAAGTTAAAAAATTAATTAAAAAACGTGAACAATCAAAAAATTTTATTTAGATTGTTCACGTTTCATGATGAAAAAAGTTTATTTGAAGTTATAAAAATTGATTACATATATCTGCACAACTAATATACTTTAGTAATACTCTACAAAACTAATCGTTCTTTTACATTTTTTCACAGTTTTTTGGTAATTGTTAAATAGTTCACAAATATATAACTTTATGACATTTATTCTATGTTACGAAATATTTCGAGTTCTTTATTAGATCATATTTCCATGTCATTTTAATTTTATTATTAAAGATATTTGATCATCCGTAGTTTATAAATTTAACTGAAATATTTTATAATATAACTAAATATATTGATATATATCACTAAAAATATATGAATTATTTTGAAATTTTTATTTGAACAATGAATCTTTCAATGTAGTAAAACACAAACAATAAAAATATATTATTGTAATATGTAATAACTTATAATTATACAAAATAAGACTAGTTTTTTAGAATTCTTGATATTAATTACTAATAAACCTAACTTTACTTTCTACATTATATTAAAAATGAAGTTAATTAAATACAAAGTATTCTACAGATTTATAAAAACAGATAAATTAAACTTTCATATCTTATTATCTAATCATGTCTAATAATTGACTTTATCAAAATTATTGTAAAATATATAATATAATGTATTTATATAACTAAAAATTAAAATATATTAGTAATTATAGATGTCTGAAATATAAATTTCATTTTTAAATTAAGAATTTTAGCTTTCTTAAAAAATTATTTGAAATTGTATCGTTATTTTTACAACAAAAATATACATGCAGATTTATATCTTTATTAATATTTTTATTTTGTGTTTCTATTTTTTTTTATTTAATTTGTACATATATATGTATGAGTATGAATGTCATATAAATTAAATATAAAACATGCAAAAGAAAGAAAATCTTTTTTTCTTAAATTCTCAAGAAAATTCTAAAAAAATTCAAATTAGTTGTATTATTGTTTTATTATGCCACTGTTTTTTAGTATATATATATATATTAATAAATTATATAAATATCCATTGTCTTTTTATTTACTCAAACCGCATACTTCATTTCGACAATTTAAAAAAATTATTATTTCTCTTTAATAACGGATAATTGTTTAAAGTATATGTTATTATTTATTTATAATTATTATTTAAGTTTTATTCTACTCATTTTGCATATTCATTTATTTTTATCACATGTTATCAACGATGTCGATTTCAGAGCACTGCTCCACGCTAGGAAGTACAGCTTATCTTTGCGTAATCAGCATCAGACAGCGATCATAAACAATTTGCTGACGGGGATTCGGAAGTCGAGATATCAAAAATATCGTATAATCTGCAGCACTCTCCATCAACGAGCGATTGCTAGAGAGTAAGTTTTTCATTTTTCCTATTGCTTACTCTTCAATATAAATTGCGTATTATAATCTTACCTCTGTTGCTCATTTTCTATCTTTTCCTTTTTCTATTCTTAAACTTAAAATTTTCTCATTCGCTCATTCATACTTTACTTAAATTAATTAAATACGTGGTTGAATATATACGACCTAAACCGTTGTCACTTATTGGAATATTGCGTCCGCCGATTTACCGCGAAAAGATCATGACTCAACGAATAATTCATTCACTTCATCCGTGTCTCGTCCAATTTTTCCTAATATTGCCTCTTACTAATTATTACCGTTTTTTATAAATACACAGTTATTATTTACGCATAGGGATCTACTTTTTTATAAACTAATAATTGTTTACTCTTACCTATAAACTTTATCATTTTTAATTTATTCGAATTATGTCGAAGAACATTTTCATTTTTAAAATAAAATTTCAGATTAATTCTTACTATTGTTAAAAATACAATATGCCACTCAAAACTATATTTTAAATTGTATAATAATAATAATATATATATTATCCTTTATATATTAATATATTCAGATATTTTTCAAATATTATATATAAACGAAAAATGATACTTAAATCTAAAAACTTTTAAAAATACTAAATATTTCGTTTAAAAAATAAAGTGGTTGATTACAATGAAAGTGAAATCACAATTTATTTTCTGATATTATATTAAATATATTTATATATAGGTATATGTAAGTGTGTCTTGTTAATACAGTTACGTATGAAAAAGGTAGAAATATTATAATTCAACAATTTAATAACAAGTTTGAATTATTATTTATTATTGTACATTATTAAAACAAATTAAAATTATCTTTATTATTAGTTATTATTTTATATAAAATGAGATCCAGTTATAATGTATAATTATAATCAATTCTAAAAATATTTTTCTTAAGAAATTTATATAAAATACATATAATCTATTGCATTATATAAAATAAGTATTTTATATTCAAATTATTTATTAGAATTTATTAAATCTAGTAATATTTTATTCTTTTACAATTAAATTTGAAAGTTTAAATTAGAAACATGTTGTTCATTAAATTAAATATCGTTTTATTAAATATATTTTGAAGAATTTAGCTTAATGATCATAAGATAATGGAAATTCTTTGAACATTTTTAAACTTTATCAAACTTAATAACTAAATGATGGTTAATTTTTATTATTTTCTGAATTTAATTATTATAAATCTATATATTCTTGAAGATTTTAATAAAACATCGAAATAAACTATATAATAAATCTTTGCTGCAATGTAGTTATGCATATAAATCAAGGCAGTAAAAAAATTGTAACGAACAATTTCAAAACATATTAAAAGCAATAAATAGCTAACTATTAAATAGATATAAGAAATTTTAATCCATCAAATAATTCTACTATGTATAAGCGTTAAATTTTAGAAAAAATTTGAAGAACACAATCAAAAATTTATAAAAAATAAAAAATTATTTCCATTAGATAAGTTAATTTTAATTTATTTTAATTCTGAACAGTATACAATAAAAACAAGGAAAATTATTTCGAGTTCGTGGTAAAATAATAAGTAGTAAAAAAATATTGACAAATCTTATTTAATATCAAAATATATTATAACATAATTGGCAAATTTTTTAAGAGAATTAGACAGTGGTAAATATAATTAGAATATTTTTCAAATAATAATAAAAAGTGTTGGGGCTAAATAACGCGAACTCTTGCTGTTATTATTACAATTTATTTTATTCGAGATGTATTATATTTCCTCAAGTTGTTATTCGGACGTATATAAGTATGTAACAAGTCTCGCCACCGCGTATCATGTTTCGCTTGCCTTAGATATTAATAACTGTTCTTGACGAGGTCTCTATTGCTACTATCTAATAAGTCGCGTTATCGCTTACAAAGCTCGCTCTAGTTCCTGCGGATTCAATCACCTTCTGCCTTCCTTTGTTTTATTCTCTCCAGGAATCGAGCCTTGACAAGGTGTCATTTGTTTTATATGTCGCGTAATTCCCAGACCCTCCACGTTACAACCCCTTCATGTCTTCCTCTTCAGGGCCTTTTAAGCCACACGCCTTCATCTTTGGGGTCACGCCCATCCCTCTAGCGTAATAGCAGGTCCGTCTACATATCCGATGATTCTTCGGACCCCGAGTTACTCGCAACTTCGTCTTTGCCTCCCTCGTCAGTGGCACTTGCCTTCTTTGAAAAACTCCTTTTGGCAACGCGTGCATTCCTTGAAAGGCTCCTCACGGCGACGCGCACGAGGCTAGTATTGCGCCTCGCCATGAGGAATGGAGGCGAGCAACTCGTCGGTCTCCTGACCGGGTCCGGGTATTTTACCGGCTTTGTTAATAATTGCTTTGCTTAACAAATACTTAATTCTACATCTCAAATATAAAAAGTATAAAAATATAAATTATTTTTATTTATAGAAGAATTTTATAAAATAATAAAATATATGTAACATACTAATATCTATAATTAAACATAAAAATAACTAACAAAATTACGAATAGAATCGACATAAACAAATTTTTATGAATAATAATAATAAAAACAAATAACAACAACAAATAACAACAACGATGACGACGACGATGATGATGATGGTGATGATGATGGTGATGATGATGATTGTTTTTGTGGTGGTAGTGATGGTGATATTCAATCCAAACAAAGTTTAAAATTATGTTATTTGTAAAATTTTGTCAAATTATAAGGCTTAAAATATTAGAATTCAAAATAAATCATAAACAATTTTCACTTTTATTTCATTAATATTTCTAATATTCTTTAGAAACTTTGTAAATCTTGTATATTTTTAAAAGATTCCTTGAAATTTTATAGTCAAAAAAGGTTATAAAAATTATATTTCTATTGTTTAATACAATAAATTATTACAATACTTTTAAAATTAATAAATTAATATATAAATTTATTGTAATACTAATATTTTGTCCAAATTGTGAGAAAAACTTTTTATTACTAGAATATAAAAATGTACTTTCCTATTAAAATCTAATATAAAGGAATATTCATCTATGTATTATTTAATAAATATAACTTTAGCAATTACGAATTATATTAATAAATGGCCCATTCTGCAAAGTAATTTTTTATATGTGCCTATATACCTGCCCATATAAAATAATGTAAATCTGTTTTTCTCTACAATATGTACAAAAATGAAATTTTTAACACATTATTTGATTTGTAAGCGCAATCTAAAGCAGTAAAGAAAAAAGTAATGGAATTGTTACAAATAAATATATAATAATATTATTTGGTATAAAGTAACCTCATTAATATACTTTTTTAATAATTTATTGTTAAAATTCAATTATATGAAATAATTTATTAATTTATTCAACGATACAAAATATAAAATTTTATATAAAATTTAGAAATTTCTTATAATTATATAATTATAATATATAAATTTTTATTTTTATCTATTGTGATCAATAATAGATATAATATATACTTATTTATAATATTTTTATTAATATAACATAAACATATTTTCATTTTTGAAATTAATATTCATATTCTATTTAAAAAAAAATATAATTTTGTTTCGACTTTCTTAGGTTTAAAATTAGAATTTATTAAGTTATAATAAAGAGATGACGAAGAAAGAAAAAATGATCCAACGAAATAGGATTTAATAATAAATCACATGAATAAGAAACTACCAGGTGAAAAATATATTGGTAGGATGAAAATATATATCTATCTTAAAATTTATATAAAATCTCTTTCCTTAAAAATAGAAATAGTTTAATTAAAATTTAAACGAATAAGTGTAGTAAGAGAAAATGGAATAATTTATATGTTACTATAATTTGTTAAAAATACTTTTAACTACTAAGACTTATATTAATTTAGAGTTAATTAAAAATTCATGATTAACAGTTAGGAAATATAATTTATGAGAGGAGAGAGAGAGAGATTATTATATATATCGAGTATATTTATAAATCCAATCATAATTTAAAAAATTGCTAATAGACTCGGTGAAAGCGGTAAGGGCTTGTATCGTTTTTACATACAAACCATACTTACGATCAGCCAAGTACTTGCTTAGAAATAAACGTGCGGCTGTATCATCTTGAAGAGTGAATAAACATTTTCGTGAATAATACCACATCTCTGACTCTAATGATAAATTGCCACGTATCAAGGGAAATACGACGTCTCTTGGGAAACCCAGTGGCTCGCCTTCTTCAAATCACGAAAGCTATTAAATTTCGCACGGTTACGCTTGCAGTTCTGTTCCCCAGCATCATTCGTCGCTTGTTGAAGGTTCGGGTAATATTATTCAAAACATCATCGCGAGATACAGTTGATAGGTCTATTGTAGTCGCAATTACGCGATAGTTATGGAATAATCAATAAAAAAATCGGTTTACATATTCCGATATGCATAATCCGTGTTAATTCTGAAATACAAAAATGAAGTAACGCGACGTATAACACTGCAAATAGCTTGTATTTTTTTCGATAAAAATTTTTCAAAAATATAAAAAACATTAATAACAGCAATAATAGTAACAACTTGATATTAGTTATAAATGTACAAATTAATAGGCAAAATTAAACTGATATATATCTACACCCATTTAATGTATATGTATAATTACCTCTACATCAGTATAACTAATAATAATTAGCTAGTTCAATGCATAACACATAAAAAATTCAAAATATCGATAAACATATATATAATATTAATGTATACGTACAAGTTTATTATTGCAAAATAAAAAATTTTAGTTTTAATTTATTTCATAACATTTTATTCCTGATTTTTTAATTCATATGCATACATTTTTTAGTATTTTCATAAAATTCAAAAACAGAATTATTAATATTATATTTAAAAATATTTTTTAGTATTGTTTTAGATCAATAAATTTATAATATATTAAATATAAATTATAAAAACTATGATTTCAATATAAAAAATCCTTAGGATATAAATATACTTACTACTATTTTATTTTCGTACGAATTGTAAAATAAATAAAATAATTTTATGAACAATAAAATCATTACATGATTTATTATTACATATATAATTTTATGAATATTAACTTTAAAATTTCTATAAATATTTCTATAAATATTTCTATATGTTTATTAAAAACAGTGAATAAATATGGTTTTATATTTTCAATTTTGAAAGATTTGAATTAATTTATTAAAAAATTTCTAACGTAGAATAAGTTGATTAGAGTTTTATAAAAATTAAGAAATCAAAAACTCTTCATTTTTCTTAGGATAAAGTTTTTATTACTACAAGTTCTTATTGTAATGATTTTTTAATATCAAATAAGTGATGAATATCACTATTATATATATTAAAGAATATCGAAGAATATACTACACCTTGTTGTAAACCATTTTCTACTTTGAATTCTAGGTTTGATTCGTTATTTTCTTCTACTGTAATAACTGACTTATCCGTCATCATATTTCGTATTAATTTTATTAGATATTTAGGAACTTTTCTTTTTATTAATTTATAAATTATGCGTTCAGTCCAAGTGATGTTAACCGCTTTTTGTATATCGATTAGGGAAACTGCCACTCTTTGGTTATCGTTTAGTGCCCAGTATATATCCAATGTTAATTTATTACTATATTATTATATTAACTACATGTATTGTCGAATGTTTATGTTTAAATTCAAATTAGTTTTCTCTTACTATGTTATTTTTATTACATTATAATGCACGCATTACTTCCCTTATTTTAGGTAACACTTAATAGTAATCGACGTATAATTTCTTTTACTTTATGTGACAAGCAATTCTTGTATCCCACAATATTTTAATAAATATCTTGTTTGAGAAGAATGAACAAAGAACAGCTAGTAGAACAACGAACAAAGCACAAAGAATGAAGTCAACAAAACTAGAGAATAAAAGCAGAGTAGAAGCAGACATCAGATTATATCATACTAAGGCTTCTTCATGAACGTTAATATTTCAATATCAAGTAACGGAATATTTAATATAAAATATATGAATAAATAAATTACTATTATTAATTAATATATAAATCAGTAACACATTTGTCAGATATCAATCATTTACAACAGTATTTGATAAGATTCGATTAATTATTTTTTCATATATTTTACATCTTTGATATAAGGCTGTACATTGGAAATTGGATAGCGTTGTATTATTTTTCTTTTTCTTTTAGTTTGACAATACATTCACTTTTTTCCATTTTTTATTCACATATTCATTTAGGAATATGTTTCAGTACTATATTTGGTATATTGTCAAATCCTGGTTATTTTTTGTTGTTTAATTTATTAAAAATATTACTTATCTAAGTATAAATAATAATGTAATCAATTTCATTATCTGCCTGTATTAGATTATCCGCTTTGTTTTCGATTGAGAAAGTTTTTAAATTAATATTTTGTGCTATATCATTTTTTATTTCTTCTTCTAATTTATTAATTGTTTCAAAATCATTTTGTTGAGTTTCGATTTATCAAATATAGTGTTTTGTTTACATATTTTAGAATAATATAATCCTAGTAAATTGAGTTTATATCTGGTGTTCGTTATTATATATTTGTTATTGTTATCTTTATTTATATATTATTATGTTATGTCTATTCCTGCTTTTTATAATGTTGTGATATCTTTATATGGAATTGTTAGTACAATTATATTCTTATCTTCTTACGTTTTAAAAATTAAATTAATTTTGGGGAACATTATTGTTGGATCATTTTTTGGGAAGTTTTTTTTTATTAGTACAGAAATTATTTATTGATTATGAAAATTTTTGTTGGTGTTTTTTTATTTGAACCAATAAGGATTTATAAAATTCTAATTCTTGTTTTTTTACTATCGTTGTAATTTTGTTCATTTTGTTTATTAGTAATAGTATATATCTTTTATCTTTTTGTATTTTTTTATGTCTTTGTTTATGTAACATTCATTGGAAGTTTTTTTTAGTTATTTCAGATGCTGACTTATTATGGTGTGATTTATACGATTGTCTATTTTATCGATATAGTTATCTATTTCATTATTTATTAAGTTTTTGTTGTTTTGTATATCTAGTTGTCAGTTTTTTATTCATACTTTTTTGAATTTATTCCAGTTCGTTTTTTTAAAATGAAATTTATAGTTTACATTATTAAATTCATTATTGATTAAGTTTTGTATTGATAAGTTTACTCCTATCATTAACGCATTATGGTCACTATCATATTCTATTATATCATTTGTATTTTTTATATATTTATTAGTTATTTTAATTCTGGCATCTATTAGGCAAGAATCTATATATGAATGTTCATTGGGATAAGACTGGTTTTATACTTTTTATCCAGACTGTATAATTTTTGTTTTTGTATTGTGTCATGGCTATATAGCCAATTTTTTATAAATGTTTCTGCTTTATCTAGCTCTAGTTTTTTGAATAGTTTTTTAAATTCTGCCTTAAATTTATTACCATTTTTTGTATACGCGGATATGATGAATAGATTATTGTTATTGTTCATTTATAGTTTTATTGTTATTGTTTCTAATATATTAAAGTTAAAGTTAGTTATTTCATTATTGGAGATTATGTTATACTTTTATTTATTTTTTATTAATATGGCTGTTCCTCCTTTTGGAATTAAGGTTGGTCTGTCATTTATAATAATATTATATATAATCTTAAAATTCTATTATGTGTTTTGTTTAGTTTTATTTGAGAAACTAATATTATATATGTATTAAGTTTAATTAGTTATATCATTTTTTTATTTAGTAATAATGAGATAACCTTCATTGATATAATTTTAAGTGTTTCTAACGATTTTGGATTAGATTTGTCGATATTTTTTTTTATAGTTGTGTGATGTTGTTTTCTGCATTTTTTATATTTTGGAATCTATTGATTTATACATATAATTTTATTTCTAAATTCTTGTTCGTTTATATTAGGTATTATTTTAGATAAAATTATTTATTAATATACTGTTTAGTTTTTCACTTGTGTTAATTTTTAATGATATTTTTTTTCATTTTATACTGAATTAATATTCTTTATTCCTTGTGGAGGCGTATAGAGATTTAGTTGCGTTAACAGTGATACGATGTTTATGGTTCAACGGTTAGTAAATAACTAGAGTTAGAGGTGATAAAACCTACGAAATGACTGTGTTGGATAATTGTTAATGATTAAATGACTAAAAACAAGTTTTCCCGCAATATAGTGTTCTTTTAATATTGATACAAGTATATGATATTCTGATAATGAAAACGAATTCAAATAAAATATATGCATTACGTATGAATATAGAAATTATTCATGTATTCCAGTGCCATTGCAATTATACCATATAAAGTTAGAAAATTTTTTTTCATTTGCAAGACCATAAATTTATGACTAATATTGATCGTAAATGTATTGCATTTCATTATATTAATTTTATGATAAAATTAAAAAAATCAGTGTTATCATTCATCATATTTAACACTTCATTGACAACAAACTACTTTAATACTTTATTTAATGACTATTAAGTTAGAAAATTTTACTGTTATAAATATTTAATATGTGAAAGAAGTAAATTTATAGTTTCGGTACATGTCTCTAGATAACGTAGCTTTTTCAACAGGATCTTTCAATTGAAAAGGTTAATATATTACTAACTATAAATATTTCATGATTTACTTGTCAACGCCTACTTTTTTCATCTCGATGAAACTTTTACGGATGTGTGAAGAACGATGGATAATGGATTTTTCAGCCGCAACATCGTTCCTGATTTTGAAGTGCCATTATCGAATGTTAACAGTTTGAAAAAAGTTTCAAAGTTCGGTATTACTACATAAGGAACCGCGTAGTTCGCAAATGTAGTCACAAAGTCATCCACTTCGAAATGAAAGATTCGATTTATCTTAATTTTGCCTACGAACTTTCTATTTAGTAAACCTATTAACTATTTCATACAAACTTTCGATATGATTTATATTAAATCTACAAGAGGGTTATGAAATCAAGATCTATTTCAGATATTTAAAAAAACTATTAAATCCCCCATTTAATTTTATTATTTGAAATGAAAATAATATAATAAAATTTTACTTATACTAATTTGACTATTACTAAGAAACAAGATTTATATAATTTTATTATTAAAATATATGAGAATTAATTATATATTAATTAAGAATGAACCAATATAAAATAATTTTAGAAACAATTTTTTGATCAAATATTATCTAAAATAATCTATGTAATAACTACATATTGAATACACTACAACTTGTATGTACTTAATAAATAATTTATAAAAATATATACTATAAATTGATAGTTAATATTTAAATATGAATTTATTTAGAAGAAATAATTTTAACATACAACTAATATTATGAACATGGTATATATAACAAAGATTTAAAAAAATGAAATTATTTTATAAAAGCTATTAAGTTATTTTAAATTGTTACTCAAAATTAATAAGTATTAAGGAGCAGAAAATCATTTTTATTTGCTTATAATTTTGACATTGAGTATTTTTATAGTTTGTAAAGATCAACATATTAATACAAGAAAATGTTAATAAAACTATGTTCTTTCTTAATATATCTGTTGATATTTAAAAATAAATTAATTATTGACAAAAGTAAATATGCTAGAATACTTTGCATATAATCAGTAAATATTTCTGAAGTACATCGAGAATTTTGATTAAAATATATTTTTAAATTATTGTATTATATTCTGTTGTATTGATCAGCAATTGAGGTTTGGTACCTCGAGATATGTTAGTAAGAATAAAAATAACGTCATATAATTTTTTTTTAATATATATTACGTTTACTCCAATAATATGTAATTATTTATCAATTGTTAAATTTTTTAAAATAAAAATCTGTTATTATATGCAAGGTATAATTTTTATTATTTTATATAATAATAATGAATATAAATCAAGCTTTTCTAATTCTTTGACAACGTGATCAAGCGAAAATATAGAAAATTATATAATCATGTTTTAAATCAAAGAAATTATATTTTAAAAATCAATTTAATATATTTAATGAAATTTAATGCTTTAAAATAATTGATAGAATAATACAAAATATAATTCAGATTCAAGTAAAAAATTATTATTTTTATAATTATAAATATTATATATAAAGTTTTATGTTCATAAGTATTACCAATCGTTTATCGTTGAATGTTAAATTTTTTAATTTAAAAATACAATATTAAATAGTCTAAATAAACTTTTATTATTCTTTATAAACGAAGATTGATAATTATATTTAAGTTTATTTCATATTGAAAATAAAAAAAAATTAATGTATCAAATTAAGGAATATTTAAATATTTATTTACAGATATAAGTTTCAAAAATCAATATAGTTTACCTAATAAAAATGAGGTAATGATAATAATTTCAAATAGGATCAAATTAATCAACCGTAATAATATAAGTTATAATTTATTTTACATGAGATCTTATAAAATTTAGAAAAAGAATTTTATTAAATTCCTTAATCTATACTAAACCCATATCATTCTGTTTAAATAAAACTAAAAGTTATTCTTTTTATTTTTGATTCGATAGTTTTATAAAAGAAAAATGAGCATAAAAATTGAAAATTTGTCTTCTTAATAACAATTATAATAAACTTTCATAATTAACTTAAACATAAATATAAGATTTATGATATATATTTATAACAAATAAATATGTGACACTTGGGGAATAAACGATTCGAAGATAGATTCTTTATTCCATCATTTTGTGCATTTTTTTATGGCTTTTTGGTGTGATGATAACTGAAGTCCGTGTTATTTAAATAAGTTGTTCGTGTGATATACGATGAACATTGCAATTCTGATAAATGAGAATGAAAGAAAGGGTACAACCTAATTTATGTACTTCCATGGAATAATATATAATGAAATGCATGAGAAAAGAATTCTACCAAAAAGATATTGTATAGTATCACTATCGTCGAAACCATATCCACTGATCGAAAAGCCATGAATGTCAAATTTTAATAGTTAGTTTATCATTATCATAGCTATTGTTCAAACTGCCACTAGCGATATGTATATAAAATCTATTTTTTAATTATTAAATGAGTTATAGATATTGAGAACAGATAATTAAGAAGGTTACAGTATTGTACCTTTTTCTTAGCTCGCAAATACACAATTATATAAATATTTGTGGAAATAAAAAGTAAAATATTTCTTATCATAAATTCTTTAAAATTTTATATCACATTATAAAACTAAATAAAATAAATAAAATAGCGAGTTTAAAATAAAATAAATTCTTGCTCGTTTAACTTTTAAATAATTTAAACAAATATTGAAAATTTTCAAGCAAAATAGGAAACTTCACATTAAAAGAATACATAATTTTATTTATCAAGATGCTTGATAAAATTTCAATTATAAAGTATCCTATTAAAAATTTTTATAGTAATAATTTAATGAAAATGAAATTCTATGACGAAAAAAGAAAGTAAAGCTATTATATTAATATTACAGAACATATCATGAAATTATTTTCAAATGAAAATTAAATTAAGTAGAATAAATTAAATTCATAACTAAAGGATAGAAAACTAATTTATTAGAATTATATTGCAATTAATTTATTACTATAATATTATAAAAACTTATTAATTATATTAAAATAAAATTTAATAAAATAAAATATTAATATATGAAACTAAAATTCTAATTTACTTTAATTTTTATTAAAATTTATACAAACACGTCAGTAAGTTTTAATTTCAGATTTTCTAATGTAGACTGAATATTTTGTATTTTTAATTGTAAAAATTTATAATTATTATAATAAAAATAAAAAGAAAATTACAAAAAATCTTTAAAAAACTCAATCTAGTAGAAATTTAATTTCTGATTAAAGTATTACTGATAATATGGATTATACGTTAGAATTTTCAAAATAAATTTTCTCATAATTTAAAAATGTTTTTATTTTAATTATACCACTTAGTAAGTCACTAACTATCAATTACTTTATTATTGACATTGTTGAGGTTTTAAATAAAATTGATTTTATATGTTAATCATCCATATTATTCGTTTATTATTTAATCTTTTTGCTTATACAGTTTATCTTTATCTAAATTTTTTTGAATAATAAAGTGTCATATTTTGTATTCATATTTAAAATTTAAGTTTTATAAGTTATTTTCATTTAAGAAATAATTTTAGTTAATTTAAAATAAATAATTTTTTATAATATTTTTTATTAACTTTGTATTTCTATTGATTAGTAGTAACAAAATTCAAAAGATGATTCGAAAACATATATGAATGGATTAATTTCACTTTTTTATGTTGTACACAAAATATAAATTTTTAATCTTTGAATTAGATAAAAAGTTGTTAACAAACTAAATAATTTTATTGTAAAAATTTCATATATTTTACTATTTAAGAAAATCAATAAAAAATTTATTTTTAGAGAAATAATTTCGTAATCAATTTGTATGTGCATGTTTCATTTTTTCGTAGATATATAAATACACAAAAATATTTTTATGAAGTTTTTTTTTCAATTCTTCTTACTTTCAAATTCAATTTGTAGAACATAAAAAAATTATTTCTGGAATTTATTATTACATATATAATGTAGTTTATTACATGCTTGACACAGTAATAATGATAATCTACAACATAAGTAGTCTAAAAAATAATATTTGTCTAAATAAAAACTTAGATATTAGAAAAGGTTATATTTACAAAAAATTGTGTGGAATAATTTTCTAAAAATAGTTTTTAATAATTTTTGATCGGTATAGAAGGTAAAAAAAGCTAAAAAATGAAAAAATACTCAGTAAGAGTGCATATGTTAGAAAAATAAAAATAAAAAAGATGTCGGAATATACATATATAAGAACTGTCATATAATATATCGTGCAAACGAGGTCTGAACTATTCAAAAAGAATGAGCGAAGGAGTGTGACAGAAGTTGGAATGGAGGGTGGAAGGGAGTTTGTGTAGTTGATTTGAAAGTTTTACAGTTGAATTTTTTCTTTTCTTCACGATGACGTTGTACGTGTTTTACATATAGGAAGAAGATTAGAAAAAAATTGCACAAAGTACTCAAGAAGCCCGCGGATTGGGAAAGACACAATAGAGCCTTGAAGAAACTCGCTGCACCTAAGCGCTTACTGGAACCATCACAGCCGCTAGTACGTATATACATGCATACCCGTTCATTCACAGTAACTTCTTATATATTAACCTCTCATTTTGTGCAGGTACACGTTTTATTCACTTGACTTACCACCACTGACTTTTCGATCTGTTTCTATTTGAATTTTTATCTTTGTGAATCCTACCTACTATCTTCTGCAACTCCCTTGCATTTAGTTTTCTTTTGCGGACTCTTTATACTTTTCGTTAGTTTCACGAATCACCAGGTCTCATTTGCATATAACTTGTCCTATTATGCTCTTGCTTTAAAATTATACATCATTTGCACCTGCTAATGAGAATTTTTGTTTTATCTGTATTTAGATTCTCATTAACTTAATGGATTTTTTGTCTCTTTTTTCTTTTCCTAATACAAGTGTGTATATTTAATATTAGAATATTCGACACAATTTATATATTTTTAATATTTCACCCGTTTAAATTATTTATTTCTTCTAATTTTACTCAATAATAAAAATAATAATTATTGTATATATATATAAATAATGCTATTATATTACTATTTTATTAATTAAATGAATGTTTGTATTTTTTTCTTTTTTTCTTTTTATAATATTTTTATTTTCTAATATGTATTGCATATTGGTATAGAGTCTAAATGTATCGAAACAGATATTCACTGAATAAGGTACTTACCAAAAGAATCAAATTAACACGACAAATGATTTTTAAGAAATAATCAAATTATTATTTGACTTCATAAAAGAAGATATAATTAAATCAGCAGATATCTTTAAAAATTATAAAAAAACATGTTTTTAAATTTTACAGAATATTTTTTATTTTACATACAATATTAATTTTTTCAAAAGTACATTATATATTTTTGTATTGAAAAAAAAGATGTAAAACACGAAAATGAAATATATATTACTGGTATTCTAAAATTGTATAACATGAATGTATGATTACTATTTGTAAAAATTTTTAAAGAGCAAAATTTCTACAGTATAAAATACCTATGAAGCTCAAATGAAAATATTTTGTTTATAATAGATTTCGTACATTATTTTATTTGATGAATATAAAATTTTATTAAAGACGAAATTTTGTATTATTTTAACAAATAAATATTTTAAATAATAAAAAAATAAAACATGCATAACAAAAATGTAAAGTTTACACATAAATTATTTTAATCATTTCTTCTAAAAAAAATATATGAAAAAATTTCGATTATTTAAACGTTATTCTAATTTTATGTATTTAATATTTCAATTTTTATAATATATGTTTACTCTACACAAGAATCCGTAATATTTCTGTAATTTATTCGTATTTTAAAACACATTTAATCAGTATTGAATTTTAAGAAAATTTATTCAATTAAATTTTGATCTTTTTTGCACGTATACAATTGAAGATAGAGCAGAGTAAGAGGCAAGGATATAGCATAAATCGTATGAATATTCTTGCGCTACCAATGCAATCCAAGTCAATTATCGTGACAGATGCATTCACTGTGAAGAAGTCTGCCCTAAAATATATGATAACTGAACGTATGAGAGAGCTTGCAGTGGAAAAAAATATACCAAATCCTCCATTCAATATTCCAGGAAAAGTCTGTCCTCAAGCCTTAATGGTTAACCGTAATGTCTACTTTTCATTATTTTTATTAATAATTTGCATACAAATTTTTGAAATATAATTTTTTAATTTAAATTTCTATAGAAATTTCACTGTAAAATAAATCAATTTCAAATTTTATAGTAAAAGCAATAATTTGGAAGTTACATCCTATCTAAACAAAAAAATTCGTAACATATATAGAATTACAATATAAAATATGCTTTGATCGTTTTTAAATCATTGAAAAAAACAATGTGGAACAATGTTATGAAATATAGTCATTTTTGTGATTATACAGTTGAATTTAAATAAAAAATATAATTATAGCTGCATTAAATGAAAAATATAAATAAAAAAATATGCTGACATTTAGATTGTGTATTATTAAAAAACTATTCCTGAATTTAACATTCTCTTAAACTCTTAAAAATATTATATTTCATAGGCAAAATATTGTGTTATATGTTTTTAAGGTAAATACTATTTATTTTTACTTTTTCTGGAATTTTTTGTAATTAATAAGTTTACATTCATATATATATAAATATTATATTCATATATATACGTAATTTATTTTAGTTTTATAAAAAGTTCTTAATAAAAAAAATTTTGATATTTTTTTCAATTTCTTATCTTTTTAATATTTTTATATGTTAATTCAACTTCATGAATTTCAAAAAACGATAAAATCAAAAAATTAACTTCATCTATGAATTTTACTCGTGCATTCTTATAAATCAGATATTTATTCTGAAAAACTAAAATTATATAGTTCTCATTTTAGTGGCTCTAATAATATTACTTATATGAGTGATTTGATAATTCAACAATCTGAAAAAAATGATTTTTTTATTCACAAATACGTCAAATTGTCAGTATATAATAAATTTTTATAATATTTATGTAAAAATATATTTACATAATTATTTATAAATTTCTGTGTATAATAAGTTTTTATTATTATTAAGTTACTTATATGCTCATAAATAAATATTTAAACTTATAGTTTGTAATTATTAAAGATATTTTTAAAGCTTTTTAGATTAGTTCTCAATAAACTTTTGCCATTATTTATATAATTATTTTGGAAGCTATCTTTTATTAAATCTAGATAAATAATTTTTTAATCATATTCATAATTTAAAATATATTTTTGTAAAATCTACGATTATATAATGCGTAAAATTTTCATTTAAGTTATTTTGAATTTAAAACATGAAATGTACTTTTTATCTTAATAAACTATAAAACTAATAGAGCATATTTTATAAATCGTTAATTAAACGTACGAAAAAATTAATATTTATATTATTAATATTAAAATATGTTCTATAAATTATATTTATTGTCTTGCATATTCATTACTACTTAAAAGAATAACATACGATATGAAAATAGTAATTCGAATATTGTGATATTTCTTTCAACCTGATTATTTGTTCTTATACTTTATTAGACTATCGTGAAGTTTTTAGTTCATATACTTATTATATAAATATTCTAAGAGAATCTAAGTGTTTGAAAAATTATAATAAATAGATAATTAATATTAGAGATTTTAAATTAAAAAAATTTAATTTAAATCTCTAATTTAATTATTAATATTACAGAAATTTCATGATTATGTTGAAACTTCAATTAAATTATATTTCATAAATATATATATATATATATATATATATATACAATAAGTTTATTCTTATATCTTCACTTAAGTTATTATTAAAAATCTATCTCTTTAATGTACATTTCGCTATGTCATTTGATTGATTCGAAGAATTTTATAATAGGGTTAACTTAAAATAGTAATTATTAATAATTTATAAAAAAATGCAATTTTTATGCATAAATTTTTAATAATAGTATTTTCTAAAAACTGGAGTTATTTTTAATTCATTATTTTAAGTAAAATACTATGATTTACCAAAGTGCATGAATCTTTCATTTTCCAGTTTTAAGTAATATTGGTAATTATTAATATATATTTTTATATAGAAACATTTTTTAAATATTATTTTCTAAATTAATATACATATTTATGATATGATATAATTATATAATTACTTAATTATATAATTTATACAGTCTTACTATTATCTATATATGATTAATTTTAAAAAGATATTTAGAACCAGAAAATCAAAGAATTAGAAATATTATTGGAAAATTATTAACTAAAAATTTTATTAATATACTTTTACATTATTTATTTAATATATTCATATTAGAACTTGAAGGAAAACTTGATAATTAATATAACTTTTAAAATATGATAAGTTCATTAATATTAATGATTTTATCTCATAGATAATAAAATTATATAGCAATGTATTCTTTAAAAAAGTTATATAAAATCATTACTCCACATTTCCTTAGATCCTTTTTAAAATATTCCAGTTTATATCATTTATTTTATAATACTATTTCTTATAAAGTTTTAATATATTTTTGGAATAAAAAAAACTAAATTTTTAAAAACATTTTACACTTGTATTAAAAATCACATATTAATTTTCTTATATTTATAATATTACTTTATTAATTTTAAATAGAGCCTCTGCTTAGAAATTTAAACACCTTTTTATTTTATTGTATGCATGTTCTGTATAAAACTTGATGTCTTAAACTAGACATTTACGATATATTTTACAAAGTATATATTTCCATAAAAAAGTACTTTTAAATTCTTACAGCATACACATTTGTAAAATTCCAACATTATTTTACTATGAATCATCATTTTAATTTAATTTTATAATTTTATAATTTGCAATATCAGTAAAAAGTAAATTACAATTAATTTTTCAATTTATATTGTAATTTTAATAAAGAATAGAAAAATATAATTATACCTAATAAATAAATATTTTATAATCTTAATCGTTTTAAAAAAATAAAATCAATTTATTCTGTATAGAAAAATAAAAATCTGGTACATCAAAAAATTTTTAATAAATACGCTTTTCATAAATATAACATGTACTTCTTTTATTTATCTTGTGATCCAAGATTATCAAAACGAATTAGCGAAATAGGGCGAGAACAAACATCGAAAAGTAAGCTTTAATTGAGAAGGCCGTATTTTCTTTGGAAATTGTTTACGCGGACAAGTAATGTAATTGTTTTCTCTTTACGTTTCCTTTTCTTTCTTTTATGAGAGACTCGTGGAGTTCACAGTTTAAAGTTTAAATGCTTCTAACGAAAAGTCTGTATTAAAGTTAGTTTCTTTATTCACTACTCTTATCTCTATCTTTTCTACCTTTTTCCCATTGTTTTACCGTGTATACTAATTAAGCTCTTTTTAATCTTTGAACTCATTATGACTTAATATTCTCAACTGAATATTTAGAAAGAACAACTAAGCATTCATTTTTATTTTATTTAAGATTCTGGCTAGAGATTGTCAAAATCTATAAGAGTTCTTTAAAAAATTTAAACAAATGGTATAATTTGGAAGATAGTGTGAGATATATTATTTTAGAAATTACATTTTAATTCAATTACATAAAAAATTTGAAAAAACTTAAAAATTATTCTCTTATTATTTCATAGATTGAATTTGTGTTCGAAACTTTAATTTACGATTGATGGCTAGTTTAAAAAATTTAAAACTATCTCAAGTTTATGGACTTGATCCAATTTTAATGATACTAAAGTCTTCTTAGTTTCACTTCACTTCAAGGTTATTGACAAAATCCTTTGCTTTTTAATCTTCATCTATTTAAAAATAACTCTAACTTTTTCAAAATAGTTAAGTACAAAAACACATATAATATCATAAAAAGAATTAAAATAAAGTTCTATTGCAGTTCAGATCGTAAAAAGTAATATCAATAACTGTTAACAATCAAATTAAAATATCAATATTACGTAATATATCTACATTGTCAAAAATTAACTACTAATTAATATCTATTAATTATTAATCTAATAACTATTAATAAGGTGATTTGGAATAACTTCTAATCATCAGTATCTTTTTGTGAAAAATTAAGATTCATATAAATATTGTAAATAGATATTTAGAAAAAACTTGCTATTAATTTAATAATCAATAATTTAAATCGTGATTATAAATAAAATGTTAAAATTTATAAAATAATAATATATTTCTGGCAATAAATTGTTAATGGTAAACATCTTATAAAATATAAACTAAATAAATTTTTTAATATTCAAATATGAATAATTTAAAATCTATAGCTTTAATAAGAAAGATAAAAAATTGTTGAATTATATGTGTAAATTTAGTTAATTAAATTATTTTATTAAAAATCATTAAAAAACGCATTCTATTATTCTGAAGGCATAAATATTATTATAAATATTTATATTTAAATATTCACAAAAATTGTTTATTTAATAATGTACTCTGATTAAACGTTTTCAGTTTTATAATTTTAATATAAACTAAATTCAACTATTATAATTAACTATTATTAAACTATTTAAAAATATAAAGAATCAAAGATGTAATATTAATACTATAAGCATATTTATGTATTTACAGCAAGTCCAAGAACTTTGGAGTTAGCAAAATCCGTTGTACGACCCGTTGGATTGGAAACTGATCTTAAAAAGGAAGCCTTCAGTGTATCACCGCTTGCGTTGAAAGCAAAATGCACTCCACGATTAAAGGTTCTTGCAAAGCCGAAGAAACGCCCACCGAAACGATAAAAATTTGATCTTTAATTATTTACTTACGATTATCCTTTTCTATTGACTTGCAAAAATGTTATTGTCAAATATATATAGTCAATTTTTCATTTTTAAACATTCTGTATATTACTTTTTATTTTTATTTCTTGGTTAATAATTTGTTTTTCATAGTCCCATGTTCGAAATAAAAATTTGTGTATCATATTTCTAAATTTTATATTCATATAATTCTTTTATTATATTTTTCTTTTCACTATAATAGATTTTAATAATTTGCATATAATTTTTAATAAAATGGTTTTTAAAAATTAAAATCATAATAAAAAACTACGTTATCAAATCATATCAGAAATTATAAATTAAATTTAACTAATCCATTAAATATTATATACATATATATATTATAAATTAATTTAGCATATTTCGAGATTCATAAATTTACTTGTATGTACAAATGTTCATTATAAATATAATTTATTTTCAAAGTATCTTAAAATAATTGTCTAAACTTCTAATAATATTAACAATATTTCATAGTTTTATTTAAAAATTTTGATAATATTCTTAGCTATCATGTAAAGTATATTTTTAAAGGGTTAATTTATAAAATTTGCATTATGATAACGAAATACAATTGTCTAATAGAAAAAAGTTATGAAAAATAAAATATTATGTATATTCAGTAAATGTGTGATAATTTTTTTTATAAATAAAAGAATAAAAATATATTACGTTGAATATTTGCAATACTATCGAATATTTGTGACAATACCAGATTTGAGTTCGCAATCCTCTAAAATATGTACAGTATATATTGGAAGTAAGCTTTGTAAATGAAATATTAAGCTGGGAAACACATTTTAGAAAAGTAAAAGATAAATTAATTAATCAAGAAAATGAATCAATTTATCAAAATTCTTCGATAATTATCGATACTAGTACTAAATTGTGTACAGAATAGGACATGTCAAATCGTATCATTTTACATGTAGTATAGTACGTGGCTTGATTTTGTTTCTACATTCTACAATATCAATATTTTAGTTCTAGAATTAAGCATACATACAGTGTAAGGTTATATTAATTACGATGCCTCTCTTATATTTTTTTTTCAAATCCTGACTGTTTGTTAGGTATTATCATAGAAAATGTGCGTTTAGGAAGGTAATCTAAAATTTTAATACGATTGCGCTCAAGTTGAAGATACTTTGTAGATGCTTGATTCATGGTAGATATGTTTTGTTTGTAAAATCACACGTATAATTTTGTAGCTCGTTATACGTGTACAGCCTATGTTTCCATTTACCAAACGCAGATATTTTGCACATAATCGTTGCAATATTTTTGAATATGACCAGTAGTTTCAGCTTATAGCTTCTCAGACGGAGATACTATTACCAGTGCTATTTATACGAGTTTTTATAAATACGTATAATTTTAGATTCTATCTATTAAATTTAGTATCTATAAGTTTTTTAAATAATATAATTTCAGTAATTGCATAATTTTTTATAATTTCCCTCAACTATGTAAAAACTTTGTATCAATTAGTAATAATATATAACATTAATATATAACATAAAGTTTTATGTAAATATAAATATAAAACGACGAATATTTAAATATATAGGAAAAGAGAGGAAGAAAAAAGAAAGAGAAATAAGAGAATGATATTCTATTTTAGAAAATAAATTTTTCTTCTTTGACACGAATAATAAATATATCAGGATTTTAAAACTATTGAAAATTATAAATTCTTCTAATTTAGTAAGAGTATATTATTAGATCGAATTAATTAAAATATCTATTTATAAGATATTTTTTAGACATTTAAAACTTATAAATATGTAATTATAATATATTCATTGAATAATAAATTCGCAAAAAAAACTTTACACTATGTAGTCACGAAGTTTCTAAATACATAATATTTAAAATCCAACACAGTTTGCTGTTCCAGACTCTTTCAACATTATACAATTTTTTTATAAATAATATAAATTAATCGTAATTTTGATTCTAACTTTATGTACTTATTTAATTTTAATTATAATAGATATGAAATATCCTAATATGGTAAAGAAATATATCAAAATAATTATCATTTTACTGAAACATTGTATCACAATAATTTATATACAAAATGAAATTGAAAATTGCTTTAGATTTTTATCAATAGTTTATTTTAAGATATATATATATATATATATATATATATTTAGAATACTTGATATTGATTATAATGGATTCTTTAAAAGAAAAAATTCTTATATAATATTAATGAAATAATATGTGTAACATAATGCATTTTAATTTTATCATGAATTGTAGCAAAATTATTATTATTCAATTTAGATCTAGATTTTTACTTTTTTTAATATAATATGATGGTATCAACTTTATAAATTTTTTTTTATTTGAAAATATTTTTAATTTATAAAAAGTTATTTAAACTAAAAAATACTTTTATAAAATTTTAGTTATTACTTTCACTTAATAATTAAATATGAAATAATAATAGTATTATAAAGGATGGGTACAATATTTAAAAAAAAATGTTTTCTTTTATTGATATAACTAAACCGATTTTTATATATTAAAATTTCAAATAAAAGTAAATAGTATCATATAAATTAAGCTATAGATTTATTTAATTTTGTTTAATAAATAATTATAATATATATGTTACTATCTTAAGTAAAAATATCATTGAAAGTAATTTTGTAAAAGCTTATAATATATCAATTTTAATAATTTATAAATTTGAATGTTTGATAAGTATACAATATTTTTAATTTTAAAAAAGAAAGTCCTAATTTTTTTTAATTTCGATGTAAAAAATATCATATATTAAAACTATTAAAAAATATTAAAATATTTTATTATTGTGAAGAAATGCCAACTGATATATTTTGTTCTAGTAAAGAGAAGAAGATTATCAACATAATAAACCGAAATAAATCATAAAACATCTTTTTTACTTTCGTTCATTTTAAATTTTTGTTTATTCGTTTTCTTTTTTCATTTTTTATCTATCTTACTGCCATCCTTCGTTTACATTTTTTATAAAAACGAAATAATTAATACGCAATAAAAAAATTATATGAACCAAAAAGAAATTTTATGCAATATTCTTTTGAATAAATAAAAAATAGAATAATTATTAATATGTTTAAAAAAAATTACAATTTTTAGTAAAAATTATTCAATTTCATGAAATATAAAATTTACAGTCTCACATATAATATAATAACATAAAAATTATATTAAAAAAACATTTAAATATATGAATTATAATATTGTATATTAATATTGTGATATAAATTATAATCTCTTATCATTCTGTTACTCAAATTGATCAGATTTATCTTAAAATTTCAGATTATTGTAATTCAGATTATTATTTTCAAATTTTTAAACATAAGTATAATACATTAAGTAGTTTAAAAAACATTTTTTTCAGAAATGTTGTATTCATTTTTAAATTTATGAAATAAAAAATTTAAAATAATCTATAGCTGTATTATAAATTTAATAGCTATCTTTAAAAATTCATACATTAAAATAAAAAATTATTGAATTAGGAATTTTTATATCTCGAATATCAATTTCTTAAAAAAAACATAATGCTTTAATTAATAATAAATTAATTGTTTTCTTTAAACTTTTTTCGAATTAGAAATAATATTCTTATATATAATTATACCATTTACATCATTTTTATAAGTAATAGTTGTATAATCGATCAATTGTTGTGATATCTAAGCGTTTTTATATTTTTTTAAATGAACTTAAAATAATCAATGGATAAATTCTATAGAAATCTTGCAGAGAAGACTGGTCGAAAAATCATTTCCTATTTTTATTATTTTTATCACTAAAAATTGTTGACTAAAAACGGATTAAACTGAGATTACTAAACAATGCTTGAATAAGCTATGTATCAGATAATTGAAGGCATATTATGTATTACATTTAAAATATTCAAACTAGTTATTTATATTATGCAATGAATATGAAGAACATATTATACTAACATACTTTAATACATATAAATATTTAAACATACTATTATTATAGCTTAAAAAATTATAGCTAAAATTTAGTATAAATAAAATATTCTTAAGCAATTTTTTTTCTTAAAATTTTTAAAGCAATTTTATCATATTATTCATCAACTCATTAGTAGTTTCCTCTTTTCCTCATAAGAACATACTTATAATTGCTTGTAAATTGTCTTACTGTTTTAGTTATTCAATAAAATATTAGTATTGTTTTTTAACATGAAGGAATGTATTTTTAAACTAATGGAAACAATATTTATAATATAATTCAATTCGATCATATTTGAATTTTTTATTAAAAATAATTTTATATTATTATTATAATATATTATTTTGTAAGTGTTTGTATTTTTTACCTGATTCAGTAATTAATAATTCTAATTTAGATTTCTAATTTACAATATTTTAATATACAATACTATTTTGTATAATAATATTATACCGGTGTATAAAGCTTTGAAATATATTGTAAAAGTTTTCAATAGATCTATATTTTTAAATATTTTAATAATTCAAATAATGTTATATATTTTTTAATATTATCTACTGCCAAAATGTATATATTTAATTCAACAATTATTAATTTAATTTAATTCTATTGATATACATTTTTAATAAACTGCATACCATATTTGTGTTGATATTTATTTATATTTATATGTGTATATTTATTTGAATTTATATGTATATATTTATTTGAATTGATATATATATATTTATTTGAATTTATATGTATATATTTATTTGAATTTATATGTGTATGTTTATTTTTTAATGTATAGTGGTTTGGTTTAATTATTTCCAATATTATTATTTATTCAAATATTATTTAATAATTCTTTGTTTAAATGTCAAAAATCTTTCATTTCTATATATCCTTTTATTTCGTCATTTTGATTCATTTAATATGTATAATATTAATTATATAAAGTTATCGTTAATTCTTCAGGAAAGTAACAAAGATAATAGACGAATATTCAAGAAGTTAGTGGTAATACATATTTCTGCTAATAAAATAATTTAGACTTTTAAAAAACTTCATCTATTTCAAACTAATGCATATATAATTTAAATCATTTAAGCTTCATTTTTCATTATCATATACATATATGTTGATATAATACATATATTAATTTAAACGCAAAAAGATTAAATCAAACTCAAAAAAGACAATATAATTCGACAATATAAGACGTTATAATTCTAATTTCGATCCGTTTTATACAAAAAATATTGCAATATTTGAAAATTATATATATACATATATGTACAGGGTAATTTAGATTTTTTATTTAAAAGGAGTATTATTGTAATTACTTTCATAGTGAAACAAATTTTTTTAATCTAATAAATTATTAACAAAGTATTTGATAAGAAATTTGGATATAATCGATGAATAATATTAGTATAAGCTTTACATAGAGCTTTAAAGTATAAGGAATTAATTCAGTAAGAGAGTAGTACACTTGTCATTTTGCTAGTCATTTTTATTTGTTTACACAATTTATTATAATTATAGTTACTTTTAGATCTTACTTTTTATAGCATGTAAGTACTAAAAGCCTACAAAAACTGCTTTGTTTTCAAAATATTTTACAAAATTCACGTACTGGATATTCTTTATCTAGTTAATCTATTGTATATTTCATCTCTTTGCCGCTTTTTGCTCATTCTTTTTCCTGTTATCGTTCGTACTTATACCTATGGACAGAGATTCGTATATTTTCGAGTGATGACAATAACCGAGCAATGGGATTCTGTTCTTATATGCCCTATAAATATATTTATCATTTATGATCATTATAAAATCGTGTTCAACAAAATAAAAACATGTAATAATCATTTTATTTATTACTCAAGAATATTTAAAACGCGTTTAAAAATAAGATATATATTTTAAAATAAATAATAGTACTATTTTTATGTATAAAAATATTATTAGTTATTCTTAGTTATGTTATTAGTAAATGATAAATAATAATAAAGACCATCATGTAAAGACAATCTTGAGATGTGAATAATACTTACAGTCATTGCAGTATTATATTGAAAATATACCGATAATTAAAATAAAAGAGAAAAATAATTACTAAAAAGGAATTAAAAAATGATGATATTAAAATTATATATATATAATTAATTTATTATTATATTAAGAATAGAAAAACACCCAATACATAATATAAAAAGAGCATAAACGACTTGCAATGTAACTATGAGTATTGTTTGTATTCTTTAAAACGGGGGAAAAGTATTAACGAAAAAAATAAGCAAGGAAAGGAAAGTAGACTTTGTTTTTTATTTATTAACGTTTATTTAGACCCAATATATACATTATTTCTTACAATATATTTTTTTATCAAAATACATAATAATTTAATTACAATAATTGACTAATTACTATTACGATATTATATATAACGTTCGCAGTTTTAATCTATACATTTTATATTTTTAATTATAGTTTTTTATTTGAGAATTTGTGACGGAAAAAATATTTTTTTATAATATTTTTGCGATTTTATTTATATGCATAAAATAAATAACATAAAAGCTGTACATTCGAAGAAAAGAAGACATTACAGATCCCTAGTGACTTGGTATACGCTGATGAATAGAATAGAAATAAGATCGATTTTATTATTCTGGAGTCTGAATGCTCAAATGTAATGAAAAATTTAGAATTTTAGTTCAGTTTATTTATAGATCAATATTCTAAAGTACAAGAGGTTCAAATATGTACATTATTATATTTTCCTTTGCTCAAATTTAAATCTTAATTTTCTTAAAGATCATCAGAAAAAATATAAGTAAGGTATATGTAAAAATATCTTAACAGTAGTTTTTAGTTTCGTCGGAACATTTGTTATTTATCATTAAATAATACGAAAATTGCTGTCGGAGTCTTTGAAATAATTTTTAATCTCCATATAAATGTAGTATTGATTATAAATATCCGCGTTAATAATAAACTACATCATCTATTGTACAAATATTATTACTAAATTCCAACATATTTATCAGATGTATTAGTATTATGTAAAAAAAAATTCAATACAATACAATATAATATAAATTTTTTGCTTTTTTACACTATAAAATAATTTTTGTTTATCATATAATTATTTAATTATAGTTCTTTAAATATTTATATTCTAAAAAATTTTATTCCTAGAAATTAATTGTATTAGGGCTTTCATATATTACATTTTACATTCTTTATTGAAATGTATAATAATTATGTAATACATATAATTTAAACTATTAATACAAAAATAAAAGATCCTAGACAGTAATATATTTTAAATTATAAAACAAATAATATTTGATCTACCTTTTTAATGTTAAATTTCTTATTTTATCTCTTATCTTAAAAATATAATTTAACTAATTTTTAACAAAATTTGTAAAAGTTCTAAATTAAAAATAACCATAAAAGATATTTTTATGTGATTACAGCCATTAACATCTGAAATTTATAAAAAAAATGATCATACGATTTTAATAAATTTATAAGTATTTGATGAATATTTTAGGTAATTCTGAATTCATTGAAGTTAAGAAATATATTACTTGTAAATCTGAATTCATTGTAATTATTTAATAACTATTTTTTTTTATAATTGCATTTGACTAGAATTAATATAGGATTAAATGTAAAAATAAACAGTATTTTACAAAATAAAACATTATATATTTATACGTTTCATTTTGGATAAAAGAATCACAACTAAAGTTGGATAGACTTATACTTGTGCTTGTATAATTAAAAGAAATCACAATGAACTTATTTGAAAAAAATTAATTATTGATGTTTCAAAACAAAAATTTCAAATTTTTCTTATTTAACATTATACACAGACTAAGAACAAAATGTGAAACATTTTAATTTCTTAGAAAAGATATTTGAAACACGATTTTTTATCTACTAAACTTTCTTTCTACGGAATCTTTATAATATGTAAAATTTTTATTTTATATTCATTTAAAATACATAATTTTTATAGAAATTTTTAGTATCAATAGTGATCTCTATAAGTATTATTTAATTTAATACTTTCCAGTTATCTGAAAAATAAGACAACAAATAAAATAATTATACATATTAAGTATTTCATGAATTTATACTTATTTACAAACATTAAAAATCTATGTAAAACGATATAGTTTACAATAATATTGCAAATAAAATCAAAGATAAAAAGCTTTATAATACTAAAACCAGGTTTGATTGATATTCATAAACGTTCGATTTAGTAACTTAGTTTTTTTCGAAATAAAATTTATTAAAACTAGATGAAAGTGATTGTATTTTTCATAAGTATTCTTAATTTTCTAATCGAGCTGAATAAAGGTAGTAGAAGATATAACGTATATATATATATAGAGAGAGAGCATTAAAGCATTGTATAATTTTTATTGTTTTACACTTTTTCCATCTGAAATTAAATGTAATTACCTGTCTCCGAAAAGAAAAACTGTCAGCGATTGTACAAGTATTTAAATAATTAAGCTGTACATACCGTTTGCATGTTCTTCAAATTTAACTATTAATTGCTACAATATACTCTATATATGCTTATAATGTGATGGTAAACTTGTATAATATACAATTAATCATAGAATCTGTTCTTCCTGTGCTTAAAATTATTAAAACTTATTACAAGAATATAAATTTATATACTGTTATTTATTTTATTTTTATAAAATATATTTTATGTTATTCTTTTAAAAAATATAAATAAATTCAAATTTTTAGTTATTTTTTGTATTTTTTTGAAACTATAACATATTAATAAATTAAACTCTTCCACAGTTTATTCATAAATTTACTTTTTCTATATTAAAAATCTAAGCGTTTTTAGTATATTTTTCTTTATTAATTTTTTACTCATGCAATATTTTCGAAAAAGTTATATAAATAATTTTGAGATATTTACAACAGTTATAAAATAATTATATCAAGTTCAATATTGTAAAATTTTAAGAATTTCAACTTAATTTATTTTTGATTAACTCGCAATAGTAGAACAACTAGTGGTACCATATATTTTCTACATACCATATATTTTCTAATTACTTAAGCTAAGTATTTATGCAGCATCTAGTAATTAACACATTATAAACTTTTAAAATTTTAATATGCCAAATTTCAACATAGGAATATAATTTCTTAAGAGCGAATTTACTGTTAAATATTAGCAGATAATAAATAGAATATTATTTATATAAGAATAGTTTGAAAAGTATCTTAAATTTAACATTAAAATCAATCTTTAAGTTTTTCTCAAAATTGTTCAGATAATAACAAATTATTTTGCTAGATATGATACCTAATAATCTTATATTTATTTTTTATACATTTTACAACAACTGAAAATAATTTTTTCCATATATACAAATAATAAATAAAAAAAAATTGATATCAAAATACTTAACATCTACAATATTTTGTATATTTAATATTAATTAATTATAATTATATCCTTTTTTATATACCTATTAATAGTAGTAAACCATCATAATAAATTCTTGTTAAATTATTCATGAATATAATTATTTTTATAGACATCATTAATATATCACTAATTTAGAGTAATTTGAAAAATGTCTGCATAAAAGAATTAAATTAAAAATAAAAAGTACAATATTATAATAAAACATACACAAGTAATGTAATAGATATTAAAACAAGATCTATATACAATAATTTATTATATTTTCATAAACTATGTTTTTATAAAATACAGTTTTATCTATTTGCGTTTTTTGTAGTAAAGAATTACAGGAAGTTTCATTAGGAGTACAAAAAATAAGAAATAGAAAATAAAATAAAAGACTGAATAACGAAAGCCTTGTCATGGATACTTAAATGACATCTATTATAACCATCTATGAATCATAATAACTATAAGTACTTTCTAAGGGAAACTATTCTTTAATCTTTAACTATCTTCTTATCTTTACTGTCCTTCTTTCTCCTTCCTAATATCTTTTCATTACTTTTTCTTTTCTACATTGTATGAAAACATCCCTATTATTGTAAAACTCAAAGTTTAAATGATCTGAATCAATTTAAACTTTTTATCTTATCAAATACTAGAAAGTCAATAATATGGAAATAATTTTACAAGTAATTTATATTACCACAAGTTTCTTATTTTTGTATATTTCTTATATCATTATATTATTAAAATAATAATGGAAATTAAAACATATTATCAGTAATTATACCGAATATAGAATTCTAAATTGGAAAAGTAAAATCTATGTTAATAAATACAATACCTTTTTCTATCAATGTAAAAATAAAAAAAAGTACATAAAATAATTTATAAATTCTTAAATAAAATTTTATTAAAATGTACTTTACTTTTACCCTTTTTTATGATATATTTTATGTTATGTCATAATTCTATATTATAGCGTATAATTACTCATTTAGCATACTAGAGAATATATTTTATATCTTGTAATTGTCTCCAATATATTGAAATATCATTTTAATACCATCAGTAATTTTAATATATTCATACAGAAATTTTTATTTCATTATATTGAATATGCTAAGATACGGTTAATTAAATGTTTTTAAAATTTTAAACTTATTATATTTTTGTTCTCGGCTAATAGTTAATATTATATTAACCTAAATATTTTATTATTAAATATTAAAGTATAAAAAAAATAATATATAATTTTTTAATCTTTATAAAATATAAAATCTTATTACAAAAACTTTATGAAACAAAAGTTCTCCAATCAAAAAAAATTTTATTGTTGGATGGAAACGTCTAATTATTTACACAAAAAAATAGAAAAACCGAAATTCGGTAATAAAAATCTTTAGTTTTTATTCTCTCTTATGTGATATAAAAATTAAATAGGTATTTTTTACATGTAATAATTATATATAACAAAACTAAATTAAGGAATGATAATTTTTATTCAACTATACTTGAGTATAAATATCAATATTTAGAAATAAAATGCGACTGAAAATAGATTTCAAAAGCATAATAATACATTACTTACATGTGACAATAATATATTATCATATTAAAAAATTTTATTACATTAATAAATTTTTAATAATATCAGTAAGATCACGTAAATATTCTCCATAATTAAAATAAAACTTCTTAAGGATTACATTTTTTAAAAATAAAAAAAACAGTTTTTAAACTTTAATTTATTTTTTAACATTTCTTTTTATTTGGACTAATAAAGTATTTTACAACTAAACAAAATATATATTTCAACAATGAAAAAATCATATAATATTAAAAATAGAATTTTTATAAAAAATATAAAAAATAAATTCTTTAGAAATTCTACTTGGTAAAATTTTAGGTTACAAGAATATATATATTCGTGTTTATATATTTTTATTTTTATTCAAAGAATAATAATTTTGTAAAATCAAATATTTCTATATTATAAATATATGCGTAATATATTATATTTAAGTAATTTATTCATACAAGCATATATTTTTTTTGTATGTCTACAATATTTATTATTATTTTCCATATTAATAATAAAAAAATTTATTTTTAAGAAAGAGTTAATCAAATCCCAATTTAAATGCAAAAATAAAAAAAAACAATAAAAGTGAAGCTAAAAACAATAAAATTTGCTTTTAATTAAGTACATCGAATATCGGAAAAGTCATTGATTGCTCTTTGAAAGCTGGATGCCTCCACACAGTCATACACGTTTGCTTGCGTCATTTAAATTTCAAATTTGCCTGTGATAGTATTATTTTCCATTAAAAGATATAACACGTTGAATAATAATTTCCGAGTTCTATATGTGTTGGGTGGAGGTTATGAGTAAAGAAGAATGTACTACATACGCTCATTCTGAGTATAAAATTCAACAAGCTAGTATATACAACAAAGAATAGAGAAGAAAAGGAGAACTATTGCACAGGTGAATTTTTCACCAATATAACAACAGACAACATGCACTCAGGCTTCAAATGTATACGTATTCACATCCAAAAGATAAACTATCGTGAATTTTTATAGTACCGAGTGAAATACGTTTGAAAACCCTTTAAGAGCATTTTTCACACCAATTGCTTGAATAAATTTTTCAAATTTATTTGCTCTTTTCTTTTTCTTTTTCACTCGTGTATTCTTTTATACTTTTTATATACATAAATGAGTTGTACAATAAAATCATGATTTCGCATGCTTTAATTTAAATTGTCATTTATTATTACTTTGGCTTATGAAGTACCGGGCGGATGATTATAAGCAGATAAATAATCCAAACATGTTTTGCAAGTTCTTTTATTTACATTATTTACATAATTAACATAATTGATATAATTTATTGTGTTAATTATAATATAGTTAAGAATAATTTTTAGGATTCTTAAAGAAAATAACGATTTTTTAAATTAATGATAATTTTATACAATTATCGAGAATTAAAAAATAACATAACAGTATTATTTTTAAAGACATTCGATATATTTTTATAATGACAAAATTATTTTAATATATTTTTTATGTTGTAATATAATTTAGATATTTATCAAGTCTTTTTTAAATGAAACATGTATGACATTCGATGTGATATAATCTATAATTTGTATTTTAATTATAATTAATTTTTGATAACTATCTGAAAAGCTGAAAAATAGTATTGTTATTATAAAAAACTTATGAAACGTTATAAAATCTAATAAAGTATATAAATATTATATTAAATAGTAAAATTTTATATAATTCGTCCTAAGCTGTTATAAAAATAATTTTGTCAACCCACTACATAAAACTGCGATAAAATGAAATATTTCCAAATATGTGATAAAATTTTAAATATTAAAATTATACATTAATCAGGTATTAATATATTCACTTTTATTTATTTATAAAAATAAATGCTAAATGTATATCTTTAATTTGATAATATTATCGACAGAATTGATTATAATTTTGTATAACATAATTGTAATTAAATTAAGATACGAAAATTTATATACTGAAACTAAAGTGTAAAATATTTGTAAAATAAATTTCACAGCAATTAATTAACATTAATCAACAAATCATAGTATTTGTTATAATTAAATATTTGTTTCTAATAAGAAATATCTCAAATTTTCCATGAAATAAAAACCATCTTTCTAAATAATAATCAGCTTTGAACCTAACAAAGAATAATAAATGCGTTAAAATTTATATTAAAAAGCATTAAAACTTACGCATATATAGATATATATTATTTTATTTATTTATTTGTTTATTTAATTTTTTATTTAATTAAATGTAGAAAATGTAAATTTATTGGATAAATGGAATCTCAAAAAATATACTTCAACATTTAATACGATATAAAAATTATTCTAAAATATTTTTTTAAATAATTTTTTAAATTAAATGTCACTTTCTTTTATAAAATTTATATGAACAACATCAAAAATGTATTTACTGATCTATTTAAACTGCTTTAAATATTTTCAATATGAATGAAAATTGTAATGCAAGCATTTTGAAAAAGATTATCAATCGGTTATATCTCCTTTTTAACTTCTAAGCAATAGCGAACGACCACATTAAACGCACAAAAAGAAAACGTCCAAACAACCCCCAAAAGAATATGAATAAAATATAGAAAAAATACTTATTGAAATTTTTCGAATGATGAAAAGAAGTAAACAATTAAGTGTTTAATAATAACTGAAGAATTTAAAATAAAAATTAATTTTTATTTTTTCATTTTTTGTTTAAATTTTTACAGAAATTAAAAATTTTATATTGTCTTTTAGAAAAAAGATTATTGCAATAGTAATATGACAAGTCTCAGAAGAAAGCATATGCATTATAATAATGAAACTTATATCACAAAGCTTTTTAAAATAATCAAGTGAATGCTTGTGAAAATTATTTACTATTTTTGAGATAGAAAAATTTTAAAAGTAACATTTACTCACGATTTTATAATTTTTAATGAATAATTCATTCAATATATAAATAACTACTGTGTTTTTAATATCAAAGCCAACGATTTAATTATTATATTTTCAATACATACAGTATAATTGAAGCATACATTTTTATGATAAAATAAAATAGGGCAGATAATCTATCTTAAAATTCTATAGCTTTTCTAATGTAAAATTAGCTATATGTATATATACCATTTACATAAACGTAAATTCATAATTCTTGAGTCATGTCGAAAAGCAACACATAAAAAATTTGCTACACAGGATTTCTTTTTATATATTGCTAATTATTTTAAATAAATGAACATTGTTGATGAAAGTATTAAGAAATAAATCACCTTATCAACTATTTTAGTTATAAAAAATATAGTATTAGTATTATTAAATGAAATCAGGGTTTTCCATTTTTCATGTAATCTATGTGATTCGACTAGATGTCATCAAAACCACTAGATGCAATTTTCCTTTGGAAGATAAGTTGCGTGTGGTAAGGCCTGTGATCAAAAGTCAAACCATCGTACCGTTTTCCGATGTACAATAACTTACGGGATTTCCATGCTTACAAATATATATATATATATATATATATCGAGTATCCAAATGTCCTATAACTGCGACACGTGAGCCAGCGAGCATCGAGTTATAACCACGCATCATCCACGTTTATATTTTCTGTATGCAGATGTGCGCTTACTAGCGCTCAGGTGTGTACACACGAATTGTGCCAAGCCTATAAAAGTATGCGGTTTGCTGCCTCGTAGATAACCTAGGTAGGTTTTAAACAAGCAGGAGCTTAAATCTTCTGAACGTGTTCATTTAATGTCTGTAGATGAAAATTTGTTTAATTTTGAGCAGTGATCGAGCGTTGTTTAATTGTATTGTCACGTGTATTTATACACGAAATTTCTTGTTTAACTTTTTCAAGTATTGGTGAAAGACAATTTTTATATTTCGTTATATCATCTATATATTTTTTTCATTATAATACTTAAATTTGATGTTGAATACTTATAAAGTAAGGATTATTTTCAAGTATACACGAAAAAATATATTTTATAATTATTCTCCACATTTTTCCTCAAATTAAAAATACTATTTATTTTTATTGTAATTTACAAATTAATCTATTTCGTTAGTATCTTATTTAAATTTTAATACATTTTTTGTAATTATCCTATTCAACACTCGATTAAATAATAATTTTTCTTATAAAAATATTTTTATGGTTATAATTACATATATTCATGATTATAATATATGGTATATGTATGACTATTTGACTGAAATTATATTATGTAAAGTATCTGCTTATATGATTGTTATTATTTTTTAAGATAAACATGCTATATTTTTTATTATTGCATGTAGTATATATTAAATTTTTACTGAATATATTCGAGGTATAATATAGCATAATATCCTTTACAGTATAGATATATAGTTATGCATAAACCTACATTATATTCTTAATAACTTTTATGATTAGTGCGAACGATATCTACGAAACGTAATCGTAAAATTAAATTATCAATTAATCGTAAACGTCTAAATATTTGTGTATTAACTCTTAGAAAATTCTATTGGTATTTATACAAGAATTTTATAAAATATTTTGAATGACTTAATAAAGATATACTTCAATTTCTTTTATATGAATACATTCGCTATGTTAAATTATTAATTTTAATAGACCTCAAATAATTCTACTAGTAGAAATAAATTTCTTATAATATAATTCATATGGTTTTTTTGTTTTTAAAAGATTTTTATTAAATAAAATATAATATGTGTGTATATGATTTTACGGCAATTTAATTATTTAAAAGTATTATATTGAATTTATTGAAATATTTATTCATAAGTTACTGCTCAATATTTTTAAATAAATTATTTAGAAACAAACTATATTTCTGTATAAAAATTGATGCAGAAATAACCATTAGAAGACTGAATTTTCATTCATATCGTAATAGGCAGAATGGTTTTCTTCGATAGAGTAAACTTCATCCTTGTCCTTGATCGTCGAACGAGCCAGTTTAAAAGGAATTGGGTTACTTAACTTCAGCGAAGTAAGAGTGCGGCAGTTCAAGATACCTTCTCAACCTCTTCTCCTATGTCTTATAGTAACGAATGTAAAACCGTACCAATGAGGAGCGCCAAAATCTGATTTTTCACGTAAAAAGATAAGCCAATTGAACTATTTTCTTTCTCGAAAGCCTATTCCTCACACTGTTCTTCTTTCATATTTTGAATCTATGGTATTTAAAACGAATAATATCTATTTATATGTTTCACTTTGAAATCATAATTAAAATTTTTTAATTTAAAATGCGCTTATCTTTAAAAAAATTAAAAATTAAGTCGATCAAGACATTAATGTTTACTTGCATATTACAGTTGATAATAATATTATAGGGATATGAATATTCTTTATATTCGAATCATTTTTCTATAAATTGATAAACATATTTTCATCAAAATTTTATTAGAAGCTTCTTGAGATAAAAAATTACATCTACGACCTAATATAAAATGAAAAATCGAAAACTATTAATATTTTTCATTATTATATTCCATTCTTATTACTTTGACTATATCTCTCTCGATCTGTATAATTATATTTGAACTTTTAAATATTTAAACAAAATTTTAGATAAGATAGTCCGGTGAATACCTACGTATAATAACTTAAATAAATGCATAAAATATAAGTATATAAAATAAAAAGGACAAAAAGAGAATTAAAACAAGTGAAAGTGAAAAGGAAAAGAATATAAGTAAAAAATTCAACATCGCACACCTGTCGCCGAAAGCTCTAGTCAAGTGTTAGCTGATATACGTGTCTAGAATATAGTTGTAATGAAAGAATCTGCGTTTGCTTGCCCTCTAAAAATAATTTATATTCTAGACAACGCACAGCTAACCTACTATCTCTCTCTTTTACTTTTTCTTCTTTGTTTCAGTATTATGTTGGTACAATGAGTAGCGGTTACATCAAACATTTACGCGATTATATGTACCCTGTATACAGATATAGGTGCAAGTAGGATATATCTTAATCGGCTTTATTTGTAATTTTGTGCACGTCTGAAAGATATTCACTGATAAGGGATAAGTCACCTTCTTTTATACAGAAATAATCAAAATTTCAAACAATCTCTGCATTATATGAAATGCAACAAATAACTAAGAAATAAAGAAATAAAAAATTAATAGAAAAAGAGATAAAAGTTAAAGTCTAAGAAAAATTAAAATGTTTTTATAATGTTTTTGTATTTTTTCTTATGAAGAAAGAATATTTTAATTATATATTATTTTGAGATACATTTTATGAATAATTAAAGTATTTTTAAATATATATTATAGTTAATTATCTTTGTTAAGCCAATTTTTAAAGAAAATTTTTATTTCTAATTGCATTTATATAATTTATCAAAATATTGAATAATAGATTTTTAAGAAGAGATCACGAAATTTACAAAAATATTTTCAAACACAATAACTTTCTCATTATTGTAGATTTTTATGGTAATTTTTATAAATGAAAATTGTGCGTTATAAAAGCAATTAAAGTTAATATATTTAAGTTTTTCAAATCTCAGAATCATTCTTAAAATATGTATTTTTTCACTGTAAATTACATCAAAACTTTAGAAAAATAAATATTTATATTAGGTTTTTTTGATAACCTTAATTTAAAAGGGTTCAATATACTTTGACGGAAAGTTAACTAAGCAATGGAAAATTTTAAATTTAACGTTAATCGAGTATATAAAACAAATCTAAAGAGATTAAGGACTAATTCAAAAATTCGTTAGAATCGTGGATAGATTTTTATTAAAACACCAAATATTTAAAATATTGAATAGACAAACTATGCATGAAATTATCTGGTTATAGTATAAAAATTTTGGCAAATCATTTTCCAAAATTTTTTTATAATGAAAGTTATATAATATTTTTTAAATTATTTTATTATAAAAAATAAATGTTTTAGAAAATATCGTAATTTATTTTCAACTTTACAGTTTTTAAATTCTGAGATCCAAAATAATATTGAAAGTACTATATTATTTAAATTTCTTTTAAATATTTTTTAAATTACTGGAATGAAATAAATATGTCATATATTTCTTAGAATTTTCTATGATATATGATCAGTTTTAATGCATTAAGTTAATTTTATATACAAATTTATAATTATATAAATAGAAATATAGTTGTGTATTATAAAATTCATTTATAAAATGTTATCTTAAAAGAATTTTTTTGGTATTTTAATAGAAACATTTTTTGTTTAGTTTTAAATTCTCTTTGGAATTAATACTTTTAATAGTATAATATAGTATCGTTTAAATTAGTGAAAATAACTTAGATTTTTAATTCAAAATGTAACATTTACAATTATTAATATTAAAGCTGGTAGTTGATTTAGTAAGGTATGAATTAAGATTTAAACCAACTATTTTAGGACTACATAATGCTTCTCCCTAACCAACTCTAATTAAACACCGTCCAGTATTCAAATTTTCATTTTGATATTCGTATTCAATATGTAATTAATTCCTAGTGTTACTGGAAATTTCTCGAAAATAGAAATCAAATTCGAAAACTGTCCTTGATTTGTGACTTGATAATATAGATTAAAAGTTTTTTCTAATCTTATTTAAAAAATTGACTGTCATTTAAAAAATGCATAATTAAATACTATAAATTCGTAAATAAATTAATTTACATATAAAAACAGATAAGTTGTTAAATTTGATAAAAATACTAAAAGTCAGAATGAAATTTTCTTTATTAATTAAACCTATTGTTAACTCTGTAAAAATATGTTTATATAAATCTGTCTAAGTTATGCTTACAGAGAAAACTTTCAATAAAAGTACATTAAGAATGCATCATTTTATGCACATAAATTTCTATTAAATATATATTGATAAAAATCATCTTATGCAGAGCTTCGCAATTCTTCGATTATAAATCAAGTATATTTATATGTCATAAAAATAGGTAAAGGAAGAGAAGAAAATAACGGTATTTTTGTAATAATATTTTTTAATTATATTTCAAAACTGTAAATAATGACATTAAATATAACAAACGAGATCGTATAGCATCAAAGTCAGTGTTGCAATATTGATTACATCTTAATAAATGTGTAACATATGTGAAAACAATGTGAAAATGTATATATCCAAAAAAGACGGAATTTCATGAGGAAGAAGTAAATTTATTTACTTTTAATATCAATCTACACCATTCTAATAACTGTTTTCACAAAAAACTTTGAAATGTCACAAATTTGAAATACAATTGAATGAGTAGCCATATCTTTGAAGTTTGTGGCTAATGTATTTGTAAACAAGGGAAGCAATCCTCTCGCATACTCGGTTTCACCCTTACACGTGTATTTGATTAGAGTGTTGTTTCTATGATAGAAAGCTTAGATTTCGTTGAGGTAAATTAAGAAACTTAAGTAGCATATATTTTTAGATCAGTAAATCACCTAGGTAACTGCAAATACATTAATTAACTTATAGGTGAACCAATCAGAAGTTTATTGTTTGAAGAAAAATTTGTTGAAGAGGCAAAAACTTATTTTTTTATTTATTGTGTTAAAGCAAAAGGAATAATTAAGCTTTGTCTTAACTTTTGAATTTTTTTTCAATTTATTGAATTAATTTTTTAAATTCTATTACTCATGTAATTTTTTTTTTCTTATCTAAAATAAACACCTAAGTGATTACTGTTAGGCGCAATAAAAAATTCACCGCCAGCTCATACCAATGATAACGGTATAACTAAAATGAAGTTAACGTATTAAATGCATAGTTTTCGAATGATCAAGAAATCAATAATTGTCTAAAAATGTAACTCCGAAAGGGATATTTACAATTAAATTATTGCATTACCATGTGCATATATGTGTGTATTGATAAACATTTTTCTCTTCAAAATATTATTAATAATAATAAATAAGTAAGACAAATTAATTTCGAACTTTTCTGACATTTTAACTATGCATGTTTCGACATTGATCTGAATTAAAATATTGTGATTAAAAATCCTTAATTTATTATAGTAGCTTCTTTGAAAATAATTACTTATTTACAAATATACATTATATTGTTATTGAATTTTTAAACGCAAAATATCTTTCTGGAATAACAATTAAGTATTTAGAATTCATTATGAGTTTTATCAATACTGTTTTTAATATTTTTTTCTTAATGTAACATTAAATTGACCAATTATCTTAACTTATGTAAGATATATATAATTGATATGTATAATTATCTTACTTATAATATAATCTTAATTTAATATTTTTAAGGATTAATATTTATATTTAAAAGAACATTATTTATATAAAAAAGTCAGAATTTGAATTATTTTATAAAGTAAAACTTATATAATATTTTTCTATAAAATATTCACTCTTAACAGATAATATTTATTATAAATTAATAAAAAATTTCGTGTATTATAAAAATAAAATTTAAAAAGTTGATAATTTAAAAAATTTGCATATTCTAATAATTGTCAAGTTATTTCTCTATCGTATTTAAATTAAATTTTAATAGAGTACTTAAGAATTTATGTACATTTTTTAAATTAAATACTTGTTTATTTACTTATATAGTTGATATTTATTATTATTATTTTTTAAATAATAGTAATTTTAAATTTCAATTAATGTTTTATTGCTAATACAAAATTAACATATATTAATAACTCATTAGCCATGAGACATTGATAAATTCATGAAAGGCGTTAAATAATATTTTTTGATAAAGAAAGAAAATAGTAAATTGTATTAAAAATGTTAGAAAATGTTAACAAGAATGAAATAATACAAAATTTGATCAAATAATTTGGTATCCTAATTATTCAGTGTCAATACTGACATTTGAATATTACTGAAAGAATAATTTTAAATAAATGATGTTATCTTTTCTCTCTAATTAAATATTCTTATTGAAATTTTCTTACTTTTATTCTATGATAAATAAAAAAGAGTGCTAATAAATGCATTAATAAGATATAATAAATGTTTATTTATATTAACTTACGAAATACAAATAATTTATAATTATATTTAATTCAACATTTTTTAAAACTTAGTCTTTATAATTTAAAAAATATTTTTTTTAATTATTTACCTCCATTGATTTTTATAATAATTTATTTATTGATAAATTCGTGATTAAAATCTTTAAAATATACTAAAATAAATATTATTTCTGAATAAGATTATCAACTGATAAGCATACTAATACATTTATTCTCATAAATAAACTGAACCAATGGATATTTAAATATAGGCATCATCTATTAAATTACAGTAACTTATATTCGAATATAAAACAAACATTATTAAAATTTTTATTAATTACGAATTTTTTATTTGAAAATAGACAATTAATTGAGAGTAATTTATAGAAAATTTTTATTTCGTATTTTTAAAAATAATTTTTTTTTTCATACTTGAATTTTTTATATAACGAATTCGTTAGAAATCTTCAAAACTAAAAAACACACAGAAAAAAAGAGATAGATATACAGATAGATAGATAGATAGATAAATTAAAATTAATTCTTGCACCCTTTGCACCCAGGAAAAGTAATAAAATGAAAAGAATTCTTAACTTAATAGTCTAAATGGCAATTAAATGATAACATCTTACGCTTTTAAACGATGAAATAATTTCTCTGGAATTGTTTCTGACTTTAAATAGTATTTTGAAGTTAAAAATAAGTTTAAGAAACTTTAAAAACTTTAATTAAAATTGTATATATTCATATTTTACTATCGATTATTTCAGTAAAAGATATATCTAATTGTCTGTATATTCAGTGTTTCAAAAAGTTTTAAAAATCTACATTTCATTTATTAAATAAAATATATATATGTGAAAAATTTAATCAATAATTAAAATAAATATGTACGTTCTCCAATGTAAAATATTAATTATCATAATTATAAATATAATATTATATTAGTAAAAAATATTAAATATCTATTTTATAATAACATTTTTAAATATTGAAACATTACCCCGATTAGAAATAATAATTATTTATTAATATGAATACTATTAATTATGAATATTATTCTGATTATTAATAGTATCAGCTCTACTGATCGTAAGCGTAAAATTAAATTCATCAAAAAACAAGCAGCGTGTTACTTCGTTATCAAGATTTAGATATCAAAATCTAAAACATATTTTAATCGTTTTATTAATATCTATATTATTGCAATCAGTATTTATAATCACGATATAAGTGCTGAGAAAAGCTACAGGAAAGATTAAAGATGTAATTCATAATAAATAACTGATATTACTAATATTTTAAATAAGTACTAATATATTTTATTTTTTGAAAATTTATTAGAATATCAAATACAAATAATAATCTTTCAAAAAGAATATTCTTTAGATCTTTGTATTTAGAAAATTTAAGTTAAAAATAATAATAAGAAATCATTTCTGGTGTTTCGATTTTTCTTGGAAAAATAGAAAGAGATTGATTTTGAATTCAGTAAGGAACATAAAAATTAAATTAAATCTAAACTAATATTGATACTAAAAATACAATAAAAAGTACTGTCAATGTTTTCTTATATATATAACTAAATTATTTTATAATGATTTGATATATTAACTGCATAATAGTTTCAATTAAAAATTTATTTTAATTATAAAGAAAAATTATTATGTACAAAACTTTCAAACTATTAAAATATCTTCCCATTAATATAAGATTTTACAATTAATACAAAATATGCCTTTATTTAATATAGAATTTTATTATATATGTACGTTCTTATTTATTTTGATTGCATTTTTGCAATTATAAATTACGAATTAAATATAATTTTACTAAAATTTTTAATAGTTTATAAATAAAATACAATAAAAATATCTACATCTGGTTTTAGTTTTAAAATATATAGTTTTGAATATTAATCTTAAATATGCGTCTAGTAAAATCAGTAATTATTTTTGTACATGTAAATATGCACTATTTTAAAATTCAAAAAAAGAAATAGTATTTCTGTATATTATTATAGTGGCGAATTTTATTATATAAGCTAAATTCATACACATAGAATATATATGAGTATAAATGTTTTCAAATATATTTATTTATATATATTAACTATATATAACTTTTCTATAGTAAATTTTAAACTTGACTTTCTAAACTAAGGGAACAAATTTATTAAAACATAAATAATAAAATAGTTTTATTTTATGCTTATGAAAAAACCTGTATTTTATTATTTGCTCCACGTATCATAAAAAATAATTTATTTTTATATACTGAAATTTTTAATTAGTCCTTAAAAAATTTTTTTTAGTTATAATAATAGATTATTTATTAAATTGAAATTATAAAATAACATATACTACTTCAACAGTGTAATTTTCTTTATTGTACAATAAATTTTCATATTTGTGTTTATTTTCTTTTCAGATTCTTAAGTAATTTTAATTTATAAATTATATTTAATATAAATTTATAAAATATATTATTTGATATTAATTAAAGGTTTAAGTAAATCATTGAATATTCTTTTTTAATTTATTTAATAAGGCAAGCTACTTCTTCATAAGTAAACATAATATAAATCAGAAAATTAACTCTTTATGTAATTAAAGTTTTGTAATATTAATAAACATTCAAAATATATAATTGACAATTGTTTTATAAATTTCACTAAAATAAAAGTCAAAAAAGTTTGTTAAATATTTGTAAAATAAATCTATATATTCACCATTGTCATATAAGAGACGTATTAATTAAAAAATTATAGCGTTATAACGTTCTTTTATATTAGATTTCAATTATTTCGTTGAAATCATAATACGTAATTAATTATTGTGTTTAAAAAAAAACCCTCTAATTTTATTTGGAAAATAATTTTTGTTTATAGAATTAGAGATACTTAAAACTGCAAATTGATATTTATGAGATTGTGTCATAACAGGAAACTTTATCAAACGAGAAACTCAAAAGAACTTTGAAAATTGTATACAAGCATCGCATCATTCAATGAACTCATTATTTCACTGAAATACAAGCAAATACGTACTAGGTATTTACCATTTATTTCCATAACATTCCAAAAATTTAAATTAGATTCGAGGTACTGTAAAATTGGATGAAAAGCAGGGCGAAAGCTATTGTGTTGAATTAAGCGAGCCGAAGTTGTTAGGCACTTTATTTAAGGAAGTTCGAGGAATATAACGACGATAATGTTGACGGCACCAGCGGCAGCACGGTCTGTTAATTTTGTGGAATGATATGCGTTATTGTGTCAGTGAAGTGAGCCGCCGTGTCCCAACTGGGTATATGGGCTCTCATAGATTTTAGTAAACTTTCTTGACGCCGGAAATGCGAGATAACGCGCCCGATCGCAATGCCGGGAATAGTTTTCCATGTGAAATTTTACTGTCTTCTGTTATTTCTCTTCCCTATGTTATCTACTCTTCCACTATCGCTACGATGGACAATTACGAATACGTGGAAAATATCATTTTTTAAACTAACATTCTGAACCTAATGTTTGTATGATATTGTATATCCAATGGAAATACGAATATTTTGTTGGTTATATCAAGTTTCTAATAATCTCAATATATTTTTAATGTTATTTATTTTATTTCCCTATATTCTTGTTACATACATGGAATATTTGTTAAAATTTTTAATTATAAGCTACACTCATTATGCAATCTTTGATTACACGTTAATTACACAAATTAATTCGAGTTTATAATTCTGGTATTAATGAAAAATAATTTTTCATGAAATGAAGATAATATTTCGATATAATCTATACTATATTCAGTTTCTCTTAAAAATGCTTTATTCAATGAAATATAAAGTTACTATAATAAATATCAAAAATTTAATTCGTTACATATTGTATACTTGTTTGTATATTTATTTTATAAATTTATGAATATTTTCATACAATATCTACTTATTTTGATTCCTAAAATTTTAAACGTATACACCTGTTGCGGATGAAAAATAAACGCCTTTGATTTTTAACAAGATTTATATTAGGTGTATTTATATCGGCGGTATACAACAGTTTTGTGATGTCGCGTACAATCTCTTAGTTTTATTGCATATAATAATGTAATGAAGTGTATAATAGTTCTGCGTTCGTCACACGGAGTTGCTGTTCGAATCCGAAGAATCCGCTCTTCTCCGATATTTACATGTATATATACCCTTACCCCCTTTTATTATTTTGAATTTTGGGTTGGCAGCGATTTTCCTCCCGCTTTTTCGTGACGATCTTACTGATATGACTCTCTTCTCTGGGTTACTTCTTCTGGTCGAATCCGTAACGTTAAAACATCGAGTCACTCGCGACCTCCTCAAATTTCATTATCTCGCGATATTTGTCGTTGTTACCTCTCTTGGAGTTCACGCGAACTCCTTGAGAAATTCCCCGCGGCGACGCACACGAGGCTACCATTGCGCTGCCTCGTGAGAGAAATTCCGCAAGGGTCTTTCGTTTCTTCTCTCTTCTCCGAGCTCCGAAAAGCGAATTTGTTCGTACAATCTTATACGGACTACGGGCGTCTCCGCGCCTTGCGTTTGAAGACTTATGGCGAGTAACTCAGCGCTTTGAGATCGACGTGGTCCGGGTATTTTTACTCGCGTCATTTAATAGTTGTCTTTCTTTATCTTATTACAACCCCATATATCCTTCGCGAGACTTAATTTTCTGCGAAGCTCTCTGACTGTAACAATACCAGTAGAATTAAATTTATTAATTTTTAATTGTAAATTCATTTTTTAAGTTACTCATGGCTATATTTCGTCAATATTTTAACTGATTGTATATTTTGATACAAATATAAAAGTTTGTATTTTTATTTTGCTTTTCACTTTTATAGGTTTAAGAATTAAATATTTTACTTATAAATATTCATTAAATGTATAAAACTATCAAAATGAACAAAAATCTGGTGATTCTTTTTGGCATATTTACTTGTCTTGGTAATTTGAATTCAATATTATACATATAGAAATAAACATTTGTTAAAATAATATTGCGAGTAAGTTATATAATTTTATAAAATTGAGATATTAAATATTAAAAATTTTATTCATATATTGTGCGAATAAATAACTATTTTTTCTATTTATAAAACGATTTATAGTATTTGCTTCACATATCGTATAACAATAAATAATTATTGTAATTATTATAAAATGAAAAGCAAGCTTCTATAAAACAAAAAAACTATAAAAATATCAGTTTTTCATTTCCGTAATAACTCAATCAATATGGATTTTTGGAAAAAGTAAAAAAAAATCCTAAACGCCTTTACTATCGATCTCGTTCTTTTAAAAATAAAAATATTTTTAAAAAAATATCCATATAAACGTATATTAGTCTATTCGAAAATAAATATTTCAACAAGAAAAATATAAATACAAATCTCTTTAAATGTGACCATTAAAAGTAGTATTATTCAATAAATTACGCTAGTAAAAATATTTTTATAAATAAGTAATCTATATATTTTCATTTTCGTTGATATATTCTAATAAATAAATAAAAATAACTTATGTATAATTTAAAAACTGCAAACAAATTTTATATTACCTACTAAAACCATAGAAAATATATTTCTAAGAATTTGAATTCCAATATGTATCAAATTCAATAACTAAATTTATATTGTTATTTTATTTTAAATTTTTCAACAAAACATTTAAATTATCGTTTAACATTACTCTCATAAAATGAATTGTCTTATTTTGAATAATTAAATGTAATAGTTATATTGTAAGTTTAATATTTCAAACAGTCGAATTTCAATGTTAAAATAGTTGATTTTTATTTTTAAAATCCTTAAAAATTATTACAAATTAAAAAAAAATTTATAAAAAAAAATAATTATTCATTACGAGATTAGAATGTGTATACTATACAAGAATATTTATGGATTTTTTAAGGTTTTAAAGAGTTTGTTGATTAGATCATATTGTTTGCATACATTTAAACTTTTGCATGCTGAAGAAAAACTGTTTGAATATATTTTATACATTATGATTTGTTAGATTTTTCCATCTGAAATAAATGAAAAAAATAATATTACGATTCACTCGAATAGTAAATTATCGTATCATTGCTTTGGTTTTGAAATGTTACGACTTTTCTTTTTCGTACTTTTTGTATTTTTGTCTAGTATGGATATGGAATATAATAAAGAGAAAATACTTAAAATAAAGTTTTGGTTAAACTTTTCGTAGAATTCGAAGGCATGAAAACTTTGAGTTATTTAAATACGTTTGATTATTCAAAGACTTTTTATTATGCCTGAATATGCTCTATAGCTTACTTCAACAAAGTTGAATATAATTAATTATAAGTTCAGAAAATTCTTTGTTGAAATAAATTTTATATTAAGAAAATGTTATAAATAGATAAGGCAGAATGTTTTTTAATATAAATTTTAATATAAAAAATATATATGTTTTTATAGGATTTATATATATTGGTGATTAACTTATAAATTTGAAAATATAAACCCTAAATATGATTTTATGTAATACCATATATTAAAAAATTTCATAATTTATATCTTTTATTGTAAGAATTTACTTTTAACAGTTTTATTAATATATTATTTTATAAGATATGCATTTATCAATTTATAAAAACTAATTTCTAGTATTAATCTTGGTAAGGAAATGTTCGTGAAGTATAAATTTTTTAAATAATTTTTAATGATTTTTATACCAAATTCTTCATTTTATTATCCTAAAAATGATAGTAACATTATGTAAAACGCTAGTAATTTTTTTATGCATTAGTGAATTTTTTATACTAGATCTTTCTACCAAGGATCAAATCATAGCTTTTTCCTAATGAACAAATTTCTATGCATTCTATATATTATGAAAAAATTTCTGATAACCTATCTGTAGTAAATTCCTATTAAATAATTACGAATAATCTGTAAATATTTTATTATATTATATTTTTACGTTAAAATTCGCATAATAAAGTAATAAATATTTTTTCAAACTGTTCGTACTAATGAATTATACATGAATATTATTACAGATGAAAGTGTACATGCATATAAATTAAACTAACAATTAATATAATGTAATATCTTTTTAAATTTTAAAGTTATTTTAAAGAGTACTGTAAATATTATATAAGAATGTGTTTTATATAAAATTGACTTTAAATAAATTCAATAATCTATAATTCAGATATTGCGATTTGATATGTAAAATTTATTATATGATGAAATATTATTTATCAATCTATGATATTTTATACAGTTGTTATAAAAATTTTAAATCTAATAAATAAATTATAAATAATTATAAAACTAGTTTTGGTGTAATCTATATCAAAGTACCAAATAAATTTTTTTAAATGATTGACGATGAATCTGAATTAGCACTTGCAAAATCTAAGTTACTGCTACTTAGAAAAAAATCCCATATTTGAAATTATGATATAATAAATGAAATAGCAAAGATTAGGATTTAATTCTTTAATTGAAACGTATGATTAATCATTAAAATTAAAATTAACATATTTTTATTTACTAAATATGTTAAATGCTCTTAAGATTTTATAATGAAAATAATAAAATTGTAAAATAAGATTTTGTAATCTAAATCGATTGATGAACAGTATTTAAAATTATTTGAAAATAAGAACTTAAAGAAGGTTCGAGTTAAATAAGATACGCTTAAATGAAGCTACGAATAAATTTAGGATATAAATTAATGGAAAATGTGAACAGATAAGTACTGAATGCAAAGAATTGTATAATAGTTATGAATTGATTATAGATTTAACTTTGTCTATCATAAAAATAAATAATAATTAAGTAAATTTTATACATTAAATTAAACTATATATATATATATATATATATTGTAGAAAAACTCGAATAGGAAAATATTGGGATGGAATAAGGCAATATTTTTTATAATATTAAACACATTCAACAAGTATAGTATTTTTCATTAAAAAGATGATAAATTTTTATTTTTAAAAAATTAACCATTAATAATAATTTAATTACATAAACATATATATATAAATCATATGATCAACAATTTTAACACATTTCATACAATATATAATTTTACATTTAAGTTCTAAGCGGATGAAATATGTTTTATTTGTAAGTAATTACATTACAAGCTGTATATTTGTGTCAATTCAATGAAATTAAAGAATATTAAATGAATATTAAAACATGAACTAAAATAGTAAATAAAAAATGTGTTGTAAAGTATACAGGTAATTTTTCAATTATTTCCTGAAGATCATGGAATAAGTGATTTAAAAATTATACTACTTATAAATCGAAAAAATATTAAGTTTTTGAATTATATTATTCTTTAGTTGTATATATTATTTTTAAATAATCATTCCAAAATATATTTTAACGAAAATGAATTGTTAAATTATTAAAAACTGTATATTCAAATTGATTTGTGATTAATTCCGTATTATTTATTTTATTAAATTATTAGATCTTCATTTCTTTTTTAAACAAATAAATAATTTAAAGCGCAATTATATCATTTAAATTAAATATACAAATGCAAAAGAAAAAGGTAAATGAGTATATTTTCATAGTCATAGTGGCAGTAATCAGTAATCTTAAGCTACAATTGCTTTCGTCGAAAAACAGTTCTTGCGAGAGGGAACTTTATTTCCAATCATTTGTTTCCTTCCAAACATCTTTGTTGATCGACGAAAAGAGAAAGAAATACAAACCGAAGGCTTGAAAGCGATTCACAATAGCTTAATAAAAATTTTATTAAACCTCTTATACAAGCTCTGTAGAAAAAAGGTGCTGAGAGTTCACGGGTACGTTCCAACCCCTGCACAATGAATTCGTCGATTACGCGAGAATTCATGGCGAGCGTAAAACGTTCGTCGGAATACTCCAGCAGTTGCTACGCGGCGTAAGGCAGATAAGCGCTGAGGGGCACTTCTGGGTTTATTTTCCGAAGAAATTCGATTCGATTTACGCGGTGAAACAAGCGCTAGCTCCCAAGCCCCTCTCTGCTCTTCATCCGCCCACATTATAAGAGCAGAAAACGCCCTACGGAATTGCCGTTCGAGCAAACGGCTTGGAATAATAGTCCGAGATTTTCTGCTGGTTGCTATTGCTACTCATGCTGGTGCTTTTGCAAAATGAACATATAAATATTTTTTGCAAGGTTGAAATTCAAATGTTGGATCGGAAAAGCCCAAGACTGATTGCTCTCAAATCTATGTCTTTGAACCATATTTAACATTGTTCATCTCTCGATGAAAAAGAAATATACAAATTTCCTACAAGTTTTTACCTGTTTTATTTTTTTAATTTTATTATTTAATATTATTTAATATTTAATAAAATTAATTTTATTTTAATAAGTAATAAAATAACCATGTTTTTCATTTTATATATTTTGTGGAATCTTATTTATTTTTATAAACATATGTATAGTAATTGAAAAATAATATTAAGTTTATAATTATTATGTTATTAAAGCCTTACTTGATTATTAATTAAAAATAAATATTTGTATAATTTAATAAATTATTGAAGTATATGTATTTTTATTTATAATTCATTTAGTTAAAATCATATATTTTTAATTGTAATCTATACAATTAATTATCATGTACAATATATATGTATATTGATTTAAATATAAAAAAATAAAGTAGAAGTTAAAATATATGAAATTATTGATAACAAGGTATACTTGCTTAGCAGAAAAATTTTCTTGAGTGAGACGAAGAAATATTAATTTTAGGATTTCTTAATATCTAGACAAAGATACAAATAGTTAAACATTTTTTTACATTATATTATCAATTATTTAAAAAATAAAAAATATTTTCATATTTTATACTTATAAAAAATATTATTATTAAAAATTTGAATCCAATCAGTACATTGATTTACTGTAAAATATTGTGTTTTAATTCTATAAATATTTAGATCTTATTAATTTTTTTCACGATAATGTTTATAATTTACGAAAGAAAATTTATAATATAATCATATTTAATATAAATTTAATCAAGTCATAAGTTCTGTTAAATACTTTTTGGATTATTTTTATTCAAGTAAATATATTTAAAAAAATTATATTTGTATAAAATATAGGTATATAATTTATTTTAAGATAATTTTTATTTCTAATCATTACTGGAAGCTATCAACAAGGTTATGGCATAACCAGTGACTTTATTCTTTGATGCTACTCGTTTCGAATTAAGTAGAATGTTTAATTTAACTGCATCCAATTTTTTCTTTTTGATATCAAGTAGACACGAAGCAAAGTAAGGATAAACATAGGTCAAAATATTTATAATAAAAAATATAATATATTAATTTAATTAATGGTACATTATATTATAGTGACATATGAATTATTTTTATCGGTTAAACTTTAACTAATGAATGCGTGAAATAAGCTAGTGTAAAAGAGTAACAATAACCCGTAACTAATTTCTAGTAAATCATCATTGAACTCAATTTCAAGCAACAATTTTACTATTTTAATTCTAATTATAGCAGTAGTTAATAATAATAAAATCATAATCATGAGGAATTTTGTAATATAAAAACTATTAGATGAATCATTGGTCATTAATTTCAATTAATTTTTCACGTAATTGGATATTTACTATATAGTTTTTATATTTTCGAATCTTTTACTTAATTAAACATTTTTCAAAAAAAAATAAAAACTACTAATAATTTATTTACATCTTCAAAATAAATAGTTAATCAATTCATTTATGACAATTGTAATCTAGAGAAAATAATAATAAACTTAAAATCTGTAACAGTTTTCTTTATTTAAAAATATTTAAAATCAAATGATTATATTACGAATTTTAGTCATACTGAAAGCAATGTTTGTTAATAATTTGAGGATATTCAGAATATTATGAATTTTTATCAAGATGAAAACTAAAACTGCATTAAGTATTACAAATATCCTATGTCTAGCTTAATTTGAATTTAGATAAATACCTCGTTTATTAAATTTCATATTATCATAGGATGTATATAAATATGCCTATATACAAAAAAAATATACGGAATCAATCATTTATATGGGGTATTATTTACTCTTTATCTTAATACAATAATAAATATTCTAACATGTATGATGAACTAATTATTTATTAAACAGAATTAATTATTCAAATCTCTATAAATACAATATCACTTAATTTTATATAATAATTTCAAATTGTAAAGTACAATTCTCTAAATACTTTTAATACATTTTTAAGCAATTGATTAAAATAAATGCTCCATGGCTCTAAGAATTAATATTTTTATTTATTTTAATTTTAATGTAATATAAATAATAACTATAAAATAAACTCATATTTCTTAAAAAAGAATGAATTTAGGAAAACATGACAATTATTTATAAAATAAAGTCTTTTAGAAATTTAGAAATTGTGAATTTTAGAAATTCATTAGTATAGATCTAAAGTTTATGAATAATTTAAGATATGGAAAATTTTTTATCATTTATAGAATTTATCTTAATTGTTATAAATATTTTGATTTGGCAATCTTGACAACATAATTGAAAATATGAAAATAAAATTAGCATTAAAAAATACACTATTACGTTATTTATAAAAAAAAATTTCATTAACGAAATTAATAAGCGAAATTTCTTTAAATGTTAGAGTATTTATTACAAATTTTGTAACTGAAACGTTGAATATCTGAAATGCTTATAGATTCTTTTATCTGAAAGAGAGCATTCAGATTCTATAGATTTCTAGTCTACTTATGTTAAGAAGTATGTTAAAAATTTGATTTATATATACATATCACCATTCGTGTATTATTAGGAACAAAGTGATTTATAACAATTGAATTTCTTCGAAACATTGGTGAACGAAGAAAACGAAATCAAGAAGATAGCAAGAGTGAGAGAGACAAAAGATTTGGCTCAGTAAATTTCATAATTCAATGAATAAACGATTCATAGTTCAGCCAAGTTTTCGTAGAAAATGTCGTAAAGAAAGAATAAAGTATGAGATGATAAATAAAACATTTCAACGTAATAGTTGAAATTAGAATGACATGATTTCGGGTAAATAGTTATATGAATTCGACATAATGTTATTAATAATGTCCAAATGCTTTCATTTATTATCTTTTGAGGTTACTTTAAGCTTGTATTTATGACATATTCTTCCTTTTAGTTTAAAATACAATTCATATTTCAATTTACTCTCTCTATATTTTTTTTACATTTTTGTACAATAGTTTATGAATAATTTATATTTTATCAAAAAAAATTTCATTCAAAACGATTAATTTGTATCCATTCTTAGAACTAAACCTAAAATTGTATTTTAGGTATTTTACATATTTTACATATTTTACAGGTAATTATCAAAATTAAATAACTTAAAAATTTTTTAAATGTGTTAATCACTGTAGTATAAAAATAATTTTCTTCCTGAAATATATATGTGTATATCTGCATACATGCAGGTGTATTTTTTAAATATTATTTTTTATACCAATTTTCATAGCTCCATAATAAATAATACATGAATTTTTATAGTTATATTTTGCAAGATATAAATGGAAATAACCTTTGTATAATAAATTAAGATAAATTTAAAGTTCATTCTCAACGTTCGGGTAGTTGTTTAAATGACGTCTGTAAGATGCTTTACACTAAAGTAATAGAAAACAATAAAAAGTAAAATATAGTATAAAGTGACAGGTAAGTTAAAATAATATTTTTCAAAATTTTTTAATTATAGAATAAAAAATAATTCTTAAATAAAACAATAAAGCAATTTGTTCAACGTTTTCAGCAATAGGATGGTTTTAATAGAGTGTAGATCTATTTTTCAATTTTCTTACGAAAATCTAAATCTAATTTTTAAACTATATATTTTATTTTATATAATTTAATTATGTTGACAATATTTATGAAATAAAGAATTCTTTTATTTTATAATCTTATAAATATACAGAATCATAATAACGATGACGATAGTAACAGCAACAATTCATTATATTTTATATTTTAATATATATATATTATATTTTACATTTTCATGAGTATTGGATCTAAGAAATTATTTTCTACTTACTATTATTACTATTAAATTATATTTATAATAACTAAAATTTCTTCTTTAAAATATATATTTTGAAGTATTTATCAAAGTAAAATATAACGTATATTCATAATATTGTTCATATAATGAATAGTAAAAATACAGTGGAATAGTTCTTTTTAATTTGAGTAAGTATCGATATTTATATATAATTAAAAATATAATTTAAATAAAAATTCATATATTTTAAATTAATTTACGGATTAAAAAAGAGTAAAATGAAATACATACATTTTGAATTTTACAATACTATTTTTTTTAACTTCTTTTGTTAATTTTAAAAATGAATATATTTTATATATTAATTAAAAAAAATTTATTAATTAAACGTAATTTTACTTTTTATAGAAAGTTTCTAAAATATCTATTATTCTGAATCTACTGTAACATTGATTTTATTAAATTGAGTCACAATTAAATTAAATTAGAATTACTGATAAGTATTTATTATGGAAAGTAAAAAATACAAAAACATAACAGAAATATTCATATATGTTAATTTAATATGGAAAATAACAATAAGATTAAGAATTTCCTATAAAGTACAAAAAAGTTCTCCTCTTCAAAAGAATTCTATTCTCTACCAATAATGTATATAATTAAATAAATTTTTTATTTCAAATAATGATTTACTGACGATTATTATTTTCTCTTCTATAAACATTATAAATATACACTTTATTTAATAATAATTTTGTAATTTTCTATTATTTTTTATTACTTCGCTTCATCTTATTTATAATAAGAATAGTACAAACATATAATAAAATAATTTTACTCGAAACCTTGTCATTTTTATTTTTTTTTATAAAATTGAGTAACTTATAACAATAAAAAAAACTCACTCTTCATGCTTCAGTTTCGCTTAACTCATTCACAATATAATCATGTAATAATATCTCTTATGATATTATTTCAATCGTTCCTAATGTTTTCAATTTTACTATCAGCTCATTTTATAAAGTTTTTATAAGTAGGTATTTAAAAATAAATTATCTAAAATAGTATAAGTTATCTATAAATGGAATCTTTAGTTTTTTAATTTGATTGCACATATTTAAATTATGATTAAATAAATTAAATTTCTAGTATCCAATTTTATTTCATGTATTTGTTAAAATTTAGTTTCTTTCGGCATTTTAAATTTATTATCAAAATCACATAAAAATGGTATAATTATAATCTAGGGTAGTATCACATAGTAATTACTAAATTAATACCGACAATATTTATGTTAGTCCTTTTATATTTAGGATGCCTTAATTTAAATTTTATATGATAAAAAAATATTATTATCAAATTTTATACATAAATTATGGATACATTCGAATATATGTTAAATTTAATTAATCAAATTTAATTATTTAAACTATTTAATTTTTAATAAAAATAAAAATATATATACATAATAGACATAAATTGTAATGTGAAAAATAGGTTAACTAGACATTCTCAGAAAAACAAATATTCCTTTAAGAAAATGTACAATAGTATAATCAGTTAAAACTAAAATATTTGGATATACAAAAGGATAATACTATTCCTATAATGTATCTTTCATAGAAGTAACCTTAAAATTTTTTTTCTTTACTTCTATAAAAATAGTATAGACTACATCGAAAATTTTTTGATTGACCATCAAAGCATAGTATTTTATTTCTTTTATTATTATTATTTATCACACATGCGAATTTTCGCAGCTGGTAAATTTTTTTTTTTGGCTTATATCAAGCGTCACAAAAAAATCCTATAGAAAAATATAATTTCTATAGTATTACAGTTTGTCATATTCATTTTATACTTCCCCATTTGCTTATTTAATTAATGTTGAATTTGAGTTCGTAATGATTATATAATATTGCTCTATAAATTTAGAGCAATTTTATATTTTTTATTTGTTTTAATTTTAATTCTTATAATAGCAAGATTAGTTTAAAATATTTCTATAATTATATTTTGATGAATATTCAAATGTCAATAAATATAGATATCATTCTATGATACGTATAATTGTGTAATATTATGTAATATATAAAAGTTTTATGTAAAAGTATACAACTCTTGATAGTTCTATATTTGTATATAATATAATTTATTTAATCAAGAAAATGAATTAATTTCTAATTACGTATATTACTTCACATTTTAATATTTTTTAATACCTTGACAACGAAAAATAGTTTACTTATTATTATCAAATATCTCAAATTTATCTTTTTATATATTAATGACATATTCAAATTGAATGCATTTATATTATGATATAGTTTGTATATATTGAATAAAAAATATATAAGGAAATTTAACATAATAGAAAATAGTATTATATATATATGAGTATATAGATTATTATATATGTATATTATAAATACATAGATTCATCTATTACATAGAATTAAGATAATTATAACCTAAATTTATAAATATAAATAAAGTCATTATCAATTATTTATTTGAAAAATATTTTATTTTTAATGAATTTTGTATATAAAAAAGTATAAAATTTATGGATATATATTATTCATAGATACCTATACTTTAGTGTAAAGGATATACTAGTGTAGAAAATATAAAAATTTATACTTATTTAAACTATTGATATTTTGAAATTATATTGCAATACTAGATTTAAATATAGTTCAAATTGATAATTTAAATTTAATAGAGACATAAAAGATTAATTATTGTCTTTAAAAATTCTGTCGAATATGTACCTGTATATTCATCACAATTAAGATGTAAATAATTTGAATATATTATTAAAACTTGCAGTAACGTAAAAAAATTGAATGTACTGAATAGAGATGATTCTTACTATTATTATTTTTATATTAATTATGTTAGGGTATATTTATTAATTTTAATAATAAATATACATATTCTGAATAGAGTTAAGAAATTGTATTTAGTAAATATTAAATAAGGTAACTAAATTCAATAATAAATATTTTTGTCGGTACTTAGCGTATTCTTTTTAATGGTTATAAACGTATCTCTAAACTAGCATAATTATTATCTTAATCTATTATACTGATAAGATTTTATAATATTATTATAACGTACGTAATTTGCGATCCTACAATATCATCGTACGAATATATATTTTTAAAACATTTTAATGCCTATCTTATTTTTTATTATGTCAGATAAAATTTTATAATATTACTTATTTGATTTATCTCTTGATTATAATGATATGTTTACATTAAAAACTTAGGTTTGATGTTGTTTTTTTATGATTCTATTAAATAATTAGATAATAAATAATTAATTTATAAAAATAAACTTTATATTTTATTTATTAAATATGCTAGACAATAATTTATTAATATATACGATTTTTAAAACTTAATACTGGTTGATACATTTTGATAAAAAGAATGAAAATAAAATTGCTGGATGAACGCAGAAATTATTCTTCAAAAAGTAAATACATTTCTTCAAATTTTAATTTTAAAGTACAAAAAATGAAAAAAATTTAATATAGAGCTTTAAAAGTATTTATTTGTTTTGTAATTAATAATAATAGAACTATATTTATTTTATTTAATATTATAATATTCTATATAATTTAGAATATAACAATAAAATATACAAAGTTAAACATTTAATCGTACCAAAAATCTGAATATTTAGTCATAAACAAGCATACGACACAGTTGATAATTTTTGATCAAAAAAAGGCATTAAAAATTTCTAAACATTAAAACTTATATAAGATAATTAAAAAATTTCCATGAATTTTTAGCTATATTAAGCAATTGCGAGGAAATAAAACTAAATATTATTTTAGCATAGTAGATGACTTTCATGTGGAATAACTTGACAGAGTAAAAGAGAGGATTCAAGATTAAGTTGAAATATCTAACTGGTTTTAAAGACTTAATTTAAAGGGTAGTAGAAATGGTAATGAATCAGAACTAATATACGATCAATATTAAAAAGAAGCCAAAAGTGGCTATAAAAATGAGATTGATTTTAGATGAAAAAGATAAAAATAAATTATATCAAAAAAATAAATGTAGAAATTCAGTGAATAATAGTACGGTTCTAACACGCTAGGCTTAAATATAAAAGCTTTTTAAAATATTTTTCAAATATCAGAGTTTGAATATACGAATATTTATATCTATAATTGAAATATTTAAAGAAAAATATTTATTAATTAAATAAAAATTTATGGAAAGAAATACGTCACTAATTAAGTAAAAATTTAAACTTGAGAAAAACTCTTCTAACATAGATCGAATCTTATATAAAAAGAAAATATTACTGAAATGGTTATATTTATTTAGATTTATTTTAGATTAGAAATTATAACAATAGACTGTTGAATTTTACAAATGTTATTTTGTTAAGTAATTTTCAAATGGACAAATATATATAGAGTGAAAAAAAAAATCAGAGACAAAGGCAGAGAGAAAATTTATAGTATAGTAACCAAATTATAATCGTATTTGTAAATTAATTTCTAAGCATGCAATATATTAATCAGGCAATTTATTTAAAATTATTTTGCATGCGTTATTTTAATAATATATATTTATTTATTTCATGATATAAATATTAATATAATTAAAAATATCTTCTATTCTGATCAAATTATAAAAATTTGTATCATAATATGTATGTTAATTTTAATTTCCACTTTAAAAATTTTGATTACAAATGAAATTCTTTTATAAAGCCTTGCTTATATTATCTATTTTTGAAACTGTTTTCTTTGTTTCATTACTTATTCTATTGTATATTTGAAAAATACGTATTTTTATAATTGCAATTGATCATCTACTTACAATACAATTATGTGCTTCAAACTATATATATATATATATATATATATCAAACCCTTATTTTATAAGCTTATATTTTTTAATGAACAGGATAAGTATATGAATAGTTATATTAATATATATATATATATTTACTTATGAGATATTTATAGTATGAAAAAAATTAATTCTTCAAAGTTATTTTAAATTATTACGAAAATTATATTTTAATAAAACATTATAAAAAAATGAAAAACATCGTTTAATTATTTTTCTTTACTACTATAAAAATATTTTCTATTAGCAGTATTGTACGATCTATAAATATAAAGTAACTGCGTATAATAAAAATATTACATAATTCAAACTAATTAATATTTTTGAATACTTTACAAATTTAGAAGCTATCCTCATAAATATCAGAATAAATAAATTCAAAATTCATGTATAATAGAAAATAGGAATAAATTTCTTGATTTTAAGGCATATTATTAATTTAAAATATATTTTGTAAGGATTTTTTATAATAATTATATAATTTGTCTTTACATTAAATATCAATTACTTTCTAGAAAGGAATATGATAGTACTCGATTTAAATCGTTATATCTATTAGTTTAAATTATTCAATAATTTTTTCGGATACTTAAAAATTAATAAATATCTTCTTTTTTAAAAAGAAAGAATTTTTTTACGTATTTATTGCTTTTTCTAAAAAAAACATGATTGTCATATAAAATATACAATAAGTGTGATATAAATATAATACAAAATATTAATTTCTTTATATTAAACTTGTAATTTTTACCTATAAACATCTCTAAATTTGTATGCATGAATTATTGGAATATACTTATATCTTATATATATAAAATTTGAAAAATCTAGAAAATCTTAAAGAAGTATCGTACATTAAATATATTGCTATATAGTAATAAATAAGATGTGTTAAAATTTTATAAAAAGTTTATTAATCAATGGTTATATATGACTAAATCAAAATACAATGCGAAAAAAACCATGACCGTTTTTTTATGAGTTCTAAAGTGATCGAAGCAATTACTTGAATATTCCAAGCACATCATCTATAGTCGTCTTCTTCGTCTTTTTTCGTCATAAAAGTGTAAGTCCAGTCAGCATTCAACCTAAGCTTTACAATATAACTATCCGCATGCGTTCAAGAGAGAACGAAAGAAAACTTATGGTAATAGGAAAGACATGAAAGTCAATAGCAAACATTTATAGTGTAAACTACAGATAAGTAAGTCTCCTTCTTCTTCAATTTAAAAAACTATTGAACAGAAAGAAGAAGAGAGAGATAACCTGTAGACAATGTACAACAAAAGATGAAGAATGAAAGAGCATTCATTAAATTTTTCTTTTATATTTTAATTTCGTTCTTTTATATTATGAATCTATTAATATTTTTTTCTTCCTTTCTATTCTTTTAAAGATTCTTTACAATTACTATTTTTATCACCTACTATTTTATTTTACAATCATATATTTTAAATAAAATATTTATTACTAAAACGAGAGAAATTTCCTTATTATTGTTGTTTCATGATTTTTAACGATACCACTACTATTAGAAACTGTAACATAATAATAATGATAGGTATGATAGAAATTATATATATTTTAAAAGTTACTTAATTTAATAATTTATAAATTATACATAAAACCTTTAAAAACAATCTACATAAAGATGGTATCTATAATAATGGTTATTATTTACTTCATATTTTAATTATTTAAAAATCAATGTCTAAGAAATTAAAAATAAATGCTTTAAAAAATTTATATACTATCAAATACAAAAACAATTTACAGAAGCCGGAATTCTATTTATAGAAATTTTACCTTAAAAACTTACATTATTAATTTGAAATACTAAACTTTACTTTTTGCAAATCATTTTTAATCTATATCCGTTATTTGTAGTTTTAATTTAATTAATTATCCTTTATATGTTTTCTTTTCAAATTTTATCAGCTTTTCTAGATTATTTTTCATAAATTTACAAAGGTTAATCCTGAAATGAATTCTTAAATTAGCACCTAAAAATTATTCAAAAAGCAATTCAGGAACTTTTTCGATTTAACTAAATTTTGAGCCAAGTACAACTTATAAGTTTTTACTTTAAATTTCAGAAAAATAACTAGAATATCTAAACAGATATTAAATATATAAAATGATATAGAGACGTGTTAATTTTGTTACTTATTTATTTGTAAAACCAGAAAATTGTATAACCATTTTTTTATATAATATGTCTTCATAAAAAATACTATAATTTTATTTAATTCATTAAAAATATATGCAACATATACAAAAAATTTTTGATTAAATACGTAAAATTGTTCATTAAAAATTTGATTATATAATGAAAAATGTAATAAACGTCTTTATTTATATAAATAAAAAAGATACTTTCTTTAATATGAAACTGAAATACTTTCCATTTCCTCACATTTTGACTCTGTCAATTTGTGATTCTAAAGTATAATTTTTCATTATCTTTAATTATATATATTTATTTTTAAAACATTTTAAAAGTTATTTTTAAATAAATTTTTTGAATTTTTATTAAAAATATTAAAAATATTCATTTTCTATTTTGAATTTTAGTTATATATTCATAAATATACTTCTATTTACCTATAAATTTAAATTTTTCATTGACTTTATTCATTTTACAAATTATATACAAAAATTTGTACTAATTTGGAGATATCAATTATTCAATTAGAAAATTAATAAGTATTTGTAGTATAACTAAACTTTATGTTATACAAATTATTAAAAATCGAGCTTGAATAAATTAAACAAAAATAAAAATTATAAATGACATGAAAGTATGAATAATTATTTAAACATGTACGATTAATATTAAAAATAAGTTAGTTTTCACGTATATCAACATTTATCAATTTTGTAACGTAGAATTTATTCTCTATAAGAAAAGTGAGTTGATAAATATTAATGTTAAGATGATAGTAATAAAGTAACAATTTCATTCATTAAAAAACATCTCAAATTCATATCGCAAAAAGAATCAGCTACATGTTGCAAAAACATTGTTTCAAAATACTTTTCGAAAAAGAACATTTATTTAAAAGTTTAAAAAATTTGTAAATTCAAAATTGTTTTAATATATATATATATATATATATGTTGAAATCTATTATCAAATCAAAATGAATTCATTGATATTATGTCAACAGAATATAAAAATTACAGTTTTTTTTTATTTTACATTTTTTTATATTATTTGGTTATTAATAATGGCTTATATGTATAGTATTTTATAATTTTCATAAGTTTCTTATAATAATAAGTTATTATAATAATAATAATTTATTATAAGAAACTTGGCATTTTTGTGTTTAGATATTTAATGACGATCGTCGGGTAAACATTCTATAGTTTTATGAATTTATGTGTCGTCATAGTCCACCTCTACATTTTCACAGCTTCTGATATAGTCTCGATATAACGCTCTATAGTTTTATGATACTGATATTACGTAGTACTGAATACATGTCCAGAATAATAAACTGACGAGCCGATTTACTTGGACTATGTTCTCTGTTACCAACATGTATAAATGTATATAATGACTAGATAATATAATAAAAAATATAATTAAATGTTAATTACAATTAATAAAACTAACATTTGTATAACATTTTAAAAATCATAGAAAATCAATAAAATAATCCGTTATAATAATTCTTGAAAGTTTATTTTATTGATATTTATCATAAGATTCTAAATATTTCTATCAATGATTTTATCTTTATTTCAGATAAAGAAATATTAAATTTTTGCACGATTTTATCAAGATTTCACCGATTTACGAAAATATTTGAATACTTTTTTTATAAATTAGTGTTGATTAATTCTAACAACTTTGATCATTTATAATTATATATGAACGAAGGTCCTACTTTTCACTAAAACTTTCGACTATAGAGCGTAATTAGAATCTAACAATGTATTCTATGATAAATAATAATAATATTAAATAATAAAACATAAATTTTATAGATATCAAGTTATCTGAATCTATTACAATAACAAGAGACCTTACTCCTTGTTAATTAAAAAATTTTCACCATATTTATTCTAATTTAAGTTAATTTAATAAAAATGTAACATTTATGCAAAAATAAGTAACAACAAGTAATAAGTTATCGCATTACATGTAAGATCTTGAAGCTAGAAATTATTAAAGCAATTTTTGCAGCGAACGCTTTCAATTTTTTCACATACGTGTAACAAAGAAGAAAAAGTTGAAAATTTACAATTCAACTTAAACGAATTTACTCAGTTAAAAGTACAACGTTCTAATTTTTTCAACTATCTATTCTGTGTTTTTATTCCTGCTACTTTATCATTTGACATTTGTTATATGGAAAATCATAGCTACTTGCATTATCCATCATAAGAAAAAAGCACCAGCCGAGAGCATCTACAAAATTTCGCTTTTGAGAAAAAATTTGATTTGTGCTGACTCTCCTGTTGCTTTTTTTACTTCTATCATTATGAATTTTTTGGCTTTTTTACATTATTTAAAATTCTTGGTTCCTTGTGCACTAATAGAAAAATAGAAGTTTACGCTTTAGTTTTGCAATAAAACGTCGGAGTGGCGGATCACCAAACTCCGTAAACAAAGCAAAGACTGAGAAAGAAAGAGTAATGGAATGAAAGATATATATATATAAGAAAAGAATCGAAATTTACTAGTCAACGAGTCGAATCAGATAAAGGTAGGATAGAAACAAAATAAAAGTAGAGCATCTACTTGTACAAATAGAGTTTGAGGCGTCTCGTAGCTTAAGGGCTATTGGGATGTGGCTCAAGTGCATTAACTTGCGTTCACTTTGACTCGCTCGCGCATTTGAATACTCAATGCGTTTAGGTATTTTAAGCTCATTAGCGCGAATGTCACGCTGAAAATGGCTCCGTTTAAGGTTCCAGAGATGCTCTTGCTAACTTTTAAAAGCAACGGACTTTACGTGACCGGCTTGCCGAAGGAGCTTTTTTCTTTTTTCTTTCTACTTCGATCGTTTTTCTTCTTTTACGTATTCACTTATATTTTGTTTTGTTTAGTGCAAAAATATATTTCAAAAAAAGTAATTACTAAACTATTGAAATAAATATCTTACTTATGATAAATTATATAAAACACAACATAACACAAATTATAAATTTAATAAAATTTCAAGCGTTCATAAGGAATCATTCATGAAATCAATTTTAAATTTTTTAAATATTACACTTCGTATAATTAAATATAAATATTTATTTGATTATTCATTTTTATTTGAAAATAAAAAGAATACTTCAAGCAATTTCTAAATTAACATTCGTTTTTAATATTTTTCGTCTACAATTAAATAATAATTTTCGAATATATAAAAAAGTTTAATAAAATAATACAATATTTGATCTCCATCAGAAATACATAATGTTATTATAATATATAATTATTTTAATATATTTCACTGTTTTGACAACATAGAAATATATACAACACAATATAAGTATACTGAATTATATACAATAATTGAATACAAATATACAATTTAATGGACCTAATATTTATTTTTAAAAAAATTTTTTTAAATAACTTCATTGTAAAAAGTAATAAATATGAATAATATTTCTTACGTATTATTGATTAAAGAGATAAATAATAGAAAAATTTCTGCATAACAAATATACGTATAAGTATATATTTATAACACTAAAAGTAATTAAAAAATAGTGCATAATAATACTTTTAAATTACGCAAAATAAACTATTAAAATATATATATTTTTTCAAATATTATTCCTTAGATATAAATGTATATGTTATAATCAAAAATATAAAAAATAGTTAAGAATTGTTAATTTTATGAAAAAAGCGGTGCTAGTTTTCCTTAGAAGTAAAATTTCAATTTTATAAACATAATAATTTTCTACTTAATATATGGATGGAATTTAAATTTTTTTTAAGTATTTTATAAAATATTTTATTTTTTATAAATTCTCTAATTTATTCAAGATAATTTTATATGTTTTTAATTTATTTTTAGAGTAAAACCAAAAAAAGTTTCGATAAAAATGCATTAAAAATTCTTTTACATTTTAAAATTAAATAATTAATATGCAAAGTATGTAGCGAGCTTCAGTTATCATTTTTCATCGATTCTTCTCCAGATTTGGCTGTTTTTTTATAATTTTATACATTTATTCATGTTGTAGAAGAACTTCATTATTTACTAACGACATAATTTTGCAGTTTTGTAGATTCTTTTTCGTCGAAAATATATAATATTACTTGAAAATCAATATAAGAAATAGTTCCTAATAGTACCAAAATGTTCCAATTTCCAAAATATATTATTTAAACTTTTTTTTGCGTTTAATGTAAATTTCGAACTATACAATACTTTATATTTTTTTATGTAATATCAATAAGCTTTATAATTTAGGTATAAACAAATTTATTTTGAACAGAAGTTTTTTTTTGAAAAATCTAAAAAAATAATTTTTTAACTGTTTAGTCCTCCTAAATATATTATTCAGTATAACTGAATAGAAAAGAGGATTCAAAATTTTACTATCATTTGTATTTGGCTATCTGCTTTAACAATCCATTAATGAGATAAATTGAAATTACAATAATAGTAAGCATGTAAAAATAAATTTGATTCATGAAAATAATAAAATTACAACCAAGTTTGCACTAATATATTGCTATTAAAATAATATCTTTGTTTCTACTGTTTTTGTAATTTGAAAATAAAAGTGCATGAAATTCCAAAAAATTTATTTAAAACTTTATATACAAAGTTTCTTTTTTAAACCAATAATCATTACATATAATCTAAAAAAAATTATATTCTTCGAATTTTTTCTATATGTCTACATAAATAATTAAGATTTATTAATTTATTACAGAGATATTTTTCGTTTCATTAAATTTTCATTACTATGTTCGTAGACATATGAAATATAAATATTTTACATAATAATTTATAAATTTTAATATTTAAAAATTATTATTTTATATATATATTGTTTTTATAAAAATACTTTTCAAAATAACTAAATTTATATATTTTTTTTTATTTGTTATTAACAATAAAATTTTACAGATAAAAAATTTGGAAAAAAAATATGTATCTTTACTAAATAAAACATTTGATACCGGTATCTTCTATTTTTGCGACAAATTCTCTTTCTATGGAACTATTGATCCTCATGCTTTTCCTGTTTAAAATCGTCCTCGTATTATAAATGTATTGCAAAATTCAACATTTACACTTCGTGATATGTATTATAGTATTTATGTATGGATATATGTATATATACAAATATATAAATATATTATTGAATAATAATTATACTAGTAGAGTTTTGTAAATTTCAATAATTTTAATGTAAATTATGTACTAGCTTAGTTTCTGTAATGTTAAGTATATTAATACTATTATAAATTATAAATACAGGAAAATAAAAAAATTATTTTAAATATACATAATAAAATTATATTTTTCAAAGGTAAATTTATCAATGTTTAACACAATAATTTATTAATTTTTGTGTTTAAGGAATTTAAGTATATACTACCATATTGAATGGATTGTAGGTAACAATACTTTCAAGTGAAAGACTAAATGTTTGCTTGTAATATCAGCCGCCTTGATTAAACATTGATATTGAGTATGTATACAGTCAATCAGAAAGTCATGTAAATATTATTTTTCTTAGCTAAATGAAGAGACATATTTTAACAAATTATAAAAAAGAAGTTCATTTAATGATTATTTTTTATGTTTAAATAATTATTTATTTTATTTTTTATTAAATGTTATATTTTTTCTTTATACAAAATGAATTAAATATATATATATATATTAATATACAAAATAATATACTTTATTTTTAAACATTTTTTTTTGGAAAACAAAAAATAGACAATGATACATAATTTATTTACAATGCTTATTTTAAAAAAAAAAGTAACAATTAAACTGCAAATATTAAAATTTAAATATAATATAGAATAAAAATTTTTGAAAATAAATATATAAATGCACTATTTAAATGACATTATAAAGTGAAATTAAAAAATATATATATCTAATATAATTAAAAATCTCAAATAAATATATTTATTGTATAATATTTATAATAAAAATGAAAATATTTCAATTAAAATCATTCAAATGATGTAATTAAATTCTGAGATAAATTGATTTTCATTTATTTCAGTTCAGAAATTCTTGAAATTTAATTTCAAGTGTCAATTATATTACATACTAATATTATGGCTTTATGAAAAATTAATTTATAATACGTATTTATAGAAATTCAAAAAATTGAACGTCAAATTTCGAAATCTTGTTATAAATATTTTTTTGCATCAAAACTTAATTTTGATATATTTTACATTCCTTAATTTTTTCCGTATTTACAATCTTTTTATTTATTTAAAAAAGACTTTAATTTTATAAATATAAAAATAATCATTTGCTAAGAAATCAAAGATTTTAATTGAATCCTTTTTAATAAAAATTTTTTAGAGCACTTTCAACTATAGAAGCATATAGGTTTGAAATTATAAAAAATATTGATTAGTAAATTTATTTCGATGCATACAACAGTTTACTTTAATACATAAATGACAATACATGTGTTTATATATATATATTCAATATACATATGAATAAAAAATTCTGTTTTCTTTAATTTTCTATGAAAGAACATCAATGCATTGGATTTAAAAGCTAAAGAAAAGAATTGTAACAGTTGTAATTTCTTCTACTTTGTTAAATATTTCTTTGGAATTCAGTTTAATAGACTTTGAACAAATTCATCGGTCTTTTTGATGATTTGTTTTCTCTCATAAAGGTAGGTATAAGGGAGTACGTGTATATAGAGATTCAAATATATAAAAATATAGGTAAGACTAAGTAAAATAAATAATGTTAGAAGAAAAGAGTTGGCGGCGACAAAATGATATTTTTTCGAATTCGCTACGTGTATGCGGTAAATTTCTTTCAAAACCTTCCTCGAATCCTACAGAAAAGCTGTCCTGTACAATTGTGTCCTCATTTTTTTCTTTTATGCTCTCTCCTTTTTTCACTACAGAAATATCAAGTAAAACATAAAAATAGTTTTCTAAAATATTAATGAATTATAATATCATATAAATTGGCGAAATACAAAATACAAATTTAATTCAATTATAGATATAGCTAAACATAATATTTTGCTTTTATAATTATGATATAGATTCATATATTTTTATTAGTGTACATATTACCTATATATTTATAAAATATATTGATAAATTGATATTAATTAAATAAATAAATATATTTATACTGAACTAAGTTAAAAATATGATAAAATCATTAAAATATTTAAAACTTAAATAAAACGTTCTTTTAATTATTTTTATACTTCAATTAATATGTTTCTATTACTATTTAATTGCTATAAAAACACTTAATTAATTTTTTTTATATATTTAACTCGCTAATACAAAATGTATATGATTACTTATTAATATTTATACATAAAATTAGAATATAACTTTAAAAGATGTAGTCACCTGTAGTCACAATATGATAAATAAATTAAATTATGTACAATGTGTATATAATTGTGATTAAGTGTTAATAATATGATGTATCTTATCGATATATTTAAAAATAAAAATTATGTGCGTAATTATAATTAGTCATAGAGTAATGTTATGAATATATGATTTAAATGATTTATTATTCGAATTAAAATAGTAATATTACTATATTTAAAAATGAAAGATGCAATATTATTAAGAAATTTCTTATTTTTGGTATTTTGCATCTCATTTGAACGAAAACGTTTCTGCTTGCTCTGCAGAAATCCTTTCTATCTGACCTAACGTTGCTTCACATCACTTAGGGCACGTATGCAAACGGCTGAAGTTGCGTTTCTCATTTTACTAAATTACGCAAAAAACTTACCATGCAAAGGAGCAACCATGTGCACCTCGTTATCACCTTGCGTCTTATTTAATCTTTTTCATGTACTTTTAGACTAAAAGTAAAGCCTATTTTTATATTATTTTCATTATAATCAACAAAAATTTCATCATGATTTCATAAAGAAAAGAAATATATAGTAATTTTATATAAATAGTTCACATTAAAATATATTTAAACTAAGTTTTCTTTTCCAAACATTTTATTAAAAATTTATCATAACTTAAGGTTTATATATTTATACAAAAAAGTCTAATTATTTATAAAAAATTAGATAAATTTGTAAACATCTATTACAGAAAACAAATTTTTGTTAAATACATGGCTAAGTTAAATAGATTTCACTTGATATTATATGAAATTACTTTATAAGCTTAGTATTTTTAATTATGAAAAATTATATTTCTATATGATACATCGTATTTATTTAATAATAGGTTTACAGTACTCAAATGATTACTGAACTTAATTTATTAGCAATTTATTAGAAACAATTTTAAAAATAATATTACATGAATGCATATTCTAAAATTCGCTTATAATTTTGTTTATTATTTATTATATTTAATTGTAGAAAAATTTGAAGAATAAAACTGAATTAAAAGTGACCTATTTTTTATTTTAATATAGTATGTTTTTTGATTACTGAATATTTAATATTAAAATTTTAATTTAATCATTTGTTTATATTTTTCTAATGAAATTTTACTTATTTGGTATAAATAGTTTACTAAATTTTGTGAATTAAATATTGAAAATTTATTCAAATATTAAAATAATTTAAATTTTTACTAATCCGAAATAAAAAATTTTTGAAAATATAAAGTATTTTTTCAATATATTTAATTCCTTTAGGATATTAATTGTAATAAAAGAATTTTTTCAATAGATCATTTTTTTATAATAAATATATAAAAAAATAGAATAGTAATATTGTTTAAAATGTATAATATCCTATTATATATATTTTTTATATTTTTTATGCCAACAAATATAATTTTATTTTGTAGTTTATTTATTACAACCTCGATATTAACAATATTTTATATGATTGAGAAATAATACTTGTTATTTCTCGTCGCAATACTATGTACTATAATTAAATGATATAAATATATTAAAATACATATTAAACTTTATTTTATAAATTAAAATATTTAAAAATTTGTACAAAAAATTCAATTTTATACAAAAAATAATACCATAATATAATTAATTTGGTACGAGTTGAAATATAATTTTTTTATAATATTTTTATTATCAAATGTAAAGTCTCTATATAATTATCAGGAATCATTTCTTTTACTTCCATCCTTTAACTATTAATGTTTATTTATGCATTTTCTGTTTTTTAAAATTTTTTTTAGATTCATTCATACGAACTATCAATGATTAAATATTCATATTTACCTATATTGATTTATATATTTATTATAAATTGCCAATTAATAGAAAATTTATTTGATTGAGTATGACTAGAGTCATAAAAGAAACTTATTGAATAAATTTGTTTAAGGGAAGGTTTCAGATAAAAAATGTATTATATATTAGACAAAAGTAGAAATAGTATTAATAACATATATGGATTATTTTATGATAAGTTCCCTTATTTATACTATATAAAAAATAATAAAATTTTATTTAGTTTTTCACAGTTTTTCTCTCACTTTGGGATTTCCCGCCTTCTCTCGGCGTACTTTCCACTAACTGGCGAACCTTCTGAGTCTGGTACGTACCCATCCACCCGATTCGATCCTTCCATTTTTTATCGAGTTCGAGGTCCCAGACTAGGCTCGGTATCTGCTATTTTTCTCTACACGCGAACTTTAAAGCTATAAGCGCGTGAAGCTAGTCTTACACACTGCCGTGGGAGGAAACTTCGTACATTTTTCCTCCCTCGTCTCTTCGAATATCGAGAGGCGAGTTCGTGTGCCAAACGTCCCCACGCACCCTAGGCCAGTTTTTGTTTCAGAGTTCGATGTCTACTCGTAAACTTTTTTAGTCTGCTGGCTATTATATTATATAAATAACATAATATACATGCATTCATAAGAACATATGTATGCTCTCCACAAAACAAACATTAATTATATCATTATCATAATTGTAAATCTATAATTTTAATCAAATTAAGATTAACGTAAAATAAATTTGTATTGTTAAATAAAAAAAAAAAATTTAAGATAGTTCATATTACTTTGTTGCCTAATTGAATATTTTATTTTCCAATTTACATACATAATTTTCAGTTTCAATAAGACTGAATTATTACTCATTATTAGTATTATATAGGATTTAAGAATAAAAATATAAAATATGCCTTTTCATTATTAATAATATAATAAATTTAGGTTTTTATATATAATTATATCTTTCAGAAAGAAAATTAGATAACATATTTTTCATTTGTATCAAATTTTAATTATGTAGCATTTTAATTTTATACGATTTACGATATTCAAATAATAAATAGTAATATGGTATGGTATATTTATTACAGAGTCAGTTTCTTACTTCGTAAGGATTTTTATACAGTATTATGTAACCATATTAAAGATCTAAAATAATTAAAAGAATTAAATATATAACTCTATATATTATGCAACATAATTTTTCTTAATGATATTTGCAATCTTATTTTTTTAAAAATCAAAATAGATACATAATAAATAATCAACTTTTTTTATCGAAAAATATTGATATATAGTATTTTATAAGCAAAGCATTACATATATTATAAGATTAAAAAAATGTTTTCTAAAAATATTTTATTTTACAAATTGGTTTGTTATTATAAGTCTATTTTCAATTTATAAGGCTACATTTTGCTTTTAATAAATAAGTTTGTAATTCACTTAAATTATTTATCTTATACATTATCTGATATTATTCTCTAGAATAAAAATATTCAAATTTAAAATTATACTTATTTTAATATATTTTATAGAAACTATTATTTACTAGAAAAATCCTAAATTTCTTAATTTTTAATAAAATAAACTTTATACTCATTTTATAAATATTTATAGTTACCTTTTTTACTTTTAACGTAATAAAATATTTTTTTCAGCTGTAGTGAACAACCCTTTTAAATATAAATGAAATAGTTGTATATTTAAAAAAAATTTGATGTATTTGTATCTATAATATTTAAAAAATTTTTTTTCTATAAGTATACATAAATTTCTATACGGAGTATTTTTTATAAATATATTTAATCGTATGTAAGCTGAAACACAAATTATAATTGGTATGAACAAATCACTAATCTAGTGTATAAATATAAAATTGTGTGATAAAAAATTATAGAAATGTAAAGGTTTCTTAGATTCGAGATCGAGACTAATAAAAACGTATACGTGCAAGTTTGCAGATTGTAATTAAGTTATTCACCCATCAGAGATTCTCGCTGATTTGTATTAATTTTAGTACGAATAACTATCGTGTATTGCAGGGCACATACGTTGTATATGTAGACAAATCTACTAATAAGACTTATTTAACCAGTAATGTAATCAATATCACAAGTAATTACGAAAATAGCATAGGGGGAGAAGTAGGAAGCATAGATATGTCATATCACTTGGGTTGTGGTTAATTTGGCGAATACACAAGGCATTGGGATTACATATGGGGCGGCCTGTTTCCTGGGGAAACAAGGAAACTCTATAAGTACTGCAGTTCTCTCCCAACTAATTGAATGCATATGAATAATTAGCAGAGCACTAGCAATTTGACTGCGTATGGAAATCATCAGTAATGTTACCTCATATGCTCGCAATATATTTCTGAGTTATATACATAGATTATTACGTTCTTTCTTATGTCAATGATTTGTACGTTCTCATTTAGGTTCAAATTATCATTTTGAAATAATATTTTATTATTCTATCTATAATATAGTTCAATATTCAAAATATACATTAAAATTATTATTTATTGAAATTATATATCTAAAGCCATATTTTTTAATTGTGATATTGGACATCCAGCCTCTGTCCAAAAACAAGTATTATAATATTCTCCGAGGTTTTCTTTCTAATTTTTCAATCTTTCCCTAATTTTTAATGACTTTATTAAGAATTTTTCATTGCATATATTCTTTAAAATTAATTTTGTAGAGATTTCTATAACAATTTTTTTTATAAATTATTGAAATATGTCAATTTTTATTTCATAATGTAAACATTTTAATAAATCTTTTTTAACGAAAAACGCAGAAATATAATCTTTGCAATGAGATTGTCATTATTAAATACATCAGAAAATATCGTCACAATTTTTTCCCATTCTAAGTCATCTACATTAATTATTTCTAGTCTTTTTAGTAAGAAAATGCGTATCATATAAAAGCATATTTATATGGTATTATTGCATTTTCTATAGCAATTAATTTTCGAGTATTCCATTTTAAACATCCGTATATAAATTATTCTTTCACTGTATTCAAATAATTAAATATCGATTGATATGCAGAAAGTACATACTTCGGTGGAAAATTTATAACTTTTATTGAAATAACACAGTTGATTATTTATAAATTTTAATCCATTTCATTAATGAATTATTTATTTTAAATTTTTTCCTTACTTATTTATTTACATAATATTAATTTCTTATAAAATCTTTCTTCTAACTTATTTTATCTTCTAATTCTTCTTTAACTTATCTTATGTTCTAATCCTTCTTTAACTTATTTTATCTTCTAACTTTTTCTTTAACTTAATTTATCTACTAACTTCTTCTTTAACTTATTTTATCTTTAGGTTATTCTCACTGAGTATTTATTATTAGCTTAATTTATCCATTCATCCTTGTATTTAACTTAAGTTTCAATGATTTAAATACAATAGTTATTCTTTTTAGATATTTAATGAATTAACTATTACTATGTTATTCTGTAAATAAAATTTCTAAATATAGAAGTATTATGTAACTACCATCAATGAAACAATTGATAAAATAACGAGGAGTGAATCCGCAAAAGAAAATTCGACATATTCGAAACCAGTTAAATACAGAGTAAACATATAAGACTCAATCATTAGAAACTTCAGGAATGTGATAACACATACGATTATAGAACACAACGAAATGTATGAATATCAACAACATAATGGATGTATCAATACCGCATATAACGTATCGCATGCACAAATAAGCATAAAAATTTATTGTGGAGAATAGAAAGTATTTTGAGAAAGAGCAAAGCAAGGTTTTCGAACGACGATAATAAAACTGCAAATGAACAATAAAAGTAATTAATTTATAATATCCATATACGCGAAAAATAGAAAAAATTTATTACAGAATTCAAGAAACTTTTCCAAAATCTTGATCTAGAAAAAAGAGAAAAATTTAACTTTTAAATTTGTATATTTACTATTTAAATATATTTTATGCTATGATATTTTTTATTGAAATTTTATGAATATTATTCTCAAAATTTTTTACATACATTTTGAGCTATATAATTAAGCTCCAGCGTCTTTAATGAGTATTACTGGTGAGGTCAATGCGAACAAACTCGATGAATTTCTAAATGACTATTGCGACGATGGTAAGAAAACTGCATGCGTTTTACGTACCTTGTAAGATTGTAGATGATTAACGACGCAGGTGAAGAAGACATCGCGACCTTGGATAACCGTACGGTTCTCAAGCGGAGAAAGGAACTTTGGTTGTAGTTCGACGTCTACTATCTTTTGACTTGAAAAGTTTACTGCACGCACTTTTTGTCCTGTATAGTGTAAATTAAATAAAGTTGATAAATTTGAGTATTACTTTAGAAATTTATGATCATAATATATATTTGTGTGTGTATATATACAATGTAGTGATTTTTTATATGCCGAGACTTAAAGTTGTTAAAATATTTTTATAAAAATTTTACATTTAAAATTATACCTTAAATTTAATATTCATAATTGAAAATATTAAACTTTAGTTAACTGATAAAATTATTTATGCTTAAATTTTGTATTTTAATCTATACATTTTTTAAATTTACATTGTATAAACTTTTAACATATAACTTATGTTTTTCAATAATTAAGAATTAATATATTAAATTTTTATTTATATTTATAATTCAGTTATATCAAGAATTTAAAAAAATTATTATTATAATGCATTTAAGATTTTATATTGGGGAAGCATTAGAAAAGGAACATAGATAAGAGATATATTAAGAATAAAATAACTCATATTACCACAATTAAATTTGTTAGTTATTGTTTTATAAAATATTTGATAAAGAACTATTCCAATTAAAGTAATATTTTTTATTACTAATAGTTATAATAAATTTTAACGTATCACTCATATATATAATGCGTATTGCTTTTTTCAAGAATGCAGTTTATTACAGAATCTACGGATTATTGACCTTAGACATTTCGAAAAAATTAGATTTTTAAATAAAAAATTATATTTTTAAATAATTCTTTTTTATTTGCAGTTACTTTAATTTTTCACAAATATAATTTAATCGTTGATAATTTTACTAATTTTCAAATAAAAAACAACTAAATGTTTCAGAAAACATAAGTGAAAAATTTAGAAAGTTATATGCAGAATTTAAATTATTATGTAAATTGATATTACCTAAAAATATTACGTAAAAATAGTAGTTCAATGATTAATTATTAATGCATAAATGTATATAAATTTTTTTGTTTATTAAGAACACCGCAATATAGAGATTGTGTTGTGAAAAATACTCTAACTGTAGTTAAATTTAATAATTTTTTAAAAAATGTATGGTTAGGTATATAATAAAATTAACATATTATTCATTTAAAAATTTCAATTATAAGTTTATTGAAATCATCAATAATTTTAAATCTTTCAAAAAGTAAAAAAATGATTAAATTGTTTCGTCAGTATTTATTGTAATCATAGATTCTACATACCAGAAATATTAAAAAGCAAGTAATAGAAAATATAAAGTGTATGTCACTTATCATATATTCATTATAATTTTGTAAGCTTATATTTATCGTTCTTGTATGACTTCCGACATTTATATTTATATGATTATTATAATATCACAATATTATTTAAATTTATAGGTCTATTTTATATAGAATATAATTATTAATTTCAGCTTCAATTTTTCTTTGATTATTTTGTCTTGAATATTTAAACCGAGCCTGGTCGTAGGATCTCGAGCTCAGAAGCGGCTGCATGCGTATCTCGGTGGAAAGAAAATGGATCGAATCTAGTGCGTCGACCCACGAGTTAGGCCCAAGGAAGAGAGGAAATAGCGTAGCGGAAAGTATTGGCGAGCCTAGTGGAAAGACGCACGAGCTACGCCGGAAGAAGACAGTGACGAAGAAAGAACTGTTCGCTACACGATCTGTTTATGTACAATTTACAGCACGACGATCCTATCAGACTTAATCTTGTGCACATATGGAGAAGTACGAGGTCCTTGATGAACGCATACAACGGTAACGATTTTACGGAGGGACTTCGAAAAATTTAAATACGACTCGGTTGTGACGATCGAGCGGGGAGAAACAGGGAAATTATATGAGGCGCGGATAAGGCAGGTAAATAAGAATATCCTTTAGTTAGAATTAAGGGTCGAACGGACGAGTGCAAGGGAATAAATACGCTAAAAACGATGAAGCCCGAGGGATTGATGGACAGCTACTTGGCCAACGCGAACGAAAGACGAAAGACTGACGTGCAACCCAAAAAATTTTGTAATTGTAATTAAGATAAATAAATTAATAAATGAAAATGAAAATCAGCGTTACTTTTCCATTTCCAACAAATACTTCAATAATAAGAAAAAATGAAATTACGTTCAGTATATATTTTTATAATTTTTGTTAATTAGTATTACAATTTTTAAAGTCAAATGAACTAATTTTTAAATAATTTAGAAATAATATTCTTATAATGAAGTCTTACTTTTATTAAATATTTATAATAAAAAATATATTTTAACAGTCTTTTATAGATTTATTTTTAAACCATTAAGTACGTATAAATATTTAAACGTATCTAGTATATTATAAATATTGTAATACTAGTAAATTAATATTTTATATTTAAATATATTATATTTAATATATTATATGTACATACATTTAAAAAATATTTTATTTATCGTTGTTATATTTTTAAAATAGAAACATAATTTTAGATTATACAAGGATTATATATTAATCATAGGATTAAGTAAATTTCAAGAAGTTTCGACATAAATTCAAAGAAAATTAAATCAAATAATTAAATAAAATAAAATATTTAAAAATAATCTCACGGATTATTTTTAATTATCTCATAATTATTGACAGATAGATTAATTTGTTCTGATATAAAATAACACAGCAAAGTATCAGCAACCAAATTGAAAGCTAGGCAGAATTTAAACAATTTAAAAGTTTCCCTTTTGTGTTTATAGTAGTTAAGTGCAATCATAGTGAATTCATAAGTAATTGAGTTCACTGGTTTATAAATTCTTCCTATTTCATTACTATTCACTTTGTAAAAAATATTTCTAATGTCTTAAAAATTTATCCCTGCATGAAATATTATTTTATTTTTCGCTTTATGTAAAATTATTGGATATCTTCGTACATATTTTATAGCTTGAATAAACGAAAACAATGAAGAAAGAAGAAAAATGGAAAAGAGAAAAAGAGAAAGTAAAGAATTCGGGCATGCAGTCACGTCATCGTGTAACCGCGACCACGAACAAGTTGTTTCGTCTCAAGAACGGTCAATAATCCTCATCGTTCTTATTTGGTTCGACTTTCAACTAAACTAAGAATATCATTCTCTTTGCTAAGAAATTAGAGGCTCAAAAAAAATAGACATATGACAAGAAGGACAATGATTCCGTCATAAAAAAAATCAGAAATAATGGATAATGAGAAAGATATCTATGCATGAAGATAGCTAGATAGATATATATAGAGGGTGAGCAGGAAATGGGGAGAGGAGTGATGGAAGGGCGAGAGAGAGGGAGTCTTACATCAAATTTCGATAAATGGATAGAAAAATCCGTTAGTAAGCGAGTTAGCTGAAAAGAGAAAGAAAAAGGTAAAAATAATAAAGATGGAGATAAAGTAGGAGTTGGATGAGGAGAAACTAGGAGAACTAACGAACATACGCCGGAAGGTAAATCGAAAGGGAGAAACACGGTCGAGAAGTGAAGGTTTTCATGGCAAAACTTACGCCATGGTGTTCTGGCATGCCCGTCACATAAATTGTCGACGAAAGCGGCAACGGCAGTGGCCGGCGCCGAAGGGAAATGAAACGAATAGCGCACGAACGTTGACGAGAAAAGTCGAAGAAGTATACAAACTGAGAAAAATAAAAAAATAAAAGAAGGTGAGTACAATAGAGTAAAGAAGAAACACAGAGGAAGAGAATGGAAACAGAAAGAGCGAGAAAAACATATAAAGCTAATGGCCAGTGAGAACGAGACTTTGATCTTGCCAGGTAATTATCTAATGACATTGACTGATAAGACTCCCTTTGTAAAAATCGTTGGTGAACATATGATCAAGAAATAAGTTAAACAAAAAAGAAAAAATATTTTTAACGATAAGAATATAAATCATTAGAAAATTAAGGTTTAAGAAATAAGAGAATAAATGATATAAGTAAAAATCCAGAAAGAAGAAGAGAAAAAATAGTCTATATGATTAGAATACAGTTATAAAACTATAAAATAAAAATGACCGACTGATTGTGGTGTATCGCTTAAAATGTCAAATTTTTTTTCAAAAATTTGATAATTTATGATATCATTCATATAGTTTTAATAAATTTTATCTCTATTTTAACCTATATTTTATAAATTATATAAAAAAATACAATAAAAATTGAATTAATTTAAAGTAATAATTACATTAACTTTAGAATTCTTCGATTCATAGAAATATATAAGTGAATAACACCTTTTCACGATTGCTTAATCAAAGTAGATAATTTATTGAATAATTTTCAAATGAATCAATTTTTACGAAATTAAAAATTTCTACAAATTAAATAAAATTTACAAATCTACACGAAATAGTGTAGCAAAACCTCAGCTACTTCAATCTTATTATTAATTGCATAGCCAAGAGTGTGAATATATCTTTTTCGAAAACTATTCAGTATTTTAATGTTTTTATCAGTAAATATACTGTACTGTCACTATTACAGTATATTAGCTATAATCACTCCGAATTACTACAAGATATCATGTTGATAATATACAAATAATTCTATTGCAACGTATTATAATAAGTTTAGGTGAATAATAAGAAATTTGCTGTAGTCATTGAATTCAACTTTTCAAAAAATTTTCGAGATTAAATTTTTTAAAGTTTAAATACTATTTTTTGAACTCTCTTGTTTTATTATTAAAATATAAATAATAAAATAATAAGATAATAAGATAATAAAATATAAAATTTCATTTACATTCATAATTTTAATAGAAAGTTTTTTATCTTTATTATATTTACTTTTATATTTAATATCAAATGTAAAATGAAATATTTTATTTCCATTTTATAATTTTAAAAATAAACAAATTATATCAATTATACTTAAATAAGATCTATAAAATTATTTGAAATTTTTCAAAGAATAAATTATTTTAGTACATATTAATACTTTTAAAATTCAGTACTTATAATAATTTTTTCAAATTGTTTCGTTGATAATGATATCTACATTTTCGAACCATGTATATTTTTCAAATATCAATAAACATTTAAATATTTAATATTTATATATTTAAAGATAATATAATTAAGTTTCATTTATAGATTATAGAAATCCTCTAAAATTAAAATTTATTATTCAAAATTCTCAAAAAGAACATCATAATCTTTCATATTATTATATAATTGTAATATATTATGATCTAATATTTACTATAAAGTTTATACAAAACAACTAAAAATTTAAATCGATTATTGTTTTTTTTAATAAAGAAAACACTAAATTTAAGTAAGTAAAGAAAAAAATATGTTAAAATATAATTAAAATTATTACATATTTTGTGCAGTAAAAAAATAGTCATAATAATTTTGTTTTATTTATCTAAGCTTTTTAAGAAATCTGAAAAAAAATATTTCTTATTTTATTAATAAGTTTCAATGCATTATCTTTAAATTTATAAATATATAGCAGTTTTCTTTTGTCATTACTATGTCTTTAAAAACAAACGTATAAAAATTACATTAAAAAAAATTTCCAATAATTTTATTTTATTTGAATAAAGCTATAGTAATATAAAATTCAATAAAAAAGTTAAATAATTAAAGGTAAAACTGCAATATAAATTTTCTTGTATATAAATGAATGCTTTTAAAAAAACCGTTAAAAATGATTTTCAAAATTTTGTAGGTACAGCCCATTTATTTATATGTTATAATTATATTAAAATATAATGAAATATAAATAATTTATAAATTTCTAGAATTAAAAGTCCTTACTTTTTATTAAGATATTATTATCCTTTATTTCTTTTTATATATTATGTATTATGTAGTATAAAAGTTTTAAAATATTATTATGCAATCATAAATATTGTTATATTACTTTTGAAATATTTTTAATTTGCATATATATATTACCTTTTATTATTAAAATATAATTAATTTATTAATTAAAATACATGTTTATATAGAATGATAATTGTCTCAATACTGCGATATTGTCAACTTAATACTCATTTTTTATGTATTACTAAATACCAATATTTGTAAATTGATATAATTATAATGCTGTATATATTTAAGTAGATTTATTAAATCAATATTTCAAATTTGTATAACTTTCAGTCACGAACACTTCTTAGATGTGTTATTAAAAGTTTTAATAAAGTTTTAAAAGTATCATTCATCTGAAACCTTGTGAAATGATTCATTGTTAAATTGCAAACAACCATGGAATTTAAATTAGAAACAAAATTAATTATTCAACCACTTCTATTTACTTTTATACTATTAAATAATAAATCAAACACCAAAAATTAATATTACACATATATTCAATATAATTCCTGTTTGTTTCAATAGTACAATATGTTTTCAGTTTATTAAAACTTTAGATTATATCATATTCTTTTATATTAAAACAATTAATCAAATTAATAATTATTATTGCATATATAGTGTCATTTTAAATTTAACTTTAACTTATATGAGTAAAATATGTTTAATATTCTATGTTTATTTATTAAAATGTGGAATATTTATAAAAAATGTGGACTAGTGTAGATAAAAAATTCTACAAGAATAAGAAAAGAAGAATAATAATAGCTTAATTTTATCAATAGTAAAGTAATGTCATTACAATTATTATAAATTTTTTATTTGAATAACAAAAATTTTAATATAATAAGATAATGTTTTTAGATGTATTTAAAAATACACTTTGAAACATATATTTTTTCCTTCTATTTAAAAAAATTATTTATAAACATGGATATGAATTAAATTTATGGATTATGCATTCAAGTGTTTTTAATTAGTCATAAACTTAAACATTTATAAGATTATTTAGTTGTCATTTTTCAAAAATTATTTGGATAATTGATATATAAATATATGAAAGACATGATAAAAGTTTAGTCTTTAGCTATATCAGCTAGTGAAAAAAATAAAAAGAGATTAAAAGATAAAGTTTGTGAATAAAATATGAAAAAATAAAAAATAATATCAGAAAAAAAAGAAAAATTTTTTAAATTTTATTCAGGAGTAGAGTAGCATGAGATTTCAGATATTAACTAAATATTTGATATTTGCTAATATTATATTTATATACGCTAGAGGATTTTATATATCTAAGCGAATTTTAAAGTGAAAATGATAATGTACGTTACCTCAATAAATAGTAAAGTACACTACATCTATTATATTTTTGCAAATAAACTTTTAGTGTAACAATTTCAAATTATATGCCGTTAATAGCGTTTCTATCCCGAAATTGGTTTCGACTAACTGCACACATAAATATTCAGTTATTGTGAAACTTTGATTCATCTAAAAAATCTATGTATTGCTATTATGTTTTATGGTGAAAACATATTTCTTTTATTAGTTTTTATAAAGATTTGTTAATCGTCATTTATATATTCTGTATTTTTTTTACTATATTTTATCCTGTATTCTTTTCTTGGATGCTATGCTTCTGTGAATACAATGAAGTTAGTCTTTGCCCTGTATGCTAACTGTAGCTGTAGTATGTAAAGAACACAAGTAAAGCGAGAAACTCCAAGTAAGCACATCGGTTAGATGAAGTACTGTGTTGAACTTCATTCTCAACACAGTATAGGTCGAAAAAAAAAAAAATTTTATTACATTTATTACAATGAAAATAAATTTATTTTTATCATTCTTGTAATTAAAATATCTAATAAGTTAAAATATAATTATAAAAATATAAAAATAATATCAAATACTTTAATGACAACAAACCAATCTTTTGTCTTAAATTTTGTTAAATTAAATAATATCTGCTTCACGATTTTCTATTCTACTTTGTATATGAGATATTATGCTTTAAGAGAGATATTTATTCGTGTTATAATAAAGCATGTTTAAAAATTTATTTACTATATTTTTGCTATATATTTTCTTAAAAATTTGTTTTAACAAAGAAGTAACACTTTTTAAATATTTATAATTAATATAAATTTTAATAATGAACTTAGAGGCAATTAACATATTAGTTATCTAATAATAATAAATATAATCAAAACTGTTATTTACTACAAAAAAATTATAAACAATATAAAAATCAATTTATAAGTAATAAACTGAGTGGAAAAAATGAATATATACATCTATAAAAATTAAATCATCATTTAAAACGCAAGGGCTAATATTTGAAAAAAAAATAAATTTTATAGAATTTAATTTAATTGTATTGTTGTTTATGATGATATAATGCAGACGAATTTTATAATTATCTACTATAATAAACACGATATTTTATGCTATAATTAAGTAAACAGCATGGGAAAAGTAGTAATGAAGATGAAAGAAACAAACACGAATCATAACAGATACAATGGTACAAATACATACACTTTAGAAGATAATAGAAATCACAAAAAAGATCCACATAAAATTAAGATCCATTTTAAGATAATGTATTTAAAATGATTATAAGTTGTGTCTTTAGTTATCATATGGGCAATGAAAGAGAAAAATAGAAATAGAGTAACGAAAAGGAAAATGAGAGAAAATAAAAGAGAGAGTTCAGAAGCAGTTTTTTTAAGAAAGAAGAAGTTTCTAACTATGAAAAAAGTTGATGAAAGATAAAAGTGTAAAAACAAGCGAGGGGAAGAAATAGTGAATACGAAACAAAATCGAGTAAGATATTCAGACAGAAAGAACGGGTTAAATGAAGAGAATTAACAAGCTTGAATGACATTAACACCTGTTGCAGAGTATGCGAGTAAACGCCTTTTCTTCTATTATGAGTACCAATCGACACATAATGATAGCTATACTTAGTTTTAAGTAATTTTTATGCATTCAAAGTATAATGGAATTCTTTTAAATATAAAATCCATATTTATGCATATCTGTTTCTATCGTTACGCAGAATTACCTGTTCATATATTTATATTTACATCATTTAATTACAATACTTCGAAGCATTTACTTCATTCTTCTATACCTTCTTATATCCAAGTATTTCAAAATTCGGTTATTGCTTTATGTTCTTAAAAATTTGAATTAAATAATTGAATATTATATTGATCATTTTTAGTAGATTCTACTAGAATTAGTTTATTAATTTATAGTCAATATAAACATAACTTATGTATAATAAATTTATACTTATGTTTCTAAAACACGGAATATCCTACGTATGTTATATTCCTAGAAAAAAATCTTATTAAAAACTTAGATTTATAAATAGAAATAATATCTACAAAAATTTTTAAATAAACAATAACTTAAGCATATTCTATAAATAAATTCTTTTCAAAATTAAGTATAAAATAATGTAAATATAGTTTAGCAATATATTCTGTGTTATACTTTCACCTATTTATTTAATTACTTTCTTGATTCCTTTAATCTTTTTTATTTAAAATTTAGTATTTTTAAATATTTATTTAAAATAAAGTATTTTGAATGGACGAAAAATATAAAAAGGTACAAAAGAATACAATAGTAAAAGATAAGAGTAAGAAGGAATGAGAGCAAAAATATGGAAAAAAGTACAAGAAGTAAAAGTGAAAAGAAGTACAATACCATATTCCATCTTTCCAACAATAAAGACACTCTCAATTGAAAAATTCGAGCATATTGTTTTATTATATAGAAAATATAAAGGAATTTTTTACTCAAAATTTTTTGTTCCTTTAATCAATCCACACGTATAAACATATATACATATATTTATATATACATATATGCACATATCAATAAAAATATTTATCCTTCAATAAATGGATAGATAGATATTGATTTAAAATAAAAATGTATACAAAAGTAAATAAATTTTTAAATATACAGCTTCGATGATATTTCAATATTTTAGAAAAAATTTTACCATTTACACTAAAATATAATAATCAAATATTTATATATTAAAATACATTTAAATAAAAGAAATCTTCTAATATTAATAATAATAATTATTATTAGTACTAATATTATTATTATTCTTGATCAATTTTATTATACGTAATATAAAATATATATTCTTCAAATTGTATTTTAATGGTTTTTGTAACCTACTGAAAGGCATAATATACATATAGATACTTTTCCATATAGATATTATACAAATTTATTCAGAATTAAGAAATAAAAAAAATATTAAACAATATAGTACACAGTATCTAATATATATTATTTTAGAAAAGCTCTATGGTACAAATCTACGTTTAAATTCAAAATTAATAATACATAATTTTTTTTAATTGATATAGAATATTAGAATTTTTATTTTTAAAAGAAAATTTCAACTTAAATTTAATTTTTACAAAGACTGAAAAATTTACTAAATATTCTAATAATTAAATTAATTAATTATACTAAAGATAAATGAAATCCTTGTATCGTGTTTAACAATTAAGATTAGCTAAAAAAAGACACTTTAGTTACATAAATCGATAGTTACTATTTTTTTATTTATAAAGAAAATCATATTCTATGATAGTAATTTAATTATTTATCATTTATTATAATTTTAAATACAATTTTTAGTATATTCCAAAATAAAAAATAACGAAAATTATAGTCATAAACAAATCAATAACAAAAAGAAATAGATAAAAGGATATAAAAATAATTGTAAATTCAAAATATTCTATAGTATTATGCTTAGTAACACAAGAATATAATAAAAAATTTAATTTTATCAGGATTTAATCATTATTCTATTCTATTATCTTATTACCTCCTACATTTAATTAAAAATTTTAAATAAAAATATATATGATATTTTTAATTGTAGGTCCGTAAATAAAAAAATTTTCATATATGCTCTTGTAATGAGGCACTTAATTCTGAAATAGAAAAACTATTTTATAAAAAAATATATTACAAAATTATTTATCATTTTGAAGAAACTGCATTGTTTTATAATTTTCATTCCTTAAAATTTTATCGATTGCTAAAAAGAACTTCGAAAGTATATTGCAAGAAAACATTTAAGATTTTTTAATTAAAAATAAAAAAGCCTTAAAATATCAATTTTTTATACGAGCAATTTTTAGTTGTATAATATATTATGCAGAGAATAATTATAAATATATAAATTTGTATTAGTATAATTATTATCTACAAGACAATTGAATAGCTATAAATTAAAATTTTTCTTCAAGTTAAATTATCAAATTAGTATCGTATAGAATGCTAGATTCGTAAATATTTTATTTATTGTTAATTATAAAACTTATTTTAAGATAAAAGCATATTTTTGTAAAAAATATGATTAGAAAAAATATTTTCATATCATCTGATATATATATATATAAATATAATAATACGTCTGTTCATTTGTTTCTTATTAAAAAATTCTTATTATATAAAAATATTTTTAATACTTAGTTTAAATCAGTTTCATTATCTTAGATATTTTAGTTGATCTTATGTATGACAAAAAATGATCTGGTCTATTAAATAGCGAAAGTTATATACGTTAAAGTATCATTTTAATATTGTATAGTATTAAAATGATAAATAATTATAGATCATCATCATGAATTTTATTTAGAAATTTCTATAAAAAAGAATGAATCAACTTTTTAATCAATTCAATCATAAATTAAATATTATAGAAAACCTAATTTGTGATATAAAGAATAAATACCAATGAGTTGAAGCTGCTGCGATTTGAAAAATATGGCAATTTTGATAAAAGTACCCTGAAATTTGACAATACAAAACTTTAAAGAAACTAGCTGTATGAAGTGTTTACGATGCCATAAATCTAATATAGTGCATCCTTTCTAAAGCATAAAAGCGTAATATAATTTTGTACAGTATACTAATATTTATTAATTTTTATGAGAAAAAATCACTTCCCTTTCAATTTGTACCAATATTTTATGTTAATTATTATTTCAGATAGAAATTTAGCGCTATAAAATATATAATTTCACGATTCTTTTTTTTTAGTTTTAAAATAATTGAATAGCTTACTATGTTCTTATAAAAGATAAAAGTTGTAAATGAACTATTTTAAATAAAATCATATATTTATTGCATATATAAGAGTATAATATTAATCTGTATTTTATTTTGAAAAAACAAGCTAAAAATATAATCATTAAAACAATTTAAAATTACAGTTTTTATTACATTATTATTAAATTTTGAATTGAATAATTAAAAAAATTTTTTAAATAAAGTTCATTTTAATATGAAAAGTTATATTTTTATAGACGTTTTATGATTTTATTGAAATTATAAAATATAAAAAATAAGAAATTTTTTTATTTTTCATTGTATTTTTCAAGAAATTGGAATAAATTAATACTGTTACTAGTGGCATTAATTAATTTTAATACTTATGTATTTATATCTAATTAATACTATTACATCGATGAAAATTAAAAATTGTTCATACAATTATATATATGATATTATAATTATAAGATATATTTATATATAAATAAATATTTCATGATACAATTAATCTATATATATATATATTTTTATTTTAAACCAAGTTTATACACTTAAAAATAAAATTATTTTATAATACATTTAATTTTATCAGTCTTAGTATTTTTTATAATGACATTTTGAAATTATAAATGAATATATCAATCTCTTTTATTTTGAAGTAGTTTGTTAAAGGAATGTTATATCACTCTGGCAAATCAATGTAGAATAACAAAAGGATTAAAATGTGTATCTTATAATCAAGAAAATTATGAAGATTATTTCAAGAAACATAAGACTTTAATTGAAAATTTTAAAACGTTTATCATATTTTTATAAAGGGCGCCATTTTCTTAATATATTCATCCCTTTATTTTATAAATATACAGAAAAATATTTTGCGAAAATATTTACTTTTGAGAATTTTTAACATGATTGTATTTTCTTATGATTAAAACCATACTAATGATGTTTTATTGTTTCTTAATATACTTGTTAAAATCTTATTTTTTATTATAAAAAACTATTTATTATAGTATATTAATATCCAATACTTATATTATTTTAAAGAAAATAGAAATCTTCATTTACTATGAAAATGATTAAATTTATTCATAAAATACTTTAGTTAACCTACAAAAATATAATATAAATACATAATACTAAAAATAGGAATTTTAATATTTTTTTTTATAATAAATATATTATTTATATTGTAATTTATTTATGAATACTGATTAAATTATATTAAAATGAGTGAAGATTAGATTAGCTTATTTTTATAAACAAATTTTATCTGTACTTGCATTTTAATTTAAAAATTTAATATTAATATGAAAAATTCCTATAAATTATAAAGTTTCAAATAATAAGAATACATAAAACATAACATTTAGATATTATTTGTTATACACTATTAGAAAAAATTTATAATTATAGTACTCACTATTTAATTTAAACATTTACTTTCTCCGAAATTATATACATTTATATCAACATCAATTTAAAATGACAATCATCAATTAATTTTTTTAAAAGATATAATCCTACCTGAAACAAATAATATAATCACACAAGATTCCTTTTTTTCCTGACCTATTATTTGATGTTATACAGTACGCAGCTTACATCAAATATTTTCAAGAAGCTAGACAATTCATACTATGCACAGTACAATCAAATAATTAAATACACTATCTTGTTTGAAGCCAATGAAACTTTTAAAATTTTTTTCGTATAATCTATATCAGCTATATCTTATATTATATATCAACTCATTGATATTTAATCGTGAATCACTTGTCTTATTATTTAATGTTCCCATCTAAATTTAATTATATATATATCGTTTATCTACATATATAAATTATATATATAGTTTATATATTTTTTAACGTATAAATTTTATATTATGACCTTTAATAGAAAATAAGTCATTTATATTTTTAAGCATTCAAAAAATATAATTTAATTTTAAGTTATTATTAATCGAAAACAATAAACTGTAACACAACAAAACAACAAATTATCATACTTATATATACCGACTTATCTTATCTTTTATAATATCTTCAAATTCACATTAAATCTAATTAAATTTCTCTTATTTTTAGTATTTTTGGTTCTTTTTACTTCAGTACACCATATTTATATTTTATATTATATTTAAATATGTAGCTTGTTTTAATTTACATTATTTTATTATTCTCGGAATAACTATTAGACTGATAATTAATTTTGATAATTAGGCTTTCAGTAATTATTTAAAATGAATTAAATATACATTTATAAAAAAAATGAATATCCGATATTATATTACATTAAATTTTTTATTTTTAATAATGATTAATAATATGGATATCAATTTTTCTTTTTAAAGTTTCTGATATTACAATAATGAATTCTTAATATACTATAAATACCTGAATATAATGAATGGATTTAATAAATAGAGTCCAGTATTCTTAGCTATGAATATGTATATCATTTTTCATACAGGAATAATATTTCCAATATTTCTCTTTATTTTTTAAAAGTATTCTCTCTATTATTGAAATTTAATTGTTTAAATAAAATTGACCATTTATTTTAAATATTAATATATTATAATAATTTATGAAATATATAATACTGTTTTAAATAATTAAATAGTTTATTACTAATCTAATATATTCTTATAATATAAGTTATAAATAATATGCAAATATTACATTTTAAAATATAAAATAAACATAAATTTATATATCATTTTATTTGTATTTAATTTTTATAAACACATTATTATATAATAACGTACTTCTTTAAATTCATTAGCATTTTTATAACTATTATGGTTCATTATGATATTAAAATTCAAAAAAATGTATTAAATCAGTGTATTATTTTAAAATGAAAATTTTGACTATTCTAAATATGAACAAGAAGAAAAAATTTAAATCCATGTATATAAATAAAAATATAAATAAAAATTTATTATTTAAAGAAATATAACATTTATTAGTATTTTTATATTTTTAAGTATCTCCTAAATTAAATATCAGTGATTAAATCTACTTGGAAGAATTGAACCAATCTATGTATTAGTAAAAAGATACTCTAACAAGTTTTCCTCAATTTCTCTCTTTCCTATGCCTTTTCTATTTCACAGAAAACACATGTATACATATATACATATTCCATCATTTTAATTAAAATAAAAATATCGATAGTAGGCATCGAAAAAAATTATAGCCCAAATACTTCACGTGCTCGGCTTTTTTCTTTTCATTGGCTTTGTTATATTTTAACTATGAAGAATCTTTAAATCGACGAGAACTATAGTATCAAAAACAGCGTTATTACGTAATTCGCAATCAGCTAAAGCTGATCTATCGGTACTTAAAACTCTGTATTCAATTCGCGAGCTACGAGAAGACGCCACCCATTTATCTTTATTTCTATAGTAAGATCTTCCTCAGTCCTTTCTTTATCGTTAGGTCTTTTTCTTTCTCCCGTTCTTCATTCTCACCAGAGGTTTCCCTCAGTTTATACCTATTTCTTAACGTATCCATTTCGTTTTCTATTCAATGTTCATACAAAAGAAATTCGTAGTGTTTTTCTTCTACAACAATTTTTAGTATATAAAAAGCAATTTTAGAATTTTATCTTTCGTAGCAAAAATCCCATTTAAAATTAATTTGAAAAGCTTTTTACTTCACTTTTTTATATACGCTGTAACTTTGTAAATGTAAATATTTATTTTAAATTCAATAATAAATTTCTTTCAATTCATTCTCCTTTTTTAAAAATTTTTTTAATTTTTGTTTTTTTTGATTATTAATTACTTTATTATTAGTAAATAAATTTTTCGCTATGGATTTCCAAATATCCCACAATATATAAATTTTATATTTAACATTAAATTTATATTTCTTGTACGTATTTAAATAATTAATCCTTTAAATTATTAAGTAATTATTGAAATTCTTATTATTATTAAGAATAATTATCAAAAATATATGGTAAATTCTTTTCAGAAATTAATGTACTCAATATCCATAACTTAGTATTTACAACTTATATTTAAATTTTAATCTTTATTTAATAAACTGACAATTTCACGAAAAATTATTCAAAATTTCAATACATCTTTTAAAAATATAAAAACTCTAGTTTTTTTAAAAAAATGAAATATTAACAAAATATAAAAAGCATATAAATATTTTGTCATTATTTTATTTTTGGGGGTTAAATAAATGCTCGTACTCTTGCTTTTGATCACAATCTATTTAATTGACAATTTTTTTGTATTTCAACAAGGTTTTTATTTGGACGTGTATAACAAGTCTCGATGTCACACACAAATAGCTCGTTTACGGTGGATGCTTATAAGGTGCTGCTTTCGTCAACTCGGTATTGTCGATCGAATCGAAGAATCTACTTGTAACTCGGCCTGTAACACACCATTTGTTTTTCTGCGTACAGCTCTCTCTCAGTTGCCTGCCATCCACTGGCTCTTCGATAGCCCGTACTCTCACTAGCATGCGTGGAGGAGCTCGCGTTACAACTCCCTCACGCCTTCCTCTTTGGGACTACGCTTTCTATCCAGCGCAATGGTGGGTCTATCTACATATCGTACAGTTGAATCTCAGTTAACCGTACATAACACCCGAGTCACTCGCAACCTCCCCGAATACGATTTTTTCGCGATATCTTTTGTCTTTGTCTCCCTCATCCGTGGTACGCATATTTCTTGAACGACTCCTCGCGGTCGACGCGTATATTCCTTGAAAGGCTCCTCGCGGCGACACGCGCGTGGCTAGCATTGCACCTCGCCCAAAGCGGGATCCTGCAACGATTTCTCGTTACTCCTCGCCTCTTTGAGCTCCGAGAAGCGAGTTTGTTTATACGATCTCTCACGGGCTACGGATGTCCCTGCGCCACGTGTTTGAGGTTTAGAGGCGAGTAACTCGTTGATCGTCGCTCCACTGGGTCCTGCTAACCTTTAATTTAGTAATGTGCATCGTTTATGATTATTTTTTTTACCTTGTCGCCGCTCGAAACCTCTTTCGCTAAACTCAATTTCCCCGAGGTTTTCTATTCTCAACAATTATCTTATATAGTACAAAAGGTATTCATAAAAATAAAGTAGAAATATCTATAGATATTCATTAAATTAATTCTTTCATTTTATTTACTACAGAACAATTTCATTAAAAGGACGGTATACATTTCATACAATTTCTTATACATTATATTATAATTTATTTCTGCTTTATTACTTTGTATTACTTTTTACTTATATTTTTAATAAGTAAATCATTTTTTCACTGTTGATTTAAAAAATAAATCATAATCGATGAATAAACAATACAAATTTTCATGATTCTGTTTATTTCAATATTCACCACGTTATTTACTATTTTTGCATTATTTCTCTTTCTGAAGAGCTTCTTTCCTTACTCTGTTTTTATTTTTTTTTTAAATTTTGCACTGCCCTGACAAAGATATAAATCTTTTACCAGCTCTAAGCCGTCAGTTACCTCGGCAATACCTTCATTTTACTTTGCAACGCAGTAGTATTAGATTGTTTTGTGTGGTAAAATAAACAAAAAATACTTTTCTCTTATCCTTCTTCCTATCTCCCTTTATTTTAATTCTAAGTATATAATTTTCCTTCTTTACACCTCTTTTTTTTACTGCCTACTTTCATATCATTGCTCTCTTACATTGTTTTTCTTTATAATCTTTCTTTTTTGCCTCTTCTCTCCATTTCCTCTACTATTGCACACTATAAAATTTTCTTTTTCCTATGTTTCTCTTTTTTTCTGCTGTCTCATATATTATTTTTATCCTTTTATGTTCTCTGTTAGTCTTTCTTCCCTTAATATGATTAGAAAAATATATGTGAATAGAGTAACTATTGTTATGGCTATATGTCAGTAAAAATTATTGTTATCTATTATGATTTTGAAGTTAAACCATCATATATTTGATATCGAATAAACATTTACTTAAGATCTATTAAATAATAAATATTTACTTTTGAAAAATTATAAAAAAATACTATAAATGTATTAATACACCAGTTTCGTGTTCAACTATTAAAATTGATATAACATTTCATTCTTTGTACAAAATAAGGAACTCAGCGATTTTTTTATATATTTTTTCCAAAAACTTTGTTTAATAATTTTTAAAAGGCTACGTAACATCTTTCTCTCTCAATTTTACCGATTACTTATGTTGAAAACTAATTAGTATTCATCAGACTATGAAATTTCTATTATGTGATTTTTCAAAATCTCTGATTTTAATAAAATTTTGGATCATACAATAAAAATCCGAATTCTAAATTTTAATATTACATTCAATTTTTCTAGTACATAAAGTATATTACATAATAATTAAATATTTTAGAAGCCGTATTTAAATATGTTTAAAATATGCTTTATGTTTCGTCTTTAAAAATTTTTAACTATTGATATAATTAATTACTTATTTTTTTTTAATATCAAAAGATAATTAATTGAATTTGCACCCAATAAAATCTGTATACCATATACAAAAATTATAAATACATATGATGAAAAATTAACCTTCTATATCTATAAAGAAGATATTGTAATATATAATATATTGTTTCATAATATATTGTTTCTTTGTATATTGCTTTTTTTCTCTCCATAGAAGAGTATTTTTCTCATTTAATATATATATTTTACTTTCATACAGTCCCTAATTCTCGCAGCATTTCAACCTACTCCTCTTTTTTATCAATGGAAGTGTGCGACTTCCGGCTTTTTCCCAGCTTTTCAACTGGATGAACTTACGTTTCCATTTCCGAAGAGAAAAGCTAGCTACTGGAAAAATTCAGACGCAGATAGAGAAAGAAATAATTGGAAAGAAGGGGAGAACTAGTTATACTGCCAGGGAATTATTGGTTCTTTGTGTTGATATATCTCCGGGAATTGGAGGTGATGGAGCAGACAATCAAAGTGTGAGAATAGTCGTTGAAAATCTCGTCGTAATACTGCGGTCAGTTTTAGCCTTTGTTGTACTGTCATATCTCTTTTTATCACTTACTAAGCAAGATAGAGACATAATGAATCTCATTATTTTCACATAATATATATGTATATTTACTTACACAATAAAGACCTTACTTTTTTAAAAAATATCCAAAATATCAATTTATAATATTAAATTTACTATTATATAACTATTCAATACTATTCAATATAAATATAAAATTGTATATCTTTAAAAAATTAACTAATTATATATTAATTTATACATATTTATTCAAATTAATTCACACCGAACTTGTATTAAACAACTAATCTGAATTTAAAAAGTATATGAGATCATTATATTAAATAGTAAATTAATGTATTATATATCCAACAAATATTAACACAATTACCATAATTTTATAATTTTATCAACACTAAGATATTTCATAAAAATAAAGTTTTCTTAAAATAAATAGAAACTTTTTCAATTAATAAAAGTCCTTTGACAAGCTTCTTTTGAATAGCTAAAAATTTCAATTTATATCGTAAACTTAAAGTGAAAAAATTTATGATATTCAAAACTAAATAGCTTCAAACAAATTAGATATAATCTAAATTATCAGCTTAAATAATTTTAAAAAGTAATATACTTGCTTCAATAAACTATTATTAATTTCCGGATTTCACTAATCATTAAAAGTTTTCAAAAAAGGTGACGTATTTCCGTAAATTACGTAAAGAAAAGAAGTCAATCTTTACATGTGTATACAAACTGATCTTATATTGATACCTTTAATCTAAATTATTTCAAAACTTTTTATTAAAAATTATTCTATACAGTCGAGGTAAAAAGTTTTTATTATTTTTAAATATCTGAATAGACTTATATATTTTTTATTGATATGTTTCCATCAAATTCATAAGATAGTTACGGTAAAATAAATGTATTAATTTTGATTCTAAAAGTTTTTCCTATTAATAATCTATTAATACTTTCAACATCTATTAAGCACTGGTATAAACTATCTTATTTTTAAATATAAATTAATAAATGATATTATGAAAGATTGACTAAATGTTCTATTCGAGAATATATAAAAAAATACTGTATTATATATTCGTTCATTCATTAATTAAAAACGTAAACAGAAATAAATAGTAAAATAAAAAAAATACACATAAATATCAATATATTTTAAATATTTACTTAATATGTTAACAACAAAAATTCTAAAAGAAAGTAAAAGTAATTAGAATAAATAATTAACAGAAGAAATATAAGTTAGACATATTTTATGAATGGGATGATCAAGTGACATTGGCATACAAATATTTTGCACGCTTTATATTAAGAAATTAATAAAACAATAACTAAATTATAATTCAACATATATTCTTGTATCTTAAATAAGAAATAAAAATTTAATTGTAATATTTCATTTTATAAATACATGAAATCATTTTATTAAACATTCGTATTAATTTTAACTTTTGTTATCATAATGATACATGATACATACGTCAATTAATTATAATAGTATAGACAGAGTACCTAATTTAATTATTAACTGTAATTAATTTAGTCATTATAAATTTATTTGCAATAGTTGTAGTTATTAAATTTATTTTAAATGTACATAATATTTATTTATTACTTTATTAATTTATTTATTTATATGCAATATTCTAAATATTTCATAATATTTAATTTATAAACTTTTTTTTAATTAATAGAATATCTGAAAGGATATATTCTTTAGAAATAATTAATAAATTATGTATCATTGTTTTTTCGAATTATTTGTCATAACTGTACTAAAAATTTTTTTATATCACATTCAATAATCATATACAATAGTGGAATACTGAGGTATGTTATAATTTAATATTTCACATGTTGAAGCATAATAATTTCAAATCTAATATAAAATAATTAAAATTTGACTGTATTTAGTAATTTTATAAATATTTGTTTTAAACATACATATTTAATTTCATGTATATTTATAGATTCACAATTTTGTTAGAAAGTTGTGATATAATTAAAATAATTACAATTATTATTTTTAGTATTGTCATGAAGAAATTACTTTTTCCGTGATAAATTATTATTTATTATAAATTAATTAGAATAAAATATTTCATATTTACTTTTTTATTAATGTTTATTGACTTGAACCCAATAAATACAATATTTATACAATATATTGTTTTTTTTTAATCATAATAAACAATGATTTTACATATAATATATACTTATGACTAATATATTGTTATATGCAGCGAACGTAGTCTTACAGATGATTTATTTCGTTTTTTTTAGTTCAGATTCTGTTTTGTGTGTGTAAGAATTTATTATGAGAGAACAAATTTTTTATAACGTTTTTTGCATTTTTATATATATACAGAAAGCGGGTAATATAAAAAACTGTACATTCGATTTAATTTTATTTATTTACTATGAATCTCTATAAGATTATTTTAAACGAAGTAATTATATTAAGCTAAATACAAATAATGTTTTGTAGTATTACTTATATTTGATATAGAGTATTCTATTTTTTTTTTTCACATAAACTTATTAAAATTTAGTCTAGTCTTTTTTATAAATTTATTATAACATAAAAAATTATATTTGACTGTGTGCGACATGCATTACCTAATAAAATAAAACACTTGATTTTTTATTAATATTTTTTATTTATTATATAATATTTTTTACATATTATAACTAAATATTAAGTTTTAAAAATAAATTCTTATTTTTAAAAATTTACGTATTATTATAACCATTTAGAAATGTTAATAATCATTAATAAAATTACAATCTCTGCCATTAGATAAAATATTTGTTATTCATTTTGATATAATAAATTATTTAATTCCAATATATTGCAATATTATTTATGAATATATGGATTTATAAATAATGAATAATATTGAATTAAATTTTTTCTTAAACATAATAAATAATAATAATTCCATTAGATAGTATAAATAAATAATAATCTGATGCCACTTTAGAAAAAATTTAATCCTGCTTATAAAATATGTACCATTTTATATACGCACACATACTCATATACATTTAAAATTAATTATATCTTTATATTCTGTATAAATCTCAAAAACAGTACGTAAACTAATAATTATTAAAAAATTTTTATTTTTTTTTTCTCTTTTTAATAGAACATAGTTTGTTTTTTTTTTTTTTTGAATTTTTTACTTTTATATTGAAAACAAATTTACAAATCGTTCTATAATATAATCACTTGAATTATTTCCATATAATTTTTTTTATGTTTTGGTAGATTCTTAGAAAAAGCATAAAATTTTTTAAATATTAAATGCAGTAAAATTGACTTTGTGATACATATACTTGGAAAATATTTTCCCAATTATTTATGTAATTATTTTATATAATTATACTTTTTAAAACATCAGTTCTGTGAATTTTTTCTTTACAAAATTTATTACTAATAAATATGTAAATTTTAAAATCAGTTATTAATAATAAATATTATCAGTAGAAATTGTACATAAAATAAAGAATTATTGGATTGAATTATGTGAGAATAATTCCTAACATTTTCATGAAATTTACAGGACTAATCTATACATCACTATTATTTTCTTTGTAAAATATCTGATGATTCATTACAGAAAGCCAATTATAAATATAAATCATAAAATTTTCCTTTGCCGTATCTGAAGTATTACTTAATTTTATTATGATTAAATATAGCCACAGCATAAATAACTGTCGATATACATAACTTAATGACACATTATAACATACTTAACAGTTTATAAAATATCATAATGATGTATTCCAATTTTCTTTAGTCGTCATTTATTATTGAGAATTATATAAAGTATGATGGTTAAAAAACAATCGCAAATGATATAACATCATTTTTTAATCATATTCCTTTTAATTTTTTTTGAAACAATAATATTACGAATCGTAAAAATTTTACTATCTTTGTACTTGAAATTTGAAATTTATTTTTAATATATGCTAGAAATTTAAAACTGTACAAATGTAAAAAAGCTTAGAAAAATATATAATATAGGAATTGTAAGAAACTTATAGAAAGATATTAAGAAGTATATAAATGTTTTATAGTAACTTCATCAGTATTTCTTTCTTTGTCTTCTCCTTTCTCGCTATCTCTTACTTTTTTCTTTCTTTTCATATTTAAGTTACCGTCTCACTTCCCTTTTCTTTTTTCTATTTTTGTTTCTTCATCTATTATCTTTATTATTTATTTATCATCTTTATTACTCCTCATTTCAACTTTATTCTTACTACTCACTAGTTCTACCTCTCTATATTTCTAGAGTTCTTTCTTTCTTTGTTCATTCCCTTCCCATATCTTAGTTTTCGTAAAGAAACCTTAGGATCTCAATCTGACAAAGATAGATGCATTATCTAGCTCAGCAAAATCGTAGTAACCTGGTCTCAACTCCGGTACGAAAATGATTGATAGTTGCAAGGCGCGCAATTCTTTCCTTTTTTCTTCAGAATGATTTTCTTTATCTTTACGAATTTCATTTGGCTTCTTTCTCCCTGCTACTCTGTATCATTCTATCTCTCTTTAACTGTGTCTTCGATTTACTTTTACAATAATTTTGTCTTACATTTCATTTCAATTTACTCTCTCTCTCTCTCTCTCTCTCTCTCTCTCTCTCTCTCTCTCTCTCTTTCACTCTATTTCTAATAGCTATCAATGGCAAAATATCTATTTTTCTTTTTCTATTTGTACAATTGGTAATATAGCATAATATACAATTACTGGTAGTGCGAGAAACTATTGCCTTTTTCATCTTGCAATGCTTTTTTTAAATATTTTTCATTTTTCTTTTACTTCATAGTTTTACTCTCTAATCAAGTCATAAATATATTTATTGTTTTGTGACTGATCGTGGATTGGTTTTCTTATGAACGTAATAGCTTATACATTTCATATCTCGAAAGATAAGAGAGAGAAAAGAGGACAGACAAATTTCTTATATCACTTACTCAATGGAAATATATATGTTACATTTAATTGGAATGGAATAAATTACAAAGAGAAAATCTAGTTTTCTTTTTATTATTACCAATTCTTTCATTAAATTTTTTATACATTGTTTTTTAATATGACGTATGATTAAAATCCAATTTTTTCTACTAATTTAATTGAATGTGTATATCAAAAAAAAAAATGAACCAATTATTATATATTAAATAAAAAAATTAAAGAGTATTTTTATGGTAAAATTTGTATATATTATTTATTATTAAAATATTAAACATGCTAATGATAAATCTTTTTATTAGAATATCAGAATTTTTGTTTTTAAAATTTTAAATTAAATTAATAAACGTATTAATTTTTTCAACTAATATGTATTTTTTACTTAAATTGAATCTTATATACAATATATTATAAATTTACAGTTACTCTAAAATCTTTATATACAATATATATAATATATACAATGTATCCATTGTTCAATGAAAATTTTAGTAATTAAATTTTCTAAAAAAATTATTTCAAAAAAAATAAATAAAAAAAATAGAAATATTTATAGGGATTTAATATTAATAATGTAATAAAAAACTTTAATACATTTCAATTACAATATATATGATAACTTGTTGTTTATTTGAAAAATGTTCTTACTAAACTAATCAATTTAGAAGCTCATGAAATTAAATTTGTATTTTTTAATAAAGTACAGTGAAAATGAGTAAGGTTAACATAATGACAAAAGTAATGGCCATTCCGTAGCATTTTATTCATTACTCGTAGGTTTTATTTTAATGGAATACCTTCCTGAAATTTAGTATCAAATGAAAACTTTTTTTATTTATATAGCACTCTATTATAACATAATTAAAATGCTGAATAAGTATCATAATATTAGATCAAAATCTTATTATTGAAACAAAATTTAAAACAGATTTTGCTGCAATTACAGTATTAATTTTTAGTTAATTGATGATTAATATTATGTTTATGTCTACTTTATTCAAAGTATTAGACATATAAAACCAAAACCAAATATGAAACAAAAAATTTATTATCATGTACGTGACTTTAATACATATAACTAAAGAATACATAAACTAAAAAAAAATAAACTATCTAATTATAATAAAATAAGAAAAAATTTTCCTAAATTTATGAGTTAGTTTTTATTTAATTAGTTTCTATTTAGTAATCATCGATGATAAAAAGAAATTTAGAAAGTATTTATTATTATTATCTACTATTTATTATTGTGCCCTTTCGTAGTATAACTTTAGAATTAATAACTCTTGTAATATTTTTATAAGACTAAGCTACATTTAGTAAAAATTAATTAACTAATTTAAAAAATTTTATAAAATATTCGAAGCAAGTGAACTTTTAATTGTAATTTTTAAAGACATTGCAGGATACTTTCATTTTTAATGTTTATATAAATTCACTATATATAAACTTATAGTAACTATATATTAGTAGATACTTAAAATCCATGAATTCATCATACAGTATGAATTTTTTTAGAGAATCGTCTTACAATATTTGATTCTTAAGACAATGAGCTATCAACTTAAATGAAATTATCAAAACAATTAATAATGTTATTTCTTATTCTATATATTTTATAAAAAGTTAAAAACTAATTATTGACAAAGAAATTTAAAAATTAATTACTTTCATGATTGCTAATATATATGAATACATTTGGAAGAATTTATATTTTTATAATATTAATTATATGTCTTTGATTAGTTTTCATATTAAAAAATCAATCTATGTTTATCTTAATCAGCTTTTTGCAATTACCAAACTGTAATTAATTATAAAAATGTAGATATTATTATATAAAATTGATTTACTTATGCTATGATTAGTTACAATTACTTCACACTCTTATTTATATATGAATTAACTGTAATAAAATAAAAACTTATATTTTTATATTTAAAATTTTTTTTAAAAATTATTATCAATTATTTAAATAAAATATTTATACGAAACATAATCTTATATCTAATTTTTAAATACCTATTTTACGATTTAAATAATTAAAAAATTCATATTTTGATGATTCTTGTATTTACATTATTAAATTCCCAATTTTTTATTCTCAACTTTTGTATTATTACTATGAAGTTTAAAATAATAAAATATTTTTTTCAATTAATTCAATCTTATAAATATAATTATAAAAATTAACTCATAATTACTCATTCAATATACATATTATAAATGAATTTTTAACTTCAATAATGTATAACAGATTATTAGGAAAAAATAAATCTTTAATTATTTTAACTTTTAAGTATTATGAATATAAAGATCTGCAAAAAATGTCTGTTGTCTGTATAAATCTATTTAATAAATTTAACAAATAATTAATATATCGTCTTCAAAAATATATTAAAAAGATTTCATTTTTTACTAAATACTTAAATAATAATTTATCAATTTCAGAAAATATAATAAAAATTTTGTTAATAATTTAATGTTGATTTATCAAGTTTATTGTATTTAACAACTAAAATCAGTATTAATTTAATGTATACTTTTCTACTTAATTAAATTAATAAATTATAAGTGTACCCTAAATATTCTTATTATGTAAATTATTATTCTTTTTAATTTTTAGCTCAGATATCTTTATGAGATAAATCTGTATCATTTATAAGTTATCTTGTGCATTACCGTATTTTAAATTTGACTGTTATTTTTTTTTTATCAATAGAAATTATAGATGAACAACTAAACATTATTTTAAATTATTCGATATATATACAAATATAGTATTTATTTATAACTATTATTCAATAAATAAATAGTAGGTGAAAAATATATTTTGTTAATAGATATTAATGTGTTATTAATATTTGTTATAAACAATCTATAATCACCTATCGATATATAATATTATCTGATCAAGATTTAAACAAACTGAAGATATCGGTATTTAAAATAATAATAATAATAACATCAACAAGAGCAACAATAACAAGAACACTATAATGATATAAATTATTCATAAAATTATTTTATAATCAATATTTCGTTTTATTTAACAAGTTGAATTTGTGCAATATATAGTTTTACACTTGAAATATATAAATAAATAAGAAATAGAATGTTAATCATAAGAATAATAAAGTGATTTCCTTCTAAAACATATATTAATAAAATTATTGAATGAAAATTTTTCTAATTCAAGTTGTATTTATTTTAAAATTATAAAATTTTCCTGACAATTCTTAAATAAACTTTTTCTAACTATGTATATTGTACATTATGGAATAAACACTCATCTAAAAAACCGAAAATCTATCGATAAAATTATTTTGGATTTAATTTTATATATATTCATATTGTATTTTGATTCACATATCACACTAAAAATTTTAAAGAATATACCATAAAATTCCGCAATCCATTACAAATGTATATAGTCATAAAAAAGCATATCAATATATTAATTCAAAACCTTATTTGATCATAATAATACTGTAAATAATTCGTATAATATCATATTTGATCAATTATATATGATTGATTCAATATAAATTTAAAAAAATTGTAAATAAAGAATCTTCATCATGCTATGCTCGATTTTTTAATCAAAAAGTTTTTCGTATGTAGACTTATTAAATTCAATTACTTAATAATAATCTTTGTAGTACAGAAATTTTTATTTGTAAATAATTATAAATACAAATCAATTTATAAATTCATTGTCCACGATTTATATGGATAAATAAATGTTTTAAAAAATCGTATTGTTGTATATTAAATTACATTTGAAAATAATATAGAACGTTCAAAAATATTTAACAAGTTTTTCTGACACTTTTATATACATGAAATTTTTTGTTACATAATATAAAGAAACCATACATGTACATAAACTAGCTCAAACATAAAAAGTTTTGTTGGGAAAAGAAAAAAATAATAGAATTTAATTCAAAACAAGGCAATTAAAGATTCGCATCTTCCAGATGTACAAGAAAAGAAAATCCATTTATTGCTTATTAAAAGACTGAAAAATGAGAGAACAAGTGGATAAAAAAGGATTGGGAAAGCGGGTTGACATTCTTGATAATAAAGTAGGTCATAGTAATTCGCTATTGTCTCAACGACTAAAGATTGAAAGATCATTAATCTCCAAGTGATCCTATACGCACATGCCCTTATATCTTTCTCGTCAATTTTATTTCCATTCTTTCTGTATGCCATTCTTTTGAGCTTCTTGCTTTGATTATTATTTTTTTTCTCTTTAATTTCTGCTTTCCTCATTAGTATAATATTTCAACTTTTTTTTCGCAATCTTTCATTTGCATTTTTTTCTAGAATTTTTAATTATTCAGTTACGTTATGTATTCCTCCTAATTTTTCATATTTATTATACTATTAAATTATTTTTATGTAAAATTTTTATGGGTTTCTTTTATTTTATTTTATTTTATAGATTTCATGACTATTTTATATTAAATAAGTTTAATATATTTCTATACAACTTGAATATATATAAATTTCAGAAAATATAAAATTTTACAAATATACAAATTTACATATATATTGCAAATTATATAGATAAATAAATATATATTATATTTCTGAATTAATATAAAAAATGAAATTCTTAAAATTCTAATTATTTTTTTAGCATTCTGCATGAAATTTCTTTAAGAAAAATAATTTTGAATTTAAAAACTTAAGTTATTAAAAAAATTCTCTATTTTTTGCTAAACAATATTTTTTTAATATACTAAATATTAAGTAAACCTATAGAAAATTATTATTACAAAATGTAAACTGAAAACATTTATTTGAGAAAGACTTATTTAAAACTTTGAAAATGGAATTTTTAATTTTAGAAATAGAAATTTTGAGGTTATTATTATTAATCTTTTGGCTAAATACCTTGATTAAAAAGTACATAAGTGTCAGTTTAGGTTTATAACTTTATCCTTTTTGTACTTTAAAAATAATTTAAAAATTTGTAGAATATTTATAATTATATAAACAATAATTATATGAATATAATTAAATAAGAATTTCGCCATAATTCTTTTAATATTAAGTGAATTTTCATTAAAAATTTATACTGTAATATTAGACGTTGCGTTAAGTGTTGCTTCACTGATTGAAGTAAAGTATACATATTATATTCTCCTACTTTGCATTAAGGTTTTAAATGATATTTTGTATATAGTTTTTCAAAAAATAATGACTTAGATTATTATTTATTAAGTCATTTCGTACAAAATTTTTGTACGAAAGTAATTTTTAATTATATTTAAAATATTGTTTACTTAATATTTATACGTTAATGAATTTTTCTAATACATATTTTTATATTTTATAACATAATAAACTCAAATACCAATCTTTCCTCATGACATTAATAAATTAAAAAATTATTGGTAAATGTAAAATATATAATAAAAAAATGTTGGAATTAAAAAAAACACAATGTTTCTAAATAACATTATTTTGATCATTATATTCATTTATAAAAGCAGTACTAATAACATCTACATGTTTTAATTATCTAAAAAATTTAGGATTAAAAAGTATGCTTAGTATTATCAGTTATTTGAGAAATGAAAATAAGTAAGATACAGACTCTAAATGCTATGCACAAGTATTTAATTTATTACATTTATTTTAACTACATGACAAATTAATTTTTACTTCTAAGATACTATGATATCATGTAATAAAAAAAATTATTTTCATATTTTAAAAGTTATCTATAGTGGTATAATTTCTCAATCAATTCTGATGTAAAACATAAATTGCAATCAATTCAAAATTATAAAACAATAAAAAAAGATAAAAATAATAAAATAATTTTTAATTTACAGATTTATTTACTTTGTACAATCAAATAATATTATTTCTTTGAAAATATTTCTAAGTATGTTAAAAATTTTAAATAAATTATTTTATTTTTTCATGTACATTTTCAAATTATTTTATACGTCAATCGATGTAATCAATAAATTTTTCAATAGTTTTTTATTTAAGATATCAATATTATATATGATAATTTTACATAAATATAATATAATACGTAAATATTAATGAGAATAAATAAAAATAATACTAAGTATAAATAATATAAAACTGATTTTTTTTAATTTATTCTATTATTTAAATTATTTTTATATACAACAGTCTGCAAGTATATTTACTAAGGAAAGTAGTGGTATTTCACTTTATTATATTCTAACATTCAATGTGTAAATAATGTTTTTAAAATAATCTATACTTATAACGTTTATTATACAAAATATATTAAAAATAAATGAAAAATTTTATAACATAAATATCAAACATATATGATATAAATTCATGTATATAAAGTATAAATATAAACTAGTGTTTTATTGGATTACTTTGAGCTTGTTAAAAAAATAATAACATTACATTATTCATGTGCATAACTGATAAAGAAATATTGATTTAAATTTTTTATAAACAAATTAAAAGTTTTGAAAGTAGTTAATTAATATAATGTATTAATAATTTTAAATATATTGAAAAAAGTTATATAGAAAATTAAAAATAAAAATAAAAAATATTGTACAAATTTTATTTTATTTAAAATTTAATTATTATTACAATTTTATAAAACATAATAAGCAAAATATCTTAAAAAATATTTTGAATACATTTCTTTTAATTTACTGCTTAAAGTTTTTTAAAAATTTGACATATCACAATACTACGTATATAAAATTAAAAAGGAAATTTAATAACGTATTACGTCTTCAAAATACTTTAGTTTGCTGTAAAGTTAAAGGTTAATCTGATATCTCTCTTCCGTATGTATAGAATTTGTAAAATTTAAACTTTATATATTAATGTAAAGAGTATTTAAACTAATTTATTTCGAAAGAAAATTTTCTCGTAGATAAATAAATAATTTCAATAAAAGTTAATTGTATAATATTTAATCTCTCAAATGAGTCTAATCGATTAAAATGTATGTTCAAAACTGTACTGGTTTCAAAAAATACATTTATGTACATATTTATATATATACCGGAACATATTTGTGACTATAATTCAAAGGTTTAAACCTTTTAGCTTCAATTAAAATGAAAAAAATTTTTTTTAAAAAAGTACGCAAAATTGCATACAAAATCAATTTTTCACTTTCCGTTTTTCAAAGTTTCTCTCTCTTTTAGTATTAAAACACCGAAATTCTTTCCTTTATTCTCACTGTCTCTTTTTGTATCCATCAATCTGTTTCATTCCATAGTGAGATGAGGATAAAACGAAACTTCGACAGAGGACTACGACTGTGATCAGAATTCGCATTCAATTTATGCACTATGTACGAATAATTTACATAGTAATGAGTATCGGCATTGGCTTTACCTCGGGTGAAATCAGGCCGCCACCACCATCGATGTCACCCTTGTATCTGCCGTTGTTGTTGCATATACAAATGTACTCAAGAATATACGCTTTTTCAAAACTACGACTCGTAAGCTGGTGAAGCTGTCGCGTACATACGATTTTTTTTTCAAATTCGAGACAAGCAAACGCTGCATATGTACAAAACGGAAAAGGTTAAGCGAGAGAGAAAAAACAAATTTTCAAAGTCGAACCTGTCATTCCATATGCGCAACTAAACAAAAAACAAGAAAACATCACGTATGTTTGAGTGAACCCATGTTTAACATACTCTTTTCCTATTTGTTAAACTTTACGTTTCTCTACTCCGTTATGTTCTTTTATAGCATACTGTCGAGTATCGGTTTCTCTTTTATACGATGCTGCATATTCATCAAAATTCCGTCACTTCCTTTCTCATATTCTCTTAGTATAGCTTATGCGTACGTGTTTTTGCTTATTTTATTTTACTTATTTTTAAGTTAAAAATACATATATGTTCCCATGATAATAATGAAGATAGACAATATTAGAGAAAAGATTTGTACATTATTATAAATTCCATAATTTTTTTCAGTACTGAATACGTATTTAATAAATAGTAAAATATGAAAATACTATATTTAATGAATATTGAATTTATTAAAAAATAATAGTGCTATTATAAAATTATATCAATTAATATGTTGTGTATAATTCATAAAGTTACAATACCATTGTATTTTATTGGTTAAAATTATTCATAGGCCTTGAATATTTTTTTCCTAATTCCCATTTGATTATATTAATAAAATTTATTTAATGAAAAATAAATATGCAAAATTGTATTTCATGAGTACATAAAAAGGAATATATTATTTACCCTATATTTTACTATAATAATGTTTAAAATTTACTAACTTTTTCTAAAATATAATGTATATTAATATATTATTAACAAAGCTTGAATTTATTTTTTGCTTTACTTGTGTTACTTTATGATGTAAAAACATTATATTTTATATTTTTAATTATTTAAAAAAAAATTATCTTCAGTATAGTATATTATAAATAATTTATATATTAACATACAAAATATGAAAAAATTATATATTTATTTACCAATTATTACTACATTCTATAAAAAGTCTGTTCCTTGAGCCAGTTTAAAGTTAATTAAGATTTTCATTTTTGATCTCATATTGAATGCATAGAAAATTTAAGTAGTCATTTTTAAATAAGTAACTAAGGACTCACAAAAAAATTCTAATAAATTATATTAAAATTAAATAATAATTTCAAATGCATATACGCATATATCTATATATGTACTTTCAACAATACATTTTAAGAATAATACGTAGATAAAAAATTAATAAAAAGCAAACATAACAAATTTGGTATTCATATAAAATAATTAAAAATTACATGTATTGCTTCAACCCACGTTTCTTCTTATTTGTAATTTTCTTATTTTATTTCACGAACAGCAATCTTTCTATAAACTAGAGCACTTAAAATACTTGAATGCGGAGCGCTAAATAAATTTAAAAGTAATCATGCAGTCTGTTATGGAAAAACAAACGCTCGATTGTTGTATCCAAAGCGGTTTCCTTTTTCTTATCAAGTTTCGTCACTTTGGCAAAGAGGGTAACGTGAAAAGCGAAGCGCGGTAGAAAAACGAAGAGTCATAAAAAAAAGTTAAAAGTGTCGAGTGGTGAAGAAAAAACAAGAAAGAATTTGCTAGTAAAAAAACACAGCAAAACGGAAAACTAGACAAAATGGCGAGAATAGTGGCGTAAGAACGAATGAACGTAAAGAAGTGAAGATAGAGAGAGAAACATTGCAAAGGGAGGAAAAACTATTGAATAAATAAGCAATAAACATATAAAATTTAAAAAAAAAAAATACAGCAACGATGATTAGATACTATTTCTTGGAGAACAACAAATATTTTCCATAAAACAAATTCTCAAATTCCTCGATGTGTTAATTTAAAGAGTACTTTGGCTTAACGCTATGCTATCGTTGCCTATTTTTCTATAGCACTATTCCATACTCGTTTATTTTATAGATAATTTTATTTATTGTATTTTAAAATTTCTACATTTTTTGATAACGTTCTTTATAAATGATTCGCTTGGTATATATTTTTTTTATATTTAATAATACAATCTATAGAAATATATATATGTCTATACGACAAATTTAAAAAATTAAAAGTCAATTGATTTTAAAAAATTCAATTTAAAAATACGAGCTAGAATTATTAAAGATTGTTAATAAATCATCTATGAATTTACATTTTTTAAATAACAAAATAAGTAAATATGCCTCATTTATGAAAAATAAAAAATAGAAAAAATAGAAAAACAAAAAATAATAAACGAGAATATAAATATAAAATATTTATATAATAACTAATAATGAACATAAACAAAATCTTTTCCATATATAAAAATTCAATATAAAATTAAATTATAGACAAATGATTAAATATATACAGAAATTCAAAATACTTGTTAGCTTTTTAATTGAATATCGTAAATTATTAAATAAGAATATATACAACATTACTGAATTAACATACAAATACATATTATTTTCAATATTCTTTGAATATTACGCTATGGTTAAATAAAAAGTGTAATGAATACTATATAGTATTTCTAAATATATATTTTCAATAAAAATATTTTTATACATAAATGTAAATATTCAAAAAATTTTCTGTAAATAAAATATTGAAATATGATTTAGACAATGGTTTCTACAATAGTAATTAATATGTTATTATAATATCTTGATCAAATGTCGAACTTAATTCAACAATTATAACTGTACATGGACTAAAAATTGCTAGAATAAACATTATTAAATTACTAAATTTATATATATATTTATTAATTATGAAAACAAATTTTTAAAAATTACTAATTTATCTATGTTTATATGACATGAATCCCTTAATATTTTAATATTGATTAAATTACAAATTTTTAAATAATTTTAATAATTCTTATCGATTAAAAATATTCCAAATTATAATTTTAATTTTTATGTGTATGTTTTATCGTGCCTAAATTCCATAATATAAATATAATCATTTAATAAAATGTGAGAGAAAATAGTTCTTGTGAATAAACAAAATTTACTATATTTAGGAAAAATAATTTCTTTTATACAATAATAGCTTTCATCGTAAATATAAAATAAAATATAATTTCACCTCATATTGCGAATGAAACTACATGGTCACTTAACAAATTCAAATTATATTTGTATTTTATCAAGAAAATTAATTTCCTATTCTATAAAGTTCAATATTTTAATTTTATAAAAATAAATAAAGTTCATACAAAAGGCCTTACCAAAAAAAATTCTGATGTTATTTCAAAAATTATTTTTCTTCCACTGAAAAAAGATAAATTATGTATATTTTTAAAATAGATATATTATATTAAAAAGAAACATAGTTTGCACAAAAATAATTTTATAATTTTAAATAAGTATGAAATTATGTATAAGTATGAATTACTTATATTATGTAATAAATATAAGTAATCATAGACAATATGATACTATTATATCATAAATTTTTTTATGATAAACCCAATTTATATAAAGAAGTTTTTGTATTAAATAATTCAGTATCATGTTTAAGGAATACTTATATTCGTTTTAAAAATAGCAGATTTTGTATTTCTTGTTATAATTTGAAATCTAGTGTCTAAAAAGAATAAAATAAAACTTTATATAAATCAAAAGGTATATTTTTCCACCAATATAGTTTTTTTATTTAATATAGTTAAAAAAAATTATGATTTTATATATATATATAATTTACTGACTGTCGACTACTGACTATTGAACCATAAACAATCAAATACTGTTAGCGGAACTAAATTTCTATATGCCTCCACAAGAAATAAAGAATATTAATTCAATATAAAATAAATGTAAAAATAAAATTAAAAATTAAGATAAGTGAAAAACTAAATAGTGAATTAATCAATAATTTTATCTAAAATAATACCTAATATAAACAAACAAGAATTTAAAAAAAAATGTGAATTATCAAAGTGCGACAGTGATAGAAACTAATAAAATATCGTTAAAAAAACTAATAAAAATAAATAATAATTTAATTCAACTAAATAAGAATGAAACGCAAACCGCCATAAAAATAACAATTGGAACATAATATAAAATACTGTCACAAAAAAGTACAAAAAGGTACGATTAAACTAGATTTAAAATAAAAAAAAATACTAAAAACAAAAATAATAAATAATTACAACCTAGAACTGGAAATGTTACAGGATAAAAAAAACAACTTATTATGAAAATATTATTAAAAATTTAAATAAGGAAATTAATAAATTAAAAGAATTTATTGACGAATACAGAAAAAAATATTAATAAAAATAATAGAGATCAAGAACATAATATAAGAATAAAAAACAAATACGCAATCTTAAACTCAAAAGATGTATAAACAAATGACACAATGATCGAAAAAATAGGGAAAAAATTGAAAACAGAAAAAGATAGAAGAAGAAAACCGCCGAAGCCAATAATATAAACAAATAGAAGAATAAGAGAGTGCAATTCAAGGAAATAACGGTTGACTCGTGTAAGTTGAAAAACGATAGGCAAAACAATAATAATTCTCCACCCACAAATATAATTTACCAGGATACAGCAAAACTGTTACAGACAAAAACAAATGTAAAAGATTTCTACATAAAATACATACACAGCAACAAATATATATTATACCTCAAATCAATCGATGACTTTAATAACACTATAAAAATACAATAAAACACAAAAACAAATTACTACACATTCACACCAAAATCCAAAAAAAACATACTTATTTATTAAAAGTATAAATAAAAGTTTCAATGAAACAGAAATTTTAAATGAATTAAATAACTTGCAAATACAAGAAATTAAATTTGTTAAAGTAAGTATTTATACATACAAATCTCACCAAATAGCAATATACATAAACTAAAAAACGAAAAATCTTTGTTATAGAATATTTTGCGAAAAAATAATTGAAAAAAACTTAACAGAATGCCGTAACTTCCAACTTTTAGGAAATTCACAAAATTGTAATCTGCAATATAAATGTGTAATATATATGTGACTTACCCCCATTTTCATCTTTACGACTTCTGTCTATTCGGTATACACGGTTTCCTTGTTTTCCTTTACTCTGACATCCTTTTACTTTAACCTATGAATAATTTCTTTGATTCCAAAATCGTAAATATCATTTCTCTGAAATTCGAGGTTTATTAACGAGTTCAGTGTTAAGGGTACCTTTTAAATACTGGACTCCTGCCAAAAAAACTCAGTTTAGTCTAAAACCAAACACAGATCGGAATCATTACTAAACTCATACTAAACTCATACTAAACTCCGTCACGAATATTACTATTTTAATATTAAGTTAGTGTATCTTTATTATAATTTATATCACTAAATAAATTATTATTATTAAACGATATGTACAAGATAACTCGTTTATCCGACTACAACCGACTACAACCCAATACAAATGTGTTAAATACATTCACCAGCGTAAACCAGTTGGATGTAAGATCATTAAAGAAACAAAAATTGAAAACCAAGAATTGTACTGTACAAATTGAAATAACTTCGGACACCCTGCTTCGTATATGGGTTGTCCAAAAATATTAAAAAATAATAATAAAATACAAGCAAAAAATTTTGAAACAAAAAAAAATAAATAAAGTCAATGAAATAACTAAAAAAGTTATACAATCAGTATTCTACGCAGATATAACAAAAAAAATGAAATAACAAATATAATCAACACACAACAACAAAATATTACTCGATTGACATACATAAATACGTACACAAACAATGATCATAACCAAATATTCAATAATATATTGCAAGCAATACAAGAATTAAAAGAAAATGTAAATGATACTCAAATTCAACAACAATGACAATAAAAGAAATTAAAGAAGCTCAAAAAAATTATGAAGATAATTTTTTAATAATATTCTCATTAATAGATTCCAAAATATAAAAAATGCACAACACAATATTACACAATCATAAAAAACATGCATTGACAAATATAATCCAAAAACGTTAGAAACATTTAAAATTACATCAATAAACATTAACTCCTTAATATCAAACCATAAAAGATATAATTTATTAAACTTAATAGAAAAAACAAAATCCAAATATAATATTAGTATCAGAAACACAACTAAATAAAACTCATAAAATAGAATTTAAAAACTATAATATTATTAGAAATGACAGACCAAACTCGATTCGAAGGAATGATTAGCCATATGAATAAAAAATACAAGTATATCATAATCTCTAACAAAGAAATATCTAATTTTAATATTCTAGAAATAACAATAATAAAGCTACAAATGAAAATAGCCTATTTATAATATCTATATACGCAAAAAATGGAAATAAATTTAATACAGAATTCAAAAAACTATTCCAAAATCTACATCTAGATAAAGGAGAAATGTATTACATAATAACATGTGATCTGAATTCTTAATATGTTGTCTAGAAAAATAACACAAATAATACAAGAGGAACATTTATAAAAAAAATGGGCTAAATAGCCTTGGCACAATATATAAAACAAAATTATATAATTCGGAACACCTGTTTTATCCCAATGGACATTCATATATAGATTCATGCCTAATAAATACCAAAATTGAAGTAACTAACAAATCTACAAAAAATACAATTCATATAATTCAATATGATAGTGATCATAATGTACTACTTATATAAGTAAAATTATCAATGCAAAATCTAACTATTTTATTTCGAAATAACTTATCCCAAATAAGTGTTTTAGAAAGAAAAAACTGTAAAAATGTTCAAATAATGGATAGTTCCATAGAAAAGGCAATTTCTCACAAACAAATAGTCAAATGTTTAGGATTACATTTAGATGCAAAATTAAAATATAATTATCACATACAAATTCAGATAGAAAAATAACAACAGAATTTTAGTAATTTAAAAAATTATTTTTTTTAACAACAGTAGAATTAAATTATGATGTTACCAAGGACTTATCAAACTAATTCTAACATACGAATGCCCTATCTAGTATAACATAACAGCACACCAAATGGAAAAAATAAGAATTTTCGAAAGAAAATTTATAGGAGCCTTAAAATTTATAGTTTGTACAGAACTGAAGCAAGTTCTTATAAAAAATATGTAAAAAACAAAATATTACAGAACAAAGCAAACCTACAAAGAAAGGATCGCCATGTATTAAAATTAAATAGGAATCATTATGCAAAATTATACGATATAAAAGAAAATAGTTTAATTTCCAATACCATGTACCCAAACCCAAATTATTTCTCAAAATGTTTAAACAAGTATAAAATTTCAATAATTCAATATATTCATATGTAAATAAATTAAAAAACTTAATTTCTTTATTTATTTTAGCATATAAATTAAATTATATAATTTACTGATAATTTTTTTATAAAAATATTAATCACACTTTTATTTATTAATCTATTACTAAATGTTAGTGAATAATAAAAATTCGTTGTTCTAAAACTCATGAATTTAGCTATCAATAAAGTTATCCAAAAAAACTCGTTTGTATATGCATGGGTAATGTTTCTCATGTTCGATTTACGTTAAAACAATTTACTGCTTGACTTAGTTGTTAAGTCTTGTGAAGACAAGAAAAAATATAAAATAGAAGCAGCAAATTTGAATACAATTAAACCTTGCAAAATAAATGAAAGTAAAGAAATATTATTTATATTTTATACAAATTATTTAGCATGAATTAATAGATGGATTATCAATTTTTCAAATTTTCTATTTACCAAAATTATTTCTAAAATTAAATTAATTAAATGCATGAGCAGATGCTATGAAAAAAATGAAATATTTTTTAATGTAAATTTAAGACAATTTTACATTTTTTAACTTTAATGTTATGAGATATTAATATTATCTCAAAAATGTATATATATTATATAAATTAATTGTATTTTATTTATTTAGAAAAAAGTTAAAATTTGTCATGGAATATTTAAAATAAAATTTAATACATAAATCTCATTTTAATCTCTAAATTTATTTTATATTTTAACTATATCACACAAAAGAAAATATAGTTCTAAAATAAATATTCTTATATTCAAATTTAAACTCGTAATTTCTTCCATAATATTCTATAATATAATAAAATTTATAATTAATAATTAAAATATATAATTAATAATTTATACTATTAGGTCATAATAATAAAATAAAAAAGTATTCTACTCAATTATAAAAAGTAAAATATAAATATTTATTATGAGAAAAAAGTTAATGTTCGTTAGATTATTAAACTATTTTATATATACCTTATAATCTTATTAATTTTTACTAAGTGGTATAGAATTATATATGCAAGGAAGATAGAAAAAATAGGTATTTAGAAAAAAAATATATTTGATAAGTTACCTGATTATCGAAAACTAATAAACTAGATTAATTATGTTTATTAGCACACTCGTATTTTTATTTGCATAGAGAGGAAAAAGATGTGGAAATATCGAAGTTAAATGGTCCAGTGCAAAAGACGTATAATTCGCCAGAAAAATTGTACATTGTTCTTAATTGGGCAAGTGACATATGTACACGTACATGAAATATGTTGTTGCTCGGTCATATGGTTACTCGATAATGCATTTTGCAAATTGTCAAGTATTATAGCAATTTAATATACCTCATTATACACTAATAATTTTTTGTGTATATTGCGATTAATGCGTTTGTGTACGGATATTTTTCGAATGTAAGGCTTCATTCATTTGTTTGTACATTCATTCATGAAGTTGTTGCATTTCAGGTTTTGAATTATTTAGACAGTTTATTGAAGTAAGAACGAGAGCGCGGTTTTATAATTAAAATTAATGGGTATATAGAGAATAACACAACCTTTTTTAACAATGTAAATTCAATATGTTTATATTCGATCTACACATATTGAAAAAACTTCAATTAGGTAACAAAATAGAGTAAATCAATTCATATCTTTAAAAATTATTGTTTATGTTTAAATATTATATATCAAATATATTTCACAAAAGTTGATGGACAATCTATAAGATTTTAATGAATTTAAAAAATTCTAAATTATATATCAAATGAAAAACATTCGATTAAAATTCGTTTTTGATAAATACACGCTCTTTTAAATAGTATGAAAAATTAAATTACTCGATAATAATCAAAATTATTTAAATTTTAGCGATAGCTTAAAATATCATAAAACTCTGATATTTTAAATTAACATATGTAATAATAACTACAATTTTATTTCTATTTCTTTATATTTTTTTTAATATTATTAGTATATAAACATATCTGAATTTTTACCAATTGAGAAAATAACAAACTTAATATAGGACATTGTAATAAAAGTAATTATTTTCGTAGTTCAATTAAATTTTAATCATTACATTAAATTTCATTTCGTATTTCGAAATTTTATACATTAAAATTCAAATATTTGTATGATTCTCATAACTATACCAAATCATCATGGAACTATAATTTTTTATAAATTTATATTTCTGATAATATATAATAATCATTTATTATTTTGTTTTAATAAATAATTAAAATATCAGAGTTATATATACTCAAAGAAGTTATTTAAATTAATTAAAATGTGACTATTTACAAAAATATAAATTTGTTGTTTAATACAAATATTCCTGTAAATTCTTTAAATTCCATAAAATAATTTAAAATAAAATATATATGTAATAAATATGTAAAAATTTTTATATATGAAAAACTGAAATAAATATACGTAAAATATTCAAAATTACTTCTAAATATTAGAATTTCTATCTAAATTTTGTTTTAAATAAAATTCTAAAAATATAGTTCACTGTACTTTAAAAATTTATTGATAAATCTATTTTTTAAATTTTATAAAACTTACCTAATTAATAATTACAAGGAATATTCATATAGTTTATAAAACAACTTTAAATTAACTAACTATTAACTAACAATTTACATAGTTTACTTTAGTATAGTAAAAAAATATAATTCAAAATAACGTTAATCTTACTAAAAATAATAATCAAATATGCAACAAGAAATAAAAGCATTACTGTATGGTTTTGAAAAATGAAAAGCTCAACGGCAAAATAAAATTGACGGCTAAAATGATCGACAAATTTATTATATTACTTTAACTATTCTAATGCATTGTTACTACAAAAAGAATTAATGATGTCACTTAGAATTATACATTTTAAAATCGGTTTACTTAATAAAAATGTACAAACTTATAAATTAGCTATATAATTTCTAAACTAGTGCTCATTATAATAATATATATTTATAATATATATTATTAGTCTTAAATCTATTTAATTATATAATAACATAGTGAAAATGATTATTAACATTAAATTTATGTATATAGTTTTTATAATAAGGAATTTAATATTAAAGAAAGAATATTACATTATTATCTTATATGGTTTAATAGATTGATTATGATTTAATAAAGAATTTTACTTACCCGGATCAATTATAACTTAAATATTATTTAAATATCAGATAAACAAAGTTTTAAATGATGTTAAAGCCTTGTTCATATCATAAATTTAACTAATTATTTATAAATAGTATAAAAATTCATATAAACTATACTTATGTACAAACATAAATTTTATAAAATAATTTTATATTATATTTCATCTATTTAATAATCCATATTATTTTATTGTATTAATTTTATAATAATTTTAAATCAATAACATGAATAACAAATAAATTTATTATATAGTTTATGCATTTTTAATATAAAATGAAAAACTTAAAAAATATTGATTTGCATATTTAATTAAACTTTGTATTATAACTATATTAGATTAATATTGTTTCTTTAATATTATCAAATAATATATTATATAACGAAACGAAAGATTATAACTCAAATTTTAATAGTTATAATTACAAAATAATTGGTATTTTGTCAATAAAAGAAATACAATGTCCAAATATAATATTTTATTTAACAATATTTTACAAAAAAAATAGCATGTAATAACTATGTAATATACTTTTACAAATCTCTATTTTGTCTCTATAATTATCTATTTCTTTGCAGATGAAGGTTCTTACTTTTCTTTTCAAAAGTATGGTATCCCTTATAAAAGTACGCTGATTAAGATCTATCGTCTATTCATTTCACCCTCTTTCTTTTATACGAAAATCTACAGTTTCAGAATATAAATAATATTCTGATTGCTTTAGTGATTTTTTTATTTGTTATAAAAGAATGTTTAATAATGATCATTTTTATTTGTAATATATTCACATTTTGTTCCCTAATAATTTCAAAAAATTATACATTTCAAGATATGTTATAGTTGTTAATATATTACCTGCACTTTTATGATCTATAGTTAATTTTCATATTCTTGATATTTTTAACATTTTTAAATTTATGCATTGGAAAATTTCGCAGAAAATATGAAACTTCTATTTTAAAATTGAAGAGCTAATAGTCAGGAATAAAGTCAGTAGTTTAAAATATGAGCTATCATTGGTTTTCAAACGAATAAGGTAGTAAACATTGGTCTTCAAAAAATCAACATATGTCATAATACGAAATAATCTGTGATAAGAAACAAACACACTGTTGAAACGATAAAAGACACTCTGCAACTAAGTATATACATAAATTAAAAATATTAAGAAATAAACGAAATTACAAATATAATTATATCTATTGTATATATTAATATATTGTACATATTATCTACTAAATAATATTCTTATATTCTTGCATAGTGATAAAGTAGTGTATTACTCCCCTACATATATATATATATATATATATATATATATATATCATTATTCTCTCCATCTAAAAACTTAGTACTTAAAATCATTTACTTTTGTTTTAAAAAGTTTTGATACTACTCAGTTCCCAATTATTTGATTATTTAAATACAATTGTCAAAATTAAAATTAGAAATCGCAAGAAACTTTAAAAATCGTGATTAAGTTTAATAAAGCCTACCTGTCTATTGTTCTTAAGAATATTTTCATAAGTATTTTTTGGTCTTTTATAAAAATAAGAAATATTGAAAGATATTCAACTGTTTCATGTCGCTTTTTTCAACAATTCTAATTGTAAAAAATTCTTGTCTATATTAATTAAATTCTTGTGTATATTAAACGTATATTAAATTAAATTAAAATAAAAGGATTTATATAAGTACATTTACAAGTTATTTTACAATAATATTGATTTAATTGTAACTAGAATATAACAAAATTTGTGACAGGTTCTTCAAGAAAATTAAATTAAAATATCTTTATTTGAATAATTCGTTGAAAATTTTATATTATTAAAACTTGTATATTGTATTAAATTTAATTTTGCTATACTTTGAAATAACTATGAATTACTTAAATTTTAATGCTTCATATTAAAGCATGTATATTGGAAAATTAAAACTTAACTTACGAATTTTCCTTTCACAAAAATTTGAATTAGTTTTGCAAATATTTGAAATTTTTATTTATAATATTGTACTAATTGTATTATTATTTATCTAATTTTCAATATTATTTTTTTTTTATGTATAAGTATATAAAGATTAAGTAACTTAGCTTATATAAATATTTATATTATAAATATATTATTAACTAAATTCTATTTATTTAATATTATTTTTTAGATATTTCATAAATTTTTGAAATACACAAGAGTTATTTAGAAATAAAGGAAATACTTTATTACATTATTTTATTATTTTATATATCAGTATCTTCGACAAATGTAAAATTGAATGTTGATGCTTGATTTAAGGAAAGTAAATCGAGAAAATAATAAGATAATTAAGTCGATTTGCCAAGTAGTAGTATAATACCACCGAGAGAAAACTACGTGATTTTTAATATCCATCTTTTTATTAAACCAGTAGAATACCAACGGTATTGTAAAAACATTTACAGTAAAAAGACGACTTTTGAAAGTGATGATGCTCGATAATGCCCTTTGGTTAGAACAGTTAATTTATTATTTTTTGGATCCAGTTTTATTCAACTTTTATCTCTTGCGCAGACATAATGTGATCTAGTTTTTACAATGACTTTTCCTACTTGTTTCTCGATTTTTCGCTATTTCAGTCGGTGTATTGTAACTCTCAAAAAAAATACCGTGAACGCACGACCTGAAGCAAACAAGCTAAACTACATTCAAATCAAATATACAGCGCCAAATATATGAAAACTACAATAATTCTAAAATAAAAGTTTGTAAATTGAGCAATTTTAAATTTAAAATATTTAATTATATATATATTTAATCGAATGCTAACTTTTTAAAAATATTTATATATATTTATTTAATATAAATTATCAGTTACTCAAATCTTCATTGTACAATACAAAAGGATGATAAAGAAACTTCGCATTGAATATACATACAAATTCTTCGCAAACTTTATATACAACTTATAAATTAAATTTCGATAAAAAAAAAGTCTATCTAAGGAATTTCTCTTACTACCGCTACCTAAAAAAAGTAATAGAAAAAATAACCCAGCTAATAATTGTGCATATATACGCATAGTGCGAGCAATCTTTTTGACAAAGAAAACTTGAAAAATCAATGAGCGAACTTACTTCATAACCGCTATACCATCGAACAATATGACAACAGAGCACGGAAAAGCAATAGAATGTAAGATAGAGTTTAAAAACTTGCCTAAAAACCTCATCTCGTCAATGACAGAGCAGCCGCAACATCTCTTTCTTCGTAGCATAATTTTACCATCGTATTTTACCATTATATATGAAAGGAATCGTTCACCAGCTCACTCTAAAAGCACACTGCAAGCTTCGATGTATTAATATTTATTAGTTTCACAATTTTTGATCTTTCCTCAGCCTTTTCTTCTATCCTTCCCTCTCTTCCTTTTTTTCTCTATTTCTTATTCTCACTCCCTTATAGTATCTCGCGCCACTCGATGATTTATCGCGAAACTTCTGACCAGCGGTGATGCCGCGTACATTCTTTCTTTCTCTTACTCGTGCGCTCTACCATCGCCTCAGAATAATAGCCTCAGCAATTTCAAGTTCTGAAAGCACCAAAGATATTTTTATAGATATCTGGACGAGAATGAGATAGTTTTAAAACGTTAAATGAGACAAACTGATGGAGACATAAGAAACTAAGACAAATGGGTTAAGACAAAATAGAGAAGCAGGTGACAGAGATAAAATTATATACAGAAATTTCTAAACGCTTATTTAACATGAAGCTATTTGTGAAACTCCCGTTTTATATTTTAAATATATTTCAATAAATATCGAATTTCAGTTTGTGATAAAGTTCAATACTATTATAATGATTGTATTAAGTAATAAATAGATATAATAAAAAATAATACATAGATAATGTTAAAATAATTGTAATAAATAATGGTAACACAAATTATATAAATATGAAAAAGTTTATATAAGAATATATATAATAGTATTTCATTCATAAAATAAAAAAATTTAATATTTCTCATATATTGAAATATTTATATATGTATTTTAATCAAATACGTCAAAAAACTGCTCCATTGCTTTCAATATATCTTATATATTTATTTACATTCATTGAATTTCTAATATTAAGCTATATGTTATTTACTTTTTAAAAAAATCTTAAATTATTTTTATATTTTTCTTGAAAATAATCGTATTATTTGATGAATTAAAAGTAGTTCACACTTATATTTATATATATGACAATATATTATGACAATATATTTATTTATAGTTTAATACTTCGATTATTTAAGAATGTAATATTTCTTAAGTATCCTAAGTGTTATTTATCTGTATAATTTACTTATGTAAATTGTAAGTGCTTCTATTTTTTTATTTAAGCATTATTGTATATAGTAAATTAATTTTAAAAAGATGATTCTAATTTTCTTCATTTTTTTTAATAATTAATAAAATTAATTAATTATACCTCAATAAAATGAATTAGTTTTACACTAATAAAAAGTACAATTTTAATCAATAGGCATACAAAATTTATAAATCAATTTAAATAAAATTAGATCTAAATGTAAGTTAGGTAGACATAATATTATAATTACAAGCCGACAAAATAAAACAGATTATATTTCTTTTAAATCTATATTTACATAAATATATTTTATGCACAACATAATATACAATATATATATATAAAAATCTACAATAAATGATACGAACGTATCAATAGTAATGTACTCTAAAATGCTAACATTAATTTCGTAGTCTAATTTACAACAATCTCAAATTAACGCATACAGGTGATGAATACTCGAGATGTAATTTACCGTAAATTCAACATACCATAACGCAGGGTAAGATGAGTAAGGTTACTACTATATCAAATTTAATATTTTATTGTGACAAGTTATCAATAATGAAATTTATCAAATACACGTAAGAACATCATCATTTTATATATCAACGATTATCTAAGATAAAATTCACATTATATTAATAGTAAATAAATAGTAAAAAAAATATGCTGATGAAACTTGTTCTATACAATATGAGTAAAATAAATTTCTCTGTTGATCTTACAAGTTAAAGAAATAGTTTATTATAAATTGTACAGATAAAAGCAGTAAAGGAAATGATAAATAAAAAGTTTTGATTAATTTATATTTTTATTCTATAAGAATATCTATAAAATTTTATCACAGGAATAATCAAATAATTTTTATACAAAATAGGATAAAATATTTATTTCTTTCTAGATTTTAAATTTATAAACATTATATAGACTATATCATCAAAATACTAGTAATTTTTCTTTTTTTGTATATAAGTAATAACAAGTTGCGGAGTATAAAGTAATATATGCATCCGAGGTTACCAAGTCTCTCCATAAGCTATACTTGTTGAAGTTCTTATACAAGTAATATCTTCTCGAGATGAACCTTTGCAACAATAGAGTTTGTAAATTCTAGGAGTAAATTAAGTTACTCTACCTTTGAGAAACCCATCGTACTTTATCCGGATACGAAATCAACAAGCATAACTGAACTAAACGCGCTGTAGAACACATATTCTTCATTCTGATGCTTTGTATAAAGAATTAATATTATGTATCATATTTTATATATACAACTTTCAAATTTTCATTTTAAAATTAATAAAATATTTCTAATTTTAAAAATTTAATAATTTATTCGTATTTTCAAAATAGTTATATAATTCAATACTCATTACTTGTATTTAATTTCATAAGCTACACAAAAATTATGATAGATAATTTCATTATATAAACTATTCATAAGCATGAATTTTCACTAGATAAAGTTAATTAGAAAATGAATTTATATTCATGAATTTATGTTTTAAAATATTCAGATATATATATACTTCATCCAAGTCCATTTATATATTTATAGGTTTAAATTAATAATATTTTATAGGTAAAAATTTTAATATCTAAATATTCTCCAATACTAAATATTAAAATTTTTTATTATAAATTTATTATACAAAATTGTATGATATACATCATTTGAAGACTTGTTTATCAAATTATTCATTATATAATTACTCAAATTACTTAAAATATGTGTTTGATTAATATTTATAAAATGCTAACATTTCAGTTCCAGAAATAATAACAAATGTATATTAATTAAAAATAATTAAGTATCTTGTATAATAATAATAATATAATTTTTAATATTTTATAATAAATTATGTGTATATAACTAATATATAAGTTTATTAATTTAAAAATTTTCATTTTTTAAGAATCTTCTACAAGAATCCTCTACAAAAAACTATTTATTCGATTAATTTAACTTTAACGAATTTTCTTAAATAAAATTTAAAACACATATTTATATATAATTTTTTAATTATTATATTATGTTCTAAATTAGCCAAATATTCTTAAGATATGTTTAAATTATTTTTTAATTAAATATATTAAAGTTTTTATATCAACTATTCTTCTTATTCTATAAGCAGTAATTTCAAAGTTATTCCTATAAAATTGCGGGTATAATTAATATTGCTCAGATATTTAAAAGCAAAGTCAAAGCAATTATAACATGTGTTATACTATTTAGTACACTATCGTATATAAAATTTATCTACATTATTTAAGTGAAAGAATTTGATTAAAAACTAAAATTTTTAGTTCATTATCTTTTTATAATGTATATAAAAATAATAAAATACACATTATCAGGCAATAGGATTTTAAAAATTTTTTTCTTTTTAATATGCTAACAAATAATATTTTTCAATAGATATTCTAGTATATTCTATAATAAGAGCTTAAATTTTGTATATACATGTCTGTATTATTAAATAATAATATTTTTGAAAATATTAAAAACAGAAATAAATATTAAAGTAATAATAATTTGTTTAATACCATTTTAATCCATAAAAGCAATTTTGGGAATTATTTTAAGCTTATTTAATAGCTTATGAAGCTGAATTTATTTTAATTGCATAGAAGATCTATTTATGAGAGATTAAAAATAATTTAATAGTAATTTCCATCTACAATTTAAAAATATACAGTTTAAAGAAATTATCTATTTCAGAACGTATAATGAATTCACCAGTTGATTTTATCATATTTTAAAACTATTTAAATTATTTTCAATGTTTTTTAATTTTCATTTAATGCATAAAAACTATGTTCAAAGTTTTTTAACACTAAAGTACATGTTTTAAAATTAACTTTTTTAATTTTTGCATATTCGTCTCAATAAATCTAAATTTTCTGATATATATATAACCAAAAGCATTTTAAAAATCATTTAAAATAAATATAGTAAAAGGATTATTAAAAATCACTTTATAATAAATTAACTTTATAAAAAAGTTCTTCATCAAGGCATAATTTCTTATATAAAAAAGCAAATGTTGAAAGTTAAAAATTTTACCAACCAAAGCTTTAACATTAGCTTCTTAATAATTCCATCTATTTTACACAATTTTTTAAGTACAATGAAAAAAATGTTGAACTACAATATTTGTATAATCAAAAATATTTATTTAATTTAATGAAAATACTTACAGTGATGAAATTTTTATAAATAGGTCAAATTATAAATATATTATATAGTTAATCATTATTTGACATACATCGTGAAAACATCCTGTGTTCAATACATTAAAAACTAAATCTAAAATAATTAGACGATTATTAATCAAGTATATATTACATAAAGATAAATTATTATGAGAAATTTAGAATATTAACGAATAGATTATTAAAAAATAAAGACAGAATGCATATCTTGTTGTTGATAAATATTTCTTAATTATATGTTTATATGTCCATTTCTATTCGTTATTTCATGAGTCAGTCTTAATTTTCGTCATTATTTTATCAAAAAAAGAAAATATTTCTCATTTAATTTTGTTTGATTATTTTTATTCATACTAACGATTATTTTTAGATGCAGAAAATTTATTTTATATTACTTTTAACAAAGAATAAATAAAAAGAATAAATTAAAAACAAAATAATTCTCTTATTTATGGTTTAATATTATTGATATTTCTTTTATCTTGTAAACGTTTATAAACAGATATATTGAAATATATTAATATCAATAAATAAATTGTTATACAGAATTCAATAGATATCGTGTTTATATTGATAATAAATTGATTTTATAAAAAATATCATATAATTGAAACATTAATTATCTAATTTATAATTTTGTAATATTTATATTTATATATATTCTAATTTTTTAAACAATTAACTTAATGAATTAATGAAATGATAAATTTATATAGGAAAATAATTTTCATGTGTAAATGCTGTATTACAAATGTTTAAATAAAATAATAAAAAATAATAAAGAATTTCTTTATTGGCTGATTTTAATGTAGATATTTAGTTATTTAATGTTAATTATTAGTGTGTTCTATCAATAATTTTTTGGTCCTGCCATTGTGCTACGTATAAGAATTACTTCACTTCTCAAATTATTTAGTATAAGGTATATTTACAAAAATACAACTAAAAGTAGTAAGTATTTTTGAGAAAGTCGCGTTCATTCTATAAATTAAAAAAATGTACACAGATAAATCTTATATGAAATAAAAGAATAAAAGGGATTAATTCTCTTTAGAGTATATTTTATATATAATATTACCAGTCTATACTCACATTCCGTTTTGAAAATAGTATACAAACATACCCGCCTAAAAAGAAATACTTCAAAAATTGGAAGTTTTACTTTAGTTCTATAAAAAGTATAGATTATAAATACTTCATACCATCTTTCCAAATTTTTGTTAATATTGATAAGTTAATAAGTACGACATTTTATATTTTATTATATCATTGTTGCCATAAAAATTGATTAAAATGTATATAAATATCACTATTTTTCAAGATTCTACAATATAGTTTGCATTGAAAATTGTATTAAAATTAATAGAAAATGTAAACCTTGAATTTTTAATTTTTATATTTAATTTTTCTTTTAAATTTACTCTTTATAATTTAAAAAAGTAATTTTGTTGAAGAGAATTTTTATTAATTTTCTAATAAACATACGTTGAGCAAATTATGTGATGGAAATAATATTGACGTGAAAAGGCAATTTTATGTTAAAAACTTTTATGACAGTTTCCTGTAAAAAAATACAAATAATTTGAAGACCTTCTCTTTTTATCATATCTAACGTCATGATGAGAAAATAACCTACAGAAATAATTCTTTTTGTAAATATAGAAAATTATTCCAATTCTAAATTTATGTTAAAAAAAAAACTTAATTTTTTTATCATTATACCTGAAACCATAATAGTTTTTAATGTTTATATTTCAACCACAAATTATATATTTGAAAAAATTATTATGAATGTATTATGAATATTTAGTAACATTCATCTAGTTTTTATTATAATATATGATATCTATTCAAAAATCCCAATTGTTTTATAAACAAAATATAAATTTAATTTAATATAATTAATTTACTAAAATTATATACCCTCCTTTATAGACTTAACTAGGTTCTTAGTTTTCAAATTCTTCAATGATTCTTATCAAAAATAATATTAGTAATCAAAATTTGGTCATTATTAGACGTTCAATAATCTGCAAAATTTTTATTCATTTGGACTTGGCTAAAATTGATTCTCATTTGCAAGATTTATCAAATTAGATTGCTACATATATTTTTCTAAGAATTATTATATATAATTATAAATAAAGCATTATTCTTGCTTACATCTTATATATTTACTACATCTAACATTTATACAATATTTACATGCTGAATGTACACATAAAGTATAAGTCTCTAATAGTTTAGTGCTTCAGTAGTGTAATTATTATAATTTATAAAAATTACTAACATAATAATAGAAAAATTTTAAATAATTTATATAAATTTATAAATAATTTATTATATAATTTATTTCAAAAAATTAATAAATCTTTGCCCTAAATTTAATATAGAAAAATACATTTTTGATAACATTTTTTTACGCGGATATATTAAATGAAAAATAATGCACATATTATATATATAATCACAAATACCTACTCAAAATCATATAAAAAACTTTATAAAGTCTTAAAACTCGTTTTAACGTCTAAATTTCTCTTCCGTTTTTTATCTCTCTACTTACCTGTCTGTTTTGTTGATGTGTCACTCTCTTCAAATCGCAACATAAGTTTTTGATCCTAATTTCTACATTTATTCTTCTCTTATCTCTATCTCTTCTATCACCTATGTACAAGCTACAATTGAAAATGTTTATCCTTATTTCGATAGTTTAGTGAAACAATACGTGTGAGTCCACAACGCCTAGATAATATCAAGATAAAAAGAAAATACGAAAACTGGAATAAGAATCAAATCAAAATTAAATTTATGATTTATTCACTTTTAATTATTAATTTAAAATAAAATTATATACACTGCTACAGCATACGTATAAAATAAAATAAAACTTCTTAAAATGCACGAATGCTTTATACTAAAGAGAACGAAAGAAAGGAGGAAAGATAAAACTTTCAATATGTATATGTGTGATATTTTTACGGATCAGTGAATAAAATTATATAGGTACTTTTTCTCTTTATAAATTTATTGGTACGAAAATTTTATTCCTAACGAAAGATATTGTTGAAGTACGACTTTATATCTAAAAACTTTGCTAAAAAGAATTTTTACTACTTAAGTTGATAATTGTTTTGTTAAAAAAATATCTATATTATTGTATTTACAAAATCAAAGTAATAATTAGAATTGTAATATATTTATATCTGTGCAAATAAGTTAAGAGTTTGTTTTTAATCTCAATAAATTATAAAGATCCTAAGAATAATTTTTCGTTAGATAAAAAATGTTTCTTGTATAAATTTATTTTTTATACAAGAACATTTCATAATGTTTATAAATTTATAAAATTTATTGACTATATTAACCATAAGTAAAAACTTTATCAAATGTTAAGACTGAGATAAGATTTTAATATTAAAATTTTTATAACTGTGTATATTTTATTAAAAATCGCATATTGAATTAAACTAGCTATGAAGATAAAAGTTGCAATTATAAAAATTTATTTTTTACTGATAATAAAAAAAATCAATCTATTATTCTCTTCATCAAAATATTACTTAACGAAGTCAATATTAAATATACTAATAAGTTAAACTTTTCATTTTAAACTAAAAAATTCCTATAATTCGATTAAATAAATGAAGATTAATAAAGTGAATTAATATTAAAAAATAATAAATCAATAGTAAAAACTTATACTCAAAGTAACTTCTGTATTAAATTAATCTTAGAAAAGATAAATCTGATTTATTAATCTTACATAATTTCATAATTTCATAATTCAACTCTTCAAAGTAGCAAGAATATTAAAAATAAATTAGTTTTAAAACTTATTCGATGCTGAAATATCAAAATAAGGATAAAAAATTCATACAACATCATAAGTTTTTTAATGTAGCTATAGAAAAAAATATTATAAGTAGGATGATTTTAAATAGTAGTATATAAATTCGATTAATTTGAAATAAAAAATTAACGTTATAATTTAATATTATAACTGTGATAATTTATTTACAACTTTTATTAATAAGTAAATTAATACATACAAAATAAAAAACAATTACTAAGTTTAGAATCATATACATATTTATAATATTATATATGTATTATAATTTATATATATACATTCGTTAATTACAATTTAGTATTTTCGATATCGCTTTCATAAAAGTATGTAACATATACTTTACGTTACAGCTAAAAATATTTGCAACCTTCCCGATAAATATTACTCAGCTATGAAAATTTTTACTCCGAATAATAATGACTGTACTTTTTAGTTATTTAGAATAAAAAATCTTCATCAAATTAAAAAAAACTTACTCACTTTACTTGCTGTATTTGTTACTGCAATAGAATCAATATATATAACTGTAAAATATAAGGATATTATGAATTTTATAGCAAATATTTTTATAAATAATATGTTTTAAGAACTAATTTTAATTTCTAATTGTAATACATTTGTGCACATAATTTTATAAATTGACATATTTTCTGAAATTTTTTCTTATAATTATATTTTAAAAAGAAAAAGAAAAGAAATCAAAATAACATAAAAATATTTTTATTGTTAATATCTAATTATGTATAAATTAATATATAAAATAATGTGACAAAATATTTTATAAATATATTTATTATACTTACTTTATTAAATTTATTAGATTTTTGATAAATTTCTTATGAATTTTATTCTAAAATTAAATCAATAACTATTTCAAACTTTCAATAATCATTAAAAGAAGTATAAAGTAATTAGCATTAATAATTAGTATTAATAGTTAATATTACTTGGAATTTATTACTTACTTATCGATGACACTTATAAAATATGAGTGAATGTTACCTAACCTATTTAATCATTAAATACTAATGATCAATAGTAACAACAGAATTTGTAGAACAGCCAGACATAATATATTCTATACAGAGTCCAGATAACAAGTCCAATTACCTACACTAAGTGCATAAATACTGAATTAGATAAACAATCAACACAATTGATATCAGTAATACTTCATTATTCATAATTAACTTATTGGTATTTCTTGAAAAAAAATGTAAACATGTATAAATGCATAATAAATAATAATTACACCTGAAAAGTTTGTTAAATTTTATGAATAATTTAATTACTAATAATATTATTTTCATCTAAACTTTCTAAAATATAATGAACTATTTATAAATATTCGGCTCTTTTTAAATATAAAAATTAAATAATGAGATTATACTGTATTATTGAAATATTTTATATTTCATAGTTATTCTATTTTATTAGATATTCGTTACTAAAAGCTTGCAAAAGTAAGAATGTTGTAAAAATTAAATGTACATACATATTAAATAAATATTATACATTTTGAGTAATTTATTATAAGAGAAATTTCATGATAAAATTTAATTGTTAATTAATAAATATAGTTTTTAAATAGTTATAACATGTATGTATAATTAAGCTCTATTATTCAATTGTATATTAATTACATAAATTCATATATAAATATATTAAATTCATAAATAATATAAATCTATCTTTTAACAAGTTTTTTTAAATCTATACTTTTCCATTCTCCGATAAATTTGTCTTTCTTTTTATCTTTTCTTATTTATCAGCTGATTTCTTTACATACATGATATTTTTTTCTTTCTTTAAAATAACAAAGAAAGAGTATGTATTTGAGAGAGAGAGAGAGAGAGAGAGAGAGAGAGAGAGAGAGAGAGAGAGAGAGAGTCTGTGTGTGTGTGAAAATAAATTTAAACTAATCAGCTTGTATTTCTAGGTCTGCGGTGATTGTCGGTACCATAGTAAAAATATAGAGAAAGAGAACGCGATGAGGTAAGTAATCGAAGCGATTGTATAATATGGACAATTGAAAAACAAACAGGTAGAGTTAGAAAGGGGCAACGAGTAACATGTTGGGCACTAGTAATAAATATCGAATGCAGACTGCGGATTACGGGTAATTGAGTCAGCGTTGCACCGAATTTTACTTGTGAATAAGTCGACTCTTATTAAAGAAGCTACTCGATAAACAATATTTTCAGTTATACTTGTAGTTAACGTCACGTTTTTTTCATTTTGTTTGATTATTTGATTCTTTTTTCTTATATAATCTACCCATAAAATGATGCGCTTAAACATAAAATGTTAATTGCTGTAACTAACTTGTAATGGAAATTATTTTTGAAATTTCATACTTTACATAATACATACATAATATAACAATTCTACATATTATAAAAGTATAATGAAAAAATAAATTATACCACATTTGAATATCATATAAAAACATTGTAAATATAAAAATTTCATATAATTTCCATAAATTTTAAAAACTAATTATTACAAATTTGAAATTTTATTTCTAAAAACATAAACAATATTTTCCTTTCTCGTTTATTATATTAAAGATATATATATTTTCAAATCCCAACTATAGAATCGATAAACTATCAAAAAAAGTTGAATTTTATTAATAAATAAAATGTAATTGTAATTGAATAATATTTAATAAATAAAATGTAATAAAAAGAACTAATACATGATAAGAAATTGATTGGTATGTATTCAATAATATTATCTTTATTTTTATAGGAATGAAATATTTTTGAATTTACAAAAAGATTAAATCAAATCAAGAAAAATTGTTAAGCAACATGAAAAAAACTATGTTCAACGATTTTTTTATTATCTTATAAACAATATTTTTATTATTATATTTAAATTATAATTTTATCTCATTTATGGAGATTTATTATAAAACCGCTTTATTACTGATTGCTCGTGTCACTAAAATTAAATTTATCCTATAATTGCACCTGAATAACATAATTATTTTATTTTATTTCATTTTATTTTTGTTTCATCTAAAATTCTCATATTTGTTTCATGATCAAATATTTCAATCGCTCATGTGCCTCTGTATCATCTAAATGATATTATTTCATATTTATAATTATTTTATTTTTAGAAATAAGTAATTTTTAATTCTATATTTATACAATTATAAAAATATGTAATTTATATAGATATATGATTAAAATAAATATAAAATCAAAAAGTAAAACTATAAAAAAAATATAACTATATAAAATGAAATAGAATATATATAAATGTAATTGTAAAATATATATTTAATTTATATTTTAAAAATATTTTTAATATTATTAATAATTTCATATAATTCAAAAATATTCAATTTTAAATATAAGAATGTAATTCTTTTATGAGTATTTATTTCTGTTTAATATATAACTAAACTAAAGTCTTTTCTAACTCAACGAATAAGTTTCTCCCTCTGTGAAAATTAGAAACTTTTTAAGCAATTGTAAGAATTAAAATTGTAAGAAAAAACAAAATAATAAGATAGAGAAAGAGAGAACAAGAGTAAGAGAAGAAACAAACTCAATTACTCAAAAAGTGATCATAGGTCAATATTTCGTGGACTTTTTATAGTCTGAAATAATTTACGTAATTTTCTTTTTAAAACAATCATTTGATATAATTTTTATGATTGCAATCTACAAAGTTAGATAATTATTATATAGAGATATAATAAAAAGATACATAAAAATATATAATACTAAAAGCATATTTGATTCAACTTATATATTTATATCTTGCTTAGAAATTTGAAATAAAAGACTTATAATAATATTACTACTATAATTTCAATAAAATTTAATATTTTAAATAATAATAGAAATTTTAACAACAAATATATTATTTCTAAAAGTAAAATTCTAACCACATCAGTTATAATCAAATATTTTTAAATATTAGAAATATTTAAAAGAGTAAAATTGTATTTTAGTTTCAATTTTTAGTTATTAAAAATACGTTATAAAATTACTCCATTATAATTTCAGACATAATGAAAATATTTTTAAAAAAGCAGTAGTTTTTAGTAAATTCAATGTGAACAAAAATTATTATTACAATAATATTTCAAATTATGCATAAAATAAAAAAGCGTTATTCAGTAGTTTTTCGTTATTTGTGAAGGGTTTTAGTATACAAATCTCATTTATAGCTTCATCACTAAATGCTATAATAAATAGAAATTTAATTGAAGTAAATTTATTTTTTAAAAAAAGCAATTTGCAAAATATCATAAAAAGATATTAAAAATAGAAAAAATTACTTACACCTTATAAATTTAATAAAAATAGATTGATCGTACTATCATTCATTGAATTGCAATTTATTTCATTTTATAATTTCTTTAATCCATATGGCTTATTATAGTATATACCTACTGATTTACTTAATAACTTATTACATAAAAGCTGATTATTATTTTAATAATATTACTTTGTGTACTAACAAGCTTTAAGAAATGTTGTAGATGAATTCATAATTAGAGTATGAGATATTCATATTAGAGTAATAGAATTTTCATATATTTGTTTAAATTTATATTTCAAACTGCAATGCATTTACTGATAAAAAAAGGAACCATGAACTGTAAATATCTCTATTTTACTTTAAAAAGGGTAGAATAAAATTTCTCTTACTTCGTATTGAAACTCGTATGCATTATTGTACGATCCTATGCTTAGAAATAACGTAAATTGGTATAATTTAAAAATGATAAAAGGCTAATAAGTGGTATACCTTCGCATTTTTCATCTCTTTTGTCTCCACCTTACAGACTTCGCCGCCAAACATACAATAACAAGAAGTTAAACGAATAGTTGTTTGTCTCTCTCTATCTTTCTTTCGCACTGGAAGGATGATAAGGTAGGTGGAAAAAAATTGCAAATAAACTAGCGTAAATAAAGAAAAAATATCAAGCATATATAAGCCATGAAAAAAAATAACTATAATAAAACTAAAAAAATAAAGAAGTGACCTATAGTCGCATTGAAGACACATAACTGCTTCACTCATCATGATCGTCGTAGGAAACATTTTGACGCAAACAAAGAAAGCACACGTGAAAAAGAAAAAGATGAGTAGAAGACGTAAAAAGAAAATATAAAGTGAGCAATTGAGGGGAAAGGCAGTCGAAGAAGAAAAATGAATTCGGAAAAAAGTTCCTCTGTTCGCGTATATATTCATATATGTGATAACCGTGGCTATTTTTCAGTCAAGGCTTCAAAATGGAAAACGCAAAAAGACGATGTTTTAAAAACGACGAAAATTCAGTACGTTTTCCAAATTGTATGCAACTAGACAGAATCTGGAGCCGATGCAAACTGTGGAAAAGGCGAAGGAACTATGAAAGACAGCGTGAAAAAGGTAAATCAAGGGAAAGCAAGAAAGCAGGAAAAGTATGAAGTAGGTTTTATAAAAACGTCTCCGCAAAGTCGACGAGAACGAGGACGACGTGTTCCTAGGCGGCATTTATTGCACTCACCAACTATACAGCCTCGTTTATAAGCAGGTTCTATTTGGAAAAAGACATTAACAGAGACAAAAAATCCAAAAAAGAAGAGAAAAAGAGGAGATAAGTTAACAAATAATAGGCAATATGAGCAGTTGTGTATAGAAGGTCAGTAGTAATGAAAAATGTGTTATATTTAAATTTATTTATCGATCTGAAGTGAAGCTATATCTTACACGAGATTCATAAAGATCGAAATATACTAAAAAAGAAAATCATTATTTAAAATTTAGTATGTGACTCTATAGAATATGGTATAATAATACTTGTTACTTAAAAATTTTCTTTTAATTTTTATTTCTATTTAAATTCTTTATTACGCACGTTTGCATTACATTCTTCAATATTTAAAAAAAAAATTATTAACTAATTGAATTTAGTTTAATTAAGAATTTTTCAATTTTAGAAATTTGAGTTTAAAATTAATTATATTTCATCAATGATTGTTGTACATTCGAATTAGTTTACAACATTAGAATCATGATTTTATTTAGCAATTTTACAAATTTCATGTTTTATTTTATATTCCTTCCCTTCCTTTCCGAGTCCTGATTTGCCTCGATAGTTCATCTATTCGTTATCCTCTCCGCGAGGGATATGAACGAACCCATTTCTTTTATATTTCGTCAATTGTTTCAAATTCTGAAGATAGTCATTTGAAAATATAATATCGTATAATCTAAAGGTTCTACGTTTTACATAGTTTACAACAATTATATCTTTAATATTTTAATAAAAAATTTTATTAAAATGAAAGTACATTTTTCTAAATGTACTTTATTAATACTGTCAAACAAAATTTTAAAAATAAGAAATTAATAAAAATACCATATGCTTTGAAACAATAAATAATATGAAAAGAAATATTTGTACTGAAATATTTTAAATTATATACTTTAATAAATTGTAAGATTTCATTGTAAATGAACCATAATTTTAAAATAAATTTTTTACAGAGAATATATAAATTTCAACTGTTCTAAAAATTCCTTGAACATAATGTTAATTGATTATTTAATTATGAAATTGGTTGCAATATTTTTTAAATATAATGGAAAATTTATTTATAACATGAAAGTATGTAGTCAATTCCCTCAGCTGCATATTTTTGTAATGTTTACCTTTATATTTTTCATGTTTTAAACGAATAAATAATATAGCATACTATTAAACAATACTTCTTAATGTGGTTTTAAAATTAAATTAAATTTAGTAAAAATCACAATTATATTTTTAATATTAGCTTTTATAATAGACATTGTCAAACGATGATGAGTAAGAATGAATTAAATAATTGGGAATAAGGAAAATGCAGTGATAGAAAGGCCCGTGATTATCACAAGAAAGGGGAAAAGGGAAATTGGTTCGAACAATGTCATCTTATACTATGCCTAATTTTTTGTTTTTATAATATTAAATAGATTATTCTTTTATCCTTTATAAATAATAATAATCCTTTATAATATTATTTTCGTTTCAATAAATCAATTAAATTAATTATATACAAATTTGAACGTAAATCTATTATTTCAAAAATTTATTTATTATTCAAATAAATTAAGTAAACATCAGAAAATAAAAACTATATAAAAAGCTAAAAATTTATTTGTATGTATTTGTATGCCTAGTGTCTCTACAATGTCTCAATTTGTATTTAAAATCAGTTGCTAATTTTTATCTAAATGAAATATTATTCTTGTCAGTATCACTAGCATGTTATTATTACCAAAAAATAACCTAAATAGTTAAATTTAAATACTTTATAGCCAACTAGATAAAATATAGTGGACTCTTATCTTGTATGAATCTATAAAATATGGTACAGCTACAAGATAATCAATTCCGTCTCTTGGTCAAGTAAAAAGAAATACTATTAGAATCAAATACTTCTTACTACGATAGAAAAATTAAACACAGTAGGAATTTTAATAAAAATTATATATGCTATAAATAAATAAAATAATTAATACAAAGTTTTATTTTTTGATATTTAATAATTTTAACAAATGAATATAGTTATGATTATGTTAATACGAAATGTATAATAATTTTAAATATATACTTCTTAAATTTTAATTTATTTGAATATTTTTATATACATTATATATATATATGTATTTATTTTTATTTATTTATTTATTTAATGTTACAAGCATTTATGGACGTATAATAATTTTTGGTATTCTGAAAAACTTACTAAAAATAAAATATAAAATTCAATGCCTGGCTCAAATTAAAAAATGATTCAGATCATAAAAGTTTAATAAAATGTTTAAAACATATCGGATGTACATCTTAATAAATATGCAAATGCAGATAATAATATTTAATTAAAAATTATATAGATATGAAAGAACTAAACTTATTTTACATTTATCTATTCCTGTAAATATATTTCAAATTTAAATACATTCTTTATAAAATATTTTTTGTACTTTTTGGATTATCGATTATATAAAGTATTAACGAATAGAAATATAGATTTGATTTTTGATATTTTAGATTTGATATTTTACATCATGCATGTAATAATACTATATAGTCTGCTTTATTAGTATGTATTTAGTAAATATGTAATAAGCTTATACACATATATTGAAAATCAATACTGAACTTATAGTATTTAAATTTAATTCTAATATTAGAAAAAAAAATATAAATTTTAGTGATAAATACTACATTATAATAATATTATTTTGCTATAAGAAGAATAGTTGTACATATATATATAAGAACTAGAAGCACTTCTAGTATATAAAGTATAGTAAATACATTTTAGAAAACACTCTTTTTAGAAAATTAATCGATTTATCGAGACTTATAAAGATCTAGATTAAAATTTGTTATTAAAATATTTCCTTATTGTATTTACCATCTGCTTCAGTGATAAAATTTGGCTAAAAAAGTTTTTAGGGGGGGAATAATATAATGTAAGTACTAAATAAACAATATAATATTGCGTATATTAATGTAAAAATGTTAAAATTTAAAACATTTTTCATGGTCACTTAATTTTAAATAAATAAAATTTTTTATTTTATATCTAAATAAATATAAATTTGTAATTATTAAGTAGAGTTAAAATTTATTCATTACCTAAGTAAAAGAAAATGCGAACTAAATACGTATGTAATAATATAATATGATTATAAATTAATACCAAAAAATAAGTAATAATTTTCTTGAAAATTAATAATTTATTAGTAAATTAAAAATGAGTAGTAAACTTAAATAAGTAATAAATCAGCTAAATTATATTTATTTATATTTATTTATATTTATTTATATTTATTTTCTAGTGTGGCCTCGTAAATTTAAAATCGAAATATAGATGAATAAAGATAGTTTTAATTTATGAGAAAATTAAGTAAACATATAAAAAATGTCAATGTGATTGTTAAGATAAAAAAATTCCGTCTTGTATTATTTAGGTGCAATCGATTGTTCGTAGAGTACTCATGTATACAAAACGTTTTATTAAAGTCTAAATCTTGATGTTTTGAAAATAACGCTAAGCATCGGTTTTTCTGCAGTCTATCAACGTATCACAGCCAGTTTCTTATCACGAAAAAATACAGGAAGTTCACACGTCTTTGCATTTAAAATTTCTATGCAAAAATATAGTATGACATAAAGGTAAAAGAGTTTAAATTCAAGTGGAAATAAGATTTGCAAAAAGAAATTTATCGACTTCTATTCTTTTTTCTATAATATAAATACTTTTTGATTATATGAATTTATTATATAATTTTATCAACTACATAGTAAAAATAATATTGATTATTATATATAACAATATAAAACTCATCATACTTTTTCAATTAAACCTGAGACTCTTAACTCTAAAATGTATATATATATACATAAGATGCGTTTTGTCAAATATGTACCCAAGAATAATTTTCTTCGTATATATTCTTATTTCTCCCAAGTCGTGTTCTCATCGCCATTTCGAATACCTATCTATTCATTGCTACGATGCTACGTATTTATTACTCTTTATTCATTCCTTCCTTTAATATGATTTATCACCACACAAGGTTCTTTTTGTACTCTCATTTATACTTTTTATGTATTCTTATAAATTTGGACTTCAATCGTGTGTTATTCGACTTCTTTTATTCCTGCACTTATTCTTTTATAAAGCTACATCTTATATTTAAGTAATGGTTAATCCACAATAAGTTTCTCTTTCTTTCATTTATCTTTTTTCGTAAAGCTTAGATATTTAATTGAATAGATTTGTCAAATAATAATTTGATTCACTGATGTTAGTTATTCTAAATCCTCATCTTATTTAATAATCAATCATGCTATCAATCTTCTGAGTCTTATCTTAAATAGTCCTAAAATATTTCGTTTTTATAAACTTATGGATAATAACTTCCTATTTAAAGATAAGTTATTATACGTAGGCTATATAATCAATTGTTATGATACGAACAGTATTACTGTCACTGCAAGCTAATACCGTGTATTAAAAGCAGGCGAATAATGCCGAACACACGGCTTCATTCTTTGCACTGCACCGCATTATTCCAAACTCAAACGCCATTTAGTACAATCGGCTTTACTATGTATACGTGCAACCGTTTCTTAGGAAGTCGTACTCCTCCAATTTAAGCCAATATAATGGTTGGAACGATTTCCATATAAATGCTTCATCCAATATTTTTCTTGTTTATTCGTAGTAGATAATTCGTAACTTGAAAGTAATTCCAGTTATACGATTGATGCTTTGACTAAAATATTTATATTTCTCATTATTGCTATTTTCAGTTATGTATAATAACTTTTAATTTGTTGAATTAATTTTGAATTTCGCAAGTGCAATTAAACCTACTTTAAACCATAGAAAAGCGAATATGATTCATTAAGTAAATTAAGTTGCATTTTAACTTTATTATGCCTTATTGATATAGTCTTCAGAAATATCCTAAAGTATTTGTCCGTAGGAACATCAATTATTTATGAATTTAAATTGTCCTTATAATACCTTATTGAATATTTATTAAACATTTGTAAGTATTAATATATTTATTGTAGAATGATACTTAAAATAGAATACTAATTTAATCAGTTAAGTTTAATTAAAAATAATTTTTTAATAAAAAGTAACAATAAATGAATATTTTATTATATTTCTTATGAACTTGTGAACTATAAATATGCACCTCTAAAAACGGTAGCGTAAAGTATTGAATACTAATAATGTTACGATATAATAAATTATTCTTATACAAAGCATAAATATATCGTAAAACGAATATACACGAAAATACGATTATTGTTAAAATATAAGAAAAAAATTGATACACTGCGAGATAAATAAATAATTTAAAAAATTAGTCAGCAAAATAAATTAGAAAGAGAGAGAAAGGAATGAGAAAAATTTAGAACTATCATCCATTAAGTAACGCGTTAGTCATCCGAGCACTGCATTTTTCTTGATACACGCTTTGGACGCTTCGATTCGAAATATTCATCGAATAAATATAAACGATTTGAATTATAAGAAAGAGTAGTTGAAAAAAAACAGATAAGAGAGAAGCTAAACAGAGTGAAAGCTTTAGTATAGACAGAGAACTACGAACGGACATACACGTGGATAACCGAGCGCGAGTCTCTTCTCAATAAAGTCAAGAACATTTGCGTGTATAGTGGATTCCTCGTATAATTCAACTTGCTTCCCTTTCCAGATGCTTTTGCGAAGTCTGATGAGCTTCCGGCGTATAGGTCGCGACCGTTACCTCGAGTAAGCAAGCTCGAAGGGTTTATCCGTGATGCGTGCATTGTGCTCATAAAAGCACTAAATCACGTACCGGTGTTGATGGCGGGGGTTGCATAGGAGTTCTGAGAGCAGCTCGTCACCCTGGAAATTTACTTCTCCACCGTTATTTAGCTACTTAGTCGCCACGCGTAGTTCTTCCCGGCTTCCGCTTTTCCACTTTTCTCTGTCTCTCTCTGTCTCTCTGTCTCTCTCTCTCTCTCTCTCTCTCTCTCTCTCTCGCACTACTTATTGTCTACAATATACGGACGCATATCTACACGACTGGTCACAAACGCTATTATAGAGGTGCGTGAGTGTAGGGAAGTAATTGCACGCACAGCTGCATAAGCTCGTATATTGGCGAATCGCTTGAATACCCACACACGTACAGTCGCACGGATATGCATACAAACAGGTCCTCCATTATGCCTACAGTTGCAGACATTTGCACGCGGCTGCACGTATTCCTGCAAAATATCAAGCACATTTACATTAAATCTCCGTAGTCTTAAGGATGGGAATTAATGTCATATATATGTAATGATCGAGGATGCCACTGGCGCTTTGTAATACCGCACTAGTTTTAGATTACGGCACTTCCACTCATTTTCCTCAAATTTACTATTTATGCAAGAATTTAAATGAAAGTGCGCTTGTATTTTAGGTATTACCATGACCATGAAATATTAGTCGAGAGGTTATTTTAACCGAAAGTTATATTCTGCTTTTCACTATTGCGATTACGTCTGTAAACATCATATAGTTATTATTTCATGATAAATTAATGACTAGTATTCAAAACTCTAAACTTATTAATGTAATAACTTTTAATTATAATTATTATTCGTATTTATAATTTGTCATATCTTTAATCAATATTTAATATATTTTATACTTTGTGTAATTAACTCTTTAATATGAATAAATATTTAAATATATAGTAAATTTTGACAAGTATTTCATTACTATAATTTTCTTTCTTATCCTACTCTAATAAAATCTAATAAAATATTATTTTTTTATTCAATGCGTTATTCCAACAAAGTATTTCTTACTATTTAACGCATCTAAAACCCAAATTACCCATATTTTTCAAATTAAATGTTTAACTATATCGGTTAATTTAATTAACTTATACGTAAATTTGAATCTCTTAAGCTAAACTTATAAATATATATCATGTTCCATAAAGTTAAAGTACTAACAATATGTACATGATTATATATGATTGAATAAGTTTCATTAATATTAAAATTTAAGAATAATATTGTAGGTCGAGAAACGAAATAGTTCAGGGCTAGCTCTCGTTAAATAAGTAACGCAGTATTCTTGTGAAATAAAAATAAAGCGACCTAATCCTTCTACAAACACAGACAAACATTTACGAAAAACAAAAGTTTATCATACAGGTATAGAAGTTAAGCGCCTCTAGAAAATGACTCGAGTCTCGCATATCTTGCTCCTTTTTTTCACCCCTACCGATTGCACGTGTTGCGGATTTTCAGGGCGAGCACGATTTATACATCGCGAAAAGAAAGGCCGAGACGATGCTGGGAGAGTATGATGGATGTAAGTTGAGAGATTATGAACGGTATGTAGTCAAAGTTGAGCTAGCTCCACAAATCCTCGAGTTCTTTTTTGAACAAGCGAAACTACGGAAAGAAAGTTACAATGAGCGATCACCGCAGGAGCTTGATCGGTTCCTTGATTTCGAAATACATGATATGCTGCTGCACCACCGAGCTGATCAAATTCTTACTTTGCAAAGAATCTAGCTTGCACATGCGTGAAGAAAGCAAGTTGCCTTTCGACTTTCTTTCGAAGTTCTTTCTATGTGCGACTATATTTTCCCAACCTTACATATACACACATATAAATAGAAGAATATATATCGATATAAATATATAGATGCTCCGTAATAAAAAGAGACTTGAATTGCATGGAAATAAAAGTGAAGGATAATCTTTTAATTTTAGTTGCGAAGTAATGTTTTTTCAATCTAAGTTATATTATGTATTTATCGTTTTGAGAAAATTTATATTACTCTATTTCATATTAGTATCATTAGTAATAACACTCATACCTAATATATTGTCATTTTTAATATTATAATAATGATAATAATAAAGTAAGATTATTATTTATACGATACCAAGAAAAGTAATTAAAGCTTGATCATTATAACCTGCAAGTCTTTCATACAATATGTCCAATAAAATAGGAGGAAAAGGAAGATTATAAAGATAAGTATCGGATTAAATTGGTGGCTCCGATATAGGAAATGTTTAAGTAATATGGCCAAGCGTAACGACTTTGCTGTATATTTATAAGTATCCATGTTAAACAGAAAGTCATAAGAAAATTTCTATTAATTAAAAAATAAAATAAATCTCAAATATTAAAACACTATAATGTATCTTACATATATGATTACTAAATAATATAATGTACAAGAAGATATTGATTATACGTTTTTCAATAGTCTAAAAAGACCACTTAACTACAGTTTTTTTATAAAATAATAATTTAATCTTACCAATTAATCCATATCTGTACAGCAATCTATAAATCTGATAAAGTAATTATTATTTCCAAATGTAAAAAAATAATTATATATTAATATTAAAAGAAATACTGAGCTGGTATTGATTCATACAACAAAAATTTAATTGAAAAGACAATAAAACTTTAAAATTGAATCTTTTATTAAAAAGGTAATGAAAGCAGTTATAAAAACTTTTAATTTAATAAAATAAATCAGTATTGAGTTTATATTCAAACTCTAAATTTTCAATCATGAGATATAAGATTATGTAAAATATCACATTTTACTTGAATTATACTAATTTTATTAAGCGAATTAAGAAAAAGAATATTAATATTAGCCAAAGAATTTATGTGACGTATCATTTTAGAAGATAATATCTTATCCTAATAAAGGTAAAGGACTGGTAAACGTTTGTATGTATAACTTACTCTAGTTATCAACAAACCATTTATTGTATATCCAATTAAACGTAAATACGTTACGTATCATAATTAATAATTCATTAATTAAAATTATTATTCGTGAATTAAGAGTAAACTTAACCTACTATAAAACAATTAAAATGATAATTGCAAACCTACAAACATGCATACATACATGTTAATGTGTTGTACGGTTTGCTTGTATGGAAGTATCATGTATAAGGGCAAGTAAGGCCAACGAAGCGAATAGATAGGCAGGTAGTATGAATGCTAATAGATATGCGGCAATCCTATTCGCTGTACAGAAATCAGTGTGTGCTCATTTCGAGGAATTTTTTAGTGACGTTTGTACAAACCTTTTTTTATTACTTTAGATTTCTTCCACATACATTAGATTATTTACATTAAAGTTTTGATGAGAATCTTATATCATAGCTACATACTTACGTTAAAAAAACACCTAAAGACTCAGAAAAAACATATTACAATAGTACAAGAAATTATGTTTTTTTAAAGTATAAGTACATTCCACAAATATTACTATCCAAAAAAACATCGTGATATAATAAAATAAATTCTTTTTACACAAATTTAAAACTTTATTTTCAAATCTATAAAAAATTATTTCAATTATTTTTTAAAATAATTTTTATAGTATCGCTGGATAATAAAATTTATTGTTATCAAGATAGGTACCAATAAGTAAATAAAATCTGCTTATATAATACCAACTATTAAATAATTCGCAAATTTGTAGAAAATACTAATAAAAAATTAAAACGTAATCAGTTAAAATATAATCACCGTAATAAAAAATATGAATTAAGTAATTCTTAAAATATATTGTTCATTAATCATTCCGCATTCAAATAAGTTCATACATGAAAAATATTCTACATATATAATTTTTTACTCTATTTCTATTTTTATTTACTGTACATAATATTGTACTGTATATTATTATAAAATTTTATAAGAAAAATTAAATATTAGTACATTTACTTATTATTTATCATATTTAACGATTTTAGCCATGTATTACTTATATGAAAAGCATTTTTATTATTAATCATTAAAACTGAATATTCTTAATGTATTCAAGCATTCAGTATCAACTGATTTTAGATTGAAGACTATTATTAATAAATATTTCTGAAGTTAATATTTAAACTAATTTGTAAACTAAGTAGTTAAAATTAAAAAATAATACTTAATAATATGACATCTATAAATATTTCATAAAACTAAGGCTTTATTTTAATTTTAGCTATTTCAATTTCTATAGCATAAAAAGAATCCGCTTTGTGTAGAAAATGTATGCATTATATATATATATATATATATATATATATATATGCTCAAAATATTTATAAATATGAAAAAAGATTAAATTATTTCTTCAATTCCTGAATTTATATTATTACTCTCTTCATAATCAATTAATTAAATTATTTTCAAATTCAATCCTAAACGCTATAATTCGGTATTAAATTTTTTGCATTATAAATTATAATTTTTATTATAATTTAGGATATTATCATTGAAAATTAAGATATTATTCTTAAAAAATTGAAAAATAAATAGTATTCAATAATTATTTAATATCAGTTTCAATAATATTATATATTATGAAATGAACTACATGTATCAATTTAAATAGATATGATATTAATGAATATGTAGCATAGAATAAGTATATAACCTATTACACAGAAAAATTAAACTATTAAGTCAAAATGTAGACTAGCAGATTATATATGAATAACTATTCTATATACATTATATTACAATCATGATATTATTATAAAATTTTCTATTAGGCAATGCGAAACTGTAGGTACACTTATCAAATATTTGCATGCCATCATTTTTATAATGGAAATATATCTAATTGACCTGGTTATGCAAAAATATAAATAGGTGTTAAAAAATAAAGTTGAAATTGAAAAAGTATAAATCTAAGAAAAAAAGAAGATTGATATCGTTTAGTAGTGAAAAGATAGATGGGATAATGACTCAAGGAGAATTATGAACTGCTAGCTTGATAAGGTGACAAGGTAAATGGATTAATGAAAAACATAGAAAAGTAAATTATTATATTACATATTTCTTACTAAGGTACAAATTTTTTCAAAACATATTTTACTAAAATAAGGAATGAAAAAAGATACATTCAAGATGAATCATGATAATGTGACTTATATATGTTGAACTTTGGAAATGGAAGAATAGAAACTAAATCTTGAGGCAGTAATTAAACAAGTCAACCTGATAACATTATACGACTAATGTTACAAAGCAATGACACATTTATAAAGTTATAATTCACAAAAAGTAAAAAAGGTTCTTCTCGTACCAAGACATCGTTAAAAAAATGCTCAAAATAGATGGAGCGAATGTTGAAATAAAAACCAAAGATTTTAAAACAAAGATACATATAAAAGTATAAATATATATGAACATATAGGATATATATAAGAATATCAATACAATCAGCGAAATATATGCTTAATAATGTATTTAAGAATTCTACATGATAGCGCATACAAAAAAATATTTAAATTACATAAAATACTATTTAAAAAGAAATCATCACAGAAGTAAGAATATATGTGAATCTATACATGTGACTAATAAAATTAAAATAAAACCTCAAAAACTTTTAACTACTATAATACCAAAATAAACAAATATTCTTTCATCAATAATATAATAATTTTATTTAAAACAGTAAAAAACAATTTCGTTTAATGGAAGAGAAAAGGAAATCAAGGAAATATTTTTATTTTACAATTGTTTGAAAAAATTTTATCATTTATAATATCGTAACATTAACATTAATCTTACTGCTTTTATTTTGAATATATCTCTTCATAAAAGATTTTTTCTTCAGAATTTATTTTGAGTTACCTTCTTCATAAAATATTTAATAAATATTTAATTTACAATTCTTTAATATAAATAAAATAAACAAAAAACTCTTTATACTCGAATTAACCATTCATATTAAATTAATGATCTTTTATAGTATATATTTATCCGATATATTGAATTAATATATTAATATTTTATGAAATTTAATTTAAGTCTTATATTTTTTGTTTTGAATTTTTTAATTAATGCATAAATTTAATTTTCAACACAGAATTTTTCAAATTTTCAAACATTATAACTCCTTCTAGATCGGTTATAGTTTGGATTATGTACTGGAAGAGTTACATATTTGAGTATAAGTTTTAATTTTTTTTAATTTAGGTTCTATGGTAAAAATAAATCACATGATGACTAAAAAAAACAAATATTTTGTTTTTCACCTTGAATAATTGTAAATCGATTTAGTACATTTAATTTAATTAAATAGAAATATTATATAGTGATCAATTTATCTTATTTTATTTAATAACTTACATTAATAGAAATATTATTAACTTTTTATTAAAAGTTCATCTAAAAATCAATAGTTTACTCATAAATAATTATATAATCGAAATATATGTGGATATCATTCAATTCTAAATACATTTTACAATAGTCAGTTAATTAATTAATATATGTCAATTAGAAATATTAATCATATGAATTAAAAATGTTCAAAGTGAAGAAAAGATTGAATTATTAGAATATTTTAAATACTTGATTTTGCGAAATGAAAATTGCTGTATAAGGTAATTATTCTTGTAAAAACTTTATCCCATAAAAAGGGACGTTTATATACGTGTATATAATGCTGTTCTGATTAATATTTCCCTTCTATATCTTTCCTCTCTACTTTTTTCGCTCTTGTTTTTCTTTATAAATCTTTTCGCATGAATATTTAACTAGAATCAGTAATTTAATATTTCATTCTAAGAGTTTTAATACTTAAAGTCTGAACTAAAATGACTTTGAACTATAAATGATTTTTTGTAAGTAAAACTCTCGCAATATGGATTAATTCCTTAAATTGACTCCTTATAGTTTTTAAACAAATTTTATATATGAATTTATTTGCATTTTCTTTAATGAGTATTATGTAAATTGTGAAATGGAAAACTTTATTACGGTCTTTCTTTCTATTAAGTATTAGTGTAAGAATTAATGCTTTGATTATGTGTAATTACAGACACCCACAAAAGAAGCTTTATATTTTTAAATGCAATTGAATTGAAGCATATAATTCGTCGAATTATATTTATAAATTTTTATGAACTGATAGATGTTTATCTTACTTTATACTATAATACTTTATACTAATACTTAATATATAAATTATTACAATTTAAAAGTGATAGGTTTATATTGATTAAGAGAATTAATTAATTATTTATATTTAAAAATTTCATATAAACTATTATTTCTTTTATTAAATTATTTATAATTAATTAAAAATAGAAATAATTTTTATTAATATTTACAGTAATATTGATTTTTTTTTTTGAAAACGTAAATGTATCATTGTTAACAAGAAATAATATTAAAGAATGTTTTTATAATAAAAATATGATAAAATACATCAAATGCAAAGAAATAATAAATATATTTTTAATTTATTTATAAATGTTTTATGCACTTTCATCATTTAATACCGTATTGTAAAAAATTAGAATTACAACAATATATCTTTTGTTTAAGCACATCCTAAATTTTGAAGTAATTTTCCTTCCATTTACTCTTCAGCACAACATCATAAAAAGGTGCGTGCCAACAAGATTCGAGCCTTATATATCCATAAAAACGAATCTGTAGTAACAGCCACACTTACGTAGGTCAGAAAACTTTTACGTATACTTACCCATAAATATAAATACATACACCGCTTTAAGCATACTAGAGTACATGTAAAAAACATAAGCTAATGATTAAGTGGACAGTAGTCGATAAACTACGTCAATAATAAAAGGAGAAATTATAAGTGTGTAGAAAGAAGCAACCTAAATTAGTTTAAAATAAAATTAGTGCCGTAATAATTGTAATTAATAATAATATAGAACGTTCAATCTTTGCTAGAAGCGAGCATTTCTAATTCTCTCTGTTTCTCATTGCATTATAACGAAACAAGCTCAACCCTTCAAAATATCTTATAAATAAAGTTATAATGCTCGAATGAACTTACAACAAAACAAGTCTTTTTTTAAATAAATACATTTATACATGTAAATATATGTGCGTATTCATATATTAGAAGGCATTAAATAAGTTTTTAAATCTTCAAATTATGTTATCGAGTAGTTTTTAATACAAATGACGTTTCAACAAGTCCGAAAACTCGAACGGTTTATATACTTATCATTGTATCGTGAACTGCTTATTTGTACATTTGCTAAAATAAATGAAAATGAAAACTTTTATATTAATAAATATCTGTTTTCTAAAAATTATAAATGTGACTGCAAGAAATATTCTAATAGTTGTCTACATCAACATGAATAATTTACTAATAATTTATTCATAAAATACATCAAAATTAAATTTTTTAAAATACATATAATCGGCATATTTTAAAAAAATGATATTACTTTCGATATCATTTTTCAATTTTATTTTGCTGGAAAGTATTTTTAATAGGTATATATAATTAAAATAAACTTTTTGTCATTTTTAAATACCTATGATATTAAGATATTTAATTAATACGCTATTTAAGCTAACTTAATTAATTTTTAATAAAATTTGTAAGAATACATTACTTATAAGTAGATGTAATCTAAATCGTTTCCTAACATTGAGTATGAAATATTATATATAATATAATCAGAAAAATTTGCTTAATAAAAAAGATAATTTTGAAAGTACACTGGTAAATTGTAGAAAAGTATTTGGGCACTTAAAATATAATATATATTATTTTAAGACAATGAAATCGAAAATAAAAAAGTAAAATTTTAGTTTCTTTTCAAAGCTTGTAATAAATAATAGAGTATTCCTACGAATTTCTATTCAAATTGTATGATTTTCTATTCAAAACAAATAAAAATGTACGACCGTAGAAAATATACATGTACACACATACAAAAAAATTTTGAGAACTCTAAATAAAAAAATTTAAACCATGGATGTTTATGTATATATATAAATATCTCATAAATAAAATTTGTTTATTTACGACACATAACAATATCATAATAAAATTATTTACACAAGCATATTTTATAAATAACATATGATATTTAAAAAAGGTATAGCAGGACAAATATTTAAAATTAATGAACAATCATTTTAGTATATTTAATAATAGTATTAATATTTTCAACGAAACCTTACGTATAATAAGATATTTCTCTAATTTCATTGAATTTAATCAGAAAATCTATATTTATTCCTTTCGAAACTATAAATAGTAAAATATAAATAATACATTTTTGAAAGAATAAATTATATATATTTAAATAATTTATATATTATACCATAAATAGTATATTTATAATTTTTAAATGATGTTATATAATTAAAAAACACAAATTAAACTTTATCTACAATACAATAAAAGTATATGATTTTACTACCGTATCTGTGAAATATTCTTAACAAAGGATATATTAAAAAAGAAATTTTCTTTGCTTGAAAATCAAACATAAATAAAAAAATTAGTCAAAATAAATTGATGTATATTCATCAGTTTTTAACTTTAAAGTATAGTATCAAAGAAGTATATAAGCTTATTTGTAGAAAAAAATTGCTCTAAAAACAGAATCTATGAACTTGGTACAATGTCGTTTCCACCATAAAATCCTCAATTTACTATTTTTTAAATAAATTAAAAAAAATCTGTTTTAATTACTTTTTATTATAATAATAAATATTGATTATCCGATTATTTGAAAAAAGATTATAGTTGCAAAGATAATATGAAAATAATTGTCAAGTATCAAATTCAAATAAAATCACTCATATAAAATTTTTACACATATTATCAATAAGTGTTTAAAACTTTAAAATATAAATACATATATTAAATAAGGATCGTATCATATTATTTTTACGTATCGAAAATACATTAAATATCATTATACTAAACATTTTTATATATGTGTGTATGTAAAACATTCGTATCTTGTATTACAAATATTAAAAGTAATATATTTAAAATAACTTTACTTTAAAAATATTAGTACACTTTGCAATATTATTATTAAGAACAATGATTGAATGAATTTTACATTATATCACATAAAATATTTGAATCTATTTTCAAATCCTATGTACAAGATATACGTCATACACGGCCATCAGAGATGAAAATAAGACCCATAATCAAATACATCGTATATAGTAAATCAAAATTAAACTAAAAATATAAGAGTAAGAAGATAAAGCCCAAAGATAAAAGAATTAGAACAAATAGATAAATAGGAAATATGAGTAAAAACATTGGAATAAATCGTATGATTCCTTGAAAATTTACTCAAGTATATAAAAGAACTATTAAAATGCATCCAGAGTCTATAAAATTTCGAGTATCTGTCTGAGGAAGAAATTGCCATGGTCGTAAAATATAAACAGAAAAACTGATTAACTTCTAACCGGCACCCGTCGGCCATACTGGAATTCAATATAAACTGTTCCAAAGGGTATAAGTTTTTTCTTCGACGCATCTCTCTCTCTCTCTCTCTCTCTCTCTCTCTCTCTCTCTCTCTCTCTCTATTACTTTGTTACAGTTTCTACGCCAGAAAACAATAAGAGGCAATATCGAATTAAGCCTTATATCTTTTTGTAGTAGCACATAACCGCTATTGGCAAAAAATCAGATGATCTATTCGATTCACTGTCCTGATCCTTCCTTCTTGGAATAAAATAGATAGTTAATTTTGAAATCACCCGGCTTACCGAATTTAGTCAATTTCTAGAAGCAGAAATGAGATACCTTTTGATAATTTTTAATGAACATAAAAAATAGTAAAAATTTTCTTGCACATTTAAAATGTTTGTTTTAATCAACATCTTTATATAATATTAGTAAACAATAATAAATATTCTTGTTTTAAAATTTTCTAAAAATTTCTATATTTTATAAATATAAACATGATACATTCATCTACTATATTGATACTTTAGTAAATGATTAAAGAATTGTAAAAACAATTTTGAAAAATTATTATTTTCTAGAAAATTATATTATTTATGTTAACAATATTATATTTTTATTGATCATTTTAATCATAATAGATATTTTTAAAAAACTTATAAATGTCCAATATCTTTTCAGAATATTATTATAATATTAAGATGAGAATCCCTGCAAATATTTAAATTATTAAATTCTATAAATGAAATAATTAATTACTTTTCATACTTTAATTGCTAAATAATATAATTTAATAGTTACAAAATTTATAATAATAAAAGAGAATTCATCAATTCTTAATTTAAATAATATTAATACAATAATATTGAATAATATGCATGTTCATTTAAAAAATTTTAAAATATAATTAAAGAAAATTAGTAGTCAAAATATTTGTCAAAGAAATAGTAAACTTTATTCAAATGAAAGATAATCTTACTAATGTATTACAACATTTTTTTTATTATACATTAAAATTTTTATACTATAAAAATAAAACATGGTTTAAAAAAGTTTGACAACCGAAAAGAAGCTTACTTGATTTAAATGAATTTGATTCAAATGGAATATTAAAAAAATTACATTTTACATTCATTTTTATCTTTTATATTAATATAAACAATTTTAAAAGTTATCAATACTAAAACCATATAAATACAAATTTAGAAATATATATTTTTCTCTATTTAAAAAGAACAATTTAATTTGTTTAATTAAAACCACATTTTTTATTTAATTTACATATTCAATCATTTACGAAAGACCGATGTTTATACTTTTAATGTATGTGACAATTTTCTGTCTATATATAAGAAGTAATTTGACAAATATTTTATCAATCAATAACAATACCTAAACGTTAATAACATTCTTTTCTTCTTATTTATTCAAATTAAGAATTCAATTTAGGAAATAATTATTATTGCTAAGTAAGAACAAGTTTGCATTAAAAAAAAATTAGAAGTAAAATAATTACTAAAATACTTTAAAATAATTTTTCTGCGATAATAGAACTTTTTTTTATAAAATTGAATGCATGAAATAATAAAATTGATGAAAACCAACTATTTTCAAACATTTTTTAATGATCATCGATATGTTTGAAAAAAGTTTTCTTTACAATATATAAATGACGTATTTATCATCAAATAATATTATTAAAAAATATTTTAGCACTTATATAATAAATATATTTGAAGGAAACCAAACAATGAAAGAGTTACTTTCAATCAGAAATTGCCAGAACCTAAATTGAAAAATTCATGAATTTGAAGATTATATTGGTATAAGATTTTTTTATTTAACATTTTTAAAGCTATTATTAAAAAAATAGTTAAAAGATTTATACTATATTAATTTAAATGAATAATTGTATGATAGAATTATTTAAAGATATTATAAAAATATTATAAAAGTATGTACTTTACAATAATTTTAGTAGAACATTTATTGTGAATTAAAAAATTATAGAGTAAGGTGATATTCATATAAATTTTAAATTCATGCATTCATTTAATCTTAAATTAATATTTATATAGTATAAAATTAAAATAAGTTTTTTGACTTTTAAAAAATATAAAATAATTAAATATTTGAAAGGCTCACAGAAATACATTTATATGTAAACTAAATATAATCTGATATTTCAAGATCAAGATATTGTCATAAAAATTTTAAATTATTTTCAATAGTATATAAATAGAAAAAATAATTACTAAAAATTTAATATATTTATTAATATACATCCTACTATTTACCTAAATATTTCTAATATTATTTTATGTCCCTATTAAAAAAGCTTAATTTCTATTATTTAAATTTATATAATTGAAATTAAAATAGTTACTAGATGTAAATTCTTATAAATAGCATAATACATTATAGTGTTTAAAATAAAATGTACAAAAAAAGTCGTACAATAAAAAATTAAATAACATTTTTGAAAATATTTATTCTTTTTCAGTTGTTTTTTATAATGAAGTATAATAAAATAATATAGATTCGTATATACGTTATATTTTAGTAATTAACTTTTGTAACTAACTATAACTAAAGTAAATTTTAAATCTTAAATTTTTAATCATAAATTAAGAACAATATAAGTAAACACAAATTTGAATATAAATTTCTCTCAGATAGAATATGCTGGATGTAAAATAGTTTCATATTCATACCATCAGCAATAAAGCACTTTATAAAAACATCAATATGAAAAAAAAAGTCTGATTTAGCCGCGTCTTATGACCAACATTTTTAATAATTTTATAACACTTAGAAATTAATAATTGAAATAAATCACTTTGTCTAATAAATTTTCATGCTCAAATTAAAACCTTCAAATAAATCAAATTAAACCAATACAAAATAAAATAAAATTTTTAATTAATTAAGAAAAATATTTATATACATTTTATTACAATCAATTGTGAAAGTATCGTATCAGTTTGCCTAAAACTTTTTTGGTTGAATCTTTTTCACCATAAAAAATTTTACGGATTTAACATTTTTTATCGTAGATGAGATTATGATCGCTATTGATATTGTACAATGGATTAATCAATTCAATTATACAATAAACATCAATGTAATCAGCATTATCTTTCCTTCGTATATATTACAATTTATAAATGAAAGAATTAAAATTATATGATTCATAAATTTTTACTTTTCAAATATTTAAATTTAAAATAATATTTCTATAATTATTAATTCTTTTAAATATTATAGTTAACGTTTTGTATCAATTATATTATTTATATTACTTTATGTAATTGATAATTACAATTGTTGATTTACTAAATATTTAAAATATAATTAACCTTAATATAAATAGATTTTTTAAGAGTGTAAAAATTTTATATTACAGTATTTTTGGTTTATAGAATTTCATATGTTCTCTTTAAATAAAAATAAGCATAATAAATTTTTTTATAAATAAAAAAGCTTTTTACACTTTTATCCAAACCATAATTAAATTTAGAATTATTTTATTTTATTGAGAGACAAAGAAATTCAAAATTCTATATTTAACATTTATTATAATTTCTTTAAAAATAATAAAAAACTTACTATAATTTATCAAATAATATTTTAACAAAGTAAATTAAAAGTATATAGATATAAATATATATATATATTTTTTTAATTATTCATTATTCTATAGAAAATTAAGAGTATAAAATTAATAACGGCTTACATTATGAACATAAATTATTCCATAAAATATTCATACATGATGCAACAATAATTCGAAGTGACTTTAATTACATAATTTAAAGATATGCGCTTTATAAATTACGAATAAAATAAGAAAGTTTGTAAGAAATCAATAGTATAAATCTTAGCAGATTCATGAAATTTCCTGTAATTCAAAAAATTCATTGTTAAAATCATGTATTTTAAATAAAATAATTAATAAGATATAAACGGAACGATTGAAGATGAAGCTATACGAATCATCACATATAATTTTTGGCAAATTAAAATTTATATACTTTAAACTTCTTTTTTAACTATAATAATATTAAACATTTATTTTCTCTTATAATACTAATAGGGAATTAAAATAGAATTAAAATAATATATATTTTTTTAATAATTATTAATTTTATAATATTTAATATATTTAATACAATAATAGTTTCCAATTGTTACAGATATTGTAATAAATTAACTACAATTTTTTCATCATAGATCATAAATGATGTCAAACAATAAAAACACCAACTCTAGTTTTTCATTTGAATTTTATTTGCATTCTTTATTACGTAAAGTTATGTTTAAAATTTGTCTTGCAGAAAAAATTTAATACATTGCACAGTAATCCAAAGTTTTTTAATTAAAATGAGTTACCAAAAAATTGAAAATAATCTTCATATTTACAATTTTTAAAAATTCAAACCTTTGATATTCAGTTGATACATAACCATTCCTAACACAAACCCGTAAGCACAAATTTATTCGCTTTATTTCAAACGGGTTATGTGTTTTTCAAATGACATAAATAATAAAATGTTGGATGAAATTCAAGGATTAAATTTTTTTCATAATTATCAATTTATTATTTTGAAACTTTATATATATTTATATAACTGATGCATTTTGATTTCCGAAATATAATTCGTACTGTTACTATTCGAAAATTAAAAAACAAACTTATATATAAAAATCAAAATTTATATATTTAAATGTGGAAGAATTTTTAAAGTAAATTCAATATTATAATAAGTATTAAAAAGAAACACGATTTTAAACATAATTGGAACATCAATGTTCAGATTTATGGCAGTCGTAAACATTTATTTAAAATTATATTTAGCCATCCTAAACAGGAAAATAAAATTATAACTTTATAATTCAATTATTATTCATTTACCGAGCGATATATTGGATGAAAATTGACGAATCCTTTTAATTATTCTTCCACCCAATTGAAAACATAAATATATAAAAAAGCTCATGAATTCGTTATTTTTCTTTCATTCCAGTACATACAACCAAGTGTAAATAAAATTGTGAGACTAAATTATTTTTTCCTATTACTTAACTTACAAATTGTTCACTATAATGGATAAAATGAATCAAAAGTCAAACAACAGTGAACTAATCATTGCTTACTTGTATGAGAGAAAAAAATAACAAAAAATACATAATACCATTCTATTGTGTCAAAAATAATCAGTTAAAAAAATTTTACAAACAACTATACTCAATTTATTCTTTGCCTATCTTACTCTTTATGATTCATCTATTATTTTAATTTATTACTGACACACATTCTCTCTCTCTCTCTATATATATAACTTTCTCTTACTCTACAGTCTAATTTTTCTAAAGGATCACCAGAAATCAAAGATCAATAAATATATAAAGATATGACATAAATATTTAAAGAATAAATGAAAAATAAAAAACGACAATACAAATCTACATTATAATAAATATTAACAAGAAGAACAAGAAAGAAAAGACTTATTCTTGTTTTGCAGAAAATTTGCGAAGATTAATATTTTATCGTTTTTTTAAATATTAAAAAAAAAACTTAATATCTTTAGTACGAATTTAAATATTATGTTAAAATTATTTTTAAACAGCTTATGACTTAAATTGACGTTAAAAATATATTATGTAAATTTGAAATAATATATAATATTTTTAAATACCTTATTCTATATTGTGATATATTTTTTAGCATGTTTTGTTATACTTACTTTTTTAATTTTTTAAATAAAATAGTTGGGTATTACTGCTGTATGGACTCAAGAATCAAAGTATCAATTCGTTGCTTATTGTTCGTATCCTCTTTTCATTTAGTGAATCGATTGTGAAGAAAGTGTTGCTGGTTGATTTTTAATCCATTAAGAAGTGTCTTTTCATTGATCTTTCTTTAATTCCTTACCTCGGTTTCATATTTTTTAGATATTATATTTTACGTATAAGTTCTTGATATGATAACGCTGTAATTGTATTCATATTTTATACTATTTATATAAAGTTTTAATTATTATACTGTATCATGCTCGCAAAATGATGAATTTCATAAAGTACGAGACAAAAAATAAATAAATATATATGACATCTTTAAGAACTGTCATCCTCATTCGTAAAGTTTTGTTTTATTTTAGTAAAATTTAATTTCTTTGAATGAAATGATAATAGTAATAAATAAAGATATTTCGATCAAAATAGGTTATATGTACTTCATTTTATTTTTAATCCTTAATGTAAATAATAATTAAAACCAACGTCATTAGAAATAAATATATTTTAAAAAAGGACAGAAATGTTATTTCAATATAATAACTATTAGCCTTTATATACATGTAATTCATAAGTCAATGAAAATTTTTATTCATTTCGGCGTCTTTCCATTTTATACATCATAAAAACCCTGCATTATTACCATAATTTCTTTATCAATAATCACAAAATGCTTATTAAATACATTTTTTAAATTAAAAATTTTAATATATATATAATACATTTCATTCATACCAATTATTAAATTGAGCTGAATTTATTATTTTTTTTTCGTGTAAATAATTAAAAATTAGGCTTAACTTATTTTATAACTTTACAAATTTAAACTATTATGAATAATTTTAATATAATATAAATATAAAAATTTATATTTCAGATGTTATGACTTTATATTATGACTTTTCGTGAATATATAAACAACAGAAATCAATATTTTATATAGTTTCAAGTATCACTTCAATTTGATTTTTCTGAGCCATTTATTTTTTATTTTCTTAAAAGTATGATATGATTTATATCAGTAAAAATAATTACGATTTTGTTTTGTATAAATATGTATCATCCATGATTACTTATAAATTTATTTGATCCACATATATTTATTTCTTTTCATATATTTTTTATTCAAGAAAGAGAGATAAATAAAATCAAAGCAATCGAACTTGAACTCTTAAAATTTATAAAATTTAAATGTACTAATTTTAATCTATATAAAATTCATTCAATTTATAATTTAACGATTACATGATACAGTAGACTAAATGTTTACTTTACATTAAATAGTAATTTATTCTATATTACTAAAAAAAATTTATTCATGTAACATAAATAACATTTATTCATATTTTTTTTTTAGATTTTATTTTAATTATGCCTTAATTCTTATATATATATACATATTAAAATATTATGTTTTACTGTTTTGATTATTTTTTAAATTCACGAAATTAATTTCTACTGGTTCGTGCGTGTGTATATGTGTGTATGAATTGAAAATAAATCATTTCAATGTGATTTAAATTTCATCATGCAAAAAGGTTTATGTATATATTGTAAAATAATTTTTATATAATATATATATATATATATATACCTTATAAATTGCAATAATATTTTTATAAGCTACTTTGAAAAAATGTTTATAAATCGTTAAAATAAAATACTCAAATTTTTATTAATTTTCTTTTTTAAATAGTTTATTTAAACAATACTTAATGGCAAATAGTTTATATTATTAATGCTTACAATCATCCTAATAATATGTATTATTAACATTGTAATTATAATATGCATTTATTAAAATACAATAAACCAATTTTTCTATTTCGATTTAAATAGTAATAAAAGCTTAACATAAATATTATAGTATAAAAAAGCATTCTATAACATCTTGGTAGCATATTTTCAATACCATTTTACAGGAGAATTATTTTTAATATTCATGAAATTTTAAACTGGAAATTGTATTTTTTCAAATTGTATTATATTTTATAAAACATTAAAAAATTAATTTAAAAGATTTTCTTTTTTCTGTAAGTAACGAAAACTCAAATAATGGATTAAAAATATCGAAAAATGAATGTCTGGTTAGAATTGTCTTTCATCTACTTATACGTAAATATATCTAAAATGACAGAAATTTTCATCAACCTTTCCTTCAACTTTCCATTAAGTTAAGAGGATCAAATTATTTTTAAATGAAAGAGATTTTTGTCCTCGTATAATGGTATAAATTTCATAGATTTCTTTAAAAGGTTAAAATAGCTTTTAGATTTATAGCTTGCCTATCTTCTTTTAGCAGTAAAATGTTATATGATACCTTGCTCTTCGTGAATTAAAGAGCATTTTACTTTAATATTTGTTGGATTTTTATTTGTAATTTTTCTTTAATTTACAATTAATTAGTTAATAAAATTTATTATTACCTTATAATTTATTTTCATATTTAATTTATTAAATCATATATTAAATAGTTCATAAAATAAAATTAACAAAAATTAATTTTTATATATTTTGCAATATTATATGATATAAATAGTTTGGATATTTCAATGCACGTAATTTTTAGCAATATATATAAATATATATATATATATATATGCATATACAATCTGATTATAAATTAATTTTATTTTCAAATTATCATTGTTATATTATTAAAATATTTTGCACTTTCATTTTGTTACATCATTGCTTCAACTCAATTTATTGTGTAAATTATACATACCTATATTTTATAATTACATGTATTAGCTTTAAGAATATTAGATAATAAAATTCATTCATTTATAATAGTATAAATTTTTATTAATCTATATATTGCAATATATTACTTTTATTAATCTTTGGTATAAAAATATATTGTTAAATTAATAAATTTAATACATAACAATTTGTCGAAAATAGAATTATATTCATTATTATCTTCATTTATTTTATAAAATGACAAAATTTAGATAATAATATAAGAATACATACTTAAATTTACTTTAGAAATAATTTTTTAAAAATATATATATATTCAAATATTTAAATCATCTTTGAATTATGAAAAGAAGTTTAAAAAATATATATAATAACTATTATGATATATTGAGCCATGTTTTCATAGTTGTTAATTCGAGAACTAATTTAAAAATTGAAATAGTTTAGCTTAAAAAAGAACAAAATTTTATTTATTGTTAATTTAAAATAACGGGATAAAATCTATATTAAAAGTAACATTTTGCTTGTTATCATTTTTAAAGATAAGAAAACGAAGATATATTTCATATATATAATTACATTATATATAAATAAGATTAAAAAAAGAATATTTTTAAATAATCAATAAAATTTTTTACAAACATTTTTTTTTCATGATTAATACTGTATTATACATTAAAATAATCTAAGACAATGATTTAATTAATATAATTCGAATTAAAAGATATCACCGTTAAATTTAAATAATCATATATTGTTTTTTAAAATTTAATTTATATAAAATTAATATAATATGCCTAAATTAGATTAAGTTGAAATATTTTTAATTCAACAAATAAGGATTTCATTTAAGGATTCATCATAAGAACTTTTTTTAATTGGAAATAGTAAAATATTAAAAAACTATCAATTATCATCATTATAAACTTAAACAAATACACTTTAATATTATTTCGTAAAATGCAAATAAATTAAATTTCAAAAAATAAATTCATAGTAAATTGTTACGTCTGTGCAACTCTAAGTAGTATATATTATACAAAATAAAATAGAAAGTACATGCATTAATAAAAAAAAAAGCACATAAATATGTAGTAATCGAAGAAAAATATAAAATAATACATAAAACAGATAAAAAGGAATACAATATTATGAAAGAAGTTTGAAGAGAATTGAGAAAAGAGAAAAATAGTGAAAAGAGGAAAAGAATACGAATGAGGTAAAAACGGTTTTGATCAAGAGAAACACAATAAAGAGATTTGCAAATAAAATGAATAGATAAACACAGCGATAAATATATATCAAACAAAAAAATAAAAAGAAAAAGATCACCAATGGTAATAAGTATATAACAAAATCCTTTTTTGTAATTTATTTCACTCCTCCGTATAGTCATGTATTCTATTTTACGTGGCGACGAGTAGACTATCATACAACATATCAGAAAACAAAAAGCAGGCAATAATGTTGGTCTTCTCTGTAAATTCACGTACGTGCAAACTCCATATTCTACCAATATGCACACACCCGGATATATACGTACTTTCCCACACCCTGAAAAGTTCTAATATATCGAAGTCCAAACTGAGAGATGTACGTTAAGGCTGAAATGGAAGGAAATGAAGAGACGGGGAGAAAACGGTCCCGAGAGTCGTCTCCCTCGAACTTAGGGGTAGAATCAGAGAGAAGCCTGTGGGACATATATGAGCTGATGTATACTGAATGCGTGCATATGTATGTGTCAGGTGGTCTCCTTTTGGTCTCTCACTCTCTTTGTCTTCCTTTTCGTCCCACGGGACGGCGAGGCAGGATACATAGGGGTCGGCCTCATTTTATGCAAATCGTACGGAAACGCCTGTTAGGTGTCCGGCATTGGGAGGATGAAGGTAGCTAAGAGAAGGAGTGATCGAGAAAGAGAGAAAAACAGATGGAAATTGAGAAGAGGTACGCTGTACATACCTACGTCCGATGAAAATTCATGCTTCGGTCGACGTTACTCACCCTCTAGCTACACTGTTATACTACCACGGAATTCCCTCCACTGCATCTCGCTCACTCGATCTTCTTTTTCGTTATTTTCCTCATGTCCCCGTACAACTATACACGTGTGCTTGTCGTTGATCGACTAGTTATTCGTAACTGTATCCGCGTTCACGAATTTAATACGCGTCGGTGTGCATATGTACATGCATACCTATAAGTGTGTTATTACTTTTATTATCTCATTCTTTTCCTATACGAACTTCCCTCTATTTCTTTTTCTCTTTACTTTTTTATTTTTCAAATCCTGTCGGATGCATCGAAATACATAGAGTTGGAAAAAAGTAGAAAAAATACAAGAGTGGAGGGTCCAGTATAAAAAAAAAAAGTAGAATATAATGCGAAATTTTTTCTCGTGGAATTATCTTTTCCTCGATGTAACATGAATAGTTATGTTTTAAAATATCAGCAATCTCGTGTATAATAAAGTTGCTGATGATAATAATCTGTATTACCATTGGTTGATCTTAATAACAGTAACAAAACGCGACTCTAAATTTAAACTTTTGTGTTTGCTAAAAGATTTCCTTTTTCTATGTATATAAGTATTTATTTAATTTTGATTTTTATTCGTACTTGATTTACATTAAAATTAGCATCAAAATATCAGAGCTATAGAAAGTATCTAATCTTTTACTATTATACATTTATATATAAATATAAATCTACAAAAATACATCAAAATTTTATAAATTAGAATGCGTATCCAATTTTTAAACAAAATAATTATAACTAAAATATATAAACCTATAATTTAGAGAAACATTATAATTTTATGTACACATAGTTAATTTTCAATGCTGTATTATATCATTGTAATCTTTAAAAATTCAATCGCAAACAAGTTGAAAATTATTCTTAAGAGATGCGTGTTTGATCTAGTTAACTAGTGTATATATAACGTGCTCTGAATTTTCACCAAATTCCATTGGTATGTTGTTCAAATGAATTTTCCAATGAATATCCAAATATGGATATGTATGCGTGTACACAATATAATACGATGGTATAAAGTGGAAGAGATTTTTTAACTCATTCCATGTCAGATAGATTCGGCAGACATGTATGCATTATCATTACTTGCAATTCCTAGCCAGTTAATGTGTATTGTCACCGCTGGAATTGGATGGAATTGATTTTATTGAATTCTCTTATCCTAGCGTCCTGTGCCTGACTCCCTTCTCTCTCTCTCTCTCTCTCTCTCTCTCTCTCTTTCTCTCTGTCTTGCAATTTTCATCACTGTCGTTATCTCTACCGAGTGTCGTCGCAGTCATCTTACCGCAGTTGGCTTACTTGCATTGCAGATATCGGTCTTTCAAGATTTACTTCGTATCTCATACAAATTTCAACAAGATTTCTAAACTAGTTTCAAGATTTTACGACTGCTTTCTACAGATCCTCAATATTCGATGATGATGTAACATAATTAAAATACTACCAGCTGTGATTGTTATTTCAATTAATTTAATCTTCCTATTGTTTTTATAGCATTCTTCATAATTAAATAACTATAAATGATTATTATTCGAATGTATTTGCAAATCAGGGTTCAGTTTTCAATTTCAATTTCTTAAGAATATTTTTATAGATAAACATATTATATTTATTATTGTCGATACAAATACAAAAATTATTTATATATTAAATATATATTAAAATATATATCAACTAAATTCTTAAAATAAAAAAAAAATACAAAATTTATACTGAATATACGAACTTTTATTTTGTAAAATTTTACTTTTAACATTAATGAAATATATATTTCATAACTTTTTTCAGTCTTATATTTAAGTATAAAAATAATATAATATAATGTTCAATATTATACGTGCTAAAAAATACAATAGTTTTCTATAAATAATAAGCATTAAATATTTAGAATATTTTACGAAATATTCCAAATGAGTTTAAAAATAAAATTTAAAGTTACGTCAATAATTTATATAGTAAATGTACTCAATATATTAATACAAGTATGATGAATAATATTGAAATAAACAAAAATGATGAAACTATAGATTTAAATATAAGTAAGGATTAAGCAAATATGGACGATATTACAATGCATACATTTAAAAGAAATTCTTGTATGAAGTCTATCCTCAAATAATAAACGTCATTATAGTTTAAATAAAATTTAGCTTTATTCTCTAAATAAGTTTATCATTTTGCAATAGATAAGTATAAAAAAGCGAAATTTTAATTTATCATAAAAATTATATCATAAACTAAATTCCATATTTATAAATACACAGTTATATCTTTATGGAATGTTTACTTATATTTTAATAACTTAATACTTTTTTAATTAAATTTACTTAGTTTATTCTTAATTTTCTCTTTTGTAATTAAAACAATAAATTTAAAAAAAAAAGATGAATAAGAATATATTACAGAAAAAGCAACTAAAATCTTAATTCAATAAATGTGTTCAAATTTGTTTTAACCATAAAATACAAGTTTTCAAAGTTTTATTCAAGTAAATTACACTATTTAATATTTTTATTTTAATATTATTAATTTTAATATTTTTTAAATAAAATAATTAATATTTACAAGATCATTTAAAATACAATTATTTTTCAAATTTTTAAACTTTTTAAAAATAAAAAATAGTTTCAAAATTTGTCTTTATTTTTTATTAATGATTATTCCATTTTTTTATTGAAATTTAGTGCACGAATTCGCAGTATAGATAAATAATACAGTTTCGTCAAGAGTATCTCCTTCCTTTTTCCTTTTTAAAAATTTATTTAATTACGACAAAGCGTGCACGAAATCAAATTGAATTATTATGCTGCAGCCAATGCGTGTATATGTAAAATAGTACAACGGTGGAAAATTGGTTTTAAGTAAAGAGAAGGATATAATATATATTTTATTAGCAATAAATTTTATTTTATTTTTGCAATATCATTTGTTTGTATAACATATTTTAACATTCGTTTACTTTATCATTTTCTGTTTACTTTATTTAATATTAAAAATTTGCTTCATATTAGTTTATATTTTATATTATAATAAATATGGTATAATAATCGCAAAATTATAATAAATTCAACGAATGTTTCTATATAAAATTTAACTTAATAATTATTTATTTTATAATAAAAACATATTTTTTGCGTTTATATCTAGTTCTTGAAAATGAGACGTAATATATTACTTTATACAATAAAAATGTAAACTTTTTGCAAAACATTAGAAATGGAAAAATACGTAGATTAATTAATTCTTATTTTAGCAATTTAAAAAGAAATCAATATTATTATTTAAAAAACAAAATTAATAAATAAAAACATAATTTCATAAAAATAATCTATAAATTTTAATTAATGTATAATGCTATTGAAAATTCTTACTTACCATAGTTTATACTTTCCTAACAAATTTTTAATTTCGTCAATTTTACAATATTCTATTTATCTTATTTTAGATCATTTTTTTTATATTAATAATAAATCTTTTGATATGACCACATTATTTAGAATAATCTAATCATTCCTTACAATATTTTTAATATATTCTGATTTATTTTCAAATAATATATTTAAAGTAGAACAATATTTTAAACTGTACTTGACAGAATTTTATATTTTTATGAAACATACATTTTATGAAAATCTTAATTATAGTAGAAAAAAGTGATTAGAAATCACGTAAATTTATCCAAATTTTATTGTATTTCTTCAAATACAGTTACTGTAAAAACATTAGATTAAGGTTTAGGAATATACAATCGTTCATAGACTCAAATAAATAATTTTAGTTATATAATATTAAAAGTTATTATTCATAAGGAAAATATTTTGATAACTGTTTAGAATATTATTGCTAATATAAAATTGAATTTACAAATATCTTCGAACAAACTACAAAATATAATCTCCGATCGGTAATATTACATAATACAAATGTTTTCTTTTTATACAGTTTAAATATAAATTATATGTGTTTATTTTAAACTTTCTAAATATAATAAATAGAAACAAAAATTATTTTTACATAATGTATTAAAATAATATTAATTTACTCTAATTTTCTTTACCAAGAATAAGTTACAACATAATATCTTCATCTCAAAGCACCATAGTAATAAATTTTATATAAGAAACTTATAAAATTGAACTTTCATTTTAAAAAATATAAATAATTCAATGAAAATTAAGTGTTCTTTGTTCTTAACAAAGTTTCTATCATTAAGAATTCGTTTAAGAAAGAAATACACAAAAAACTCCGATCTATACTTTACAAACCCAATACACTATCGTACAAGGTAATTTTATAGGAACCGTAATAATAACGTAAACGTAAATTTAAACAATTCGGATCGTTGAACTAGTTATTGCCACCGTTCCATTAGTAATCTACTTAAGACCAATTTTTGTAGGAATAATGTATGTGTACGTAAATGAATATGAATAAATTTCGTAAAAAAGCAATGATAAATGTTTGTGCAAACAAACAAATGTTACAGGAATAAAAATTGATATAAAAATACAAAAATACTCTATTTTGTCTTCAAAAGACACCATTTAAAGTTAGCTATTTATCTACTAAAATTCGATAAAACTTGTCAAATAAAATTCTTAAGAAATTTAATTTTTCCATATTTATTTTTTAATTGTTTGTTCTTTATAGATGATATTTATATTTTATTATTACATATGTAAATCAATTTAGTTACTTCTATGGAACATACACTGCACATTTTTTAATTTCTAAAATTTCTAAAAAAAAACTTGATATATAAAATAATTGAAAGTACAATTAAACTAAATTTATAAAAATACAAATACTTTAACAAAAGCAGAAAATAACTTCCAGATATGCATTATTCGATTTTCAAAAACTTATTTAAATAATTCTTATATTAGAATAATAAGTAAATATTCATATAAAACAGATTTGAATTAACAATTTACATTCGCATTTTATGTAAAAAAACATTTGTATAATTTATTATTTTCAAACTCGATATATAACAAGCCAAATATTTGATGCATTTTACCTCTATAAAGGGTTGCTGAAAGAATAATCTTATCGTACACAATTGCATGTGACATACCTAAACATGTACATAATGTATTTATATATCATCGTCGTATATTTCCTTAGAAAGAAGGAGAAATACTCCAAGTAGTTGTACACGATTATTTACAAATGTTATATTTCCATTCATTCTTACTATTTTTCTTTATCTCTCTTTATCGTTATTCACTCTTCCGTCAATTCAAACACTTATACGATAAAAGTCACTAAACCATGCGAAGAAATGTATACAATGTGTTATCAAGTATGAAACGTCGAGTCAAGTATTCCTAGAGTGCGCATCCTCTTTCTTCTCCCTCCGTCTCTATGACTTTAAACTCTGGCCATTTCGTATAGTTTTAGCAGCTTCCACGGAATTTCTTCTGTTTCCTCTTTCTTTCCTCTACTTTCTTAGTCCGAGCCTAGGTGAATCGGTGAAAAGCAGATTAACATTGAACTCAGCGGAAAACGATTACATGTTTACTAAAAGGAAGAGTTTGAGAGTTTTAGAGAGAGAGAGAGAGAGAGAGAGAGAGGGAGAGAAAGAGAAAGAGAAGAAAAAGACTACTTTCCATACTCACACATGCAAATAGGTACGCGTTATGTTTCTGCGCAAAGGCAGACAAGCGGCACGTGGGCATTTCGAGGACCGGCCAACCAACTCCTTGGCCAGATCGTAATATTTCTTGACAATGTAAGCTCAAGAGTTAATCCCCCGATTCTTTTCTCCGAGAGACTCTTGGACACACCCGCTTTTGCATTAACAGAGGCCTTTTTGGTCTTTTTTATACCGATGCGGCTGTCTGATGTAACACCGCGCCACGTCTAAAGATGATTGCAACGTTATCTTGCTTTTGCGGAATAAGTATTTTTTGACGTTGTTCATGAATAAAAATGGAAATTTGAAAGTATTTCTTTCTTAGTGCATGAATAGTATTAAGAAACTTTTGTCCCCTTAGTGGAAAAGTTTAAAGATAATGGTCTTAAAACAGCTTACAACTATTTAGATTTCTATGAAGATAGCTTTTAACTATATTGAAAAATATGGAACTAAAAATCTTGTACAAACTTATGAATATATTACTCAACAGGAAAATAGATTTAAAAACTTGAAAAATTCATAATTTATTATTAAATACTTATTCGAGGCAATTCGATTTTACATACTGTACTTTAGATAAGAATAAATTATTCGTGTAAATGTCCAATTCGATCGAATATAATCCACTTATTTATTCGCTTTAATAAATGAATGGATTTTTTGCTTAAGCTTACTCATGTATTTTAACAAATAATATTCAATATTTTGTATATGCACATACATGTTCATGCATTTTATTCATGTTTATAATTCATGAATTTTAAATAAATATATTGAAGAAATTAAACACAATATCAACCTGACGGATTTACATTATGAAGATTTAGTTAGAATATATATGTATAAATAACGTGTTTAAAAAAATTATATTTTCGTATTAATTTTTAAAATAATATTTATATAAGAAAAACTCATTTTATATCAGAAATTATCTTAAATACTTAGTATAAAATCAAACTTTCTATTACACGAATTTATCACGTATAATTTTTATTGTATTTACGATACCTATTATTGTTATGAATCATAGTTTATACGAGTAAATATTGAAAAATTATTTTTTGAGAAAAAATTAATTTAAATGTAATCTATACAATAATATTAAAACAAAATATTAGCAACATTTTGACTCGTATTGTCAATATTGTTAAACATACTTGTTCAATAATTATTTGCAATATAAAGTGAACTAATATTTTTATAATGTACCTCCATAATAACTATTTCGTTCACAACATGAAATATTAGAAATTCTATATACACATGAATATTTTACTAATTGGTGGCCAATAATGGAAATAATAATAGTAAATACATCAAATTTCGAAATTTCTCAAATGGTGCGTAAACAAGTTACTACAAGACAACTATAAAGTGACGTCATGTTCTGGTAGTCGTATGATCTATTTTAAGCTATTTAAAGTTGTAATGTGATTAGCAAAGTTTCACTAAACTTCGAATTAGCTCGAGTTATTGATAACAAGTATTTTTCATTTGCTCTATAGTTAATCGTTATTTGTATTTATATTTCTTTTAAAAAATAAAATAAGTAACGGTATTTCTTTTTTCAAAATACAACACTGTAAAATCTGAATTATATTTTTATCAAAGTAAACCGAATGATTTAAACAATATTTTAAAAAGAAAATATTTCTTTTGAAATATCTTAAAAGCAGATACCGAAGTAAATTTTACAGAATAGTAAAGTCATTAAAATCAATTTGTCTTACTGCGTAAAGTTCTTGAGATAAAAATAACATTCGAATAAGATTAATTTCAAAAGAAAAATATTTGTGATCAAGTAAAAATACTGTAATCGATAACTGCCAAAGTAGGTTTGCAAACATTGCTAAAAATATGATATTAAAATACTAAACATAAAATATTTGTATAAAAAATTTAAAAAATTGACATTTATTTTTTATACTGATATTTAATTATATCTTGAAATCAATATCAAAATCAGTTCAAGTATTCAATGAATTTAATATGACAAGTTATAACAAATTTGAGGAAATTACTTTTCTTGTTTACAAACTTTAATTAAATTAATAAGCTTAAAGAAAATAAAATATGCATAACTAATTAAGAAACCTATTCATTTACATACAAAGCAAAACTTGAAAAGAAAATCACTTCACAACTACATTGTACTATTCTATTATATTCTGCCAGTATTGAAATTGCCCATCTGTTTGTTCCCCTAACTACGCCACCAGTCACTTGCTCTCTCACGCTCTCATCGTACTTTGTATTTTATTGCTTATCTATTTATTCTTTTACTAATATTCTTAAATTAATCAAATTATTCGATAAACGTAACATAGTGTATTAACTTAGTATATTTTGAATAATTATATGTTTATATCAATTAATTATATGTATGTAGAAAAAATTGTATTTGAACAATTTAAATACACAAAGCATTATATTTTTCATATAATTGGTTTTGTGAAAAATAGACGATCAATTTATTTTCTTTTATAGTTTATAAAAATAACATATAATGTAGAATAAATTTACCGTAAAATATTGGTCAACAAAAATCTTACAACTTTTTTTTAATTTATATAATAAAAAGATTATAAAGCTAAAGAAATTTAACGATTAATCGTAATTATAAATAATAAATAAATGAACTAATAATAATAACTATATAAACTATAATTTCTAATCTGAAATACTTATAGAATAAATAAAATAAGTAATAATTATAAATATGATAATACCTATGTGCTAAAAATCACTCTTTGTATAAATATTAAATGCATAATTACTAAATTATTATAAATATCTGCACATAAAAGTTGAATTAAATTTTATAAAGTCATCATTATGAAAATTATTTATAATAAGAATTTTTAATAAGTGATTAAAACATTTTTTATTTCAAAGTAATCAATTTATATCGATTGTATGAAAGTATACAGGGAATTTATACAAAAATATAAATCTTAATAACTTCATCTTGGTAAATTAAGAATATATTGACTTAAAATTCTGATTGAGCAATATATTGCTAACAATACTGTATAATTTTCGAAAACAAATTTTACATAAAATTTTTCTTCATAATGTTTATGCATAAATATATTACGTACTATACATTATTTAAAATAAATAGTACTTAATTCAACCAATAAACATCTTTATCTTTATTTGCGTTTATAAATTATAATATTAAAAAATTTGTTAAAAAAAATCAAATCGGTAAACAAATAAAAGTTACTAGATATATCAATATAAATAATTCAATGCAAACTTGTAAGAAAATAAATAAAAAATAAATAAACTGACATTTATAAAAATTAAATCTGTTAAAGTCAAACATACTATTTAAAAAACAAAAACGTCGATTTCTGTATTGCCCATCATTATATCCACTAATCCGCCACTCAAAATACTCACATGCTTGTGCTTATTTTCAAATCGCAAAACACACACGTACACGTGTACGTGCGCATTCAGCCAGATGCATATCGAACAAATCACAATCGCAACATCAGCTTCGTGGACAATGCAAAGCAACGCCTGCTCATGAAGAAACAATGTAACGAAACCATTTCCAATTAATATAGACGTATATATATGAATCAGTGTTTGTCCATGCTCTTCGAAGCACGTAATACGTCGCCCTTACCGCAATCATCGTAATCGTCGCCGCCTGTCACCTTTGTCGCCACAGTTGTCTTAGACTTAGTTCATGTTTTCTTTGGAAATCTAGAAGCTTGGGATCGTTCACCTCAACGAGGCCTCGGTGAAGACAATAGCTGCGCCAACCTCGTTAGCCTCCCGCAACCTCGTAGCGTCAATAACGACTGGCAAAAATACCAAGAGCAATAATAATAGTCGACCAGGACAGGCTGCGAGTCTCGCGGACGCAGCGCCTCCATGCTGCATCGCTGCTGGATGTTCATCTGCAAATTTAGTGAGAAACACAGAGTTAAAACATCAAGCCAAATGCTCATTATCAGTGGATGTTTAAACCCTTAAGCAAGCCCGAAATCTCTTTCTCTCTCTCTCTCTCTCTCTCTCTCTCACCCTCTTTTGCTCTCACGCTCGCTCTTCATATTCTTACCTTTTTAGATCTTGGATTTAGTCGAGATTTCAGAAGGAATGCTGTAATTTTGAAGATAAAGGTTCCGAGGCTATTAATCGAGCGAGAGCTTTTATTGGAATTTTGTATCGAGTTCATTAATTTTCTTTTAATTTTTAGCGTTAAATATTTCTTTAATTTATGGACAATTTTATTGGTTTATTATTTGTTCTTACACCGTTTTAATTAACATTGTATCATCATTTTTTAATGTATCTTATAGTTCCTTTACAGAATATGGTCTCGAATAATTTAGTTTTTTTTACTCGTGCATTATTAGTGTATCTGTGAATGTTTTCTTCATATTTGTTGAAGTTGTAGAAATTCGTCTTCGTATGTATGCTTTAAACAAAAATACCATTTAATAGTATTAATATAAGCTTTTATATTAATATTAATCGATAAATATTTATAAGTTTACTATATATGACCTTTAAAGTGCAATTTATAATCGACTTAATATGAGACCATTTTAACTGAATAAGTACTTAAATACATTTTTTAAATATTCTTATAAGTAAAAAGACGATAAAATTTTCATTTTTTCATTGTAAATTCTTAGTTATTCTATTAAAAATGTTACGAATATGCTACTATAATTATTCGTAATAGCTATCCGTATATATTCAAAGTATTTAATAACCGATACTCTCTTAAAATAATTTTTCATTCTAACTTAATTTAATTAACATTAAATTTAATTGTTTTAAATTAAGGTATAAAGTTAATACAAAAAAGGAATTATTGGTTAATAATGACGAAAAACTTATTTAATTTTCCTTAAAATTTGTTCAATTATACATTCTTGTTTGACAGAAAAAAAATGTAATAATTGTCCAAATTAATTAAATTTAAATTATTCTTTGGAAGTTTCAGTTAAAAAACTCAATTGTAATTATTGAAAATTGAAGCATATTACAAATTATATTTTTGAACTAATCGATTCCATTGAAATGAAAACTATTTTAGGGTTACCGTTATATTTGGAAAAACAACAATAAAGAATATAACAAAATTAATTTAAATAAAAATATAAATGTATTTTCACATGCATATACAAAAATAGAAATAAAGCATGAGAAAATAAATACGTTCAATGAGAAAGACGTCCAACAAAATCATAGTGATAAGAAACAAAAAACTCGGTGTAAAAGTAGGACATTCGAGGGCCACGAGTGCCTTTAGCAAAAATCCGTTGCAATTACGTGCGCAAGGAGAAATACAAGGTAAACATGCGACTGATTCCAGAACTACTGAACGTTTCGGCTAAATGGAAACTAGAAGTGAACCACAGGTGTTATGTAGAAAAGAAAAAAGCAAACTCATAATAAGGAATTGAAAGAAATAAATGGAGTAGAAACAAATGCTATTGTTAAATGTTAAAATTTTGAACAATTTGTATTGATAAGTACAGAGAGAGAGAGAGAAATTTATTTAAGGCAAATAATTGTTTAAACTTGGGTTATTAATTTAATTTTTGTTGAAGAGATTCTTTTTATAAATAAACTTTATATTTTTATTATATACTTTCTCTTTACTTAAAAATTGGCTATTAGAAGTCATTATTTTTCATGAACTAGTATGAAATAAACTCTTTTGAATCAAAAATTAAATCTTTCAAGATTTTATAATTTTTTATTAAATTATAAATGTATTACTATAAACTGCTCTATTAGTATTAATATTTAATTGTTGTTTTCAAAAAGTTAATTATATTTTATTAATTTAAAGAAATACATAAAATATTGCTCGATATATTGAGAAGATTATTTAAAATTTAGCATTTATTTCAAATTTATTATTATTTCTTTTGGAAAAAAATCACTTTAATGTAGAATATATTTTTTATTTAAAAAAGATATTTAGCATTCGTTGGTTCGATTAATTAAAAATAATTTATTTACCAAACTTTGTTTAATAAAATAGTTAAATAATATTTTAAAGGTACAAAATTTGTTTTCTACAAATTATTTCTAAAATTTTTATATTATATCAAAATCATCAGTTAAATCTATACAAGTATTTATAAACTTATGTAAATTCTTGGTATATATGTATGTATTCATCTCAAGGCATGTACGCATTCAGATGCTTATGAATATTCTTGAGCATATGAATGGATATATGACAGATTTTCATCTACCAGTTTTATTTTAATTACTTTTCTTGCTAAAATAATAAAACTTTTGATTTCTTCAATATTTTTACGATCTACATTTAATAAATATTCATCTTTATTAATTTTTTTGCATAATAATATTTCTGTTATAAAATTAAAATTTATAAATAATTATGAAATTTATAATAAACTTTTTAATAAGTTTACACTTTTTTCTAGATTAAATAAGAGCTTTCGTGTATTCTTAAAATAAAAATATGTTTAAAAATTCTAGAATAATTTATATTTCTTTAAAAAATCACTTATAAATAATCTAATTATAATAATTTAATTAATGCTAATAAAATAAGAAAATACAAATTTCTTATTTTAATATATTGATCTATGGCTGTTTGATCTTTTGTATTTTTGATTTTACAATATTCAATTTATTTTTTTCCTAAACAATAAAACGCATATAAACATATGTTTATAGTTAGAAACTTTATTTTCCAATATTAAAAAATCTATACCCTATTTTTTAAAGAAAATATAATTACATATGTATTTTGGAAACTTCGTATCTTATTTTGAATAGATATATATTATATTTTAATATTAAACTTTGATTAATTTATATTTATTACTTCTTTACAATAATTGAAAATAAATTAATTTATATATACTCTCAACAATAAATGTAATTTAATATAAAATCAAAATTTATAAAGATAATTAGAAAGTTAATTTTACATAAATTTAGTTTTCTAGATTTTATACATTAAATAAGCTTTATAAGATTGTAGATAACGAAGAAATCTTCGAAAAGAATAATATTCTCAATTTTAACGTATTTGTTCAAAAAAAATTGTTTATAATATTTTCTAAACTGAAACATATATATATATATATATATATAAACACATATATAGATGATACTCGAAATAAAATTATATTTATTTTATATATTAATGATTATAGAAAATTTTTAATTTTAAGTTTCATATTTATACGTAATTAGAAAATAAATAAATAAAAATTATAAATTTAATATAGTAAGTAGACTTTATTGTCCGTAAATGAATATTAAGTATGATACTTTCGATATATATATTTTGTTAATGCAAATGCAATTGTTTGGCTTCGATCAATAATATTATGGAAATAAAAATAAATAATAAAATTTAAAAAAATTTAGTAATTTATAAATGCAATTAGTCTAACAATATCACAAGTGAAAATTTAATGAATTTGACTAAAAGAAAGCACGAACTTAGAATATTGAGAAATTAGATTTTAAACAAAAGTTATTCCAAGGATTATACATTTTTTAAATTTTAAATAATTAAATCGAAACTGAATTTTTAAAATAATGATAACATGAAAGATTATTAAATATATTAAATTTGACTTGAATTTGCACCTTCGGTTCATTGACTTCACATAAAAATTAGATTTACATAATTACAAAAATATCTAAAAATATTTTGTGTTAAGAAAATGTGTCTTTAAAAGTATTTAACAAAATAGAATTTAATTATCTCGTAGACTCAGCTTTAGTTATTAATTGTTGTTATTCAAAGTTCTGTAATAATCCTCTTACTATCTTTAAACATACTTCTAGAATAATTATATCAGTGCAATACTGTAGATCATTGTCTATTACAAGTTCAATAAAATTTCAGAACGAATCACAAGATTAGAAGCAGACTTCGAAAAATATCAAAGATTCGTTGAAATAACGCAGCATATATCAACATAAGAAGTTATGAATCTTTTTTCTTTAAAATCGAGTATTTTCGATATAAAAGAATGTTTGAAGGTATTTAATCGAAGACAACTTTTCTTCAAGATTTGTGCCTAGTTCTAATACAGAACCATTTGTCAAAGGGACTTATAAGGCATTCAAGGGATTACTTCTCAACTAGGGTGTTAGAGGGTAAAGCCATTTCTACGTTGGAGCTATTTCTCGTCGTCGCTCACTCCCATTCAAACTTCAAGGCACGCAAGCGATTCCAAATGTACCAGCCAAACTAAGAAAGAAAAGCCATTCCGGAATGGGTAAAAAGTTCAACTCGATCCAAGTCGAGTGTAGGCGAGCGCATGTAAAGCGTGAAACGAGGTCGGGCTCGTGGCATTGGGTCCACGCGGAATACCGTGAATAAAGGAAGTTTGTGACATTGGGAGCATGCAAGTTCACTTACCGTTGAGCACGTGGACGACGACGGTCGCACGGGTTGCCTTGCTGGACACGCAGCTATAATTGCCGCTGTCGCCCAGGGAGGCGCGCGTTATGAGGAGTTTGCTCGTCGTGCCGCCCTTGGACTTCTCTGTCTCCAGCGATACACCGCCCCTGAGTATGAAAACAAAGAAAACCACCTGTCCACTAAAACACTTCTCATAATCGGACGCCACTACCTGACCGATGATTCTTTAGATAGAAAAAGGTGGAAGATTTACAGATACAACCGGCAGACCTCTTTTTGATTCGTGCAGAGAGCAAGCCATGGTTTCCCAGCCTCAACTTTTTGAATTTCGAGACTGAATAAATCTATGATAAATTGCACGGCTCCTCGTGGCTCGGGAATTCCAACCCTTTCATCGTAATTTTTTCGCTAATCAGAGCAATAGAACGACTCGGCGAATCGTTATTAGGATTTTAAGTACTCCCTATTTTCCCCTTAATCATTTCTTTAATAGTTGAATAATGGTTCGTTTCGTCTATGTTTATATCCCCTTTTCATTACACTTTTTATTATACTTTTTGGTTTAATTTTAGAACATGCGTTAAGAGTGAAGCTGGAATTATAATGTAATTTTTGTATTGAAGTTCTACTGTATATGCATGTAATATAATTTAAAAATAGACCTGTATATAACACTTAAATTTCAATTTTTTTTTTTAATTCAAGAACCTTTTTCAATCATTTATATCATACTGACTTGTAAAATTCATTACTAAATATACAGTAATTGAAAATAAATACTTATTTATAAAAAGTAACCTAGTAAAACATATTTAAATTTGACAATATAATGCAACGATGACTCTTAAGAAATTCAATATTTCAAAATTGATCGTCTATAAAATATATATAATATTTGTCTATTTATTGACATAAATACAATATTTAACTATATTATTATATAATATATATTAAATATACAAATATTATTTGTATATTATAACTACAGAATCATTACGCTTACGATAATAATTTAACTATTTCAATAAATTAGTATTATTCTATATTTACAATTCATTTGTTACAAATGCATTTGTTTTAATTATTATAAAATGAATCGAAAATTATATGGTATTATTTTTAATTTTGATTTATTAAAAAATAATTTAAAAAATGTTTTTTAATCTAAGAAGGTATTTAAAGTTTTATTGCATCAATGTACGTATACGTATTAAATAAAATTTTACGAAGAATTTTATGCTAAATTGAAAATCTAGATAAAAATACCAATATTGAAAAGTTTAGCATCTATATAAATTTCTTACAGATTTTTCAAATACAATTTTCAACGATAATTCTTACGTAATTTGCTTCAAAAGTATTTCATATACATTATAATAAATAAAATATGTAAAAAATGACTAATCGTTCAATTTAAGATTATCTACTAATTAATAAATGGTAAATATATTATTCCTATTAGTCAATATATAATTATTTTCAACTCAGAAACTCTTACTAAAATCATAAATTTGGAATAAATTTTACATGTTACAAAATTAAAAATATTGTTTTTAAAATAAAAATCATTTCATAAATTTTCAAATTCTATCAAAATTAATTATTTATATCGTATTCAATAAATTAGCGCAAACAGAATTTGATAATACGAATTAATTTACAAATTTTCGTAAGTTGTAGATTTTCCAGAAAAGTAATTAAAACTTTTAATTAAATGAATATCAAAACTAATAGATTTTAATTATGAATTACATGTACACTTATATATGTACATACATATATATATATAGAATGAATTATATTCTTTCATATCGAAATATACTTCTTTTATTAAGAACTTACATGCGTGAACTATTTGATGAATCATTAAATATATTATTTTTAATTGTACACTAAATTTTCTTTTGTAAATTTTCGTTTGTTTAACATTAAATTATACAAAGTTAAATTTAATTTATTCTAACCTAAAAAAAAAACATTACTGTACAAACTTGTGAAATTATACTTTGCTATAAATGACAATAAAGTTATGACTACTTTGGATGCAAGTTCGGAACTATAAAATATTTATTATGGTTCGTTGAAAAGCTTCTTGCTCAATCGAACTTTATTAGCGTTTGTTATTTTTAATGGTTTTCATTTATGTAACGTAATTATTAAAATCCTACATTTGTTAATGATATCATCTGCCTTGATATTAGATTAAATTTAACGAATAAAATATTTAAAGATTCATTGTTGTTTTATATATTTGAATCATAAAGAAAAAAATATATATTTATCTAATTTTTATTAATTATAGAATAAAAATCTAAATTAAACTTTAATTATTTATACTTCAAGCTTTCCATATGTTTTGTAATATAAATATTCTTCATATTTATTTTATACAATATGAAAATATTCAAAACTATAAAGATAATAAAATCTAAATTTATATTTTATAATAACTATACTAATCAATTACAATTATGCTTACTCATTTTCATATACTTGATGGAAAAAAAATAAAAAGTAAATTTTAAATTAAATGTCTATAATAACCACAATAAAATTTTCCGTTATACATAAACGTTTCGTTCAGATAATAGCAAAAATTTTATTCTCTAAAGTACTAGCTGCTCGTAAAAACGTTCAAGAAAGTGCACTAAAAAGTTACTTGTTTAATCGAAGTTATTGATCACTACCATTTCTAAAAAATACATTCACATTTGCGCAATATATTGAATTCATTTTTCATATATTCAGTACTGAATACATAATAAATTAAAAGTAAATAGATTAAAAAACTTACAATATGAGTAATGTATATTATTAATTAAATATTTTCTGTATAAATTAATTATTTGTATTTGAAAATTTAAATACGATATTTGATATCGTTTGTATTGATCATATCTCATATCTCTAAATATTTTATATGAAAACATTTTATATTTTAAATAAATTATTGAAAATAATACAAGTTATTATAAAAAAAATTCAAAAGTTGTCAAATTTATTATGCAAATTTCATTTTAAATTAAACTGTGTTCAATAAACCTTTAAAAAAAGTTTATAATGAATTTTCTGATAAACTTATGAATCTGTAAATAAGATTAGTATATTATAAAAAAAATAGATTTGGACTTACAATTTTATTATATTTATATATAAATTAAAATATAATAGCTTTATACATAATATATTTTCTGGAATCATAAATTATCTAAAAAAATATTAAAATAAAATAGATAAGCTTTCTTTATTTTCAAAATTTCGTTTATAAACGATATGTCAGCAGGTCCAATCTCCAATAAAGTCTTTGTTTCAAATCTTATTTTCAAGAAAATCATAGAACATCGATATTAAATTGTTGGTCGTTAACTTTTTGATATTACTTTGGAAATTCCTAATAAAAATATCTATTTCCAATGTTATACATAGTCAAATAGTCGTAAAGTGATTTTAATTTTCTAAAATTGAAATATCGATAAAAATTCTTGTTATCCATCTAAAATCAAGGCTGTATTATAAATTAAAAAAAAGAATTATTTGAGCTATTAAATTATAGTTATTATTTACATACTGTTTATTATATCTTATGTATAATTAAATTTTTCAAAATTTATAAAACTTGTATCTGTATTTATTGAACTCAAGATTTCTGTAAACGAATATAATATATAATTAAATATTATTTAAAATTAATATAAAATGATCAAATTAATAAAAAAAATGATATTCATAATCATAAGAATTTAAAAAAAATTGTTTCTATTTCAAATTTTATTGTAAATATTCTCTTTTTCTTAATAAATAAATAATACGATTAAATCCATTTTAAAAATATTATAAACACTATCAGTTAAATAATGAACTTGACAACTGTAAAAATTTAATAAATAAATAAAATAAGTATATACATTTAAAATAAATTTTTTCCACGATATGAAGTTTACACGAATAAAATATTCAATATTAATATGCGTTTAATAGATGCTTTGAATATAATTACTTTAAATAAAGTATTCTAATATAAATGAGATATGAATTTTTTAGAATTATTTGTATAAAAGTATTTTTATGCATCAATTATAATAATATTAAACTCAGATTTTTAATATTATGGTTTAAACTTAAAAATAAAGTTATAAAAATCAAACAACTATATTTAATAATATATTGAATACATTTATCTTATTAAATAAAATATTATTTTTATATATAATATAAAACTTTTAACCTAGTTTAAACCAATGTTTAAAATTCATCTATATACTACAGAAAAAAATTTATAATCATTTATTACTTCATAAAAATTATATTAAAAGTAACTAAATATACAAAAGGAATTAGAATTTAATAAATTTAATAAATCAATATCTTTGTAATTATATTATAAATATATATTTTATAATTATATATATGTTAAAAATTATTTTGAAAAAAACTAATTTTAAATCCAACGTTTAATAGGCATTTAATGGAATATTAAATTTATATAGTTTTATAAAATAACATAGTTGATAGTATTAATTCAATCTCAAAATATAATTAATTTAAAAATTATTATCTACAATATAAAAAAATCATTTTTTTTAAATTCTTAATATACTTGAATTATACAAGAAATAGTTTACGTCATTATTTTATGTTGAATACTATTATTTATAATTTTAGAGTTAAAAATAATTATTTTATTTATCTAATATGAAAACGAGTACAAGATATATTATTTCATGATTTTGTAAAGCTAAAACTGTGAATGAATTTAACATACTTTTGAACACAAAATTATATTTAGTAAATAATAAAATTAAAAGCAACTATAATTAAATTAAATAAAATTCTATTTTTAATAATACAGTAATTTTTCTATATACTATTTATATATTTTCTTTCGTCGGTTATGATAATGATATTCGTAGCATACACATACACATTTGATAGAATATCAAATAAAAAAAGTTTTTTAAATTAAATAGCCATGATTTTGTTGAATGTAGGTTTATATCTTTATATATTTATATATATATATATATATATATAGTTTTTAGCATTGATAAAGTAATTATATATCTACCTAATAAATGAAAAATTTAGTATTTTGGGACGTTTCAAGAAAGCTTCTTATTTCTTAATGATTTATCTTGTATTTCTCAACGAATTAAAATTTATGTACCTAGTAATGAACACTTACAAGTCAAAACTTTCGACTATTCTAAAAGCGCAAGAAATAGAATTAGATTTATCGTTCCTTACACGGAACTAGAATCAAACAAAAGCGAAAAAGGAAATTTCCAGTTTGCAACCTATCCTCTATCCGGTGTATCGATCAATTTGCATGCAATGAGAAAACGGAGATTTCTTAGTTTCGTACCTCGGGCCGTCAAAGTCGATAATTGTACCGGCATGGTACCAAGTCACGTTACTCGGCAACACACCTTGCGAATTCACCGTACAAGTCAGGCTGATTGTGCTGCCTTTTCTTACGTATACGTCTTCCATCCCTAAAATTTCTGCCTGGACGTCTGCAACAAAAATATGCGACGGTTACGCATACCAAACGTGTTTCAATCATTTATTAAATTAATCGAACCGAGAATGTAACTTTACAGAGAAGGAGAGAGAGAATGCGTAGGATTTTTGTAGTAGTTCGATATTTGTTTCTTCGAAGATTTCTTCAAGTAGAGTATTGTTAAGCAAGTGAGATACGAAATTAACTTGCAAGTCTGCCTAAATTTCTTCAAACGTAAACCTGATTTAGAAATAATAGACAAACTACTTACAAATTCTAAAGATATTCTAACTATATTTATAATGTTTTTACAAAAATTCGATTTTTTTAAATAATCATATTTTTCGTAATCTTGTATTGATTACATGAATAATCTATTAAATGTAAACCTAGCAAAATCTAAAAATTTCAGAATATTATAGTTACTATAAAAGAAGTGGTCAATAACATAATTTGGTTTAATTAAATTATCAATAAAAAGAATAATATTCTTATAAATCTAACAAACAAATTTATTTAGGGTATTATTATTTGATTAGTTTCTCTAATAAATAATACAAATAATCTATTTAATAAATATTAAATTTAAACTATGTTCTGCAAATACGTTGAAATTAATTAATATTAATGAAACATATCAAGATATATATTGATTATTAAAATTACTATTATATATTGTAAATTTTATTAAATTATATTATTGTTTCATACTTTTCAAAAATTATAAGGAAATATATTTAAAATTCTTTTTAAGTATGAAAAGATAATTTAAAGAAAATATAATACTAATATTAATTAAAACAGTAATATGCAATTTTTATATTATGAAATACAATACTTTCATGAGATTAAGTATAATATACTAGTGTATTTATGAACATATATAATAATTCTCAAAATTAGAGTCAATTTAAATCGATTTTGCATTACTAAAAAACATATTTAATTACTGAAAGAAATATTTCAAATATATATACAAATTACAAGATTCATATAATTAAAAAGACTTGAGTATAAATTTACTAAATGTTTAAAATATAGAAGAAACATTAGAGTTAATTTTTATATTTACTAAAAATATACATACAAAAATGGAAACAAAATTTTCGAGATATAATCTTTCTAAGAATATGATTTTCTACAGATAATAAAAGGGGAAGTTGTACATCTCAATGGCTCCATCACGGAGAGCAAGAGAAACTTCGAATGAAATCCTCCACCCAAACAACTACATATATATACATATATATATATATATATATATATATATATATGTAAGGAATAGAGCAATAGGGAAATCCCACCTAAAACTCGCAGATAGACTGCCCTGTGTATTTTTGGATCGGTGTTAACTTGGCACTCATATATGCCTTCGTCCCTCGGTTGCACGTCACCTATTCGTAGATTCCAATCGTCTGAGGTCTCCGTATTGCCGATAACAGTGAATCTCCCATCGCCCGTGTACGTGAGTGCCATAGACGTCAAGATATGCAAATCCCTCTTTCTTATCCAGGACACCTGCAAGCGAGAAAAGATCTGACTAAACATTGAAAATTCATCGTAGCCCCATCCATTAATTCACTCTACACTTTTACATACACTTCGGTATTTGTGCACACGCGCATACAAACACCAACATAACACATCGTCCTCGCTATCTTTTTTGTCACGTTCAGAAACAGCTTCGACGTAATTTAGTGTATTGAACCTCAGTTCAAGTAATAATTTTCTTATCGGCTAACGACGATCTTGATGTAAATCACGGGAGATATATTTGCAATTAGAATACTGTCAATATAAGTTTAAACTATAAATACCAAGAGAAAATTAAATCTTTTATCAGTTTTTTAAAAGCTTTCATAATTTTTTACTACAAAATAACCCTTTCGAAATTGATAAATAATACTGAACACATCGAATACTTTATTGTTTTAATCTCAACTCATAATTTAAATATACATTATATTTATACTATAAACAGTTACAAGAAAATATAATGAATAAACCGTTTGTAAGTAAATTTGAAACTAATTTTCAAAAAAATATATTTATTTTCCATAAGTTTTCTTTTTTTATTACGAAAAAATTAATTTTTTATTGTGAAACGGTAATAAAAAATATAGAACTATAATTTTACTTATACACAATGCGTGCAACACATATTTTCTTTTATTTATTCATATCAAAACTTGAATATACTAGAAGAATAGGAAATGTATTGGTTTTATTTACATAAAATAAAATAAAACGAACTTATCAATAAAAATAAGTCTTAGCTTTTTCCTGATTCCTAATACCAAGATATAAAAATTCGTCGTATTTAAGTAAAATATAATCTAATTTTTTTTCTAATATTAATATATATATTCGTAGTGAAAATATATATTCTTTAAATTTTTAAACATGAGTACAAATGAATTTATTTTTATAAATGATAGTAATATTTTTAACGTCAATATTATTTTAAGCAAAAATATCATTTTTATATCATTAAAAGAATAATAATAAATTTCAGAATTTTTTAAATGTGCATTAATTGTAGATAAATAATTTATTAATGTAATTTGCTAAAAGTTAAATTTTATATTGTTTTGAGAATATATCTGAAAAAAATTTAAACAATTTATTAGGTTGACCAATTATTAACGTAAATAATATTCGTAAGTATGAATATCGATATTTGTTGAATTATATTTCGCATTTTTTATGCATATATAATAGCTGTATATTAAAAATTTATCAGCTTAGAGTTGAATAAAAACAATTCAAATATTAAAAATATCTTTTTATATATTTAAAATGCATGCATGTCATATTTTATTTGTTTTTTTATGTAGTACAAAATAAGTAATAAATATAAAAATATTATATTACTACATTTTTAAAAGTCAAATATAAGCTATAATACTAAAATTGAACATTTTTTCATAAATTATTTATTTGAATTAGAATTTAATCTTAGTTACGCTGTACATAATTTGCATTCAATATAAAAAATATTTATTTATTTTGATATCTTAATTTCAAATAATATAATATTATATAAATAACACAAAAATTAGTTTGAATATAGTTACGATAACTTTATATATCTATGTACATGAATATAGATATGTACTTATGACAAATATCGTAATGAAGATCAACTGAACTTAATCAACTATATATTTAATTAATTCTGTTTAATCATCATTTGAAAAAAAATATTTCTCCGATTTATACTTTTGCTTATTTTTGGAAATACTTTGTATTAAGTAAAATTATAAATTGTTTACTCTTAAAAATGTATAAATATTATTTTTTAAATTAATTGTATTTATATGATACATTATTAATTTATAGAATTAAAAACAAATACTTCATCATCTTCATGTCATTTGATGTATATTTTTTAGAAATAGAACATTGTTATTTGAATAAATAATTAAAATAATAATAAAAAGTATTTTTATGGAAATTCTAAATGCATTTCAATTAGAAATTTTTTAAATATTACATTTTACTTCATAAAATAAAACTTTTCATGAATATAATCCTATGAAGAAATGTAACAAAATCTTAAGCAATATGAATAATTATATTTGAAGTAATAAATAGCAAAATATTATTTTATTTTTAAAGTAAAAAAATATCTATAAATAAATTGAAAACAATAATTTTTATTGTAATTTGGAAACTATAGTAACATAAAATAAATATATTTTTATTATTCTCTATTATTATTATTGTTGTTGCTGTTATTGCTATTGTGGTTAATTGAAAATCAATAGAATTTTTAAAAGCATTTTTAATATTTTTTTTATTACGTTAATTTAAAAAATAAATATGTTATAATAGCACAATCAAAATATTATTGAAAAAATTTTGAGTTTTTATTGCAATGAAAAAATGAATTCAAATAATTAGAATATTTCCTATTGGATTTTTTCTCAATAAACCGTATAAAGGAGTTGTAAAAGAAAAATTTTATATAAAAAATATCCATTTACAAAAATCTGTATGTTTTATAATCAATTTTCTACTTATGAAAAATATGTTAAGCCAACTTTAATTTATTCTAAAGATTTGCATTAATTGAGTTATGCTCGCTGTTTTAATAATCCATTTTCTTAAGACCTTAAAGTCTAAATCCGGTTAAGACTTTAACTTTTGATTCGAATGCAATAGTGTAAATTTTTGAGATTTAAAATTTTTTAATTTACTTTTTCATTTTATTATTTGATTACTTTCTTCATCTTTATAGAATTGTATTCATTAAATATAAACTAAAGTCAAAGAAATTTTAATGAGTCCGAAAAATTCTTTTATTAAACAATTCTTAGAAAATTATTAAGTAACTGTTATCAACTATTCGTACAATGTACTTATCAAACAGCCTTTTAAAATTCATTATTGCTCATGAAATATTTTATTTAAAAATCAATTGTAAATACATAATTGTAAATACATAAGGATTTTTAAAATAAACCAATTATACAAATTTAATGAATATTTAATTTAAAATATAAAAGAAATTGATATGTATGCATGTATGAATGTATACAATATTTATTATGTATTTTTCTTTCTGGATCGATCGAATACATTCATATTTCAATAGTAACATTTTCTTCAATATATTATTAATAATTTATATAAATATAATATAAGAAAATATATCGAATTTATATCTTTACTTTTTATTTTTAATTTTTATGTTACTTTTAAACAGTGCAATTACAATTTCTCGTTAAAAATAGTAATATGACACAATTATTTTAATTTTCAATGTAAACAATTTTTTTTCTAAATTCAACTTGATAATTAAATTACTAATTTTAATAGTAAAGTAATTTTTGCTAATACATATACTTATAATTAATCTATACATTTGATATACTAACTGATATGATTAAGTTTCTTTATTCTTAATGAATATTTGAAAATATTTGCTTTTATCATCATATTCATAAATTATAAATTTTAGTTACTCAAATAAAAATATTTCAAATCATAATAATATATTTTTTACAAAAAATTAGAGTAAATGCTTTTTAAATAATATTAGATGCCAAATTCGATTGAATAAACTTTTAGATAAGAATTAAATTCTAATAAATGTATGACTGTCTACCTCACAATTTTAATAACATCATTCTTATGTTAGAATATTTAAACGTATTATTTAGTACTTTTTAAAACAAGAAAGTACATGTATGAAAGTTTCTATAATCCTGTTGAATACAGTTTCACACATTTTCAGTAAAGAAATCTAATTTCAAATTAAAAATGTTAAAGTTTAATAAAAATTTCACAATTTCAACAAATATAGTTTTATTTGATTTATATATAAAACTTAAGATTTAAGAAATCTAATTTAAAAAGTAAAAGATTTTAGCATAATTAAATGAATTTTATAAAAACTAACACTCAAGTAAGATTAAATAGGTAACAACGATATTTTTTTCTATCTACACCTAAAATATAAATATAAATATATATATAAATATAAATACAAATACAAATAAAATATAAATATAAATATAAATATAAATATAAAAATAAAATTGTAAATCGAAATATAAGTTAGAATACAAGTTTTATTTAGTAAAATAAAATAACCAAAATTTATAGCTATAACATTTATTGAAGAATTAAAAACATTATAATCATATTTTCATTTCTATAAATAATACATTATTGTAAAATATAATATTCGAATAAAGATATATAGTTCTTATAAAATCTATTTACTAATTTTATAAACTTATATTAATAATACTTAATATTTCCTAAATGTGATACATAAAAAATATTGGAATCTTGTAGGATAATTTCAATATAATTAATTAATACATAATTTCTTTTACTTCATATTTTGTCTTATAATCACTATTGTATTAAAATATTACAATATTTTTACTTACGTTACAGTCTATTGCCAATTATCGAATATAGAAATTAAAAAATCATACATATTTATACATATCTAAAAAATTTCTAAGAAATTTTTTAAATTAATCAATATTTAACACATAAATTAAATAAAATTAGACTAAATTATAATTTTAAAGTCATGATTCATATTCAAGTAAATTATATAACTTAAATAAGTTTATGGTTTACGTTAAAAAAAGAATTTTAAATAATAATGTGTGTATTTATAAATTTATAAAAATTTATATAAAATATAGTGATACAGAGAATAATAACATATAAATGAAATTGTTTATCTATTAATTACTTAGCTATTAAAATTTACAAAAATAACAAATTAACTGACATAAATCAGATTAACGTCATTTTTCTGCATTCTTCAAGGTTAAAAATTAAATTATTATGTGTAGTAAAATATTTTATAAAAAATTTTATATAAGATATATCATATGCTTTTTAATTCTTATACAAAATTATACTAAGATATAATTTCGATAACAATTGTCTTTATAAAAGTTATTCAGAATATAAATTTAAAATAAAAATAAAGTGAAGGTATTTATCTGACTCAAATAATATATATTCTAGAATAAAATAATATTTCATAATCTACTTTTAAAATTTCATTACTATTATATAAAATAATAACATGTAATAATGCCTGTTCTATGATAAAGAAAAATATAAAGATAGTATTATTTTTTAATATTATAATCAAGTATAAAAAAATTAAAATTAAAGTAACTTTTAATAGGTAATAAATGTATAATATTACTAAAACTTAAATCTGAGTAATTGTAATACGAATCAGTTATAAGGTTAAAAAAAAAATAAAAATTTAAAATGAAATATATTTTGAATTTCTTAAATATTTAAATATATGTAAATTAAAAATGTATATGAATTATTGCAGTTAATTAAAATATTGTTTATCCCTTTATAATTAAATTTTTAAGGATAAATATTTTATAATTTTAATATTTTCAATATAGTCTTCAAATTGAAGTTACAAATAAATTTCATTAGTTGTTAAAATAAACTATTTAAATTTATTATAAAAGAGATAAAAAAAATATTTATCAACATTTTTTTTGTAAAATTGTAATTCAGTTCAAGATTTTTTCAAATGAATATTTCAATAATTCAACTAATATTTTTCATAGTTATTCAAAAATATAAATGAACAGTAAATTTTCAATAAAAATTTATATTTTTATATTTTGAAGGTCGTAAACTCATATAATTGAAAATATTTCAAGGTTCTGTATCACTGGAATATATTTTATTAAAAATCAAAATATTTGATTCATCAAATCATGCTCGACTTTTATATTTTCTGGAATTGAGTTTTGACTTTTAAATATCTTGATTCAAGAAGAGTTTAGTTTCATCTTTAAAAAACTATGCACGTATATATTTTTTTGTATGTTGATGAAATTTATAAAGCTCAGCTACGTAGAAAAATATGAACTTTTCCATAAAAAATTGAAGGAATTATTGTGTCTCGTTTCTTTTAAAGTTTTTATTTACAGCTACAATAAGAAAAAAGCTATTAAATTGTAGCAAATCATACATACTCTCGTATATCATAGCATTCCTGTATTTCAACATAAAAGTATGAAATACTTTTTAAAATCCTCGAACTCTCATGTAAAGAACACGAGGAAAATACAGAAACGCCAAGAGTAGGATCAGTGACTGATTTGTGTGACTTTCTCAGGTATTAAACGATGCACTTTACTTACCGTTCTATTCCCCAGATTCTTAACCCTGCAAAAGAGAATGGCTGGTTGTCCGACAAGGGCGGTCACGTTCTCGCTACCCTCTTGGACAAAATGAGCCTTGGTGTTCGTCACCGTCGCTATCCTTGTCCTTGACTGCAGAGCACGTTTACCAACAGCGTTGTCCTCTCGTTTTTCCCCAGCATTTGCGATGACCCCATCGATCAGCCTGAAACCGCCTCCTAGAAAAATGACCAGGCGATTTCCGTTTTAGTGAGTACACACGTACCGTTCAAAAGTACCAACTCTGGCAGTTCCGTTTAAAATGCAAATTCTATTTTTTATGTCAATACAAAGGGCGGGTAGAATCTCGATGGTCGTGGATACGTTTTTACTTATTTTTCTTGTTAATGCTGTTTTGCTCTTTTCAGGGATGACGAACAATTTAACATGACAATTTCGAGAATCACTGGATATCAAGGGTGATTTGTAGAGTTTTTATGCTTTTCATTTATAATGAAATATAGAACAAGTAATTGTCACAACAAAAATATTTATATTTCTCTAATTCTTATCCAAATTATTTTCTATATATGTTAACGGACAACTCAATCCCTTTTTATTCAATATCGGATTATGTAATACCAATATAATTTAAGTTGATCATATATATGTCTTCAATACATTTTTGTAGGGCATAAAATACAGATTCTTTTTTTTTCTTTAATCAATTTATTTGTTGCACAATTTATTTTCGTGCACCGAATGCATACATAAGTTCGCATTATATTTTGATTTCTTTACACGCGTTCACATAGTTACCAGTTATGCATCAAAGTATCGTCCGCTTCGGCAGAGTAGCGAAAATCTTGTCGCTTCCTTATTTTTCGTGTACTTAAACCTTTTTCTTAGTAACGTCACGACTTTCTCGATATTGTTTTCTAATCCTAAAATTTATCTTACGAATTACGATTACCCGAGATAATACCGATCAGTTTTATTACTGACTCTTATAATCAAATCTGGTGGCATGTGCAAGCCAAATTCGCCTCTGATTGGGTTAGTATTACCCTCCAAGGGTCATCGAACTGTTAATAGTGCATCTATCATTTTCCGCGACTAACATCTGTTACGATTTCTTTCACTATTTTGCGGCTTGATGCCTCTCTAGACTCTGGCGACAGTTACTCTCTCTTGTCTCCGTTGGAGGAACTTACAATATGACATTCTGAAGTCGCTCTAGTCTCTCGACGGTTTCATTACATTTTTTTGATATTTCCTACCCTTACTAGCTAGTTCGTATGTCGCTAGACCCGGCAGTACTTTATCTCGTTACCAGATCGGGGTCTAGATCGCACGATATCCTATCAGACTCCATCCGTTTAACACCGGGTAAATCGCATCACCTCCCTCTGCCCGGTTAAGAAACTTTACCTCCTTACAATACCTCATCGCGTTACTACTAACATTCTACGTTTATATGCACCCATTTACAATCCCCCCCCCCAACAGCAACGTGCACGAAGCTAACTAAACTTATTATTTTGAACGTGTGTAATATTTATTTTTCAAAAATAGAATTTGTTCTTATATATAAATTATATAGATTATCAAAATATTCTCATAACAGTCGTAAAACTAATAAGTGGTCTCTATATCAAATGACATGGAGATATATAATATTTACATATTTTCAAGTATTATTTTATTTTATATAATATAAAGAGCTTATTATTGCTTGCCTGGATAACGTATGTATATTCAATATGATAGCATTATAGAAAAAAAACTGAGTTTTTAGTATCATTTAAATATCATAAGAGTAATAATCAGACTATTAATAATATTTCTCCATATTTAATTAATTAAAATGAATAAAAATGCTCTAATTAAAATAAATTGGTTTAGATACAGACTAACCAAATATTAAAATTTATTTTAATTAAATTATATAAAAATTAAATTTTTTAAATATAATCAGAACGAAATAGAAAAATTCACTTTAAAAAAAATAACAATATTTAAACATCTTTATTTATTACATAAATAACATTTAGGAATATTTCTTTTAAAATTTTTTTATGAACAATATTAGATTGATGTAATGCTAAACAAATTCTAGTTAAGGTTTTAATATTTTAATAAAATTTACCATACGGAGCTAATATCTACATATAAAACAATATTTTGAAATTTATAAAATGGTTTGAGTTACTGATTGTTGATAAATTTATCTGAAAATATATAGAAAATTTAATGGTTTGTAAAAGGTTATTGTTAATTTTTTACTCGTATTGTACAAGACATTAATTTATAGATATGTGAATATTAATTTTATTTATAAGCTTTTACATAAATGTACTTTGCATTTATTGAAATATTATTAAATTTTTTTAATTTCAATTTTTTATTTTCACGCTTTGTTGGTCGTAAGTCTGAAAATAAATTATTAAGATTCATTATGAAATAGAAATATAGTCATTTAAGAGCAATTTAGCATTTGATGACTAAACAAAATTCTTATTATTTTTTGTTCATATATGAATTGAAACGTAAAATTTTTACAATTAAATTATGAAAGATTTCTCTGAATGATTTAAACTTGTACTCTAATAAAAAATAAAAATGAATTTATTTAACATTTTCTAATAATTAAACACACAAGCATTTTTCGAAATACTTTATTTATATGCTGTATATTAATAAATACATTATACATTTTTTGAAAATATTATTAATGAAGAAAATGTAAATTGATTATAACTTAGAAGAATAATAAGAGAAAATAAAGTAAGAAATTTTAATATTTTTATAAATAAATTAATGTTTACACACTTTATTTAAAACTAATAATTAATTTTTAAAAATAAAAACTTGGCAATCATTATTTTAATAATATGTAAAATACTATATTTCTTTAGGAATGTTTTATTGAAGTTATTTATTACATTTTACAAGAATAAAAACTAATATTTGACGAATTATTAATAATTTTATTCTTGAAAAATTGAGATAATTGTGAAAGAATATTTTTTACTTAATTATTACTAAATAAAAAAATTTTTTATACAAATTTTTGTTTGATTTAATAATTTCTATTATTTAAAATATCAAAATTAAGAAAATTCTGTTTTTGATACACTTTTTTAAATACAAATATATCTGCAGCCATGTTAGATACATACGTAAATTTATCAGTCCACTAAGTAATTTGAATTTTTTTATGCAATATTATTTTTTTATTTCTATACTCTACAAAAGTTCATTTAAAAATTTACAAATTATTTCTTTAAAAAATAGTAAAACATATATGTTACATGTTTTCACTATAAAAATATACCACGTATATTTAAAAATAAAAACAATACAGTTAGAAAAATACATAGTTCTTATACAATGTATCATTTGAAATATTTTATTTATAAAGTTTTATGTTAATTATTCTTAAGTTTTCTCTTTATTATCTTAAGTAACTATAACTCTAAGTTTTCTAGCTGATTTTGTAATAACTTTTAACATGATACTTTCATGATTAATTAAAATTTTTTCAAATATTAAATAAATAAAATAAAAGTATATATTTCATTGAATAATATTTATTTATTACTTACGTCGATCATTATTGTCAATATTTTTTAAAGCAAAAATAAATCATCATAATAGACCTATATATTTTATTACAGTCATTATATACCATATACTCTAATTACATATTTATCTAAATAAATATTTTCAAATGCTTTAAATAATTTCTATAGAATAAAAGACTTTCTAAATACATCTGATAGATAATTTAAAATATATATTTAAAAATATTTTATTATAATATTTTAAATATTTAATTGTATTTAATTACCTTTGCATACGATTAACATATTGAAATAAAATCAGATTTTTATTTTAGTAATAATTAACTGTATTACATTAGATTTTCAAATCATACAATTAATTAATTAATCAATTGTAGTATATTTCATAAATCAAAGAGAAGTTATTGGAAAAGAAATATAATTTAAAAACTAAGATTATACATTTTCATATATAACTCATACAATTATAGTATACTAAAATATTATTTTTAAAGGAACAAGAACAATTGTTGTTATATAATTGTTATTTCATAAGTTCTTATTAGTTGTTGGTGAAATTATCTAATGGTGATCAGATACATGTGTCTCTAGAATCTGTTAGAATTTCAGGAGTTGAAGAAAGTTTTCTAACGATTGCAATGCCAAACTAGCATTTCATTACTCAACTTACTTAGGATCTTACAGATCACATCACCAATCGTAACGAACCATACCCTACATTAAAATCATATCCTACGTAAACTTGTAATATTCTCAATATATTCCTATTGCCTAAGTATCCAAAAGAAATTAAAATTACCAGTAAAAAATAGTATAAATACTGAACACTAAAAATTAAAAAAAAGCGGAAGAATATATATTTTTATCGTCTAATTAATTGTTCATAATAGTATGTATTAACATGTATAAAATAATATTATTTAAGAGTTATAAAATTAAATTTTTAACAAACGTAGTAATTATACGTACTAAACAAATTGAAATATATTTCTATAATTTTATAAACATAGCAAGGGAAATATTTTAATAAAAAATTATAGATATTACATAACTATAAAATAAAAAGTAACGATTATATAAACGTAATAGCTTATATTTATTTTCTATAGATTTAATGATTATACCAAACATACTGATTAATTGATATATACAAACTATCGATACATAAACAGATGAAAAAATTATGTAGCTGGATATATTTTTCTGAATTTCAATGAGTTACATATCTGGAAAGGAGATGAAAGGCACAATATACATACGAATAGAACATAAAATCAAGTCACATTTATGATCGACGAGTACGAAAGTCAGCAGATTCGAACAGGACGCACTAACACATTCGACGCAGTCTTAGTACCCTGAAAATCATTCGTCATGATTTTAGATTTAGAAATTCATTGAAGCAATTCATATTCGCAGAACATTAGATCAAAGAATGGAAGCGAACAATAATACACTGAAACTTTTAGTCTGTGATTAATTCTTTGCAATCAGTTTTCGCTGATACATCACTCACACGCCATTCAATCTACAGGCTTTTCGTCATTGACATTTTCCTGATCCATCCAGCAATTATTTCAGTTAATGTATACTTTTACTTTACTGAAATATACAAGAATATGATATTTTATATTTGCTTAAATAAATTCAAAAATATTTTTAAATATTGTAGTAAACAAATATTAATGTTATGCTTTAAATTCTAAAATAATTGAAACCAAGATTGAAATATTAGGTGACTTACAAAAACAAAAAATATAAACCAACATCTAATTTAGGTCTTTCTAAAATTTATTAATCTCAAAAATTTGAATTTAAATTTATAACAAGATAATAACGAGATATTTAAAAAAATACAAATCTAAAATTTCCATACAATCCACTTTTAATTTTCAAAAAACAGACTTGAATCTTGATTTATCTGAATTAAATTATGTTTCCTCGAAGATACCGAATAGCGTAAAATGTTGAAAAACTTTAATTACTCTAAAGACTATTTTTTATGGTATAAAAGCAAAAATGCATTAAATTAGGAAAAATTAAAATTGTAACCAATTAAGATATATTTAAATAACGTAAACCATAATAATACTGATTACTCAAATATTTTAAATTCATAAAAAAGGTGTGTGTGTGTATGTTACTATGCAAAGATTATATAAGCTAAAATATTTTTATTCGCATCATTTTTATTTACCCATTATTCTTCCTATGTTTTAAAACATATTCGATTACTCATTTCATTTAATTCGATATATTAATTACACTTTTGAAAATATCTAATATTATTTTTTTATATACATGCGTAAATAATTGTTGTTTAAATATTATAATATTATTATATTATTATAATATGAAATTAAATATTATATAATTAGTATTACGTTTTATTATATCATAGATAAGTACAGATTAGCCTTTGTATGACATTGATTATTTTTTAAATTTGCATATTTTATTAAATGCAAATAGCGACGGAAATTGCTTAAACTCGGAAGATCGGATAAGAATACCTATTAGATAAGAATATCTTGTGATCCTACATTACTGAATAACGCTTAATAACTAACGCAACGCTTTGTCACACGTTAAAATATATTATTCATCTGTAAAATTTTTCATTTATAGTATTAAATAACCGCTACGTAATAAATAATTATATAAGAAATAGTTTAAAGCAAATTTTTTAAAAAAATTTATTTAATTTTTTATATTTGTGTAACAATTTATTAAAAAACAATTTTTGAACTGTACATTTATTTTTTCCTCTATCAAAATTTTAAATCTAAATTAAAAAATTTATAGTTTCAAAATATCATTTGAATAAAAAAAGAGCTCAAGTTTATTTTATGATTGCTCAAGTAACTAGAAGAGCTTAATTTTAAATAGAAAATTTAATACTAATTTGATACATAAATTTCATGGATATTAACACGAAATTATTATTTCTGACATACCAGGATTATACAGATACTATTAATTATTCGAGTACATAGCTAACTTATTGAATTTATATTATTGATTAAATTTAAAGCAACAGTATTTTACTTAACTGTAAAATCTATTATTTAAATTTTTTTTATAAAATCCTTGTTTACCATACTTTAACCTATGAGTAAGGAATTATTTTTAAACTCAATGATTCTGTATTTTCCAATAATTAAAGTAATGTAAATTATTCTAAAAATTACATGCAAATACTATGAACTAAATATATATTATAATTAAATTTTGATATTTATGGTTGATTAGTTATAAGAAGAATTTCATCTGTTCTGTATAAAATTAAAATATATACCTTTCTATTAATGTACACATCATAAATATATATTTTCAATAATATGCTTATAAATTAATGCCGTATTAAATTCTTTATAATATAAATCATACAAAATATAAATCTTCATTTAATTGAGCATTTAGCTTATAAAAATTGTTAATATTTTCGTAATTCAAGTAATAAAATCATGAACATTTTAAGAATTTTTTAAAAATTTTAAACAAAATAAATAGAATAATAAAAAAATTTAATATAATGTTAAATACACCTTAAAAAATAAATTATAATATGTTAGCAACCATTAAAATATTAGTTTAAAAAATGTTGATTATATCTTTTACCCAAAATAGATCTTAGAGTTGTTATTTCAAATTCGAAAACTGATTGCTTATTTTATCGTCAATCCAGGATCATTAAAAAAGAAACTTTGTTGTTTTGATTTTATTAATTAACAATGTAATTTATATCATGATATTAAAAGTTATGAGTTAATTTATTATAAATTTTAACTATAAATTTTGTTTTAAACATAATTTCTGCATATTTTATAACGGAAATTTCTTAATATTTATGTATATACGTCACTACAGGAAGATGAATTGATGGAATTAGACATTTTTGAGGATATTGATTTAAAATATTTTATAAATATAAATGCATTTACCGGTTCATTTTAATATAATAATTGTTTTACCAATTTTTAAATAAGTATATTTGTTGCAAATTAAGTATTTTTGTACGATTAACTTATTAAAATGATTTATACAGAATCTTCGATCATAAATTAAAATTAAATAAAATTAAAACTACTTCGATCGTACTTTAAATTTTAAATAGAATCATGAAATAATTCAAATAAATATGGTTTTGATGTACATGTTCTTAACTAACGTATATATCACTACCACTAAGTATATTAAAGCACTCTTTTGTATGACCGTTAAATGCGTCGTTATCATACGTCCATATATTGCTTATATTAAGAGTTACGAACGATTGAAATAGTATAGTTATCTTCAACTAAATATATTTATTTGTACATATACTATTTTCTAAAGAACTCTATATATATACACGTATATGATTAATATAAAAGCGTGTATAATTTAATTTAAAAAGAAACGATATTTTATTAGCATTATATCCTAATGTTTAGTTCCAATCAATACATATTATCAATAAATTATTATAAATTATTCTTAAAATTTATTAATATTTTAATTTCTTAAACGATAATATTTTCTTTACATTTAATTTTATATAATCATGAAAAGTTAATGGATTAAACAAAACTTTCTAACTCCCGCAAAATTGTATCAACTTATACTTTAAAAAAATTTTTTAAAATGCACTAAATGAAATTATTTATATTTATTAAAAATAACTTCTCATTTATGAACATAATTATTTCGATTAAGTAATGATTTTAAATATTTTGATTAATTAGTAGATTTAGAGTGAAAACAGGCAAAATATTGACGTAAAGATACTTTTACAAATATGACGTTATTGCTTTTAGTAGTCCTTTTTAACATATTTAGACTAAAATATAATTTTAACTGAAATTCATTTTACTGATATTACTAACTTAAATGTACACAAATAAAAAAATCTTCAAATTATTTTTCTAAATTATTAATGTATTATTCATTTTTTAATACAATACATATTTAAAACAATAACATCTTGAAAATTAGATATAATTATGTTTATAAAGTTTTCTGAAATCATGTTTTCCTTAAATTGATAAATATTTGAAATCTTAAATAGGAAATGCAATTATATATTCTAATAGTTACATATATTATTAAGAGAGTTTATTAGATATAATAATTTAAGAGAAATAATAAATGATGATGCTTTAAGTTTATAGTTGCAACAAATAAAATATATTATTAAAAATCGTATATCATTATTAAAAATCGTATTACTAATTCTAATTAATTTGTGATCAATATTATAAACAAAATATATGCATATATCAGAAGAAAATTAACTTATAAATCTACTCATGGAATTGATATAAATAATAATTTCTTTTCTTTGATTATATGTACGTATATACGTACGCACATGTATGTATGCATCTTTTTATTTGCACCAATTTTTTTCGCCATCTCACATACAGCTATCATCAAAAATGGAATTGAAATTTATAAAGCTTCGAGCCGTTTCACATCGCACACATTTTATACCTATAGATGGAACTAACCACGTACCACATATATAAATGCACGTATGCACATTTATATTTTTACTAGAGACAGGACATAATTCGGTAGGATTAATATTTCAAAAGCGGACGCTCTTGCGCATATTCGATTATTGACCTTATCCAATGATCGAATCCCCTTCCATCATATATATATATATGAACATATGCATATGTGTATATATGCATATATGTATATATATATATAGCTGATTAGATCTGGAGTATTTGAATACGTCCAAGTGCTGAAGACCTCCAGAATATTAATTCTTCGCCAGAATTCTCCTTGTACCACTTTTCCGTTCTATATTTTTCCCTTACCTACTCTCTCGCTGCCTCGTATACACAAGAGTATAGGAGGTTATTCGCGCCCCTCTGCACCTACATACTGGCACACTTACATCAGCACTATCTCTTTTTTTTAGATTTGTGACACGAGAGACATAGTTATATTACCTAGAAGCGAAGAGAGTGATTTTGCGCTCTTATATTTGACGCTTTTTCTCTATACTCGTATATTTTTCATTGCTTTTTAGAGGAACGAATGAATAAGATGAAAAATACACGATGGAGAGGATTATATTTTTTATGCGATAGCTACAATAAAACATAAAAAGACTAATTTTAATTTACAAAGGATTAGATTTCATAAGCTTGTTAATTACGAGCTATTTCAATTCAATATATCTCGCTTTTAATAGGATTCGATTTAAACATTCGACAAAAGACGAAAAGTTCAAGATCACTTTTATGTCACATTTTGATTAGCTATCAATTAGTCCTAAATGAGATATAATAGATGGCAATAAAAATAAATGCGAAAAAATTACATGGCGCATGTTTTACGTGTGACATTGATGACATTCTTTCATTGTAATATGTCATTGTTTATGTATAGAATCGTTCGATAATTTTAATCTTATGCATTAAAAATATTTTTGAATATTTTAATATTGTTACTTTGAATTTGAAATTATTACTCGAGTCTTAATGTTAAATTATATAAAATTAGTGATTTTTAATCAAGATAATTACTAAAAGTAATGATTTAAGTAATAATTAGAAAATCATATGATTTAAGTAAGTATATTAGTCATGAAATTTTTATATTGTTTCAGTTAAAGTTATTAAGCCCAAATTTTTTCTAGTGTACATGAATAATAATAAATAAATGTCAAATACTTAAGCTTAATTATATTATTTGTATTTATTTTATTTATATTGTTTTTAAATTATTGAATAAAATATATTAACCTTAATATATTTTACGAATAATTAATAAAATTTGACAGATTATTTCTTTTTCTTATAGTTTATTATCAACATTAATAAAATAAGAAAGAACGTTACAATCGTTTCAATTAATATTTTTATACTGAAATAATTAAATATATTTAAATATTAAATAAATTATACTATATATTTAAATATTTACTAACATTTTTTTCTACTGTTTTAAGTAAAATATTTTAATTAAAAATGTTACCGGTAAGCCATAAAGTACCATTTAAATAGTTAAAAGACCTACTTTATGAGGTGTGAAACAAGAAAGAGTCAATTTATATGAGTGGATTTAAAAGTGAGCTCATAGTAGTTTTACAGTTTAATGTTTTCTAATAAGATTAGAAATGAAGAAGATCATGTTGATAAGAAAAAAAATAACTTTAATTTTAGAATTGCAAACTATCGTTAAAAATTACATTTTCATGTTATTACAAGTACGCGCTTTCTAACAATTTCGTCTCCTAAAAATTTATACTAATTATATACCATAAAATATGTTATATATAGTATAAATAAATGTTATTTATAAGATTACTAATGTATCACACAATATCAATATTTTGATATTTCAAAACATTACTTTTCGAGAATGCGGACAGTAGAAATTTAATTTAGATGTGAAAAGACTAGAAATATTCAAATGAATATTTGAATGAATTATTGGACATAATTGAAAAGTCAAGCGTACAAATTACTTCATATAACAAGTTTAATATATTATAGAAAATAATATAAAAATCTATTTATTAAAATTTCAATAAATGTTTTAATACGTAAGCAGATAATGAATCTATACATTTTATGCAGTCAAATATAGAATTACTGTTTAACGAAATTATAATGTAAGGCTAGTCATAAGTCTTGGAATTGAACAATTTAAAATAATGATTTTAAATTAAACGACGTTTATTGTTTATAATTGGTTAAGTTTAAATGATAAAATATTCATACTTTATTTAATAAATATTAATAAAGTAATATTCAAAAAAGTTATTCGAATGAAACATATAATATTTTTAATATAATACTTGAAATTCTATGAATTATTTTACTTGTACTGAATACATAATATTGTAATTGGCAAAATAAAGCTTTAAATTTTCGATTAAATTTTCTCACTTCAGCCATTTCAGTTACTAAAATTACTACAGGATTCTAATCGACGGAAAGAGGTACGCATAGAGATAGAAATAGTAAGAACATCGTTAACTTCTTTTTATGGTGATATATAAGAACACTGAGAGTAAAAGAAGTGGTGTAGTAGTATATAGAGCTGACGATGCCAGTCGATGAACTTATATCTATTACGGATCATACTTATGCGAACCTACTATGGTCCATTATAAAATCTTTCACAAAATAAGGGCCCATAATCAAATTCTATTTATTATTTATTTATTTACCTCCCATTCTTTACGCTTTTTTGAACTAATCCTGATACTCGATCCATGTTTCAAGAATAAATCTTTTAAATAATGCTGACTACATTAAATAGACAAAAAAGGACACGAAATGGATGGAAAAATAAATTTTTGTTGAAGTTCGATAAGTTAACAAACGTTAAACTTCATATTTCTAATAAATATAATTTATAAACATATTTTTTTACTATATAAAATTTTCTTATAATTAATTATTTAAATTTTTATAAACTTAATAATAAAATGTAGAGTTGATAATATAAATAATTTTCCTATTCTAGATCTGCTAACTTTCCTCAATTTCCCTCTACGCGCTATTTACCTTCTCGTCCGTAATTACTATGATTAGGAATGTTCAAAGGCGGAATCGCGTTTCACTCACTCATGAATACATGGCTAGGTGTATTGATATATGGGCGAAAGTTAGAATAGGTCGATTATAAATTCTATTATCTCGTAATAGTAATAGTAATAGTAATAACTATAGAAACAAAATAGGTTTTGTAGTATTAATAATAATTTTTTAATTTAAATAAAATTTTATTTTAAATATAAAAGTTTCCTTAAATAATTTGTAAGTATTTTAATTTTTATATATTTTTTTCAATGTAATTCAAATTATTTTTAATATTTACTGACATGAACAAAGCACCGTATCAATGAGCAAGTGTCTCATTTATATCCAAATAAGCAATAGAAATATAAGATAGACATTTACCATTAGTTTGCAATGAAGGACTAAATGATCAATACTCCTCGTCTAATTTTTCAAGTTAAAGCAATTTCAGTCGCTTCAATTTTTGTTAGTTTCCTTCGGTGTCAAAACATAATAAAAATTTCTCAACGTATATTCGAAAACTAACAAGATCCATGGATGGACTTTTAGAAAATTATAATTGAACTGCTAGCAATATGCTTATTGGAATCCCTTCAATTATATCTCTACCAGTTAGCAGATCTCAACACTTATTTGGTTTCACCTCAAGCAATTTGCGTAACATTTTTAGGATCTAGTTTTGCCTATTTTGATATAAAAGAATCATCTAATTTCGCAGAGTGAACTGGGTTCCGATCGAATAACTATTACTTGTTAAGATTACTTTAAGATTTTATTATTATTTATATACATAGTCTCAAATTTTTCAAAGGAGAAAATCCATTTGAATCCTAGCTCCTATGTGTTCAAAATAAAATAGAAATATGTAATCAATGATGTAAATAAATTCCTAATAGTAATAGGTTATTCAGATGTTAGGTGCTTGTACGCTGTTATATTATTAATAGTCTCCGAACCAGTCAAGTGGCATTTCTTAATTCACAATGATAAACAAACAACCATTAGCCCCATAACAAAATTTAGTACCGGGGATATTTAAAACTAAATTATTTAAAATACTAGATGATGTAAATCATCAGCCAAAACTGCAGGATCTTCATAGCTTTATTGTATTAAATTAATTAATTAGCAGGAAGTATAAATAAGTTATAATCTCCAAGAAGGATCATGATAGAGATAACTAACTCAATAGGAAGTCGTAAGTGATTAACATTGAGATTTAATTAAGTCACTCAAATTGAAACTCAACCTCCTTTTTGCGAACGAAATTTTGAGAATATTGATTTGCCCAACTACAGATGATGAATACAACCCTGTAGCAAAAAAACACTGTCTGATATGATAATTGTAACTGAATTAAATATCTTAATCCCTTTGTCGGATCAGACAAGTATTTATTCAACTAGGACAGACTAGTGTTGAATAACTTCAGGATGACGTCTAATATTTGAGTACATGGGAGCTCCATTGTTTGATGCCTGATCGCAATCAAATTAAGAGATTTGCAAGACTAATGTAATGCGGCGTATTATACCAAAAAAGACTTAAAAATATTGAGGAAGAGAGTAAGATAATTTTCAATAAATATAGAGTAGCAAATATCAAGAAGCATGATATGCAGAGAAGACAGAAGAAACAGTTCAGCTAATACAAATTTTTAAAATAAAATCAAAATTTTAAATTCTATTATTTAAAATAATATTTCAAACTTAAAGCTTTAATATTTAAAAGTTTTCATATTAAATTTTACTAATATATTATAATAGATATTACATATTTTATACATATTTTATTTCAATTTCTGAAATATCAATTCTATTCTTAAAATTACTGGACAATAAATTCTTATTTAAAGATGCGAATAAATTATTTTAAACAGTTAATATTCGTAGAAATACAATATAAGTAGTTTTACTAATATTTGACTGTCAAAGCTTATACCTAATAAATATATTTTATATTAATAAAAAATATTATATCTTACGTCTAAATGTAATGCTAATACTTGCTCCCTTTCTTGCTAACGACACTTGTCACAATAGCGCAGAATGAAGCATATAATTTTATCGTCTTTTATTTTATATTTGAAATTATTTAATTAGTATAAATTATTACTCTAAGGATAAAGTTAAAATTAAAGTTAAAAATATTCAGTTCTTTATACTTATAATTTAATAATAAAAGGGATTTTTGTCGACTTACTGATATTTTCAAGTTTAAGATATTTCAAACCGCCATTTACTATGTACCCTAATAGAATCACCGCGGAAGAGAAATGTCCTAACCTGATCTTTTTTTTGGCCTACCTGTTCTCTCGTTTGCTTCCTGGTCTGGTAATTTGCTTGCTCGGTTTCTTTACCGTGTCTTGATTTTTTGACTTCTTTTCTTTTATCACTTTCCTATTATTTTTTCTTTTCTATAACTAACACTGATTTTCTTAAAATATTCCCGATTGAGTCTACTTGAGATTACATTTTGATTAAAATTGGCTTATATTTTTCATGAAATTGCTTTAATTTTTTTTATTATATCAATTCACTTAAATTCTTCTTAAAACTGTTATATTTTGCTTGAAACTGGTCACTCAATGATTTTTTAGCTTCATAAGCTACATAAAAAGCTTCATTAACTTCTTAAATATAATCAATAATTAAATATATTACATGAAAAATATCAATAATTAAAACAACACACTGTTTTTTTCAGTTATGCGAGCAGGGTAACTTAATTTACCTTCAATAATTTAAATTAATTTTATTAATGGAGTATTATTTAGCTTAATTTAATGATATAAGAATGAATACTGCAATTACTATTGTAATATATATATTTTCAGAGTATAATTTAAAACAAATAATAATTATTATTATTGTGTTGTAACTATTGCAATTTTGTAAATAACTTCTTCGAAACAATCGTATAATTACATATTCTTTTATTATTCTAAAAATCTAACGATGATATAGATTCATTTATTCTTCAATTTTTTTAATTATTAACAATTTTAATTATTACTGTTAATAAAAAATGAATGTAAAAATTTTTACAATTTTAAACAAGATTTACACGAAATTTTTACACATAGATTTAAAATTCGTTATAATTTCCACTAATAATATTAACATCTATGACATTTTATAATATAAAATATATTTATAATAATTATGAAAAAGTACTTCATACATTTTAAAGAATCTCTAAAAATACATATACAATTATTTTAAAATATACAAAAAAATATTTCGTAAATTTGAAATCTATATAATTGTTACTTATGTCTTCATAATTAAGAAAGTGCTGGTATGTGTAGGCTTTTATCCACAAATTTTTAAATAAATTTCAAACTTCTGAAAGTATGTTAATAAATTTTTTCTCAACTTTGTAAAATCATTTAAAAGATTTTGAAATTTAAATTAGGAAAAATACTTGAAATCGCCCTACTTGAAAGTAGACTACTTTATTGATTCGTCATTCCATGAACAAGCTGACATATATAATTGCCGGCTGGACATTTAAGAGTTGAAATTTTAATTACGATATTCTCTTCTTTTGTAAGAAATACTTAAAGCTCTATCTTTCTTTTTCTTTCTTTTTGTCTTGATCTATTTTTCTTTCCACCATATTTGCCCAATCGTTCTCTCTCTCTCTCTCTCTCTCTCTCTCTCTCTCTCTCTCTCACAATTGTACCCTATTTTTTACTCTCTTCTTCGTTTAAGATTCTTCGGTGTGCGAAAAAGAAGATGGTGATGACGTAGCTACGAATTCCTGAGTGTCTAATTGACTCGGCTTTTGTTCGAAATTACTAAGTTAAATCATGAGGGTATGATACAATGCGCATGCTTGCTCCCTTGAGAGTACCTTAAAGTAAATTGAGTGGAACATCTGGCCACAGCACCACTAGTAATGAAACTATGAAGATATAATTTTTTGTATAAAAGAAAAAACGTAAAATTTTCATTCCGAAATCAAGTTTATCTCTTGCGTAAAATTTTAAATAAAGTAATACTTCTAAAAAAACAGCAAAAAGTTATTAAATGCAATTTTATATTATATTTTCAAAACAATTCACGTATTTAAATTCAAAATGAATTCCTCAAATCTATTCAAAATGAATAGAAAAATTAATCGTCTTCGATAAAAATTTGTATAACAATAGAGCAGCCTTTTATTGATACATTATAGTAAAATCTAATCGATAAGTAGTATTAATTTTACGAACGCAAAAAATACATGACGAACGATTTATTAATAAAAATATAGTTACAAATAATTAATATAATAAAATCTATAAAATTAATAAAAGGTATAAATATGTAATACATATACTGCAATATTTGAAGTTAATATATTATTCTATGCTTTATAAAAACATTTGAATTTTGGTATCCAATAATTATTAAATTCAATCTCTTCTATTAAAACTTTATATTCTTTTAAATAGGGATATTTTACTAAATTGTATTAATGTATACATTTACATTTTTACCATTTGAATTCAATTAAAATATTAAATTAAATTGTGAATTCTCAATATCAACTCTTAATTTTTGTTTAAATTATCCTAATGTTTTTGTCAAAGATAATGCAAATTTTATATTGAAAGAAATTTTAAATTATACTCTTTTCCATTTAAAATATTTTAATAAAATTATTTTGCTTTTTAAATTATAAATATATTTTATAAAAAATTGATATTTATCAGTATGTACTTTTTCACTATACTATAGGCTTTATTGATTTTTACACGATTGAAACAAAGTTATTACAAACATTTCTATTACTATTATTTTTAGTATCTATTGATATTATATTTTTCTAATGTTAAAATTTTTAATAATATAAAATAAAATGAAAATATTATACAAATTAATCTAAGAAAAAAATTTTCTTATAACAATTCATAAGTTATTTTACGTGAATATTTTCTGAAGATAAATTTTTGTAAATTTATCATATATGAGAGTATGTACAAAGAATTTAAAAATTGTAAAATATTAAATTTATATTTGCTTTTGAGTATAAAAGCTCAGCAAAAATTTTAATCTAGTATTTTCATATACATACATGTATTTCATCTAACATAATAAGACTATATTATAAATGGAATATCTTTCAAGAAAACTTATATATTCTTATATAAATTTATATAATAAATACTTTCATAGTACTATACATAAAAATATTTTTTAAATATCATTTGTAGATTATAAAGTTTTCTTCACTCAAATTCTAAGACTTATGCAATATATCGAAATCTGACTTAAATGACAGTAAATTGGATTTCGTTTAGAAAATATAAAACATAAAAGTATTAATTAAAATTGAAATATTAATTAATTATTTTCATGTTGTATATTAACGATATATTTTTAAAATTACTCATTATTTACAATTTAATCTATTTTGAGTATTAAGCAAAAATATTTATTATACACTGTACATATTTACTTTTAAAAAATTATATAATGTAAATTTTATAATCAAAATATTATGAATTATTTCTACTAAATTTATTTTTTTAAATTAGCTTATAAATTTAAATATATTTATAATTTTAATAATCAAATTTATACCATAAAATACAAGCTTCATTATTAAGTCTAAAATAAATTAATAAATCTTTTACGTACATATAATCTGGAAGTTTATTAAATAAATAAACATCAAACTAACAAAGTTTGACAACGAATTAAAAAAGCCCAGTCAATTTTATTAAAATATAAAACTATTTTAATCGAATTAAATAATTTAAATATATAAAATTAATATCATTTAATTGATAATTATTCTAATTAATATTTATTGTAATGACAACTTTATAAACTATATAAGGATGCTTCATTATTTACGATATAACATTTTAAAAAATAAATATAAACCTATTATAAAACTAAATTAGATTATGTAATAAAACTTAAAAAATTATGTTGTAATAAAAATATTTTGTTATATATATAAAATTATTTTTATATGTTGAGTTAAATTTATATGTATTTGATTACAACTGTTTTTCTTAATATTGCAGTATTTATTATTACATAGTAAGTAATTTTGATCTTTAAACTATTACCAAATACACTTAACTAACATAAGTTTTTTATTTTTTATACTAAATGTCTAATTTTATCTTTTTAAATTTGCGTCGAAAAAAAAATACAGAACAAATTTAACATATTACACAAAGCTTCTCAAAATATCTGTATAATAGATAAACGAAATGATAATTACATTTATAATTATGAAATGGTTTTAATACGTTTATACTTTTTTATATTAATATATAAAATGTATTTGAGAATTTATTGTAAATAAATTTTAATTTTGCATACTAAAATAATACTATAATTCTGATATATATATGTACAAATATATACAATAAAGAACTATCATATTGTTAGATTATTTAGAAGAAGTGTTTTTTTCTATACTATATAAGTAAATAATATTTTTATACTTTTAAAATGTATTAGTAATTTATATCTGCATATTTAAAATATGTAATCTGTAAAAAACACAAAAATCTAAGGTTAAAAAAAAGGTTTCTAATATACAATTTTTAATTATTGAAATCATAAAATTTATAATATTATTTTTTTAATTTTCACTTATTCCTTTTATTATAGTTACTAATTTAAACATTTTAATACTTATTAATACGAGTTTTTACTTAATCTTTTTAACTTAGAAACAAGGTTTTGCTCCAATCAATAACAGTAATACAAATTATACAAAACTGAAAAAGTATGTGATAAATTAATAATTTATGTTTCATTAATTATTAATTTTTAAATATTTTAAAAATTTTAAACTTTACTATTTTTTTTATTTTAATATAGTGAATATTTATATTCATATTCAAATTATACATAAAATAATATATGTATACATATATATAATTATTAATATTATATTTATGTATTAATTCGATCTCTGCTTTTAAGTATATTTATGAAATAAATTTTTTTAATAAAAGTAATTTTATTACAATATATAATGAAGACTTTGAGTAATAATATAATCTTTAGAGATACCATGTTATAAGTGCAAGTTTAATTATTAATAATTATAAATTGAATTAAACCTAAAAATAATCTCAAAATACTTATAAATATAAATTTAAGCTTATAATTCTGTCACTTTAAGGAAATAATGTTGAAAAACTATTCACAACAACATTAAAGTATTCTGTATATTTTTATTGAATCAAATAAACGTTTTATAATAAGAAGAATGTAAAAAAATATTTCAGCTTTTTTCATACAGATTTTTTCACTTTGAAAAGTATGCAAAAAGGTCAAATAAAATGAGACTTTTGAATAAAGTTTTAGATCCTGTGAAAACGAACTCTATTGCTTTATTCTCAGAATAAAATCTTACTATTGTATGAAAAATCCTTTAGCATAAGCATAAAAATACTGTAAAGAAAATCAGATTCATAAAACACAAGCAGAAAAAGAATATGAATTATAAATTTTTCTACAATTGATTATTTAGGATAAATTATAGCTAACAAAAATCTTAATATACAATCGAAACTCTATATATCAATAGGACGAAAACGATGTCTAAAAAAGCTAAATGATCACAGAACCTAAGTAGACCCACCTGCGACCATCTGTAAATTTCTACAAATCCGTTAAAATGTGGACACTTTTTAAGACGAGATCTTTTGTGAATTGATAGTTTATTTTTTGTACCACTGAAATAGTATTCATTAATAAGATTGCATTAAATTAAAAATATTTCAAATGTTATTTGCCATTGATTATATTAAAAAAAAATTAGGCTATTTTTAATCAAGGCGAATTTTCATACATCATAAATTATTTCCTTAAATACTTATTTTTAGTTATTTAATTTTTAAATAGTTTTACAAAAAAGTATATAGAAATATTTTTAATTATTTTGCAACGAACATTTTGGATAAAAATAATTTTTTTTTAAATATGATGAAATTTTATTTTAATATAATTAAATATTTAATTTAATTTAATATATAATTTAAAATAATATTCACTTTAAAATAATTTGTGTTTAATATCACTTATTGAAATACGTTAATACATATATCAAGATCATATTAATAAAATACCAAAATGTTTCAAAATTACCAAATTTGATGAATTTAAAATACCAATCGTAACAATAATTTTTGTCTATAAGATTAGTATAAAAAATACTAATTGTTAAATTCGTAAATAATTTGTCAACGTAGGATCCCAAAATTCTTTCCAAAAATAGTTACAAAAAATTCGTATATAGTATAATAAATATCATGAATAAAAATATTATTATTTTTAAAATATAAAACATAAAATTTTATAGACATCATATATTCATGAAAAAATTAAATAGAAAAAAATTAATCAATACTCAAATATATTTTAAATATTTTAAACTATATTTACAGTAGTGATAGAATAAAAAAAGACTTTTTTTTTAACTGTTGTTCTTGTTAAAAAATTTATTTCATAATTTTCTATTATAATAATAATAGTGAGTTGTACTTACGAGATGATCTACATTTTTTAAAACTTGTTCTCAGTTTTCTATATTTTGGGCTAACACTAAATATATTCAATGCTTTATTTTAAAAAGAGAGAATCGCAAAGACAATGTATACTGGTTAAATTTTCTACCTCGACGTGTTGAGAAGGGTAAATTAAACGAGTAGTCGAGAGCGCTACAATGCCAAGAGACAGAAGGACTTCTTATTCTTAACCAATACTCTTTGACAAAGATCAGACAGTGAACTTGAAATACACAGATCTTAGTGGAATTTCAGCAGTATTACTCTTCATTCGAGAAATGCTCTCGAATCCTATAAGTATTATCTGCCAATCTAATCTATGTCTCGGCTTTGTCGATGGTTAATCTTTCTTACTTTATTGAAAACCGGCGGACTTATGTTTATGACTTAAGAACAATTTCCTCCATTTCTCGTACCCCCTCAAATTAACTCGAAAAAATTATTACTAGTGAATATCTATAGATATTTAATACACAAATATGTATGAGCAATAAAAAGTGAAAAAATTGTTCGTGCTTTCAAAATTTCAAAATGGAATCTGAATCATTATAATTATGCTAGAAATCTAGAAGAGATTTTATTTAGTAGTATCCAAAATTTACAATTAAAATTACATTAAAATTTAAGTTATACCCTATAATCTTATCTCCTTCTCATAGTTAAATGATTTAACATTCCAATATTTTAAATTATATATAAATTTATATTATGTATTTATATTATATATTTATATAAAAAAATATGAATACAAATTTAAAAAATTTTCAATAATTTTTACATCGAAGCAATAAGAAATAAAACTTTAATTTTATTCATTAGCCCATTTCACAATGAAAAGTCTTCAATTATGTGATATTACTCATCGATAAAAAAATTTATTCTTTTTTAAATATAAACTTATTTTATTATTAAAGACTTAAATTTCAAGAATATTTTTAACTAACTCATTTATGTTAAATAAAGTTTAATCTTGCTAAATTATATTGAATTCGTATAAAAATATTTATTTTTAAAAATCAATTTTTAATTAATTTACATAAATTACCTAATTATATTAATTCACATTTTATATATATTACATTAAATATTAATTTTAATATGTACGTTAAAAATAACTTTTTTAAAGAATTTATTTTTCACATTTTTTTAATTTAAACTTTTCTAATTTAGAAAATATATATTTTATAATAATTAAATTAATTAATTAGTTAAATATTTATTTTTTAAATTAATTAATACTGTTTTAAAATTTTTTAAAATATTTTTCAATTAAATCTTTTAAATTATACATTATAAATATAAAATAAATTATATATTTTATATAATACAATTACAAAATATTTATTATTCGTTGATAAATATAATATCTTTTGTGAAATGTATTTATTATAATAATTTTCTCTTCTAAATAAAGTAGGCTATTCATTAATAAAATGATATCCTTTATTAAAATCGATAGTTATAATATTGCAATTGTCATAAAAGTTTATATAGTATTATTTTAACTCTTGTAGAAAAAGTATGTATTTATTCTTTTGTTTACAATTCTTACAGACCTTCGAGTTGTTTCTTTGCGTATCTTTATGAAGTTTGTTTTGCTTTTATGTTTGCAAAGATGTTTTAATTTCAAAAATTATTCTAAAATGATTATTAGTATCAAGAAATAAAGTTTGAGATTTTTAATAGCTTTATATTTGTATTAATTTTACAATTTTCCACAGTTTTGGTACGAAAAAAATTAATATATCAATTCCCTCGTTTCATAATTAATTAATAAATTTTATTTGTCATGTCTTGCATGAATTATTATTTTTACGGATTATAAAAACAATATTATTTAAAACACTACTATTTTCAAAACAGGAAAAATATATCTGCTCTATATATTAAATAATTTTATAAGTGATTTACTACTTTATAATATACTCTTAAAAAATACAGTACATGTTAATGTCACCTCGAAGATAAAACTATAAAATTAATTTAAATATTTTTAAACTAATTCAACAAATTCTCTAATTTAAAATTCTATAATTTTAAATTTAAACTTATAAAGCATAAATTTTTTTAATGTATATTTAACATAAGTATCAAAGCAAGCGTAAAAATATTTCTCTACTATACAAAATAATTAATAATGTGTAAATCAACATTATGAATATAAAAGCAAGGAATAGTTAATAGAGATTAAAGTAAAAACTACTCCATCAAATAAAATGTGTAATAATTAATGTTTCCTTAAATATTTAGAAATTCAAAATATTATACTAAATTTTTATTAATTTCTGTAACAAAGACGAAATGAAATTTTATATAGTTTTAGACAAATAATAAAATAAAAACTATATAATAAATATATACTTATATTATTATTAGTACTAGTTTCAAAATTATATACATGGGTAGCATAGATTCTAAAACTAAAAAAAATCTTTCATCGTTCTTTATACTAATTCAATATTGAAAACAATAAAAGATTTACTAGTATGTTAGGCGTATACTTACTATTAACATTAAATACAATAAAAAATATAATTTTTAATAAAAAATTTTAAATGATAACGATTATATAATATCATAAAGTTTATTTTTTCAAAACTTATAGAATTAATAATAGAATTATATTCATTATCAAAATAAATAATAAATAAATAAGTTACAGTCAATATTATTTGTCATAAAATATTAATTCATTAGTTTCATTCTTGTAACTTAATGGACTTGTAAAAATTTATTTAATTTCATACCGATACAAAAAAGGATTGATATAGCTCTTTGCAATACATAGTAAAAGAATTATATTATAGCGTTATTATCAATTGTGTAATGTATATGTTTGATAAAAAAAAATCTTTGAGCAAAATATAGTAGGTAAACATAAAAGAACAAGTTTCTTAAACTGCGAAATAAGAAGTTAATATATAAAAGACAATTTCAAACATGCTATCATCACGTGATAAACATTCATTGAAAAATGTTAACTCCTGTAAGCCAATATAAGTATTAACCTTATATATAATTAAAATCAGAATATTAAAAAGCCTTAAATTGGAAAATAATATTAGAGATAGGAATTATGAATTGAAAATTTATATTTCTCGACTATTAATATTTCATATTTAATAATAATACACAAAAAAGCAGAGCTAACAGTGTATTATTCAGTTCCAAAAAGGTCCTTGATAAAAAGTAATATTTCTTACCAAGCACAATTAATATTTACAATTTTCAAGAGCAATTACGTGATAAAATAAACACATTACATTGTTAATGCCTTATTAAAATTTAATTTAACCTCATAAATAATGTTTTAAACTATTATAAAATTATTAATTCTTTTATATCATCATTATAATTTAATGTTTCATTAAACATTTATTCCCTATTGTTTGAAATTTGTATAACATGGAATGAGTAATTAGTTGTGTAATGTAAGACTGTACATATTAATTACATTTCAAATTAATAGTTGCGTATTACATTTTCCTAACATGATAATAATATTCTAACAAAATATTTTATGAATTATTATTAATAAATATTATAAAATTATTTTATAAAAACAAGAATTCATAAAAATTTCATAATTCATATAACTAATATTTTATACACATTTTGAAATTTAGATTCTGATATAGAAAATCATATCAAAAAATTTTTTTTTATTAAAACTTTATATTCATACTATAATAATTAAGAATAAAATTATATAATATAAATAATAATAATATAAATATTTGTATTATAACTTGTAGAAAAATCATTTAGTAATACATCAATTCATCAATTCCTGAATGGAATACTTTTTTTAATAACTTTTGTAAAATATCGCAATTTTTCTGTTGACTAAATTACTGTCTAATTATTTAGAGTTGGACTGCTCCTTTATATTTTTTCATTTCGTTGCTTATCTATTGAGGCTGATCTGATTATTTTCTTCTGATTATTTCTTGTAGCACGAAAGTTTTAATTCACTTCTAAAGTACAAATTTTTAGTAAAATTGAAAAATATATTTAAAAAAAAAACTCTTTCAAGGAGAAAATGATACGCTAATAGTACTGGTACTACACTGTACGTCTTTTTTAGTAGAAAAATAATAAGAAAGGCAGCAAAACGATGAATAATTTAACATTAAAAATAAAAAGTATATTTAAAATATAATTTTAATTTGTATACAACTTTATATAATATTTCAGACTATAATACGATAAATATTAAACAAGTTTTACAATTTAATTTGACATATTAATTTTTGATTAAGTATGTTATTATAAAATTATAGCCTGTAACTTTCTATAATATACTTAAAAAATATAATTTAAAAAAATATATTTATATATATTTAATCGCTCTAATTTAAAAATATTGAATATGAAAATTATACGAGCTTGCAAATTTTGAAAAATTTTAAGCGACCTACCTGTCGCTAACTTTATTAAATTCTTTTACCAAAATGCTTTAGTTGTATGATGTATATTTCAAATATTAATTACATTATAATAAAATTTCATAATTATTGTTATTTTACTATGTTTCTCTGACAAATTCTTAATTACTTTCCTTTATTGTTACCGTCAAAAATCTCCGCGGAAAATTGAGTCTCGCAAAGGAGATATCGGGTTGCAACAAGGCAAAGAAAAACGACTATTAAATGACGCGAGTAAAATACTCGGACCACGTTGATCTCAAAGCGCTGAGTTACTCGCCATAAGTCTTCAAACGCAAGGCGCGGAGACGCCCGTAGTCCGTATAAGATTGTACGAACAAATTCGCTTTTCGGAGCTCGGAGAAGAGAGAAGAAACGAAAGACCCTTGCGGAATTTCTCTCACGAGGCAGCGCAATGGTAGCCTCGTGTGCGTCGCCGCGGGGAATTTCTCAAGGAGTTCGCGTGAACTCCAAGAGAGGTAACAACGACAAATATCGCGAGATAATGAAATTTGAGGTCGCGAGTGACTCGATTTAACGTTACGGATTCGACCAGATGAAGTAACCTAGAGAAGAGAGTCAGAGAAGTGAGATATTCACGAAAATGCGGGGGAAAAATCGCCGCTAACCAAAGCAGACGTCAGGCAAGGTGACTATATCCTCCTCAGGAGGGGAAAGAAGTCGCGTGCCTATGAAGACGCATAGGGCCAGGTGGCGATCTCCTACATTGGGTTAAAGGAGGGCCGTGACCACATCGTGAATTCAAGGAAATGTTTACATGTTAAGTACGCGAGAAATCGTAGACCCACAGGGCACATATCGAGGACAATAATTGCCTTGTTGGGACTCGGCTTCCTGGAGAAAACAAAAAAGGGGCAAGAGAATAAAGAGCGACGAAAAACAGTTTCCAAAACAAAAGCGAAAGTTCAAAAAAGAACAAAAGGGAGTAAGGATATATACAAATGTATGTATCGGAAGATAGTCAGTTTTTTTCTTTCTCGAGTAGTACTGTCGAGCTGATGAGTGAAACATAAAACTGTAAACGACTAATATAGATACACCTTAAAATTATATATATATTGTGAAAAAAATAATGTTAAATATCAAAAGTGCTTGTTTTTATTCCCAACATTTATATTATTATACATTCAAACTTATTTTATACTGCTTAGTTTATTTGAGCAGAACGATTTTAATTACTACATTTCGGAATATATAAATAATATTCAATATTAAAATTAAAATCAGACATTCTAAAATATATTATTAATAACATATTCATTTAATTAATCAATATATTATTAATAACATATTCATTTAATTAATCAAAATTGTTCACTATAAAAGTAAAATATTTGAAATTTATAATAAAAATTGACAAAATTACGGCAAAAAATAATTAAAATCATTAAATAATAAAATTTTTTATTTAATAAAATAAATAACTTAGTAGAATAATTCGGACTGTAAAGAAGACATGAACTAATATATCATTGTGAAAAGATAATAATGAACACAAAGGTATTACCTATCGAATAAAACAAAATAACTGATGTAAATCATTATAAATATCTTCCACTATTTAAAAATTAATAGTAAATCTTAAAGATTCTATAAATAATATATTATAACATTAAGGTATCTTAAATCAAATACGCTAATGAAAAAAGCATCGAAAATTTAACAATATTTTAAAAAATTATTCTTCAGATAGTAACAAACAAAATTAAAATTAATAACTGTCGGTTTAATATCTACCGATTTGTATCTAAAATATGTATCAAAATAATAACGATAAATGAGATGGAAAACAAAAATAATGAATGAAATGCGTCGCTTAATATATGAAAAACAACTTCGTATAAAATTTTATACTTTATCGAATTCTATAATTTTAATGTAGTATCTAATAAATTCTTTTATTAAAATCAACGTACAACTCTCTCAAATAAGCAAGAAATTTATTCAATATGGTCTGTAATTTATGTAAATAAAATATAATAATATATAAATAAATTATCATAAATATAATAACCATTATTTTTAACTCAAATTTTTTCCAATTAACTATTGATTAAATATTGGATAAATGTTTATTTAATAATATAAAGTACTAAATATTTATTTTAGAACATTTTAGAATATTGTATCTATAATTTCAATACTTTATTTAAAATACAAATTATTCGTATCAGAATAAATTTATACACCACAAAACTTTATAAAAAAGATATCCATTCTTTCATAATTTGATAAATTTGTAGACTTTTGAATGAACATCTGATTTGCTTAAGAATTATATACATTATACTATTAGCGTATATATTTATTTGATATTAAAGATTTAGAAATATCATTCATCTGCAGTATTATAAAAAGCAATTAATTATGATTTCTTCTCGTACACTAATTTTTGTCAAATTGTATTTAAAATAATTTTATAGTAATTTTATAAAATAATTTATATGATATAAAAGTCAAATATTTAGAAGTCCATAAAGCATAAAATTTTCTATTGCATTAAGTATTTTTCTAACAAATTATTTCTTATTATTTTTCAGACAATACAATTTATAATTCATTTTATTTTTAATCCCATAATTTCTAATATAATTATTATATGTCCTATAAAATTAACTATTTTTAACACAAATAACTTATATCTTATAACGAATAGTTTCAAAAAACTTTTATTTTTAAAAAAAATCACAAAGATTAAACTTCATAATTGTTTAGGTTATTCTAAAAATGTATTTATTTACTTTATAATAAAATTAACTTTAAAAAAAATCTGTAATAATATAGCATTCGTAAATCACAAGAGGTAAAAATTAAACTTAAATCTATTTATTGGATTACTTATTTAGATTTTAACTTAGGTCATAGTCTTTCATATCCATTATATATTATTAAATTAGTAAAATATAAAAATACTTACATAATGGAAATTACATTTAATTTTAAAGAAATTTGTATTCTTAATACATTATTCATTATATATAATAGAATGTAATATATTAAAAAATTATATATAATAATCTTATAATATATTATATGAAATTCTTGAAAAAATTATAAAATTATAAATATAGTTAAATAATAGTATCGTTTTATTTTGATATTACCGTAATATTTTAATATCATCTCTTGTGTAATATTTAATACCATAATAGTATAAACCCTAAATATTAAAAAATAGTAAAATAATATATTATTTGCAATAATTATAATGATAATTATAATTATAATAATCATAATTTTTTTAATGAATTAACGTTCAAAATATTTATGTAAAATTACAAAGAATTAAATGAAATTTAATTATTTAAATTGCAATAAAGAACCACAGTATAAATGAATATTAACCAAATTTTTTTATATATTTTATATAAAAAATATATTAAATATAGAATTCTTTTATTGTAAAAATTTATATATAGATGAATAATATAGAAAGACATTTATAAAAAATATTTCAGTATAAGTAATATAGCAAATAAAAATATTTAATCAAAGTAATTAAATTTAAACACTAATAAAGAATCATACAATAATCGAGGAAAATGTAATTCATCTTGAATAAAATAATTAATATGAAAATTGTTATATAATTTAAACTATAATTATGGTTCGATGAAATTTTTCTACGTAAATTATTAATGTAATTAAAATAGTGTAAAAAAATATAATGATACTGAATATAATGCTCTTATTCGTTACTAATATCTCTTAAAATATGAGTTTAAATTACAAATTTTTCTTATGCTCATAAATAATATTATATAATTAAATTATATAAAAAAAATTTTTTATTTATATTGTTTGAAACTTTTAGTTATATAATGAAGAAAAAATATTTTATACGTTAAATATTTTTCAATATTCAAATAATGCAAATAAATATTCTTGTAAAATTTAATTTAAATAATTAAAACGATTTTTCATCCTTTTTTTATTTTTTCGATAAACAGAACTGTTGTATCAATGTTTTTTATAGCATCACATACTTCATTTTTGAAGACATATCAAGTGTATTTTTTCAAATTCAAGGGTAAATACTTTTCACTTAGAAAACATAGTACCATAAAATTTTTCAAGCTATTTAAAAGAGTTTTTATATATTTTTTAAAATATCTCTTTATATAAGCTAAAGTATATAGTTTCGTTATCTTTAAAAAACATTTCATGTAACAGCATACTTGTAATTCGATTGGATAAAAATTTTCTTATTATACTTAATTCTTTATTTTTATTTATTGAAAGCTTTATATCAGAATTGTAAATTTAAATAAATTTATATTCTTTTATTTTCTCTGAGTTAATGAAGTTAATATATAAAAGACAATTTCAAACATGCTATCATCGCGTGATAAACATTCATTGAAAAATGTTAACTCCTGTAAGCCAATATAAGTATTAAACTTATATATAATTAAAATCAGAATATTAAAAAGCATCTTAAATTGAGAAATAATATTGGAGATAGGAATTATGAATTGAAAATTTATATTTCTCGACTATTAATATTTCATATTTAATAATAATACACAAAAAAGCAGAGCTAACAGTGTATTATTCAGTTCCAAAAAGGTCCTTGATAAAAAGTAATATTTCTTACCAAGCACAATTAATATTTACAATTTTCAAGAGCAATTACGTGATAAAATTAATCGATATATGCATATTTATGTAATATGAGTTTTTATATATTTCAATATGACTCATATTTAATTCACTCACATACATAATAATACGTACGTCGATAAGCATATTCATTAAAAGATACAATATTCAAATAAATAGCTAAAATTATGTTATATTCAATATGAACAAATTAAAAGCTAAAAATAGTACAACGGAATCTGGACTGATATAAAAAAAAATATTTAAAAGTGAAGATTTAATTCAGATAAAATTGTGAATAAACTTGAATATTTTGCATATAATAATTAAAAACTCTTTGAAGTTTCACAATTTAAAATGGTAAAGCAGGTTGTCTACCATTTAAACTTTTAATATTTAAAAAGTGTTGGAAAATATAATTTACTAACGAACAAAATATTGATCGGGATTAGAAAAATGTTATTTTACTGCCGAATTTCTTTCTGGACACGAGATGGCATTATTCGAACGTTCTACTCCCATTATTATATTGTTACATCAAGCCGTTAAACTTATTCGGTATATTTTACATTAATCATTATTTTGTCATATTTAAAAGAGATTTTAAACATTTAAAATGGTCAAATTATACGTATTTGATTTATTAATTTTTTTTAGCAAATAAATTATTATTTATTAACTTTATAAGGCATTTTCAAAAAAATAAATATTCTATAACTAAAAAAATATCTAATCAACAATAATCAAAATGAAAACAAATTTATAACTTAGAAAATATTATTTTGTGAAGAATATAATGCATTAATTTTGCCTAAATAGAATTCTTTTGATAACTAAAAATAATTAATTTTTTAAATCTTTATATTCGCAACTTTATTTTATAATTGTTTATATATAGTCACTCATAAGTTCTAAAAATGCTTGAAAATATAATATCTTAAAAAAAATGTTATAAGAAAATTAAAGATACTATAAATAATTTAGAACTAAATAAAAGTTATATAATATTCGTATGTTTATTATGAATTACATTTATAATGTTTCAATTTTGTTAAATTTATTTATATTTATTATCTTATAGTGTAATACAGTGTAAGATATGCAGAATAAATCGTTATCATTATAAATTTCCCTATATAGTGTTTTGCATAAATATAGAAAAATATGAAATATTTGTTAGGATGAATGAAATTAACATAAGTGTTTAAGATATAAAAATTTTCTATTATACATAGATTTTATGAGAATTTTTTATTAATTTTAATTTAATTTTTAATAAAAAAAAAAACGAGTGAACTGCTAATAAAAATTTTCTTGACAATAATAGTTATGTATATGCATGAAAACTTTCAATTAAAAATTGAAACTGGATACAAGTTGTGAGAAACTTATTTCACAAAAAAAATCTAAATAATTTTTATTAAAAATGATAGACGAATTCATTATACTTTCTTATTCTATTTTCTCTGAATATCTCGTCTGAACTGTCATACCAACCTCTTCTCATAACTTATGTGGGCCGATTTTGGCTGAATGCCGTCTTATAATATTTGAAATTGTTTCACAAAACGTATCCAGAATTCAATTTTTGTTAGTTCGATAAAAGCATGTTGGTAAGAAGCATTAGTATTATCTTTGAAAATCTCTAATATTTAGTTGAACTTTGGATATAAACTATGCTCACTAATACAAATAGTACAAAAACGCAATTATTTAATAAAAGTAGTTAAAAAAAGGCTTATTTATAATCGAGGATTGCTTATAATAAGAAAGCAATTTTTTTAATTCATGTACCAACAGCTACAATTATAAAATTTATTTGAAAAAATAATATTCGAATTATTATACAAAAATATATTTATTTAGTAAATAGATTTTATTTACGCAATAAAGCTAGATATTAGTCAAACAACGTTAATTGAATATGATATTCAAAACAACATTAGTAGTGTTTCTTAAGGATTCGTTTAAAATGAGATACACGAAGAATATTCATTTAAAAATATCTTTGCAAATGAAATTATTCATCTTTTGAGACAGTAAATTCTATTTAACGAGGACGTATTTTTATTTTAACGAGAATAAAAACTCGTATATTTACTATGATTTTAACAGTAGAAATTACATTAAAGGAGTATCCAACACGGCAACTACATGCCTAACGAATCGGAAATTGCATATCTCGTATCTCGTATCGAGTTCCGAATAACGATCGTTTCAGTGAGAATGGATCGTAGACTTCCATAAAATTGAGCAACTCGGAAGCTTATCTACCTCTAGAAAATTATAACTATATTTCAAAAGAATTCATTGGACAAACTGGAACCCCCTTAATCCAATAAAAGATTTTTAAGTTACGCTCGAGCATCGTGAATATTATATAAAAAAAAAAGAGCAACTGATTTTCCAACCTAAGACAGTATCATCTCGCGCTCTAAATCCCCGACCTTCCTAATTACCTGCGTGCTGTTGCTGCTTTACGTAGCCTATATCGGCAGAGGCCCTTGAGAAGATCTCAGCACGCAAGAGGCAAACCAGCCCAAGTAGGAACATCGCCATGCCGCGGAACGCCGCCATCCTCGATGAGCTATGCTGCGGCCGCGGCCCGATCGTTCATCTTAATTCCTCGGCGGTTTCCTGGCTGATCCTAAGGTAGGATGCCCCAATCAATTTCGGCATATTTCTTATTCGTTGATTCTTCCGTCTCGATCTTCGGATGGTGCGCTACACGAATTGCGCGCCATTAGTCCCTGAATTGACCTTTCGATCTCATCACCTGCGCTCGTCGCAACTTTACTTCTCGCGCTTTCTGCGACACTATAGAAAACGACTTTTAGAATCTACTTTCTCCTTATTTTTATTATTTTACTTTCTTCTTCTTCTTCCTTAGAATTTGACATTGATATATTTTGATTAAATGTCCACTACTGATAGTAAAATTTAATCTTTACAGCTTATTTTCAACTATTGTTTTTAAAATTCGAATTTTCTTAATTGTATATTCACATGCTATTTAAATGAATTTTAGATAAATTACAGATTTCGATTGTTTCTGAATTAATTTTATTCACACTAAACTTTTATTCGTTTCTCTGCCAAATTTTAATATTTAAATGTACTCTCGTTCCAAAATTTTCTCTCTAATACATTATTATCATTAATTCATTGATTTTCTTTATAGCCGGTATTAATATTTTAATATTTCTATTTTTAGTACTAAATTTATATTACATTTACAATGTAAATTGTTTTGTCTTTCTTATTTAATCACTTTTATTTCAAATTTAATTCGATTGTTTACTGTATCCTTTTTAGCCAATTACTTTAATGTTTAAAACTGTCTATTTTATTTTTAGTTTATCTATATCTATTTATTTTTATCCATCAATCCTATGTACTAACACGTTAATTATTTTATATCGTTTTAATTCTTAATATCTTTTGAAAAAATTCAACATTAGATCCAAATTTTCTAATATATTTTCCTACATTTATTTTCGTAAGCATACGTGAATTATTATTTGATTTCACATTTCAACTGCACTGAACATATATAGCATCGTCACATTCTTTGAAAAACTCATCTTAACGTATCGCCTTACTTATAAAGTATATACGGATGAATATTTTACGACTTTGATATCTCTGTAAATACACCGAATTCATCTATTTTGTGCGTTTTCTTTTTACTTTTCGGGAATACGAATATTATATACAGAGCTGTAAATAATCATCAAAACGATTCTAGTGAACCACTGTGTACCAACTTCGAAACCCCAAATCGTGATATGATACATCGCTTTAATCATACGACATCCATCACAAACTTATTTCTCATGCGGTTGTGCATGATTCATACGACTGCACGTTTCATTCTCTTCGTACGTCGATTTATTCTCTCATAAATAACATAAGCGATATTTAAAACTAGGCTTTTAAATAAAAAAAATAGCACTCAATTTTCACCGAAAAAAACTTGATAATAAAATTAAAAAATAATAAAAATAGTAACTATAACAATAACGATAACAACGACGACTATGAGAGTTTATGAACGATCGTGAAAATGAAAACTATTCGACCCATGCCTCCAGTTTTCTTCTATCTCCTTTCTTAAACTAATTTGTACATTTTGCAGCCACGCATACAGCACATTATACACGAGAACAATGAAAATAAACCGTTGCCGTGACAAGTCTCCAACGGCTTACCAAACACTGAGCAAACAGTATTCCGATTTTCCACAAATTACGCGGCGCGCGGTGCAAATTCCGCAGCGTCCCGTAGCGGTCAGCCCTTGAAGCAAGGGGTATGATAATATCGATAAGGAGGAATACTTTGCACTCTTGTTATCCGTCAACGGTCCAGATAAGCCGAAACCGCCCTTGTCACGAACATTAAAAATCAAAGTGAAGTAGTCAACAAGAGTAGATCACCAGAAACCTACTTTTTTTAACACTCGTGCTTATGTTTCAAAAAACTGACGAATAAAACGAGATATTTCACCAATTTCATCCAGGAAATAGTTATTTCGATATTTTAGCAATTTGTGACGTTAAACAATTTATTATAATTTTAATATAAATGAAAAAGACAGTGAATATAAAAGCGCTAATAATTTTTCCAACGTGAATTTCAAAAATTAATCGATATTTACGGTTTTCATTGTTTGATTTTAATGTATTTAAATTTTGGCATAAATACATATATAAAGCTGCAAAGTAAAATTTCAAGTAATTTATATTTATTTGAAAATATTTTTATTACATAACTTTACATGAAATAATAATCTAATTTTCAACGATTTGATTTTATTAATTTCAATTTTTATTATTTAATTTAAAGTGCACAATTTATGAAATATTAAATTTTCCAAATGATTATTATCATGTATCGGTAACTTTTCGAATTCTAGTCTTAAAATTTTATAATACTTATTTTTAATATTTTTTATTCGTATTTTGTTGAAAGAAATGAAGTCTTTTATTTAAAATATGAAATTAATAGTCTATAATCTTTAATTTTAAAATATAAAAAGAAGAAGAAAAGCTGAATATTATAAAAAATCAATTTTGTATTTTACAATTACCCAATTGGAAAATTAGACTATAAGTTCTAAAGCTTTATGAAATACTTCATTTAGCAATTACTACTTTTTCTTCAAATACTTAATAAATTGTATTTCCGTATTATTCTATATGTCAACACATTACTAGTTTACTTGTATTATTTATTACATAATAAACTCACGTTTCATCTGTTACTACATTAAATTTTAATCGATTTAATGAGTTATTACAACAAATTAACTTTTAAATAAATGTTTCTTTTTTCTAAAATTTTTTCAATTTGTATTTTTTGATAAAAATTATAAAATTTTGTATAAAAAAATAATATATATTTAATGATTTTATGCAAAAAATATTTATCAAAGTAATATAGTAGTATCCATATTTTTTTAACAAAAATAAAAATAAAGAATATTTATCGAACCTAGTACTTATATCAAAACCTTATAATTTAAATATTAATCATAATTGTTTACTTATTCTTAAATATTTATTTTATTTTATTATCATTAGATCTCATTTAAAAGTTTCATGAAATAAGTGTAATATAAATCCGTATCAATTTAACAAATTTATATGAAATTAGATTGTTGAGAATAAACCTCAGGGAAATTGAATATGGTGAAAAGGTTTCGAGTGGCGACAAGGTAAGCAAAACAATTATTAATAAAGCGTGTAAAATTACTCGAACCCGGTCAAGCGACGGACAACGAGTTGCTCGCCATCATTCCCCAAAATACGTGGCGCGGGGACGTCCGCAATCCTTAGGAGCCGTGTAAACAAACTGAGCTCTCGGAACTTAGAGAGGCATGGGGTAACGAGAATTCCTCGCAGAGTCCAGCTCGGGGTGAAGTGCAATGCTAGCTTCGTGCGCGTCGCCCTGGTGGAAGGGGGAGGGAGTCAAGGAATGCGCGCATCGTCGCGAGGAATCTTTCAAAAAATGCAGGCGCCCCCAAACGAGGGTGGCGAAGACGAAGGGAATAGCGCGAGGGTTGTATTCGAAGAAGTTGCGAGTGACGAGCGGTCAACTGAGAATCAACTGTACGTGGAAGGCAACTGTTGGAGCTAACACTTACAATGTTTCGTTTTAAGAATACATTTGTTCGATGCGTGACGAATCCCGCGTTCATGTACAATAACTCGTGGTAAATAATTATAAGTTGTGATGTTCGTCAACTCAGTATTGTCGATCGAATCCCAAGAAAATTCTGCCACGACCCAATGTGTCATGTATATATATCCTTGCTCCCTCCCTGCTTATCGCATTATCTTTTAGTTCTTTTATTATTGTTTACACTCTCTGATGGCTCGAGCCCCGATAAGGAGTTATTGATTTATATCGCGAGGTTACTCTAGACCTCTGTTGTTTTTCAGGCGCAAGCCTTGACATTTGTTTCTCATGAGTATACTTTACTCCTTAGTTCCTCAATCGTGCCGCCTTCCCCGACACAGTTCTTCACCAGATCACTCGTCGTCAGTGACAGATCACTGGCCTTCTTTGCCAGGATTCTGGCCTTTTCCGCTGGAACACTGGCGTCCTGTACCACAAGTCTCAACAAAACAGTCACTTGAGTTACTCGATACTTCTTCGCGGATGTAATTCTCGCGTTTCATCCCGTCTTTGCCTCCCTTATGGGCGACGCGCACTAGGTTAGCATTGCGCCTCGCCCCGAGTGGAGCCCTGCAAAGATTTCTCATTACTCCTCGCATCTCTGAGTTCCGAGAAGCGAGGTTTTTTATAAGATCCCGCACAAGGCTACGGGCGTCCCCGCGTCACGTGTCGCTGCTCAAAGCCATCTTTTTCCTGACCCAATTTCCCAGGGTTTTTTTCGCGACAGCAAAAAAGAATCAACGGTTATGTATACGAACCCACCATTGCGCTGGAGGTACGGGCGAAACCCCAAAGAGAAAAGCGAGCTTTTATAAGCGTTAACGCGACTTATTAGGCAGTAGTAATAGAAACTTCATCAAGAACGGTTGTTAATATCTACGGTAGGCGAAATATATTACGCTACATCGAGAATTGTTATATATATACATGTCCGAATAACACTTGTGGAAATACAATACATCTTGAATAAAATAAATTTTGACATTAATAGCAAAAGTACGAACGTTATTTTAACCCTACAATAGATAATTGAATAATTCATAATATTTTGTGATTTAGTGAATATTTGATAATTAATTAAAATGTTCTTAGATCTGAATATTATTAAATAAAAGAATAATATTTAAAAAATAAAGTTATTTAAATTTGAATCACTATTATTTCGAATATATTTTAATATCTTAATTTTTAGAAATATAACTTATTTTAAACCTTTTATTTTTCTTTTGTAATTATTATAAGTGCTGAAAAATTTATTTATATTGTACAACTTTAATTATTTATTTTGTTTTAAATAATTATATCATACAATTATAATTTTTTAAGTTAATCGTTTACAGAATAAAGTAAATATAAATTTTTTTAATTTTAATATGCATTCTATTTTTTTAAGTATACATTTTGACATAATCATTCTAAAATTTTAGAATATAACAATTTAAATTACTTTTTCTTTAAATGTGGTCAGAAACTATTTTTAAAAAATTTGTTAAAAATAATTTATGAATTTAAATCAGCATAAAATTAATTGGTAATTATATTTCTCTATAATAATAGTGCCGAATAAACTATATACCTGATATAGTGGTTAAACTACAATATATTTTTTCCGATAAAATCTATTTAATGTATATTCACATCCTTCACAAAGTCAACCACTGTTACGTGTTGAATTTTAAATCTACTACACATCGTTTTTGTGAAAATTTCACGCTCCATAAAATGCATATTAAGTCATTAATGCACACTCCGTAAATCATTCATCTCGGATAAAAATGATCAATTTCTTGTGACAAATTTTTATATTTGGTTTTTTTAGATTGAATAATTCTTTTTAAATGATACTAGTTTTTCACATTTTTAATATTTTTAAAATATATATCATTTATTATGATTCATTAGCATCAATCTATAATAATAATAGATATTAATTTTTTTTCATTTGATGTTTGATAATACAATCAATAAAATTATTTATCAGTAATGTAAAAATAAAAAGAAGCACAAAGTAATATTCCTATTAAATATCTTAGAATATATTTAATATATTCATTGATTTGTTTACATCTCATTAAAGTTACACTTAATAAATCACTTTTAGTATAATCCGATTCTCTTTATCTAATGTAAAATAAAAAATTTTAACTCTTTTAATAGAATGCAATCGTGTAACAGAATATAATAAATAAAAATAAATTGAATTATTTAAAGTTTTATTTAGTAATATTATTTATATAAACAATTTTTTTTTATTTTTATTTCATGTGAAATTATAATTTTATTGTATCATGATATATCTATCATTTACTTTGAATTGTATATTATACGAATATGATATCTATGTAATTTACTGTTCATTTTCTATAATAAACTGTTACACAAGATTCGAATTACACTCCATTTAAAATCTATCATGTTTCTATCTATATAATTTAATTTCGAGTGCACATACTTTAACTAATTATTTTCCACAAATTAAAATATAATTTTATAAGAAAGCTATATTATATCGTTAGTATTATTTAAATTTAATGGAAAATATATTCAAAATATTAATAGATATATTATTCAAAAATTTAAATAGAGAAATAAATCAAATGTTAAACTATTTTTTTATACAATGTTCACCATACATTAATTTACTGCTCACATTCTATAATAAACTTTTACACAGGATTCAAATTATACTTACTTTAAAATATATCATGTTTCTATCTATATAATTTTATTTCAAATGCATACCCCTGAAATAATTATTATCTACTAATTAAAGTTACAATTCTATAATAAAGTTGTATTATATAATTAATATTATTTAAATTTAACGAAAAAAAATTCAAAATATTAATAAATACATTAGTCGAATATATAGATACAAGAAATAAGTCAAATTTAAAAATATTTCAATCTCATATTACTTTGATCTTTTAAAACATTAATATTTTTATACTTTCAATTTTATATTGGATAATCTAATGTAAAATATAAATGTATTATTTCTTAAATTTAACTTATTTAAAATATGAATATTAAAAATATCTTTTCAAAACTATTCAGATAATATCATCCTTTTTTAAAAATAACTAATTTATATTTCATAAAAACATATTCAGTAAGCATTTCTTTTAAGCACATATGCTTTTTTCAAATTCTCAATGAAACAAAATATTAATAGTATTAAAAATAAAAAAAAAATTAAATATTCATTAAAAAATTTTATTTCTCAAGTAAAAACTATTCTACTTATAAAATCGTACATATATTTTTTAATTAATTAGAATTAATCATTGAAACATATACAAAAATAATAATATTCAAAAATTTATATATTTATTATCAAAATAAATTTTTTTAATTTGTTTTATACTATAATAATTGCAATATATAATTAGTTACATTTAAGTATTTTCATCTGTATTCATTAAAACTTTTTTTTAGATATGATTAACATTTTTTACATTCATAAATATTTAATATGTTATACTAAAAACGTAAAAATTTTTATAAGCTTCGGTTAATAAAAATATGAAATACATTTTTATATTAAAAACACGAGTTTTTTATAATTATAATTACATTTTAAACAAGTAAATTGATGAAAGTAACGAAATTCTTAAAAATAATTCTTTATGATTCAGAAAGAAAATTTTTAAGAAACAAATATTAAAAAAAAAATATAAAAATAAATGAAATATAAAATCTTTCTTTACTTTTAATATTCAAATATTATTTTCGAGTTATGGATTTTATATTTAATGTTTTATAAGTAATATTAGAATAATAATACCAAATTGTAAATAACTAAATACATAATTATGTATCACAAAATTATTACATTAATTATTAGAATTATAAATTTAATTTTTATAAATTCTATCAATTAAATTTTTAATGATTGTATTAAAATTGCTATTATAGATGATGAAGCATAAAATCTTACCAATCATTTTTCTAAATTCATATTATAAAAATAATATTTCAAAAATAATTTTAAACCAGAATAAGCGATATATATTTGTAATAATTTAATCTATATTTTAAGTTTTGTGGTATCTGAGTATTAGTGTAATATTTTATTTTTAAATAAACTATTCCTATGTGTTAAATAAATATTATAAATACCAACAACATTGTATAGTCATATTTATTAAATTCAAATATTCATTTTTTTTCATTTGATTGTATCTTTAAAAAAATGAATAAAATTATCTAGTACTGTGTAAACTAAAAAATATATAAAAATACACGTATAAAAATATGTAAAACTTAGATATTTAATTATTATATCAAAATCATATAAAATAGATAAAATAAAAATATATATTTTTATAAAAAGATTTAATAACTTAAAACTTACAACTATTACTCAATCCGTTTCATTGATTATTTTAAAATAATTTTTTTTAATCAAATACTTGTAGAATTATTTTTGATATTAAAAAAAATAATATTTTTAATAAAGAAACTTTATATAATTTTATGCGGAATTATGTAATTTTTATAAAAAATATATATTTAATGCTGAATTTATTTAAGTTTTTTATCAGCCTTTGATATTACGCAGTGAAAAATAAGAATAATATATCTAGTTCTTATTAAGTATAGATCAGCCTTAGTTTATTAAATTTTAAATCTCTTGCGCTTTCCTTAGTTAACGAAAAATCAGATTAGTTTAAAATTCTTTGGTAAGATCCCAACCAGTTCGATTCACCGATAACTTGATCAAGTTGAAAGTAACATCTATTAAAATTAAATTTCATATATTTTGTGTATGTTCGTATGTTTTCGTATGCACATATTTATATTTACTAAGATTTGATATAATGGTAAGATAGCGAAACGAAGATTCCGTTTTCTCTGGAGCCAGATTTCTACTTGTAGTTCCCTTGTATTATCAATTCTAAAGTACTATCAGAATAACCTTAAATGTTGGCTCACGTTGACACACAAGTGCACAAGAGGTATGATTGAGCGAGAGAGCAAGAGCGAATGCGATGGAGACAAGTGAATGTGCAGAGGGAGAGCGAGAGAGAGAGTGATAATAATCGGCCATAAAAGCCAGATCCCTCGGGATATGCTGCACAGTCGCGCGACGACTTTCCCGGTCGACAGTTTGCAAGCACAGGTATCTATCTCCTTCCTAGTATCTCGCTGTTTGTCATTTTTTTTATTTATACTCTATTATATATATATATATTTATATTTAAGTTTCTCGAAGACTTTCCGTTAAATACAGATATGTATTCCGTAATCTTAACACTATTCCTTTCTGTCTTCTTTTCGTTTCCTTTACCTTTCACCCCTGACGAGCCGAGAGCAGCTCTTGCGATCTTGCAACTTTTATTTTATATATTACATTTCTCTTCTTATTATCGCACCACAATCCTATCATCTTAAACAACTATATTATAGGGTCTCTCTTCTCTCTCGCGTAGCGCTCGTTCAAATCTGTGTGAGGCAGTTATATGAGAGGAAATTCTCTTCCCCCTCGGTTGCTGCGCGAGAGTAACGGCGAGAGCTTTTAAAAACATGTACATAACGCGCGGTGAGTAAGAAACTATTATTTCTCTCCTCCTTTCAAATAGAAAGAGGAATTTCAAAAAACAATTTAAAAATGCATGGCCTCCAAGGTTGACGAAGCGCAGGGAATAGAAAAATCGAGCGAGAAAATCTTTCGTTAAACTTTTCCACCTCGAATTTTCTATGATTTTAAGTTTAAAGCAACGTTTATTAGGATTTAATATTTTCATAAACAATTCCGATATACATTTTTATACGAGGTAACATTCCCGGAATATATTTACGATAACTGGACTTAAATCAACCCTTGTTTTTATTCAAAATCAAAAGTCATTGCATGTATATTTTACTTGCTTTTTTCAAAGATATAAGTATTATTTACATTAAAATAATTTCTAATATATCGAGAGTATTTTTAGTATTAAATTTAAACTTCATTCTCTAATATAAAACATTTAGCTTATTTTTTTATAGGTAATAACGAGAACATTTTATAATACAAGACTGTTTGAGAAATTTTAGTTTCAAAATTTATTCATTTTACGATATACTTTTTATGTTAGAAATTAAAAATTTTCATAAATAATGAGACACAAACCTCAATTTTAAATATATCATTTATTTCAGATTTTATATCATATATTATAATATCAGTATATATTAATCTTGTATAACTATTACTTATAGTTCTACATATCATTTGAAAAAATTTTAAATAATTAAATAAATACTTATAACTTGTTTGAATAATTTTAAATTGAATATTTTCTATTTAATTTAAATAATTAGTTAACTATAAGAAGATACGTTAAAACTATTTTTTGTATTTTTTATATAAAATATACTTTTAAATTTTTGAATAATTTATTGAAGCAAATTTTAAATAATAAATATAAATACTATTCAAAAATTATTGTAAATATCTACTGAGTAAATGTAGAATATTGAAATAATCTTAAATATAACTATCTTAAGAAAATTATTATGAAACTTATTGCAGGAATTAAAGTTTTTCTCGATTAACATAATATTATATTTTACAATATTTTATGTCAAAATTATTATCATATTATAATTGTAAATATGATTTCTAATAATAATATACATATTCAATTTTTATTTAATACGCTAAAATAAAACAAGAAATATTGTTTTTAAAATACGTTATAAATATTTTCTAATGAATAAACTATTGGATAACTATATTAAAATTATTTTCATGTAATAATACCAAAAAAAACTTAATTATCTTATTATAACCAGTAATTTCTTAGTAAAAATTTGGTTACTATCATATTACTATGATAATTATACTGGGACATATTAAAAAATGTAATGGTTTTACAACAATTGTGAACAACTGTTCTCCTTTTCATATTTTTTAATATTAAATCATAAAAATTCAACTTTATATAATATGAAATATACTCTTAAAACCGAGGAAATATAAGTCAATAATATAATATATATATTCCTAAAATTAGGTATTCAAATACATTATATATATTTTAAATGTATTAATTTTAATTGTTCTTAAAACCTGTTCAAAGATAATATTTATGTTAAATAACTACTTCACTTTTTCATCTACTTTATACATATATATATATATAATTTTTATAATATTTGATTTAATTTTTTAATCAAGGTTTATAATATGTTTTTGCAATTATAAGCAAATAAAAGTAATTTCTACTCTATTTTTTTAACGTACATGATTCTCTAAAGAATAATTTTAATGAATGATTTAATTTTTTAAAATTCGTTTACTTCTTTTTTTATTCAAATTTTTTTATTTAAATTTCTTTAATATTTTATTTTTTTTATAACAAATATACTAAATGTTAAAAAAATATATATATTATAGTATGTAATAAATCATATTATTTGTAACATAACATTTATGTGTTTAAAGTATTCATGATTTTTTATGTATTCAATTGATTGAAAAAGTTTGGTTCATAAAATTTTGTTTTCATTTGATACCTATTGAAATAAAAAAAAAAAAATTAGAAACATTTTATTTTATGGCTCTACAAAACTGTACTTCGTTTAGTATTTTAAAAAAGTGGTAAAAATAAAAAATGTTTGAGAAATATTTATTTTTTTTTGTAATAATATGATCTGTATTATTTATTTATATAATTTGAGATAAAAATATATACAAATATTTATTTATTTACATTTTTATTTTACATTCCTTATATATGGAACAAATTCTATGTGCATACCTCGAGTATTAAAATTATAAGTACGTACTACAACTTTAAATCTTAACTGATAGATTAAAATTAGTCAAGAAATATCTTTTCATAGTACAATTATTTTTATATTATTATTTTATACAGACTAATGAGTATTCTCATACCTTTTTTTAATGAACCTGCATGAATATATATTTATATGTGTGTGTTTGAGTACATTTATATTATTCCTTTTAAATTTATTATTTTTTTTGTAACGTAGATTTTTTCAGCATTGAATATTAATATTTTTATTATCTTTTTTCTAAGAAATATTTTTTTAAAGTAATATAAATTATATTATTATAAATTATAATATCTGTTAACATTATGTAACTATTGCCATTAGTAAAAAATTTTTCTTAGTTTTTATTTAAATTATTCACATTGCTTGTGTTAATATATACTTCTATATTACATAACTAATTACTCTAATAAATTCATATTGATTTACTAAAAGTATACCACTTAACTTATTATTCATTTGAAAAGAATTTATAATTATTTATGTATCATAACAAAAAATTATTTTATTATTAATTCGAAATAATTATGAATTTAATATATTTTTAAGACATTTATAACATCTAATGCGAGTTGTTTCATAAATATATAAATTTTTTTACACTGATTTTGTTATTTAATAGTATTAAATGAAACCATACGATTATTCTTTAAAAAAAACTAGATTACTATTCATTTAATTAATTCACTCATTTTAACACCATTCAAATTTGATATACTCATATATTTTTTGTATACCATTTTCTTATACCATTATTATAATTATTTATTTTAAAATAATCATAGTGATTTATTTTTTTATTTGATTTTTACAGAAAAGGTTTACTTAACTCTTTAAAAAATAAAATAAAAAATGTAATTAATAAACTTGTTTATTATAAATACATACAATTTATATAAATAACGTAAAGTATTTAAATTGTTCTATATTTTTTAAAAATATATCATATTCTAGTAATCATGTTAATAATAAAATTACTACTTTATTTTATCGATAATATAGATTATCTAGAGAATATAATTAATTTGATGAATTTAAATAGAATAAATTTGTTATGATTAATATTTTACTAAAATGTACGATAAAATATTATATTGAATCTATTAGTAATCATAGAAAATAAAAGGTTTATACTACTGTGAAAAAATGAACTACGTATAAAATAAGAAATAATAAAGTTATAATTTTTAATTTCAAATTAATTCTTAACTTAATTGTATAGATAATTTATATACAAAAATTTTACTTTGTTTACAAATCAACATTTTTTTTAATATTTATATTTTTCTGTTTAAAAAATTCAAATAATTCATATGAAATAAAATTTATATCTTATTTATTTTAATATATATACGTATGTATATTTAATGTAAATTTAATTGAATGTACATTATTAATATAATTTGATCATCAAAATTTAAATATATGACAATACAAATAAATTTTAATTCATGTTGAATAAACATAATTTTAAGAAAAATTAAATAAATTTCTTTCTTGTACTTACAAATTAGATTACTAAATAAATAATATTTTTAATTTAAATTCATATTCAAAATATTTTATAACTGTATACAAATTTTATTCAAACTAATTTAAAATATTTTTCAAAAATAAATATATTGAAATTTATTTATACAATACAATTGTCAAATATATATTATATATATATGTATAAATAATTATAAATTAAAAAAATAAAAACATTCAAAAAATATTGAAAAATTATATATAATTAATATATATTTTTAAATAAATTTATATTTACTTATGTGTGAAAGTTTTATTTTAAATAAATAATAAATCACTTAATTATTAAAATATTTTTGTATTAAAATATTCGTATGTTATTTAATATTTCTGTATTCTTAATTTTTTCCAAATTATACTGTACTAAATAGATATAAATTAAAGTATACTTTAGTCGATTTATTATATTTAAAAAGAAGTGCAACCTTCTATCTATGATTATTGAATTTTATATTAGCATATACATTAAGAGGCCTTATCCATTATTGAAGGCAAATTTTTATATAAGAACCAATATTTACATTGATCAATACTATGTTATTATGTAATTGCATACATTGTTTAAGTATTGAATAGAAATATTAAAAATAATTAACTAAAAAGTTAAATTTAAATTAAAGGTACCTATTAAAAATCATATAGTCTATCATAGGTTTTATATTTTATATACAACATAAGTAGTGTATCTTTTAATTTCAGTTTTCCTATTATATAAATTATTATATAATAGATCTTTTAGATACAAAAAAAATTCGATTTTTTAATCAATGAAAGAATTTCATAAATATAATTATAACAAACAAACAAAAAATTATACCTTTTTACAAATTCGATTCCAAGTAATCATGTATACTTTTACCTTTATTAAATTATTTTCTAAAAATTATTATGATTAACTATTTAATATTTATTAAGATATCATAATTTTATGTAATACTGTATAATATTAAAATAATCTAAAATTACTAAAAATATTATATTTATATTATAATAAATATTTTAATATATGATCCTCAAAATAACTCTTTTATCAAAAACTCGTTTACATTTAGTCCATGCTTTACTCACAGATTTTATTAAATAATTATATACTTAATACTATCATATTTTATTTATCTATATATTAAAATAGTAAATACTATATTCATCTTTAATATATATTTTTATTGAATATTATACATCTGATATGATAAAACTGAAATATATACGTTGTATTAAAGAAATAAATATAATAAAAATTACATTAAATCTTTCCAAAAGGTTTACATAATGACGAAAAAAATTTAATATACATCACATAAGAAAGAAAAGAAAGAATATATAAAAGCATCTTTACGCACTAATATCACAAATCAACAAATTTGAAACGGATGATCATTTTACAGTATAAAATAATTTTCATGTTAAAATATCATTTTTCAACAAATAATTCGATAATTAATTGAAACATTTCTATCAGTTTTATTTTTTACTAAATAAAAAAAAAGAATAATGTACATGAAATAGTGAATAAAGTAGTATCAAACATTTAAAAATATATTTATATAATAAATACATTATTTAAAGAATTTAATTTTTTGTAAATATGGTTTTTTTCTACCACACTAAAAAATTACTTTGACTATTATATAAATGTTTACAATTTAAATCATGAACTGACTATTTATTTTTATTGAAAATTCTTATAAACTTTATCTTACTTGAAGTAAAAAATACTATGTAAAATTTTTTTTTCCAATATTTAGATGTTTAATAGTATCATTTCAAATTTTACTTGATATCTATTATAGCCAATATTGGCATTTCGTATGTAATTACCATATTTTATATATCATTTCCAAATTTAAGAATATAATAATAATAAATACAATAATGATTTATATAGTATAATAAATAAATAAGTGATTAATTAAAAGTTTAGTTAAAAATTAATTATAAGATTCATTGCCATATAAGTTATTATGCTTGTCATTTTTACCGTTATTATTCTTTAAATTTCTATTATTTTCTTGTTATAATAACTTAATATTTTGTTACATTAACCATATACAAGGACATATTTTTATATTTTGTTTTACATCTATTTAAAATATAAATATACGTAATTTGTCATAATTCTATTTTTATATTATTTTATCATATTGATCTTTGTCTAACTAAATAGCTTTCATTTTGTCTAAATCATGTTATTAAATATATTAAAAATGTGAAAAAGTAATTTAGACACAATTTTTTTAAATTATAAAATTATTAATATACTAATATTTTTCGTATATTCAATTAAAATGTAATCAATTTTTATAAAAAATAACTTTTAAGTGATATTCGTATACAATATTTGTTTTAAATCATTATTGTATCAATATTAAAACATATTATGAAAAATATATAAAAATATTTTTATAATTTATTATGTTAAATTTTAAATAAATCAATAGTATATACAGTTTTAAAAAAAACTTCAAAATCTAATCAAAATTATTCATTATTATATTAATTACATAATTATATAACTATAAAATTATATAATTTTATCTTTATTTGTACGGAATCTTCTAATACATACATATATATATATATAATTTATAGATTTTGATATTAATATTTTTTAAGTTAAAAATTTAAAGAAGACTGTAAAGAAATCTTTTTTCATTATTAAGCTTAAAAATCTTTTATTCAAATAGAAGTTTTCTTATTTTTTAATAAGGTATTTCTTTCAATCGTCTTTTCTTGTCTTCTGAATATCATGCAGAATTTTTCTCAGAAAGGGATAAACTAAATTTCATCAACATAATTTTTGATATAATTTGTCACTTCTAATATTAATTTAATATATATTATATAAGATATATATATAGTCACTTCAAAACTTTCATATAATTTTAATTTTGTTGTTAAAATTATATTTATTTATTTAAACCCAATAAATACAATATATTGTTTTTTACAATCATAATAAGCCAATGATTTATATAAAATATTGCTTATGACTAATATGCTGACTTATAGAGAAAATGCAGTCTTACAAGTTATATATTATTTTAATCAATAGTTTCTTTTTTTATGCAAATTTGTTATGGAAGAACAAATTGTTTGGTAACATTTTTCTAGAATTTTATTTATATTCAGAAAATGGGTAATCTAAAAAAACTGTACATTCGATTTGATTTTTAATTTTTTATGTTTATAGGGTGGGTGTGGGAGGGGAAACGGAATTATGAGAAATTAGGAATTTATATTTACTTACATTTATTTACATATGAATATATTCACTTTTTAAAAATTTTTTAAATAATTAAGGATTAATTACGAAGTTGTTTAGTTTATGAGTTTTATCTTTTTACTGATTCGGTATTTTTTTTATTTCCTTATTATTATGTAAGCCAAAAATTTTTTTCCTATTTTTTCGGTGTTTTTCTTTTTTATCGCTTTGTGATATATCATATTGTATCTCCATAAAAGTTTTTATGATTGCTAGTTAAGTTTGCTTCATAATTTATTTTTGTATTAAGTCGTTTTCTATTTATATGTAAATAATTAATATGTTGTTTTTACCTTGTAGATATTGATTATTATCTGGAAATGTAAATGTTTCTGGAGGGATAAATCCTGTTTTTAAACATTTTGAGAAGTACATTGGATTTTGATATAATTATTATACTATTTATGATAAGAATTAAATATATAATAAAATAATCTATCCAATTATTGTACCATTATTTCAGTTTTATAATATATTTCCTAACAATAACTTAATTATTATAGTTTTATTTATTCAATATAAAATATATAAAATACTTTTACAACAAAATTAATATAATAAGTAAGAAAATATTTTAAAATGTAATTCATTATCTTTAACCATAATACAAATATTATTATAAATATTCAATAATTATTATATTAATGTATATGTATATTTACTTCATTCCAAATATTTAACTTTTATATTCATTAGTTTTTAATAATTTATTAATTTATATGCTTAAGTTAATATATATATATTATATTTTTACACTGTATAAAAATTATAAATAAATTTGCTTATTTTTAAATTTTCATAAAATGTAAGGTAAAATTATGAAATATTTCTATTTCTTTTTTATTTTTATTTATTTTAATGCAATAAATATCAATATTTATTATAATTTTCTAAATTTAATAATGTAATCAAAATAATAATAGAAAATTAATTCTAAATTTTTAAATAAGTATACGAAATTTGTATAATTATTTCTTTTTGAATTATATTAATTTTTTTTAATTAAATAAATAAATTGAAAATAACATAAAATGAAATATTTAACAAACTAAAATTTTTTAAAATAAAATTTTTATAAAAATTAATAAATTTATTGATATTAATGAAATTTAATTAGTATCCGAAATTATAAATACATTACAATGCTGGAAGTTTTAAAATATAAGCTGTCGTTTTTAAAAATCATACATACAGTTGAAGATTCATCGAGCGTTTGTTTAAATAGTATGCCGCTAGTAAAATTATTCCGGTAATGAAAAAAACTGGACTATAAATAATAACTTCTTCCTGAAAACTGAATAAGTAAAATCGTTGGCATTCATAATTGTGAAAAAAGAAATAAAGAGCTGCGAAAAGCCGAGAGGGATGGTCGAATCACCAATGTGTATGGCAAAACCATGTGAATGAGTTTTACATTTGTATGGCTGTGAACAGCAGCTCATTGGATAATAAGCATGCCTGTAATTAGAAAATTGACTGAAAATAGAAACCTATGCACATCGCAACTCAATAATGTAATTATTGTTAACGAAATAAATATGTATTTTATTTGATTGCCGACCTATTATTTTCTGTTTCAGGTTTTATTTTCTTCTAATTATGTTTTATTTTTCTCGTTTACTTCAAAAATATATTTGTGAAGTTTAAAATTTTTCCATGCTCCAAATTTGTGGATTCCTGAATAAAAATGTTTTTTAAGTTTTATTGTACGCGTATGTATGCTCATACTTTTATCAAAATCTATTTTTGTATGTATTTATACATAAATTAAATTAAAAATACTTTCATAATTTAAATTACTAATGTATTCTATGAAGTTTTCAATATAAATATAAAATTTATCTGTATCGTAATTATCTGTAAAAAATTTTAAATACTGGTTAATTAAAATAGAAAAATCTTTATTTAAAAAAGAATTTTACGTAAAATAGTTTGAATACATAAATGGATAATTTTTATTTAAATTATTATATGTATGTATATTTAAAGTGAAACATATTTTTAAAATATATAATGAATGATACATATGAAGTTTGAAAAAATGCTTCGTTAAAAAATATCCTATCAGTTTATAACTTGATATCTATAAAAATAAAAACTTACATAAATTTTGTAGTAAATTTGTAGATTATATACACATCGCTGTTTATTATTGAGATTTAAAGAAAATATTTTGAAAAAAATATTGACTAATATATAAAAAGAACTGAGAATCATTTTTTTATATCTCTTCATTTCTTTTAAAGTAATCATTTCATTAATTTTAAATTAAGTTTAAATCATTGATAGGAACTGCATATATCCATGCCCCATGTAATTTTTTTATTGTATTTATATATTTTATATTTTTATTATATTTATCTCGCTCATTCTTAATTTTTTTTCCGTATACGAAAAAAAAGTATTCTTGGAATCAAACCTTCGACAAAGAAGTTCTTTGTTATCGCAGAACATATTCTTATAACTTAGCTGTTAATGACCCCCTAAGGAGTTTATTAAAATAACCGGATCATCGTTTAGGATCTTCGGCATTGTAAACACTTACTCTAACTTTTGTTCTTCTCTGTATATTGATCCTAAGGAGTGATTTATTGCTGCTTTTTAAAATCTCTTTCTATTTCTTTATACCTTAAATTCATACGTATCTATTCGATGAAGGCAATTGGCCTGTAATTTTAGTGATCACTGGTGGCAAAGTTTAATAACTCTTGATAAAGAGTCTGCAAACATCTGTATCAATACTTTTTAATACTAAATTTATTATGAAAATATAATATTATATAAAAGTTATATATATATATATATATATATATATATATATATATATGTATAATATCAACAAAAATTTCCATGTAAAATATTTATAAATCAAATATTTTTTATTGTCATTTAAAATCAATATATTGAATTGTAGTTTAATGTTTTCTTCATGAAAACAAGAAAAGAGAGAAAGATAGTATATAAAAAAAGTCATGAAATAATATAATAATATGAAGTAATAAAATTTTTAAATGCAAAACTCATATACAACTCCACCTCATTAATATATACGATACTCTTAAAGTCAAAATAGTTGTTTTCGGAAATAAAATTAAAATGATACAAATGCTACGTCTGAATATTTTTACCAAGAGTAAAAAATACTATAATTAAGCTTGTTTTTAATGAAAAACTTATTCATATGATTCTAGATTTATTAAGATTTTAATATTCGCTTCAACGTTTTATACAACTTCTAGATTAGAACTTTAAAAGAGTACTCGAAGTAAAAATCTTAAAAAATATCAAAGCTATGGTTTGGTAGTTTTGAAAATTTAATTTCAACTAATCAATTCTCATTTGAGCAATTTGTTTAATATAGTATTTTGTAATTTACTATATTGTGCTATCCAAATATAAAATTCATGTGCAAAAGTAAAAAAAAAGTTATTAAATCTAATTGAATACTTATACTTTAAATAATCTAATGCTTTAACATATTTTAAATAATTAATATTTATTTGAAAGAGAAAAACTAACAAAACTTTATGAAAAACACTATAATTTGTTTGCAAAAGTATAATCAAATTATAAATAAACTATTGTCAAAAATAAGTTTTCAAAATATCAAAAGAAAAATATATTGAAGCAATTTGTTTAAGATTTTAAGAAATATTTTATATATAAAAAAGTTAATTTAAAAAATATTTCTTATTTATTTATTTTATTATCAAAAAACACTAATTCCAAAATTTTAATATATTCAAAATTCAAAATTTTTATTTAAAATATTATAAATACAAGTATCGATTGTTACGGATACTTTAATTATGATGTTATCGCAAGTGAAATAAGCACAAAAACCTAATCTTAAATTGTGTTACTGTAATTTTTCGTTGATGCATTTTTTATTAGATCGACATAGACCAGCTGCTGACCTCTTTATCTAAATAAGTCCGTGGTCAATTGAAAGTTTACAAAGGATTTCAGATTCAATGGTTCGTCGGTCAAGGAGTAAGCTTCCATCGATTTGTTATTTGGCTTATTAACTACATTTAATTGGCCTAAGATATCACGTTGCGATTTTCGTTTATCATAACAAATCATAATTTGAAGATCAACATTGATGATACATTAGGTCGAAGATCAAAAATTCCTTTACATAAACAAGTAGAGATTTGCGTGTCTTTCAATAAATCGAAATGCGGTAATGAAAATGAAAACGCAATAATTATAAACAATTTATTTTTTATTACACATCATATAAAATTTCTATTAAAAACAGGAATAAATAATATCCAAATTTAATATTTAACAATGTTTATTGTAAAATTAATTATTAAAATTATTAAAGATAATTCAGAAATAAATTTTTAAATAATAATAAAATTACTATTCATTTAAAACTACAATAATTTAATTTATAAAGGATAAAATAAAAAAACAATATTTTATTCATTAAAAAATTCAATGCGATATTATTTATAAAAATAATATTTTATAATAATGATAACTAATTTTATAACGTATTTTCATTATTATTTTATAAGTATCTTTATTCTCTAAGAATTACTAAGTTTAATAAAATTGCGGAAATATTTTTTATACCTACATAATATCTCACAATGTCATTTAATAAAATCATAAATAAATCTTTGAAAATATAAATTTATATTAATACTTTTATTTGTCAACTATTAAAAATAGAATAAAAATAAAAAATATAAAACAACTTAATATAATCATTAAATTATTTAAATTTTTTAATTTATCTATATAATCTTATTTAGAGTTTTTTTTAATGATTTCGTAACAGTTTAATAATTTCTATTATCTTATCTATATTGTAAGAATAATCAACGCATTTCTAATCCACAGTCATAAGCATAGATTAAATCCTACTTTTGACTACCTGTAAGATGCATTCACTAACTATTAATTTCTAAATAAATTTTTTATGAATATATATAAATTCATCTAAAAATTGTAATGCAATGTTTCTTTTAATGTCGAATATAAAAATTATGGACACAGATAAAAAATATTCAAACCTTTTTCTTTAATATTATGCACTGTTAAAAATAAGATAATTATTACATATAAGATATAAGATAAAATAAAATTCCATTATTATATATTAAAATCAATTGTACATTATTTTTCTATAAATAGTTTTATATGGAATAAATTGTTCTTTTATTATAATTAAAATTAAAATACGTTCTTTAATCAATTATTTCAAATTTTAATTTTAAGTTTTAAACTTTATTCTCATACTCTAGTTTTAATTTTAATACAAAATTATAATAAAAATCCAAACGTTATATTTATATTACATAATTTTATATCACAAAATATTGAAACATGAAGAATATAAAGTGATAAATCACAATTTAATATGCACTGTAGTTTTACATCTAATAAAAATTCAAGCAATAATTTTTACTATTTAAATAATGTTTTAGATAATAAAATATATAATATAATATGTATTTTAAATTAAAGATAAAAGAAAGCATAAAAATAAATTTGTAACGGTGAATTTCTTTAAAAGAAAACAATGAATAATAAATATGTGATAATTAACAGTCAATAATAAAAGTCAATACAGCTCTCTAAGTGATTGAAATATTAGAATACAACTAAATAAGATGAAAATAATAATATAAATAGTAAACTAAAGTTTAATCATATTATTAAAATAATTTTAAAATACAAATAATATTTCGTTGAATAACGGTAAATTTTCATGAACAATGTAATTATACTAAATATATAAAAAATCATATATCTGAAGAAACAAATATCCATTAATCTGAAAATTTGAAAAGTAAATAAATATATTAAAAAGTATAAAAAATCAAGCTTTCTATTTCGTATATTTCTTATTGCATAGCTTAATGAATATCTGATTGACTTGAATGATATGGACTTATCGCAAGTCTAAACTTCTTTCACCAACTTCCACAGTATTTTCTTTTACCCTCCACCCCATTCACTTTTAAATTTCGCCATGCTATTTCTCGCTTTTAATAATACTTTTTTAAGTATTATTTTAAGTATGAAAGAAATTTTTTAAAACAACATTTTAGAATTATATGTATTTTGAAAAAAATCACATAAATGTTAATTATTAATTATTTAGTAATTATATAAATCATACGTAATTTCTAATATTATTAAATTTTAATATTATTTTAACTCTTAGTATAAAACTACTTAGCTTTTCAATCGTACACTTATACGGATATTTAACTGTATGAAGAGCATAAGAGACTGCATTGGATACTAATATTTGATCCTGTATAAATCTTAACGTATTACAATTTTAACAAGCTATATTCATAATGCTTAAAGTTAAAAATTCATAAATACTTTAATACTTCTCTTTCAGTTAAGCTAAAAACAAATTATAAATTCTTGTGAAATATTAATTAAATTTTATAATTTTTATAATAATTAATAATCATTAAAAATATTTACTACCAAAATATTTAAGTGATTTGCGATGCAATATTATAAATATATTGAAAAGAAATGAATAAAATATAAACATGTATATATGTATACAATATTACGAAATAGAAAATTATAGTATTTTTATCAATTTTATTTTGTTATTTAATAAAAATATTGAAATATAATAATATTTATGCGACTTTTTTATGTCGTGGTTTTAAAATACGTGTAAACATTAAATAAATAAAAATAATAAAGATTTGTAGTGAATAAAAACAATTTTTTTCTTTAGAATGAAATTTTAAAGATATAGTTTAAAATGTATATACGTTATAAATTCATTATAAATAACATATATTTTTACATACAATATGGAAGGTTAAACAGGTGACAATATACATTTTATATATTCTCATACTCATTAAAAGTTTTCAATGAAACGCATTTTAAAGTTTACAAACTATTTTGCATTTTTGTTAATACTGCTAATTTAGCAGTATATTGAAAATTTTAATCTAAATTCAATAAAATAATATTTTTATACTTTTTATAATAATACGAATAGTTTTTTTATCAAAAATATAATAAAATATATTAATATTAATAATAAAATATATTAATTACTACTAGTTCTCTTAGTAACTAACTAGAAGTCTAAAAATTATTATGAAAATAGTAAATCATATATTCATTTTAAAATAAATTAAATGTAATTTAAAAATAAAATAATTTCATGATTTCAATTATATAGTATTCAATTGTAATTGAAAACTATAATAAAGAAGAATAGTGATAAAACTGATTCAACATAATTGATATAGAAAATATTTAAAATACAAAATTAAATAAATATAAAAAATAATTGTAAATGTAAAAATTAAAATGTTAAAAAAATTTAGAAATTGTATGAATATACTTGTAAATTATTGATTCAAATTTCAAATTATATAAATTTATTCTAATTCAAGTCTGAAATAACAATTTCGATCAATTATTCATGAAGCTCAAAACGTTATTAGAATATTATAATAATAATGGTGTATAATTTGATACTCTTAGAAAAGCTCTAAAATATAAGTTTATATTTGGATTATATTTTTCAATACATATGTATTTGAAAATGAAACGTCTCGTAATAATTTAATAAAAATTCTAATATTAAATATATGCAATGTGAATATAGTATATGAATAAAATTTCATATTTTAAATTTAAACATATAAAGCACATAAAAATAATAATTATTTTTGAAAAAAAAAAATAAATATTGCGTAGTATAAAACAAATACTAAATATTCTTCTTATAGTAAATATTCTGGATTTGATTCGAACGGATTTGCAAAACTTCAAATACTAAGTTTCATGTACATTATGTTTGCATTCTTGTACCTAATATTTAAAATTCTTAAAGTTCTTATCAATTTTGGAGATTTACATATTACTAGTAAACAATTAAAATGTTCCATATATATGAAAAGTCATATCTCTAATGTACCATCAAAATAAAATAATACTTTTATCAGAAAAAAAATCACTAATTTTTCAAATCGATTAACGATTGTTAGAATAAAAATACTGATTTTTTAAATAAAGAATAGATATTAATAAAATAAATAAAAAATTTATAAAATATTAAAATATTTTTAAAATAATTTTAGCTATGTACATTTATTATGTATCCATATATAATACCTAAGTACGAAAAAATTATAAATTATTGTAGATAAAAATCGAAATAACTTTCAAGTTTTTATAATAGTACGAATATTAAAAAAAACCATAATATTATGAATTTTATTCGTTATTTTGTTGATAATTTAATTAATAATTTATAGATAAATTAACTTTTTAAATAATATAAAACAAATTACGTACTTTTAAAAACAACTTATCAGTTGAAGATATCTAATAATACTTCCAAAATATTATAATAATTGAGAAAACTATTAAATAATCAGAATAAGTGAAATTTTAATGATTTGGAGAAAACTTCTAAAACTCGTAATCAATTTAAAAGCAATTCTTTATTCATAGGAATACTAAACTACATACGCGTTTGTATAAAAACCGTAAAAATTTAGTTTATCTCGTACTAAGAGAGTTCCTTCAAACTATATAGTCAACAATTAAATGTGCGCATGAATTTTATTTAATAAAAAAGTAATTAAAAATAACATTTAAATTTTTGCAGCACATATGGTGAATGACTTACCCGTTGAAATGGTCTCACGGTATCTTCCAATCTGCTTTCTTCTATCAACTCTCTTCTACTTCACAGTCGGTAAGCTTGTATAAAAGAACAATAGGAATAAACGGCAGGAACGTTTTACAGCTTCTCTTGTAAATGAATGCATTTACGCTTTTAATAAATTGAATATTTTTGCATCTTTTATTTTTTAAAGAACTTACTTTTTGATTGAGATAAATTCTATTTTGTTTTAAATTAATATTCAAAATATATTGCAATCTTTAACGTTTACTCTATAGATCGCAAAGAAAATATCTATAGATTACTAATCAATGAGCTTAACAATTCTTACTAATTTAATGTACATCAAGTATGAAATTATTTTTCTTCCTCATTTTTTTCAAATGTAAAAACTAAAAAAATATTATTAGTGTTAATAAAGTCATTAAAATAAATGAATTATCCATAAGTATTATGAAAATAAGGAATTTCTTGTATTTATTCTCTAGATTATTTACGGTGAGTTAAAAGACGTTTTTACTTTATTTAAATGAGTAATAAGAGTAAAGAATTTTCTATTAACTTTTTTATTAATATATAGGTGATTAAATAATAGAATATATAATAATAGAATTGATAAAAATATTTTTATAAAATTCCATTTAATAAATGAATTTGCTTAAAAATACAAAATTAAAAAAATATCTTTTCAATAAAGAAAGCAACATCTAAACTTAACCAACTTATATACTGTATAACTGTATTAATTTTTGAAAAAGAAATATAGTATACTTGCATATATCATATTCGGATATTAATAACAAGAAAAGTATTAATTGAAAAATTTTTCTTAAAAAAAGTTTTATTCTTAAAAATAAGTAGAAGATTATATTACAAATTTTCCATAGTTTGTTAAAAATAGTAAAATTGTTTAATGTTTAGGTATATTCCCTCTGGTTACAAAATTTTTTGGGTTGCACGTCAGTCTTTCGTCTTTCGTTCGTGTTGGCCAAGTAGCTGTCCATCAATCCCTCGAACTTCACCGTTTTTCGCCTATTTATTCCCTTGCACTCGTCCGTTCGACCCGTTTCGAGTAATTCTAACTAAAGGATATTCTTATTTACCTGCCTTATCCGCGCCTCATATAATTTCCCTGTTTCTCCCCGCTCGATCGTCACAACCGAATCGTATTTACATTTTTCGAAGTCCCTCCGTAAAATCGTTACCGTTGTACGCGTTTATCAAGAACCTCGTACTTCTCATATGTGCACAGGATTAAGTCTTCTTTCAGCGTAGCTCGTGCGTCTTTCCACTAGGCTCGCCAATACTTTTCTCTACGCTATTTTCTCTCTTCCTCGGGCCTAACTCGTGGGTCGACGCATTAGACTCGATCCATTTTCTTTCCACCGAGATACGCATGCCGCCGCTTCTGAGCTCGAGATCCTACGACCAGGCTTGGTTCAAATGCTTTTACTTTATATGCGTCCTTTAAAATTTCCCCTCGCGCCTGTATGCGTATAGCTATAATAGCGCACCGACGCGAGAAGAAACTCCACGCGCTTTCTCCACCACGCTTCTTCGAACTCTGAGAAGCGAGTGAGTCCGTTTTGCCTGATGTTACATGGGCTTCGGGCATCCTCGTCTCTGCTTTGTGGGTCTTTAACGAGTAACCCGATAACGAATCGGCATCGCTCGCTACGTATTTTCCATATTTCTCCAACATTCTTTATTATTGCGATGTATCCTCGAGAACACTTCCCTCTTATGTTTCCGCGACCCTCAGCATTAATTTTATTTTCTAATATTTACTTCAATGATTTTATGATGTTTGAAAAAGGCAAAATAATCAAGGAAAAATTGAAGCTGAAATTAATAATTATATTCTATATAAAATAGATATATAAATTTTAAAAATATTGTGATATTATAATAATGATAAAAATATAAATGTCGGAAGTTATACAAGAACGATAAATATAAGTTTACAAAATTATAATGAATATATGATAAGTGACATACACTTTATATTTTCTATTACTTGCTTTTTAATATTTCTGGTATGGAGAATCTATGATTACAATAAATACTGACGAAACAATTTAATCATTTTTTTTACCTTTTGAAAGATTTTAAATTATTAATGATTTCAATAAACTTTAAAATTGAAATTTTTAAATGAATAATATGTTAATTTTATTATATACCTAACCATACATTTTTTAAAAAATTATTAAATTTAACTACAGTTAGAGTATTTTTCACAACACAATCTCTATATTGCGGTGTTCTTAATAAACAAAAAAATTTATATACATTTATGCATTAATAATTAATCATTGAACTACTATTTTTACGTAATATTTTTAGGTAATATCAATTTACATAATAATTTAAATTCTGCATATAACTTTCTAAATTTTTCACTTATGTTTTCTGAAACATTTAGTTGTTTTTTATTTGAAAATTAGTAAAATTATCAACGATTAAATTATATTTGTGAAAAATTAAAGTAACTGCAAATAAAAAAGAATTATTTAAAAATATAATTTTTTATTTAAAAAACTAATTTTTTCGAAATGTCTAAGGTCAATAATCCGTAGATTCTGTAATAAACTGCATTCTTGAAAAAAGCAACACGCATTATATATATGAGTGATACGTTAAAATTTATTATAACTATTAGTAATAAAAAATATTACTTTAATTGAAATAGTTCTTTATCAAATATTTTATAAAACAATAACTAACAAATTTAATTGTGGTAATATGAGTTATTTTATTCTTAATATATCTCTTATCTATGTTCCTTTTCTAATGCTTCCCCAATATAAAATCTTAAATGCATTATAATAATAATTTTTTTAAATTCTTGTTATAACTGAATTATAAATATAAATAAAAATTGAATATATTAATTCTTAATTATTGAAAAACATAAGTTATATGTTAAAAGTTTATACAATGTAAATTTAAAAAATGTATAGATTAAAATACAAAATTTAAGCATAAATAATTTTATCAGTTAACTAAAGTTTAATATTTTCAATTATGAATATTAAATTTAAGGTATAATTTTAAATGTAAAATTTTTATAAAAATATTTTAACAACTTTAAGTCTCGGCATATAAAAAATCACTACATTGTATATATACACACACAAATATACATTATGATCATAAATTTCTAAAGTAATACTCAAATTTATCAACTTTATTTAATTTACACTATACAGGACAAAAAGTGCGTGCAGTAAACTTTTCAAGTCAAAAGATAGTACACGTCGAACTACAACCAGAGTTCCTTTCTCCGCTGGAGAACCGTACGGTTATCCAAGGTCGCGATGTCTTCTTCACCTGCATCGTTAATCATCTACAATCTTACAAGGTACGTAAAACGCATGCAGTTTTCTTACCATCGTCGCAATAATCATTTAGAAATTCATCGAGTTTGTTCGCATTGACCTCACCAGTAATACTCATTAAAGACGCTGGAGCTTAATTACATAGCTCAAAATGTATGTAAAAAATTTTGAGAATAATATTCATAAAATTTCAATAAAAAATATCATAGCATAAAATATATTTAAATAGTAAATATACAAATTTAAAAGTTAAAAATAATTAAATATAAGCATAAATTAAGAAAATAGTAAAATCTAAAATTTTATTATATTGTAATTTAAATTTAAAAGCATTGATAATATAATAATAAATAATTTAAAATTTTACTGCTAAATTACACGTCTAACTAAAAACATTTTTCTAATAATATACCAAATCTTTGTTAGAAAACCAAATAATAATGAATATTGAAAAAAAAATTAAAGCGTACATATAATTTAATTTGATTTTGATAAGGACTGATCAATACAGATATAATTAAAAAAATAAAAAGTTATTCAACATTAAATTTAAAATACTATCCATGATAATATAAGAACACTTATCCAAATTAAATTTTATATAAAATTTACTAAAACTTTTATTTTCTTGTATAGCACATATATTGAAGTAAGTACTACTTGCTCTCGAATAGAAAATTAAATTAGATAGCAAAATAACTGAGTAACATGCGCTTATTTGATCATAAATCGAATAAAATCAACCGAGTTTTAAAACCTTTTTTTAAAATTGCTGTACTAATTTTGCTTTACAGAATTATTGATTGATAGAATCTTCATTAGTAATTACAAAGTTTCATAATTTTTCACTTTCTTAAAATTAATTAATTTATATTTTTATTAAAATTTTGAGATTAAAAATTTTGATTTTTAAACAAATGTATAAGCATTAGATTATGATTTTATCAGAATATATTGTATTACTTTAAAAGCATATAAACTCTGATGAAATTTAAGTTTAAATATTAAAAATTAGAATTTTCCATACAGACTTTAAGTAATATTTATAAAATTTATATTTACAAAATAAATTTTAAATTATATACAAATTGTAATAAATAACTATAAATACATTATAAGAACTTTTAAATTTCAATAAGTATTTTTAAATTTTTTGATTTATTCAATTAAGATTCGTGCTTTTCAAATACCAAATGAAGATTTTTATTTTGTATTTTAGTAAATCTAATTCACAGTAAAACTGAATGAAAACATTACTATATCTAGTTATAAAGTTCTTTTATATATATAATGAAGAAAAAAAGTTTAATTTGGATCTAGAAATCTACAAACAATTAATTAACTTAAATATACATAGAAATTCATAAATGCAATAGAGGCAATCTATTTAAAATTAACGTTAATACGTTCATTATAAGTAAATTTAAAATTATTAGAAATATAATTCTGAATAATTTATCCTAATTTAAATTTTTTAAATAAAATGACATTTAAAAAATACTTATTTCAGTTTCAACAGAATTATTTAAAATATTTAGAGCTAGTACACACATAAAGATAAGAATATGATGACATTAATGCAAAGTATATGTGCATAAATCGTCTAAAGATACAAATCAGACCATTTAGGTAAATATTTTTATACACTATTCAAATATTCTTATCAATGTAATACTTTGATAAATCTTTAAATTTCTATCAATAATTATAATAACTATTTTTAATAAAAGTTATGATAAAAAATTATTCATTTTCTATAAAAAAAATTCTTTTACAATTTTAAGATTTCTTAAAATTAAAAATTAAATAAATAATTATAATATGTAAAATTTCAAAATTTAGAACACTAATAGAAATAATTATTTATTTTAAATTTAATATTAAAAATATTTTAAATATTATAAATCTTAAAATTTTTTAAAGGTAAATTTATATATATAAAAAATTAAATAATCTACTCTCGTGTCCAGGTTTCGTACTAAATTCAATTAATTGAGCAATTTACAATATGTAATAAGCTGCTATGTAAGAACACATAACTAATATTTTGATGTATTCCCATGAATACATCAAGAATTCTTTTCAGGACAAAAAAATTCTTAAGTCAAAATATACAATGTAAAAATTTACTAAACCAAATATATGAATATAAGAAAATATTATGATTATAAAGAAATAAATATTAAAAGAAATATAAACTTATAAACAATCATTAATATTAATAATATACTGATAATATAAAAAATCATAAAAGGTACTTATGAAGAAGAATTTTAAACTTTAAGGAAGAAAATATACGGTATCAGAAAAGTAATTAAGCATTCTAAAATTTATGTTTATATAAATATAAAATATCATATCTGTTATCATAAAAAAGTTTCGATGTATAATAAAATGAAAAAGATGTTATTTATTTATATAATAAATTTAATTTTTTATAATACATCAACGTAAAAAAAAGATTAGTTTATTAGTTTCAAAAACCTAATTAAAATACTTTTTTTAATATACCGAGAACTACAAAAATAATGAATATTAAAATGAAACGAAGCTTAAAAACTTTTCAAAAAATTTATCACCGATGTGAACTAAATAGAAGCCAAAATCACTAGCAGTTACATTTCTTCAAACCATGGCTTAAACGAACCCCAAAAATAAAAAAAAAACATTTCTTTGGTAAAAACTAGTGAGTAAAGGTAGTTGAAGATAAAGGAAGGAAGCTTCTACAACATGCCATTCTTGCTCAAAGCACACACTGACCACTAATATAAAAAAGAAACCATTATACTTCAAATATATTTTTGAAAAACTAAAAAATTACAATAAACTAAAAAGACAATATGTATGCAACCATTGATATATATATTATGGTTCGTAAAAAAATACTACAAAAAAATATTATTAATCATAAATTTCCTTGCTGTAAGTTTTAAATATAAGTAAATGAAAATTTATGATCATTTTTAATTTTTATTATTTCGACTTTAAAATCTCGTAATTTAATGATAATTGTTGACATTTATTATTTTAAATTTCAGCAATTCAAAAAAATAACATACTGTTCTTAATATTATGATTTATTAAATAAATAGTTTTTAAAAAATTTAAAATGTAATTTCCATTAGTTTTAAATTATGACATAACTAATGATAAAAAAAATTTATACAACTTTTTAATATAGTTAAAATTTCAAAATAATGTATATTAACTTATATACAAATTTATTTCTAATAAGTAAATAATTATAGAATACAATAAAATATAATCTTTTAATAAAACATATTTTAAACAAAAATTGTATACTTTAAATTTACATTATATTCATAAATTTTCATAGTATTTCAATGACTCTTATAATCATATTATAATTAAAATAAAATGAAGAAATAAAAAACTTGTTATAATTCAATAAAAGTTAAAAAATTTTCTGTAAATGTCAAAAAAAATTGTAAGACAACTTTGTTTTTTATTTTTAAATTAATTAGATTAAATAAAAAATTCATATATTAACAAAATAAAGATATTTAATATTTAAAATATCTTATATTTATTAAACAAGCTACTTTTAACAAATTTTTATTTCATAATAATTTTTTGAATATTTATTTCATTTTTCTTAAAATTATTCTATTCTAAGCTATTTTGATCTTGTTTTAATTCTACTGCATAGTTTAAAAGTTTCGGTAATTATCTTGAATGATATGTATAGGTGTGTAATTTCATAGTTCAGTATTCATGCATAACTCTATAAAAATAAAGTTTTACAGAGAATTTTAAAAGATGACATTTTTATATGCTTAGTTTCTCTCTATCTCTCTATATATACAGAGATTTATTTATTTACCTGTATTTATTTGTATTTATTAGTATTTATTAGTATTTATTTTTATTTATATATATAATGATGATAAATTTAAATAATTTAAAAATTCTAAATTTATACATAAATATTTTTATACTTTTAATGTAACTTTATACATAATTTAATACATCCATGATATTTATTATGTATCGCTCAAATACTGAAGTTCTCATAGTTTAAAATTATATTTTAAGAAAAGGAATAAAATTCTTCAAAAACTTTACGAAATTATAAAAATATTCATACTAATATTTATACACAATTTATAAATATTTAAATAAATCTTTTGATATAATATTTAGAACATTTTAAAACACTACTTAAAAAATAATAATGTTTTTAGAACATAAATTAACGGTAAAATGGTTTATAAACGAATAGTCATTTTGCAAAATCAAAAAGATGTTTTTATATGCACATACTAATGACTTTTTATTTTAAATATATTTATTTATAAAAAATTAAGGATTGTAGTTTAATAATAGTTATTATTATACATTAATTTTAGAATTTTATGAAATTTATGTAATATACACTTTTATTAAAATAAAATAAATTTTTTTATTATTTTCATAAATTTTATTACGTTTATTAATAATTAATTAATAGTGAAACTTCATTCATATGAATTACTTGTTTATTATTAACTAATATTTATTGTAAATATTGTTAAAATAAATATTGATTATGTGACAAATCGTCAAAATTTAAAAATAATCAATTTTATATTTAAATCAAAAAACTGAAATGCAGATGTATGGAATTAATTAACGATTAAGACAAAAATCAATTATTCGAGTTTCTTTAATGCGATTCGCATAGATTATTTTTTTTTGTCGTATACTAACAATTTGCAAACTTTATAAGCTTCTTAGATTTTCAAATTGTCTTATCTTTTCTTAACGTGCTATTGATTAATTATATGTACAATTATTTAATAGCATGTAATTAGAATCAATCCAAATCTTTAAAAGAACTAAAAAATAAATAATTTTAATAACAATTATTTACAATTATTTATTTGATATGGATAATAATACATATGATATTTATGCTTAAATTAATAAAAAAAACAATATATATATATATTATTATACGTATATTCTTAAAATTTAATTTATTAACTTAACAAAAAACAATAATTTAAAAAGTTTTTGAAAACTTCTACCACAATATGAAATATCAAAATATAAACTTAAAGTAAATAGAAAAAATAACAATAAAAAAACAAAAAAAAATGTTTTCATAAATTAGATAACATTTATTACAAAAAAATGGTATGGTATAAAAAATTTAGACCTAAAAAATCTATGAACTTTAATATACGATTTCTAACACAAATTCTTTTTATTTTCAATAAAAAATCTTTCACATTCTTTACGAAATAAAAATGATTACATAAAAATTACGTTTAATGTGTAGAGTAAGTATAAATAAATATAAAATAAGTATAGTAAAACATTTACTTTGAATGAACTGTAAAAATAAATTGAAAAATTTATATTTTGAATACTAAAATACTAAATTATTTTTAATTCTTACTTTTTATAATATATAGAAAAAAGTTAAAACTGTCAATTTTAAATACTTTTTTTTTATTTATTATAAAATTTTATTTTTATAATAACTTGATATGTACTTTTATTATTAAAGTCTTTACACACAAAAAACTAATTTCTAAACAAAAATAGTTTTCTAATTGTATTAAAATAACTCTAATAACTTTGGTTATAAAGATTCAGAAAAATTTTTTTTCTCAAAAATACTAAATAATTTTAATTTTAGCAAACAGATAAAATTAAAAAGAAATCACAATATATAAAATATTGTAGATAAATAGATTCCTTTATCAAAAAAATAATTACTTACGCAAAGTTATAAATTAGCTCACAGTCGAACGTTAAACATGTAGGGTAGTATACGATTATTACATAACAATCAGACACGTCATAATTATATATCGTAATATTGCAACTCCATAAAGTTATTTAGAATAATGAATTGTAATTTATCCAAATTTTAATTAATGCTTAATTTTTTTATAGTATGAAATATTAATTTTATCCTTTATTTCAGCTTTTATTGGATCGCATACTTATACTTATAATAAAATTGCTAAATTAAAATTCATTTTTTTCAAGAAATTTAAATTACAAAATAAGCAAGAAATTTTATAAATAATATTTGTATATAAAATATTAAGTTTTGCGACATATTTTTAAAATATCGCTTTCTATTCGAAATATTTAAAATATGATGACAAAAAAAAGAAGTGTATAATTGAAAATATATAATTGAATCTCAGAGTTGATTAACCAAAAATTAAAAATCTAAAGAAATTATTAATCTAGCTTGAGCGCTGATTCAAGATAATACCCAAATAATTATAAACATAGCGTTGAATAAAAAATTTGTCTGTCACTGTCGGATGAAAGAGTTTGATTAACCAACAATTGTGTAATTATCTGAATGTTAACTGTAAGAAAACTTGTTGGATAGATCGCCTGGATAAAATCGGACTCCCGAGCAATCCTGGCGATTCACAAACGCATGGTAACCCCGAACCCCAGGCTGTCCGTCACTCATAATGGCCACAACACATGGAAGCTGTACGTTGCGAACGTGCAGCCTGACGACTCTGGCACGTATATGTGCCAGGTTAACACGGAGCCAATGAGAAGCCAGGTACACTTCTGCTCGAAAATGATTAACATGCATCGTTTCCCCGGATGTACGGAGCCTAAGGGCCTACGCATTTCGCATATACTGATCATCTGCCATTATCCACACAACATCGCTTCTCTTACCAACCCGATTAAAGCAGCAAATCTTTTAACGAATTTACACTCCCTCTCTCTGACTCTCTTAATCTCTATTTCTCTCTTTCTCTGTCTTTTCATTTTTCATGTCTCTCCTGCTTAAATATTGCATTAACCTTCTATTTTAAAATTCATTCCATAATCTTGTGTAGCCTTAATGACTCCATTACCACACGTATCCCTGAATTTCGTCAAATATATTTTACTGTGTGAAACTTATATATCAAATTAAAATAAACTCTTATTTATTTAATATCTTATTTAATAAATGCCAACTGTATATATAATATAACAAAAACTAAACAAATAACGAAATAGATAACTACATCGAACAAATAGACAGCCACATAAATCAAACTATCTGTTCGGGGTTAAATAAAAATTTATTCTAGCAGAAACTGTGTTTATACTATACATATAATTTAATTTGTGTATATAATTAGTTTTATTTATTATACAATTATTTTTGTTTATATATTAAATAAATTTATACACGATACCATTTAATATTTTTAATTATGTATATAAATAAAAAAATTAATTTTTTTTATAAAATTTTTTAATATCCTATGGATATATTTCTTTAATAATAAGCGTAATAAAAGTAATACGATAAATTTAACTTGTAATTTTTTAATTTTACAACTATAGTTTGTATGTACTCATAATTTACTAATATTAAAGATTTATTTCAGTTAAAATAATGAACAAATTCAAATGAAATAATCATTCGTCATTAATAAAATCATTTTAATTTATAAGAACTATTATTTCTTTTTTTAAAATTTATTTTTTATTGATTTTTTATACCTTTTGAATTATTATTATTATTATTTATACAACTAATGTTTATCATGAAATAAACATAAGATATAAAATCTTTATTAAGTGTTGAACTTGACGAGAAAAAAGTCTATTAATATACTTTCAGCTTTAATAAAATATACAATATGAAAATAGAGAAAAATACAAATTATGATACATTAATATTAAGCTCTCGTTAAATAACTGACACATTTATTGATAACAAGCTCAAGTTCCATATCATATTTATAACTCAAACAAATCTTGCACATGTGTAAGAAGAAAGCCCTTTACCATATGAGTAACCACTTTTTCGATCCATAGATCGGTTATATGAAAGTTGTAATACCACCGGATATTTTGGATTTGGATGACTCGAACAACCTTTTAACGAGTATGGAGAGAGGCAATGTACGACTGCAGTGTCGAGCCACTGGTAACCCCAAACCTGATGTTACCTGGCGCCGGGAGGATGATCGTAACATTGTTCTACGAAACGGCAATGAACATACTCGTGGTAAGTATATAATTATTATTGATATGATTTATATGCCTCTATTATTAAAAATGTTTGGATTTTTTGACACATGCATTGTAAAAATAAATTTAATTAATTTCACTTATTTTATTTTACAAAATATTATTTTAAATTCCTAAAAAATTTATAAATTTTTATATCTTTAATTAATAAATTTTATATGAAAAACAATGTAAATTTATTTCATGGTTATCAAAATACATTTTAAATAATATAAAAATAAAAAATAACATAAATTTTTCCAAGATCTTTTTGTGTATTAATGAATAAATTGATAGTACTATTAAATAATTATTAAATGTTCCACAATTTTTTCAATTTTTTTCTCAATTTTCCTTTTCTTGTATTTAAGTAATTTGTTAATTTAATTTAATTGCTTATTTAATCATTATTTACTTTGATACTAAAACAAATATTCTATTATATATGTTTTTAAAGTGAAAACATATATTTTATGTGACTTGTCTATATTCTTAAATAATTGTAAACAAATTGTTCTTGTTATTTTATAACTACCGTATAACTCGATGCAGCAAAGGGAATTATGATATATTTCAGGAAAAATGACCCCGTCGAATGTAATATCGTGATTTGAGATTGTAAATCATGACATCCTCTGATACGGAGGAAGACAAACAGTGATATTCAAACGGCATCTGAGACTAAAAATAGGATCCAATTTTAATTTTGAGAAAAGAATAAAGGAAAAAATTACGAATAAAATCAACGTTCTATTTATTTACGCATTTCCGAACTTCCTTGCTTTCTTCCATTTTTAACGCGCATTTATACATGCAAATATTATTTAAAAGTAAATCCTGTATTAATCAAAATTTTAATTATGTATGTTAGAAGTATGAATTTAGATATATCGAATATAGTACATACTTATGTTTGAATGCTTCGAAATATATTTATAAATGATTTGCGCAATAATATATGAATGATTACATACTATTTCTATATTTTGCTAATAATTAGTTTTTCATATGAGACATATTCAATTAAATTAAAAAATGTAATACAATTAAATGAATTATAATTTATTAATAATTTATAATTTGAAATTAAATGCTCTATTTTTAATTTAGGACTAAGAATATATAAAATGCATTTGCGTATACATTGTTCATTTTTATTTTGATTACACTTGTTTTTCCATTCTACGGTGGAATGAATTTTCCATTTATATTGTATGTACGAAATTATTTTAAAGGTCTTCTATTACTTTATATCTTTTATGAATATTAAAAATACCTAGAAAAATTTAATATTTTTTTTCTATTTTATTTTATTATTATTATTTTTTATATTTTTATTTAAATTTTAGAAATAATATAAACGCAAGCATAATTGCTCTCAACAGTTGTAAATATTTATAAGTCTTCATAATATCTGTATTATATTTATATTATTATCTCTTGAATTGAACTAATTTTAAATTAATATTATTATTATTATTATATACATTGAAATTAACATATACAATAAATTAATTAAATGTTAAATGTGAATTGAAATTAATACTGCATATACACAGCAAAGTATAAAAATACTTAATAAATAGTAAACATATCTGTGAAATTTAATATTGTAGAAAATTTATGCATAATAAATGTATAATAAAGTGTAATTTATTACAAAAATTTCAATTTTAATATTTTAAATAATAATTCTTTTCAAAACAATTTTCAGTATACAATTTATATACTTTAAATCAATAGACATGTATGTATAAAAATTTTAACTTTTTATAAACATTTGATTTTTATTAAAATCGTATACAACAAGCTTTTTTCTGAAAATCTTGTTTTTACGAGAAATAAAAACCTTACACTGTAATTATATACGGTATTTATATATTTGTAATCGGGTTTACTTGTCATTCCAAACGAAAATTAACATGGATTAACAGAAAAAATTCTTTTTAAAAAAGGAAAAATAAAACAGAAACTTTTTAATAATACATTAAATATATGCCAACTTGTCCTAGATATATTATAAATTACTAATCTATTAAAAATTAATAAAAGCGAAATACTTTGTAGGGGCTTGATTCACTAGGACGGGGAATATTTTTCAAACTTCGCTCGTAGTTGAATATCTGTTTGTCTAATAGTCAAACTAACAATACCTTGCACCATTTTATAAAAATTGTGTAAATCATCCAGAGGCATATCTAACACACTAACGCATAATTTTTTCTCGAAAGCTTGAAAAATTCTCATGGCGTGAATTTTCCATCGGAAAATGTAGGATCCAGGGCTTTTTCTCATCTCCCCGCCACTTAATTCAACTTACGACAATAACTCATATTATCAGGAAAAGTTTATTGATACTTTTCGAATATAAAAAGCTCTAATAAAATATTTACAGTAAATATAACTAGTATCTTTAAATGTATATCGTTCAAAATTATTTTATATACATGTATATACATGTATAGACTTAAATTCCATAAAACTATAATACGTTATTGTACAAAAATGAGAAAAATCTCTACTGTAACTTTTATATCTTTATTTGATATTATTTATAAACTCTATAGTATTAACTTAAATTAATTAATCCAATTAAGGTGTAAAAGTATATACAAGTTTAACAATTCCTTAATTACAATTGAAAACTATGATAATGGTATAGTATTTAATATACATATGTGAATATATAATATTTCACAATTTAATACGAAAGTTTAAGCATTATTTTATAGCACAGTAAAATGTTTTTTGATTTACAATAATTCGATAAGATAAAGTAAATATTTTTAATTCTAGTTGTATAAAGCAAAATTAATAATTCTATGTACAATAAATAAATTACAATTTATGCAACTAAAAAAATTTATTCTAATAACACTAATAAATCAAAATTTATTAAAAATGGTTAATTTTATTTAATATTCAGTAACAGATTATTACTTTACAATATTTTATAAAACTAATAGAGATATAAATTTAATTTTGCAGTAAAAATTAATGATTTATTCAGTAAATTGAGTTGCTAACTTATGCAGGGATTTTTTCAAATAACTGTAAATACTCTTGAAATAAATTCAGGGTCCTTACTCGATGCATTAATTTTCACATAAACACATTAGATCTTTCTCATTGAATGAAAGTCTGATACGGTATATACATGAGGTAAGTACAAAAAATTAATACACACTGAATACGTATTTTTATCATAATACATGATTATTCATTTATGATATATAATGAATACATAATCACATGAAAAAGATCCATAAATAGATAACTATATCACTTCTTAGAATATTAAAAATTCACCACGTACTGCGTAAAGATTTAGTATTTAAGCAGTTTAAAATATTTATAACACTGAGAAGAGATACAAAAATTTTTATTAAACAATCAGCTGTTTAATTAAAATTATGTCTTGTAAATATATAAAAATGTTATTAAAATTAATTAAATCTAATTATTTTTCAACCAAACTATAAAAATTTTATTCAATAAATACCAAATATTTTACATCGGTTTATAAAATTTTACCTTTGTACAAAATATTCGTGTATTTAACCTTTTTGTGTCAAGCTAATTTTTTAAATTTAAATATATTTCTTTTTAAATATAAGTTCTATAATTTAGAATTAATTTATAAAATCAATATTAAAGTTAAGAATATAAAATTTAAATATAAAAAAATTTTATTTTACTTTAAGATCAAAGCTTAAAAACCTTGTTTTTATAGTTTAATAAAAAAAAATTACTCGTTATAAATTTAAAAAAATTTTAATTTTAAAAATACAAAAAGATTATAACTATATTATATTATAACTATGAATAATTAAGACCTATATATTATACAATTACTTAATTTAATTTATTTTCTAATACAAATATGAATTTATTTTAAATGTGAGATGTAAAAGAAATTCGAATTTTAAACATCATAAATATTTTATAACACGAAGGATTAGAAATTTACTTTAATATTACATTTTTATTTTAAAAACTTATGAGAAAAAGTTTAAATAAAGTTAAAATTTTAACATAATCGATATTATAATATTTTATTCTGTACACGATAATTATTGTTTTATGTCTAGATTTTACGAAACTTTAACTTTTAAAATTAAAAATAATAATATTTACCAAAAAAAAATCATTGACTCTCTAAATACATAGAAAACTTAAAATAACTGTAATATAACTGTGTTGAAATGACATGTTTAGAAAATCTAAATGTGCGTAAAAAGGGTATGAAACATTTTACTATACATTGTTAAGATTTATTTAGACAGATATATATTATATTTTATATAAATTTCAATCAAACAAAACCTAAGACGTTAATGCAAAAAAAAAGTAGATAACAGCAATTAATCCATTCATTGAGAATTATGTCTTTATAAATTACAAATCAAATTCTTTAACTCCTATTGTAATCAAACAATTCTATAAATTTATTAAGCAATACATTATCTGACTACGCTATATATAGCTTTATGATATGGAAGATATAAATAATTTAGATACTTAAAATAAGTAAAAAAGATGAATTTTTTCTACTTTTCATATTGCTAAGAAATATACATTTCTTAAAATTTCTTTTTTTATTAACTACCGTTTTAGTAATGTCAAGTATATTAAACTATAATATTATAAATATTATAAATATATAATATTATAAATATTATTCGATCCATTTAAAGCTTTAGAAGAAAGATCATAAATTAGGTAAGATTATATAAGATAGATTTTTTAATTGATAAAATTAATAGTATTAATAGTATATGAAAATATGTATAAAATTACATATAATTTTTGTCTATTGAAAGAGAAATGAATCTAAATCCTTTAAAATAAAAATGGTAGAATTTTAACAAAAAATAATAATTTAAATAATAAAATTAATTTTAAAAGTTATAATTCATAATATTTATTATTTAAATTTTCTTAAATAATATTTTTTGTATTATAGATACAATGATTGTTTAAGTTTTACTACAGTTTCATTAATAATATTTTATAAATTTAAAAATTAACAACATAAGTTTTTTCTCTCACGCATACTCAATAGATCGATTTATTCAATAAATCGATAAATTGATTAAAAAACTGAAAGTGGATAAATTCGAGAGAATGCCGATGCTGTCTGCGGACTTTAAAGTAGAAATTCAGTAATAAGAACTGCAAAATACATATGTTATCGAAATATCTCGAATTATTGCAATATATCGAACAGTAATAAGATATATCCTATACATCAATTTTTTATTCAACGTCGAGAAAAATAAGTCCTCATTGATAAATGTTGAAAAATTGGGACTCATGAATCTAACTAATAATGCAAAAAAACTAATGAGTCAAACAAATAAACGTGATTTATTGGACTCCGCACCGATCCACCGAACCAAGAAGATTGTCTAAGGCACTTCGCCCATCATTTGATGAAGGTCTTCGGACTTTTCACCGAACTCAATTACAAATAATGTAATATTATTAGAGTTACTATATCAATATTAATCATTCAACGATAAAAAGGAGCAGAAACATACATATCTACAGCAGTATAATATCTCACGCTTCCATCATCTCTCTGTTTCTCACTCTTTCTCTTTATCTATTTATCTATCTATCTATCTATCATCTATCATGTATCATTTATCTCTATATCCCTCTTTTACAGAAACTTTTATAATATTAAACATAACTGATTTTTTAAACGAACGATTTTATATCATATCCAATCTTCGCGCATAATCTTAGATAACTCTGTACCTTGAAATAGTGCAACAAACAATTAAATCTGATATATTGTATATAAAAATGCACTTGTTCTTTGTGAAATAAATATGTCATAATAAGAACAATTTATAAAGCATAGATTTATAAATAAGGTATATTTCACAAAAGAAATTTATATCAATGATAATTTTTAAAATAATGTTTATTTTCTTGATAAAATTTAACTTTTATATTAATATTGTATTTAAAATGTGGCTTTTTATGTCAAACAAAAATACAAAATGTTTTTATAAAATTTAATTTCTTTCTTGCTATTAGAAATTATATATTGTAGGTACTTAAACTAAAAAATTAATAATTAATTATAAATTCATGTATTTTCAATTTAATTTAAAACAATACTTTCGTATATCACAAGTCTATAAAAATGTGTATATACTATATTTTACTGTTATTCTAAAACCAACATAAAATATGATTAAGAGGAAAATTCTATCTATTATAAATTTTGGTTGACATTTTAATACTTCTTATTTACTTTCAAATACTAATAATTTATTTATGTCTCGTAAAAAATAATAGATGCATTTAAAAATAACCTAATACAAACTTAACAATTTAAATATTGGATGTATATTAACTGATTTTATTTCATTCACTGTATTTTCTTATTTTCAGTTGTTAAAACATACAAAAATAAGAATCTACATTTGACAGGCATCCTTAAACAAGAAATGGGATCTTATCTATGCATAGCTTCAAATGGTGTACCGCCGACCATCAGCAAGCGATATTACGTAAATGTTCTTTGTGAGTTGATAAGCAACATATTTTAATAAAATCATATGTAATTTTTGTTATAAAATTTTTTTTCTGTTTAGAAAACAAAATTTTTTATTATTATTATAACTTATATTATAACTTATATCGGTAATAAATTAAAAACTAAAATTACATTTTTCTTTTTTTATCTTCTTTATCGATTCTTCTTTTTCGCAATTATTTTTCATTTTAATAAAGTAGAAGGATTTTATAGTCAATAATTTAATTTTACATAACACAGTTTTATTTAGAATCTAATTGAAAATTTTTAATAATTTTTAAATACGATTTAAAATTTATTTTATAAATACAGTAGCATTTAGAATGATATATTTTTAAGTTAAAATATTAGTTTTTACTATATACTTTCGATTTCAAATTTCAATTAAATATACCATCTATTTATAATATAAATAAACGAACTATCATGTGTGAATTATTTTTTTATTTAAATCTTAATAATAATAAATAAAACGTGTATTAATTAATTTTTGAAATATATATAAATATTAAACGATTACTACACTTTTTTAATTGTCTGCATAATTCTTCTCATTATTATAAATCCGATTATTTCTATTAAATAATAAAAATTCAACTAATTTTTGATTATTTACATTTTCATTATTTAATTTAATATGTGGAATATTATTAAATTAATTTAAAAGTAATAGTATTTTTTATTTAATCTAGTTAAGCCCATCATTAAAATAAGGAATGAAATAATATTTGCACAAATTAATCAAGACGTCGTTCTAGAATGTTGCATAGAATCTTCGCCAAAATCATTTACTGAGTGGTTTATGGAAAATGGTAACGAAAAAAAATAGTATAAATTTAAATAAACTATTATCAAATTAAAACAATTTAAAAGATTATTTCAAAATACATCAAAAAAATTATTTTCTTATAACTGCTAAAGTTACATATATATAAAAAACCACATACTTAAAAAAATGTGATAAATGCTTTATAAAATTGTAATCTAATATAACCTGCTTTCCTCATGCTATTTTGACTCTATAAATTTGTAATTATAACATTTTCATGTCAAATTTAATTTTATAGATATATTTTAAAAATTATTACAGATAAAGATCGTAAAGTATTTTTTAAATTTAAACAATACACTGATAAATTAATCTAACTTTTCGTTTTAAGATTATATTTTTAAGGTTTTATAATTTTAATAACTGAAATAATGCAAACCACCTGTAACTTATATTGATAAATTTTGATAATATATATATATATATATATATATATATATTGAATACTATGCCCTGCTTACTTTATTGTGTAATACTTTAGAAAGTTACAAAAAAGTATTTATCATACTTTAATATTTATATGTTTATGAAGAAAATTATCTTAAAAGAATTATACTGTACATAGGTCTAAAGGTGGTATTGGATGAAAGGCATACAATGTCGGAAACTGCAGTAAATGACTTTACCTTTCAAGTCAACTTAACAATACGAAGAATTCAATCCTTAGATTTTCATATTTACACTTGTTTTACGGAAAATTCTTTTGGAAAGATGAGTACTATTATTCGATTACGAGGTACTTTTTTATTTATTTATTTTATATTCATTTTGTATATCCAAATATAAATGTATATATATATATATAACGCATATATTTGTATCTACATAAATAAGCAAGATAAATATGTATCGGAAATATACTTACTTGCGTTAAAAATTGCAAAAATATTTTTATTCAAATTTATTCAAATTATTTTAAATATTACGAAAATTTATTTTAATAAATACTAAATATCAAATATTTAGTAAAGAAATAGAATAGAATCTTTTAAATAAAAGTTATAACATTTATTTATTGTAATTAACTAAATACTTTTAAACTTTTAATAATAATTAACCTATTTATCTTTACTTTCGTACCTAATGTCTATTATAAATTTTTTAACTACTTAATTCATTTTTGAAATCAGAAATTATTAGTTTCTCTTAATGTTTATTAATTTTTTGATTTGCTTCATTTTCTTTATATAAATTAGAGTTATTCATTGTATTAGTTTACGTTTTTCTTTGATTATTGAGTTTACATTACTAATAATTTAAAAATTTGTACACAAGTTTGAACTTTTATATAATTTAAAAATATAATTATTCTTTAAAAATCTTATCTTTAATAACTTTTTATACATCAAAATTTTAATTCGCATGGATTTTTAGTTTCCTAATGATAACGTTGTTTGTATTTGTTTCTTCTTAGTAATAAGTATTTTTCAGATACTTACTTGTCTCTACGATAAAGTATTCTTTTAGTATTTTCATTTATTTTAAAAAAAATATAATGAATCTATTTTTAAAAACATTTTAAATATAATTGAAATAAAAAAATATTAAGAATTTTAATATTAAGCATTATTTAAAAATTAATATTGGATAATAATTTAATAAAAATTAATAGACATATAATACATCAAATCACTTTAAAGTATTGATAGGAATTTAATTATATAGAAATAGTATTAATAAAAAATTAATATTATCGTCTAAAATTTCTTTTAAAATTTAAAAAAAACAATGACATTTTTAATTTTTCTAACATTATAATTCTAATCTGTAACCATTTATAAAAATGACTTCTGTGCTCAAATTGCTAGAGCTATAATTTTAATAGTTTTAATATTTGGACATTATAACTAATAATTTATATTATTATATTAATAATCATTTACAGAACAACAAATAATGAGTACAACAGCAGTGCCATTGCGTTTAACTACTAATAAAAAATCTATAAAGAATACTTTGGAAAAAACAAGAAAAATGTGTAACGACTTAAGTAAAAGTAATAATTTGTTTGAGTCCAATTCGAGTAAATTAGATCCGATATTTAAAGATAATATGACTTTGCTAGCCAGAAATAAGAACCATCAGTATTCGAACTTTTTCAAAGCTCCCGGAGCTCACTTCGGTTCAACCTTTTCCCTAGAATCATATTATCTCAACAGTGCGACATCAACGATTGGTAGAAAGCAAACTGCGAGAATTTTCAATGTATACTTTGCTATTTTCTTTGTGATTCTGTATTAAGAAAAGATATTTTCTGCAATTATTATGTACAATCGAATATCAATACAACAATACGAAAGGTACAACTTAATCCTGATTGGTTTTTATAAAAATAAAATTACACCTATTAGATAACAACATAAATTTGCAAAAAGGACTACGTGAAAATTATATAATACTTTTTCCGTATTTAGTTATTTAGTACACGAGATTAAAGTGTATAAATGAAATCTAGTTTTTCTAAAAATTCGAAAATATCTTATAAAATTTTATGTTCGCAAAATTAGATGTAAAATAATTACTTTTAATAAATAATATTATTCTCCTCGTTCAAAGAATTTTTAAATATTTATTTAATTGAATAAAATAATTTATTAATTAAGAAATTTGAATTTATGTTCATATTTTATTATCGATTTACTGTATATGTACAAACATCTCGAAATTAGAATGAATTTAATTTAATTTAAGTAAAGTATTTAATTAAATAGTATAATACAATGGTTAAAAATTAAACTTATAATGTAACCTAAAAAAAATTATAAAAAAGGATTTGATATTATATTACGAAAAATTTAATTTAAACGACTAACACATAGAAAAAAATGTTTTAAGTATATAAATTTTTATAAATTTTTTCAAAACATATTTTTTCTTGCACAGTAATTACAAAAAATGATGAGAAAGTTAGCATTTAAATTCATTTATTCATTATTAGATCAACTAAAATTACATATTATATAATTTATAATAAATAACACATTGACTTTATATAATGATAATTATTTTACTGTTTTGTTGTAAATATGAAATTAGTAAAATATAAATTTTATAAAGTATATAAAAATAGTATAAAAATTAAATTATAATCAATATTTTATCATAGATTTTGTTTTTAATAAAAAAATATAGTATAAATTAATATTAAATTATTCAACCTTAAAATTGATAACTCAATAAAATGAAACTACTTTTATTCAATCACAGAAAGTATCATTTTATCATAGACCATACAGTAAAATTTTACTTAAGAAAATAAATTTAACTACACCGATCTTTTTAATATTTATAGTAACATTATAATTTATGACATTAAAATATATTTGTTTTATATATTCATCTCAGAATATGGATTTTAATGAACAATGTATGTAAATATACTAATTATAAATTAATTATAGCTCACAAAATACAATTTTTAATCAGTTTAAAAAATGATCCTAAATATTAATCATTTAAAAATAAAAAATATATTGACATGAATATACATAAATAAATTCAAAATTTTACACTTAAAAAAAGTAAAAATTTCTTGAATAGTAGAACGTTTTAAAAACAGAATGGTAATTTTATAAATCAAATATAAAAGTTTTAATTTTTTTTATAACAATCAGTATTTTAATATTTTATTAGCTAGATAAGGCATAGATTTTTGTAGTTTAATATTTTTCTTAATTTTATTATTTATTATTCTACCGAGATATTTAAATTTATTTTATTTAATGAAGTTTTTTCTACGAATTTTAATTTAATATTCTTATTATATAATCTTATTAAGCTACAATTTTTCTCATTTTTAACAAAAATTTCTTATATTTGATCAGAATTTCTTTTTCATTTTATAATAATCCAAGCTAATATTTAAATTCTTTAATTAATCAAAAAATAGTTTTAAATTCATTTAAAACTATTATTTTATAAATGTATAATATTCATAGTTTACGGATATAAAGAAGTCACGAATTTTTCTAATCATATTTAATCAGAAAAATGTTTTTCTATAATATGCTATTGTTTATTATTATTAACTATCAAGAATATCTTAGTAAAATTATTGCTTTATAAAAGATATATAATCAGAAAATTCAAAAGTTAATATTATCATTTTGCAAGTATAATTACACTTACGTATGATGATATCCAATTTCTTTTTTGATATTAAATTTCTTTTGAACTCTTTCAAAAGGATTGTGCACATGGAGATTTAAAAGTGGAGATTTTGTATACACATCCAAAAAAGCATAAAAATAAACTAAAATATAACTTCTTTTTTATTAATTTAATTTTCTATCTAATTTAAATATATTCAATTTATTTAAATCATAATGTAAACACTAATAAATTTTTTTATAATGAACAATATTAACTTTAAATTCTAAACATTTTTTTATATAGTATTTTTTTAAATTTTTAAATATTTTTTGTTAAATTATTATTTTGTATTTTTATTTTACTCCATTCTACTATTTATATGCTTTAATTTCACATAACTTTCTTTCTAATTTATTTATACACCTCGAGTACATATTGTTAAAGATAAGATTCCTACGCAATGAAAATATTTTAATATTAAAATAAAAGACAGAATTTACTTACTAAAAGTAAAAATTTTGTTAAAAACTCGTAATATATATTGGAATTAAAATAATCTTTAAATCTTGAATATATAAATTTAATTTATAACAAATGTAATTTTTAAAGATTCAAGGAAATAATAAAATGTTTCAAAATGAATTGTTTCAAAATCTTCTTTTGAATAAGCTTATTATTCTATAATGAATATGAATTGTTGTAATAATGTTTTATGCTAAACTAAAAAAAATAATGAATTAAAGAGCACTAAATTCTTAATAGAAGAATAAAAAATTATATAACCTTATTTTTAATAGTTAATTAAAGTCGATATTTTGAATACAAATACATTTTTTAAATAAATATTATAAAAATATTGATATCTACTTTCAGTTTTATGGGTGTTATTTTTATAATTATATGACTAATTTTTTTTATTTATAGATTTCATCTGTATTTTATACTTAATGTTTATTGTTACATTTATTTACTATTTTCATTAATATATTAATATTAACATTAATCATTAATTTAATTAAAAGATTTGGTTTAAAAAGAATTTCGATATACTGTAGACTTACCGCCTTATTGTCCTCGTTAAGCACCTGTCCTATTTCAGGTTTTTTCTTTCAGCACTTTTCGACGTCTTGTAGGCTCGAAGTAAAGTAAAGATAAATGTATACAAAGCTTTTGAAGCCCGCTACACTTCGATGGTTTATCACGTTCAAAAGTAATGCAATTATTTATAATTGTTACCTCCTAAGAACGTATGAGAGTATTCCATTATTCGTTTGTGCTATGAATGCACAAACTCTGAATGGAACTATAATTTTATATATCGTATTTACTTTGCATCAATTAATAATTAATAAATTTACGCTTAACATTATATAGATAGTCTATATAAAATAAGTCTATATAGTAATATTGTCTATACGTATATATATATATATATATATATATATTACTAATATTAATTTTTAAACTCATATAAACGCAATTTGAACAAAAGAATATTATTAATAATATTTTTTTTCTTTATTAGTTGAAGAAATATTTATAAAGTTTTATTTTAACATTAAAATTAATATTAATATTTTTTAAATAAAATATCTTTATTAAATAATTAACTATTTTTTTTAGTTTTAACTTCTCTCAAATTAATTATAACATTAATAAGATACAATATTATGTGTTTTAATAATAATCAAACTATTTATCTTAAAATTTCATATAAAATAGTTTTCACAAACTGCATAATTTTTAGGGAAAAATGTCTATATACATATTTGGAAGAGTATGTTTGAAAGTGTGATTAAAGATTTAAATAAATTTTATAAGAATTTTCCTCTTCTTTTTCCATTTTATTTTTACTTTTAAAGAGGATATTTTTGGCTGTAAGTTAGATATAGATAAAAATAAGCTTTCTCCAATATTTAATTTTTTTAAATATAATGTACAAGTTAATATATAGTTTTTATAAATTATTATTTTAATAAAATTTATTTTTTAATTCCAAACTCGGTTGAAACTATTCTAAATTGATTATAAGATATTGTTCTCTTTCTCTTTTGAATATTATTAACGTGTATTTTTAATTTTCATCGTATTTGGATTTGAGTTTCCTTTTATATATTTCATTTTAGATGTTGAGAATGGAAAGCATCGTAAGAAAGAGCAAAGCGAAAGAAATTGAACTTTGGTAAGGTAAGCAAAAAAAATCATAAACAAACGAATTAAATTATCCGGGCCCGGTCAAGAGACCGACAACGAGTCGCTCGCCTCCACTCCTCAAATTACGTGTCGCGGGGACATTCGCAGCCCGTAAGAAACGGTATAAACAAACTCACTTCGCGGAGCTCAGAGAGGTATGGAGTAACGAGAAATCCTTGCATGGCTCCACTCGGGGCGAGGCGCAATGCTAACCTAGTGCGCGTCGCCGTGGGGTTCCTTCGAGGAATGCACACTTCGCTGCGGAAAGTCTTTCGAGGAATACACGTGCCACCAAGAAGTATCTTACACGGAAGGTACGCGACAACGAGGGATTATCGGCCTATGAACGAGCCTGCCATTGCGCTGGAAAGAGGAGGTGCAACCCCGAAGATGGAGTGCGGCTTAAAAGGACCCCGAAAACGAGAAGAGAAGGGGTTGACGCGGATCCTTCCAGGCATGCGAGCAGGAGCCCGAGATGCTGAAGGGCCATGAGATGGCAAGTAACGGATGCACGACAGATGTGGAAAAACACAACGGTATGGCATACAGACGATATATCGAATCCTAGACGACCGTAAACAAACGAAGGTGGAATGCACTTGACAACGGAGTAGGGGAAGCGAGTATATATAGGCGAATGGGACCTACCGACACCAGACTTACAATTCACATGGAAGCGGTTGAGACATCGTCGAGAGAGAGGTTGCTAACATCAACAGCTGGAAAAATATTATACGTGGCAATGGGAATTGTCATATAATTATATATCAAATAAATATTTGATAACAACATCAAGTAGAATATGAATCATTTCAACCTCCCAACATTAGAATTTTACTTTAGAAATTTGATAAATACTATTACATACATATAAAACGTATAAAAATATAAATTTGAGTTTATGACAAATTGAGCCACAGAGATTTCCTTTTCAATTATATTAATTTATTTTATTAATAAAATAATCAGCAAAATACAATCTACAAATTTTTTGATATTTAATATTCTTTGGATAAAACTATCGTAAAAAACATTTTAGAAGTTTCAGCACCTAATTAAAAAGTGAAAATTTGACTTCTGAAATAGAGATGTGTTTTTTAAAAAAATCTTTAAACTATTTTAAAATTTACTTTCTATACAAATATATAGATAAAACTTTAAATAAGTTGTTTAAATGGTATTTCATAAATATAATCATGTATAAATATTGTATAAATATTAGGAATGAGGGATAATCTTTCTATAAATACCCATGTAATTTATTTGTAATATCAAAATATACTATAATCTATATCACGCTAACACATTAACAAAAATGTTATAGAGAATCTATATGTCATTGCATAACGCGTAATCACATTGACAATGTAAGGTTAAATTTTTCAGATATAACCTCTCGATTTGTAAAAGGAATATAGTATAACGCTTACAAAGAAAATGGTGTATAATACGGATGGGTATATAGATTCTAGAAAAAATTTTATATGCAAAACTTAAAATTTACTTTAGATTTTAACGAAGAATGGTTGTAATAATATTTTCTCAGAGACTGAAAAGCCCTTTGTAAATATAGTATTATCGTTGTTATCCTTACTGAGTTACAGCTATCAAAAAGAGAAGACAAAAAAGAGGAGAATTTCAGACGAGGGTAAAGGCTTAATAGCTGCCGATGGAGAAAATCAGGCCATATTCTCAGAGTATTCCAACCTGAAAATTGTCTGAAAACTTAAACGGGCAATCAAACTTCGATTTTTCGTCCAACTTCAATTACGTTCCAATAAAGGATATCATATCGTTATCATTTGGTTTTAAGATATTTGATTTTGGTTGCAATCTTCCTTTAAATATTAGCTGAAAGTTTTGCTATGTCTAAAAACTATGAAGCCAAATGGAACGTTAAAATATTAATTGTATCGGTGCGCCTACATCGAATTCGCATATTTACGGTAAATTAAATTTACTTGAAATAAAAAACGAATAGAGATCGGCAAGCACTGTACAAAATCAATGAGAACGATTGTCCAAAGGAGATTTGTTCCCTACCACAAATGTTTAGAAGAAATTAGAAGAGGAAGAAGAGAAAAGACGTTACAAAGAATTTATACAAAATTGATGTATTTTAAATTTTAATTTAAGAATTTACTCTAAAGTGACGCTACGTACGTACAGATTTAAAGGTCATCACAAATTTACACAAACCAATACAAAATATTTCCTTTTTTTTTTAAATTTTATAGATAAAAAGTATGTGTTCGTTTAAAAAGATGTACCTTCTCGTATGAATTAATGGATAAAACAGAAATTTTAACGGAACTGGGAACAGCCAATCAAAATGTATAATGTTATTCCACCGATCCAAATTTATAACGTTTTCACGTATTTTAGATGTACTCTTGATTGGTGAATAATATAATCCAACTTTTTATACAATAGATATTAGATAAATATTTCAATAGTTTATTGCGATTGCAAGGATAAATATATTTTATTACAAATGTGTCTATAAATATTAATGACGAAATGATTATTAATTATTATTGGGTTATTAAACAATATTTCAAATTCAAGTAAATAAATTTATTTAAAAAATTGAAAAATCAATGAATAATTTAACATTTGTGTTTATTAAAACTTAATTCATTTATATTTCCAAATAATTATCGCTAACCTTTTTAGCGTGATATTTGTGATATAATTAAATAAATATAAACAAATTTTTTATATAAAATTGAGAAAAAATAATATTCTGTTTTCGATTAAGACTAATAAATAAATAATAATAAATAAATAAATAATAATAAATAAATAAATAATAATAAATTAATAAATAATAATAAATAAATAATTTTGCATTTGTCAATTATCAGGTAAGTTAATTTTTACTTAGAGTAAAAAATTGTTGGTTTGACTATTTTTCGAATTTCCGACCAATCTGACATTTCTTACAGTATTTGCATGTTTCTTACGTGTTTTGATAGTAAGGTGTCGAAAAGTGTAAATCACGTCGTTTACACAGCAATGAGCGAAGACGTGAAGCTTTCCAACATCGTCATCTATTCTTCACAAGTGTGCTTCTAATATATTCTAACTTTCAACCTTAGTAAAATATTCAATGAAAAAAATTCATTGGTGATCGTTCACGCGCTATAAATAAGTTGTTACTACGTAATTTTGGACCTTTTATTTCAATGTGGGACAAAACGTGGAAACATTTTACGAAAAAACTTGAGAGAATCTCGACGGTTTCTTGCACTTTATCTAAATATTTCGTTGATAATAAGAGATTATAATGGCGATTCCAAGTGTCCGACGAATCCATGTTTAACGAATAACGACACTCCGAGAGTTATGAATCTGTTAAACAAACGTTATTAAGAACGTATAGAGCAAACATCTGTTTGTGCCACCGATACAACTATTGAATAAAACAACATTTTTTTTAGTTCTTCGTCTCGCATTTTTTCTTCTTTCGAATGACTTTACATCTCTATTTTTCTACGTGAAATTTGCACAGCATTTAAATTGTGATTAGCCCTTCGATTCATCGTTTCCCATGAACGCTCTCATGCATCGAGTTGTGAATAAAACAAGAAGAGACAGCAGTCATAACTGGAGAACGTTTTCCTTGCTTAATTCAACAGCACCACTCGTACAGCAGGTAATGCGTAATTTAACCTTGATTTAACACATTGTTTAAACTCTTAATTTGCTTTTATCGGTAGATTTGCCCTCTGAGTACCATGACATACATGATTAGAATAAAAACATAATTTTATTTTACTATTGAATTTATATGAGCTTCTATCTATTTGAAGTTTATTCGGTTCATTTTTACTTGAGTAAAGTACTTGAAATTTTATAATAACTGATACAAAGATTGCTCTATTTACATCATTTTTATTTTATACAAGTTTGCTGTTATTATAATCATTGAGATATAACTTATTTAAAAAATTTTAAATTTCTATTAAAATCAATTAAAATCAATCGCATAAAATTTATTATTTTATATTACATTTGGTATATACCGAATCTTTAATATATAAAAACTACCATAATCAATTAATATTTTGATCGAATATCATAGCGTATCCAATTTCTTGGATTCAAATCACAAATTAATTTGTGATTAAATAATAATATCACTTTTAAGTATTTTTTATCAGTGCAAATTAATTTTATAGTATTATTACTAAATAGTAAGGTATAAAAAATATAGCAATATGGAAAAATAAGCATTATAAATTAAAAGTTATCTATACCAACATTAAAGATATATTAATTAATACTTTCAACTATCTTATATATTAATTTAATAAAGGAAAATATAGTTTTATCTTATAAAATATAGTTTTCTAATATTATTTAAACAAAAAAAGCTGAATTTATTTATTTTCATGAAAACTTATTGATTAATATTATAAAAAATTTATTATATTTAAAATATTACTAAAACAATGTGTTTAGAAAAAAAATTATCCAATATAATTTTCTAAATATTAATATAAACATAATGAATAGTTCCAAAATCAATATATCGTTATTTTATTAAGGAAAATATTTCAAAATTTATGTAAAATATTGTTGTTAATAGTTTTTCACATATTCGTATTAAAATTATTTTATAATATTATCTTTTCAAAATATATTAAGAAAAATGTTTTGTATATTGTGAGGAGGACGAGGAATGGCCAGCGACTTGTCCAGCAGTTGCACAGAAGTCAACGAGCTCTTCAACGATGAAAAAGAGGAAGGTGAGATATCCCTCGAAGATGTCAGCTCTTCTGAAGAGGGACAACCTTATAAATATCCACCAAGAGCATTTGGACAGTGTCCGTATTGTCTGTCGACACAACAATGTGCTACATGGTGTAAGAGCATGACAATTAATAAAAACAATATCAAACGAGGTAAAAATTTAAAAATAAAATATTCTTTAATTTTCATTTTTTTAATTATTTATTATGCTTAGATGGTCGCATAAATATTGTTTATAGCAAATATCTTATTTCTGTAACCTTATTTAATTATTTGTCACTTTTAAATAATACTAAATATAAATATAATACAAAATTTAATTTAAGTGATTTAAATTCTCATAATTTGTAATTGCTTTCAAATATTGATAGAAATATTACTTTTATTCATAATTTAATATTTCAATCACAATTTCTTTTATTAAAAAATACATCTTTCTTAAATAAAATTATAATTTTTATTTTTTATAAAGGTTTATAGTTATTATATGTACAATAGTTTGTTAAAACAATAATTTTAAGAATGACGATCTTAATTAATTCTATTAAATATTTTGACAAAATTACATTTTCCATGCATAATTATAAATTTTTATAGTGTAAAAATGTTACCGAAAACAAAGGATTACAGCTTTTAGTTAATTGATATATACGTACAATTATAAAATTATTAATTAATCATAGTTGAAATTATAAGAATAAATATAATTTTATATTCATTTTTAGATTATATGATAATTTTTTTTTATCTAATACATATGTTTTTTTAATAATGTTTACATGTCTAATTAGTTAATTTCTTCTAAATATTGCTATAATACATGCAAGAAAAGAAGTTTCTGAATAGTTCTTCAAACAAAAATTTAGTAATGCGTAGAATTTAAATCATTTTAGAAAACTAAAACAAATTTTTTAATTAAACTTCATTTTTTACAATTTCATAATAAATAATTACATAATATTAAGTAAAACAATTATATATATATATATATATATATATAAACAAAACATACAACAAAAAGATCTTTTATATTATTTGCAGATATCACAATGAAATTTCAAAAAAACAGTACAAACCGAACAATTTTTTAAGCATATTAATTTATTTTACTGATCTTTTACAATAACTATTTATTTCTGACAATTTGATACTATTTTATAAATTTATGAAATATTTTGATATGATGTATATGTTACATCATTTCTATATTAATTATAATTCATGATACAATATTGTAAAATGCTGAACAATATGTTCAAATTATATATATATAACTTTTCTTTCTCACTGTAGAAAAATTAAATAAATTTATTTTACCAATATTTTTAATAAATTTTTAACAAATAAATTTTTTGTAATATTATAATAACTATTTATATAAGAAATAATAAAATATGGATATTAGATAATGATTTATTATATTAATATAGTCAGATTGCTTCATAAAATTTTTAAAATTACAATATACAACCATTTAAATATATTTTATATATAATTAAACTATTATGAATATTAAATTTTTTATATTTACAAATATAATTTTTCAATATATATAATATGCAAATTTGGATTAATTACAAAAAAAATTTAATTTTTAAAAATCTATACTCATACCAATTAATAATTACTTATTTAAATAATATTTCATATTCAAGTTTTATGTTATGAAAGTTGTCTGTAAATCCAAAACATTATTTAATCATTATTATCAGTTTTTTTTTAAATTTTTTAATGTATTAACTTATCAAATAATTGAATTGCTAAACTTATTAAATCTTTTATGTGTCAGATTTTTTATATAACTTATATTTTTGTCCATTATTATAACAGACAATAATGTTTTTCTATTTTTTCTTTTTTCATGCATGATTATAATAATCTTTTCTTAAAAGATTTAAGATTTATTTTCAAAATTACAAAAAATAATTTTTTCTATAACTTATTTTATAGCTATTTGGCACAATGAAAATAAAATAAGTATCTTAAGAATATTTAGAAGAAAAGCAAGTTTTTTATAAAATTCAATAATTACTTTTAAATATTATTACAATTATAATATTTTATACTACTTTTGCTGATTCAAATATATGTAATAAATAAATAATGTAATAATAGAAGCTTCAACATTAAGTGTTTTAATCTACTAATCCGTGACAAGTAATTAAAACATTATTAAAATTACATAATAAAAAAATCGACGCAAATGTAAAAAAATATTTATTATATTTATAGCTTTTAAATAATATATTCTAATTCAATAATAGACTTATAGTTTATTAATCGATTAAATGTATATTATATTAATAATATTTTTTGATACCAAAGAATTTTTTATTTTTAATTTTGATGAGCGTTATAAACTTAAAAATATAGAATTCATAATTAGCTGTAAAAGATAATACGCATAATATAAAAAAAACTTTCAAAATATACCAGTTTAAATCTATGAATATACCGATTGTTATTCATAAAAATATTTGTTTTATTTCTAATTAAATGTTTGACAGAAACTCAGATTCAACTATCGATGTCATAGCGAGTAGAATATTACAATTTTTAATTTTTCCAATTCTTCGTCACCTTATGATATTAACATACTTGATCTATTATCAGAAAAATCTTAATTCTAATATAAAAGAAAAATTTATTGTTCAAAACAAACGTATTTATTTTTTAAAATTAATTATAAATAATTTTTAAATGTTCAATATATGTTTTAAACTTTTATTTGACTTTTCTAAATAATTAAACCGTTACGTTGAATTTGAGCACACTAATAATAATAAAAATGAAAAAGCTTTTCATATCTAACCGTTGTTTCAAAGGAAACAACATTGTAGATTCTTTTTTGGCTCGATCAGTAAATCGGTATATTCAAAGCCAATCAAACATTAACGGGCCATGATAGAAAAGCATGAACCTTTCCTAAATTGGCGTACCGGCCTCCTACCCCTTCAATCGTTAATGAAGCAGAAGCACATCCTGTTGTTGCCGAAGATGCAGGCCTGCAGGGAAAGGAGAATCGAAGTAGACGGCATTACCACAAAGACGTCACGGACGCTCGCGTTTCCACCGACCCGAGCGGACCAAAAACCATCGGTTCTTACAGCACCTTACAGGAAAAAAACAAGGACGATGACGCAACCGTCATTAACGATCTTGTGCCCATATCGAGCGACAGTGACATGGAACTCGTCGGTCTGGGGCACGATACCAAGTCGGAAAAGAGATGTCGTCGACCGCTTAAATCGAGCAAAGCGCGGAGAAGACGACGCAACAAGTCACCATCGGTAGCTTCCTTATCACTCTCGCCATCCTCGATCGACATCGCTCTTTCCGTCAAGGAATCCATTCACAGAATTGAGCCGACAGTCTCGATTCTTTCATCCGGTAAAAAGGAGAGCAATCACTCAAAGTGTTATCATCGCTCTCCCGGTAAGAAGAAGCTGATAAACGCAAAGCCATCGCTGTCCATTCACAGGCATAATAGGTCGCGGTGTTCCCCAATGATCGCGAAGCGACGAACCGGAAGACAAACGCTACCACTGCCACCGCCTTTACGTAAGTCCCCACCTCCCCGACAGCGTGAAATGGTCTTGTCGAACGATGCTGGAGATTCGCAGCAACCGTCGACGCGAGGTAACGTCACCAAGCTTCTTAAAAGGGTTAGACGACTGGAGGTATTTTCGAGTCGAAGCCGAGACAAGGGATCTTCGCTTAAAGACAAACTAAGTAATATCATTAAAAATAAAAAAGAAGCGACGGCTACTATTACCACTGGTACCACCACGAGTACCGTCACTACCACCAACACCGTCTCTGTTGTAAACCCTACTACAACCACTACCATCGATGGTAAAATCGCCGCTGCCACCTCAATTATTTGTACCGAAGAGACTAATAAAGAAAATTCAGCAAAACCCGTAACGAAAGATGAGCCAGCAGTCGCCGACAAATCTAAAGAGGTAGCTAAAGTTTCGGCACAACAGGATAAAGAAATTCCAAATAAAGAAAAAGACAAAATTAAGGATGACGATGAGGATCTGTTAGTTTTGCGACAGATAGCCCTCGAAACTAAACAGAAAAAGAGCCTTGGTTTAAAATCAGAAGATACAAAAAACGAATCTATCGATAATGTTCAAAAGCAATCGCAAGCTACCGATTTTCTTCAAAAATTACCGAAACTTTGTATCGATGACAATGACGATGATCTCGAGCTACGAATGATAGCGTTGCGTTCAGCCGTGCTAAAAAAACATCACACCCGCATGCAATTGGGCATGAAACGAAAAAAGAAGAGCGAAACACCCGTTATACCGCGCATCGAAAGTCCTTTCACCTCTAGCTTTATCGAAGACTTTCCTCTGTTAGCCAAGATTTGTAGTCCGACTTCTCCCCTCGAATCAAAAAAAGATATCTACTGCGACGAAGACATGGATTTAGACTCAGACATGGAGCTCGATGGATCACCGTATTCGCCCAGTGACGAAATCAGCAATCAACCGCTACTCGAAGGCCTCGAGCTTCCTAGCATTTCTGTAAATCAGGAGCGTATGGTAAACCTAGATCTCTACTCATCTTCGAATTGTATAGAGAAACAGGGTCATCGCAATGCAACCGTTGATTCTCTCGATCGCAATACGATAGAATTTCCAATTCATGAGTCTAGACCTTACTCACCAACGGATGCCACCATTTACGACCCCGACCTACCGGGTGTGTGCTACAGTGTCACCGAAGCGAGACCCCTTCAGCCCCCACCCTTACCGCCCTTACCACCCCTTGGTATGCTGGGTCCTCAGCAGTCGATGCTGCTTGACTGCACGTTAACCTTACCTAATGCATATCCCGACTCTCTAATGACATTACCCATGTCTGGTTTTACAACGATTCATCAAGCGCTAAATCCACTACTGTTACCACCTCCGCCACCGCCACCCCCGAATGTTTCACCGCTTTTCACCTGTTCGACGACGACAACGACGACGACGACGACGACGACGACGACGACGACGACGACGACGACGACGACGACGACGATGACGACGACGACGATGACATCAACAGCGACGGCGGCGACGACGGCGGCGACGACGACTACCTCGACGACGACGACGGCGGCGACGGCGACTACCTCGACGATGACGACGACGACGACAACGACGATGACAACGACGACTATGGCAGCGACGGCAACAACAACGACGACGACGATGGCGACAGCAACATCGACCTTGACTGCGACAACGAGAACATTCAAACCAATAGCAAACGGCGTACTGGACGATTTCGGGGAGACAGATCTCGACGGTAGTCCTCTGGTATCTATCGAGCAGGAAAGCGATCGCGTTACCTGGTCATTATTCGACGAGCCGCTTTACTTGCATAATGTCCAAAAATCCGACCCTATTGTACCACCGCAGCTCGTTAAATCTATGCCCGTAATCGATCCACACCCTCGAACTATCGAACCTCTTTTAAAAAAGTCGAAGCCGCAGGACGGTATAGTTATCAAGCCAGGTATATTGCAATCGCTGCATAAAAAAGAATCAGATGCACCGAGGTCTAAAAAACTGCTACCGACCGAGCGAAAACGAAAGCGAAAGCAAAGCAGTACTGCGCGTCCTCCGAAAGATTCAGTTAGTGATAAACTCGATAAATCTTGCGAAAAGTTTTGTAATCTCGGTGGTCGAAACCTCAACGAAGAAAATCCTAAAGATGGGGAAATCAATATCGAAGATGACGAAGAGGCACTTAGAGAAATACTGCTTGCATCCTTAGCTAAAAGGACGAAAGACCAAACATTTGAGACTTCTCAAAGAAAAGATGAAGTTAAAAATATTCCAAAAAACAACAAAGACGATCTTTCGTCGAGTATAATTCTCTCCGCAAAATCAATATTGACAAAGCCAATAATGGCGAATCAATTGAAAAGACCAACACTGCAAGCTTCAATGGTAGAACAACCGCTACGAAAGATAATGAAAAAGACGAGCATTATTCCGGCTTCGACAAAAGTAGTTAATAACGCAAAACGTTATCAAAATCTTCTGATTCAACGCAAACTCAATCAACAGAAAATTTCATTGATTGCTTTGTCCAAGAATCGCTTCAAAGTGAACAATAATAGCAGTAACAATAACGGTATCGATAAAAGTATAAGTAACATCAGAGAAGTTAAGCGTTCAGCGAGTCCACAGATAGCCAAGTCAATCGCTGAAAGTCAAAGGATAATAATAAATCTAAACGAAGACAGTGAAAGTGAATCTGAGGCCGAAGAAACGAAAATCAAATTTAGTCCAGCTAGGGCTAGACCAACTCTTACTATACCGACATCGGACTTCGAAAAAAGCGTTGATCAATTTCTTAAAAATGTAAGGCAGCAGCAGGAGATGACTATCGCGATTACGACTACTACGACGACAAATAATTCGAGTGCATCCCAGCTAAAAACTTCTACCCAAAAGTTGCTGCCCGTTCCAGTGAATTCTACTGTTTCCACTAAAGTAAACAATCCTACATCGACGAAATCTAGTACTATTCTCGTAAAACCTTCAATTACTACTACATCCCCGGATAATGAGAAGTTAACTCTCGCTAAACCCAAGATCGTTAAAACTATAATGAAGATTCCAAGTATATCCGTTACACCTCAGGTAAAATATTTATATTATCTTTTTACATATAATTTTTCATAATAATTTTGGAAATATATCACAATTATTTATCGTAGAATTTCATGAACACAAAAGAATCCGGATTATTTCCGCGTTTCATTACAAAACATCTAATTTGATCAACGAATCATGATACGAAAACATTGTTGTTATCGTTGTTATAATTTTTGTTTTTGTTGTTATTATTGTTGTTGATAAAATTATTGTAAAGATAATATTACTATTTAAAATAACGTAACTTGTGATATAATTTTATTTGCCTTCAATTTTATACAATAAATAAACAATCGGAAAATGAGTCGTTTTATCTTGTTTACATTTTTAGGCAGTTAAACACCTACCGGCATCTCAGCAAGAAGAATATCGGCGATTGAAACAGCAAATATTCGAACGCGAAAAACTACGTCTAGAAAAATCCAAGGAATCCACCCCTATCGCACCGTTAACAACACCGTTGATGAAAAAGTCGAGCACTTCTTTTAATTCCGGGCTATTCTCAAATACACCAGTGTCGCCTACTTCAAAAGTAGAATCGAGAACCCGAATACAGTCGCCAAGCAGTCTCGTACCTACCCTAAATAAATTATCATCCAAGACGCAACTGGTGGCAACGATTAATTCCATGTCAAAACAGAATCAGGGAATAGAAAAAACAGCGACGCTTATCGCCTCGTTAAATTCAAAGCAGACCATCGGAAAAGCCAATACCGTCTCGAAATCTCCGATTCAATCAAATACTCGCTTTACCGAAACTAGATTGCAACAGGTCAAGCTCCTTGACAAAATGAACGACGCTCTGAATAGTCAGAAGAAGCAAATTAGGGCAGTCGCTCATAAAGTCTCTTCCTTAAGAATACTTACGAAAGAGCAACTGAATCTAAAAAGTTCGCAAATACAACGAGCAATGGCTGAGTCCGAAAATCGGATTTTTGTGGAAAAACTGCAGTCGAAGAATACGAGAAATGAATCCAAGGCTATTTCACATTCTAGTACTACGAACAAGAATGTCTCGATTGTTTCGACCGATAAGCTTCTTGCTTCTATACGAAGTAGCTTAGAACAAACTACCGTAGAAAAGTCGCCGTGTATCGATAGGTCAAAACAGAATTGGGAGGAATTTAAAAAAGTGGTTAACGAAGAAGTGAAATCTCTGCCGAATCTTTCTGCAGAGGAACAAAGGGAGCTCCTATCTAAGACCGAAGATGATCTAATTACAAAAAGGTAACTTTATATATATTCTTTTTTCATATAATATATCTAATAAATAATCGTTGTAAACAAATTATTAAAAAACGCGCCTTGTGCACAAAAAATGTATAATATCATGTTAGTAATCTTTTTAATAAAAAAAAACAATAAATTATATTAAATACATTTGATTTTTCTTTAAAATTTAAACATACTATTATGATTTTGAATTCTTATCCATTTTTTAAAACATTTATTACATTTATTCATTACTAAATAATATTTTTTATAAATTTAAATCATTTGTTTGATCAAGAAATGTTTTTTATATTAAAAAAAATTTTAATTTTTATTGATTACTATTTTAAGGCATTCGGTTCTGGACGACATCACGGAAATGTCCGGCAATCTTCGTCAATGGGAAATAGAAAGGGATCTTCAAAATATGTTCAACAGTGAAATCAATAAACTTCGAGAACAGTTAAGGATAGCAGAAGAAAAACTACAGCAGCAGAAAGACAAATTAAATACTATCAAACCCAAGGTTTCTGTTTATCATGAAAAAATCAATAGTGGTAGAAAAGAATGCTTCAGGCTATCTAAAATATGCAATAGACTTGGACAACAAATTATTGGATCTAATTACAAGTACATAATCATAATTCTATTTATAAAAACTAATTAATCAAAACATTTCTATAATTTTAATGCCAATTTTATAAAGCAATAGTTTTTTTATGATGCTTAGATCTCTTAATTATAAATTTTGAACATTAAAACACATAAGATTTTAATAAAAATTGTATTTTTTCCACAATTAACTCATAGAAATAATCTTATACACCTTTGGTAAACCAGTTTTAACTTATGATAATTTTTAAAGCATATTTATCTTTAATTAAAAAAAAATACGTTTGTATAATATTGTGTTCGCATATCTATTGCTAAATGATCAAATTTATAATCTTGATTTATAAATTAATTAATTTAATTAAACTATTAATAAAAAAATTGAGAGATCTAAAAAATTATCCATGTATTTACTTTATATATTTTTCTTTTCTCTTTAATGTTTTTATATCAAATTTCAGTGTTCCTAGTGCTGGTGCAGAACTTTTAAATAATAAAATTAAGGAAGTTGCTACACTTACTCAAAAGTTACGTAGTAAAAAAATTCAACCTAAAGAAATGCTAAAATCTAATAATTTGACAAAATCAGACAAAATAAAAATTAAAAACAACTCTAAATCTAATAATAACATAAATTCTAAATGTAAAGAACTTCTTAAGAAACAACAAAATATCGCTACTAAAAACATCGAATCGATAAACAAAACTAATAGCAAAAATACTAGTATAAATTTAGAAAATAGTAATACAGAAACAAAAAATCGATTCTTAGGAATTCTAAATTTAGAAAACAATTTTATTAATAAAACTGATAATTCATTAACGAACAGTAACATTTTAAATTCGGTATTAAATACAGAAAATATTTTTAATCAAGAAATTAAAACCCAATTAGCTGAATACAGTGATCTAAATGCAATATTAAAAACAAAAAATAACATTAAAACAAAAACTGAAAATCCATTATTTAAAACCGGTTTGATAAATTCAATTTTAACTACAGAAAATACTGTTGACATTGATAATAATAATAAGCTTTCAACACAAAGTAATTCATTAAACAAAATTGTAAACACAAATAATAGGCAAATAGAAACCGAAAAAAATTTAACTGAATGTATTATTGTAAATCCGGTTTTAGTTTTAAAAAATACAGTTAATACAGAAACTGAGAAACAGTTAACTGAATTCAATGAAAGTATTTCGCCTTTAATTATAAAAGACATTAATGATTTTAACATTGAAAATGAATTAACGGGATCTAAAATAGAATATTCAATTTTATGTAAAGAAAATATTTGTAGAACTGAAAATGATAATATTTTAACGGTGAACAGTGTTGAGGATAGAACTTCAATTGCGAAAAATATTCATTCAAATTGTAAAAATTTATTACGAGATTTTGGTGCTAAAAATTTGATTTTAAATCAAGAAAATGTTCATAATATTGAAAGTGAAAAATTGACAACAGGTATTAGTGTTGATGATAATTTAATTTCATCTGAACAAAATATTAAAAATGATTTTAAAAACCTATCAAATGAAAGTAATGTTACAAGAAATGACATAATTACAGACAATTATCTTAAAGCTCAATCCAAAGAAATGTTAGAGATTGGAATTATAGATTCAATTTCAACCTCAGTGAGTATTATTGATGTCGAATCAAATAAATCGTTAACAGATACTGAACAAAATATCCCATGCAATCATTCGAAATTAATGATTACAACTGCATCACTAAATACAGACAATATTGAAAATAATTCTAATATTAATAATAATAAAAATGTTGAAAATAGTAAATTAAATATAATAGAAGAAATAGTATTAAATAATAAAATTGAAACAAATAATTCGGAAATCTTTCAAACAAAAGCTTCCAAAAGCTCTAATAGTGATGAACATTCCACTTTATCTGATGAAATTAATTTGCTGGAATTAAATAATCCAATCCAAAATATATCAAGAAGAATCCATGAATCTGAACTACCCATGGAACAAAAAAATGTAGAACAGCTTTTGGATCAAATCAATACGAGTGACTCTTTATTACTACAAGAATGCAGTTATAAGAACTCCAAAAAAAACGTGATTCAACCTTATGAATCTATTTTAAAGCACCTACATGTAACAAGGTTTGTGAAAAGACATGAATTATGATTTAATATAAATAATATAAACAATATACATTTTAATTATTTTTCAATTATTAATGCTTTCATAATGTAAATATTAAAATATTATTTTACAAGGATGAAAAATATTAAGTTATAATATATAAAATCATTTAATATACATATACTTATGGTTTTAAGAACTGCGTTATATACATTATTTTGAAATCGATTATAAAAGGAAATGTTTTTATTAATTTTTTTAATAAAATGCAGGAATAACACAATTGATGGAATTCTTTGTCCGTTTGAACTCATGGGTACCTGTAATGATGGAGACTGTCAATTTGTTCATCAATCCACTAGTCATTATCGATAAACTTTTAGTGGATAAGGCTTGTGGAATATTTTTTATACGTAAGGTGGTTCAATTTTGTAAATAAGTGTCACAGTACACTTTGTTATCCATACATTTATTTATTTATAAATATAGACTATGCCTGCATATGTATGTGTATACACATATATGCATGCATACGTACATATATATATAATCCTTCTTTATCAAATACAAATATTGCAATATTGTTTAGACTGAGTAAAATTAATTAAAAATTTATTAATATTCGTTTTGCAATTAATAACTGTATATTTTTATTTTATTTATAATTACAATTAAAGTGTCAAAATTACATATTTCAAATAAGCATAACTGCTAATAATAATATTAAGTATATATTTAATATGCAATTTTTGTTTGAAAAGAAAATTAAACATTTATAAATTAAAACAATTTAATTATTACCACATAATTCGACTTTTAAGTAAAAAAGTGTTAGTAATAGAGTATTGTTTAATATATAATTGAAATGTTGTCGATAATAAGATTGAAAATTTTGTATGATTATAATTTTGTTTATATAGTAATTTTCGAAGTATTAAGTGTTGATGACAAATCCTTTTGACTCAGCAGAGAAGCCTTGATCATGCATTTAATTTCAGGTATTTTGAGAGGCTTGCCGAATTACTCTTAGATACAAATGTGCATTGGATGTGTCGTTGAACAGCATTTTTGAAGATTGGTAAGTCGTCTTCGTAACTCAAAGGATCTTTTTTACGGTGATTTATTACTATTGTTTATTAGAAAAAAATTTGTATCTATTGAAGCTTGTTTTTTTCGATAGATTATTTTTTGTTATCGTTATTACGTTAATATTTTTGCACTCGAAAAAACTGATTTAATTATTGCTATATAAAGCATTATCTTTTTTTTTTCTTAACTTTTTATTATATGTACAAAAAATTATAAATATATAACGAATATTTTATCGGTAAGAAATTGAAAATTGTTGCCATGTAAATAATTTATATTTCACTAAGAATGTCGAGATTCTTTAAGCTCTCGAAGTGGATATCCGATGAATCGAAAAAAGCAAAAGTGATAACGTGTTTTATGTATCAAAAATACATAAATACCTCATAAGAGTTAAGTGAAAAGTGTACGTGTAAAAATAAAAGTTAATTTTTTTTTAATTGCCTACTTTATTTTAAAATACCTGTCCAATTTACTTTATGTTAAAACAAAATATCCTCTTATTTAATTAATGTGCTTATATTTACAAAATCCAGTATATTTTGACTTAAATCTTTTGTATAAAATAAATTAATACTCTTAATAAAATACGTTTATATAGTACAGTATTTATTTGTATCGATAAATTTGCAAATAATTAAAATTAGTTTATATTGATAATTCAAACAGGCATTGATACAAAAATTTTTATTTTCTGTTATATTTGGACATTTTGAGTTTTTGTTTGATTGTTCCATTTTTCGATTAAAAAATTAGGACAAATTGTTGTATAAACTTTTTTAAACTGAGTACAAACCTCCAACTCACCGAGCATATATTCACATTTAAAGAAATCCTTATACATCACAAAGAAATCTTAATGCTTGATTTTGTTGTTGAAATCTTAAAAATTGGAATTACTTTTTATTTTTTTCTTTTAAAAACTTAATTTTTGATACATTGATTTATCATCAATTTATTTTCACATATAGGTCTTTAAATTAACAATCTCTTAAAACTTTTTAATATTTTTTGCCAACAACTTAATGTATAACTTACCGAGTAATAAAATATCTTTTAAATATATGTATGTGCATATATATATGAAAAAGACAATTAAACTATCCAAATATTTTATCCAAAAAAATACTAAAATACTATAATTAAAATTGTAAAAAAACACAATATTTAGACTAATTAAAAACTCTATTATGTGTTTACTTTCAGTAGTAGTTGGGAACGTACATTCATTCTCTTGACTCGGTTCATTTTTACAGACATTTTTTGGTATTTTTGAAGTTTGTTTTTTCGGATTAGATTCTTATTTTATAAATGCTTTTGACATGATGACCACGATACATTAAAATTCGAATCTGACGCTTTCTATTTATTTTCTTTTTTAAAACAAAAAACAATAGCACATATTTTTGTTTTAAAATCAAATAATAAAACCATTTATTTATAAAATTATTTTTCGGATTATAATATTTGGTCAAAATTTAGTTTATTCTCATTTCAATAAAAATAAATTATAAACATTTACATACCGTAATGAAAAATTAATTTTTATTTATCATTTTTTTAAATTTATTTTAAATGAAAACAAACAGATTCGTTGGTTATTCTTTAAATTCTTCTTACAATGTTTACAACATCAATATAAGTATATATTAATTTATCTTTATTTTATTTTAGGCACAAAAGAAACTTTGACTTATTAAAACATGAAATTAGTTACTCTAAAATTTTATTGATCGAACGACCTTAGTTACAACCAAATCAATAAGGAAAATCAGAACCGCGTTGATAAAAAATGTATTGCATTTATTGTATAATTTCTATCTAATTTAATGATATATGTCATTCGAGATTATTAATGTTTATACTTTTATTAATTTAAAAATTTTTTAAATTTATAAATCAACTTTATACATATTGACATAAATTTAGAAAACTGCATCGATTATGGTATCGATATGGAGAATATTTTTTTTTAACTTTTAAAAAAGATAATCGGTCAAGTAGCCATTTCATTGCTCGCGAATCTTTTTATAATACTGCGATCATAATCGACGATGTTTCATTTATAAGGTAATAATTACTAAATTTCTAAAGTATGTTTAATACGATATCTTTAATATACTACTTTTAAGACATGATGTATCATACGTAACTACCAATATGGCTTATAAAATCGCGAAAAGGAAAATACATTAAAATGGTAATCATTTGTAAAGAAACAAGAGATAAGGAATATTCGAACAAATGCCACGTCAAGTACAATGGTCTTTATAAAACATGTCATTGAAAATTAATTAAAATTAAATAAAATGCAAACGTGTTTTGTGACTTCAACTATGTGGCTTTATTTTATAATGTGCTTTTTGATATTTATATTACTGGTAAGCATTAGTCAATAATAGGTTATCTTTTATATAAATTATTTTAATAATTTATATAGTAAATAACTATTTCATTTTTTAAATACTAGAAAAATTAATTTATTGTGTTTTTGTTGTATCAGTTAATCTGTTATGAACCGAGTCAATAATTAATAACGTTTTTTATAATAAATGTAATTTTTTTTGTTTATTATTTTAAAAAAATTTTCAAATTTTCTTTCAAAATTTGTGACAAGTATTTATATCTTTTCATTAATGAAATTTATGTTTTCAGTTTTTTCTAATATCATATGTAATATGCAAAAATACAGATCCCTACCCAAAACTTTATCGTTACGAAGAAGAAAAATATTTTCTTGATCCAAAGACTGGAGAAAAAAAAGTATTTCCATCTTTAGAAGATGATTGGAGTGTAAATATTAGTATAATTGTTCCTGCATACAATGAAGAAATAAGATGTAAAAATTTCTTTATAATTGATAATCATTTCCAATATAAAGTAAAAAAATAATGATTTAGTTACGTTAATAGTTTGGTCAATTTTATTAAATAAAATAAATTTTAATCAAATAAAAAGTTTTATTATGTTTTAAAATTAAATACATTTTTATTACATTTTAGTACCAACAATGATGGATGAATGTTTAAAATATTTAGAAGAAAGAAAGAAATCAGGAATTACGTACGAAATAATTATAGTTAGTGATGGAAGTACAGATAAAACTATCGATGTCGCCCATTTTTACGCTAAAAATTATAATACAGTTAGGGTATTAGTTTTAAAAAAGAATAGAGGAAAGGGAGGTGCTGTAAGACTGGTGGGTTCTTTGTATATTGATAAAAAATTATTTTACTTTTAAATAAATTTAAATGTAGGTTTATGTGTTGTAGGGTATGCAAAGTGCCAGAGGTAGTGTTTTATTATTCGCCGATGCAGATGGTGCTACAACATTCAGTGATTTAGAGAAGTTGGATGAAAGTCTTAAAAATATTTTGGGATGTAAGAATATTTAAATATTATTTATAAATAATTTTGAAAAAAAAAGGAAAATTTGTTATGTTTGAATTCAAGTTGTATAGTAATTTAACACACTATTAATATTTAAAAATAAAAAATGAAAATAATTTCAAAATGTACTTTTAAATAAAATATGTTTTTGTTATTTTCTAAATTTTACTGTAAAACTTAAAATATATGAAATGTTTCACCAATGTATCAAAAATTTTTGAGATTTCTTTTAAAACGAAACAATTAAGAATCTGTTTTTTAAATTGAAAATGTACTTTTATACTGTTTAATATCTAAATAATGATAGAAATAGACATAAATATTATAGCGATAGAGTCTTCGCCGAATTCTTTGTATAGGGTACAATGTTTGAATAAGAAAAAAAATTTCAGTTGACTATATCTCCTCACCAACTGAAACATCCAAATCTCAGGCTGTCGTCTGTGGTTCCCGAGCGCACCTCGAGGAAGAAGAAAAAGCCAAGCGCTCCTTCATCCGTTTGCTGCTTATGTATGGCTTCCACTTCCTAGTTAAATTACTTTGCGTGAAGCGCATTCACGATACCCAATGCGGGTTCAAGATGATGACGCGCGCCTCGGCACGTCTCATCTTTACTGCGATGCACATCGAACGCTGGGCGTTCGACGTAGAAATGCTCTACATTGCTGAGGCACTGGAGTTACCTGTAGCCGAGGTCGCCGTCGAATGGCAAGAGATCGACGGATCGAAAATAGTGCCCTTTTGGAGCTGGCTGCAAATGGGAAGAGATCTTGTCCTTGTATCGTTTAGGTATAAGATTGGTGCTTGGAAAATCGTGAAACCCAAAAGCGACTGATACTTTGCTATTGTAACTTTACAAAACGGATTGTAACTGATTGTTTAACGATCTATTTACATGTATGAAATTTTAATTTCAATTTGTTACTGATATCGTCTATTGCATTTATCATTTTATGTAGCAGTGTTAAAAAAATTATAATTATTTTAACTTGCGTAAGGTATACTTGTAACATTTTAATTATATTTATATAAAGTTAGAACGATTTAAGTTAACTTGAAAAGTTATTATTTTAAAATGAAACTTGAAATCATGTTTTTTATAAATTACTTATTAAATTCTAGAAATCACTTTTTGTAATAAAACCTAAGAAAAATATTTTTTCTAATTTTGTTATATGTCATTAGGAAATTATTCTTTTTTTAATACCATAATACTGATTTTTATAAAAAAAACTGTTTTTATCCTATTACACAAATTTCTTAATTTTCTTAACTTCTTATCAATATTTATTATACATTGAGAAAATTTATCTCTTGTCGCTAATACGGTAAATAATATTACCATAATAGCATTTGTTTTATATCATTGTTGATTAATTATATAATTTACAACTAATTGTAAATAAATTGCTCTTTTATACTCAAAAGAAAAACACATGTTCATATAAATGTTTTTAAATAAGAAAAATTTATTTAAAAAATAAATGTTCATGACGAGTAATATTAATCGAGGCAGTGCATAATGTTTGTAAATATGATTAAAATAATAAAATTTATAAAGCTCTATTTAAAATCCATCAGTTTATGGGGCAAAATATAAAAAAATTAAAAGTTCAAGAGACAGAAGTATCGATTCGAATTTTTAAAATTGCAGGAAATAAATGCATAATGCATAAATCATAAATGCAGGAAGATGCAGAAAGTGTAAAAAAACGTAAAAAGAAAAATGTGTTCTATTAATCACATGGTCTTTTACGTCAGCGCGCGACAGTGTTTGCTTGTTTCATCATTCCCGGCTCTATTGTCCTGCGGAGTGGGGAACAGGAGCGGAGCGAATGCGCGAAGAAATGTCGACAGATGTACCGATTTCGTTTCCCTAACCGCCTCGAGAAAAGTATTTAACACAAATCTAAATCAAATTTATAAATTATTTTGCGACTAAATTAAATTAAATAGAGACGAGATTAAAATCTTATATAACACTAATTCCATTCAAATCAATAATCACAGCCCTTGCAACAAACCAAGTATAGAAAAATGTCTTTTGTGTCGCCGATGCCGAGCCGCGAATTCTTGTGGGATGTATTTCAAAGGTAATGTCATATAATGTCTTTCTCCTGCAATTTAAAACCTGGCGGCTTAGCCTTAATTTGATAAATGGTTCAAAACTTTTCATCGTTAAAATTGAAAACGATTTATACAAATTAACCACGAATTTCGACTGAATATTTACGATTTTTAGTATATTACTTCTTATTATAAAATATCAAATATATTAATTTACTAATTTATGATATTGTCATTATTGGTTTTTATATGCTGATAAGAACTTTAAATACGACAAATACGATATGAAAATTTCCCAATAAATATACATTTACTAAATCGACAAGTAATTATTGTGTAAAATATAAAATAATGAAATTTAATTTATCGATTAAAATTATACCAATTGTAGAGTTGATAAAGATCATTCAGGAGAAATTACATCTGATGAATTGCAACAAGCACTTTCTAATGGTACATGGACACCCTTTAATCCAGAAACTGTGCGTTTAATGATCGGTAAGTTATAGTAAGTAAACTAAATGATAGTATTATTTATTATTCTATAATTTTATTTTGTTATATGAAAGAAATGAATTGTATAATAAAAAAATATTGCTTAAAATTTATTTTTATAAAAATAAAATACTTACATTTTATAATTAAATTTTTATATTTATGGTATTTTTGTATTAGTTAAAAAAATTATTTTAATTTTTCAATACTACTTTTAATAAATTAATTGTAGTATGGGAAGTACAAAAAGGAATATGTATATATTTTATATTAGTAACATTTAAATGATGTATTTAATAAAGTTAAATAATGATTTTTAAACAAGAAGAAAGTGTTGTAATTATATTATCATTAATTTTAATAAATCAATCAATAATTTTTAATAAGTTCAATTTTTTTTTTTGGTACTCCATGACAATAGTATAATTTATCTGATTAGCAATTATTATAGAAATAAATTGTAAAATATTGATTAATGTTTATATAAATCATTGTTGGAATGTATAGCTTAACTTCTTATAGATATTAGTATATTTATGCCTATTGATAAAATGAAATAAAAAGACTTAAAACTTAAATAATATGACTAGCTTTAAGTTTTATTAAAATAATTGATCGATAGACTTTTTTACATTCACTACAAATAGTGATGTACTATAAGTTTGTTGTTGCATATACTTAATTTTATGCAGGTATGTTTGACAATGACAAACCAAATCAAAATTCCTCAGGTATGTTCGATAAAAAAAGCTCGGGTACCGTAAATTTTGAAGAGTTTGGAGCTCTTTGGAAATACGTTACAGACTGGCAAAATTGCTTCAGATCCTTTGATCGAGATAACAGTGGAAATATAGATAGAAATGAACTGAAAACTGCTTTGGTGAGTTTTGGTTATCGTTTGTCGGATACAGTGATCGATACTCTAATGCGCAAATATGATCGTGCTGGCAGAGGAACAATATTTTTTGATGATTTCATTCAATGTTGTGTAGTTCTTTATGTAAGTATATTTATGTGACTTGACTATCTATGTGATAAAATAAAAAAATATATATTTTATAATATTTCAAAAAGCTTACATTTTATTATCTCATTTTCAGACACTGACTTCGGCATTTCGACAATATGATACAGACTTAGATGGTGTCATAACAATTCACTATGAACAATTCCTAGGAATGGTTTTCAATCTCAAAATTTAAAATTTTTAATGATAAAAACTGAAGTATTATTACTTGTTAAGTATCATCCATATTTATTGTTATTTTTACCAATATTGCAACAGGTATAAATTATAAAAGTTATTCATTTAATGAGGTTTATTTTACAACTTTACCCAATTTTTTGTCAAAATATTAGGCATTGAAATAGCTTACAAAATTTGTAAAAGTTTTATCTTTTATAATATAATATCCTATAATTATGCCTAAATTTAACATATTAATAATGTGTACATTGGATACGTATTTACTTATTTGATTGTATTATTAAATTAGAACCAACATTAAGGATCTAAGAAAAAACAATCATAAGTTTATCAGGATCATTTTGAATTATAAAAATATTTGTTATAGAAATTTTTTTTATAAATTCAATAGTAATTTTATGTTTAAAACAAATTTGTGTGGATGAAAAATAAGTAACTTAAATATCTTTTTTATAAACAATAAAAGCTTGCAAAAAAAATATTTATTATACAAAATGAAAAAATAAATTTTATCAGAACAGGGATCAATATCTTAGAATTTATAATACAATATGGAAACCAATAAAACTATTCTTATAATTACATAAAGAAAATAAGTTATTGTATTATTTATTATAAATATCTTGATAACAGGACTATTTTCATAATATATATAATTACATAATTAAATATACATAATTACATTGTTTTATACATGTATGTTTTTCAAATATTTTCATATGTAAATAATTTTATATTTATTTCTGTAATAAGTAATACTACGATAATATTAAAATAAAAATAAACATTTTATCACAAAATATTTCTTTTATATATATATATATATATATATAAAACCAAGTACTAAATATTTTATGCATGCATTTAATTCCTAAATTGACTAAATGACTGTATTTCTTACAGCGACATCTATTTTATGATGAAAATTGAAAATATTTTATTTAGGTTATGTTGATATATATATCATGTGATATACAGATCTGATAATTAAACATACGCAAATTGTAACCGAGAAATGTTAGAAATTTTAACTTTCAAATTCCCAAAAAATAACTTAATTAATATTTTTTCAATTATTGAAATTTAACTTTTTTCTTTTAAATATATAGATAATGTTATCTGATTTAATTGAAATTATTAAAGTTACTTTATCGTGTATTGTAATATGTACTGTATTTTTGCCTATAATTATTATAACATTCCTAAAAATAAAATTTACAAAACAAACTAAAAAAAATGATAAAAATGAAATTACTATTGGAATTTTTCATCCCTACTGCAGTGCTGGAGGAGGAGGTGAAAGAGTACTTTGGGCTGGTATACAAGCTTTACAGTCAAGATATAAAAATCTACAGATTTATGTATATACCGGAGACTTAGATGCCGATCGGGAAAAGATTTTTAATAATGTTGAGAAATTGTTTAATATAAAAATACAAAATAATGTCAATTTTGTATACCTGTTTCAGAGAAAGTGGGTTGAAAGTAAAATGTATCCATATTTTACTTTAATAGGTCAAAGTATAGGATCTATTTGGCTTGGGTATGAAGCATTGAATCTTTTGCAACCAGATATATTTATAGATACAATGGGTTATGCATTTACATATCCATTGTTTAAATATATTGGAGGATGTAAAGTTGCTTCTTATACTCATTATCCTACAATATCAATGGATATGTTACGACATGTTTATCGTAGAGTTATTGTGCATAATAATCGTCAAGTTATAGCTAGGAATCCATTTTTGACTGCTGGGAAAATTATATATTATAAAATATTTGCATTCTTATACGGTATTGTAGGTAGAACAGCTGATATTATAATAGTTAATTCTTCGTGGACAGAAGACCATATCAATTCAATTTGGAAATGTCCCTTAAGAACTCATCGAATTTATCCTCCTTGTGATATAGAAAAATTAGTAAATTTGCCATTAATAAATGATCGAGAAAAGGATAATATTATTCGTATAATTTCCATTGGTCAATTTAGACCAGAAAAAAACCATCCACTTATGCTTAGAGCTATGTATGTATTAAGATCAATTGTTGATGAAAATACTTGGCAAAAAATACGCCTAATATTGATTGGTTCAACTCGTGATGAAGGAGATGAAGTTCGAGTAAAAGATATGAAAGATCTATCAAAACATTTAGCTTTAGATGAAAATGTAGAATTTTTATTGAATGTTTCATATTCCGAGCTGTTAAATACACTTCAACAAGGAACCATTGGCTTACACACAATGTGGAATGAACATTTTGGAATAAGTATTGTTGAATGTATGGCTGCTGGGTTAATTATGGTTGCTCATGCTTCGGGTGGGCCAAAAGCTGATATTATTGAAACACAGGCTGGATCTCAAAATGGATTTTTAGCAAAGGATGCTGAAGAATATGCTCAAATTTTGGCCTATATTATAAAAATGACTTCCAATGAAAGAGATATTATACGTAACGCTGCAAGATCATCTGTTCATAGATTTTCCACTGAACACTTTGAAAAAGAATTTATAAGAACGCTCGAGCCTCTTTTCAGATCAGAATAGAATGTTATAAAAATAAAAGTAAAATATTTCGAACTTTCAAATAAATTGTATGTATAATAAAACATATTTCTAATTAATTATATTAAAAAAATACAATTATTTTAATAAGTTATTATAATAAAAAAAATAAATTAAGAATAAAATATTGTATATAATTATACTAAAATTGTTGTGAAAAATTTAAAAACTTAATATTTATTTTTAAAATGTTTAATGTTATAAAAGGATTAACATTAAAAGAAATTTTTTCAAATTTAAAGATTTCCTGTATGGCAGTTATTTGTGAGATAAAAATGTTTCCGGTTGTATCGACAATTTTAACTAAAATTTCAACCTTTGCATGCACATTTATAAGGCAGAATTTGATTTTTTGTTGAATGTGAGGTTATGAGAAGTATAAACAGAACGTGCTTTATATAGTGTATTCTAGTATTATTAAACATTGTTTATTGTATTTATTAAAAATGAACGCTATGGTTGAAACATTTGTATATTTAAGGCAGTTATCTTTGTCTATGCCTTTAACATTACTTTTTGGTTATGGACTGTATAAGATTATTAGATGGAAACAAACGCAAAACTTGAAAAAAAAAGTAAGATTAATTTCTGTATGCAATTATTTCATATTTTATTATTAATTGCAAAATTATATAAATTTCATTTCTTAGAATTGTTTAAAGCAATCATCATCCAGTTCAAAATCTATTGATGATTACGAATATTATGAACATTCTGATGTTCAGTATAAATTGGTTTTGGTAGTCAGAAATGATCTAAAAATGAAAAAAGGGAAAGTTGCAGCACAATGTGCACATGCAGCTGTTAATGCTTACAAACAAGCTAGAAAGCATCCTAAAATTTTGAAAGAATGGGAAAATAATGGTCAAACTAAAATTACACTCAAAGTAGGTTCCCAATTTTTTATTATCTTAAGTATGTATTAAACTTTAAAAACTAAAAATATTTTATATTTTTAGTGTGAAACATTGACTGAATTATTAGAACTGCACCAAACTGCAAAAGCAATTAAACTTCTATCAAATATTGTTTGTGATGCAGGTCAAACACAAGTTGCACCAGGTAGTAAAACAGTATGTGGAATTGGTCCAGGACCATCTACACTTATTGATCAAATAACTGGACATTTAAAATTATATTAATTTTTTAATCAAATATCTAGTAAAAGAAAATAAATTTTACTAAAATTCATTAGTAATTGCTTATTATAACCATAATAATCTTATTTTATATTAAAAATAGTTTTTTACATATATATAATAAGTTTATAAAATAAAATTTAATAAGGAGAAATAATAATGCAGACTCAGATAATGATTTCAAAATAAACCAAATTTTTTATTTTAAATATGCATAAGATATTTTACATATTTAATATTTCAAATCGATATAATACATTTTCATTAAAAATATGGACGGCATAATATCGATAATAAACTGCTTTCATTAATTTTTCACTACCGAGTGAAATAAACCTAATTACATATTACTAATCTGTTTCAAATATTAAAACAGGTAAAACAACATGTTTATATTTTTTTTAATTCTGATGAATTAAAAATAATATATCATTAGAAAAGTAAAAAAGTAAAAACTTACTTAAAAATTTTAATAACAAAATACTTCAATATAAATTAATATAAAAACTATAGCTTTCTCACGAAAGACATTGTAAAACATTAATATTAATTACCATAAATATTATTTAAATATTGTACGAATATTTTAAAAAATTTATCTAAAATTTAATAATATTTTAATAAGTACATAATTTATTTATAATATAGATCCAAAAAATTATAAATAAACTATGTGTAAAACATCTTAAATAGTAAAAAAAAATTGAATGTTAAATTTACTTAATCATTTACATTTTAATGTTAACAATAAAAATACATCCTGTCATTACAATATTTTATTTTCTTTTTCGAATTTAGAAAGGTTTTCCTTAATTTTAAATACATAATTTGATACACGTTTTATTTTAAGTAGTAATCATACATATTTATAAAAAAAATATAGGTATTATTATGATATACTAAAATCAAAAAAATTTGTAAAAAAGAAAACAATAAAAATATAAAACTTTTAAAAGATATCCATTTTATAATCATCGTAAGAGACTGATAAATATTTATAACAGAATCTTTCAAAATTTATATAAATTAATATTAATTTTAAATGTAATACTTCATCATTATTTATAGTTTTATATAATACTTATGTATAAAATTGAATTTCCATTTTTAAACAGTTTTTTAATATAAAATAAAATCTTATATATATAATACATGTACATAAAATTATGTTTTATTTACTATACTGTATTAAACAATTTTTATTATTATTTTTATCGTTTTCGTATTAAAAAATTCAATTAATATTAATACCTTATATTATTCATAAAATTAATACAAAGTATCATATTTAAATAATTAAAATTTACATGTAGTTATAAGAAATAAATTTATACAAACTATTACATTTTTTAAAATCATTTATCCAACAAACTGCTTTAGAAAAATCTAATAAAACGTATTTGTACTGTATTGAATGTAAAAAAAGTTAATATTAAATACATTTTTTCTGGTTAATATGTTTACATATATAAATTCTTACAAAAAATAAAAAAAAATAATTTAAACAAATTAACGAGATTTTGTATACAAACTAATAATTAAGCATAATATTTAATAAGTGAATATTTAATTTTCTTCAAATTCAAAAACCTCAATGATGTGATAATTATAAAAGTAATTTTATTCAAAATATAAATTAAAAATTCATTTAAAAATATGTATCTATCAAAGTTGATAAAATTATTAGAACTATAATATATAAATAAAATAAAAGTATTACTCATATATTAAATTATGATTATAACTTATATTTATTGTTTTAAAATCAAAATTTATCATGTATCACAAATACAAATTTAAATAAATTATTTATTTAAAATCAAGAATTGACATACTTGACATTAAAATAATATTTTTGTACCTTTAACCTCGAATGTAATAACAATACAGTAAAATATCACTTATATCAGCAATTTTTGAAATACCTGCTTGGCACATACGACAGGAAATAAACTTTTTAGATTTTATAAATACATTAGTTTAAAAAATAGTTATAATAACAATAAATTCTTCAAATAGACATCGAAAAAAATCACAATACCTTTATTAAATAAAATAATTATTTAAAAAAAAAGAAATAATTTAGAGAAATTTAGAGAAATTTAATTTACATAGTTCTGAATCCATCGGATAAACATACAATAAAATTTTGATAATCAATTTTTTATTTTAAATTCCATGAATATAGAAAAACTTAAAATAATGCATTTAAAATATAAAATTTTTAACAAAACATAAAAGATTCAAATACTAATATATTTTATAGAATTTCTACGAAAAATACAATACATATCTTTTTAGACAATTTTTTTACTTTTTACACTTAGTCAATAAAATGAATAAATAATGAATAAATTAAAAATCGAATTTAATTATTTGGATTCAACCGATGGAATCTTAATTTTTAATGAACGTTAAAACACGGTATTATACTTGTAATACTTAAAACCGATTTTGTATCGGTTGTATGTAAATTTGAATTGTAATTTATTATAAAAACTAATGGAAGCAAACGCCATTTTAACTTTTATTTGGTTAGATTGTATCATTGTTTATATGATCTCGAAAGAATTTTCATATCCAAAAAGAAATGGAATACACTCGATTGATTAAATTAATTTAAAATAATAGATAAAAATACAAAAATAAAATACAAAAATTAAATGAAAAAATCATGTTTCAAATAATTCACAATGTGTCTAATGGTAAACTTAAAAAAAAGAAGGTGGAAAAACTTTTAAAGAATGATAAATCGTGAAAATATAAAAATTAAACTAACCGTTGGTAATTCCAAAGATTTAAGGGCTTGGAGGGGAGCGTCGAGTGAATTTGGAAACTTTTTCACAACGGTAATAAAAGATAAATAAAAAGGTAAAACCCGAAGGCTTATACATTCGTTATTACTATGTATCTATGTATCCAATGCCTGATTAAATGCTAAAACTCGTCGGGGGCGGTGGAGCTTTTCGGCGGATCTTGTTACTGCTGGTTGCACTGCACTGAGACTCGGCAATGGACCTCCCATCGGCCTCGTCCCTGCGGCAAAGCTCGGTCTCGCCTTGGAGCCAGTCGGCCGCTGGGACCTGGACACCGCTCCTGGGAACGACGGGCGGCTGCTCTCCCACCTCGGGGCCGACTTCTTCGAGGAGCTTCGAGAGCGAGGGCGCTAGACCCAGGCCGAGGTTCCTTTCGTGGTAGACCTCGGAGATTGTCGGGGTGAGTTCGCGAGTGAGGCTCGCAAGTGAAGTGGCCAAGTTCTTCCCGTTGCCGTGGATGAGGTGCTGGTGCACCACCTCCGGGTTTTGGGGGACGTCCGGCTTGACCAGAGCCTCGCCGTTGGGGGGTGGCTTCCTGGGGGTGGTGCCGGATCCAAGCTCCGTGCGCACGCTGAGTCGCTCGAGGACGGTGACCGGCAAGGCGGGAATTGGCTGCCGACGCAGGACCGTATTGTGGCCACTGTCCCAGTCGGTGACTGAGCCGCTCGAGCTCGAGCCCGGCCGAGGACCGACGTACTGCTCCGGGTACAGCTTGCGAATGCGCGCCTGGTGGTTGAGGCTGAGACTCGCGAAAGCCTCGCTCGACTCGTCTGCGGGACAGTCGTTCGCTCTCATTGCTACTTTCGTTCACTTATTATTCGCTAACGATTTTTATACTCTCTTTTTATACTCTTTTTTTATACTCTTTTTTTATACTCTCTTTTAGCCAACGTCCGCGAGTATTTGCATCACTTCTTGCTTTTCGATTGAGCTACAGACTGACTCGAGTACTTATGATGGCTACTTACGGACGTCGGTAAAATTGTTCAATTATTCAATTTTTCAATTTTTCAATTTTTCAATTTTTAAAAAAAAGGAAGCTGTCCGTGTCAAACGAGCGTCGTAATAGGTATTTTTATTTATTTAGATAAAAATATTAGATTATTGTTCACTAACGATGAGTTTAAATTCGTCTAAACTTATAATTACTTTCCGCGGTACAATAACACGATAAAATTAATATGCTTATTTATTTGTACCGGATGCGTTTAATACGATACTTATTTTACAATTTAAACTGTAATAATATATGAAAATATTAACCGAGAAAATTTAATTAAGTTAATTTTGATGGTATCCGGCTACGATTTTTAAACACTTCCATTTTCATTGGAGAACTTTGTAATTTTTTTAAATATTATACATTTGATCATTATCATTCTAAATTTGTTAAATTTAATCATTGTATTTACAAAACTTGTTTTCCGTTATAAAACTATTTGACTATTCAATAAATCAACAAATTTAAAAATAACACTGACATGATTTATGATAAAACATTTATTATTTAAAATTAATTAATGTTTCATCATAAGCTTATAATTTTCATGCAAAATGGTAAAAGTATATTTTAACAATTTGTTTACATAAATATATATTTTTTAATATTAACGTGAAAGCTCGATATGGTAACATAATTTTATTAGTGATTAAGAAATGTTTTTAATTTTATAATTTATGTTAAAAATAATTTATTATTTAGATTATCATGTTTACTTATTAATTATTCAAATACAATAATATGCTTTCATACAATTCATACGATTCCCATGTTACATAAAAATTTAATTTACAATATACATAGTTTAACTTAAAAATATAAAGTAATTACATGTAGTTAACAAGCATTTTGCGAATTATATTTCAATATTGTACAGGAGAAAAGCTTATTTATATGACACTTTATATCATGCATGACAAAGGTTTGATGCTCACCCTGACCATTTTGACAATTTAAACGTGAAATGGGTGATTCCATAGTCTTTCCATCGGGCTCTCCACGATGTCTCACATAACTTGCAAAAGCACCACCTAATCGAGGTCTTTCCAAAAGTCCTCTGTCTGTTTGCGACCCGGAAACCAAACTCTCCATTGAACTGCTCGAATCTAAACTCAGGCTTTTTGACGCTTCTTGCGTATCTACGTATACAAAAATAATGTCTTCAAATTATACGAAAAATCGATTTACAAATAAATAATTGATAAAATTTATTAAAATAATGGCTAAATTATCATCATAAAAAAACTTGTACTATTCTCAAATTATTGTTATTTAATTTAATTATTTCATCAAGATAAATACACTAGTATATTTAAAAAAACAAGAAAATTAATTTTTTTATTCATTAAATTATAATGTTTTAATATTATTAATTATAAAAAAAATTTATGTCTCGTAATTTCAATGACATAAATAACCAATGGTATAAAAATTATTTAAATATATTACTACTACTATTTTACCGCTATTTTATAATAATTTGTAGTTTCTGAAATAAGTTTCTATTTTTGCTAAAAATATAAACGCTTTTAAATACATCGATACTATTTTTAAAAAAGTATACATCAATAATTTTAAACAAGTAATCGAACAAAGTATCAGTAAAAAAGTATTTCTAAAATCAAGGGTAATTTAAAAAAAATAAATTTAAATAAAAGTAAATGCATTTTCAAAATTTTTTGAGTACATGACAACTTATAATTGAATAAAATAAAAAATATTATAAAATATTTAACAATATGAAATATTTTTTATTTAATTAAACATTACTAATAATATAAAATTTTAAAAAATTAAAAATTGGAATGTATTATTCGATCAAAACAATCCATACAAGTATCATTAAATATTGATGTATATAAACATCATTTTAAACATCTGAAATAAAAAATTAAGAAATATTTTCATAGAAATATATATACGGAGAAAAAAAAACATAAATAATCAAATATACATCACGTATAGTTTATTATAATTAAATTACCGAAAAGTGCAAGCAATGCCTGTAGCGCAAATTGTACGGATCTTCTGGAAGCCTGCTTGCCAGTTCGCAAGGTGACTTCGAGTTGACCAACCTCCATAAGGTCGAAGCCCAAGCTGGCGAATAGCTCGTGCGAGCCGGAAGCTCGCCACACGCACACAGGAAGTTTTATTTCCTGTCCCTCGGTTGCACAGCTGGCTCTTCGCATCGCTGCAATTACGTCTTCCGCTGCCTCGGGCGCCTATTTTAATCGTTTAAACATTCAAAATTATTTTAATAAATGCTATCGCTATCACAAACTTTCATTTATTCGCTTTCATTTCGTCGCTCGATCTTCCATATTATAGTAATCGAAATTATAAATGTCAAACCCACGTAAAATGAAATTACTATCCATCAATGATATTTTAATAAGAACAACCAGGGTGTTTCGATTAGAGGTTTCTTGCAAAATGTATTTAGCGTCGCATTATTATTCCCTAATCTTGAACATCATACCTGTAGGAGTCGAACGAGTGCGTGCAGAGATGCTTGTCCTAGACCTAACAGCGCTTGCAAACTTGCACTACACCTAGTTAATCTTTCCTCGGGATCACTCTGAGGAAAGAATACCGAAGGCCGAATACCATTACCAGCAGGTTCAAACCTGAAGCCGACGGACATAAGGAGTTCGCGCCAACCAGTAGCAGAACCCACTTTGTTCTCTATACTCTTTTGCGTCGTATACATTGCATTCTTTTGACCACAGTGTATTCGTTGGAGAGACTTCTCAACGAGGTGCAACGTAACGCGTAACGCGTCACGACTCTGCTCCGGTCCACTGCGTAAAAGCTCGGCCAAAGCTTGACCCATTAATGCTACCTGAAGTTTAAAAATATAATCTTTTACTCAAAGAACTCTTTTTTAGTTTTATTAGATACTCCATTTAATTTAATTTTATATTTTAATAAAAAATAATTGTTAATTTTTTAAATTTATATTAATAGTCCGGTGAAAAGCTAGTTTAAAATATTAAAATGCCCGATTAATATATGAATAATTTCAGAAATTGAATAAGTACTTTATCTTTGATTTAATTTTTTTCCTTGCTATATGATTGTTTTGAATAATAATAAAGTATATAATATTTTTATAAATATTCAATAAATATTTTATTAAAAACTAATAGATCATAAATACTTGTTTTACACAAGATTGATTATATTTTTAATTAATACTTTCAATATTTCAACGTTATCGAATTCGTTAATCGAACGATCAGGATGTATCGACTAGTCGAAAAAGTATCCAATATCCATATTCCGTAGATTAACAAAATTTAATAAAAGGGCCCACCTTGTTGGACAGTCTCGTATCACCTCCGAGTAAGAGCCAACCAGCCCAATTAGCAGGGTGTGCAAAGTGTCTCGTATGTTGGACGGTTTGCATGGCCTCGGCCAATGCTCTAGAGGCTCTTTGTCCTTGCAGCATGGCACTGTAGAAAGCCCGTAATAATATACTACTGGCCGTCGATGGTACCGGCCACGTTCCGATGAGAACGCATTGAGCTCCGGCACTCAGTAAAGCCTTCGACAAACGTTGCACGCCCTGGGCGTTTATGGCGACACCGGGCGAATCGTTGGCCCAGTGGCTTCCGGATACAACGACGAGGCGCGCAGCCAATCTGGAAATGTCTGCGCAACAGTCGAGCTGGTACTCAGGTTTCTCGCCCGGGTCTTCGCACTGCTCCGAAGCCAAGCCGAAGCTCGGATTATTCGTCCAGAATACAGGCACCGTCAAATGTACGCATTCAGCATCGGGTAGGCCCCGCAAAAGCGTTGAGCGGGTCGCCTCCGTTCCTACGTAATTAAATGAACGATTCTGAGCGATTGAAAATCCGTTTTAGTTAATATTCGATGCATCATCGAAATATTTTTTAACATAACTGAACACGATTTAAAACTATCAAATAATATCTAAATAAAATCTATTATTTTCAATATAACGATTGGAGTTAAGGTTGATAGATTTGGTCTAGCGAAAATTTTCGCAAATTGTGTATGTTATTCTATTTTAGCTAATTTTACGAAATAAAACTTAAAGCATAAATTAATTTTTTTGGAAAAAAGTTTTTATGTATAAAACAAGCTAATGGTTCTTTCAACAATTCATTATATAAAAACTCTCGAAAAAGAATGATAAAAATAATTAATATATTTCGGAAATTAAAAATATTTAAAATAACGTAGATTTACGTAACAATTCGACTGCTCTTTAACGAGTACACGTACCAACTACAGGCCTTGTTTCGAGTAATTCGGCGACGATACTGGCTTCGGTTTCAGCCGACGAGACATTTTCGATCCATCCATACTCTTCGCGTACTTTTTCTGGTATAATTGGATTACCAGCTACTAAGGCGGCAACTGTCGCATTACCTTCCGGCATTGGTGTTTTAGATCGTCGTTTTAGCGCATTCAACGATGGTACAACCAGCAATGAAAATCTTTCACAAAGATAGTCCTCCCCTGCAATAAAACGATCAACTATTTTATGCTTGTAATCATTTTTATTATATAATTTTTTCTTTTATAATACATTCAAACCCAATCGAATAAATTTAATGTTAACTTTATAAAAAGATAATTGAATGTTAAAGACGATGTATAATAATCATTAATCTTATCGTGAACATTTAATAGCATTAACTGTATACAAGACAATTTGTATAAATAATTTTTATGTTGAGAGTTTAAATTTATCGTTTCATCATTCATTATGTTAAAAAAGAACCTGCGTACTAGAAGAGCTATATTTAATTACTACTATCTATAAATTATATTTTTCAATTACGATGTTTAAACAAAAAAAAGGAAAAAGGTATCGATGACAAATACAAATACTAAATATCAATATAACGTACCAATAACTAGTTATTTATAAAAAAGTTGCATTACTTTTATTATTATTATTATTATTATTCACGCTAAATGAAATACGTAATGCACTAGGCGAATACTGTAATATTTACTAAATAAAATATAGGACTCACCTGGACTGGCCTGAAGAGCAGGTATTGGTGCCAAATAAAGCGATTCTTCGACCACGAGAATGAGTTCCCGCCTAGGCATCGGTAGAAGATCTTCAAAGGGCAAAAGCAAGAGATCGTAGAGAGCTTGCAAACTTGGAGGCGATTGCCAAAGCGGTCCAGGTTTCTGTTGAGCCCAACGCGCACTGCCAGCTCGAGAACTCACGGAGCCCACGCTGAAGAGGCTGCTCAAACTGTACGAGCTAGCGTTCAAATAGTGACCTCGTGTAGGCATCTTAGTAGGACAGGCACCTTCATCAAGGCTTACCAAATCCGGACCTGACTCACCTAACAGCATCGCTTCGCGAGCCTCCATTACGCGCTTTTCAAGATTCGGGCCATTCTCTAGACTGCTTGAATGGAAGCGGAGAAGACCTCGACCCGGTGCCAGGCACCAGCTGTGCACTTCGTTATCAACTTCACTATCAATTAAAATGCACATTGTTTTAATATCTACATAAGTATTGTTAAAAAATGAACTTTAGCTTATCAAACAAATAGGTGTACAGTATCCAAAGTATTTATTACAACCCAAGTATTATGTATAATTCTTATTGACATTTAAAGACCTATTATTTTTAGCGATAATTTGAGAAATCAAGGATTTTTAATTCAATGTATAATATGCAAATTAAAGAACAGAAGAATTAAAGGATGAAGGACGAAATAAAAGATAAAAAGGTTAACTGGGAATAAAAATTATACCTGTAATAGAGTACGACACCTTTCTGTCTATCAACGATCTCGGAATAGTGGGTTATTTCTTCAGTCACATTTTGTTTTGTTCTCCGTGACCTTTCAGCCCAATTAAGAGCTTCTTCGTTGCGTCCTAGACTGACGAGAACCTTCTGCAACATTCGATAAGTCTGGGCAAGAAGTTCTATTTTACCGGTTTGTTGATTGTGGCTCGCTGGACAGTTATCCAGCGACTCCAGTAAGCTGGCAGCTTTCTCCAACTGTTCTACAGAAATTGTCGGCTCACCCGCCTCCCAATGAACGAGACCTAATCGGTGTCGCAGTCGCGCCGCCTCGTCTCGACGACCTAAGCTCTCCGATAGTGACAATCCTGATTGGAGGTAGCTCAACGCTCGTGGAAGATCTCCTATACGAGGATCGAGGAAAAATGTCATGATAATACGATTTCTATTTCATATATTTAAGAAGGTTTTATTTAGAAATTATTTATGCCTTTTAATAGGATACAAAATTATTACAATAGCTCGATTAATCAGTATCAGAATTTTACTTTAGACATGTTTTAATTATTTAATTCTAAATAATTCAAACATTTACAATGATATTTATAAATAAATATGTAAAAGTTAAATTAAAAAACAAAAAACAAATATCTATAAATAATAATAAATATCGAAATGGTAAAATCTCTACTTTGATGAATTTTTATATATGATTAAGGAATTAATATATTAATTAAAGTATTTTAATATATTATTTTAATATATTAGCTTATTTAGAATAAATCCTGACTTAGGAACATACGATTTTCAATACTCTAAATAAATAAAGTAACAAAATCATTCGTTGAATAATTATTTCAAAAATAAAATCACTAAATATCGCAATCCACTTGTGGCTTTCATATTTTATTACCTTCTATAGTCTTGGATCAGTCCAATTACAAGTTAATATCTATTCTAATTGTCACGCGAGTTTACTTATAGATAATATTAAAAATTACTTTTATCATAAAAATTTTTTTATTATATCGTCATTACAAAAAGTGACGGGTTTTAGGTTCAATAAATACGCGTGAATCTATACGTTGCTTGTTTTTGGCCGACTGTTCAATCCTTTATCAATCTCATTATGGGCATAGGCGAAAGAGAGTTGTTAGCATAGTTAAAAAAAATTAATAACACCGACTGCACCGTCTTCTCTTTGAATTAAAAGCAATGTCAAATATCATGAAAAAAGTGGACTCACCACACAGATGATGAAGCCTTCCAAGGTTCGAGAAGGCAACGGCTCTCGCAGGTAAATCAGCGGCGGCAACGGCAAGACTTAGCGACTGCTCTTGGAGTCTGATAGCCTCCTCGAGTTGTCCAAGGGCCTCTTGTGTAGCCGCGAGATTGGCGCAAGCCCTCGCTTGCAGACCCGCGGCGTCTAAGCTTTCGGCGATCGAGAGCTCGAGCTGATGATGCTGCAACGCCGTGTCCGGGTCGTCCATAAGGAGGTGAACAGCCCCGAGGCCGCTCGCGGCCTCCGCTTCCGCAGCTTTGTCGCCCAAGCTTCGCGCCAACGTCAGCTGATGAGTCAAACAACTCACAGCCTGCTCATGATTACCCAAGGCTGCGTGAATTCTCCCTGTAGTTTTACGATACTTCTTATTTTTTTCCTTTCTATTGTACGATAACTCTTATCGTTTACCGGTGTATCACGTTTAAATAATAACAACCGTATTGATATAATGCAATGAATATCGTTCTATTTCAATTCTCCATTCAATTTTTTTCTTCAAACTAGCTTAATTTACAATATCCGCTATAACAAGTAAATGTATTTGAATATAAATAAGTTTCCTAAGCAATTGAAAACGAATCTAAAGACTGGATTATAAATCATAAATTGCAAATTAAATCAATAATTTAAATACAAATGTAATCTTTCAATTAAAGGCTTATTATTTTATATTATATTTTACAGTGATTAAATGATTTTTTAAGTAAATTAAATACAATTTAGCTATGATCATTGAACAATTATTTTGAAATTTGATTATCAGAAGATTACTTATTACGTAAAAATATATTTCGGGACAATATTTTTTCTTCTCGTTCATCAACGTCTCGATAGAAATTCATAAAAGTTTTTGAACTTTTTATAGGCGTATAAATATTGACTTGCGGAAGAAGCAGCGATAGAGGGACTTTTGGATCCACCGATACTTCCCGGATCTTCTTAGCAATGCCGAACGTATTATTTGTTCGATTGACAATGATATACGCTTGTAACTCGTTTTCGTATCGTAGTAGCGCTTCCGAAAATTTCTTTGCGCATGCGCTAGGGGTCTCGACTCGCTTTTTTGCATCCTTCGTTACTCGCGAGTTAATTTCGGCCATCTTGAATGAACTATTTTTTGCCGGTAAGTCGATATTTTTGCGATACCGTTTGCATACGATGTGTTCTAAGTATACCTCGTTGCAACTGAATTTCGTTACATTTGAATATTAACTTTATATCGACAATAGTATTTTTTCTTGATTAAAAGAATATTCTTCACGACTAATGTCATTGACTTTCAACGCCAAAGAAAGTAATTAAGACAAAAACCAAGCCTTGAACTTACCCAGATCGCCGTAAGCAGCTCCTCGAGATTCGGGACTGTCCGCCTCATGAGCAGCGAGTAATCTCTTCTCGAAGCAAACCAACGCTTCTTGAAAATTTCCCGAAGCTTCCCTGGCTCTACCCAAACCTCGGTAAGCTCGTTCTTGGTCCCTAACGCTACGAAGGCGTACGGCAGCGGCGAGCTGTTGATCGTGACATTTCACCGCATCCTCGGGATCACCCAGTGCCTCGTAGCAATCGCCGAGATTCCCAAGGGCTCGAGCTTTATCCAGCAACGCAGTCCCACTCGTAAGTGGCTCGAGGGTAGAAAGCTGTTGTTCGAAGTAACTAATCGCGTCCTCGTAATATCCCATATTCAGTTTGGCTATTCCCAGGTTACCTGCCGTAAAAGTGTATTTTACATTACGTGTTTACGATTTCTGAGAAATATCGTAAGCCGTATCAATCGATATTCTTGAAAAATAACAAAACGTATACTTTGGTATTAGTTTAGCGATAAATAGTGATAAATAATAAGAATGGTACGATAATAACGTTAAATTAAATATTTATAAATCGTGAGAAGTTCCGATTGTTTGGATCGTTATTTTATCGATCTAACAATTTAACCGAACAACGAAGGTTTCAGTAATTGATGCGTTCACCTAAAGCTTGCGCCTCTACCCCGGAATCGCCTAGTTCCCTAGCCCTCTCCAACTGTTCTTGGTAACACTTGACCGCGTGCGTGTACTGTCCAAGTGCCATGTGTACAGCGCCGAGGTTACCGTGAGCTCGACACTCTCCTCTAAGGTCGGTCGCTTCCTGCCGCAATGTCAGCTCCTGCGTGTGAAAGCCTAGAGCTTTGTCGAGGTTACGGGTCGTGCGATGCGCTACTCCGAGAGCTCCGTACGCCGCGGCCTCGAGGCTTCGATCGGTTGCCTGACGCGCAAGATTTAGTTGACGCTGATGCATTTTAATTGCCTCCTCCGTCTCGCCAAAGCGTAACAAACAGTCGCCGATGTTGCCCAGAGCTCTGAATTTGCCTGCTACGTGCTTCGTCATGTGAGCTATGGCTGCAAATCAAAATTGCACAATTTGCGCTTTAGCGAATACGGCGAATCGAGAAATACTTAAAATGCGATCCCAAGATATAATCGATCTTTCATTAGTCGTACACTTTACGAAACAAGGATCTTTTTCTTGAAAAATAATAGATTTCTTGTCTAATGCTTCTTATGCAACGCATAGTGCTTTATTACGTTCTATTTCCTGACTAAACGATAACTTTACAATAAACGAGAATATATTAGGGTAAACGAGGGAAAATGAGGAAAACGAAGAAAAATGAGGCAAAATGAGGCAAAATAAGGCAAAATAAGATATTCCAAGCGATATCGTACAGGGATTGCACTTTAAGCGATCATTTTTTTAGAAGTAAAATTTACAATGCAACGTGCTACACTAGAAAGTTTTATAATTTATCGATCGGGCATCTTAAGAAATGATTTTTCAGATTAAAAAACGATAAGATTAAATAATTTAGCCATAGTTAATTATCAGACCTTTACGCATTTCACAGCATTAAAATTTTTTTCGTTACAGGCAAATTTGCTTTCCGATCTAGTTATAATCAAATTATAATATCTCGTTATAACGATTCATGAATATCGCATTTATATTTCTACAAATATAATATTTATTGTAGTTAGGATATTATGAATAAAAAGGAATATAAAAAATACAAATGAAAAACAAATCAAATTCTTGTTTTAGTATTGCTACAAAAACAATATTTAAATATATGACATCAATTTGCATACTTTAAATGATATGATAAATGGATAAACAGTTCTATGCTTTTATTTAAAATGTTTATATTTGCAATATAAATTGAAAATAATGAAAAGATATTAAGTGTAAAAAAGATATCGAATCCGCATAATATTAAATAACAAATGAAAGATTTAAATATAAAAATTCGAATATTACTGTGAACTACTGACAAGCGTCGAATATCTTAAAGATAATTTTATTTTTAGTGCCAAAAATAACAACCACTACATCTCGTTTATTTATACATTGAAGCGTTCTTCCAATTAGTATAAATTAATTTGATTATGAAGAAAAATATACAATAGTAATAGTAGTTAATATAATTTAATATAAAAAATAAAATATTTTACACACATACCTAAATAATACTTTTGACATTCTAAAGCTGTGTCGAGGTTACCGAGGGCAAGATGAGCCAGTCCTAAATTGCAATATGCCCTTCCCATACCAGACTTATCTTGTAGATCCTTGGCGAGGGCCAAATCTTGATCATAATACCTCACCGCTTCCCGGTGATTTCCGAGACAATAGTGTGCATAGCCGAGGAAATGACAAGCCTTTGCTTCGCCCTCGACATCGTGTAACTCTTGGGATAACATTAGATAATTTTCATAATAGGGTATGGCTTCATCGAAACGGCCACGTGATGAGAGACAATTGGCAAGGTTGAGGAGAGCGCATGCCTCACCAGCTGCATCCTTGAGTTCGCGAGCAATGGCCAGATGTGCGCGATAGTGTCGTAGAGCAGTCTCGTGACCCTGGACCGCTTGGTAAGCGACTGCCAAATTGCCGTGAGTACTCGCCTCCGAACTCCGGTCGTTAACCTAACCAACGATAGTAATTAATTTATTTCTTAACTTTATTATCATATAATATCAAAGTTACAAAGAGTTTATAACGAGAAAAAATACCTTAAATTTTTAAATAAAAACGTATCTCGTATTTATTCGATTCAGATAATTATAATACAAATTATGCTACTTTATTATTTTTTATTTATTTTATTGTATTATTTACTTGTACAAAAATATCATCCAGTCTCTAACGAAATGTAAATAATTTTTTTCAGACTATTTAAAAAAAATAGAGATTTGAATAAAAAAATCCGAATACTCGATGTTACGTTAACAAAATTTTTATTTTATTATCAATACTATTTTGGATGCAAAAATATTAAAATTAAAAATAAGAGGTTGAACCTGTTCTAATTTGTTCGTTTAAAAAAACGGTTTTCTTTTTTATTATGTTCTATTATTGAAATATTCTTCAGAATATTTTATGAAAATTTATGAATAAAACTGAACAGATTTTAAAATGCACTACGCTAGTGTGATCTTATCTTTAAATTATATTCGGTACTTTTAATCTATTTTTCTTGAGATCACAGTTTTGAAAAAATTAAAATCATTAACCAAAACTTAAAAAAAATACGGACGAATTAAAATTTTAATGAATTGCATGTCTGGCCATACTCTAATCGACCGGTGCTAAAAATAAGAATAAAAAATTTGACAAAAGACACAAAAATCGACGTAAAAACGCACCTCTTTACTTATGGTAAGCTCCTGCTTATGATATTTGATAGCCTGTTCGTAATAACCAAGAGCGTTGTAGGCGTTACCGATATTACCATAGGCTCGACCCATACCTGCTCTATCACCGAGAGAACGTGCAATGCCAAGATGAGCCTGATGTAACTTTAACGCAGCGTCATGCTCGCCGAGCAACTGGTAGACGATACCCAAGTTGCTACAGGCTCGACCTTCTGCCACTTTGTCCTTCGTCGTCAAGGCGACGTCCAATTGACGTTGATGCCAGAGCTTTGCCTGCTGCAAGTCACCTGCAAAAATAATATCACGTGGAAGAAGTATCGGCGAGTTGTCAATCCGTTAATTACCTTTTGTTAAAACTTTTTATTTTCAACGATAAAGAGGTATAGGGTTTTATGTGCAGAGGAATATAAATAACTATACTTTTAAACAAATATCATATTATTTTTATACTTTTATTATGTAACTATTTTGTTTTACTGTATATTTTTATTTAGAATTGTAATTAAAAAATTTTGTAAAAACATGTTGTTAATTTACATTAATTTACATTTAATATACATATTAAAATTCACCTGCACATCGAGCTGCGTGTCCTAATCCTGCGTATGCTCTTGTTTCAATAGCTTTGTCATTCAATTCTTGAGCAATTCGAAGAACATTTTCATGATAAGTCATAGCTTGTCCAAAATTCCTTCTATAGTGATGCGAAGATCCTAAATTACTAAAGGCTCTTGCCTCTTCAACATTGTCACCTAATCGACGTGCTATTCGTAAATGTTGGGTGTGACAATCAACCTATGAACAAATTTTTGATTTAACATTTATAATTAGATCTTAATATGATTATGGTTTATCAATTATAGGCCAATATACAATTTATTTCTAGTATGTTGCATTATTGAAAACATAATAGAATAAATTATTTAATTTATAAAAGTATAAACATTTTTTAAATAATTTCAAACTGCTGAATTGAAATTAAAAAAATTCATATATATTTAAAAAATCTTATACTTATATTAATTAATATATTGCAATTTTCTAAGGTTAAATTTTCTTAGTAAATATAATAGCAGTGCGCTATAATAATTATTAAATAAATACAAATATATTATTGCGATATTAAGAAACGTATTATAAATAATAATAAAATAAAGTAACTAATTTCCGAAAATATGCGTTGAAAATGAAATTACGATAATAATTACATTCAATGACAAAATATTGTACCAAAATAAAATATATATATATATATAAGTAAAAATTATTTATAAAAACAATAAAAACAATAAAATAAATAAAATTATTATTATACAATGCAATTTACTTATAATCATAATCGGATCTTATGATTATTTTTTGTTTTGAAAAGTATACAAGGATAAAATGTTTACAAGCAATGATGAATTATTAATGAATAAAAGACTGATGAAAAGGCTAGCCAATATAATTCGAGCGTTCATTGTATATTTGGTTTCCTTAATATTCTGCCAAAATCCTTGATAGAAACAAATTAAATATAAGTCAGATTAAAAGTATATCTTAAGAGATAGAACATAAAATTATAGATATTTTTGAACTACAAAAATGTGAGTTAAAAATTAAGCTAATAAAACATTATTTAGCTTAAATGTACATATTTAATATAAATACTGAGAAAAATAGCAAAGTATAGGATTTTCTTGGGCTTGTTTTGCAGCATTGACTCACCGCACTTTCGAACTCTCCCATAGCCAAGTAAACTGCGCCGACGTTACCAATCTCTCTGGCCTCTTGAAGTCTGTCTCCGATCTGCTTAACGAGCTGGACACACTGTTTGTGTGAGGCAAGGGCGTTGGGCAGATCGCCGATGGCTGTGTATACATGGCCCAAACTCGTAAGGGCGGAAGCTGCGGCCTGGGTGTCCTTGCACTTCATGGCGAGCACCAGCTGGTAACGATGGGCCGTCAACGCTTCTTTGAAACTGCCTTTGCTAAAGTAAGCCGAGCCGAGGTTTCCGTGGGCGCGACATTCGCCCTGCGTATCGCCTAATGATCGGGCCACTTCTGCAATATTTATAATTAGTTCTATTGTTTTTCGGATTCTCACCATCCTTTATGATTAGGACTTATTATATTTATTAGGATAAATTAAAAAAAAAATGAAAACTCATATCTTTTTCATTCGTGAGTTGAACCTATTACCATTGTACTGGTAACTCGAAATAAGAGTAAATTTTGTTTATAAAGCAATGAAGTTAGCATCGTTTCAAAGTACCTATCGTTTATAGATCATATTCTTGAGTATAATTCTATGAGTTCAAAAGTTCAAATGATTAACGTTATTTCTCAAGATTAAAAACAGTATACATTACTTTTATATTCGTGTATATTTTATGAAAAGACGCTTTTAGCATGTTTAAATTTAAATGAAATATTAAAATAATAAAAGCATTAAATTATAATCAATACTATATCTCAAAATACTTATGTATTACGTATAAAATAAGAAAAAAGAAGCCTCGGTCACCTAAATCCTGTTGCATGTAGTTAATGGCTTTGTCAAGAGAATTTAGAGCCCAGTAAGCACTGGAGAGGGCGGAGAAGACACTGCCTCTGAGCTTTAAGCTGCAGGAACCAATGGAGAGAGCGGCCTCGAGGACTCCAGCCGCGGCCCGATATTGGCCAGCACCCAGGAGTTCCTGGCCCACCACTGATATCACTACGAACGGCGACTCGTCCAATTTCATAGCGCGCAGCTGTTGGAAGGTCGGCTCGAGGGTAACGCGCAGCGGTGACTTGAGAGAGGCTTCGACGAGGCCCGAGAGGAGTTGGCAATTGTTGGGCTCGCGTCCGAGGCCGATGCTGAAGGCGACCAGGGCCTCGCCGTATCGACCCAAGCACTGAAGCGCTACCCCCTGACGGTAATACGCCTGCAATTCGTAATCAAACTTCTTCATTAATATGCACTTTGTTCTACTCTTTCACTTAATGCACTCCTAATAATATTTCATTTTAGACATATTTACTTTAGAAGTTTTACAATGCTGTTATTATCGTCAGTTCATCTACGTGTATAAACTCTTATTTACTAATATCAAAACTAAACACCTTTCGTAATATTTCTGATCTTCGGAAAAATTTTCTTATTATTCTTATCTTTTTAAATAATTACCTAATAATTTAATAAGAATATAGCAAAATACATATGTATAAATACATTCATAATTAATTATATATTGATATTTAAAAAATAAAATTTTACCATATATTTTATTTTAAACCAACGCTCGGTCTAAATAAAACTTTAGAATTACTTAATGTCAATCTTTAAGAAATTTTCAATCTTATTTATGCCAAAAAATTTAATTTTTTACTAAAAGAAATCATAGTTTTTATCTCTTTGAAAAGAAAAGCTTTGTTTTGCAAAATTCTGAAATGAGTCTAATAATTATTTTAAATAAATATTTTTTCATAGCAAATAAAATTATGAAATTTTTAAAAATACAACTTTACTCAGAAAATGATGACAAAATTTTTTAAAAGTGTAAAATAAAAAATTGTAAATTAAACACTATAATATTTCAATTAAATGCCATAGTAATTCATGGAAAACCACAGACAACCACGTTTTGTGTACTGTGCGGCTTTTACTTAACAGAATCGCATAAAACTAATTAAAAATTCCTATAAAATTATAAAAATTATAAATAATTTTATCAAAAAAAGTATTTTATGTAATATTTTGGAAATTTTAATCATTATTATATCAATTTTAAATGGTTGAGCCTCATCAAGTTAGATAGAATAGAAAATAGTTTTATGCTTTACCGGTATAAAAGATCTTACAAAGGCAAAGTTTTAAGACTTACTTATTTTTAAGACTAATTTGTTAAAGATATTTTATGACGAGTACATTCAATTAATATTCGAAGAATCTGAATCATAAGTAAAATCTTGGTCAAATAAAATATTTCCAAGTAGCTTCAAATAAATATAAATAAAAATTGTTATAATGCATCAATATGTCTTGTATTACTAGTTATGAAATATACTAGCTACATCTACAAATATTACAAAAAGAATCAATATTTATTTAAAAGTAATATTGCATGACTTTTAATAAAATTTTAATCGCGTTTAATGTAACTGTAAAAATCAATATTTATAAATATAACTTTTAATTCATTTATAAAAAAATATATCATTAAAAATTAGAATACATAAATTTAATTATTAAACTTTATATATCTTAAATTATAATTAGTATATTTATCAAAGCAAGTTACTTTTTATTCAACATGTATGTCGTAACATAAATTCAATATGCATTACATCAATAATTTCTAATAATAAGATTATTGATTTAAAGAAGCGAATAATATAAATACAAATTAATTTATATATTTCAAAAGTAAATTAGAATAGTTGAATGAAACTGTGACAAATATCGAGCAATAAGGCTATTCATAACTTTCAACGTAATTTATAATTAATTGTTCAACGTACTTTTGGCCATTGTGGACTCAGTTCCGTAGCTCTTATGGCATCTTGTAATGCTAAAGCAAACATGCCCATCTTGAGATGAGCGGCTGATCTATTAGAATACAGGACATGGCTTAGAGGATCCAAAGCTAGGGCCTCGGTATACAAAGTTGCAGCTAAGACGTAGTCTCCATTTTGACAAGCGGTGTTACTTCTATGCACTGTCTCCAGGAACAGCTTTTGAGATCCAGCAGCCAAGGCCGACGAACCTTCGGGCTCCACCTTGATAAAATGCATCGTTTAATTCGCTTGTTTTAAGAAGTACTTTTATATTCATGTAATTGGTGTAATATACAAATATAATTAAATATATTAAAAAGGAACTTGAATTGTTAATATTAATATGATTATAATTAACCCAACTTATAAATTATCACTAGTTACATTTCAGACATTAATTTGTAGAACATTTACAACTTGAATTTGATGAATGTGTACAATTTTTAATTTAAAACCATTAGCTGTTACTAATATTAATATTATCAATTTGTAGTCACATTTATGAGAGACACGATGATAAGAATAAAATTAAAATTCATAAAAAAATATTTTTTTATCAAGGAAAATAAAATTATATCGAGTCTTTAGAATGGAGAGTTCTAAAATATCGCAGATTTGAATTAAAAAATATTGAATATCAAGGTAACGAGCGAAATAAAAAAAAAATAATAAAAATAATAAAGATGCGAACAGTTTATAAAATACAAAAGAAAATTTATAGCGAGTGAAACAAACAAGAAAGAAGGTGGATAAAAGGCGATGAAAATAAAGGATGGATCGGAGGTAAAAGGGAAAAATGTCATAAATCGGAGACACGTACGTATCCGAGAACAGCCATTTTTATTCGGATAAATAGAAAAAAATAAAAAAGCTACGGTTATCCCGATTAATTGACAATGTAAAAAAAAATAGAAGGAATAGAGCATCGCCCGGCTAAGGAGGCCTAAAGTTAAGTAAAATATCAAAGCAGAAGTCTACGAGGGTTGTAGAGGATGGAGAAGGAAAGATAAATAAATGAAAGAGAAAAGCCCTGACGCGAAATCAGGTGTGTATGTATACAAACAATTGAGTGCGGTACCAAACGCAAAAAGCCTACGTCTGCATTCCAGGGAAAAAAAATATAGTCCAGATTGAAAAATAGTCGACGTACCTCAGAGATATCCCTATGAGACATCGTTTAAGACGAGCCGGTAGCATTATCCGGCGTGGGCATCATCCGTGAGCATGAGCAGCCTCGCGATCTCCCATTTTCGTAATTTCATTCGAGTTTTCGATCTTTGGAACCACGAGAAATGCGACTGGTGAACAACTCCGGGGCGCTACTTCGAAACCTAGGGAAAGATCTTTCTCTCCAGGGATGGAGTTGCATCCGATCGGTTCCTCTGCACTGCTCTTCCACGGAAGTGGAAGTCTCTGTGGTCTTCTGGCGCAGCATCCAAACGGGAGGAAAGAAACATGAAAGAGTGCGGAGAACGAACAGAGCTCTTCACGTTGTCCACTTTTCACTCTGTTTTGGCGCGCGCAATCAGCTTTGAGAATAACGAGAATCTCTCGCTCTCTCTCGACTTCCGCAGGGTAGCGCTGAAAATTCCTAGCGATCTCGTTGCGGGTAGAATGAAATACCGATGATACCGATGGCAGTGGCAATGGTGATGATAACGACGTCGACAAAGACGACGACGAAGACGGCGACAACGAAAGAAAAAGAAACGAGAGCGCGAAAACTAAACTCGCGCCCGTGCGCGTCTCTTTAGTAATTTCTCTGTGCGTGCGTGCGTGCGTGCGTGCGTGCGTGCGTGCGTGCGTGCGTACGTGCGAGCCTGCGTGCGTAGAGTAAGGGCGCGCGCTAAGCAAGGAGTTTGTTTTTCGGAAGTGTGAATATAAATCAGAGCGATGAACGCGAGGGCAAAAGAGAAAAGGACGGTACGAAGTTTCGCTACGCGAAAAGGAAAAAGAGAGGCGATACGAGCGTCTTATGAAAGGAGGGCGGAGGGGAGGAGGCACCCACTGCTGCATTCCTCGGGCACAGCCATCTTGGAATGTGACCCCGGGTTCCCCCTTCGGGGCCAACAGTGAGAGCGAGTGGCCCTATAGTGCGAACCAAGGTGGGGGAAACTCTGGGGCACCTGCGACGTGGGCCTGCAGTAGCTCCTCTCTCCCTCCGTAGCGCTCCCACTCCTTTCCTCTCTCTACCCCCTCAACATCCCATTCCCTCCTTTTCGTTCTCTCGCGCTTACACTGACAACGGGGATAAAACCGGGCCGCTCATTATGATTATGTTTCACCCTTTTTCCGCAGAGCAACGGCGGCTACGCGCTCGGAATGTTACACATTTCTCCGGAAAATTATTGCGAACTAGGTACCATCTTCTATCTAAGCTGTAAAGCCGAATCTCTCGTAAACCCTTGGCGCGTTTCTATATATTTGCATCTTATACTTTATTAATTTGACTCTTTGCTTTTAACTACTTTTTCGTATAAATTTACTCGAAAAATTATATCCGAACTATTCCTTTTGACTCATTTTTACCATCCAAATTATCTCGTTAAACCAAGTTTTATTTAAAGTAATTGTTAAGCGCACTCTAAATATAATAATGCCATAAACTTCAATTTTAAATATTAATTGAATACGGGTTTTCCAATTATTTCCTATCCTAGCATTGATTCATTTGTCGTTTTATAAATTTATTTTCGATTTTATTAAGAATTAATTTTCATTTTGCTGTAATTAAACGTTTATCTTTCAAATTAAAAAAATAGTTGTTATCTCAAAACTTATTATTCAATTCTATATGTATATTATATTCGCTATAATTACAATTTAGTAAAATAATTTATTGATTAAACTTATTAAAATACGCGTAAATAACGAAAACTTATATTTTCTTCCAATCGAATTTTGTTACCAATGAAATAATATAATTTTCATTCGCAAAAAAGCATATTTTTAAAAAACTAATGGTTTGTACGATACTACGAAAAACATTGTATAAGGCAAGAATATTCTTTTTAAAATTATTAAACTCTTAATACATAAATAAATAAATATATATAATTTAATTAAAAGTAAAATAATATAATTTGTGATTTTATAAACTGCTAATGATACATACAATTTCTAAAATTATCGATCACTTGGTAGAATTTAGATCTTGTAATAGATCGTTACGTACTTTCAAAAAATTCTTTCTCCTTTTCTCTTTCTATCTCAAATTCAGTATCGAAGGTTATAAAGAAATTCTGATCGCTAACAAAAACATTTATTTTAGCAAATGATTATAGACGCTGATTTTATCCAGTGTAAACACCAAAAATTATATCAATTTATTATTTACTTGCAGACATAATAAATTATAAGTAAATATATTATAAATAAATACATGATATATTAACTGATAGATAATACAAATTTTTACTTTTGTATAATTAATAATAACTTAATTCAAATCTTTAAAACTATTTTGAATTTTAATCAGAAATTTAGGTACAACATATAACGATAGTATAGTTTACAAAAATCAATTTTGCTAATCAAGTAAATCACTTTCTCTCATGTAATTTTTTTATTTGTTTAGCAATGCTTTAAATTTGTAATAATAGTCTTCGTTATAAATTATTTACTTTTATTATTTTAAATTATTTTATTATTACTGAAAAAAATATCAATTTATGAAATCATATAGAATTCTATTGATAATATATTGAAGAAAATATTTATAATCACGTATTTTATATTACTTTATATATGTATAATTAAAATGTTATTAAAAAATATTAAATTTAAAAAAATCATGTTTTTGTATATTTTATATCTTGAAATCCAATTTTATATTTTTATATGTGTTTTCATCTATTAAAAATAATATTTTGTATTTAATATTTTTATCTATATTTGAATCATCAACAATTTTATACAATTAAAATTTATGGTGTACTTTATGTATATATCTTATTCTATACATCACTATAGAAAAGAATTCGATTATTACTTTAAATTTATTAATTTATATTTTGAATACAATAGAAATTATAGAAAATGTGTCAAAAAGAAATATTTTAAATATATGCGAACCTGTTAATAATTTATGTAGCTTGAGAATTTTAATATTATAATTTTTTTTAAAAAGGAAAACATTCAAAACAATATATTAGTTATATTGTTTTTGTTATATCCTTTATATTATTTTTAGTGTATTGTTTTTTTATGTAAAGATGAACTACAGTTCTACTGCATATATATAGATTATACTTATTCAAATTTTATAAATATTGTAAATGTGATATTATATCTGATAAAATCTTATTAAAAATATTTTTTTATTAATTTTAATTCAAGCATTCAATTATTTTATACATTATTAGTAGTTTGCTATATCGTATTAAGTTTCAATACACTATACAAACTCACGCTATTAATAAAAGCTTAAAAACTCATAAGATTAAGTAGAGTCGTAGTATGAATTTTCATAATTTCCCAAGCTATTATTTTATTATTATATACTTTTCAAACTTTTTTACTTAATCCATCATAATTTATCAAAATATTTTCTAACCGTTATTTTTGAAAAAAATTTATACATTTTAAGATTTCATATTTTTATACTTATTAAGTATACATATTTATATATTTTAGTTTTAAAATTTCTTTGTATTTTTCAAAATTTTAAGTTTCTTAAAAAATTAAAAATTTATTTTTTAATAGTTTTTATTAATTCTTTTTTCTATTTTCTTTTTAATATTTATTATTTGATCAAATTTTTATTACATTGACATATTTACACGTTTAATAATTTTTTAATAATATTGACATAACTAATATATTTTGAAATTTTGTTGTCTATTGTTTTTACCAACGTTTAATCCGTACTTGTCGGTTGCATAAAAATTTGCATTTAAAATCGTAAATGATATTTTTTATGTACAAGTAAATCGCATTAATAAAACATTTAATTAAACTTACAACGGAATGTAAAATACTAAAAAAACCACAATAATTACAATCTGTAAAATCTTTTTTATTTTCTTAAAGATTATAAGAATTAACAGCATTTTTATTGCGTTAAGACATCTTTTTTGTTACATGCTGTAATAGGTTTTAAAAAATTTGAAAAAGTATTATTTTTCAATTAAATTTATCTATACTTTTACTATACTTAATAAGTTAAATCTTAAAACTTTATTATTTTTAATTTTTATTGTAATTAGATTTGTTTACAATTAAACTCTACTATAATGAATTTAATATCATTTATTATATTATAATTTATTTCTATTGTTAGTTTATGAATAATGAATAAATTATTAAAAAAGGTACCTTATCTATTCAGTTAATCATTTGTCCCACTGCAAAGTAATCGCTCTTGTTTCATATTAAATTTGTTTGTAGACGAAAACTATTTTTGATTGAATATACTTAATAAATTGCAACTTATTAGATGCAATTGTATAATATTTCGTTTCATATTAAATTATAAAATAAATGTTATAAAGTATATAAAATTTATATTATACTACCATTTCGATTAGAAATATTATAGTTGTAAATTTATGTTAAAAACATTTTAAACAAGTTTTATATTATCGTTAAAATAAAGATAATTATTATTGAAAAGTTACCGAGCTTACGTATTATATTAGAAACAGAGTCATCATAATTTTATTAGTTTTAAGGTGTTTCAATAAAAACAAAAATTTTAACAATATATAAGATGAGATAATAATTTTCCTAATTCATCGATATTTTTATAATTCTATCAATTATTAAACATTTAAAATCGACTACAGATTACAACATTGACTTTAATATTCTTTTTTATAATTTTTAGCTTGACAATAATAGCGGTTTTTTTTTCACATAAAATAACACAATTATCGAAATCTACCTACTTTTATCTTTTTTATTTTATTTTCAAAACGGTTTGAATTAACATCTACATTGCTTATAATTTTTTTCCGGAAATTTTACAAAGGATTCATTTATTTAACGGCTATTTTGATTTTATCTTTTGTTTAAATTGCATTTCATATTGAACAATGTATTATAAGAGCAATTTAAATTCATATTTTTTTTATTTTTATGCATAATTCGAAGAGACATGCAATGATTATAGAAATTCACCAAATAAGGAATAATAGATTTTTAAATACATTTATAAAGTTAAATAATCAAATATTAAATTAAAAAATTAAAAATTAAAAGTATAAGTGTTATATTAAAGCTGTTTATGATATGACATAGATTGTAATGTAGTTTATTGACATCACTTTCTTGTATTAATTTAATGTAAAGTAAATATTTAATAAATTAAATTATATAATTATGTATATTTTTTTATAGTGTAAACAAAATATTGTATAAATGATTTCAATTCTACATGAAAATTTTGCAAAAATGAATTATATTAAATTAACTTCTTGATAAATAAATTACATGTTTCTTTTAATACAGTTTCATAATAAATATCTCCAGTAGATTAAATAGAATATTCTATTTTAAACGAATTAATTTAAAAAAATAAAATAAATAACGATAAATTATTTTTGTCTGACAAATAGCGAAATACATTAATTTTAATTGTTTTAAATTTTATATTGTTTGATATGAAAACTAAAAAAAATGAAATCTTATATATTTAAATTTTTATATAATTTATTTTATAATTAATAAAGATATACATAATGTATTATTATAAATTTTTCTAGAAACTTTATAATGTTAATTTTATTTTTACAATTAAGTAATTCATTTCTGAAGATTTGTTTTAAAAATAATCGTACCTTACTCATATGTAGTTTCTATTGAATTATACAAAATTGTTTTTATTAAAATCAGCTTTATTTAGAAAAATATTTATAACAAACAATCATGCTTGTTTTAATTATGGGAAAAGAAAAAATTATTCAAGCCTCTAATAAATTTTTCTTTTTGATACAGCTAAATAGTTCTTTTAGTAACTTATATTCATTAATATTGTGTTTTATTAGTAAATTATTCACATAACATTTACTTTATATTGTATTATAATTTTACAAATATAAATGTTGCTATAATATGTTACAATATACAAGATATCAACTCATATTAAAGCAATAGATTGAATTTAATTCTTAATAACAAAGTGAAACATTAATTTTCTTTTAATTTGAAATGACTAAATATTTTTCACTAAGTAATAGTTTATTTTTATTTTTATAATTTATTTTATATTTGCAAAATTTACTGTCCCACTTATAGTAATTATCTACAGTATTACAAAATTTGAATAATTTCAAAGATGTTTTTTAATTATTAATAAGTTAGTTTTCAAAATTTTTGAAGCTTATCTAATAAAAATTATTCTTATTTATTCATTATTGAGTCAAGTCATATTATAAATTTTATTTTCATAATAATAAATTGTAATTATATAAATGTATTAAATGTATTCAAACTTTCTTCAAAAATGAAAGAACAGTATTTCTCTTGCAAATATTAACTACATATTTACATATAAAAAGTTGTAACACCTAGATAATAATTATTATTGAGAACTTTAGGGTAAAAACAGTATTTCTAAAAGAAAACTTTCATATTATTCTTAAGAAATACTCTGAAAATCTCAAAAATATTATAAATAAATATTAAACTGCATGCAGCAAATTTCAGAAATTTTATAATTTTATATAAACAAAATACGATGTAAGTTGATAAATCCCATGGTTCAGTCAGTAAAGTAACACTTTACCCAAACTCCCATTAACTCATCTTGTTTCGCTAAAATTTGAGTTGATGTAGCTCGCTTTAATCCAGTGTGGAGATTCAATGGGGAATGTGATAATCACGATAAGAAAGGGACCACTAGATCCTCTTTGTGTTCAACCTGAATTTCATTCAATGCTATCACAGCCTTTTGCATAAAATCTGTAATCTGTCAAATAAAAATAAAAATTATTTATCGGTTACTATAACTATACTTTTGAAAATAAAAATTTTTAATTTTAATAGATATTTAACTAAAACTATATTTACTATATTTACTAGAAATTTATAAAATTTTTTTAAAAATTAAAAATTCAAAGTTAATACTTCTATAAATAAAAACAATAATATAAATATAAGTATACACAAGAAAACTCACAAGTTCCTTATCACTTTGAATTATTGGTTCAGATGAAAGAACTTTTTCCGGTGCTGGAATATCTCTAAGTATACAGTAAGAAATATCTGGTACTTTAATTCCTACTGTCTCGATTCGTTTTGCATATGCTCTTGATCTTTCTAAATATTCATGTTGTTCTAAATTATGAGAATCTAAAGCTCCTATATCTATTATATTTCTATACAAAACATATTTTAATATAAATTATTAAATAAAAGATAAGATTATTACTAATGATTACAAATATTAGCTATTTTTACTTTTTACTGTATTTTCATATTATTGAAAACTCTTAACATTAATAAATAATAAATATCTTACGCTGCAGTTTCATGAAGAATTCTGTTAAGTGCGCTTTGTTCATCTGTTTTTTTAGGTACAGAATTAGCATATTGACTCACATAGTCATCACTATAATATCAACAAGTGGTATATTACTTTTCAATAAAAATTTACTTTTTGATTTTATAAGTATTAAAGATTGATAAACAAACCTATGTACTCTGGGTATATTAGTGTTATTACTAACAGGGTCTACAAGCAAATGTGTACGTTCGTTAACTTCAGCACCCTAAAATAAAAAATAAAATTATATTTTCCTTTAAACATGATTTGAAAATAAATTCTAAAAATAAATATTTAAACCAAAGATGAAAGTTTAAATTGAACTCAGATACACCGATCTTACCATACATGCATATCTTGAAAATGTAGATAAGATAGTATATGAAAAGAAAAGCAAAACAAAGCTACTTGGATAATATTTTACAATTTATATAAAAATGCAGTGGTTTACCTGCTGGTTGTTGTCCTCTTTGCAGAAACTGTAGCAACACCCCATTTTGTAAAAATTATATAAAACTACTTAAAAATGCGAAATAACAATAACAGAAGGAAAAGTCTTTATAAAGTCATATTTTTACTTTTGTTTGTATTTTTACTATCTATATAAACAACAATGTAGCAGCGTTGAATCAGCTGTCGTAACTTCCATAAACCAAAAAACACACTACTTGTCCTCTTTGAAAAATGCTTGACTGTATGAACCGTGACGGAATTTCTCGTCAAAAGTCCACTGATTAAATGTCATAAACAATATTCATCTATATGAAAAAAATAGTATAAATTATCTTTTAAAATAAATATTTTATAAATTTATCTAATTTTGTTTATGCAAATAGTATAATTATTAACAATATATTGATCTAATGATAGATTATGCGCCTATTATAAATATAAATTTGTTATGAGTTAATTGCAGATGTTTAAATTTAAATTTTGAATTTATTTAATTATATGTAATAAAAAATAAAATGAAATATACACCATTCTTAAATATCACTGTAAAACTATATCAATTTGGATTTTAGATGTAAAATTTATTGTTTACATTTATCTTCCAATAAAATTTTCTCCCGCGGTTTAGGTTAATTAATTGAAAATATATGACGAATGAAAACTTTGATACAAAAGAAATAGAACGTAATGATTGGATAAGAAGGTAAATAGTAAAACAAAATGCTTCTGAAACTTATAAAGATTCCATGTGTAGTGAGAGCAGAAATTTTGTCAAGACTCCAAAATAACTGCAAAATATTTTCGTAAAAATTCTAAAAATAATCGCTACGTTTATAGATTCGTATTAAGTTTCTGTTTATGCTCGCATAAAGAACTTAATGGATTTTAAAAATTGAGATATATCTGTATTATGAAAAATTTGTATAAATTTACTTTATTGTATTTTTTAATATTTAAAGATATTCATTGTACGTAAACATTTCTTTATAAATATAAAATTTGTAATAATTATTAAAGTAATAGCGAAGATAGATACATTTCGGAGCAATGACCAAATGTTATAGCATAAAATTCTTATCTTTATTTATAAATAAAAATATTCAGGTAAATAAATTATTTAAAATTAAAAAATTTTCTATTAAAATTGTTTAAATAGTTTTTTCATAATAATTTTTCCATCTAAAAATTTATAAGCTTTAAAAAAAGATTTTTTCTTAAGATATAATTATTATTTTAAAATTTTGTTGAACATATGTTGTTCTATCACAAGAAAATTAAAAAACTTAACATTTTTAAAAATACTATTTTAAATTATTTTTAATATGTTTAAATATTCAATTTAAATCAATAAATTAATAATAAATTAAATATTTTTAGATTTATATGGAACCTATCCACTATCAAAATACTCAATGGAATCCATTACTTTAGAACTTAGATCACAATTGCGTTCTCTTAATGCATATATTTCCTTGATAAAAGATATCGATGTTTCAAGAATTAAAGTTAAATTATTAAAAAATGCTATAGAAATTCAGATTGAGAAGAAAACTTATAGTCTACCATTATCCTGTGTTAAATTATTACCTTCTTCGCTTTCGTCGCTAGGAATCACCAACAGTTGGATATTTTTTCGTATTCAAACTCAGCCAAATTCAATTTATGGCACATTTGAAACAGAATTTATTAATACTGAAAATAAATTAAGTATTGATTTTCTAAATACTACAAACAAAGTTAAATTACCATTGCAAAATGTGAATTGTAAATTAGTTTGCTCTTGCTGCAAAAATGAAATTACAAAAACTATTTGTTTTAAAAGAATTTTACCATTACCAAGTATCGATTGTGATCCACAAGAATGGTTTTGTTGTAAACATGGCAATGAAGAATCATTTTCATTAGATCCAGGAGAATCAGATTTATTTTATTCTATTAATTATTCCATTTTCAATAAAAACATATTTAAAGACAACTTAAAGTTAGGAAACTTTTTAATTCATTGCAATCGATGTTTTTCCATTTTGGGTTCATCAAATTATAAAAATTTAAGAAGTCTCAAAATTTGGAATTGTACTATGGAATACAAAATTTTCAATGATAATAGTATTATCAAAGGAACATCTCCATTAATAGATTTTTTATCAGTTATTAAGTATTCAGCTGAACTTGTTACCGGTGAAAAAATACTCTTAGAAGCTCAAGATGTTAATAATATTCATTACATTTTATTGAGGCCTATGGAAGCCAAATTAAATCTTTTAACTGTTGAAAAAGTAAATTCCAAGGATCAAATTTTAAATCTAAATTCTTCATTTGTTGTAAAAGTATTATATAAATATGGTGAAAGTAAGAAAACAACAAAATATAATGATCCAGATATAAAATATTGTGAAATAGCTCTACCTAGTATTTTAGCTGGAATGGATCAACTTGTAAGTTCAAGTGCAAAATTTCCACCAGTTTATAGAAAGGCGGATGATTTTTATATCGGTTATTTACCAATATAACTTATTGTTATATAAATATAATATAAACTCTTAATGTAACAAGTGTACACTTTTTAAATATTCTGACAAAAAATTTTATTACTTATTCTACATATCTATCACTGCATATTTAAATGCTTATTAAAGTATTTTAAAGTGATTAAAAATAAAAGATAACAAATGAATTCTTTCTATAAAGTAAATTATAGAAAATTCTAATTTACCTAAAGTTATTTAAAGATATGCAGTATTTTATTATATTTTCATTATATTTTCAGATTGTACTTGTAAATTTAAATGTAAATAACTGTAAAAGAAAAAATGAACAATTATAAGAGAAATAAATATTTTATTATGTTTTTGCAACTATTTTGAGTAATTTATTTCTAAAAAGAAATCATTTACAACTGTGAAATCATTGAGACTGTTAACATTTTTATTATGCTAATTATACTCTATTTATACAGTTTTATTCTTAAATATGAGTCTAACTCTAGATCAGAGTTACTAACATACACTGTGAAACTTCATTTTTATTATAGATACTATGGAAATGTAAATCAATTTACAATATATAGTATCATTATAAATAAAAAAACCATTTATCTCGTCGCAAATGTACATATATTGGTTTCACATAAATTGTACTATTTCAAATATATTTAATTTAAAGCGATCTTATATTTAAACATATTTTTAATTTTCTAAACAAATTTGTTTTTTTTATCATATTTAAACTATTTTTAAGTAACTGAATTAACAAGTGATGGTCTATTATTTATCATAAAATTTTATAAATTGATTTTATACTATATATTTACAATCATATTTATGATAAAATTTCTTTTAAAAATACAATATGTTTTTAAATAGAAACAGGCATAAAGAAGTTAATTAATTTTGTAAATTTACAATGTATGTGATCATAGATGAAATATTGTTATCGTATAATTTTACAAAATATAAAATCATACATGCATGTTTTAATCAATCTTATCATAAAACAATAATATTTAAAAGCAAATATAATATCCTCCCCTCCATTGCATGCATAAATGCACGGTTTGATCTAAGCTCGTCATCGAAAGGAATGCAATTGCACAAAACCATAATTGTATTTTATTCTTAAAATGTAATTACATAAAATTGAAGCAGTTGTTATTCTTCTATCTTGTAACCTTTTTTCAGTTTTATTTTCTTTTTAACGGAAGCTGAAACAGGATCAAATTAAAGAGAAAATATTTTGCACTTCCGCGTCTGTCTATTTAATGAAAGGCCACTTGTATAGACTTAATCTACACCGTTTTATACCAGACAGGTGACGTGGTGAAGGTCAGTATATTGTCCACTTAATATTTTCTTTATTTTTCTTTATACATTACAAGTTTCATCTAGAACTAGTGTTATTTTTGTTTACGTGCTGTTTATTATTTTCCGTTTATAAACTTGGGAAACTCGAGTAATTTTTTAAATTTTATTAGGCCATCAAAAAGAATTTTGATTAATTTAAGAGTTATCAATGCTTGGATAAAACAATATTTCGAATTATAATTCAACATAGTTTAATATACAAGACAATATTAATTATAATTTAACATTGTCATAGAAATTTTTACAATTTTATCCCCAAAAATAATACATTTTTTTAATGATATATACAACTAAAAAAGAATACAAATTGACTTTAATAAATCATAAACAAGATCATTATCTGAATAAAAAAAAATTCTGTATCGGACTGAAAATATTAATGCATCATCGATATATTTTAGTAAAAATACAGCTGCAAAAATAAAATTTTAGTCTCGTTTTGACGTTGAATATAGTGAAACATATTTAAATAACTGCCACTACTGAAGTTATTATATACAGTTGTTCCTGAGTTATATAATTTATTTAAAAGTATAACATTAATCACGAAGATAATCAATTTTAATAATCGAAAAAGGGTTTGTGTATTTAAATAGGCACGATCCTCGAGATATTCAACAATCACAAATATAATGCAGAAGTAATTATGTCTTTTAAGTTTTCCTAAATTTTTTTAATCAATGTTATTTGAAAATTTTTATTTATCTTCTACTCATAGAAACTTGAAGTTTCTTTTATGCAATATATGTCGATTGAAAATTAATATATCACATTTGTCGTTGTAATATATTTTATTGTATATTTTTTTAATTAAGCAAATACGTGTTTTATATAATTCACCTCCCTTAATGTAAACAAACACCGAGATTTAATCACCTCGGTATAATTTTCAAAGGTCATTTCTTATTATACCGACCAAGTTAACGGAAAACTATTTTACAAATCATTATAATTTTGTCGATGCACTTAAATATTATTGTTTGTAATTTTTAATAATTAATAATATAAAAAAAATATACCACTTTTTTTTGTTAATTAATTCGAAGCTTGAACAATGATCCTTTGGACCTAATTATAATAAACATATCGAGAAAAAGTTGAATTGTGCGCTGAATTTTGATAATAATATAATTTATAATATATCAGCAATTTCAAAAATTCATAAAATAAATCAAAATAAGTTACAGAAATTAAGAATATATATCTGAAATAAATTTAAAAATCATATTTATAAACACTTATAAGAATGACATTTCAAATAATGATTTTTGTGACAGATGCATAACATAAACTGTTAAGTACTTTAAATATTTTTATGAATAATTTTAATGTGGATATTAAATTTAATAGACATGATATCTATGGTTGGTACTATATTTAATAAGAATATCTATAATATCGATATCAAAAACATGTTATACTGTTGGTTAAAATTTATGTATTTTTATAAAATACTAAAAATCTTTTAAAAAATAGTTTTTTTCATTATGTGACAACTGATGTTACATCTACATCTACAAGAAATTTGTAAGTATTTAAGAGAAATTAATACTAATAAAGATATAATAACAAATCTTAAATCTTTCCAAATGTATATATATATTTTTTTCCAGAAATTCATAAATATGGCCCATCATTAACATGGATACATAATTTACTAAAATAACATAATAGAACAATTCTCTAAGGTATTGATTTTATTTAAAAAAATAAGAATATATAATAGCTAAAACGTATAATGGAATCAATGTCATCAAGGAGCCATTGAAAAATAATATCCAGAATTTAAAATATTAATCATTAAAGAAATAAAATTAAATATTTTTTGGTGCATTGTATGAATATAGACTATCCGATCTTTGGAAAGTTGAGTATATGCATTGATAGTTCTTTAATTAACTCTTCAACAGTAAATAGGGATTCGTATTAACTCAAATTTATTTTATAAATAAAGAAAGCTTTGGTGGAAACTTGCAACAATGGTAATGAAATTTGAAAAAAATATTTAAAATTAATTTTTATTATATACAAATCGAAATAAACTGTAAAAATTTTGTAAAAATATGGAATGCTGAAAGAACTTGTTCATAACTAATTTCTCTACATTATTGTGATTTTTCATAGGATAACTAAATTAAAAAAATTTGTATGAAATCGTGAAATAAGTATAGTAAAACAATTAAAAGGATTGATTTAGATAATATATAGTAAAAACACCATTAATTAAAAATATATATTGACTTTTAAATATCAATGGATGCATTAAAAAATTAAATTAAATTGAGTTTAAAAAGATATCAGTATAAAATTTAGCTGAATAAAAATTATTCATTCAAATCGTAACAACAAGAAAACGTACAGCTAGATAAATTTTAAGATCAACAGTAAATATTTTAATTTATGTGTTTACGTGCATTTACATTCTTAACAGAAAAAAGAGAGTTTAGAAGTTTGAATTAACAGTTGTTACCATTTATATCACTATCAATGTAATCGATAATTTTAATAAAATATTTAAAAGCCAAATTTTTTAATTATATTATTTAGATCATTTTCGATATTATTACTTTTAAAACATATGAGCGTTTGAATTATTAAAATAAGAAGTGTTTAATGGGAAATTAAAACGATTTAAACTTGGCTTGTGGAAACCATCATTTTGTACGCGAAACAAAGTATTAACAATATAATAAATTATAATTCTGTACATAATTTTTTATATGATATTCCTGAAAATATCATGTAGACTTTTAATAAGAAAAATTCCAAGAATAGTTTTAAAGATTCAACAAGTTCAACAATGTTCGTTTATTTGAAAACAATAGTACTAAATAACGGTTCAGAAAGAAAGTTGACGCTTATAAACATTGCGAGATCACATATTTGTTCTTACATATTATACGTAATTATTTTGACTTATTAGTAATGGTAAGTATTTCGTAAATGCGCTTTTGAAGTAATAATTAAAATGGATAAATTTAAATTCTAAAATACTTATAAAGAATATCTCTAAAGGGTCGTGCCAATCTTAAATTGATCTCTCTCTCTCTCTCTCTCTCTCTCTCTCTCTCTCTCTCTCTCTCTCTCTCCTTTCTCTATTTACCTCTTTTACGTTTACATTTACAAAATGTAAGTACGAAAATCTAAAGAGATTAATATCGATATAATAATAACGTTTGCCGCGTGTACAAACTTTTAACAATTGATAATGAATAAAGCATGATTCCCTAATAAAATATACGTATTGCATAGGTCATTAAATTTATAAAATCCGATTTATGGATGCAGTGAGTTTTTTTAAGGAGATGTGAAGCATTGAAATGACTTCTATTCTATATACACTTAAGTTAGTTAGGATATTGCAAAAGCATACTGGATACTAATAACGAATGTAAAAATTATTACATTGAATTTTTTCTATTTATTCGAAATATTATAGTTGTTTAAATTTATGGTAATTTAAACTATATGATCTTAATTTTTAACCATAATAATTAATAAGCTTATTCAATGTTTATTATTTTTATTCTTGCTTTAAGTTGAAATTAACTTTATTTAATGTCTATTTTAAAAACTATAAAATTTCAAATAAATTACAAAAATTATTACAGTGAAATGGTAATTTATAATTTTCTAACGGTAATATTTATTCATTATTTTATAAATAAGACGTATTTTTTGAATAAATCAATCGCAAAAGAAAAACGAAATTCGTTTTAACTTTTCAATCATAAAAAACTACAAAAAATGATTTAAAATAATTTTTACTTAAAAACTATTTAATCAATAACGAAACACTTTCACATCCCCTTAATGGATTCAAAAATCGCAAGTACATATTTACACAACCCTGCGATGTAATTAACTTTTCATAATAACTATTATTACTGTGTGCGATTAGAAAATATACGAATGTATCCTCTTCATGTGCTTGCCATTACGAATTCATTTGCTGTGCTATCGGCATTAATATTAACTACTGCTTCGCTCACTCGTAATCTCGATTCCAAAGGATTTACGTATACCCAGACTCCGTCTTTGGTTTCTTTAAAAAACTATAAGCAAAGAGATATAGAATTTTTGTTGGATAGGTTAAACAAATATTATTTTAATATTTAGTATTTTCCTAAGTAAATTACATCATAATAAATATTTAAAGATTCATAAACTCCTTTAAAAAAATTGATTGACTTATAGAATTTTCAACTTGAATTGTTTATGTGTACTATTTTAAATCGATAATAAAAATGTATAGAAGTATCAAAGTAAATATAAAGATATTAAAAGTTACATATGCGATTTAAATAAAGTTAATACTTTTTTTGAAATTAATTTGATAATAAAAGTAAATTATATAAATTTTGAAAATAAAATATTATTAACTATAAATTTGAATATAAGATTTTGTTTGATCGATTCAAAGTTTTATCGATACGAAGCTGTTACTTTATTAAAACACTATATAATTTATAAAATTTTAAAAAGAATATTCACCTTCGTTTGCCAGCCGATGTTGTTTTCTTTGCGGTATCGCACATCTTCTCGTTGTTTTTGTTCAATTGCACACTTAGCAGCCGTCGCTTTATCCATGTCGTTGATACGAAGTCCCATGGTTACTTCACGCCAAACTTTACGTGACTCGACGTCCTCTTGTTCACTCATCGGTTTAACCATTTTTTTTTCTATCCTTTGTTCTCTAACATCCGCAAATATTTCCGTTCTCTGTATATAACAATAATATTGATTTTAAATATTTCATCTGTTTCATTTATCAAATACTAAAAGATGTAAATTATTATATATTAAAATTAAATTGTAAATTAAACTGTAAATTTAGTCTCATTGTAAATATAATAAATATATTATTAAAACGTACCGTTTTATCAAAGTTACCAATTTTTATTATAATATGAATTATTCTAAATAATTTTTAAACAATCGAAATTATATAAAATTCGTATTCAATATTTGATACTTATTTTACAAATGAAGTTTTTTTATTTGTAAATTACGAGAGCTTGATAGTGACTTTAAATAAAATTTTACATTTGTTTTAAAAATATGAAGTAGAATATTTCATAAAGAGTTCTAACTATATCGTTAAGTGATTTTCATTAGTTTCAAAATATTTGATCATTAAAATTTAAAAAAAAATCATTATATATTTGACATTTTTTAAGAGATCTATTAAGATACGAGAGAAAACATTCTTCTTAATTGATAGATAAATAGATCACGAATAAATCATCAAATAATATGAATTACCATTAGTAATTATCAAGACACGTACAATTTCATGATTTTTTATAATATAATAATCAACAATACTATATTTTTCATTTTTAAAAGTGATTTATATTTTTTTTATTCTTTATTAATACGTTATTGTTAAACCATATTTTTATATAAACTTATAATTCACAAAAAATTTTTCCGCCATATTCATAAGTAATTTTGATAAAAATATTTATTTCCATATCATTTTTGTTAAATACGGTAAGTAGTAATAGTAGTACGTTATATTAAATAACTGCGTACGTACACTATCGGCCCATTTGGCCTCCATGGCACCGCTCCAGTCGCCGTTGATAGAGAGGAAAGGCTTCTTATCACCGGGTCCGGTTATCTGGCAGGTAATTCTATTGCGTTTGCCTCCGTAAAATGGCTTGGTGAGGAAATCGATCGTTGCATGGTAGCCGGTTTGGGCGCAAGCGATGGTTGTCGCACCGCCCAATTCAATCCACGGTACCGTAAGTATGGACCTGGCGTAGCCGTTGGGAAAGGTCAGCACGTACTCTTCGCCGTGGCCGTGCAAATTGATCCAGCCTTTGCCCAAGTTGTGCACACCGATGCTCAACCCCAAGAACTTGCTCTTCGTCCAGACGTGTGCGCTGAAGCTTATTTTCTTCGCCGAGTGCTCCGCGTAGAATGCGCTTACTGTGGTGACAAAAAATAAATCGATTATCGGGGTTCTTTTCTTTCTTATGCCTCCTTTCGTTAGACGAACGTTCTCACGTGGTAAGAAAAATGAATCGATTGTGCAAACATTTATGCTACATATATGCCATTGGATATACGTTATATTTGGTATTTGGTATTTGGAATTCTTCGATGATCAATCCATTTTCACTCGAAACGAATCAAACAATGTTTATTTTTTGAAAGGTCGGTAGACGTATAGAGTTGATAAACTACAAATTCCTAACGATATTAATTATTTATATTTTCTGACATATATCGAATAAAAAATTCGAATATTTATCTATAAAAAATGAAATGCATGAATAATGTAATTTTATCTATCATTTTGAATATAATTTTGTATTATAGTGAATATTCATTCTCTATTCGTACAAAAAAACGTATAAGAATTGAATTATGAATAAAATAATATTTACGATCAACGATATCTTTTGATTTTATAACAAAACTTGCTTTAAATGTCAAGTCCTTGACCTTTCTTAAACTTATTGGTCCTATTCGGGCGACCTTGAAGGGTCACCGCGAAACCGGTCAGCCACTTTCGAGGAGTGGCTGAGACCACTCCTAGTGTTATCCTTTGGATTCCCCGCCTCGTTAATATTAATATTTTTTCACGATACCCGATCCATTTCAGTATATTGTTTTTTCCTTCTATAATTAACCGCGCTTGACGATACTTATCTGATTTTCCATAGGTGGAATTGGTTCGTAACAATTGCTTCAACGGCCACCGTGCTTTTACAATACGAAAATATTATCGTCTTTGTAATATTTTACATTCTGTTTCATTTATACATTACAATTATATATAAACAATTTAAATAAATACGTTTTTAATCATACCATTTGAAATAAATAAAATTACATTCATCGATTAAGCAATCGGTATTATGTAGCTCTGAATTTTGATTTATTAAAATGGAAGTGCTACTAACTTTTATATTAAATTTTAATGGATTATAATATTTTTTTTAAATTGGTGTAAAAATACCATTAAAATATTGAAAATCAATTTTTATATTCACTGAGTATTAATTTCGCTAAATCAATATTTATAAAAAATAAAGATAATACTATTTAAAATTTTAATACATGTTTATGTTATAATTCAAAATATTTTTTATTTATTTTATTTGAAAACATTATATTTGTATAATTCTTTATTGTACAACTCATAAGACAATATATAAATATAAAACTTATTCGATAAGGTTTTCTAATTAAATAAATTAAATGATTTTTTATTACTTTTGACTTAAATTAAGACAAACATGGTTAGCTACAATATTAATTTATATCGCATAAATATAATTATTAATAAATGTCTTTATTTTTAATAATTTTTAAATACATATAAATTAAAATCATAACCTGGTATAGTTCAAATTGATGTGTAATGATGTATAATTTATCAACAATTTTAATAGTTTATATTGTAGTAAAATACTAATTATGTTTCACAAGTAATTAGTAGAAACAGTTCGTGTATTACTATTTAAAATTCTAATGAAAATACCTGATTCTTAAGGAAAATATCCAAATTTATCACAATATTAAATTTAATTAAAATTAAATTTATATTTAACAATTAAATTTTATTTTAAGTTTTTTTATATTTTATAATTTTGAAAATGTTAAAAAATGTTGAGTGGAAACAATTTCGATCTTAAAATATCTATATATTATACGATAGGAAGAATATTAGGACTTTGCTTCGATTTGATTCAATTATTAAAGAGTTCTTAACTTGAAAATCTTTAAAAATGCAACTTATATCGAAATACATACATTTTTAACAGGATTAGTCCCGGAAATCATGAGATAATCCAATAAAATTTTGGATATTGATATCTTAATATTAAATTTGTTAGAACTCAAATAAAAAACATCAATTCTTAAAGCAATATACATGAAAACAATGACGTTGTATACCTGGAGGATGATGAGAAACTTGTTCAGCGATAAACGTTAATTGATTTTCATTACACCAAGGTATCGGACCATTTTCTACCATCTTTGCAATTGCCATATCTTTATCCACAGTTGGCAGCTCCCAAAAGCATCGAAATATCTCGCCCAGCACTGGATTATATGGCTTTTTCGCCACTCCAGATTTTCGTCCAGCATGAAAACTACACACGTACCATTTCACTACTTGCATCATTCGGTCTTTAGGCGTCGACATGTCAGCGATGCTGTAAAATTATATAAAATATTTTTTATTGAATTTTTATATACAAAGATGAAAAAGATAAAGCTATAATATATATTTTAAACATTAATTCCAAGTATTCAACGACCTATTATATTTTATATGAATTTAATATACTATTTAAACTATTCAAAATAAACTTAAAGGTGATTTGGTATATCAGCACAAAAATTTTATAAATAATTTAGTTTGACTTGACTTTCTGTAATAAATTCATACATATATGTTCTTGAATGGCTTGATAAGGAAAATGATTATAGATTCATGAATAATTGCAGTTGTTTTAACAAGTGGAAAAGATAAAAGGTATTATTTGACGAAACATAAACTACCTTACAAATTGATCTGGATGTGCAAAATAATCCGCATACATTTCTAACAAAGATCGACGTTCCAAAATAAAAGTTGGCAAGGCAACTTTCGTTAAGTCCATGCCAATTTTCACTTGAGACAAGAGATGTGTCACCACCGATCCATGACTCTCCATGGAATCCACTAAAAAATATATATAATAAAGCTATTAATATTGACCAATTTGAATATTTGTGTTGATAACTATAGAATATATTAATACAAACTTACTTTCTTCTTCGCTCTCTTCCTCGTACAATGCTAAAACAGCAAAAGAATTTTCTACATTAATTAAGTTTTTATAAGATTTTGTTGATAAGAATTATAACGATTAAAAGTAGTTATTATTGAAATGACAGCAATACTTGTTTTTAAAAAATATTTGTATTGGCTTTTCAGTATTATAAATTTTTTCTTGCATATCATTTTAGCCCTAAACTATTTTTTGATGAAAACGATAAAAAGCGTTTATATTATATAAATGATAAATTTGTATTATTACATATAACTATGAATTGAATTGTGTATGCTTGCGTATGTGTATATGTTGGTGCATGGTAGGATAGAGTATGTGTTAATGCGCTCGCGCGCGTATATATACATATATGTATCCCGTGCTCACGCAGTATATAAAGTAAATTTAAAAAATATTGGTTCACAGGGTGTGGTTCTTAATTTGAATAAAATAGAATTGCAAATAACAAAACTTGTCAATATCAAACTATCTCTTAATTAAATAACGAATACCTTAACTATAGACGAAATTTCTAATTATGAAACAAAGATGAGTCAAACAAAATAGATATTATTTTATAAAAAAAAGATTGATTTAATTTTACGTTTTACATATTTTAATTTCTAAATTTTACTTCTATTTGAATTTCAAATGTTTGCAATTAATTATAATCAATTTGTGAAATTTTATTTTTTTTCTTGGCTATATTTTAACGTTTAAAGAAAGTTAAAAAATAATAAATCGCATTAGATAATATATATAAGATATAAAAGAATATAAAAAATTAGATCCTTGATCTAACAAAAATATGAACAAGTGGAAGAGAGGAATAGACGCATAAGCAAAAGTAATGGATAGAAGGTTAAAAAAATGAATGATCGTAATATAAGTAAACTCACAATTCACATCGGTTTTCAACATTGTTCCGTTGTGTCTTACGGCAGCACGTATCCATTACTACAGGTAAAAATATTGAAATTGCAAAGATGCAAAATCTAACTTTCTTGGTTTCGTTCTGTTGCTTTTATCTAATAAAAATAATCTTACGTGTACGAAACGTCGCGGGAAAGCGTCGAGTACGCGCGACCAGCACAACTTGTACACGAATGCAAACTTTTGACATACGGCATAATCGATGCTTGTACGAGTTTCGTAGCACAAATCCGATCAGAGCAGACTGAGCTTGATATCTCGACGGCTCCTTCCCTCGCACGGGGAATCGCGTATTTTTGTTCGGTATATCTGCACGGCGCGAGAGAGACAGACTGACTGCATATATAGGTCGGAGTGTGTCTGTTTAATCAATACATCGTGGACGTAGGTAAAGTCACCCGTGACTCTTTCCTTACGTCGATAATTCTTTATTTACAAAGTCATGGTAATTTTAATTTAACATGTTTAAATTAGCTTTTTAACTCTGGTTTACAACGTATAACCAACATATATATTTACGTTATAACACCAGTTACTTTTATGGATCAATTTTTTTTACTATTCGTATAAGTGATACTTTTTATTACGAGCGATATATGCGAATAAACAATCTTTAAAGTGATTCGCAACATCGATAGTTTGAATTAAATTCTATAATACTTAAAATTTTCTTCTTCTTTGATCTATTAAATACTTGCTAGTTTTCATCTTCGTATTAGCTTAGCCATGAACAATATTATTTTTATTTATTATTTTATTAAATTTAGCTTATTTTTTTAAAATCATAATAACGTTTAAAGCGAATAAAGTAATCATTGATATTGTTTTACTTTTTACAGTATTGTAATTGGATTGGATTAAATTTTTTCTTCAAATTATTTTACATTAAATATACATTTTTTAAATATACTATTTCTACAGTAATATGAATTTATTATAATTATTCGAAATTTCTAATGATATTTAGAAAAATGTTTAAAATTTTACAAAAGAATTTTGGTATCTAAAAACCAACCGTGTTTACTCTAAATAAATATATATATGATGTTGCAATAAAATATTTAAATTGAAAACATATATACCTTCTATTAAAAATATTTTTTAAAATAGCAATATTAAATTAACGGATTTTCAATGAATTAGTTTTTCTTATTACATAATTTAGTTCTTTTAGATTTAATTTATAGTTTACAGCATTAATAATTAAACTATATATTTAAAACACAATCAATTCTTTGATTCTTTTTTAGTTACGTACATATTCTAATATTTTCAAATACAAAGTATATTATACTTTTTTAAAATTTACAATAACTGATAATACCTGAAATATTTTTTCTAAATCAATAAATAACAAATAATAGAAAATTTTAATTTTATTAATAGTAAACTTATAAAAAATGGGTATTAAAACATATTATTTTATTGAATATTAAATTGATATATTAAATTATTTATTATTAAATAATTTTAGTGCTAATAAATTCATTTTAGTTCTACAAAATAAAAACTTTTATAGTATGATATAAAGTAATCTTCTCTAGTAAAGAATTTATTTTAAACTTTAAATTGAGTTAATTTATATTATTGTAAATTGATAATTTTTTCTTTACAATAAAATGCGTCATTAAATTAAATGATATGTTTCTATCTTTTAATACATAGTTGTCTTATAATGTCAATTATTATATGATTAATATTAAGTGATGTATAAACTGTTTATAATTGAATAATTTATACAGAAAAACTATTCATACAATGTCTATCATTTTCATTAATATTGAAGATTTCTATTTTTATGTTCTTTTACTTAATTGTTTAATGATTACATAACAAATTAATATAATTTAAATAATTATTATATATAAATTCCTTAAGATCATATTGAGATTTGTCAAGCATTTTATCAATTAAAATAGTAATGAATTTCTAATTTTTAAAAAATGATCGTGTATTTAATTATTTTAATTATATAAAGGATGCTGCAAAAATTTTATTATAATAGCATATACTATAAAGTAATTGACTGAAAATGTTTTTTCTTAAAAATGAATCATATATTTTATGAATTCTAATAGATTAATTATAAATAATTCATAAATAATGACTTTTTAGGCTTCGATCATTATATTTCAAATTGTGAAAAGTAATTTCTATTGTATTCAAGAAAAATTCTAGTTCGACAAAAATTAAAAATTAAAATCTTTAATTGACATGCATATATCAAGTATAAAAGTGAAATTAAAAAATATACCATCATAGTCTATGGATCCATCATGCTTGATGGGCGGTGCTGCTGGTATTTTAGCCATGGGTCGATTTTCCATTGCATTACTTTCGGATACAGATGATATTCTCTCGTTTTCGCGTCTCTTCCTACAATTTTATCTATAAGACTATAGCCATTCACAAACATAACATTATAAAGAACCCTAATTTCATGTTCAGTTATATTCATTCAATTACAAAGGCATTATTTCGATATTTTTATATGTTTAAAGAATATAGTTTAAGAAAATGAGAAAATATAAAGTTAAACTAGCAATGATTAATCGCTTAAATAATTATTAATAATACTTTCAATCGTGACGCTCAGAAAATTTTAATTATAATAAATACAATGTTCTATATAAAAATGGACGTTTATTAATAAAAAAAATTTCAAATAAAATATCATGGCTGATAAAAAAATCATGTAATTGTTCTGAATTTATGAAAATTTTATTCTATAGAGCTAAGATACCTATATCAAACGTAAATTTTTCTTACGTAGCTGATTGCGAGGGTGTTGGAGAAATCTCATCAGCAGCATCGAAGTAGTCTTCATCTTCATCTGAAGATGAATACGAATATTCTGGTACTGGAAGATTCCTTGTTGTGGCTAGAAAATTTAGAATAAACCTTCTCATTTGTGTTTTTAACTTTTAAAATATTAAAACTTCCATTTGAAGTATTGAATATAAATAAAACAAATGAAACATTAAAATAAAAAAAGTGTTACCAAATATAATTAAACAAAATAAACTAACTATAACTTTTAGAGTAAAGAATTTGTAAAACTTTAAATATCTGTTATTTTTAAATTCTTAAAAACATATTATGCATTACGATATTTTAATTTATTGGACACTTTCATTGATTATAAATAATAGACGTAACAACTTCTTATATTCGTCCTTTTATATTTATTTTAATTCGCTGTAATATAAATTGAAAATTATATGTAAAACATTACATAAAATAATATAAAAGTACAATACAAATATTAAATGATTTTTTAATTAATTAAAATATAATAATTATTTATGAGAAAATAAACCAACTAAAATTTATAATAAATAATTAGATTTATATTAAAAATAATCTATTGATTGTTAAAACGTAAAGTTGAAATTACATTTAAATACTGAATGAATGATATAATAAGTTTTCAATCAATATTGAATAATTTTAAACGTATTTTAAATATATCTTTATCTTTTATGAATATTTGAAGTGTTTAAATAAAAGAAAGTTTAAGTTGAATATTAATTAACTTGTGTGAATAAATTTTTGAAAGCTGAGTGATATAATTAAAAATTATTGATTGAATTAATTGTTTTAAATACGTAATACCTTAAAGATAAAATATTTTTAAATATATTCATAAATAATGCTATCAAGATATTTTAATATGAATTTCGTAACAATTAAAATTTTAACTAAATATCCATTTTTTTTTACCTAATAAAGGTTTAATACACTATATATACATATCTTCTAAACTCGTTACTTAATTCTTAAAAGTATTTGTTTTAGTTTTTATTATAACGATCTACACTGTAAAAGAAATTTTCAGGAGATTAAAATATTCTTCAAAATATTTTATATATTGATATCAAAAATACTTTTCAAGGTTTTATTTAAATGCTTGACCTGGGGACTAGATCATTACCATGCAAGTATACTTGGCAAATGAAGAATGGATACACACACAGCACTTCGGTATAAAAAAAATTTTGGCAATTCTAATCTTTCTTATTATCATATTTAATACATAAAAGGTACATAAAATCTAAGAAATTTTATAAATGTTCGTTTAACTAAATAAAATAAAGATTTAGAAATTTTTGTGAAAAGATAGATACTTATATTATTCATCAAAGCTTTTAGTTTTCGTTTTATATTAATAAAAACAATCAACCTTTCTGTTTTTATTTGAAAGCATTAGTTTTATTTGCATAAAAAATGATATCATTAGCTAAATCTATAATACTTAATTTTGTATAATAAATAAGAAAAAAAGAATTGTGAATATAATTAAAAAAATTTTTTTTAATATAAATAAAGTCTAATAGTTCAATTCTAAAAAGGAATAAACAAATACATAGTAAACCAACCATTTGATTTGCCATCTCGAAATTCTATACATTCAGAGCCCATTTCGATGCCAGCTTGTACTATTGGATCTGGTTCTCTAGGTGTAACTAAAAAACACGTAAAATTTTTAAATGTTTATTAAGTATAATTTACTTAAATTATATAAATGGATTCAAAGGAAATCACGTTTTAAAGGTGAAGGAACACGAATCTGTTCGGTTGGTCCCTGATATATACCATTGACAGGAATGGCAGTGTTCTATAAATAAAGAAAAAAATATTAACAATAAATTATTGAATTAAAATAAAGTATAAAGAATGATGAAAAAATATATGTATTATTCAATCAATAATTTAATTTTATACTTATGAATACGTAACATAAAAATAAAAAATTCTAAGCTGATTATTCAATGTTTTTTGTTATAATCACGAATTATATTTGCCAATTTAAGATTTCTTTGCATAATCAAACTATGTTCTCTTAAAATATTAAATTCGAATATTTATAGATAATAAAATCAATAATATATATAAATATACTAAGTACATTAAATTTAATCAATAAAGAATCTTCAAGTTCTAAAATTTATGCATACATGTAAAAATAAAATTTGTAAATAAAAATTAAATAAATATTACTAACTAATAATTGAAATTAAAGTTAAATGTTAAGTGTCGTATTTAAAAAAATAAAAAAATAAAATCTCCTGATTACTCGAAATAAGGCATGCGTATTGTGCACACATGCCTTAGCAATTTGAAGTTGGACAATAGCATGTTTGACTGAATTGAGCATGGCGTTGGCTTGGTTCAGGATTTGCGTGTATCGCAGTGTTTTTTCTTCGTTGTCATCTTCAAGATTTTTTTGTTTTTGTTCGATGAACTTTATCTGATCGATGAGGAGTTGAAGATAAGCGTCAGCTTCCGCAACTTTACGATCAAAATCATGCTTCGGCAGTGGTTTTCGAGGATCCCACCGCTAAACAAGAAAAACCTTCGATAGTATTGTAAACATTATGGTATATAATTATATGATTTTCGCTTAATTCATATCGTATATTAACATCAGCTAAACCGATTAGTAAAATTAAAATTTTGTAAATTAATATTTTAAACAAATCAATAACAAAATAGTAATGAGCAACACATTTCTCTTTTTTAAATGCGAGAATATATAAATACATAATTTTAAAGCATTGCTTTCTACTTGATTTATGATACCGAATTAGTTAAAACTAAAACTTAGAAAATATTTAGCAATATACTTATTTCAATATAATTCATTTAGTATTAAGCTACTAACCATTGATATTTTTTTAAAATTAAATTTCCTTAAATTAAAAAAAACCTAGATCACTCTTGTTGAATGGAATAATTAGAATTTTTTTATAATAGAATCGAGATAAAAATTTTCGACCTATATATATATATATATAATACAGAGTACAAAATAAATAAAAATGTCACAAATTAAAATTAAATAATGCTATGCTTGAGCGTTACAAATTATTAAAAGTTTCTTTATGTATAAAATAATAATTATTAATTGTTTCGCAATAAAATAGTTATATATTTAAAATAAATAAAATATTATTTAGTAAAATGTATTAAGTCGTAAAGAATTAAAAGCGATTAGTATTTCTAAAAATACAGTTTTTAATAAATATTGAAAACACAATTTAATAAGGAACTAAATCGATGAAGTAAGTAATAATAATAAATAAAAATTATTAATAATTTACAACAATACAGAGCGAGTCAGAGACTAATTTTAAAAACTTATATTTTTACTTGATTACTTTTGAATTATTGACATAGTATTTTTCAATTCAATATATTTTTTTTAGTGTACGAAGAAATTATTTAGTAACGAAAAATAAATTTTTGTATAAGAAGTTATATATTAATAATAAATATTATTATAATTTACATAATTAAATTTTTGAGTAATTATATATTGAAAATATCAATAAATCTACTTATTTTACCTTAGTAGAAAAACGTATTTGTGTCTAATTTTTAAAACATTTTGTTAAACAAAAATTGATCAAAATAATGAACAAGCCATGAATTAAATTTTTTTTAAAGACTATAATGTAAATATATGTAGATTTTATTTTATTTCATCGGCTTAGTTTTATTCTTTCTTATTCATCTAATCAACTGTTTTGCTTAGGTAGATTTATTTGAACCTCAAATTATGCAAATGTACTTATTAAACATAATTGCTATTGTCCTTATACTTTGCCTAATATTACAAAAAATTATTAATTGTAGAATTTTTAATGCAATTTCATGAAGTATTCCAATACTTTTTCATCAATGATAAATCATATGCTTTTGAATGATTAAAGACTCGGTAAATGTAAATAACGGAGAATTTCATGAAGATCGTTTCCTTAGACAAATTTAATTCTTTTATTGCACTAATGAATTGTATTGTATATTTTTACCGTGTGCGAGTGCCGAAGTATTGTATCTTCGAGGGCGCATACCCAACGTTCGCGCTCTTCGCCGTTGCGCGTTTGAAAGTGAAAAGTCTTGGGATCGTCTTTGCTCGAGGAAGTCGTAATTGTAAAGGTACTGTCATCTTCGTCGTCGATGCCAATTACAGCACCCTTCAGCCTTACACAACCTCGACGTGCGCCTCTCATCATCTTTTCTTTGCTCTGCAACGAACATTATATTCCGTTTTCGTACATTTCAATATTTTTCTTTGAATAATTTCATTGTCAACTGTATCATTTATTTGTATTTTGAGATTGACAGCCTCCGTATTTTGATTAGCAGTTATAAAAAATTAATGTATCGTTACAAATATTGTAAAACTAATATATATGTTAATTAAAGTTATACGAAACTCGTAACTTATTAAAAATTGTACCATCCAGAACAATGATGTTAATCGAAATATATAACAAATTAACATATATATATGTATGTATGTGTTTTACTTAAAAATTTATTAAAGTCTTTGAATAAATTAAAAGTTATAATAAAAAATAATAATTTAAAAAGTAATCATAATTTTTGATAAAAATTTCTACATAATCTAAAAATAGATAACTACATAGTACTTAAAAACTCTTATTATACATTTTTTTTAAGAGTATATACATTTTTTCCCTCAATTTTTATAATAAAACAATATATATATTACGATCTAAAATTAGAAAAATCTCATACAATTCATTCATACTTATTTTTTAAAAAATATTATGTTAAAATTATGGTACAATGTGTATTAAAAAAAATCATCCATGTATAACTAAAATATAAAAAAAATTAGATAAAATCGGATAAAAATTTTAAAAATTATTTAAAATTATATATTTAAATAAAAATATTATAATGGCTTATAAAATAATTACAAAAAATTAATAAGATAACTTTTATTTATGCATTAAAAATTATATTTGTTTTTAAAAACAGTCTGAACTTCAGTTTTTTTCAAAAATATAAAAATAAAAATTAAGGTATAAAATTTAACATGCAAGGACCGCTAGAGCTTTTAATGTATATATATTTATCAACATATAAAACTTTCAAACTTTATAATAAATTAAATTTTTATAAATAAGAATTCTTTTTAAATATAGAAAAATGAAATATTCTTTTATTTCCTTAATAATTATCATTATCTTATTAAATAAGTCATATAGAAATTAAAAAGCTTTGACTATACAATTCAGTTAAATTAAAAAAACAAGATTGTTTAAAAATTAGTGAATTATATTATTATCAATAGCATCTAATATTATATATATATATATATATATATATATATATATATAATATAAGTTTAAAATTTTAATAAATGAATATGATATTTAATCGAATATCAGTATGTATTTATTACAAAAAGTAAATAAATTTGTAAAATACGAAATATTTTAAAGAAGCTGCATAAAATTTATAAAATAAAAACGAAAGAATGAAAAAATCACTGTTACCTGTCATGATATTTAATAATTTTTCAAGTTTTATCGTTTCATTTTTTTTAGTTACGTAAAGAGTCAAAGTTCATATTTTTTGTTTATGTGTTATTTATATCAACAAGTGTTAATTTGTTGAGTAATAAAGAATATTATACTTGATATGTTTAGAAAATAAACAGTCATTCTTTAGTAATATGTAAGATTTAAATTTTAAATAAAGCTAAATAATTAGTTACTTATTAATGCATATTGAAACTAAGCATAAAAACTTATAATTGTAACATAAGGATAAAATCTAAAGATAATGTCATCATTATTTTATATAAAAAATATTATTTTCTAATTGACTTATAAAATTAATTATTCTGGTTAATTTATTATAATATTTTACTTATTTATAAAGTTTTGAAACATAATTAAATAATATAAGGAATACATTAAATTTTTTAAATGTATTAGAATTGGTAAACTTAATAGTATAATTTTTGTAAAACAGAAGATTCGTAAATTTCCGCAAAATTATGAATTTTTTATATATTAAATTTAAATCAACAATATCAATAATAAAACAAAAATAGTCTATATAAAATTTAGTACCGAGTTAATGTATTGTTTTTAATTTAAACATAAACAATATAATATTTTTATTGTTTTGGTTTGTAAAATTCAATATTACTATTCTATTAAATTATGAATATTATTTTATATTGCATAAAAAAATAATTATAATCACAAAAATTTATTTTAAAAAAGTTTAAATTTATTTATTAGATAAAGAAAATATTCAATACTGTTTTACAAATGCAGCAAAAATTTTTATTGTTAAAAATTAAATTTTTCTATGATACTTGAAATTTTAATGTAATTAGAAAATTACTTTCCGATGAACTTGTATAACATTTTTTTTAAAATAGGTATATTAATAGATATATATAAGAGACATAAAAATTCTAAATTTTATTCTGCTAAAATATTTTGTATTATAAAATTTTAATAAAATAAATTGGGAATTGAAATTAATCTTTTTCTTCATATATATATTAAATATAAATTTATATACATATATGTAAATATAAATTTTTTTTTTATTACAAAAATTAGAGTTTCTTTTACATGAAACATCTAATTAATTTTAATGTAATTTTTAACATAAAACTTATATATTAAAAGAGTGAGAGAGAAAGACAGAGAATACATTCATGTGTCTGTATAAACAATTAAAAAAATTATTAATAGTATTAATTTCTTGTAAACAATATATTTTATCTAGCCCTATAATAATATCGCATATTAATCGATAGTCTCATGAAAATTAAATTTCATTGTTGCAGATTTACTACTGAATTTGTTTTTTATGCAATATTTTATTTATTTATTATTAACATTTGTAAATATCAATTGAGTTATATATATATTATTTATAATATCTACTGATATATTAATTAATTAAATATAAGAATTTGAATATATAACCCTAATTTAAATGAGAACATGAATGTATGAAATTAAAGTATGCAAAAAATTTCTGAAGAATATACAAATTTATCAGTTACAAGAAATTTATTTTTTAACAATATGTAAAAAATATATTTTATAAGAATTTATAACATGTAATAAAAAAAAAATAATAAAATAATGCATCAAAATGTGAGGAAATTGAATTAATTTATTAATTCTTAATAAAAACATTTTATGTTATTATAATTAATATTTACTAATAACAATCGTTTATATAAATTTTTTTATTAAATATCTTCAAATTTTATATTAAATTTATTATGAATAAAATCCATTTAAAATTTTTTTGATATTATTAGTCTATTTTATTATAAATCTTCTCAATGATAAAGAATCAGAAGTGTTAGATATTTTTAGAAAAAATGAAATGTGGATTTGTTTTATTTCATATTATCCAAAAATTGGTATTTAAAATAAGATTAAGAACATATTTCTTTGACATAGAATATTGTAATTTTTTTATTATAAAAGAAACATGGATTCATTCCCGAATTAAATGCAATGTTTTTTGATTTATTGGTTTCTTGAAAACAAAGAAAATTACCATTTTCACCTCTGAACTTTTAAAAATAAAACTTTTTTTTAGACTATTAAAAAACATTTTAACAGTATAGTGGACTTCTTGTATTTTATTAAATTACTAAACTAAAATTATTTATTGTAAATATTTTTTGTTACTTTTATTAAATTTATCATTAGATCATCAATTTTTATTTTCTTCTAGAATGTAATTGAAAAACAAAAAAGGTCGTTTCGTTTAGCATTGAAAAAATATATATACTAGTTAAAACAAGTGTTAAAGAATATTTGGTTTTTTCTCAGGAAGCATATTTCCAGTTATTTTTAATTCAAACGAAAACAAAAATATTCCTTCTTTTTTTTATTCAATAGTCATAATTATGAAGATAAAAATGTTTTGCAAGTTCATTATATTCAAAATATATTGTTGAGATGAAAACTCGTCTTCTTTTACATAGAACTAAATAAACTATTAAAATTACGTTAAATGAAAGACAAACAATTATAACTGATCAAACAACTGCTAATTTTAATACACATAATTAACTATTGCTATTTTTATATTCTAATTTAATTATTTTTGTAATTTTATATTTAACATTTTTTTATATTATGTATATATAAAAATTATAAAAAAAACTTAATATTTATATAAGTAAAAATATAGTCTAATTTTGAAATTCTGTAATCACTAGTTATTCGCGTTAAAAACTACAATTTAAAAGTAAAATATAAGAATATAATAAAGGAAACCGTTTTTACTTTTTTGATAAAAGTGAGCAACATTTGTAGCGGCTGTTACATTGTGTTAACATGACCATATAAATTTGAATTACGATCGCAAAAATGAAACAGTCCTAGCATGCACAGAAAGCATGATTGTAAGCATGGGCCTGATACAACTTCAGAAGTTTAGATCGCTTCATTACTGCAAATAATATATGGTAACATCGGGTGTGAACTCGGGAAAGGTCAAGAGCTAAATTCTGAATGTGCATATACTAGCGTTGTCCCGAATTATCCTGTGCATGTAATAAGGCGGAAATTATTAGCAGATCTTTGGATGAAACCTTCGTAACTAAATAATACAAACCTTAACTTACCTAAATTTTATCAAGTAATTAATTATTTAATCATATTTTTTCGTGTAATTTTTCACAGATTTATAATGTTTTAATTCTTATGGATATCCTGTTTTTAAATAGTAATAAAAATAAATACTTTCTTTATTTATCTCTAACCATAAATATTGTATGAATGTTGATTTATTATTTTTATCTATAATGTTAAAGTGGATAAGTTCTAGCAATTTAAATTATATTTGATAACATCTATTATTCTAATTATAATAACATTATTTATTCGAATTAAAATAATAAAACTTAATTTTTATTATTAACTAATATTTTCAGTTTGTGTAAAGAATGTTATGATTTATTTTAGTATCGATCGAAATCATTAAATAATCTAAAACCAATATACTCTCTACCGTTGGTCACATAAAAATCTATTAAAAATACCGATTGGTATATACTATTTATTGTATGTTATTGAACGTAAAATCCCTATAATGTGATAACTTAATATTATTTTAAGGTCTCCATCTCTATATAATGATAATATTAATAATAAAATAATATATATTAAAAAAATATTTTTAATTATTTATAAATTTAACTAATGATTTTGCATAAGTTGATCCAATTCAAGGACTAATAAGAATCTTATTACATAGTTTCGAATGTTTGGTTAACAACTTTTTATATTTAACCTTCTTTATCCATATACGGTATTTTCCGTAAATACATAAAAAATTATCAATGAACTAAGGTTTACTTTAATATAAGATATAGTTGAATAACCAAAGTTCTTAATATAATATAACGATAAATTTTCTGAAAAGCAATTAAATAAACTTTTCATTAAAAATATATTTAATTTAATCAATGATGTTTCTCTACAAATATTTTAATTTAAAAAAAATTATGTCATGACCTTCCCAAGGTAATAAGCAAAACGTGTTAGTAATGAAACTATTTTCGCTTTCTTTTTTAAATTTACCATATTTAAACCAATGTTTCGACTATTATTTCATTTCAAATCAGTACTAATTTATTCAAATTTCATCAACTGCTATAGAACGTTGAATAATTCCTCTGCATATTTTGAAACAACTCTTAATCGTGCTTAAAAATAGCTATTTATTATTTTTTCATTGATGATAACATCCTATTTCAATTACTTTGTTATTTACAAATTTGTTCATTATAATATTATGAATTTTTTTCTATATTTTGTAAGTAAAAATATGACCAGTTTTCATTAATTATTCTTATTTAAAGGTTTTAAATTTACAAAACCATTTATCAATTATTTTAATTAAACCTACAAATTAATCATAATATTTATCTAACTTGCCATTTTCATCAGTTTTTTTAATCTCTTAATAAGTAATATTTAACCAAGAGACATTTTCAATATATTTGTATTAATTTAAAATATAAAAGAAATTTTTTTCTATAAATTTAAAAATTAAACCCTAATAGTTAAAAATTAATTCTAATATAATATATTTATTTATTATACTTATTATAATATCTACTTGATAATTTTCTGTGTATGTTTGTTACGTTGATGACAATGCACTTAAGCAAATTAACATGTAGACCACCAATATTTTAATCTCTTTCTACCTCTCTCACTCTTGCTTTTTCCCTCACTCTTTTTCTGTAATACACACAAGTGTATTAGCAAGTCCCGTGGATGTGGAGGGAAGGAAAGGGGATAAGTACCTACAATCTCATTTTTCAAGAAAATTAATGCAAATGCAATTCGACTTTAAAAATCTGCCTAACTAAGTCTTTCCAGCAAGTTTCTATCTCTTTTCAATGATGAAAATTTCCTCAAAAAAAATACCACACTTATGTAAATAAAGGATAGATGAACCAAACGCAGAGACGAAAAATTTTCAGTCTATTAGCCAGTCAATCGTCGGCTATCGAAGTATTCGCAACACGTTTCAGACTTTTTCTGGAGCCTTATTAAAAAGTTGGCTTTTTAACGGCTAACGTGCAGTACAAATAATACTATAACTGAAACTAATCATTCGCATTAACTACAGAAAAAATATTCTTTCCATAATTCCCTTATTTTTAAATAAAAATTTTACCAAATTTTTAGAACAAAATGGAGGTGTTGAATCGTTTTATTGAGAGCTATAAATCCACTGTTCAGGGTAAAATTAAAAAGTTGTTTACTTACAGTCAATAAATTTAGTGTTAAAATAAATTAAATAAAAAAGTGTCAATTTCCAGATTTATTTTAGTGATTTTCTGAATACAATCGGTGTATGTTGGTATACCGTGTTTATCATACGTGATTTTTTTTTAAAAAATTAACTTGGACACTCAAAATACTACTCAACTACGATAAATTATCTTTTATTTTACTGAAATTGTTAATTTTTTCTTTGAATTACCTTTTTAGGCGTTAGTACTCACTTTTTGAATATAACAAACTCTAGCGCGTACGCAAATGAATATTGAAATCAATTACATTTATTATGATTCAATAATTTTATAATTTTTTAGATATCACTCGGAACATTGTTGTTTCTTTGTATAAAATTAATTTTTGTATTAAAACTATATTTAGAAAAATGTAAAGTCAGGTTTACACCTAATATGTGTAATTTAACATATAATGCAGTTAATAAACAATGATTTTTTTTGCTTAAACTGGTGTATTAAAAATAATAATTAAAAATCTAGCATATATTTAATATTCATTATCTCAAATTATTTCTCTGTTAATTATATAAAAATTCAATTAACATAAAAAAATAATACTAAGATGATTAACAATACAAAAATAACAATTCTTAACAATTTAATTTTCCAAGTCGAAGATATTTTGCGTTTTTTGTGTGGTGCATGGTGTTTCGCTAAAAGAAATCAAATTATATGCATTTGCAAATGATTTACGAAAATTGCAGACGAAAGGACAACCGAATGGATACTTATCAAATATGAGAGTATCATGTATTTGATATTCATTTCGTATCTATATTTTGTGCTACGATGCGGACCACGATTCATGGAAAATAGAAAGCCCTACAATTTAAAAGCTTTTATAAAATACTACAATATATTCCAGATAATCTATAATGGCTGGATAGTCTATTCCGCTATTAAATTTGGCTTAATTACAGATATAGGAATTGGTTGTGCTAAGATTAATAGATCACCACATGGAATTCCTATGGAAGTAAGTATATTGATCATTAGGTTCGCTACTAAGTATATTGTTATAACGTTCTTTTAATTGTCAATATATAAATTAAAAACTAATTTATCTCTTTACTTTGCAAAATTCGACAACTTTTTATTTAAAAAAATAAAAATTTTTAATTGAAAAATTTAAATTATTGCAGTAATTAAATAAACTTTATTTTTTACATTAGATCATTTTTTAATTACCTTACATTATTCATACAGTTATATAATATGAAATACTATAATTATATATTGATGGCACAAGCCAATATTTGACAAAAAATATTAAATATCAATATATTTTCTTCTATTACTATATACATTATATATTTCTTTATTTAAATTTTCACTACGTCTTTTTACATTCAAATTTATTTTCAAGTTTGTATTGAAATAATGTGTATTTAATTTTTGTTTTATTCATGCAATTATTAGTATTAGACACGTAAATGAATAAATCTTTCTCTCTATATATATTTATATATAATATTGAAACTACAATTTAGAATTAAAAAATAAATTTTATAAAAAAATTAAAACTGGCTGTAATAATTGTATTAAAGAAAATTTTATTTCTACTCTATTTTAATTTAATAAACATTTTTTGCAAATAAAATAACTAAAAATATACAAAATATTCTTTTATTATTTACTTTTACTTTTCTACTACATACCTTATTTAGGGTGTGAAGTTATAAGCAAATACAAATATAAAATCTTTCATAAAAATTATAAGAAGATTGGAAACCATGTTTTCGAAAATATTAATAAATATATTATACATAATTTTTATTTGAATTTTATGAAAAATAAATGATAAGATAAGAATTTAATTATTCCAGAAAAGAACTTAAAAAATTTTAATTCTTTAAACAAAAATTTCACTATAATTTAATTATTAAATTAAAAGTAAATAAGATAAAATTTTTTTTTAAATATTTCGACATAATCATTCTATAATCATTCTTAATTAAATTGTAATTTAAAATATGTTGAAATTTAGTTGGTTACGATGTTATACTTTATAAGAATAACGTTTTTAATTTCAAACAAGGAAAAACCAACATTTAGGATCATGGGAAGCTAAAAGATCAAAAAAGCATTTATTAAAATTTATTAAAAACAACAATATTATATTATTACTTGTATAAATATTGAAACTGTATTACATATATTCAAAGTAGTTGATTAAAACTTTCAAGATAAGAAATTAAAATTTGAAGTAGCTTAGATAATAACGTAAGAGACTTTTAAAACAATTTTTTCTTAATATTTTCATAGTAAATTATCTTATAAAATTGGATTATTTCAATCAAATGATATACAAATAAGTTTTTAATGAAATTTTTAACAAAATAACTTATTAAAAGTTAAATTTTGAAATGGATCGAATAAACGTTGATGAAATTGAATCTTTCAAAACGTAATATCGAGTAAAGTACATTTACAATTTTATATGTGAATAATATATATTTTTAAAATTGTATAAAATTGTCTATTTTAAAATGGATTAATTTTCTAAATTTAATGAAACATATTCAAGTTATTATTCTTTTAGATACAAATTTTAAACATCATTTTTTTTATTGTTAACTGTCTAAAACCCCTAAAGTAATCTTTGCTGTAATAATTTTTATTGGTTGTTTATATTAAAACTATTATGTATGATATATATATTCGTAATTCATTGAAAAGTGAAATAACAGTTTAGTAATGAAGTGAATCTCTAAAGCCATGATTGTTGTCTGTCTTGAATTGGTAATTCAATTTATCAATTGAATGACTTGTAAATCGACTTAAAATACTACAAGAAAAAACATAGAATACTTTAATTTATATTAAAAATCATTTATTTTCATACAACTTTATAAAAATATGTATAAATTAAAAAGAAATATGTAATTAAAATAGAATTTCATTCCTTATTTCTTATTTTATATTATAAAGATTTTTTTATAATTCTGTTACTGTACCAAGAATTTGCAAGAAAATTAATAGAAAAATATTTTAAGTATTATATAAAATCGTTTATAAAAATGTTTTTTCTTTTTTCTTCGTTACAGATTACCAATCTTTTCTTCTGGGTATTGTTATTAAAAATAATTGATCTGAGTGAGACAGTCGTATTTGTGTTAAGGAAAAAAAATAGACAAATTTCGTTTCTTCATCTCTACCATCATATTTCAACTATATACTTGACACAATCATCTACAAAATTTTATCCAGGTGGTTTGACTCTATTTCCAGTGAGTTTGAATTCATTTGTACATGTAATAATGTACACATATTATCTGCTCAGCAGTCAAGGGCCAAAGATACAGCAGTTTATTAATCCTTTTAAGCCGTACATCACTATAATACAGATGGTAAGTAATGTATAATATCTGATATATATAATTTTTTTAATTAATATGGATAAATCTGATTTACAAAATCACAATTTTAACCAAAATAAATTAAATAATTAAAATCTAATATAAAATCTTGTATAACTCGTTTCATATATAGCAGCTAATTATTGAACAAAACTTTTAAAAATAATTTTATAAGTACAAATTTCTTAATAAATAAAAATAAATTTTTTACACATCTATTCCAGGATTAAAAATAGTTATACATATTACTTGTTAAATGAACCATAAAAAAATAAAAGTTAATTAATAAACATTATGTTTTATATAATTACTACCATTTAATTATAATAATATCCTTCTGATATTACTTATCTTTACTAATAATTTTTATTATTTTACAGGTTCAATTTTTTGTTTTATTGGGTCACACATTGCAAGGACTTTTACCAAATTGCAAAATTCCAATCTGGGGAGTCATTATAATGTTTGTCAATCTTGTAATAAACTTTGTTTTATTTTATAACTTTTACAGAAAAAATTACAAAAAAACCGAAAAAAGCAAAACAAGTTAAAAATTAAAGAAATTAGTTGTAAACTGATTTAGTCATCTTTCTTATTTTAATACTATTTACAATAATTATAATTTTACAAAGGAATAAGATTTTAATTACCATTTATTATCATACTATAATAAATGAATGTATATATAAGTTGATTTTATTATACATTTCTGTAAATTCTTTTACTTTTATTGTAAAATATTTACTTTTATTATGAAGTTCTTAAAGTAAATACTAACTAAATTTGATAAATTAAATATTTTTAATAAAATTGATTGAATTTCATGAAAAACTTTTTATTTAAAAGTATAATATCTATAGCATTATATTATTAGATTAAATTTATAATTTTATATATGTACATGAAATTAAATTCCATTTTATCACAATAAAATTAATTTCTTAATAATCAGAAATGTATAAAATGTTAAAATACTTTGCTAATTGAATTTATAAGTAAATATATAAAAAAAAAAAGAAAATAACAATGAAAATACATATTATTTCAGTTTATACATATAATATTAAAATGTAAAAATAAAACTATCGACAAAGTTCAAAATTCAGAATTATGCAGACATTTTATAATTTTATTTATTATAGAAAAACTACATTATTTAAAAAATATTTAAAATAATTTTAGTATAATATTAAATTAAAACATTGTTACATAGTTGATTTCGTTCAAATATTATTTTGAACAAAATGAAACACTCGTTCTGTAAAATAATTAAATTGTAATCCGATAGGTAAGCAAAAACTTTTCTACATTTGGCACATCTTTATTTTAAGAAAATGTAAAATAAATTATGTAAATACTTGATATGCAGTATCTATAATAACTATAAATAGGCGAATATAATAAAGACAATTAAAGATTATAAAATATGAATTTATTTGAAGAAGAAAAAATAAAGATATTAATAACAAAAATTGTATACAATTATATATAATTTGTTTACTTATTTCAATTACAGATAAAACAAAAAGAAAATAGAAAAAAAGATAAAAATTAAAAATTATACAATTATCTTAAATTGAAACGAGTCATATGGAAAGTGAATAATTTTGTTAAAGATTTTTAAAATACTATTAGTTGGTTTATCTTTAATTAGGCTCTCATTTATGTTTATCTATTAATAAAGACATGAAAAGGTCGAAGCTCTTATTAGAATATTTTCAAGTTGGATGATAGTTTTTCTGAGCTACTTGTCTCATTATTGTACCATCTTATAGATTTCTTATTGCATATCTTATTGTATAACGTAAAATATGGAATAGCACAACGTAAATTGAATTAAATTAAATTATTTGATTACAAATAGAGAATAACGCGATGAAACAAGTCTAATAAGTATTAGGTAAAACTAGGTAAATTTCAAAGTATTTCCGAAAGAAAACTGAGAAGACATTCGGATTCGATGTAGATTTAACGAAAGTAACGACCTTAGAGTAAAATATAAAACAATTTCGGTAAAGAAGACTTGAGTGCGTGAAATATGTATATCAAAACGAAGGATAGATAGGAAGATCGAAGCGAGCATTCTCCGAAGCGTAAGCTGCTAACCTCAAAATAAGGTTGGAAGCAGCAACGACGCATCTTAGGGAGAAATAGAGGAAAAGCAACTCACCGTGTAATAAGAAAGGAGTCCGGCATTGTCATCGAGCACAAACCATCGATACTGCCACCCGTTGACGACATTTGTCCACTTGCTCAAGGAGCCTTCCATCGTCGACGTCGACATGTTGTTTTGTTCGTCCTGCGGATGCGCCGCGCCACGCGAACGCGAATTCGATGCGGCGCCAGCGCTGTTCAAAGCCTTGCGTACTCGTCGTGCGAGTTTCTTCATTGCATCGCGATTTCGCATCCATTGGCGATCCTATCTCTACGATTTGTATTTACGTCCCGCTTTTTCTTTTACTCTTTTATCAACCTTTTGCTGAAGGGAGGCCGAACCGACGTTACGTTACGTTAGCCTTTCAGCTTTTTCCAATCCAGCTAGCGGCTTTACTTTTACCGAACATACTCTGCACGCGAAAACCCACACGAATCAACATATATATATATATATATATATATTTCGGAAAACATTCACGCACCTCAATTTACATCTATATCTGCACACTGGTTCTTTTTAATATTCATCTGCAAAAAAAATAAACCGAGATCTCGATTTGCACCTCCTTCCAATTATATATTTATGTACAGTTACAAATAAACTCGTATATTCGTTTCTTTATATTAATGCCGTTTAGAAATGTACATTCATTTTATTATTATTTATATAACGTATGCAATGTTAAGACAAATACGAATGTCAATGCAACTGATAATTTTATAAAAGCTTCCCTGTTACGTATTTTATTTATTTACCCAATGTAAGTTACATTGTTAAATCGTTACATCTACGTTTGCAAATTTCAATGTGGGTTATATTTTGAATTTTCAAGGAATTTAAAAAATCCTCCAAAATGTACACAGCACACGCATTAAATATAACCTTATAACTATATAATCATTTATTTATCAGTGAATAAGATAAATGTTGAAAAATTTTCGATGAAAAATGTTTCGCGAAACTTGTGCTCGTACGATCTATAGTTTTTTCTTTTATTTGTTGCAAGATAGACTATGGAAGCTTTTTTTAAATTTTTGTTATTGCGCTGCTACTTAAATACCGCAAGGACGCAGCGACATTTTCCACATGGAAACAAATTTTAAACATTAGATTAAGGAACTTTCACACTGTTAAACTACTGAAAAAACTACTCTATCCTCATATTATATATCGAAAATTTTGAATATTTACCATTATTTCGATCACAGTTTCAATATTTGGAAAGATATTTTTGTTTATATTTACAATATTTATATTATCGAATTCGTTAAAATGGAATTTTATTTTTGAAATAAGTATGTTATTTCTCTAATATTTAGATTTTTAACACATTAATTATACATTTCAACTTAATTTACGTATTATATTTAAAGTATTTAAAAATACTATATGTTTCAATTTCAGTAACTTTGTTAATAATATTTTTTTAATGAATTAAAATAGAAAATTAATTATTTAAAAACCTGCTAAAATATATTCAAATTTATAAAATTAGTCAACTAAACTAACTCAAGAATTTATAAAACTATTTACACTACGTATTTAATTTTTTTTTATTTGCATGTTAAAATTTGTTGTAATCGTTATAATTACATCAAAAATTAAAATTTAACTGAATTTAATAAAATAATACATGGCTAATAGATAAGTTTTTAAAAAGTAACTATACAAAATATAAACAAATTTTAATATTTTTCTTATTAAAAAATCTAACAGAAAATTTTTAAGCATAAACTCTTTTCAAATTGTCAAGCATTTTAGTATAAAAATATAGTAATTAAAATAATTTTTAAACAAATATTTCATTTCCCAATATTATAATAAATTTCATTGGCATTTATTCAAATCATTATAATACTATATTTTTCCATATGGAGATTATAGAATTAAAATCATAAAGATGTCTAAGTACAAAAAATATCATTGGCAAAGAAACAAAATTGATGAATAGAAATACATTTGATAATTCAACTTTAAGGTGAAAGGTAATTGCGATAAATATGGAAGAGAAATATATTTAATGTTTTCGATTTTGTCTATACAATGACTATTTCTTGATCGTATATTTCCTCTTTTTATTCTCCGCTATACGATCTACCAATTTCGATGCAACAATTGAACGAATGTTTTTACGAATTTATTGTCCTGTCTGTAAATGCTTTTCATCCTTTTCGAGTAGTTTACATACACTTGTTACCGTTCGCTTAGCTCTATTGGCTTTTCTCCAATCAGTTGACTGTTGAATGTACGGAGTTTATAAATTATGGAGTTTACGAGAATTTTGCGATCGTTGTCGACGATTCTTGCATATGCTAAATAGCGATTAATTGTGGAAATGATTTGTTAAATTTAGACGATGTGATATTTTTATTAAAATATTAAGAAGAAATAAACTTAAAACAGTTTTATTATATCGCCGTTTTACTATAATACCGAATTAGTTGATAATCATTATCTATATCCGACTTTTAGTTTGTTTAGGTATTATGGAAATATATTATTATAATAAGTAGCACTCAGAATGCATAGTATTTCATGTTTAAAATATTTTAATTTTAATTGTATTTATCGATCATACTTTCATTTAAATTGTGAGAAACTAAAATTCAATATAATTTAAAAGAAAAGAGATTCAAAGATATCTATTGAAAAATCAAAGACATTTTCTTTTATATGAAATCCATGAAAAATTTAATTTAGAGCAGTGAAATAAAATTATAAATATACATTTAAAAAGATATTTTTGGATTCAAATAAAAATCTTATGTTATTTTGAACAATGCTCATAGACGTAAAAGTATAGTTGATATTTTATTCGTATCCCTCTAATGAATAAAATGTATTAAATGTATGAAATAAAAATATTTTTATTATAATTTATTTTTATATTCTTAAAAGTTAATAATATTCATTGTATGCATTACATTTGCTAAATAATTATCCACATATTATTCTTTAAGATCGTACAATATTTTTCAGTTTTTTCATAAAATTAAATAAATTTACTGGTTACATTCTATAACAGCTTTTTTTTAATTTTGAAAGCTAACTTTTGTTTAATATTTTTTTGTATTTTACTTTAATAATAATCACAGCAAAAACTATGTTTTTAAATCAAAATATTATCCGATCATATATATATATATATAACCATATATATATATGGTTCAGATTAAGATCATATATATATATATATAACCATACTTAAAAAGCTATTATTTTACAGTCTATTTTAAATATAATAATTTTCGTTATTAACAATCTTAATAATAACAATAATACCTCTTCATTTCCATATTTATCTTAATATTCTTGAATAGTATAAAAAACTTTAATCTATGATGAAAATATTGTTCCTAATAAATTTTACAAACTATCAAAGTTTAACTTAGTTTATCTTTTTTAATTTAAATTTGTTTTTTAAATAAATCTGAAAAATCTATAACAAAATACAATATAGTGTACAAATTGAATAATTTTGCTCGATATCGTTTTAATTTATTCTAAATTTAATTGTTATACTTTTAAAACAAATTTAAACTATCTTTACTGATGAGAAATAAGTAATATCAGTAGTAAAGTGATAATTCTTACTGTTTGCATGATTAAAAGAAATATTGTCTTAATATTTTTTATTTATATTGCATAATGGACGATATCTAATGTAATATTAATATGCAATTGAATAATTTACAAACACACTTCATGTTTTGTTATACTTATACATTATTGCGAATACGTTAGAACATTGAAAAAATAATTAATGAAAACATCAAAAATATAAGTTTTAAAATTCCTACATGAATATTATCATTTATTAAATGTTAAAATTCTGCTTTTAATGATTTTATTTTCCGTTTTTTATATATCTTAATACATTTAATATACATATGTGATTGAATATATTTTATTAAAAAACATAACTATGTATAAAAAAACCTTTTTTAAATTATACATTAAAGATTTTTATTTCTTAAATATACAAACACTATAGAAATATAATTTTATTTTTAGTTTTAAAAATATTTTTATAAATTTCAAGTATTTTAAATAATGTAAAAAGTTTTAATTTAATAATTTTTTAATTTACTGAATTAAATTTTTCAAAAAATAGTTTTATTTATAAAAAAATTAGCCAAAATTTCGATTGAATATGGTAAATTGAATATAGTACAAAACTTATTTTTAATATTTCTGAAATTGTAGTTATTTAATTTTTACATTAATTTATAACTAATAATTTAAATAAAAGATAAAAAATTTCAAATAATTATAAAAATATTTATAAATGATTCAAATTTATTAAAAAAATAAATTTTTTGTATGATAATTTAGTATTTATTATAATATTTATTAAATAAATAATAGTGCATAACTAATGATTATTAAACAATACATAATTAGATATAAATTCAATTATAAATTTAACATTATTCATACAATTAAATATGATATTAATCATTACAATAAATTTTACTGTAAAACAAAATTATATTTCACGTAAAGTGAATTTGTAATGGTCAGAAAAGGTTAGTTTTATTATTTAAAATATATAATATATATGAATATAAAACTTAAGTTTTAAAATTAATTAAATTATATTTTATTTTTAAATGAACATTTATACACCAAAAAAATGTACTTTAACATTTAAAAAAATTAATCAATTTATAAAACAATCATAAACATATGTAAAGCGACTAATAAATTATATTTAATGCATGTCACTCTGTGCTCGCGCGCGCGTGTGTTTTGAATTTGCATATAGAAATACTGTAAAAATTAAGGTAATTAATCTTATCATTATTATAAAAATGTGTTAATAAAATAAGTCATAATTAATATGAATTGAATATTGTTAAAATATTTTTATTAAATCAATAATTTTAAAACAAATATTTAGACTTTCTGTTTTAAATTTTTCAAACACGATTAGTGTGAAAAACCTTTTAGATTTGTAGTCGAGTGAAGACAGATGACAAGTGCATGCGAATAAGCCCACAGAATAGAGCAAAACTTGAAACTATGTATTACAATCATTTCACGAGAAAACTAAGAGTAAAAATTGTAAATAACTAATTAATACGAGGTGAGAACAAATCAATCTAGTATTGCGGTAATAGATGTATCTCTCAAATTTCTAGTTGAGTTAAGCAACAAGCTTTTGAAGGCCGTGTGCAAATTCGGGGTGAAGTTTACTAGAAAATGGTTATTCTGTTATGGTTCTGCTTTTAATAAAAAATATTGCACCCTTACACACTGTTAGTTTGCAACAATAAAATCATTTATAAGATTTTTCTTCTAAAGTATTAGATAAATTTAAAATACTACAGAACAAAGGAAACAAATTTTTTTTATAAAAGTACATACAAAACTTTTCCAATAAAACTACGTAATAAGACATTGCATCGCAAAAGCGAACAAGATATATTTAAAGTTAGCATTATTTTTACTGTATTTGAAACTAGTGAAAAGAAAGAAAGTAAAACTTTTCACATAATCATTAGATGTGATATATATGCATAGTTGCTCGATTTATTGAATAGATTAATATTCAACTAAAAATCTTTGATGTCAAGAAAAACCAGATTCTATGTATATGGTTTGTTTATTCATAGTATTTATTATTATATCTAGAATCACTTCATATTTCTAATACAGTATTCTATAAGATTAACTAATACAATGTCAATAAGCAGTATAAATATAATCTTTGATTTAATAATATAGAATATAATTTTAACGATTTAAAATTAAACAAAAGTAATAAATAATGTTGAAATACTTGTTGATTATTAATGATAATCAAAAATACAATTGATTAAAAATGTGTGTATTAAAATCTATTTTCATATCTAATAAATAATTGTATATATAACTTAAATAATTTTAATATATAATTATTATTTGATTACCTTCTCTTTTGTTATAATTAAATCAAATGTTTTGATATTTACAAAAAGTATGAAACAAAGATATTAATCTTGAGTTATACATGTTACCTTTAATCCATAAAAATGCTTTTTTTATTTCAAGAAAATTTTCCTTTACAAAATTATTTATTATTATTTATATATATATTTATACTTTTTTTCTTTCATTAAACAGAATGATTAAATTTATATTATTGAGTGAAATGTATTTTTCATCTCACTTAATAGCAGTTATATAAACAATAAATTTAAAAAACAAAATTAAAAAGATGGAAGAAAAAAGAAGTAAAAGTACAGGAGAAGATGAAGAGTCAGAAGAATCGGAAAACATCATTATTAACGAAGTAGATGGTTTACCAAACCTTCATCCAAATTTTGAGCAGTTAGAATTAAATTGTTTGAAGGACCATAATCTTGAAGATGCATCTTCAAGAAACCTAGAAGATTTAATTCATGATGAAGATTTACCGATGTCTGTGATTGTTACAAATGTAGATCCTCGTGTTTTTAAATCTGATAATCTCAAGGTAAATATTAGTTCATATTATATTACTTGAACTTAACTACATTGCTAATCATATATATTACTTTTATAGAAGCTTTTATGAAAATAAATTTTTATAGTAATTCTTATTTTATAGATAGAAATTGAAAGATTATTTAAACAATTTGGAGAGGATGCTACATTTCAATACTTTAGATCTTTTAGAAGAATGAGGGTTAATTATAACTCTTCAAGTGCAGCTGCTCAAGCAAGAATAAAATTACATCAAACTCATTTTGGTGATACTGACATTAATTGCTATTTTGCACAACCTGTAACGCCCATTGGTAATTTCTTTTTTTCATCAGACTTACACATTAATATTATATAACTTATTTATATAAAAAAATCTGTAAATAAATTAAAATACTAAATATAATTCACTAAAAATTTATATTTACAGTAAAAAAAAATTATTGTTTACACTAAATTATATATTTTATAGATATCGAAGATCGACACTTACATCCTCCTGCGCCTCATAAACAGTTCCTAATTTCGCCTCCAGCATCTCCACCTGTAGGTTGGGAACCTCGTGCAGAAAATGAACCTTTAGTTAATCACGATTTACTTGCTGCAATTGCTAATTTAACTCCAGGTTTGTTTATATGTCAAATATCATTATTTAACAAAATCATTATATTTATTGCCTAGTATCTACTATTTTTTAGAAAATTAATAAATAACTGCCTAATAACAAAAGTATCTTATACTTATCTTACTGAAATAATTAAAAAGTTTAATAAATATAGAAATTTATTTAAACGAATTATGTATGTTAAAACTTTAATTCAAGTAGCTGTTAACTTATAAATTATTTTATTTTTCACTTTAGTAAAATAATTTTTGAGTATTTTAAAAATTTTTTTTAAAAAAGTATTATATTAAAATAATGGAAAAACAATAAATTTTAGAAATAAAGTTGTATAAAATCTACTTGCAACATGTAACATTTAAAAAAATTTTCATGAAATACTTTGAATTTGAAAATTAAAATAGTAGTATTTTGTTTCCGAGCATTTCTTAGATGAAAAAAAGAGTGGTAAAAATATGAATATATAAATAATGCATCTTAAACATTTGTTTTAATTTATAATTAATAGTTTTATATATTTATTAAAGTTCTATAAATATGATCTTAATATAAAAACTATTTACCACATTTTTAAAATACAGTATGAATTATTGATGAATTAGAAATCACACTAAAAGACTTCTTTTTAGAATCCATAAATAATAACAAGAAATTTTAAATTACTTTAAATTTCAGGAGAAAGTCATGAACTTCATCCAGGAGGTACAAATCATCCTGGTATTGTTGTTCATATCTGCGAAACTTCAGCAAATACTATCAAAAGCGCCGGACGCTTACCGCATACTCGATGTCCTGATGAACACTAATTTAATCAGCGTGCGTACAAAGTGAAAAATTTAAAACATTAAATAAAAGACATCTGCGGTGACTTGTTAATAATATATTCAATTGTTTAGTTTTTAAATTATTTTTAGTAGAAAACATTTTAAGATTTTGAAATTCTTTACACATATAAATTATAAAATTTTTGAATTTTCGAAAAATACCTAATACACAATGAATATTATCAAAAGTAAATTCACAGACTATTTTCATTAGAAGTAAACGATAATTATTTCTGAAAAATTTATATCTTTATTTCATTCAAATAGTAAGATTACTTCACAAATTTATAATTATTTTTATGAGAAAGAATAAGATTCTAATAAAAGTTTATACTAAAGATTAAATTACTAAATTTTAAATTCCTATATCTGCATGTGTATTAATATTTTTTATTGAATAATTCAGATTTTATAAAATTTATGAAAAAAATATTAATCCTTTCAATATTTTTGAACTTTTTTTCATCATTTATAAATAATTTGAATTTTTAAGATGTTTAATGAAAAATTAAACAATTAAAAGATATTAAAAATCACTTAAGATTCTTTTTTTAGGAATACAAATAAAATAAATTTATATACGTACTATTTTCCATAGCTATTCAAACTTCATAAAATTAATAAAACACATACAAATATATCGTTTAAACGATCCATCCAAAGAGTGAAAACAGTTATTCTTTAACAATATAATTAAGCAAATAAAAACTTAAAAAATATGGGCATATTAAGGATTACAGTTGTTCTATTATCGAGACTTATTGTCATCAGTGTTATCGTAGAAGAGTGAAGAGAGGCTTTATTGAATGTCACGATAATTAATGTCACAAAAAAAGTACATGCTACATACTGCTGTCTAATTACTTCGTATGTTTTGAAATGTACAAGTATTAATAATATTAACGCATACATCAAAAAATTATGAGGGGATAAAACAGTGTTTAAAAATTGAGATTGTGAATGGAGATCTATAGTTAAATGCTTATTTTTGATTACATGAAAAGTTTATATGTATTAGGTAAAGTTTTTGAAATTTTGATAACATTGTAATTATAATTAAGATTTTATTCAGCAAAACATTTAAAATGTATAAAAATCTCTATATAGAAATTTATTCTTATAATTATTTCACGGGAAGTTTTTTGAAAATATTATATAAAAATATTTATTAACAATGTTCATGAGAGTTGTAACTATTTTTAAAAAATATATAAGAATTCTTCTCAAAATTAATATTAATTATAAAGAAAGACGAAATATAAAAGAATTTTTTAAAACGTTAGAATGTGCTTTGTTATTTAGAATAATAATAATTTAATAAAATATTATGATTATATATTTTAATCAGAAAATACTCATTCATTTAAAATTATAAAGATTTATATGTATATGATAATATATATTTGTTTATTAAATATGATTTTTTTTTGTTTTATTTGTTTTTTTATAATTGATAATACTAAAATTTATTTAATCTAATTTTTATTAAAAGTATTAATTACATTTTAAAAAATTTTGTATTAAATAAATTAATGTAAAATTTAATATGAAAAAATATAAAACCATTTATGAAATAAAAATCAAATACTATTTTTTAGGTTAACAGTATGTTATTAGTATTACAAACATAAATTAAATATAAATTATATTTTTTTATCTATATGAGTACCAAAATAGATACTAAATAAATTTTTTAATTTCTACAGGTATTAAAAATTTAACTGTAAATTTTTATTGATGTTATGTATATCTACTTAATAGATCATAATTGAACAAAAACATAAAAATCATTTAAATGATAATTCTGAGTTTGGATAATATATATAAAGATAATAGAGTTTAAAGTCTCTGATTTTATACTTATATAAATATATATATCGTTCCAAAAAAAAGATAAAAATTTGCATTTTAAATATTGTATTTTCTTTTATAAATTTTTGCATTTAAATTGTATTTAATTTAGTCAAGAATTCAATAAAATTTCTATTAAAGGTCATTAAATAGATGAATAGACTTTTTGAAGACTTGAATTATAAATTTTAAAAGTTCAATGATTTTCAATTTACAATTACTTACTCAACTGAGATTAACCATTCATAATTTTAACCTGGTCGTAACGCATATTTATGTATAAATTTTTTGTTTTAGAAATTCATTTACACAATAAGTGTTTTAAAGATATTTTACCATACAAAATCCGTTATAATAATTTTTTTTAAATATTTTATAAATATTGAATTCACCTTTTATCCCCTTTAAAACCTCCATTATTTAGAAAAAAAATTGAAAAGCTGTGAATATAAAATGAAATTTAATTAAAAATTAATAAATTAATAAAACGATTTTATATAGGCATGCGTTAATTAGGAATTGAAAATTAAAGTCATTGATTGCTACCAAATATTATAAGTGCTTCATTGACACTTTTAACATTGTTTTTATATATTTAAAACAACCGAATGTAGAGCAAAAATGAAAAAGTGATAGTGCTAAGCTTTAATAGCATTTAATATTTATGATCAATTATTTTCTTAATGAGAAAAAATTAGTTTTATACAACCTTGTGCATATTCGATAAAAAAGTGTCAAATCAATAAAATTTTTCAACATATATAAAATATATGTTATAAATTTCAATAACCATAAACTTTTTCTGCTGTAGAAAACGTTGGTAGAGAAGAAAATAAATACCATAAAAAGAATTTTGAACAATCAAACTTGTGCATGCAGCATTATTAAAAATTAAAACTGATTCATAATTAAACTTAACAATTTTAATGTAATGAAAAACAATAAAAAAATGTAAAAATAATTTAGATTATTAAATGTAGTATTTAGATTCTAGAGGAATTTTTCTGTGAGTCGTTTTTCAAATCTTAAAAAACGTGTTAAATGTTTGGTCGCATAAATAATGATGATCCCTATTTCTCGTGTGAATTTTTTAGCGTTATAGTATTTAAAACATAAAATTCGATCTACCAATAATCCAATGAATGATATTTAATTGAATACATGAGTATACAATTATATATTGATAAAAACGTTTATATCTATATACAAGCATTTTTAATATTGGATGATTATTTTATTTTAATAATTTATTTACAATATTGTAAAAAAACTATTTATTGTCTATTTATTTAAATTCTTACAATCAAATCAAATTTTTTACACTTAAGCAAAAACAGATTAAATAGTATTTTTTATATAAATAAAAAACAATGAATCATTAATACTATTTTGTCAAGTTTTGCTGTCTAGATTTTAAACACCGATAGAAAATATATATTTATCTGTCTTCGTATAGTAAATTTTCCCCCTTACACTGCATAACTTAGAGAGGGGAAATCTCACTCTTCGATGGCTTGTTGCTTCGAATTTTCCTATTTACTAATGTAAACTTCAATGAACATTGTATCAATGAAATATTTTCGAAAAATAGTCATGCGAAATAAAACATTTTTGTTCAATCTATTGAAAAAAATTCTATAGAAATTTTTGCACGATTTTGGTACTTATAAAAATTCTTCGATAAAATTTAAAATAATTTATAAATTTTACGTAAGTAATTGTTAATGTAATTTTTTTCATGGGATATTTTAAAAAATTTTAGAAAAAGATATATTTAACTGATATTTATGTAAGTGTAAATGAGTAGTAAAACATGTTCATTACCGAAAGTCTATGGTATGAGTGTATCTCATTACTTGTGAATATGTGTATATATGTTTTTACGTATCGTAAAACGCATTGTAGAAAAAAAATAAAATGGACCTATATTGCTTTTCTTTCCTTTGACGTTAAATGCAATGAGTTTTAAATCCATTGAAAAGTCAAAAAATGCGTACTTAACAAAATAAAATGAATCGCATTAAAAAGTCTAATATATAAACGAATTTGTTTTTAAACAGAATTATTTAACAAAATTACTGTATCATTTTTGATGGAAATAATGTAAATAAATATGCATAAATTGTTTAGATTTCTTTCATTGTTACAAATGTAGGCCATTTCTTTATAGAAAAATTTAGTTATTTATATACAAATTAGTATTAGTATTGCTTCAATAATAAACAATTTAAACGATAAAGTAATCAATTTCATATGTACAACCAATTTTCAATATAATGTTATAATAAAAGATAGAAATAAATTTATAAAACTAAAATAGTTTAAATACAATTTTTAATTAGATTTTTGCTTTCAGATAAGAATTATTTATTAGAATAATAATTTTGATATATCTAAAAAATTAAAAAATTAGAGTAAAAGGTATTAAAAAAGTGGTTTCAAAAAATGTTGATATTTCTTTAATTCAAAAATTCAATTGAATTTTTCAAAATCTTACACTTCAATATTCTCAACGCTTACATATTACAAAGGCTTTATACAAATCATTGTTATCCACTGCACTGCGGAAAATCAATGATACATAAATTTATACTTAAGTTATTTAAACACACAGTCCCTAGAATTATCTTTCTTTGATCGTTGCTAATACTATCCTGCATTCGATAAGTTAAGTATTATTTAAAGAAAATGATTTATTTTCAATAAAATTTTGTATTTTAATAAATGAAAAATATTTAAACGTTAATTTCATTTCAATTTGTTATATTCTATCTATTGTACAATAATCAGTTGTTAGACTTCAAAAGTATATAAAATCCTGATTTTTAAAAAAATTTAAAAAACTATTAATTGGTTTTAAAAACTAAGGCATTCATAAAATTTCACCACACATGAATGTCAAATAAAATTTTTTTTTATTATACATATCTAAATTTAAGTTTCATTAAAAAAAATATTATGATAATTTAGGCCATTTTATTTTCATTAATTTAAAGCCTCATGATAATAAATTTATCAAGATACCATATTCTTGACAAATGATCAATTTCTTAATATAAATATTTACTTACATAGATTGTTTTTAAAATATAAACAGATTTTTAATCCCAAGGAAAAATTTATATACAACTTATTACTTATTAAATTAAAATTTAGTATAATGTTTTAATAGTACATAGCTTGATTTAAAATAAATTATTATTTACACATTTTTATTACCAAAAAGATGTAATTATCTAAAAGCAAATATAAAAAATATAAAATTACTCAATTAAAATTAAATGATATATCTGAAAAGAAAAAATGTTATAATTTTTCTATTATGATTAAAAGTAAATTAATTAACACTATAAAAAATATATATATATGTAATCAAGTATGCATAGAAAAAAATTTTCTCATTAATTAAAATACATCTTTTTTGTATCATATAATAATTCATTATCTGCATAAAGATTCATGATTATATATAATTAATACATAAATTTTTCCTCGGATATAAGTGTAGTTTACACATTATTAAATACTGCATATAAACGAAAAAAAATTTGTGGCGGTCATTTTAAAATCACAGTTATAAGTAAAGCGATCGAGAAAAAATATCTTCAGAACTCTTTTATTTAGTAAAAATTATTCAAAGCTATTATTGTAGATATATATTTCATTTTAATTTTTTCTAATTGTTGTATAATAAATTTTAAAGCGACCATGGGCCATAGTGATTTTTCATCCAAGATAAATTACGATCATTGCTTATAACCGCAGAAAAGCAGTTTTACATAACAAGCATGATTATTTACTCAATCCATAGTTTGCAAATATGCCACACATCTAAGTCGAGTATTTGCATCAAAACTCAAGTTATTACAAAAATAGAATGTTTGGTCAATAATCAATTCAAGCATTTTTTGTGCATAATTATCGTTATGCCATATACACAAATGTATTGATGTCATTATCATGCCTTCGAATATATTTGTGTTCAATGAGCCATTCAATTTGTTCCTTAATCATTTTTTTACTCGGTAAAAACATATTTTTTAATATATCAACTAATTCTGTCTGTAATTGGCTATTGGTAATTTTCTTTCGCATTTTTAGAATTTTTATAATTGCTTCCTGAAAATGGAAACATTTTATTATTATCAATATAAAATAATTTTATACATAAAGTTAAATTTGATTAACTTACTTGAACACGTAATATCCTGAGTTGAACAATAGACTGATTATCCTCTTCTTTGCTACGTTCGGTCGATAATTGCAAACGACCAACTAAATTGATCTTACCTCGTTTTTGTAGTTTACCATTTTTTCTGTAAACAAATTATATTAAAAACATAATATTTAATACGGTTTTTTAAAAATTTAAAAAATTTTAAAAATATATCGTCGTATACAATTTTAGTTTATAATATACTGTTTTTTTTTAATGCGGGTACGTTATTATCTATTAACAAACTTATCAAACGTTTATTCTACACGTACAAGTTAAAAGAATATATGTAAATCTGACCTTATTTTAGAAATATTTGATGGATTAAAGTTTTGAAATTATATATGTTTGATTTTAAGGCTTATTTACATAATCGCGAATTCCTGATTGACCCAAAATTTTGTTGCTTGTGAGAAATCCTTGGGACTGTGCGCAGAAGGATCGGCAACAATCAATTGCCTCTTAATTTTCGGAAAAGCACAGAGTGACCAAAGAGTTCGCCTGAGTTCCGGATCCGGCAACTCCGTTGCTAATCTAAGATTTTCGTACGAGATCTTTTCAAGAGGCCGCTGATTCCAGGCAAACAGTACAGCCATCTGGAAAGTCGTAACGTCCACGTCGAATCTGCCTACTTGGTTCGAAAACGTTATCTGAAAATTTTGGCTCTATTAACACTTATCTTAATTTGTTAAATAGAAGAGTCGATCAAAAACTCCACCTCGAATATTAAGACTTGTTTCTTTTTTTTTAATTTTTTAAAAATGAATGAATTCTTTGAATGAAATTTAAACATTTTATCGTATATATTTATTAGGTTAATTTAAAAACGAATAATTTGAATAAAGGTCTAAAATTTAATTAATTAAGTAAAATAATTAAATTTTAGTTAACAAATTAAAAGTTTTTTATAATATATGTGTGAATAAAATTATAAAATTTAATATACCGTGCCATTCGACATGTGATGGTACCACTGAAGTTTTCTGCCGCTATGTTTTTTCTTGTAAAACTCTTCGACCTCCGGTATGTAATCTTCCAATTGAAGTGGCAAACTGACTGTAACGCGTTCGCTACCTCTTGCCCATGCACCTGCGTTTAAAATCTGTAAAAAGTAAAAAAAACGCAAATTCACAGAATATTTTGAATATATTTTTTGTTTCCTATGATGTTAAAGTATGCATGTTGAAAAAATTATATTCCCAACTGTATCAATATAAATATAAAAGAAGATTCTTTTTAGTGTAATTTCAGTACGCAAATCAGAAAAGATAATTGTTTTTCACAGTGATTTTATGAATTTTTTTAAATACTTATAACTTAAATTTTATAAAGTGCTATCATTAAATATAATTTTAAAATAAATAGAATAGATTCAATTTTTTAGCTCAATAATTTAAATAGAATGTCGTTACAAAAACTTTTAACGCGAAATATTCATTTAATTGTCATAATATAATTAACTATAAAATATTGTACGATAAATACTTTAATATTGATACTGTCGGCGATAGCAGCTCGACATTGTTCCTTAAATTGTTGATTCAAGTCCTGCGAGACTTTTATGTCTTGAAACATTCGGGCTAATTTATTAACGTAGTCTGCTGGCATTCCAACTTCACGAAGCCATTCAACCATATTTTCTTCTTTCTCAGAGTCAGCGGATGTGTCCAATATTAAACGCCGTGTTAAATGTGCTTTATGGTAGCGCATAAAGACATCTTTATTTTGAACGTATTTCAATACTAATAGCTGTAATATAGTAATTAATAAAATACAGCAGTTTGCTGAATAAAAGCGTTATCGTTAATTTGTATCTAATCATAATTTATATTAACTGTAATAATATAAACTTATTGGAATGTATATTCCAATTGAATTGAATTAAAAAAATTTAAGTCTTCTGTTTAGACATACATTTACTTATTAATTTTCATAAATTTTTTAACTAAACAGTAATTATTTTGAAAAACGAATATAGCAAAATAAACGATAACGCACCACGTCCCGCAGTTTGCTCTCAATCTCGTCTGACGTGAGCTTCTTGCTGAGCGGCGTTTTCCTTAGTAGCATATCACAGTAATTGGCCAGCAGCTCGGGACACTTAGACTCGGGCTGTCCGTTATTATTGTTCGCTGATTTACTGTTCAAACCCGAACCTAAGCTCGCGATAGTACCAATGATAGGCGCGGGTGGGATAACGGAAGTACCGCCACCGGCTCCTTGCCTCATCGGCAGGTCGAGCTTGAAGACGGACGAATCGTTAACGACGAGTTTGTAGGCTTTATCACGGGCAGTGAGAAAACGCGGATCGTCGTCAAAGGCTTCCTTCACAAGAGTGGAGAAACGCCGGAAAAGGTCAAGGAGTCGTTCCACGTACTTTTCCGAGTCCTGAGTTATTATGTCCACGGCCGCCATCATGTCGTCTAGACCTGCGGTTGCTATGTGCTCCTCTAAGTCGACAAGCATCGGTGTTACACCTTCGGGGACTCGGTCCATTAGTTTTAACATCAGCCGTAGCTCTAGAATGAGAATGCTTTCGTTATTATGCGATATATATACTCAATGGTATATTCATCCTCGAATTTTCAAATATCGCAAACCTCAAAATACGGAATGTGATAAAAAATTGTTTTACTCAATTAGATTTGCTTATACATGTTAGGTAGGATTGTGTGCTTACTGCAACTGTTGAGTTTAAATTTTTCTACAATATTTCACGTTCATTATTCTTTTGAGTTTTATATATCTATCAATTTCTTTAATTTGATGATTTGTTGGTTTTAAACACCCAATATTACCTTTTTGAATTTATAATAAAACTTTTTAAATTAAATATATTGAAGTATATACACACATATATATATATATTTATTTATTAATTAATTAATTTATTTATTTATTTTATATATGGCATTTATAGAATTTTTAATTTTTAAACGATTTAGAAATTTTCTGCAAAGTAAAAAAACTTTATTATAAAATAAAGTATATTAAAAATGTTATCATATTATTAAATATATTCAAAATTTTATGATAGATTTACCTTCAAAAATAATTTCAAATTAATGGAATAAATTCCTTTTAAAATGGGTTTATCCACATTTTCTTAAACCACTTACTTTCTGTTTGATGTTCCTGTATCATTTTTGGACACTCTGCGAGTATAGCAGTTCGGAAATTAGCAACCAATACTTTCACACATCGTTCCATTAAAAGCTGAACACTAGCACTATTTGGTTCGAGGTACTTTTGCGCGCGTAATTCCTCTTCTTTTAATTTCGTTTCAGCATATCTCATGTATTTTTCTACTCCGTACAACGATAGCTGTTCAGGAGCTTTAACCCAATAAAAGGCTTCGGTTGCTTCAATATAAGCAGCTTCAAAATTATTTCTATAAATTTCTAATTTATCTGATACATTTGAGCAAAGATTCACTGTAATATATATTAAATAATTAAAATATTTGAATAATTAATTTTTTTAATATATATAAATAATATACATAAATCATTTATTCAAAAAAACTTTACAAAATTTTTAAAAAATGATTGCATTTAATGAAACTTAAATAACTGATTCATAAATATTTTTATTATGTTGTACCATATGATTCTCTAACACCGATAACTAGTTGTGAGTCGAAAACTTCTCCATTTCTTTCTGTTCGTACTAGCCTCATTGCTGAATCTTGGAGTCTTTGCTTAATGTCATTAAATATACTTTGATTCCAACTATCTAGCATCAGCTATTAAAATCAAATAATTTATTAATAACGACATATTACAAAAATTATTCTTTTATCCAAAAAAACTTTTTACCATTTAAAATATGAAGTCTTAATCAATGGATGTTGATTACAGAATTTTAATTCAATCAAACTAATTATCTTTAATTAATAATAATTTCTTTATAATTCAATATTTATTCATTTACTAAAACTGTATATGCATTTTATTCACTCTAAGTATCGAATATTAATTTTTAAGTTACAATATTTTAAATAACATTATATTTTATTAATATTTTCAAAATATTTAAAACTTTAATTTATAATTCTATATTTTTATAAAAATATTTAAAAAAACAACACTACTAACCTTCCTTACAATACTTTCATCGGGTTGATTCTTTTTTTGCATACTAGTACTCGTCTTTCCTCGTAAAGATGCTTCTAACTGTCTAAATGGTGTCGGTAAATAATTACACTGTGTAAAAAATTTTCTCCATTCTGCAATATAAGCTTTCAACAAAGCTTGTTCTTCCTGATGTGCCATAACTCTCTAAAATTCGTTATAGAATATTTGTTATAGAAAAGTCTTTTCAAATAAAAAGAAATAGAAAGAAAATTCATATTTACATATTTAAATTTGTTGACATGGTTTAAAATAACAAAAATAATTATCACAAATACCTGTTGAGCTTGCTTTATAAAGTCCATAATATCTTCTTTTAAAGCATCCCGTAATTTGGGTGGGCCTTTTTCGTCTAAACAGACCTGATGAACCGAGTAGAAAAGATCTTGCCATTCCGCTTGTGTAACTGGTTCTTGCTTTAGGAGTTTTAAAATAATTGGTCGCATACATGGCCATGCATCTTCAAATGTAAATTGACTCTAAAACCATTGATACATAAAAAAATGATTTTATACAACTAAAAGGTAAAAATCGAGTATATTATGAAATAATAAGGTATCGATCAACTTATACTATTTTAAAAATAATACATAACACAATAATAATGTAGTATAAGATATTAAAAAAGTATTTACACTGCTATATCAATAATTTAAAATTATTTCATTAAAAATACCGTTCAATTAAACATTGTTTGTTTATAAATAATTTATATTTATAAATTTATAAATTTATTTACGATATTCATAAATAATTTATATTGTTTATATTAAATATAAGAAGTTGTAAAGAATAGAAAACGACGAACGTTATTTCTTAAAAAACAATGCAATGTTCATAATTTTCTTGTGAACAAACAACCAAGAGATAAGAAAATAGAAATGTTTTTAAAAATTTGCTAAATTATACTATTGATGGATCAGCTCTTATTTCTTTTGAAAAGTTTTGTCAGAGTGTTAGAAATTTTATTTCGCGCAAGTAGATGAACGTATTTAAGAATTGAAGGCAACGGCGAATTAATTTGACGCTGAATAAATTTGGTAGATTAGCAACGACTAACCTTTAATAACGACATCACAAAAACTTTGACATGTCCCGTCGTCTTCACCCGTGTCGTCTAGCATACGAGGTTATGTGATCACGCAAAAGCAATAAGATAGTTCGGTTTCAGTTTTAACGCAGATGTACTATGCGATACAAAATAATATACAAAGACGGTTGGGAGTTCGGGAATTGTCGAAGTGTTGAAATAGGAGGGAAATAAATTTTCTCTGGTGCGCACCGATGTTAGCGCGTGCCCAACTTTTTCCATGCATCTATCGATAAAATCGCGGTTTCGCTTCCTAAGTTTGCAATACTGCGAATTTATTTGTTTTCGCGATGAGTACGAGAGCACCTACTCCCGAAATTCGACTTTTAGCTTTTCGAATAACGCAGAACGATGGTTCCCGTTGCAAACTACTTGTTTCAAATAACATTGATTCAATAATTTTGTAATTTTTTTCTAATAGTGACTATACGATATTCTTTTAAAGTTAAAAAGTTAGATAATTTCTTTTATTATATCTTACTATTAAAGTTCGATATGTATAATTTTAATGATTTTTAAGCAGTAGAAATTTTATAAATATACTTTATATTTACATTTATATCATATTTCATCAAATTAAATACAAAACATGAAAAAATAAGATCTATCAGAACAATAATTTTATACCATTTATTACAGAGCAGCCTCGACAGTATTATTCGAAATTTTATAATCGCATATATATATTCAAAAATAAATAATATAAGTAGAAAAATATCAAAGCGGCATACTTGAATTTTTTCGAAATGAAAACAATATACATAATATTTCATCTTCATTTTTATAAATTATTATAAAAAAGTAATATCTTGCGGAAATATTTATTTAATATTTTTATTATATTTAAAAATAAAAACAACTAGTTGAATATGAAAATAAAAATAAAGTATTTGCATATCCAATCTAATTAATATTATAATAATGTATTTAATCACATATAAAGATCTTATAATAAACGTGCAAAATTATTATTTAATAAAAGAGAAATATCTTAAATTAATATCCACTATTTTATACAAATATAAAATAATTATTATAGAATTTAATTACAATTATTCAATAAAGAGACTATAGATTTAATTTTAATTCACGCCTGAATAAAGTTACTAATATAGAATGCAACATAATCTATACAGAGAAGTATAAGAGGCTAAAGGAAATAAAGAATAATTCCTTCTAATTTTTAACATAATTTTTAGTATTTTATAATCTAGATAATCTCATGTCCAAAACAATATTATAGAAATTTTTTTGCATTATAATATCATTTAAATATTGCTGAAAATTACTTTTATATTAAAAGTAATTTCTATTAAATTCATTCTTTGATATCAATTGTTTCAATGAATTTAATTCAATGAATTATAACTCTGTAATGAAAGAATATAAATTAAGATGTTCAAATATTGTTATTAGTATTTTTTTTACATTTAATGTTGTTAAAATGAATTCAAATAAATTTTTAATTAAATTTAAAAACAATTTGTACGGTTTTATAAAAATTTTTTTTAATATTAAAATTCAAATTCCTTATAGTTAACATTTAATTTGATAATATTAATTTTTTTTTCATTTTTTACACTCAAATTGGAAGAAAAATTTTATTACATTATAATTAATATTATCAAAATAAATAAATATTAAACATTTTTTAAATATTTACCCTCAATTTTCTTTGTTAACGCAGACTATATATAAATAAACAGGAAAAATAAAAATATTTTAATTTCGTTATTTACTATTTAATATTTATTATAAGAATTCAGATACATCATAACAAACATTCATTCTAATAATAATAATAATAATAATAATAATTATACGTCTTTAAAAAGCGTGTTTGTTAAATATTCGTTGAACACTCATAGATAAAAGTTGAATCTCAAAGATTCTAATTTAATTTTAACAGGAAACAATCATATCTCGAATTCTTTCATCAAAATTTTGAAACATGAATGTTTAAATATTTTTCACAATAATAGAATTATTACGAGGCAGGCACATAAAAGCTTTTGAATGAATAATTTCATTGTAATATATTCGATTAATGATGAGCACATAAATATCGGCATACAAAATTTGTTGTACAAAATTTCAGTTTTAAACATTGATTTTCAGTCAAGTAATTAATTTTTGCAATATATAGAAAAAATGTATATTCTTAATTTTTATTTTTATGTAACGATAATATGCTTGAATTACCAATGCTCTTTAGATATATATTTAATAAGTTGCAATAATGTTGCATTACACAAATCGCTCGATGTCATTTACGCAACTTAATAAGACAAGTATTACGATTCTATTTTTTCTGTCTTGTTTTTTTTAATCTTTCATCTATTGGTAACATTTATCATCTTATGTAACAATAATTACCGTATTAATCGCGCTTTAAACGACAATAATCCACTAAATACCAATTACTAAATATGTAATAACGTTACGGATGCACAGTGTTATTATGTTTGTAATAATTTGAATGATTTATTTGATAGCGTCGAATAACGATAACTCATTCGATCGGATATGCACCGAAAAATCATACGTGGCAAATATAACTATATATCATTTCCAAATTTCGTTCTTGAAGTCTTTTTGTTTTTATTTTGAGTTAACGAGTAAGTATGATTATGTGTGGTAGTGTTTAGGAATTAAGGTGCGATGAAATATTTGAAGTTAAAAAAAAGAAAAATAAAGAAAGAAAGAAAAGAAAAAATCATGTGAATCTATAATAGATTCTCGTTCGATAAATTTCTAAAAGACAATAAAAATAAAACTTGTGAAAGACGCATGCACATGTATACGATAACAATGCAAAATAAAATATTAGATACTCATTGAAAAGAAAAATCTCGTATCGTAATATTAACGCGAAAAAAACATTTTGCATTTTTCTTCTAATTTAAAAAATAAACATTGTCGAATGGTATGTATTTAATACAAGTAATACATTAATATTAATAATCGATTTTCGATTCAACCGAACAGAATATGGAACTTGTCAAGTTATACGTTAGAATTGTGAATTCTTGTCTTCCGCAATAAATCGGCCCTTCGAAACGCTGAAAGGCCACGGCTAACGCATTGTAATTATTAAATTCTGCGCTTTAATTCCTTTACTTCTTGTCTTCTTATTTTTGATTTGCGTTCATAGATGAATATCATAGTATTTACCAAAACCCACCAGCACTGCGGCCACCCGGTGGATTGTTCACGCGAATACAGGATCGCGCAGCTTCCTTAGAATCCTCTGTAAATGGAAATATAAAAATGATTCTTGTTCAAATTCAAGATTTTATATTTTAAATATATATATATAAAATTTTAACTTTTATAAAAGATAGTGAATTATCATCATCGAGCGCGAAAACAGAGCATAAAAAAGTATAATACAAGTAATATAAATTATGGTCTCACCGCTGATAGAGAAGGTTGAGTCCTGGAGATTTCTCTGACCCTCGAGTCTTGGGCCCTTAACCGAGGGCGTGGCGATCGCAGAGTTCGGCAGGGTCGGAGTGCAGACGATGGTCCTGGGCCTCGCGAGCTCGGTTTCGTAATGCGTCCCGTTGCTCTGGTGGTTGTTCTGAGCAGCCGCAGCCGCCGCTTTGGCCGCCCTCGCGATCTCCCGAGCTTTGGCGAAAGCCGCCTCCTCCTCGGCGAACTTGCGCGCCTCGGCCTCAGAGCGAGCGACTCCTCGGAGCTGCTTCTCGCGCTCCTCCAGAGCCTCGTACACATAGCTAGGGTAGGGCGAGCATTCGATGAATTTCCCGAACCCGTGGACGGCCTTGAGGTCGCACTCGTCGACGCACACGCGGCCACCGACAACCACGTACTCCGGCACCCCGTGGACCACCATACCCTGCGTAAAATCAATCGATCCAAACCGACGATCTTAGTTTTGATTGCACGAATGGTACGTGAGTTTTCGAATTTAACCGAAAACAATCCTATCTAAGTAATTCTAGATGTATGTATACTTTTATTTTGTAATTGCAGAGCAATATATAGAAAAACAAGTATGATATTAATTTTATAGATTATGTTTATTTATTACAAAGTTCATAGATATATTTATAGATTATTTTCAAGTTTTCTTTTAAAATACAATTATTCAATTTTCATTATTACCCGATGTATTAGAAGAATAAAAAAATAGTATTGTACTATTTTATATTAAACACAGTAATGTACCTTTGTTATTACTTACATAATAAAAACAACTTTTTAATCATGACTGTCATTATTAAAATAAATTTTTCTATTATATTAGCATAAGAAAAATGAATTTTGTAAAACGTTATTACACTATCAAAATATATAAATTTTTTTAATGAAAACAATTTAATTATTTATTTATTTTAAAAAATAATTATATTTGTTTATGTAATAAGGTACCGCTTTCAAAAATCATTATGTTAAATAAAAATAAATAAATTGATTTACACATTACAATGAATTAATTTATTAATTTTTTTATAATTCTTAATTTAATACTATGTATATAAAATAATTATACTCATTTTGATTAAAGTAACCGTAAAAATAACCGTCATTTATAGATATCAAACCGGTATTTTTAATCTCTAATATTATGTTTATTATAAATTATTGACTGATAATCAATTTTATTTAAATATTTATGCATTAATATAAATAATTATTATAGTTTATATTTTTAAATAATTTCAAGAGCATAATAATTTTAATAATACTTTTAATTTTACAATCGATTTAATCTTATATTTAACGTAATAATAATTTGCGATAAATATGAATACTATCTTCAAATTTGAAAAGTTGTTATTGCTACGAGTCAGTTAGTAGTACTAAAAATCGATTAGCTCAAATTCTAAAAGAATAATATAATTATATAACGCATATATGTTATTGTATTGATTTTTACACTATACAGAAATGATGTAAACCATTGTAATAATCTGCACATATATTATTACCGATTACGTCATTGTATTGAATTAAAAATTTTTAATATTTAAACTATAAATAACAAACTTATTTTGAAATTCAGTATTAAAAATATAACCATTTTTATATTCGATTCACATAATAATCCATATTTGCAATTGGAAATATTTTCTTTTTCTAAATAAATATAATTCAAGGGCTTACCGTTTAACATACATATGAAACAACAGCTTTTCGATACTTTTATTATCTATATAGTCTCAAATATAATTGATAATAATTAATTAATAATTAATAATTAATTGATAATTGATTAATAATTATATTGTTTTTCATATCATAAAAATACACATAATAAAAAACAATGATTCTTATTTTAAAAAATAATAAGAATAGCTCTAAAAAGTACGCTGGAAAGATAAAATAGAAAAAAATGTTTAGATATTTTATCAAAAATGTAAAAATTTATTAAATCTATAATTATAAGTATAAACAGTTATTATTGACATCGAAACAAGATAATATAAGAATAAGATAGAAATGCTCTGTATGAACTCACCTCAAAAATATTGAAATCATTAGCATGGTGATGAGTTTCTGCGGAGATCGTCCGTTGTGCAGTTGGATCCCAGACGACGATGTCGGCATCGGATCCGACAGCGATTACGCCCTTTCTTGGATAAAGATTGAATATCTTAGCAGCATTGGTGCTGGTGACGGTAACGAAACGCGTAGGGTCCATGATTCCACTGTGCACTCCTTTATCCCAGACAATGGACATGCGGTCCTCAACGCCATTAACTCCGTTGGGGATCTTTGAAAAGTCATCCTTGCCAAGGGCTTTTTGATCGCTATTGAAAGTGCAGTTGTCGCTGCCCGTAACTTGTAACCCATCCCTACGCGATGTAAGAAATTCGTTATTTTCGTTTTTGCTTAAATTTCATTTAATGTATACAGTAAGTAATGATTTTTTATTTGAAAATATTTTAAGAAGATACAAAAGATATGTTTTACTATATAAAAATGAAAAATCAATTACCGACACCTTAAAAAGTTTACAAAGTAATTGAAAAATAAATACTTGTGTCTTTTGTTGCTTTATCATCGATGTTTTTTAAGGTCATTTGCTGCTGTATTTGGTGAATAAAACAATGTGACAATGCCTATAATAAATAGACTTACATTCTATGGTCACAATTAAAATTAATCTTAATTAAATTGCATATCAAACATAGTAAACATTTTCCTAGTTTAAATTTTTAATGAGCTTTCCATACATGATGTTATTTTCCTCGATGATTTCTACTAAACAATGATAAAAAATATCTGATTTATTTTCATTTTATTAAATACGAATTTTAAATAAAATTATTTTACTTTTAAGTATAGCTTATTAGTCATAAAATGCTTTTATATGTAAGTCGCTTTAAATAAAGCAATTAAAAATCATAATAAAAAAAATTTTCTGTAGCATTTGTTCATGATTAACTATTTAACAATTTAATTTTATTAGGTTCTAATTTTTTTTAATTAATTGATGAAAAGTAATAATCGATACATCATTTTTATTATTTAATATGATGAATTATTTTATTAATAAAATATATTCTGAAGCATTTGATCACGATTTATTATTTAACGATTTAATTGTATTGTTTTAATTTTTTTTTAATTAATTGTTAAAAAATAGTAATTGATACATTATTTGTATTGTATTAATATTATTAATTATTTTAATGTCAAAGATTGAACGTAAGTAATGTATTTAATTTTCATTTTCATAATTTATGTTTAGAGTACTGCTATATCTTTACAGTTGACTTGTAATTAACCATTGACATTTTACTTTCTTGTATATGTTATCTTATTTGTATAGTTAAGGAATATATTACGCATAACAAATAATTAATTGCTTAAAACTTGATAATGTAATTCAATTAAAATCTTTTACTGTTTTCTAGCTTACTATTATATCTTAAACGTGTAATTATAATTAAATTTTAAAAACAGCTTTAATAAAATTTTATCGCTATAATACGATATAAATTATTTCACACGGAATATCTTGAAAAATTATCAGTTTTCATAAGTTAATTTTATGAATAATTAAATTTATTCATACTTAATGTAAAATTTTGTTTTTTTGACATTCAACACATAAACAAAAATATTTCATTATTGCTAAAAATTATACTTTTGGCCTCTTTCTCTTTCGTTATCTTTATCTGTATAACACGTAAATACGCTAATATTTTTTTTCACATATTTTTTATTACACTATACAGGCAGATTCTTCTGTTATTTTTCTTAACGCGCGAATTAACTATCAGGTAATAGCCCAAAAAATCATACAAAGCAAAAGATGCGATGCCAAGCTTTACTTCGAGATTTTTATTGTCGACAAATTTTTCTTATATTCGAAAGAAATCTTGTGAATAATTAAAATAAAAAGAAATGTAGAACATGAATCGAATTCAAAGATGATAAATTATTAATCATAATTGCATTTGTAATGGATAGAATTTTATGGCGTGGCTGTAAACCTGATGCATAGCTGAGAAAATAAAAAGAAATATAGTCAAAGTAAAGAGAAATCAGTTGAAGAAATTATAAAAGACAACAAAAAAGAAATTAGTTTCTTTTGCTCGAATTATAATCTATAATAACAACACGAAGCATTGTAATTTATTAATTTGCTTATTTATAATCTTAAACGAATTTTCATAATTATTTATATATTGAATTTTTTGTTAAAGTCAACTGCAAATTTCATTATTCTTGAACGAGTCTTGCATAAAGCAATGGAATCGGCAATTTATTACGAATATAAAAATTAGAAATAATATATCAAATTTAAATAGAAGTATGATTAAAATGTTTTTAGTATTGATTAACGATTGCGCTAATAGTGATTACAAATTTTAAACGCAGTCAACGAATTCTACTATTTGACAAGGTTTTATCAGTATATGTATTACGCTTTTATTATTAATTCTTATGTATTATAAAATCCGCATAAAAGGAGACACCTTTCATTTTTTCTTTGAAGCTAGCATATCAAAATTCTACGAAGTGACATTTTGAGATGTTCAATGAGATCCTTCTGATAATAATATTGTAATTTTATAATGCGTACTATTAAATAACGACAAAAGCGGACGAACTCGACAGCAGTGAGTTTAATCTCGAGGATTATGAAATTGAATGTAACACGCGCACGCACACACATACACACACATACTATAGTCCATAATAAATATAATAATAGAAGAAATATTAATAAAAGAAAAAATATTAATTTCCCATGGTAATATTCAAATTTTCGAACAGACTTTAATCTACCAGCGTAAAATTCCATTGTGCATTTAACTTGGATAATGCATCGAATGCATCGCTGTTAACCGAATCCACGAACAAAAGTTGCGTGCACAAACCACTTTTCTATTTTTCCAAGCTAGGTATCATTGGTTCCCAAAGTATTGCACTCGGAGAGAAGAAGCACACGTCATCTTTTCTTCGCTCCGCAGCCACTAGAATATTAAAAAAGCTGCTCGCGGGCAATCGAAATAACCCAGCAGTCGAGATCGGAAATATCCTAGCGGTCCTTAGATGGAGGACAAAGGAAGGCACGGAACGATCGTACTTACCGGGCTAGTTGCTCGACGAGGTACGTCGGCGTGGTCGGGTCGGGCCTGAGGGGTGGACTGGTAACGAGGCGCCTCGCCACGAGGATGTCGAGCCCGTATTGTCCGGAGCCGTCGATGCCAAGGCTAGAGGCCAAGGGCTCGCCGAACACGAGCGCACCATCGGCCCGGCGCACGGCGATCGCATCCGCCGAGGACTTACTCATCACCGCGGTCACGTACAGCGGGCAGTTGAGCTGTGCGTACCGGTTAAACCAAGACCGTTAAATCTCGAGTGCCTCGACCATCGATCCGAGAGTCGAGCGATTCTTTACGTGCGCGTTTGATAATAGAGGACGACGCTTGTACGTGCGCGGAGATAGTACCAATGTACTTCTGGTGTATTTTCCGGTGCGTTTTCCAATGTAGCTCTCAGCTACTCAACGTTATTATGAATTGTACTCTTGGCGATTAGATGTGAATTATGGGATTATTCGGTATGGAGGCCTGATACACTGTAAACGCACTTTAAACGTACTTTCGAGCTATTTTAACCTTGGTTATTTCATAGCTTTTTTTCAAAAATAAATGCTTCGACTCGTACAAATGTACTCTACTTCGTTAAGCATACAATGACGTTTAGAAATATATTATTTTAATTTTGCTTATGCTGTTATTTTTTAGGTAGTTTTATATTTAGTAAAACTTTGACAAATTTAAGGAACTATTGTAATTTTTTAATTCATTCATCATTAGATTAAAATCATTTCATATCACTTATTTCAATTATCTAAAAATATTTTTTTTTACTTTGTAATGCTTGGATTGTATTAATATATATATTTATGGCTAAGTACTCTATAAATTATATACCTTATCGTAATGCGTAATATTAGAAAAATTAATTAAATAATGAGAAAAAAGTTGAAATTTTACTTTGTAATAAAAAATTTGTAAATAAAATGACGCGGTAGACATAGAAAGTTGCGGTTACATGTACATTTCTCTCATGGATCTCTTGTGGTATTGAACATATTGCACATTATGAAAAAATTTTACAGTTTCATTTTCTTAAATGTATTCCGCGATTAGTTCAAAGTATGCACATAGTTCGTCGTATTCTTTTTTTTTTCATGCACGAGAATGCTACGCATGGGTTAATTAAATAGAATGTTAAATATAAAATAATTTAACGTGAACATTTTTTTTTAAAAAAAATTTAGAAACTTATGTAGTAAATAAATGAAATTAAACAAGTTCAGTACTGATAAATGAAAAACAATAAAGACAGGAAAAGAAAGTGAAGAAAGTGGAACAAAAAATTGAAAAGGTCATATTTTATGAAGCGAAAAACTATTGGAAAAGTATAATTGTGGACTATCTTTATACACGATATTGTATAAAAATGTATACTTTACTACTAATTATACAATATTAAATATCTACAAAAAAATTTTAATTAACTAACGACTAGCTTATTGATTTAAAAATTAATAACAATACATTACTAATTTTATTAAAAATTTGTGTTGCTACATTTTAAATTACCATTCTTTACTACGCTTATTCTTTATGATAATCACATGACAAAATTTGTATTCACATAAAATTTTTTTTTTAATTTTACCTATTTCCAATAATTTTTAACTTCAATTTCTACGTAAAACATCAACATCTAATTGAGACATCTAACAATAAGTGTAAACTAACGAGAATCTAAATATAACATAGTACTAGCGGAAACATTTAAAATAAGTTTCTACAACTAAAAGGGATAATACATAAATTATAGGCAAATAAGCTTAACAATGAAATTTTTTATATTAATTCAAATGTTTGACCTTACTGTCTAAATGCAATACAATTCGGAATAGTACATCAATATGATTATTTTTTTCATGTTCCTGAAAAAATATATTTACTTTTAACATTGCAGTCAGATAACACATTAAAAATACCTTTGGATACGAAATTATTCGACCATAATATACGTATTTGTCTACTTTTTCTGCGAAATTTTAATAAATTTTTTAATTATCTAAAAAAAGATACCAATCGAGTTCAAGTATAAGATAAGATTATTGTAAGCGAATATCAACAATAATATAATTTTTTTTGTAATAAACGATAACTACATTAGTTATATAAATATTAAAATAAAAATTCCAAATTATGCTACAAGTAATAAAAGGCTTATTATATTAGAAACAGAATTTTTATTTAAGAACATTTATTTATAATTTCAATTTTTTAAATACTATCAATATCCTTGTAATTTATCTTAAATATTTATTTTTGTTAAATAATTATAATTTAACTTTAAAAACTTTATATAAATCATAAATATTAATTTGTTTTTTCTTTAAGCTTATATAACTTTATTTAAATATATTTATCTTTTTACAACCATAAAAGTAATTGATATTATTATAAATATCTTAATAATGAGAAAATTATGATTAAATTTAATAAAAAGAGCGTATCAACTATTTTCGGTCATAAAAATCTGTGCTACATTTCTGTATCGTATCATAGAAATGATAGTGTTGAAAAGTTTTATGCTGCAACTCGAAGTTATAATTTTTGATATAAATATAAAAACGTAAAAATTTGTTTACATATTACTGATACTTTATACACGTATTAATTTTAAAAATCCGTTTATAATTATTTAGAATGTCGGAAAATAATAATTTTATTAATTAATTGATCAAAAGTTAATAAAAATATGCATACACAAATTATCATAAAATTAGCGAAAATACCGATATCACCAATATTAGTATTAAAATTATCAAGTATATAATGATAAAAATGAACTTGACTGATAATAAAGATTTATAAGAAACAGCATTATTTACACCAATTGATATTATTGCTTACTGTTACATTTATATTGTTATCACTGCGCTTTATCAGTATGACCATTAATCTCGAATACTTTATGAGGTAACTGTTGGAATATTTGAAATTTAAAAAAGTTGACGACGAATGTAAAAAGTACGCTCGTTCGATTTTAACATATGGAAATAGGAGAAAAATTCTTTTCGACCCATTCAATTTCATTTCTCTAATCAGAAAAAGTTTATATTTCAATGTATCGCGTTAACATTCTGGGATATCATGGCATGGGAATCCTAATAAAGCAAAGAACTGGAAGTAGTCAAAACATGCTTGAATTCTCTCTGGCTCTCGTATCCAGACAATTAAGAGACTAGGCCAAACCCAAAGTGGTTAGGCAAACATCTCGTCGACGCCCTCGTATTCGAAACCAAGCGATGTGCGGGAATTACAAAAAGATTTTTCCATCTTTCTCCGGTTGCGCGTCTGGTCCTGCCGTCGCGGTATCGATCGAGAAATCGTCGAGCTCTCCATTAATGGTTAAAAGATCAGAACGGCAACGCGTCTCGGAAGCGAGGACATTCGTCCTACGTGCGCTCGTAGAAAAACGCGCGACTCCCGGTGCGCCAGACACGTTATAACGGACTCAGTGTCGACGAAAGTAGTTGCGACACCAAAGACGATTTTCTCGCGCTTTCTTATTAATGTCACTGCACTTCCAGTTTTTAGGAGAGACGTCCGTTCCAAAACTATTGTTTATTTTATTTTTACTTGTACGAGCTTTACTCAATGCAACAATAGGAATGAATGAATAAAATTAAAAAAAATTATAAAAGTTGAAAAATGAAATCAAGATTTAACCACCTATTATATATATAATCGAGCTAGTAACATATAAATTAAAATACTTTTTAAAGTTTCAGATAATCATCTTTATTTTGAATAACGATTTTATTAATATTTTTTAAAATTATTTTCAAATTATAACTCTTATCGTACTATCACGCGTATTAACCATATCTTAAAGAACTGGATACACATTTATACAATCGATGGTTATAAATGAAAAATATTTCATACTACATTATGTACATTCCGCGTATTACTTTATTACGTTGAAATATATATATTTAAATTTTTTTAACTTATTGACATTAAATGGAATTTAATTAGAATTCATACAAACGTTTCGGTAAAGACAGATAGACGAATTAGAGGCTATAATCGAATTTACAAATCTGAATAACAAAGTGATCATTTATTTTAACAAATTTGACATGCCTTATCGGTATTTTAAGCAATATTTTTAAGAATATTTCTTTATTCATGATATTTATTACATACTGAGCTATAAAGAAATATATGTTTTTGAAAATGTATATCATCCATGAACTGCTTTTCCTATACACACGGTACGCTGAGCTGACTCTTTCTACAACGGATACATTATTAAAAACTTAAAAAACGTTTACTCCTTATGATAAAAATAATAAAAACACGCCTGAGTAAGATGAAACGAAGTTACATTCGATGATAAACAACAAAAGATTCGGTAATAATCGATACAATTAAATCGTGTGAAAAGAGTGAGCTAATACAAAGGGCACTCGAAGGCCCCACCATCAGAGCTTCTGAAAATACCGGTGAAAAATAAATGAAAATCGCGCCACGCGTAAACTCACGTGATAAGTTTCCTCATGAGGGCGAGTGGCGTGTCCGGATCGGGCCTAAGAGGCGGGCTAAGCACGTGAGCAGCCGCGTGCCTCCAGCAGTTGTGGGTGTAACTAGTGCCGTCGGTCCCGAGAGCGGCCGCGAGGGTTTCTCCCCAGACGCAGATGCCTCGCGTCCTCGCCTTCTCGAGCTCGTCGGCAGCGCTGCGGCTCATCACGTGCACCACGTACAGCGGACACGACACCTAATTCATGCGTGTCAACAACACCACGTATAGATGTACGAACGCACGACGTAGATAGACGTAAGACGTACGGATACATAATATCAGCCTACGCGTACGTATCCGCACGATTTCGTTTTCTAAATTCCTTGGAGCATCAATTTTATCTCGATTAGGCTCGTTCCGATTTGCACGTCGAATAAAGTCGGATATTTATTGGATGCTTTGGGTTTAATGAATATTCACGGAGACGGCAATTAAATTATGAAACTATTATGCAAATAATATATTTGTTTTCTACTTAGGCAGAATTGAGACTCATAGTAATGATCGTTACATCATCAGAAATTTTTTCAGATTTCACACTGATGAAACGAATATTGGTTTAATACACATGTGTAAATTTATTCGTTTACAATATAAAATCTTTATACTTTTATTGGGAAAAAATTATCTTGCATTTTTATTTCTATAGATAGAATTTATTACAAATGTTAAAACAAAATTTAACTTTAAATTACAAAATAATATATTACAAATTATGTAAAATATAATATTGTAATCAAATTAAACAATTATACTTAGATAGCCTAATAGAGGCAAAGTTTCCACTCCAGAAAATTAAAAAATTATAATCTGTGTAAAATAAACATTCCTTCACTCTGATTTATTTACATCCGTAAACAGTTGAAAGCTTTAATATTTTATTTCTTTTATAAAATTAAAAAATGTATTAAGAAATATGATATTATATTATAATTACTATAATTTTCTTTAATATTTATCGATAAATTATTGATATCATAACGTTCAAATAAGAATTTTAATCAAATAACATTACCATTTCATTTTTTAACTTAATTACACGGTTTAATTACAAAAAATATTACTAGGATTTAAAAGAATTTAATAAATCAAAGATGAATTAATAAAATATGCATGACTAAAAATTTTATATTAGTTTGTTACATTAACTTTAATATATTAATTTTTTCATTTATTTGAATAATTTTATTCTTTCACAATTCTTCTCTCTATTTAAATACATAACGTAAGTAAAATAAATTTATTTAAATTTAAAAAAATGCACACTTAATGCACTTATAAATATAAATTCATAATTTCTTTTCATATCATTATATTCAATGTTTTTATAAATAAAATATAAAGATATAATTTTTCCTCGATAATTATTATAATCTAATATTAATTCTATAATACTAAAAAATATAATTCACAAAACTAACAATAATGAACAATATTTTTTTTCAAGATCATAAGTCGCAGCTTTCAAATACTTGATATTTCTGTAAACATACATTCTTCATCTTTTTGCTTACCATATAACAGTAGTTACTTATTCAGTGCCGTCTTCCTTTTCATTTACTTTTTTAACTAATTTTTTCTTATACTCTATGGATTACTTTATACTTTCTTTATAAACATATTATTGATCAATTTGGCATATTCAAATCCGTTTTACTCTGTTTTTTTAAAGAATTACTTTTCGAATCAAACAAAAAATAACTTTATACATATAAAATTGAATATATTATACTTCTACAACAATACAACTAGAAATACAAAATTATTCAAACATGCATGTATAAATAAACAGAAAATACTTCGTTGCAAAGAAAAAATATGCAGGCATTAAGATCATTGTAAAAATTACAAAGAGATGTTTTCTAGCATGCGTAAAAAAGCTATGTTTCCAAAATCACGATAGACTCGTGATGTATAAATATACTCGGAAGCAATTATTAAAAATTATTTTAGTAAGAAAAATTTTATTGGTAATGAAATTTATTATCTTCTGAGTATATAATCATATGTAGATATAAAATTTTAATGTGTTCGCTTGTATTTCATAAATATTATAATTATATAACTAATTAACTTTATGCAGAAACAATAAAATCATAATATATGATAACAAAGAAAAGAAAAAACAAAGAAAACGAAAATGTATTATGAAATATTAGTAATGAAACTATCTAGATAATAGTATTAAATTTGACTACAAAAATAGTTTAAAAGTAACATCATAAAAAAATCGATTATTTTTTGATAAAAACTTATCTCTTTTGAACATAAACGTAATAAAATGAATATTGCGAGAAAAATAACGAGATTTATATTTAATATAAAAATATATACATTACATTAGTATACAGACATAATTTATTCAAATATTTTTGATATACGTATCTTGAATGCCCTTTAAATGTGTTGATTGAAATACATATATGTTTGTATATACTTTAAAAACTTATCAAATTTATAATCACTTATAGTACATCTTATAGCCATACGCAAGTTTACTATACACAAACATACAAAGCAGCAGGTTGTTAAATAGACAATCAAATGTGGAATACTTCTTTGTGTATCATATGATTATGCATAATTAACATATTATTCGTATACGATAATGTGCAATCATTGACCAACAATATTTTACCTGACTGTAAGATAGAAGAAATATAAGTTTCAAAGAATTAAACTAATTGGAAATGTACATGAAGCGGTTGATGTTTCTTTATAGTTTTATAATTCATATAAAAAATGCATTGCCTCAAATTTTTAATTTATTACGTTAAGATAGTTTTAGTTCTAGAGAATAAGTATATGATGTATGATATACGATCAACTTACTTGATTTGCAAGAACACAAGCTCTGTTAACTGCTTCTGCTTCAACTTCTTCGGGTCGAGACATCTCGTGACCTTCAGGACCTGTTACACCTGCGGCTAGTAGTTTTTTTGTGTTCTGCAATTTTTAAAAAACAAACGATCGAATTCGTTCAAATTATCATAGCATTGTTGCAACTTTTCTATTTTACTCTTTACATTAATTATAAAAATATTATTATATACTTACGAGAAAACAATTTTTAATTTATTCAAAAATTAAAATTAAAACAGAAATGTAAAAATTATTTCATAAAATAATTTAATTGAACAGAGTAATTTATACTTTCAGTAATAATAAAGAACGTATATTATCGAATAATTTTTATTTAAAACAGATATACAAACAAATTTTTTTAAACTTTTTAATTATTTGTTGTCTTATAACATAAATACTTTTATCAGTCGATCAAACATTTATATCACGAAAGACATAATTATTTAATATTCGATTTATCTATCTTTTTTTAAATTACTTGACTAACTTTTTAAAATTGCAAAGATATAAACATTTCAAATAAAAATACACATTACAATATACGTATTCATCTTATATTTAAGATTCTTGATTAAATATTTATATTATAATTGCATTTTATATTCTTTATACTTACTTTTATCAGTACTCATCAGAATCAATTTTGACAGCGATCGCAAAAAATTATATTACACAAGATTACAAAGTTTAGCTTAAAAATCGGATACGTATAATAGCAATCAATTACATATTAAAAAAATATATCCTTGCTATCTTCGCATATTCTGTTATAAAAATGAGAAATTAATTTGGCTTTGTTACGAAAATTAATCGTTCGATTAAAAGCAACAACTATACAAGTACAATTATTGTTCCTCCTTTTTAAGTCTTAATAAAACACAACAAATTTAAATAGTATACTCATTCATAAAACAAAAAAATTACAATCTTACGTACCTCATATATGATATCACCGTTTTCTGCGTGCACCATAGCTACGGCACCCAAGCTTTTACAAGTCTTGAAGGCCTCAATTAATTCTGGATCCCTCAGCATGAAGAGATCACGATACGCCATAAAGAATTTGAAGCTGTTTACACCGTGCTGCTGTACTAATGTTGCCATTTCTTCTCTCGTCTGAAAATAAAATATATTTACATGTATATATTACGGGTTATATCTAGAGCATACAATATATGTTTAATATATATGATTATATTAGATTTATTAGTCTTATTTTTAAACGTGATCGAGCATTTTAAACAGCCCAAAATCATTATTACTACACCATTTGCAAAATATTTTATTATCAATTAGCAGTTATAATTATTAATTATAGGAATTATCAATTATAGGAAAAAAATCACATATTATTTATAAAGTGATTAACTGCAGATTATTACAAGTCTCACAATTAAGTATTATAATCAAGTTATGGTGTCAAAGTTATTATTATTTTGTCGATTGCATTACTTATTACATCACTGTACAAAAGTCCAAGTAAACATTTTAGAAATATCTACAGATCTGTCATCTAAAAAGTTAATGTATTTTCATCGTATATCATAGTTATCTCGTTAAATTACCAAATCATTCATACATTTTGAATTAATAATTTGCAAAGAGAAAATAAAATTTAAGTTTACATAAAACAAAGAATTTTTAAAATTAAAAGTTACGTTTCTTATAAAATATAATATGTAATATAAAAATCGTTTGTAAAAGAAATTAATTTTATATTCCATTAAAATAAGTAAAATACTACAATAAGAATATTTATTTGAAAAAAAAATTATTTATTTCATTGTATCAAACGGAATAAATTAACTTTTGTATGATTCTTTTAAAAAATAAAAAATTTATTTTTAACTAAATTAAGTAATTTAAATTTAAAAATAAAATATTTATAATCATATAAAAAACTACATATATTTAATTGTAATTCGTTCGTTTCAATGCCAAATATTGTTCCAAAAAAATATTTATCGTTTATATTTGTCGAATTATAATTTGGCTTCTAAATAATTAAGATTATTCATGCAATCATTAGGTAAAAGTTTTAAAACTTTTAAAACTTTTTAAAAATGGAACGGAAGTTCACATTGCATTCTATAAGATCGACTCATACTAATATTTGTGTTACATCTTTTCGTACATATAATAAGATAACAAATACCTTAGTATTTTTAATGAAATAGGAAATTGATCATTATATTCAAATCTACTTTATTTAATTATTTACGAAAAGAATAAATAAGTATTTTTTAACTTTTTTAAAGTAACATCCTGTATTACCTCAAAGTAGTATATAACTTACAAATATATAAATTTGTTAAAAAGCATACGAAGTTGTAAAAAAGTTGAAATAACTCAAAATATCTAGATTTTAAAATTCGAATTCTAAGAATAAGATAAGTTTTGATATACTTTTAATCTGTGCATTTTTACTTATTAAAATTTGTACCAGTAATAAAATATATATATTGAAAGTAAATTATGAGATCGGCATTTATCATATTCAATTTTTAATCGTTAATATTTTTAATACAAATAATTTATTACAAAAAATAGATTGATTACAAGTATGAAAAATATATGTAAAAACACAAGTTAAAAGTGTTGCAAGTTTTAAAGTTAAAAGTGTAAAAATTGTAACGTCACCCAAAAATTGTTAAATCAATAAATGATTTCATTTTCTATAAATAAAGTATATTTGATGCAATTTCCCATTATGCCAATTTACAAAGTAGACAAAATCATATGACAAAACAAAATACGATAAGGCGAGCATTCGGTATTTGACAACAAAGATAACACAATTTCCTTATTTTCTAACGAACAAAGATCGAGTTACATTAAAAAAGACGGCAGAGACACATCAAAACACTCAAAAATCGCACTTGAAAAGGCGAGCGGTAAAAAATGAAGCAAATTCGTCCAAACGAAGGAAAGAACCCTGAAACAAAAACAAATTAATGCATCATGACGAGGCCCGCTACAACATTAATGAATTCACGAGGTCATCGTGCCGTTTGCATGTTTCGAACACTTGTAACATCATCGTGGATATGCCCGGGATGATTTTCGACTCTCCGGGCTTCAACGAGGAAGTTTCACATACCATAATAGGTCGGTCGAGTTTCGCCGCGCGCGGCTTGCATACGATCCAAATTGGAAGGAAGCGGAAGGAAGAGCAGAAAAAATACGCGATTAGCATTTAGAAACTCGACGTGTTTTCTCCAATTAAGGCTGAGAGCGAGCGCTCGCTCTTTTGTACTTCAAGTCGATTCGTCTAAGAAGCTTATGGGTATACACGCCTGGTTGCGAAGCGTTAATTGTTTCCATCGGAGGAACCTTGTTTTTGATCTGTAGCTCGTGAGAGAGCGATTGTCCTTGAACTAAGTCTAACTGCTCGCGGCCTGGAAAATGATTTTATCGTGGGTAGCACCAGAGTTACGGCTCTCCTCGAGAATGTAATGTTTCTATGCCTAGCATTCGTTCGAAATCTTAGAAAAAACGAATCTTACTCGCGAACGAAGCTCCAACGAAAAAGAACTTATGAAAACATAGTTGCATACAAATCTGTTCACATATAGTCTAACATCTGTTCGATTCAATTTTTTTCTTCCAATATTTATAATTAAATGTACGGAATATAAAACACTTGAAATTTTATTTTATTTTTTATCTTATTTAAAAGTTTACTAAAATAAAAGGTACTTCGAACGATAATGCCATTTCATATAAATTTTATTTATAAGAGCGATAAGATTTTGCAGTATGCGTTTGACTACCTTTTGTTATAGTACTTTCTTTCGTATATAATATTTGTTTAATATTGAATAATTCGAACAGCGATTGTAAAATCAGTTCTTAACATCACACATAGATATTTTTCAATCGTTGTTTTTCAATTAATTTGTGGCTCTTTGTTAAAAAAATATTGAAACTTTATTTATTAAACTGATATAAATTTTAAATTTCAATTGTTGCATGTTAAAGCATTAAAAAAGTAACGTTACTCGCCTATAATACATAAGTATTAATCAAAGAATATATCGACCATTCTTATTAAATTCTTTATATTAAAAATGTATCGACCATTAACAATATTCTTTTATATAAACAAGCATATATATATATATATATATATATATATATTCTAAATGTATATTTATCGCGGCATATTAAAATAAATTGAAAGAAAAATAATATTCAACTATATTTTAATTTTATTGTTCCTTAAATAAAATAATGACAAAACTTAATTTTTTACATATAAAACGAACTTTCTTTTAATATTCTCGTGACAAAGTATCAGGCAATTTCGAATTTGTATATAGGTATGACATTTCTTAAAATAAACGTATTAAAAATTTGTATCTTAGTAAATAAAAAATATGATTATTTATAAAAAAATTAATTTGGTTACAGTATTAGTTATAACCCTTATTACTCTTTAATAATAGGAATAAAATATTCTTGGCTTGGACTTTCTTATACGGAATAAAATTTTATATCACTCTACATTTATTATTTATTGCTTAATTAACGAGACTTTCAAAATCAACTTGTCAGGTTACTATAAGTTTAATTAAAAAGAATTATCGGCGTTATTTTAGGCTATGAAATTAGCAATAGCTCCGTGTAAAAGTAACCTCCTCGGTAAACACTAATGTTCGAGAGACAAAATCAAAAGCCGTTGCAGTGCAATAAATCGTAACTCGCAACGAGAGCAGAGCAAACCTTATTGTTCCAACTGGTGACACCAACGTGGAGGGTATAATCGCAGCAAACCTTCTCGTCAGCCGAGATCCTATACCTCTCGTAAGCCTCGAGGAGACCCTCGTCGCCCTTCGGTATCACAAAGTCGATGATCATGGTGGTACCGCCGGCAACGGCGGCTTTTGTGCCCTGGTAAAAGTCATCGACACTCGTTGCCCCCATGAGCTCGAGCTCGAAATGCGTGTGTGGATCGATACCACCTGGCATCACGTACTTGCCTCTGGCGTCGATCGTTCGGGTGCCGCCAGGGATGATAAGATTCCGACCAAGTTGTCTGCAAATTGATTCGTTTTTAGTTTATTTCATTTTTCTAATACAACTTCGGCTCGATGGTATAGCTTTGATCGATCTATAAATGAATCTATAATACTAGTGATGGAATACATTTTACTTATAGCCACTTATAATAATAAGTATTTTCTCAAAAAAGTTTTCTCTGTTAAACAAAAAGAAAAAAATGTAATTCTGAATGTTTTTATTTTCCAATGTTTAAATTCATGGAATTTTCGACTAAAAAAGCAAAAACATTCGTTAGAACCATTACTTCTTAACTATAGTGTTGAATAAACCTCTAGTTAACTTTCTATTTGGAGCAATCAAAAATAAATTTCTCGATATTTTAACAAAATTTGGTATCAAATAGGTCTTGGTACTTTCTTCTGTATTTAAAAAAATGATGCTTTATTCTACAAAGATGAATTAAACGGTATAAATCATATTATATCGGTAAATCCGTTAACTATTTTTATAAGTATATCGTTTTATCAAGAAAAAATTACGATATACAATCAATATTTATTATTTTTATGAATATTTCTTCATATACTTCATTATTTATACTTACATTAAATAAATTTTTATTGAATTTTATTATTTAAAGCGTTTAATTGAGAATAATATAAAATATAAACGGGACTAGAAGCAATAAAAAAATATTTTACTTCAAGGAATTGAAATTATCATATTATTATTGTATTGATTCATGCTCAACTTGTTCAATCAATCTCCGTTTAGAAATTTTATTTTAAGAGTGTTCTTTATGAAATGTTGGTTTTAAAATTTAAAAACTATGTATACAAATAAAATTTATTTTACAATAATACCCAGAAATATTTTTTAAAAATTGAAAATTGATTATAAAAGGACAATTTTTTGATAAATAGAATTTCAGTCACTTTTCAGTAAAAAATATTAAATTAAATATAAATATTATAGAATTTAAAATTAACTTACTTAATGATACCATCTTCAACGTACACATCGGCATCAAAAATATCATCCTCGTTAACTACTTTGCCATTTTTTATTAATAATCGATTTTGTGCACTCTGGAATAAAAAAATTATCTTAAATATTATTTAAAAAATAAATTGTTTTCATAAATTTTTATGCTTTTAATAAATGTATGAAAATTAACTATTTTTGGCTAAATAACTTAAAATATAAAAATTCTCAAAAATTATAAAAGGGTTTAATTAATTTTTTACCACTACTTTACACCATTATAATGACAAAAGAAATATTTTTGAATATAATACGTAAAATTATTGCATTGAATCTTATAATTTATAATTTTTACAAGATTTTATTAAAATTTAATAGATATTTATAATTCTTAAAATTACATTTAATCTTGTAAAGTTATTATTCGTGAATTATTCTAAACGCTTTTATGTGGCGCAAATACTCTTAAGAATAATGAATAGTTCTTTATTTCTGACAATAAAATGTCAAATACTAAATACATCAATAATATATACAGTAGATCCTCTCGATGATATTAGTATCAAAGAGTGCCACACCCTAAAACTATTATCTACATCACACATCGATGTAGCATTATTATTAAGCATTTTATCATACACCCCATTTTCAAAAATTTTATAATCAAGTTTCCATTTAAATTAATTCTTCCTTTTCTTTCTCTCTTGTTCGAGATTTTATATTGTGCGCAAAGGGTCTGACACGTCGGTGACCTCGCGCAGTTTTCACGTTTTTTTTTGTTTTGTTCATTCGATCGCTACCCTTATCATTGACTCGTACATTCGCCACGTGTCGTCTGGGTGGAAAGTTGCGTACGCAGTTGTTGGTTATAGATTTTCCGTAGGCAATAACACGTAACAACGGTCGAGCTTCTGATTCATCGTGCTTTATTCCCTTTTCTTTCATCTTTATTTCCCATACAAAAGAAGCTCCGCAATACCATACCACTATTCTAAGACATTTGGCTACTCTTATATAGCGATACTTTCATTTTCTTCATAACTGTTGTCTGCAGATCGACAATAAAAATGAAATTCGATGGTCTTGTCTATTGTATTCCAAAACTAAATAATTTAAAATTGCATGATAATAATTAAAATTAGTTTTACTAATGATAGATTAAGTTAAGAAACAATTATTTGCGTTTATAAATCAAATGATAAACATGCAGTACCATTAAAACTTATTTCGTGAAAAAAAACTCGAACACAAATCCATTATAATTTCGATTATTTAGTATTAATTTTCTCCATATTGAATTTATAAAATCATAATTTTGATATTTAATATCTGTTTATATTACACATGTTTGGTTACAAATTTTCTTAAACATAACCTTATACCAAATCTATTTCTTCTATAAATATTAAAAAAATTTGCGTGTAATAATAAAATTAAATTAGCTATCAAAGGTTTGCAAAGTCCAAGTGACTTTAAATAACAATATATATTTCACTGTCTCCATTTTTAATAGTTCAATTATTGAAAATATGAAAGTTTGAAGTTTATATGTAGTTTAAAATATTTGAAAATGATGCGTTACTCTAAAAAACCATTATTTCCTTCTTTATCGTTATGAAATGCAATTTTCGAATAACAAGCTAAATAGTAAAAAATGTGTTTAATGATGATTGACGCATTAACTCATATCGAGAAGATACATTGATTCCATTACTATTGATAATCTACCTCATCTAATTATTACCATCGAAAATACATAAAGGCTCGTACTTTCGTTACATTTATTTTTAAAAGCTTCAAACTAAATCGTAAATATAAATATAAAACATCTTAAATATGTCCAATAATTCACGGTATAAAGACATCATATAAATATTTATTTCAATGTTACTTTATTAGTAATACAAACTTATTACGTATAACTTTACAGTTTGAAACACTTTTCGAAATTTCCCTCTACAAACAATTTGTGTAAAAAACCATCAATATATTATGTTTTATTTTTATTATTATATTTTGAAATTTTTTAAAAATACATCTTATCGAAAAATAATTTAAAAATAGATGGAATGCATATACATACTTACGTATACCAGTATTTCTTTAAAAATTTTCTAAGTTAAACATTATATTCTTCTATTATACTATATACAATTTTACAATAGTAATACAAAATTATCAAGGTTTGATATACTTAATATTTATGTAAACATCCACTTGACTTTAATAAGGCTTGATTGTATAAATTTATTCATATGATCAACGCAGAGGATATAAAGTAAGAATAATTGATTGAAGAATACGCCCAGTCATTATTTTCAACTTCCTGACTCATTATCGACTGTTTAATCGAGAACATTATGATGCTACTTAATTAAACTATACACTTTAGATAAAAAAATTTATTTTTTTATATTTTATAAAGATCGTAAAAAATACTTTACTTCAAATATATATAATTATATTAGGAATTATCCAGGAAACATTGAGATGCTTATTTTTACTTATTAAAATGATAAATTGAAACTATTCGAATGCAAAATTATATCTTGATTTTATATAGAACAACTGTTATTTTCTTCATTCGTTTACTATTAGGCACTTCCTGCGACAAATATCAGATGTAATTTTTTTGTTTTTTATTACTAAGGTAGACATATTGTTAATAAATTTATAATCTTATTTTTATATATTATTTTTGTAATAAGCTTTATAATTATAAATATATCTTTAATACTCATTTATAATAACGATAATAATAGTAACAACAATAACAATAAAAACTATAATATATTTACTAATATTAAGTATTGATAATTCTCGAAGAATTATTGTGTTAATTTTATGAAACTTCAAATCTTGAAAAATTATAAATAATGAACTAATAAAAAAAATAAACCATACCGTTACATGTCAAAGTGAATATTTAAACCTAAAATGTAATAAATATAATAAGTAAAATCATGACGTACGTAGAGCTGTCGAGAAGCAGTAGTAAAAATAACGGTGTAGAATCACTTGCGGATATTTACAAACTCTTATTACTTCTTTTTTACTTTTTTTTTATCAAGGTTTCTTATTTTTATACTACCTAATAAATAATAATATAGATATTAAAATACTTATTTAAAAAACTTAAATATTTTTGTCTTTTATTTTTAATGTATAAATAAATGGTTTCATTATTATTTAATCTGCGAAAATATATATTCTCGTACAAATTTATATATTTCAAACTTTATATTTTAATTTAAAAATGTATAAATTATTCCTGTGCTTTAATAATAAATTGAATATTACATGTATTACTTTTTACACTTTAATCATTTTACGATATTTACTATTTTAATTTATTTAATTTATATTAATCATTCTGAAATTAATACTGCAAATTCAAATATTGAGTAAATTATTATATGTCAATAATTATATATAAAGTTTATAAAATTATAAGTCTTCAATCCTTAAAATTTATTATGTTTATTTATTGCAGTTATTACTCTTTCAAACAATTCACTTCGAAACGATTTAATTCAGGCATTTTCAAATAAAATGATTGCTCTGAAATCTCGATTAGGTATGTTCGCATTAAAATAATTTACGGTGTAGCTTCTGAGATCATTCACTCTGACTAGAAAATCTATCGGAATAACTATTATCTATTTAACGTATACCTATTTAAATATATTCAGTACATTATGCTATAAATTGACTTTTTTTATCTAATCATATATTAATTTATTTGAAGAGCAATAAAAGGAGACATTTGCAGTATAAAATTTAGATGCAATAAAAATATAATAAATATTTGTAAAGTAAAAAAATGAGTTTTTTAAACTAATCAGAAGAAAGTTTAAAATTTTTTTATTTAACAATACCAAAAATTAAAAAAAAATGAATTTCAATAATATTATTATGGTATTTCAAAAAATGTGTAAAATTAAAAATAGAAGGAAAAAAATTCTTGTAAAAGTATTCAAGTAGTCATCAATTTTAATTTCATGTTTTATCCGATTCACAATTTATTTATAATTTTTTAATATGAGTTTATGAGTGACAAGACAAATACAATCTACAAATACTATCTTTTATTTTACATAGGGAAAGTTTGTTTTTAACGTCATATCTTGAATCTATATTTACAAACATAATCAACGTCTTACTTTCTTTAAAAATATTAAACTAAAGCAATAAAACTATGAGTTGAAATTAGCCGTTGCCAGAAGTACATTGAAACTGTAAAATTATTATGTGCAGTTATGTAATGTATACAATTCTAACATTGCAAGTCACAAGCTGTAACGAGTATAAATCACAGAATCGCAATGTCAATAAAGCTAGTCATTCAAATATTTTTCCGGATATATATTTGGATAAGTGAATAAAAACAACGTAATTTTTTCAAAACAAATTGATTTATCTTTCGAGCTTTACATATTTGGCCGTGCAAGTTTTCTAGGCGCTCACAAACATACATTATACATTGCTCAATTTCGATGAATGAGAAGACGCTACGCTTATTATCGCCTACGCACGTTTTGTATGTGTGCAATAATTATGCGCACGCAGTACTTAATATGCATTCACTCTATTGGCTTATAGAGTGACATAACTGTGCGCATCATCGTGCACTGAAAAATATATCGCTTGCATTCCTTAATCTTAACCTAATACGTTTAATAGTTATTAAAGTTTATCAACTACTAAAAATGTTATTTAATGACAACATTATTTTTCTCAATTTACACATCAAAATAAACTCTCCAATGCTAGTTTTGATTTCTCTTTCAAGTAATAATTATTTTCAATAAAAATGATTTGGGATTCTTAAATATACTTTCGCGGCTCGTTTCTGTAATATTATTAATAATAAAATATAACTCTTATTTAAAATTAGTTTTTACACGACTTATAACTTTATATCTTTTATTTGTATAAAGTGACTTCCAAACTCAAATTATTCTTTACTTCTATAAAAAATTTTATTTCTTTTTCATGTTAATTCGTTATTTTATCAAAACTTTAATGTATGATATATATATTTTCACTTTAAAGTATAATCCTAATAATTTTGATATGAGAATATAAATTGAATATAAATAAATTTAAAAAATAATATATTCACGATTTATATATTATTTAGTGGGTAAAATTACCACATATTTTACGATACATTAATATTAATTAAATTAAAATATATCTGGAAATTAAATTAAAAAAAAATTATTTTTATTTACAACTTGTATAATTTATTGAATAATTTAAAAAAACACCAAAATACTTGATCTTATTATTATTTTCTGTATAAAATAATAATATCAAAATGACTATAATTTTATAAACTATTCCTTAAGATAATATTATAAAATATTAGAACTTATTCTATTAGAATCTTTCGAATGCATTTTTACCGATGATTCATAGCACCCTGAACACGTGAAAATCATTATTTCTATCTATTTATAGTTTATCCGATATTAGAATCGAAATTGAAGATATTATTTTCAATAAAGTCTGACAATATAAATAATAAAATTACAAAGTATTTTCATTAAAAATATGTTTAAATAAAATTTCATAAATATTTAGAATAAATACTTGCCTAAAAAATAAATTTTGTTAAAAAATTGGTGAAAAATTAATTATAAAGAATATTCATATTATACACGGGCATGCACTTTAACACACACGCATATTAATAAAATATTAATCAGTATTTCTTTTTATATGTAAGTATTATGGATTATCACGTGCTCACACAAAGTCTGATGATCGTGTAGGTAAATGAAAAGAAAATATTAACGCTTATTCATAAATAAAAGTTATACTAATTAAACAAATACGTCAGTAATGAATTAATGAATTACAAAAGTCTATGCAATTATAATTTGTATCACTTTATACTATAAAAGATGTATGAATATTTTTAAATATATGAAAGTTAATAATTATTTCAAGGTGAAAAGTGTTTGCATAAATTATAAATAATCTTATTCGGTGAAATTTTGCTTATTAAAGTAATAGTTAAATTTGCCTATTATAACGATGATATATGTAGAAAAGAAAAAATCCACGAATAAATAATAGACCGAAGCACGCAAAACTTTTCTAACATTTAAATAATTGAATACTTATTATTCATTTTAATATTCTAGAATTTTACTACCATAAATTATAAGGGCACAAAATCCTAAAAAACATGAATTATGTTAAAAATTATAAATAAAATTTATTTTTGATATAAAATTAAAATAATTTAATCGATATATTATAAATATATTGTAAATAACATATTAGTTATTTCATATTCTTAACGCCATAGACACTAGTCAACTACCAGTTTCTTATCTCACAAAATCCCACAACACACATCACCTTCTTGGAAAATGTTTTTATTGTAACACTCTCTCTTTTCTCTATCTCGTTTTCTGCTTCTATGCACAGCTCTGCAAAAAAGTGAAAAATTTAGTGTAAGTGATACTTAATATATTCAAGTAGTATATATTTACATTGAAATAGCAATCGCAGCTCAACGAGATAGACGAGCAATAATTTGTGCTAGTACATCTTGCAAAGAGAGACAAATACCGTAGATATTTATAACTGAGAAAGTGAAGTGCACGTGGGGCAGAGACCAAGAATGAGCGTGTAGATGAAAAAAAATGTTTTCCCTCGTGTTGAAAGAAGAACCGAAATATTCGTTTTATTATTCGTATTGAGAGTTGAGTGTTCGTGAATCGCGACAGTTTCGTACACGTGCTCATAAAATGAAACAGCTGCATATTTTTTACTTGCACGCATTTACGAAGAACCTCCGTCGCGACATCCTTATCCACCCCTGAGAAGCAGGAAGACGAACACGCGTGTCTTGATTTTTTGTCGGATTCATTTGTCTCACTATGCACGAATCACGAACTTCATTTACGACTTCTTTGTAGGCGTATTTAAACAATTCATCAATGTACGTACTGGCTACTCCAAACAACATAACGGCGATATATGACAATATACTACTATATGTACTTAGTATTAAATTTAAAATGAACGGATATAAAAATAATTGTAAGATGTCTGCTTATTAGTATCCTAAGAGTTTCTAGGTTAATTTTATTTTGAATAATTTATTTTACATACAATACATTCAAGTATTTGAGATATGCGAAATGAATATCATATACGAGTTTCAATTGAAAAAATAGTTAAATTTTATAAAATATTAAACACGTTCAAAACTTCTAATTACTTATCTATTAAATAATTATACAAATTTTAAAGTCAGGAATATCATTAAAAATTCAGTTTTTATAAAATATTATTAATTAAAATTTATACAAAAGAAAAATTATACTTTGTATTTTTATGATAAACTTTCATGATAAATTCTTTTCGTTAGTTTTTATTTTAGCGAACCTTTACACCTATTTGTAATTTCATTTACACGATTTTACAAACTCTCCCCCCTTTTTCTCTAATTAAAAAATTATTCGATTGAACAAATTTTACTTTTTCTTTGACATTGATTAATATAATTATTATAATTTTGATTAATTATTATGAAATTATAACAATTATAACATAAATTAATTTAGATTTTATAAAGAATTATAAATGAGTTATATTTAAAGATTTATTGTTTTAAAATTCTATATATTGTATTATAATAATTATTATAAAAAATATAAATTATTTAACATACATTTTTATAACGGCACGAGAATAAAAAATTTTCTTAAATAGAAAATATATAACTATTAAGTACAACAGATATAGAGTTTATTATTGTATTAAATAAAATATTTTGTGAAGTTCGATATAACAAATGAAATAAAATGTAAAAATATATTTGATGTTCTATTTTATTCCATAATAACATGAGATTTATTAATAAATTATATTGAATTCTTTTGAAATTTAAATGATATTTTTAATAATATTACTCTTACATTTAAAAATTTAAAAGAAAATAGAAAGAAAATTGCTTGGCGAAATACATACATTATGTTAAAAACACAAATGATACATATAAACTATCATACAGCTAATAAAAAGAATTATTTTTATTTTTATTTTCACATTTGTTAATTAATATGTCCTATTAAGTATCAATTATTTCATTAAAAAATTTAACCCAACTCACTTAAGATTTTTACCTGTATTATATTTCATTCTTCTTCTTTAATTATTTAAAAAACCAAGTTTATTTAAACTGGAATTACAGAACATCGCCTCGAAAAACCGGTAATTTTCTCCTTCGAACCTAGATTTAACAACACCTAGACGAATCACATTAAAAGTGAAAAGTGAATTTAATAGAAAAACAAGTTACATTGTATCAATATGGAAGGACTTTGAAAGCAATACTTGACACGCTTCATTCGATATTCTAAGATAAAATCCAAAGAGCGTCGCGGAACCTTGGAAGAGAAATTACAAGCTTGTAGCTCGCAAAGAAAGGAAAAATTGGACGAGCACGAGTTAGTCACAGCGGCGTCGAGGCGTAAAGTATAATCGGAGAAAATTGTTCGACCAAGCTTTCCAAGCGGGAAAAACGGAAAAGCGAAAGACATCGCGGCACTCACTCGATAGGGAGTTGGTGAGTAGCAATGTGGTCGAACGATACCGGAAAAGCAGGTGCTAGTGTTAGCCTCGGCGTTTCCTGCGCGCCGCGAGTCTCGTTCACGAGCATTTGCAAATGTGAATTAGACCGTGGACGATCGCAGTACGCCTTTGGCTGCCCTCCTCCTTTCCTTTCATTATGCCCATTATTTATGCGCTGATTTTCCTCGACCGGAGACTCGGCGCGCGAGATAAGCCACCAGGAAAGTGGAAACGCTTCAGAATTTTCACCCACGCGTATCGCTCTCCCCCGCAAACTTCGTGTAGTATAACTTCGTCGTACCGACCGCCGAGGAAGCGGGGAATTTTCTTTGCTGTACTTTTATTATATTTTTCCTTTTTCCTTTTTTATAGCTATTGTCAGGAGGAAGACAATTCTTTCATAGTTTGTAGCTAACCAGATTTGCTATACTTTTTTCTTGTTTTTACTAGGCGGGAAACTATTAACATAAAATTCGATCTACTTTACTACTTCTGCATATTTTATGGATACAACGGTTGGTAAATAATTACTCTAAACTATTAATAGTTAGGTTAGTATTTGAATTATTTTGAAATCGTTATCTGTAATAGTATTATATTAAACCAATTACTTAATCTCGTTTAGAAATCTTTATATCTCACTTATATTTTTCTTTAAGCACTTTAATTAATATATAATCGCATTCGATATATTCTTTTGAAAATTATTATTCTCGGTATATATTTTTACTTGGTGAGTACGATTAAACTTAAACTACAAAATACTCATACCTGTTTATTATTTTAACTTATTCGGTATCGAGTATTATAATTATAGAAAAGTTGTAATTTAATCTCTAAAAACCAAAATAAATTGTATATTTAAAGAATTATAATTTATATTAAAGTAAAGATACCGATGTTATATTTGCTATAAGTGCTTATTTCTTATTTTACATTGACGGTAATTAATATTAATTGTCAATAATATTATAAAAATTAATGCATATGAACAGATTAAAAAGATCATTTTTACATTATGTTTAAATTTATATATAGTTATTAATTTTAATTAACATTAAAAACTTGATGTTTAAAATTCAATATTATCTTTAACCTTTCATAAATGCTATACACGTATGAATCTATACAAAATTGTTGAAAGTAATATTTGATTGAATTCAATAATAAGATGGTAAAAGGGATGCAGAGGAAGTATAAACTCGATATAATTACAATGTTTCATATATTTATAATTGATAACCGTAAAATAAGGAAAATGCGTGCTCTATTTATATTATAGTTTCAAATTTTAAGTTCTTTGAAATTTGATTTAATGCATATATATTTTGTTTTTCTTAATAGCATGAGTAAAAATGGTTTAGTTTGAAATGTATACTTTTGGATTACTATAAATAACTGTTCAACCATATTATTATTTTTAATAGCTTACGCTTCTTTCTTATATTTGAATTATGCAAATGCTCATAGCTCGATATGTATTTAAAAAATAATTTATAAGTCAGATTAATAAAATAAGTATATAACTCTTAAAAAACAGAAAAAAATTTGCCCATGTTTCTCAACAGTGTGATTATTTTGCAATTTTTATTGTTCAACATTATAGTAAAAATAGAATTGTTTCATAATGAAATGCATACACTAAAGATTAAAAGAATAAAACTGTTTAGACACATTATTTGATTTTAAACATAAAAGTTAGAGATTTTAATTTTCTAAAGAATACAACATTCGTTTATCAATATTTTGAAGTACTGGTTATTTAAAGATTCCCTAAAAATTAAAAACATTTTTTTTCAGTTTAAAGAAGTTTCTTTTGTAATCGTTAATTATATGCAGGATTTATAGTAAAATGAAATAAACTAAACTAAAAAAGAGCTGAATTAAATTCGGTCGGTCTGAGTTTCACAGTACGTACTCCTTTAAAATCTAATGAATCGACCGATGCGTAAATCTTTTGCAGGTCGAGCATTATCGTTTACCGATACATACTCAATTCGACATCCTATGCGATACATCAATTACTAGTTTACACTACACTCACTCTCCCATGAATTTAAAACTAGCGCAATCAAAGAAAAAGAAATATAGGACCAGTGGAATCAGAGCACTCATTTGTAATACATATTTTTTAATTTAGAGTAAAAAATCAAGCATACTTGATTACTAAAGTTGTTTAAATCTATAATTAATTAATCTTCGTAGAATTTTTCAATAAAACAGGCACCGCGCCATAAATTAAAAAAGCTAACGCTTCATTTTAATTGTATTGGGAATGCGGCGCGTTAACCTCGAAATCCGAATCAACTGTACTCGGAGACCATGTGGCTCCAGACATCGGACGTAAAACGGTGCTCGGAACGATGTCGTTATTTCTGTACAACCGGGTGAGACACGCCCACGACAACCTGCCGGATAGTTACGCAATGGCCTTAAAAATCTAGCGTTGTTTTGTTTACGAGGTTCCCGCGTAGCGACGAACCGCATGAAGTAAAAGACGGCATTGTGCGTACGTGTACTCTTAAGAAATGGACAACGCGCGAATCGATAATTCTCCATCGCGTACGTACACACTCTCGTTTTTCATTTGGGCTTCTCAAGCTGGATTCGAACACGAAGCCTTTTTAAATCGTGGCCGCATGTGCGACGAAACCGGAACGAAGCGAACCCTCCGAGTGCGAGTCGTTGCGCCTCGTTGTGCCTCGTTGCGCCTCGTTGCTCGATTATTGACTCCGATCGCTGAGGAATAATCACTGCCCAACGATTGTATCTCCGCGAAATCCGAGATATTTTGAGAAACGATGCACGAGAATTACGCCCTGTTTGACCCCTTTGTTTAACCTCTTTTTTATATAAACTTTCATATTTCGCTTGTCGCTCAAATAAATGCTCTTGTAATCAATCCTATGGAAAATAACACGGAATTAGGCGATCGACCAATACTTTATTTAAAGGAATAAGATATTTGTTGTAATATGTTCATATTTGAGCGTAACTAATGAATAATTTATTAAATTACCTTGAACATCTCATACGATTTTACTTCCATAATTCTTATATAACTGAATAGAGATTAATAAAAAAAACATCGAATATATTCTTTCTTTAGACAATTTTTCGAATTTAGATTCAAAATAAGAAAATATTGCCTTATTATAGTATTGTATATCATTTCAAACAAGATAACTAATATTACGGAAGAGGAAAAGCACAATATCTATTACGTATTCGCTTAAAATTATCTGCCTTAATAAATTCTATATATTTATTATTAAGTTATTTCCATTCAATACTTTAAGTATATTATTCTTTTTTATTAAAAATTAGTATAATTAAATGCTAATAACTAATAAATATTGCACAAGAGCTAAATTATGAATTACTCTGAAGGAATTGATTACAATTAATCAAACTTACAAGCAAAACATTGAAAATAAATATTTCTTATAAATTGGTATTTACATTTATTTTTAAGTATAAAAAAATTGATTAAATTTGTACAAATGAATCGGAATAAAATGTTAACCATTGTAGTTAATTATATAAATTCATAATATTAAAAATTTTTTAGATTAAAATTATCTAATTTGTCATTTCTATAATTCGAACAAAATTTTAAATAGGTCAACACCAGTTATTTTAACACTTAGTTTAAATTCGACTTAGAAAATATGTGCACAACAGACGCAATTCCTACACATGAATGTATATTAGTTATAATTTAGTATTCTACAAGAAATTTTATTGTATACTGCATTGGATTATTACTGTATAATATCTTTTTAAATTTTTTCTTCTATCTTTTATTTTCTATTTAAATTAATTAAACGATTATAATCTATTATTTAATAATACACTGTTAACTGAAATTAGTAATAAAAAATGTGATAACGATTTTTAAAATTGTACACAAGAAGTGAAATAATATTCATTTCAAAATTAATATGATTAAATGTAAACTTACATTTAAAAAATTAATGAATAATTTTTATACTAATAATTAATATATGTTCAATTTTTATCTTGCGTTATAATAAAATTTACTCTAAATTCTAATAATATGCTTTAAAATTTTATTAAATAACACTATACACTTTTCGAGAATAATCGTAAAGAAATTATAGATTAAATAAAATTTCTGGATAATCGAAAAAAGACACTTTTGTTAAAAGTATTATAAAACATTTAATAGTAACAGACAGAATTCGAAATAAAAAATGAATTAAAAGTAACCATTGATCTAATTTGGAATGATTTAATTTTAGAACTATATAAATAAAACGATAGAATAAAAAAAGAAAAAAGAATACAATAGAAAGTTATTACGTAATTTTCCAATGACAACTTTTAAATACGGTGAACTATTCGTTTTGAAGCCAGCTTATGAATTGTCTATATTTAGTTCAAAGTAAATACCTGGATACTCGGATAAATTAATACAGTGCTTGTAATTTAATTTGCTGTTTAATAATAACTATTCAAAAATATAGTAAACAAAATGTTTGATCTTACATTATACAAGATTTCATATTTACAAGCTTATACATAAAAGATTTGTCGAACACAGTAAGAGAACGAAATTTATTTTACAAGTACTTCTTAAGTAGTGACAAACCAAAAGAAAGAAATATCCATAGAAACATAGCGAAAATTTATCTATACACGGACACTATACACAAAAGTTATTTTTAAAGTACCCGATGTGTGGAGAACTCAAGTATGTCTTTATATTCCCTCTTCTTGCTAGCTAGATTTACTAGATAGTCGTTCAATCAATAATGTACGTATGAGCATCGCAGACCGGGTAAATCATCATAACGAATCTTATCTAGTCGTTGGCAGCAATGTAAACGACATTATTGAGTTTCAAGAGTCGGCGAGCTAATGCATAATTAGTTAATTTATGGAATCATTGATACCAAACACTTTACGCTCATTTCAAATCATACTTGTGCAACTTCGGGAACTGTTCAAAACTTTTTTTAAAAATGGAAATTACAAAAATAAGAATCGCTTATATGTACCACTTGAATTAGATTGATTCACATTTATATTACTTCATTACAATCGTGAAATATTTTATTCAGAATTAAATTTACGTTGGATTATTTATTTAAAAAATTTATTCATATATATATTGTAATAGAAGATGGTTTAACTTACTACGTTAACTTTATAATTAAAAATGATTTCACTATTTAAAATTATAATGCAAACAAATACTTTGATTAAGCTTTTTGGTTCCAATAATTGTTTGAACATAAGATTTTTAAAATTCATGATTATCTTACAAGCGCTTTTATAAAATACAAAAAAAATAAAAAAGAATATCTAGACATCATATTAAATACACATATACATCATTTTATTTTAATTTTCTTATAAACCTAAATTAAGTTAAATGAATTTGTACTGTTTAACCTATTGAAGAATTAAAATTTTACTTTCTTTTTTCAGCATTTACATAGACGCCAAATATTAAAATTATTTTTCACGGGCAAAAAATTTTCCTTACCAAAAAATATTTATAACTTATTTTTACTAATAAAAATATTTATAACCTTATTTATCCCTTATCAATCTTTAATGCTATCAGCTATTAAAATATCTTAGCAAAGTTCAATAATTTATTTATTTTTAATTCTGCTGTTCGAGTTCGATTATAAATTTCAATAAAAGATTAAAAAATACATGTATTAAATCTCAATATGTTAAAAATGTATGTAAAAGTAATCGCGATAAAAAAATTGCAGGTAATACTCACAGCATTTATTCGTATTTTTAAGGATTTAAAGTATTTGTTAAATGATTTACCTAAATCATTAATTGTGCCATAAAAATAGAAAAAACTTAAAAATGAATAAATTTTAAATAGTAGTCTAATTTTTTTATTTATTATTGATCCTTCAGGTTATAAAAAATGTTTACGATCTCCATACGAATAAGCAGCCTTGCATAACAAAAAAAGGGGGAAACTAGAGATAATTAAGAGAAATCATGCGTAATTACGACTTTAAAATAAAAATTCTAAATTAGTAATATAGAACCATCGTGCTTTCCCAAGTATATTTAAAGAGTTATAAATGAACTGGACAGACTTGATCTTGATATAAAAATAATTCCGGAAACAAGATATTCAGGTAACCGTAGGGTACTTTCTGGCACACATGCTTTCTTCTGTGATGAACAAAATTAGTAAAGCTTGGTAACAAACTTCTAAATATATAAAAAAATAATAGCACCGTTCGCTAGGATTAAATTTTTTATAACAAACTATTATTTATTATTATAAAGTAGTAAAAATAATACCAATAAGTATTTCAAATAATTATTTTCTCATCCAGATAGCTATTATAACAAATTTAAGAAATAAACTGAATATACTCGCTTTGTGCAATGCAATAATAATTATTATAGAGAGTTTTAATATGAAAATTGAAAGAAAATGAAATTTTTAATTCATAATTACATATAAAAGTTAATGTTAAAAATAAAAATATCTAAAAGCCTTTATATATATTACTGAAATCTAATTTTATGATAGCCACAATATTTAACTTCTATTGTAACATTGAAAACAATTAATTATGTCAAATATACGTTCAAATATATCTCAAATATATCAAATTTTAGTTTTTATAATAGTGAATACTTGATGAAAATAAAATTAATTTGTTATAATGGTAATTACAGTAAAGGATAATTGACATTAACTTATATACAGTTGTCGAAATTCACAAGAATATAACAGAATTAATTAGAAATATTGTAACATAAATGTTAAGTATACAATGTAAGCAAATGAATTAAATATAATGAAAAAGAATATAGAAGTCGAAAATTAAAAAATGAAATTTTACCTTATCCAGAAAAATTATTCGATTAATATGAATAAAAAAGATTAAAACTCACTTCGGACAATGTACATTTTAACTACGTTGGTATTATAAAAAATACTATTTGATAATAAAATATAAAACTTATAAAAACAATATCATTTCAATAATTCAAAATAACGCATAAATAAAAATTTTTAAGGTAGAATTGTGAAGACTATAAAAATCTACGAAACTACATAAATTATAAAATAAACCAACTGTAGTTCTGAATACATTTCAATGGTAATTAGATCAAACAGATTACGGTAAGTTGGACATATAGTTAGAGTAGAATATAAAACATGTAAACGATATATTTTAAAAGAATGAAAAAAGCCGTTATATTAATTTAAAACAGAAGATAAAAAGATTATCAAATTATATAAAAAAAATTGGTAGGCACGAAACGTTTTTGTTTGTAAAACTTGAAAATCAATCTGCGAATAATGATTTAAAGAACTTTCGAGTATACATATTACAACAATAATAACAACAACAAATAACAATACCATCAATAATCATAAAATCGGAGCCTACAAATATTTACATAAAAACCGTGAAATATAAATTCGAGTGAGTTACATTGGGCGAACAAGATTCGAATACTCGTTTTAATCAACTCGTTTCACTTTCAGCGTCAAGAGAATCAAATGAAAACACAAGCGTACGCAATAAGAGTAAAGCAAACGAAGCGCCGTACGTGCACACGAGCTCGATAAACAAACGATTGCGCAACATCGATGAAACACCGGTAAGTCATAGCCAACCTCGGTCTGGCACCGGTAACAGCATCGCCATCGATGCATCGCGACCAATACCACCAATACCACCGATACACACCGTGTATCTCCTTGATTTAAAAATAAAATGAGCCGCACCGACAAATGCAAAACTAATGTATAAAACTAATGTATAAAACTAATGTATAAAACTAATGTATAAAACTAATGTGCGAAAAAGCCTAGGCTTCGCGGAATCCTCGGAACTGAAAAAAGCACAACAGCCTTGCGCTCGTAGCCGAATCGGAACAACGTCTTTAGAGTCACCGCGCAACATCCATTACACATGCACGACAATCCCAATTTAAATTTTACGTAGCTTTGACCTCGATCGAACAGCTGCTATTATCTTCGTTGTAATTCGTTGCAATGCTACCGGAGAGAATCAACTTTGATAACTCGGCATAATTAGTTTGTCTTTATCCCATCACGATGTCTAATATACTTTAATTTATTCCACAATAATAAAAAATCCAACTCATTCAACAGCAGTAAATCGCATTTTTTATTAATGTTTATTTTACCGAACGTCTCGCGCCATAATTAATCACTATATTAATATTTCCTATTTACGAAAGCAAACTCGAACGTTAAGATGAAAGCTTCGAACGCTTCCACGCCTCGAAGCTCTCGGTTGAGACCAAACGATACAAAAACAGATGACGGCATAACGAACGTTAACGATAACGTACGATGCTTCTACGCGAAGCATCAACCTGTTGTAACAATCGATAAGAAAATGAAAGAGTTTTATTTTGTAAATGCTCGGTAATTTTTCCACCACCTTTTAAACTTATTTCAATAACTCAAATCGTTCGAGCAAATTAACTCTAGTCTACGTCATAACAAAGCATGGAGTCGACGAGGAAAAAAATATAATAAACGAACTTCATTTGGAAATTACAATACTGATTGATTATATTGTGACACGGTAATATCAAAAGTTTCAACGGGGAATATTTACGTTCGTTTCGCGGAGAATGCGTACTTGATAGTTCTATTTGTATTTCTCGATCAAGCGACGCTGCGAGCGTATATTTTATTAATGTACAAATAAAGTACACCGTGCAAGTTTTTTGTTTGCTCCTCTAATCGCGTATACGATTTAACCTCTAAAACGAAACGTTAAACCAAACGTTGCAAATTTGTAAATTTATACGTATATCGAGTAACAGAGCGCTTGCGCATATCGCCTATCTCGCATCGTCTTTAACTATTTTAAGACAAATCAAACGTTTAATATTTTCAATGATTCAACTATTTATTAAATTATGGATACAAGGCTTTCACGCATCGTCGAATCGTTTTTTGATACCGATCGCAACCTCGTAAAGGGTAATCACGGCGATAAAACAGTACTATGTAATAATTTGTAACTGTCGTTTTAGGTGACGAGTCGAGAGCTTGCAATCGATATTATAAGCATTCGTGATCCATTTATCTTTGCTCGCACTCGTCCGTCGCAAATAAAAAGGAAGCCACTTTCACGGGATATCAAAGAACCTAACGGAGAGGCGAAAAAGTATTGTCGAAAATGTAGAAGAATCGTTAATCTTGAGCCCCGTGACATCGCTCACCGTAAACTTGCCGGGGTACAGTCGATCGCCCGGTAATCAATATAATTGATAATGGTAGCCGCATCCAGCGGGTGACGGGGACATGGGACGAGGGTTGGGGAGCGGGAGATGGGGAATTGGAACGGGCTCACCGACGCGCGATCGAGCGCCTGGGGATCGGGGACTGGCAAGCATGCACAAAGCGGAGGAAGCGAGTCCTTAAAGAAAAAGGTGTCGTGGGACGAACCTGCAGGTGTATCGGGACTTTCTTCACCGGCGTACTCATCTCGGCGCGCGCAGACACGGAAGCGGCACGAGATCGAAGACGGGCGCGGACGACGCAGGCGCGCGCGCCAAAACTATGCGCGTCCCTTTATTGTACACACCTTGTGCCTGTGTACGTGCGTGAGTGCGTGCGTAATTTCGCGCGCGTGCGTGTGTATGTGTGCGTGCGTGCGTGCGTGCGTGCGTGCGTGCGTGCGTGCGTGCCTGTTTGTGAATTACGTGGATGTGTAGAACGTGTGTTCGTTCGTTGTTGCTGCGTATGTGTGTTCGTGTGCGTGTACGTGCGTATATGTATTGGCGCGCAACGGGTCGACCACGCAGAATAGCTTGTTCTCCCGGGTCCCTTTTCTTCCCTTAATAAACAGATCGCGCACCGAAACTCAAGGCACTCGCGCGACCGCCCGGTTTTCTCGTGCGAGTTCCGGTTGAGCCAATGAACACCGCTTCGAAGAACGTCTGCTACAGGCACTGGCAATCGACTGAGGCGCCGCGACGCGCGCGCGCTATTTTCCGTTCGGATCTTCCCTCTCTCTCGATTTCGCGCGGTTCTACGTCCCTCCGTATAAGCTTGTAGGTGGGGAATCCGGTACGTTGGAAGAAGAGTCGACTCGGATCCGATGCCGGCGATTGCCAGCGCTGCTTTGGGGGATCTCCGACCTCGTTCGACTCACCGATCCAGTCGATCAAGGACGTCTGATGAAATCGGAAGAACCTCCCTTATCTTCTATCCGTTCGCAGGATTATCCAATTTGGAGTTACTTTGTGCTTGATGGATCGTTAAACTTAAAATTAAAGAAGGACGTTTCCAATCCATTTTATCATCATTATTTTCTCCAAAACCCATAGCGTTACCTTCTTAATTAATAATTTATCGTGCTATTTTCCAAATTTACCATATTCTAAGTCATAAATAAATTCAGTACAACAATTGTATGTTGCGCGTTCGTGATGAATAGGCATCGATATAAATAAAAGAGCAAAGAGCTTCCTATTATCGTTGAGCAATACTTCTCCAACATATTTGATGCGAACCTCTTCTATTTTATAATACACAAAGTAGAAGAAATTAAATAATTTGTAATGAAACCTAATATTATTATCGTCGATTCATCGCATAGTTTTAAGTTATGAATATGAATTATATGCTCTGGCAACTGCATGGAACATAATAAATTTAAAATAATTGATTACTTTTATTAACGAATGAGGAATATTAATGTGACGTAAAGAATATTATTTTACGTAAATTCGCAGCAAAAAACTACGGACTACCGTTTGCGTACGTGTGCAATCGCGCGGATCTTTCTGAAGTAAAGATTACTTTTGTCGCTACTGATCATTTGAATGATCGCAAATTTTTATACAATGACTAAAATTGTACTCTTGAATTTGAATGGTTTTAATGATATAGCTGTATAAAATAAAATTTGAAAATAATTCATATAGCTATTGCGACGTAAGAGTCGGAATACTTTTATTAACCTCGCTCATAACTTTTCAAAGTAATTAATGTGAGAATGTACGATGAAGCGTTCAAATTAAAAAACGATTGTTACATACAAAAGCTATTTCTTGAATATTATAATTTTTTATTTTACTTCCTTTTAATGATAAGATGGCCGAATAACGTAAATTTTGTTTTAACTTTTATAACTCGAATAAAAAAAGACCGAATAATCTTTTACATTGATCCATTCTTCAAATATATTTTAGAAACAAACGTGTTATATTAAGAAAGATTGCATTATATCATAATGTTTATATTTTTACCTTCTATCGTAAAATTTTGTCTATTCACAATAGGTCAAATATATTAACATATATTTTATACGATTAAAAATATTTTGTAATTTACATAATTTCTTTTGTTTTACATTTATACTATAATGATTAATACTACAACTTTAAAAGGAAGAAAAACTTCTAAGTGAATTTTAATTTAATTTAATAATAATTTATTTATGCAGAAACAACATTCATTTGATTAAATATTATTTATAAATAATTCATAGCAATCGAGTTCAAGATACAAATTTTTATTATTTGTTTCTAATTTTTTGACTGTGAAAATGTTTTTAAATACTGTATTATTTTATAATAAAATTTCAAAACCAAAAATACAGAAAAGGTTTATTGTAAAAAGAATTTATATGGGTCTAATATCAACACAACTATTTGTTATAAAATTATATATCTCGAATTTAATAATTTAATAATTCTACTTGATTATACATTTCTAAGTTCATTACTTTTGTATTATGTACAAACTATTGCGTTTAATATAAAATAGTGGTTTTATGATAACAATATATTTATTCAAATAATTATAATTGTATGAAAATCTAAACGATAAATATTTCCTAAAATAATATAATATTTGTGATCAATGGAAAAAAGTTAATTAGAAAAAATTTATATAATTAATTATTTTTTAGAATTAAAATTTGATTTTACAATATAAAATATTCATAAATTAATATTAATATAATTTTTAGATATTTACAGATTTTATTTATATTTTATATAACAGAAATATTTTCGTGTATTGAAATTAAATGTTTTTTATTTAATAAAACAAGTATTACGTAAAATGAAGAATAAAGAATAAAAAGTTTGACAAAATTATACATACGATTAAATTTTAAGAATAGATAAAATATTAAATATTAAAAAAAAATTATAGAATATTATACCGATGAGTTGGTTGTTTGAAATTACCTATTAAGACAATAATAATATTCTGTTTGTATTAAAATTAATCGATAAAAATTATATAATGGATGAATCGCGTAAGCATAACTCGAATGATATATTTAGTAAACAACAAAATTACAATATCGAAACCTGTATTTATCTGCTATTCCATTTACTATGTAATGTTCTTATAAATTTTAAACGCCATAAACGAATTACAAAGCAAAATCAGCCGCGAGCGATTCTTGACGAATCTGCGGTTTTTACGGATAAATGAATATTCACTGTTTAGAATGTAACTTATGTCTTCGTGTAATTTGTATCTGTATGGTGTGTTACATTTGTTAACTGCATGAGCATTAAATTAACGTTCATCAATGTTTGTGAACCAGAAAGTCTTTATTGTGCTCGAATGTGTAAAAAAATTTTTGAGTCTTAAGGCCAATTAAACTATAAATTTAAGGTTTAATATTATTTATTATGGTTATTTAAATAATGTTAATGAATATATGTTTTTAAATTAAATTTTGTTTATATTATAAAAAATTTGATAAGAAAAATTGAGACTTTTAATCTATTTCGGTTAAATACAAAATGAATTACAAGAGAAAATATTATAAAACAAAAATGAATGTATGAAGTTACATGTTGTCGTTCGAACATTGTCAAATTGTATTCGTCGATTATCGTTTACGTTTCTTGAAGAACAATTTGGTTTTTATACTTAATAAATACATATATTCATTATTATTATTATTATTATTATTATTATTATTATTATTATCAATTTAAATCTATCGATTATAATGTTATGTTATTTTAAAATTAAGAAAAGTAATTTGTAATAATATCATGAACCAACTTTAATCATATGAAAATTATTATATCATAAATAAAAAAATTATTGTATTGAAATTAAATGTCTATGAAATTTAATTTTTACGTCGATTAATCAAAATGCAATAATTGTTAAATTTATCGTTTATAATTTCTTTAACAATATTACTAATATTCTTTAATTATTTTCTATTAATAATCAAGAGACATGAATAATAATGACTCTTTAAATGAAAACGGAGACGGTGTCATGCATTACAATGGAAAATTCCCAGATAATTACGAATTAAAAGAATAAATTAAATACAACCATATAAAATGACTCGGGCCACCCCAATTCCGAAATTGACGTAAATGAAGGAATTCATGTCGACACGCAACTTCGCATATTATAATGCATATACGAAAGCAGCGCGAAGAGTCGTACATTCACTCATTGTATAGCGTCATTCCCTTCTCGTCCTTCTTTTAATCAACCACGTCTGACTTACGCATATCGTTAGGTAGATACATGCACTCGGGCATTCATACATTACCCACGCTTGGGCATATATGTCACGTGCACTTTTTTTTCATTTACACGAGGGGGAGTGTCATTCCTCTCACTGACTGTCACTTTTCAAAAGAGGATCGTTTGAAAAATGCTTCAACGAGCGTTTATGACTATATTAAAGTCGGTTTCTTCTTTCATTTTTATATTGAAATTTTTTGACTTACAAGAGTACACTTATGTTTATGCGCGCGATCAATTAATCGGTTGGTTAATCTTCTTGCATATTGCATCGAATGGAAAAAATAAATTTACATTTTCCTCTTTTGAATATCATTTTTTATAATACGCTATTTGGTAAAAGTAAATGAAGACGTAGTTTAACAAAATTATTTTTTAATCAAAAGTTTGAAATACATTTTAACAATAAAATATAAAATATATATATCTGTGAACCCAAATAAATCGTTTACTTTATGATTATCAATTTTTTTATCTGCCGTTCTTTTTAGATACTTGTATTTTTTGAAGGTATAAATAAAAATTTGGATATTTTTATAAAAAGCATAGTGATAAATATTATTTAATAATTACAAAATAAATAAATTTTAAACTCGAATTTAAGAATCTATTAAATCTAAGAATTCTGATCTATTTTAGTTCTTCATCGAGTCTTAAAAGATTAATCTTTTTTCCAATTAAGTTCTTAAAGGCGCAATTTTATTTTCTTTTTTAATTTTTTTGAATCTCGGAGATACAATGAATAGAAGAGATCTCTAGAGCAACATAGAAACGTGCAAGTTATAATAATCTCGTTGTTTTATTTCATGCAAGTAAAAGCATGTATAAATTCAAGAAAATATTATTGTGGAAATTTCGTAAAGATATTTATTTATAGTGTAATTCAGTGATTATAACGCAATAGAAGGTAAATGGTTATCGCTTAGAATTAAGAAAATATGAATTATACATATTATTATTCACATCACAACGCGATGTGAATATTATACTAATTACTTAGGTTGTAAGTCTATGAATTTCCGAATCGCGCACTCGCATTCTTCCACTTATACTACCTGTGATCATACCTAACGGAATTATTAGCAGATTCGCACATGCTGACTTCTATTTTTACTCACACTTTTCCCTTCCCTCACTTACTATCTTTTCCGCTATTCTTAAAACAAAATATAACAAAACCACAAAAATCATATTTTATAGATAACAATAGACTACGACAGAATGTAATTTTTTTTAATTTGTTAATTAACATAGCGACACTTAAATAACTTGGTATCGCTCTAAAAAAACTCAATTTAAAAAACCAATACCTTTTTAATATATTTAGTTTACAGTTGTTTTATTATAAACTTTTATTTTTATAATTCTAAATATTCGATAATACCCATGTATCTGATTTTTACTTTTAATTAAAAAATACATTAAGGTATTTGATGTATAATTGATTTATTCTTATTGCACTAAAACAGAAATGACATTAATTTTCAACAAAAAAGCCTGTCGATTTATATTTTTAACAATGTTGATATAATATATTTAATTTAAAATTACTCTTAAATAAATTAAGTAACAACTGTATTGATTTAATCATAAAAAATTGAGTAATGAACAAATTTATCAAAATAGATAAATTTTCTTTGGCATATTAAATATTCTTAGCTTTTATAAAATTTGTATATATAAATAACTATCTGATAATCAGAATATTTTTTATATATTAATTTTCCAGTATGTTCTTTAGTAAGTTTCAAATTTTTAATAAAAAATTAAAATAGGCGATAATAATTCTTATAAATTTATTTAATTATCATTTCTCTAAAAAACAATATTAAAGAAAATATTAATACTTAAAAAATTTAAAAACTGTGACTTGGGCATTTATTAAATATTTTAACAAATTGATTTGAAAATTTTAGAATCGTTTCTTTTTAACTTCAAATACTGGTTTTTAAATCTTAATATTGATTAAATCAATATATAATTTATAAATAAATTATTAAAAGTATATATAAATACTGTTAAATATAAACTTGTTTGAATAATAAATATGAAAAACAGTTAATAATTGTAGCGTCTCGCATTAAAAAGTATTTTCTTTTTTGACTATGCTTTTATACTATTTTTAGTTAAATTCGTAAGAAAATATATCAGAACCCGAACTATAGTTAATACAAAATCTTTTTATTAAACAAGGAATACTTTTTTTTTAAACATCATTATAAGAAAATCAAATTTAATGCTCCATTAAAAAAAGTATATTTACCTTAGTTGCGCATAATGTCTAATCTGTATACTGGAACGTGATACTTTTGAAAGTAGTGTTTTACAGCTGCGGTTCGATAGGATAAAACCAAACTTGTAACAATGTTTTATGAGGGCGATTAAGTACAAACACTATTTCATTACAGATAAATGATTTTTTTTTCATTCTGTTGAGCTATAATTAACTACGAGTCAAATTTTCACAATACGACATTTATTCTAAACGTTGTGACGATAAAGTTTTATTAATTAATAAATATTTTATTGATCGAAATTTACATTAAATTTATGAAAGTTATATTGATATAATTGAATTAGTACAGCTTTATCGAATGATAATAAATTTTTATTTCATAGTTACAACCAATACACTATAAACGTTTTCTATTTAGTTAAAAAAAAGATTGAAAAAACAAAATTTATATTTTAAGTTGACGTACAAAAAAATGTTTATATAAGTGTTTTTTCTGATTTCTTTTTTAATATATATATATATATGTTAGTTAAAATGTTTTAGGTTCTTCACCAGTTTTAGTAGTTTGTGATCAAAGCTAAGTTCAAATAATTCTATGCCGATTTAAAAAATTGCTTTTATATATCGAGTATTTCAAGTTATAGAGTTAAAAGTTATTATCATATGATTTATCGATTAATAGTACTAATAAAAATCGCAAGATGGCGTCTTCAAACAGTTACCTACTTGATCTCTATTTTCCATCAGAGTACTAACGTCTCACATTAGAGGACAGCACCTTAATACTTTTAAAAAAATCTGTTGAGCTCAGTGCATCAATGTACAAAATACAAAATACAAAAGATATACAACTTTTTTCTTATTTTACTAAAGATTTGTTTATATTAATGTAATGATTTATGAAATTGAAAATCTTTTAGTAATCAATGTTTTTTAAACATATAAGACCATACATAATTTTGTTTTATTAAAATTTCTATATGAATTTTCATTTTCAAAAGTCTGATTTCTTTTTATTTAATTCAAATGAAATTAATTTATTTTTAATTATAGAAATATATGCCAACTCGTTTAAACTTACAAAGATCTTATAGATTTTTAAGTTTATATCAGCTTTAAGCTACTAAAATTATTTTATATAATATGATTATCACATAACTTATTCTCTTAAATTTATTTCTAATACAAATTTTTAATATCTGATATTGCTATTTTTAATTTCATTACATATATTTGTTACTTATATTATAATATAAAAAATTATATGCTATTAACACTAAAATTAATTTTTTAAGATCATGCTTTATCATTTTCTTGTATATTTAAAGCACTTAAAAATGCTATAAATTCCGTTATTTACAAATTACAATTTACAATAAATATTACAATAAATTGTACAATTCTTTATTTATTAATTAAACATTTGTATTATTAATTCCTTTTTATTCTTAAGTCGATTTATTTCTTTTACATATGACTAATTAGTAATATAGAACAATAATACTAGCAAAAGTATATTACTAAATATATTTTTGTTTTTCAAATTTATTTGATTCTGAAATTATATCGTTTATTTCATTGCTATTAAAGTATATTATTTATATTATTTTGTAATATTCGTATATTTGTCTATTTTTATTAAAAGTATTTTTACCAAATTTCATTCACTTAAAAAAAGTCATTTAAAAATTAATCTACGAATTTTATAAATGAGTGAAATATATTTATACATTTTATACTAAAATGAATTTCTACTTATATTACATTGACTAATTAACTTATACTACAAATTAATTTATACTTTTAATAAAACTTTTTTATTCATTGCATGTAAATAATAAAAATGTTACATGATGTATTCGTTTAATTTTAAATTATTATTCATTTGATTAAAAGAAATATTGTAATTACATGTGTAGATATGTGTACATAATATTACATAAAAAGTAACTAGTCTTTTTTTTAGATTTTATATAAATATGTTTTTATGATTTTAATTAAGGATTATGTACAATTTATTACTAGTGTAATTCGTTTAAAAATCAGTTCTGTTTTATCTTAGTTTTTCTCAATAAAAAGCGTATACAAATATTTTAACATATAATAAATAATTATTTACTTAGAATAAATACTCCCTTCTCGTTAGAAGTCAAATATTCGTGTAAATTAAGTATTACATTTTGCAAAGATTAATTTTTTGATTTATTATGTAACGTGAAACGTTATAAAAGCATCTATTAGTAATATTTATCATTGAGCTTAAAGTTTGAAATACAGTCGATGTTTTGATTCCTTACATGGTATAAAATGAATAATGGCATGAGTTTGTGAATCGCGTCTTCAACGATTAAATTTTTCAGGAATATAAGGCAACAAAAGCATTTGATTACAATAGTAGGCTGGCTTTTCGACATAAGAAAAACATGAATATTGGTTTGGTGGACGTATTCGTCATAACGTTTAGCGCGCAAAGAGGTAAGGGGTTCTATAGGAGGAGCGACGTTCGATAGGCGAACACGATTGCATTACTGGTCGAAGTTTTTAAAAAAACCCTTTGATAACGAAATCAGGCGCCAGAGAAGCAGATGCGCGTGTTTCGATTACGTAAACAGATTTCGAACAGGCCCTCCCGCTCTTCCGCCCCATACCGATTCGTCGATGGCTCTCTTTCACATTGTCTTAATCTCCTTCGAGCCAAAGGAAAGCGCGCTCACGTTTTTTACGTTCCCCCTTTATCCTTGGAGGCTGCGGCTATTGCTGCTACCGCCAGCGGCGCGTCGACAACGGCACCTGGAGCAGGAGTCTGGCTCGTACACGCGTTCACCCTTCCCCGCGTGTTCGCGTACGCGCCCCGCGTCATCAGCCTTTGATTCCCCTTTAGAAAGAAAAAACTACTGGGTCTCTCTCTCTCTCTCTTCCCCACTTTCTCGGGATCCTGGCACGATGGAGCAACGTACAAAGATAGACAGAGAGAGAGAGTAAGAGAGGAGAGTAGAGTTACGCGCGGTCGAATCTTTGAAAAAGGGAATCCTCGGCAACCCCACCCCTTTTGTGCGCGCGTGTATGTACGTTTTTTAAGGGGAGAATCACGAAAGAGCACGGCAGCTCGAAGGGTTGCTTTAAATAATAATGTAAAAGGGCGCGCGCGCGTTTTAGCCTGAAACAGGAAGAGAGCGAACGAGAGAAAGAGAAAGAAAGAGTGTGAGAAAGGATCGAAAAAGTGCACGCAAGAGTTAGTTGGTTAGTCGCTTGTCGGAATTTTGACGGGTAAGACACGTACAGCTTCAAACGTTATTCCAACTTTCTTACTATTTCTTTCGCTATCTCCTTCTATTCCTCTCACACTTTCACTGTCTTTGCAAATATTGACTTCGGTGTTGTCTCGCGGATGTCGCAATGTGCAAGTGCAGAAAAGCTAAGAAGTAGTCACCGTAAATTATGTGCAAACTTTTCTTCCCCATGGTTATCGATTAATAATATCGATAAGTGATCAAAAGGACTACGACTAAAGCGGCCAGCGAACTTCTTCCGAAATGTCTTGTAAAAATACTCTGGTGTCTATGACATTCATTTGGACCTTGGTAAAATACAATGCGTGTAAGAATATTTTTTTCTTTTTGAATGTGAATAAAATTTCGCTATTTTTATAATAGATATACATCTATACTTAGAATACATTGCACACTCAATTAGAGAAAATTTATCCACATCTTATCTTTTCTTTCTTGTAATTCAAACAGAAAGAAAAACATTAAAAGTTTTACATTATTATGCATTATATGATAAAGTAAACTAAATAATACCACCTTGAAACAGAATTTGTTTCTTTGTTTTAAAAGTATAATTTAACTACCGTGCTAACTCGAGTAAAATTAAATTCTATGTACTGTTTCATGTTTTTAATCAAAGTAAGGTCTGACAGAATTTATCTTGAATTTTAAAGCGACTTGACTTTTTATAATAGGATTTGTTTCATTTGTATTGATTTATATGGATAAAACATTATCAATCTTATTATCATTATTTTACTTTAATTTGAAAAGATTGATAATGATTTTTATACAGAGTTTATTCCACAACTATTTTGGCTCATGATTAGTTTTTTTTTATGAAATGTATATTTTTTTGCTTAAACAGTAGTATACATTAAAATAACGATATTGTTATATAAAAACATGCTTAAATAATCAAACAATAAAGAATACATTTTTATATATCGTTTGAAAAAAATAATTATGATTTTCATACACAAATGAATGAAAAATTAAAAAATCGACTAATAAATAATTAATTCGAAAAATTAACTTAAAATTACATATTCATCTAAATAATTTTTTGAAGTTTATATCTCATACATATTAAAATTTCCCTTATTTAGAATTAGGAAAAGAATTAAACGAATTTTCCGCGAACTGCATGATAATATTTTTTCAGTTAATTTAAAAATATCAATTTCTTGTTCAGAAATTTCTTATTACTATAATTCAAAAATTTATATATAATATTTTATTATGTTTAAAAAATATTTTTATTATAAAATTTAATAGTCGTAATAGGTTTAAAAAATAGTGAAGAAATTATATATTTTAATTCAAGATATTTGTTCAGATAACATTATTCTGATTAAAGATGTAAATTTTGTAAAATATTTAGTAAAAAAAATTTTATTATATTGAAATTTATAAATACATTTACAATTTTATATAACAATAATTCAAGTTTTAGGAAATATACAAAAATTTTTATTGTTTTTTCTTATTTAAGTGTATAAACTTAGTACAAATAACATTTAATTAATACAAAAATCGTAATATATTAATAAAATCATTTTAAAATAATAACAAACAATAAAATTTTGTACTCAATATTCTAAATATATTTTAAATAATGATTAATACAAACAACTTTTTGGTAATTAAATTAGTTTTTGCTAATATCAACGATTAAAAAAATTTAACTATATATATGTGTAATAATTAAATATATGTCTTTAATTAAAAATAATATTTGCTATTTTGAATAGTTAATTTTGCTTTCCTGTTAAATTATCTTTCTTGATGATATATATGATGAAACAATGTATTCTTCTTACCACATATTTCTCACTTATCGATCTAAAATTGAAATCGTTAGACTCTGCTTAAGTAATTATACGAACCTACGTTCTTCAACTGGTAATCATATAGATTTACTTTACTCCTGCAAAAAATTTTATTTTTGATTTTTCTGAAAAGGAAAATATCAATAACATTGTCATTAACAATTCAAAATATAATAATAACCATTTTTCAAAAAAAATATAATTTTTACATGCATATGAAATTATAATAATTATTTGTTAAATATAATGATAATTAGACATAAATGGACATAAATGGTGTATTAAAATTATTAATACCATAAAAGTAAACAACGTTATAAAATTTAATTATAAATTATACCTCATATAGCATATTCAATTATATCATGTAAATTTCGAATTTATTACTAAAATTTAAACTTCATAGCTACTTTTGTATAAAGAAAGTTTTAATAATAATGTATATATTAGAATTCTCAATAATTTATCTTATTAATGTATACATAATCAAAAATACAAGATATCAATTTTTTTATAATTTCAAATTTAACTTCTTATTTTATATTCAATTCTCAACTAAAAATATTGTTCTAAATTACTTATAGAATACAATCAAAATCATATGTGTTATGATTATTGATGATAAATTAATTCATCTGAATTCTAATTCATGTATTAAAAATAATGCACTTAGTTAATTAAGCAATAGATTTCATTGTTATATTATTGCCAATAACATTATTAAAATAAAAAAATAATACAGGTAGAGATTTAATTTTTTTATTTTAAAACATTTCAAAAAATTTTTTAATAATTAATATTAAGTTTCAGATCTATACGAATATTATATAAGCACATTTAGACACATTTTATATTTAAAATTTTGTATTATTTGTTTTGTATTATTAATTAGAATTAATATATTAAATTATTTTAAATTTTAGAATATAATATACGATAAGTTAAAATTTTCCATTTTTTAAATATTGAAATATACTGTACACTAAAGATAATTGTAATTGAGATATAAGCCTTAAATTACTTTATAAAACAGTTATGTAAATTGAAACAATATAAATAGATTAATAATCATAATTCATAGTTATATTTAAATTATAATGTTATAAATGAATTTATCCATCAAAAAATTACGATAAAATTATTTAACATAAAAAAAAATTGTTTCTATGTACAGGAGTAATAATAATATACTATCAATTAAAAATATTAAACAACTAAAATGAAATATTGAGAAAAACAAATATCAAAGAAATAATAAAAACTAGCCTTAATTCTAATGTCTATTACTTTAACACCAAATATAAATTTTAAATATTAATATTTTAAAAAGTTAATGAAAGATTTTTTTAATATGAAAATATTGATAATATTCACATTTCTATATATGAGGTTTTAGCAATGTTGATTTACATTATAGAAATGAATATTTGATAACAAATTTGAGCTAATATTAATTGATAATATTTCATGAAGTGAAGCTTCTTTTCTAATATTAATAACCAACATTCTTATCAAATTATCGAAAATGTCTGAGTAGTAAGTAAATCAATTCCAAAGAAAGCTTTTAGATTTTCACATTATTAATGTTGAAAAAGATAATCTTATTAGAACCTTGTATACAGATAATTGAATAAACTAATTATTAAATTGGGTAAAAATTCAATAAAATTCTAAATTTAAATAAATTTTCTTCAATTTTATTTGAAAAATGGTGAATATCAAATAATTAAAATAACTAAAAAAATCATCAAACTCGATATTCGCTATAATAATTAAATAAAAATTTATTTAAATGAATTTATAGGTATTAGAAGATTTAGCAAAAATTTTTTCAAGTAAAATATTTACTATATTTGTATAAAACTATTTACAAATTAATGGTGATTAATTAATAACATATAAAAAATATTGCGATTTTTAACATTTTAATATAAAAATAATAAATTAAAACTTTCTATTATCGTCGATAATTATTAAAAAATATTTATAGGATGAATCCAATCGAAGCAATGGATACATTTTACATTTCATAATTTATATTTACATTATGAAAAGCCATAAAGCTGATACGAATACAATAGTCGATGAATTTGAGTAGCTCAATAACCAATTAAGGCTGAAAAAGTTACTCCCATAATTGCCTTTATGAGGCTGAAAAAAGAAGAGAAAAGTGAAACCACATGGAACTGAGAGAAAGAAAGTATTTTATATTAGTAGTTTCTGGTCAAAAAGCGTAAGAGCGTAAAGGTGAGGTGAACGTTATGCCTATACGGACCAAAAATGGGACAATGAAAACCTAAAAAAGACACTTCCCGAGAGAGAGCGACAGAGAGAAAGAACGAAAGCAAGCCATGCCGAGTAAAAGCGAAAGGCATAGAAATATAAAAGAAAAAATGAAGTACCGGATTTTAAGGGGGTAGATAGGAGCTCCTGCTGCTGTTACTACTGTTGTTGCTGCTACCTCGGCTCCTGCTGCACCCTTATATAAAATAGCGACCTATCAAGTTGCGCACCGCTGGTCTGCCCCTTGTGTAAAATTGCGTGAACGTGAGTTGACAGAATATGGGACCCTGTAAAATAAAGAAGCAAAGGAGAGGGAAAAAGTAAAGCAAACGAGAGAGAGAGGAGAGAGAGAGAGAGAGAAGAACGGGAAAAATCGTAAAGCTCGCACGCTGTAGCGGCTTCATTCTAGTGTTATAACAGATGTTTAATGTTCAACGATGAGCTTCGAGAATCGAACGCTTACAATAATCGTGAAATTTCGATTTTGCGCGCGGCAGGACTTCGATCGGATAAGCGGAGGAAGATCGTTCATGGACAATAGGAAGAGCTAAGCTGCCGTTCAGTGATCCTGTGTTCTATTTTAAAGCTACAATTTGTTTTTTAAAGGGAATTTTGAAATCCTACTCGTCAGAGTAGCGGAACAAGCAGAAAAGACAAGAGCTACGGTTCAACATCCTTTCCTTTTATCATCCTACAAAGCTAATGAACACTTTGGGTTATTAAATCATTCATCGTAACGCAAAGAAACCGTATAAGTCACTTGGGTTTATTAAAAAATAAAATCTTTTAATAATCATCTTATAAATACCTTCAAACATTTAAATCCTTTTATATGTTTCAACTGAATAATAGTAATGATCAATTTATTTTTTATTATCCATAACCAGAAACTATTATTTGTTTTTATTTTTAAAAATCATCCCATTCATTGAAATATAATATTTAAAATGAAATTTTCATTTAATTGTACGAAAGAAAAAATTCTTTATTTTTTTATACAAATAGATGGCTATGAAATTATAAAATGGAAATTCCAAGCTTTTGTGAATGTAGCGCAAAACAGTATTTCATTCAGGCACACAATAAATTAGGATATTTTTATCGATATACTTTATTGTTATATTTTTATATGTGAAGGGATAAAACTCAATTATTAATTTTTACTCGAATAATTAAACTACCTTCTGTCTGAAATTAAAGGAATGTATATGTATAATAACAGGGAAATTTAATTATAAAAAATACACTATTAAGATGATTAAGTAATTTTATTATTTGTTTAATTAAAATTCAAAGTTAATGTATTACTTATAACTCTAAAATAATTACTAAAATTGCGTGAAGGACAAATTTAAATTATCATCTACAATTAAATCCATTACATCCGATGCTACTTTATTTGTAAAATTATTTTTCATTCATAATGCAATAATACTTTGCAACATACAATTATACTTTGTAACGTAATTTCTTTACCATTATTTTTTTATTTTCTGAAATATATATAAACATTGTTTTTAAATTTTAAGTTATTTTTTTTAAATAAACAATTGCATCGATCAGTGATAAATAAATTTAAAAAAATCTCTATTACTGTTGAAATTTTATTACGTAGTTGAATCAAAAGATTAATTTAAAAAAATAATGTATCGATAGCTTAAAAAACGTTTCGATTATATTTAAATTAAAAAACAATTTTTAGGTTAGTCTTGTGGGATAATAAATACAATGAAATCACAAATGGATTATCGTTGAGGGTCATAAGTATAATAAAGATATATCTATTCAAAAAATGGGAAAAAGCGAACGATTAAGAATAGTGCGTATCGTTAGAGTATGACAGGCGTACAAAGAAGGCGAAAAAATTAGCAGAATTTGAGGACGCCATTTTGGGAAAAACTCTCGGACAGTTCCAATTGAGAGCCAACCTTCGATCACCATCTCTACGAGTAGCCGAGGGTGTTTGGGCTGGACAATGTGACACAGTATTACGGCGTTGCCTATGAAAGACGCATGAGTTCGACAAAGATAAAGAATCGCAATCAGGAGTGGGGAGTTTTCTAGCGCGAATGGAAAAGTAGAGAGAGAGAGAGAGAGAGACTTGAGGGTGAAAAAAAATGACGAGATTATAGACTGTGAGGATGGAAGGGGAATCGAGAAAATTTGTACATAAGGCAGGTACAAATACATATACCTTTATTATGGACGTAAAATATTTTTATAAGAAAAAGGAATGTCCGAGGAAAAGAGAGCAGGAGGCCATGATCTTTAAGGATGTGTTGGATGTACAGCCGTAATGAAGAATATTGGTTACATGCAGCTTCTATACTCTTTCTAAAAGTTATTAAACTTTTCTAGTGAAGATTTTTTTAAGATTATGTATTGCAGTTTATTGTATACAATTTTTTATAGTAACCCGATAAAAATAAAAATGTAATCGTAGTGATGTGGTATTTTATAGAATCCTTTTGTAATTAAATAATTATATTGTTAAATAAACAACAATATATAGCAAATATTGAATTATTTGTCCAAATTCATTTCTTGCATTTAATTAATGTTGTATATACAAACAACTCAGAAATATTCTATACATTTAAAAATATTTAATTATATAATGATAAATATGAGTCCAGCATTTCATAATAATAAATGCATAATAAATACAAATATGTTTATAATTAATGCTTAATTGCATAAATTAAAAATTTTTCCAAAAAAAACTAAAAGTAGTGATAATAATCTTTATTTAAATATTTATTTCATTTTTTTAACTCCTGTTTTAATTTTAAATAAAACTGTATTAATTAATAGCGAATCATCGTTAATTATTCGATTATTTTATTAGTAAATAATATACCGAACATTGGTTAAATAGTTTTGTTTATCCTTTTTTAACTTTCAACAGACGAATAATAAAATAAATCATTTGTATAAGATAAAAACGAAAAATTAGATATATTATATTATATTATACATTTAATGCTGAGGTCTTCTATAAACTTTTCGAATATTTACTATAATTCCGTAAATTAAAGTTATATAATATCAGAGATTATAAAACCATAAGATTAATTGTAATTAAAAGTATATCAAGTATTCACATAATTGCAAACAAAAATCAATTTTGGAACTATTTACAAATTATTAGATATGTTATAGATAATATATATATACAAAAACAATGTTTTGAAAAATATTTCAAACTAAATATTGTACCAGAAACATAATAAATTTAGAATTATGAAGTTGCATCGGCTATTTATTTTTTAATGTCAATTTTAAATAAAAAGTAAAGTACGTGATTTTCTAAGTAATACTTAGAGTTTTATTATAAAAGCAGCAGGTAAAATATTTCGACAAAACAAAACAGAAATTAAATAATAATACATCATATTAAGAAAAGCTACATTATTAGTAAATATCTTGTATAGATAAGATGAAGAACGTGAAGGTATGAAAAAAAATTGAAATTGAAATATTTATTTTCAGAAACCTTATAAATTGATGAGAATATTTTATAATTGTGATTTATTTTTTATATAAAAATTTTATATCAGAAGGAGTTAATTCAGTGGATTAATTAATAATAGATATTTTAATCTAAAAAAACTTTGTAATAATTCAATGCTAATATATAAATAAAAAAGAAATTTTTATAACTTTTATGATTTTTATCTGTATTTATAATATGCAAATATATCCGTTTAGTATCGTATATATATATTAAATTGAAATATGAATTTCTTCATTTATATCTATTATATTAAAAAAATGATGAATATAAAGATGTATGAAGAAATGCATATATATATATATATATATATATATGTACACACGGACGCATAGAATAGTGGAAGTGGATAGCTTACACAGTCGGGATGATCCTGAGCCAGCTACTGATTGGTCAAAATGTTAGTTGAGGCACTCTCTTATTTTCTTTCATTCTTCGTAGTATCGATTATATTCCCTATCAATTGGCTCCGTCTCTCCTCTAACTGACATTTTTCGGAGTCGGAGGTGTGGTTTACGCGCATTATAATAGCTTTTTTCTCTCTCTCCTTCTTTCTTTCTCTCTTCCTGTTCCTCCCACTCTTTTTCATACTTTTTCTTTTATACATGACATTTTTCTCCTCCCATGTAAATTACCTTGGCTCATTGGCCGACAAGGGATACTGCCACTTGTGGATCACCATCTCTTTCTATTTTTCTTCTTTCTCAATAACTTTCTAAAGCCTTAATGTGCAAGTCCATATTTTTTATTTCATGTACTCAAACATTATTATTAGCTTGTAAAAGGTAGAATAAGTGCTTATTTTTATGCATTTTTATTTCATATGATGATACAAAATCTTATTATTCGAATAATGAGAAGAACTCACAATGAAAAATTAATGTCAATAAATATTTTTATACTCTTATTTTTTAAAGTACAATCATTTTCATATATATAATTATCTAGTATTTCATATTTTCGATATATCAAATTTTTTAATATCCAAATATTAAATTATAAAAAACCGTATGTTTTTTTATTACGTTTAAATTGCTAAGAATACATAAAAATCTTCTTAATATGAAATTAAAAAATTAAAAAAATTTTTGCCATTGATTAATTATTTATGTTTTTTATAATTATTCATTAATGATGAAAAGTGTTTTTATATTGATTAATAGAAAACATTTTTTTTTATTGATCGCATTTTAAATATAACAAATATATTTAAATATTTTAGAAGTAAAAATTATAAAAAAAATTCTCTTTTTTTTAAATATTTAATTTTAATTAATTTTACTGAAATAAATAATATTCGATGACTAATAGATAAAAATTTTTAGAAAGTTAAACAGACCAAAATCAGATAATTTTTTATTTTTGTTAGAATAATTTTTTGATAATATAGAATAATCTTCATTTTTTTAATTCTGATTTAATAGAAAATTACTACTAAAACAAAAAATTTAATTTAACATTTTACATAAAAAATATCTGATATTAAATCAAACTAATTTCTTTCTAGTTGGTACTAAAATATATATACACAGATTATTCATTTTAATATTGTTCATTAACAAGCTGAGTATAATAAATTTTTATAATTCTATTTTAATATTCTAACTAATATTACTTATGAAAGTATAAATTATAAAATATATAATTGTTGATATAAAAATATATATGCGAGTTTAATCGAGTTATTTTATTTAATAAAGATTTTTTATTATAATTTTACATATGGGCACAGTATTTTTTAACACAAAATTTTAATTATTTTTTTATAGCAAAATACATTTTGTCAAAAAAAATGAATAATTGAATATTATAAATTATTACACAAATTATACTAATTATAATATTAATTAATTACTGTTAGCTTAATTGGAATGTATGTAAACTATATAATTGTAACTTTATTAATATAAATTTTAATTTCATTAGCAATTACAATTCTTTTATCATTTTTCTATACATTTATTACATTAAAAAGTATTTATTTAAAAATTTTATCATATTTTAATTTCTTATTATATTCAACATAATACCATAGACTGAATGTTTATGTAAAAATAATCGATCGGTAATAAACAAAATTTTCTTACATAATCCAATTTCTTTATTTTTCACGAAAAAGTCAAATAAAATTTTTTTTTAATTGTAAAATTACAAATACATTTTTAAAATTTTCGAAACATATAAATCCATTTTTATATAATATATTTATATAAAAGAAAATATGTTTCTTTTATAACATCTTAAAATAAATATTTTAAATATGTATGAATAAGATTTTTCTCTTTAAATTTTATATTTGAAGCTAGAAAGTTATAAATAATTGTATTAAATATATAGTTAAATTTGAAAGTATATCATTATTAAAATTCTAAAACATAACTAAAATTATAACGATACATAATAAATTTAAAACTTTAAAATAATATTAAAATCATTACACTTTGAATTTGATTACAAATGCAATTAGCAATAGTACCTGGAAAGAATCTTAAAAATGCTATCTTAAAAGTTAGTATTCATTATTTTCCTAGTAATAGTAAATTGTAGCATAAAAATTATTATGTCTTAATAAGCTCAAATTCGATTTTGTCTTGTTTTTATATTCTATAAAGAGAAGTTGCATAATGCTTTACGGAAAAAATCTAATTCGTAAAAACAGTAAAAATTTTATTGGTATCCAAGAGAACTATATCACGGTATACAAAAATTATAGATAATTTTTTAATAAAAAATAAATCAAACTTTAGTAATGTCAAAATATGGAATTTATCAATATTTATTTAACCGCGATAATTAAATTTTGTATATTTTATATTTTCCGTTCGGGTTTCCAAATCGTATCTTACGTCCAGAATTAAATTACGACGGAAAGATTCCCTCAAAATTACGGATAGGTAAATAACGTAACTTAGATTTAGAAAAGAATTTAATTAAATTCAATAAAAATCATATTCCTACAATATTGTTATAAATTTTGTTGCAATAATTTTTTACAATTAAATTTTTTTGAAATTTCAAAATTTTCTAAAAGCAAATTAGCAAAATAATCGCTTGCACACGAGTTCGTTATTATTTTATTTTTTGTTGTTCATTTAAGAGATATATATGGAAGATATTCATGTAAAAAAATTAATTTGGACAAATATTGATTTCTATCGGGTAAAGTTTATAAAAAGTTTCTTTTGTATTAAATTTATTCGATTAAATTAGATTGTCACAAGCGCATACTTCATCTATAGAGGAGAAAAATTGTGCCAAAAGGTGTTTATTTCATCGTACAGTTCTCAAGCATAGAAATTAGCTCGTTGCGAATTAACTTCAATGGAAAATCGCATAGAAATTAGCGTGGTCATAAAATTGTAAAACAACCCGTTGTATCCTTGTAAGATTAAATCCTTAGATTCTGAAGTTGATGTTGTAGTCGATGTTGTAGCTAATCACCATTGTGACATTCGAGCAAGTAGGCATCGTCGTTATAAGCGAATCTATAATAAGAAGGAGCGAGCCCTTGAAAAATTCAAGCGAAAATCACCCTCAATGAAAGTGTGGAAAGTCGAGCAAAATATGTAGTACGCGAGTGAGGTTCGAGGAGAGGACGAGAAAGAGGGTCATCTAGTAGCGCGGGTGGGGTCTTTCGCTCGCACTTGGCGTATTTCTCTTGAGGCGCGGGGACGAATGGAAAAAGCTGACGTGCGATTGGAGCGTGGAAAGAAAACGCGACACGGCTACGAGAGTAAGAAAGAGAAAGAGAGAATGTGTGTACGAGTGAGAGAGAGAGAGAGAGAGAGAGAGAGAGAGAGAGAGAGAGAGAGTGAGTGAGAGCGCGCGGAGGGCCTCGCCGCTCTGCCTCTGTCGTTGCGCCAAGATACTGCTATACGTACACTACGTCGCGAGCGTCCGAGTGAACAAGACGTCGCTTCTCTCTTTAATAATAACCTACAGCTCGCGAAGCGATTGTTGCTTACTCTCGGCGTTTTATCGATCCAGCGATCGAACTTCCGCGATCGGATCAACAATCGAAGATCTTGAATCGAGGAGGATCTGGAAGAGTAGCGCTCAATCCACGGCGCATGCTCGACCCCACGCATTAAAAATTTTGAAGATAGAGCGTCTTGAGAAGAGAAGCAACTCGATTAACTAATGTGCGGCCCTTTCACAATTCGAAATTGAACTAAGGTAATCGATTTTGGTCTTTCTGTGCATCCTTTGAATTTTGAGGAGACGCTTTTCTATCCACCCTTCCATCGCGCTCAGCTCGTTTTGTTTTGTCTTAATATCGGTGCTGTGTTTTCATGTCAAATCAATTTCCTTCCTTTTATCGGGTTTAATATGTCTTCTTGTAAGTTTTAAATTACCTCTTGGATAATATTCATAATTTAAGTCGTTGTAAACTTAGAGATAGACATATTTAAGTTTTTTGAAGCTTACTTTACATTTTATTTATAATTATCAAAATGGGTATTGTAAACAAAATTTCCATGAAAAATTTCACAACTGTTCCGCTTTATGCATTGTACGCACATAAAATCAATCTTATTTTATATTTATAAATCATACATTTCATTTGAATTATTTAGCTAATGAATTTTTATTATTCTTGTGAATCTATGAATTTATAGATTACACAAATTGAATTTAATTATTAAACCTTTATTACTATTTAATGTAGTATGTGAAATGGAAATATCGGTTAATAATTATAATATATCGATTAATTGAAAACGATTAACTTATTTATTATTTTAACAGGAATAATTTAAAGAAAATACGTGACCGAATGAAAAAATTTAAATAAATACCAAAGTTCTTATTTTAAGCGAATTATAAATTATTAGATTTTATTAATTATAATAGTTGATTAAATCCACATTTTCTGTGTTGCAATACATACTAATATAAACATCGATATGTTTTTAACGATTTTATAAATTCCAAAAAAATCAAACTAGCCGAAACTAATATGAATTTTATTTTTGAGTTATTAATTTGAAAGTATTTTATTTTTGTTAAAAAATTACTGAAAATTATCCGTATTTTTAGAATCATTTAAAACAATTGTCTTATTACTTACAATTAAGGCTAATCTCAATTACTGAAATCAAGTAATCATTCCTTATTATACGTTTTCATTTTTATCCCAAGCATCTAACCAAAACATTCTTAAAATTTCCGATAAAACAATAAATTTTGAACTTTGATTAGAGTGATATGTAAAGTTTTTATCACGTACGGAGTGTCAATAATTATTATTAACGATTCGAACTGCGGTATACAATAATTTTGAAAACTCATTAAAATCCCGGTTTGCTCCAAGAATCAAAGAAAAAAAGTCAGAAATTCTTCCGTAGCATTCGCAGAAAATTGCGGCATCTCCGGCGGAAGAGAGGCACCAAAAAATGTTTTGAAAAAGGGCAAAAAGCATAGTACAGAAGACCAACTACGATTAACACAGCAGCGTCTATCATCAAACAGGTAAGAGAGAGAGAGAAGCTATCTCTCTCTTACTGTTGTAAAAATGAAATCTCAGGTAAATCCGGGCATTTCGTCACTCTCTATCTCTTTCCTATCTTCGATAAATACACTTGTCTCACTCTCTTTCTCTTTTGTGCCCGTGTTCGTTCGGCTCTCGTTACGGTTCACTTGTAGCACGTAGTACATACCGCGTAACGGAATGGCTTTTTCTTTTTAAGATCCTGTGCACTTGAGATGGATTTTCTTCCAGGAGAGAGATCGAAAGTGTACGTATATATATATATATATATATATATAAACGAAAGTCAGTGCCCTCCTCACTTTATGCAGCTTCACCATAATTTTTTTTCTCCATTTGGTCGTTGCGTTGTTGCAGCACTGCTGTTCCTTTTATTGTCGAGGTGGAGAGGCCCCATTTTTATGGTGCACCGATCTCTCTGTCCTTCATTTTCTGGCTTCGCCTGTGGCTCCACATCATCCAGAGTTCTGCTCCCGCGACCGTGAACATTTTGTCCGATTTACGATCAGCAAATTTATATTGTCTCTCTGTTGTAAGAGAAAGAGAGAGAGAGAGAGGGAGAAAACGATGATAATTAAAGCGCGCAAAGTAAATGCATCCATGCGTTCATTCGCTTGTTCTTGCAAACAAAGTTTACTCAATCTTTACCAATTTAAATTTTCAATTTCGCATTGCGATAATCGATAATAGTTTTATGTAAAAAATTCTTCTGCTTTACTGATATGGAATTTTACAAAAAAAGTGTGTTTAATTATGATTATTGAACATGACAGGTGCCACTTCTAATACTAATCCTTTTCTTCTTTCTTCATTCCAATTGTAAACTAATTTAAAATAAAAAAATACTTAAGAGAAGAAGCTAAGCATAATACAAATATATTTGGTCGATATAAAGAACATTTCATTCGAGACTTATAATCCATCAAATAATTCTAAAAATTATTAAATAGTTCGAATTATTTACATATTTATAAAAATTAAATCAATTATAATTTAAAATGACTTTCAACGCTACTTTTTAAAATTATTATTTCCTAGTTTATATATAAAAATTTATTTAAGTTTTGTTTTAATTATTATTCTCTTTTTATATAATTTTAAAATAAATACAAATTCTGTTACAGTTAAATAAATGTATTTCTATATAGCTTTTTACATCACCATTGTGTAGATATCTTTTATGTATTATAATTTAGTAAAATATATAATAGAACAATAACAAATTTTAGTAAAACCAAAATCATTTATATTAAAAGTTTTTATGATAAAAAATACATTATTATAAAGATTGTTTAACCTTAAAAGTGAATTGAAAAACTCGTACATTTAAAGATTTTTTATCAATAAACATAAATTATTTGATCTAGATATTACTGATATTTAAAATTTTTCGCTTTTTTATATTGAAAAATTTATAAATTAACCAGATTAACATATAAATATCGATTGTTTATTGAAAATAATTTGAATAAGAGAAAAAGTTAATAGTTGATTTTAAATATAAATCGATAGCTCATGTTTTAGAAAGTAAATAAATCATATTTGTTAAATAAAAGATTGAAAACAGAAAAATCTGATTAAACTTTATATTTTGTACTAGGAATTACATAAATATATTTGAAATAAAAATTTTTCACTCAAATACGTTTAAAATAGTCTGAACCAAATCAATAACCGATACAACACTAAAATTCTAAAATAAAAAACATCAACAAGAACATATTCGATGATATTTATTATAAAATATTAAATATTGTGAGTGAATGTTTATATCTATATTTCAATACCAAATAAATTATAAATTCTATAATTACTTATTTGCATGATTCGTTTAAATTAATTTTAGAAAAACTTTTTCTTCTCTGCCTTTTTAGACTTAGTTCAAAATGGTTCTCCTACTCCAGTCTTTGCGAGATGGCAGAGTTTTAGGCTAGTCCCTTATCTCTGTTTCTTAGTCTCTCTCTCGCTCTTTTTCTTTCTATGCCTAACCTTCTAAATGACGAGAATGAAGAAGGCGACGACGACGACGACGACGTCGTCATGACGACCACGCATATGTGGGATGTTGCCCTTGTGGCATCCGTTGATCCCTCGTTCCACGCGTGCGTATGGAATGAAGGAGGTGTACTTATCATGGATACGTACAGATAGGAGTGCTTTTTTCGATTTATACTTTTCATCTTTGCGTAAAAATCTTTTTTTTTATTTATAAACTCTTATTCGTATTCACGGTATTTTTTATATTGATATCAGAAATAGGCTTTATATTCTCTAGGATTGAAAAATCAAATTTTCTCTTAAATTCGTAATAATTATATTAAGTTCAATGATATTAAGTTAAATGATATTAAATTCAATTATGAGAATAACTGTGTTCAATTAAAAAAATCAGATAATTTGAGGAAAATAATACAAGATTTTTCCTTTGATTAATATCTATAATTGAACCGCTATAATTATATTTAAGCTTCTATCGATATTTCTAACTTTATATTGAAAAAATATGTATTTTATTTATTAACCATATTAATGTACATGGGAATATTGTTTATCCAATAACTTTAAAACATTGAAAACTAACCTGGAACGAGCAATTATTTGAGTTGCATAACAAATATAGTACAATATTTTTATAATATTAATTATATGCAAAATACAATGTACAAATAAATTCCTGTACATTATAAAAAATGTATTGTATATAAATGTCATTAAATACAATAATAATATGAATATAAAAATTAATTTTTACAAAAAGTATTCCTATGTTTATAAACAAATATAGCATGTATTATAAAAAGTTTTAAACAGATTTTAAACCATAGCATTTAAGTTGTACATAAATAGATAATTGTACCATTAAAGAAAAGGCATTTTATTTTAATATGAAATCATTCCTTGAAATCATTAATATTTTAGACTAATTAGACACGTAAAATAGGAATCAATTTCCATTATTTTTTATACGATTTAATTATTCATTGTCAGTTATTATTTTTTATGTCAAAAATTTAATACTTATGTTACTAATATTAAGAATAAAAAGTCCTATCGTGAAAGTATTGCTCGAACAAAATTAGTTCGAGAATTAAAGATAATTAATTATTCCATTTATTTTCATGATTGAAAAAAATTATCAAAAATAAAAAGATAAATGTAGTCATGAAAAATCTTCTTCTCTCATACAATGCTTGTTTCGTGTAAAAGCGTTGAGATCTTTTTGAAAACATCTACCAATCTTTGGTAGATATTCGACGTATAGGCTGTAATCAACCCTTTGGTTCTGATGTATCAACTCCTAGCACTGGAAACCGCTCGAATTTATGTTTTTCGGCGAGTCCGTTAGACCAGCGATGTTTAACCAAGTTAAAGTCATAATGTGACACGCGTAATAACAATAATATCCAAACCTAAGCCCATAGCATCATTCTCGTGCGTGCCTTATGCAAACGTGCTTCGTATACAGGAAACGGGGATGAAGCATATACCCGAAAATTTTGCGCGAGATGCTCTTACCCTCGTCTATATTTGCGGCGACTCCTTGGGCCTTCGAACCCCTCCCGACTACGTTCCCGAGGACTAAGCAGAATTGACATTATCACTTTCGAATAATGCGCATCGATACGTTCACTCAAAACGTTAAAGTTTAGAAAATCAAGAATTTTTTTCGAGACAACTGTTTTTTAACTCGAATAAGTAGTTTATTAACGTTTTTAATAATTACCAAAATATATTGTGAATAGCCAAAGGATTAATTTATCGATCGATTATTATTACATTTGACGAATACGAGAATTTTATTAAGCTTATTATCGAATATAAATTTAATAACAAATTAAAAATAAAAAAAATAATTTTTTTTAATCTTACAAAAAATAGAAAGATGAATTTATTGGAATATTAAATATTTGAAATAAAATTAATAAAGTATACCTGAAATTAAAGGAAAATGACAATAAGTTCTTGTATTAAAAATTTTAATATTTGTATTTTTACAAATTACCAAGTACTCTAAGCTTATCGACATCTTCGTTATAATTACTTTAAATAACATATTCGAAATCACTCTATCTATATGAATAATAATAGTTATTAAATATTTTTAAAATATAAAAAGTAACTTAGTTTCGTTTAAAAAAAATATATTTCAAAGCATCCGAACGTATACTTTTGTAAATACCTAGAAATTTAATAAACAATCTCGAGCCAAAATCATAACGTCATTACTTAGTATAATTTATCTGCATTATTACTTAATATGTATTCTTCATTTTTTTCTCATGAATATACTCGTGTAATATATTTCTTATAATAAACAAAGTCAGTACGGTTTCAAAATTCCATTACAAAGGATAGCCGTTTATACCGATAGTTAAGTCGATGTTTGAAAATAATATGAACGTATCTTAAAACGATGAAATTTATAAAATGCCACTAAATATTAATTATTTTTTTTAATTATTCAAGTACTTTCGAAGAACTAAATTTGTTTTATTTATAATCAGGTAGGAGAATTAAACTCTTTATTCTAAGAAGCACAGAAAATTAACAATTGTATTTAATTGAAAGAGCGTTGATGGATCTCGAAAGTTAGACGAACGGTTTGTATTGCTCAAAAATAATAATTTTACTCAATGTTCGGGTAATATTTTATTTTTGATGATATAAGATATAAAAGAAATAGTAAATAAAGAGACGCTTCGGTGAAATTATTAATTGTTACATTAACAGAACTGGAAGACATAGTTTGAAGGGATCGCGGAAATCGGGAAGTTAGGTAGTAGATAAGTTTGTCTTCTAAGAAGTTAATCAGTCGAAAACAAACGATGTAATTCGAGCGATTTAACGAGAGGAGTTTTTGAATTTTTGAGAAACGATCGGAACGGTTATTTAAGCTTTTCTGCGACCATAAACAACAGGTGCTCGCAGAGAGACTACCAGCTTTAATTAATTCGTTCTCAAGCAAGAAGAGGATCGCAGCCTCCGATGATCGCGAGGTAGCAATTCTAGTACCCGCGCGCGCCTCTAAATTCGGAGCGGAGAATCCTCGTTTCGTAATCGGAGTAATCGGACGTGGAAGGAAAGAAGGGCGTTGGTAATAGAATCAAGGGGAGCGAAGGCGGCAAGGAAGGGAAAATAAAATAAAAAATGCGAAGGTTCGAAAAACGATGCACCTTCAACGGCCTCAAGGATAACGAAAGTGCTAGAGAGGCAAGTCGCGCGCGCGGACTCGAGTTCATTGCTCGCCTTCTTTCATTACTGTAGCTTCTCGGAAATGCATGACTCATCGTGGCTGTTACGACTTTGCCGCGCTTACTCTCCTTCGCTTTGCTCCTTCTTCTTTTTCTGCTCGGCCCTCTCTTCCTTTTTTTCACTCCCGTGGGCTTTGTCTTTTTCTAGGCTTTGTCTATGTCGATCTCGTTTAAGGATGTTCGCTCGCCCTTGAGGTCGCAGCTGTCGCGTACTTCCGAGCTCTGCCTCCGGAGGAAGTCCAGGATTGATGTAAGACTCGATCGACGCACCTCTTAATAACTCATTTTCTACCGATTTTTCTCACCTGGAGTCGTTCGTTATTCTTGTATTATTGTTCTTTGTTTTTTTTTATTTTTTTCTTTATTTCCATACATTCGAGCCTCCTATAATGAGCTTTCAGAGTGAAAAGTCATTCCTTCTCGAATCCGAGCCGATCCAATTTTCAATTAAAAATTGCACTTGGATAGAACGGACGATCGATCTGAATACTCGTTTTATCCTTGATCTTTGATAAGGTTAAGAATCTATATTTTGCTTTTTTATTTAAGAATATTGTTAAAAACAACTCGATTCTTGGGAGAAAAGAATGCTTTTGTATCTTCAGTCTTCTCAGGCGGTTGCGTTTTTTTTTTGGTACGTAATAATGTTTTTATCGATTCTCATCAATTAGCCTGGAAATCTATAAACATAAGTTATAAGTATATTTGTTTAAGTTAGGTGTGTTCGAGTGGCTTTGTATAGCGTGCATTTTTGCTGACATTTCGAGTGCGTGTTACGCAAAGTAAACCATAGTTTGCAAAATATTGCACACAATGCCCAATTTTTCCGAGTAAAATATTTTTACAAAAGTATCACGGTGCATTTTTATTAGCCTTTTACTGAAACTTACGGCTTACTGTGCTGTGCTCGACCCATTGCGCATCTCTGGATCTCTCTCTCTCTCTCTCTCTCTCTCTCTCTCTCTCTCTCTCTCTTCTCTCTCTCTCTCTCGCTCTTTTGGCGCGAAACGCCACACTGCACTCGAGCGGAATTTTTATAACCTTTTCTCTCATTGTGTTTTACACATCTCCGTGCGTTCGCGGACTCGCACTAAAATGGTTACGCGATTGCGCCCGAGCGATCTGGAAAATTACAGTACGGAGCATTGCGCGCTTTGCAATACCTAGCTTTTTGTGTTTTGTGTATCGTACACCTGTGAAACATTCGAGGGTTCGAAGAAATGAGAATGGTAGTCGAGTATCTACAAGTCAAAAAAAGTACTTTTGTCCCAATCGCCGTAAATTTATTCTAAAATTAAACGAGCTTTAATTTAATGTTTTTTTTTAAAACTTTCGTTAATATTAACTACGAAATTCATGGTGTGTCGAATAATACGCTGATCACTGCGATACTTAAAAATTGGACTTTGTGATTCATTTTTAAAGAATTGTAGCGTTAACGCTCTTTTTCTTTTAAGAATAATATTTGAAAAATATGATAGGATATAAAATCATAATTGTCGACTTTTTTTCTTCTATATTTAATATTTCGATAATTACGGTATCTCTTACAAAATCATAATTCACTTACACAAACATTGTGTGACGGTATCGTAAATAATCAATTCTTGTCACTCGTATCGATGTATCTCATGGTTGATTTTTCAAAGCGGTATAGTAGTTAAATAATAGTCGCGTTCGACAATTTATGCGTTATACACGTACACAACGTGACCGATTAGATATTGTATAATTACTTTTAATGAAATTTCAAATTTAATTCGTCGGTCGCTCATGCTTTAAGAAAACATAAATAATTTGTTCCATTTAGAATGAGAATCGTTCAAAACTCTTTCTTATTATTGTGCGAAATCGTTACTCTCTAAGTATAATTTGTAGGCTATGTTGCTTATAAGTGACCAAGTTTAGATCGCAAATTTTAAGTTATATTATTTAGTAAAGTACGGCTTCGAGTTTCTCGAAATTCTAAAAATAAACAGTGGTCACAAAGTTGTCCGTCATACAGAAAAGTCTTTTCTAAGACATAGAGCAGTGTTACAACTGATTGATGTTAGCTACTCGGTAAGTCTCTTGCAATTGACTCAGGTCATTTTCCGCGCGGGCAACGATATCAATCGATTCTTATTTATCGAAAAGCCTTATCGCTTTTTCCTATAATTTGAACAACGATATAACGTTAAAACGCAATAACCGGAATAGTTGAGTCGGAATCTTCGCGTGAAAACTGGAAGCTCGATTCATCATCCGAGCGACTCGTCAATAATTTCTATCTAGAAGCTACGATCGAGCCTTCGAACTTTTCTATTGCACTTGTCACGAGAAAACTCGAACGGACGTTGGATTTTCGGGGCATCGTATTTCGGCGAATTAAGTTGTGACGCAAGTATAGAATAAAACAACACACATCAAGAATTATAACGTACCCGTGTAATACGCTCAATTGACTTCCGCTTGGAAGCGACTGAGCTCATCTTTCTTTTCCTTTCAATTCTCGGTCTTTTTCCCTTCCGTTTTACTTTATACGCTCCTGTGGTTTTGTGACCAAAGCAATCTCATCTCGACATCTCAATCCACGAGAAACTAGTATTCTTTATTTTTAATTGCTTTTTACAGCAAATTTTGGGCGAGTAAGCATAAAAATTATCATTATTTTCACAGATGGTAAATTTTATCGCTTATCAAGAATACTATTAGGTAAATATTGAGTAATATTAGGTAAATACACGTCGAATGTATATGACTAGGCATTAATTTTTAAGTTATTCTTGCTGTTTTAAAAATTTAATAAAATAGGCAACACATTTTTATTGCTTTTGAGTAATAATTAAAAGTTATTTAAACATTTTTTTCAATTAAAAAATTCTTTTTTATACGCATATTTTATAAGATTATCGGAGTTTAGTTTATAAACACCGTTAAATAAAACTATAGTTTTTTTTATGCTGACTTTCTAAATTTCGCAAAATAAAAGATTATTTTATATCTACTAAAATTACTGCTAATTAGATTATGAATACATTTTATAGAAAATTAACATAGCGAAATTAAATTTAAAGGCAGTCGTACTATGAATTTACTTATAACAAGTTATATTTTACAATATATAAAGTCGCTAAAAATAAAATTTTTTTGATTAATATTATGGATTTAAATATGAAATTTTAAATCTAAATAAATAATTATAAAATTCATTTGCAAATATTTAAAATTTATCTGTTGCCTTTTGATTAAAACAATTTATCTCTTACATATTGTTATTTATTTAACATTTAATCAAAATAGAATATAATAGATATAGTTATATATAAGAACAAAAAGTACATATAGTTTTTTTTATATAATTATATTTCAATCATACATTAATAATTTTTTAAATGCAATCATAAATTTTTTTATTTTATTAATTTTGTGTTCAGTAATCTTATATTGAATATCATAATACAATACATATAATATTACATAAAACTATTTATGTTTTATAGATGTAGCGTAGGATTTTCGTTTTTGTATTTCGTGTAATTTATTTAGACAAATATTTATAGTTCAATGTTAAATTTCAGAAAAGTCAAACTAACGTTAAATATTTTTATTTGTTTCTTTTCTTACATCGATATATTAATAGAAGCGACTATTTTTATACTATTTAAAATAGTTTAATTTACATATTGCTTAAAAAACTATTTATAACGACAAGATAAATATTTCTATATTGATAAACTAAATTTTATTTGTATTTTCTTATTTGTACTCTGATAGATAATTTGAACACGTTTACTTTTTGTTCTATTTATATGTAACATATAATTCTTGTATAGAAAATATAATTTCTACACTATAAATAATTATATTAATAATAATATATTAATAATAATAAGTAAAATATTGCACCGAATAAATATATTCAATAAAAGATTCACAGGTAGTAAATCGAGTATTTAAATGTTTGAATTTTTCATAATATTATTTTCTTATTTTTTTATTTAATTATAAATAAAATGTAAATTGAATTAAATTAAAATTTATTGTACGTAAATTGAATTGAATTATTCGAAATCATAGATATTAAATCATATAGTAAGTCTGTTTATAGTTAGCTCTATAATATTATTTAATCATTAAATATTATAAATAATTCACAAACAATATCAATGTTTAATATTAAAATTTTTTATATCGAAATAGATTATTTAAAGATATCTTTAAATATTACTTCATATAAAATTTGCATTATAATATTATGAAAATAAATTCCAAAATATTCTGGTATTTTACTTAAATGATGAAAATCTCTACGCAACAATTTAAATCTCGCATATTAATGTTTAGAATGTAATTTATAAAAAATAATTAATCATAATATAAAATTAATTTTTATACTTATTTTTATTAATTTTTATTTTATAAAATTTCAATATAATTGTCAAAAACAATTTGATATTTTTAATAGAATAATAAATAATATTTTTTGTTAATCATTATTAAAAAATAATCTATTTCTGTTAATTATATAAATATCTTTGCCTTATAATATATCATTTTAAAAAATTTAACGTTCACAAACTAAGTTACGAAAAATCGGTAGTGTCTGGAAAAACAGAAGTTACCTGTGCGTAAAGTAAAGAAAATAACCGGATGAGAGAATGAACAGTATGAAAAAAGATAAATGTGAGAAAAATCAGGGTAGAGATAATAAGAGTTATACCGCTAAAATAAAAAATGAAGAAAAAACACCAAGAATCGAACGAGAGAGAAAAACAGAAAATGAAAGAAATATATATATATATATATATATATATATATAGAGAGAGAGAGAGAGAGAGAGAGACAGAAATCAAAGTAAAACTTGCCGCCTTAATCGAGCGAGAAACTTGGAGAAGTCGATCGGGCCAATTGTTGTCTCGAGCGTATCAAATCATTTCCAGGCCCCGTTTTATTTACGTCGGTGTAGTCGCCACTGTACTTTCACTGTACCTTTTGTATGACGTTCAGCCCTTCGCTCTTCGTCTTTTTGCTTTAATTTTTTTCGATTTTTTGGATCCGACTCCTCTATCAAAGATTTCGTCTAACAAGAGAAATCAACATTTGCAGGAGGTGCGACAACATTTCTTTCATTTTTAATTAAAAGCTCGTTATGCAATGGATTGTAAAATTTTCCAACTTGCTATCTTATACACGGAAATTATCGGTCTAAAAATTTTAATGGATTTTTACAATATCATATCAAAGTAATATTTTTTTTGCTTGTTTTAATATATTAATTAACATCAAGAATGATGTATTCATGAATTCTAGTTATTTAATAAAAAAAATTAAAGATAATAAAATATTTATAATTATATAAATAAATCCACATTTTAATAATTAACGAATTATCAAACATTCGACGAGTTCATAGATTTTTCATCGTTAATTGCAATTATACAATAAGAAAGTGAAAAAAGGTATGGAACTGTAATGAACTTAATCGTTTTATATTTATTTATCATTTCAATCATTATTGATATAGAATTATGTATTCGTAAAATGAATTAAGATCTTCGAAAAAGAAGTTTAAAAATTGAGAAGCAGAGTAGCTCTGAATTTTCATTTTTATTACCAATATTTTGTTGGAATTCTTGTTATTGGATCATTTAAAATATGAACTAAACTCTAGAAATTAAAGATACAATAGGTATGTTATTCCTGCATCGTCATAGAATATGAATAAGTCTCATCTTATATTTTCATCTCCATCACCCTTCATCAAAAAAAGAGAAAAAAAAATTCTCAAAAGCAGCACTGCGCGAATGTTTCCAAATCGGCAAACGGTCTTCCCCGAATCTCAAAATCTACGAAAGGGGGGAAATAACATAGAGGAACGGTATAGTGCAAAAGAGTGGAAAAAATGTGTTCACGACATGACGAAGAGAACAAATGTAAAAAGCTGAGTAGCTGCGTAACGCGCTCACCGGATTATATCGATCGCGCGGGCTTTTGTTAAACGGGAACTGACTGCAAGTTCGATAGCCACCGGGTGTGATCATCTGTGTATATATGTATATAATCGTACCCGTCCTATTTTTTAACTCCCCTTTCATGATTATAATTTTTCTCTGAAATTACTTTCCAATGTCTCGTTTCATGTCTATGATAAAATTGAAGCCTCCTGTGTTCATAAATTTAGTGAAATTTTTAATACAACAATAAAACATTGATACGTTTGATTAATTGATTTTAAAACCAGAATATAAGGAATATTCTGGTGTCAATATAGATTCTTGTACTATCTACAGTTACTAGTATTAAAATTGCCGACTTTTTACTCATGAATTTAGTTTTAAAGTTAAAATTAGTTTAATAATATACATGTATGAATGTGTTTGTCATTCTTTTATATCGCATACTTACATATTCTATGAGAATGATTAAAACGTATGAGAATATTCTATTTCTCTTTTCCCATATAGTTATTACCTAATAAAAGTATTACACAATACTATTGTCAAATTTTTTCAAGCATTAAAAGTTAAGCAATACTAATATAAATTTATCAAATATTACAAATTACTTGAAGTACGTATTTAAAATGAAATGTTTATCTTGATGTTTTTAGATCTAATAATTTTCATAAAAGCAATTCATTTTAAAGTTTAAGAATTACTTTACGTTTTTTTCTTCGGAATTTTATGCTCTTAAATAAGAATATAAATTTAATGTAAAAAAAAGAAAGTTTAAGAATTCTTGTTTTTATAATCTATAAGATTATGTGAAATAATTATTATATAAATTTAAAGTTATAGTTATAATAATTGTGGTCAACTAAATATATATATTTTTTAAATGTACGTAAATTCTCTTTTAATATAATAATCATTTAAAATTTTTCTTTTTTATAAAAATAAAGCTTTTTTTACCACTAATATATTTTTTTAAAATTAGAATAAAATATAGTTTTTATTTAAATAATAAATGTTATTTTAATAAATTTAGCATAAAATTGTTAAAACTCTTTTTTTATTTTATAATTTTGTTCATTGCATTTAATAACTATTCAATAGTATACTCATATGTAAAATATTCATAACATTACGAAAAAAATTCATGTTTAGTTCTTTAAAATTTTTTTTCTATAATAATAAAATGTGAAATATGTTATGTTTTGAAATTATTTGCAGTAGTAAAAATGTTGATTATTTTATATTTATAAAATATTTTATGTACATAAGATCAATGTAATATTGAGTTTCTTTCGTTGTAATAATATATTTCTATGAATATCAAGTTTTGTATGATTTTGTACAATATTGTAAGAATAGTTTATTTAAATATATTATGAAAGTAATGGAAATAAAAAATCAATCTTTTGCAATTTAATAATAATTTTTTTTATTGAATAAGTAGATTTATAAGAATAATCTTATAACATTATTTCTTGAAATTATGAAATATATGTGTGTAATTATTCATAAAAATACTTTTGAATCAAATAATTGATTCTCAATTCAATGTAAAATAAAACATTTTAATTCTTAATTAATAAGAATTAAAGTTTTATACTTACTACTTGTATTATATAAAGAAATATAATATTTATGTATTATGAATATATTATATCATTATCATTGACATTCAATATATAAAGATGCAAAACGAGCTAAAAATTATATTCATAATTATTTAATGAAGTAAAAGATATCCTATCATATTTTTCGTTAAATAATTAATTATCAGTTTAAGGTATTATGATTTATGAGTTAAATGTTAAAATAATATATAATAGTATTTATATGACTATCTACTTTAGAATATTACAAATTATAATATAAAATTTGTTTAAAAAAAGAATTCAACGTCTAAACAGATTATGAATGTTATATAAAGACTTGCTGTAAAACTTATTATATTATTATTATAATATAATTTTAACCGGTAGAATAATTATAACTTTATAGATGATATTAATTAAAATAAGAATATATCACTAGCAAAATATAAATTAGTATATCATTTAATAATATATGTTTAATTTTATAAGTAAAAATTTTATAATAAAATTTACAATGTCAAGGAAAATGCATTTAAACGATCAAATAAATTATATAAAAAGTATTTAATGCGAATACATAATAAAATGTATTTAACTATCAATTAAGTAAGTAATAATGTTTCTTTTATTATTTTTTTTATATTTTTCATAATTATAAGTCTATCTAATAACTAATGGCGAGTCTTTGAAACAAAAATACAAAAAGACATATCTTTTAGTATATCTTCAAAGTTCATTTTAAAGCTGTATGAATAAATTCGTAAATTATTGTATAAGAATAAATGTATTTAAATAAACGTAAAAAGATTTATAACCATTATGAAATTGGATACATAAAACCACCAAGAAGTATTATTTTGTAAATAATTATTATAGCTCTACTTTGAATATGTTTAAATCTATTATGTAAGAGTATGTAGTAAATTCGTAAATTCTACTGTATAATTTGTTATTCGCGAATGAAAATCCAACCAATCGTGTAAATCAATTATCTTTGTTAAGATATTCTCACATAAAAACAAAAAAACAACAAAGTAGAATTTATTTTCCCAAGGAATACAAAAGAATTATTTTACTAAATTCGGAAACAAGCAAACAAAACTACAAGCTTACTTTACATCGTTATAAAATTGCTAGATTTTCAAGATAAAAAGAAATGGTCGATTAATAATAGCGTCTCTTCGGTTTCCAGCTCCTCTCTCAGCTGCTTATTCTGAATAAGCGTATTTTCGTTAATTGCGAAAATTTATACTTCTCTCAACGTGATTATCGAATTTTCTGGGCTCTTCTTTCGATTCCGCTATTAATAATTCATTTTGCGCTCTGCAGCCTCTCTCCTCAACCCCGGAGCTATCGCTTTGTGATGTGCACATCTACATACGATTGTCACAAGTACAGTCAACTCCATGGACATTATGCGCCATTGCTAAATGTATTGAAAAATCAATTAACGCTAACTTAGCGATTTGGAACCTAATTTGGCAATCGGAGACGATATTCGGAGCTGATGCCATTTATACATGTCTACTCGGCTGCATCGAGCCATTATAGGGGGATGATTGACGCGCCTCATTCCTACATACATTGACAATTTTCCTTAAGTTCGCAATCGAGTTTGAAAATGATTACCTCGGTCGACGGCTGCCATAAGAGACGCCTTGGTGGGAAGAACGTCGACAGCTCCGATGTACGATGTACGTATCTATGCATGAGCTATGCATGAGATACCCGTTAGACTTATACAAAACGGTCTTCTCGTTCGATGTCACTGAAATTAGATTGTCGTGAACGAGTTCGCGACCCCTGTGTTCGAAAACCGCCACTTGGTGAATGAACGAGGGCGAACCCGACTGGAATTTCATACCGTTCGAGTGGACTCTTAACTTTTAATCGCGAGGTAGAAGATGCCGGTGGGGTGCGTTTATCAGTTGTGCAAATCTTCCAATTTATACCGTTCGGTTCAGCAAGAAGGAGTTTTTGTATCAACATTAGTGCATAACGTTAATAAATTTACATTTCTGAGATACAAACGGTTTTATTATTACCTTAATGGTAAATTATATTTCGTAAGAAATAATTAAAATACTATAATTTTAAATAACGTTTATACAGTGTACTGTAAAATCTAGGAAATAATCAATCCTATAATTTTATACTTTTGATTAAGTAAATTATATCATCAAAATTTTTCATTATTTAGTTTTTAAAGAGATCAATTTCTATATGATTTTATTTTAAATTATAAATCAAAATGAGTATAATTAAGAAGAAAATGAGTTTATGAAGAAGATCGTTAAAATCATTTCCTATATCTATCTGAATATATATAGAGAATTATAAATTGGCTATTACAAAATATGCTTGAATTCATATTTAATAAAAATAATAGTCATAAAAATAGTTTCGTGTAAGTGTTTCCTCTTATAAATTTGTTCAAATTATATTTATTGAGAGCGTTGATGTTTCACGTTAATTTATTTTACGTAATTAAACGATTTACAAAGTTTTTCTTTTTTTATGCCTTAATTGATGGAAAAATACTTTTACAAATTTAATATAATATTTATCATAAAATAAGTTTATTCATTGAAACTTTATAGGAAAACATAAATTGTTTTTTCTAATAAATAAAATTTAATCCCTTATCAAAATTAATAGATTTGAGAAGAAAGAATTGATCTAAATTTGTATTTCACAAGGTTTCAATGGTTATTTACCTATAGATTTATACACTATTGTAATCATGGACTAAACTTAATATAGCGCTTATCATCAAATTTTTGTAGTATTTTCATAAGCATTCATTTTTAAGTAATAAAGAATTATTATAACGTGCAACAATAATTTTTTAAACTTTGTTTTAAGAAGTTGATTTATTCAGACTTTCTATAAATTATATATGATAAATTACAGATCGGATGAACTTTTAAAAGAAAAAAAATTGCTATTAAATACATGTCGGTCACTATTTTAACTAGATATTTATTTTCTTTTACAAAAATGAAGGACATCCGTTTTCAAAAGAAAATTAAATTTATTTGATTTAAATATTCAACGATGTTTTATTTTTTTTTAAATATAATATAAAAAGAAACTATTTTATAACAAAATATTACTTTTTCTGATTATTATCTATTTTAAATATTTAAAATTTAAATTATTTAAAGTTTTTAAAGTGAATTTATTTAACATAAGAACAGAAAAGATTTTCTTTTAGACATGTAATAATAAATTTATAATTTAAAGTTATGTTTAAGCAGACAATACTTTTTCAAAAACAGAACATGTAAATAAAAAATTGAGTTATTATTTTGAAAGGATATTGTAGGTGAACAGTAAAATTCAACATCAGTATAAAAAAATCGTTATTTTATCAAATATTGATTCTTTTAAGTATTGGTATTTTAATTTTCTTACAATCATGAAAATAAACCGAAAGAGTTTGAAAGTTGTCACTTAACAATCAGTGAGAGAGAGAGAGAGAGAGAGAGAGAGAGAGAGAGAGAGAGAGAGAGATTGAAAAGGGGGGCGAGAGAGACACGACGACGACGAGGAAGGAAGGAAGTGACCAGAGATAAATATAGCTACAGCATGAGCAAAGAGCGAGGAGGGAAGATCAACTACTAAAGGGACGCGCGACGCTTTAATGGACTTTCAAATGATTAGCGGGGATTGACAATGTAGCAGCAGCAAATGGCAACGGAGACGCGTGGAGTGTCAGGTGAAATAGAATTCTCGATTCGCTGTGCCGCGTAGACCAACGACCTCCCCCCTGTCGACGCAGGCCCACCACTCCCGCGACGCCGAAGCCGATGCCGCGACACGCGACCTCCCTTCCTTAATCGCGAGTCGAGCATCAACGCGGTTCACTTATTCATAGATGCACACAAATACTTTCGTGCGCGTTTTGTGCAAGCATTTTGCATTTCGGCGACTGTTATCTCTTGATGGGTCTTGATTAACAACATCCACGTACATCCTGTGTTTACCTCCCCTGCACTACCTCTGCACTTCCCGTGTACTTCCAATGAACTATTTAGCGGTCCTTTTCTAAGTGAACGAACCGCGACTTTTTTTTTACTTCAGAGATCCTATCCAAATGTATAAATGTTATTTAATAAGTTAAGTTAACTTTAATTTCAACTAGTAATATTGATTATTATAATAATACTGGTAATATTGATAACTGTTAATGGTATTAAACGATAAGAACAATTCGAGATTAAATGGTCTATATATCAACGATACTTCTGTAAACAGTTAAATGTGCCAGAATTTTTCTTAATATACTAGTTAGCTCGATAATTTGTTCTTTCTAACTAATACATTTTTTGATTCGTTCATTCGTTTATATATATATATATATATAAATGCAAATATATATGTGCATTTATATTTTGCCTTTGATAATAAAATAGAAAAATTTTAGAATCATTCTATATATTCAGCTTGACTTTGAAAATTTTAGAAATACTTGAAGTTTTTATTGATAATTTTAATGATTGTTATTAGAATGAGTCGTTACAATAATTTCCATCGTTTGTATTTAAATAAATATATTTTATTCAAATTTGAATACAAAAATAAATGTGTAAATTAACTGTTGTACATAAACCCATATATATAAACGTTTTATGAGGTAAATGTAGATTTTTTTATAATTTTTTACGGAAATTTTATAATAGAATGATTATTTAAAACTATATAATTATGGATTATTTCATTAAACTTTTAACATATCAGTATTGAAAATAATATAAACAGTTAAATTTAATTATTATTAAAGTATATTATAATTATAAAAATACATAAAAATTTCCTAAGAATGCAATAATCTATTATATATAGTCTAGTAAATATACATTCTAAAAAGAATATAACTTCCTATATGTTCCACTCATAAAAATTTAAATACATTAATTATGATTCGTTAAAAATAGTAAATATGTAACAATTGGATTGTAGATAATTAGTACCTAATTTTTTATTTTTATCTAATTATCAAAAATCGTTAAAAATTAGACGTAGAATTAAAATTTTTTATTTTTATAGCACATCATTGAAATTATGTGTTAATAATGTTTAAAAAATTCTAGTATTTTTAAATAACGTACAATAATAATAATTACAAAAAAGAAATGAAAACTAATATATATAATTAAAACGTAAATTAGATGAATATAAATAATTATTATTTTTATTATTAGAAGACATTTAATAATCTGTAAAATCTTAATTTTAGAATTTTTTAATGAAATCAAATAAAAAAAGTTTAAATTTAACAATCCAAATTAAATATTTGAGAAGTAATTAACGAAACAGACCGTTTTATCAATTGAAGATTTTGTGATGGTTAATAATTGGGTATTTTATTCATAACTTTTTGAAGCAAAAGTAAATTAAATAAACTATAATTTGGCAGATAAAATTCTATTAATATTTAATCATTATCTGCTTAGTTAATGGTTTCAGAAGTGTGCAATGTAATGTGAACCAAGGACTCTATACTCGTTATATCTTTGACTACCAAACTTGTTTCATGACACTCATTTCGTAAAGTATTATTAGCAAATTTGTGGAATTATGGCATTGGAAATGAGATAAGTATTTAACGAAGTCATAACAAGCAAGTGTTAATAAACTTGTACAATAATCAATCCTTGAAATTATTTGTTTACAATCACCAAAAATAAATTTAAGAAAGTTCACGAAAACATTTCTAGATAAACAATAGAGAGTTGAATGTAAAATCGAATAATTTCAGATAGAAAGCTTCGCTTCATCTTAAACATTCACAGAAGATTATGAAGCTATTTAATAACCATAAGTCGGAATATGAAAACCCTTCGGTTACAGTATGACTTGAGTGGCTCGAGCAACTCCGAAGGAGGGCAAGGGTGAGGTACGATAAGGCGTATCCTTATCATTCCTTTTTATCCCGTAAGATAATCCCCAATGAGGATCGGTGAGTGGCGGCGAGATGTTACGGCGCAACCGAACCTCGTCTTTTCCAGCCTCCCATGTGAGGCGCATGCGTATTTTCCCCCACGCGCAAACCTCGTGGTCACGGCACTCCAGGCGATCCCGCGAGTCTCGACGCCGTGTCATTCGGTCGCGCGAGTTCGCGACTACCGGACGCGTTTCAGCTGGACTGCAATTCTGCAAGCGTCTCGCAAGACTAAGATTTGGGGTACTTCCGCTTTCAGATGTGCTCTCTCACAGTACAGAGAATCTTGGAATTCCTCGCCCCTTATTTTTACAAGTAAGTCTTCGTTTTTCAACATCGGTAATTACACCGCGTGAGGAACCCAGGATATCGTAAAGGTTATTGACTCCTGCATTAATCGGTGAAACGGCTGAGTTATCCTCGAATATTCCATCTTGCTTAATCTCGTTTTAGCTCTATAGATTTTTTTCTTTATACACATACGTTAAAAATTGGGCGTTTATTATCAATTTTGCTTACAATTTTTCGATGTACTTACCAGTAATGCTACAATTCCTCGATTGTTACGAGTATTTCTGTTTAAATTTTACATTTTTTCTTTTGATGTTTTATTTGATTTTTCTCAATTTTTTATTTTATAACTTTTCATCTTTCAACCTTCCTTTGACTTTTTCACTTTTTAAAATTAAATAATTCAATATATAAATCTTTGTTACACGTTTTAACGATTCCTTCTTTCAATCTTTTTATTATCACAAACAAATCAAAGATAATAAAATATAAAATTATTTATAATTGAAAGCTTATACATTTTTGATAATATAATGTTCTATCCAAGCGTTATGTAACATTTTGTATGCCTTTAAAACGTGCGATCAAGGACCAAATACAAATTTTTTCACTAGTGTATTTCTCGTATATTTAAATACCTTGTTTTGAGATTTTTTTTCTAAAAATATATTTTTGCAATAAAAAATTGAAATTTCTTCTGAAAAAATTACATAACAATCTCTATATATAAATATCTAATATTAAATGTTATAATTTCATAGCACGCGGAATATCGCATGGTACAAATTTTTAATGTAAATATAATACAGTAATTCAAATAAATTTATAGGTTGCCTTGCGTAATCTTAATTAAAAAATATTTACATTTTAATACATTTGGAATGAGTCGAATATTTAAATTCATATTTATTTTTTTGAAAGAATTTTAATTTTAAATATCACTCGTATACAATTATACTAATAATGTAATATTATTTTGCTATGTGATACTGATAAATATGTAAAATGTTATGACATCTACATAATATAACGGGTACCGTAATTTTTTCAAATTGTTGTCATTTAATGAAAACTTTTTTGAAAAGTATTTTTCTAAAAATTTTCAAACAACTATTTACAATAAGTTCAGAACGATTTAATACTTTTTAAAATTAAAAATAATATACAATCTATAAATTATTAATAAAAAGAATTTCTCCTTACCCTAAAGCCGTTACTTTTTCTTTACTTTTCTCGTGATTATCCGGATCTTATGATCCGGATCTTCATTATAATTTTTTATTTGTTTCATGGCAAAAGTTGTTATAGTTCTTACTGATAATGATTTAAGTACTGCATTTCTTAGAATTTAACATTTGAAATATTTCTTATTGCACAGTTTGGTCTTTCACGATTCCGCATTATTATTTTTATGACTCGAGTTATTATATTCAGGATATAAGCCTGGCTTCATTTTCTTTCCAACTTTATCGTTTTAAGTGAAAAATTTCAAAATAGTATTACAAAGACCAAAGTACTAATAAATATACTTGAATTAGAGATTATAACTTATACAAAGAATTTTCTTGATAAAATTAATGGTTGATATGTATTTATTAAGTGATTATTACATAATAAACATAAAAATTATGAATTTATAATATTAATTTATAATTTTGAATGTAAAAATATATATATATTTATATATATACGTATATTTCCATAAGAAAAATTAAAGAATAATGTTTTAATAAATCTAATCAAGATCAAAGATATTGCCTTAAAGCAATTGATTAATAAAATATGTGAAATGAAAGATATTTTTTGTAATAAATAAATTTATAGAAAATTTTTGCTTAAGTTTTAACTAGGTTTTCTTGAAAATAGAACTACCTTACGATAAAATAAAAAATTGAATTTAAAAATCTATTTATAAAATAAAATGTTAAAATATGTATTTGAAAATAGTAACAATATTATAGTTCTACTTATCATGTAATAACGATTGTATGGCTAATTTATATTAGATTTAAATTTATCAAAATGTAACCTTTACTCGTCGATTCAACTAATCATAATAAATGTGTAGTTTCGTATGTATATGAAGGTTATTGGGTTAAAAAACTAATAAAATATTTCTAAGATCTTGAAATTTAATACAATGTTATCAATGATTATTGAGCTTTAGTTTCTTTACTATTTTATATAATTATTGATAACAATTTTATATTTTTAATGGATTTATGTTATAATAAAACTATGAATATTAATTTTAATATCAATTTTTACTACATTAATATTTGAAAATTATTTAAATATTTGTTTATATACTCATACATTTATTATAATATTTATGCATTTTCTATTTACAAAAAATAATTTCTGAATCTATAATTCATATTAAGTTTTTTCATAAAATAAAGTAAATTTTTATAAAAATCTTCAATTAATAATATTTATAGAATAATCTATAAACATTATAAATACATTGATATTCTGAAGCTATATTACAATTATAAAAATATAAAATTATATAAAATATATAAATTATACTTGCAGAAATCGTTTAAATGTTATCGACATACTAAACTTTTAGGTAAGATATAAAATATCATCAGTTCTATTAAATAACTAAATAATATCTCTTAACAGTATTCTATATATTAAAAATAAAAATACTTTTTAATACCTTTTTATAAAATAATTGATAATTATATGATTCGTTAAAATACGAAAATAGAATATTTAAATTTCATTTTAAGCTAAAGATATAATTATAATGTCTTTCGAATATTGACATCGTAAATCTATAAATAATTTTAAAACAATAATATAACAATCGAGCGTAAATCAACGATGACTACTAAAAATTCCAAAGGAAAGTTCATTTTTTCTCGGACCGGTATAAAGCGCTGATACGCGGTGCACCTTTAAAGCGTTAAAACCGCGCTTGAATTGGGAACCTACTCCATCGCATTCTGCATTCCATTCCACGTGAAATTTCAATCGGAACTCGCTAAAGTTGTTATCGGTTGCAAGCTCCGAGGGTGTCCGTTTCCTCTTTCATGACTACGTGTTGCATGCTTTGCAAACTGTTCGCTTATTCTTTATTATTTTTTTATTTATTTTTTCAGAAATTTCTCGCTTTGAAATTTATACAGTGTTTGTTTTTTTATGTGTATTTTACATGTGAAAAAGTGTAAGTATTTACGCTTATGCACAAAAAAACATTCTGTTTAAGTGGAAAACATTACTCGTTTAGTATAGTCAAATTATGAATGTATTTATATAACCCATATATATTTTGTCGTTGTATATTTTATTTGTTTTTTATTGTTATGATCTTCTAATGCTATTATTAGTTTTCTCAATGTTTTCATTGAGAACAGTAAACGCAGAGTATATAATGGTAATTTTTGGAATAATATTCTACTATCAAATTCTAATCGTAATAAATATTGGCTACTATAAAGTAATAATAGTTTTTTAGTCTAATTACTAATAACGTATTATGAATGCACTGATAAATTTTGTTCAAATGAGTTAGAGTTTAATCGTTGTTCGTTAAATAATTATATTAAAAAATAACTTGAAATATAATTTTTATAAAATATAAATTTTTTCTTAAGAACTTATAAGAAAAATCTTTTTATTCTTAAAATATATATTTAACGTTAATTCGTGTAGAAAATTGTTTATTATGATAATAGAAATGTAGATGTTTCATTAGTTTCTTTATTATTCTATTTATTTATGTAATTTAAATATAAATTTTATAATTTTAGTTTAAAAACTCCAAGATTTGTATAAATAGGTAGTATTTTTAAATCTAAGGTTTTGATTAATTGACTTGTTAAACAATTTAATGAAACGAATAAAAGAAAAGTAAACCATTTGAAGTGAAATTTTTTGTTTAAGATCCTATTGTTTAATAAATTACATTTTTTTAAATAAAAATTTCAAGGTATAATATAAATTATTTAAAATTCATAATGAAAAAATTTTAATTGATTTATAATTTATGTATATTAAGATCTATAATAGTCTAAAAGAGTTATTATGTACCTGCTTACAAAATAATAATATATATGAATATAATTTTATTATAAATATATCGATACAAAATAGATGATATAAGAATTAATTTATTAAATATATGAAATTAGATAATAAAATAATGTTATCTAATAATTGTATTTCCGTTTAATTTTCAGGTTGTACAGTGGCTTCAGCATCGATATCGCAAAATATATTTATAGATTTTTCAACAAATTTATCTGTGCTCTTTATGCTTTTGATTGTTGCTCAGAAAGCCTTGAAAATGATACTGGCTTTCGGGCAATAATCATAATCACAGGAGAGTAAAAAATTCGACGTCGAGCTGTATCTTTTTTTATTACTATAGAGAATTGCCGTATTTCTTCGAACTCGATTGCCGTTATGATTGAGAATAGTCTCATACATTTTTTTAGTCAATACTGCGTATAATTTATCAAAGAACTAGAATATTTATAAAAGTAATATACGAATCTTCAATGCTTTTAATATGATGACACAAATAATTTTATGTAAATTGCTAGAAAAATAAGTCCATTAAAGAAATAGCACCGATTTTCAAAAGAGTAAATATATATAAAACAATGTAAGATATTAAAAATATTTTTAATATTATATTAATGTATAATATAAAACATTGTTAATAAATAGAAAATATTGAAAAAATATATTTTTTTTAATGATTTCGACAAAAAGAATATCATGAAAACCCATTTAATATTGAAATAAAATAAGATCATAGTTTAGATACAGTTATGTTTTACGAGAATTTAATCTTGTAGGCAGTATTTAAATGACAAAATAAAATCTTATTCATTATGATGCAATTAAACAAAATTTCAATACTTTTACCTATAAAATGTATTACATATAACAGATAAGTTTTTTATGTAAAACACTTATTAAAAAGACGTCAGTTACATTTTATAATATTTCATTTAAAGATATTTTATCAATACAATAGAAAGTTTAAAGAAATTTGGAATAAATAAATAATTAATTAAATAATCTTCATTATTTAAACATATGATCTATACATATTACAAAAAATAAGATATATTTAATCGATAAATATCTTAAATATCTATATAACTGAAATTAAATTAATAGTATATTTTAGTCATAACATTTATAAATTATATTTTTTTAAAAGTAATTGTATATTGAAGTAGAAATTATTTATTTTTTTGTTAAGTTACAATTCTTAATTTTTAAATTGTAATTTTATTCATTATTATCATTAATTATTACTAAAAGAAATTAATTTTATTCATCAATCTTATTAGCAGTTAAAGACAAAAAGCAAATTTAAAAAATTTGTACAATTATATTTTGAATATTTTTAATTTTTTTTATATAAGTAATATTTAAAATGCTTTATTAAAAAATTTCTAGTCATAATTTTTTATGTTTTTGGCTGATACAAATAAAAATTTATATTTATATGAATTTATATAATAAATGATTGAAATTAAAAAACTTTTTTGTTACTTCCTTGATTTTCAGTCAATTTTTTTTATCTATGTATAATTTATAAGTATAATAAAACTTTATTATTATTTAGTAAGAAGTAATAAAAATATATTAATGAAAAACTAAACACCAAAAATATAATTATTTCCTATACAATTGAATTCATTGTCAATTATGTTCAAAATAAATTAGAATTTGACGGTCATAAAAGAGTTCTAAAATTATATCAAAACAAAAAATTAGTTGACAATAAAAATGACGACTCTATATTTAAAAAACTTCATTTTTTATATTATTTACAAATTTTTTTTTAATTTTCAAATTCATAGTGCTTTAAATTAAGAAAAGTATTTGATCGAAATATTATACGAAGGTTTAGTGATGTAGATTTAACAATCTGATACATTTGATACGATAATGACAAAGCTCTTTTTTTCAAATACTACGTAACATAAAACGCGTGTCTCAGAGTCGACAGAACGATGAAAAACGGCAAGAAAACAACATGAGGTGTTATAAGCAAAGCAAAGCATTAAAAAACTTGTACAATTCAAAATAAGAGTTTTTTAGAATCAATTTCCTCTCAGTATAAAGATTATTTTCTTTCATTTGCCGCCTAAAGCAAATCTCGAAAAAGCAGTAATTTTTATAATTACGTATGAAAAAACAGAATACTTCTAAAAATTGGTAAACAATTTTTGTAAGGATAATGGCATAAACAGGATATATTATAACGATAGGGAATTAATCATTAGCATGATTCAATCTTTTTTAGTAATTTACTAATTTAATAATTTAGTTAACTAAATTAAAATATTCAAATATTTTTTTATAGAAATTATTGACAGTTTTGGAATTATAACTTGATAATTATGAGGTATAATATTAATACCTTTAGCATCTACCTTCTTCAATAAAATTTACTTAGTTTTTTATGATTTTTTAATAATTTAATTTTATTAATAGTTTTTTTTTATATTTCTTACAACAATTTATGTTTTATGTAGATTACTATTTTTCTACATAATATTTTATTTAAATCTATTAACTGTTTGTATCTTAGATATTTCTCTTGCACAATTCTTCATTTTTTACTATTTAATTTTAAGATTTTGTAGTTTACCTGATTTTCTTCCAATGTATTAAAAACATTTATTATTGTATAGCTTAAATATTTCAATTTCTAGTTTTATTAATATTATTTTGCATGTATTATTAAGTATTTATGATTATTATATACTCAAACATTGAATATTAATAAAAACACTAATCTCGTTAAGTAATGAGATTTTAATATCTGATTAAACACAAATTTCGTACTTCAAATACAGTATTAAAAATACTACATCAATTCTTATTATGTTATTCCTAGTATTATTTTTTAAATTAAAAAAAATCAACAATATATCTATAAAATTGAGTAGAAATAATAAAATAAAAAGATCAAAATCTATTTTTACATTCATAATTTTATTAGAAGTCTTTTGTCTTCATTCTTATTTGCTCATTTGTCAAATTTTATTTATTATTTTTTGCTTTACTATTGAATAAAAAATAATATAATTTTATTAATACCTTTAATAAACTATAATTTTTAAGAAATAATTTAAAATATACAAAAAATATAATTCTGCTAAAAAACGAAATTACATTATTTGCGATGTCCAAACTATTTTCCATCACTTACTATTACTATTATACTATAATTTCTATAAGCTATCATTTAAATTATTTATACAGATATTTTTAATGAAAATTCTTATATTTTAGTTTTATATTTTATTTTTATAAATTTGTATTTCTAACAACTTCTATAATCATAAATTTTTATTTTAAATACAATTACATGTATTTTTTGATCAATTAAATATATATAAATAAATAAAATAAAATAAGTAAATTAATTTTTCTGGACAATTTACATTACTTTCACATTATTATTTTCTTACACATTCTCAAATTTTTAAAAGCGTAAAAAATTATAATAAATTGAAATAATTTTTAATAATATATAAATTTAATATTTATTTATCAAAGTAGCATTTATAATAATATTAAAAATATAATGTATTTTTTTATTATTAACTTAACGAATTCTTATCCTTGTTTTTTGTATAATATTTAAAGAATATTGCATTATTTTGCTCAAAATAATATTTCCTTATAGCAAAGAAAATTTGATTTCAAATACGTATAAAACAAGATTAAATCAGAGATTCAAATGCGTTTGAGGTATGATTCAATTATAAAAGTAATTATTTAATTAATCCTTTAAAAGTAAAAATATGTACATGTTGTCTTTTTTGAAAAATTTTATCCAATTTTTTTATTTTGATTAAAATTATAATATAATTTATCTACGTTAATATTCTTTTTTTAAAGCAGTTCTTATTAGATATAACTTATTCTTTATAATATTTTATTTACGTTAGTTTTTATAAATTGAAAATAAAATCACAAAAGTAAATATATATTTAACGTTTATATGAAGAAAGTTTGAATATAGATGTGAATTTGATGAATTATTATTTTGTATTATATAAAAAATCATACTCAAAAGATATAAAATATAAAAACACTATTGTTTTATTTATAGTTTTAATTTTTAATGAAATGTATAAAATATATCACAAACATAGTTAAGAAAATATAAAAAATAATTGCCAGACATTATTGATTAGGTATCCTAGGCTATATTTTTTATACAAACTTTGTAGACGAGTAAGCAAATTTCTATTAAATATTACTATCATTGTTTTATGTTCTTAAGATTGGAAAATATTGTTTTATTGAAACTAATGTAATACAATTAACTTAAAATGTTTTTTAAATCGTACTTCAATACATATAAATTACTTTACAATTTTTTAGTTTTATTATGTTTCATTATTTTTATTTTTCTCGAAACATTTTCTCTACTTAAAAGCAATCAATTTTTACGTACCAAGTTAGTCTCAAATATTTTCAAATTATTTGTAGTGATAAAATATTAATTTCTTATTCAATATAATTTTATAAAAGACATGAGTAAATACTACAAAATTTAACTAATATAATTGATTTAAAATTTAAACTTTGATTTAACCGTGACTTCACATCTAAACAATAAATTTAATAACTTTAACTTCGGTTTAAAAATATATCAAATTATTATAGTTAATTATATGTTTATAATTATAAACCATGTTATATTTATTATAGTAATATGTATGAATAATTCTTCTAATAAAATTAAAAACTCATTTCTGAATTGAAGTTTTGTTTCTTTAAAATTCAACGTGTCACATAAATAGATCTCAGCATTAATATATATAAAATTTTTATTTAATTAAATAATTAATTTTTATACGTAAATACACATGATTAAATAAAAAAAATATATGTTACGATGTATATATATAGTATATACATCTTATTTAAAATTTAAGAAAAATACTAAAAATATAATTCTATATCTTTTAGATAACTTAATATTAAATGATATTAAAGTTTAACAGAATAAAATAAAAAAATTAAACAGATATCGTTTTTTGAAATTTTCTAAAGCTGTTCATAAATATAATTCAATAGATTATAAAAATTTTTTAAAAGCATATTCATTAAATTTAAAAACTAAAATTTAAATTAGAATTATTAATTTAGAAACTGAAGTTAGCATTTGAATAACAATATACAAAAAAAATGAAGATAATTTATTAATTTTCTTTGTTACTTTATAAAATTGAAAAGCAATTAAAGTTATTATATTTACATCTGAAAAACATTGTTTCAAAATTACATAAGATAATAATGTTATTATATTTTTATTAAAAAATACCCAAAACAATATTGAGATGAAATTAATCAAAAGAACACTAATTGTAATGAATAATTGATTTGATGAGAAAATCTATAATTCGCAAAGTCTGAATTAATACTCTTCAATTAATTAATTAATTTTTGAACTATTTAATAATAATAAGATAAATAATATCGGTTTTAGTTATAAAGTATGTATAGTATAAAATGAATCAGAGATTAAACATTCTAAAATTATTTTTTGAAGAATTTAATTGCTTATTCAATCTTCTATTAATTATAAAATCATGTAAAATAAAATAAATTAAAATGAAAATTTTTAATTTAAATATTTTATATAATATATTAAAAATCCAGATTTTATATTTACATACACAAATTTATGAAAGGAATACAACCAATCGGTAGATTTAACATTTAGAGATAGACTATTTTTGAAAGAATTTTAATTAAAACATTAATGACAAGAATTCAAATTGGAAATACAAACTTTGGTAATTAAATAATAATTACATAAAGTAAGCAAGAAACTAAATTTAAAACGGGTTTGTTGAAATTAACAAATAATGGACAATGCAATTATGCATTTATTTATATTACATTAACTATTTACTAATTTATCGATCTTCTGCAATTGAATAAATTTGAAATCAAGGCCAATAATATAATACATTTATAATTGACGACATATAATATAAATTAACAAGAAGTATCAATGTAACAATTAATACCTCATAAGCACTTTCCAAGAGGTACGATAATATCTGGTCAGAAGGCACAGTACAACAACTCACTTTACTTATATCCTGTTGGATTTTGAGTGCACTCTTAAACCTAAGGGCGATTAATACTTGATTCGAAACAAGTAATCAGTCAAATCACGAAGATGATCGAGAAGATTCCTAAAGTGGAAGGCAGGAATACTAACTGTTATTCAAGTGGACGAAATGTCAAGATGACGAAAGTTCTTCTATCTCTCTTTTACTTTTTGGCTTTCCGCTTCTCTCTATCGCGAACAGCAATGTCCCGTGAAGTTCTGCGACGTTTATTTTTAGCGAATATCGAGTAAAATCAGGTTACTACGATGGTAACCTATAGAAATACCATAAAATTGTTTTAATATTTTTCTCTTCTGATAATACCGTCGTTGAATGGAGGACCAAACAGCTTGTACGATTTTGATAAAGATGCATCCATTTTTCTCTTCGTCTTGTATTATAACTAGATAATGACAATAAATATAAATATTCGATGGTGGAAACTCAACCAAACTGATTTTCTTTCTCATTTTCTACCTTTTCCTTTATTTTTTTATTTACCATACTTTTTATTACAGTAAAATTATTTAAAATAAAATTATTACAAATTTTTTCAACATATTTTCAATAACACTCAATAACATTCAATTTTTAAATGATATTATTTATATTAAAAAATAGCTATAATATATTTTTATAGAAACCATAAAAATAACTTAAAAAGCATGAATATTAAAAAAAATTTATTTATGCATCAATAGTAAATAAAAAGATAAAAATATACTTGATAAAAAGAGTCTATGAATTTTTTCTATTTTTAAATGAAATAATTATAAAAAATACTTTATTCGTTTTATAATTAACTAGTTCGTGTATTCCACATATTTTTTTAATCGGTAGAAAACTATAATTGTAATTTATAACACTTTTTATGATTTCTTAAATTTACAAAATCTTGTAAAAATTATTAAAAATCATCAATAATTATTAATAAGGAAAATTTTAAGTAAAAAAATTCAATGTAAAATTGTTAAAAATTTAAGTTAAATTTTATTTAATTTAATTTAGTACCATTTTAAAATAAAAAAAATATGATCTATATCAATTTCATAGAGAATTGTGGTTGTTTAAAAATTATGTAAGGATCTACATAAAATTTCCGAATTTGCTTCTTAATTTTAAAATAATATTTTTCTATAAAATACTAAAATAAATTGTACTAAAAATTATTAATTTTCAATTTAAAATTTAGAACTGCAAAAAAAATTACTCATTCTTTATATCATGTAGTTTCTACTTTATTGAAAAAAATTTCGTGAATGCAAACTTTTGAAACTATCTTTCATAAAATATTTATTTGAGTAACATGACAATTTAACAAAATGAATACTTTTTTAACTTTAAAAATAAATTATTTTAATTTAGCAATGACTTGTTAATTAATAAAATTTATAAGAAATTTTCAAAAAATTGATATATTGATAGTAAATCGATAAATCAATATTGACACTTATGTGCGAAAACTTAAATATTTATTTCAGGTATATTAATTTTTCTATTAATTTTTTATTTATTTATTTTTAAGGCGTATTTATTGAAATGTTATACAATAATATGTTCCGTATAAAAGAATATCGGCTGATTTTTCATTTTGGTAATTTGAAGTACGAGTTATTATGAAAGTATTACTATTATTATTGGTGATAATACATTATTTATTCGGCATATTTTACATTAAAATAATATTTACAAATTCTATTAGCGTAATTTATTAAAATATATCAAGAACAGAATTTAAAGACTTTGGATGAAGCGACTACTCTAAGGTACGAGTTTTGAAGGCCAACTCGACGAGCATTGAATAGAAAAAGAGTCCGCATTGGGAATTTCATCCTCTTTTGCATAATAGATTGTTGACGTAACGTCAGCAGAAGCAACAGGAGCACTATATGGTTAAGCGAGTCTGAACGAGTCGGATATTCCAAAAACGAGCCTCGTAACACTCGACAGGTCAGAACTTTGCCGCCTACCGATGATGAATAAGAAATATCGGAATAACTCGGAGCGACCGTTGAAAAAGAGGAAAAGAATAAAGCTATGCGGGAAAAATCGGTAAGCGACTTCCGTGGATCAGGGACTGTCTTTCAACCCTCGGTGCTACCAGGAATAACGAAGGCAGTCGACTCGCGAGTAGCAGTCAAGTGGAGTGAGGTCGATGTGGGTCAGACGCGCATTTATGGAAAATTTAAAAGCCTTTCCAAGTTCGCTCTACCATCGGCTAATTGGTCAGCGATGGATGCGACACAGTTGGCCATTCGCGAGTTTCTCATTATCACGCCGTATATTTAAATATCTCACTTGCTCCGGAAACGAACTCGAAATGTTATATTTTTTGTATTGTTGTTTTTTACCGACGTAAAAAGCCTCGTATGAGTTACAACTTCGGATTGTTGTTTTCCAATCCATACAAAAGTGTAAATAATAATAAATGATACGAATTATATTTAAAAAATTATATCAAAAAAGTTCAAGACTTTCGATAGTTTCTTATTCAATTTTTAATACTTGAATAACAATGAGATTCAATCCTTTTCAGTAGTAATTGACTTTATTTAAGTCTACTAATCTTCATTGATATTCATATCTTATGAGTTACGAAAGGTTTGATTATAAAATATTAGCTCTATAAAATACTTGTATTACCTTCAAATAAATAAAAATCGAATTTTAGCTCTTAAATGCTCGTGGATGAATTTTTTTTATTATTAGAATTTTAATTTACATAAATTTTGGATATTTTTCCATTTCAAACTAGTTGTGTTAGCAACTAGAATATATAGGGGATATCAATAATAAAAGATTTAAAAACAAAAATCTTTTAGTTACGTAAGATAACAAAGGGAATAAAAGTTTTATTTATTTTTTATATTATTTTAAATGCAAAAATATAATCTTAAATTTAAAAAATGATTATGTGATAATTCTTTTTTTATATTTTAATCGAATAAGTAATTATTCAAAAAAATAATGCATATTTTTTATACTTGTGTAAATAAATGTACGTGTCTAATTATTAGTGTAGGAATTTAAAGTTTCTAGCAACTAATTGAATCGAAAATTATTTTATAACTTTAGATAGATTTTAACGTTGAATAAAACAATATTTGAAATTTATTATAAAGTTTTGACAATAATATTTATACACACGTTTAAAAAACATTTGTTTTCTTGTTTTATTGTATATATACATAAAACATAGACTTAAATCGATACTTAAAATTATTATTAGTCACAAAGTAAATAAGTTTTTTCAATAATAACTCAATTCGCTATGTATAAGTATTATTTTATTATATCTTATTTTATTAATTGCAATAAAAATAATAAGTAATTTCAATAAAATTAGAATGAAAAAGATTATTCCCGGCACTTGGTAATTTGAAATTGGTTGATTTTTACCAAAAATTTTCCATGCGTTGTCTGCGAAATAATTTTGAAAAAAGAAACTTTTAAGACTCATATGCATGTGTGAAACAATGGAATAGTTCCGACATAGCATACGAAGACGGTTCATCGCACATGTATATTACATACGCACATCACCCTGTAAAAGACAATCGCTTGCATCACAATTGTCGATCGATATGGACAAGACATGTATTATTGAAATTTTAAAAGCATTTCAAAGTTCGCTTAATTCAGTCGCCACGCACGCACGTACACAAATTCGCGTGCATCTCGTGTTCGCATATACATTTATGCTCGCGTCTGATTACACCTGACGCCGTAAACGCGTCTCTAATGATTTAACTTCCGTCGCTACTGCGCTTGGAAAATAATACACGCATATTCAGCATTACTTCTAATTATATTCATGAAAAAATAAAACAAGTAGAATCAAGATAAATATAAAAAAGGCAAATTTGTTTTAGTATAAATAACAAATAACTTAAATTTTTATAACACTGATTATTTATACATTAAAATTTTTTAATAAAATAATTATATAATAATAATATATTATATAACGACTCTGTGTCTTAATAAAAGAAAAAAATTTATGTTAAATTTGTTGTAAATTTTATGTTTTTTCAACAAAAACAAATAATACATTAATATCATAATAACAATTTTCATCCATTCAAAGTATTTTAATTTCCAGCTGAATTCTTGTTCAATTCTAACCTTTATAAAATAAATATATTTTATGCTATTTAATACATGCATACAAAAAACCTAAATATAAAAAATATATTTAAATTATTTAAAAATTTTATAATTTTTATAAATTCTGGTCAAACAAGATTCGTTCCAAGCTTTTTAAAGTTTTTTATTATATTATTATAACAAATAAGAATAGGATTTTTTTTTAAATAACGACTCCCAAATTTTAATAGATTTCTTAAAAATTATAATACTTTCAATTATATAATATTTACTTATATTTGAAATCAAAGTATGTAACACAATACATTAATTGATTATTAATGATAAAGTTTTCGTTTTCTATTAATTTTCGTTTAATTCTCTAAACTTTGATAACTATCGTTCTTCTTTTCTTATACCTTTTATTTTCTCTCTCTCTCTCTCTCTATTTGTCTTCATTATCTTTTTTCTTTACTCTTTAAGAATTTTCAGCTTAACAAAGTTTTAGCTTCCAACTAATATCATATAATATATCATTATTTTCAACAGAATAATCGAATATAAAAAACTTCTTAATTTTTAGTTTTTAAAATATAATAAATCTAGAAGTTATGTAATATGCACCATTTTTGTTTTAAATCATAAAGTCTTTGTAATAAAATAACTTGATAAATAAAATGAGTGATGCAAAAACCAAAGCCAAGAGCAAAAAATAGATGATAGAGAGAGAGAAAGAGAGAGAGAGAGTGAGAGGGCTAAATAAACAGGCGGAAAGGGGCATACGAGCTAGGAACTGAGTTACGAAGGGATGAGAGCTGGAGAAGAAAGGAATAGTGCGAGCTACAAATGCGGAGGTCGGTTGACAGATTGACATTCAGTCGCGTGAATCCGCCTGAATATTTCATCTCGTTTCACCTGTCAGGACAAACGAGATTCTATGTATAGGATGCCCTGGCGAACTTTCGACCTGAAGTGACCCCGCACCCAGGGTACATAAATACGATGAATTCGCGACTCCAGATCTATGTAGTCATAACTTCCTAAAAAAAATTACGGTATACCAATATCTTTTCAATAGAAAAATAGTCAGCTTTCAACATTTTATCAAAAACATTTGAATTTATAATAAAAGTCGATTAACAAACAATTTAATTTTTATGGAATTAATTTATTTCTTCTCTTGCATTTTCTTTAATTGTATATTTTTAATAGATTAAAAATTTAATTGTTCATAATAATTAAATACATTGTAATATTTTTAGTTTTTATTTATATTAATATATAAATAATTATTACAAATATAATTAGAAATCTTGATTGTTTTTCATAATTTTGAAAGTCTGTATTATCGATAATAAGATTTTAAAATTATAAATTATTTTACTGTTAAATTTTTGTAGATTCATGATTGAGTAATAAATATAAAATATAATAATATAATAAAATTATCTTTTTCATTCGATTTTACTCTAAATATTGATTCCAATACTATAAAATAAATACAATAATATAAAACATCTACATATGAATTAACTGGAATTGTTATTTATATAGATAATTTTTAGTATTATTTTTAGAAGTATAAATTATTCTTCTCAAATTACCGGAAACCACAATCTCCCTTTCTCTTATTTTTGTCCTTCTATCTTTCTCGTGCTCGAACCCTCTAATTTATATTTAAATTTAATTTCAATAAAGTTTCCAATCAAATAGTTGATTATCAGAAATTAGGAGATTAAAGAAGGAACTAACTGAATATAAATCAATTAATTCAGTCATTAAAGTTATAAAAATGGCTTCTATTACTCTTTAAAATAAAAATCTAGTTTACACAAATTAAAAATGACAGAAATAAAAAAACTAAATTCTTACTATGCAATAGAATTTTCATATCCATTATTTGTCATTTGATTAAGGGTTCATAAAATTGAAAGATATTACAATTGATACAGCTAAAATTAAATACTTTAAATTATTAAAACATCGAGAGTCAAAACAATATGAACGTGTTTATAATTTATTATTTAATTTTATATACTCATTTGTGCATATATAGAATAAATATATTTCCATAGACACAAAACATAGAGATTGTAATATTATAAATAAAATATTTATAAAACAATAGTAAAATTTATAACGCAATAAACAAATTTAATAAGTGTAATAACTAAATTTATAGACTTAAAGCGTTGTAAAATTATATCCAAATAAATTAAAAATAACGGGAATTAAATGCGATTTTTTAAAAAAAATAAAATTATGAAATAAATGTATTCTTATAATTATTTCATAGTGCACTCTTGAATAATATTTATAGATATGGTCTTTTCTTAGAATAACCGACAGGTATGAACCTATGCAATAGTCTAAATCGACGAAAATTAGCAATTAAGAAAACAAATATATATTTTAACTAAAATTCGAATTTTCGTATTAAATTTTTTTTAGGTATCCATTTAATTTTCAGAAAAAAGATAATTGCAAAATTATTTTTACAAGAATAATTTAGAATATAAAACAAATAATAGAAAGAAAGAAATTCAAGAAGACAAATTTTTCTACGAATGAAATTTTCTAAAAAGTATTGTTCAGAATATTCAATGAATATTTTAAACTTAATTTTTAACCGAAGCCTATTCATGAAAAATAAAATTTATAATAGATATTTATTGAGCGAAGTCTAATGAATACTTTTATTCTACTTTAACTTCCCTTTTCATTTCATTTTTCAGATTTTAGCCTGCAATTCAAGTTTTATACTTCAAACTTCAACATAATTTCATTTATTTAAAAGTATCATTGATTTCACTACAGATGTCACTATGATAGTAATATGTCAATATATTATAAAAATTTGTATTGTAACTAATATACAATGTCTCTAACCTAAATTATGTTAAAATAAATCACATTGTCTAGTTGATAATCCTAAAAACTAAAGTTTTTGTACGTCTTCACATATTTTACTAAAATATTACTAAAATAATTTTAATTTAATAATTACTTAAACATCGGCAATGATAATTAAGTAGAAATAAATGTATGTTTCATGTTTATTTTTTATATTAATATCATAAGGTTATTCTATTTATAAGAGTTTGATTACTTTTGTTAAATAAACAAATTTATAATTATTTACATAAAATATAAAATATATTTTAATCTAACAAAAGATGAGTACCCAAAAAGGAAATACACACCGTACAAGGCCACAAAAGTATCAAAATCGTTTTGTATTTAATAATAAATTATACGACACATCAAATAAAACGAAAAAGATCAATAGTTTAAATATATGTGCCGTATGTGAAAGATGCAAGAAGATAATAGAATGGAAGATAAAATATAAAAAATATAAACCACTGACCGTACCTGGAAAATGTCAAAAATGTGAAGAAAAAAGGGTTGTACATGCTTATCGTGCAATATGCAATCCTTGTGCTATATCAAATCTAATATGTTCAAAATGTGGAAAAAAACTTGAACCTGTAGCACAGGGAGGTAAAGAAAAAGAAATTCAATTAGATAATAAAATTCAAGAAATGCTTAAGATATTGCCAGAGAGAAAAAGAAGAACGTTCGAACGACATATGAGCAAACAAGGTTAGTAATACTTTTCATAATATTCATACAAAAAATTTTTGTTTTTGTCTTTAAATAGTTGTAAAATAATTTAACTTAATTTGAAATTTATACTCATATATATACTTATATAAAAATAAACTTTTATATTCCTTAAATTTTACAATTGATTATGTTTTATTTATTTAAAATATATTTATATAAATTTTTTGACACAAATAAGAATTATATAACTAAATTCAATAACTAGTTACTTCTAAATTCATATAGAAATACTATTTTGAATAAATATTTTAAATATATATTTTGAATCAATATTTTTTTAAATGGAATACAAATTTGATTATAAAAATTAGAAGCTTTTTAATTTATCCTCATAAAAAATTCAAATAATTTAAATTCTTAATAATAAATTTTAAATCAATTTTCATTATAAAATTACATTATAAAAATACATGCAAACAAGAACCTATTTTTAATTCAATGAGTTAAGAAATACATTGCTAATAACTACATTCTATACTGCATTATCTTTTTTGTCTATTTAATTAGCTAAATGGAATAATAAATCAAAAGAAAATATGGATGAAGAAAGTGAACCAAATGATGAAGCCAGCAGCGAAGAAAACAGTTCTATAGAAAATTATGTATTGTTTAATAAATTAAAATCGTTAATTATTAATGATAAGGAAGATGAAAATGATTCTAATAATAGTGACAAAACTAATAATATTGTGAAAGATTAAAAATTTCAAAAGTGTTAATTTAAATGAATAAAGTACTGTTATTTCTTAAAATTGTTTGTTAACTTTATTTTCAATTATATGAAATTAGGTGCATGTATTCTTCTATTTTTTCTAGATTCTTGTCAATAAATTTTCTATTAATTTTATATTTTCGATTTCTTTTGCTTCAAAGTTTTTGTGATATATTTAAATTATAATAAAATGGAACTTGATAAAAAAAACAAACCTCCTACACTAGGCTGCATGTTAAAAGGTATATTTACATTTCTTAAAAATTTTTAACAACATAACCATCTTTTTAACTTATAATTGTAAAATAATGTTTTAAATAGGTCCTGGCCCTCAGTATGCCCTAAAAACTTTGATTGGATTTGACGAACATGATCCATCTAAACACAGAAGTCCAGCATACACAATGAAATTTCTTATTAAGAATAAATTAAAAAGCACTGGACCAGGACCTTATCCTATTAAGCATCATTTAACACATCGTGGTCTAGAACTATCTCCAGCTTACACTCTAGTGTTCAAACCTCGCGAACGGCGTAAGTATTCCAAAATAAAATAAAACTATGATTGGTATATAGTTCTCTTAAAAATCGATTACTACATAGCTTATTTATAATCTTCAGATAAAGATAGAGTTCCCGGACCAGGTGCTTATGCACCAGAAAAAGCACGACCCATGAATCATCATCAGAGAGCAGCAGCTTATACTATGCGTTTCAAACACTACTTAGACCCACTTAATTTTGGTCCTGGTCCAACCTATATGATACCGACTTGTATGGGTCCAGAAATTCCAGATATACGTGCAGAAGGAGCATATTCAATGTAAGTCATTTTTGAAATGTAGAATATTAAAAATAATTTTATTTGATACTAATTTTTAAACCTATTTTGATGAATTAACTTAAAAGAGTTATTAATTTGTCAACTTTATAATAAATAAAACTTAAAATATATTATAAAACAATTATTATAAATATAAAAATTTTTTCCAGGACTTTTAGACATAATTATGTAAAACCCAGTATTGGTCCTGGTCCAGCAGCATATTCTACTGAAACAAATATATTTAAAAAAAAGAGTCCTGCCTATTCAATAAAACTAAAGCACGAGCTTTCCGATCTATCAAGAAATCTACCTGGCCCTAAATATCATTACAATATGGATGTGATTAAAAAACGGCAACCTAAGTATTCATTTGGAGTTAAATATAGCGAATGTACCACTGTTCCACTTTTAGAAGATGATGAAAAATAAATTTATTATACATCGTTGAATTGTAATTTTGATAATAGAAAATTTATACTTATAAATTATTTTTCATTAAAAAGTTATTATAATTTTAATTTACAGACAAGACTTCTTATTTTCCTAATTATATCGATTATATTAATTAATTAATTAATTAATTAACTATTTATTTTATTATAAATAGAGTCTTAACTTGTTATTAAATAATTCTCTAAATTGATAAATATTAAGATTGTCATTTTTTTTCTAACATGTCAAATTCGTAAAAAATATTTACTTCGCATCAAACTTTTTAGGTTCACACATCAAAAATTTCTGTTTAAAATTTTTCATGATTTATTAATAATTTAAATTTTTAAAAAATTAAAAAAAACTAAAAAAATGAGTAATGAAACTAAAGAAAACGACAAATCACAATGTAAAATAGGTTTAACATGCGGTGTAGTATGTAAGTAAAAATCACTGATTTTATTCAATTATAATGATCTATTTTTAAAATAACAATTGAATTGATTTGATAGCTCCTGGGCCAAAATACAATTTTAAAGCAGCAGTGGGATTCATCGATCATACGCCAGCAAAAAATCGAGAACCAGCTTACACGATACCAAAATATAGATTAAAAGATCCACCATGTATCGGTCCTGGTCCAAAGTATTTTTATGAATTGCCTGGTATTCCAGGATATACGTTTCCTCGTGCCGTTTTCAAAGACAGTTAATACTATTAAAATCGTTTGTACAATCTTTATACAATTTAAAGTTTTTATTAATCATTCGTCTATTTTATACAAATTGATTAGAAGTGACATGTACCCCTGGACCCAAATATACATTACCCGGATTTTGGTCACCAGCTTACACAATAGTAGGCAGACCGAAAAGGAAATGTCAAGAATCTATTGCGGGACCGTATCCTGCGCCAATACATCCACGAGGTCCAGCTTATACATTGTAACGTATCGATACGTGTCTTAGAAAATCTACTCAAACTGCTATCGATTATTACGTTATTAACAACAAGTGTATTTTTACGAATCCTACAATATTTATATTTATTTAAATGTCGTAAGATAAGTCATCTAAAATGTTTTTAAAATTTGTTTTTGTATTTTTTTTTTATAATTTACGTGCCCTAAATTTATATAAGTTCATTAAAAATTTACCTTTATTTATCAAATAATAAAATTTAAATAAAAATACATATTTTTATTAGTGGATTAAAAGGGAAAGATCCACCGTGTAATATCAATCCGCCAATAAGAGGTGTGGGTCCTACAACGATCGTCAAACCAAGGCCACCAGCTTACGATATAGTACCTCGACGTCCAATGAGAGAAATGTGCAGAAGTCCAGGACCAAAGTACACTTTACCAAAGGATAAAGCTCCAGCGTACAGTTTTGGTGTAAGATATCATAAATGCGTAGTAATCCCAAGAACCGATTGTGATGAAAGGTGCTGAATAGAATTAATGGAAACTAAAGAAACAAGCTTAATTTTTAAATCATTTATAAATCACGAAATAAAAATCGAAACATTTTAAATTTAAAAAGACATTATTCAATTGTTTGTATATCAATTTATATTAATAAGAAAAGCACATTTTTTTATTATTACATTATAATTTCTTTAACACTTGAGTAAGAAAATGGCTTTCTCAATGGAATAATTAACAAAAATAGGCGCAATTCAGTCGTAATTAATTCATGGAAAAAACTACCAATATTCTTGATTTTTTTAATTTCAATAATCGAATTAGAGGCTTAAAGCAAGAGATTTTGAAAAATAAAAAAAATTCCTCGGATACAATAAGAAGAAATAAAATTTCAATAAAGAATTTGAATAATATGATAATTAAGCGCATAATCAACGGACGATGTTTATTGCAATCGTATAATTGGAATCGTATATAAAGCTTCGTCTCATTTTTATCTGTGCTGACATTCCGACAAGCATATTGTTTAATAGTTTTACTCTATCAATCAATCCAGTGAAAATAAATTATCTCAACCGCTATAATTAAAATTAATTTATTACACAATATTGTTCTTGCTACGTATCCGAAGAAAATGTATAGACGAATAAACAAAAATATGTAGCAGTTGTGAGTCGGCGATATAATGCACACCTATCAATATTCAAGCAACGGCAACGTTAAAAAATGGAATACTAAATAACTGCAACAATATAACCGAAAATATTTATATCTGAATAATCAATGATGAAAATAATTTTAAATATAGTGGATAAAATTATTATATTTTCGATAAAATTATTCGCGAAGAATAATCATACCACCGAGCGTATCGAATTATCTTAAATCGATAAGTTATTCGATTCATCCAGCTTTTAAAATTAGAAGTTTATTTCAGAAAAAGTGGTAATTTAGTAATTAGAGAAATGAAACTTTCATTGAAACGAAGTCTACATCACAATCGATGAAAATTGAAACTCAAACTATTTATGACAGAATATGTTAAAACATCGTACCGTATTATAATGTAAAAACCTGCCCTACTTCCATTTATAAACACAAATACTGAAAAACAAATTTACAACACGCAGTATTAAATGATGCTATAAATTTATATTACAGAAATATCTTAAGAATTAATCTCGTACGATTGAGTATCTTTGGTAAAAATATAAATTAGTTTGTTGAATATACGTGTTTATTTTAGATCAAGGAATTGAAAAATTTTTAAGTATATTATAAAAATTCCAAAAAAATAAATCGTGCCATTTAGGTTATTAACGGTATTATTCAAGTTCTTTATTTAGGGTTTCTCTTCGATGCGAAAATCTAATCGCTTTGTTTTATTCCACAATCAAACTCGTAACAAATGATATTCGAAATACGATGGTTAAATTATTATAATTGTTACCATAATTTGGCGTTATTATAATTGCTAAATAAGATAATCTTCCACATGAATATTGCAAGATAATATTGTATGTAATATCTGCAAACCGTAATTACAATATAAAAAATTTCTAATTTTTCCTGAAATATAAAAAGCGATGAACCGAAACAATTGCACCAACAAACAGAGCTTAAAATATAAAGAAAACAAAAAAGGACATCTTTTCTTTGTTTTCTCTCGAAACAAACGACTTTTAGTATAGAATAAATAAATAAAATTATAAAAGAATGAATACAGTATATCTAGCATAAAGCTAGAGATAGATATCTCAATTTGTCAAATAAATGGTTATTTATTTTACCTTTCGACAGTTCTTTTCGTCATCAAGATCCAAATATTAAATATCACTGCACTACACAAAAGATTATAACTAAAGTGAGTTTATGTGTAAATTACTTTTAAAAATAATAAAAATTTAGTTCATTTTTAAATAAAATAATTATCGTTGAAAAACCATATTTTAAATGATACCATTTTATCGATTGCAATTATATAATATTAATAATTATGTATCTATATGAATTAATAAAACTTTCTAAGGATTCGTTTTTTATTAAAATTAAAGTAACTTTGCTCTCATTTTAAAAACAAATTTTTAATTTATTTGTTACTTTAATGAAATTATACATAATGTATAAAAAACTTAATCTAGTTAAACTAGATTGATATTACATTAATGTACATAATTTTTATTGTACTTAATAGTTTCTATAATTACAAATCTCTGTCGTAACATTCTTTTAATTAATTGTTTGATTGTTTCTCGATATGTACTTTTATTATATATTTTTACTTTATTTTTTAATAGTGGTTTCGGTTTGTAAAAAACTAACGAATGATTTTTTCCTATTTATGGCTTTAAATATAATAGTTGCACTGGGTAATATCGTTGGATAATATTGTAAATTTTTATTCGCATATTAAATTTGATAAGTACTGCAATTTTACGTTGATCTTTTTTAAATTATGATATTCTGTTATAAATACTAGTAAATTTCATATAGTAGCTAAATTCTTTTAATAAGTACTTATTGAAATCATATTTTTGAAATTTCATCACGAGCTAAAAAATCTGATAAAATAGCTTTTTTTTAGAAAATTTTTTTTTAATTTGATATTTTTTCTAGTTTTTAAATATATTAGTTAAAATATAAATATTAGTTTATAATAGATATTTCACTAAAATTATAATATTCTTTGGCTGACATTTGTAAGTATGTATAAATAGTTATTTGGAAAAGATATGCCTGTGTTAGGCTGAAGAATAAAACTGAATTACTGAGAAACTGAATAAATCTTATTTTAAAATAAAATAAATCTTATTTTGAAACGAATAAACTCAAGATACGATTAAAAAAATTTAAGACCTCTGAGATCAGTGAAGACACAAATAGGGAAAATATTTGGTACATCGAAAGAAGACACCGTTAATCCTTGATACGATCCTCTATGTAGTGCCAGTGACGACGAGAACCAGATGATTTTTCCTTTATCTGAAATCTCAATAGACTTTGACGCTGAATGGAAAACATTAAACAACCATAAATCGAACCATAGTCGAAGTTTGATTCAAGTATGAAAATATCGTCATTTTTTTATTCAAATTAGGCAGTCATATTATCTATGTTAAAATAGATATAAAAAAAAATTTATGTATTTACGATAAACTGATGAAGTTTTATTTGTATTTACAATAAGTTAATTTTATATATAATTATTAAAAATGTTATCATATATTCAAAAATGCTTTAAAACTTTTGTATCACATTTATAGAAAAAAAACTATTTAAAATATTAAAACGCAATTGAAAAAAATTAAATTTGTTTGTACATAAATAGCTAAAACCACTTTATAAAAGAAAAAAGTAATATAAACAATTCCATTTAAAAAAATAGCACTACTGGTTCAATATTTATTGAATTCTAATTACAAAATAAGTAAACTTTTACTCAATTAAAAAACATTATATATTTGTAATATTATTTAAAATAATATATCAAATAGTGTAAATAAAATTTTTCTATTTAAACTTTTAAAGACTAGTCAATTTTTTAAGTTTATTTTTAAATTGATAAAAATTAAAATATTTTTAAGTTAAATTGAACAAAATTTAATTGCATACTCTATATATATTTACTATGCATATTAAATATATGGATATATATTGGAATAATACATTAAAATTTCATGAATTGAATATAAAACGCATTAGAAGGGATAATTTACAATTATTTGATCACTGCACAGATAGAAATTACATATAAAAAAATAATTTTATATTCAATACATGAAGTAAATGATGAAAAACATGGACAAATTTTTCTATACGATGAATGGACAGTTCTGTCGATGTAGTCACTCTATGGCAAATTCATTTATATGCATGAGTTGAACCAAAATTGGAAACATTAATAAATAAGAATGATAGTCGGTCCAATTTAGACTATATATCATTTAAATATAACATAAATATACATTTAAGTGATATAAATTATTATTTCTGGAGAGTTTGATGAACAAATTTAATTATCAATATATTTTACAAATTAAAAAAAATTCATAATTATTGCATATTTAAAATTTCATGTATTAAATTTTTAAAACATTAATTTATATAAATTTTCTCTTTACCGAATTTTATTTAATAAACTTTTAAAACATATATTGTATTTAATGTATATATTCAAAATTCTAATACGTAAAGGTTTAAATTGATTTTAATATTTAATAGCTTATTTGGTTATATTTCTTATTATATTTTTTATTATTCTCATTTATAAAAAACTATTATTTTGTAAAAATAATTCTTTCTTTTTAGTTAGAAAATTATTAAGAATTTTATTTGTATACAATTTTGCCTTTATTTTTTCCTTTTATATCGAAAAAGATATTTGATATGAATTTTTTTAATCGTATGAGTTTTTTATGTATTTCAATTATTATACCAAAAAGTAAATAAAATTTCAAGATAAATTTATTAACTGTAAAGTCATTTATTTATTTTTTACTTTTAAATAATTTACAAAATTTGTACATTAATATATTCGATTAAATTAAAATAACAAGTTTTTAGATATCGATGCTGTACTTACTTTATTAAAAATTTGTAAAATTTTCTGTATTTGTATTTATAATCTAAATTTAACAATAAATGACAAACTACATAATGATAAGGAAATCAATAATATGCCTACTTATACCAAACCATATATATAGAACTTTAATTAATTTAATAAGTACTATTTTTTAATTTTATTTATAATTATAAAACAAATTGGTTTTCTTTATTTTTATTTACTAATAAATGTCTGAATAAAATAATCAATTGGTAATCTCAATTTCATGATTTTCTTTAGCATTTTCATTTTGTTTTTTAATGTATTCTTCAAACGATGGTTTCCAAATATAGATTCCACCAATAAACCCAAGTATAATAGATAAATAAATTTGATACTTTGGAATTCTTGGATACATTTCTTTAGTTTGTAACCTTCTTTTCTTCTAGAATAAAAAGCAATTCTTGTTATCACGTTTCTCGATTTAATATACTCAATATTGAACTTGAATAAATTTAGTTATTCTCTAAAAAACACATAGAACATGATAAGTTAAACAAAATAAAAAGTAAAATAAATAAATTTTTTCATTAAAAAATCAAAATGTTGCTACTATTACAAAGCATCCTTACTTATAAGTATGGATATATTAAAAAATCAATCAAATTTAGAATATGCAAATCACGAAGATTTGTATGAAGATTTATTTATATATAAATATACAAATATCATATTTCATATATAACTATTTAAAAATTATACTATAAATACATGATTGTAATTTCAATATTATAGTTTGTATATACTATGTATGCAATATAGGAGATGAAAGTCTAGAAAAATTTAGATGAAACACTAGAGCACTCTATAGAATTTTAGTAGTACTTGTTCAGTGATCATATTAATACATCAGAGAAATTTTTCAATCGATATTAAGGTTTAATATATATATATAAATAAATATATATACAATAATTGAAAAGTTATGTTAAAAAATAATTAAAGATCGATGTTTCGTATTATTTATATAAATTCAATATCGTGTTCAAGATTTGAAATTTAAATTTTTGAACATTAAGAACATTTTTCAATAACTCTATAAACAGACTTTTCTATTAAAAAATTACAATTATTTTAGTTTACATTGCATACCTATACGATTATTATAAAACAACATTAATATTTAATTACGGAATACTAGAAATATTAAATTATTCAAATATACTTATAATGAACATAGTTAACTAGAATAAAAAAAATAATTTAAAACGATATTACATTTGTTGCGCTCAAAAGCGCCAAGGAAAGAAACGCTTGCGAGAGAAATATGGTGCTGCAACTAAGCTAAATAAAACAATAATTGTAAAATAAAATAAACGTAGACAAGTCGCTGCGATCTCTAAACTATCGGATTACATGCTATGGATCCACGAATGCACGACACAGGGACTTTATCTTGAGTAGCGCCTGTGAGCTGACGAAGACGAGCTACAGCAAAGTGTGTTTTCATTAATAACAACATGAATGCCAATATTTTGTCCATTTTCTTGATTTTCTTAATCAAAAGTTTTTCTTTAATTTCTTGTAATTTTATAATTTCTTTGATTATGTTTTTCCTTTACTTTATTAAAAAAAAATCATAAAAAAAATTCTAATCAATATTTATTTACACTTTTTTTAAGATCCTAAAACAAAATATATATGCATCGTAATTATTAAATTATTAATTTATATAATATTCGTTATATTAATTTGGAGCCATAAACTAAATTTTTTAACTTATTTATACATTATAGAAACATTTATTTTCTTAGATTTTTATATATTCCTCAATTATAAAATTATGGATGTTCTGGATATGGAACATTCAATTTTTTAAATTTGTTTCCTAAATTGTTCTTTCATTGGTCTTTAAATTCGAAATTAAAATAAGTATTTAAAGACTTTACGTATAAAAAATTATTATTTATTATTATTATTTATTATTGTTTACTTATCATTCAAAGTTTAAATAATATAGACTTTAATTTAATAATTAAAATGGTTTTAAACATTATATATATATGTATATGAATTATATAATAAATAGCAATTTTTGTTTTCTTATTTCATTTATTACGATTATTAACAAAACATTTTTTGATATTTAACGATATCAAGAATAAAATATATGCATTATTCTTTTTATTATTTCATCGGAATCAATACCATGGTGTTAGTAAAATAGATTTTCTACAATATAAAAAGTATTTTTATAATCTATATCTTCGTAAAAATTTTATGAAATCATAAATGATAAATCCATTATATCTCTGAGTATGTGAACTGTTGGTTCAGAGCGTAATCAGACGTGTTGAATATTTAATTTGTAAGCGATCTATAAGGAAATGCCTATTTACTGAATCAACAAATGATTCTGTAATATTAAATAATATTAATATAAATTAATATATTATTATGATAACGGAATTAGAATAGACACTAGACGTTAAAAGTAACTTCGATGCATAACTATGGGGGCTTACTTTTTTCTTCGAGGCTGTTCGACAGTTGGATATTTCTGTATTAAAAAAATTTTATGTAATCTACTTATCCAGAATATGTCAACTATTTATTAAATAGATTTTTAAATAAAAGTATCAAGAAATTGTAGAAACTAAAACCAAATAAACCTTTTAATGGTATAAAGTTGGAAATTGGAATTTTAAATTCGTAAAATCGTTATTAATTTTTTTTTATAAGTAAACAGTTATTATATAAAAATAAACCAGAAAAAGCGATAATTTATTTTTTTCACTTTTTTATTTGATTATTTAAAATAACATTCTACAGTAAATTACGAGGATAAATAATTTTGTAAAACTAATCGAATAATAGAATATTAATAATTCATCTGTAGAATAAGCTTTCTGAAGAGCTTTAATTCGATAAAGGATTTAATTTACTGAAAACTTAAAGTGGTATTATATATATATATAAGTTGTATCATATCGACGTCGTAGGATCTTTATTAGAAAAAGTAAAGTTAAAAAAGTATAACGAAGCAAATAAAAAATATCAAAATTCTAATTTCAAGTTTGGTGGCAAAATTAAAACACATTTAATAATTGCAAACAAATATAATTTACAGCTTTAATATTAAAATTCATATTATTAAATTATAATAATTATATTAATTTGAAATTTATCTCAAAGAAATGCGCCATAGCAACGAAGTACTTTTACCGAAATAATTGTTTGATTGGCCTAGGCATTGTAATTGTGAATTTCAATGTTTCGAGGAGTTTAGAGATGTGTAATTTAGGAACTGATTGCTTGGCGGATACAGTCAAGGGATGATCCCGATGTCGTTTTCTTCGAAAGGTTTACGCTTTCGTCTAACCAAAAATAAATTGTATTGTATTGCACTCAACATAAACTAAACGCACTTATAATCTTTGAACATATACGCATACACTAACAAAAAATCGTGTAAGATTGAAGCGTGTAAATATATTTATAAGTAATAATAATTATATAAGAAATTTAAGATCCTTACACATTAAGTATATTATAAAAAATGATTCCGTCAATGATCACGGTGTTTCTCTCTCTCTCTCTCTCTCTCTCTCTCTCTCTCTCTCTCTCTCTCTCTGCATATATATGTATTTATATTTATATTTATATTTATATTTATCTATCTGTATTTTTCTATTTATTTGTACATGAACTATATACGCGAAAGAAAAGATAAATTTCTACGAATCAAACAAATAGCTACTTTTTATATAACATTATTTTCAAAAAAAGAATTATATCGTAACAAATAAAATCATGAATGAAACTTGAACAAATAAATCTTATTTTATTTGTTACCGAAGGGATGAACTTTTAATAAAGTTAAAAGTATTCTTTAACGAATGAAAGAAAAGTCAAGAACTATGAAAAGAAATTTTTTTGAACGAATAAAGTAATGATAAAAAAAAACAAAAGCAATAGTTTGTTATATTTGATTATTTTTAAATTGCATACTTATAATTGTTATATTTAAAGTTTCCTAGTAAAGTACGAAATAAGTACAAATTATTGGAATGTTATATATATATTATATATATTATAAAATATTAAAAATCTCTTTTATAAAAATATTATTAAATATATATTTATAAATTTTAACAAATGTAAACAACATTTAAAAATAATCATACTTTAAAATTATTCAGTTAATAACTAAGTACGATTGTATTTTGTTTTCATTTTAATGTATAATATTCTTTTACGCATGAAATAATTTTCATGAATTTTTGTTTTACGAATCAAATACACATTCTGTATTAATGGAAATCACTACTAAGCGAAATAATTTTGTTCTTCGTATTTTAGTTCTAATTCGCCCAAAAGATGACACAGTCTAATAGTATTATATCGATGGATTAAATTTTAGTTCGAAACGTTTTTTACTTCAATGTGTAATTACCTCTTAAAAGTTACTTGTAAAAAGTGATCTTGTAAAAAACGTTGAAAATATCTCAAAATATAATTAAATAAATATAACCTCATCTGAGTTTCTAATATGTCAGATCATACTTTGTTCTATTTCTTTTGTTTGATAATACCATCGTTACATTTTAATTAGTAATTCGGTATGCGTGCCATTCGAATAAATGCGAAAAATGTAGCTTATATTATTTTAGCTATTCTTTCTACAACCATAAGACAATCACATACTGGTCATGGTGGTAAGTTAAATTATTATTCTGTTGATACTAACTATACATATTACGAATATAAATTAAACTGGTTTACTTACATTACACTAATATTTATATTTTAAACGTTTGAAAAACATTTACAAAATTTATATATATTTCAATTATTAATTTGAGAATATTTAAAACTTGTGAGTAAGAAAATGTTGCATTTTGTTACTCTTTAACCAATGTTTTAAACAGGATTTTTCGACTAATTTCATAATTTTTCTTTTATTTTATTTATAATGTAGAATTTAATTAAACTTAAACAACAAATTCTTTGATATGTGGAAAATAAAAATATCTTTATATAAGTTGTTAAAATTATAAAAAACGTTTAAAATTTATGTTTTAAATTTATTATAGATAGTATATTAAATTATGCAGTTAATAGTAATTCAACACCTGCACTTGGAAATAAAAAAGTAAGTTGTTTATGTTTATGCGATTAATAAACTCATGACTAAAGCAAGTTGTCGATTCTTTTACAGGATGAATTTTTACTTGCATTATGTAAAGTTGGATCTTTATGTTTAGAATTAAGTGTAGAATGTTTAACTTGTACATTAAATCAGAATTGTGTCTATGGTTCTTCATATACTGCTAATTGTACAGTAAAAAGTCAGGTTGATTGCGTGGTTAGTGATTTATTTTCTATTTAATTCTATAAAAAATTTATTTTAATCCAGTTTCTAATTATGATATTTAACCTGCTATGAATATATTCTATGTTCATGTATATATTTGGTTAAATATTTTGTTTTATTTATTGGTTTCAATTTTATATTGATAGAAGACTATAAAATTTCAAAAAGACTATAGAATTATATTTTATGCTTTACAACTTTTTTATTTTTAGGGGAAAACTAATTTTGTGAAAAGTTACATATGCCGTTATTGTTATCAAACAGAAATTTGGGAACACGATTGTCATCAAAAGAATTCGTGTAGTTCTATTTCATCTCCGCAACAATATTATCGGTTAGTTTCGAATTGTCACCAATAATGATTTTTAGTTTTATAAATTTTATAGCATGTATTTTTTAAGCTATAAAAAACAATTAACAAAAATTACTTGATCAATATTTAACTAATTTTATTCTGTAGCTTATGATTATTTAATTTTCCAGTACAAATTGCACAGTAAATAGTGACATTTTATGCTTGGGAAGAAGAAAATTTTTAAAAAATTTACCTTGTAATTGGACAGGAGGTTACAAATGGTCTACAGCTCTTATTTTAAGTATAACGCTTGGAGGATTTGGAGCTGACAGGTACGATTAATTTAGGATTAAAAATTTTTCTTTATATAGTATTTAAATATAATATTTTGTTTATAATTTTTAATTCATTATCAATAATTAGATTTTATTTGGGTCATTGGCAAGAGGGTATTGGAAAACTATTTAGTTTCGGAGGACTTGGAGTATGGACTTTAATTGATGTAATGCTCATATCAATGAGGTACTTGGGACCAGCCGATGGTTCACTGTACATATAATGAAATGTATATAATATATACAGTCTGTATTTATTTATGTCGAATTAAAAGAAAATTTTTTCAGATTTATATTAATGTTATATATTGTCACAAATTAAAAAGTAGTAAAATATTCTAAATATATTTATAATGCACATGAAAGTCGAAAAAGTGTCAAAAACTAAATTAAATTTTAGAAATTTTAAAAAAATTAATAGTTTTTTCTAAAAGAAAATGTTGAAATATAAACTAGTTAAATAAAAAAATTTACATTTTTATAATTATTCTATAATACTATGAATTCGTAAATTGTTATAAAGAATTCTTAATCTTTTTAGTTGCTTTTAATTGTATTTATATCTTACCAGAGATAGAATTTGAAATAATAAATTTTAAGAATAAAGATGTAAATAAAAAATTATAATATTGAAGAAAATGACTATAAAAGCTATCCTGTTAGAATAAATTTAGTATTGAATTCTTAACCAAATTTTCATCATAAAATAGATAACATGATATGTAATAGCTATTAGTATTTGTTATAATTAAATTTTAAAATAATAATTCAGTTTTTTAATATGATTTTGTATTATTCAATATAATATTTATAATTATAAAATATTAAATGTTCTATGAAACAATTATAAAAGCGTTTAATTATAAGTTTATAAATATATATTTTTATGTTTATTAATATTTATAAATAATTTTTATTGTAAATAAAAATAACTATAAATAAAAAAATACTTACAAATTTTTATTTAATAAATACTTTGAGAAAATTAGCTTTGTACCGACTATTGAAAGAATAAAAAATATTATGTTAATTTTACACAACAAAATGTTTTAAATACCTAAAACTTTTAGTTAAAATTAAGAATCATAAAGTAGTTGATGCATTTGTAAAAGTACGAAAAAAAAACAAGTCGATTCAATATTTAAAATAGTGTTAGGCTACATATTTGAAGCTTACACATGAAATTGAGGTAATAAAAGGACCAATCAAAAAATTCCCGGCATAGTCACATGACCTCGCGATTTCGTAACGTTCTTTTCGAATTGTTGCCGAACGTTAACAAACTCTAACGTTCACTGTATAACATTTACGGGATGTATATTTTTGGCAATTTATAAAGCGAAGAACAAATGTTAAAGTAATAATTGTTACAATCATTAAAATGAAATCAAAAAACAATGAGAATGGACTCACCACGAGTATCGGTGGTAAGTAAATTATAACGAATTTATTATCTAAACAATGTAAAATTCAATCTTATAACCTTAATGTCATGAAATAATTAATTTTTTTAACGTACGTAAATCGAATGAAATTTAGTTTTAGAACAACTTTCCTTAGTAGATCGTTATAAATGTATTAAAGTTTATAAATAATTATTTTATACCTTTTCTATTTTTTATTTCAATAGTAATAACATTAAATATTTTCGTAATATCTTATAAGAAACGTACTGTTTGTTTATTTTAGAAAATGATATACGAAAGACTGCGCAAGAAATGGATGAGATTAGACAAAAAACTTTGGCTTATGAATATCTCTGTCATTTAGAAGAAGCAAAAAAGTAAATATTCCTTAGTCACTTTTAAATATAATTTTTAATTACAATATTTTTTTTTAATTTGAGTTACTGTATATGCTATCAATTTATTTAATTAAAACAATAATTTGATTAATAGCCTATTAATAAGATGAGTAGCAAATTAATTTATATTAAAAGTTATATTATAGATTTAAACAAGCTAATATATTCATAAATTTGAATAATTATTAGTTTTAAAAATATATTTTAAAATTGTAAAAATTTTTAATTCTAATCTAGAAACAATGTAATTTAAAAAATTATGGTGCATTCTATTAAATATTTTTATTTTAATATAATAAAATAAATATTCCTATTGCATGGCTACATTTGTAAAATAGGTATGTTTTAATATACAATGATAATACAAAATTTTAGATGGTTAGAAGCTTGTTTAAGAGAAAAACTACCCCCAACAACAGAATTAGAAGAAAATTTACGCAATGGAGTATATTTAGCTAAACTTGGACATTTTATAGCTCCTGAAATCATGCCCTTGAATAAAATTTATGATGCTGAACAAAGAAGATATTCAGTTGCTGGATTACAATTCCGTCATACTGATAATATAAATTATTTTATAAAATGCCTTAAATCAATGCAACTACCTTTTGTAAGTATGAATATTAAATTTTATTTTGACGTAACTTTACAACATTTATTTTATATTTTTTTTTAGACCTTCCAACCTGAAACAACGGATATTTATGATAAAAAAAATATGCCTCGTCTTATTTACTGTATACATGCACTTAGTACACATTTATTTAAAATGGGTAAAGCTCCTCAAATTCAAGATTTGTATGGAAAAGTAAATTTCACTGGTATGTTAAATCTTCATAATTGATTGTATATGTTAAATGATTTTACAAGATAAAAGTCAGAATATGAAAAAAAGTTTTGATTGTTACATATGTATTTTTTATTTGGATTAATTTTTAAAAATTTATTTAATAGAGAAAAAAATGATATAAGATTCTTTAGGATGATTCTTAAAACAAAATGTTACTAATTCAAAGCAATAGTTAATTTCTATAAAATTAATTATTTTTTATAGATGAGGAAATTAATGCTGTCAGTCAGGAATTAAAAAAAATGGGTATCGAAATGCCTGCTTTTCAAAAAATTGGTGGTCTTTTAACAAATAATTTGGCAGGTGATACAGCTGCTTTGCATGCTGCTGTAATAGCAATAAATCAATCTCTAACTTCTAAGGTATTTAATTTTTTAATCATTCATATTAATTATTAAAACAGCTTGCATATAAGTAAAAGAAATAATTTTTATTTTTTACTTCATTGATATTATGAAAATTGATAACTTATACATATTTTTAAAATAACAATTTCAAATAAATTGAGAAATTCAACTTTATCTATTTAATAAGGTGTAAAGGTATAAAAAATTAATTACTTTATTGTATTACAAATTTTATTTATTATTTTAAAGGATTATCGTGGGATTTTACTTCAACTTCAGAATTCTGCTGTACGTTTAAAAAATATTAATTCTGATTACATAAATTTATATTACGAGACTTTATTAGATGCTAAAGAAAAGAAAGCACAGGCTGCATTAAATAGAGTAATAAAATATTTTTGTTATTTAATAAGTCAATTATTTGCATAAGTAATAAATGTATTTTATTATATTTATATTTATAGTCACTAAATGATAGTTATGTACCTGATGCTTATGATGAACTTTTAACACAAGCTGAAATACAGGGACACATTAATAATGTCAATAGTATGTGAAATATATATAAATTTAGAATCAAAATAATTTTATTTGTTTTATAAAACCTTTTTAAAAATATGATATTTTTCTTAGTGCAATGTGCATTTGAAATCTTGACCGATTGTGTTCAACAAGAAACCAAAAGAATCGCTTCAGCTTTAAAAAATCCTTCTTTGAAAATACAAAGAGTATCATTTGAAAATAATAATTTATATGGAAAAGAATTAAGATCATTAATAAGAAGTAGTGAATGGGAAGATCGGTCATTGGAAAATTGTCAATATTGGCAAAAGAAATTACAAAAAATTGTTGATAAAGCTAATGAGTTAGGCAATAGTTCGAAAAAACGTAAGCTTTAATATATTTGTTAGATAATTTAAATACAAGTTTAATTATACCAATATCAAAAATATTAATAACTTATACATGTTTTAAAAATAAATTACATTTTTATAGGAGACGAAGCTGTAAAGTATTTGAATAAAACTTTACAGAATGATTCAGAGAAAGAATTTTACGAATCTCTAATAAATCCTCAACTAGGAATTTCTCATTTAATCGATGATTTTGCAATTCCACTTTATTATGAAGAGATGAAAATCGATCGCATTGAATCTAAAGTAAATTGATTATATTTACATTTTTCAAATATAATGATAGATGTTTATTATCATTAATAAAATTTAGTATTCTATAATTTAAATAAACATTTTTTTCTTTAAATAATTCATTGAATTTTTAAAAATTGTAAATATGTTTATAGACAGACTTAGCTCACGGCGATATTATAGTCAGTATCCGAGTTCTATCTGCAATTGCAAATATTACTAAAACTATTGACACTAACAACCCAAATTTAGTCTATGAAACTTTAAATTGTCAGGATGCACATATTGCTGTAAGTAATTTGTTCAGTTTATTATTTTTTTTAATAAATCGATTATTAATATAATTGTAATTATTTTTTATTTACATTTACTAATAATTATTATTTATTTTTTATAAATTATCTAAAAATAAAAATTACTTCGTAATTTATAATATTAATAATATGATATTTATGTATGCAATAATTATTTTATTATTTTTATAATAATAATAAAATATATATAATAAATTGTTCATTCATTTAAACGATGTATATTTTTATTGCATTATTACTCTGCGTGTATATTTATGTTTGGTAATAGTGATGTTATAAAATATTGAAAAATATTTAAATATTTTACTTAGAATCTTGAAGAAGAACATAAAGTAAAGTATTGTAGAGCATTAGCAGCAGTTCGTTATGAAAAACAAGTTACTCAAGAGCAATGTCCTCTACTGACATATATCGATATACAAGAATGTATTGATCTTGTCAATGAACAATGTATAGAAGATAATAAAGGTAAATCTTAAATAGATATAACACAATAATTATAATAATAATTGAATTTAAATTATTGAAATTATTTTATTAACTTAGTAACAAATTAAAAATTTTCTATCAATAGTAATCGATGTTTTAAGAAATCTAAATGAAGCTGTAAAAAAGAGTAGTCGATCCGATATGATGGAAGCTTTAAAGCAAATTTCTATAAAATTACAAAAAGTTACATCCCCTGATGATGCATCACTGTATTTAAAACTATTTAAAAAATGTTTAATCGAAAAACATTCGGATGGATCTGAACTATGGTTAGAAGATGTTGAACAAATAACTCAAATTGTAGTGTCCGAAGCAGAAAGTGTTCAATTAGGTATTTTATATATAAATCTGTAATAGTTTCTTTTTAATATTTTATATTATGTTGACATCAGTCTTTTAATAAATTAAGTAAAAGTATTTTCATTAAAGAGATTTATAAACTAACTATTTATTGCAGCTTGCAATGTTTTATCGCAAATAAATATAGGTCTTGAACGCGACGATTTCATATTCACAATCGACTGTTTATTGTGGGGTAAATTAAAATTATCAGAGAAGCATAAAATTGAATGCTTTAGATCTCTAAGTAAACTTAGACAAACTAAGGTAAGTAATAAAATACTTTGTTCTATATATTTTAGTTATTAATTATTGAAATATAATTTCAGCAAGAAAAATATTCTTGTCCGTATGTACGATATGTGACGCTGAATGGTAACGAATCATTTATTGATCTTGGAAAATGTAGTTATACTTGGGATCGTCCTAAAAATATAAGTGAACCATACTATATTACGAAAGATGATATCGAAGTAAGTTATTCGATATTGTAAAACCTTTAAATAAATAAAAACGCTTAAATTTATCCTTTTTATTACAAATAATTTCAATTAAATTACTGTTTTTAAAACTACATACCTAAGAAATTAAATGAAACTAATCGATTACAAGTCTACAAAGAAATTTTTATTTCATTATGTATATATATTTGAAATGCATTTCATTAATAAATTTCTAAAGATAATAAAAATGTATTTTTTCAAATACAATACAAATATGTTTTAGAAATATATTTATCATAAGGTTCAATTTTTTCTTGATAAATATAAAAAATTAAACATATAAAAATTACCCAATAAACTAATATTCAAAAAATTTTTTAACGATATCGTTTTAAAAAACTTGTATATAGAACGTGATAAAAGAAGTTACTATAACAGAAGCATCGCAAAATACGAGCAAAGATTTTGAAAAGTTAATCATAAGGTGCCAGGCTTATATAAGAGGATATTTGACACGAAAAAAAATTGCAAATTATATGGTGAAAATCGTAAAGATTCAGGCCTGGTGGCGTGGACATTTACAGCGACGCGTTTATACAAAATTTTTGGAAAGTAGAGTAAACATCAGAGAAACGGAAGCTTGTAGATTTGCAAAAGTTAAGGCCAAGTATCAACTCGCCATGGATTTCTATAAAGAGAATGTATGTATATATCTGATCGTTATTTATCGTTATGAATTTATGAATAGAAAAATTTAATTATTTTTCAATGAGTGTTATTAATGTCTCTTCCTGTCATACAAAATATGTTAAAAAATAATTTAAATCTTAATTTTAAATATATATATATATATATATATCTGAATGCACCTAATTTTCAAATAATTCTTAAATTTTATAAAATATACATAAGTAAAATTTTGTAGTAATAAAATATTTAAAATATTTAATATTAATTTAATTAAAATATTTTAAATATTTAGTTGTTCTAATTTTTATTTGTATAATAATCCTTTCTAATAATGTTTGTGATACGTTAGTTAATTTTAGATTCAAGAATTATCAATTTAAGATAAAAATTAATACAATACTAAAAAATATCCTTGTACTATTTATAGGAACATAAAATAACGAAAATTCAAGCACTCTGGCGTGGACGAGCAGCAAGAAGAGCATTTCATTCGCTCTTACGTTTACAAAAACCTCCTTTTTCTATTGTTAGGCACTTTTCTGGTATCCTCAATTTTAATGCTGAAGATTACGATAAAGATTTACAGCTTCAGGTAGATAAATTTTGATAAGAGATGCATTCAAACATACGTATATTTCGATAAATTATGAATAATATACACTTAAAAATACATTTATGTATAATATTTTCGACTATTTCTTTTACTTATTTTGTAATTAAAGAAAATTACGAAAAAAAATTTAATCTTTGAAACTCTTTCCATAAATGTATTTTTAAAATATCCTTATAAAATAAAATTCCTCATGGATATATAAAATAGTTTATTTTTATTTCAGCAATTAAAAAATGAAGTGGTTCAACTAATCAAACATAATCAAAATCTTTCGCAACAATTGGATAGTATGGACATTAAAATAGGTCTTTTAATACAAAATCGAATTACTCTTCAGGTAATTTATTCATGTTTCAACGTATAATTTATTTTTCTTGTAGAATATAATAAATGTATTTTTCTTAACTTGAGTGATATTCTTTGTCATGGCATATCTTTTTAGTAAATTTTTTAATTAAATTGTGATTAACTTTGAGATAAATAAACTGGATCAAATATAAATTTGACGAAATAAATCGAATAAAAGTAACAGTCGAGTAGTACCTTTTACCAGAGACTATTTTAATATACTAGAAATGAGATATTTTCCATATATTGAAAAAATTTGATGTTCAATCGATCCGATATTGATCTCACTGTTTAACACGGAAGAATATATTTCTCTTTCTTTGACTGGTGTGATTCTTTTTTGAATTCTTACATAAATAATTCTTACATAAATGTGTAATACAATGTTTTTGTTTCAAAATTTATCGATGTCACATTTCCCTTTAATATCTACGACAAATTTGCGTAATTAGGTTCCAAGACTTACCTTATATTTTGAAAACATGATATTTCAATAATACCAATCATCTAAGATTATTGGAATCTGAATTACAAAGCTATGTATACAAACTTATTTCAGAAGTATTTTAATAAATGTAATAAATATATTTTTAACACGTAAATTAAGTCGAGAATTATATTTTATAACTTGAAGTAATGATTAAAAATGAACTAATATTGCATAAGTTTTACTATATTAAAATTCTTTTAACAATATGTAAAAATTATATATTATATTAATTATAGGATGTCGTTGCTCACGGAAAGAACTTGGAAAATTTAACAAAAGACAAAACATCAAGTAAACCGCACAAAAATTCGTTCTTATCGGATAATTATAGCACTCACAAGGGATTGAAATCTTTGACGAAAGAGGGTCGAAGAATGCTCGAGGGTTATCAGCATTTATTTTACACACTGCAGACGAATCCAATTTACCTCTCAAAACTTCTCTTTTTATTGCCTCAAAGTACATCGAACAAATTTCTGCACAACGTAATCTTGACGCTGTTTAATTTTGGTTCAAATTCTAGAGAAGAGTATTTGCTATTGAAGCTCCTGGGTACTGCACTTCGAGAGGAAATAAGGTAAAAATATATACATTTTTTGTACAAAAAATAAATGTAGCTTTAACAATTTTATTGATAGAGTAGTGCAATATTGATAGAATTCAAGTTTTATTACCAATAAATCTGTTCTTTATTTTTCTTTTTAATCAATAATGCCTTTGATTTTTCTTATCTTGATAAAGTTTGAATTCTATTATTCTGTTCTATTGATGATTGAAATAATTTTATTATTTTACAGATGTAAATTTCAAAAGCCTTCGGAAGTCGTAACTGGAAATCCTTTGGTTTTAAAAATGGCAGTGAACTATGCAAGACAATTAAACGGTCAGAGAGCGTTGCGTGAAATATTAGGACCTATAATTGAAAAAATACTTGCAGATAAGACTATTACGATAGAAACTAATCCTGTCGACATATACAAGTGTTGGAGAAATCAACTCGAGATGGAAACGGGTGAAACATTGTAAGTAATTTTATATGCTTAAATTAAACCTATTTGTATTTTTCTATTTAATTTCTAATTTGAATATTAATTTATCGAATGACTAAAATAAATAAAATACAGAATATTTTTTAACTATATTTTCTACAAAAGTATAAAAGAAAGTGCATGAATAAGATGACGATCCATCTATGAGTGAAAGCACTCGCAGTCTTGTAATGACTGTATGAAAGTTTTTTGTACATCGATATTATTTTTAATTAATTACAGAGATTTGCCTTATTCTGTGACCGAGAAACAAGCTCTGCAATATGAACAGGTACGAATAAGACTGAATAATGGTATAAGATTATTGCAGACGACCGTTTTGGAATTACTGGACAGAATAAGAACATCTAGAGATTTAATACCCTATGGAATGTTGTATATGGCCAAGGTGTTAAATGATACATTAAGTGAAAAGTTTCCAGAAGCCTTTGAAAAGGATATTTTAAAAGTTGTTGGTAATTTGATTTATTATCATTTTATTAATGCTGCAATCGTAGCCCCTGATGCTTTTGACATAGTCACTTTGCCCGTCGAACGCTCACTCTCCAATGACCAGAGACGAAATTTAGCGAGTGTTGCAAAAATTCTTCAATTTGCTGCATCGAAGAAAGGGGTGAGTGATTTGCAATTTTTATTTTTATAGGCATATTACTTAACGGAATCCAGTATGAATTCAGTTTTTGAATTATGAAATGTAATTTTTTCTAACAAGTAGAGATTTTTCTACTAGATAGTTAAATAAATTTGTTCATATAGTTGTTAAAATACAAAATATTTAAACGTATAATATTTTTTGAACTTTTAATATATATGTGAAAACGAGCCTATATTAAACCGAAGTACATTAATAATTAATATAAGCACCTTATTTAAATCAATAAAAAATTTAGCTCTGTTAAAATTAATCCTTTTTTCAGTTTGGCGAAGAGGCAACACATTTAGTGTGTCTAAATCCCTTTATAATAGAGTGTCACGAAAAATTTAAGACATTTTTCCGTTACTGCTGCCAAATTGAGGAGTTGGATGAATATTTTAGCATACACGAATATACAGAAGCAACGCTTATCCAAAAGCCTGAAATTTCGATATCATTGCAAGAAATTTGTGATACACATTGTCTCGTGCTCGAATATCAGGATCAAATAGCTCCAGATCCGTTGGATTCACTTCATGAATTACTCGACGATCTAGGAAATGCCCCAACAGTCGCAACACTTTTGGGATTAAGTAAACTACTATATTTTATTTAAATTTTATTCTGAATTTTTATAATTAAAAAATGATTTGTTTAATATGTAGATCTTAATCAAACATCAGAAATAGTTTTTGAGTGTTTTATGGATTAAATAATTCTTAATACATCGATAAATTTTTGAAGTATTATTTATATTTTACTTTTATACAACTTCTTTCTTCGATGTAATCTATATAATGAAATATTTACAATATTTATAATTTTAACGTGAATCCAATTGATTGATTTATATTTGATTTACTTAATACTGCATAAATTCAAATAGTACGTACTTATCATATGTATTTATAGTATTAAATTATTTTTAGCTGATTCCGTGAATGAATCGACTATAACTCGTCTTGGAAAGACAGAAGTATGTCTTGTTCTTAATAACAAATTCGAAGTTCCAGAGAACGATGATAGGAATTTAAGTAGATTATTCATAAAAACAAAAGAGTTGTTGGTTTCGGTTCTTCAATTTTTAAAGGGTGACACCTTAGTCGAAGCATTAGAAACTTCATCTTCGCCAGTTCAAGAAAAGCTTTACAATGTAAAAAATTTATCTTTAGCGCCATTAGTAATGCTTCACAAAAGGTAATATTATTATTAGTCTGTTAAAATTTTCTTTTTAATTCGATAAGATAATTTACATTTATATTTCATTATCTAGCTCATTAATAAAAATTCAATTTCACGAGTTATATAATACTTATTTACTTTTCATGTATTTAAGTTTGTGGCAACTGTGCGTGTAAACATTTATCAAAAATATTTAAAATAGGCAAAAAAATGTATGTAAAGATAATTATATTTTTCCACGTTGAGAAATAATTAAAATCTCACCTTTGAAAACTTAGTCGTTAAAATAAAATTTTGCACGTATATTGCATATTTTCAACAAAAATAAGACTATATAATTTACTTTGAAAGTAAATGAACAAAACAACTTTTTTGTCATAACAGTATATTTAGTTCTTCGCTGAACGACTGCAAACTGCAACTTCGCGCCTACCTGAACAAATTAGAACTCGGCGGATGGGTTTGGCGCGACGACGGTTACCAAACGATAGTAACCGCAGTTGCAAAGGATTTATGTAACAAAGGCCGCTATAGAATTCTGCGAAATAAGGAGCTAACGATGCTACGCGTCACGAAGCAACGCTTGGAAGAGAAATCAAATTATTACAAGGAACAAGTCGAATATTACAACGAGTACATCAAAAAGTGCTTGGAGAATTTAAATGCTGGAAAAGGGTAAAGGATCCATATTTACATACATATAAGTATTTTATTAAAAGATAAATTAATTAACGTGATTTTTAATGACTAGTATATATAAGGTATATAAACGTAGAAAAAGAATGCATTGTTCATATGTACGGGATTCCTTTTTAAATAATAAATTTTAAATATTTATTTTTTCTAAATTTAAATTTAATATTGCTTTTATATTTAATGTAAACGCTTGTATGTCCATCATACCAAACAAATTGTAAAAGCACAAATTAACTTTTTATTACATTACATTATTCATAATTTATTATTTTTATACGAAAATAAGCAAGACAAAACGATTCTTATAGGTCCATGCAAAGACTTAAAGGAAACCAGAAGAACGGTCACGGTAAGCTCAAGTCCAAGATGACTCTTAAATATTCGGCGGCCAAGCTCCAAGAAAAAGGTATATTACTGGAGGTCGATGGGCTTCCGCATTCCCAATTTAAAAACGTGATCTTCGAGATAACCCCGACAGAGCACAACGGGTTGTTTACGGTACGGGGTAAGTTCATGGGCGTCGAGATGGAGAAAGTCGACGTCGACGTACAAAAGCTGCTCGAGTTGCAGTTCGAGGGCTCGCCCATCATGGATATGTTTGGTAAAGCCAAAATCAATGTTAATCTGCTGCTCTACTTGCTCAATCGTAAATTTTACGGTAAAAAGTAAAGCCGACGTTATGACTAAATATTACGGAGCATTTTTAAATTATTTATTTATAATGGCATTGTAGTAGCGAATCATTACTCTTTTTTAAGCGCAATTGAACTAATCAACCGAGAAAAATTCATAATTTTTAGTTACGATATAGAAAAGCTTGGATTAAATTCTGACATTTATTTTTGTAAACAAATACATTAACGAACAAGAAAATAAATAATTGTATTATACAACCGTAACAAATTCGCGAAAATCGTTGAATCAATAGGAACATGCTAAATATACATTTCTCCTTCATTTTGTTTATGTATTTATTTTTTTGCGATATTGAATTTAAGAAGAATTAAAAATTAGAATTAAGAATTTAAAATCTGATCGATGAGATTTTCATGAGCTAAAAATTTAATTTTAATTAATGAATCTTAATTTTATTAAAATTATTAAAATATTGAAATTCGTCTTAATTACTTTTATTAAATTTTAACGTAATTTCTTTATCTAATATTGTTGTAAAAAAATTTTAGTAACTTATCGTGATGTAATTACATTTTACAACAATTAATTGTAAATATAATAACCGATTTCGATTGACCTTTTAATTAAAATAAACCGATGATTTATTACGTAAAACGGCTGCATACAATTATTTGAATGTAGTTTAAAAAGTCTGATTTACTTAATAAAAATATATTTCTCTGTGAAGTCGACTAATAAAATTTCTCATTATGCAGTAAAATAATATATTAAGTATTGTTTATATCGCGTTAAAGCATACTCAGTCATAAGTAACTGTACATTACTTTTATACTATAATGTTAATTTTATATTTTCGTACTTGACATAAAATAAAGATTAAGCCTCTATTAGTATTTAATAATAAATTTTAATTCAAGTATTTTAATTAAAATTCTTGATTATTTCTATAATCACGTTTATAATTTTTTGCATTTTCAAAAATAAAAATAATTTATTAAAAATCTCTGCAATATAATTAGAAAATATTTATATTTCAATAAAATAGAAATTTGAATTAAGTTTTATTTGTTGACTTTGTTAACGTTCACGTAACCTGTTTGGCTATATATCGATTATTTACTTATTATAAATCTTTGTTCGTTTGCACATGTACATAACGATAATGTAATTATTTAAAAAAGGAAGCTACCTCGTACATTTATAGACAATAAATTTTGACAAAACTTGTAATTTTCTGCATGTAAAGAGAGCGATGCGTATTTTATCTTTTTTTCTCTCTTTAATTTAAAATCAAAGCACAGCAACATATTTAGATATTTTAGAATTACAAGTGAATATTTTAATACGAGGTTAGCATTGGTTAAATGGATAAGGCGTTTTCTCTCAATATAAATCTCATATTCACAATGTTTTCGTTAAGTATCTGTCGTAAATAAATTATTGAATTCTATGTACAAATTTCTACAATAAAATGATTAAAAAATCGAATAGTAAGTTTCTTAAATTACATGATGAGTGATAAAAAAATGAAAATAAATTTGTACAAGTCTCCTTTTTTTTATTATAGAAAAAGATATAATTTTTTTTATAATTTATAATTCATTAAAGCGAGTGGAGCTTTTTATTTTTAAACGAAGTAAGACCAGCGTATCGATTTTTCTTAAATAAATTTGTTATTGCTCCTTTAAGCTTTAATTGATGGAAAAGGACAAAATGGCGCTCAGATTGGAAATTAGAATTCTATTAAAAAATTCATCATTTCTTGAGTGACATTTAAACTTTGCTCGATATTTATCTTGTATTAATATTCTTTTTATACGCTGCATCGTCCAAGTAAGGCAAAGTATACATATGTCAGTATATGATTGAACGTGCGCGATATTGTGACGTTTTACCGCTTATATATGCCTTAGTACAGACTATGTTTTTATTTCTCATTTTTCATATTCTTTAAATAATATAATTATTATTATAATTATTGTAATTATTGTAATTATTATAATTAATATTACTATTACTATTACACGACCTAATATTTTGTAGGTTTTTATAAAATCTAACAATAAATCACCCCAACGAAAATCTGAAATCTTTGTTCATGTCTTATTATTTTTCTATCATATCTCATCGCTTACTCTATTTTCATAGAACTTATTTTACGATAGCTCAACATGCGTACACACCTTTTGATGTATCAAACTCAAACATAGAATAAACATCAGACGATTTTTCATTTCGTAAATAAAATTTACATATCTATACTTGTTCATAAATTACAACAAAATTAAAAATATTTTTTTCTAACACTATAAATTCTTTAAATAAAAAGAAATACTTAAAATACTTGTTGTCTCTCTGTATTACGAGTTCAAAATTGCATCTTCATGCTTAAATTATTATGTTAAAGTTTGATACACAATAAGCATACTCAAAAGAGAAAGCAAGTTGAGATTTCTTAGTTAATTTTAAGAATAAATCGCAAACGATGTTCGTAATAAATAGTACAGTACAATTATTTTCACTTTTTATAAACATTTGTTGCTCTCATTTTCTCCTTTTTTCATTCTCTCTCATTCTCTCTTTTTCTCTTTCAATTTTCGTATTTCAACATAGTTTATAGTAGGAAACTTACAAATATTTCCATTTTAAACCTACATTTATTTCCCTTTCACTTGAACAATCGGTTGACAATTCTTAAAATATGATTTTTATTCAAGTTTTCACTGTGTCACCACACTTCTAAAATTATAAACAATATAAAATTAAAGTAATTTAAATCGAATTTCTAATTTTTAAAATGAATGTTTCGTATCAGTCACGTGATTTGCGAAAAAAACTTAACTAAATCTTACTTTTTTAATAATTGATATTGTAAAATAAAATTGAAATTGAAAGTGTGCAAGTTTTCTATTAAAGAAAAAAAAAGATAAAGAAAACGATTGACACATATCGCAAAAAGCAACGTTCATATTGTGTATTTGATGTGTTAAATGATGACTTGTAAATAACAATGGCTTGGAGTAAGCGTTATCGATGATTAAGGACGTTAGAAAACTGCCGATATTTAGTTTGTAATTCGGGCATTTGCGCCAATCCTTCTTCCATCAGATTTCGCAGTTTTGCCAAGTCAGGTAAATTATCACATGACTCAATATTCAATAACTCTGTGAAATACTTCTCCCAAACAGCTTTTTTAGCGTATCTAATGAAAGAAATATTTCTTTTTTAACATCCAATTTCCTTTATGAATTTATTAAATTTACAATATCAAAATTGTATGTAAAATTGTATGTAAAATTGTATACAAAATTACTTACCTGGGTAATTTTGAATTAATGTACCATTTCTTTCCACTAATAGAGACTTTCATGTAGTTTCCAAAAAGGAGACAATGACTAGAAGCTGCTAGACAGTACAGATCGGTTTGGTAAGTCCATGGCTTTCCGGTTTGCATTTCAATGCACGTAAACTCTTCTGTTTTTATAATTTGTGTAAACTTGGTACCTTCTGGAAATAGACTCATGTCTATACTACAGCCAAAGTCTATCAATTGAATAGTTGGTCTTACATCTTCGGATGGCCTAATATAAATACAAGAAATAAAAATTTGTTATTACAAGAAATAATTTAATTCTGAACTATACATATAGTTAATAAAAACTTAATAAAATTGTTGTTATTACAAGAAATAATTTAATTCTGAACGATACATATAGTTAATAAAAACTTATTAAAATTGTATTAAAAATAAGTTTAAATTAATTTAAAAGTATTCAATTTAATCAAATTAATTCCGATCAATTTCATCAAATTAACCTAAGTTTGTTATTGCACTCCAAAAAGTTTATGTATATATATTTTTCGATTGGAACTAGCAAATTATTAGTTATCGTACATGAAACTTTAATAGATAATTTAATATTTTTAATAATCAAAGAAAAATATTTTAAATGTCACTTAAAACTTCAAATACGTATTTATGGAAAACTCGATCAACGTTAAAAAAATTTTGAAACTAAATTACATGTGCATTAAAAGAAAATTGTCGGGTTTGATATCAGCATGTATAATCTGACATTTATGCAGATACTCTACGATCTGCAGCATTTCGATTGTGAAGAAAATGGCCAGTGGTTCACTGAGAGGTTTTCCTGTTGAGATCTTGATTTTATTCGTTACTTCTAATAATGTACCATATTTAGAGAATTCCGCGACTAAAATACTACCGTTATCCGCTATGTAAGCAGTTTGAACATCCATGAAGCCTCGCAACTAAAAAAAATGTATATATATAAGCGGATAAATAGTTGTAAATTATATTAGATTTTATTTTTTATTATCAAAAATAATCAAATTTGACTTTTAATGCAATTTTAATTTAATTCTCACTTTATTTCAAAACTATACATTTTTCAAATTTATTAGATATACATATATAAAGCATTGTTGTAAATAAATTTTTAAATAGGCCGATTTTTTTATTTAATCCAAACCAAACTTTTCTTTCTAGAGTAACTATTTGAATTAGAAATTTAATAAATAACGATCATTTTTAATATCATGCATTACTTGTAATTTATATTGATTTTACAATAAATAATTCATTAACAACTATCGATTTGAAAAAATACGAACCATGTGAGGATTTGTAAGTCGACACTTGATTTCCCTAGCAATATAATATTCCCAAACCCAAGCTGGTTTTTGCGTTTTTAATGCTACTACCTTTCGAGTTTGCAAGTTAGTACCCTTAAAGACAGTTCCGTACGTTCCTTTTCCAAGGCACTTGTCAAAATCGTACATATCGTTTCCTAATAAACAAATTAATAGTATCGTATAAATGATATTAAAATTAACCGAATAAAATTCTTAAATACGTGTAATGATTTAACGTAGATTATATTTAATTGAATACTTGATGCAAATTATTTAATCTTAATTTAAATATATACTATAACATTTTCGATAAAAGATTTAAGAAAATAGATTTCAATGTAAACGAAGAAAAAACCAATTAGTTTTAAAATTTATTAATTGTTATTAATTTTAAACATGCTTAAATTATTTTAATATTTCGACGAAAGGTCAAGGTCCAAGTTTTTCTATAACTTCTTAAAGAAATAGCTTTGGATAATCGTTGAGAAAAGTTTCGATGCACTTACCAAGCGTGACAGTACTAGAAGGCACAAACTTCATCAGATTACTAGTGAGCTTAACATAGCCGTCTGCGTGATGTGTTTGGGGAAACTTCATTCTCCTCAAGAGACCAGCGATCAGATCCTTATCAAAAGGATTGATGTCGCTCTCTGGCAGTTCGAACGGTGGCTCTTCTTTCGTCTTCTCCTCCTCCTCCTCCTCCTCCTCCTCCTCCTCCTCTTCATCATCTTCGTCCTCGAGTACTTGCTCCATCGGCTCCTGATACTCGCAGTCCATCGAACTGTCCAACTGTTGAGGTACCGGTTTCACTTCGGTGTCATCCAGCACCGGGACGGTGGTGTCGGCCAGAGCCCCTCCGTTGAAGCTGATCGATTTTCGTAGATCGCAGTTCGTTTTTATATCGGTCGTAATTTGGTCAACATTGCGCTGAACGGTTCGAGGACTCTGGGCATGGACAGCCTGTATCTGTGCTCGCATCTTCTGTTCGTACGCAGCGTGTTGTTGCTGCTCGTAGCTGCTGATAACGCCAACAACGCCAACAACCCCACCGACCAAAAAATGATCATTCGTCGGTGTATCTAGCATAGGATAAAAAAAAATCAAGATGTATTAATTTCTTTCTAGCTATGGTTTAGATGGTCTAGCAATGTTACTTACAAAATCCATTTGATTATTTGAAAGTTACAATTAATTTTATTACGTATCCTTTACCGGTTAGAGAGAATTCAAGTTATATTTCAGTAAAAAAAAATCGATTATAACTTTTCAAAACTTCGTATAAACACTATACAGAATTTTATTCGGTTGACTGATAAATACAATATTTACCACTAATAGTCGACTGCTCCTTGATTGTTGGAAGATCGTCACGAGTTATGGTAAACCCGGTTCTTGTAGTTCCACTACTAGCGGAACTACTAGAAACGTATTCTCTGGTTGACTCCATTATTACACTTAATTTTTCGCCTAATTCTGTACCAACTGGTAAATTTTGAACGCTGTATGTATAAAAATCAATGTTTTAAATAAAAATTGTAAAATAATTTTATTGTTTCATATGAGTAAAATAAAAAGTGAACAATGACTTACGGTTGAGGAGGAGCAACAGATTGATTAGAGTATTGCTGTTGACTATGATGATGTTGGATGTGATGTTGCTGTTGTCGTTGTTGTTGCTGCTGTTCGTGTTGATGTTGTTGTTGCTGCTGTTGTTGTTGTTGTTGTTGTTGTTGTTGTTGTTGTTGTTGTTGTTGTTGTTGTTGTTGCTGCTGCTGCTGCTGCTGCTGATGTATGTCTTTGGGTGATTTGTAAGCTTTAAAATGATTAGTCATAGGAGTGGAGGCGATTAGGGGTCGGTTAAAAGTCTCGGTGTAGCACGTCTCATTCACGCCTGGTAACGGTGAAATACCCAAACTCTCGTCTATGTACAAATTGTTCTCGTCGTGGTGCTGATGATGATGGTGTTGCTGCTTAATGACGCTATCCTCAATCGAGGCGTTGTAGTCGAGCCCCACTGCCGCGTTTTCTTTGTCCTCGGCGTTTTCGAGAAATTTTAGATCTCGTCGGTTCATGCCCGGGGATTTTATGTGAGGAAGCTCGGTTGGCATGCGATAAGGCGACGGCTTATTATTTTCGTTGGCTTCGATGTTTGGATCGACGTACGGTGAAAAATGTACCTGTACATTCGATCGAAACCATTATGGATTAACTTTTACTTTGGTAAAGAAAAAATACATTTTGATTATGATCTTGAAGAATTTATGTTTTCTATTTTTCTAATGAAGACTAATATCAAATTTTAGCATTAAACTAAAAACTCACAAATAAAATAATAATTTTTCCAAGAAAGTTTCTTCAAAATATTTGAAGGTGATTTACCTTTAGATTGATTTTATCCAAAAAGTTTAAATTAGTAACAACGTTTTTAATATTATATAATTCTGAATAATTTCTTTAATCCATCAATTTTTTAAATATTCTTTAATTGAATTTAGTATAAAAATTTTAATTTTTATAAAGTCTGTATCGATAACAATAACATAAGTATTAATATATAATTGTATGGATAATTCTATACGAATAAATATTTTTTACGATTCAATTTCATAAAAATATCATAATCTATTAAAATTTGATTTTGATTGAGAATTTCAAACTTTTTAAAAATATTTCACCTGTTTCTGTGGTTGTTCGATACTCGTGTGGCCCGATTGAAGCGGCGAATTGTATGGTTGTGAATATACCATATTATTTGGTACAACGTTATTGTACATATGGTGTTGTTGAGCAACTTGTTGAGGATGGGGATGTTGAGAAATTTGTGATTGTTGAATGTGAGGCTGCTGATGATGAGGATGATGAGAATGATGCTGAAGGTGCTGTGATGAGTTCAGATGCTGGGACACATTTATGTGCTGGGAGGAGCTGAGTTGATGCGGCTGAGGGAGCTGAGGATGTTGCATGTGCTGTTGAGGGATGTGTTGAACGGGTAGCTGCATGTGTTGCGGATAATGATGCTGGGGGGGTGATTGATGGTGCATAGCGAGGGGCGGGGTCTGATGCTGCGGCAGTTGATGTTGAGCTTGTATATGCGGGGAAACTTGTTGATGTTGATGATGGTGTTGTTGCTGTTGTTGCTGTTGTATCAGTGCTTGATGGTGATGAGGTGATTGAAGATGCTGTTGATGGTGTTGAGCATGATGGTGAATTGGCTGTTGCTGAGGTACCGATTGGAGATGCTGTTCGTGGTGGGACTGCTAGAAAAATAAAAACTCATATTCAACATAAAATATTTATAGTACTACAAGCTACTGCAATTCTATATAATATTTATGTATAAATAAAAATAGGAAAACAACGAAAATTACTTTTCACTTTGTTTAAACGATATCACGATAACAATTTATTGGTGCAATCTTAAATGTGCAAAAAATTGTATGAAAATAAAGTATTATAATTCTGATATGAAAACCAAAATAAGATTCTAATATAAAAATTCGAATAATAAAAAAAACAAAAATTTAATAAATATTTACATAATGATATTACTGTTGTTAATATATTTTTTTAAATATAAAGTAAAAATGTATATAATTTAGTTACAAAATAGATTAGAAATATATATATATATATTGGTAAAAAAGAGTAGTAACTAGACATGCTATCAATTCTAAAACGGATAAAATTAACAATAAAAAAGGATGTACCTGCATTGAATAGTGAAAAGAATTCTGGACCACCGAGTGATTGTTAAAAGAATTTTGATGCTCGTGATTTGAATAGGAATTGTGAAAGTGATGGTTCTCTTGATCGTTATAGGTTTGTACTGGACCATAGTTCTGCTGTTGTTGCTGCTGCTGATGAAGCTTACTATTGACCATAACATTTTGAGTCATCGAACTGTCCATGTGAATATCGAATGAAATTTTGCTCCTGATATTGCTCGGCATCCTATGCACTATGGAACTGGACATCATACGGTTAGCGCTATTATTGGGTGATTGCCAAAGATCTTGAACCGCACTAATAGCCTCTTTTGTATTTACGGTCATACTCTGACTGAGTAGATGTTCTTCCGTCGTTGACGAATGATGCTGGCTTAAAAAACCCGGACTTTGAAGATTTTGCTGTTGTTGTTGTTGTTGTTGTTGTTGTTGTTGTTGTTGCTGCTGCTGCTGCTGCTGCTGCTGAAGACGTTTTATTTCATTCTGCTCTGCTTCGTATAACATCTGCCGCTTAAGCTCTGCCTCGCGGAGACGCTGTTGTCGCTCAAGCTCCAGTTGTTCATTTTGCAGGCGCTGCTGCCGTTGTCTCTCTAATTATTAAAAAGATACTTTGCATTATAAATAATATATAATATTTTTAATTTAGTCAATAAAATATATTTTTATATTTAATTGCATTCGGTATTACAAAAAAATATGTCTTAAAAGTTTCTAAACGTAGTATTGTAGTAAAAGTTATAAATTAAGGAGTTGACATTAATTAACTTGAACAAGCCTTCATTTTTAGTAAAATTATATATCTTACATAAAATGTTATATGATGCTCTATCAAAAATACGGCTAATATAGTATGAATTGAAAGAAAAACAAATATAGTCTGTATTAAAATTATATTCATTACACTAAAATTACTTAGAAATAGATGAACCTTAAATAAATATTAGAAAAGAAGAGAAGATTCCAATGTTTAAAGAATAAAAATAAATAATTACAAATTGAATAATTTTTTAATTCAAACAACAAAATTTAAAGAATATAAAGCTAAAAATCAACAGTGTTATAATGAACACGAGTAAAATTATTGAAAACAATAATACAAGCGTTGTTGCAAAAAATAAAAAGAAAATTGTCAAGAATCGTTGTTCAAAAATAAAATTTATTATAAGTTTACAAATAAGTTTACCAAATTACAGTTTTTTTCGAAATTTGTTATATCAAGAATAACGATATATTTAAAATATGTAATATCAATAATTTATTTAAAATTATAGATTACATATTGTTAAATATAATTATAAATACAGTAATAAATACAACGGTACAAGAAAAGATATTATATTGTGAATCAACTGTTTTTACAATAAAAAATTAAAAAAACATGACCGGATGTATTTATCTTTTTAAAAAGAAAGCTGATAAAAATGTTTACATTCATCTTGTGAGTTCTTTTTTCAAGAATATTATGTTCAGTGATTTATACTTAATAGTGTAGTCGACATTTGTAAAGATTAAATCAATATAAGTGAACTTTCTTTGGGTAATCATATTAAAAATACAGCCTAAAGTCAAAGTTAGCGTGTCAACATTTATATTTAATGTTTTCAAATTTCTCAGTTTTTGCAAAACTTTGCTATATAAAAAACAATACAATGTAATTTAAATTTTTTATTTTAAATGTAGTTTTCTGCCATAAAAATTCCTTGTTAATAGAAATTTCAAAATTACTGCTGTTACCGCACAAAGATCAAAGCATTGTGAAGCGTATGTTATTAGCACCGAAAATTTTGTTTCTGAAGCTTAGATAGTTATTTTAATAATGTAATAATTAAAATATTTTTACATATCTCTCAAGTTTCAAAACTAATCGAATGTGTGTTAAATTTAATATTATTTACCACAAATAATTAAGAATTATATAGAACCCGCGTTTAAAAAAAATACGTTTTTAAGATACATCTACTCAAATGAATTGAAAATATGCTATCTACGAGCAACGCTCTATTTATGTACGGATCACTGATCGCTAATTGCACAATATTTATAAATTATCTTCTAGATTGAGATTGTAAATTAATAAAGATCTATGACTTCGAGATCAGGCACGCGCAATTCAAGACCAATCATAATTCCGACGTCTTCACGAATAATCCACACTTTCGGGTAAATATTATTCGGAAGTCCATGGAATGAATTCTTCCGATCACATATCAACGTGATTAAATTGAGGTACGTGAAATTGAAACTCGGATAAAAGTCCAAAGACCGATTACAACAATAATCAAGTATATAGATAAATAGTTCATGGGTACCAAAAAAAATTTGAAAATAATGTAACTCTTAAAAATATTGGTCGGAAGACGAACAAAATAAAAGTTCTGATAATTGATTTCAAAATTTGATCAAAAATTTAAAATTTTAATTAACGCCAACCAAAAAGACAATTTTTCCTTTAGCTCTACTGCAAATTACAAATTTTAAAGTCGGTAATAATCGATAAAGCTTAATTTATCTGAACTATTTTAATGAATCGTTTTAATTAAATTACATAATTGATATAATATCATGTAAAGAATGGAAATTTAGCATATCGGGTGGAACCTCCGAGTGATGCTGTATGTCGTATGCGACGCATGCGCTTACGATCATTGATACCTACGTATATTATATATGCATGGAATATTTATATATATATATATACACTTAACAATTTCTTTTTTGCTAATTGTAAATTAATAATGGATTGTTTATATTTTCGAAATCTCTTATTAATACAATGGTGAATTAATACTGGTGATCGATTATCATAATGCGTGAAATCAAAATTGAATAGGATATTTATCGTAGTAATAACGATTACAAAGTAAAAAATATATTAACTTAATTATAATATTTAACACTATAATACTATAAATTAGTATTAAACAAAAGTTAGTATTATTATTGTAATAATAATAATGTAACACTTGAGGTTACATATATAATTTGTCACATTAAAAAATAAAATAGAGAAAGTAAAATTTTATTTTAGTTTTTATATTTTCATTAGAGTTTAGACAATTTACTCTGAGAAAAAGTTAAAATATTAATAAAATTGTAAATTAATGATGATTTATATAATTAATGAAATTAATGAAAAAAATTAATGAAAATATATAAACGGTGATTAAAATTAAATATGATTAAGTTATATATAGTTTTAATTTATTTTTCAATTAATTTTTAATATAATTTGATAATATGTAATCTGAAGATAATAATTTTATAACGCTTTAAATCTACAAATTAATTAAAACAAAAATAATGAATAATTAAAAGATAATTATAATTAATTATGTTCAACTATATATACAGATTCTTGTACAAATTTTGAATCTTCAAAACTTTAAACTTATATAAAATTTTTATTACCATTGATAAATATTATATAGAATATTAGCCTTTGATTCTTGGAATTTTTAATTAGATTTAAAAACACGTACAAAAAATGGCCTTTTTACAGAGAAAAATTAAGACTTATTATCAAATTATAACTAAAGTTGGTATTAAAATCAATAATTTAAAGTCAACTAAAAACAAGATAAATATATATAGTAACAAAATCATTTTTATTTTTTAACTTTTTTAATATCTAAATAAAGGACTCTTCCGACATATCAAATAATATTATCAGCTTAATTTTTTTAATAAATTAATTTCTATGTTTCTTAATTTATTATAATATTTATTGAAATTAATCGTGGATAATTCAATATTTTCAAACAAATTTAAACAAATAAAATCTATTTATAAAATATAAAAGATAGCAAATAAAAAGTAAAATGAAAAAAATTTAATAGTTCTCACCGAGATCAGCCTCTCGTTGTTGTTGTTCAATTTGCCTTTGTCTCTCTAATTCCGCCTCTCTTTGTTGCTGTTCTAGTAGCTTTTGTCTCTCTAATTCAGCTTCTCTATGTTGCTGATCGAGTCTTTGTCTTTCTGCATTTTGGCGCTCTAGTTCCTCTAAACGATTGTCGCAATGTATCTGATGTCTCAGATCATTTACTTTTGGTATGGAATGTTGATCTAAATTATTTACTTCTTCCATTTGCCTATTTAAAGGCAAATGCTTGTGCCGCCTGAAAGTATAAATTAATTTTCACGATTTATCGATTATAATAACTTATTTAATTATTTGATTCTTTTGTATAATTTAAATATATTTTATGTTATATAAAGGTAATCAAAAATATTTATTTCGTTACACAATATAAAAATAAATTATGAATCAATATAATTTACATTTATTAATAAAATATAGAATAAGTACCTTTCAAGATATTTTTGAGCTTTGATTTCTTCCAAGCTTCTATCCATGTTATTGGCATACACTAAATCTTTGGGATAATGAGGTTTTAATATAATACTTGAATTAGGCACATCTGGAACAAATATAGGTACTGTAAATTGCTCCCTGTATTTGCTATCATCAAAAAATGAAATATGATTTGGGAATAATCTTAGTTTATCCATATTAATCTCTTCGGTGTCTTCGTGTACTAAAAAAATACGTACATGTATATTATTTGTATACATATGAATTAAACAAAAACCATAATAAAATATTAAAAAATTATTTGTTACCTTTGAAGGATGGTTTAATGGCAGATGATATTAATGGGCACTTTCTTGAATTACTATTCCAGGGTCCAGGTTTAATAGTATTTTCTTTATGTACTGTATCTTGTATTGGAACATGATCTAATATACTAGAACCTTTCATTTCACTGGTTATCTCATCCTAAAAATTTTAATACGATTTTAATTTCATTTTGCAATTACATTCAAATAGAATGGATTAGAAAGAAATTTAATATATTTTTTTTTATATTATATGACTGGTAAATAAGATTATTTAACAGATAAATTTCATTATTTACAAGAATGTTATTATATATGAAATAGAATTTTTGTTTTTTTTATAACCTGGTATACTTGAATAATCGCATTTGGTTTTTGCATATGATTCACCGAACTCATCTGCTGCGGTATTGCACCTGGCATATAATCACGCATTCGATGTCCTGTTCGTACACTACCTACTCTTTTCCCTGCTTTTATAGCTTTCAAAGAACTGAAAGCTTGTCTTTGTTCTGCCAATGAAATTTCGTTTCTGTCATCATTGCGTCCAAGCATTTTTCGGGCAACTGCTAGTTGAAAATTTCTATAGTTTAAAATATTATTATGAGTAAAGCACACGAATTTTAATATAATTAAATAAAATATTGTATTGGCAGCTAATTAGGGCATACTTATGAGCATAATCTAATTCTTCTCTTGGCTCAGCTCGACAACTCATTCCAATCATATATACTTCATCTGCTCGTTTAAAATCTTCAACCTGTTCTAATTCAAATGACCATGCACGATACAAATCAGCAATCATAGTTCCAATACCATTATTGTAAAGAAGTTGATATAGTTCTAAAGGGTTTTTCTGCATACTTATCTAGACAATTTTTTAGAAACATTACACATATATTTCAGATCTAATAAATCAAATTTTACTCGTCTCTATGAATATACTTACATAGTTAATCCATAATCTAATAAACCTTCGATCTTGATGATATTTTGTTTCCTTTTCAAAATTTGTTAAACACTGTTGCAGAAGCCTTCCCAAAGGACTTTCATGTCCACTTTTGGGAAAGCTTTGTTCTACCCACGAAATGTAATCATACCAATTCTCTAAAGGATCTTCACCCACATAGTTTTTTATAGTATCCTCATACATTCTGAAACAAATAATTTTTATGCAATTTTTTATTTAACATTATTATTTTAAAATATAAATACAAACAGTCTGCCTGAATTTAATTATACAATATCTTTTATGGTTTCAATAAAGTCTATAAATTTAAATTTCATTTAACAAGCTTTTTTTTTCAATTTTCTAAATAATTTTGTCTTTTTTAATTGTTGTATGTTCTTTTGTTTTCTTAAGCCGATTAATTTCCTAAAACTTCATTATATAAACACATGCATACACATATATGTCTTAACTAGTATAGTTATTCCAAACATTTTATGTACTGTTTACAGTTTCTTTGTATACCTTATTCTTACTTACTAAGTTTGTTTAGAAAAGCTCATATTTCTTCATTTCTCATTCTTTACTTTTGGTAAATATTTCATATATTTTTTTTCGTTTTTTTTTAAGTTTTTAATTTTTTTATAATTTGTTCGTATTATTAATCTCAGTCTATCTTTATTTCAACATGTATGACATCTTTTTCCTTATCTCTTTTCCTCTAATCTTCTTTTTTACAACATTTAATATCAATAAATATTTTTCAATTCAATATTCTTTATTTACCTCTTTTACTATTATAGTTCTCAACTTTATTTATAGTTACGAATTTGCTATTCTGTTGTTTTTTATTGTTTCATATAAATTTTACTTTATAACTTTATCTTAATTTATGTAATTAAAAAATGCATTTTTTAATTTTGTTTATTTCTATTTACTAAATATTTAATTAAAAAATTTTTTTTTCATTACTTATTTTTATCAAAAATTGTTGACGCTTCTTTGTTGTATGTTCAGCATATTATACTTTATATAATATATTTTGATTACAAAAATATTCATTTTAAACATCCAGTTCTTAATTTATTTCTGTTATTTAATTTTAACGAATCAATTTTCGACTTTAATTTCAATATATTTTATTTTAAATACACCTGACAAATCATTTTATTATGGTATGGTTATTTTAAATATACTGATTTTACAATCTATTTTCGGTAATAATAATATTCTTTTATAAATATCAATTACTGATTTTCTAACCTAATTATTATTTTTATTTTTTCAGAAAAATCTTATTTATCCATTAGCAACTTTTTTTACTTATAAATTTTGAAATAACATAATTCATTTTTATCTTTTTTGTATAAATTTTCCAAATTCTTATATTTTTTAATTGTTCTTTTCTTTTTATTTATGCTTGTTTACGTTTATATTGTGTATTGATCATCAATCAATGTTATGTTTTCGTAACGTTCTATTTTCATTTATTCGCCTTTCTTATTTTACATATTTGAAATATATTCTATTAACGTAGAATTTAACTCGTATTTAATTATATATATTTTACTAGTAGTCCTTATTATATATTCATTTAAAAGTTTATGTAGTATACAAATAAATTACAATTTTTAAATCATTAATAAACAGTTTATTTTGTTACAATTAATATATTTTATAATATTTTTTAACTATTTTTTTTATTTATCTATTTTTATTTAATATTTTTATCGTATAACTTTCTAAAACTATTTCGTTCTTCTTCAACATTTCTGTTTGCTCATTTCTCTTGTCGATATACTTAACTTTTTTAAACGTATTTTTATTTTTTAGAAATTTGAATACCTTCACACAATTTGAAAATCTTCATATTTATAACATTTAGATTAAAAATATTTTTAAACCTAAGCAACCATTTTTTTCTGTGTGCAATTTTCTACATTCTAATATTTCTATCCAATTTTCTCTTATTTTCAACATAATATTTAGGTACAGTAAAATTTTTATCTTCTGCGTTATTATTTCTTACCTCTCATTCTATATATTTTTACTTTTTTTTCGCCACCATTTATAGTTTACGAACTCTTAATTTTTGTATACATATAACCGTTTATATATATTTTTTCCAACATATAAATTTGATTTTTTTTCTACTTTTTTTTATTGTAGTTCTTAACATTGTTTGATTAATTATTTTTACACTAATTCATATATAGTACCATTGTTATAATAAATTATAAAATAAAGTCTTATTAAAAAAAATATTATATATATGGAGAATAAATTGCAAATTATTATACAAATACGTGGAAATAAAAAAAATATTGGACAACAAAGTAATAAATTTAGGAAATTATTGCAAATAATTCTTTGATCTAACTTAATCATATGGTAATTCAAATCAGTTAAATATGATTTTTTTGCTGTAATTCTCATTGTTATATTTGGAGTTTTTGTCCTTTAAAAAAGATGCCTCATTAGATAGATATTTCTTTTATATCCATCATTTGTCACTTCTACGGCATTCTTGTTTGATAATATAGAAGTTAAGTTTCTACTAGTGTTATTAAACACCTTAAATGTATATAATATATTATTATAAATCTTCAGAGATTAAGAAAATAAGCAATCAGATATACTATTCTTAAAACTATTCTTAGATTTTAATCTTAAAATTTTAATTTTTTTAATCATATTATTTCGTGTTATAATATTCCCAAATTTAAAATAACAATAATTTATCGAATTAAGCAATCGATTTGTTAAAAGATTTGCAACATTTATAAATTATATAGGATATAATCATTAAAACTATTGAAAGTTAGTAGATTATTTTATTCAAAATAAAAGTAAAAAATATATAATTTACTAGGATATAAATATTTTTGTCTATTTAATTTATTTTAATTTATTTGCAATTAAGAAATTTAGAAAAGCCATAATGCATACATAAATATATATATATATATATATATATATATATAGCGAAATATAACTGAAATTGAACATGATGCATTTAAAATTAAAATTTTTGAAAAAAAATATAATAGTTCAATAAATAAAATACTGGTATTTTACAAATTAAAGGTAAAAAATGTTTGACATTGATGTATGAAGTATGTTATTATATCACAAAAGATTGAAAACTTTGCATACTAACTATGCATCGATACGGTAAGCTTTATACTCGTTTCACTCCACGTGTGAGAAGAGTATACAAAGAAAATAAATATGTCGCGATATTCGCAGAAAATTATGCATGATCGATAGAGTAATTTCTGACGTAAAGGTAACAACTTTTAATGACAAGCATTATTAATGATATCAGGAGCTTAGATGGCAGTTGTATGCATACGTGTTACCAAACAAATAACTAAGTACATCGATATTGGGAAATTTGAAAATCTAATATAAGAGCATTTTGCTTGTACTATCAAAAACTCAATTGCATTTAGTTTGTCCGATAACTGTAATGACAATACTATTCTTGTATTATTTGTGAGTGCTTAGTTCGATAATAACGAATCAAATTTTCACGTTGGATTCTTCTAGTTTCGGAGGGTAATTTTTTATGAATCGTTGTTTCAAATTTAATTATCAACAGTCGAATAAAATAAAAAAAATTTTATCGCTTGATTTATTTTAGAAAATAGATGATTGCAATATTAAAATTTATTATTATGAATAAACGTCGTACGTGTACTTAGTCACATATGGTCCGTAAGATAATGACAACTAATAAAAATGTTCTAGCTAGCATAATAAAGACGTAAAGCAAATCAAAAAGTTGAGGTTGTTAAAATTCAACTTCAAAGCGAGTAGTCAGCAAAGAACGAGAAGACGATAGTTTCTATTGCTTTGTTGGCCAGTTCACACATTGTGCTTAATATTAATGTATTTGTTATTTATAAATTTAATTTATAATAAATAATAAATTACTGTATATAATATGCGATCTAAACACTTTTTTACTCATGAAATTATCATTGATCAATATTTACTAATATCAAAATAAATTTCAATTATTTTTAATGATATGTATGGGTATTAAAGTATAACTCACTGTCTTTCTTGTTGGAGCAGCTGTTGAGCTTCCATATCTTCTTGGGCACGAAGAGCAGTTCCAAGCTGAGTTGCATTTCTCCCATGTCTTAAAGGCTGAATGTTCTCTTTACAAAGAGCAATAACAGTTGCTGGATCCATTTTCCTACTTTAAAATTTTTTTTGCACATCCTGTAAAAGAATTCGAATTTGTCGCAAACCCTTTTAAATTTCAACGATTGTATTTTATTGTATTTTCAACATTTCGTTATCAAAATTTAAAATAAAGATTTAAGTATTATATCGATCACAGTATTTCTAAACAACCTTTAAAAAACTCATTTATTAAATTTATGATTTACTATTGAATAAATTAAAATGTAAGTTAAAAGCAAATCTAATCTTAATCGTATCATAAAATTATCTTTGAAACTAACTAATTAACTTTATTCACTCATGCTATTTTTAAATTTTATTTTATTCACTAATGGTAGTTTTATGTACTTATTTAATGCTTTTATAAAAGAATATGGTTAATCATTTTCAATGACATGAGCCAATTCTAAATATTTAATATAGATACATTTTTCAAAATACATAGATCTTTTGATATTAAAAAAAATCAAATAATTCACAATACTAAAAAAAAATTTAAGTTAAGAATAACTCAATTATATAGAATATTATTATGCCTATATCAATCATAATTAAATGTCTTTTTAATAGTAAAAAATATTACCGTTAATTTCATTATAATTTTTAATTAAAAAATGTATAAGATTTATAATATGTTTACAAAATAAATATTTTATACCTTTTCATGCGATGAAAATAATTATACTACTTTCATAAAATTTACTTATAGGACAATAATTTATTCAATGATTTAGATATTCCATTAGATAATCTAATTATGTATTAATAATTTAAAAAAATATAAATAATGCATTACTGATTTTTTATAACAATGTACTATAAAAATTCTGCAAAGATGTTTATATAAATAATCAAAAACTTAAATTTTGTAATAATTATAGATAATAAAATAGAAATAACGATTAGAATTATTGTTACATTATCCTAAATTTCATTGTATACTTTAAAAAATCAAAAGGAAAGCAATATATAAGTTATTCGTTAAATTAAATATCGAAAAACTCAGCGTTAAAAATACACAGAACTTTATTCGATAAATTTTTATATACAACTAAAAAAAACTTCAAATATAGTAATTATAAATACGCGTGAATTTGGAGCTAGTATTACATATACCAGTTGTACATACCCATTCTGTTATATTAATTTTTAAATTTGACAGGATATAAAGAATAACCAGCACCAAACAAAATACAACATACATAAGTTTATACAAAATTTTTAAAGACTTTCTACGTCTAAAGAAAAATCTAAGAATTCATTTTGAATTTTAAATAAGACTTTATTTGCACAAGTATGCATATATGTAATACATATATGTATATATGACAGAATTATGTAGCCACATACGCGCGCGAGCGTAACATATCCACACAAACATGTACACGCACATATTCACATAACGCATCGCGAATAAATAACAATACGGTAAAAGCGTGCACTTTACAGTAGAACGATACAGTTGAATATTAAAAGTCATCCAATAATATTGTAAATGTAATTAATGTCATACTGATATTAAGAAGCACCTGCCAGTAGTACCAGAAAAAGTATCACGCGACTGTCAAAGACACTAAATTCAAGAACATATGTAAGCAATTTCAAATCCAAGTCCTTTTGAAACACTCCCACAGATTTGAGTTTTACGGAAAAGGAACAGAAGGATCACGCATCGTTCGAGGAAAATTCATCGGCATTCGAAACTAATCGATCTATATTCGAGCCACCGTTGTACGACGTGCGACACGGATGGAGAAAAGGTACGGAGAGGCCCTGTCACCCCTTTAACGCTAATACTTGAATGCGAACGTCGGTATTAATAGCAGGCAGAGACCAAATGGAAGGTTATAAAATAAGTGGAATATAATCAGGCGATAGGAAGGAAGGCTGAAAAGGTTGGGAAGCTCTCGTGGTCTTGGTTTCCCTTTAAAAAAATATGAAAAACTCGAAGGCTCTGACAACAAAAGAAGCGTGTAAAGGTCCGATCGAACGAACACGAGCGAACACGAGCGAACACGAGAAAACACGAGCGAACACGAGCGAGCAAGAGGGAAAGGCGACGGAGAGGAGTTAGGTACGGTTGAAACGGTACGCGGATGATAAAAGAGAGGGTGCGAGGGACTGAGGTGCTCAGAGAAAGGATGGCGATATCGGAAGGGTTAGCACGAGGAGGCGGCGGAGATGAGGAGACGGCCAAGCACTCACACAGACGCTCGGAGACACGGGCAAACACAGGCATCTCTCTCTTGGTCGCTCTGACTCACCGCGTTCCCAGGCATAATATTCAACGCACTGCAGTGTATTTGGTTCGCGTGTCGCCGCCGACGAGGACGACGAAGTTCGACGGGAGCGGCTCCAGCAGGCTAGGGGCCGCACCGACAGGAGAGAGACGCTACGGGGACTAGGTTAAGACTCGCGCTCTCGCTTTGCCCCAGCGCACACGTCTCGAGAACACTGACGATGCCCCGATCGCGTGCGTTAACTCCTGCGCCTGCGCCGATCTTCCCATTGCCTACGAGCTTCAACGGCCATCACGACGGCAACGAGCCATTCAACGGTTTTAATTTTCTTCTGCTACGATTCCTCCTGCTCCACCGCTCTTCCACCGTTCTTCCACCGTTCTTTCACCGTTCTTTCACCACGACACTCGTACACCTAGACACTTCTTTTTCGACACCGAACCACAAAACTAATAAGCTTTATCCTTGATTCGCTCAAAATTTCAAAATAATTTTACCTATGATCACGCCTCCTTCACTCTTCTACAAGCGTTAGGTGCTTTCCGAACTCTCTCCGAAGGCCTTTCAAATTCGATATTTCAAATTCTGAATCAGTTATTATCTTTCATTTTTCATTTTCATTTTACTTTACTACCTCTCTCCTTTACCGTAACTATTCCTTTCATTTTTCACTTTTTCATTTCTTAACCGAGTGATCTTTAGTATCGCTATCGTTATTATGACTTTTTAAATAACCCCAAAATGCGCAAAACCTCGAATATTGCGGCTTTTAAGTATTCAAACTTAAATTGCTTGTACGACCATCTTCGGTCAATCGATATGACGTCACAACACGTGGCATTGCAATCCTCAATCTATATCTTCAAACGTCTCGCGGGTCTACAGAAATTTCATTCTCCTTCTCTCTTCTTTTTCTAATTGTTTATCTCTGTGTAAAAGGGAAATAACGAAGCTTTGAAATTGCAAAACCGACGACGACGTTCGTTTATCTCTCGTATCATTTTCTTATGAAGATACCTGTACAGTCGGATTTAATGGTCCAAAATTGATTTATCTCCACCTGAGTGACAAAAACACGAATACTTGTGATTAACCTCTTTTTTTAACTGAGTTTTGAATATTTCCTTTACGTGTGTTTACATGTATAATTTAAGTAAACTTTAAAAAATAATATTGATATTTTATTTTTTATTATTTTTTAATGCATTAAAATATAAAAAGTAATTTATTATATTTTTTGATAGTCTGCTGTTTAAAAATTCTAAATGCTTAAGTTTTCTTAAACTAATTTATATTTTAAAAATATATTTCATTTTATCTATGCATTTATATATGTTATTTTATTTATATTAATTTGTTTTTCTTTACAGAAATATCTTCCAAAAACAATATATATTTTTGTATGCTAACATAATATTGTACTATTAAAATCTAAAAAATGCATTCTATAAAGGATTTTATTAGATTTTTGATTTGTTTAACTAAATTTACAAAGAATTATAATTTGAATGCAATTTATAATCTATTTCTTATATACTACATTCTTATCGAATTAAATACATTGTTCAAAATAAAGTTAGAATTATACTGCGTTCCAGATGAAATTTTTACATTTTTAATAATGAAGTATGGAAAATGTATTAATTCCGTTGTAGATAATAATTTGTATATTTTTTGTAATTTTAAAAATTTACAAAAATCAAAAACATGGTACTATTTATGTTCTACGACGTCTAAAAAAAAATACAAAGTAGCAGTTATATTCGCAAATGATATTCCAGAAAACAATATTTATGTGTCTGAAAGTATGAAATTTAATGTAAATAGAAGACTGAATTCAGAAGATGTGGATACTATTTCTTACTTTCTAAGTAAGTATTACATTTAAAATATCATTTTTTAGCAGTTAAATACTTTAAAGATATTTTTTGATTATTTAGTTCCAATACTGGATACATCTATACAATATGCAATAGAAGTGAAAATATCTTTGATTTCTAATTCTCATAATTGTACAGATAAGTTAATTGATAATTTATTAAAAAAATTTTTTTCTTCTGGAAAATATCTTCGTAAAAATGATATTTTTAGCGTGAACGTAAAAAAATATGCTCCAGAAACAAAATACAATGTAAAAGAATGCAAATTAAAAACATTGTATTTTAAAGTAAATAATATGAAAATTGAAAATGAACAAATGAATAATGATGGTAATTTTGTTATTTATGGAAAAACAACTTTGATTCAAGAAGCAACTGTAAATAGCTACCTTCCTTGTAAATGTTTGTGTAATATTCCTTTTCAAATAGAGGAATATTTTTTGAACAGTTGGCCTCCTTACTTTAAAAAACCTCTTGAACAAATTCAATCATGTATTACTCCATTTTTACGGAAAGGTATAATGTTTTTGAATTCATATTTTCTTAGAAACTATAATAATGATTTAAACGATTACATTTATATATATTTTTTATCTTCAACGAAATTGATATATATATATATTTTAATAATTCAATACTAAAATTAATATTATTCGATTTATAAATATTACAAATATAAGCATTTTAAGAAATAATTCATTTTAGATATTTTCATTCGTGTTAAGCCAGTATTTCTTATAGAAAGTCCTGTTGGTAGTGGTAAGTCTCAACTTATAAAGATTGTTGCAAAAACATTAGGTTTAAATTTATTTGAAGCTGATTTTGCTGACTTTCAATGTCTTGCATCTGCTCAAACTGAAGCGAAATTACGCAATATTCTTCATGATGCTGAGAATTTTGTTCCATGTATATTAGTGCTTCAAAATATTCATGTAATTTGAATAAAATCAATAAATATTATTTTTAAATGATATTTTATTACTTAATAACTATTATATTAATTCGTTTTTGTTATATACATATATATTTATGAATTTATGATTTTTGGTAAAGGTATTTGGTATTAATTCCGAAGGTCGGAAAGACGAAAGAATTCTTTCAGCATTTACGACTGAAATAAAAAAATTATATAATAAAAAACGAAAGTATCCAATTATTATAATTGCAACATCTAATGATTCTAAGATTTTTATCGATACTGAAAAAACATTTGTTGAAAAAATTAGTATTAATTATTTGGAACAAAAAGAGCGATACGAAATATTATCTTGGTTAATAGAAAGAAAAGGTTTAAGGCATCAAGTAAACTTACAAGAAATAAGTAAAATATGTTCAGACTATGTATTAGCTGATCTCAAAGCTCTTGTCTTACATGCCATAAAAAATCGTTTTAAAATGCTTAATTCTTCAAAAGAAAATAGTGTCATAGAATTATTAAACGATGACTTTGTTTATGCACATGGTGTGTATATTTACTTTCATTTCATCATTTTTATATTTAAAGCATTATATTAAAAAAGTAATAAAAAAAATGCTTACATATAATTAATATATAAATTAAACTTGCATCAGAGTATATGCAGTCTTTATTTTCCGAACAAATCGGAGCACCACATGTTCCAAAAGTGAATTGGGAAGATATAGGAGGACTCGCTGATTTAAAACATGAAATCATACGCAGAATTAAAATGCCTTTGCTGGATATTGGTGGGATAAATAAATCTGGACTTCTTTTGTACGGTCCACCTGGCACTGGCAAAACTTTACTGGCCAAAGCTGTAGCTACCGAGTGTCAGCTACATTTCTTATCCGTGAAAGGGCCGGAATTATTAAATATGTATGTTGGACAGAGTGAAAAAAACGTTCGACAAGGTAAAATTTCATTATAATATTTTTAAAATTTAAGAATTGAATTCATTTATTCTTCTATACAAGAATTTTGATTTTGAGTAATTTAATAATATTTAATATTTTATTGGAAATATTTATTATATAAAAACTAAATTTATAATTTTAATGTTAGTACATTGTTAAAATATTAAACATTTGAATTACTCGGTTTAATGATTTTTTTTTTATATTATACTTTAAGAACTTAATATAAGAATTTTAACAATATCTTATTAAACGAGTAAAAATATTGATTTCAAATATATTATTTATATTTATTAATAAATAAAAAATTCTTTAAAATATGCATTCGTTTTTAATAATTTATTATTTAACGTTTAATTGTTAAAAAACAGTTGAGAGGAGAAAGATTTCATCAGCACGTTAAATTAATAAAAGGCCTGTTTTTTAAAATTTATAACAAAAATGGAGTTGTTGTTGCTGTTTTTTTATTATTATCATCATCATCGTCAATATCTATTGTTTATCCATGTAAAATTAAAAAATGTTTTTTAAATATTAATGTTTGCGTATTTGTATCAAACAGTATTTGAGAAAGCAAGGTCGGCATCCCCTTGTATAATCTTCTTCGACGAGTTGGATTCGCTTGCACCGAATCGAGGACAAAGCGGTGATAGTGGCGGTGTAATGGATCGCGTTGTTTCACAGCTACTTACCGAAATGGATGGACTCGAAAGCACGGGTAGTGTTTTCGTAATAGCGGCGACCAACCGACCGGACCTCGTCGATCCAGCTCTTTTAAGGCCCGGCCGTTTCGACAAGATGCTTTACGTAGGCGTCTGTTCCGATTCTCATTTTCGACTGAATGTCCTGAAAGCTCTGACCCGTAATTTCAATATGGAAAAAGACGGCAAAGAATTAGAAATACTTGTCCACCAACTGCCGGACAATTTGACCGGAGCTGACCTGTACTCGGTTAGCACGAACGCATGGTTGAGAGCAGTACACCGACTGCTAACTGATAGAGATTCAAAGGAGAAACTAGTTGGAAATGATGTGATTGTAAGAATGGAAGACTTTTTATACGCTACTAGGGATCTAGTGCCTTCGATAAGTAAGAAAGAGCTGTTGCGTTATGAGAGACTTAAAGCCCAGTTATCCTCCAGATGAATTTTTATTTTTTGAAATCAAGAATTTGTAACTTATGTAAATAATTTATTGTTTTGTTAAGCGGTTTTCACATCCATTAATTATAAAATAATATATATATGTGTGTGTGGATGTAAAAGATAATACCATTCTAAACATCCCGTTGGGTGATGTTTTACCTTGCAGTCATATTTTAAAACTTTTCGAATAAACTGTATTAAATCTAATAATGTATACAAATTAAACCAAGATACAAATTCATTGAACGAAAACGAAAATTTTATTAATATGTACGTATTATTTTATTTTTTAATGGCAAAACATTTTAAAAATGTATCTAGCTTACTTCTACCAGAATGTTATTATCTATTAATAATTCGTTATTTTTATCACTATATTATAATTATGAAAATTAAATTTATAATAAAGTATATAAATTAATTTTTTAATACTGATTTTATTTATTACAGTTAAAGTTATATTCTTTTATTCATAAAGATAATATTGTAAGCAGTTAGATTCGTCGTTTTCGTCATTTTGCCGGTTGATAGACTATTTGTGAACTTATTTCATAAAGGATGAATATTTAAATTTTCTTTACAATTCTACATACTATTTCTAATGCAAATATAAAAAAGAGAAGGCATTTAAGTAACCGTGGTGAATTTATATCTTTTGTTCGTGTATTTTTAATAGCATTTGCAAATTTAAATAAAAAAGTTTTTTTTAATAAAAACGAATAATTAACTATGCAACTTCATTTTTAATAATAATATTGAATTAGAAATAAGAATTATAGAAATATAAATTTGTTTTAGATTTATTATAATTTCAAAACGTTGTTCTTAAATACTAAACGAAGTAAAATTGTTAACCATGTTGTTATATTTTCAAGAAATATTACCAAAATTTGAATTGTTCGAACAACAATATTTGAATGCTAATTTTTAAAAAAATATATTGTATTCTTTAATATACATAAAATGTCATAAAAAATATCGTTTTTATAATTGGACTTTCTAAAATGTAGTAAGCTGTGAATAGCTGAAAAATATTTAAGAAAAATAATGACAATACCTTTAAAATTTAGTTTAAAAATACATTTATAGTAACTTAACTAAAAAATTTAAAGTACGTAAAGTACGCGTATAAATAAAATTTTTTTTGTATGAATTTTAATGATTAAAATATACAAGCAATGCATTACTTAAAATTAATCATTCTTATAAATAAATGTATAATATAAATAATTTAGTATTTTTACAAAATGACAATGCAGTTATTTTTAATGATAAAATGTTTATTAATACACAAGAAATTTGCAAATATTTTTTTTATTATAATAAATAATTTATATTGATAATATAATAATAAAGTTTAATATATATTTCATTTTCTAAATGTGTTATTTTATTTTCCAGAAATACATAAAATAATTTATATAGATCATAATTGAATCAAAAAATATCTTAAATTATGTATTGCACCGTACAGGTAATAATATATTTATTAATTTCTAAATTACAATAGTGACTATTCTGATAGCTTTTTGTTCAAAACCTTCGAGGTTTTGAATAATTAGTATTTGTAATATTATTTTTATTTTCATTTGTTATTAACGTTATATGACGTACTTACACATGAACAACACAATACATAATACAATATAACGTTATTATTTAATGTAGAAAAATAGGACGTTACATTTACTAATTGTTGCGTTCACCAGAAATTTAAAGTTTCGGTATCTAATACGAAAATATTATTTATTAAATCGTATTATATGTAACATTTTCACAATTTAAGAGCCTATATTATCAAATATAATAATATAATTTTTACAAAAAAAGTATTTCGTTAATAAATGTATATAAAATACTGGTAAAATAAATTTTCAAACACTTATTTTATTTATTAATAACAATATTAAAAAAAAATGTTTTTTAATAAAAAATTAATTATAAGTAGACACGGGAAACTTAAAACACTTAAAATTAATCATCAGCTATTTTATTTACATTTAGTTTTATCATTTTAACGTTATATTCCAAATTTGAGAACATATTAATTGAGTGTTAATTAATTCATTAATTTATACAAAATATTGCTTAGAATAATGAATCATAGTAACGATAAAACTATTTAAAACGAATAAATAAGCAATCCTATTTTTTTAATTAAAATTTTATGCAATTAAATTTTATTAATATTTTAATTATTTGTTATCATTATAATCTTTATATTTTTTATAATAATGAACTAAATGCTTTTATGTAATTAATATTTAACATTAAGGTTCATTAAAAAATTATGTAAATTTTTCTTTTTGTATATTGGATAAAACAGAAAAAACTTTTATTTAATGTAGTTAAAGTTGCCCGTGCCTGATTAGATTAATAATAGTAAATTTCAATTACTGCTCATTCATTTATATTTTAAGCAGATTTGGAAACAATTTGCGTGTGATTTTTACAATCTATAATACATATTTTAAATTAAGAGATAAATAGAAGGATAGAGAAAGAGAAAATTTTTCTTTAGAGAGAGATTCAATAAGATATCTCGAGAATAATTAGTTTATTTTATATTTCATATTTTATATTGATTTTATTTAATGGAAATCCTTTATTTTTAAACAAAGAAACTAGAATTTACTATACCATAAAATTTTAACACTAAATTTTAGTGTATTTATTCAGTACAACAGTGAATCGTTATTAACTTTAATTAAAACTGTACATTATTTTTATGCAATAATATTTTTTCTAATGTATTTTCATTCTTTATATACCAAAAATATAGATTATCATTTACAAATAAATTAATAAATATTCGTATAATTGAGTTTCTGCAAAAATACATTTATGAAATATTTGAATGAGTAATTAATATAATTTCAATCATTAATATATTTTATTTCTTAATGTATTATTTGGTAGATTTAAATAAAAAGATGTAGAAAAAACAGTAGCTTTAAAAATAAAATTAATAACTTTCACATAATTTTTAAAGGTTAAACAAATTTATACAGTAATTTTATAAACTGAATTTTCTTAATTCTTCAATATTAGGTTACATGTATATAATCTTCAAGTATATGTTTCGTGTAATTTCTATATTATACAATGAACCAACCAATGACTTGATAAAATATCATTTGCTAGTAGAAAAATATCTAACTCTTTTATCATTTATTATTTTTTAAGCTAAATTTAGAAGACATTTATTTTTGTTAGCGTTAAAAATATATGTTTTATATTCGATATATTAAAAATCATCAAAAGATAATAAAATAAAGAAAAAATTATTATAAGAAATTCAGAAATTTTCATACTAGGATTTCAAGTAAACAAATTAATAATTATAAGTAAATTAAAAATTATTATATTTTGTGATTAAGCATTAATAAATGAATTGTCTCGTCAAATATGATAATTGTAATAATGACCAATTCATTTTTTGCAAAAGCAAGATTTTAAAATATTTTTAACCATTTATGTATATCTCTATTTTAAATTAAATATCACAATCTGTTTGATAAAATAATTATTAAAAATAATTATAAATGAATCCTCAATTATTTAAAAAAAACTGAATAAATATTAGTAATACTTTTAATGAAGTTGAAATAAGATATATTGAATAAAATAATTTCAAATTTATTTTGACAGATTTAATTTATTCTTGTCAGAATAAATTCATATGTAAATGCGAGGGATTAATTAAAGAAATAAAATATAAAGTTTGATAGAAACATAGGTAATAGATTATTTATCAATAAAGAAACCACAATATTATAACGTAAGTTTTATATGAGAGCAGATAATGCAATCACTGAAATCGTTATATTTATCAATTTGTTTCTCCATTTATTAAATATTTATGATAAGTATGTGATATTGAAGTTTGCCAAACTTTTGTTTGGCCTTAAATTGAGATTGAACTGTAAAATTTATGAAAACTATGATGTAAAAAAACTATACTATTATGTCATTATAACAACATATTTAATTCATTTTTTTATCAACAAATTACAATTTAAAAATAAATTGTTATGTTTAATTATTTTTTATTAGGCCCTATATCAATTCAATTGAATGATAATGTTTAAAAAATAATACAGTATATAAAAATAATTGATGATATAATAAAACATATTTTTGTACTTTTTTCTAAAACAGATGCAATGTTAATCAAGTTACTTAAATATTTTCATCAATAGCAAATGCTTAGTTTGAAATATTTATACTATTAATAATAATATTTTAAATTCTAATTATCTTATAAACAACATTTTCAAGACTTTTTACTTTTTCTTTCACTAAAAGTAATAATGTATTGAATGGATAGTGTTTATAAGAAATCATATCTCAGATTATTATCAATCGACTTTTAGAATTCACAAGAAATTGATTTAATGTATTGGATTTATCATTTTAGGTTCCTAATAGCGAATATTAAAAATAATTAAACTTAGCTTGATTTAAATAATATACTATTTGAATTTCACTCAAATGAATCAAATTGTACTTCTAACAATTGATTTTTTTTTATATCAAACATACCATCATTTCTCAGTAGATTCACCAAATATAAATACAATAATGCATTTCAGCATATTAGACAACAAAATCGGACAACATACCGACAGTCACTTCTATTTAAATATTTATACCAATCTCATATATACCTATTATAACTTAAATATCACAATGTGTTTTGATTTTATATAATAAATAAATATTAAATATGTAATAAATTTTTTTTATAAGCAAATAGAGCTTGACTTAAGTGTATTAAACAATTTATTTATTTATGTATACAATTACGAATTGTTAAAAAGATTTACATATGAATCTTTTAAGAATATAATTTAAATTAAATATATAAAATGTCTTATTTATGTAAAAGACTTGTATAGATTTATTTAATAAATATATTTTATTTTATTTGTACAGAAATTGTAAGAAAAACGTTACTCAAAATAAAGTAATTTTAATTGCAAGAAATATATGAATAAAAAATTATGTTTATGAATTTAAATAACTTAAACTAATAAAGGAATAATTTTAGCAAATTATTTTAGATGAATGAAATTCATTATTTTAACGTTATGAATTTTTTTAGTTTAATGATCAGCTTCATGATACATTCATAAAAGGTTCATTTGAAATAAATTTCTAATTTTAGAATAGACGAGCGCAAGGTACTACTTATTAGTGTCAAAAATACCACCAAATTCATTTATACTGTTTAATACCTTTGAACTATAATAAATTTGTGCATGGTATGTGTAAATACCACGCCATAAATTTTTGTAATTTAAAAAGTATTAATAAGACATGTTTTTAAATATATTTTTCTATATAAAATGTAGAAAATTCAAATATAAATTAGATAATTTTAAAAGGACTTTAAAGCTAAAATTATTATAAAAATAAATAAATTCAAGATTTGAAATTAAATAATAAGTTAAAATACATATTAATTTTTTTAAAAATCCTTAAATTAAAGTTTTAATTAAAAGGTTGATTCATCAAACTAAAAACTTTAAATTTCTTTTTTGAACATCGACTGGATATTCGAAAATAGTTCTATATCGTTTATATTTTATTTATAATATTTAAGTTTCTTCTTAATATAATATTATTTATTAAAATATTGGATTGTAAAAATACAGCAAAACTTTTTTATAACATTTTTAAATTTGTTGTGTATAAGACAGTACAAATAATCTTGAAAATACCTTTGAAAAACGAATAATTTTTATATAAAAATTTATTTCTTTGATTTTTTTATACCTTTCTAATCATGTAAATTAAATTTTAAAAAATATGATAGCTATTAAATACATTTATAATTTTAATGTATTTACAAAACTAAATATCTACATATAATTAACCTTCTAATATAAATAGATTTACCTGTATAGCACCCATTGGTGTATAAGGCAATCGATTGTGCCAAATTCTAAATGAAGATGAACGTGATCATTTACATCGAATTCCAAATAAAGTCAATATAATATTGTCGAATTTTAAACGACTTGTAATATAACGTATTATTGGTAATTATGCGATTAAAATCAATATATAAAAGGACATAATAAATATGATACATTATATTCATAGATTTTCAGGATCTTTAGTTATAAAGGCCATATTTACCGATACTCAATTTATACTTACAATTTTAATTTTATAAATAATTTAAAAGTCCTTGCTCTTAAATAATACTAATGTATTAAAACTGCTTTAAGGAATTTTTATCCTTTTGACTGAAAAAAATATTATAGATGAAGTTAAATAGAGAAAAGAGAACTTTTGTACCTTGAGAAAAAACTCAGTCTCATTTTGTAGTACTCAGGAAAAGAACTTCCGTTTAAAGATTACATTTGAAAATTATTTGTATGTATCCGCAGGCTATACAATATATAATATTACGTTAACTTGCGCTCGTCGTTTTCCATTAATTCGTTTTTTAAGAAAAAACAATTGCAGAGACATAAAAATCAAAGTCAATTCAACGAAATGATATAAATCATATACGAATCTCTAGAATAAAAAACGCATTAATTCGCTATGTTTTAAATATACTATTCCATTTTTATTATCGCTCTCTTTAAATCTGCTGATAGGCCAATACGTCAATGGGTGTCTGCATGCGTCGGAGGTAGATAGTTCCGATTCTTCCGGATACGACTGCCCCGTCAAAAATATCTTTTGGCAGGTAGAGGTGGTCATGAGTCCTCACCGTTCGTTTCTGAATTGAAAATTCATTTTTGTACTTGTAATAACTAAACTAATCTCAATGATAAGGCTAATAAATTAAGTAGCGATATAATGTTATACAGATAATAATATGCATTTTTCCCTGTTCATATATCGATTCATTATTTTGAAATTTAATAAAGATTTAAAACTTTTTTATGATTTGATAAATTTACTTTTTAAAAATATCAAAATTATGTAAAATATCATACTATAATTTTATGAATAGTAAACGTTACTATTGTATTTTTACACCATATAAAAAGTTAATCAATAACATTTTTTTCTATTCGCCAACAATATCATATTTCAATCAAATTAAAACCAAGTTTTCTGTGGCTCAACGTTAAAAAATATTGTTATCGATTCAGTTACCTGGTCAAGATGACTTCCGGGCAAATTCGTGAAGAATGTCGCAGGCCATCTCAAGGTCGTTCCTCGTGATTCCAAGAGCTCTTATCACGGCGTCTTGAGCGAAGCCAAGGGCCATTAATCTTGAGATGTGTTCAACGTTAATGTTTTCGTAAGTCGCAGACTCGGTCGTTTTCGGCATTGGTCTTCCACTTTCGTCTTTGCCTCCCATCAACGCCGTCAGTCGCGCTTTGTTAATCTAGTAAAGTATAATTCCGTTAATATTTTTTCATTCTTTGAGCCCTCATTCGTTAGAGCAGTTATAGAAGTAAACGAATGTACGTAGAAAAGTGCTATTGATATTCGATTTAATATTTTTACTCGTAGTATAACACGCGTAGTAACTATTCATAAACGATAAAATAAACGTTTTTATCGATGTATACATTTTATAATACAATAAACGACGAGCTTTTCAAATTATGTTTTCATATAAGATTTGATAAAATATTTGAAATTCAAATATTGCACAGCAAATTTTTCGTTAAACAAAATACGTAAATTAAATTCATTATCCCGAACAGAATAATAATAAATTATTCATAAAAAAACTAAGCATTGAATAAAACCAAGAGTTAATAAATCATTTGAACGAAAGGATTAAAAGAAGCATCTATCCATGAATTTTTACCTCAATATTTATGTTCTTGACGACGTGCTGTTTAGTTCCGGGAATGTTGATTGTGTTTTCATAGAGGTGATCGGATTTCGGAACCCCATTGCCCTCTTTAGAACCTTTAGGTGGCCTAGGAGCGGAAAGAGGCGGAGGTACCGGAGGCACCGACGTCAACAACGTCAGTCTCGTCGATGATTTTTCGGGAAGAGCTGGTGGCATCCGATGTGACCTCGTACCGTGAGGACGAGGTATTGCTGGTGGTATAGCCGACGGCGAAGAAGCTCGATGCAACATGTCATATCTGGTTTCGGTATTTACTGCGATATCATCAGGGCAATGTTATTCTTCTTAACGACGTAAAAATTTTAAGTTTTCGATAATTGTACAAATTTATTCAATTATATCAATGGTAATGCGAATTTATAGAAATAAAAATATTTGTATTTTGCGTCAATACGAACCATGAAACTTAAAATTAAAAGTTTTAATATTCACAAGTTGTATATAACATCTTCACGATAATAATAAAAAATATGCGTTTAATTCAATTATTTTACAACTCTATAAAAATTTGAAGTTTAAAGTATTTCAAATTTTAAATTAATAAGAAGAGAAAAACAATCGTCTTTTAAATCTCTAAATGAATTAATAAATTAATCATGGTCTTCATAATTGCGAGCTTACGATTAATCAATATATAAAATAATAGTAAGATAATAGAAAAAGTAGTTGTATAGGCATGAAAAAAAATTAGTCTCTTTTTATTATGGAATAAAAATACAGATAAACATAACGGAAACGATTACGGATAGCTCGCTTTGTCAAAATTTGGTAAAACTCTTTTCTAAAAAAAACCCAGAGAAGCACCGGGATATATTACTTATGTTATTCGTGGTGTTGTCACTGGTGGAGTGTATGATGGTGACGGCTGATAGAGCCGAGGGCTGAAGTTGCGTTGTTGGTGTGGTCGATGTCGGCGTCGTCGTCGTCGTCGTCGTCGTCGTCATCATCGTCGTCGTCGTCGTCGTCGTCTTCGTCTTCGTCGTTGTCGTCGTCGTCGTCGTCGTCGTCGGTGTCGTCGGCGTCGGCATCGGCGTCGGCATCGTCGTCGGCGTCGTCGTCGTCGTCGTCGTCATCGTCGTAGTAGTAGTCGTCGATGTTACCGACGTCATCGTGGTCGTTGATGGGGGTGGAGGCGCGTTCTCCTTGGGGACGGTGAGGTGCCTTCCATTGCGCAGTTGGCTGCTGGAGGTCGGTGACGGCGACGAGCGTCGCGGCGGTAATGGTGGACTCGGTACAATGCGTCGGGCGACCGGCGGTGAGGTCGCTGGTGATGAGTCCTCTTCCTCATCCGTGTCGTTCGACAGAGAGCCGCAGTTTCCATTTATCAGCTCCAATATTGCCTGTGAACATTGCGGAATTTCGCCTGAGTCTAAACTAATGAACTCATTCGTAGTCTTTTTATGAACTTAACGGTTTTCTTTTTTTTGTTCCGAAAGTAACTCCACTAGATGCAACCACAGTTAAGCGGTTCATTTTAAGAATTAGTTTTCTTATCGTCTCCCGTCTGTTTTATGCACTTGTATTTCATAGAAGGTTTAAAGAATCCAAGTTTCTTTATTCCGTGAAAATTTATGTTGGAATCACGAGTGGTTTTTAAATTAATATATAAAAACGATTCAAATGAATTCTTGTATCTGGGCTATTTAATATTTTTCTTATTTTTTTTTATTTACTAAAATCGTACCTCTTTAAATGTACATAAATAGTTGAGCAATTAAAGAGGGCAAAAATTGATATTTTTTAAAACATTGATAAAATTTAATGAATTTTGTAGTTACAAATACAATTTGCAATACTTATTAATAACATGAGATATATTTTTTGAGTAAATCATTCAGAACTCAAACACAGAATCAGAATCAGAATAACTCAGAAGCTTAAGTAGAATAACTGAAATAAATTTAATTTGATTACATACGCAAAAGTATATCAAATTTTAGATTTAACTCAATTTCAATTATCACTCGAATTTCGTCAAAACGAAAACTTTATTTATTAATTTAATACATTCGTTACCTTATTTTATCGTATATCCTCACATTTTTTCTAAAGTATTCAGAGAAGTTTCTATACTTAGATAATTTGTATGAATAAAATATCTAATATTCTATAATTTATAAATAAATTATTTTCATTTTGTAATATGTATAACTGACTTCAACAAAGTTTTATTTATTACATCCCTAAAGATATTAGCTATATTTGACATATTTATTTTTAAATTTATGAAATTTACTATTATTAGTATTATATAATATTACTCATTAAAAAGAGAACATTGTAGTTAATATTAAATATTAACTATAGATATTATATTCAAATGAAAAAAAAAAGACTCGAATTTATAATATATTTTTTATTTGGATGGCTAATTATCATATAATTAATGAATAACGCAATCGAAAGGCGAGATATAAACAATCTGCATATCATTAAAAAGTATTACAAAATTCGATATTAATTGATCGGAAGCATAGGCACTAAAGTAAGTATAAGAATCAGTGACTTCATATATATTAAACTATTTATAGACAAGCATTTTCAATAGATGAATAACTTCAAAAAAGAAAATATTGAAAGCTGAAAGCAGAAGAGCAAAATGCAGTTCATTCAGCGTTTTACTTACCTTTTATTTTAGAAATTAAATCGATCGCCAAATTCCAATTATATATGATTTTTATTCGATTAGTTCATGCAGGTGAGTAGATCACACGTTGATTTTTCCAATTCAGACAACACGATGAAATAAAAACGTTATATAAAAACAAGTGAAAAGGTCATGCGGGCTCATAGGCTAAAAAACAATAATGAAGCATCCTTATCATAAAACACCGTGTGGTTCTGATTCTGAAAATATAGCTCGTTTTAATAAAGACTCAAATATTTTTTATTAGTGAAGTATTTATGTAATATTTTTATTTTTTTTTCTTTATAACCGAGATTTTTTATTCTTTTATAACTGATACTTTTAATCAAAGTTTTGAATAAAATTTTTCTTTTTTCTGTTATTCAAAAATATAAGATTTTAAAAAAGCTCTATTTTATAAATCAGATATTTAATTATTTATACGTTAAATTGATTATGAAAATTATGTTTATAGAGTTATAAAAAAAGCATTTTTCTCCTAATTTTTTCATTATATTGTATATAATAATTTCTATAAATAAAAGGGTAAGCGATCAACATCAAAAACTCACATACAATTAACATACGTTTTATTTAAAAAAATTGCTCTTCATGTACCTAATATTTTACATCAAGTAAAAAATGTATTAACGTTGGATTTCGCTTTTTAAAATTTATCTAAATTCACGCGCTATCTCCGGTATACATGGCAAGGATTAACCTAAGTCGAACCGTATACATTACTCATTGCACAAATAACAAATGATAAATTACTTTTTTTTAAAGAAAAATTAATTTCTTTTTACATACTTATAAATACATACCGCAAATGAAATAAAATTTTTCCAACGTATATTTTTCTATATCCTATAACTATGTCGAACAACGGACACAAAATTAAAAACAGCCAATCGAATGTTTATTTCCTTTTTTAAATTAATACAAAGTTAGAATTTTGTACCAGGTACATAATATAGTATACAATACACGTGAAAAATCGAGAGAAAGATATAAATCGATTCAACAAAACAATATTCTCCGTACGTATATTTACAAATTTCTTATAATCCACGACTTACGGCTAAAACGCTTTTCTTACCGTTATTTGTGCAAAAAAAGAAGGTGAAGAGAAAGAAAAATGAAAACCATCTCATATGACTGTACTGGCGCAAATTACTTTTTTTGTCAATATAAATAGTTTTATTAGAGTTGAACTCTTCGGTAGAAAAACCTTTCCTTCTCTTTTGTGTGTGCGTGCGTACGTGCATGCGTGCGTATGTTAATACTTATCGAATTATATGAACATCATAAATTAATTATTTTTGTTAATTCTATAGAATTTATTGCTATCTCTGAGCACGAACATATAATATATTGTAGCAATATTGGATACTTAAGTAATTTTTTCTCATTATAAAATATAATATTACAGACTATGATTCAATTTATGAATCATTTAAATAAGATGAACAAGACAGTTTTATCTTTATATTTAGAATAGTCTTTTAAAAATTTTTATAAATCTTCGAAATGGTTTTCAATTTTTAAATTAAAAAATTAATGATAATAATTTTGAAATTGTATAGTTTTACCTGAAAGGAATTTTCTATTGCAATATAAAGAATCAGTTTAATATGAGATATATGATTAACATTTACTTCGAAAAATGTTTATTCATAACTAACAATTTCAAATTATTTTTTATATTGGTTTTGAATAATAATATTTAAATTAATATAAAAATAATAAAATGGTTCATTCAAACTCAAAGTTTCGATAAAATCATGTTTATATTTAAAAATTATTAATAATATAAGCATTTACTTTAAATGAAACAAAAAATGGAAAACCATTCCAATATCGAGAAAAAACATTAAATCATATTCTTAATAAAAAAAATTGTAAAATGAAAAATATTTAAAAATTTACGTTTTAATAAGTTATTTTTAAATATTGTAAACTAATTTTATTAAAAACTGCTTCGATAAACAATATATTAAAAAGAAATTCATCAGAAATAATTAATGTAGACTTATAGCGACGCGTGCGACACTTCAATAGTAAAGTTTATTTATTTAAGCAATTTAAGTCATTAAACATATTTTTTATTTTATAGTTTTTGTATAAGCTTTGGTAGTTTACTGTTGCATCGAATAGAAATCAAGACTTATGTCTAATATTTGAATGTCAACGGTTGTTGATTTTTTAGCGATACTTTATGCTTCGCTTTTATTTTTATCGTTGGAGTATGTTATTATTTTCAAGTTAGTAATGATACTAGTAGAATAAAAAAATTACTGATATTATATATATGTATTTGTAACATACCACAATAAAAATAAATTATTTTACCAACAAACAAATATTAAAAATCTCAAATATACATTAAAAATTTAAGAAAAATTTAAACCATGAAGTATTATTTCGAATAACATTAATTTTAGTATCTGTTTGTAATACGAAAATATAATTACATACATATAAATTTTTTATAATGTATATCAGACTTATTGATTGAATAGTGATTATATATATTAATAATTAATAATCAATAATCAATAATTCAAATAATTCATATGAAATCATGAAATATATATTTGATATATGTATATTAAATTTTAGATGCAAATCATATTACTTTCTTAAATGAGTCTTCAATAATAATCTTTTTATAATAAAATACATAAATAAGTTAAACGTTTGACTGTTTGCACGAATAAATAATTATAATAAATCCATAAAATAAGCAATTAAAAAGTTTATAAATATTTAGCAGCGACTATTTTATTGCAAGAAAAGAAAAAGTAAAAAATGAATTATGAATTAAGCTAATGAAAATTTTATTGAACATAATAACATAATAATTTTTAAAAACCTACCTTGGTACATCTCCATTAATGCAATGATATTAAAAAATCTATTATCACACGAAATGTTAAATATTAAAGAGTATTGAAAAATCTTCGAATTTTTATATAAAATGTAAATAGTACCTTTTTCACTGAGCCTAAAATGAGATATAAGCACTTTTCGTTATTTTAAATACATTCCAATATTAAATAAAACAAAATATACAAGCTCGTATTTTATAAAGAATATGATAATTTAATATAACGATAAATTTATCTTCAATGCTTTTTCTCTTTTTATATTTAAATTACTACGTCGCTACATTTAAATATTTATAAAATTCAACGGTTTGATGTCTACAAATAAACATGATTTTTTTCTAAAGAACAGCATAAGCGACAAGTAATTGCAATGTATAAATTTAAATGTTTTTTTCAATTAGCATAAAGTAAATATTCTAATTTTTTATAAATCTATCTCTCGTCTTTAAGAATAAACAAGAGATAAAATTGTAATTGCAATGCTAAAATGAGTACTTTCTGAATAGTTATTGATGAACAGCGATTATTAGATATTTGTGTAACTTATTACAATACTCTGTAAAACAAATTGAATAAAATAATAAATTTAAATAAAGAAAAAAGTACAATTTTAATGAGCAGCATGAAAGTAACGGATTAGAAAAAATGTTTAAAAATTATTGGAAGAGAAGGAATATTAATAAAAATAAATTATTAAAATTTAATACATGAGTTAGATAAAAAAATGGTAAATTAAAAAAAATAATGTTAGAATAACGTCTAATACATATTTTTATAAGTTTTATTGAACATATTTATATTGCCTGATTCCTTAAATTAATATTTCATATAGATCCAATAATAATAAATAATAACCCTTTAAATGTATTTAAAATTTATTCGCATACTACATTATATTAATTTGAAATATGTATACATTCTCTTATATGAATAATTCAATTTAATGTTATTTAACCCAAAATTTTTTAAATTATACTGTTTATAAAACTTATTATTATTTACATTGGATTTTGAACTGAAAACTTGACAATTTAGTAGAAATATTACGTTACAATGAATTTTTTGATTAAAATTCTTCCATAATCTAAGTCTAATCCCTAGATTCTAGGACCAATCATATTATATTAACTTATTGCATTATAATTTTTGGGAGATACTTGTATATTAAAATGAAAAATATTTAGCACCATAAGATAGCTAAAAATAAAAATATACTTATATCAATGATAAATAATAGATAATTCAACGAATACAAGGGTATAACTGTAAATAAAATGAATTAATACTCCTGTTCAACTATTTATAGATGAAAATTATAAAGAAATTTTATCAAAAGCAATAATGTGACATTGTGAATATAGTATAACTTATATCACAGTCAGTATTACCTATATTATATGGCAGGAAGTTTACTTCTTGCGCACAATCCGCTTGGAAATAAACGGTTTACTATAATAATAAAGATTAAAGACGAGTAATAGTCTATAGTTTTAATATATATTAGAAAAATTGTATTAAAACTATCTAAATAAAAAACGTTATAATAATTTTAATTTTTAAATAAAAAACTTTTTTTTAATAAATATATAAAATTCTGCAAAAATTTATCTACACTCTTATTCAATGTAAATACTTTTAATATAATATTATTTTTATTCAAATAATTTGTTTTATTATCGTTCTACTTGTATTACATTTATTTCATAAAGGTTATCTACCATTAACATTTTTCCAACTGTTGAATATAAATAAATAAAAATACCTATAAAAATGATATATCACTCAATGTCAAGCAACTTCGGTAAAAATACTTTTGAAGAATAAATAATACCGAATATAATAATATCAATAATAATAATTGTAATGTACTAAAAATAAATAAAATATAAGTTATGATACTGCTAAATAATTTGTAACTTACTGTAAATGATTTCATTAAAGAAAAATTGTAAGTATCGTATTTAAAATTTAAAAAAAAGGTAGATAGTTATTAACTTTTTATAAAAAATAAAAATAGAATAATACATAAACAAATTATTTAAATGACTAAATTATTTGCAAATTTTAAATAAATTTTTGACTAACTAAGTATCCAGTAGTACAAATGCAATACATTTGTCAAATCATCTGATATTTCCAATTCTTACGTACTAACTATTATCACAGTGTGTAATAAGCTACTAAATGCTTTATAATTTACACGTAGACTCTTATCATCGTTAATTGAAAAAATGAACAGAAACAAAGTTCCGAATCATCTATATTAATTTTGATAGCATTGAAAATGAAATTGTAATATTTAATAAGGGATATGAGTTTCAATTTTACACTGCCATAATATTTAAAAATATTATTACATTTTTTCTGAATAATTTATTTTCTGTCTTTCTATTAATTAATATGCAAAATTAAAATATGGAAAAAAATAAATAATAAATATTGAGCCAAAAGTATTGTAAATACTTGTTTATAATTGTTCGAGTATTTATCTTCAATCAAGCTATTAAATATTCACTTTTATTGAAATTAATGAAATTTCTTATTAAAAATTGAATTTTTCAAGACTTATGCTTTTAGTTTAGAATACTTAAGGTAAAAATAGAAATTATTATGTTAAAAATATTATTATAAAATTATCAGTATATATTATGTAATTATTTATCGCATGTATGCGACTTTTGAAAATTACTACTGTTTATCCCTTTTTCACATACCCTTCGAATATATTAAATTTATTGCTTATAATTATTTAAAAGCATTAGATTTTCAATTAGAAAATGACCATTACTTTCTTCTTACAAAATTTATTATTTATTTCGATTTGCCTATTATTTATTAAATTTAATCATTTTAAACATATATTTAAAATGTTTAAAAGTTTATTAATAATTTATTTACCAATAATCGTAGCTTATTATCGTTAAAGAAAATATATTTGAATGAAAAAATACGTTGAGTATAGATATTGCAAACAAATTAATTTTTTATATTAGTCTAATCAAGTAAACATTCTATTAGCAAAGTATACCAGATATGTAATAAGCTATTTAAATTGGAAAAGATATAAAGTATCCTTTAAATTTTTAATAGATTGAAACCATATAATAATATTATCAAATGTGCAGAAAATAAAATTTTGTAAAATATTTTCCTTTATGAAACCGAACGATAGATTATTTAATAAAATAACCAACAGTTAATATATGCATAAAAAAATTTTTTACGAGTTGTACCAAGATCTGTAATAAGTGATTTGTATTGCATACTTAATCACGAATCCATTTGAAATTCACTCAATATAACAAAAAATATAGAACATAGAACATAGACATTGATGCACTTTGTCTTCAGAAAGTACCCATACATATTTGGATTAATACAAGCGTTACACAAGAACAAGGACAAACAAAAAAGATATAGAAAATTAAAAAAAAACTTATTAAAAGATGTATTTCATTTTTTCTTTGAAGGATGCGCGTACTGTGAGTAAAATATCTCATGTCTCATTGCATCCACGCACACACAAATGCACATGCACAAATTACACGAAATAAAGAAGCGCGTGCGCGTGTATATGCGTATATGTGCACATAAATGTGCTTGGCTATGTTATTCCATTCATATTTTCGGTTTTTGTGTCCTAGTCGGATACCTCGGTGTCGGGATCCAAGTCCCTTGTGGGTGTCGAAGCATTGCTCGTTGTTGCGGATTGGGCGCCAGGCCGATGCGTCCGTCGTGGATCGAATGGATCGACAACTATTTGCTCGGTTCCTTTGATCTCAGCTCGACAGAACGGACAACCTTGGCCCTCTGAATCCTGCAAATCACCAATTTGAACGAATAACGCCATTTGTGATTACTTATAATATTTATTCATTATGTATAAATTGATTTTCATTTTTTAAAATTTTATACAGTTTCCTTAGCGTCATGATTTAATTTCATAATCTAAACGTATACTCGAGCAACTTTATTTTTTGAAATGATAACAAAGTAAAAAGTATAAACTTGTTCGGTTTCGTATTTTTTCTTATTATTATTTTTTATTTCAAATTATTTATCATACACGACGAATTTATTTTCAGTTTTTATTCAAGTAAATAAAATTACTTATTAACTTTCTAATATTTTATCTGTAAGCGCATGAAGTTTTAAAAATATTTTGAATATAATTAAATTTATATTCCTTAATTATAAAATTTTTATTAGACAAACAAATTTTTACTTTGAAAATTATGAAAATATAAATTAAAATGTAATATATTATACAAGCATAATGATAAATATAGATTTTGTACAATATTATAAATATCTTAATGAATTTAGAAAGTTAAAAAATTTGTTGAAGATAAATATGGAGAAATAAGAATAAATAGAAAGCGAAATTACGATTGCATCTACCTTAATATTAAATGAATAAACAAAGTATACAACAAACATAAAATATTTTAATATTTGTTATTTTAATTCATGTATTCTATTACTAAAATATATAAATTCAATGCATACACTCCAAATTAAATTCTTAGAGTACAATATAACTTAACTTTATATCGAATGTTAAGCACAATATTTTTATAGTGAACTTTTAAATTTTGTATACAAATTTTTGTCGATATTGTTAAGTAAAAAACTCTTGGAATCTATAAACTGGCAAATTATAATTAGTTTGAGATTTTAATAAACAATATAAATAAAACAAAAAAGAAAATTTATAAAATATTATGTTGAATAACGAATATTTTTATTTTATTGAAGTTTTTAAAATTTTACCCATTATAATTTTATTTACAAGGTAATAACTTTCTTATAACTATAATATTAGCTCTAGTCTTGTATTTATTTAAAAATGAATTATTTTACAACATTGAAGAGATAATTACATAAAAAATAAAAAATATTTATAAATTTTTTAAAATAATATTTAAAAACAGAAGCTTGAATATTAAAGATAATAGTAAGTTTTTAAATATTATGCTAAGTGATAAAATGAATCATAATTTCCCTTTCCACTAGGTGGTATAATGAATTTCTATCCATTAAATTAATAAACAATTTTAAAATAAATTTTGTATATAACTATTTAAAACAACGTGGAACTGTATAGTATTGTAAACTGATCTGTCGTCAAATTCGGTTCTACGCGAAGTAAATTTTATTTTTGTATAACAGTTTATGAAGGTTAAATTAGTTTTGCATCGTCAAATAATAATAATTTGGATCATTTTATTTTCCAGAAAAACTACTTATTTAAATTTATTCTTTTTCCATCAAAATTTATTATTTTAAAATTTTATTTTCTATATTTTAATTTCCGACAGAAATAGTGAAACAACTATTCTTTTATAATATAAACATATAATTATGTTTCATTTCATTACATTGTTCTATAATCAATATATCAAAAATTTAAATCATTGTAAAATTCATATATAATAGTTAACGAAAACAGAGAATTTCATTTTTAAACAGCGTATATTTATTTATTTATATTTTTTGCAATCAAAAGAAGGTTTTTATATTTAATAAAAATGTTTATTTAGCACAATAAAATTGGACATCCGTCGCTGGTAGTTTCAACTAAATAACATGGCAAAATACGGTACCTGCCAAGCTGTGAGACATGGGGTACAGAGTAAATGGCCACATGGCTCTATTCTGACATCCTTGTCATGTTCGGCACATATTTTACACAGCTGGAACGTACTTCCCATTTCACAGTAAAGCTCGTACTGTTCGGCGGTGACTTTTATATGTTCTTCCGGTGTTGGCTGGACTGCCCACGTCAGGTCCGGATTTATATTTCGCCCATCCGGATAGAGATAACTAAGATTTAAAAAAATAAGTATCCGATGTTTACATTTTCATCATTATTAAATCAAAGTTATTAAATCAAAACTAGGCATAAGTTCATTTGGGTTTAATTTTCAAAGTTTATTAGAGCCTTGAATAAGAATTAAAAAATTAAAATTGAAAATAGATAAACCTCGATCGAGAAAAGTGGATGCTTTAATAAAATCTTACGAATTTTTATTTATTTAATTTGAAAATTTCAAAATTATCTAAAAACTATTTACGACAAAATATAAATAAATATGATAAGATTTTCAATAAAATAATTGAATTTATAATTAAGAATATACAAACAGGAATTTAACGCGTATAGTTTGCTAATAAACTTTGAGTGATTTTGTCGATATATTGCGAAATTGTGCCAACATGTATGAGTTTGGGCTTTTAAACCGATATATTCAACCTTTTTTTTTGATCGGTATAAATGCGGAACAATATATTTTTATATCGAATATCGATTATGTCAAATCATTATCATAATAAAAACACGCACATTATTGCTGCGTAGATTATTTTACTTTTTATACAAGCCCTATAAAGTCTAATTTTATATTGTTATTTAAAGATATTCATTAAGTCTTTGAAAACAGTATTATTTAAAAAATCTTGTGTTCTTATGATCGTCAAGATGAATTTTATCGAAGATGAACCAACTTTTTATCAAATAAAAAAGCATCGTTCGATTCGCTTAACGATGAGAATATATCTAGACATAACAAAAAGCAAGGTTTTTGATGAACAATAGAAGGAAATCATGTACTTACAAGCCTTCCCGGTAGCCATCGAGAAGGGCCTGACAGAGGCTCTTGTTGTGAGGTATAGTTTGAAGTATTTGACCGTCCGAGGTGACGTAGCCAATAGCCCATTGGCCTAACCTCGTGCAACTCAACCGGAATACGTAGCTGCCAGGCTTTTTGCCGGTGTACTTCTCCAATCGGACCTTGACTTCGTCGTAGGTGAGAAAAGCCACGTAGCCAGGATGAGTGACCGCTAAGATTTTCCAATTCCGCAGTAACGTCGACCACGGTTGGAACAACCTGACAAAAAAAGTTTCTGAAGGTTTTAGATTTTCTGTTCTTATGCTTCCAAGTAAATGTGTAAATGAGTAAACATTTAGGAATATTTTACTATGCATCTAAATAGTATTCACGATGGAAGCACAAGTTTAAAACAAGTTATATATTCGTTGATTCAGAAGCCGAGTGAGAAACCAATAAATTGTTAAAATTGTAATGAAGACATTTTCCTATTAGTTCATTATTGATTGTATTATTTATAGCGTATGAACAAAATACGTACTATAAAATAATATTTAGTAAGTAATACTAAGTAGTTTGTAAACGATGAATATTCGTACGTTATATGATACATATAATTGATAGTTCAATAGACGACATATTATAAAATTATTGTAAATATATTATTTATTATGCTTTATGATTTAAATTACTTAAATATAATAATTTTAAAAATATTAGTGTCTGATTAAAAAAAATTGATTTATTATATAATAACTTATGTAATATTTTAATAAAATTAAATTTCTTACATAAATTTTCTTAACTATAAATTTGTATAAATTATAAATATAAAATTTTTGTAGATTTAACAAAGACTCAAGAAATTATTAAAAAAAGTATAAAATAATCTATAAAAAGCGAATCTTTTAATTTACAATATACCTTGTGAAAACATCAAATTCAAAATTTGATATGTAACCGTTGCACGTTAGGTCTATCGTTGACTTTAAGGCCATTGCCTGTAAACCGGAACTGATTGGATGAACTTGGTTGAGCTCATGCCTAAATACTTTCCAAGGTACCAGTGTGCTAAAACGATAAAAAAGATTCATAAATTAATTATAACAATAAATTAATATTAACTAATAAAAATATTTTATGATTAATAAGTTAGTTCTTTTATTTGAAACATTAATAAATAGTTTTTACTTAATAATGTTATTTATTTTTATAAACCATCTACTTTGAATTTCGGTTAATTAATCTAATAATATATATAATATATGTATTCTTTTCAAGTGATTTTTTGATAAAAATTTTGTCTTAAATATAGAAATTTTATAGCAAATAAAAAATCTTATTAATAAATTTTATAAATAACGTAATAAATAATGTAACCTCTGAACTTCAAGAAAAAACATTTTTCGAATAAAAGTATGTATTAAAAGTATGTAATAATTATATATATTCTTTATAATACAAAATATAATAATAATAATTTTTTAATTTGAAGGTTCTTTATTACATACATATTCTTTAAAAATATTGGTTACATCATATCATTTTCGATATATAATTTTTATTTTTATATTACTTTAATTTAGTAAGATTTTCAAGGTTATATTTTTCAATAATAGGAACATTTGATAATATTTTCAAACATATTGACACATTGCATCGACTATTTATAAATTTAATGCATGATTCTTGAATTTTACTAAAAAATTATTTTTTGGAATATAATATATAAAAAAATACTTTTTATTTGTAAATATGAGAAATAAAAGATTTTTAAAATAGTTGAATTTTTTTATTATCTCTTATAATACTGTAATCATAAATAGATACATTAATTCGTTGATACTTTTCTTTAACAATATTTCTTACAGGCAGTTTTTATCATGTTTAAATACCAATGAAATGAATATCATATATATATATATTTTTTTTTAAATTGAAATTTCAATTAATTCAATAATAGCATACACACATTTTAATATTTAGTAAATATACTAAACATTTTAAAATAAAATTAATTTTATTCATTTTTAGTATTAGGGTATTATATTTTTATTCATTTTTATTCATTCAAGGTAAATCTTTTATTTTTGTCGATGTCTTGACTCATTATTATATTCCTGATAATAGAATTTTGTAATCGAATAAAAAATGGATTGTATCAAAGAAAATAATACTATATAGATTGGATTTTTTAAATTGAATTCGTTACATTAGTAAGAAATACCTTGAGAAGTTAAAAGGTGAATTAAAATTAGAAATTTTGATGTGTAAATATCATATTTTATTCAATATATACAAAGTATCTAGGTGAACTGAATCATTTATATGAAGGTCGAAGAAAGTTGAAACTCAAACAAAGTTCTTATATGTTTTTTCACATTTACAAATTTTTTTATTCAAATTATATCCATTAAAAATTGCATAGCGAATAAAAAATTAGATATTTAAGGTAAATGCTTATACACAGGTTGGTCACCTCATCATAGAATTAATTTTACATCTGAAGTTTAGGGTTTGTCCAATGGTCGAAGATATTTAAATTTGCAGACATAAATATATTACTTTTAATTTTAGTAGTTATTAGAATAAATAAAATGCTTAAATATTTTTTAAATTTAATTATATTATACATTTTATTTATTAAACATTTTTATTATACATTTTGTTGTATTAGAATCCATAATTGTTATCTATTTAATATATTTTTATAAAAATTGATTCATTGCAGTTGCTCATGAATATTTTATAAAACAACACAATTTCTCCAAGCTCTAAATACTTAATCATGTATATATCCTGGAAAAATAGTAGTAAGCGGTGGTTTAAAAAATTCGAAGTATAGTAATTTTTAGATTTAAAAATGATATTGTATTTTTTAATTTCTCAATTTGCACTGTAAACGAAAATTACATGACCAGTTCCTAAATAACTTGCTATTAGAAGCAGGTATACACAGATGGTTGTAAACGCGGAAAAAAGAAGAAAGTTAAATGATGATAAGGATAGGTGAATAATTAAACAATGAGAAATAGGTGTCAAATTTATTCTTTCAAGAGTCACGTAATTTGCCTTTTTTTTGTAAAGTCACGCTATTACGCAGCATTTTAACTCTATCGTCATTGACCGCTTACGTGCAAAAGTGACAATATGTGACGATGCACGAGTTCTAGGCTTTGACTGGTCAAGTAATATCTTTTAAGTTAGTGTACGGTTGGATGTTGTGCGAAGTGGACTATTTGCGACTTCTTTAGTATTGTAAAGTGCTATTTGTAGGCAAGTCGAGCACAACAATAGGTAAGAAGCAACTTGCTTTTCTTATGCATTATCGCATCCATTTGCCGTTAGATGTCGGTTAAATTTTTGGGATTTTGGTAGCCGGTGAAACGAGAAAACAAATTTACATGTGTTTCGACAATGGCGGAGGAACTTTGATCCCCTTACATCAGATGACGTTACCGTCTGAAATCATTCATTTTGTATTGCCTGTAAATTATTCTTCATAGTTTCAATTTATTTATTTATATCGTTTACTCTTTGTTTACTGGTAGTTCATAGTGTAAAAGTTTCAAGTTTCTTTATATTTATATAGCGTATATGGAGCAAGGGCTTTGTTCGCATATAAAAACACTAGCATAATAAACTTTTCATAATAAAATTAATAATTAGTGATATACCTAATGTAGCTTCTGTTATTATAGTTACAATTTTTTATACGAATAAAATTAATATTCCTTAGCTTTAAAAAATTTAACGCCAGGAATAATATATGAATAAAAAAATTTTAACCTAATAGATGTTAATATACATTCCTAAATAATTTTGCATGAAAATGTAATTCACCTTAATTTCAATTTTGAACGAAATTATAAATTTCTTTTATATTATATATTAATTTTAAAGTTTCAGTGATTTATATGTTAACGTATTATATAAATAAGTTCCTTTGTATAATACAAAAAAGTACCTATGATAAATTGTATTGCAGTTTTTTTTGTTATATAATTTTTCTTTATTTGTTTTCTTATAATGAATCATAAAAGATTGAGCTATTTTGTAAAGAATAAAAAATAATTAAGATTCTTTTGCAATTTAAATTAAAAATTTTAAAATTATTCATATCGATGTCTTAAGTTTTTTAAAATAATACACTATTGTTATCATATCATGAAATTATTCTAATTCCTAATACTGGATTAATTAATAATAAAACAAATACAATTTTGTTACAAATTTAAAATACATTTATTATAAAAAATTAAATAGAAGAAATAGATTATAAATTTTTATATAGTTTTATGCTTTTGTATTCATGAATCTTTATTTTTATGATCTCAGGTTTAGAAATAGTTATCAAATACATAATGGTTATATTAATATCTTATTAGCAAAATTTTTTAAATAAACCAACTATTTCAGGATTATTATCTTTTATTTAAGAATAAAATATAAAGAAAATGCATTTTTTTAAAATTACCGCATCACCGATTGGAGCACAGCATGTGATAAGAAATTTTTCAGGCATGTATATATAAAAACATTAGTGATTGCGAGTCAATACTTGGCATATAAATTCTATAATCTCACTTCTTAATGTTTATTTTAAATGTAGTTTCAATTTAAAATAGATAAATGGAATATTTTTATATTATTTGATATGCTAAACAATATTGGTAAAATTTTTTTATATTACAGTAGAATTCAGAATATTCATGATACAAAAATTAAATAATAAAGTTCTTTTGGTATAGATTTTGTTGACAATAATTTATGTATTATATATAATTTTTATTTTCTTTCAGTAATGATGAATAAAACTGAAAGTTACAAATCTGCAAATTCAGTGTATGAATTTGTAGTTAACAATATCAAAGGGGAAGAAGTCTCATTAGAAAAGTAAGAATTTTATAATAAAAAAGAATATTACTTTAATTCTTTTTATTAAACATAGATATAAATAAAAATTATGCAGCTAAAATATTCATAAGAATTTTCTGAATTTGTTTTGTATTAAGAAAATTAAAAATTATTTTACTTTAGCGACATAAATAAAAATAAAATTTATCTTATAAATTTAATTGAAAATCATTTTTTCTAAAAACAATTGATATTTTTTGAATTCTAATATTTAATTGATGAAATATTTAATAAATATTAGTTATAAAAGATAATTGTTCATTAATTAAATCATTATATTTTTTTTTTCAACAAGATCTTTTAAAAAATGTAATTTATTAACTCTACTTCAATAATTTGATAAAATTACAAAAATACTTTTCAAATATTGATTTTTATTTCTTTTTAATAATGAAGTAATATTTTTCTGAAAAATATTTAGATATAGAGGACATGTTTTATTGGTAGTGAATGTTGCTTCACAATGTGGTTTAACTGCAACAAATTATAAGGAATTAAATGAACTTCATGAAAAATATGGAGAATCTAAAGGTTTGTTTGTAATTTCAAATTTATACTAAAAAAAGAAGTAATTACAGTTTAAATAACATTTTCAGGTTTAAAAATCTTGGCATTCCCTTGTAATCAATTTAATGGACAAGAACCTGGTAATTCTGATGAAATTTGCAGTTTTGCAAGTCATAATAAAGTAAATAAAATAAATTGTAATTTTTATTGTATAATTTTCCAACAATTGGTTTTGTATAATTAATTTTATTTGAATTTAGTATATTCAAATTAAAGACTTAAATAGTTTTTGAGAAAAGAATCTATTGTCAATTTTTCCTTGAAATTCATTTTGTGCATATTCTATCGAGTTCTGAGAAAATTAATTCTAATTTTTTAAATTTCAATTGAATCATTAATCAACATTAATAGTTAATATAAAATTATAATTTTAAAACAACAATCAAAAAATAAGTTTATTAATTGTAATATTACTAGTAATTATTAGTATTAAAATTAATTTACTCATAAATCTTATCATATTTGTAGTAGTAAAATTATAAGAATAAAATATAAAAAAATTATATTTTTTTTTAAATTTCGGATTAAAAATAGTAATAAGGGTTAAAAAATGCTTTTAAACGAGAAATCACGTGAACTAATACAGTATACTTTTTATATTATGTTATATAATTTACACTAAAGTTTAGTACATAAAATTTAAAAATCATAAAATATGTTTTCAATCATAAAATATGTCATCTAAAAATTGAAAATTTTACTTTGTAATAAAAAGTTAATTTTTATAAAATATTGAGTAAAATATATACAGAATAATTTATAGAATTTGTTTATTATATTTTACATTAACAACCCGTAGTCTTTCAGTACATTATTTTAAGATAAAAGTAATTTAAAATACAATGTAAGTAATGTTAACATGTGTACTGATTTACATCCAAAACAATTTGAATGTGCTTTCTATTTTTAAATTGCTTCATGAGTCAAAGTAAAAGATATGTAATGTTTTTAATATAATTTTGATATAATATGTATAAAAAAACATCAATGCACTTATTATTACGAATAGTAACATACTTTATATATCAGTTTATTTATCAAATTTATTAAATTTTTTATTGAGAAATTAAAAGACTTATTTTAGATGTTTTTTGTAATATTAAGAATTCATTTATATGTTTATATAAATGTACCTTATATTTATAGAATATTGCAGTATCAATTTATAATTTATTAAATTTTTTTGTTCTTTAGGTAAAGTTCGATCTATTCGAAAAAATAAACGTTAATGGCAAGGAAGCCCATCCTCTCTGGCAATATTTAAAAATGAAACAGAGTGGTCGTTTGGGCAATTTTATAAAATGGAATTTTACGAAGTTTATTGTGGATAAACAGGGACAAGTCGTTGAAAGACATGGGCCTGATGTTAATCCTAGCAAGATTGCACAGAATCTTGAAAAATACTTCTAAAAGAAAATAATCGTACTTCTATTAATTTTATTTATAAGATATATTACTATAAATTAATTATACACATATTTCATTAAAAATAGCAATAGATTATATTAAATTTATCAATAATTATTTATAAAATTTGTTGTATAATTCATGGTATAATGTTATAGCTTTTTATTTCTTAAATAATAAAATTAATGTAAAACTGATACTTCTCTTTTTTTACTAATTAATGAAAATATATATCTACAGTTTTTTAGATCCAATTAAAAATATTTATTTTTAAAAAATCATTAAATATTTTGTTATTAAATAATTATTTATAAATGTACTATTTAAAATATGAATTTATAAGCAACTAAGCACATTATGTACGTAAACTATCAAAATTATCATTCGAATGTATTGTAATATAAATGATATTAAATTAATGGAGAGAAAATCGTTTCAATATTTAAAATTTATTTTTAATTGTCTACAGAGAAAAATTAATGTTTTTTGATTTTATAATTTTTTTAAATTAAACAATGGTGTAATAAAATCTTTACCATGAACATATTAATTACTATTTATGCACAAATTATAACTATATTATCACTGGCTGAAAATGTAACAAATAATATAATAATTTCTATAATTTTTAATAAAATGATAAAAAACCTAAAATAATTATTAGTTACTATTTTTGTATACTAAAAGTATAATTTTTACAAATGAGATAATCATTTTAATTCTAATTTTAATAAAATGATAAATTTGCATAGATACTAATATAATAATGAATAAATATTAATTTATTATTCCAATGAGAAATCACATATAGACGAGTGGTAGAATGTTTTTATATTATATAGAAATGGAAAAATATAACCAATTATTTTATTTTTAAATAATTCAACTTAATATATTAATGTCAAGAAAGGTTTACTAAATAAATTTTATTCTTTAAAATGCTGATAATTAGATATTTAATTGTTGAACTGGGACTGTTTAACCTAAACTAAAAATATAGAAGTATATAAATACTTCATTAAGTAAAAATTTCTTTACATTATCATATTTTCCATAAAATTTTATTTTATAGTGTAAAATCATTAGTTTTTAGATACAAAGAGAAAAAGAATTAAAATTTAGAAAAAATTACAAATGTAAAAGAATATATAATAGGAAATATATATACTAAGAAAATATCATATTTATTTATTCTATTTTATGGAATATTACATTTAATTAATAAAAATTATCAACGAAAAAATTCCACTTCGTTTCGTATTATCATATGAAGTATTAAATTCGAATAAATATTTCTAATACATTTTTTATTACCACTATATAATTATTTATATTATTGTTATTTCTTTAGTAATTATATAAAATAATAAATATTTTAATTTTTAATATTTTTTTAAAAAACCGATTTATTTAAAATATTTCATAATTATTAAGGTATATTTATTTCATTATAGTGGGTTCTAAAATTTAAGCATAATGTTACATGTATTAAAAATTTTGATACTATACTACACATAAAAGCTTATATTTAATTTGCTTTTAAGTTTTTAAGTAGAAATATTTTACAAAATGATATTAAGTAATACTTTTAAACGTAAATATGTAGTATTGAATATCTTAATATTCATTTGTCATCAGTTGAAAAACGGGTACAGTTGAACAAAATCCAATAATTATAATCGACTTCATACATTTTTCAATAGTAACTCACTGTGCATGAAGTGGTTGTTTTTGATGTTTACTATAAATAACATTGATTCCTTATTAAATTTTATTTTAAAAAATCGTACATGTATTTCAATTTGGATAAATTGTAAATAATATAATTTATCAAGCTATAATTTTCCTTTAATTTCAACAAAAAATTTAATCAATTATAACAATATGAAACAAACAATTTTCAAACCATGTTCTAAGAACTAATTAAAAAATAATTTATTATTTTAATAATATACTTATTTTGAATATTGTATATAATTGGAAAGAAATATTATTATTGAGTAAATTTTTAGTTATTAAATGAATAATTTGTAATAAAAAATATTTTTTGTTTAATTACATATTCATCAGTATTTAAAATGAAAATTTTAATCACAATATATAATCGAGAGAAGGATTTGTTGTTAATTCTTAAAAATAAGTAGATAATAATAAACGTCAAAAATTATTGAATTTTATTTTCAATCAAACATGAAAAGTCAGTTATTTAGAGAAATATTTTCATTTTTTTAAATCGTCTAATAATTTTAAATTATTTGCTATAAATGTTACAATCTGAATGTTTCATTAGATAAAAATTATCGTGTTGATTTTGAAGATGTTTCTAAACCTAGATATCTAAACAGTTACTATGATATGCTATGAATTGCCAAAACGTGATCCGTTTCTGTATCCAAAGAAAATTAGAAAATAGACTGAGTGCAAACATACTCTGACTTCGTAGCACGTATGATCTCGCGCCAAGTCTTTAAAAATTAAAATCTGCACATGTTTTGAAAATAATATAAAACTACAACTGTGTTATTTTTCTTTTACCATTAGAAACAGGCATTAGGTATTATAAATATGTATGAACGTATGCGATACGATGCAATGAAATTTTTTATTGTTTTAAAATTTAAAAATCAAATTTCTAATCATTTATATACAAATAAATAATATTAGTTATTATATATAATTATAATATATAAATAATTATAAGAAAACTGTTTAATTTTCTTGTTTAATTTAATATGCTATCACGACATAGTTTAACTTTAAAGTATAATATTAGAAAATTATAATTAAAAATTTTATGAGTAAAAATCATCGATTATGAGTTAAAATTAATTTATTACATAAATATAAAATCTGATTGATGTGAATATTTTAAAAGTTAAAAGCTATAAAATTTTCAATTTATAACGCAACAATATAGTTTGAAAATATGTGAAATATTGCTTTAAGTACAGTTTATATTAAACTTATATCACTTACCAAAATTCTAAAAGTAATTATATGAAAAATCTATATTGAAATAGATTTCTTTTTATAAAAAAATTTTTCATTCTGAGCTATTTCTATTAATAATTAATAATATAAGGAAAATTGATAACTTTTTCCAACTTTTCTAATAAAATTAATAAAGTAATTAGATCTACTTTAAGTAAAAAAAAGTCATTCAGATTAAAATAAAAAAAATATATTTTGAATATCTTTTGACGTTTTTATATAAAACATAGATATAATATTTTTACAAGATTAAATATTTATCAATCAAGTTTAATTATAAATATAATATATTATTATATTTTAAAGCATGAATACCATAGAAAATCTGACAATAATTTTTATTGAAAAATATATATATTTGTTTTTATTTATTAAAATTAATTTATGAAATTAAAATTATGTTCGAATAATTTAAAAAGATACATTTTTTTTAAAATTTAATATTGCTTGTATAGAATTTTAGCAATATCTTTTAAAAATAATTAATATTCAAAAATGACATTTTTGACAATCGCACTTGAAATGGTATTAAAAAATTTTCTTTAATTATAGAAATGTGAGTGACACAAAATGATATAGAGAGAAAGATAGAGAAAGGAAATACAATCATAAATTGTAAATAGTATGCGTACCATATTGATTTTGATATTAAAGTTTTCTCTGTATATGCCTGAATAAAGCGTGCGTTCGTGTAACTAGATATGCATTTACTTGAATCGCGGTATAATCTAGACTATACAAAATTAGATGCATTTGTGGCTTATTTTCACAGGTTTGCTACTGTTATTGCTCATGTTTTTTGTTATTTTAAATTGCTTTCGAATATTGTTTTAACAGAAGAGAATTAGGAAGTTTAAATTATTTTAGACTTCTGAATCTGGTATATAATAAAAAGAAAGTAAGAAGAAATTTTAAAATAGTTTTAAAATCTATTGCATAAAATATAATAAAAATATTACTAAATAATAATATTCCGTGGTCAGTACATTCATTTCATAATTTTAATTAGAAGAATAATTATAATATAATAATAATACTAATAGAATACATATACTTAGAATTCATATACATTTTTATTTATAATAATAATTTTTCTCTTCGCCCTTACTGTATTAACATACTGTATCGGAAATATAATTGCAATGTTTAATTGATACTTCATTAAATTTCAAATATTTCAAATTTTTTACATTAATATTAAATCCAATATAATGCATATATATTTAATAATAATAAAAATTAATTTTTTAAATTATTATTGAAAAAATTTAATTATAACTTACCTCATCAAATATATATATTTAAAGAATTTATTTTAATTAAATGTATACTTTTAATTCATAAATATACATAAAAAACTGAAAAAAATACATTCTTAATTTCGAGTTCAATAAATACAATCTTTATGATAATTTGAATATATTTAAAATAGATTGTATATAATATACGTTAAAATGTAGAAATTAATCATAACACATCTTTTTAGGGCTTAGAAAAAAGTGAAACACGCTACTCAATAAAGTAAATAAAAAACTGTTGAAAAGATTGAAGAAATGATTTTTCAAGAATATTTTAACATTGTAAAAGAGAAAAAATATATTGTTTTGAAAAACACATTTTTAAAATATTTTCTTTATTGTTAATATACAAATTCAAAATTTTAAACAAAATTTAATTCTAATTTTTAATAAAGTAATAGTAATTAAAATCTATTTTTTCAAATTATATATTTCAATTAAAATTCAGTCAAAATTGTTTTATTTTTAGATCAGAATTATATAGATATTAATAAATGTATAAAGAATATATCAATTTTTTAAATTATTATAAGTTACAAAGATGAATTTGATGAGTTTTTCAATATATTAATTCATGTTATTAAATAAATGTTAATACATTCATGAAATTTGTTTTATCTGATATATTTATGAATATATTTTTCATAGGTTATAATATGTATTGTTTATCATTATTTAATATTATATTAAAATATGAAAGGAACTTTAGAATATGTAAAGAAATAATCAGGAAAATTTGATGTTACTATATAAATTAATTAATTTAAATTTATCATTTAAATATCATTATATATTTATATTACATTATACCGAATTTGTTGTAAGAGAATAATATCAAAATAATTTTATAATATATAGTTTTTTTTTAATTAGAAAATGAATTCATTTTTTTTGAAAATCAATCAAAATTAAAATAAAATGAAATTTATACTATTAAATTAAAAAAATTGGTTTTAAATAAGATAGTTGAATTAATGTGTATTAGCGTTGAGTTTTAAAGTATAATCAAAATCTAATTAATAGTAAAATTATATATAATAATGTAAATTTTTTGTATTTAATCAATAAAATTGATATGCCTCGTATATCTTTGATTTATGTATGAAAAATAGCAAAAAACTAAGATATCGAAAAATTTACATAAGTTCGAACACTTTATTTCTAATTATAATTTATGTTTTAGGAACATTGAAAAACACCAAATATCTACATTTATGCAAACATTCTTAGTAGATAATTCCTCTTTAGTGTGCCTTTTGGCTTTTCCATACAAGCTTGATGATCAATTACGCCTTACTGAGTACGAGTACGGTAACGTAACACCAATTGTATACCAATCAACGAACTACTCACGAAACATCGATACGAATGAAACTTTGAATAGTTCTCCTTCATGTAAAAACAGTTTTTTTTATTAAATTCGCTATAAAATTTTGCTCAATCTGCGAAAGAAGACACATCAGTACTTTTTTCTTTATACGAGGAATTTTTTATTATGAAATACTAATGTTGCACAATTGTTGCACGATTTTCATTGTTGTCTTGAAGGGGAAAAATTACGCATCGAGGTGACGTGAGTCATTCGTATTCGAGATGACGATTCAACAATTGTTAGCGAGGTTCTAAACTGAGCTTTTAACGAACAAACTAGAATTTTTCATTAAAAAGATTTTTTAAGGGATACTTCGAAATCGGATAGTTTAAAAATATAATTTAAATGAAAATAAAAATACTATATACTTTTGATGAAATTTCAATTTTTGCTATTTTAATTGAATACTAGAACAATCGATATAAGTTTCATTTTCAGAATTTAAAACAAAATCATTTTTAAAATATAAAAATTCATTATGTAGATAATTTATAAAATGCACTAATAAAAAAAATTAGCACTTACTATTATTTGTATTACCTTAAAGGAATTCATTTCTTTAATAAAGAATTTAATAAAGAAACATAGAATACATCAAATTTTTAAATCCTTAATCTAATGAATTCATAGCCGTTGTAAAATTTTCTAAAACTACATTAAAAAACCTTTATATTCTTGTCAAATTTTTTCACCAATTTATTGTTGACTTAATTGCATGAGTACATGTATAAATATGAACGTAAATATATTAATGAGAAAAAATATGGTAGCTTGTTTATTGTACTTTCTTATATTATACTTATTCATGTATGCAATCAAAGCAGTTAAAAAGGCTTTAATCATTTTTTAAAATTTTAATAAAGAATTATGTTAAACTAGAAGATTGAATTCACATTTTCTCTCTCTCTAAATATTTTTAATATTGCAACAAAACTATTTATGTAAAATACATATAATTTAGTTTATTTTTTCCCTAATTTAAATTAATAGATCCTAAATATAGAAATATAATTACATGTTTATTAATTTAGAACAAAAATATTATTTTAGTTTCAAATTTTATCGAATTATCTGTGAGTGATATTGTTATTTTCTATCCATCATATTTATAAGAAAATTTTTATGTAAAATTTTTTAAAATACCATTACAATCTGTATGAAGAAACAACTTTAAATTTTGCAACTTTACTTTTAGCTTTTTTTCTTTGTATATTTTGTTTTTGTTCTAAAAACATACTAAATATATTTTTATTTATATTATAAATAGCTTATGTTTAATAAAGGAGCATTCCAATTTATAAATTTTATATCAATTTTTCTTTACGATGTATCAATTTTTCTTATTAACTCATATTTATATTTCTGCATTTATTTAACTAATTTTTTCTTTTTTTTTCGAGATACAAATCCCCTTTACTTTTCTGAATTAATAGAGGGTTTTCTTTTGTTTGAATGATTAAGTTTCGCATGATGAACTAACTTTATACCTACAAATGTCATCCTACCAAAATCAATTGATTATAGAGTGAACACTTAAATAAATGTTTACAATGTATAACAAATATGGAATAATATTTTTTGATGCATTTTACGGATCCTATGTACGGAAAGAAAGATACAAACTATATTATGAGACCATATGCTCTATTATAAGTTATTATTAGTGAGTAACCTGAAAGCTAACTACGTATCAGTCACGATTAAGATTTTAATAATTAGTTCTTTAATAACGGTTATAGATATATTACTATTTTTAATCATTACATAATTTCCCATTTTATACTCTAAATGTGATTTCTTCTTTTTATTAAAATATTTGTGAATAGTCGTTTGATTTTCTTGAATATTTCTTGAAACTTTCTCAAGAATAACTAATACATTTTTTCATGTCTTAGAAATATTATTTAGTAAAATCCTTTAATTAACAATTGATCAATAATTTTTTTAATCAATCGATTCTTTTTAATAATAATCTTGGAGTTTTTATGTTGCTAGAGCTACATTATTTAGTGAAAATTCAGTTTGTTCGAAAACTAGATTCCATTTTTTTAAATAAATCATCCAATTTTGAAATTAAAATTCATTGAACAGCTTTCTCGAAAAATACCATTGGAAATTAAAACGTATTCCGTTTTTTCATTTATATAAATTTACTTTTCGTGTAATAATTGTTGAATAACATACATACACATAATTTAAAAATAATAACTTACATTTAATTAATCGTATTTAAAAAGTTATAAGAACCTAAAATTTGTTATAACTTTCGCATGTATAAAATATATTTATTTAGAACTATAATTTTAATTGGTGTTATCCCAATATGTATCAAACCAAGTAATAATACAAAAAAATTATTTAGATAGATATTACTCTTTCATCGTTGCCATTTATGAGGTACTTTATTATTTATTCTTTATTCTTTTCATTAATGCCCGATTATGTGAAATTCGTCACATTAGATTTTTTACTTTACTTGTTTATCAAAGGTATTGACTTAAATTATTGTATAATATAAGTGCCAAACTTTGAGTACAGTACAAGCGACATATGTATGCACTGATGTGCAGAAGTATAATGTAGATAATGAATAAGGGGAAAGAGTGAGGGAGAGAGAGAGAATACACGAAACTAGAAACTACAATTAGATGTTCTTGTTTGTCGACTAATCTAACAAAGCCTCCATTCATAAATCGCACTCGCGATAGTACTTATATATTTCGTATTTATATATAATACTATACTTTGTATTATGTTTCTCGTATTAAAATTTTTCCTTTTTTGTTGTATAAATGATACATGTGCATTTTATAAATTTTATAACACTTCTTACATGTTATAATAAATAAAATTTGTGTATTGAATAATTTTATTTAGTGACATACATACGTACTATATATTTTATGAAACATTAAAAGCATATATTTTTTAAGTAAATTTCAGTTTAGTTCTTCTTTAATATTTATTATCTATTCCATAAAATTGAGTATATAATGTTAAACTGATATCAAATCAAAATGAAAATATAATACATTATTGAAAATAAATAAAGATATTCTTATTTTTTATATGAATAGATTATATAAAAATAATAACAGAAATCCGTAGTAGAGGCAAAAAAGTTTTAATTCTACAAAATTTTTCTTCTAAAATAGAAACTAAAACTGTGAAATGATAATTTTATAGATTGCAATTAAAGTCAAACTTATTTTATTAATGAGTTTTTTATTTTACGTGAAACTTTTAAATGAAAACTTTATCATGCTATGTTATTATATTAAGATACAAAATATGTTTTGTTCTCAGGTGAAAAGATATATATTAAAATAGATTTCTGTAAGACTAGTTGATTATTTTATTTACTAACAAATAGTAATTAAACGTTTTTTAGAATATCTTTAACGAATTTTTTTAATTTGAACTGATTATTTTTTATAAATTAAATCTTACAAAATAGATAAAATATATTATAAACCAATGTTTTTCAGAAATTATTAAAAAGTATTTTTTAATAACTAATAAATATACATATATGAATTTTTTAAAAAAAAGTATCTTTTATTTTTGACAATGAAATAATAATTAGCTTTTAAAACCATGTTTTAAAATCTTTTAGTTATTTTTTTCTATGTTACATACATATAAATAACCAGGTGTGTTACATTTACTTTCTATAAATTTTAATTTTAATTAATTATATATTATATTGAATGCAATAAAAATTAAAATCATTAAATTTATTCTAATAGTTTTCATAAAAATATTCATAATTACTAATAATTTAGAATACTATTTTTATCCTTACATAAAATATGAAACTCTTTATATATTAAAAAATATGAGAAGGCTCTGCAAATGAAATTCCAATTGGCCGAATAGTAAATATTCATGTGGAATGGTAGTTATGTATATGTATATATATATTATCATATTCTGTTTCTCTTATGTTCCATCATTCTTTTATTTTTCGCTACGCTAATTTTTTTGTGTTGAAAATTCTTGATTTGAAATTTTATTTGAAAAAAATTTCTTTTCTTCAGCTGATTATTTCCTAGACATAATTAAATAGAAGAAAGTACTTCAATTTTATTGGCATAATTATAAATACTAAGTTGAATTCAGTATTGATCAAAATCAATATTGAATAAATCTTACTGCCTTTTTTTTGATATAAGAACATTTATACCAAATAAAAATCTTTGCAAATTATTGATGCACATAAGGTTATTACTTTAAAAAATGGAATAATTTTTTTTATGAATACAAAATGTAATTTTGTATTTAATATTTTGTAGTACATTCTCTTGAATATATGTAAAATATATTTATTTTTTATTATTATTAGTACTTATATATTAATTATCTTACTTACCTGACTATGATGATAATAATACAATAATACAGAATAAATTAGTATTTTATATTACCTGCAACAAAAATAAAATTTTAAATCAATATAGTTTATAATAATTAATCAATTTAAATAATTAAAAGTCATTTTAATAGTTTTAAGTAAGCGATTCATTTTACAATTTTGCCAATTTAATACTATAACATTAAAATAAATAATTAACTGTTATTCTTTTATGATAGAATATTTTTAACTATTACATTAAATAATAACCTAAACATCACAAGCACATACATTTTTCTAATATTTTATTAATTTAAATTGAAATAATTAAAATTCTTAAAAAAATCTTCGCATGAACGAAAAATGATCGATGTTAAATAAAATTAATATGGTCTATAAGAAAAATTCACTTTTAAATTTCTCGATGTAAATATCCTTGCCATCATGTAAACATATATAATATATTAATTTTTTTAATTTGCAATGGTTTAGAAGTTCATGTTTATTTAATTATTTTAAATGTACCGCAAAGAATAAAAAATATGATAGACGGATCAAAATCTAAGGATTTTTTAATGCAGGATATAGTTGTTTTCATATAAAAATTTTTTAATTTTTACCTTGGTGTGGAATTAAATAATTTTACTTCTGTAACTTTTTTTGCAGAGCTCATTTATAACGTGTGCTTTAGCTTTAAAGAATGGTTTAAAAAAATAATTATAAATGGCATTAAATATTAAATATTATTTAGATATTGTACATTTTGTTAGATTATTCGATAATTTTTCTACTTTTAATATTTTTATTTGTTTTCATTAATTAATTCTGGAAATATATAAAAAATGTTCACGTATGAAAAAGGAAGTAACATCCTACTCTTTCTCTCATATAGTTATTTTAATATCAGAAATGAGTTATTTGTTTAAGGATTGAAGAAGAAAAGATTCAGTTAATATATTAATTTAAAAAATCTGTAACTTAACTTTATTAATTTAAAAAAATCCGAATAATAAAATTTTAAGAAATAACTTATCACATTTTTATTATATTAAAAAATAACTGTTTATCAGAGATAATTATATTTTCTTAATTTATCCCATTTTAATTGAGAAAAACATACAGAATTAATTATTGCGAGGCTGATATAATTAGATGTCTTCAAGAATTTTCAAATAATGAAATTGCTTTTTATTTATTAGCACATTACATTGATTTAGTGATAATAATGTTATTTTTTCACATATTTATATATATAATGAAAACATAAAGTCGATATTTTGTCAATCTTATGTTTTTGAATATAATTAAGCATAGGTCCAATCATTAGATTTTGATTTTTGATCATTCATTTTATCTGTAATAATTTAACAATAGAATATATTAAGTATATATTTTCTTGCTACTTAAAAAGAGTTAAAAGATAATTCTTTGACTCTATATTAAATTTTTTCTTCTCAAAAAGGTTAAGGAAACAACTCACTTTTTTATTAACAAGTAGTAAAAAAATAACTATGAATTTTTTATAAAGTTGCCATTTTATTATTGAAGTATTTAACTTATTAAGTATTATAATAAATTTAATTTACATTGAAAGATTCCAAATCTTTTTAACATTTTGGTTTTCATAATAATTGGAAAACGAACATACTAATTTTATTTAAAAGCAAAAATATACAAAATGTATAAGGTAAGAATAAAATAGTTTAAAGACTTAATAATTTACGGAAATGAAATAGAAATAATATATTTTTCAAAAAAGTTGCTTATTTTTCTTTAAATGCATTTATATATATATATAAGCAGGTACATTTGTTAAAACAGTAATAAATAATAATGTAACTATTATATGAATTTTTAATAATTTTACTAGTAGATAAAATGAATTATTGATAAATGAGACAGACTATTTTTAATTTTTTATTTTTGAGAAATCTTCAGTTAAATACATTTTGTCGTTTACAAAATTGGAGAAGTTTGCATACCCTTTTATTTATTGTAATGATTTTTACATAAATATGATATTGTACAAACATGTTTTTATTGCAAATGTATTGAAAATAAATAAATGTTATTTTTGTATTAAATAAACGCTAAATAGAAAATTATATAAAATAACATTTTCATAAGATTAACTACAGCTAATACTGAACTTTAATTTTTTCATTGAACATATCATATTTTAGGAAATAAATAATATTAAATTTATCATATGCAATATAATTATTTATTATCCGATATTTTACCTTTTATATGATCGTTTTTAATTATAATGATTATTTAACTTAAAATATTTATAATTTGAAAATAATACATCTGTTTCAAATTTTAGTTTTTTAAATTTTTTAAATTCAATTTTAATACGAATCATTTTAACAGTATTGATGCAATTCAGATAGATAAAGCACAAATAATCTTGAATAAAAATAATATGTTTGGTTATAAAATAATAATTAAAAGAAATTTTATATTCCTCTGCTAATGGAAAATTAGTAATTAAAATCTACTAATTAAATATTTCAGGGTTATTACATAACTTAATTAATTTTAGAATCAATAAAATAAGAAATACAATTATAATATCTACATTTTAAAACAAGAATATCGAAATTTTATAGTTTTATAGCTCAATATGAGAAAATACATTACATATTTTTAAATAGTTTATCCAAAATTTCTTAACCGAAAGAGGCAGAATATACTAGTACTTCAGAAAAAAAATGAATTTTTACAATCGAATATTATATTTTTAAAAACTTTTTATTCAATAATATTTAACAAAATTCAATAATATTTTTTTCTCTTCAACTAACACTAAATAATATTTTACCTTTTTTTTAAAATCTTTTAATGTTTTTTATAAAAAACAGTTGTGTAAAATTATCTTTGTATTTTAATATTTTCAGGTAAGTCCTGAACTCTCTTCAATTATAAGGAAAGTTGTTATTTATATTTAAATATTGATAAACGTTACTGTTTTCATTTCAAAGAACTTAATAACTTTCTATAAGTTATCTAAAAAGCCACTGGTAAAAAATTTAGAATTAAGATAAATTAATTTAGAATGTACAGAGTCGAATTGAAAATCTAGCGTGAGTTAGTGAATCGAAAAATTATCCCATTCTTTCAATTTTCAGTCTGTTCTCTCTCTCTCTCTCTCTTCCGCGCTTACCGGCACAAATACACTTTCTCTTTCTTTGATTCTCTCTTGGGTTTCGAAGCTCCTTCGTTGCTTGATGCAGCTATGAAACGAGGTCAAGTGATTCGCCGAACCCTGGGCTTCTCTTCGACGTTCACATACACAAAGTCTTGCATACTCACTAACATATGTAAGCTAGAGTATATCGTAAATATCTTGGGTATGTGCATACGCATGATATCTGAGAAAGAAAGACAGAAGTAAGGAAAAGGAGGTAGACGCTTTGGCGCGGGTCGACTTCTCATACTGCATTTTATGCCCCCGCACCTTGCTTATAAATCCGAGCGTTGCGCGACTGACCGAAAAAGGAAAACTTCTCAACTTCTCAACTTCTTATTGCGAGCGTTGAAAGAATACCTTTTTTCTTATTGGTACATTGATGCATTTTTAATCATTTTCAATTTTATATTCGTTCTTGACTCAAATATTCTGATATTCCGAGTGATTTTATCCTATTGAATATCATCGGGTAGAAGTTGGGATAGTATATATGTGAAAATAGATATAAATGTACTCTTAAACCATTTGCCAAATAATTCTACTTCTTATTTTATCTGATTTTGGTTGAATATTTAATGATATTTTTAATTGTATTATTTTTAAATTATTCTTCATGAATTTACTATACACTTTAACTTAAGTATATTTCTATATAGTCACAATTGTAAACTTTGTTTCGCAATAATGAGGAATGAAAAGAGTAGTTTTAAATACAATAGGTACACAAAAATCTAAATTAGTAAAAAAGAAATATAAATTTTATTAACGTGTTTTCTTGGTTTATTTACATAGTTTATGTATTTTAAATTTCATTAATGTTCTCTTAATTTTTCTTGGCTTAAAATATCTTATATATTTTATATTATAGCTTATTTTTGTATTGAATTATTTAATAATGCATGTAGCCGAAGTTTACTGTTCACAGAAATTCTACTTGTACAAATCCAAAGGTCAGTAATTTTGAATTTTAAATAAAAAATCAGTAGTTTACTTATATAGTGTGCAACTGACCTTTTATTTTACTAAAGAATATAAAATAAAAATGTAAAGAAAAATTAAAAAATTTTCAATGTTTAAATATCGTTCTTGTACTGTTTTACTCGGTAGCTTTTTAAAAATATGGTAAAACATTTATTATTTAAATTTTAATTTTTCAATAACATAATAAATATAAATACATTTATTTATAATACTTTAATCTAATTCATTAGATTAATAATTTTACTTTAAAATAAAACAATTCGTGCTATTGCCATCTTACACATAAATGAAACAGTAATAATATTCAAGGAATTATTATTATTATTATTATTATTATTATTATTATTATTATTATATTATTATGTGTATATTTATTTATATCTTAAAATTTAGAACTATCAAATTTTATTAAAACAAATTAATATTTTATTATCAATTTAAATTATACACTTATATTACATTGTATAATGGTTTTGTAAAAAAGAAAATTCTTATTTATATTAAATGTAGCACATTAAAGAAACGTTATGTCATATATAAAAAAAGGGATAGAAGCATCGATATAGAATATTAAATTTAATCATGAAATGATCACTCAGAATAATTTTATTCTATTTGTATATCGTTTTTGTCGAAGTTCAAACTAATTTTGTATATATCTTTATATATTATTTCTAGAACCCCATTTATTTGCCCATTCTACTTTTTTCCTATTATTTTCTTTTTTAAGATAAAAAGGTAAATAAAGATTACTAATTTTTCACACAATAATTATTTTCTAGTTTTTATATGTATATTGTTTATATTATAAAATTATAAGAAACTTTAAAATTTAAAGTAAATTCAAAATTATTGTATCATTTCTTTTAAGAATTATATTTTTTAAGGAATACATATATATATATATACTTTCTTAAAAAATATTGATATCATAAATACGCTTTTAAATAAAACGTGTATTTTTATCTTTATTAAATAATTAAAATATGAATGAAATTTTTTAATTTTTGTTTTATTATTTGAAATTTTTAGCCAGTACTCTTACTGTTATAATATAATATATTATAATAAATTGTAATAATTTAAATCAAACAGAATGTTTTTCGTTTTAATTTTGCTTAAACATGTATTTAATAAAATGATAATGTTAAAGGTGCGTTAACAGCATTATTTCAATGTGTGGCCTACTGATTAACGGAACTTGTGTATAAGACGAAGTAAAGGCGACGATATAACCGTTCAAGCGGAAGTCTATTTATCGGACCGGAAATGACACAAAAACATGAAAAAAACGCAGGTTGCACTGAAAAGTTGAACATTAGTCAATTTTGCATTTATATGTGTTATAACGGTTAATAATATATGTTTAGTACACATGATTTTTCTAATCTTTTTAATTATCTTTTTTTATATTCTTTTCTATTATTACAATTATTCTTATATTTTATAAAAAAAGTATTAATCACTATATTATTAGTGTTATTCTTTTTTTAATTTTTCGTAATAAATTTAGTTATTATCGTATAAAAACATTTTGATAAAAAATTAGATCTAGTATAAATCAATAATTCATTACGGTTTATCGATCCAAAAATGTATTTTAGTAAACAATTTGAAATAAATCAAGTTGTAAAATCCAATATTCACTTATATACGCAGGATAGGATTCAAACCCAGCTAACACGTTTATACTAAAGCATCAGTTGAGTAAAATTCGGGATGAAAGCAGTTTGAGATTTTTAAATTCACGATCGGAAAAGATATAACTATTAAGTTGAGAATTACATTTACTGATATAAAAGAAACATTAATTAAAAATATTTTTTAAAATGCACTAAAATTTTAACATCTAAATCATCTTGTTAAGAATTGTAGATATTGAATGAAAGGAGGAAATGAAATATATGATCTTTAAAAATCTATTGAAAATAATATTTTGATTTATTTACTCTAATCGAATCTATATAAATTATTCTTTCATTAATAGATTACTTAAAGTCCAGATTATTGATAACTGATGATTCATATGTGATTCCTTAGGGTAGTATTATATTATAAAATGTAGTGTTATTAAAGTTGGAGATTATCATTAAAATATTACTTTTTTTTATTGATAAGTTGTCCAATTCCTATAAAAGTTTTATAATTGCTTTATATGTATAAAATATAAAAAATATATAAAAAAATAATAATATCTATTAAAACCTTTAATCACTTAGTAATCAGTGATATTCACTTTATAATTATGTATACCTTAAAATATATTAATAAAAAAGAATATAATTTATCAAAATTACAAGCTAAGAATAAATTTATACGTCAAAATCTGTAATGAAGGTTTTAGTACAGTTTCATCAAAAATTGAAAACACCGAAACTTATACAGAATAAAAAGAAAAGATGATGGTCGAATAGAAGAAAGTCAAAATATGTACGAACATTTTCTTATAATCGAAAACTAATAAGTATTTTAAGATTCGTAAAGATATTTGTAATAGACTTGAGGGCTTCAATATCACCGATACTTATCGAATTGATATAAAGTCGATTGCATTGATTCTATAAAATTATTCATATATTATTCACATTACGTACAGCCGATCAAAAACAAGCTCTAAAGGATAATCTTTTATTTCTTAAGAGAATGAAAGCTTTCAAAAATATGATAAACTTTATAAGAAAATTTGAAACGGTAAACGTTGAAGGTTGCGATCGCGAACTAATTAGCGGTTAAACATAAAGTTTTCTTACATTCTGCACAATTATTTTTAAAAATTTGTTAACAAAGAAACTAATTTTTTTAATTACAGTAGTAAAATAAATATTATAATTTTCATGTATGAAGATTTTATCTTTTCTATTTTTAATCATAATAAATGTATATATACTAGATATAATTTACATAAAAATATCCGTCGTACAAATGAAAATAAAAGTTAAATTTTCTTAGTACATACATGAATTCACTAAATATATTATAGTAAGATATATTAAGATTTATTGTAGTGATTATAGAAATAGTAATAAATATTTTGACGATATTAATAAACTAATATCAAAATGTAATATTAAAATTTTACAGTGATATAACAAAGTATTCATAAAATTTCACAATGTATGATTAAGCAATTTAAATGATTACAGTCAATACAATTTGGTGATATCAATTAATTTATTGTTTTAACATTGCAATCGTAATAAAATTTTTTAAATAACAAAATTTTTCGTGTAATAATATTAATTCTAGTGTTTTTGTAGTTGTTAATTAAATACTTTAACCATTATTAGAATATTCTTATAATAATATATACAATTTTATACTAAGAATTTAGAAATACAAATTTGTTCATTTTTAAATATTTATTATAAAAAAACATTGATTAAGTATTTTATGAATATTTATAAAACAACTCTTGAAATCGTATTCATGCTTGAAGATATCGTAAATCGAAATTTTACATTATGATTTCGTCTATTTTGAGACAAATGTGGTAAGTAGTCATTTCAAGTTAAAGTAAATGAAACTTTTGATTGTGTAGTTACATTCTTTCTAAATTCCAGCTGTAGATATTTAAAGAATTAATTTAAACGAACATCCGAATACCTTATTTAATAAATTGAATACTAAATTAAACAATAGAAAAAAGTTTTGTAAAATATAGAAAAGAATAATGTACGCGAAAAGGGAAAGAGAGAAAAAAGCGAAAGAGAAAGAAAGTTCGATTACCTTAATTGTTTATCTTTCTTTTTGTTTAATGCTTTTTCCTTGAAGTATTATATTTATTACAATAACTTAATTTTTTTTAATATTCGTGACTGATAAAAATTAAAATTTATTTTTGCATTTTGTATTTACTATTATTATTTATTATTTTTTAAATATTATTATTGCATTAGAATTATACACATAAATAATTATATTGAATTTAATATACATAATATTTTTCTTTTAGTACATTAATTCGAATAACCTACAGTAAATGGATACATAAATTTAAAAAATATACAATTTTATTTAACTTTATAGAATATTCATATTTGTTAATATATAATATTGAGAAAATTATAATGATTATCAGAAGAAAATTAGTATTAAAAAAAATGGAAAATATAGCATTTTATATTGCGTTATAAATGAATGATGAAAAATCAGTGCTTAATACATAGATAAGTAATGAAAAGAAAAAAAAGCAAATTTAAAATCAATTTCGAATAATAACTCTATATTTATTGATTAAAGATTTTTTTTATTTTCTGAAATGTATCAAAATATTATATTAATAAAAATAATAGAAATGATTGTAGGTATATATATTAGTGCAGATAAAAAGAAAAGGAGATGAAAAAAATGAGAGCGAACTCCCTTCGCCTTGTACCTTCCTAGTAGGTCAGATTCGCTATATGCGAAGAGCTTCCAAATGCGTCACTAATATGAAGTTGAGAGAGAAGCAAAGTCAGATTAAAGAATAAGAACTAAAAAGAAGATAAACTGATACAAAATTAGCTTCTCCTAACGTTGTGTTCTATAAACAAAAAATATAGGAATATGCAGCCTTTTTTTGACCTAAAAATACTATTTCGTTTCATAAATATCTATTAAAAATATTTAAAATTTTCGTACATAATTGTTCATATATATATATACATATAAATATATATGAAAAACTTTATATTTTTTATATATTCAAAAAATTACTTATTCTACAGACAAGTTTCTTATATTTTTATTACTTTTATGACCAATAATGTTAATAGAACAAAATTATAAAATTATGCTTAAGTAAACTATTACGATTTTTATAAAGTAACAGAAAAAGCTTAATGTTGTAATACTCTATTTTAAATAATTTATTAAAAATATATTACAACCATAAAAAGTAATAATTATAATGACGTATTCATTTTATTAAAACAATGGTTCCTAATTTGGTTAAAACAAATAATTATGATATTCAAAGTATTTACAATATTTAAAAAATAGATATAAATTTTTTTATATCATATTAAATAACTATTCTTTTATCTTTCAATGGATTAAATACGAAATCCAAACATACAAAATATCTATTTTTCAGAAAAATTTTAACGACTGACAGTGTTGATATTGCAGTCTATAAAGTTTCGATTAGTTAAACCTTTCAATGTTTTATAATACATTCCAATGATTCAAAACTGCACTAATAATGAATAAATGTGTTTCTAATACAGTAATGTTTTACCACTACATTATGCAGTATTTCTCAAGTCAAACAATCAATGAGAAACAAAGGCATACATTTTAATAGTTGCTACCTACTTCTTCACTCTTGTACATATTATAACAAGTTCATGCTTCTCTTCTTGTTAATCATCATACGAAGCGTATGATATTTTCACTAGTTCATTAGCATATATAATTAAAATAAATCGAACACATAAAAAAAAAGCATATACACAGTCTAATCATTTTGCATGTATTAGACATATTAATTAGGTAACTAAATATATAGGAATATGTAATATATTTTTATAAAATTACAATTAAATTAAAATTATTTTGTAATAATCAACCGACAAATAATATAATTCGACTAATTCGCTATATGACTAATATTCATTTTTGAAATAAATATGTAATTAAATATTATAAATAATTTTGTATTTTGAGAAAATATATATAAAAGTACGTGATCTACAGATACATTAATTAAATTCTTTGTTCAAGATTAACTATGTGAAGAAGACCGTTCAATTTATATTATATCCAAAGAATTAAAAAATTAAACTAAGATATTTAATGAATCATTTGTTAAAGAGTGAGTTTTTTATTCGATTCATTCGAAAACCCGTTGTCAATATTCTTGTAAAACGAACTATAAAAAAATAAGTGATCCAAATGTCAAGATAAAATTAATTTTATGGTAATTACAGCATTGTGTCATGACATAATTTACTTAGGTGCTTTTTATAAAATTTATGTAAAACAATTCATTTTAAAAATTTTTAAACTCAATATATTTTATGAATAATTTTCCACTAAAATTTTTATAATTGTTTCCAGAAAAATATAAATAAATCGAATTATCCTAGGTTTCAACGCTGCAAATATTTAACTTGGGTATTCGTTGGTTAAAAAAAAAAAAAAGCATAACAATATGAGCTGCTTAATTTGTCTCAATCGTGATGTCATATCTCGTTCCTTCCGCTTCGTTTCGCGGATCCGGATGCGAGTTTAACTGGGCACTTCGATATGGGGAGAGTCGAGGGATAGAAATCGGTATTTTGCTTCAACTCACATCGACGCTACGAACGCACGAGTCGGAACCTTGCCTGCACTGATATACGCGCTCACACCCGCTCACAAGCTCTTATACGCACTTGTACGCACTTGTACGCACTTGCGCACCCTTGTACTCGCTTGCATGCATCTGTATGCGTCGCGCATGTCATTCGTGACTTTGAACAACTATGTGAAAAATAAACTATCGCATCGCTAGTTTTCCTCTTTCCCTGTTGTTCTACTGCAAGAATTCTATTAGCGGAGTGCAATCTTCCATCTACGGTCGCCTTTGCAGTTGTTTCCAACGATAGCCTTTTTGAATAATAGAATGGAAGGAGGTGTCGTACGAGTCAGACAAGATGTCATGTCTGTCAGGTAAAACAGATATTAGATTTTTTTACTGAATATATTCATTTTAAATCGATTTTTTTATGATTTGCATTACTATCAAAGTACAAAATTTATCTTATATAAGTAAATATTAAACGCACGTTAGATATTGCCAAAGGTTATTATTATTACGAAAATAATCTTTTATAAAAACATTTTAAACACTTTTCATTTTTTTATTCGAGGGAACCACTTGCTTATATATTACATTTATTTTGCGCAGTTTTTAATTATTTTATCCTAATGCTTCATTAGAAAGGTCCATTAAAAAGAAAATTATTAATACTCATTTAAGTAAAGAAATATATTTAAAATTTCAAATTATTTATTAAAAAAAACTTTTTCAAAGAATATAATCAATAATTTTTCAATATTGCTGCAATATCTAAGTTTAAAAAGAGTAAAATTGTCAGAATGAGCAACTAGTTCTAGATTTCATATATATCAAGATTGCATATGTAACTTATTTATTTATAAGATTGATATTTTATAAACGCATTTTTTCGATATTAATTATTATAATTTGTTATCGTGTACTATAATAAATGCGATTGATTACGGGACTTGCTTTTTTTCTCATTTAGGTAAATTTTCTAATAAACAAATTTTCAAATTTTTTACAACTAATGAAGCTGTTAAATTTTACTAGTAAAGAAAATTATGGTTCAATTTTAATATAGAAAATTTTATAACATTTTATCAATTATTATTTTATTAAAACAAAGATTTTAACTTTTAAAAGTAATTTTACAACCTTTTTAGTTTAATATCATTTCCATTGATTCTATTATTGTTGAAGTATTTCGATATTGTTATAAATGTTTAATAAAAACATAAAAATTAAAATATCAGTACACATTTATTTTATTTTTAAATTATTTTACATTTTTTATAACTTCAGTATCATAAGCATTCGTCTAAAAAAAATCTCGCAAGTAGATACGATTATTCTAGTTTTTTTGACACTGTATATTTAATACTTTTAAATATATCTAATAACAAAATTTAATTAATAATGTTAATGAAATATTGTTAATTTCAATCAAATAAATTTTAGTCTGAATTGTTTTTGCTCAATATATAACTATGGGATCTTTTGGCACGAGTTTGTATATCGACACAAGAATATCTTCTAAAAGAAGGCTCGGTAAAAGTAAAGGGTCTATATTTAACTTCACGACGTTAGTTACAAATTTTACAATAAAAGGTAAATAAATTTAAAATTTTGAATTGACCTTTAAAAGATATATGATATTAAGTTAACGCAATTATAAATACTCCGAAAAGTGTAGTGGAATCATTGGCTTCCGGCGCGGTACAGTTGCAGCTGCGACAAAGGAGACGGATGTCCGTGGATCATTTGACCGGAAACCAAAGGTTCACGCATTGGTTGATAATCGCACAATCGGCCACATCCTATGTAGTTCGTACACTCACTTTCTCCTCTCTCACGTTTTTCTTTTCTTTTTTATTTCTTGAGTTATGTTAATAAACGCGATATAATGTAAGTATGAAAAAAAGAAATCTTACAATTTAATTTGTAAATATATTAATTTAGCCGTATGTTTGTTTATGTTTAATACACGTATAAAAGTTATTTTCATCATTTTAATTTTAATTTTAATATATATATATATATATATATATATATATATATATATGTATATAGAAATTTTCTGTACAAATATAAAATATATAAATAAACAAATTCAACAATCTGAGAATTGTACATTTATTTATAAGAAAGAAACGAGGAAAAGAAGACAGAAACTAATCCTATTAAAATATTAATGATTTGTATGAAGAATCGTTATTCTTTTAATCTTTCAATTTTATTCGATTGTTCGAAGAAATATAGCAAGCATTTATAAAGTAGAATGTTACATAATAAGATTAAAATGGATTCATTGATTTCTTATAGAATATCTATAAATATAATAATGGTTAAAAGTAATAGTAACTCAAATTTTAAGCAATAATTCAAGAGATTCCAATTCTATAAATATTTACACGCATATTATAATTCTACATTATAATCTCATTATAATCTCATTAAAATTAAATATGTACGATCAGTTTTGAAGTACGTTAAATTTATGAGTATACACGTGCATACAGATATTCAAAAGTATAGTATTATGTGATAAGATAAGATATACTTCATCCAATCATGAATTGCGAGATTTTTTATTTATCAATGAAGCTAACTTAGCGTATCTTTCTACATTATGTGTATTCTTCCCTTATTGAGTCGTGCAAAGTTGTAAATGAAAATTAAGATAATAATCGTGTATTTATCTTATTTGATTTGATTATTTACAAGTCTTGAGTAGAGAGAAAGTGAAAGAAAGAGAGGAAACGATGTTGGATGATGAAAGAATGGAATAGAAAATGATGGAAAAAATTATGGCGATTCAAACCTATTCACATCATTGTTTCAAATTATACTGTAAAAACTATACAAAGAAATTATTTACACTATGACTGATTGATGTCAGTTATTATAAATTTTTATTTAATTTTTGGGCATTTATATGAAATATAACAAATTTAAAGTGATTGTTTATGATACAATGAAAAAATTACAGAGTATCTGGAATAAATAAAGAATTGTGGATACAAACATTACAAAAAAAAGACACTCTGGGATGCTGTGAAGATTTTATTGATGAAAGTGACATTTTTTTCAATAATGAAATAATTTCTTGTTGACTGTATATAGTAGAAAGGTGATATTTAATAACAGTATCTTTATACACGATAAAGATTATTTTCCGCTTTGTCTTGTATTACTTTTAAATTTTTCGTTTTGTAATATTGAAAAAATTTAATTAATAGTTATAAGATTCTTGTAATTCATAGATGAAAGTGTCATTTATTTACTAAAAATAATTTTTAATTTTAAACGTTTTTTTTAATTAATATTTTTAATCATTAGTTAAAAAAAATTTTATAATATTGCGATTATACATTATTTTTGTACTACGGTACAAATGTTTAAATACTTATGATGAAATGAAATTACTTTTAAATGATAAATAAATGTTTCCTTTTTTAATTATAAATACTTTCTCATTATTACTATTTTCTGAATATTAAATTTGTAATTGAAAATATAATATTATTTCTAGAAAATGTTTGTGTACTTATTTCATAAAAAACATGAATTATTAAGTTGAAATTAAATATATAGATGAATTAAAAATACGAATAAGCCATGTTACCATATTTTACATGAACATTAATACGAAACTATTAAACATTATAATAATTAATTTATACTAAAATAAATGTCACGATATATTAAGAATCTACATTCTTCATATTTTTTAATAAAAAATTTTAAGAGAAAAATCTATAAAAATTTTCTGTTACTTTTAAAAAATATTCAAAAAACTTTGTCAAAAGAAACATTGCCTTTAAAGTTTCAATATTTGTTTAATATAAGAAAGTTCATTATCTGCCTCGTAAAACTATGATTATATTTTTGATACAATTGTACATATCTTATTCAGAGAACAAGTAGGTACAGATTTTATTTCATAACGTTACAAAGTTGCAGGTTTTACTTAATAAAATAAATAGTTCAAATATTTCAAATATATTGGTTATTCATTTAAAATAATTAATGTAACTAATATAATATTATTCCAATCTTAATTTTAAATTAATATGTAAAAACATCCGAGTTTTATAAATCAACAAAATAAAGTTTTCACATAAAATCTTATTCCTAACCATGTCCAATTACTGAACAATTATGTGTATTTAGTTAAAGAAACAGTGTATCTAATATACACCATGTTCCATAGTGTGATTTACCCGCCTACATATGCAACATAACCGATGTAAAACAGCGATTTAAATTTATAAAAAAATAGTAGTTCTCGCCCATCGCCCTCCGTTTACGTTCACGTACGCGATTTTAGTCGAGTGCGCTTGTACTTCCAGTCGCCAAGTTCAGTCGGTGTTGGTGATAACATATGAATTAAAATTACATTATTTTTTATAAAAATTTAATTACTTTTGAGTATACAATAAGAAAAATGAAGTTAGCCGTTAAAGAAGGACGACTAGAATGTTTAACTTACGATTCCGATACATAAATTTGATAATATAAATCATAAACTTTTATTCGTGTTTTCAAAGTGCTTTAGTAATCTCGTAACATGCAGTCGATCGTAAATCAATACTTTTCATTGATTTTCATTGAATTAGTTATGCTATTTATAATATTAATTAAATAATTTTTATTTGCTGTAATACTATAAATAGTTACATGAACCTAGTGTAATTATTTAACCTATAATATCATATGATAATATTCCTTACGAATTTATTTTGTGTTGATTCAAACGGGATGTATTGTTTAATATTAGGTTCATATTATAATTATTTCTTAAAAATAATTTATGTTTATAGAATAATTCTTGAAAAATTTTTTAATTTTGCATTTAAAATTAAAGTTATTTATTATAATCATTTAAACTATAAATTTAATAATACGATAAATTTAAAACAAAGCATTTATTAATAAAAAATGTAATATAAAAGGTAATTCAATTTAAAACAATAACTTATTTTTTAATTCAAATGTTACAAATGAATAAAAAATTGTAAATATTTTTAAAAACTCTTAAAATTGTATACAAAATGAATAGGAAAACAGTATGATAAATTAAATTAGGTATGTTAATATGTTCGAAAATAAAGTATTTAGAATAATATTTTATATAATAGGATAAATAATAAGAGCGTAGAATATTGAAAATTGTTCTATCATGATATAGATTGACTATATTTTACTTAATAGTATAAAAAAACCAAATCACATACATTAAGAGATATAGTATTATATTTAGGAGGAAATTCAAATAGTAAAAGAATAGTTTTGAATTCAAGATAAAAATGAAAGCTGAATATAAAATAAGCAACTTATACTAATATAAGTATCTTAACTAGATTTAATAGAGAATCAAAAAGAATATTTTGATATTAGTGAGATAAACAATGTAATAAATTCAAAATGAAAGTAGGGGTATTAATAACAAAACAAAAACAAACAAAATTTGCAATAATAAAATCATGATAACAATATCAGCATATTTATAATACCACATTTGCTACAATATTACAAAGAAAATTCTTTACTACACAAATGTGTATGTAAAATATCTATTTTTGTTAATTGCAATTTCACTAGGAGTACTGTAATGTATATTAATAATCTTAAAAATCTAAAGATAATAGGATTTAAATATGGAAACTCCGTAAAAAATTGATCTTTACGTATCTTTGAGTTTTCAATGTTTTCTAGAAATTTAGATATTTAGAAAGTTAATATTTTTGATTTTTTGTACATATTTTGATGTTATTAGACATTTTTAATTTATATAATTTACATGAAAAAACCAATATAAATTTGAAAATACTAATTTATTTATATTGTTTTAAAAAAACTATGTAAAAATTAATCGATAGATTTATTTATTATTATTATTATTATATATTATTTATTCTAAATATTAATAATTTTAAAATACATCAAATAAGCTTTAAATTTTTATCATATTAATATCAAAATTTCTTAGCGTAACATATATAATTTTAATTTCTGTTTTGCGAAAATATATATTATTGAGATAGATACAATAATAATATATCGACATTATAAATTTTTTGTAATACAATAGTTTTCATCAGTGTAGCTTTAGATCAATAATAATCATAAAATATTTTATACATAAAAATACATTTTATAAAAATTAATCTAAATAAATTTAATATAACTTTTTATTAGTAAATATTAAAAAATATTTAAAAAAAAATTTAATACAGAAATCAATAAATTAAATAGATTGTCAGTTAATTTTACATTTTCCTATATAGACGCGACGCTAATGTGGTTACGTTTAAAAATTTACATACAAAATTAATGTATTATATTGGGATATTTGAATCGTTGTATATTATACCGGCAACATATTACGTATCAATTCTTGACCAATGAAAACAATAAAAGCAGCTCAATTTTTTAGCTGGTACTTATATGCTTGAAGGAACGTGACGGCTTTTGGCACTTGGCCGATCCAAGACAAACTACATACATGCACACACGCTCATATATACGCATAGATCTGCATATAGATATGCATTTAAAAAGAGAAAATTCACTCTGCAAAATTTGCAGTATATATGAACAGAAAATATATGCATCCCTCTTTCTCTTTCGCACTTTTGGTAAAGAATGTATCAATCGAAAAAACACTGGAGATGTAAGTAATCCAGTTGGTTTATAAGAGTTCGTTTAAAATAACGACCAACTATTTTTAATTTGAAACAAATATGTCAATAATTATTTAATTAATATTAGACATAAGTTTTTAATAATTTGTTTAATAGAATTCCTAATAATATTTTATCATAAGGATTGTTTTTGTATTTTACAGAAAATGGTTGATTTATTTTTAAACCAGTTTATAAAAAATAATTTTAATCATACCTACATTTTTATAAGAATATGTGAATAAAAAACGATCAAAAGCTTTTAAGATATTCAACTTTTTTGTATTTTAATTGATTTATTTAATGAATAAATTGTACATTATTTTTTTAATAGGACTATTTAGTAATATTTAAAAATTATATTTTTTATACATTAAAATGTAAATTATAAAGTGTCTGTTAAAGTATATAATTTTCTCTGCTTTTTTATTATTGTTGAAGTTATTACAAGGGTAAGTCGCTTAGGTATTGGTTAGATTAACCAAGTGATCATATTAGATGTAGTATATTATTAATCTTAAATTATAATAATTCTATAGATAAAATTTTTACTGAAATAAAAATCTTATACATAACAATATTATACTGATTGCCGCTAGAAAGTTTTGAAATTTTTTAATTCAAATAACGTGTCAAGTTTAATTGTTATATTTTCTATTGTATAAAAATAAATTATTTCATATTTATTTACTACAACTATTCATGATTAAATAACAGTGATATGTATTAATTCCTTTGATACATGCATATATATATATATTTTTTATAATTAAAATGTAACGAATAATTTTCTTATTATTATATACAAAAACATTGATTTTTAACAATTATATTTTAAAATAGTTTTTACAATTCTTCATTATATTCGCTTATGTATTTTTATAATTAAAAAATATATATAAACTTATAGACATTAAAGTTATGTATGCATGAGATTTAAAAGTCGATTAACTTTCTATGATCTTCAATAATCAAATTGTTGTTATTTAAAGTTCAACATTTATACAAATATATATTTACTGAATAAAATAATATTCAACAAAAATTGAGTACTCAATACAAAGTAGAATTAAATTCATTTGATGCTTTAATTTTCTTATCAATTTTCAACCTAATCTTATATTGTAACATAAAGACTAAGTTCATTAATGCTAAATAAAAGAATGCAAAATCTTACGGTATTTATAAAATTTTAAATCAATCAATGAAAATATACATACAATCAATTATAAATCCAAATAAGTTTTTACATAATGTTAGTCATGGATATTGGTATATTATGAAACTATTTCGTGAAGATATCGTAGTATATAATAAAAAATTGACTAAATATTAACATTTCCTAAATACATACACATCTATAATAGTATTATATTAATGCATATTAATTTATATAATTCATAAATCAAACTGTATATATAAATATTGATCTTAATTTTAATCTGAATCTATCTTATGAAGTCTAAAAATATTTGAAAATATTAGTATATTACTGAAAATAATCAATGTAGTATTATTATAAAATTATAAAATAAAGAGTTTAATAGATAAAACAAATTGAAAGTAATAAAAAATAATTAACTTGAAAGAATCTTCGTATAACTTTTTGTACTTAATAATGTTTAAAAGATTCCAAGAAACTTGTATGGAAGTATAAAATTTAAAGTATAAAGAAATATAAATTAAAAATATATTATTATTATTATTTTTATCAATTTTATCTATTTACATTAATATAATACATTGTTATAAAAATATAATATGAATCTTTAAGAATTACATTTTTTAAAACCAAATACATTCACTATAGAAATTGTAACGTTCAAATTTTTATAAAAAAAATATCTGAAATGGATTTAAAAAACTAAATTTATATAGATTATATATATATATATATATATATATAATTCAATGGTATATATACAGACCACCTACACACGATATTCGTTAAAAACGCGTTTTGTATGTTGCATTGCATCTATCTATAATAGAGGAAGAAACCATGGAAAAAAAGCAAAGTAATCTTTTTCACTAAGTTGAACGCGTATTTTTGTCTTATATATGCTTATTTAATTTATTTATTCTGACATATATGTATACATATACTTTTTTTTTCAATTTTGTGAGGAAAAAAGTGAATAGATTTATGCAGGTTTTTACGATCTTTTTTATCATTTTTATCTATCGAGTTTATGTTCATATTTATTAGATACTTCTTGTTTTATAAATTTTGTGGTTTAGCATACAATTTAGTATCAATGAATCTTCAGTCAATTTTTTAGAGTAATCAAAAGTTCATTTATAGTGTAATACAAAATATTGTAGCATGCTATAGTTAGATTTTTTTTATTAGTAATAAATAAATTTTTTATTTTTTTTATTAGTAACAAAATTCTTATAGATTGAATAATTATAAATAGCATTTTTAATATTTTTAATCTTTTACGAAATGAACCTTTTATTATAGGATTACCGAGCTTTTAGCAATACAGTGAATAAATCTTTAAACTTTTTAATTTATGGTAAATTCAATTACAGAGTATATAAGTCTTTTTTTTTATTAATTTTTTTAATATAAAAATTATCTAAAAGAATGACAAAAATAATGTATTTAAAAATCCATGTAAAAATTTGTATTTTTTAAATTTTTAGAAAAAATATTATTTTAAGCTATATGGAATAATAATAAATAAGCACACTTGATTAAGGGTATTATTATATTATAACACTATATAATTTTTTAGATATTATGTATTAAGAATTATATTATAGAAAAATTCTAAAATATTTATACATGTGTGTTTATTTTTATTAAATTATTTGTTATTAAAAAATTATGTGTTTTTAAACGATAAATTTAAATATTTTTTTTATTACGTTTCTAGGGAAAAAAATCAGGTAAAACGCGTTTAAAGTTTTTCTAATATTTCAAAGTAAATAATTAGTTTAGTAAGTTCCTAGTGACTCCAATAGTAAGACTTTATTTTTACTTAATCCACATCAGCTTATTGATTTTCAGCGTCACTCTTCTGATTTTATCTTGTTTTGTATATTTTTGAACATTAATTTCACCATTAAATAAACACTGTTGGTTTAGGTTTATCAATGTGTACACGATTTTCATAGATTCTTTAACTATTACTTCCATTTCTTGCATATATTATTTGAATCGACATAAATAATAATTACTTAGGAAAATAATTTACTTTTCAAAACATATTGTTTAAACTTTTTTCTCAGTTTAATGTATATCCGCCCATTGTCTTAAGAGCTTTTCACGAGATCATTTTTCGTAAATTAATAAAATATTTTCTACATTATTTAGAAGTAGAATTTTGTATTTACGTTTTTGGTTTATTATAAATTAATTTTATTATCGTTTATATAAATCCCTCGAGATAAAAGTTGTAGCCATTATGGTATATTTTATTTTATTTTTACTAATACTATTATTAATAAAAATTTAAGTGTGGTAAAATAATTTATATAATTTGTAAATTTTCGACTTTTTAAAGCTTTAATATTTTATAAAAACTAATATTTTGTTTTTAATTACGTATTTATGTACTCGAAATAATGTATTTCCAAATGTTTTTTTTTTAAATCGGAATGATTAGACATTTGGTAGAAATGATCTGCATTAAGAATAATGTAAAAAATATATATGAGTAAATAAAATAATTCCAATGGGAAAAAATGAATTGCTGCAGTTATTAAAAACAAATACTAATTGTATCATAAATAATACGTAAAACCTGGATTTTATTAAACATAGTGAAGAAAGATAGAATTTCAGTTTGTAGCCCTTACTCTTAACATTCACAGTCGAATTTATTAGTTTAAAAAAACGAAGCTGCGTAGATAATATCGGAAAGAGTAGGCTCGATAGGCGCGCTGCCATATCCTGACGAGAGCACGAATTACATCATTAGCAGAGTCGAGTTCGGAGCGTGTCCTTCGTATGCGACACAGCTGATTAAAGTGGGTCATTTTGTTTTCATGAACGAAACGCATCGAAGTCGTTGGAGCCACAATCGATGATATTTAGCTATAAAAAGCAGTTGCAATGATGACGCGAAAGAATTCACATTGTCTCTCTTTCTCTATTCTCTCTTATGAATACGTCAATATAGTACATCAACTTGTTTTTGTGCCAGAATAAATTATCTTATCCAGCTATAATCTGAAAGGTATTTTTCCTCTTGTTCTACATCAATTCGCTTTTTAGTTTATTTAGAACACCGGATGGGAGGCAGAGAAACAAAGAGAGATGGTAGGGAAGATCGTGAATTTCCCTCTTTTGTATAACAGTTGCGTGTTTAAGTCGGACGGTATATATTGTTTGTTTTTGGAATGAGCTTTACAGCTGACTATGTGCATGCCATAATTTCGTTGTATGTCACCATGTTATATGTAAATGCATTACCAAAAAGATGGAATTTTATTGTTGTATAAAGTCTAATTAATTATCAATTTTGAAAATTGGAAGATTTTGGATTTATTGTTTTCATTTATAATTCATTTTATAAACGTTAGTAATAGTATTTTTTGAAAAGCATTACATAACTTAGAATTATAATGTTTCAGAAATTATAAATTGTTATTATCTAAAACATTTTTATAATTTATTAATTACGTTATTTTCATTGATAATTGTAAATTGTAGATTTGATATGTTTTACTTAATTATATTAATATAAAATATGAATATAACCGAGAATACAATACTTATTAAAAAGGATTCGTATATTGAAATTTAAATATATAGAATAAAAATTTTAAGAATCTTTATTAATTTCTTCAATATATTCATTACACAATATAAATTTGCATTTAATGATTATTTATAAAGATTTCTTAATTGTCTTAATAAGTTTTAAAAATATAATTTAAATTAATGGAGCAAAGATATATAAGTCAATTGTAAACTGATCTAGATAATGAAATCAAGTATTTTGTTTTAGCTACTTAAAGTTGTTACAGGTACGATTGGCTAAATTTTATTAAATATCTGTTCTTATCATTTATGTACACTTAGGTAGTATTAACAATTAATATTTGATAATTCTTGAATCAAAATTTATGTTATCAATGTTTTATAAAATATTTAATTTATACATATATAAAAAACTATTTTTAAATATGATGATTGTTTTAAAAAAAGTAACAGAAAAGAAAACAAATTAATATCATTATATTTATAAAAGAGTAAAGAATTTAGTTTGAATATCGATAAAATTCAGTTTAAATCTAATAGATATACATAAATATATCATTATTACATTGTTGATAGACTTGAGAGAGAGGTTAGAGCATTCTACCATAATAGTTGAATTATAATAAGTTAACTTATTAATTATAAATATTATTTATATCTTATTTTTTAAAGAAACGTATGATAATAAAAATTTTTATAATCCTTTAAATATTGTATTGTAATTATAAATATTTAATAAATAATAATATTTAATAATATAGATAATTTTTAGTTAACAAATAAAAAAGACTTATACCTGTTTCCAAAGCGTTCCTTCCAAAATTCAGCAGCATCCGATTTAGTAATACGAAACTGATCACCAGCAAAAACTCCATTAGGAAAAATGGCCTTCAGCTCTGAGAGCATATGGCTAAAAACTAAACTAAGTTTTGTTAAATTTCTTCTATAATGAGAGGATTCATCAAACATTTTTTCTTTGCCTTCTTTGAAAAGCTTAATCGCTTGTTTACACTTTCTCATCAAATTGTTTATAAAAACACAAAAATGTTCATTGTTATGGAGTACATGCATACGATCTTCATATTTGCTATAAATGAGCCTAAGTCGTTGGTAAGTGTCAGGTAAAATATCAAGTATGAACGGAGGTGAATTTTTGAGGTTCATTCGTTGATGCTGACATAGTTTAACAACTTTATCCATAAGTTTCCATGTTTTGTCAAGCATTCGCTTATCCGTGGAAAGCTTTGGTGGTGTCATAGCATCTGCAAAACGACCTTGTAGCTTTTGTAAAATTGAGCTAATATGTACCGCTCGACTTCTACTACTATGACCCGAGGACATCTTGATGCTGAAAAAAAATTTTTAGATGTTTTTTTTCAGAATCAAAATAAACATAAAATGGATATATATAAAATCGATAATTTATAATTTTGCCCTCTTTAATATCAAAATTTATCGTTACTCGATATAAAAAATACAAATTTAAGATAATTGTTTAATATAATACATTTATAGTTTTTTAATTATAACTTATAAATATAAAGCTTAACTTTATTAGTAAAAATTATTAAATGCTTACATTTATCGAATCTATACGTTTTCTTTACAAATAAGTAATTTATATACAAATTTTTGTCGATATAAAATCTAGTCATTCCATATTTCTATTTAGACATTTAAAACATTGCAATCAAATAAAAGAAGAAAAAAGTATTATTGAGTTTTTCATGACTTTTAATCAATAAATAACAACAGACTTTTGGTCAGGTTATAAATCATTTATTGAATGATTAACATAAGTGGTAATAAAATACTTTAAAGAAACAAGATTTTTATTCATAGTTTTCAAAAATACAGTAAAGTTTAAAGTTTTCATCATACCGTTATACTTGATTGTACAAACATAAATTTTTGATGATGCTGAGTAAGAAATACTTATTGCTTTAAAAATTGAACTATTATTGAACTATTTAATTAAAAATAAAATTCTTACAGTTTTGGAAAAAAGATTAGAATAAATAACAATGTCATGGTTAAAATTGTATTTAAAAAAAAGATATATAGGTTAAGCCAAAATAATTATTCCTCGGTAAACACAGAAAAATTGAAAATTATCAAATTCTCATTACCCGAATATGTTTAACTCCTTGTAGTTGGCGTCTTCGTGCGCAACAGTTTTCTCTCTCTTTCTCGGTCCTTCCTCCCTCCCTCGGTCTATCTCTCTTTCTCGACGTCTTTTTCTCTTTCAATTCTCGTTCGTATATGCGCCGATCACTAGAGAAATTTGTGCGTTCCGACGCTCGGAAGTCGTTTCGCCAAACATCGAACGATGGTGAGTTCGCGAGGCTTTTTTTTCCTCGTTTGGAAGAGAAGGTTGCAGCGAGAAAAAGACACGGGAACAGAGGAAGAAGGTATCCTCGAGGCGCGCTCACTTCCTTTCTCTTCGTCGAGAAAATCAACAACAACAAAAACAATAACAACAATAACAGCAGGAGCCACCACAGCAGTAGCAGCAGCAATAGTAACAACAATGAGAACGAAAACGAAAATAAATAAAAAAAACGAGATCAGCCCGTGGAAACTCTCACCAAATTCACTCTTTAGATGTATTCTCTAGGCGATCACTCGCGCGAAAAAAATACGAAGAAACAGTATTATATGTAGGACGGGGCTGCCCGTGCAGAGGGTAGTAAAAACTTTCCCAGCAAGAGCTGAGGATGGAGTTGGACACACGCGGACACTTTTTCTCGTTCAATGGACGCGCATCGGCGCTGAGCTCGAGGCTGGCATCAGCCGGTCCAACCGAGAAGGGCACTCGGCCCCGTCGCCCGGATCTCCCGCATTCCGAGCGGTTTATCGGTGATCGTCACCTCCTCGTCTTCCTCCTCTGGAGATACGCGCAACTCTCAGAGGCAGAGGAAGGCGCGATCGCGCATTCGGTTGGCTACTGGATTACAAATACTGATAAATGCGAAGTTCTCCGGACTCCGGAGCTCTGGCTTGTTTCCACTCCGATTCGCTTTCTACAGTTTCTGCTGCTCCTCGACGAGACGACCTCTTGCGGTGACTTCCAATGGTTTCTGTACGAGTACACGATTCGAATCCCTCGGACTTTTTCGGCTAAGTTCGGTTTATTCCACGAGTCTTAAGGGTGCTGACTTTAACTCTGATTTTTTATTTTTCTTACATTTTTTGATCGGTTTTGAAAAGACGATTGGATAATCGTCTGATGTCTCGGCTCATATTTATGAATCAAACACAATGTAATCGTATATTTATGGGAATTTTCATTGTAAAATTTATATTTATAAAATAAGAATTTGAAAATATGTTAATATTCTAGATTTTGTATAGTCGCGGCTGTTTTTTTCGATTATAGCTATCGTTTAAATTGCAACAATTGTTTATTATTACTTTTCATAAATCGGATAATGAAGAATGAAATGCATTAAATTTTTTTGAGGTAACAATTTTAATTTTTTTAACAATATACATTTGCTTATTATTTGAATAGATACAATATTTTACATATTTATACATAGGGACAAAAATGTCTGATTTTTACATAAGGTAATTATAAAAATAAATACATTTTGATAAACAATCTCGTTATTTTATATAAAAATATTACGGTATAAATCAACTTAAATGTCATTTGGATAAAAAAAATTTACCAGATTATTAAATTTATTATCATTCTAAACAATTTGATAGCCTTTCACTTTATGTGACATTTTTATATTATATTTTTATAACTGTACCTTTCATTTAAATTTCAAATGGCTAATCATATTTTAAAATATTGACTTATCGCTAAATCAGTTTTACAACTATCACATTTATATGAAGAAAATATATTTTAGACATTTTTATTAATATTTTTCAAATATGTTATTTTATAAGTACATTTTTTATACACTTTCAATTATATCTATAAAATTGAATTCAGATTTATTTTATTGTTATGCAATACTATTTTTATAATTCAGTTTTACACTTTCAAAATATATTTTTAACTCATAATTTAAATTCAAACTAGATGAAAATATTTTAATATAAACTTATTTTCTTAAAATACACAGGTTTTGCCATACAAACTTAACTGAAAATATAATATAAGCAGATTATATATAATCCTAATTGTTTTTATAAAAATCATAAATTTTAATAAATTTTGTATTTGAAATTGATATATTCACTCAGAGTTTATGTGCTTTCTTTTTTTAATTTGCAAGCACTTAAGTTTTAATTTAATTTAAGCAACTTTTAAAATCTTAAAATAATATTTATATAATGAAATTATAAATTTCGATTACCTTGCGAACAATATTTACATTAAGTAATATTTTTTATACAGTAAAAAATTTGAATGATTTAAAAATGAAATTTGAAATGAAATTTTAATAAAAGGAAAATAAAAATAGTTTCAAGATTTTTAAATAAGTTCTGTATAATTTATAATACTTATTAGAATTGAAATCTAAAAAAAGTACTAAATTTTACAAAATAAAACTAGTGCTTTTGTATTCTTATTACTTGGAGCTTATAATTTTAAAAAGCTCTCAAACATTCATTATTTACAGTGAAAAATTTTTTTTAGTGTAACATCAATTTGAAAGATTTTTTGAACATATTATATAAAAATTATCTTTGTGTTCGTATCTTCAATAATGATTTGACAAGAAATTAATTTTTTTTTAATAAAAATTAATTATAATTACGTAATTATTTTTTTACTATGTATATTTTATTAATATTAATTATTTTAATTTAAATTTTATTTAAAAATTTTAAAATTACTTTTTTTTTTATAAAATTTTAAAGTAACAATACTTCAATAGTTATGAAAAATATTTGTCCATTCGTTAATCATAAACAAAAATTATCACTTAATACTTACTTTGAAAATATAATGTGTTATAAGATAAAAATGATTATAAAATGTAGTGATAAAATTTCATTTTTAGATATTTAATATTATTCATTACTTTCATGTCAATTTCATTATTTGTAATAATGATCCCAAAATTTATTTAATTATATATATATGTACACGTGTATACATACATATGCAGATGTAAATATGTATGTATAAAGAAGGTACATAAGGGAAACAATTAGTTTATAAATAATTCTTTTTTCTTAATTGCCTACATATTTGTTTCAGAAAGTATGATAATATATGTCTTCATAGTAGCATAGTGTAGTATACAAGTATTTGGCTATACGACTAGCTTGATCCTAGGAATTATACTTTAGCTGACAGCTATAATGGATTTTCTTGTATCGTATTTGGTAAGCCGTCACCGATTGTCGAAGTAGAAGCTTAGCCTTAGTAAAATAAAGCTAGACATTAAGAACCAGCTTGCTGGTATTGAAGCCAAAATACGATACCTATCATCTGTAAAAGGATAATGAATACATGCGAAATTATTCTTTACATAATTAAGTTTACACAGAAATATAGAAAAAAGATAGTACAAAGTTAGTGGTGGATATACGACTATGTAATCAAAATTGATAGTAAACAATTGTGATAAATTAACTTTATATTAAAATTATTTAAAATTTTAAATAAATTTTTTGTAATTATATAAAAATATATATATATTTTTTAATTATCCACCAGTTATGAGTAAATATTTTTATATACTGGTAGAAATTAATAATTTTTATACTTACCTATAATTACATTTATAAGTTTTAATAAAATATTTTACAAATTTTGTAGTTTACTATCGTTTTTTACTACATAAGTGTAAATTAATTATTAAATTTTATTATCACAGAATTTTAGTACGAATTAAAGCAGCAAAGTAACACAGATTAAAAAAAAAAAAAAAGAAAAAAAGAAAAAAGAAAAAAGTGCAGGAAAAGGATAAGGTATGTAAAATGTTCTATATAAAACTGTATAGTAACATATTATTTCAAAAAATATGTACAATACTTAAGTAACAAAATATAAATACTTAGTAATACTACTAAATGCACATAAATATAGCATTGAAATAACACATATACGTATATAAATATTTCAATAAAACATAGATTAATACAATGCAACAAATACAGTTCACACAGATGTGTCTTCAGAAAATTTTTTATCTACAGAGTTTTTTACATGCGAGAAAGAATATCAGTACGATCGCTTTATTTCCTGAAGAAAGAGGTGAAAAGAGGAATTTCGTACACACAGAAGAGTATTTTGACTAGCTACGAGGTACGTGAATTGATAGTAGAGTCTAAAAGCGAATCCTTTATTGTGTCCACATGTTCAGTCTTCGAACCAGCAGTATATTTATTATTACCTGTCATCTGTGGGGACATTTTTATTGATGCCCAGCCAAGACTTTTTTGTACTGCCATCCTCCACTTTTTATATCTTGCGTCTCTTTCTAAAATAAATATATGCTAAATAAAAATTTGAATCTACCAATTGAATTTTTAATCATTAAAATATTTTCAAGTTATTTAAACATCGAAAATCTGGTAACCGAAAAATGCAATAATAGGTCAAAATATTTTAACACTCGAATTTTAAAATTTAAAACAATATTTGTATATTTATATTCAAAACGAAATAAGATTTAATTATAATTAAAAAATAAAAAGATTTTTGTCTGTAAGCCATAATAAACTTAGTATAAAAGAAGAAATTACGTTTATAAATAAATATAAATAATTGATATGATTTTTTTAGTTTTTTTTATTACGCCTTAAATTTGATTATAATTGTTTACCTTCTGGTGTTGTTGTAGGTAAAAATGTGTCGGTAATAATGGTTTCTACACCTGCGCCTTCTAATTCCCAAAGTCCGATTCCAGCTGCGTTTCCAGCAGCTTTTGCAGCACCTAATGCAGTTATATCAGCTACTGTTGATCTAACTGAAAATATAATAAAATGTTAATTTATTTTAATTAATACTTAATTTAATGATTAATAAGGTTAGTTTTTTTATTTTTTAAATTATTTTTATTAAAATATTTCAAACCTAGTGATCTGATAATTTTATTTTTATCTTATAATTTTAAATGAAAATTAAAAATATGTAGAAATACAATTAGTTGATTTTGTACTTTTAATAAATAAAATAGTTATATAATGTATTTTTCATATAATTACTAATTATTAAAACTAATCATTAGTAAACATGTATAAATATTAGAATTGATAAAATGATTAAAAAGAATTAACTATATATTATACTCTTTATTTCTTTAAAAATAAAAATTGTTTAAAACATATGCTACTTACATACTGGTACACCAGCGATATCAGCTTGTAATTGCATAAGTAAACTATTAACCGACATTTTTCCATCTGTGTATAATTTTGTCAATGGAAAACCACAATCCTTGAGCATGGCTTCTAAAATATCTCTTGTCTGGAAACATACAGCCTCTAATGATGCTCTTATAATGTGATCTTTTGTTGAAAATGCAGTTAATCCACAAATGACTCTATAAAAAAGAAGATATGAATATATTAAATCCCTAAAGATATTATGAGTAAAATAAAAGATTCACAAATAAAATTTCACTTTTGGCACCCTAAAAGTTCTTTATGTCAAATCTAAGCTAAAAATATCGATACAAGTATTTATTATTTTGCATTAAATAATATTTTTAAGGAATTAAATAAATACAAAATAATTATAACTTACAATTAAAAGAATTTGGTTTAATTTATTGTAGCAAAAATTATGTTTTATTTCATTAAATGAAAATAAAGTTTTAGTACTCGTTAAAAAGTATCGATAAGCTCAATAAAAACGGCATATCATACAAGCATAGTATTTGAAAAAATAGATTTTCCAAAGTTTAAAAAGATAGAAACAAACCCCCTGGCATCCTTTCTCCAGTAGGGTGCATATAATCCGGAAAAAGCAGGTACAAAGTAAACGTCGCCTGTATTAAAGACATTCTGAGCAAGATGCTCACTTTCGTGTACATCCTTCATCATCTTCATATTATCTCGTAGCCACTTAATTGCTAGACCGGCCACTGCTATCGATCCCTCAAGTGCGTAAACAGCTGGGCTTTTAGGGCCTAGCTGATACGCTACTGTTGTAACCAAACCGTGTGAAGAGAAGACGCGCTACAAATATGAAATGCCATATCACTCTCTAAATTAATGGGCCAGTTCGTATCCTTTTAATGCTCTTTTGCATTATCATTTATTCGATGAACAATCGAATTACAATTGCAAAGCTTAATATTATGTACAAAGCACGATAATGTATAAACAGAAGATATTTTATTAATTTTTAAAATGTTGAAAAACGAAATTTGTATTGCAGTTGATGCATAACAAAACTAAAAAATTTACATTTAGAAAGATTTTTCGATATAATTATAATTATATGACAAATATTTTTAGTAATTGATTGAATTTTAAATAAATTAAAAATAATCAATTGAATTTTATTTTTATTTGATCAAAGTATTATATTGAAAATAACTTCAATCTAACTTTAGTTAGTAGCGTAAAAATTTCAAAATACCGTTGTGCCAGTATTACAAAGCAAAAAACATCCGCTTCGATACGTATTTTTTGCTTGTCCTTGTTTTAAGCAATTTTGTCCCACGAGTGCTGCTTGCTGATTTCCTAATATCTGAAAATAAATACAAAATTATAATTTACGATACTATATTATACTGATTACGCATGAGTAACGATAATTTATACTATTTTTAAAGATAAGTATACATTCACATTTTAAGAACTCACTCCTGATATTGGAATGCCCTTTAGTGGTCCGACTTTGATAGTCCCATAAATCTCCGAGCTACTCCGTATCATCGGAAGAATGTGCATGGGAATGTTGAAATACCGGCAAAGAGTCACATCCCAAGTCATGGTTTCGATATTCATAAGCATCGTTCTCGAAGCGTTGGTCACATCGGTTATGTATAGTCCACCATCTTTTCCACCGGTTAAATTCTGAGCATAAATATAAAATATGATTCTTTAAATATTTAAATTAGATAATCTTTATAAAATGTTCAATTTTTTAATATATTTATTAATATATAACAATGTTGTAAAGTAAAATGACAGTTTTTTAAAACATATTTTAATCTACATCAATGTGCAATATATTTTATACTATTTGTTTTTTTATTTATTTTAATTTTATTTTGCCTCTTTCACTTATATAATATTTTTAACATCTACAGTAAATATTTTAAGTAGAATCTTGCAATATAAAAGATTTTATAGGCACAAGTATGATTTGATATACATTTACATTATATAGTATATTTTTTTAATTCCTTTCTTATCACGATGATGGAAATAAAGATATTAGTCAACTGATTCTGACAATTTTTCCAACTTTGTTTTAATAATATTTATATTTGGACCATTATTATAAAAACCAGTATTAATTGTTTAATTTTCTTTATTTTAATGTAACTTAATGTAAAATGATTATCAGCGATATAATTTCTAAACATGAATTATTTTTAGAATATATCGTTAAATAAATTTTATTTACATCATTTAATTGAGACATTTTTTAATAAATTAAAATATACATAAATATATTTTGAAATAATTGTATACTTTATAGTTATCAAATTATAATAGAAACAAAGATGGATTTTTCAGTGCAAATTTCTTTAAAGTGAAAAGTCATTCTATTGACAGTTAATCATTCGGGTAATTATTCAAGTATTTTAAAGTGATGCAGTAGCAATAATTTTACTTAAAAATTCAGAGATCATATTTTATCTTTATTAATAAAATAAAAATAATGATTAATTCAATGGCGTGACGAATAATGATTGCTGTCGTGATTGGGATATGATAAAACATATTGATACGATAAGACTATTAACATATATCTTTTTCGTGTGCCTTTGAATCATCGAAAATCGCAAAATATTTGAAAGATAAATAAAAATGAACGATATAGACATCGGGATAGGAAAAAATATTTGACCTATTAAACTAATTATTGAATCATTTAAAAATGACAATTTATTTATAAATTTTATAAAAAATTATATTGATGATAGTGGTTGTTTTAATTGAATCGTTTGAAGAATATGATAGTTCTTTATTAGTATCTGTTTACAAATATATTATTAGGGTGTTATAAAATTTAAAGAAAACAAAAATTATTTAATATAAATTGAATTAACATTCACAGTTTTTATTGTGATCAACGAATAATAATTTATTTATCCGTTTGAAAATATATTTGAGAATTTAATTAATTATTTTTATTATAATATTAATTTTATTGAATATTTTATTAATAAAACAATGTAAATGAGTTATTGGCGTCGATTTCAGTGTTACTTATTTAAAATGATTACATGTAGATAAAAATTCTTTCTCCAATCAATCTTGTCGAATAGCTCGATAATATTTTTATTCGTAGAAATATTTTTATTTCCCTTTGATTTAAATTTTCTCTTTCAATTGCAATGTTGTTATGAACTTAATTAAAAATACGATACAATAATCTAGATTTTATTCCATGTTTAGAATCGTATAAGAAGCTTGGAAAATTCGTACGAAGAGCATAAAAAAAGAAATAAAATTGACTATCACGGATCGTCTAATTTATTTATACAAAGAGCACACAAAATCGAATAACTCTTACCCAAACGAGCCAAGTATCCAAGGTCCCAAACATACAGCGGCGTTCGCGCATTGCTTTCCTAACGCCTGGCACATTCTCCATTAGCCATCGGATTTTTAAAGCGGAAAAATAAGAACTAACAGGAAGACCGCATAATGGTCTCAGGTGATTCTTGTTGTTGTCAGGAAATCTGGCTATTATCTGATCCACCATTTTGTCTGTTCTGATGTCCGACCATACTTTGGATGATAAGTAAATTTTGCTCTATGTAATTAATGCATGAATTGAAATAATGTTGGCATGCGTGTTTCAACATATGTACATTTGTTGTCTTTTTAATTTCAGTTAAATTATTTAAATTTTTAAAACACATGCTTTTTCTATATTTTTATCAATATTGTTTTGACACTTATTTTGGATCAATTTATAATTTATTGTTTAACTTTATCATATGTATATATATATATATATATATTAGTATTATTATTGTTTAAAATATAATCTTCATTTCCGCATAACTGTAGAAGAAAATCACGTTTATCGAAAAATTTTTCAAAATACAATATTTTAGAAATTGATAAATTTTGAAAAAATCATATTTGTGTATTAATAAATCTAAAATATGTATTTGCCAAAAAATCTGATAATCAAGCTAATTATTTACAGATAAATATATTTTTATAAATGACATTTAATATCGAAGCGTTCGATAGGAATTTGTTAATTATGCGTTGGTGATGTATAATCATTATTAGTCAATTATTAGTTCATTAGTGAAACATAAATTTATTTGTTATATACTCTGCTATAGTTTAAAACTATTTTATTTTTATGATTTCATTTTTTGGCATTTTATCTAAATATAATTGTCGATGATATTTCTGATTTGAAATTTATGTGTTCCATTATAAAATCATTTTTGTATTTATAAATAACAAAAATAATGAAAACAACGACAATATTGTTTCCAGAATGGAATATACATTATACATTTACGTAAAATAAATTTTATCTGTAGCTGCATAAAATTATATAATTTTTATTTGCAAAACTATAATTACGATAATTTGTATTGAAATTTTAAATAAGAATTTTACGATGTTGGTGGAATACTTTAATCTCTTCTCCTCAATATTGCATAAATAAAGTTTTGGAGAGTCATTAAAACAAAATATTCATTTGTAATTGTTGTGTTCAATGAAAAAAATGAAAATATCTTTCTTTGCGAGAAACTTACGTATGGCATTGTAAAGGGGTTCTCCAGTCTTGGAATCCCAAACAAGAGTTGTTTCCCTCGAATTGCATATACCAATGGTGACGATGTTCGCCATGTCTAAACTGTTATCTTCCATCTTCTTGAGGACGTGTGTAAGGCAGATTCTTATCGCAGATTTGATCTCGTTCGGGTCCTGTTCCACCCAACCCTCTTGGGGGGTGAACTGCTCGATATCGATCTGATGTGATTGCACTTCCGATACGTGTTTTGCATTGAAGATCTACGTAATAAAGTATCTTTTATATGTTTTGGTATATCAAAAAGAGTTAATTAGAATAAAAAATTTAATAACGAACGAAAAATTTTAATATAAAAAATATCTCGGATAATAAAAAAAAACAGAGTCATTCCGAAATGATCTTAAACTTTATGACAAATTTAATATGATTGATAATTTGATATTTCTTATGTTTTGTACATGGCATTTTGATTTAATCGATTTTTCTGGCGAATACATCTCAAGGAGTTTCTAAATGTTTTTCACAAGCATCTCATAATTATATCAGTAGTACAGCATACGAGTTTACTCAGACACCTGATGATTTATTATTCTATGAATATAATTGCAAGGAAAAATTTGGATTGATTCCGAATTTTAATCAAAATAATTGTTTTATAAGCTATTTTATAGTTATTTTTATAATTAATTAGGACAATATAGTGTCAAAATAAAACAATGATTTAAAAAAGATCGTTTAAATATTTTTTATATGCAATATGAAATTATAAAGAAAAAGATGCATTTGAATTTTTTATATTGGGATGTAATAAAATTTAGTTAATGTTGATAAGTTACTGTATCTCTACATTTAAGTGAATATATCACAATTCTAGTAAGGCAAATGAATCTATTGAGAAATGAAATATTTAAAGTTCATAAAGCTTTTCATGAATTAAGAAATCACGTTTAACAGGAAATATTACGGGGGCTGCATTACATGTAAGTACTAATTTCCTCAATATATACATAATAACTATTGCGTCATTTTACGAAATTAGACATTTTTCATTTTTATCTTCACATGAGAGGATTAAATATATATGTTTAACTTTCCTTGTAAAAGCTATTACTTTATAAATAAATGCCATTTTTATTCAAATGTAGTATTCATTCAACGTAAACCTTAGCTTTAAAATTGTAATTAGTTTTTAAAATTGATTTTTTTGTTTTAGGTTAAGTAATTAAAATAAAAAATTGGTAATCAATATTAATATTAGACAAATATTAATTATTAAAAAATAATTTTATCGAGAAAACAAATTTGAAAGTATGTGTTTATTAATATTAATTTATAAAAATATTATTTTGTGAATACGGTAGTCTATTCAATCTATAAAAATATAGTACAATATATTTAGTCTTTATATTTTTCTAGATTAAACTGAAAATATTTTTCTGTGTGATTTTTTAACTCAATTAGATAATTAAATTTAATTCAATATTAACCTTATAATATAAATTTCTTAAAAATGAATGCAAGTTTATACTTATTTTAAAAATATTTTATCTCTTTTTCAAAAAATTTATATTATAAAACTTTGTCAAATTAAATTACCAAAAATCTTTGCAAATTATAGTTTTTTAGTTAATTAATTTTATTTTGTAAATATATTAAAAGAATATAAAAATATTTCATTTATTGAATAAAAGTTACGATTCTTCAAAGCATCTTGAAAAATAATCTCATCGAACTATTTCTTTAAGAAAGCGTTAAGTAGTTGAATAAATTTGATAAATATAAGAGATAAATTTAATGAAGTTATATGGTCATGATACTATACAATTGTGACATTTCATGCAAATTATCAAAATGAATAATACATTTCAAGACTGTATTAATAAAAAAAATCATTTGTAAGTGTAATGTTTATCGTATAAAACTGTAAATTTATCTCGAAGTACTTACGACAAATCGAACGGTTCGCGTGCCTACGTCAATCACTCCAATAAATGGACCAGGTTTATTCGGGGTAGATGCCATTATATCTGAAATAGAAAAAAGGCAAGCGATAATGCGCATACTGCTAAAATGTCACAGATGAATTTACGTATTTTTCAATGTTCATTATACGTTTATTACATAAAAGCAGTACATTTAGTCTAAATAAGTTAATTATTTTTATCTCATTTAACCTGTTTCTTAATTTATTTCATAGAAATCATAGTATTTTACCAATGTTCCATATTTATTATATAAAAGATATTTAGATTCAAACTAATTGTATTGAGGTTTTTGTAAATTTTAATATAAAAAGTTGACCATACAAAGATATTTATTAAATAATTTGAATTAAATTTTTAAAAATTTTATCATTCATCATGTTAATATTTACTAAAAAAGAAAAAAAAGAAAATTCGGTTTCATCGAAATTTTATAGAAACTTAGGTTTAAAAAATATTGATTCGTACACAATTGAAATTGAAAATTTTAAATCAATTAAATATCGAAATATACATTCTGAATTTCGCACGAATTATTAAAAAGGATAGATAATGCACTTGTTAAAGCGGAAGTTGGATTTACCGCAAAGTAATTAATTAAGGATATTAAAAATAATACACATAATTTCTTTTTCTTGTACGTGCTCGCTTATTGGAAAGAGTTAAAATAATTATAATAATAATAATGGTAATATTTGATTTAAAGGTCTCGGTCGAATAATCATCCAATGAAAAATGAGTAAATAAATGAGAAGTGTCCCGGACATGCGTTGATATTGGGATCGTTGGGTGTTCTTACCTCCTCGATTAAATGCAGGAAAGACTCGCGTCAAGTTCGTGCAAAAAAAAACAATAAACGGAGCGCGCGCGTGCAGATATATAAATGAAAATAATAAAGCAAAATTGTCGCACGCGTATGCGGTGAGCGAATTTATCGCGTTGATCGCGTTGATCGCGTTGATCGCGTTGATCGCGTTGATCGCGTTGATCGTCTCAAGCGTGTTGAACGCGACGTATTTCGAGTGAGTTCGGGGCACGAGAATTCCGATACACGCCTTCAAATCGCGCGGACTGGAAATAAAGTGAGTCGGCGTCTACGCGTTGCGGTTTTTCTTTTGGCGTCGTCGGGCGTCGGTGGGAGAGCGACGTCGACACCGATTGGCTGAGGGCGGAAGGCTCGTCAGCCGCGCCGGGACCGATTCCGATTACGACGCTCGCGATATTCAGCGAGCCTCGGACCAGTGGCGTTGCTTTCGCAATCGAACCCACTTGGGATTCCCGACACTCGCCGCTAGTCTCCGAAGAGTCTCGTAGTCGTTCCTCTCTTCTTTTCAAGATTGTCAATCCGCCGATCCTCCCCCCCCCCCGCGAAAATAGTTTGCTGGCTCTCTTGCGTAGTTTATTGGTCCAGTCGGGAAAACCTTAGAGATGTTTTTTTCGAACGCGAGATCAATAACCAACGGAATAACGATGCAGTTTGCATTTATAAATTATTTATAGTTTACGCAAATGCTAATCACTGCTACATGCGAATATTTTAATTCGGCAACATTATTAATAACCAGAATATTTTAATGCACCATCGATTTGAACCTGAATTTAACACTGAGCAGAAAGTGATTTGTACTGGGTCTAATTGCTCGGTGTTTGTATTCAGGCGAGATATTGCAATGCGGCAACAATGCCTTGTTTCCTATGGTCGTTTGTTAGATTTTAACATTTCAGATCGTAAGCGATGATGTGATTTAATAAACGATTTTGATAAAACTTCGCACATAGTGATATTAAAAGTCGGTCTTTCCGAATGGGGTAATAGATTGATTACAAATGTTTGTGTGGAGAAAAACATGTAACTGCTATTCTGAGAATCAATTTGAAAAAATACAGGTTTTTAAATATTGGCTTCTTCGAAGTTAGAAATTCGTTGTATTTATTTAAACGTTCAATGTCGACACATATTTACTCGTTTATGTTTTATTGATTCAAAAGTAACAATTTTCATACTTGAATAATAAAAGGGTTAAGTTTTATTTAGTTAAAAATTTCGCTTACTTAATATTATGTAAAACGGTAAAATGAAAAATTTTAATAAAAAATACATGCCAAAAATACTTATTGAAAATATTTTAATTATTCAAACTTGCTTTTTAAGTAAAAGCGTTTAAACCGATAAAAATAGTACGAAAAACAAATATTGTTTATTCTGATTACATATATAATCGAATAATAAAGGCTAACTTTTATGTAATAGAAAAACGTGTATACAAACTATTAGAAATATATTATTATTATTTTATAATAAGATTGGGTTTTTTTATTCGGAACTAGTTTACATCAGATTTTTTTGTTATTTATAACATCGATTAGCCAAAAAAAGTGTGAATAAGTTCTGCATTTAAATTCCATGCCTCTTGATACTTTTGAACGGACACAATTGCTTCAATTTAATATTTTATTGATTTTAATACAATAAGTATTAAATAATATTTTAGAAAAAATTCAACGTTGTATAAGTTTTAACTAGTAAGTTTTTATTTTTCGTTAATTTCGTTTAACTTTTTTCTAATATCGTAATAAAAACTTCGATTGACTTTGTATAATTATTGTTTTTCGTTGATTAAAAGAAAAACTAAAAACATTATTTTTATGGAAAAAATTAATTTAACGTTATAGTTTTGTTTTATTTAGCATTTATTTGATTAATTTCTTATAATGAGGTAATTAAAATATTGTAATAAACATAAAAATGCGATATAGCAGGTATCTTCACGATATAAACTGTTTAATAAAATGAAAACCTTTGACCTCTAAACCAAGAGAAAAACGAAGATAATATGTTCGAAACATATGTCATTGTTAAATAATGTTCATTTTCTTTATATAGGTATGACGATAAAATAAAAATTTTTATATTATTACGACGGTATTTAAATAGTACATAGTCTTGTTTACAGACTAATCTGTGATTAGCTGCAGTATTTGTTTTTGCGTTTGAACTTTAGATTATGCATTTCATGATTTATGATTAGTTCAATGCGCTTACATTATCATCGAAATAAGAGGAAGCGTATTTGTTTTCTTAATCATCAGATTTCTGCTAATGAAAACAAATTAAATTAAAAAAATTTAGTGCGTTGTTAGGATAAGTAGTAGAATAAATATATCTATTTTCTCAGTGTATATTAAAAAATTTTTTATTTATATTTATTTATTATTGAAATAAAATGAAAAAATAACCAATTTAAAACTAGATAAAATTACGTATAATGTTACTTTTTTAAGTTACGTTTTATTACACTATTATTGAATAAAATTTAGATTTGATTTATCATTAAAATTATATTATAATAGATTGTTAAATCCAAACTGGTTAAAGTTATCATATATAAGATGTTAAACAAAAAAAAATTATGTAACTATCTTTATAAAGGTTAATACACTTCAATTTATACGTGTAATAATAACTGTAATTAATTAATAAATTTTAATGATATAAAATTAAAAAATTTTCTGATTAATTTGCCAATTGAATGACGTATCACCTGTTTATGTGAGTAAAATGACAATGCACTTTAAATAACGAACAAAGAGCTGTTGTAAAAATCGTCCCTAACAGAACCTCAGAATTTTGACCAAAACTGAATTTTAAAAGTTATTTTCTGATGAAGCTATAATCACAGAAAATTTAACCGAACATACGATTAGTTTCGAAGATATGAAGGGTCAAAGTGTCTGTAAGTCATTGATGTTTCAATCCGCCCGTTCCCAGATACAAATCATTAAATCAACTCATGAAGTTTTTTTATGAATTAAGAATCAAAATAAAAGATTTTAAGATTCCTTATTATTCTACATTTATTATTAAAAAAACCGGATATCATAAATTAAAAAAATTATTTAAATTTAATTTTTAACTTTTATTATAATAATATCTAAAGTTAAAATTTGTTAAAAAACCTTTTTTTTCTTAAAATTTAAATAATTATTTTCTGTTTTTTAAATACCGTTAAAAATATAATCCCGTATATTTAAAAGCAATGTCTAAAAAGAAAAATTTTCTATTATGAATAATTTGAAATATATATTTTTGAATTAAAATTCATATCTAAACCAAAACAAATTAATAAATTTTAAAAACAGAAACATACCACTCCTTCAATATTATCAATAGTGGTGGTTATTTTTTCAGTTTGTATGAAATATGACAACGATATATCAAACTTTATTTATTAAAATTACGAAATTAAATATGACTTTAAAATAAGTTAAACTGTAATAAATTAATTTGTAGTATTAGATGCTTTGTATTATTTTACATTGACTGATTATATACACACATGCGGGCGCAAACATACATACACACGTAATTCATATGGGTATTTAACTAATGAAAATTGAAAAGTTAGAGATTAATTTACCATTCAATTTCTACATAATAGTATTGTAACTCCTGAATATTACCATTTAATTTGTATTAATTACATATTTTTTATGATAACATATGATTAACTCTACTAACATTGTTTATAATAGTAACTGATTTAGATATCATGTGCTAATATGAAGGTAATTGGATCATTTACGTCTGGTTGACCGTCGCATCTTTCATTATCGATTACAAATGAATCATAAATAAACTAAAATCCATTTTTTACAAATCATGAGTAATTTATTTTATTTTCATTTTTCTGAATGATAAATAAAAAAATATTAATAACTATTCACTTAATAATAAATTTGATATTTGAATAACGTCATTTTTATTTATAAATTTAAGAAATAATATGTGTATTATTGCCGTTTGGAAGGTAGGTTCTGTTAGTTTTGATCTTTTTGTTATTTTGAACCACAATAAATCGTACATGAAACTATGCCAGTGTGACACCGAATAAAGGTTAATCTGACAAACATGATTATAAAATCATATTTATTATATTTATTTATTTTGTAACTAAAAAAAGATAAATAAAAAAATAATTAAAATTTTTTTTTACATTTCTATTTTTTATGGGTGCGTATCATTGTTTTATTTTTTCCATAAATGGTAATTTTAATCATTTTTTTCGTAAAAATAAATTTATATCGAAACTTTTAACTTATTTTATTTTTAATTTTGCAATTGACTTTTTATTCTATTATAATAATAATACTATTTAAAAAATTAAAGTAGTATTTTTTAATTTTACATTATTTAATTTTAATTTAATTTAATTTTTATTTTATTTTACAGTAAAAAATTCATATACTTTTCAACTCATTCGGAATTAAGTATTATTTTTTCATATTATATAATTTTGAATAAGAAATATCAGATAGATTGAAATTATAAATTCCGAAAGTGAATGGTACTTGTGTCAATAATAACTTATGATTTTATAACGAATGATTATTACTTGCACAAGTAAATATGTTTTTCGTTCTATTATTAAAAAAAATTCAAATAATTTATTTAGATTTGTCCAGATTAATCATTTAATATTTTTCAAATTTAACTTTATTTGTTGTCATTTTTGAGTTAATAAAAACATAAAAATAAAAACATCATTAGAGAAAATTAAATACTTTTATTATAAAACAATTCATTATTATCCGCGTGTTATTATTTACAATGAATTTCTGATTCGACTATATTATGCACGAGGAGCAAGTTAGAATTAAAAACACACAGAGGAAGAATAAGAAAACGAGAAGCGTCATCAATGAAAATCACACTAATGACCGCGTACGCAAGCGCAATAAGCATTATGAATATCATCGACAAAACTAGCAAAGTCATCATCGTAACAGTCACGACATTGGCCTGGCAATCAAACAAAAGTCTGACTGCCTATTTTAACTTCTTCTTTTGCATTATGGTGTATTGCATAGCTTTGAGATATACTTGTGTATTTTAATATATATCTCAAACATCATCTTTTACTTTCTTCAAGAGTCGCTAGTTTTTATTCTCTGTTCATTGTCTCTGTCTCTCGCTCTCTTGTTTAAAATTATTTAAGAATATTCCATGCATATATGCAATGTGTAGGTTGTTTCATATATTATTTTCATTGTCAAATGTTTATGAATGGCTTGATGGGTTCACTTTTTTATCTTGCGACATTTCGATGTTATCAACAATGGCGTTTTAATTGCTTTTACAGTGTAAAATTTTGTTTATACTATGACATGTGAAAAATTTTTTTTATAAATTCTATGTAAGTTATATCCTTAATAAACAAATCAGTAGTAAACATTTTGTATTTTATTGTAAATTATTAAAAAAAAATTGAGTAAAGTGATAATTCATTTCTATAAAATATTATTATATAAATTCCTTAAATAACGAAATTTATTTTTTATAAGAATATTAATTACATTTCAAAGAAGTTATGTTTAATCTTAAAAAATTTCTTTTCTAGAATTTAATACAGATCTGTCTGGATACATCAGTTTTAATTCGTTAAATAATTTTTTAACCGTATATTTTAAAAATTCTGTTAAAAATTAGCTTGTTATAAATAAGAATTATTAAATCCAAAAATTAATTTATAAAAAGTAATATATTTTGCTTTCTATTATAAATATCTATAATTACTTTCTATATATATACTTACAAAGTATATATTCAAAAAATAATTTAATACAAATTTGTTCAACTATTTCAGTTATTTTAGTTTGATCTATAAATATTAAAAAAATTACTATTTATTTATTAGAAAGATTTATTAGGAAAAGTCGTACAATAAAATTATGAAACATAAATTTGAGAGAAATTCTTAGTGATTCTTAATTATTTATATCTGTCTATGTAGTTCTATTACTTGCTACTCAACTTTTTAATCAAACTAATGGTAACATTTAATGATGTATATACAATAATTTTAATTAATATAAAAAAATAATTTTTTAAATATTTTTAGTGAATATATTTATATCTAATTTTAAATAATATATGTTTTAATTTAATGAATTAGTATTTACTTGTAGATTACCATAATTGGATAAGAATTTTTTTTTACAGATTGGATAAATATAAATTAAGTATCAAGTTATCTTATACCAAAAATCAACATTTGAACTTATTATAATCTATGCCCATCAATCTATTATCAAGAATTTTGACAAAAAATTACCACGAAGCTTGATATAATCATCGACGCAAGTAGTATTTTTATTTTAGTTATTAAAATTATGTATCTAGTGAGATCTAAGATTGAAAAATTTTTTAAATAAAATAAAAAAAAATGTTGATCTACAAATTTAATTTAGGTATATTATTTATATAATTTTTTATATAAGTGTTTTTTAAATCAATTTTATAACAATTCATTATTGAATTAGTACTATTTTAATGAAAGCAAGAAATAACGCATTTAAATTTATTTATAATTTTAATATTATATAAATTTTTTCAAATTCATAAATGCAACACAGTTTTAGATCACACAAAATATTTCATATATTATTTTATAACTAACTCTAAATATATGAGGTTACAATTTATTTTTGCCGAAGATAATAAATATTTTATTTAAGGAGTAAAACAAGTTCTTTATTTAATAGATAAAAAAAGCTTAACACTGTATTAAGGGTTAAAAAAAGGCAATAATCAAATATATAGTTGTACTTGATAAATCCCAAATTAATCTTTATCAAAAATGACCCATATTAAATTTTTTATTACGTAAATAATTTTTTTTTTTTACTACAATATCAGTAATTAATTTTTAAAGAAAACATAAAAACTCAAGAATTAAGAAAAATTAATTTTTTATAATAGTTTAAAACATTTTTAATAATAAATATATAATATTTAATTTATTTTACATAATAAATTATTAATGAGTATTTTTAAATCTAGTTAACATTGAAACCATCTTTGACAAGCTGTTAAAAAATTAAAAGCATTTAATTAAAATATCTTATGATTTATTAAATATGATTTATCAGTAGCCTTTTATGAAATAATAAAGCACTGATAAACTTTATTATTTTCTTCGTTCCAAAGATATTAAATAATTATACAATTTTAAATGATAGAAAAATTAAAGAAAAGCTTAGTACGAATGTACAAAAAATTTTATTTATTGTGTTGCAGATAAATACTAACCTGTTGGATTAAAGCTGTAATACTTAATAGTATTAACTTCTTTATCGTTTTGCTCTTTCTTCTCCTCTTCCACCATATTACTGTTTCAACATTCGGATCAATTTCAGATGAATTTTGTGCTTTTTTTGAATCTATGCTACAAAATATTTATTTCCTATCTGAAAAATAAATATTTTTTGTGAAGTAACATGATTTTAGGTTATTCACATTTTAATTACAAAGTTTGACGTAAATTATACATAATTTATCTAATAAATCATCATGGGCTACATATTAATATTAATAGTATCATGAGTTTAAAAAAATTTCATAACAATATATAATTATAATATACTTATTCTATTTTATGGATGGAATTTTTATTAATTAAATACTACATATTATACAATTAATTGAAACAATTTGATAAATTTTTGTTTGATTGATAATATAATTGAAGCTAAACTAAATGTTTTCAAGCTTTAATATTTGTAAACATTTGAATATTTACAAAATTAAGGTCAATTCAATTCTTTCTATAAACAAAGTAATTTAAATTTATTAAAAACTATCGGATATAATAAATTTAGTTTTTAAATTTTAACGATTTAATCTATATTAAATTGTTAATTAGTTATATATACATATTTAAATTCATATAAACATACATGCATACATACATACACACACAAATAAAAAACATACAGGCATATATATATATATATATATATTAAAAATAGTTTCAGAAATAAAAAAAGTTTCAGAAAAATTTGCTAATGAACAAGAACAATCGGTATTGTAATTATCGACATTTTTAATGACATTGAATGCAAATTTAATACGCAAACTTAATTAGGGATTCAGCGGACGAATAGAAGTTGATTACATAATATCCTTTAAGTCATGAAAAACCTGTTCGAACAGAAAAAACATTTCCAAACTTGTTTTAATGGCAAAAATAGCCATGCGTAAATATTATAACATAGCGAAAATAAATAATAATATTTAAACGAACCTTGCTTAAGAAGTCTAGATTAGTATACAAGATTTCTACATGTAAATATATATATGCATAAGTATTTGTATATACAAGTCCATAGAAATAAATAGAAAAAAATGTAAAGTTTAAAAAATAGGAATTATTTACAAAATATACCTTTAATATCATATAATAAAAAATTTGCTTTCTTGTACAAGCGATAGATATATTTTCCGAAAATTTAAATTAAATAATATCAATTATTGTTTTACAGAATTTAATGAAAAATGTATAGAATTTTATATCTGTGTGTGATTATCGAGAATTAGATATAAATGATATCAAAAAAGATCTTTATATACATAAGATACCTATAAACGAAAAACCATAAAGTTGTTCAGAAAAATTATTTATAGTTAGCAACATGAGGAAATCGAACTATACTTTATAGCAGTATATCAACTTTATTAACATATAGCAACTTAAACTTTGTCATTGTCAATTTGGCACAGATAAATACATATGCAATATACAAACGCTTTATATCTTCTTATTATTTTATACGATAGAACGAAAATGAATAAATAGCAAATTATAGAAAAGAAAATAGATTTTGTTAACGATTTATGATACAAAGTTATAAAATAAATTATATCGGACTGGAAAGCCAAGTTCAATTTATTATTACGTGTTAAAAAGTTAATAAAAACTCTACAATATTTTTGGAATCTTATTTTAGAATTATTTAAATTATCTTAATCGATCGTGTCGCGATCGAGATCAATTTTTCACGAAATATTCGCGATATCGAACTGGACGATAAAAAGAAAGAAAAAGGTAAATTAAAAGAGAGAAGTAGCAGTATCGAATAAAATTTAATCGTAATATTTAACCTTAGTGTAAGTTCCATTCAAAAGTATTCTTCATGTATATCTTGACTCGTGTAAAAGGCTCGAGCACACAAGTACAGCAATTTCACGATAAAATAACGTTGCGGCACTCCTTTATTGGACCATCGATGTAAGGTTTCTCAACGCACGTAACGAAACGGGAAAACCAAGGGATGTCATTATCTTATTATGTTTATTACAAATGTTTTTCACGAATATCGAAAACGCGAAAGAAAAAGGGCAAAATAAAAAATAGCCAATGAATAATGAGAGGGAGAGAGACGATTTGATTTGTCGAAACGGCAGCAGCGCGGCAGCACGGCCAAGACTAAAGTTAGGCGTCTTTGGACCGATCGCCCGATTGGCACACGCGCTTTCAAAGCCATCGACTTCGCGCACGTGAGGCGGCAGGTGAGCCTCTAACGTCGCGACGTCGGCGTAGATGTGGAAAACGAAAGAAGGATTCGGTCGCGTGCTTTCCGATTTCTATCTCGACCTTTCCATTTCTACCACAATCTTTCTCCTCCGTTCGCTTAAACGCTCTTTCAACTTATCGCTTTTCCGTCTCCTCAGATTATTCGTTCAGAGTATATTATTGCATTTTCGATTTCATAAATTATTCCGTTCGTGCAAATTGAAGCCTCAAGTTTTCTTTATTCTCGGGAAGAACTTTCTTTCACAAAAATTTCCAATTCACTAATAATCGCGAAAATTTAAAACAATTTCAAACATGATTGAAAATTATATCTTTAAATGTTATAACTTCCATTTCATGACATCTTTCTATTAATTAAATAAATTTTATCGTTACGTTTAAAAAACGTTATCTCGTTAGAAAATATGTAAGAAATAATTTTCATTATCTTGATGATTGTATCGGTCGTATATGATGTTTAACCGAATATATAGAATGTATCTTATAATTATTAAATATATTATAAAATGCATATTTGAAGTTATATATGTATACATTCACACACGTACATCTTCCCCCAATACAGAAGGTTATTTTTAAATTTATTTTTAATTTAATATAATGATTCGTATAGAAGTTTAGTTTGATATTGGTATTACAAAACAACTATTGTCATCTACACTTTTTCATTGCAACACGATATAAATTACGATCTTATTACTTGATATAAAAGAGTCTAATCGAATAAAGAAAATGTATTATTGACAAATAAATAACTATTTCTTTCATGTCAAATATATCAATACAAAATTAAGAATGAGAAATTTTTAACAATATTAATATGGAAATATATTAGATAAGATATTATTATATTAACTTATTCATTGAAAAGGTTTTTTTCTTATTCTTAATTTTTATAGTAAATTAAGAGATTATTTTAAGAAAAATTCTGTAAAAACTTTTTTCAATTTAATCATTGAGTAAAAGAAATGATAAAAAAACTATTTTATTAAAAATTTTTATTAACTATTTTATTTCGAGCTTAAAAATCAATTTTAATATTAAAGTTATTTTTAAATATTAAATTTTAAAAAACTTGTGTACATTATTAAATAATACAAAATCTAAAAAGTAAACAAATATACACAATTTTTTAATTGAATATATTTTATAATTTTTTATTAGTACGAATAAATATTTACGATAATTTTTTTCGGCAGTATAAAAAAAACAATTTTTTCATCAGATTTTTAATTCTACTTTACAATAGTTTAATACAATTCGATCTTTACTTAAATAAACTAAAAAATAAAATTATTATTAGAAAATAAAATTCAACCGTATTGCAAATTTTCAACAGTTTTGAAGGATTAATTATTATTTAAAATTAATTACAAGTGTTTATTTATAACATTCATCGTAAATTATTTCTACGAACTGCTGTTGTATCAAATATTCATACCATACGATCAATCGTTAAAGAACGCTTTCTTAAAATAATTGAAATATTTTTAATCTATGTAGATGAATTTTTTGTTGATTATGGAAACATAATCATAAATAGAGAAAAAGTCTAACACAAATGTTTTGCTAATAATGAAAGTTATAAATTTAGATTTTGCATAACCTTCAAACTGTGTAGCTTTTTTAAATATCAAATTCGCCAAGAAATAATAGCTATTATATTCGAATTTTTTAAAACTGCTTGCATCGAGGTAACAGAAAGTATCAAAAGCATAAATATATAAATATGTATAACTGTATGTGATAATAAGTCATTAAAAGAGATATTGGTTTGTCGAATATAAAATTGATGTCGTTAGTCAAATTTTATAGTATCGTTTCTTATAACGATAAATCGTGACTATGTTGAAAAAAAGGATCAAACGTTTTCTGAAGTAATACAAGATTATACATAAATAAAATGTATTTACAGACCGCGGAAAGAAAATAATGATAAATCATCAGGAATTAAATTAATAAAAAAAATAAGGTGTAGATATCCCTTTAATTCAACGATAGTGCAGATTAAATATTCGAGTGAGTTAAAGGTACAAGAAGCTTAGGCGTTTTGACGGTAGGTTTGGCTTCGTTAAGACATTGACCGTTCGTGGAAAAGATACGAATCGTCGTGCGCTCGTACAGAGTTTAGATCGCGATACGAACTGAGGCTTGATAGTGCCTTTCCGAGGAGGGGGTAAGGACAGAAAGTAAGACGATTAAACTGCACGTGTTAATGTGTTTGCGCATTTCATAATCTCTTCATTTTTTTCCATCTTCCGTATAAAGCATTTAAAAGATAACTTTACAAGTTACATTTTTCGGTTCGTTTGGATGCTACTTATTTTCAAGGAATATTATATATCGATCGCATTTCGATCTTTATTAATCAACCACGTCGAAACTTTTACAGAAACTTATTTTCACATAAAAATTTTGTAAAACATTAATTCTGGTTTTAACGAAATTTTAATTATATAATAAAATAATCTGCAATTTAATCTAGATTCAAGGCATAAAGTTAAAAATTACTATTTGTAACAACTAAATACCTTGAAAAATGGTTAATCAAAATTAAGACGAATAATGTGGAAAGTGTAAAAGATCATTTATACTTTGTTTATTTTCAAAGTAATATTATAAAGTAAAATATAAACCGTCTAGAATAAATAATTAAAAAAATATCAATCGGGCTTTTGTCATTAAATTAAAAAGTATATGGGTAAAAAAAGAAATATAAAATTATTAAGTAAACGTTAAAAAATAAATAATAGACATAATTTATATTATTTTAGGTTACAAAGTTATTTCAGATTCAGATTTGATATATGATTCAGATTTTAATTTTTAAAACTATATTGTTTTCAAAATTATCCATTGATAAATGTATTACTAATTATTAATTTATTCAGCACATTTTTAATCGATTTGAGAAGTTTTATAAAAATTATTATTATAAAGTGTTAATGTAAAAATTTTTTATTAAATAATCTTTTTCAACATAATTCCTACATTCCCGGATTTTCTATCAAAAACAATAAAATCGATCTAATTTATACTTAGAAGAGTTAAAGCATCCAACGGTTATCGTACACATGGCTATAGAATTAATATTCAACTGGTAAACTGGAATATACGCGTTAATTGAACAGTTTTCTAATACTATCGTTCCTATAACTAAAATATATTTTTTGAGCAAATCAATAACAAACATTTAATGAAATTATAATTATATAGATTTCAAAATAAAAAAATATTTTTAATTTTACATAAATTAATAATGCGTATTCTTAATTCTAGAAAAAAATGTACTTTAATAAATAATAAAAATTAATCAAGGAACATGAATAGTTTTCGACTTACTAGAATTTAATAAATCAAACAATCAAAAATACGCTTTATTTATAACAAAATAAAATTTTTCTGCTTATATGTTAAATTTGTCAACAACAAAGATAAAAAGTAATATTTATTTAAATTTTTTATCACTTTAAAAGTCAAAATCTAAAAGAACTCAAAAGAGCAAGAATACTTAAATATTTATTTTTTAATACAAATTATCGGTATAGTTGAGCAATAAGTTTTCGAAGCTTAAATATAGATCTAGGAAAGTTTGGATTAAATTTTGTTTTATTCTTCGAATTTGTAAGCATATTCCGTTAATTTTTTTTAAGGAAATGATCCATTGCAAAGAGAATTTTAATTTTATACTAGGAGCTTAATTATTTATTAAATTATAATCCGAAAACATCTTTTTTAAAAGAGAATTCCAATAAAGATATACGCGTACCAAACGTTTATTTATATAAAAACGCTACAAAATGTTTTTATCGAATAATATTTTGATTCTTGTTTTCGAGTACGCTTGCAAAAAAGAGAACTTTCGAAGAACTATTTATGTGCTTTTCATAGATTTTACGAACGAAAAAAAAGTATGCGCAAATTCTCCTTAGATAAATAATAATATTGACGTCCATAAAGACTTGTAATATAAATAAAATCATAAAGTTATATGAGTTAACTAATTACTAGATTAAGTATATTATCTTTTAGAAAACAATATACTCGTTAGCGTTGTACAATTTATCCGAAACTTAAAAAAATTAAATTATTTCTATTATTTCTGTGTACGTTTTGATTAAAAAATCATAAGCTTATAACGCTTTCAAGTATTTTTTTGATAATAATTGAATAAATTATTTTAAAACAATTATATAAACAGATTATATCAAATGTTTATTAAAATTCAGAAATTCAAAGTGCTCGTATATAGAATTAAAATTTTTGGATAAATAATTATGTTTATAAATTCTTTGAATGAAAAAAAAATTGTTTTAAATGCCAAAATGATAGTCAAAGTCACCTCCGCGGTTTTGTTTTAAAGTAAATTATCGAAATTGAGATGACGGTTTTGGTGTATGTACGCACAAGTGTGCGCGATGCACTTTTTAAAGTGCCGGCTATAGGAGCCTAAATCTCCTTACAAATGCCGTAATATGCCATAATGCGATAGTTACCCGGGAAGTATCGGACTACCATACTACATATTGTTCGTCTCGGGCTTATATATCGCTTGCTATCCGTTTTAGCCACTTGCGAGTTATTTACATTTCTACCCGCGAATTTCAAATTTCTTTTATATTTGTTATATTTTTTTAATGATAAATTTAGTTTTATTTATTTTTTTTATATTAAACGGTAGTTGGATATATTTTCTAATGATTAAATTAAAAATTAAATTTTTTTTTGAACGTTTAAATAATTTTTTAAGAATTAATTGTTGCGATGATATTGCTTAAGCAGTCGAACGCTCAACTAGCATCCATCTGGCGGACAGTAGAAGAAGTTATTCATATATTGGGAACCGAATCCTTGAACTTATATAACTAATACGGAAACTCTTAAGTCTGTTACAAATTAAAAATTTTTTAATAATTGTTGTTGGTCTTACATAATATACATAATATTTCTATTATTAAATAGACTTTTATATATCTAACTTTATTTATCTTATTTACTTATTTTACTTTGTTTAAATATTTAATTAAAACCTTATCAAAAATAGTATTAAGATGTATATATATATATCAATAAGTTGTTCCAATATTTATATATGAACATAAGATTAATATTGTTATTAAGCAATATTATCCAAAGCCTTGATAAATGTCTCGATCGCGAATGCAAATCTCGCTCTACAGCATTTCACTTTTAATACATAACTAAAGTTCAAATTAATAATAATATATTAATTCGTTATAAATTCTCGAATTATGTTGACCAAATTAAAAATATTACACAATATTCTTGATTGTCAAGATCATTTTTTCAAGGAATACATTTAATAATTTTTAAATCAGTATTATTTTTAAACAAAGCTCTACACATATATTTGAATTTAACTTTTTGTGATAATAAGCGTTATTTGTATTAGAATTGAGTTCAGCCGCAAAATTGAATAAAATAGGTCTACACTATTTTTATTGCGCTTCAATATCCTAGATGTGTTTAAAAATGAAAATGACGTAAATATTTTAAAAGTATACTATTTTTTTCATCAAAATTTCGTTATATTTTCCAGGAGGTAGAAATGTAACGCAAATGATCAAAAGGATATCGTGAATCATATATTTGTTTCCCACATATTTATTATTAATTTTGTATTTTAAATCGTTATTGGACTATGATAAACGAGGAGTACGAATTTCATAAAATTTTGTACCTCGATTTTCAGTTTCAGCTCAGCTGTCAATCTTGTGGTCCAATCCCGAATACGCGATTATAAAAAGATTCAGTGCGATCTATGATGACCATCACGTTAGTATCAAATGTTTCGATTCCAAGTAGCGCGTGCAATTATTCTCGAATCATAGTATTATACAGTAAATTTTAATTAAATAACTTTCTGAATGAAATTTTTTACAGGTAAATCAAAGAACAACGTTGTATTGATTAAAAATATTTACTAAATAATACGATATATTAAAAAATCAATGTTTATGAATTTTTAATAAATGCTGCAATTTTTGAAAAAGATTATATTATCTTTTTTGAGGTTATGAATACTATACGACACCCAACTTTATATAAACATCTGCATAACACTATAGATAATTACCAGAAATTGTTTTATTAATATTGAAAATTTTTAGTCACTCTTTAATCGAAAAATTACTTTACTTAATATTATACGTATATTTCAAATTTATTAATCTTTTTTTAAAATTATTTAAAGATCAGTATAATGAAATTATTGTACATCATTCGAAAAACGATAGAAAAATAAAATTAATATGTAAAATTACTTATGAAAAAATTAATTAAAAGAAAAAAAAATCATCACGATCAAACCTATGCGTTGGATAAATATCAACGATAAATATTAGCGATATCAAGTTTTATATAATTTTTAAATAATTTGTCAATGAACTTTAGCAGAGGAATAAATCGATTGAAGAAAAGGCAAACCTGCTCGGAAAAAGGCTAATGCTTTTGCCGACACTGACCCATTTGTAAGAGAGGCTTGTGCATCCTCCAATTGATCCGTCGATTGCACCGTGCATCGGCATCTTAAAAAATAGAAAATGAAAAGAAAAGAAAAGAAGGTTCCAGGGCAGAACACCGAGGCTTCGCAATAAAGCACATGCACGTGTAATAACTGAGTTTCGAAATTGTACTGGAGCGAGAGAAACAAAACATCCCTTTGGAGGGCAATACGTGGGAGCGCGGAGATGAGGCGCAGACGCGGTCGATATTTCAGCGGTTGTTCGACCCGCGTTCTATGAATTACTTTCAGGTGGTTAAAATCTAGTTCAGCTCGGATTCTTTTAGCGCTTATTCGTATTTCATGCGCTATGTTTTCTATCCGTCTCTCGCTCATATATATTCTCGAAAAACAAATTGTAGCTACGATTATAACCAAGATCATAATCATAATTTATTGGAGTTATACTTGTAGTACAGATATTTATGATAATGGTATTTATTAACATAACTATTATTCTTTGTAAGATTACATAAGTATGCGTGAACAACTCGACACATTTGTATTTTCAATAAAACCATCATTGTTTGTAATCTAGTTGCTTTATGTCTATTTACGATTTTTAATTGTTTAAATATTGTAAATAAAGCTTTAAATGAATAGGAAATGAGTCGAGTTTAAAATAACAACCAGTGATAACGATAAAGTTATATAAACATAAAATGGATAAAACAGGTAAATCCATTTTACAAATTTACGCAATTACGATTTAATAAAGTTATTTCATGATATTTTTCTAGTATTGTACCATTATCTCTATAATTTAGTTTTTGCAGTCTCAAAATAGTTTCTACTGCAATTAAATATTATGTATAAAAAATGTACAACTTTAAAATAAACTGAAAATTTATAAAATATTGATCGAATCAACTTTATATTCGATTTATTTTAAAAACATTAATTAATTCAACATTTTTTTAGAAAATTTTATTCAGAATTTTTTCGATATATTTCGAAATTTTTAAAATTACTCAACGATACGTAAGAAATATTTCTTATAAGAAATTTTTAAAAGAAAAGTAATTCAAATGATATCTTATATTTTTTTATTACAATAAATATTACGTTTGATAGAAATAAAAATAAAATTCTACATATTGTTTCATGAATACAATTTTAAAAGTACTGTACATTAAAAATATTATATTTTTTGCTTTATCTAATAAATGTATTAGATTTTATAATGATTAAATATTCATTAATTAACTTAGAGAAAAATTAAATTTTTCAAATTATTTAAATATATAAATAATAAAACATAAATAAGTTATTGTTCAAAAAGTTCTAGTTATTTATAGTAATTAAATAAAAAAATTTAAAATTGACATCATTATGTCAAATTTTTTATATGTTCGTGAAATGATCTTTAATAATATAAAATATTTTTAATAATAGTTGTATATTTTCAGTTTTTACTTAATCATAACAATAAATGGATCAATTGTTTTTGTAACGTTTAACAGTTTAAAATTAAAAGTTTGTTGTCTAAGAACAAATGTTTAGGTAAAACAAAAAAGTTCCTAAGAATGTAAGCACAAATATATATTAGGATTCATATTTTTATAACCTAAGTAAAATCAAAAATTGGTTAATACAATAATAATATGTTTATATAATTTCTTTAAAAGTATTTATTAAGTAAATCATTTAAATGAACAATTTTATTTTTAAAATTATATAACCAATAATAAAACTTCAGTATATCAAATTTTTCGATATTAAATATTTTTTCAAATTTTAAAAATGTAATATAAAAAAACAGAAAAGTCCCTAGTAACTTTTATAAATGAATAAAAACCTAATTTGATTTTTGAATACAATCAATTGAATTAAAAATTAAATAAATTGTTTATAAATTAATTTATAGAGTAATGTTTAAAAATAATAATCATACAATATTATTGTACAATTCATTATTTAATATATATATTCTCATCTTTACATAAAATTTAAAACGTAAATGTTACATTTTTCCTTGGTTCTGTATTATTATATTTTAATTTTTTTTAATTAAAATTTTTGCTTATAAAAGACATTATTTATTATTTTTATAATTATTTATTAATGTTGACCGTAACTATATTAAACAAAAATATTTATTGTATACTTTGTTTATTATTAAGTTAATTATTACAAAATTTAAATTATGCTATTATATTACAATAAATTTATAATATAAGTGAATTATAATAAAGAAAAATTTTTTTAAATTTATTAATTTCAAAAACATTTATAAAAAAATTAAAGAACTAACCTCTTAATGGCTGTTTTAATCGTGTTGATATACAATTTTGACACAATAGTAGGTCTAAAATCATGTAAATGGATCATTTCACAGTTATTAATCAAGAACATGATTCGTAAGAATGAAAATACGATGTATTACATTTTATTTAATAAAATGTAAAAACGCTGGAGTTCGATTCACACGTGTTATACTATTTCGTTGCTACTTTTTTATACATCACGAAGTCGCGATTATTAAATATAAAAACCAATTAAAAAAACAAAATTTTTCTAAGATAACTGTATTATTGGATTCGTACAATAAAATGTCAGTTAATTTGTAAAAGAATTGGTTTTTTTAGTTGAAATCAATATAATCACTTAAGCAAACTAAGAATCTATAAAACTTGAAGGAATTTGTGTAATTAAAATTTTGTTTTACGTTTAGCCAACATAATTTCATCGATCGTAAGTTTAAATTTTCAAAAATTTCGATAGTTTTTTTTATGAATGTATACTTTTTAATAATATGTATGTAAATGTAAACAATGATTATCAATTTCTTAAATATTGTAGATATATAATTATATAATGCGATTTCATCAATGAATAAAAATATATACTTTTACATACGGCATTCTTAACGATTCGAAGATAGTTTGCAACAATATTAAATGAAAGAGGTATTTTTGTTTGGTCTATTTGCACAATAAAAATTTTGTCTCATAAGAGTATAAAAATTCTTTTTTTTATTTATTTTATAATGAATTGTGTAATAAATAATTTTGTAAATTGTTAAAGTATGTTATTACTGTATGAAAAACAATTAGTAATTGATACCTGTAAAAAAACTACGTGTTTCCATTATTATAAGAATTTTTTTGTAATTACATTCATACGTTATTATATGAAATTTCTATTTTTTTGGATAATAATTTTTATAAATTAAAATACTTTTTAGTATAATGATAATAAAAAATTGCTTGATATAAACTAAACACGTTGTTTTTAAAATTTTATGGTTACAATTGATTTTATCTTTATTAATCTTTTATTAATTGTATATGACTTTTGTTACCTAAATTGTAATATTTTTTATAATTTATCTTTCATAGTTTATCTTAATAATAATTTTAATCTATGAATAATTTAAATTCATGTTCAATATCTTGTAAATTTCATTTAATTACTTGTAAAAAATATATAATGTAATTTTAAATACTACAAGAAATATTCATATAAGAGAATTTTTTAAATTTTATCATAGATAAATTAAAATTTTAAAATATTTTTTCTTGAAAAAATATAAATAACATTTAATTTAATAATTAGATAAAAAATTTGTTTAAATGGTTTCAAATTTACTTTAGATTCAAAATCATTGAATTTAAAATTCTCTATTAAATTATAATTGTATTGAAAGAATTGTTGAAATGTTTGAAATTAGAAGAATGATTGATAAAAGTTATGCTATTAGTATTTAAATTTGATTATAGAATTTGATTGTTATTTTAGTTTAGGTTTTATTAGTACATAAATGAATTTTATATATAAAATATTAAAATTCGTATTAAATTTATATTGATTCCTCAATAATTTAATTATATTATTAATTACTTTTTAATTATATGCTGTTTAAAATAACTATTAATGTTTATAATGTTTTTAAAATGATAAAAATATTTGTAAAATTTTTTTTAAATGTTTGATTAAAATATATTTAATTTTACAAGTTTTATATCGATTATCTCTGTAAATTTTATTATTTAGTTTGTAATGATTTAATATGATTTAATAATGTAAGACACTATATTTACAGTATTTTTTTTTATAGTGTAATAAGCTACTAGAAAAGACCATTATAATTATACAGAAATATTAGAAATGAAAAAAATTTAAAATGACATTTTTACCACAAGTAAGTCAAAAATTGGTCTTAGTTGTTCGTACTGACTTAAGAATGAGTCAGGGGAAAATAGCTACCCAATGTGCTCATGCTACATTGTCTTGTTATATAAGAGGAAATCGAGGTTTTAAACATTTTTTGGGTATCAAAGCATGGCTTTTTATGGGACAACCAAAAATAGTTCTTAAAGTGAGCAGTGAACAAGAAATTATATCTTTAGGGCAGTCAGCTTCTAAAGCTGGGCTTATTACAGCAACTATAAGAGATGCAGGAAAAACTGAAGTAAAACCTGGAACAATTACAGTTTTAGGAATTGGTCCAGGTGCTTCAAAAAAAATTGATAGTATAACTTCTCATTTAAAGTTATTATGATTTATTAAGAAAATTACAATTAGATGTACATATTTAAAAAGATGAACAGTTTTTAATAATTCCATAATGATATTCTATTTTATTCAATTCATAATTGTTCTTTGTTCAATAGTTCATTTATTACTCAAAATAGTATATTTAAAAAATTTTAATGATATAAATGTTTTTAAATAATTATAATTTTAAATATTTATAAGTATTTATAATTATATATTTGTATATACTTTTACATTTATTGAATGCAAAAGCAAATAAGAAAGCTATTTTGTTTGCTATAAATTGATATAGATATCTTGAAATAATCAAACCTGTTCATCTTTGAAATATAAATTGTATGTAGTATAAGAAATAAGAATTTTTTAAAAATCTAATCACAGAGTATATTATTCAATTTTCTTTTCCCATTTTTAAATTTATTAAAATTTCTTTATTAAAATTTCAAAAATAACATTCATGTAGTTATTATCCTTAGATTTATGTATTATAAATCACATAAAATATTATCTATACCTGTTCCATACAAAATATAATTTGTATGACCAGCGCAGAGATAGACAAATAATTTCCTAAAATTATTAAAATTTAGTCAATCAAGAGATGAATAATTTTTAATTTAAATGCCATTCTATTTTCAATAATAAATAAATTTATAGGTTAATTTTTATAAAACAAAATTTTTTACAATTAAAACAATTGTTTTACTTATAATTATATAGAAAAAATTATTTATATTTGTTGTATAAATTCTGAAATATTTACTATATAATGAAAAATTGATAATTTATTAATTTAAACTTACATGGAGCTAAAATTCTTCTAAGACAACTAGTTTATGATTAAAATCTAATTTATATTGTATATTAGATATTTTGTGCGTGAATTGTACAGAAAAATTTTATCCATTAAAAATTGCTTGCTAAATTAAGTATTAATAATTAGATTTATTTTTGGAGCAATATTATGAAATTTATATTTATAAATAAATACAAATTCTGAATTATGTACAAAATATTCAAGTAGAAGGTAAATTACAAACTTATTTTCTGTTAAAGCAGTATTTTTCTTATACATAATTGAATTTATATAAAATTGTTTTAATTTTTGTAATCCAATATATAAAAGGTAATAATTTTACAATTATGCTCATTAAATTGACACTTTATTTTTCAATAAAAAACTTTTACCATTTTATTTGTTTTTATTAAAAGACTAAAAAATGTGCAATGTAATTAATGATAGAGTGCAAACATTTTAAATTTCTAGATTACTTTTATTATAATTTGGATTTATAAATATAATTTTAGAATTAAATTTAAAAAATTGTTTTATATTAATGTTAAATTAATATTTTTTTATGTATATTAGTAAAAAATTTAATTCTTTTGCAAATATAATTTTATAATGCACTAAATTTTTTAAAAACATATTTTTAATAAAATGATATTTGGATAAAATACAAATACAGATTTATAAAGTATATTTTTAACATCAAATTTTAATATTTAATAATTTTCTGTATATTGTAATATTGTAATACTGATATTACATTTATACGATGAAAGTACTTTGCAAATTAATTTGCAACAGTAAAATTGAGTAATAATCTTTATTTGCTTTTAAAATTATTTTTTTATTATCACAATAAGAAAATAAATAAATAAATTGTATGTATTTGTTATCATTTGATTTGTTTTTATCGATTCAACCTTAAAGATTATTAACAAATTTTTAGAGAAATTGTTTTATCAGATTCGTGATAAATATGTTTAATAGAAATCGATATCAAAGGAGTAAAAATTACATCAGTCTCAAGAAGCACATAATATGTTCTTTGCTGTATTCAAATAGTTTCACCCTTTTGGCAAATGTACATCACATAGTCGTTGCATTACACTATATCGCATTCATTGCAACCGATCCTTATTTATTTTTATTATTTATCTTCATCAAACAAGGATCAATATTATTATATTATTATTATTATTATTATTATTATTTAAAGATTCAATTATTTTAAATAAACGCTCGAATAGTTTGTTATTGACGTAGTTATATCACAAAACATTAAAAGTTATGCATAATACAATTTCGTAAAAATTTAAAAAAGCTAATTTTGAAAATATATTTATTTAAGAAAATCATATTTAAAGAACGAATAAAATTTTAATTATCATATTGCAAAATGTCTATAAATATATTCATCTATTATTGGATGTATGATGTTAAAATGTTAAACATGACAATTCAATAACAAACTTTTACAATTAATTCGATATAAATTTACATAACGTTCTAAAGATAACAAAATATCGATAATTTCAATAGTTTAATATAGATAATTTATATAATTAAAAGAAAATTGGATTTTCTTTTGTTCGTGTTCTTTGACAAATGACTTGTCTTATGCGCAAATATATGCGTGTGTGCGTAAGTGCGCACGAACGTGGATTTCCTACGGAGATTAATTTTTAAAGCTTATACTATTACTTTACTCAATTCTGGAGGTTCAACATAATTATTCAATACGTGGGGAGCTTCGTTGAATTCATCGAGTTCGTCACCATTGTCGGCGCCCTGGGCGAGGAGGAAATACTGTTCGCTGCGAGTTGGCCAGAGAAGATGTGCCATCACGCAATAAGCAAAACAGTCGATCGAGTATGTAATACCTAAAATTTCATTATATAAATTATTCTAAACTCTTAAAATTAATTTCATTCCTATAAAGAAACAATTTTATATACTACAAAAATTTTAATTTATTCTGCTTCTATTATCTTAGTATTTATTACATGAATTATTTATAGATACATATTAAAATTAGTATCAGTAACATTATAAACAAAAATATTGTAAATTTTGATAATTAATACATTTTTAAACAATAAATCATTAAATACATGTTTGTAAACAGTTAACAATTACATCAATTTTATTAATTTCGAGATTCCTTTAAGTAGTACAAAATAAATAAAAATCATGTTATGATAACACTATAATATTATTATACACCAGAAGTTTTTTTCATAAAAAACTAGATTTTATTAATTATAAAGTAAGAATAAATTATAAAAACGATAGCTATTACCAAAAACTCATATCGTATAGAAATTATAATTCGAGTCACTATTTACTTTATAAACAATTTTATAACTAGTTATTAGTGCAAATTTTTAATTGTTTTTGTTTCAGCATTAATTTATTTTTATTTAAATAACGATTATTAATTAAATTGGTACATTATTTAAAATAAATTTAATTTTTATAAATATCTAGATTACAATTTAATTATAATGACTTTCTATATTATAGTGATTAAGAAAAATAACTTACCTAATAAGAGTTTAAACCTCCATAATGCACTGACTTGAAGAGCTATAAGAGCTATTATAGGAAGGTAAATAAACCAAACTAATGAAGAAGCACCAAAGTGAAGAAGGAAATTTAGTTTTTGAGGGTTATGTTCATAGGTCATAGTATTACGAAGTTCATATAAAAACCAGATCATTATTGTACTGCGGAAAAACAGTATAAACCAACCTGGCCATGTTTGATATTCATCAATATCTTCAATAATGTCAACTTCTGTCTGTAAATATATTTAAATTTATGTTTATAATTATCTATATGCACAAAATTAAATGTAATTTTTCTTTAAATATATTGATTTTATCTTTGTTATATATTTTATGTAAATTGTAGAAGGAAATATTTAATTAGTATAAATTATTTAAATGTTGAGAAAGTAATCGAGTATTCTTTATATATTTTGTATATAATAACATTGTTAAATGTAAGTATTAAAGGTAAATAAATAAATGTATGTATGTATGTATACTTAAAAATATAAACATTAATATACTATAAAATCCATGTTTTTGATAATGATTATATTATGTTTAAATCAGTGATAAATATCTTCGTTACTGAATTTTTTATGAACAATTACTTTTTTCTTGGATTTATAATAGTACTTATGCAAAAAAAACAAATATAAAAGTTATACTAATAATGTATTATTAACATGTATATATATACCATATTCCAAACATATAACATTATATGAACAACTCCATAACAAAGCCATATAGCAAATACCAAGGGTTTCCATGTTAGTTCTTGTCTAGTTACTGCCCATCCCTTTGCTAGTAAAAGTAGCAGTAACATAAATGAAGTCTGCAAAAAATAAATATAAATTCATATAGTAATTATTGTTATTATTAATATTTTAATATTTAAGTTAAAGTATAATAATAATAATAGATATTTTTTACATGAAAAATAATGAAAACTTAAAATGAGATATATATTTAACTATGCCATAATTTTTATTTTAAATTTAATTGTTAAATATATTACTCTTGATAGGATGTCCAGTATATCACCGGCAACTTCTAACTGTGCATATCCAACACCATCGAGTGCAAATTTTAAAACATGAATAAGAATCAAGCATAAAGCCATGAATTCTAACAAAAGACTTGCTGTAAACAGCCTCGTTACAGGATGTCTCTGCAGTCTCACAGCATATAATTGCAGTGGCACTAAGATAATATAACAAACAAAAAATAGCAAGTATAGTTCAATAGTATTTTGTCTATCATAAGATAATTGATACGTTAAGCTATTTAAACCACTATTATTAGGATTTCCATTGACCAGCCAGATATCATAATCTAACTCATTGTGCCTATCATAATACTCCCATTGGCAAGTTTCATTATTTCTGTAACAAGCTACTAAACTAATATACCAGAAACGTGGCTGCCAAATATCTTTAATAATATACGTAAATTGGTTTCCACTGATCACATTCCAAGGTAAATTTTCGTCGATGCACAGTTTTCTCTTAGGACAAGGTACTCTTCTATAAATATTCACAACTTAATAAATTTGAATAAAATTGTACAAAAGTTAAAAATAATTTTAAAAAGTATAATAAATGTTTAATAAATACCTTAAATAATCCTGTCCATTATCATTACATTTCATATCGTATGAACTCTGATTTAAAGTTTTAAACATCATGGCACAAGCAACTTTCTTATTTCTAATTCCTCGATTACTATAATATTCTAAAAAGTGGCCACGGTCGAGTACAGCCAAAGTAATATTCTGTGAAAAATTTGTTCTCGAAGTGATATTTCCAAAAATATAACCATAAGAGTCTCTCTGTTTATGTTGATCAGTTTTTTGAAAGCCAAACTTTATAAGGAACTTGAAAAACTCCTTGGTGTTAAAACTGCCGCTGATGTGCGTCGAATCGATATCATCGAACATTAGCAACATCAGCGGCATCAACCAAATTAATTTCATTTTTATATATTCTATCGCACTGACTGTTTCTATCATCAAGAAACTATCAACGTCCTCAACATGTTTCCATTGATAGAGTAACAAGGTTTTATTCTCCAATTATAAAAGATAGCATCTGTTTTCTTCTAATGGGCCAATTTTGTATTTCTGATTTATATTTTTGACACTAATCTACAATTTGAGAATTTGGCTCATTCACATTCATTATCGATATTTAAACCTTTTACTAGAGCTTTAGTTTATCTGTAATTAAATAAAGAAGTAAATTAAAGATCCTGGGATGTTATCTCTATTTGATATTATAATATCAAAATAACGATAATTTTATCTGAACTGGAAATCAATATAATTTTATCGCTTTGCAACACTTGTCGTATGTATTAATATTATATATTTGTACAAATGGATAAATCACTATGTATCATAACGATGGATGGTGCTCTAAGTATCGTGACAATGGAGTAAAAGAAAGAATTGTAAGATCCAACCGAAACTTTTCATGGCAAGTTCAATCGATTAAAAAATTAAAAATTGCACAAAATCGAACGGGGTTAACCCTAAAACCTGTCTGTGTTGACAGACGTAAAACGCTCGTGCCTTTATGTACGTACAAGCACATTTACGCACACTTACGCACGTACACACGCGTGTTGCACTGATAAATTTGCAAAATTAGTATTATTATTGGAAGCACGTCGTAAAAAAGAGAAAAAAAGGGGGAACGTTCAAATAAGGAAGATATTGACCTGTGGCGGTTTGTTCTTACGAAATCAAATTCTCAGAATGAGAAGATATTCACGCGGATGAAATTAACCTAAAGAGGATAACAAGGTGTCTTGGGAAAGCGTTGACGGAGCTGGAGATACAGTGGGTATCGGTGTGTTGGGAATATCGAGTCGGAGTCGGTCGAGAAGGCGATGCGGAACGCGATTCTCTTATCTTTGATTTGGCTTTACTTACGGTTCTCTCGACGATAAATACAAACGCGCAGTTTAATTCGTGGACTAATCGAACTGCTTGGTTGATGCGCGCGCGAACGAGCTTTCGAACGCGGGGCTTTCTTATTGATTTTCCCCACCCATGTAGTCATATAGTCATATAGTCATATAGTTATATAGTATGCAACTAGCGATATAGCGATATAGATAGTCGTTACCGTAATAATGCGGCGCCCCAGTCGTCGAGTCCCGGATCCCGGACACTTTTCCCGTATATACATGCCTCGATTCCCCTCCTTGTTCTCCCTTGTACTTGGAACGTTCTTTCGAGCGTTCGACCTTCGTTCTCAATTTTAATCAATTTCTAGAAAGTTGATCGCGAGTGAAAGTCTGGTTATACTGTATTACCCGCATCTGTAAACCGTCGTTATTGTCGTATTGATATTTGTTTGATGATCATTACAAGTGATTTCTATCTGGTGTTTTTTGTTCGTTTGCCTTGTATTTTCGTTTCCTCTTTTCGTATCTTCGACTACTATTTTGTTGACTAGTTGCTCGCGAAACTCATTAAATTTCATAACTCTAATAGAATATTAAACTTTAATAAAATTTTTAATGCGCCTTCTACTATCATTGTTGCAAACGTATTTTAGGTACGGTTAACCAGTCAAGCGTTAATAACATTCCTTAATGTTTTTTTCCATCATTTTTAATTTTGTTTTTTAAGTTGATACGTAATTACAGAAAATATTTAGGGATCAAAAGTATCGTTTAATAGAAATAAATATTTTTTCTAGAAAATATATCAATACCTAAACATTATTCATTTTAGAGATTTCTTTTCTCGATAAATTGTATAATAATTTATAATTGTGAAAAAACCTAAATTTTTAAAATATACGTACTTGGACTTTCTACATCAAATTTTATAAATCAAATTTTGTAAACAGGATTATAATTAGAATTTTTAACAGATATTTTAATACATTTATACTTATAAAATAAGTTATAATATATAATTTACAATTTTTATTAAATATGGAATAAGTAAGTATAAGTAAAGCTTCTCTTTTAAAATATGCGATAGATCATTTTTTATCGAATTTCATACGGTGAGAACTGGTTTAATATAAAAAACTATTAAACATAAATCGAATGTTAAAATATTGAAATAACCAAAAGTTAAGAATTTAAGAAAGGCTCGGGATTGTCGCAGGGGAGTGGTAGAGGGAAATTCGGTACGAGCAACGACAACTTAAAAGGATCCTGATTTTTTGTCTATACAATTGTTAAATTTTTTTTGTTTCACTAAACTTTTTTTTATTATTCAAATATCCGCCATATCGAAAATCCACATAGTTGTATATATCACTGTTTGAAAAGGTTAATTTTACAAAAATAATTTTGTTCTTACATTATAAAGAAATGAATTGCTTTTATAGATATAGATTATATGAAATAAACGAATGAATACTAGGAAAATACAATAGTGCAATTTACAGCACTCACTTGTATCTAATGTAATTCATCGTAAAAAAAAATAAAAACATTTACCTCGTGTAATGATAAACGATTAGTTGAAAACCGAGCCTAATTTCTTAGAATCCTTAACGCGCATAACATTTAAAAATTTACGATAGTCATTGCAAATATGTTTTTTTGTTTAAACATTTAAGAAAAAAATATTTTTACCAGAAGATTTCAAAAATATTATAAAAAAGGTTGCATCGACGATTACATAGTAAGTTGTAAAAATATGGTACAATCAGTAATAATAAAAAAAGTGATTGAAATAAATAAACAAGCAAACTTTGAAATGAGCAGTTGATTATTAATTTTATTAATTTCAAAAGCGGTGTGGATTATAAGAAAATTTGAAGAAAAGATAAAGAAATGATAGTTCATGGTAGAATAGTTATGAGGAGTGATGATCGTCGACTCGGTGTCGTTGATCGAGTCTCAAGAAAGTCTGGTGCGACCTGGCGTGCACACGTATATATATATATCCTTGTTTCCTCCTTGTCTTAACATATTTTCTTTTGTTCTTTTATTATTGTTTACGATCTGTGAAGGCTCGTTTCTCGGTCCTTCATCAGAATACGGGCCTTTTTGCCGATGCCCTGACTTCTCCGTCCTTTATCAGAGCACATGCCTCTTTGTCGGTGTCCTGATTTTTCCGTTGAACCCTTGGTCCGTGTACTTGTTGCATTACGTGTCATGAACTAGACACATTGTTCACATGCTACATTTGAGTTACTCGACACCTCCCCTTGAAGTGGTTCTGGCGTCACATCTCGTCTTTACCTCCTTCGTTGAAAGCACGTGCATTCCTTGAGAGGCCACGCGGCGACGCGCACGAGTATAGCAATGCGCTCCGTCGCGGAGTTTTCCCGCAAGGATTTCTCATTACTCCTTCTCGCTTCTCTGAGCTCCGAGAAGTGAGATTTGTTTATATGATATCGCACGGGCTACGGGCGTCCCCGCATCACGTTTTCGAAGTCTGGAAGCGAGTAACCCATTGTCCGTTGCCCGCCCATGTCCGGGTGGTCTTACTTGTGCCGATTATGGTTGCTTGTCCTACTTTGTCGCTGCTTGAAGCCATTTTTCACTGACCCAACTTCCCTGAATTTTCTGATCGCATCATATATTATATATATAAAGTAAATAGTGTGTTTTTATAAATAAAAATATTTGCTTATATTTTTAATTACAAAAAGAATAATATTATAAAGACTGTTAATTTTTTTATTTTAAAATTTTCAAAATTTAAATACTTTTCAAGATAAACGTAGATAAGTAAAAATTCGTATTTCGACTTTAGTTTGTATATAAATTTCCGAAACGTTTAATTTATATTAATTTGTTAATTATAAGGTATAAAGATTTGGTATTTTTATTTATCAAATTCCAAGGTCTAATTTTTCTCAATATTAATCGTAGATTAAAACACAAAGAAATAAAATATAGAATTCAACAAGTGTTTACGTGAAATCGTAAGAATGATATGATCCTTTTTCCTTTTATCTTTTAATTTCTTTTCTTTTATATTCTTTTAAATCCTGATTATTGTTTCAATTGAAAACTATTTTTTTCGTTACACTTTTGTCTACGAATTACTATGCAGATATATTAAAAAATTTTTTTGAACTTTTTTTTTTAAATTTTATATTATAATTTAATTTATAAAAAGTTTCACATGCATTTTAAATTTGTAGTATATAATTGTATTACGAAAGTATAATCATAAAGTTAAGAAGTATTTTTATTAGTTTGGATACGTGTTTGCAAATAATTTATTATTCCTATATATTAAAATGTTTGATATTTCTATGTAATGAAAATTTATTTATTATTTGAATATACTTTTAAAATAAAAAATTGAAATTAATTTTAATTACTAGAACATAAAAAAAGTTTTGTTCAACTGTTCTTGTATTTATAATTATTTTATTAACAAAAAAATTTTATTGGTGTATTTATTGTAACAGTTTAATAATATAATAAATATAATGTGAAAATAAAGTTGAATATATAAATATTTAATAATAATTATTATCAAGAAGTATTGTGTTATTGTTATCTATATTTAATACATTGTATTATATATTTAGATCTTTATATTATACTTATTTTAAGTATTTTTTAAATAATAAAACTAAGAATAATTAAAAAAAATTTTTGTCTCAGATTTTTGATAATTAAAATTATATAAATTAGTTAAAATTATGTACTTAATATGAAAAAATTCATGGGATAATAGAACTTAATACATTCATTTTGATTACTTATGGTAATATTTAAATTTACATTATTTTTAAATATTTAAATTTTTAATAATATAAAAGTTTTGAAAATATTGATATTGTTAGAATATTATATTTTTATTATAATTTTAATATGTATCTATTAAATAATTATAACTATTCATTTTAAATGAAAGGTAATCTATGTATACTATTTTAAACATCTTAGAGTTGTAGCGATTAATTAATTCATAGGAAAAGTTTTAAATATTCATTTGTAATATAAGCGCACTAATTTCTAAGGACTATGGTATTATTTTATTTTAATAATACAATTAAGTAGATAATCAGTTCTATATTATTTACTTGAAAACATATTAATTATAATTATATAATTATATAAGTAACTTTATACAAAATTTTAGTTTACTTTTATAAAACATATTTCTTAAATATAAGCTCATAATTTCTTTTAATATAAAATTAATACATGAAGTTTTTACGTTAAACGTCAAAATATATGTAATAAAAATGTAATTTTTTTTATAAATATAATTGAATATAATTTTTTAACATAAATATTATTGTAATCAAATTTTGTTATAAAATATAAAATTTTTCATATATGTCGATTTATATTTCAATTTTTAAATTTATATTTCATCAATTCTCATACATTTGAATTAGGTTTTAAATTAAATATTAACTAAAATAGTTATATTGAAAATAGATAAAATATTGATAATAATTGACTATAACTAAATAAATACGTTAAAAATACTTAATATAATGCTACTTTCAATAATATTGTATTTGCAATATGTTACCATGAATATGAAATAAAATGATCTAATAAATTATATATATATTTTAAAACATTTTTTAATCTACAGATTTAGTTGTATTACAAAAATTATTTATGAATTATATTATTTTAATGAGAATAAATTATTCAAATCTTACTGATACGTCATATATATTTTTTTAAACAAATGCGATTTTTCACCAAATATAAATTAAATTAATTCAATTTGATAATATTATTAATTTTAATTTAATTTGTTTATCGTACTTTTCAATCATAGATATCAAGTTCTAATTTTAATTAAACTTAAAAAAAAATAAGTTTTCTATAATCGGTATATTGATTTTGTATTTTTAAGTTTTCTTCATTCGAGAAACTTTTTTGTAGTTTACGATAATTTTTTATATTTATATTATTTTTATTTATATTAAATTTTCAGCAATATATTTCGGGAGTGTAAGTCTGAAAAAAACAATTGGCTATAATACTTTTTACTTATCAATGGAAGAGATTAAAAATAAAGTGGTAAAATAATTTGCAATTTCTTCTTATAATATTGGTAATAATATATAAGATAAGTGTATACTCTTTTTTATATAAAAAAATTGAAGCTTTAAAAAGTATATCGAGTTAAATTCTCTTTATTTTTCTCTATGCAATGAAGAAAAAGATTAGGTTAGTTACTGACAGCCAACAATATACAAAGGTAAAGTTTGAAATAGATTGGTAAATATTAGCTTAAATAAAATCGAAAATATTATTTGAGATTTGTAATTTTATATTTATTTAGTTTAAAATAATAATTGTATAATTAGCAACAGAAGCAAAAATATGTTGAGTATTTACTGAATGATCGATGTATTAAATTTCTCAACAGTATAATTCATAATTTTAAAAGTGCATGATTTAAAAAATTCTTGAGCATCATTATTCATAATTATTTATAATTATTTATTTATAAAATTTGATGTTTATTTTTCTACATTGATGAAATTTTTAATACAACAATTTTAATATTTTATTTGAGCTGGTTGGAATTTTAATAATGATGATTAATAATTTATATAATAATTCATTTGTTAATTTATAATATATACTTTGTACTAAATTATAATTATAATTTATTACAAAAATTATATATACATTTATATTTAAAATTTGATAGTAATAAGAATGCTCTAATGTTATTCTTTTAATTTTCATTTAAATACATTAGTTTCAATGATTAAAAAGTATGTATTTGATTTAATTATAGTAATAGGTTATAATTGTAAAATAAAGTTTAAGGTTTGTGGTTTTAATTTTGATTTGATTTTAATTAAGTTTTTTAAAATTCTTTAATTAGGTTCTTATTTTTTAATTATTTATTATTTGATTATTTATAATAAAGAAGTTTAAAGCATATATGCTTTGTATCTGTAAGGCATATTTTGTAAGGCATATATGATATCTGTATTGGAAATGGTAAAGTATTGTTAATAATGATGCTGTTAATTGGGGTATTAATATTTATATTAGAAATCAAAAAATTATTGTATCAATATAATAATATTATTATTTGCATTCTGTTTATATATTTGGATATATCCTAATTTAATAAATGTAAAGTTTTATACCGAGAATCTTGTTTGTGGTTTTAATATTCCATAATAATAAGCACTACATTTCTGCATTTTGGTGGCTATGGAGTAACAATATTATTTCTTATCCTTAGATGGGTAGATTAAATGGTTAAATGGAGGAAAAGAATTCGTTGAGTAGTTTTAGCACTTAACAGTCCGGTACTTTCACAGAAAAAGAAATTAAATAAAAGCGTCTGTGTATTGTTCTCAAACAAGCTTAGTTAATATAGCCAGGGAAAAAAATTATTTAAAAGTCTGAAATTCCTGTTACTTTTTTTTTTATCTTGATATCATTATTCGAATTTGTTTTTCGATTTTTAAGTTAATTCGTCTTTAATTAGAATAGTACTTCTTGTCCAAATTTTTATGACATATTCATCGAATTATTAAAATCTGAAGGCTATGAATTTATCTTATAAAAAACAAATTATCTTTGCGTAGAATTTTATATTGTAATTTAATTTACTACTCTTTTATATTTTATTTTTATAATATATTAACCTGTGTTCATTGGTACTGATTAATTATCTTTATAATAACTGATCAAGTGTAGCGTTAGTTATGATATTTCAACATTTTCTGCTTTATTTTGTTTCAACTGACATATTTATTAAACATTTATTTTAAAAATGCGTATTTTGTTTTCATTATACTTGATAAAAATTAATATATTTTATTCTTATAGATTTTTGAAAATGATTTATATTTTAGATATGAACTAAAATGATTGTTCACTGATTTAAATTCTAATTATCTAACTTTAAAGAATTATTTTCAGATGTTTAATAAGTAATTAAATAATGGTTAGCTAATCTTGCTCTTTATTATTCAAAGGAAATATTATAAATTAATAGAAATTTTTTTTACTATTTTTGTAAAATTTAATAAGATTTTATTTTTAGAAATTTATTTTGATTATTTTTAATGATATGTAGAGTAAATATTTATTTCTCTGTTTTGTACTACAGTTTTTTTTTATTCTTATAATTAAAATTATAAATATTATTTTAATTGCTTAGTTTTTTATGATTCATTTTTAAAATAAAAATATTGAAAAATCATATAATTTATAATTATAAATTTATCATAAATTTACTACTTTTTTTATACTTCATGTATATATACATATATATATTCTAATTGAAGTTATCTTTTTTTATAAATACTAATTTTTTTTTTTCACGAAATTAAGTTTAATTCTTAACAATCAAATATACTTCTAATTTTATTTTATTGTATTTATATTTATTAAATTTATAAATTTACGTTTATTAAACATTTTAAAGTATTTAAAATGTAATACTCTTTTTATATACTCATATTTTTTATCGTGTTTTCTTACAGATTTGAAATTGCATGAACCATATTTTTTATGAACGATGATGTTTAATAAAGCTATTGTGATAGTTTTTTTTTAGAGATTGTCCAATGTCTATTGTCAGAAAAATGAGGAGGAAGGAAAAGTTACTGAAGAAGTGGAGACAAAAATTTGGAAGCTCAACGCTGCGCTTTAGGTTTATTTAGAAATATAAAAACTTAACGCATTATTAGTAACGGAAGAGAAAAAGAATATCGTCTTTAAGAGGAAAAAAATTTGTACTTTATTGAACTATAAACTATAACATAGTAACTAGTTTCATATGTGGGCCACATTTACGATACGTATAATAATATCATTCAAATATTTTTAATATATATATTCGCATGTATGTTTAATTTTATCTAGTTTTACCATTTAGTGAAGAAATAAGTTATTTCCATTTAAAAAATTGCTTTCTTTTAAATTAGAAACAAAACATTTATAAAATATCAGATAATTTTATTATATTTTTTTACAATAGTTAATTAATTTTATATTTCTTTAAGATTAATCAAGAAAATTATTATGTAAATACTTATTGACAAAACCTTAAAAAAACTTTTTATTTACGAATTCTAAATAAAAATTTTATAAAATGTATAAATTATTAACTTTTTTACTTATTTAAAGAAGTTTAATGTTTATAAATAGACTTTAATTTGTATTAAATCATAACTGTAAATGTAATCATTTTTTAATAATTTTTTTAATTTTTCGATTTATTGGCTGATCATCAAAATATTAATGTATAATGTTTTTTATTTTAATTTGCATGTATCAATTTTTAGTCATTTAAGTTAAAAAAATTAAATAACTAATATTTTTATATTTTATTTATTTATTATGTAGTCAATGTAACATGTAAATTTATATAAAATGTTACAGATTTGCAATAAAAATCTTAATGGCATTAGATTTTTCTTTAATATAAATATTAGTTATATCAATATTTCATTAAATACTCATATGATTAATCAAGATATGTTTTCTTACATTAAATTAAACTTTTTGCTTGATAGAATTAATTTTAATATTTTAATATTTCTATGTTGATATAAATATATTAGTTTTATTTATAAATAATTAGCACATATTTTTAAATCATTATATTTTGTTAAATTTTATTTCAAATACTTATTTACTATGAAGAATACAATTTTTTTGAAGTATTTTATACAATAATGTTTTTAATAACTTTTTCCTTTAAAATATGTGTAGATATTTTTAGAATTATCGAAGGATAAATGATAACTGAAGGGATGTTGAACATGAAAAATAAAATATAATACAAAATATTCACGTTGTTTGATAAATAGTTGATTAATATATTATTTAATTAAAATATTACTGTATATTTTACATGTTTTTATTTTCATATGTATTTTCATAATAAAAATGTACCTTAATTTTAAGAATTTTATTTAGTTTTATATATACATATAAAATATATTTCACAAAATGAAATATATATTGCTATTAATTATATTTTTTAAATACATAAAATATTTAATTAAATTAAATAAAAAATGTTATAACAATTATTTTAAAAATAAATTGTTTCGAAAATAACGTATTTATAACAAAAGTTGTTATAAGATTATACAAATCTAATATATACTATTATTAAAATTAATTTTCAAACCTGCTGTTTCAACAATTCAATTTGAAAATTGTGTAATCAGATTATCGTTACGAATTAATTTAATTGTTTAAATTCATATAGATTATTTATTTGAAATTCTCCCAATGTTATATTCTTATTATAAAGTACTTGCAATGCAATTATTAGATTCAATTGAATGATTATTGATTGAACTTATTCATAATAGATGGCGTTTAAATATAAAATATGAAATAATAGTTATAATCAGTAAGTAAAGTAATATAAAGAATTACTTAATCAGTACTAACATTTTGTTTAAATTTAAGATATTTAATCTATTGTATTATTACAATTGATAATATTTGACTCTTTTTTTCGATATTTTCTATTTTTCATATTATCTTGAAGATACATTTTTTTATATCAATTCCAGATTTAAATTTTTTTGAACTATCACTTGTAAAAACGTTACAAACATTTTTTTAATGATTTAGTTTTTAAGTTTATAATTATTTTTTAAACAAACAAAAAATTTTTCACAATTCTTAAATTATAAAAATTTGTTAATGATTGAGTTTTTCATTAATAATAAACTACTAACAAATAGATAATAAATTATAAGAAAATTAATTTAATCAAAATTTTAATTACTATATTTAGAAAACAATTAAAATTATTTGTATTTAATTAGTCTTATAAAGTTCATAAAACAGAAGAAAGACATTTTGATAGTTCTAACTATTATTCAACAATTTTCTTTCGAAAATCTCTGAAAGAAATTCTTTCTATTTAAGTATCAAAAAGTCCGAACTCCATAAAATTAATAAATTATCGATCATTATAAAATAAAAAAATATTTTTAATCATGCAAAATATTTAATATATAATGAATAATATTAAAATGAGCTATATATGAACATTTAAATCATTTGATTGTATTTATTTAAATAAAAAAGATTCAAAGCATTAATTAATTAGAAATTTCAAATATCTATGTTATATGCTTTTCTGTCTTTCATACTTTGCTACCCGCTTTGTATATGGACCAAATAAGTAAAATACTCTTTTATTTCAAATTAAGATACGAACTAGATACCTAAATATTTGTCTAAATCCCATTATAAAGAGTTTGAAAATTTAATTTAAAATAGGCATTTTATAATTTTATTCAGCCGATTAATTTTTATAAAATAAAAAATAGAAAAAGTTTTCGTGATTAAATATATATTGATAATGAGATAAATGAAAACTATATAATTTTAATAATAATAAAAGCTAACGAAATAGATATCGTAATATAGAAATTGATAAAATAAAAGACGCTGAAATGCAGTCAATAATGTTAGTTATTCTTATCCCCTTTTGTTAGTATGGAATCATTTTCTAAGTAAAAAATCAAAGGTAAATATAAGAATAATAACGCAATATTAAAAGTATTAAAGCAAGTTGAAAAGTTTTATTTTTTATTTTGGACCTTTTATTTGTTTTTAAAATAGTAAAGAGAGAAGAACGATGAGTTAGAGTAGACAGACAGACAGACAGACAGGCAGACAGATAGATAGATGGACGGATGGATGGATGGATGGATAGATAGATAGATAGATAGATAGATAGATGATTAGATACACAGATAGATAGATAGATAGATAGATAGATACATATGGAATAATCGAGGCATGAAGTAAAGGGATGATAGAAGGTACTTAGTTTATAGATGGAGAAAATGTTTGCAATTGCGGCTATTAGTGAACACGAGGCGCATAACGTATTTGGTTATTTTATGAATTATTAATGAACTCTTTTTTCTATGATTTTAACTTTTCATACATTATTCTCGTTTGCGATTAGTATCATTGATTTTATTTTGATACGACGTGAAAAAAGTAGAAATTTTTGGAACATATGTGCGTCGTATTTCTGCAATAATAATATGTAGTCTAGAGTTCGTTTTTAATTTTTTTATTTAATTAACGCAGTTGAATCGTGCAATACATAACTTATAATTTATTTTATTAAATATAACAAGTACTATTATTGATATAAATTATATAACATCTTTTTATAATTGATAATCAATATAATGTTAATGATAATAAATGAATTTGACTTTTATATTGTTTATTCACTGTATATTTTAAAAATAAATTATACTTAGACTTTATTATTTTTTTAATGAGTAGATATATAAAGTAGCTTTTTATTCGATGTACATACTTAAGAATGTTTATTAGCCGTAAATTGTAATATTTTATTTATAACTTATAATCTTCGTATAATAATTTCTACTAAAACTAGTTGGCTTATGAAAAATTATATTTTCTCATTCTCAATTTACAAGTAAATCGAACCTATTTTAATTATGAATAAATTAATAAATAAACTGAAATAAATTATAAAAGTTATATATAAAAAGTAGATATTAATAAATTCATTTCATTGTTTACTTTTCTAGATAAAACAATAGAATTTTGTTCTATTTGTTAATATCAGATTGTATACTCGCAGCATGTATATTTCGGTCAATCATACTAAACGTTTTAGTAAGACTCTTTATATTTACGATTTATAAGTTTAAGTATTTTTTATCCTTCATTAATTAAAATTTATCGAAATACAGATGGAATTAATATAGTATTTACAATATATACTTTAAAAAAATATTTAGAAAATATATTTCATAATAATTAAAAGAGTATCATTTAAAAATTTTAATTAAAAACCATTATATATATGATAATTAAAATTATAAACTGTTTATACACTTATTTTGTAAATAAATAACGTTTGTTTTCAAAATACCACTTTATAAATTATGTACATTGCATATAATTATTTTAATAGAACAATTAATTATTTGAATCAACTCTTGGAATCTAGCTCATTTATTACTTACATATATCATATTATTTATTAATTAATTTTAGTAAATTAATAGATTATAAAATAAAATGAGAAGAACATCGACGAATATATTTATAATTCATAGGTCAATATCATTTTTTTAATTTAAAGATTTTCTTTTTATAAACTTCTATTTAAAATGAAATAATTTCTTTGATTTTTAATTATAATTTTTGGAATGACGCTTTTTTTTAAAATTTGTATAATAGCTAATAAAATATTTTAATTATTTCCATTATTACAGCCAATTTTACGTTACTATTATAAAGGTATTCTCTCTCTAAGATTAAAAATTATTTAAATTAATATTGATGCATATGAAAATTCAGTTCTGTTCTTAACTACTTAATCTTTTAAATTTATTATTGTTAAATAAGTTTAACTCAAGCTGAACCTATTGAAGTTCAGCAGAAAAATGGAACAGATTCTCATGGAGATGCTTACTAGGTACTGGAGTTTGCGATACTATCGATACTTAATTGGTTTGGAATCAAGCTCTTTGTACCGTTCAGTGTAGAGGACTCTGAAACTCCCGTCAACATATTTTGTCAATGTGGGTCTGTACCTGTGTGTGTGTGCGTCTAACCAACACAAGCTGTATACGCTGCCAAGGGCGGAGAGAGCTAACTCGAGATGCGATAGGTATACTCTTTGTAATGGATTTCGAATCATTAGTCAGATAACAGGATGAAATGATTAAAACATGCTACGAAAAACCATTGTATTTTGTTTTCTTTCTGAAATTCTACCTCAAAGTGCCTTAATGTAAAATAAAATCAGACTTGAATAATACAATTTTAAAAGCTGTCAGTTCCATTAATAATGATAACATTTTGCAGTTATTTTAACAGCTGATTATTTAATATTTTTATAATTTTATTAATAATTTATATTATTCATTATATATAATTTTTGTCGATGTAAGTGAAGCAAATATAATCTGATTATGTATAGTATATTTATGTAAATAAAGAAATTGATGATTTACCTTCAAAGTTTAGTGCTTACATTTATTCGCACATATACATTTGCATGAAGTAAAGTTTATTACATCATGAAAAAAAATTCCCATTCGAAAAAGTGATGGCGTGATATGTGCTCAAGTTCCGAGTAAGAAATAAGGCTTATTGCTATAAAAGACTGCGAATTTGAATGAAAATGTTATGATAAAATATATTCTAGACTGTTGCAACTTTTTTTCGATATAACAAATATAGTTCATTCATTTTTATAAATCTATTCTATAAAAATATTTTTAAACTTTCTTTTGAAATTAAAAATATAACAACGGCATCGAAAATTTAAAAATAAAAGTTATTTTTTATATGCTACTAAATAAAGCGATGCCTAATAAGCATAATTTGTATTGTTTTTCCCCGTATATATTTTCCAAGAAATACCTTATTCTTTTATCAACATTTTATCGAAACAAATGTGTAAATAAAGAGTTTGTATCCTGATACGATATTATATAGTTGTTGTTATATCTTATTATATATGTTGGTTTTATCCTTCTATATTTGTGTAAGCACTCATTTGCTACGTTTCTTTTTCTCTTTTGTATTATGTAGCTTTATACCATAGATTACATAGACTTTTGTATTTTATGTTACATTTCTTTCTAGTTCTTACCAAGAACACGTAGAAGTAAATTTTCATCTTTGGTCAAATTTATAAGCCGATTAATAGCAAAAACATATTTAAGAAAACATATTGATTCCAAAAACTTTCGAATGCATTAGTGACAATTTGATGATACATCATGGCTACTACGTTTACTAACGGAAAAACGAAAGGTTTCAGGCGAGAGTTCATCTATCCTTGGAAAAGTAAGCGATCAGGATGATGGCACGCAGAGTTGGAGCTTAAAGGGGCATCAGGACGTAGGCGATGAGGTTGAAGAGGGATTTTCTAAAGTCGGATGGTGTAACATAAAGATTCGGTTTGAGATACTTTCTTGTTTGAATTTCTTTAGTAAATTCGAAGTTTAAAAATCAGTCTTCTTCTTTCAATCCCAATTTTATAAATTTTTCAAATATTTGAAAAACACATACGAATATTTTTTTAAATTTTAACTTGAATAAAATGGAAACGTAACCAACACAATCTTTTCATCATGATAAAGTTGCATATAATAATAAGTTTTAAAAATATTGTTCAATAAATATTTACTTGTTATATTTAATTGAAAAAGTTTATGATTTTTAATAAATTTAAAATACAATTATAGTATATTTTACATAAATTAAAATGATTTTTTATTGTTAAACTAGATATAGTAATGTATGATTGATATATTATTTTTTATGAAAAACGAAAATTAAAATATTACAATAAGATTAATTATTTATCATAATTTTAAAATTTTTAGAATCAAAAAATTATTAATAATTATATGATTTTTAATTTAGAAATATAATTTAGTTAAGTAAAATTATATATTTTTATAAAGTTAAACATTTTTAACATTACTGAATTCTTTATATCTTTTTATTGAAAATATTAAAATATCAAATATTACGATTTTAATTTTTTTATATGTTAAAATAACATGAAATTTTGCTATACACTCGTAAAATTTATAAGTATTGAAAGTTCCTTATTACTCTTTTTGTTTTACAAATGTTATATATAGTAAATGTATTTTTGAATTTAATAATAAATTAGGCCTCTAAATTATTAGTATTTAAAAATAATAGATATTTTTGTTATAATAAATTTTTTTTATATCATGTATAGTAGCTTTGACAAGTTTTATTTATTGCGTCAATGTCATTAGCAAATGTTTTGCATTGTATTTGTATTTACACAAGTAATGCCCAATAAATTTAGTACATAAATGACCTAGTTTACTCGGTTATATTTTCAGTTTTATGCAGCTGTTAGCTTCTGTGTAATACGCAAAGCTATTTTATTGTATATTTAATATATAATGAACGCTTCCTCATTTGCAAAAATCGCATGCCGAAGTTCGTTTGAAGTTGTTTATATTTGTATACTCTCTAACTCTTATTCAACGTAAATGTTGAATTATTTGTTCACATAAAATTCGACTTTATCGAGGAAATTAACTCGCACTTTTTCACAGTCAATTTTTTTCATTTTTTGGTCAAGGGTATTTTGTAATAAATTTGCACATGAATACCTTTGTTGTTGTTGTGTTTTCTTTTTGAAATAAAAAATTGTGTATGGGACGAGAGGTGACTATGCAAGCTAAATATTGTTGAAAGATTTATGTGGATATATCGTTCTGATGGAAAACGTCATATTCTAACTTGGTTTTGTCAGTTAATTATTAACTGAATAAAATGTTCAATATTTACATAAAAATATTATGAAAATGTAAATGAAAACGTTCATATAATGAATAATATTATGAAAATAAATATAGTTAAATTAAATTAAATCATTAATTTAGTTAATTTAAATATTAATTTTAAAATTACTAATAACATTTAAAATATAAAATTGCATTTTATATTGTATATTATATTTAGATTTAATATAATAAATCATATAATTATGTTCTATGAATTTGAAAAATTCTCTCTTTTATAATATCTATTTATGTGCTGTAAAATTTAAATCAAAAATTTTATATGAGTTTATGAAATAAATATCAAATACTATTATTAAATAATATTCAAAATTTAACTATGTGTATTTTTAATAGCTATATTTTGTATTCTTATAAGAGATTTTATCACGTTTATTCTGCATAAATGATTGTAGTATGTAATAGAACATATTTATGTAATATTAAACAAAGTATTAAACAAAGATTTATCTGAATAAATACTTTTGATGGTTGAAATAATATTTTATTTAGAAATAATATTTTTAAGTCAAATTAGGAAATCAAAATTTAGTGTTTAAAAATTTAATAAAAAAAAATAATAAACAAAATATTAAAACATGTATTTCACTGATTTATTATGTATTAAAAAAAATTAATTTTTTATATAAAAATTGCGAGAAACAAAGAAATATAATGATAAATAATTTACCATTAAAAATTATAATTCATACACTGCACCATTGAATTTTACTATCGGGTTTATTATTATTATAATCTTTATGGTAGTTTTATTAGAGCTTGTTTTAGAGTATTATAACAAAGCTTTCCAACCCATGACTAATCTTTTACTATATATGTATATAGTAAAGTTCTAGTTAAAGTTTAGTAAAAGAGGAAAAGTAAAAATTAGTTTTAAAAAAAATTTATTTAAAAAATCATAACGTATTCTTGAATTAGATTATCTTTTATAATCTGCCATAAAAGATTTATTTCTGCAATTGTTATAGACAAAACTGATTTAGATATTTTAGAAAAAAATTTAGACTATGCCACAGATAATGATTATAAATATATATTAACTGAGTAGGAAAATGCTCAAAAAATCTCTTCAGAATATTTGAAACTATTGTCAAAGAGCAGAGTATTACCACAAATATTTCGAATTAAAAATTAATAGGTAAGAATTGTGGTTGAAGAATAGTGCATAGTCAATAAGAAATATTACAATTGAAATTCAGAATAGAAAATATTTGAAACTGTTGCCTAAGGAAAAAGGAAAAGGTATCATGTTTAACTGTATTTTCCGTAGTCATACATATAGCATAATAAAATCCGTTTTTTGATATGTTAATCAAGATCAATTGATGTAACCTTTTTTTATTTACAATAATTTCACATATGTATATATTGTATTTTAGTATGAAAGATATGTTTACTTATTATTGATTATTAATATTTAAAATTTATAGATAATTGATTTCGTAATGAAAATAGACTTTTATAAATACGCTGATTTCTTTTTATATATTGATGTTTAGCTTCTTAACAGTAATAATATTATTTGATTATAATATATTATGTTTTATATATTTTCTATGATTATAAATTCGTATTAATTTGAAAAATTAATTATTTATACATTTTATCAATTATTTTTATAAATAATTAAATAATATATCACATAATATTTCGTTAGATTGAGCCTATATTTTTATCTATGCAATAATATGTTGCAATTACAACTTTTGTTACTGCAATTTTAACTTTTGAAGTTTAAAAAATTTTAGAGTATACACATATTATTTTATGTATGTAGGATATTCTGTTTCGAAATACATGTATATCAGGTTTAGATTAAAGTATTATTATTATTTTCTAATTATTCTTATACTTCTTCTGTAAAATTCGATATTCACAGATAAATAGTGAATCGAGATAGAAATAAAATAATATTTGTGTAAATTAGTAATCTAATTTAAACATAAATGTTAAAAATAATTAATTTTAAATATTTAGATGGATATATGTATATACTTTAATTTTTTAAATTACTTTATTACGACTTTAGATGACGAGTATATATGCATCTGAGAACTGCAGTTATCTGAGTTTCAGGAAAAGAGCTAGAGCAGTGATAGACGTAATAAAGTAAAATTTGACACTCGGAGTAATTATTATAATTAATTTAAGAAGTAATTAGGCCATTTTATACATCTTAGGGACATATATAGGCATATATATTTATAAAATTTATTCAATATAAAGATATTTTGAAAAATTAACATATTTTTAACTTTTCTTCTTTAAAGTTCCATAATTTGTAATAATATTTAATAATATTCAAGAGAAAGTATTATTTATAATTATTTCAATTTGATCACTGAATCTAATTCGTAAAGATTAAAATTGTTTAATATACTATATTATTTAGAGTTTAAATTAATAACAAGATAATATTTAATTATACGTAACTATTAAAATGCATATAAAATTTTCAAAATATTAAAATTCGATAGAGATTAATAAATTTCTTTTTAGGTCTTGTTCCAAAAATTATATATTAAACACTCAAAACATTTATAATTTAAGCGATTTTAATTATGTTTGTTTGTGTAATCATGAGCTAATTTTTATAATTTTATATTTTGATAAATTCTTAGATACATGAGTTTAGATTTTTTCAAAAAATATAACTAGATTATTTAAAAAGATATGAAGCGCCTTCTAACTGTGTGGCATATGGTTTCTTAATTTACGGACTGGATGAGGTGGATTATGAGCTTTAAAGCTTCTGCAATGAAGAATAAATCATGCGGAGTAATCGTGATCCTACGGAGTAATCGTGATCCTGCAGAGATATCGTTAAGGTGCATGTATGAATCGAAAATGATCACCTTGGCTTTACTTAAAATGGATTTGATGCCATCAAAGTAGTACTTTTATGGATCGAAAAGAATTACATTACAGTATTACATTACATTATTACATTACAGTATTTGTTCATTATAATATATAAAAAAATATAATTTACAAGGGCAAGGTTTTTTATACTTTATTGGATCCGACTTGCAAGTACATGTCAAGATTATATATTTTTTATCTGCCTGAATTATATTTTTTAACAGTATTTTTTAAATTTAACTATTTGATATTTTAATATTTATCAAACAAAATTTAAAATTTATACTGTATTTATTATTTAATACAATATTTAAGATAAAAAAATAATAATTAATTACTTGAATTCTTTATCGATTAGATAAATAAATATTAAAATTCAAATTTTAAATGTTATCAAAAAAACTAATAAATTCAAATATTTGATTTAGCTTATGCCTAACAGTAATATAAAAATTTTACTTTATTTAATTAAAATAATATACGTTCAATTATTATCATTTGTATTAATGTTAAAATATTTCGTTAAATAAATGAGTTTAAAATTAATTTATTGATCATTTTTAACAAGTTTATTAAAAATTTTAATATATTTATAGTAGAAATAATACATACACCATTAATATCAACATAAACCGAAAGAAGATCAATGTAACAATAATACAAGAAGTCGCATATTGAAATCCATTTACTAAAAATATATAAATAATATTTTTATCAAAATATCACAATCAATAATAATTAATGTTTTTTAAATTAGTATACACAAATAAAAAATTTATGATATAGTGTATGAAAATAAATAATTTTTACGATTAATAGTATATTTGATTAAAATTCCTATGGTTTCAATACGATTATATTCAATACTTAATGAGTGCATGAACATTATTTTACTTATTTATAGTACAAAAAAATACAACTTGTATAATAGAATTTATAAAATATATAATGATTAATAATCGCTTGTTTAAATACTTAAAATTTAGTGTTAAATTATATTGGTTTTATATCTAATAATTTATATAATTATTTCTTGGTAAATATTATATTATAATAATAAATAATTACATTATATTATTAATACTATATTATATATTATATATATAATTAAATTTTAAATTAAGTTTACTTTTTTTCAAAATGGAAAATATAAATTAAATGTTTTAAATAAACTTGTATTAATTTAAATAGTAAAACAAGATAGGAGCTATGGTGAGCTACAATATTTATTAAGTCGACAATACTAATTAAAAATAAATATTCTAGAAGATTTTATGTACTCTATAATTATCAAATTAATCAATTTAAATAAATAATTAAAACTAATGAATATGTGTTATTTCATAAAAACTATAAGTGAATTATAGGTCAAATTATAGTATTAATAAATATATTTATTAGTATTGTTGGAGATAAAATATGCACTCTTTGTTTTCTTTAATTATTTCATTTATTTCACAATTTGTTTCCTAGCCCGAACGCGTACATAAGTTATTGCAGATTGCGTCTCGATTTCTTTACACGCATTCACATAATTTCCGTGAATATTCACATAGGTTATGCGTTAAAGTTTCGTGCATCTCATGTCGTTCCTTAACTCTAGTGGATTTTTAGTATTTCTCTGCCTTTCTTCGTGCCGTCTCTGATACTTTTCCGATATTGTTTTCTAATCATAAATTTTACCTTTCCCCGATAAGATAATTTTTCCAATTTAAGAGGACTTCCATAAACAAATTTAGTGGCACGTGTGCGCCGAAGTCGCTTGTCAATCCGATCTGAAAACAGTAAATATGTTATTTTCCGCGACTAATACCATGAACCGTTGACGTTCATTATTTTACGATCCGACGCGTCTCTAGACTAGGGCGACAGTCTCTCTCTCTCTTGTCTTCGTTGGAGGAACTTACAATGCGACAGTCCAAAGTCACCCTGGTTTCGACGGTATCTCTCTATTCCGTGTTGGGATGAGTCACTGTCCCGACAGCCGGACAATTTCCTAAACCCGACGGGCTTCTCCTCTGCTGGATAAACCTGCCGTTTCATAGCCCGTTCGTTCTCTAGGCTTTTGATGGTTTCTTTCTATTTATTCAATGTTTCTTGCCCTTGTAACCTATCTCGTACGTCGCCAACTAGACCCGGCGGTACTTTATCCGTTACCGGATCGAGGTGTAGATCGCACGACGGCACACCAGACTCCGTGCGTTTAGCACCGGGTAACTCGCATCACCTCTTCTCTGACCGGTCTACAAACTTCACTTACTTGCGTTACTTCCTCGTGTGTTTATGCATGCCGTTTTAAAATTTCCCCTCGCAACAACGCACGCGAGTTTAGCGTTGCTCGTAGCTGTGATAGAAAACTTTGCACGTATCTTTCTTCTCCATCCGAGTTCTGAAAAGCGAATTTTGTCCGTTTGATCTTAAGCGAACTGCGCGAACTGCTGATAGTTTAAGGATCGCTGTGGCTCTGCACGTTTATATTACTTTACAATTATTACTTTATTTAGCTTTATCATAGTACCATATTTCTCTTGCGAGCATTTCTCTTTTCTTGATGTTTTTAGCGCAACAATTATATATGTATTTAATATTATTTAAAATTTCAGAAATAGTAAGGATAAGAATTAAAAATGACAAATAAATATTTTAATTGAGTTTGAGTATTACTATAATGATATTATAATATTTATATGATATTAAATAACGATTTTATTAAAAAAAACTGTTTCTTTCATTAAAAATAGTATTCTAATTTTTACAAAAATAATGTAATGAAAAATATTTTTAATCTTATTAAAACTAATATTTTGTTTTTTGATTTTCGATTCTTTTATATACTGGTATTTATATATTTATGTGATTTGGAAAAAGTAACATGTATTTCAATAAGTACAAGTAACAGATGCATGTATCCATTGTCAAGTAATGATGTATGAATAAAGGAAGAAGATATAATGAAATATCTTTAATGAATGAATTTTATGTATTTTGAGTTATTCCATCGTCAACAAGTCCTGCTTTTTGTACAATAGTTCAAAATACTACCCTGTAAATTTTGTCGATGTCAAGTTAATGAAAAAGTGGAGAGACAGAGTTCAAAGGAAGAAAAATACACTGTTCGAAGTATAATTTCGAAGATTTGTTAGGTTAAATGGTTCATTAGTTATTGGACGAAGAAGAAATATCGTCTTAGATTATAGAAATTGATTTCATTTGAATATTATTTTGATTATTATATATATGTTATTAAATAGTGTACACATTTTGTGCTTTTTTTATAGAGAAAAAATTCTGGTAAAGGTAAATTTATACTTTTTATTTTATATGTATATATTGTCTCAAATCCTAATGTCTTATTAATGTTTCATTTTATCAAATTTTAGATTATTATGCAATATAAGTACTTACTAATATAGGTAGCAACAAGTAAAGAACCTTGTAAAATAAAGGACTTTTGGGCAAAATTTTGATCTGAGCTATTTTATTTTTTTGCTAGAAGTTCTGCGAGTTGTTCCATTAATTTTTATCTATTAATTTTAAATATTATATAACACTTAAAGTTCAATTATTGCTTAAAAAATTTAATAATATTATAGTGTGTAAATTATCTTATTTAATATTGTATTTGATGAGTATTGAAATTATTGCATATAATTTTAAATAGGATATAAATTTTAACTAATTCTTGTAAGAGGGATTAGGTAAATATAGATATTAAAATTCTTTACTTTTAATTTTTTAATCTTTTAATAAATACCGTAGCATTTTTAGTAATCAGATATATATTTTGCGGAATAACTTGCATATTATAATTAAAATAAATTATGTGACAAGTTTTATATTATTTTTCTATATGTATTTCCTATTTTATATATAAAATACAGACATATACATATATAATATATGTATAAATATATATACACCTTTTTTATTTAAGTCATTTATCGAAAAGATGTTATTAAATTTGGTTTATTTTCATTTTAGTGCAAATTTTTTTTATTAAAATATATATATATACACACACATATGTATATTTAGGAAAAATTCAAGCATTTACTATTTATACATTAATCTTATAATATTTTTAATATTATATATTTATATAACATTTTTTTTATAAATTTATATGTAAAGAAATTAACTTTATGATTTAATTAAATATGACAAGACATTATAATATTTTCATTTTCTCATATTCTCATATTTTTTCATATGAAATGTATTTCAATTAAGTATTATATTTTAATAAAATATGATTCAAAACTAGAATATTTACAGTGGATGAAAAAAATATTATAATTGTTTATTTAAACATAATGTTTAAAAATAGAAATATATTTTACAAATATTAAATACTAAAAAAAATCTTAGTAAATACATATTTATTTTAGAAAAAATTATTCGTTATAAAAAAAGTAGAATAATAGTTGTATCAATAGTATGTATATTGTATTTAGAAGATGCTTATGCATACTTTTTAATTAACAATAAATATTCTTTAAATAATAATTATTAATTGCAGTTAATGAAATTTGTATATTAAATTTTATCGGGTAAAAAGTAATTTTATAAAAAGAATTATTGATGGTTTATTATGTTTTTATAGTTTTAAAATACTTGGTTCACTTTTGCGCAAGATATAATTTAACTTAATTCCTTTATAGGAATGGAAATTATAAATTAACTTTCTTATCATATTCTTATTATCTTTATTGTAACTAGAAATTATCTATGAAATTACTCGTTAAGTGTAAAAATTTTATTTCAAAGTATCACATTAAAATTTTTTATGTTTATAGAATAATATAGTATATATACTTTTCACTGAACGTAATAAAAATTATGAAAATATTTATATAGTTATTAAAAAATATATATTAAAAAATTATATATTAAAAAAGTACTGTCTACAAAAAAAATATTTTGAATGTAAATATTATATATATATATAAAAATATCAAGATAAATAAAAATATATACATATAAATGTAACAACAATATCGATTATGCTTTAAATAATACATATTATTTAAGACTTAGATTAAAAATACATTCTATATTACGTAAGGAGTTTCGAAGAATACACATAATTTTAAGCTTCTTAAGTTTTAATAAAAAAGTGTTTAATAATAAAAATGATTCAAATATTTATTTAAAAACATTTCTTAATTGAAAAATTTTTAAAAATTATTCATTTGTTCATAATATTTTTTTGATTATTATTTTATAGTTGCATACACACGCATACACACTTATAACTTTCAGAACTGATTTTACATAAAGTTTCTAATAATAAAAAGTAAAAACTGTTATAAACAGATAACAAATAAAAATATTATTGTTACTTAATTATTTTTAAGTTTTAATTTGAATAAAAAATAACTTTAAGTTTTGTTATCACATGATAAAAATTATTATTCAATAACAGACTTTAAACTTGTTTAAAAAATACAAAATAATAAAAAGTATTGAATTTATTATATAATAGAATTAACTATTTTACAGTTTTTGTTGAAATTTTTTAAAAATCATTTTAATAAATTGATAAAATTTTTATATTGACATAAAAATTGAATTTCTCAATTTATTTTTAGAATTTTATTGCACGTATTCGAATGATACTACATTATATAGTTTAGTCTAGAAAGTACACAAACTCTCTAGATGTTCTCAATTCCCTTGCGAGTACTATAGCAGGGCTGTTTTTTTTTACAAATACTACTTCTGTTTCACAATCGAATAAAATATTGATCGTTTTAAAATTTTATTGATGCACTTTATTTTTTCAAGTTAAAAATTCAGGTTACTGGATTTTGTATTGCTTAATTTGTACCTATTATAAGAGAAATATTTTCTTTGATAAATTGTATACAGTATATAATATTATAAATAATGTAATTATTTTAAGTATATGATTCAATTACATATATATAATTTTAAGAATCATATGAAACACAATAATATATATATTTTTAGTTAAAATGTAGTTGTATTTGTGTAAAACTAGAATTTATTATTCTTGTATAGCACAATAAAGTATTTTTTAAAAAATGTATTGTAATTATATTTATTTTAAGCATATGGAAAGAAATTGAGAGTTTTCAATTCATAAAAGTGTTAATGTTTCACTATGTAATATATATATATATATATATATATTGAAGAAAATTTTTTTTTTGAATATTTGTTATATTTATTAAGTTTTAATTAATTTCTTTTATTGAAGTATGAAAATAAAATTAATCAAAGAATAAATGCATACATCAATTTATAGATTTTATATATAAATATATATATATATATATGTTACCTTATTTATTTATATCTATTATATCTATTAAATATCTATTATGTATACTTTCTATATACTAAATACATAAAACTAAAGTAAAATTCTCATCTTATACTTTATAGTATAACTTTAGTTAGATTTAGTTTTTGATATAGCCAATCTTTTTATTAATTTTACAATGGTTTCAAGCATACTATTAATATTATCAAAAATTGAAAATTTTAATTTTTTTCCATATGCTTCGTATATATTTATAATGAGAATAAATTTTACAAAAAAATATTGTATTATTTTACACATGAATAATATTTTAATTGATTTCTGTTTTATATAAACAGAACTACTTTTCAACTAAATAGGTATATTATAATATTTTATGTATTGGGGATGTCAAATATTTATTTAATATTTAAGTATATTTGATTTGAATAAAACGTATGAATAAAAGTTGAATATCACATATGTAAATAAATATTAAAATGGATGGTTTTACAATATTTTGATGTATAAAATATGTATATTCTTTAATTATTTAATAAAATATTTTATGCAATATATTTAAGATATAATTTAATAGAAATTTATTTAATATTCCTAATTAATTTATTATTAATGTAACATAATAAATTTTATAACACAATAAGTGCATGTATAAAAGTCATGTTATTTTAAATCTGAAAAGCTCTTGTAAATAGTATTCTCTAAAATTTGTTTGATTTTGTTCGTAGATATAATATTCTTGGGACTTCATAAATTTATAATTCGTTAAAATACATGTTTCAAAGGATCAAATTTCATAATTTTCTTCTAAATGAATATAAAGTGATGATTCTTTGTTACTTTTGATTGATTAATTAATTATTGAAGAAGTTAGAGTAACATTTGAAATCCATATCTTAATTTTTTGATAATTCAACAACTTTTATCCACGATAAATGTTGGTTAATTTCTTCTCAAATATAAATTCAGCGAATCACGTTATATTTCAAGTGCTCTCGATTTGCAATTTTAATTATCCCTTGCGACTACCTTTCGCATTAATTATCAAAGACTTGATGGAAAGACTGAATAAAGACCCCAAAGACGTAGTGCTATCTGTTAGGTCTTAATGCAATATTATTTGCACTTATGAGATCGATGTTTTCGCATTATGATTCGATGGCGGTAGGAGCGGCTTCTCTTCGAATATAGATCGTCTGGTTTCCCGTACAGCATTTCCAAATATTTATAGATCAAGGAAGACATAAAGCGAATTATTTCATACTTGATGGAAGAGTAGAATCACATTTTGGATTTTGAATATACCTCGATGGTAAGTGTGTTTTATTCCTACAGATTCAGATCTAGGTTTGTTAGTAGCATCTATCGTGTATTTATTTTTAGAGAAAAGCATAATTAATACTATAAACATTTTTTAAGTTTGTATAAATTTGTATATTATTTTTATTTTCAACTCTTTATATATTATTCTAAACGTTTTATGCAGAAATTTCTATATATATATTTTAATAAAATATTTATTTTTAAAAAATGGAATATTTTAAAATTATGTTTTTATTTTTATATATACAGATGTGCCTCCTTATTTACAGATTATTGTTAAACATAAAATGTATAAATCCGAATATAATAATTGAAAAGCATTTTTGTCCCGAACATTGGAGTAAGAAAATGGAAGAAATGGGAAACCTATACATATGATTATGGAAATGAAATTCTTGCATAAATACCAGATGATTTTTACACCTTGTATTGAAGGATAAAAATAAATAGACTTAAAATAAGAAAAAAAATGAAAAATTTATGAATTTGAAAGATTAACATTAATTTGTTTTATGTTATTTTGAAAATATATTGTTCTAGACATCCAAAAAATCATTATTATATGACTTTACGTAGAATAACTTATTTAATTAAAGATTTCAATTAAAAGTAAACTTGTAGATTGTTTATAAAATCAAAAATTATAAAATTATGCAAATATTAAACCAGATCTATTAATGGTATATTTATGTTCATTAATCTAATACAAGTAATTTCGTTAAATATGAAAAGCTTTGTAAATTTTATGAAAGAAAGATAATAATGTATTATTATTTAATCATTATAACTTTATATTGCATTTTGTAAAATTTAAAAAATAAATATAATAAACAAGGGTCTTAAAACTTTTTTTATTTATAAAGGATAATAAAAATTTATAATTTTGAAGAAAGAATTAATTATTATTTTTTATTTATTTTAATGAAAATTGACGATAACGTATAAATGTTTTAGTTTTGTTAATTCATCGTGTCAATGTGATCACTTGAGAAACTCAGTCTCTAATTTAAACAAAAACTATTCAGATCGTACTTATCGCTGATGTACGCTTTTATCCCATTGACTTTACAGCTGTGCAGGGTATTCTTATTGAAATGTTAATTTTATGGTCTTGAAGATTGCAGCTTGATTTTCTATACCAACACTCTAAAGCTAACTTTTAATTATGTGTACCTACTGTTTCATACGAGTTCCAGCTTTACGATGAAAGTAAGTACGTGTAAATTTGATTATTAATTATTTTAAAAAGACTGTACCGACAGTCAGGAATAGGATTTGAACCGGTGTCGGTTAAAGTATCTGAGTCAAGAGTTCAAGCGACTTTTGCAAACAAGAAAGCAAATCAGAGGAAGAAAAATATCTAAATTAAAAGAAAGGAATGATACAAACTTATCTGGTATAATGCAATGGTTAAAATAAAAAGAAAAGAAGAGATTAATAAACTGAAAAAATTAAGGTAACAAAGAGAAGGAACGAAAGAAAAGTTAATGTGTGAAAACTTTAGTAACACTTCTTAACGTGCGTGAAAATTTAATTAAGACAGTAACAGCTACCATGACTACACGATAAATTTTATACCTGCTCCAAAATTGACGAATTCACACACATCTCATCTTTTCAATAGTGCACTAGCTATATATTATTTGTTCCGTTTGACCTTTGTGCGATTTGTTTACTTTACGAGCTTACATCGTCTGCTAAATCTTTAATAAATGGTTACTAAAAACTAATTGAAATTTTTTTAAATTTTAAGTGTTGTTTTTGATAGTTTTTAGAAAAAAGTTCTTTACCTATAATCTCGAATTTTATGGCCTTAATATTTTAGTTTGTACAGTATTTAAAATTAATTATTGAACATATACATAATGTAATAAAAGTAGCTATAAGGTTTAATAAAATATTAATTATTTTAATAATAAAGAAGTTTATCCACACTTAAAAATTTCTTTCACAAAAGAAAATCTAAAAACAATATTTTTAGAATATATATTTTGTAACAATTTTTAATATAATCTTGTGGTTATGCAATTTCCTTATACATTTTTAAGTAGAGTAATAATTTTAAGTAGAGCTTTAACCATTTTTAATTATGAAATTATTAAAATTATTTTTATTTAACATCTTTAATTTTGAATTTAAAGCTTGTATTTAAAACTACATTACTAAATTTAATGTTGAAACATTTTCAAAGATCTTTTATAACTGATAAAATTCAAGCATGGATAATTTTTTTAAAACTAATTAGTAAATAGCTGAATTATTTAAAATAAAAATACATTGTTTTCATTTTTATTATATAATTTAAAAAAATTTTCAAAAATTGTAAAATTATTATTTACAGTAATATTATTTTAAATAATATATACATTAATGAATTTTTTATATAAAATTTTTTCATATTTTATATAAAACATAAAAATAAACTTATATGCTTCATAAGAACTGTCAAGAGTTTTGCAGTAGTTTAAAAATTATATATATAAATTTAAGAAAATAAAATTAATTGTAAAGTATATTTCAGAAATTATTACGATTTTAACATCATGGAAAAAATTAATATTTATTTATATTGTAAGACTAGAATTAAGAATTTATTATAAAATATTATAATTCGAATTTAAATTTTTAAATAAATTTATTTTGTATTTAAATAAAGTATTTAAGAATAATATAATAGTAAATAATTTGAACTAAGCGAATTATTATTTATTTTTAGATTTACAGAAATCTTATTTCTATTCTAAGGCTTAAAAAGATTAAAATTTTTCACATAATTTTAGTCAAGTAATTTTAGTTATATTTTAAAGATTTTTTACTTTTAGAAAAAATAAAACTTGTATAATATTTTTTTTTTATTTTCAAAATAATTGAATGTATGTAATCATAGATTTTAATTCAAATTTATATTATTAAATAGTATTAAATTGTGACTAAAAAGGTTCGAAAATTCTTGTGAAATAATTTCTATTTGGTAAATAAGAAAATAATTTTTTTTCTATATAAAGTTTTTTACGATACAATTTTTTGCTAATATTAACGTATTATACTGTTTAAAAACTACAAGTTGTATATATATCTTGGAGTGTCAATTTATTCATAAAGTAAATTACATGTTTTTATAGTTTCATATATGTAAAAAATATATGAAATTCTATGAATATTATATTATACTCATAGTTTATTTATTTATACTGCAATCGTATTTTGATGAAAAAATAAATTAGACTCTACTTATATAAAATATATATTGATTTTAAATCAATAGTAAATATTTAAAAATTACAATAATTAATATTTTATTTCAATAATTTATATGCAAATTAACTGAGGTCAAGAGGTTTAAAGGAGAAATTAAATTTTTAAGTTCAATAAATTTTACAATATCGCAAATCTACATAAAAATGAAGTAATTTCAGAAACAATTTAAATCAATATTAAAACGCAAATTGTTAATTATATATATATATATATATATATTTCTACTGTTTAAATAATTATATTTTGCAAGTTAATCTATATGTCAGATAAATGCTGTTCTTGTAATGTTAGTTTGAAGTTGAGTATACACTAAATATCAACTTAATTATAAACTATTGAAAAGCAGTTTTCGTGATTGCAAATTTTTTTGTATCAGATACTATGTATAAATATATATTTGAATCGTTGCTTACACTATGTTCATGATACTATTATGAAAATCATTGTAAAAATGATAAAAACTCATGTAGGGAGAATAGCATTAAAAATCTACGTCTTTCGTTATCAGACAACACTGGTACAGAGATTTTCTGTGTTTTTAAATGCCTGTCAAATAGAAGTATTGTGCTTGAAAGCGATAAGCAAGAATAATGTTCGCGAGAGTAATATTACTGTGATGAAGCTAAATAAAGTAATAATTATAAAATAAAAAAATGTACACGAGTCGTAGCGATCTCTAAACTATTGGGTTGCTCACTATGGATCTATAAACGACGCAGAGATCCCCGCAATTCGCGTAAGATCAAACGGAGAATATTCGCTTCTCGGTGTTTGGAAAAGCTAGGTTAAGAAGAAAGATTCTTGCGGAGTTTTTTTTATGGCGGTCCGCAATGCTAGCCTGGTGCACGTTGTTATGGAGAAAAATTCTAAAAGGGCATGCTAAAACGTGCGAGAAAGTAACGTGACGAAGTATCGCGGGCAGGCGAAGTTTGTGGGCCGAAAAAGAATGAGGTGATGCAAGTAACTCGGTATTATATGAAAAAAGTCTGATATGGTCGTCGCGCGATTTAGACTTCCAACGGTAACAAGATAAAGTACTGCCAGGCCTCATGGGCGATGTACGAGCTTGGTAACGTATAGGCGGGAAACATCATAAATAGGACATCGGACTGTCGGGCGGCAGGCTTCTCCAGTGAAGAGAAGTCGCGGGCTCATTAAAAGAGATAAAAAGCGCGTTTAAATAAGCGAGAAACGAGGAAGCAACAGGGATTTTCGGACCGTTGTTCTGTCGAGGTAGATGATACTTTTACGCACAACCGGAAATTATGTGAACACATGTAAAGAAATTGAAACGCGATCTGAAACAACTTGGACAAATTGTGAAATAAATAAATTAATTGAAGAAAACAAAGAATGTATATTTTTCCCCAATAAGGAGTACAAGTACATTTGTATCCTATGTATTCACGATTTTTTATAACGACGGTGAAAACATTCAAGCGTTAAATAAATGCAGGAAAATTAAATAGTCATGCAAATCGTTTCTAAAATAAGCACATAATATTATTATATTACATTATTATTAACTGAATTATTTAACTAATAGAACATTCAAATACACGTAATGATTATTTAAATTTTTACTTTTTGCAACTGGTCTACTTTTACTTTATCTTTATAATTTATTGTTAGAACAATATTTTTAACGATAAATTTAGTAATTTATATTTAACTATTTTAAAACATTTGAACGAATTATAGATGCGAAATTTTTTTACCTTTTGTTATGATTAAAAAAATTATAATGTAATTTTTTAAAAAAGTTTTCTACTTCTTCGTGAAATATACTATAAAATTTTTATACTCAATAATAATTACGAGCTTTCAACTTAAAAAATATATTCTTTCGTATATTTTCATGTTACTTAAAAAATATTTAAAAATTCTTTTTCATATAATAATTGTAGATTGTAAAAAAGATACTTTAAAAAATATTGTCAAAAAGTTAGTTATTTTACTTAATTAATCAAGTATATTTATATATATATTAAAGTATATTTTAGATTTTCTTATTGAAATTTTAGTGTCAATACTTATGGTTTAAACTTAAGGAACTACACATTTGATATTATAAAGACGGTGGTATTTTAAACGAATAATTAGACACATGTATACGAAATATAATTTTAATAAATGGTTATTAAACATCGACACATTATTTTCATAGCTTAATTCATACTGGTCCCCTTTTATTTCTACCTTCAACTGTTAATTACAATAATTAAAATTTTTTTGTATAAATATTGTAAATATAAAACGTAGAAACAATGAATAATATTTTTATATTTTAAATGGCAAATTCTCTTATTGTTATATTGGTAATTGGGAATAGAAAAATGACTCGTTATATATTTTTGAAATATAATTAATAGAAATGTTATATGATATTTAATATAATAAACATAAATATTATATTAATAAATAAAAAAAAATTTTTCAACAAATTATAGACGTAATAACTTGTTAATATTATAAATGAGAGGTAAAAAGAATATAAAGTGGACGAGAAAATGCATTGGATATTCGTAGGGGGGTGAAAGGTCCAATATGATTTCGAGGAAAAGAAAAAGTATCACTTTCAAAGAAAATAGAAAAGTATTTAAGTTATAATTATGCATAATTTTTGTAATCAATTTATGGTAAATTTTAGATTAAAATAACATATGAGTATGATATATTTTTATAAAAAATATTATGATATAAAGTAATAATTTTAGCTGTTAGTATTACTTCAATTTTTTTTTATTTTTTTTACAGTATATGCTTTTGAATTTGAAGAGTTGATTAGTTTATTCGATTACGATATTCAATTTTCTTTTATAACTCTTGAGATATTTTAGTTTGGATGCTTATATGCTTTAATAAAATGCATATTTTGAAAAGTAAATTATCTTTATTATATTATTTTTTTATACTATACGTAATATTTAATCACGATTATAATATAAATTTTTTAATGCTAATTTACTGAATTTACAATGAAAGAATATCGATGTCCTTATATTTACACAGTAAGTATAATATATAAAAAAGGAAAAAATGTAGCAAAAAGATGCAAATAATATCATATTGAAATTTTTTATATACTTTTTTAATTCTTTGAGCAAAAACTTGTATATTTAAATGAATATATCTTTGATTATTATAACTTATAGCAATTTTTAATACATATTATTTCTTGCATATCCATTTTTGTTTATTATTAAGGAAAAGTTTACTTTAAAGTATTTGAAATTCTGAGTAACATAATTTGTTCGAAAAATATACAATTATTGAAATTATATATCGAATTAAAATTATGCTAAATTATTATTTTTATAATTTTAATTATGATAAATTTGTTAACATTAAACATAATTTCAACAAATACAAAGAAAATTGATTGAAGATTAATTTTATATTTCAAAAATATTTAAAATACATGTTAGTTTTATATTAGATTAAAACCATAATAGAAGTACATTTTTCTAAAATTAAGAAATTTAGGAAGAATAAATTATTTTCTATTAAATTAATTTCTTATAATGAATCAAATACAAGTTAATACGTGTAAGATTATTATTTATTATATTTATTTATTTATACCCAATAAATACAATATATTGTTTTACATTTACAATAAACAATGATTTAACATAATAAATTAATTACAACTAATATGTTGTTATGTAGAGCGATCACAGTCTTATAGTTTATTTGTTTTTTTTTGGTTTAATTAGGATTTTTATTGTTTGCAAGAATTTGTTATGGGCGAAGTAAGTTTTTTCATAACAATTTTAGGGTTTTATTTATATATAGAAAATGGATAGAATTAAAAACTGTATATTCGATTTCTTTATGATTTTTTATATTTATGTGTGTAGGTGTGGGAGAGGAAACGGGAATGTTGTAATAAATTTAACATATGAATATATTCAATCATTAAAATTTTAAACATATTTAATGATTAATTACAAAGTCATTTAATTTATGTCTTTTATTTTTTAATTATATAATATTTTATTAATTTTTCTTTGTTTCATGGCTATTTATTTAGAAGTTTTTTATTTATTTAAATATATATATATATATTTATATTCTTAATGTTACATAATACGTGTAAGAAAAAACTTGAAATGATTTTTTATGTTATTTAATAAGATGTCAAGAATAATTGCATTAAAAATAAATATATATGATAATATTATTTTTAAATCATAGTAAGCATTTAAGCGCCTGGAGATAAATTTACTTTCTATGTATTTTATAATATATTAAAATATGACAACGTTTTATAAATGTTAATGGAATAAATAAACGTTAGTATGATATGTGATATTAAAAGAATATTATTATATTACAAACATATTTTTAACATAATTTTAACATATTATACTGTATATTTATTTTGATTAAGTTATTAGAGTGTCAAATATTATCTGTATAGTCGTTATTTAAGTACATGAAATTGAGTAAACTACGTATATTTTAAGTTATTAAAATTGAACTTTTTTGTGATATATAATATATTGTATAAGATTTACATATTTCAAATTTTCTCATGGGATTTTGATATTTTAGATCTATTAATGTATAATAAACTATACTCATTGTATATAATTACAAAGAATATGAAAAACTATCATCATATAAAATATAGTTCACTTTTTAAATATAATTTTATTTATTAATTAATAATTAGTTATTAACTAATGTTAATTAATTTATGAATTAATCTTCTAAATAAATATTTACGTCCTAGCAATGTTTTATGATTTCTTTTAATAAAAACAAACCTTAAAATCTGTTATAACTATTAATATTTTCTTATTAGGCGACTAAGTTGTGATTACTTGTTTTCATTATCTCTTTCTTTTTTTTATAGTTGGCTTATTTAATTTTAAAGCTTATTTGAATACTTTTTACATTATTATAGTACTCATTATAATATTTTTTAATATAAAAAATTAAGTTATTTTAAAGAACCCATGTTTTATTGAAAACAGTTTTGTGAATGGTATGTTCGAATATATACTAGACTTTGAATTTGAAATTATAGAATACCGATCGTAAAAGAAATATGTATCAGAGGTCAATTATTTAAAGTGAATATAATTTTTCTTAATTATTTTAGCATGATAATATTTTATGAGTTTATTTTTTATGAGAATTTTAATAATTATTTTTATAGAATTGAACTCGATACTTTCTACTAATATAAAATTCAGTTATTAATATAATAGTTTTTTTATAATAAATAAAATATACTTTATAGTTGATTTATTTATTAAAATAATTTAAAAAATATATAACAAGAAAAAGTTGATATTATAATTTTGATATTTATTGCATGTTAATTATTATTATGAGAAAAATGAAGACAATCGACTTCATCTATCAGCGATGAGTTAAAAGTTTCACTCATGAGTCAGGTCTTTACCTTCTTTTGAAGAAGAAAAACTTAGTATCAAATCAATCTGTAAATGTTATTAAAATATGTTTCTGTTTATATGTTTTAGTTGTAAATTATTTATTCGCTAAATAAATTTCCACAGTATTTTATATTAATATTTTTCATATTCGCTGAAAAATATAATTATAAAGTATATACAATAGAATTCTAATTAATATTTATTAGTTATTATTCACTACATTATTAAAAATAATAATGAAAATTTTTTTAAATTGTATTAATTAAACACAATATAGATAATCGTTAATATAAATTTATATAAGAATAATTCCTTAGTTTTTAATCTGTCTTTAGAATTAATATTTTGAAGTATAAGAGTTGATTTTTTTACATTGAACGTGCATTTCAGTAATTACTATAATCTTTCTAATATAATCAATAAATATTTGTTATAATTTTTTTTATCAATATAAACTTTTATTATTTACATAAGAAAGAAAAATTCAATCCTAAACTTATGTAATCGGATGAACTCGGCTAACTAGAAATATATCGTAAATTCCTTATTGTAAAATCCCTTATTATAAATGTAATAAGTTTGTGCGTAATTTATAATGAGTAGGTTTGTTAAAAAACATATCAATCAACTATCATATTTGTGTATTAAATTTTTTACATAAAAATTATAACAGAGTTATTGATTTTAATAAGTACTTGTTATATAGAATATTATTCTAGAGAGATCAAGAATCAATTTAAATATTAATTTAAACTGCTAACTAATTATACGTTAATAGATATGTAAAAATGGTTTAAAAAAAATATATACACAGTATATAAAAACTATCATAATTAATATATAGACAATATTCTTAAAATAATTGTACAGAATTGTACCCAAATCATAATGTAAAATAAAAAAAATCACATTTCTATGAATATATTGCAGATATCTATTGTACGAGGATATTTATTAAAAACATATTATGATATAACTTACATTCAAATATTTTGAAAATCTATAAATTTAAGTAATTATATACTACTAAAGTTTTTAAGAATAAATAGCGTTTGCATAAAAAAATTTTTTTAATGCTATTTCTGATACTGAAAAAGTATAGAACTTGTTATTCTATTTCTAATATACTTTTTATTTCTAATTTAATTTACAAGGAAATGATTAAAAACTCCATAGCAATCCTTTTTTTATAAAAAATTATGTATTATTCTTTATAATTTTTATTCTTACCTTTTCCAAATAAAAAATATCAAATATCTAAGTTAATTTATAAATCTTAATAAAATCAAATATTTTCAAGTAGTTTTCGAACTGTACAGAAATTTCAATGTTTTATAAAAGTTTTAAAATGTTATAATGTAATATAAAATTAAGTTATTAAAATGTATTAAAAAGGAATAAAATTCTATTCATATTTATGTTATAACTATAGGAATTTAATATTAAAGTTGATTAAAAATTCATCATTATTATTATAGAATAAAAATTTTTTTAGATACATAAGAGTTTCCATTTAATTTTGAATAATATATACATTATTTTGTACTCATACTGTTGACTAAAAGAATTTTTAATTTAAATTATGAGAATTTAATTTCATAATTATTTTCAATAATTATTTAAGTTTTAAATATCTTATCATTATTTATCCTTGTTCAGAAAAATACTTATTAATATTATTTAATTTCCTTTTTTTTTTGAAGATTCTTAAAATATTTCTGATATTAATAATTACAAATATCTTTAAATTATAAAATATTATATATTACTAACTGAAATAGAAAAGGAGATACAGTTTGATAAACTTTTATAGACTTTAAATCTTACATTATTTTAATACTAATTCTTATAAAATAATTATATGATTCTTATAAAATTTTAAATTGGTTTGTATGATACAATATAAATTGTCATTATACATATTCTTCGATACTGTTTCTTTTATATTTTCATTTTTTTAATAAACAACTTTTTTACATCAACCGATTATGCTTTTTTATTTATTCCTTTATCACATTTTTTGAACATAATTTCTTCTTTTTTTCAATTTATTTTTCTTTGGTTTTCATTTTTTCTTATAAATTTTTGTATTTTTCTGTTTGCACATCTTTTTTTGTCATATCCCTTAAAAAATATACTCTATTTTCATTTCTCTATTTTTTTTAGATTTTTTTCATTTTGCTACCTTTATTTATTTGTACATACAATTCTTATTAGTTATCTTAAAAATACATCGTATTTTAGCAGAATTTCGAGTAGAATTGATACCGTTGAATTTCGTGATTTTTAATAATTTATTACTTTAATTTATTCTATCACAATAGTTAGTTATTCTACCAAATTTTGTATTTATATATTTATCTTTCTTTATTAAACTTATTTGATATATAGTATTGACATGTATATATATTTGATATATATTATATGATATGTTTTAAGTAGCTTATTAGTAGAACCTCTTGTAATTGTATCATCCTTTTTGATCAACAGGAACATATATTTAATTTATCTTTAAGCATGGCTACAATCTATTTTTTTTAATATTATTTTAGTTGAATCTTATATTGTAAAATAATTTTTTATATTAAATATTATTCATACTTTTTATTCATGTATTGCTTATCGGATTTCTGTCTGTTTTATATGCTTTTTAAAATTTTGAATAAATATTAATCAATATTATATTCAAAAGACGTATTAATTTAATTATTCAGTACTGATTTTAAAATATATTTTTGTTATTTACTATTTTTAACCGTGTCCATAACTTTTCTATTTCTTTAAATGTACTAATAAACATATATTTATATAAAATATATTTTTTACTTCTCTATTTTTTTCTTTTTTTATATTTGTTGTTTTTAAAAATATGTAGCTTCTTTTTATTTTTTTTCTGCAATCGATGAAATTATTAAATTATTGCACATTGTCAATATTTTAAACAATATACATCATATTTAGATATATTTAAAATATAAATCTATAATTTTTTTATATATTAAGTCCATTCTCTTAAAATATATTTAGAATTCAAATGTTAAATTTATGCTTTTGTGAATTTTAATAGTTAGATATGTTTTGATATTTTCATGAATTAGATTTAAATATATTTTATTGTAATTTTTTTTATTTATAAATTATTAAAATAATTATAATATATCATTTGAATATGTTCATAGTTCTTAATTTAATTTTTAATTTATTTAAGATATTTAAAAATTATATATTGTATTAATATACTTAATTTATTTTCCGTGTATTTAATTTAATATTTTTAAAGATTCAATGCAAATCATTCTTCTTAGAGAATTTATTAAGATAATTTATTTATTGCAAATTTTTTTTAATCAAAATATTTTACTTTTTTGCTATTCTATAAAATTAATTTTGTTTACATATTCTATATTATTTGTTCAATTTTTCATTAAAATGTTATTTATATTTTATCTATTTCTTTTAATCTTTTTCTTATTTAGTTGTTTCAGTCGGGGTTTTTTTACTTGTTTTCATTTTTCTTTATCTCTTATTATTTTTCTTTAAGATAATATTTTTTATTTTTATAATTTATTTGTTTTTGTATAATATTTATTTTTTATTACAGTAAAAATATTATAAAAAAAGTTTTTAAGTATCAAATTTTTATTTAAATAATTTTTTATATTTTATATCGAAGCTTTCTTGTATTTGAATTTTTTTGAATTTTTGATATAAAATCTTTTATAAATTTATTTTTATAAAACTGATTATTCATAGTTTATAAAAGAAATTTTAATTGACTATTATAATTGTATGAAATATAAATATTTATGAATTATATTTTGATAGAGATTTTTTCAATTTTTTATTATGTTTAAAAATTTGCAAAAGAAATATTTGTAAAATTTTTTATAAAAATAATAGATCAATCAAATAATAGATGTAATAAACGTATTTATGTTATATATAAAATCAGATATTTGAATATTTGTTTGAAAATATTAATATTAATACTTTTAATTCAAATAATGAATTTGAAATATGAGTATGTATATAAGATGTATATAAAAACATTTGAAAATCGATCATTAAAAAAAATAAATGTCAAAATGTTGTCACCTAGTTCGAATATCCGTTTTTCAACAGTGCGAAATCGAGTATGCCGATGTAGGTTTTATGTCAAAATCACTATTATTTTAATAAGATACAGGATATAAAAATATTATTGGTCGTCGAAACAGATAAAAGTTATATTTTTTATATAATAAATAGGACTAAAACTGAAAATAAGAACAAAAGAATTAAATTAGAAAATGGCTTTTGTATAAATTGTACTTTTGATTAATTTTCTAAGTCGTTATTTTCCATCTAAAATATAATTTTTTAAAGAAGCTTTAAAAAGTTAAACACTGCCTAATTAAAGCATTATGAAATTAAATGTATCTTTTTTAAAAAATCTGTATTTATATATTTTGTGAAATTTTAAAAGATAAAACTAAAGTTGTAAAGAATTAAAAAATGCTATCAATTATCATTAATAAAATTTATTTAGTATAATTTTCACATATTATTGACTAAATAATATAAATATTTGTTGGGATATATACATGTATTCTTTATTAAATATCAAAGGATATAATACGCATTGATGACTTTTCTGGTGACATCTTTGATAAAATAAATATAAATTGAAAATAAATTAAATATCAATATTGAGTAATTTAAATATATGTATTTCTTCAAATCATTTTCATAAAAATGAAAAGAATTATAGCCTCTTTCTTTGTATTAATATTTATATTATATATTTGCAATGCTTTAAAAAATTTTAGACACTTGTAAAATTTAAAGTAATAGTACTATTATATATAGACTGTATGAATTTAATTAAATTTATATATAACATAACAATTATGCATCAATACCATTTAATTTTCTTTTAAATGTCTTTTCGAATATTAATTTAATGCACGTAAGTGTGTGACTTAAATGTCGAGATCAGCTTAAATGTTTGCTTGAACTAGTGTTGTTATGTAAATTATAAATTGAGTAAATGTAAGATTATTTAGTTAAGTCCTTAGAATAATTGAAATTTATTCATACTGATTTTTTATTTACATAGTTTTTTAAAATTATAAATTGTTTTTTTATATTTAGTATATTTAGTATATTTATAATAATAAATATGATAAAAATAAATTTAGTACAATAGAATTATTTTAATAGAATTAAAATTACTTTTACACCAATAATAGTATGTAATTGAAAATTAAACATATATTATTCATAATATTAAAATAAAGTTAAAAATATATGATAAATCAAAATTTTAAAATTTTTTTAATTTATAGAAAAAATTTTTAATGAATATTAGATTGCATATTAAATTTTTTTTAATTTACGAACTTGAATGATAAGTTTGACCGATAAAAAGTGAAGTATTCATCAATAAATAATCTAAAATTAAATCTACAATGTTTTAAGATTTTCGATGAGTTTAATTTTTTTTTCTACAAAAATATAATAAAATATATTATAACTGATTTATCTTTACTATATTATTTATATTAAATGAAAAATAATTTTATATTTTAATGTTAGTTTTCAAAATAATATTGTTTTCTTCATTTTATAATATAATAAGGAAATGAACGTATTAAATATATTATTTACATATTGGTATAAATAATTTCTTGACCATAATTAAAATATTGCATATCATGACGTCATTCAATAAATTGTAATTTTAGAATCATCGCTTATGTTTTCTTAAATATTTTCTATATATATTTTTATTTAGATCTTTATTTTCTATATATATGATATTTAGATTTTTTATAACCTCATAAATGAAAAAATTTATTAGTTAAAATTTTATTATTAGAAGGTGTTAAGATACTTGAAAATTTTTAAGTCATCTAAATTTAGGTAAGAATATCATTTATTATAAAGATGAATGATTACATGATTTGCAAACATGCTTGGAATAAATTGTAATATACGATAATAATATGATAATAATGTTATTTATTTTATATTTTCTGTAGAGAACATAAAATTTGTCTAGTGAATGCATATACTGGTTTATATAATCTGCTTGATTCACTGATATATACAATGATAAGATATGTAAAAATAAAGTTTTCATAATTTAGAATTACATTTCTAAATACATTTCAATGTATATATAGTAAAAGAAAAAATAGGTTTCTTGAAAATTTATATATAATTAGATATATAAATTATTATAATTTAAGAATAGAAATATCTAGATGTAGATTCTTTTGTTGCTTAAATATAAGGTATTCAATGTGATAAAGTGAATACTATCTGTTCATTTTGTTATACATCTGTATATTGAAAGTAAAAAATTTACATTTTCGAAATCCTTTTTTTGAAGAGATGATACTTGATGCAAAATAACATGTTTTTTATTATAAAAAAATAAAATCAATGTAAACAATAAATAAAAATTTAACTCATATTTGGAGTTTATTCTAATTGATAGTGAAAGTTGTGTTAATAATTTTCAATGTATTCAAATTTTCAGATTTATATCCACAATAAGTTTATTAAAAAAGTTTTATCTTTATATCATTAAATTACATTACCTATTAAAAAAGAAAATGATTTTTTTTGTTTGTGCATTTTTGGCAGGGCAAATTCATAATAATAAAATCGAAATTGAATTTGCGACACAAAATGTATTGGTTCTAAAATTGATATATGCGATCAATTTATAAAATAATATTTTTATTAATGAGATTAATTTTAATCTATGTTAATGAAAAAAATTTATATTCTATGTTCTTTTTTCTTTATACATACTTATATTTTATGTTATATATAGAAGTATATAATTTACTTGTATTCATCATGTTGATATTAAAGAAATTTATGTTACAATAATGAAAATATTTTACGGTTTAAAAGTTATTCAATTAGTAATAATTTATTACATTTTATAATTTATTTGTTAATACATTAAATGTAATACAAATTGATTTTATTCAATTTAGTTATTTGAATACAATTAACATCATTATTTATAAAATATGGAATACAAAGTAATAAAATTATTTATAAATTTATAATTAAAATATTAATAAATATTATTAGTAGATTTGACTCATTATTTAGAAATTTTTCAGAAGAAATAAAAAAAAATTTATAAAATTTAAAATTTTATATTATCATTTATAATATCTAATTGACGTTAAATATACAAATTTTATCTAGATTTTTTAAAGTAATTAATAAATTTTAATTTTTAAATTATTATATTATGATTATAATAAGTTTCTAATTTTTATAAAAAATTATTTCACATAAAAAAATAAAATAACGATAATTAATTAAAAAATCTTGTTATAACAAGTATGCAGTAACTAGATAATAGAAATCAAAATCATGTATTTTTTGTACTTAACTTTAAATATAATCGTTTAATTTATAATATATTTTTTTTCTTTCTATTTTAGCGTTACTTTATTTAATTGGAATGTAAATATATTTTTATTACGAAACACATAAGTAAAAAAAGAAAATAAATATCTTTATCAACATCCCTGCGCTAGTGCCAAAAACGAAGGGATAGTACAGGAAATGGATTCGACCAGTAACAAATGTAAAAAGATGGTTCATTAAACGTAATGGGTCGTGTGAGTCTGCGGTTAGGTTACGGTTTGCGCTTCTGTTGTATTGCGCTTCTCGCGAAATCGATGTTGCAATATTACTTCTGTCTCTATCTTTTGTCTGTCTATCTGTTTTCCGATTCGTCTCTTTTCTCCCTTTCTTTCTCTCTTTTTCATTCGTTTTTTCTTATTTATTCTAGCTAGCAATGTGTATCAATAGAGATTTATATTATAAAGGTAAAAGTATATTTGAGAATTAGGAGCATAGTCGCAGTAAAAAGGAAAGAAATATATTTGTACAAAGGGTTAGATACAAACATTTTATTTAATTTAATAAAATTTCTGTGGTATGTATCTATACCTTAAATTCGTATTGACATTAAATTAAAATAGCACTTAAAATTTATCTAATAGTAATAAATTAAAAATAATAAAACTATAATACTATTACTATAATTACAGATGTTGAATCTTTTAGATACAGATAAATTGATGTAGTTTTGTAAAAGGAGGATAATTTAAAAGAACAGTATATTATCGTAAATTAATTATTTATTTTAGATCAAAAACTATGTTATTATGGAAAATCAATTTGTTTTTTTTTAAGTTAAAAGTATATTGTATATGTATAATTGAATTTATGCATGAATATAAAAAATATATACAACCGTAAATATATTTTTAATATAAAATTTAAATTTAAATAGAAAATATAAGTAAAATATTTGTATAAAATTTCTTAAATGTTTAAAATATTTATATAACATCATATTATCTAAGAAATATTTATGACAAGATTTTTTATTCCTATGCGTAGTAAAGTAGTCACTATAAAATAAGTAAGTAAATAAAATGCATAGCTTACAAATGGGTGGAGTTTTATACGTTTATGAAAAAATTTATAGTGTATATGTAAAAAGTAAAATTTAGTAGTACTTAATATTAAAAATATTTTTCAATCAAATTAATTTCAACGGTATTTTTAAAATAACTAAGAATATTATTTACTAACAAATATTAATTTGGAAAAATTTTCGGTTTATAAAGTTAATTATGTTAAAATATTAACTTTATAATTTAAGACTCGAAATAATAGATATTTAGAACTATAAATTTTCATAAAAATTATTATGACTAAGTATTAAAAAATAAATTTTTTTGATTAAAAGAATTAATCTTATTGTAAAAATATTCATTTAAACTATCAAATATCTTGTATAATCATTTGAAATAACATTAAACAAAATATATGAGTTCTGATTTATTCTATTAAATATCAGTAAAAATAATAAGAATTGTCAATTCGAAAAGATTTATAGTTTTAATATATATACAAAGGTACAGTAATACGTACACACTTAAAGGAAGTTAAAATAATGCAATTATATAATTTTGCATGACTTTGGAGAAAGGATTAAAGTCGATTGTTCTCTATTCTTGTTAAAATTTTGCCACTGACCCAAATTCAATTAGATATGGAGGGAACGCGGTTATTCGGAAGAGCTTCCGGAATAGCTTAGGTATAACTTAGTAAAGTACGAATCCTTCTCGCGACTTTGGTTCACTGTAAGAACAACTAACAGCGGTTAAAGCTCACGCCTGCAAAACTGGAACAAATATTTAATTAGAAACTTAAATCATTAAGCAGTTGGTCGATTTCTCGTAGTTTTTGAATTATTTTTCACTTTGTTTGTTTGAACAATTCTTGTAAAGGTGCTCGTATTTTTTAATATAATTTTTGATACTCATTAAAATATTTCATATTTTAAACTATATATATATATATATATTTGACATTACGTAAATAATTACTATAAATTAATTAAAAGTATATGAATTGGTTATTTTAATTACAACAATTCGTTACTTTAATTATTTTAATTAGTTGTTTTAAATCTCATGATTTTATGGTTTTTAAAATAATTTTACACTGTATAATATAGATTTTAAATTATTTTGCATCAGTAATAAATTTTATATTTTGATAAATAATTATTTTAAGATATTTATTTCTATTGTATAATTAAAAAAATATCTTTCGTTTATATTATGAATATTTTTATGATTAAAAACTTTATGATTTACTGATGTCTAAACAATTAAAAGATAAAATGAAATAACTGATACCTTGTGATACCTTAAAATGTTTTTGTAAAATCTAATACATTATAATAAACTAAATTTTATTACAAAGTGAATTAAACTTTATTCAATATTTATAATATTTTATCGATATTTTTAATAATATATTTTAATTATATTTGTTTTTTTTTCTTTAATATTAAGTTATCTGCAAATTATTTATAATCATGAATCGATATTAATATTGAAATAATTAAAAAATTGAAAGAGATTAGATTAATATGTTTATTATTTATCGATGCATAATTTTGCCAAGTAAATTGTTTAAAATGAATAAATTAATATTAATTTTAAAAATGAAGTAGTTAATTTTCTCATACAAGTAGAAAGAATTTAAAAATAATGGAATTTTTTGTTTGTATTACCTTAATATTATATTACTAGTGTATAAAATTTATAATTTCTATAATACAAAAAAATGTTTGAACAAGGACGGAATAAATAAGAAAATAGAATAAGTAGAAGCATATGAAATAATTGAATATTTTAATACAATTAAATAGTTGTTGGGGGTAAAAAATACCAGCACTTTTGTTTTATCAAGATTTATTTCTTTCACAATATATTTATATTTTGACACGCATTTAATTGGTCGCGTACAATAATTTGCAATGTCGTATACAATAGTTTAGTTTTGTCGCGTATAATAGTTCTGTGCTCATCAACTCCGTATCGTCAGGCGAGTTAGAGAAATCTGGCTATCTTAGCTACGTACATGTACATTCTATACTAAATCGTGATAGATAAGATAAAATATTTTAAGAAGAAGTTACTCCTCTAAATGTAATTATTTTTAAAGTTTACAACATATATTAATATAAAAATAAAAAATATTCAAGTATCTGAATAAGAATAACAAAATGTGACGTTCGGTTTTTTTCAAAGTAGACTAATACAACATTTTAGTTTTGCAAAGAAATTGCTTTAATTATATTTATCAACTATAGTGACTTTTCTGTAATAAATTATCCTTGCTAAATCCACAAAAGTAGTTGAGTTCAGAAATAATACGTGTAAAAAACCGAATCTAAAATATATGTAAAATCTATGTAAAAAATAAAATAACGCGAGTAAAATTACCCGAACCAAGTCGATCGCTGGGCGATGAGTCGCTCGCATTCAGTCTTCAAACACATGGTATGGAGATGTCCGTAGCCAGTGCAAAACCGCATAAACAAACTCGCTTCTCGAAGCTCGGAGAAGCGAGAAGAAAGGAAAGACCCTTGCCAGTTTCCTTCGCGTGAACTCCAAGGGAAGTAATAACAAAAAATATCGCGAGATAGTGAAATTTGAGGAGATCACGAGTGACTCGGCGTTTTAACGTTACGGATTCGATCAGATAAAGTAACTCAGACCAGAGAGTCATATTAGTAGACGTCGGGCAAGGTGGGGAAAGAGGTCGCGTGCCTATGTAGACGCATAGAGCTTGATGGCTGTCTCCTTCGTACAGTCGAAGGGAAGATTACATCGTTGTAAACCAAGGAACCGTCACATGACATGCAAGCGAGAATTTGTAAAGATTCGAGGAGTCCCGTAATTGAAGACAATAAGCGCCTTGTTGGGTCTCGATTTCCCGGAGAAAATAAAAAAAATGACTCGATATTAACCAGAGTGGGAAAATAGTGTTTCCAAAATAAAAGGAGAAAGTTCAAAAAGAACGAGAGAGAGTAAGGGTATATATATTTGTGTGAATCGGAGGACAGGCAGATTTTCTTCCTCGAGCCACGCTTTCGAGCTGACGAGCTAAATCATTGTACGCTACTGATGATTACAAGGTTCTTATATATAGCTAAATTAGGAATGCATTTATAGATTTTTAATAATATATTTTTTTTTATAAATATAAATATATTGATATTTAAATTTAATTATTTACTTAACAATATTATAAATTCAATTTTCAAATAATTATATGAAATTTAAATTTATAGTACTTTATATGAAATCGAAAGATTTGACCAAAATTAAAATTAAAAGTAGATTTTGCAATATGTTTAATTTTGAAATTCACATTTGAAAAACTGTAAATTATTAAATAAATTTGTTAATATATGATATATCTTATATTACAAAAGAGAACAATATATCTATATTAATTGTATTAATTTATAGATGTAAACCACTCAAACTTAATGATTTAATTAAATAAATAAAAATTTTTAATAATTTTTGAAGTTTTGAATAAAAAGTAAGCGTATTGCTTTTATATTTTCTATATTAATTTTATTACAAATTTTATTGCAATACTCAAATTTTTATAAAATGAATTTTATTGATAAGTTTTATAATTTATAAAAATGTATATATTAATATGAATAAAATTACATGACTTACATAAATATAATATTAAAATCTAATAATGATAAAGATTTGAATAAAAATAATGTTTCATATACATTAGAATTAGACTAAGTTAGTAAAAAACTGATCTTTTTAATCTACATTGAATAATAAAATTTAAGATTTATAACTTCTATGCTATTTGATAATTATTTTGTATTTTAGAGTTAGAGTTTACAAGAACTTGTAATATGGAGGAATCTGAGAAGGGAGTAATCACGATTTAGTGTAGAATTTTCCATTTATACTTTTATAAAATCCACGTCAATGAGTAAATAATTTTCTTGATAAAAATTTTTTATGTGTTCATATATAGTTAACTTCGAAAAGCAGCAGAAAAGCTTAATACACAAATATTTAGTAGAAATTAAAATGTTCACCCTATGTATTATTTAAATTGAAAAATTTTTAAATATTTATTAATGTTAGGTAGCTTATATATAATTTTATACAGAAAATAATATAGTTTATAATAATTAAAAGCATGTTCGGTGATTTGACATTCAATTATTTTTGTCGGTAAAAGCTAAATGATAATATGAATTAAATAATTCCTTCGCATATTTTCTGATTATATTTTTATTATTATGTATGTTATAATTATTAATTACTTGTTTTGAATAACAATTAAACTTCAACATATATAAATATTATATAAAAACAGATAGTTACCTTGTTATTTGAAAATTGTGCTTTCAATATAAATCATTATATTGTGAAAGATAAATTATAAAATTTAAAAGAAATTCTATTTAATATTTTAAAATTCAGAATCAAGATTTCAGTTTATTGAATAGTTACATAAATAATAGATGTTTTAACATGAATATTTTAATTTCAGGAAAAGATTCCATTACAATTATTAAACAATTTTTTTAAAAAATTCTCTATATAGAATTTATATACGTTCAAACTCTCGATCCTTATTTATCTTTTATATATAATTATTATTTATAAGATTATAATTTTTTAATATCATTATTTTTAAAAAACTAGTCTAGACTTTAGGTCATATGGAATATAATTTTAAAAAATTTTCTGAAAAACCAATTTTCATCGCAATTAGTAATTAAGTATATAAGTTAAACCAGCTATTCTATTTATTGAATAAATTTTTTTTATCCTTAGTAATTCCAATATATTAAGTTTCTAAATAATTAACACCCACTAAATATAATTGAAGGATTACATATTTTTTCTATTACATGAAAATTAATGCATACAAAAATATTTTTTTACATTTCTATAATTATATTAATAATTGTTAACGATATTAAAAACTTCTGTTACTCCTATATTATTTTTATAAAACCAAGTGGATAAAATAAAATTTTTTACTTCGAACAAAACTTATTTTAATATAAACTTTAATTTAATGATATTTTTAATATTGTTATCTAAAAAATTTTTTAATATTTATTAAAATAAAATGACTATAAGAATTTTCTAAACGTAGTTGATTTTTCATATTATATACTTAAAAAATTAGTTTTTTGAATATCAGTAATATAATTTCATTACCTCTTTTATAAAAAATATTAAGTATTAGAAATGGTATATTATATTTATTGGAAATAAATTTAATTGACATTAATAATAATCAATTGTTTCAATTTTTTTCTTGAATTTTTAAAAATGGTTTACATTTGTTATTACTTTTAGAAATGTATATTGATTCAAATAAATTTAGAAAATGATTATAATCGCTTTTTATGAAACTGTTAAATTATTGGTTTTACCTAAACGATTATCAGTATATTGAAATTCTTTGAATACGAGATTGTTTTAACATGTAATATTGAATTATTTATTGCCCTGATAAGAATGGATATACTTTCTTCAAATAAAAAGGAGGATGAGAAATAAGGTTTAGAACTAATACATGCGAATATGTATATGATTGGCGACGATAGATTTTACGGATGCGATCACAGTGACGAATATGCGTAAGGGGTTTCCTTTCAAATGTCTCGTAGAGTTTACGTCCTTAGAGATCTTTCTAGTTGTATTGTTTCTTACTTAGCGATCATGTTTCTTCCTCGATTGTTCCCTTCTGAACCGGAAGCAACCCTTTTGAGAAGCAACGCCGTGCCGATGGAAAACGACGTCTTCTGAAAAGTTGGGGTTTTTCGGATGAAGCTACGTTACGCGAATCAGGCGTGGCCACCCTCTTCTTGGGACTGTAGTTTCTTGGACCAATCTGGTACGTCGTTTAAATTGACGGTAGAGTTAGTTCCCTTTTTCACTCGTGTTTGGGATCGTGTCTTCCAACCATTCGTTCTATGTGCTGTCGAACGAGGTGTTCATTTTGCCTTATCGGGTGCAAACTGCCATTCCACCCTCGCACCCATCAACACCGTCGTTTTATTAAATAATTATGTATACGGTTTACATATTTTATTAATAATTAGAGTTATAAAATTTTTACCAAAGTATTAATTTTTTTGCATTTTTAATTTTTATATTTAAGAAGAATAAAAATTTAATTCTCTATCTAAATACTTGTGTAATTTTGTATTCAAGATATAATTATCTAGATTTTCTGTATCAAACTAATCTTTTGAATAATAAATATTAATTAAAGTTTTTAGCTTAATTTTTTAATTAAATATGATGATTAATGTTGAGAATAGAAAACCTCAAGGGAATCAAGTCTGTCAAAAAGAAGGTTTCGAGAGGCGACAGGGTAAGGAAAAACAATTATTAATAACATGGGTAAAATTACCCGGATCCAGTCGAGCGACGAACAACGAGTTACTCGCCTTCAAACCTCAAACACGTGACGCGGGGACATCCGTAGCCTGTGCGAGATCGTATAAACAAACTCGCCTTTTGAAGTTCAAAGAGGCTCGGAGTAACGAAAAACCCTTGTAGGATTCTACTCGGGATGGAGATTAATGCACGCGCCCTCTAATAAATGAGGCAAAGACGAAATGTATCGCGAGAAAATGATATCCGAGAAAGTTACTCGGGTGTCATATAAAGCCAATTGGTCTAAATCATAGCAAGTAAGAATCAACTATACATGGAAAGCAACGAGAATTAACAGTACGTGGAAAACGAAAAAGTAGTCGGGCCTGGAGGAAGTCCCTCCAGTGAGTAGAGCTCCGGGCTATGAAGTTTATTCGGGTTCCGGTCTACCGAAGGTGGAGTAAGTAGGTGGTCCGCCAAAAGATGAGGTCAAGTTCACCTGCATATGAAGTTGACCGGGGATCCAGTCTACCGAAGGTGGAGTAAGTAGATGGTCCATCCGAAGATGAGGGGAAGTTTACCTATATATGAAAACGAGTGGGTGTCCGGTATATAGAGAAACAAATGGTATGCCACGCACTTGAGAAACGCCAGGGAGTCCGGGAAATTACGCAACTCAAAACAATAACGCCTTGTCAAGGCTCGATCCCTCGGGGAGTGTAAACAACAAAAGAAGGAAAAATGCGGTAGAACCGGGAGGGAGAAAAGATATAAATATATTTACAGGCTGGGTAACAGACAGATTTTCTTCGTACTCGATCGAAAATAACGAGTTGGCGATCGTAGCACCTTATAAACGCCTACCATAATCAAAATATTATACACGATATCGAGAATTATTATACGCGTCAGAACAACAATCTTATTGAAATATAAAACATTGTGAATTAAATAAATTGTGATAAAAACCAGAGCATGAGTATTTATTTAACCCCGAACAATTAAACTATATTCAGATAATTTTCAATACATAATGATTTTCAAAATACTTATAGTTAATAATATAAAAAAAATTATTAATTATTTTTATAATTATATAAGTCTGAAATCAAGATAAATAAATAATATGAATTATAAATTAAGAGCAAAGGTTCAAAACTCTCAGTTATCCCTTATCTATACCGCTATAATAACATCCCTTATCAATTCTTATATAACGCTAATAATTGATCATAAGATATTCTGTGATGTGCATAAAAGGCTAAATTCAACACAATATACTGTAAACGTAAAGCAATTAAGACAAACTGCGTAGAGAATAACATATATAAAAAAAAGGTAAAGAGCGAACTTTTGAATATTTCTTCATATATCTACATATTTACTGGAGTATTCATTAGTGAATTTAACAAAATAATTGTTGTATTATGAATTAAGAATTTACTTCTGAATTCATATTTTCATTTATCACATGTTCATTATACAAATAATTTATTGAGTTTTTTTATTTGAAGTTATTTTTTAGTTTTATAAAATGATTTTTTATGTAGAAATTATTCAAAATAATTTTCTGTATTTATTCGATCATTAATTAACAAAATTTCAGCATAAAATATTATTTTAAAAAATGCTGTTTGTTTGTTTTGCAACAATTATTAGTACAGTCTCTTCCACTGATCAAGATAATTATACATGTTTACTTCCTCGTAAAACAGTAGTAATACATGAACCTAATATATTAATGAAAACTTAAAAAAATCAAAACATAATTTCTCATATTCAACAAAGTAATTTCATGATAAATATTAAATTTATTCTATTTACTTAGCATTATACATTGTATTATGTTTAAAAATATTTGAACTTAAATATACATGTAAAATTCATGTAACGTTATATATGAAATTATATATATTAGCAAATAATAAATCTACATTTTAACAAATCCATCACTCAATTAATAAATTAAATATGTATAAAATAAATGAAAAAACATCAATTATTTTGATGGTTAATTGATTGGTGGATTACTAATTGCACTAAAAGGGCAAATAATTTAATTCAAGAATAAACTTGTAAGTCAGAAGTTCTCGTTAGTTATGTAAATGATCATTTTGTTTTATATCGAAGATATTATTTAATTTTATAAAGTACACTTATTTAATTTAATTTTATAAAGTATATTTATTTAATTTTATTTTATAAAGTATATTTATTTAAAAAAATGTAAAGTATCAAGAAATTGTTGTGGACCGTATATTTGTAATCCTTATATTCATCGGTGTACAGCCAAGGGTTACTATCTTGTTGGGCCAAGAAAATTCTGAAAAATCAAACAGTTAGTTTGAGCCATATAGTGAGTTCAGCGATGAACTAAATTAATTTCAAAGCTCTTCTTATAGTTCCAGTGTACCAAGAAGATCTAAAAGAAAAGATTGTTTTGGAGCTAGGCTCCCGTAAGTATTTATGTATTATAGTATCTTATACCATAGTATGTTTAAAAATAAAAAATTATTTTATATTCTTTATATTTATTCTTGATTCAATATTATATAATATTATAGTAGAATATGCAATCTAGTACTATAAAAATGTATTCTTTAAATCTCATTACGATATTATTAAAAGTGATAGTTCTTTAGTTAAAAAATTAAAATCATGTTTTAAAAAAATAATATTTTCATAAATGAATTTTTATTTAATTATTCAAATAATTTATAACTGTTATTAATTTGTAAAAAATTTTATCTTCCAATCATTAAAAACTTCATTGCTCTTCTTTAATAAGTTATATATTACACATTTTAATCTTTCCCACAGATTATTAATTTAAATCCCGTATTAAGTATCTATTTGTATAAAATTGCAAAAAATTCATTATTATAATGAATTTTCTATTTATTATTTATTATTAATAAAATATGAAAATAAATATTCAAGGTTTTGTGTTATTATAGCTTTGATATTATATGTATTTTTGTAGATGAAAATTTAATTTTTAATTTTGAGTATGCAAATATATTTGTAATTGTTTTGATAAATTTACTTTTTAATTTCTAACAAGCCAATTTTCTTTATAAAATACGCTTTTTTATTAAAAATAATTTAATAATTTTAAATAATCAAATTTAAATAGCTATTAAATTAGATTAGTAACTGATTATATTTTATTATATAGAAATGTATATAACATTATTAATTAAATATTGTTATTGTTATAAGTTTATATATGTGATCGATACATAGATGCCCAATCTCGATTTTTAAAATAGAATTAAAGATATTTAATTTGATAAATTGATTTATAATTTTTTAACATACATTATATATGTATGATTTTTAATAAAAAATACAAATTTTTAAGAACATTTTTTCTGTTATACATGTATAAATGATTTTGTAAATAAATAATCATTACTCATATTATTATCTTTAATCAATTTATCTAATGAAATATTTTTTTGAATGATTTATCAGACATTTAAAAATTATTTTTTAATTAAATATTAAATAATCGAATATACTACAATTGAATACTACAATTCGTGAATAATAGATTCGATAATACACTTAAGTTTATTATATAATTTATTATAGAATATGTTTGACAAATCACAAATTGTTTTACAATTTCATCAAAGCTTTATATGATATATATTATAGTGCTATTTCAAAATAAATTAATATACTATTATTATAATAGTCTAATTTAGATATCCGGTAAAAATATTATTTTTCGAGTTTACAGTTTTCCTACATTCTTATTCATATTAGTTGTTATGCAGTATATATAATTTTTACATAAATCGAATATCGTTGACTTAATATAATATTAAACTTTCTTTCAAAAATTTCGAAATACATGTACAGTAACGTTATATCTATTTTAATTTTTGTTTTATTAAAAGTAAATCTCTTTTACATATAAAATTATAAAATATTAATTATAATTTATAAACTAGTTTTATTATATATTATGTAATTCAATTAATAATAAATATATTATAAATATATTACACAGTAAGTCTTTATAACCTCATGAGATACGTATTTGTATAATATTTGTATATGAGTCTATGAAAATTTATTTTTAAGAATGTATAAATTATAATTAAGAAAAAATTTAATACTTATATATATATATTTTTTGTTTGATATTAATTAATAATATAAATTGATTATATATAGATTCTGTAGAAGGATTAAAGAATATTTTTAAAATTAAAAGTTTTATATGTACAATTTTTTATAGAATTATAGATATTACCTGTAAAATATTTTAAATTATACATTAAAATTAATATTCAAATATTCAGTATGTTTTAATTTACTCAAATTTTAATAATACTATTGGCTATACTAACTATTATATTATAATTTTTTTTAAATATTATTATGATATAATTTCATAAGTATATTAAAAATATTTTAGAAACTTAAATTTTATTCAAAATGTTTTATTTAAATATTAAAAAAAGATAAATTTTTTCATTTAGATTATAATAAAGTACACAACTTTAAAAAATAAGAGAAAGATTAAATATAAAACATAATTAAAAAAGTTATGGAATAAAAATAAAAATTAATACATAAAATAATAGTTTAATATTGAGTATAATCTTGCAAAATATAAATATTTTGAAGAAATATTAATTAAAATTATAATAAAAATTTGTGTAACTAATTTATTTTCGTACATAGCCTCTGTACAGTGTTGCAAGCCAATGATATGTGATCAAGGTCTCCATCGATGCATTCAATACAACACCTTTGTTATCAATTACAATAGAAGAATTCATTAAAGAAGTAACAACTAATCGATCTATTGATGAAGTAATAACTCCAGTATCTAACGTAGATTAAGTAACTGAAAGATCAAATGGAGTAACTATAACTAATGAATTTTGAAATAAAAATTGATGGATCAACTGGAGAAGGAACAACTGAAGAATCAATTGTAAATACGATAATTTAAGGTTTTATTCGAAAAAAAATGAAGAATTTAATGAGAAATAAACAATAGTCGATATTTAAGTTAATAAAAAATATTATTAATGATTAATAGAGTTTTTAGATTTAAGAAAAATATGTCAAATTATTATAAAAGAAACATTTAAATAGATTACGCTCAAACAGTAAACCATCTTAAAACACAAATTTGTAATTTATAATGTAATTGATATAAAATAAACATTTATTCATACACTTTAAATTATTTTTCTTAATTCGTAAACTAGTCAAAAATTAATTTTAAAAAATCAGTAGAAATGTATGCATTTTGAATATAGTAATATCTTTAGAAATAATAAGAATATCAATTTCATATAAAAATTTTATTTTTATTTGAATTTTATTACATATTTTATTTCAGATTAAATTAAAACTGTATTTAAATTAATGATAATAACTGATGTTATAAAAAAATATCTCTATATAATGAAAATTAATTGTATAAGATTTTATTACTTCTCATAGATTAATCAAAAGATAATGATTTAGTACGAGTATTATTTATAAACAATTTGTTTTATATATATATTGTAGAATTCAATTATTTAATTAATAATTATTGTATTTTAAAGATATAAAAATATATCTATGAATGCGATATATTTCAAAATTGTATTATAATTAGATTTAAGGTTATTTTTTAGTGATTTATAGTGTACAAAAATAAAATATGATGAATGTATGTATTATCATATATTTTTTAATACGGGTCAATGAACAAAGTTATTGATTCATAATTAAAACCGTTCTAAAATTTTTCATATTTTTGCATTCATGAAAAATCTTTATCGGTTTTTCTACTATTATATGTTATTTAAACACGAAAGCAAGTATTTTCTATCCAAAACAATTATTACAACCTTTTCAAGTATTGATAATAAAAAAAATATAAAGATTTATGGAAAGCATTATTATAATAATACCAAAACATTTCTGCACTTCTTCTCAAATGATATGTAGCAGATCTTAAAAAAATAAACAAGTATAAGAAGTGGTAGAAAATTTGAACGTTCTTGTATAAAAAATTATTAGAAAATAATTAGAATGAGAAGAAAGAAGGTACTTATGTCGACTGATTGATATTAGTAATGGATATTCTCTCCGTTCAAAAGTTCCAGAACTGGGAAAAGATAATAGGAGCGATGTACTCAAAGCCAAGAATCTCTGTTTCGCCCCTTCTGACCTGGTGCTGGGCCACTTAGTATTCCCGTCAATGGTCCGACTAGCTCACACCGTTTCCACCTCGTCGTTTTTCGGCAGGTTTCGTGTTTATCCGTCGAACTCTGCGGGGATGAAAAAGCTTTAAGGCTGTGACACTGTCTATGATTCTTGACGCGCGGATCCTTCAATTGCTGCTCCGCACTTTGATACATTCTCTTCTAACTTAAATGCTATTATATAAGTAAGCTCAACATAATTCTTTTCATGTTTAATTAATTGTTTTTTATTCTTAGAAATCCTTTTATTAAGATTCATATCAATTTAAATTTGATGACTTTTACCTTTGAAAATTTTTTTACAAAGGGAAATTTGAGCAAATATTGGATACGTTAAAATATCAAAAAAGTTTTCAGTAGAATAAATGAAATTTTATAATGCGACTGAAATTTGGTTGAAATTAAATAAAGAATATCGTAATATAATCGAGAATGGTTTTTTATCGATTAACTAGATATTATATAATTCATATTACTATTATTTTGAAATGACAATGCCAAAAATTTAGATCGAAAAAATATATTTTATGATTTACGAAATTAGAAAACGATATCGTAACATAATTACATATATGAAAACTTCTAAATTTAATTTTATATATTTAAAATAAATACATTTTTTTTTTATAAATTTTTTATGTAATTTCGATGATACATTATATTTATATTGAAGTTTGATTAAAATTTTGAAAAAAAGAATGGAATAAAAAGTGTTTGGAAATACTTGTAAAATTTATTAAAAGTTTATAGTAGACTCAACAAGTTTGTATTTAATATTCCTCGAGCATAATCAAGGATGAAAAACCTTGTATTGAAATCGGATATCGGCAACGGTATGGAAACTGTGCCACGACCTTAAAGCTACCCCTTTGTTTCTTGTTCGTATTTATTTCGTGTAACTATCCACAACTCGAGCTTGTCTCGTTTCTTGGTAAACTTTTATCTCTTTCACGTTGTCACCTCGTCGTTTTGTATCGTCCCGCTGACCATGTATACATCTTACGATTTCCTCGATCTCTAAAATTTTTGATTCCCTAATCCAAGGATAATATTTTATCCTTACCTAGTTTTCGTTAACTGTCCTATTCTCCATAGCAGCATCTCATCTATCAGGATGCCTCCAGGTTTATTTCCTATTTTTCGTGCACGCTCTTTTTTGTACGCCGAGTTCACCACTACGCGCACTCTCACTCCCGCTGGTGACCCTTCCTCCTCTTTGTATACTTACTTCTCTCTCGTTTCATTCTGCACCCCACGCACACATTTACTCACTACCGCGTCGGAAGCCGCGAGAGCGAGAACTGCTCATTGCTTTTTGCAACGTTACCTCCTTTGGTTTGCGTTACACCTGCATTACCACTGTATTTAACAAGTGTTATCAAAATTATTGATCATGTGACTGCGCTCGAGGTTAAGGTGTTCGATGTTAAAGTCGACGTAGCCACTCGATGAATGGCTAGTTGGACCGAACCAAGAAACCAAGTGTAAAAACAATGATTACCTTCGTTCGTTCGTTTCGGGTCTTGATAGTATAAAAGAACTTCATCGATGAAACAATTTCACCAACGCAATTATAACAAAGTTTATACAATGGAAATAGTACAATAGTACATGATTCGTGAATTCTTAAAATGTTATCGATGAATGAGTAAACAAGCATTACAATTAAAGAAGGAACTAATGTTAAAAAAACCATGTATTGTAAGTATACGCTAGATCCGCATTTCGAAGGTAGATTAAATTTTTTATTAATATTGAAATAAGTACTTATATATATATATATATATATAATATATTATATATTAATATATATAATGTATATATAATATATAATAATAAATAATATATATATATATATATATATATATATTAGTACAATTAAAAACGAGAAAGTGTTTTTTATGCGTCATAGTTTCATCAGCTAATAAAATTCAGTTTTTAATAAGCAATTGGTGCTTAATTTAACGTACATGTAAATGCAAATAAATGTAATTGCATCTAATCATGTACTCTAGTGAATCGAACATGGAACCACTAGTCCGTTGTGGAGACACAACAAATACAAGTAGCGGTAAGGTCATCAGGTGTCCGATATACAAGTACTACACGTGAAATATATCCAACTGAAACGGTCGATCGCCGAATACGTCAAACTCCTTCTTTGTGATGTTACGAGCCAACTTTGAACGTGTGCATATCCTGGAATCTATTTTAGGAGGGTTCTACCACATCCGTGAGTACGACGAACCTGTGAATTCTTCTGCTTGCGAAGGCGCCGAGCAAAACAAACTCGGCGAAAATAGGGGAAAGCGAATTATATACCTGACAGCGTAAAAGAAGATCAAGATTCAGTGTAGTTGTTTTCCATTGCTTTATTATAAATCAAATTTATGAAGATCTATAGTGTTCATAAATATTAATAATATTATTAGTAATAATCATTGTAAAAATAATGATAATAATAGTGATAATTGAAGTGGTAGAATTTATTAATTATTACTATTAATATCACAAACTATTGCAGTAGTCATAGTAATAGTAGAAGTAGTAATAATAGTAGTTTTAGTAGTATAGTTTGATTAGTTTTAAAAATAGTAGTAGTTAATATTAACAGTAACAATTATAACGGAGTGTGAAAAAATTTACAGACGATACACATAGAGAACTAAATACAAATATTTAGATATATTTCATTGGGTATGAATAAAAGTAATGGGCATGATTGTAATTTTATGAAGTTTTTATTAAAGATCGGAATCTGTTTTGATAAGGCCAGAAGTAATAGCACTTCTACCTCACTATTTAAAAAACCATTTCTTTTACTCCTCTAAAAGTTTATTATCTGTTTTTTAGTACTATTTCTTTGATTTTTATGAAAAACAGAAGAAAACCTATGCATGTACCTGATATAAGCTTCGAATGTTTTTTAAGAATATGCAAAGCACTAAAATATTAATTAAATTTTTTTTTGATATTTTTTATAATCACTAGTGTCTCGAATATTCGGTATTGCAAGTGTCCAAATTTCATGATGATTTTTGTGTATACTTACAATATATATTATTATTTATAACCATAAGTGAAATAAAAGAAAAAAATAGAAAAATCTATAAAAAGATTGTTAAATGTGCTTCACGGTACATTCAAATAGTACATAAAGATGATTCTTCGTATGAGGATGATTACAAGAGGATGTCTAATGACAATTAAGATGAGTTTCTTCGTACCGCTCGCACTCGTTTTCTCTGTCACCATACCCACTGTTAAAGGTAAAAGATATACAAAATATGTAAAATAAAATTATTTATCATTTTCAGTTCTATGAAATTATTGGATAAGTTTCGTTTATGGTTCCATATAGGTATGCAAACAGAACCTTAGCATGAATTGATCATAAAATATAAAATATAATAGACAAAATCGTATTAATAATACGATCTTTAATAAATTTATTGGAAATTATTCCATTACGAACTCTTTGAAAAATAAGATCTACTACTTTAGTGATTCATTAAGGAACTAATTCATGTGATCATCAAACTTTTTCAGATAAATTATAAACTTTTCTTAGGTAACATATATTTATGTATTAATTTTTTTAAAATGTAAATTCAATTATCAATGATTTTAAATTTAAAGGATAAAATTCATCAACAGAGTATAAATGTATTTGAAAAATTTAATTTAAAACTGTTTATGTAATATTTGAAATGAAAGATGTATTAAAATATCTTAGTTTAGTGAAAAATCTGAAAAATAATCCAAATAAAATATAAAAGAAACTTTAACTAATATTGTATTCAATAAGTAAATTTATTACTATTTGAGTAAATTACAGAAATATATAAGCAATTGTCAAATAAAAATGTATGTACTACTATTATTTCTAGTCATACTAAGTACACGATGTTTTAATAAAAGTAAAAAATAACACAATATTAAATTAGAATAAAATGGAATATATATTAACAAAAATTGGGTGAGGTAATAAAAAATATTGCGAATTAAATAATATATATTTTATCCGATATTAAAAGTTTAATCGAATCTTATATCAATTTAATAAAAAAGAAAAGATGTACTAGAAAGATAATTTAAAGATAATATAATTTTCAACCTATAAAATATATGATATATGCCAGTATATTAAAAAGAAATATTAAAAGACAGAAGATTATATTCTGATGTTTGTAAGTAGATATTTTAAATTTTTAAAATCGGATAATAATAAGATTCTTTTTAATAAAGGAGAAGTAGTTTTAGAATAAAGAAATATTTTGGTATCGAAAAATTTAATAGCTTCCGAACATTAGATATTATTAACTAAAATCTCCTAGATTTATTCAAATAATTTCTATATCATTTTGCACCTTTTCAAATATTGATTTGTTTCAAATCTTTAAATATTTTTCCTATCGCATATTGATTGAAATAAAGTTAAAATCGTTTAGATGTATAATTAATTTTCCTTTTTTTATGCAAATCTTGATTTTTTCATGACTGAAAGAATTTATTTGAGATTTTTTCTTAGTTTATATTTTTCAACTAAATTACTGGAATTAATTATATATTATTGCCTTATGTTACATAATTCCTGAATTTGATTCTAGTAAACAACAGTGTATTCAGCTATGAAAGAATGTTACTACATTATACGAAATCAAGTACATTTTTTTAAATTTTCAATTGATTCATGCATTTATCATGCTGTCATATACTTTCAAATATTTTAGTATCTTAAATATTATAGACTGAAAATACTCTGTAGACATAATTAGAGAATTACTGATGTTTATCAAATTAATGTATGTAACTTATTAATGCAACTAGTTTAATCTTTAGGGTTTTAAATAATTTTTAAAAGTTATTTTAAGAATTAACTTTATTATTATTTTGTTACTATAAGTAAATATGTATCTTATTTATATTATTATAAGTTAAAAAATGACTATGATATTATTTTATAGAGTGTGCCTAAAACATTGTCTTTATCATTTATTTCTATACTTAGTAAGAATAATATTGTATATTTAGTCAAAATAATCATGTAAGTATGAGATCTATCATAAAGATTAGTAATTTAATATTAAATACATGTTATTAATGAATGAAAATTTATTTAAATCGATTCCAAATAAATATAATTTTAATTATAACAATTTTGACGTCTGATGAGGGAAATTTAGTAGTCGGTATTTTATTGTATATTTTCGTGCATTGTTAAAAGATTTCTATTTTCAGCTTTCATTTTATACTAAAATATTTTTTTAGATAATATATAATAATCTAAATAAAGAATGAGCAAATAATCCTATTGTATTGATCATACAACTTGTTAATTATTATGATTCTTAAAAAGTTATTAAGAGTCTGATTTCAGTACGAAGTTTTATTTATTTTTTTATAAATTTCTTAGTTATATCTAGTATATATATAAGGTTATAAAAATATATAAAAGGTGATTTTATAATTTAGTTATCTTCTCAGGTTCATAATTATCTTGATAAAACTACAAATGGAAAATATGTTCATCAACACAGGGATCATTTACACTTTTTAAAGAAAGCTTGTTTGACAAAGATGTTTTACTTTTTTCATTATATTTCTATTTAGTTTATTTATTGTTTTATAATTAGATTTTTATTATTATAATTTAAGATTCTAATATTCTTTAAGATAATTTTTTTAATGTCACCTACATCAGTACAACGCAAGGTCATGATTATTGAACATTCTCTACGACTTATTTCTCTTCGCTTTTGTTTGAGTTATCTTATTCTATATGCATCACTACGTGTATATTTATTTTATTCATTGTTTCTAATTTAGATGGAAAGGAGTCTTAACAGGATCTTTGTATCAGAAATTTACAACCCTAATGCACTTTTGTTTCTTTTTCACTTCGTATATATCTGTGGACACAGGTACGTGCAGGCTTCTTCTGTTTTATGAAAAAGAATGAGGAAGAAAATACATGAAAAAGGAAAAGTCTGATTGGTATACTTGATCTTTATCTGGAAAGATAAAAATGAGTTGTATCATGTTGAAGAAGAAGAAGAAAAGCTGAGTGATTTGTAAAACCACCTCTTAGGCAATATCAGAAAAATACATTACAATATACAATGTTTTTTTCAGAATAAGTAGTGGTCTACGTATCATTAACTGCTATTTATACTTAACTAGTTTTCTTAGCACGGCGGATAATTCTTAGCTATACATAAGTCTATAAGTCAAAATGAAAGAAATAGGCATCACGGCTTATTCTTTTTCCGACCACCTCCATTTTTAACTACATCAACAATGAATGAGACTATTTAATACTTTACAGAAATTTCTCATTTATCGTGGTTCTTTTAAAATTATTATAATGCTTTGTTTATAAAAATGTAATTTATAGTTAGAAAAACAAGAAATTTAATAGTTTCTTTTTTAATGTTGATACTATTTATTTTAGATTCAAACTGTTCTTAAGAATAGTTTTTATTTATCATATTATAATGTAATTTAGTAAGATCACTGTCGATTTTAATTTCATAAATACAATTTCTTCCATACTTTTTATATTTTCAATAATTGACTGAAATATTATGATTTCTATACGTGAACTAATTTGCAATATCTTTTCATCTTTTTACAAAGTATTCATAATTATTATTATTTTGGCTCACTCTGATTTTAAGACAAATTTGTAAATTTGAATTTATTAATAATTTTAATTACTTTATTCTATTATATTTTGGATATGTCATTTTTTCTTCTTAATATTAATTTATTTGATTTAACGATGTTTATGATACGTATTTATTGATAAAGCTATGAATGGAATGATCTGTAATGTAAATATCTGTAATACCAATGTTTAATTCAATGAAATGTGATCGCATAGCTCTATTTTCAGTTCAATAAGAAAATGATTTTGGTAAAAATATTTATAATACACTAAAAATAATGTTAAACGTGATTAAATGAATTTTAATTTTCTACCTAAAAAATAAAAATTGGATCACAAAATGATTAGCTATATTTGTTTCAAAATGTACTTTTCTTTTAAGGGTATTGATTTAAATATAAAAATATTAAAAATATAAAAATAATAAATATAAAATTTTTACATGGAAGTAAAATATTGTAAATTTATAAAACTATTTGTGTGTTATTTTGTTATTCAATAACATTGAATTTAATAAAAATGTTTAATTTATGTTAGTATTTAAAAGCAAAACGATTTATTGTCTGCAAAAATTGATTAATTATGTTTTAACTACATATTTATTAATCAAACTATCTTATTAATTTTTTATATTGTTATTTTTATATAATAATATTTATTAATATTAATTATTTTATGAATATAGTGATATCTTTTTATTTTTAACATGTATCAGGATTATTTTTATGAAATATATATGTACATATTTACAAATATATATATATATATATATACATGAAATATCTATGTTAACTTCAAAGTATTAAAATTTTATACAAAATTTGACGTATTCTTTAGGTAGTAAAATTAGATTTACTTTATAATATATTTAGAGTGTGAAAAATGTTTTAATTGCGATTACAACGAATATAAATTTTAGATTTCTTTAAGATTGTATTTGTACAATTTTTAAATTTCATTCTATTTTCATAATATTAAATACATTAAAATAATTGAAATCAAGTAAATTTTTTTACTGAATTAATTTGAATAATTAATCATTGAAAATAAAATTTAATTCGATTAATTAGTTAATTATTAAAAATAAAATTTAATTCGATTAATCAGTCAATTATTGAAAATAAAATTTATTAGGAATTACATGGATTAAATTTTTTTACGATAATCTATTTATAAACTGAAATAATAATTTTCTTAATTACGAATTTATTTCTTATAAGTTTTAAAATTATAAAATTAGATATAATTGATAATATCTTATAATAACGAGAAATTTATAATTTATATTTAAATTTATAAAATAATTGTTATTCGATACTAAAAAAAGTAACGTTAGCTATTTCGAATTAATTTTTAAGTAAATAATATAGTGAAATGTTCTCTTGCTAAATTTAATTAAAAAATCTAATGAGCTTAATGGAATGCATATGTTTTTAACTAAAAATAAATTAATAATTGTGTATTATTTTTATCATAGATGTTTTTATAAAATCTTTAATAAATAACAAGTATAAAAATATTAAGAACTTTAATTTTGTAATTTTAGTTGAAAATAATATTTTTATAATGTAATGATTGTTAGCTTTTAAAGTTATATGTAAATTCTTAAAAGGATTAGAATGTAAATAAGAAATTATAATATACGTGAAATAATTAATAAAATAATATAAATTACGGTTGAAATGTAAAAAGATAATATTTATGCTTATTTGATATTTTTATTATTATTCATTAGAAAATTTATTGACAAAGTCAAGAGTTTTATATAATTCATATTCTTTACTAGAAGTCCATGTATCTATATATAATATATACATATTATTTGCACTGACTCTGACATATACATTTGCGAAGAAATATAACGTTTCACAAGTTCGTAATAGTCGTAATATGAAACCTTGATAGATAAAGTTAAAAGCGAGACCAAATTTACACATGAAAATCGCTATATACACCGCTACATTGGAAATACGAGAATCAGCAGTAATAAATGCCTGATTGTTAAAGTGAACTACATAGAATATGGTGGATCGATCAAAATGTTGTACCAGCAGAAAACGGATATCTATTATAGAAGGATAAACAAAATAGCATATTGTTTAGTGTTCCGAAACAGCTAACACTGCGTAGTATGAGTTTATTTTTTTGAAATTCGAATGATGTCATTTATGTGTTGATAGAGGCTTTAATAATAGAAATCTTATTTTCAAAAGTTACTATTTTTAATTTTAAGTTTATGTTTGATATTTTCAAAATTTATTGCATTTATTATCGTATATTCTAAATAAATAGATGGATTATATTCTAACACGTATATTTGCAAACGCAATTCTCATGTATCATAAAATTATCAATTAAAATATCGCTTTTTATACTAAAAAGAAGTTGAATATTATAAATTTAGTAATATATTACTTAAGTTGATTTTACTTGAGTTCGAAAATAAAAACTAAAATGTATTATAAAATACTTTTAGAATCTATCGATATATTATAATAAAAATGATTATTTTTTTAGTTAATTCTATTATCTAAATAAAATCTATTCAAAGTAAATTTTGTTAGAATAGTAATTTTAAATAATTTAAATAACTGATCAGTTTGAATTCGTATTATTTCCAATATTTTCTATTGTGTTTTATCCTTTATGTCAAAATATTGTCTATCAAAAAAAACTGTAATTTCAATAATAAGCTACGATACAGTTTCTGTTTTTATGTTACGTGATTGTCGTAAACAATTTTTCAATGTATTATATTTTAATCCAGATTTGTATATCTGGATTAAATATCATGTATTTTCGTCAAAAAGATTGAATACCATTTATAAATATTGATAAATAAATATAAATATAAATAATACACATATACAAGTTTGTATCAAATGTAAGATAAAAATAATTTTAGATAGAAATTTTTTTTTAATTCTGTATTATAAATGAGTACAATATTCAATAATATAAAGATTATTTTTTTAATTATTACACTGATATTTTATGACAACATAAATTAATTTATGTATTTGGTTAATGAAAACCTACCAAATAATTAAATCGATGAGTTCATCATTTTAAATTTATATTTAGATATTAATAATTTTTAATTTTTTGCTTCATGAGTAAAATATTATGATTTTTTAGCACCTATATTCTAAATATATTATATATATATATTTATATTTTTATTTATTCACTTAATATTATACATATTATAATTTATCTGCTAAAAAATAGTTTTCATAAGATTGATACTGAATTAAAATGCTTTGAAATCGTAATTCTTAATATTATTATTTTATTTAAGAAATTTCTCAATATATTGACTAAACTTCTATTAATTATTATAATTTATCATTACAAGTGTTTTACGTAATTTTCATCACAATATCACATATGTGTGTACATTCTCATTAACGTTGTAACAATGAATACTAGGAAAATTCTTTTTTAACTATTATAAAGAATTTAATTTTTCGATATATTTTAATTATTTTTAAATTTATTCTTTTAAATCATATGTCTTTGCATTATGCAGTAAGCAAATAATACGACATTCAATAGTATTGAATTTGTATTTGAAAAAATTTACTAGTTTCAATAAAGTGCATCTTTGTATGTTAGTTTTCAATTTAAATAATATATGTACATAAACATTAATATGATAATAATATTTTAATTTTGATTTTACATTAAAAAATAGTACGAATTACTCTCATTTTATACACGAAAAATTTATTTACATTTCCTAAACAAAAGATATTTTGTATGCACTTAAAATACTCTTTTATTTATATAGGACTTTTATATTTATTGTTTAAGGATATTATTCTTTAAAAATTAATTTGTGAGATTTTACAGAATAAAATGAATAGATTTTTCTATAAAAATCAATATATTTCAATTTTAAAATGACACACACGTTACATTTTTTTTATTAAATGTCTAGGAAACAGTTAACTTTTTAATGTTAATATTTTTTATTTTTTTGGATTTATTAGAAACATTAATTGTATTATATTTTTTTGTTAAATCAAATAAAGTGTAATATTAGAGGACGATATTTATTAATAACAAATAGTTTTTATTTGTAATCAATTTTTAATTGATATGTAGTTTTAAGCATAAATATTGATAAAAAAAGTTTGAGTTATTTAATATGTTTAATTAAACAAACCTTATATCAATGAACTATGTAGATAAGAATATCTTAAAGCATAAGTATGGCTTTGAAGGTATTTGTACTTTAGAAGATGTGGAAACTAACTTGAAGTTAATTTTCTAACCTTGATCGGTTGGTATCTTGTTCTTAAAGATTAGTTTGCATATGAAGATGAAAGTCGACTTGCAGCTTCAATGAGCTACTTGGTAAGTATAGGAAAGTGAACGGAGAGTTTCAGTCGGTAAAAGATTCCATTGATAGCGATAGCGAAGGAGAGCTCGCTTGAACTAGGAGAAATTGTTAAATGAGAAGAACTGCAGATCGCCAATTATGTGTATAAAGCCGCACTACTGACGTCTTGAGTATTTCATTGACTGTACTATTTACCTACGAGTACTGTTTAGTAAATTATAAATTATTTATTTTGTTTCTTTAGTAGTTTCATATTTCGCCTCGTTCCTTCTTTTATTAAAATATTACATTTAATAAATAATAATTCATAATTTTAATTCCTAGAAAATAAATTTATCATATTGAAGAGTATAATATTTTTCACCCCAAAATAGTAAATTTAACTTATTAATCCTCTACATTGCGAGATACAAGTAACGTAATTTATCAATGTTATTTTTTCTTGATCGATAACCATGGAGGAGTTCATATTTAGATCAACTCCATTACAGGTATTTATCTAATGTAAGCAGTGGAGATTGTTTACGATGCGCTAACATAGTTAATTTTCTTGAATAAGTCTTACACTTTTATTATAGAGAACTAAAGGTATTGATTAAAGGCCTTGTTCATATCCCTCTTTTTACTCTATGCGTCTATTTGTAGTCGATTTAATTTTGCGACAATGTAACTGATGTGTAACACACTTATATCAGTCGTTCATGATTATACGTACACTGTCTATCAAGTATACGTATATATGTATAATATATCGTGTCGTCGAATGACATATGGCGCGTGTAACTAACGATGTCAACCTTTACACTTACTTCTCGCGTTCCTTTTCACCAAGCAGAACCGACTGACATATTATTTACAAAAATATGTGCATATGTGCGCTTGTGTGTAAATTTTTTTCATTTTTTCGAATATTCATCTGCTTCTTCTATCTACAGTGCACATTATTGTGCAGTTCAGAGTAAGTTTATTTAAGTACTTCTTAATTTTTTTACTTTTAAAATGTGTAATATTACGTAGGAAGTCGAAATGCCGATTAGACTACTAAGGATAGAAGATCGATATTTATAAACTAGAGTTATACCTCAAATAATTAATAATTCTTTTACCAATAAACCATATTTTTCTGTCCATTAATATTAGTTTTCATTTTATGTCACATTGGATTCTGGTTGAACTATGTTCTTGGCAGTTATTGATACCTTGACGATAAACCGAAATGGTAACATGCTTGTTTTGAAAAGGAATACTCTACTGTAAACAGAAGCTAATAATATTTAAATCAAATTTGAATTTAAAGAGTTAAAAAATATATAATTACTTAATTTATAATTAAAAAAAAATTATCTTGTTAAAATTATCAGTGTAGGAATTATAATGTAATAGATATATATTTTGATATTGTTTTATTTTTAATATCTAGTTTATTTGTTATTTAGTTAAGCTTAATTAATTAAATTCGAATATATATTTCACGTTTGATTACGTTTTTATTTCATAAATACCAAAAAAAGGAATACTGCTGATAACGATAAATAAAAGATTAGAAGACCTGTCATGAATCAGCAATTATAAAACACTCATGATGAAATTACTCAAGCGCCTGGATAAAACATTAAAAAAATTCTAATACATACGTGTAACGATTTATCACTGAAAATTTTTTCAAAACAAATTGTTTCATATTTGATTTTGTCTTGTAATGAGAAAAAAAAATATATATATAATATTGTAATTTATTCTATTAACTACAAAATAACTATATTTTTATTTATAATAACTTGGATATATAAATCTTATATTTAATTTTCGCTATTTTAATATTACTATTTTTTAAAAATTTAGTACTATATTAAAATATCGATCACATATTTATTAACTTATTTCATAAGAAATTTTAATGAGGAAATTTTTGGCTGCATTAAATGAAACCTTTTCTGGTTAGTCAATAGATAAGTTTATAAACTATATTCATTATTAAATTTTTTTTTCTAGAATTTTTTATACACAATTAACGACGTTAAAAACTATAAAAACAAAATCGTGTAGTTGTTCTCATATGATGTTCGTAAGAGAGTGATAATTATTAGAAAATTTATTCACCATAAAGGGATAATAGCAGCCATTTGGTATGTTGGGATTGTATTAATATTTATTATCACTGGAAAACGATAACTTATTAGTGCAATGTATTTTACTTGATTCATTGTTTAATTGGTTTCAAGTTTATATAAAATTTTGTTTTATTATATTATAAATAGCTGTGTTATAATTAAAATATTAATTTAAATTTTAATAAAACAATTTTTAAATAAACAGAAATACTAATTTTATATATATTCTATTTATTTGTAATATCTAAAATTATTTATATTTTTGAAATTTGAAAAAATTTCAAATCATAAAAATAATTATAATTCATTTTATATAATTCAAAAATAAAAGAATTATGTAGATTTATACGACAATGAATTTTTTTGATAAATTAATAGTTTATTAATAATTTAATTTTTATTAAGTTGAAAAAGTTTTATAAATATTTTTATACTAAATTTCATAAATGCTTCGTTACATTTGATCAAGGATCCATAAATTTGAGTTATTCAATAAATCAAACATATTTTTAATTAAAAGTATCTTTTAGTATACAATTACTACGTTCGAAATAATGCATAAATAATTATTCCATACTATTGATTGTAATTGATCGTAATAAATTTGAATAAGAATTTGCTGTTCTGAAATTTTTTTAAAACAAAGACACAGCTTATAGAATTTTTAATTCTAGATTATATTTATATAAAATGAAAGTAAATTGAACTACATTACTGTTTTGAAATTGATATTCTATTAATTTCGTTAGAAATACTTATGATATTCTAAAACTACTTATAGACTTTATTCTAGAAAAAATATTCTACATAACCCATTAATCATTTTCATTTTGATATCTTAATAATGTTTATATAGAAAAAAAATTTTTTAAAAACAAATGAAATGTTTTTATAAGTTTTATTAAACATTTTGTTTTAATCATTAAAAAATTATTTATTCTCAAATATAAAGTTTTATATATTTCATATAAATATAAAAAAGTTTGTACATCACCTCAAAAACGTTTAATTTAAGATAAATAATATATTACTAATTTTAAAATTATTAAAATGAAACTATAAATTTTTTTGCTTAGCTTAAGCTGATGAAAAATCTATCGTATCTGTTTATTGTATCAAAATATTCATATCACTATCTTGACAAATATTAGTAATTATTCCAGTAATAAGTTTCTTGAAAGAAATAGATGTACATATTTATATAATATGAATATGTCAAAGACAAGTTAAATAAAAAGCATAGTTTAAATTGATTGACATTTCTAAGGATGCGGAATAGCTTATTAATTAGATAGATTAATTAATTTCATATAAAAAAGTCATGAAATTAGCTTCTACTTATTGATTACTTTTGCTTATATAAAACTATAATTATTAATATTATTTGTGGCCCTTTTCTCGAATTTTGATTTTGTTATAATTAAGGTAATAGTTTGGTCGTCAATTTTATGTAAATGTCTAAGACTAATCATACATTCTTTATATTTTTCATTTATTTTTTTCTTATTTTCGTACTCGCTTAGACTAGCATAGTTTTAACTCGTAGAGTTTTTATCTGTTGTTTCATGTTAAAAAAAGTATACATAATTTATAAAAGTAGAAGTAAAATAACAACAATATTAATTCCTTAGCTAAGCTCAATTTTACTGCATGTTTATTGAATCCTGTCTCTCTCTTTTAAGCCCTTCTATTTATTTATTATGTATCATATTTAAAAATATTCATTGAATCCAGATATATTTTCAAATTTTACTTTCTTTAACAATGGAATTCTCTTCTTTAAAATTAAAAACAACATTCTTATAAAAAATATTAAAATATAATCAGATACAATGTTTTAATTTCTGAAATAAAACATTTTATTTAAAAATATTATATATTACACATGTATTAAATAAATATAAATTATTATTTTAGTTTATTATTTTTAACACATTAAGAGCTATATTTATAAAATGTATAAAATATTTAAAATAAGATCACGTAATTACTACGTTATCTTTAATAATATGTAAAGAAAAATAAGATAATGACAGTAAATTCAAAGTCATTTAATCTTAATTTAAATTTAATTTAAAATATAATAATTTTATCAGAAAAAATTATGAATTACTATTTTTTAACTAAATTATTTTACAGCTATAGGTATAATGATATATAATTATCATCATAATTAAAATTTATTTTTTCTACTATAAGTAACATAACATGGACATATAATTTGAAATTCTACTACAAGTAAACAATTTCAAAATCCAAATTCGAAGAATCTAAATAAAAAATCGTGGCCATTAAGTGCGATGATCGGCCACCTTTTGAAGTAATAGTAAAAATGAAAGAACTCTAACGCGACATTAATTGCAAGATTTACTAACGATTATTTTTTTACTTACGATGAAATTTATTGATCTACTCACTTAATTAGTATTTTTTTAAAATATTGAAGTTGTATTCAATTTTTAGTAAAGAAATTTTAAAACAAGATTTTCTAAGAGAAAATAGTTTTTTTCTATTATTATGTTTAAATATTAAAATAATAGTTTAATTTATTTTGTAAGTATCTAATCCACCAGGAGAAAAAAGTTAATGAAAATTAATTTTCTGATTTTAAGATTTATAAAAATCAAAAATTAAATTGTATCTTTGATACTATAGAATTATACTTACAATACTGTAAATTCAATTGAAATAACACTCATTACCTAAAATTATATTTTGGTATACTTAAAACACAAAAATAATTCTAATTTATTTTATTACTAATCAATAATATTTTTATTAAGTAAATTAACAGTTATTTCAAATTGTTAGTGATAATATTTACTATTCCAATATAAGCATATTACTTAAAATTTGTTCGTTATTATGCTAATTACAAAAAGTAGATTATACTTTGATTTTAAGCTCACCTAAGTTATATTCGCATTTATAGAAATTTTATTTTGTATAATAAAATCGTTGTATAATTAATTTATATGTTAATAAATTTAACGTATTGTAAGGACAATATATGTAGTAAATAGTTAAAGTATAAATTATACAACTATTTGAGCATTAATAAGCCAAGGAATTTAACTAGTATTGATAAATATCTCGAGTAAGTCGAAATATTAATTTATTACACTTTATTATATTTATTGAGAAAATATTTATTGTGAAATTTCAATTAATTAAAATATTGAATATTAAATTCTGTGTTAGAATACTTGTAAAATAAACAATCTAGTTAGATAAAATTATAATCCATATTTAACTAGAATTACAAATTGTTTATTTGATAATAGATCAATTTTCTATTTTCAATATTATTATTCAAGAGCATTTTTTAATTATAATTTTCAAAATCAATTTTTTATTATATTTTATTATATATTATAACCATTATTGACTGCTATATCGGTCAAATATATAAGTATCAGTTTTATTTTATACATTAATATAAAAGATAAACACGATAGTTACAAAGAAAGAAGTAAACAAAAAATACAACAAAAAGACACGTATTTTATATTTATGCGCATGCTGCTTCGGATATTCGGAAATCCGTTATTCGACTCTCGGTGATAGGATCGAACTCCCACATTCCCAAAGAAAGATTTTCTTTATGTGGGTGGAATTAGTGTTTTATGATTTAATTTGGGGGCTCTGCAGAAGAATTTTTCTTATGGATATGTAACTTTTATTCGTGGTTATACGAATTTTATTTGTTTTTATTTTTATAACAAACGTTTTTTTCATGTTGATAGGATGATTTATATAAATTGATTACATATATATAAGTAAATATTTAAAAATCGTAAAATATCGTGAAGAAATGCTTATCGACAATTTTTTTCTATACTAAATAACGTTTTATTTGAAATATAATTTTATGATTTTTGATTAATTAAAAATCTTATATTAAGTATAAATAAGACAAATGATAAATAAATCTACAGCTCTCAAAGTAATTATTATTAAACTTATCGTAATTTCTCTTTTGACTAAAATATATTTACTATTAGATACAGGAAAATCAATAAATATCAGATGAGATAGCGTATTATGTCAGATCTATACGTTTGCCTCACGGATCCAATAAGTGAATTGTGATATTATTTTAAAATTTTATTATTTCTACTCAATTTTTTCAGATTGTTAATAATTTGTATCTATAAATAAATATTTTAGTGTCGAAAGTATAATTGCATTGATGAATTTATTTCATTTTATGAGTAAATCATACAAGAAGTTGGTAAGTTTTATATGTTTTATTAACATTATATATATAAGTTTATCTCGTTTCATAACAATTTAGTCCAAAAATTTGTATAGCTAAATCTCTTGATTAAAAAAAACAATTATTAATTTTTTAATTTGATATTTTTTCATTTTTATTAATTTTAAAATGAATTAAAGATAGAATATATTTCCTATATTTATTCTATAATTAAAATATTATTAGATGAGTTTAATTTACAGTTAATTAAAAAGTTTAATACTTTTCAATATATTTATAATATGTACATTAGTTGTATTTTATTTATTAAATTAAAAATAATATCAGTATATAAATAATATTTATATAAAATTCTTTTATTGATTAACTAGAAGTGTATATAATATATTTTTAAACTTCATATAATTATAAAGAAATGCTTAGATTTTCTTTGGTAATTGACTTACAGTAACTTTTAGGAAGCATAAAATAAGTGAACTATAAAAATGATTACTACTACGTCTAATGAATAATCAATTAAATATTTCTACTTAACTATTCTATTTAATATTTATAATACAAAAATTGTAATATAATGAATAATGTGTTATAAAAAAATTATACTCAAAGGATTTTTCTAATTTATATTTTAAAAATAAGATAAAAAAGGATTTTAACTCTTCGAATAGTGTTAAATGAAAGTTGAAGTTATTGGCCAAATAAAATTAAGAGTAGTTAGACTTTGGTTCGGTGACTTAGTTGAAAGATAACACCAACCTTGATATCACAGTCGTATATATACTTATGCATACGTAGAGGATTTTAGAACTGTAAAAACTCACCTAGCATTATCCGCATATTTGAAGCTGAACGTATTTTTAACGGTGATCCGTACACCTGTGTAATATTAGGTAAACATTTAGATGGTTCGTTACGCAGAGAGGCTTTAAGATAATTCAAAACATTAATTCGAGATATAATTAACGCAAATTAGTAAGTAAATTATTGAAATGAAAAGGATGATATTAATAGATTTTAATGAAGTAGTAAAGATATAATGAATTGATTAAATATTTTGCTGAGCGATTTTGATTATTTTTTATAAAATTTAATGTACATAAATGAAAATACTTAGATATTATAAATAAACGAAGTAAAATATACTTTGTTATATATGAGATATACACTAGGCTATGAGATTTAAAAAAAGATTGATACTATTAAAATTTAGTGTATTTTGTAAATAAATTTTATTTAAAATTGAATCTTCATTTTAATTATTACCATATACTTATAAAGAACATAATTGAATAATAAGTATAAAAAATTAAGTCTGTAAATAAAGTCTTACTGTTTGCATTTAATTATACATTACATTAATTAGCTTAATAATTGTATTACAACATGAATATACATTTATACAAGTTTTTTATGATTCATTGATAAGTTATTTTATTTTAATCACCTTTTAAAATTATCGTATATATCATCGGTTATTAATTTGTTGAAAAATCATAGTGATAAAACGTTTATGTATATACATTTATAAATATTATTTAAAGTTAGTTAGTTTAGTTCACTACGTAGTTTTCAACATTGTAATATTTGTATTAAAATATACATTTAATTTACAAAAGTATATTTAGAAAAGAAATGAAGAAATTGTATAACTTAATCTTAAAGAAATAATATATCTTAATCTTAAATAAGAAAGTTGGTAAATTTTTGTATCTCTGTGAAAACGATTACAAATATAATGATTATTAAATTAATCTATGAAACGTTTGACCTATCATAAGACCAAAAATAAAAATATAAAATATTAGTGAAGAAAGAGAAAAATTATTATATCTTTCTGCCCACGAATTTCCTTACGATAAGTACATAGTGCGTGAAAAGAATTAAATACGTATCTGCAATCTTAGCACGTGAAAAAGAAGAGAGAAAGGAAACTAAAGCAGTTTAACGATTGATTATAGAAGAGGAAAGTCCAAATCACTGATATTGAGTTTGTGCCCTATATATACTTACGTAAGCATAAATGTGCGCCTTAACTGTAGAAATATAAGCGTTTGTAATTATTTTAAGGTTTATATCGGATTTAAAGAAAAAAGAAAAATATAAAAATAGCGGAATGTCTCTTTATATCATGTTTATCAAGATTGTGATGATAATACTTGTATATATTTATAAATAAATAAATTTTAATTTTTATTAGAAATTGGAACGAATATTCTATAAAAATGAATAATCAATAATCATAAAAAAACTAATTCATGTTTACAATTTACTTAAAAAACGAAATTACAATAAAGCATTTGTAATAATTTATTATAAATAAAATATCTTTGCAATTAATTATTAATTTTTTGTATCATATAATTTAGCATAATTAATGATTAAAATAAGAATTTCAATTTATATTGTTATTTTAACAAACGAAAGTTTGATTTATTACAGTTAAAGTTTCATTAAATTTTATACATAAATTAAATCTTTATTTTTCCAAAGATATATATAATTCTTTTAATTTAACTGTTTTTATTTATATAATATTATTGAATGTAAAATATGTTTTACCCAGAATAAGATATAAAATTTTTATTTACTTCGAATATAATTCTAATTTTCTATCATTTGAAACATAAATATTTTATCGTGTATTTTTAGTACAAAATTTTTATTTTAATGATGATATTAAGTATGGTTTAGTTGTACATTTGATTTCTAAAATACTATTATTGGAAACAATAGTTTCATTCATTCATCAAGAATACCAAATTTATGTTTGCCTGTATAGTATTGAATTCTCAATCTTCTGCGTTTGTAGAATCTATTTATTTTTATCCCGTATTATACGCCGTCAAAATATTACCCTAGAGCGGGAATGAATAAAAAATGTTTGCAAACTTTATGCAGCAAAATAAATCTTAAGTGCATAGCAGTGGAAACAAAAACATAGCATAAGAGTTGGTCGAGTGTTCAGAATGAGACCAAACGCGTCAAAAATGTCGCATTATGCGATGGTTATCTCGACCCATGCTGCGTTGCTTTTTATTTAGTGAATCGTTGAGGAGGGCCGTCGCGTCGCTTCGCTTGTGTTTGCCAAACGTTTGCATGTGCTAGCTTCGAGAATATCAACATCGGTATTTCATTTGAAACTTCCGGGTGTTACGATATCAAAGGTAAATATTGTGTTAAACAAAGAAAAGTACTTATATAAAAAATCAAAAAAATTTTTTTTAGTTCTATCAACACCTTTTTTATATTCTTCGTTTTTAATATTGTATACTTTAAAAAAAGTAGAGACTAGAAGTTCGAGACAATATGCTTTCTGATACTCGTATATCATTTCATGTCATAGAAAAATGTGTACAGAAAAATGCATTTTATCGTCTATAGATTGTATAGATAAATAAATGATCAATAGTTGTTATTTTACTTTTATTGCATACATAATATTAGTTTATGTTTTAGTTTAATTACACTTGGCAATACAACATACATTTTGTGAATAAAAACAACACACATAAAGGTATTTCAACGATTTATAGATGAGAAAAATTACATGATTTGATAAAAACATTTTGAGATTTTAAATATTTATGAAATAATGATTATTATTCTGAACAAAATAGGATATTTTTATAATAAAATAAGATACCTTTGTAATAATTTAAATTGAAATATGTTACTGTCAAGTTTTGGAAAAAGCGTACGATATATATGAGATTGAAAAATTAATTTTTCAATTTGTAAACTTAATAATTAATATTACAGAAATTATTGAACAAATTTTTTTATTTAATAATTCAATTATAAATATAAAACATATATCTGATTCATAAATAAATCTTAATATTTAGTAATTTTTTAATGTAACGATAAATACAAAGTCTGTTTTTTCTACTTAGAAATATACAAATTTGAATTTTAGATTTTTAAACAAGTTGCAAATTCATGAATGTATTGTAATTAAAAAAATATATTTTATTAATAAATAAAGTAGATAAAATAACATTTATTGCTTAGATCAATAATTAAGTAGTATAATGAGTTACACAAAATAAAAAGGTTATATTATAAGATATTTCACATATAATTTATTTAAGTGTAAGTATCTGTCAGTTATTAAGATATCAATATTTCAAGATTTCTAGTGAAGCAGATAAAATCAATAAATCACTGTTGCAAATATTTAAGAACAAAAACTTAAACAAATGTCATTTTAAACATGCTTACAATTCTCATTGTTCCTTTGAACTAAAATCGATAAAATAGTTCTTCCATGAAAAATTTGTTCACTTTTCCTACCTACCGTATAATAAATAATGTAATCCAGTGCTATTTGAAAGTGTATTCGTGTAGATTTGCAATTATCGTTGTTTCAGTCTTTGTACATCAGGTGTAGCTAGACTGATCACATTTTTTCCACTATAGGGCGTGAGATCGAACTCAATACCTCGTACCGAAATCATACGATTTATACATATACCGGTAGAACAACAGCTAGTCGTTGCTTGAATCATAAAAACATGAATGCAAGCACATTGAATAATATAAAGTAGTTCTCTTCTTCCTATTTTTTCCTTTTACTCGTTCTCTTTTTCCGTCTCTCTTTATTTCAGTCTATCTTCTTGTAATAATATTGGCAGCAAATAAGCTTAGACTTTCGTATCTCTGTTGCATTTATCAACGTCATATCAGTGGCAGATTTCATATCGGCCGATCGTAGTTGCCCTAAATATTTAGTCCACGCAAAAATAATAATCACATTGAAGTATGCTCGACTTAGTTACAGTCTTATATATGAAAAATGATAAAATAATAAACGAGCTCACGTGTCCCTTTTTCTTTCGAGTGAAAGGTATAAAGTGCGCGAGAGCAATTAACGAGCGTTGCTATTGCAATACTTATTTATATTTGAGAATATGTTTTGATGTAATATTTTTTACTTCGCTTATTTTATAGCACGATTGTCATTACAAAAAAATGAAAAATATACATGGTTATGAATAAACGTAGATTGATATCTAATCATTAAATTACATTGTTTATAGCTTGTGAATAAGTAATTCAATAATATATGAAACTAATCTTAAATAAAAAAAATCTTAAATAATAAGAAAATAAAATAAAATACACATATTTTATATATACATATATTTATTTGTGTGTATTTTTGAATAATTAATTTTTTTAGAATAAGTAATTAAATACATTCATTTATACTTACGTTAATACTCGTTAAAAAATTTAATTAATTAAACCATAAAGGTTTTTAAATTTATTAATTGAAAATTTATTAGAATTAAAAATTTGGAATTTGATATATACATGCCATAAAAATTATTATGTAACTGGTAATTTAAATATCATGATTACATTTATGTAAGTTTAATGGATACCATTGATATTAAATTTTTAATTAAAACGTAGTCCAATATATTGTTAATATTAAAAGAATATTAGAGTAGTAATGATTAATATTAATAATCATCACATCTTTTTTATATGACTTTTCAGTATTGTTCTTTTTTTTGCAAAATTCACATGATGTTGATTCATTCCTAATGTTGCGATTATGTAACCCAAGTAATAGTTCCATTTAGCAACGAAGCAATAAAATGCAATTGAGTTTTACTCATAATTTTATGTCGTAAAACATAAAAAGGCTGCTTACTTTCTATTTTATTGACTCAATAAATCTTAAAATTCATCATTGCATTTTCTTTTATATTTTATTTCAATTCTGCATTTTAAGAGATATCGTAAAATTATTCTTTTTGATACGAAGAAAAATTATATAAATACTGATTTATTTGGAAAATATAATTTTTTTTTTAAACGAGACATTTATTTAACATGAATATAAAATGAATATTATATAAAGTATAATACTATTTAACTAACAATAGTTTGTGTATTAATTATTTTTCTTAAAATTGAAATTCAAATTCCACATAATAATTTACGTTTAAGAATGTATAATTTATGTTTAAGAATATATACTTAGAAATAATATGTAGTTAATGTTGACTCAAAATGTAATTTATTGTAAATACTTTTATCGTAAATTTTTACATATAGAGAAATACATTGATTTAACTTAAGAATAGTAGTAATCATAGCATCTTAAAATTATTTTACGTTTAAATACAATCTTACAGGCTACATAAATATAATATTCTAGCAATAAATTTGATATATTAAATTTAAAAAATAATCTGGACAATAAATAAATTTTAATAAAATAAATGTTACTGTAAATATTCAGTTAGTTTGATTTTGTTTTGAGAATTATAATTATTGTATAATAATAAATTTCGATTATAGAAAAATTTTTTAAAAAAATTTAATTTAATTGAATACTTTAAATTAAAAGAATAAGTTTAACGTTTAACGTTAAGATAAAATTTAGAGCTTATAATATATTTGTTTAAGTGAGTTTATTTGTGTAAATCTGTATAAAATCATATCAAGCTTCTTCTTGTTTCATTCTAGATTACAAAGGAAACCTGTCAAGTAATGTAAGAAAAGGCTGCAATGATGAAATCCTTGGATGGGGTTAGAAGTGAAATGTTACATAACGTTGAATCTAGTCACGATACAAGAAAACAGGGTAAAGCTTGAGAAAAAGAGATGAAGATAGATAGATAGATAGATAGATAGAGAGAGATACAGAAATAATGACATAGACAAATAGTACGTCTCTGGAGCATTTGCGCATGGGGAATATTTTCTTTTTAGTTTCTATACTAGGAAAAGGTGCATTTCCTCACTTTTATTCGTTGCTTAACTCTTGCAAACTCTACACAGGACAAATGTTCTCTGCGATTTTTTCGTTTTTTTTTATACTATCGTACTTTACAAGTCGTTTTCTTTTTCTGAATAAGATAGAGAGAAAGAAAAATGAAAAAAGAAAGACAATGACAAAAAAGAGCGAACGAGGGTAGTAAGAAGAAAAAATGTGCAATGCGTATGAGAATAAGCGATAAACTGCGTATTTCCTTCCGAGTGCACATTGTGAACTACTTTTCTGTCATATATACATAGGTACATTAATTCTATACTTTTAACTGACAATATATATTTTTAAGAATCATCTTTTTGGTAATAAATTAAATATATATTTCATCTAATTGTTTTATATTTAATGCTGTATTTCTGCTTATAAATAATAAACATTATATATCTGTTACAAAATTTTAGCAAGGTATTAATTTTCTACCAATAAATAATGTTGACTATGATATTCATAAGTCCTAAAATAATGTATATTTTCATAAGATATATAAATATAATATATAGACAAGGATATAAATACGTCATTTTTAATGGACACTATTTATTATGAAATAATTCATATATTATGAAATACTTCGATACTTATTTCAAAGTTTCTGTTAAAAAAAATATTTTTTGTTTCTAGTTGTAACTTTATAAATATAAATATAGATTGATTAATTTTCCATTAAAAAGATAATCTTTATATTATAAAGATAATTCCTATATCATGTATTATATTTAAGATTACATAAAAAAATGAATTAATTAATATATATAGTTTGAAGTAATTGCAAACCCTTTCTATATTTATATAAAATATATATAATAAAAATTATTTATGAAATAACACAAAATTTTTTTTAAAAATGTATAAAAGTATTTCTAGATTATTAATTTTAATATAAAATTAAAAACTATCTCATAATTGTGAAATTTTTATTTTAATATATTAAAAATGTCTCATTTTTTAATAATTTTAATTAAACTAAATATGAATAATAAATTAATTTTATCTCTTACTTTTTATTATTAATAATTCAGTTCAAAAAATTTTAAAACATTTAATTTAAATATTATGTGTATAACATTTAATAATGATAGGTGATAAACTAAACAAATACTATTTAGATAAATAATCTAAAGTTATGAATTTAATCTTTCATGTAACAGTATATATTTTTTCAAATTTAAATCTATTATTTATACCATATTTAATGCTCTATAACAGAATATATAATTTTCGCGATAAAACTAACCTTAGATTTTCTAATTATGTATTGTGATTTGTATATTGTAGGTAATATGAATATGATACGTAAGTAATTACATATTTTTGAAAAGATGAGCTAAATTGTTTCTAGAGTAAATTGTTTATTATATTTTATAGTTTAAGATATTCAACTTAATATATTTTACATTTAGTAATTTCTTATATAATGTTTATAATTGCTATGAAAAATTAATTGCGACGATATATAAACATATATATTTACTATAAATTTAAATTATTTTATTTAAATAATTATAAGTAATTCCAATATAAAAATCAAAATTAATTAATTATTATTTACGTTTTGAATTTATTTATCTTCTATTTCTATATTATTCTTACATAAAGTTTTTTGTTTCATATAATGTAATAAAAATTTCTGTAATAACTAAAATGAATTTTGAATTACTTTTATGTTATCAATAATTAAATTAATTTTTTATATCAAATTGGAGAAATTAATAAAATAAATAGAAATATAGTCAACTATTATTTATAATTATTTTAAATTTAATGAACTATTTTATGATTAATTAAAACTTAATTATAAATAAATTAATTTTTGTAATACTGATAATTCTATCAAAAATTAATGATTTTTCATACAATATAATTATGTTTCTAAACTTAATTATAACAATAAAAAAAATTAATTAACAAAACGCAGTTTCAAATAATTTTATAAAATAGCCATAAAATGACAGTTTTATAAATAAATGTGATTTCCTTATGGTAAAAATGAATCAAAAACCTTATTATTTTAATGTGAAAGAATTCTAAAATTTAATAAAAGTATGTAGACATTTTAAAGGAAGAGGATATGATTTCTTTATTATTTATATTTAATATCATACTTTTTATCATATAATATTTATTTATTTTAGGATTTTTACTTCGCTACATAATAATATTTATATTAAAATATATTACAAATATATCTCATTTAAAAAATGCTATATTTTAAAATCTAACAGTAATACTATGTAATAATAACAATAATATTATCCAACAGAAAATTAGAAGCACCATTCTGTATAATTTTTTTCCTGTAATAAATACTACTAAATTTTTTAAAAATAATTATGAATCATGATTATAAAGACAATTAATATGAAATATACGAATATAATTCAGAAAAAAACTATTTAAATAGGAATATTTTATGTATAAATTCAAAATTTAGGCCAACCTTTGATGAACTGGATATAAAGCAAAAGTATTGAATAACAACGTACATAAAAATTATAGAAAAATAAACTTTACATTTATTTACTAAATAATAAAAATTTACTGTTATTTATGCATAGAGTTTTTTATAAAAATAATTTTACATATTATAAATCTATGTTTACTCTAATAAAAATATATAAATTTATTTCATTTTAGATATAAAAAAACATAAAAAGAACTTAAAAAATTTAAATAAATGAGAAATTATACAGAAAGACAGAACAAATATTAAACTTAATTTATTTTTTCGATTTTGTGTTTCTCAAGTGTTCATTTTATAAAAATTATAATTTCTAAATGAATAAATCTAGAATTTTATATTATTATTAAGGATTTTTTATAATATTTATGATTTGTAATAGCACATTCTTCATAAACTCTATAATTATTAGATCAATAAAAGAAATAATAAATGAAAAATATAAAGCATTAAAATAAAAAATGAAGAAATTGATAAAAATTCTGCGGAGTTTTACGTATATTTATAAAAACCTATTGTAATAGTTGCATATGTTTATATTTATATGGAATCCAAAACAAAAGAGATATATTTAAGGGAATTGCTTATAAATTAATAATGAACTGCACAGTAGGAAAATTAGAAATAATATTTTCTTAAATTTAAAGAGCTAAAGTAAAAAAATGAAAAAATGATATACTTGAATAAAAATTTATTTTAAATATCAATTAAATAGCCTTTATATATTTTAATATATAAAATTATTGAAAAGAAAGTAAATATTATCTGCAAAACTTTTTATGAACAAATACTTAAGTTTTATATGTTAAAGATATATCATGACACATATCAGATTATTGTTTTTGAAGTTGTATTAAAACTCATTCAATATCAATAGTTTGTAGTATAATAGAATCTAAGAATGTTTTAATAAATTTCTATTATATTGTATTATGGATATAATTTCAATACACTTGTAATAATTCGAAATAAAAATTTCAATTACCATGTTGAAAAAATAATATATTGTTAAATTTTTTGATAACGTTTTATATTTAACTATTATAAGTGAAGACTTTTACTTGACTGACATTTGATATACATTGTAAGAATAAAAAGTCGAATTACATCCCAATTCATTTTAGTTTTTAGCGGATGAATTTACAATACTTTCATTGTGAATTCCATTTCTATCGGTTCCTCGGCTAGGAAAAAGATTAGGTACACGTATTGCATGGCACGTCGAAGCATCTGCACGCACCATTGGAAGACGTCGGGGAAGAAGACATTGCTCTCAACGACTCTGAATAGGGTCACGTGCAACGCTTGAATTTAGAATAAACCTTCTTCCGCTCGGCTTATCAATGCCTCGTGCTCTTCTACTCGTTCGATGTCGCGATGCGACCGCGATATTTGACAAGCGGAAGCTATCGACAAGTAAGGAGCGGATGCGCATGTAGACATCAGAAAACGTGACAAGACCCTTACGTCCTTACGTACTTCTTTCCATTCATATACCTATCTTCTATGTCTCGATATGAAGAACTATGTAATTTGTTTGAATACTAATCGATACGTGATGTTCTTATATCGAAACTACATGAATATCACTTCCTTTTTTATTCCAAAATAAATGTTTAATGAAATTAAAATATTTCTATATTCTATTTATAATTTTCTCATAAACTTACTTAGATATACTGTATTAATAAATATTATGAATCATTAATTAGTTATTATTAGAAATTTAATTAAACCTGTAAGCCTAAAATAAAGTACTCACTATATTTTATCTATAATATGCAAATATATATTTTACATTATACTATACTATAAATTTTTTCGTATCAAGTAATAACAACTGTTTATTTATTTTTCTCTACTATCAATATACTATTCAAAATGCTCGGCGAAAATTTCAGACTGAAAATGAGGCGGATTTATTTTTAATTAAAATTTTGCTAACTAAATTTAATAAATCAATTATTTTTATAATGGTTTATAAAATTTTAGAAACTTTATTGATTATAACAAGCAAGTACAGTCGTTATACATATAAAAAAAAATTGCTTTCACTCTTTATAAAATTTTACAATATTAAAGTTTTACAAAATTTTAATTACTAATTTATATAATTGTTAATTAATTATAGTTATCATAAAAAATGATATAATTTTTAAATTTCATTTAATTAATTTAATTATATAACGAAATTCTAAATAATGCTTAGAAACTAGTTATATGTATTTAAATAAAATTTGCAAAATAAATGGGATCTATTTTTCTAATCTATATTTCAATCTATATAAACATTAAAAAAAATAATTCGAATTTAAATAAAATATCAAAGTTAATTGAGATGCAATTGAGTTATATAATTAGATATGTTGTCTAAATTATTTTTTATTGTTTGTGTTATTTTGAAAAACACATTAATATTTAAAAAGAATAATTATAATTTTTATCGTTCCATGAAAAAATAATAAAATTAATTTTATATTGATGACGTTTTTTTATTAAAGTGAGAAAAAGTTTACAGAATTTAAAAATAAATACTTTCATTTTTGATATTGATAATTATGTATGATATATATAATTTGGTATAAATTTGTCAAAAATACATGATATAAAAAACTTTTGATATTAAAAAGATATTATCGTAAACGTTTTATCAACTTATGTAATACATTTATTTAATTCATTCAATTTTTTTATACATTATTTTGATCATATATCATATTTATGAAAATTAGTATTTAATTATAATCATTATGTACTTTTCAATGTAAAATTCTTAAAAGAATTTATCCGAAATTATGAATAACTCATAAACCTTAATGAAAAATTAGAAATAAACGTTCTATTTATTTAAGCGGTATTCAATCCAGTTGTTTATTTAGTTTGTAAAATAATGATTTGTTGTAAAATATAAATCGTTGTTTCAAACAAATATCAATAAATGAGTGTACAAGTAATTTTATTTAATTACAGTATATATGAAATTTTTAAATTAAATTTATAGTAATTTTTCTTTATTATAATTATATTACTTTAACCATTTATTATAAGAAAAATATTTTTGGTTATTAACAATTATGTACTTATTTTTTCTTTATAAAATTTAAAAAAAATTTTATATAGCTTTTATAAACTTTTATAATACAATTATATTGAATGGTATGACATACAAATTGATTTTTAAATTTAATTCGAAATATATTACATTAGTATTTAACCAAAACATTTGGATTAAATGCAATGAGATATAAAAATAAAATAAAAATGTAATAAAATATAATACCGTTATCCAGGTATAAATTAAAACACAATTTACAGTACAAAAAATTATTCTTTTATACATGATAATTGTTTTTGGATCTTTTAGAAAAATGTACTGTTCAAACAAAATTTATGTATGTGCCCTAGATTACTATGTGATCTCTAAAATAATGTTTCTATTATAACATAAAACAAAAGATAGTGACCTAAAAGGATAAAAGTTATAATAGTTCCCAATTTTTTAAACAAGATAACAACTATAACACGCATCTTGTGATAAATGTATCCAATTTAAACATGTTATTTATGTTTATTATCATATTTATATATCATAATTTAGCAAAATAAAATATATTTTAGTTGTAAAAGCTTTGTAGATTTCTTTATTATGTATATCGATTATATTCGATATGAGAAAAATTTTCTTTCTAAAGAGTGACTTTCAATTTTATGATATTATATATTTAAAATTCTGTTTATTTTATGACATTAATAAATATTTTAACCACGCCTCTCATCAGTTTCTTTTTTATTTTTCTTTTCCACGAATGTCATATACACGAGATAGAGGGCGGATTTTCCGTCTCGTCTATATGCGAGTTGCTTTCGCTATGCGACTTCTGCATTTACAAATACATCCTGGTGCTTTTCGAATAATTGATTATATAGCTAATGATATTTGCAATTTATTGATGCTGAATAACAAAGTCCTGTTGTTAGCACGTGATGAATTCTTCATTTATCACGTTATATTATTTTAACTCTTAATACCTGTCTCTTTTTCTCCCTCGCGTTTTTTTTCCTCTTTGTATTTTTTTTTTTATAATGTTTGTAACGATGTCATTTTACAGATAGTATATATAAATCACAGAGAAAGCTAAATATATATTGTCACAAACTATGTATCGATTTCAGATTATTTCTGTTTAACGATACATTGCCTATAAATTCAATATTTTCATTAGATCTTTCATTTCAAACTCTTAAATTTTGAAAATTTATTAATTTACGTAATATATTGTATATTTATTGTTTGATGTACGGAATGGATAATTTTTATATATTTATTTAAAGGACATGCCCCTTTTTTGTAACTAAAGATTATAAACTTTTGATTATAAATTTTAAAAGATTATAAATTTTTTGTAACTAAAGAATTGAAATTTTTTATATTCGCTATCGATATTTGACTCATAATGAATTACTTAAGTGTATTATACGAATTTTGTTGTATCTGATTGAAACTCTTTAGCTAATTATTAAATATTGGCTAAGATCTTATGATAATTAAAAATGAAAAGCTAAATAAAATCTTCATTTCCCACTGTAAAGGTATCTCATGAGGAGTAATAATTATATTATCATGAAGAGTATTAACGGTATTAAAAATGCTTCGATTATAATTGCATAATTAACAGTAATATATCATGAATAATAATTAAGAATATTTATTTAATATTACGTAAACTTTATTAGATTTAGATATCTAAATAAAAATTTATTCGTTATTAAAATTTCATTAATATATAAAAAATATATACAATAATTTTGGGTTTAACTATTTAGAGTGTAAAAAATAATAAATGATTCTTACTTATTAATAATAATTATTGTGTGGAACTTAATAATTTTATTAAGAATAATTGAATTTTTGCAGTTATTAAATTACTAGTAACCATTGAATTAATATGTTACTATAATGAATATATTAATTTTAAAATAATTTCATGTATAATTTTAAATATCACTTTACCTTCTAAATTTATTATTACCTCTAGTATTTTAATATATAAAATTATTTATTTTTATTACAAATCTCATGTAATGATGTATTATAAATTGAAGATGAAATATATTCGGGTATCGATGAGACTAAAGAAGCCTCATTTTTCAAAAGATTTCTCTTTTATGCAATATTACGTGAAATGACTCTTTATTTGCTAGTTTACACGAATCTTATCTTTTCCTAAATTTCGCATTGTAGGAAAAGGAGAAAAGAGAAAAAGAGTACAAAGGCGAGATAAAATATATTCATAAGACGCAAAATTACGAGTGCGTGACCTTAATTTGAAGAAAATTTACACATCCGAGGGATCGTTCGGTGAACAGTGTCGAACGAATGTTGTACATCAACGGGTGACATCAGTCGAGATATAAAGAGCGTGGGACAGTGATGCACATTGCAAGCTCACATAACGGATGAGATCGTTATAACGCGTGGGATTACTAGTGTCGATGCGACTGGAATTTTGCGCTTTGTCCCGAGTGGCTTTTACGAGTGTACCTGCACGGGAATAAGCGTATTATGTTCCCGCACGCTGTTGTCGCTCTGTCCGTGCGCGACTACTTTGACGGTGTCGCCGTGCACTCGTGTCATCGTCATCATTATCACCCATGCGAGGAATGTTAGCTCGTTTCGAGTTTGCCAAGCGCTACGCGAAACTCACCAAAGATGTAAGGGAGAAGGGTTAACTTTTGTACAGCCTCCATTGGCTGGATTTTCTTGGGCGCTCTTACAGCTGTTGATCGTTAATGTTCCAGAGTACTGAGAAAAGTTTTCGCTACCTCTACAATAACATTGACCAAGGGTTGACTAGAATCACTTACAGTTTAGCAACGCATTTAGTCAAAAATTTTAAGATGAAAAGCGAGATGATCCTGTTTATCTTTTACTTTATTTTTTTATTAATTTTCGGATCTTTGCTTTTTGATTTTAGTATCTGTAAATACGTGGATCAATGAATTATAACAATTATTAAATATTGTTTAGGTTTTTTAGTACTTCGATAATAAATTTTATATTCTTCGAAAAGTTTCATACCCAACATTAATTTGTATATATAAATTTACTGTTTTTATACGAGATTATTTCATAAAATGTATTTATAAATCCTATTTTCAGAGGGTAAAACATAATTTTTATGAATTTATGATAATAATTTTTCTACATTTGATACCTTTGAATATAAGTTTTGTAAATATTATAAATATTATGTCTTCAGATAAATAAATAATTAAAAATATTATTTTTATTAGTCATATTTCAAGGTTTTATCTTTTACCAAAACTATTTTTCAATTTTGTTTGCATTTTTAGTATTTTTCATATCTTTTATGAATAAACCATATAAGATAAGATTATAATATCAATTTAATTTATAATATTCAGATAGATTACAATGACAAATTTAATTTCAATTTCTTAATTACTGTATACGATGCAATTAAATATAAAAGATTATAAACTTTGCTTTCGACAGCTTTTCTCTTAAAATTAACTCAAACTCTTCTGTTATGTTCACGGAAATAATATTTAACTTTAATTAATTATTTCATTTACACAGCATTAACTTTTCTTTATTTCTTTACAGACAAGCATTTATTACATTAATTTTTACTATTATTTCCTTTCTTTAGAAAAGAGTTTAAACAAAATTCACCAGGAATATTTCTGTACTTTTCGCTCATCTAAATCATATAAATATATTGTATTTTTCAACCAAGCTTTCATGCTATTTCTGAGTTTGGATTATTTTTTTATCCAGACTTGTGCTACTACTAAACATAGTTTGTATAATGCTTCTTTGGGCTAACTCCTTTTCTTTAATTTTTTAACAAAATATCAATTAGCAAATATATGATATCGTTATGCGTACATGATTATACAGTTGAATAATATTCAATTCTCGAGCTTTTAACGAATTATTGATGTTTAATTTTTATTTATAAATCCATATGATTTATAATATATTTTGTCGTATATTTTTTTCAATCGTAAAATTAAACTAAAAAATTAACTAAAGCAGAGATATTTTCCTTGTACATTTCTATAAACTATTTTTTACATTATTAAATTTTGAATATAACTGTATCATAATACAACTTAATATAATGTTTCAGATCAATAAAATAAATTTTTGACACAGACATTTATTTTTCATTTTTCAATACAACTTATAGTTTACCATATATAAAAATAATTAAATTTATTACTATTATTAATGTTTACAATTCAAAAAGATTTTTTTATATTTCAATTGAGATATGAGGTATATTTCTCTTAGAATCAAAGTTGAAATTTAACTTGTCATATTTCAGATTGTTGATATTTATTTATTATTTTTTTAAATTTAATAATAAATTATTTCATGATATTTTTTGGATACAGAATAATTTTATTAAAATCTATGTTTTTTATATTAATAGTACATTTACAGTAAAATATAAAATAATCAATATTGGAACTACTGTATACGCAGTTTTATACAATTTAATTCTATTGTGAATAATCAAATAAAAAATTATAATAATATTATTTTATAATTATATTTAGATTTATTTTAAAACGAATAACTTTCATAATTTAGATTTTATTGATATTTTAAATACTAACTACGTTAAAATCTATAAGATTAAATATAAATATTTTTGTTTTAGTAGAATATTTGTTTATTTAAAAAAAATGTATAAGCGATAAATTACAGTATTCATTACGAAATATATTATAAACATGAATAAATATTATCGTTTTAAATTTAAACTATTTTATTTTTCTATGATTTTTATTATTTTTATATTTAATATTATAATTTTTCACATATAATTAATATATTCTATTTTATTGTATGAAAATTTAATATTTCTTTAATTTTCTTAATGCTGTTAGTATAATTAATAAAAAGAAAAATAAAATACTTTATTTTATAAAATTATTTTGCCGCGATTAATAATATTATATGACTTATTAATTTGTTTCTATATATCTTTATTTAAATATATTATATTTGAAGGTTGTATATTTTATTACATATGTTTAAAACTCTTTAAATAAATAATGTAATTATTATTATTTATATATATTTAAAAATTTTCCTCTTAAAAATCTATTACCATTAAAAGTTATATCTTTTAGATTTAATTAAACACTTGCAAGAAATTTATATTTATTTTATCCAAATTTATTTAAATATATCAATTCAAGAATCTGCTGAATCAATTAAACAAAATATAACAGTTGAGATGAAAATATAGAGAGACAATATAACGACAAAATCTTGATAATAAAATATAATGTGTGAGAAAAAAACAAAATATTCTAATAAATTTTTAATAAATTTAGAAATTTAATAAAGTCGGTATATTTTTTCAATTTATTGCAGGCGATGAAATAATTAATAACGTATACACTTTTAATTCTCCAATAAAATTTTAATGTTCAGAGAATTCACTAAATTTGAAAATATGATTACTTAAATTTTTTTCACATTAAATTCATATTAAATTCAAATATTTTGTAATTGACATTAAAAAATGAAGTCTTTATAATTTTTTAAGAAAAAATAAAAATAACGAAAAATACAAAATAATGTATAAAAACAAAATTTTATATTTAAATACAATATTTTATTATTATTCTGAATATTATTCGTAAGAACATAATTTATGTTTAAATTTCATACAGTAATAACAACTTTTTAAAGATTTATTATTTATTTTTGTATTCATTTTATGATAAATAATTATACATAATTTTTTTTTAAACAATTAGTTAATATATGTATAATTTGAAATTTATTAAAGATTTTTTTGGGCTTGTATATTTTTATATATTTGCACGCGTAAAGATGTGTTTGGATCTTTGTGTTTTAAAATGTTATTTTATAATTAATTTGAAAGAATTAAAATAAAAGTTTTAAAAATAGAAAATTATAATATCTGAATATTCATACATATATATATATATATTAAAATATTTAAAATATTACTAGTTTAAGTAGTTGTCGATATTGCATACAAAGCGTATGTGTAAAATTTAAATTTTGTTTGCTAATTATAAATTTCTAATAATAAATTTTTCAATATTTTCAGTTCCCAAATAAAAATCGCTATCGATTTTTTTATATTCGTGTAATAATAAATGTTTTATAATTTAAATTTAATATAAAATTTTAATTATGAAATTGACATATTTATAAAAATTTATAAGTTTATAAAATATATCTTGTGACCAGTTATGTATGTTGAATTTGTTCAAAATATTTGTGTTTGAAAATATTAGGATAAAAATTTATATTGACATCGTCAATATAAAAATTTAAAGCGTAATTTGAAAATGGTCTAGAATAAGTAAAAAATATTACAAGAATACTTTCATAAATATATCGTTTATTTTGACGGATTTTCATAATTTAATAGTATATTATACATTTTCAGAAAATATATTATATGATTTAATCTGAACCTTTTTATTTACTTTTTAATAAATATTATTTAAGCAAAATTACCGTTTCTTCAATTTAAATAAGATAATTTTAACGCAATCCTTATAATATGAATACGTTAATAAAGAAGATAAGGGATAATCGATGATATCCAAATTCAATAATGTGAAACAAAAAAAGATTAAAAAGATAAAATTTATCCATGAAAATATTATTGTGAAGATTTACAGAATAGAAAAAATTCAGTTTTGATCAAGAATAAATTTAGGATACTGCATTCTTTATCCACTTATTTCTCTTCTACATGTGCGTATGACTTAAGGAACTACTGAAACATGCATATATTTCTCTGGGTTTCGCATGGGACAGGTGACGTACGCAAGCGTCATACGGCTTGTTGCTCACCTGCCTGCTTCTGAACAGGTGTGTGCTTTGGATGCGAGCATTTGCGTGCTCACTTGCATTTCATTGTTGGATGGTAAATACTCGGCTAAGGGATGAATTGATAAAGCGAAGTTCAAGATACTGTCGAGCATTGTTGTATCGAGGAACATTTTTTCGAATACCATTACTCTTACGTGTTCAAGAATTATAATGTAAATATATTCTGATAGAATAGACAATTATAACGTTTAAGTCTGCGGATTATTTAAGTGTTTTTATGAAAATTTGTTCTTGAAGTAACTTTCGGTGAGTTATAATATAATTTTTTCAATTTTTCAGAAAAATCTTTTTCACAGTTCATAGGAAACATAGATTGTTTTACAATATTGAAGCAATATATTTTTTACTTTTAAAATAAATAATATAATAATAAACTTGCTAAATTTAAAAATTTTATGTGACAATATTTATAGTTTTTAAAGTACAAATACTTTACTACATTATTATATTTTATTTAAGGCGAATGGAAAATTTCGTTTAAAAAATTTTTAAAATATTTTTATAGGGATTTTTATAACGAAAAATTATTATTTATAGGTTATAAAATATTTTTCAATATTATATTAACATTTTAATTAAAGGAAAGGTACCATTGAAATTCATAATTAATATATATTTATTGACAGTCGTATTACACTATTTTCATTGGAAATTATTCATCAAATATGAGTAAACGTTAAAAATATGAATATAAGAATAATTTTAAATATATACTATTTATTCCTCTGTAAAATATACGATTTATCATAAAGAGTAACATTAAGACCGTGCGTTTAGAGTGAGAAAAGATGAAGGAAGAGAGACGACCGATTTATTGTTCGACGAACTTCGCTTTACTTACCTCATTGTACTTGCACAGATAGAATACAAAAGGAAACTATCTGTACAGTGACAGGTAAACGCACTTGTGCTGTCGTCCCTCGTCGAGTTCATAAAGCCGATGCATATTGCATCTACGCCATCCTAAATGGATATCCGCTTTCCAACAATAGACTTGCACTCCCTATTACTGGGACCGTCCGCTCGCGTACTCAAGACAATCATTCGATTTCCTCTGTCTCTTCCCATTTTATTCTTTTGCTTTCGTTATCGTTAAGATTTTTAAAATTTCTATTTTGCGTCTATCATTTTTCATTCTGTAGTTTTAAACGCGTGCTAATAATTATTTTATTTTAATAAATTGTATCTTGGTATAATATAGCAAACACCTATTTTAATTTTAATTTTTTAAATTCTCGTTTAATTAAACAATATTGTAGTTATGATGTTCCATTTATCACAGTCAGTTTTTAGTAATTATTATATTTATATAGTATCAATTATAGGGTTTTACTGTACTTATTCAGAATTTTCTTTTGATGAAATGAATCGAATTTGGTCAAGTTTTTGACACGCAATGTAAGTGTTAAAATATCATTTTCTTAAATTCTACGTAAATTAAATAAATTTAATATTATGTCAAATATAGTTAATGAATATTAAAAAATGAGATTTATTAATAAATGTTTTAATATATGAAAAAAATAGAATTTAGTATATTTAGATGGCTTACTAGAAGCGTTATTCGTATCTTTTCATTTGTTGGTATTACAGAGTATATAATTTTACACTTGCTAGTACTATAGTTTTTAAAAAAAAATATGCGAAATAAGTGATTCATGAATATTTTAATTATTGCTTGATTCTAAAGTTAAAATGTTTAAAATTTTAAAATAATGACTCGTGCATAACTAAAGTGAAAAATTAATTTTACAAAATGTTGTCAAATGCATAGTTGACAAATCCATATAATTAAATATTTTTATATTTGAAAACAAAAATAATATTTGTAATTATGAATGCTTCATTTGCTACTCCTATTTCTCTTTTTCTTTGTTCAGTTACACTTTTCTGCATGAATGTATCCTCTCACAGCTTCGGTCCCCTCATAACTTGTGCGGGGCGCACTTTGCGATATTACGTGGTTGGCATCCATTCCTCGACGTTGCACAGTTCACGGTATATTTACCTTCCTCGATCTCCTACATTTAATTGCGTTATGTATGCGCGATGCATGTATGCGTTTAATTATGTAAATCACCCAGATGCGGAAATCGATTATAGATTTTTTGAGGGGTTGCACTTGGATGCTCCTCGCACTTGATTTTCTTTCTTTGAATCGCAAAATTATGTCGAAGATTGCTTAGTAATTTTAGTGACGAGTAATTTGACTTGTTAGTTTTTGAAAGTGAGTGATATGCGTGAAGTAATAGTTTCTGGATACAAAGTATATGCTGAAAATAGTTGGCTATGTTTAATGGTTTTTCTTGTCTTTCAAATAATTGTAGTATTTTGATTACCAGGGAGCTAAATGTTCTTTAAAATAAAAAATTAGTCATACAATTGGAAACTCTGTTATTAGATTGATATTTTAATAAGAGAAAAATTTTTAAGTAATTTTTTTGAAATAGAATTTTATATCAAGAAATTTTTGAGTAATTAATTAATATTTAGTTGATTGATTTTATAACGAGAGGTTTTAGATAGCTTTATGTATCATGTTCCTGAATTATTTTAACTAGCTCACATATCATACAAAATTTTTATATAAAATAAGAAATACAATTTATTATATATATTTTTTACCTTGTAATTGTTAAAATTATTTTCTAATATACTTGCATCTATTTTAAATTAAAATAAATTCTGTACTAATTTTTCTTTATTAGCAAATTTTAATACATTTTAAATTATATGATGAGTCTTTTATAAAAAAATAAATACACTACTTATATTGTAGTTTATTTTTTAAAAAATTTTAATTATATGCCATAATTTCAGTTTATAACCTTTAACTTTTCAATATTATAGAAAAATATTCAGAAACATTTATGAAACTGATTTTTAATAAAGATATTGAAACTAGTTTTTCTATCGCTAAGGAACTACTTTAAATATTTTGAATTTTCATAAAAAGTAATAAACTTGTTATAAATTAGAAAATAATTTGAAATTTTCCATAATATCACGATGGACAGTTATTTAAATCTGGAGAAACTTTTTAATTGTTCTATCTACGTAATCGTTTTACAAAGTAGTTTAAAATATAATAAATTTACTAGGTAATTTATTAAAATTTAAATAAAAATATTTTTTATCACATCATTTAATAATATAATTGATGATGTTAATATAATCATTTATTTTGTATATTATTTTAATTTTAATTAAAAATTTTTTTAATTATAATATAACATAAAAGTTTATTTTATTTAAAATAAGTTGTAGATAATCTTAAGTTATAAAAATAATAGTTTTTAAATAAAATTACAATATTTTTATAATGCTGTTGTAGAATGATAAAATAAATATCTTTTATTGAAGATAAAAATACAGTAAATAATATTTTTTATAGAAAATAATATTAATGTAATATTATTTGTAAAATTGCTTAAAATAAATTATACATTTACATTATTATTATGATTAATAAACAGTAAGTTTAATAAATAGTTTAGATTATCATTAAATTTAAATGTTAAATTTTGTTATGTTTATTTAAAAATTTTGATAATTTTTTAAATATATGTTATAATTAATAATAAAAACTTAGTATTTTTCAAAGTAACCTTTTAATAGATAATGTTTTAATTACTATATTTCCTCAATATTTTTGATGTTTGTGTTTTTAAAAATCTATAAAAATTACACATATATATATTTTCAGTAGCTCCATATTTATAAAAAGACGGTGCTTTATTTTTTTGTAGTATTATAAATTAAAATTAGTATAATAAAAAATTCGAGTGTAAGTTGTAAATTTTGACGAATTAAATTTTTTATTTTTATAAAATATATTTAATATATTTAATACTTTTCGACTAAATAGTATTATATTTATTTTTTAATATTTACATAATATATTTTTATTAATTTAACATTTTATACTTGTGTTACGTGAAATGAATATCATTATACCGAAAAAAATAAAAATTTTAGAATTTTTTTCATTAATTTGTTGTATCAATCTATTATAATAAATGTTATTATATAGTACTTAATAATAATAATAATAATAACAACTGTAATAATGACAAAGATTTTCTAGAATTTTTGTAGGCTGAATATGCATCGAATTATTTACATATCAATATTTTAGTTTGATATACAGTAAAGTAATGGTCGAGTGCCATTGATTTTCTAAAGCCACAAATCCGTGTAAGGTTAATTCATGTTTGCGTCCAATGTATTAGGTCAAGCGATGGTGGAGACAACTAAAGGGATGGGCGAGCCGATAGGAGACGCGCTATGGCAATATCGATAGAGCACCCGCGAAGGGACTCGTAAACGGTGTGATTTCGGATGTTTGCCGTGACTGAACGAGAGAGGGAGCGAGAAGGAGACAGGGCGAGAGACTCGTTATGTTCGAGCTGCTGGAATTAATTGATGCTCGGCCGGGAATAATTATACTTGTACACGGGGGCACAGGATTTAACGGATAAAGAGGCTCGGCGGTCAGGCACGAAGTTCACTTTGGTAACGACGATCCCCGTTGGTCGATCGCGTTATAAGGGATGTAGATCGGCTGACATTATTTAGCTGCCGTTCTGCTCTCGCGGTAATTCGCTTTTAATGGTTTGGGAAACTAAGAAAAAAGTACTTAAATTGAGATGAAATTGATTTTTAATTCTAGGAGATTTTCGCGTAGATGGTGTAATTGATTCAGAGAATATTTTAAGTATTCTTCAAACCGAATTAAGGAGTTTTGTTCTCATTCTTCATGAATGATAAATCATTAGATTTTTTGGTTGTTACATTTTAACATTCATATAAAGAATGAATGATAAAAAGTATATGAAATGATATTAAAAAGTATAATTTGTTGCAATTCAGTGCAATATCGCATCTATTGAATATAACTATAAATAAATCTATTTAATATAACTAAAAATAACCATAAATATTGTGTACTAGTAAGTCATTTATAGTTACGTAAATTATAAAGTTAAATAAACATTAAATCAGAAATTATGGAATAAGGAATTTCATTTTTACGTGCTTTAACTTTTTATTTTAGATTATTTCTAGGTCTTAATAATTTAGTTAATATAATTATAATGTATGATAATTCAATTACATATTTTATTGCTTTTAAAAATTACTTAAACAGATAGATTTTGTCTTATTTAATTTAGTTATTTTATTAAAATTTAAAATTAAATAATATTTATAGATATTAAAAAGATTTATAATTTCTGAAAAGTTCAAACTCATATACATATAAAAAGATAAGAAAACTCATCTAATTATTAATAATGTGGGAAATATTTTTTCATTAATAAAATTACATTTTCGAATGGAATTTTTACTCTTTATAAAAATATAAAGACATTAATAAAAGAACTTACGCTTAGTCGATCGAAATGAAGGGTTTGTGCGCAACCGTCAAATAGTTTAACAGAATTTTATTAGTAAATTTGGTTACATATTGAATCGAGTATGTGTTCTACCTCTTTCTTAGATAAAAAAATTCATTACTCGAGATTAGAGAAATACGCGAGTGCGCTCCCGAGATGATGACGCCAACGTCGACTTTGGAGGCTGTTACTAAACTCACTTGAGTCAAATCAAGTTTTCTTCTCTACTTTGCACCTTATAGGAAATCGAGTTTTTGAGAAAACTGGTAAACAGCTGGCAATTGTCGGTGGCAAGATAAGTCGATCTTTGATAACATAAAAACAACAATTGCAGTCTTTCAAAGTCCTTTGGACTAACATAGACACTGTTTGTTCTTTTTTTATTGAACTTGTTTCTTTTCCTCATTTTATTTCACTTTTTTCTTTTCACTTTGCCAGTGTATGAGCTGTATTTCTTATCAACTTACACTTTTGATTATCCATGCCTTATTCTTTTGCCTTTTTAATGATTCAAATAAAATTAATCATGTATTAAATAGGAAAATTTGAGCAATTTTAACATTGCCATTTTTTTTAATTGAAAAATTATTTCAAATTCAATTACATTAAATAAAATTATTAAAAAAATTAAGGTAATTTAAATAAATAAATCTATTATCTTATAAATATGATTCAAAACTTTTGTATAAAAAATAAAATTGATTTAATATTACAATTTTTTGTACGTATTACCAATAAAAATATCAAATTAATTTTATGACTCATAAATTACAAGATTTATTCTGAAATATGCATAAAAATCTCATTTTTATGTATTATAATAATTAGAAAGATTTATATTAAGTCATTAAAAAAATTATTCAGAAAATGCATGTATTTAAACAACAGATTATTGCTGAATAATTGGTATAATCTAGTAAGGAACTTGAAATGTTAATTATTAGTATGCATTACTAATTGTTTGTTAAAATATTCTTTATATCATTCAATTTTTAAATAATAATTCGTTTGTTAGTATTTTTCTAAATATTTTTATTATGAAGTTTTAATATTAATATATTTTGTAATATTAATTTTTTTTTTAAATTTCAGATTAATTTTCTTTGATGGAATTTCTTTATAATTTTATTCATTTAATATTTTAATTTTAAGAACTGTTTATCCTAAAACTATTTGAATATTTTATTTGAAATAAAATATAAGCTTATGTACACGCAATATTTTATAATATAGTTTTTGAAAATTAATTTGTGATTGAATACGAAAGGACAAAATGAAACATGAGAGATGATCAGATGCAAATGCATGTCCGATTTGTTTCATAAAATTTATTATAAAATATGTAAACTATGTAACGGCGTAACTAATAAAGTGCAGTTCTCTATTTTAAAAGAATTTTTTCATTAATTCTAAATTGTTAACATATTCGAGTAAAGCTATTCAATTTTTGATTGTTGAATGAGTTTCGTTTTCGTGTATTAGTTACCATAGCATGAAGGACTTATATAAATGATCATTGCATTTAACCTTCTCATTTGTAGTACATTAATGTAGTTATGTGAATATATCATTTAAATATTTCATTAAATTTTTATATCGGATCAAATATATCTGTAATACAATAATAGGTTCTTCATTTTGTTGTTTGCAGCCCTTTGAATTACGATCACAAACGATTGTTGTTATTCAAAGCGATTGAGTATTAATTGAGATAGATATAATTACAAATTTTAGAATATGTACTGTACAAATTTACTAAAAATAAATTAACATTGTTCTTTAATATTTACCATAAATATTTAAATTGTACAAATTAGCTAAAAGTATATTCATTTTACAGTTTTTCTTTAACTTTCCATAAGAAGTATATTAATTTTAGTATTATTAAATTTTTAAAAATCAAAAAAATAAATTACTAGTATATTTTTATAGTTTAATTTATTTAAATAATAAATTTTTCTTTATACAACATATGCATTAGTTCGAGAATTAAAAGTTAATGAAAAATGCATGAAAAAAGTTATGAAATAAGATAATTAAATATATGTGCATTTATATTACACAATATATAGAGTTATTAAAATATTTATTATCCTTAATATTTAATACGAACACAAGTAATTATCTATGTCGATAAATGATTAATTTAACAATATTTCAGATATTCAGTATCCATTTAAAATATACTGAATGTATGCACTAGATTGTAAATTAAAATAAAAATATTTTTCTACAGCGGTAAAATACTTTAAAAGAATTTAATTTTCGAAAAAAATTAACGTTTTAAATGTATAAATGTACATTTAAGTAATATTTATACGATATTCACAGTTTAATTAATTTTTTTTTACTAATTAAAATTTTTATGGTTGTATATAATAAAAATAAAACATTTTTTAACGTGACAAATCGAAAATAATTAATTTGAATAATTGAATACCAAAGTATTTATTTTTGACAAGAAATTTAAATTTCGCCTATTTTTGTTGCATATATAATGAAATGTAAATCGCTGGATTTAAACTTTGATCGCGATAATGCAAAGGCAGAAAATCAAAGGAGTAGAACGTCGGTTGAAAACAACGGATCCATAGTGAATATAAAAACTGGCTATTTTCAAGAAAGTACAGTGACTTACTTATCTTTATAAAATTTGATTATGAATAAAATCGTTATCATATTATGGAATAATATTTTTTTAAACGTGCTTCTTTATAAATTATGGAATTAATGGTTCATAGTATTTATTGAAGTGGTAATTTCTATCTTTTAGAATTCTTTTTCCAAATAACAAAAACAAATAATTTTATTTACTTACAATTTTGCTTGTTCAGGTATTAGTATTTAAATTGTTTTTCCATTGTGTATATATTTTTTCATTAAATTATCCTTAAAGTTAATTTTTTAATATAAATATATAATAATTTTAGTAAATTGTTTATCGTCGTGTTTAACTTTAAAAATATTAATCAAATCATTAGTAACGTAATTGGTATGAAAAGTTAAATAATCTGATTATTCAACAGGTTGCATATTTAATAATAAAAAAATCAGTAGAAAGGTTTCCTCAAGTTATTTATAACTAAAAAATTGAATAAATATCCTTAAATAAATGAATAATAATCAACTTCCGACTCTATGTTTATCATTAATTAGACGGGTTTCGGTCGAAATATGAAACGTCATCCTTATCCATGTAACGTTCCGCATTTTTCCAGAGAACTACATCTTTGTTTCTGCTTATACAACTACTTAACGGAAAGATAGAGAAGGGAAAGAGGAGTTAAGAATTAGGTCTTCACCCCTCGATCTGAACGTTCGTTGTCGACTGTTGTACCTCGTCATGCATCTCGGTGAATGAATCAATGAAACATAAGGCACCTAAGCATGTGCCCTGTACTTTCTCCGCTTGTCTGCGTGTCTTATTCTTGTCTCATTCATTTTTCCTCTAGTTTTTTGGCATTTATATTACTCTAGTTGCTGAATTTATCACCCTCTTGATCTTACATGTTTTTTAAGAAGTTGGTTACTTTTGTAGCTTGCTCTAAGTCAGACTAATAGAATGTTTTGAGTTAATATTTACTATGTAACCTTTTTAGAGATATACATTTTTATGCAGATTTTGTTCACTTTACAATAATATTTTTTTTACACCCGATGTTTAATCTTTTAAATAGATATTATAATTTTTTAATTTTTTATGTGTGTTTTTAAAAATTTTGAATATATATAATTTTTTTAACTTATGAATAAATTATACGATATTATGCGATGGCTTTTTTTTATTATATTTAAAAATAAAATATATTTTCTATTTATTCGTTTAATTTTTAATTAAAAATACAATATTGAATTTTATTTCAAATATCTAGATTTTATTCAAATAAATTTTTATTTTAAGAAATTTAATAATTTTTTACAGAATAATATTTATACTAACAATATGTTACTAATTACGATTTTTTAGACACGAAAAATATTTAATTATGAAAAAAATATCATTAATATTCATAAAATATTATTATTTAAAATTATTATTTTATTTATATATAATATTTATAGTTGAACATTTATGGATACATATAATACTTTAAAATAAATTTGGTTTACTTTTAAAAGTGTGATAATTTAATATTTAATTATAAATTTCCTTATTATTAAGAGATAACTATAATTAATGTAGCCTTACTATATAATTATTAGCCTTAATATGTAATATATTATAAATAATCTATTGTAAGTAATATATAAAATATTGAAGATAAATTTCAAGATTTTAGTTTGTATTTCTTTAAATACAAAAATGTTGCTGTATAATAAAAGTAAACGTACATAATTTTAAATCTGATCTAACAAATATTTTTCTTTAGTATGTTTACTTGACGAATGCTAATAAAATAAGTATGTATAATGTTATGAAATACATTAAATAAAAAATATGTATTTTAAGGTATTATTCTGAATTTAAACCCCCTTTTTTAAAAATTTTTTTAAGATTTGCAAATTAGTAAATTTATTTTTAATAATGTAATTTATAAATTCTAAAACATTTACTTTATATTTTATGTAAAGTTATGTAAAAAAACAATAATTCATTAGTTTTAATTGAATTGTTTTACTGGATAACTAGAGTATTATATAAGAAAAATATATAGAATAGTTATCCATTATTTGATTTAAGCTTTTACATTATGATATTTATTTTATACATTGATTTTTTAAAGAAAAAATTAATTTGTTTAATGATATTCTTTATTAGGAAAAAAATTAATTAGTAATATATTAGGAAATTTTTTTTAATCCATATTTTTTATTCAAGTTTTTTACATTTACGTATTTATTTATGAATATAAATTTCTGTAGGACTTTAATATTTTGGATAATACATTACCTAATATAAAATAATATTGATTTACTGTGATTAATAATGAATGAAATACTGATGATTAATATATATTTTAGTATTTTATACAAAATTGTTTTGGTGTATTTTTATTATTGGATTAAAATCTGCAGGAGGTGCAATGAAAAATTGAAGATAAATATAAAATTGACCTATACTGTAAATATATCTTAAATTTTAATTAAAATTTATGATTCAAACAATTGAAGTTGCGTGCTGAAATTAAAAACCAAGAAATTTTCGTTAAGAATCATAAATTTTAAATCTACAGAGATTTCATCCCTTCGTTGGTAATTTCATTCTTTCTCTATTTTTAACGCCTTCGTTCATTTCTTTCACGCAGTTTCATTACCGTTGTATTTCAATTATATTCAGAGGGAGAGAAGCGCCTCTTTCCTTTGGCGCAGCTATTCGCTTTTTTATTTTTCATTGGCCGGAAGTTGTCGTCAGGTAGGCTGACGCAGGAGTGCATGTACTTGGAGATTCATTGTCATTCCACTCCTAGTTCAATTATCGGTTCGCAATAGCTTGGGTAAGTATGATCGGTAGAACTGAGAATGCTGAAGTGCCCAGTTTAATCTTAAAGAACGAGAAAAGGTTAGCCAAGACGGTAATATACGTGTGTTCGTGATATTGATAATTGATGTATCCGGCTGCTTGTTATAACAATAAAAATGTTGATTATATTTAAAGTTTCTTTCATAAAATATTTTAATTTTTATTCTACATATATATACAAATTTGTAATATAATAAGCGAGTGATACTTTCGTTATTCAATTAATACAATTTTGTTTTTATAGTATTTCAAATAATTTATAGTATTAAATTATAAGTCATACATTTCATTTTTTCAAAATTGTCACATTGAATTCAGAAAATTAAATTTTTTCAAATTTTATTTATTGAATATTGGATTTTTTAAATATATATCATACAATACGACTTCAAATTATGAATTTTATATATTCGTATAGAATATATAATACACTAATATTTTCTATTTATTCTCTTTAATATTCCTTTTTTATGTGAAATAAGTTTGAAAAAATTTAGTTAATAAATTTTGTATTCATAAATAACTATTTTTAATCAAAATTTTATAAAATAATATACCGTAATACATTCTTGTAAAGAATTAGAAAGACCTATGCTTCATTAAAGGAAACAATATAAAGATTTGGTCGTTAAAAAAAAAGTTTTCTATTATGAATTATGATTGAATAGTAATTTTTATTTTAATTGAAAAATAATTTGTAATGTTAATTTGCAAAATTAAGTACCTTTAATTTAAAACGATCTTTTACTACTTTGTAATACATACAGTATATTTCACTTAAATTAAATTATTAAACTTTATTTTAAATTACATAGAAATAAATTGTACGGAATATTTATGTCTTACCAAATATATAGTTAATACAAAAACCATAAATTATAATATTTCTTTAAGATATAAAGCACAATAAAAAACCCAATGATAATAACTTTAATATAATCAAATATTTAAAATACTTTACTACAGTAAATTTATCTTAGATATTTGTATAAATTAATTTTTTAACAATTCAATTTTTAAATATTTTTAAATATTTTTAACTCTAGGAAATAAATGTAAATAAAATTCAATTTTTGAACCATGGAATACGTCTTTTGTATTAATAAAATAAAAATGGTTTACTATAATAATCAAATAATAACTGTTGCATGAAGAAATCATATTAGGATATTGAAATAATTAGGATTATTGGAAAATTTTTATTTTTTAGTTATGACGAGGTTTTATAAAATTTAAAAGTATGCTCCAAATTTTCATGTAATCCCATTGAAAATTTTGGGATTATCAGTTGCGCACTCAAACAAACAGTTTGAAAAAACTACTGAGCAAGACGTTAAAAAGATTAGGCAAACATCTGAAATCATAAAGAAATTTGTTTATTTATTTTTGGTTTGCGGATTGTGAATTCCATAAGTTCAAATGAAGTTTCAAGAAATATCTTTAAGCCGCAATGATGCATCTCACTAGCTATAATTGATAAGGGAATGTAATAATACGAGAGAGCAGATTGAGATTTGATGGAAATAGCTTTTCTTCTTTTAGTATTATAAAAAACTTATGAAAAATTCATTCTTCTAATTTTCACAGCTTGTAGCACTGAAGTTTAATTTTTAGATAAAGTATTTACTTTTTATTGCATAGTATTGTTAAATTTTTGTTTCTTGTTTTAAGATTTGAAACTAATATTATTATTAAACATCGATTATTGATTACTGCTTGTCATAATCTACATTCGTTTTTAAGATACATATTTTTATATATTTTTATTTATTTATAATGCATTGTAAGCATATATAATTAAGTTATCTAATTCATTTTTTATTAATTATTATAGAATTCAATTCAATATTTTTAAAAATTATAATATATTAAAATTTTTCTGATTTGATTTTTTATATTATTTTTTTTATATTATTTTTTTTATATTATTTTTTTATATTATTTTTTTATATTATTTTTTTTATATTATTTTTTAAAAGCATAAATTTATAAACAATTGAAATTATATGTTCTTTAAAATTAATTTAAAAATATGTGCAATAATATATTGTTAGAAAATGAATAATATGAATATATTTAATCTCTCATTAAAAAATCTGTATTTATTGTTATCAATGATGATAATTCTGATTACAAACTTTATGAATATAATTTCAGATATTAGGATAATAACAGAGAAATTAAAAATAAATAAAATTAAATATTGAATATTTATTTAGAAAATATCAAATATATATTTTCTTTTGTAGTAGTGTAAAATTTATTTTTATATATTATCATCATATCTACATAATTTAATCGTAATAATTATCAATTTTTAATTTATTTTTAATTTTTTAAAGCACAAAATATTAATATAAGTATATTAAACATTAGTTTTATATGAATAAATCTTGTATTTTTTAATATCACTGTGTTATCTTTTTAAAACATTTTTAATATAATATATATATATTTAAAATTAATTTATTTCTAATAAAGTTTTAAAATTAAACTGTTTCTTTGCATTTTTATTAATATGCATTTTCATAAAATATTGATAGTCTAGCTATTCGATATTTACTGTACCGGATAAATTTATAATTTTTTGATGATTCTTGATTAATATTATATACACTCGTAATATACATTAATAACTTATGGTTCTTTCAGTATCAGTTTTGAATAGAGCAGTAAAAAAATATACACGTAGTTATTGGTTATTTTTTGTCCAGTTTATAGTTTAAAATTCAATGATCTCTCATAAAATAGGTAGATGTGAAAAATCATGAATAAAATAAAATAAGCGATTTGATATCAGTATTATCTAATAATATGATTATATAAATTAAGAATAAAAATGACAAAAAATATTTTTTGAAATTTCGACGTATGACTGAATTTTTTTGAGCCCAGAAAATTTGCTGAAAGAAAAGAGTCACAGTACTCGTTACGAGGAGGAATAGTTTTGCGTATATGTATATTTATGTACATATGTGACTTTTCTCGTATTTGAGTAGTCGAGCATGGATTTCAAAATCCCTGGGGGGTATTTTCCGAATTCAAAATGTGTAAATCGGGTGTTAAGGTATTACCACCAAGGGAATGTGGCTATGAGTACTTCCCAAGTAGGTCATTGGTTATGCGAGTCCGGGTCGTAATTTTGAAAGTTAGATTTTGAAGATGATGAGGTATTAATCAGGTATACTTTGTTAATGTATCAATGTATAAGTATGTTGAAACCATAGAATATTTCATTTCAACTCGCGAGGATTGCTTCTATTTTCAATACGTAAATAATCTAAAGATTGTAATGTAATGATTCATTATCTGTCAAGTTATCAACCTAGCTGATATTTTTTAGGTATTTCCATACAAAATATTAAAAATTAATTTAGATCAATTGGTACAAAAGCATATGTATATCAAAGAACATATATATTCATTTATAAGCACGAGGTGATTATTTATATAAAATATATTTTTATCAATTTAATGCTACAAACAATAAAAATAATATTCATAAATATGTTATCTAAGATATAAAGTAAATAAATTAGACAAAGACAATATTTAATAATTTATATACTTTTAGGCTTCGTGAATGAAGTTAGTATTCGTTGCTGTCATCAATTAAGATATTTAAGAAACGAAATATTTAGAGTTAAATGGTATTTATAAGTTCAGCTTTCATTATTTATAAAACTGTGAATTTTTATGATACTTATATGTTATCATTAATTGTTTTTTCCAGTAATACGTTTACACATGTATATAATTATATAATAAGAATGATTATATAATAGCTTAGTGTAAATTTTCAGAACATTGTTATATAAAAATTTAAGATAAATAAAAAAAATATTTAAATAAATAATAATATGAAGAATCTCTACGTATACTTGTATAATTTATCATTGCCCTTCATGTAAGAAACTGATTGATTTTATGTATAATACCAAAAGTACATTTGATTACCCTAACTTTCAATCTATGTTGATTGCAGTAACTTTATAAATAAAGAATAAAATTTCAAGTTTATATTCATTCTTTACTTTTTTCTTAATTGAAAAAAAATTAAAAAACTGAAAACATTTCCAATAGTTTTTAAGTATAATTTCATAATGGTGAGAATACTAAATATTTTATAACGAATTTCTGTAGAGAATTCATTCATTTTTAGAAAAATTAGTTTAAAAAGAAGTTAGCTAATTTCCAATAAAGTATAGATGTATTTTATTACACGAAGCTCTTAGATTTAATAAAATTTAAAATGCAATATCATTCAGTAGTTGGAAAATTTTCGAAATAAAGGTACTTGTTTTTAAAGGTCCATGCCGTTTTACGTACGCAATCTCTTTGCGAAAATTAATGCATCTTTAATCTTTAACGATTCATGATACTCCATTAAATAAGTCGAAAAAGTAATGTACAGGTTCGATCGTGCCGTGTAGCTGTGAGAGCAATCGAGAGACTTTTCTAAAGGCTAGAGCATCGTAGCCGGAGGAGAACCCAAAGAACTCCGAAGTCTTTTGGAGCGGAGCCAGGCGCGATTGTCGAGAATTCACAGGGCATCCACATTATTGATACTGGCGTGGCATAAGGGGCAGAGGGGACGGTGTGTAAAGGACTTGAAGCTCTGGATGTTGTAAGAGTCTATGACCGAAGAGGATGGGTGGGGCCGTGGATGATTGATTTCATAGTGAGTGTTTATTTTTAAAGCGCTACTTTACCGATTTAGCCGACTTACATGCGAAATTGATTGCAAGTATTTTTCTTTTATTCCTGCTTAAAAAATACTTCCAATGCGGCTTACGTCCAATAATGAAGCAATTCTTTAATTGATGCGCGTATTTTTCCTTTTTATTTTTTTGTGTATTTACCATTTAAAAATTATGTCTTAAGTAATTTAGAGGAATCTATATTATTAAGATAATAAGATTATTTTAAAGCATATTTTTACAATAAGTAAATTAACATGCAATGAAAAGAATTCTTTGCGAGATTTCTATTTTTTATTTATACTTGATTATATTAACTGATCGTAAGAACGTTGTCGTTATAAGCTACGTATGTTGTAATTATCACGAAATTATTTTTGTTTTTATGAAAACATGACACGATTTTAATTATATTGATGTATGATTATTTAAATTTATATTTATTTTCTTTTAAAACAGGATTTGCATAATAACAAAATTAATCGTTTAATTAATCGTTGTACGCGTTTTATTTTTCTTTAATAGGTTTATTTTAAATATCAATTTAACTTAACGACAGTAACAATATCAGTTTAACTAAATGTAAATATTAAAATATATATACGATTATTTATTAATTTAATTATTTATTTATTATTTAAAATAAATTATTATTGAAAAATAATACAATATATAAAATTTGTATACGTAAATATATACATATATACATAAGAATCTTTTGCTTTTTCACAGTTTATTTAAAGAGGCATCTATAACCTAAAATTAAAGTCATATGATTCTCAACGAATATTTTTAATAATTATGTAGACAAAACTTCAAATATATTAAATTACTGTTGCAAGTATGTATAAAATATAAAATCATATTTCAGTTATAAATATAAAATCTGTTTATTTTAATTTATGAATATAGAATATGAGTGTAGGAAAGAATTATAAAAAAATATTATTTTATATAATTTAATATTATTAATAAACTGAAATAGCAATCAAAAAACTTTAGAATTTATCAAATAATTTAAGTTTTTATTAAAAACACATAGTGACAATGATGCTATGCTATTGAAAAAAAATTAATTTACGCTTTTACTATTTTTAATTTTTTTCTTGTTTTTTTCGAGACATGTAATTGTCAGTAATAACTTAATTAGGAAAATATGTGCATGTAGGATGCCGAGTTGGCGTCGCGTTTCAATTGATATGGATCTTGTAATTTTCAACTAAGCAATCAGGTCTGGAATAATTTCTTCGGGATTGCTTTAACTGTAAAAAGCGATTATACAATCTTTTAAAAATCGTAGACCATATTTACCTCAATATGCTGTAATTGAATTACCAATTTAAGTATAAACGGAAGTTTAATTAAATAAAATTATAATAACTTTTCCTCAAGAAAACAAAAACAATAAAAATGAATAAAATTAAATTGTTATGAAATTTTATTAGTAATATATATTTTTTTACAAGTATTGATTATTAATCTAGATCATATTTAACCGAAGTTTAGTAAGCGCGATAAAAGGTATAAAAATTCATTTCACTTACTTCTGCTAATATTTATAGTTTACATTTGTAAGTGTAGATAGTTGTAATGTAATAATTTAAATAAATATTAAAAAAGTATTTATAATATGTTCAATGTCTCAAATATTCAAATTTTTTAAAATTATATTAACTTCGTAAGTTATTTAATGTATACAATATAATATATAATTTGAATATACTAAAAGGTAATTTAAATATTAATTCAGATGAACAGACACAGGTAAAAAATTGAAACGATTAAAAACTTAAAAAAATTTAAACAAGTTAATAAAAGCAATTAAACATTTTTTATCTAAATATATATATATATATATATATATATATATAAACTACACAGTATATGAACTAACTATGTATTTAAATTACATAAAGTATATGTAATTGATCAAAGTAGAATAGACAAAATTGATTAGTAGAAAAATTGAATAAAAATAGTACGAATAATGAACCAATTACTGTATACAAATTTATTTCGATTATTAAGATTGGCACTATTTAATTGAATCCAAAGTGCATGTCAGAAGAGAACGTCACATTTTCTTATATGAAATAAGTAAATAAAAAATGATTTCTGTAATATATCTAATATAAAATAACAAAAACTTTAATCACATTGAAAGATCTGTTGTATTTTTAAAAAACGCTGAAATAAAATAAAATATAAATAGCAAAATTTATTACTTTGCCTTGTTATACCTATGGTTTAATATATCATTTTAGTTGAATATACATATTGTCTTTGTGTATTTTTTTAATTTGTTTTACTTTTCTAAGATTAAAATAGCTTAAAATTAGCTAGAATTTAGAATGTTAGATAATTATAATAATATTTAAAAGTATTCAAACAAAGATATAGTTTCTATTATATTAGTATGTTTAAATAAAATGATTTAATTCTATGATGATTAGAATTATTTTTTAATAAAACTGATTTTATAGATCTTCAAATTGGTATGGTTCTAAAATAACGTTAGAAATTCAAACAACTTATTGGTGATAATTTTCTATTAACAAAATATTCAAAATATCCTTAGAATATAAATTCAAATCCAATCGAATAATTAAAATTAACTGTAATTGTTTTTCATATTTATTATATCATAGAAATACTAAAAAATAAGTTTCAGTGATCTTCAATAAAATAAAATTAAAAGTTTTAAAAAATGAGTTTCCAAATTTATTATTATCAAATTTATATTCAATTTCGAATAAATATAAAATAAATTTCGAGTGAGTAAATTAAAATTAAATCTATTATCACGATATAATTAAATTATTATGAATTGCACAATATAAGCAACATATTTTTTAAATGTAAATTAATTTATATTAAATGTTTAAATGCATTTTATATTTTAGAATATATATATTTTTTGAATTAATATCAGATTTTATATGAAATATAAATTTATGGTAAGTTAAAACTTTTTTAAATACCAGGTAACATATACTTTAAAATTAAGTTTTTATTATCTTATATAAGAAGTAATATATCTAGTCTGATTGAACAAATTTATAAGAATAACTACTTTTTAATGCTAGAAATTATTATTTTCTATTATAAATTTTCATTAGTTAATTGAAATCAACTTAAAGTTTGAAAAATAATAAAATGAAAAGAAACAGTTAAATATATAAATCAGTTTTATTTTAATAATTCCAGTTTTATAAATAATTTATTAATTCTACAACAATATACGTTTGATTCAGTACGTATATAAATTAATGGAGAATTAAATAATAAAATAATATTGAATTTGATATTGAGCGTATGGAATAAAGCTCATGTAAATAATAGAAATATTTAAATTGGCTACAGTAAAACTCTTTTATAAAACTCTTTAGAAAAAGAAAAACTACCTGGAAACGAAAACCAAATACACAATACTACGCGAGGTTGAAAGGAAGAAAAGTCGGGTGCGAAAGTGAGATGAAGATTTAGAGGTTTTTAAACGGAAGGTAACGTCACCAACACGAATGTCCACCTCTTTCCGATTTCCTTGGTGTTTCTACCCTGGTTTGTAGGATGGTTTGTATTCAGAATAATACGCGTTAGTAGTAGGAGAGGAAACAAATTCAGCGGATTAATTTATGAGGGTCGCGTGTCCGAGGATGCGGCCATTAATTCTCTCTCTGCCGGCAGTGCGTCCGAAAAATTTTTATTACCAATTTCACGCTCGCGAGTAGACCATTGTCACATTAAACTTCAAGGACACTGCCCTGGAGCAAAAAGGGAGGAAAAGAGAGAAAAAAAGAAGTGCTGAGAGTGAGCGAGACCGAATGATGAAGCAAAGAAGAGAAAGAAAAAGAAAGAGCCAACTCGTATACTTTCTGATTAATGCGTTCACTTTACATTTGTCATATTTTATGCTTTTTAAAAACTTCACTCGTTTTTCTTTTTCTCTTCTCTTATTAAACGCTGTTAGAAGAAAGTGACTTGATTGTTTTATTTACCATCAACCATTCCTTGCGACTTATATAGATATCTGTAGGATAATCATGACCAAGAACTTTTTTTATCCACTTATTGATCAATAAGTAATTTAAGCTGCTAGAATTATAATAATCGTTGGAAATTTTCAATATTATTTTCTAGTTTTCTGATTTAAAATTTGAGAATTATATTTTAATTTTATGAATAATTTAGCTGATAACTAAGTAATATATATTTTTTTATAATGTGAACATAAATATAAAAAAAAATTAATTATTAAAAGATCGATTTTCAAAGATTAAACTTATAAAATAAAAACAATAATGATTAAAATGATATATTACATAGTATAGTGTATCAATATTATGTTTTCTATTGTAAAGAACATGGAAACGTCATGTTCATATAGAAAATTAAGAAAAGGTGAAAAATGTTAATTAAATCCGTAGAGAACTGTATCGAACATGGGTCGGAAATCTTGCCAGAACCCCACAAGATATGGCACGAGGACGCCTGTGACCATTATTACACAAGAAAATAGTATAATCATTGAATAATGCGATGCCAGGCATATGTCAGGAGAATAAAGTGATGATATTTAATAAAAATTTATATACTTTATATAGATTTCATTGGATTATTAATTATAATTATTTATAATGTTAAAAACATCTATAATTTTAAATTAAAAATCTTATATATATTTCAAATCAATAGTTTTACAAACCATTTTATCTAGATATATTATCGGAACTAAAAGACGTATTAGTAACTAATACAACTAATTATTATATTATTTATAATTTATCAAGCAGAGATGTAATTTTTTATACTAACACACATATATATAAGATAATTCAGTTTTATAAATAATACAGTAATGTTTTTTTCAAATATAAAATTGATAAATATTGAGGTAAATATTAAAAATACAATTTGTTAAAACTTTTCAAGTTTTATAAATTCTGTTTCAAGTCTTATATTAAGTATTAACAGAAATAACTTATAATAAATATAATATATTTCATTTTCTTTTATCTATTAATTAATAATTTATTTAATTTTCAAAAATACTTTTTAATATTACACAAAATACAATTTTAGAGATATAACAGTTTTCTTTGTGTATCATAAAAAAAACAATTTCTAATTGAATATTATTAAGAATTTATTACACGATTCTAAATTCCAATGTTATGAAATATTTGTACATTTTTATTCGTTATATTTAATATATTTTTATATATATAATTTTATTGGATAATAAAGTTTTTTAAATTATTGTAAAAATCAATAAAAATATATTATAATTTACATACATATATTTATGTATAATAAATATTTTCATAAACTATTGTTATAGTATATTTATAAATAGAGAATTAAAATTTTGTTTATAACTTCATGTAATTTTATATCTTTATAATAATTTCAAGAGCATATATTTTGAAGTTAAACAATTCAGTAATAATTGTTCTGTATACATGTTATTTTAAAACATAGTTAACCTTTCATTGGATGTAATTTATTTGAACATTTTAATATACTATAAATACGACTGTAAAATATATTAATACATCCTATGTATTTATAAGATATACTTATAATAAATTTATTAATATATTTTGATACAATATTAATAATGATAATTTGAAAGTAAATATTTAATTTTAATAATAAAATTTAATTTCTGTATTCTATATTTAACTTTAGTAATATTCTAAAGCAATAAATTAATATTAATAAACTAAAGCAATAATAAATAATTACCATTAATTAATGAAACAATAATAAATTAGTTATCATGGTAAAGATTTCAATATTTTAGATTATTATTTTATCTAAAGTATTTTAATTCCTTAAGTAATATGTTGATTCAGAAGAATCTGTATATAAACAGTTTCTAATTGTTCACAATATAATATTCTAGCATTAATAATTAAAATACTAGAAAAAAGCCTATTTGTAAAGTCTCGTTAAATATTGATTTATATATATACATTTTGATTTTGAACCATGATTAAATCATAATTTTTTAATAATTGCATTCAAGGATAAATGTTTAAAATGAATAAAATATTATGTAAATCATTAACATTTTATACAAGTAGTTTTTGACGTAATATTAATCCAGATTTTTTAAAGGTATTTTATATGTAATACTAGTGTTGCATTGATAAGCTCTTCATTCTATTATAGTTAAATATTAGATCAATCGTTATTCATATTGATATTGTTGTGTTGAAATTGTTGACGCTTGCTTCAGATTTTGCAATATCTTTATAAGTGGTCATTTATAAATTATCATGATATATCCTAGTGGTTGAGTAATGTGAATAGTCCAAAAACAATTTTAAACAGTCGAGGATTTCTCTCCTTCTATCAATAAGACCGTAGTCGAGAAATCTTACTGAGTGGTGTAGAAATTCTTACAAACGAGGAAATTCACTATTGTACAAAAGCTATTCGAGGCTTAAGAACTTGCCTTTTGCTTCATGGTTGTACATAACTTCTTGTAATATGCAATTTTTAATAGAATTATAGTTCTTCATTTTATTTTTAGTTCCTTTTTTGTTTTAATATATTTCATTAAGTCATGAAAAATTATTTTGTTTAATTAATTATGTAATTTATATAATTGCCTATTTATAACAAATTAGTTTAAATAAAGTCTATTATAAAGATAACAGAATGATTTTATTAAAGCTTTTTTATTTTATATAGTACTTTTAAATTCTATTTTGTATGAAATGATCAATACATTAGACGAAATTTTAAATCAGATAAAAAACATTATATAAATTTCAATAACATTTTATTTTAAACAAATATAGTTCTTTACTTAGTAATTAATTTATTTACATAGAATAAATAGCATATGTATTTACGATGAATTAATAAATTTTATAGAAAGAAATAGATGCAATACAAAACTCTAATTAAATTCAAATTATGGTAAATATCTTTTTCTTAGGTATGTATCTATAAATATAGTCATGAAAAATAGTTTTTCTATTATAAATTTTATAATTTAGAAACAATAATACTAAAATATATGAAATTGTTTAAAATTTTTAACATTTTTTATATAAGAAATTAACTTTTAAATCTAATCATAATCGTATTTTTTATAATTATATTTACATTGCAGTATAATGTATATAAAAACGAGAAAATGTTTAAATAAAATTAAGTTGTTTAATTTTTTTTATATTTGTGTAATGATTATTTAAGAGTATGTAAAATAATAAAATTTTATATGTTTGAATAATAGTATCAGAAAAGGGAATATCATCGTAGGTAAAAAAAATACCTTAATAAACGATATTTTGAAACACACGTGCTTTAAAAATTTATACCATATATATATAGCAATATTTTACATAGATTGAAATTTTATGATCGATATATATAGTTACGCGTGTTTGATAAAAGTAACAAACTTACTTATCGTTATACGACGATACTAAACAATTATAAAATTATCATTAATAATCCTTGTATGTTTTAACACACTATTATTAAGAATAAATTATTTAATGTTCTTTTTTCGCGATAAAATATAGATTTATCCTCAATTAATAGTAATAATCTGTGATTTAAGCATAGAAGAATCATACATAAGTATTTTAAAACTCCTTTACTAAATGAAATTTGATATAAACAAAGAAACACTTTGTAAAATAATATAATTCAATTGTGTCTTTAAGATATGCTTGAACATCCTCATTTTTTACTTATAAGATAAATATTGTAAAAATTTGAGATGTTAAGATAATGTAACTAGTTTTGTTTTCAATATAATTTATATGCAATTTATATAACAAAAGCTTTTGAGTTTAATAAATAAATGCACGTATTATATTTTGATGGTTTTTATATTTCTAAAAAGAACTTGTCTTAAAATTTGTATAGCAACTTATAGTAACAGGTGAAACTATAAAATAATTAGTAAATAATATTTTTATAAAGATATATATTTTAATTAGAATTAGTAACTTTATAACTCAGGAAGACTAGTGAAAAAATTGTGTAACCAATGATTCCAACTTTATAACTTTTGAAAAAAATAGAATATACTATTTATTTTAATGACATTTCAGTCGAGTTGAAATAAAAATTTAAACGAATACGTATTATATAAAAATGAAATTATTTCATAAAAAAAATTTCCATCTTACAAATGTAATGTATTTATTTTTTGTTGTTAACTAAGCTTAATAAAATGAGTAACTTTCTTATTATTCGTCATATATGTCATTGTATACATGACCTTGATTTTCTTCAATCTGTAGTTCTTAAATTTTTTTTTAAAGTTATTTATGAGTATAAATACAACAGTATGTATCAGTATAAATATAATTATTATTCCAAAAGATTTTAAATTAGATTTCATAGTATAAATTTGAGCAAAGTAACATTACAAAGTAAATATGTCTTTAAATAGTTACTAATAAGTAGTAATAACAAAATTACAAACTTTTTAAATTCAGTTATTGAAGTTAGCTCTAAAACATAATTATAAATATTCAGTTGGTAAAAAATATATAATCTTTAATTAATTAGATTATAGCCTTAATTTTATAAATTATGTATAACTACTAAAATATTTAAAACTGAGATATTCAACGTAATTGATTTTAATATTGATAAATAACAAATTTATAAGAATTACTATAAAAATTTTTATTTTTAATTTTATGTAAATCTTCATATATTATTTTTTAAAATTACGTATGTGGATATTTTTACCGTTCTCAAAAGTTTTAAAAATATCGAATGCAAAATTTGTGATTAATTATTACTTAATAATATACAAAATTCAGAATATATAATACGTTATATATATGCAATGATTTAGTGATATAGAGATAAAAAATACATTATTCATTTTAGTACTTTTACCCGCCTTGTATTTTTACTTAACTTTTTCATATTATTTATTTATTACGTTATTATTAAATATGTAAAAAAAGGATTGTTCATATACTAATAATATTAATTCTAATTTGTCAAGTTCTTTTCTATTATTTAACTGAAGTGTTTCAAGTGCATTAACTTAATAATTTAAATATTTAAATATAATTTTATTATTATTATATAGTATATATAAATATATATTTTTTAATTTTAAGTATGTAAGTTTATATATTTATAATAAATGAGAATAGGTCTTTTGTGAGAGATTCAATTAAAGTAAGGTTCAGATCGATAACGATACGAAGCAATTGTCTAATTTGTAGCTTTATGTGAAATGGTTTATTTGTTATAATATATAGAAATTTTTAATAAAATAAGATATAAACTGAACTATGATATCATTTTTACTGAGTTTTGAACATTTATTGTCATTATTAATTTTATAAAATTATTTTAACACAAAAATTATAGACTACATCGACAAATGGAAATTATCAAGTGTTATAATCAAGAATTCAATAATGTTATAGCGAATTTATATTTCAAATATTATAATATAAATTGTGAAATACAACAATGATGGAATTTGCATGAAAATTTCTGACAATATTTTATACAATGTATCAATTCAAGAAGGATTTTTTCTTGAAATTTGTGCTCATAGAGTTTCTGAATATATTATATTTTTGTTAACACTGAATAAAATTCAATATATATTTTATTAATTATTAACAATATAATTCACTAATAATTTTTTTCAAATTAAATTTAGGTACAATTTTCTGTAATAAATTCATTTTTATTATAATCATTAAATAAACAAAATTTTTCTGAATTTTTATGTTTTTATAAATTTGAATTTAATTTTTATGAAGTATCAATTCTAAATTAATTTTGTCATTTTAAATTCAAATTGATAATTCAATTATTTCAAATTATTCGATTATAGTCTATTACTACATTAAAAATTAATTAATATATTAAGTAATTTTTAAAAGTTTATTTAATTTTTCAAAATATAAAATAATAAATCTTATTACAGATTCAAATATTATATCAGAAAAAAGTAAGGTGCTGTTTTGTAGAGAAATATTTTATGAAAAAATATATCATAATTATATTTAAAAAAAAAGATAACACATTGAATATATTTTAAAATGAAGAAATTTATTTTGTCATATTATTAATAATTTACTTTTCACATAAGTGTATAAAATAATGAAAATTATATTTTTTTAGAACTCAAAAAATCTAATTTTGAAAAAATTTTAACAATGACTGCCAACAAAAATCCTTTATTTATGTTAAATAATATATACACAAAAATTTATTATAAGATAAATTGTAGTATATCATTAAGCAAGATATTTAAAACTACTTTAAATGATATAAATTATATAACTTTAAAAGATAAATTTTTTAGTTTTCCAAAAACATTCTAAAAATTATGTATATATATATATATATATATATATATATATATATGCTGTTTGTAATATTCTTTATTCATTTATAATAAATAAAAAATGCACCTACTTCGTTTATTCTCTTTTTATTATATTTAGGATTTTAGTTTTACAATACAATATGGATAAATAAACCGTGTATGATCTGATGAATAATCCTATTTTGATTTGCAATAATAATATTTATTAAAAACAATATTAGTCGTGGAACTTTGTTTTTCAAAAAATTCTGTCTTAATTTTTTCGAGATTTATATTTGAATTTACGTATAACAAGATTATTAATAAAAAATTAGTATTAATTAGTTTTAGTTTTAACCGAACTTGTGCTTATAAAAATTGATCAAATCAGGCATATAAAGAACGGCTAAATCCCTCTGAATAATAAATTGAAATAGGATAAGTAAACACTAGTATTAAATATGCATAAGAATTTTAAGCGTCTGTCTAGAATTTTAAACTATCAAGAACATTGATGCTAATAAAATCTTATCTTAGTAAATTTATTTATGTAATTAACATAAGAAATTTTGAGGGGAAATCTGTGTGCTATTGAAGAATACTATAAAAAAGTAAAAAGTAGATATATATATGTAATAGTCGAATCAATTTAATCAAATACATATTCCATAAAGTATTTTTATCCAAAAAATACAAGACATATGTCAATTGATGAATTGCACGAAATTGTATTAGAAGAAATGTAACTATTAAAACTACTTATACAAGTTATAAATTATAATTATCTGCATTATTTACTTTGAAAATTAATAGTTTTATCGGATGTATTGTCTTTATAAATTCAATGTTTAATTCTATTTTTGTTAATATAAAAAATTGTCAATCGTAGATTGGAAGATGAATATATATTTTCGATTATTTTTAATAAATTTATATTACGTTCAAATAGTTTCAAAGTATCAAATAAATCAATTGAATAATACAAATCTTCTTTCGATAACTAGTTAGCGCAAATTATATTTCTTTGAAAGGATCAAAGAGATCAAATTCTATTAAGATTTCGAAAAGACCAAAATAGTCAGGCAATCGATGATAACGACAATGAGCCGAATAAAAAACCTGTAAACCTCCATAGTTGAAGTCCTCGACATACTTATTGTTCTATCAAATAAGATTACTCTTGCCATTACTTGCCAATTAATATGATGGATAAAGTACTCTTTGCACGAGTCTGTCAACTATTCTGGCTTTGCTTTGAGTGCAGGGCGTCTTTTTTAAATCCATAACATTTTAGAAGTTAGGTCATTTATAATAACGATTAATTTAAATTATAATTTTTTATGAAATTATCAAAGTATATCAAATATTTTAAACTATACGCTTAATTAATACAGTAAAGATTCTGTATAAAATAAATATTGATTTATACTCACTTTCTATTTTTAGCTTATTTTTATATTTATTTTTATTTCCAAACAAAAGATATTTATTATGAGTTAAATCAATTATAAAACTTATTAAATTAAACTTATATTTATTAAAAAGAAAATACCAAGCTTTTATACATAAAATTATTGACTAAAACTTTTCCTTAGGTTTATCATTTTAAATTAAATAAACAATAAAAATATCAAGGTAACAAAATTAATATATATATATACAAGTTTAATCATACAAACATCCATATAAAAATATAATTACACTGTAAAATTATAACATTTAGTATGAATTTACAATATATCTTATGATGAATTCATAAAATAATATTTTTATCTCAGGTATACATGTCTTTCTTTTATTGCTATTTTTATAAAATGTTGTAAATAATTATAATTATGTAATGTTGGTAATAAAATTATAAATTTATTAAAATTATTGAAAGAAATTAAATTCTATTAATCCTGAAATTAAATATAGTAGATCTCTTATTATTTTATTTTAACGAATAAATGAAGAAATTAATTTATTTTTTAATAGGTTATATTTTATATACGAAACATTAATATTTTTTAGTTTATTAGAAAATAAGTTTTCTAATTTGAAATTTTCTAATTAAAATTTCTTAGAAATTCAATTTTTCTTATTCATTCTATTTTATTTGAAACTTTATAAAGTTTGTTCTAAGCTAATTATGTATTTCTTTATTAAAGTGAAGAGTTTTTCTTTATTCCTCAATCTTATTATGCGTTTTTTGTATATGGTTTGTACATTTTAATAACTAATAAAATACTTGTTAAGTTAATTAGGGAATAATGCACTTTTTTTTTTTAATCTCACTATTATGTTACGGGAACTGTATGATGTCATTTCAATATATTTTAATTAAAAAATATATATAAGATTTGTAGTAAATAAAAAAATGTAAAACATGAGATTTTGCGATATTTAAAAAACTATCTTATGTAACATTAAATACAAATAATTCCTAAACTGACTAATAAGAATAAGTTGATAATATTAACGAAAAATAGTATTTTAATAATCTAAATTTTTATGTTAACAAAGTTGTATAATATATAAAATGTAATTAAGATAGACTTATGCACATGTAATAAGGAAAGTGAAATCGACTCACCTATACATACATATATATCAAGTTAACAAGAGTATTTGATAAATTTGCCCAAGGAATAATATAATGCTAGACGATATGGACATACGTTCACGGGCTGCGGAGTAAACTAAAAACAGCTGATGTGAATTACTTCGTAATGTTTTTCACGAGAACTTTAAATGATACGTAATCTTTATAATGACATTATAAAATATTTATATTTTTATTTTATTCATCTGGTTTGTCCATAAATTTATTTGTTTTATAATAAAATACAAACTATTGATATAGTGTTTTTAAATATTTTGAGTATTTTCTAAAACGATTTGTTTATCAATTATTTATAATTATATTGAATATGTTTATAAATAAATAAATATAAGCATATATATATATAACAAAAATGTATAGCTTATATACATTTTAATTGGTTTTAATACTTTATTTGCTCCAATGGAAATTTCTAAAATTATGAAATTTTAGTATAGCATTTTAGATTTGTAAACTGAAATTATATTTTAATTTATCTGTTTAAGTTATTTAAGTTTATTAATTGACTAATATAACTATATGTGCAATCTATTATAAATATATAATAAATATATAATAAATATATAATAAATATGTAATAAATATATAATAAATATATAATAAGTATATAATAAATATATAATAAATGTATAATAATTAACCATTGACGAAATATGAGGGAAAATGTCAGTATTCCTTGGGAAGAGGATAACGAACAGAAGAACTATGAGGTCCATGAGGACGCGAAAAGGAAGGGAAATAAAATAAAATAAAGCACGTACTTATGTGTTTCGGTGATGGCGGTGTGGCGACGTTGGCGCGTAGAGATTAAATTGACACGCGATAATTTCCCGCGCTTCTGGACTCGATATTTGAAGGTTGTGCGCGGGGTACTTGCTTTTATACTTCCCTCCTTATCATTATCAGGCAGCTCCTTCTCTTGTGTAACGTGCTAATCGGACCGAATAAAAATTACAAATTTCAAATTATGGATACCTAAAATTAATGCTATTTGTAATTACAGAGTATTTAAATTTAGATATATATTTTATATGATAACTATGATTTATAGAATCTAAATAAAATAATAATAAGAAAATATACAAAACCATATTTATTTCTATATATATAAATTTATTGAATTGTATTCGATGTAATATTTTATGGCTTTATTGACCGAGGAATATTCTGAAATAAAGCTTGAAAACTCTTCTATCAACTACTCAAACTTTGAAATATAAAACTAGTATGAAGAATTGGCTTGTATCAATGTTTCAAACAAATGTAAAGTAAACTTGGTCTAAAGAGTTTTTGAAGTATATGTAGTCTGCTAGTAAAATACGAAAAATATTATATTTTAAAATGAAATTTATAAATATGTGAAGAAATATGAAAATATCTTTTAATATATTTATAAATTTCATTTCAACAATATATTCTTATGAAAGCATTATATGAGTTTTAATTTTATATAAAATATTATAACATAAAAAGACAAATAGAAATTTATAAATAAACATTATATATATTTTTACAGTAAAGTGGGTAAAAAAATGTTATTTTTAATAATTTTGCATTACATTTTTAAAAAAATACACAAATTTTTATTTAGAATTTTAGAATTGAATTCTGTTTTAAAATGTATTATATAACATAATATACTTGAAAATATAAATGCAAAAAAAAATTAAGGAGAATCTTTCAATTATCTTAAAATCTCACAGTAGTCCTACATTTTATTTATATGCATAGTATTCATTACGTTTTAAATATAAGTTTTACTTTTTTCTATTAAACATTATTCATCAAAGAGAATGGTCAAGAAAATTTAGTTTTAATCAAAGTTTTTATATATTTTTTTGTTGATATATCAAAAATAAAATAAATTTTTGTATTTATTGAAGCTATATTAGTATATATACATTTATTTATATATTTTATTTATACATTATTATTTATACGTTAAATGTTACTTGATTTACAAAATTATATTTCAATTGAATATTTATTTTTATTTGGGTATTATGAACTTTATTAATATTAGTTATTTGATTAGTTAATTAATATTACTTATTACCCACATAGTATTTTTATAACATAAAAAATTATTGAACAATTTAGTACTTAATATACATCTTTTCTATGTGTAAAAATTATTTTTAATATATACCTCTATAGAATTAAATCTTTATATATTCTTATAAAATTTAATTTATTTAAAAACATGATTGTATTTCATAAATGTTAAGTTATTTTCAATCTTTTGGTTGTCCTACAAATAAGTGACTAATAATTCAGAATTAAATATGTTACATAAAAATTACCAATTTTTTCCAACATTTATTCTCATTGAGCTTCGTTCTTTTATTTTTTTATTGAAACATGATTACAATTGTAAATATTATTTTATAAATTTGAACTTCACATGGAAATAAAAATAGACAAATGTAAGAAATACTAAAAATAAAATGCTTAAAAAAATATCAAAAAAGTTTTATCACAACATGTAGAATATTTCCACATTTTGCATATTCATAATAAAAATCTAGGTCTGTGTCCAGCCAGAATTTCTGTTATCTCTTTTTCTTCTTTACTTCGATAAACAAGGACTCAAGAATTGCCTGGGACATTGTAAACTGATATTCATCACGTTTCGTGAATACGGCATATAAACCCATTTTAGTCGCAAACTTCATTGTTTTACAATGTCCTCCGGAGCTTTATTGATATTGACAAATTTTTACATGCTTGTTAGTATTTTAAACACTTACTTATAAATTGTAGAAGTGTCATTATTCAAATCTTGGAAGTTATGATTCTTTCTACATTGCTTAGTATTTTAATTCCAGAACTACATTTAAAACACAACTGAATATTTTAAATTATAAATTTCTTATTTATAAACAATAATTATTATTGAATATATAAATAATTTATTCTGAATAATGAATCTACTTTATTATAAATTATTGTAAAATACTGTTAAAACTTATAAAATTATAAAGTCATCATTATTATCATTATATCATTCAAATTATCATATTTTATATACTGTATTATATTTTTTCTATTTTTATGTATTATACAATTTTCCATTTTAAATTAATCGATAAAAATTATTTTCTAAAATATTAGATTTGCCATTACTATTTGAATTAAATCACGGATATGTGTGCCTGTGTTTACACGCGTGGGTGTACGTGCGTGGGCGCATTTAAAGAATGGATGATTTCTTATTATAATTTGTAGTTTATATCATACGTAGATGGATTTTCAAAGTTGTAATATGAATAAATATTCGTATATTAGTTTCTTTTTATTTAATTTATTTGAATTTTTGCTATTAATTTGCTTTATTAATCTGAGTAAATTGTATTATTCAAATATCATTGTATTATAATCATATCTTATTAATTGGATTTTTCTTGACAATTATATACGTATCTCTTATTATAATTATTCATAATATAAAAGGAAAAATTGAATTGGCAAAATAAATTGCACGTTAATTGTACGTCATATTTATGATAAAATCATTTAAACACTAATTTACATCAATTTCCAAACAAATAATAATTGTTTTGATTAGCTGACCAATATCGAGATCCTATACATAATTAATATTTGTAACCAGTTTATAATAATGAAAGTATACTGAACACGGACTTATCGTTGTCACTAAAATGGTCATCTTACCTTTCTTTCATTTCTTTTTTCTTCATTTATTTTCTCCACCTTATTTAAATTAGCCTTGTTTTTTCTTTATATTCTTTATCAACTAACCGATATTTTCTTTGATCCTTTTATTTTAACTCAAAAGTTTAATATATATATATATATATTGAATAAAAATAATAACTAATAATAAATTAAAAAAATTAAAAATTAGTTTCTATAGAAATTAAAATATTTATATATTGATTATAATTATAATGTATTTGTATCTATAAATATATAACATATAATATTTCTTCATCAATAATTGGTACTCATAATTTTATCAGTTTATTGATTTAAAATTAATTTCTTTTCTTATAAATAAATTTATGTTAACGAAATTTGTATTAGAATATTTTTAAATAAACAAAGGTTAAATATATAAAACTTTTTCACCAAGATTATGATTCATCTGTTCCGCTAATTTTTCGAATTTATTGTTCTAGCGACAAGATTTTCTTTATTTCTTAATATTGATATTGTTCAAGTGGTAGGGAAAATATTAATGTACGAAGAGATGAGTTTTGCCGATACATGTAAGTTTCGATATAAATAAACAAACTTATCCAAATCTACATATTTTTTTAATGTTCTATTTAAAATTTTTATCGGAAACTTTTTAATTATTCGTATTTAGAACAGATAATTTTTTAATATTATATGTATATATATATATATTTTATACAGATGTAATTGGAATACAAGCTGATTTTCACTCATTATTTATACAACATATTTATAAGATATTTACAGTATTAGTCTCAATATAACAGCTTAACATTTTATAAAATAGCACTCCTAATAATATAGTGTATATTTACAATTATTTTAAAGGAAGTAGTAGATGCTAAAAAAATTCAAATGTATATTGAATTTCAAATAATAAGTTCCCCTCATGAAATTACGTACATATGAAAACTATCCATTCCAATAGTACAATTTGTCAAATGCTGAGCCAAAATTCCAAAAAATAATTAGAAGATGAGAGAGTAAGAAATAGAGAGACAAATCAAAAGAGTAATTTGAAGACAAAAACGCAGTGAAAGAAGACTAGAGGGAGGATTGACTTACGCATGACTCGTTTTCAATGATATTCAGAGTTAACAATACATGTAAATATAACTGTATCAGAATACAGTAGAAATGGCCACTATTTTTTTTATTCATAAAAGAATAATTGTGGCTATATATATGTTTTAAAATAGGAGTTTTTCAAATATATTTTATTCATATCCTACTGTTTCAAGAAATGCTTTTATTATTGTCAGAGATACGAAATAATAAGAAATACTTAGTACATTTTTATGATATAATAGCCATTTCAAATAATAATACCAAATGTCACTATAATTTAAATTAATTTATAATAATTAATATAATAAGCAACTAATTAAATAATAAATTTTTATTTTAAGATATTTTTTAGATATAATACTGTACTGTATTAATGAAGACTCTAGTCACCAAATCCTAAAATAAGTTTGTGTGTTGCTATCTTAATTTAACTTTTATGAATAGCTTTTATATGTTTTTTTAAACATAGTAATGATATAACTGTATATAATCATATTATATATTATACTTTACACATTATTTTAATCATTTTATTATTCTGTAGGCATGTTTATAATTTATATGATAAGTTGAATAATAATATATAATTTTCTGACCAAAAAAGCATACAAAGACTATAAATGAATTTTTGAACAAATTCAAGAGATTTAATAGTTGATTTTGCTAAAATAGTTATTCAAAATAAATACACACCAAAAACAACGAGCAAATATTATATTTCATACAATGATTATTGAAATTGTTATCATTATTGCTATCAAATACATTTAAAATATTTATAAATCAATGTACTAACATATATATTTTAAATATATATACATTTTAAATATTTTTATTATTTTATTGATTTAGGCGTTTACAAATGTATAAAACTGAGCATTTTTTACATAATTCTTTGATATGAATATGTATTTATATAAAAAAATTTAAAGAAATGAAAGAAAACGGAAGTTATGATATTCTCACTAAAAATGTGTGATTTTTTTTGATAAAAATGAATTTTATATGCAAAAATCTAAAAATTTGTAATTTACAAATTTTTCATAGAAGCACTCAAATTTTTTTACAAACAGTTTCAGAAGTTTGCTATAATACAACATTCTTTATATATTTTAAATTCTTCATGTTGATCTAAACTTATATTTTACAATACGGTACAACCTGTTAGTAGTTGCTCGTTTTATTAATGGTAATTTTATCATATACAATTTTTAGTCATACGTATTCATTTTTTTAATCTTTTAATATTATTATAAATAATGTTTTAATTTTAAATATTTGAATAAAATTCACGGTTATTATTTATAAATTAGTAAAATTTTTTATGTATAATAATTTATTATAAGTAATTGATTTTATATATAAATAAAAATGATTTTCTTTTCTTATTTTGTACACTTGTGAATATAATTGAAGCAGGAAACGTCGAATATTTCAGCATTGGGATGGAAAATTATTTCGAGGTTTGGTATTTCTCGGCAGAGGAATTGGAGAAATATATAGAGGAATTTTATGCGAACCACTCTGCGGAAATCTCGTGTCTGTGAAAAAATGCATTTCTGACGATTTGTCGTGTATATACGTATACAAATAACTGGTGTGGTTGGATTTCGTCAACGTCGATTGGCATGTATGGAAGATGCCCGTGCCCATTCGGATTTTAGGAATGCATTTGAAAAAAAATTCCATTCGACTTCTATAAATTATTTGATCTTATAATTAATAATTATAATAATTAAGAAAATAAACTATATTACCCAAGTAGCTGAAATCATTGAATATAGCTATTGTAAATTATAGTTAATTTGAAATTTAAATTTAAATTATTTTCTATGATAGCATTGATAAAAATATCATATTTCTTCTAATGTTTTTTTTTGTTACTGTTAATAAATGGTTTCAAATATTTATTAAATTTAATTTGTTGATATTGATAATTGCGCTTATATTTAATACGAAATAGATTATATTTTTGCTATAAAATCTATAAATAATAATATTTAATATGGTTTTTTAAAAAATTCTGATATAATTAATAAAAGTCAATATAATTTATATTAACTTTGTGAAGAAAAAGAAAAAAATTCAAAATGTAACTTAAATATATAAAATTATTAATAACTTGAAAATGTTCAGATTCTTGGAATATTTTTATATATAAATATATTATTAAGTAACAATGTCATATTTTATTATAAAAATTGAATATTTTATTATATAGTTTTTAAAATATCTTATAAAATATGTTTTTTTATAATATTAAATATTTATAGTATTATTGTAATATTAAATTATACTAATTTGATTTTGATTTAATTATTTTTAATTTTAGAATAATTTCTATAAATTCTTTTTAAAGGTATAAAGTATAGAATATGAAACATGGATTAACTAGGAATTTAAAAGAAGATTGAATTCACACGAATTAATAAATAGATTTTAAATAGATGAGTACATATTTTTTATAATTTAAAACTTATATATTTCAAAATATTGATATTAAACATGAAATTATAGTTTATTTATTATTTACTACTATATTCTGTTAAAATAAATTTAGTTTTAAATTTTAATGAGCTTTTCCAGTTCAAGTAAAGATATTTTAAAAGTTCCGTAACTTTTATAATATGAAGTGACATTTCCTTATGTGATAAAGAAACTTAGTTAAGTCTATAAATTTTGTTTAATACACATCACTAGACTTTCTAAATAAATTAAACTTAATTGTAAGTGATTTCCACCAAGGTCTTTTTTCGACATAAAACTCCCTAGACGCTGAGTTTGCGTTGCGTTTCTAGCTTTCACAGCCGATTTACGAAGTTCTGGGTAATGGTGTGGTAGGATATCGAAACCGGTGATGCCTACCGGAAGAAATGAAACGTTCATCGTTTTTCATCTTCCTCCTTCTTCATGTATTTGAGGTTTTCTCACATACACTAACTCCACTAGGTTTCTTTTAGTGTTTGGTTTATACTTATCTATGAGCATATATGTGAACATACACATATATTAAAGGCGAGGAAGAACGAGAGTACACCTAAGGGAGTATGGAATTTGGACTGGCGCCAGATTAGGATCTATTAGACTATTAGAGAGGAAGAGGGAAGAAATGCTGAAAGACGGATAAGCCTAGATAATAAAAAGTACGAAAATAAATAAATATTGTTTAACCAAAAATAGAACTCATTTTTATGAATATACATAATATTATCACAAATAAATTAAAAATATTGTAATGTAATATTTTAGTATAATAATGAGAGATTATTCATGTTATTTTAAATGTGAATAATTAAAAAATGTAAATCACTTTACAACTACTTTATAATTTTAATTTATAAATTATAAGTTAAATGTTTATAAATATAGTTATCTGTAATTTAATAATAGATACAAGTATTATTGATATATAATTGATATATTTATAAATTATTTTTAATCATAGATAATTATGATATATAGTAAACAAAAATACGTATGTAATGATTTAAAAATATATTTTTAAATCTTTTATCTTAGTTTTTCAAATCAAATAAAAAATTTTCTATGAATTCATCAATTGTTAATTATTCTAATTGCAATAAAAAAATTTGTATATATAATACAAATACTATATACATCGTTTCTTTATTATATTATAATTAAACTTCTTGTAGTCTAAATAGATGTTACTCTAATACAAAGTACATGTTACTAAATACAAAGTGTATAGTCTAAATAGATGTTACTCTAATACAAAGTACATGTTACTAAATACAAAGTGTATAGTCTAAATAGATGTTACTCTAATACAAAGTACATGTTTTTAAATACAAAGTGTATAGTCTAAATAGATGTTACTCTAATACAAAGTACGATGGATAAATTATAATATTTTTAAAATCTTCATTTAAATTAATAATATACTTATTTAACATTATTATATATAAATTAACTTAAATATACAATTTTTATATTTTATTGTAAATATGATTATATCAAAATATTTAAAAGTCTTTGATCGGATCTTTACTTTACTCAAAGAGTATGTATGTTCTATGCATACATAATACACATGCATAACGCATATATACATAGTATATAAAATGGGGTATGAATTATTTGAAAGTGCTACTGGAGCGAAAGATACGCTCAACGTTACGGATATTATTTTTCCTCCTTTCTTTATACTTCCTTTCGCAAATGATCATTTTTTTACATTTTTTTACTTTTATTGAAGAAGCGGCATAATGCACAATGAGGATACTTGGAATTTTTTATGATAAATCAAATTTATGACGCATTTCAAGCAATGTTTATTACCAGTAATTTTATGACAATTTTTACTGGTTTTTAATTAATTTTATAATTTAGATTTTCAAATTTGAATATAATAGTATAATAAGGTTTTACTGAATTTTAGTATTTTAGTACTAAATAAGTATTTTATTTAAATTATATTTATAAATACTTTATTAAATATTATATAATAAGAATACTAAACTGAAATAATACTAAACTTTTTGTTTTACAAAGATACAACAAGAGATGTATTAAAATTAAAACTTGCTGTAATTAAACAAATTAATTTTATATTTTTAAAAGATTCAATATATTTCTAAACTTAGATGAAATTTTGAAAAACTTTAAATACTAAAAATTCTTTATTTTTACATTTTGCAGATATATTTTATGTTTTAATTTTTAAAAATATTATGTATACATAAAAAAATCTTGCTAACAATTACTATTTCTTTTTAGAATAGTAGAATCTCTTTCATAAAGAGTTTGATAATGACATAAGTTTGATATACATTAAATATATATTGAAATAAATAATATAATAATTAAATAAATAGGTTAGTGATCAAATAGCAATAATATTTACCTTTCTTATATTTAAGATTTTTATTTATGTATCGTATAAAAATAATAATATTCTTTAAATAATATAATACATTAAGTTTTCTTAGTATGTCATTTATTGTAGCTCAGAATAAAATTCTGATGTTTTTCAAAACCGGATTTCAATACATTCATATTATATGCAGGACACATCTTTTATTTTATTTTAATATAACTTTTAAACAGTATTTTTACTTTATACATTTCATTTCAATATATAATATATATAATTTTTTTTATTCAATTTTTTCATATATATACGAGTTTCCATATTCATAAATCTCTTTGCTTTTTATAATTCTATTACATTGGATTATCTTATTGTAGTTGAATTTATACTTTTTTTCAATTCCGAAAAATTATGATTTGTAGATCAACTTATGCAAATAGTCGAGAGTAGTTTTTTCCAACTTCCATCTCCGTATTTTGTTATCAATTATATTTATATATTTGTAACTTTAATACAATATATAATTATATATCTATGTATAAACATATATATATATTAACAATAATTTTAATATACTCTTAGCAAATATTAATAAGAAAATATTCAGTTGTTTTCATAAGCGATGTTCTTTGAAATTAAAAGAAATCCTTCGAATTATTAGATACGACAAAATAGATAAGATTTTTTAACAAAAGTCTTTTCACTATATTTATGATTGATTTAATATTCAACTAATGACATCTTAAATGAATGCAATTATATTTTAATATCTAAAACCTGACTAAAGACTAATGAAGAAATGAATAGGATGAATAAAAACCAAATTTTACAAAAGTTGTATCAATAATTATATCTATATATATATATTAGATACTTTACGTGCTTTCCAAAAATTATTTATTAAAATTATGATACACTTAAAAAGATTATATATAGCTTATAAAACAATCATAATTATAGAAAAATTGATTATTTTTATGCAACTTTTAAAATACATGTATAATATTTAAACATAAAAGAAATAGATTTATTAGAAAACATTTCCAATTTATTTCTAATAATTTGTTCATGAATATCAACCATAATATTGCATTTAAACTTTAATAATACCTATAAAAAAATTTATCATACATAATAATTTATGAATATATAAGTTGTCATTTTAAGAAAACCATAATTAAAAATTGTAACTCTATATTTTCTTCTTGAACTTGTAATATAGAGCATAAATGAAGTAAAAATATACATCTAAACATATGTGTATTACTATTCTGAAAACTGAAATGTATAATATAATACATAATATATATAATACATAAATCAAAATTTATGATTCCTTATAATAAAAATATATGATTAACTAATTTCTGTTAAAATTGTAAATACTCTGCCATTGATTATCAATTACATATATACAGAGTTGATTAATAATTCCAAAAATTTTCTTTTTTATTAGAAAAAAATTTGCTAATACAAAATAATGGTCATAATACAGATAGATTTAGGAAGGAATCGTTTGAAACAAAACCATTTCAAGAATTGTTTGCGAGTAGAGGAATATCACGTAAGGATCCAGTAAATACTAATTTCTCTTTTTTCAAGTGTAACGCAAAGTTTTAAAGTGCATCACTAATAAGCAAAAGCTTATGTGTACGTTTGAAGTTGATTTCGGATATGAATAGAATATTTATAGGTAGATATATGAGGCGCCCGTGTAACTAGAAAGTGAAGTACTGAACCAACTGCAGTCCATGTAGATACAGTACTTTACAAATGATGCTATTATCTTCCTTATTGCCATCCCAGATTGCTCTACGTACTTAGACGCAGATTTTGAGAGAAGAACAGAGGCATGACATAGAAGATAAATGAAATTCGAAGGTAATTCCAAGCAATAAAATATTGTGTTTATTCAAGTTAGTAGTATACATGTGATTAAAACTTATTCAATGTTAGTTGTAAGGCTCATATTTTATTACTATCAAATGAAAATTAATCAGTTTCACGCGTCTTATTGTATTTATTTTCTAATTCAATAAATATCATAATAAAAAAAGTAATTTCTTATTACTCTCACTAAAATTTTTCGTCTTAAAAATTTAATATATTCAAAATATTAGAATATATTAGGAAAATTTTTTTAAAAATGTATATAAGGTAATAATTATAAATATTTATAAAATTTATTTTCTTCTGACTGAATATATATATTTTTCCAATTATTAGAAATAGCAGATAAAATTCGAAATCTTAAATAAATATTTAAATTTTGTGTCTTAGAAAAAATTTCTGGATCGTAAACTATTCTAGACCATATGTTGTAATTCTGCATAAAAATAGTGAAAACTGAGTGAAAATTTATAAAAATATTGTAAATATAAAAAAGGTGAACATGAAAAAAATGATATATAGTATTTTGTTTTTACATAATTTTTCTATTTGATAAAAATTTGTAATTAAATACTACTCTCAGCAGGAATATATTTTTTAATAAAATAGTTATATTTAGCTTTCAAATCAGTCATTCAAAACTAAACAAAATATTAATATTTAATATTAGTGACATTATATACTTTTAATAAATATATGTTTGGCAAGCATTCTCAAAATATAATGAATATCTTGTATTCTCATTATATGGTTTGTTAATTTGATTAAGAATTATAATAATAAATTCTTGATTGTTTTTTATACTATTTATAAATACATGTATTATATTAATAAAAGATCCATCATAAAAAGTATAAAATAATATATAATATACTATAGCATGAAATATTTATCATTATTTATCTTTGTGAACTTAATATTTTATTATTAAAATCTATATATATTTTTAATAGAAAAGATATGGATTTATTACTTGTTTTTCAAACATATTAAAAATTTTGACTTTAACAAAAAAATTATGCAAAAAAATATTAAACAATGTAAATATTACGTAGATATTTTAATATTTATTTCAAATTTTCATTACTAAACTAATAGAAATATTTTTTTATGGATTCAACGTATTATTCGCATTTTTTACTTAATAATAATAATGATATTTTTATAACGTAGAATTTTTCTTTATATTTTCTATAACTTAAAGAAATTACAATAATGTATGTGTATATATTATTTCTCCATCGAACCCGAAGCGTCAACGTACAATTCTGTTTCACTCGATTGTGAAATTTAGTTTATTACGCGCAGTGAATGATGCTGTAACTGTATGTAAATTGAAGCAATATTCGATTAATTTTTCAAAGTATTATTCTTAACACATGTTTAGGTGCATGCGTGCGATTACATAGATGTATATATATATATATAGATATACATAAGTCAAGTTTATTTCTCTTTTTTATCGTCTTCTTCTGTTTTATCTTTTATCTACACGACCAAAATAGGAATTTAAATGTTTTTTTTATTTATCGAATGTTGAAGTAATTTATAGGTTAAATTTTATAAAAACAGATGGAATTCATTTCTCTTAATTGGAATTTTGACTAATTATTTTTCATTATAATCAAACATCTCTTATTAATTATTTTCAATTTTATTTCTTGTATTTTTAAATTATTATTTTTCTACTATAAGATATATTTTAATTTTCATCTCGGTTTCTCTTTTTTCTAACAAGTAATGATGAATTTATCAGTTTATATTTAATGTTAGTGATTACTTATATATCAGATATGATTTATTTTGGTAATTAATGAAATATATCATACATTTTTATTCTTAATTATATATATGCTTACCATTATTATTTTTTAATTTATTATACATTCTTAATTAATCTTTAAATATAATAATATAGCTTTTATTAGATGGTATTAGGTTTTATTATTTATGCAGAAAAAATTCTAAAGATTAACTTTTATTTTTGATAGATAAAATTAAATTTATCAATCATAAAAATATTTTTTCAAAAATGATAAATCATCGTTCATATAAGATAGAGAAATCGGTTTTATATAATGCAATTAAATTATTATATAATAATACCAATAGACTATATTAATATACTTATTTTTTGTTTATACGTTTTTTAAACATTCTTCTGTATATCATTATCTTATAAAATTCCAGCATAAAGTTTAAAAAAACATTTTTATATGAACCTAATTATTTATCGAAACGAGTAAAGAGGTAATAGCGATCATAAAAGCAGTGATAAATCTTATGCATGAATATTAAATCTTACAAAATATGAAATCTAATGTAAAAATAGAGACAAAAAATTTATATTTCTTTTCATCAATTCTGGCAATGAATAACTTTGAATTGAAGTAAAAGACAAGACTACGATAAGAAGAGATATTCGCTTATATAAATATATATTCTCAAGCTCATGTGTAGATAGATCGAGCATAGAATTGGCAATATCAAGAAGTGATTAATCGACTCAGACAAAAAATCAGCGTGTAAAGTATAGTCGCACGAAAGAAAGAGAAAAAAGTCCATAGAGTAGAATAAAAAGATAAATAAAGATGAATTTTCTGACAAAATTTATGTCGTTATTACAATTGTTATACTGTTACTCTATTTATATTTTTTAAAGGTAAAATATATCACTAGATGAAATATTCGATTACTTACAAATTTTGAATAAATATAAAAGATATTTATATATTTTTAAATGATAAACTTATAATTATCAAGCAAGTTCATAATAATTGTATATCCGTCACTTCATATTTTCCACATTTCTCGTTTCCTTTAAGGGATAAATTTGGTGATTTCGGTAGGAAGAGCTGAAGAAGTTATGACTTTGGCCAGGATAGGACGTAAAATGGCAATCAACTCGCAGCAAATGGACAGATAGGGGCCATCAATTTTCGGTCAGGCGAAAACGACTAGGTGCTCTCTTGTAATTGCACCTTGGTTCGCGCTCTTGACATCACCAGAAGCCGGGTATATGCGCGCACAAGTATGTTTGGTATCCTGGCTTCCTTCACCCGTGGGATTTTTTATTGTTGTAAAATTGGACGTTAGTGTTGCTCTGAGTATCTTCGAAGCAAATGGAAAATCATGTGCTGAGTTACGGCTGGCTACGCCGGAAATTGGTTTCATACGTGTGGTAAGGAAAATTATTTACAGAGAAAAATACTTGTTTATGTGTCTATATTGATGATATATCGATTTGTACGATTCAACTAAATAAAGATAGTTTTAATCATATTTATTCCAATCATACCAATTATGATATATTGTAAGAGCTGAACGGATGTTCGTCATTCAATAATTCATAACAATATATAGTTGTCGCTACTTTGTACATATAGGTAAATTCGCTTTCCTGAATTTTTAATAACAAAGTTAAAAAATCAAAATATTAGTAGTTCATTATTGACTAAAGAAGCTTGCGTAGATTTTCGTATGAACTAATTTTTTATTAATTATGTTTAATAATTTTTACGTGAAAAATGAATTATGAAATTAATTTTAATTAGTTTATTATGGACTAATTAAACAAATTTCATTTTAACCAAAAATATTTTTTTTATTCAACGTGTTTAATATTGTTTGGGTTTAAATTTTAATTCTTGCATTTTTTATCAAAAATATGTAATTATAAAATTTATTATTATACGTATTTTTAAAAATCATATTTCTGTAAAAAAAATATAAAAATTTCAAAAACAAATTCAAAGTGATAATCTGAATATTTATTAATTTTAGAAATCGAGCATACATAACATATATTTTTTATAATATTAAATTCTTTAATTGTATATCACTTTATTATATTACTTTTTAATTTTACATTTTTTTCATAACTTTTTATAAAATTTTTCATTATTAAGCATAAATATATATTTTTAAAAAATATTTTAAAAAGATATATTAATTATACACAGATGTTTAAAAATTGCACACTATATACATATTGATATGTAACTATAAATAAATAAATATATATATATATATACATATAGGTATATATTTACTAGTATATAACATAAATTTATTATCTTCCATATTATTAATATTTGCATTCTCAGTATTACTTATGATATATTTGAACACATATATTTTAACAATATGCGTATAATTTATTAGAACGCTTATTTACTATAAAATATTGTATATTAATATGAATAAATAAATAAATCTTGGATAGCGTAATGATAAAAAGAATATCTTGACAATAATGTACAGATACAAAACTTCGATGCTTATTATATACATTATGATTGAAAATTAGGAATTTGTGGGTCTCTATATTCATGATATTCCGAGTACATCGAAGTAGACTCTAAAAATAGTTAATCGTTTAAGAGCATTTAATTTTAGAAATATACTAAATTTTGGATAATTTTTATCGTATTTTATATAAATAGTAAAATCTTATTGTAAATACATATTACAAAACTAAATATTATTATTTAAGATGATGTAATAATTTGATATTGTCTGTTATATTTTTAAAATAATGAATTACTGTTAATAAATTTGGATTCTAATAAATATATTATTTATGTATGATTTTATAAAATAATTTTTATACACAAAAGAATTATATTCTTACCAATACTTACCAATAATTTTTAGCTCAAAGAAAGTATCTATTGTTGATTAATGACTGACTCGTATGGAATATTGAAGTGTCTTACACATGTTAGGTAGTAATGCATGTATTCCTTAAATATTAAAATCTTTTATAATACTAAATATATCTGTATTATAATTAAATTCATAAAATTTTTATATTAAAAAAATTTGCTGTAATATTTATCTTGTAATTATTAATAGTAGCTCACATTCTTTGTTCTCTTAAAGAGTTATGCAATCTTTTTTTAAAATGAATACTAATATTATTATTAATTTTACAAGCTATAATATTAAAGGTTTTTTGTTTCTAAAAAGCCAGTTTATTCAATTATGAAATAAATAATATATTCGATTTCAAGCTCTCTCTTTTTAGCTACGTTATGCAGCTGCGTTAAAAATTAGTAGCATTCATTGATACTAATCAAGAGCTTTTAGTTATTATCATAGCTCTATTTTACCTAAAATTATTATCAAATTATACTGTCTTTCTGTGTAATAGGTATGATATGTATACATAATGAAAATAAAAACTTGTTTAGTTTATTTTCGAAAATAAATGTTGTATGATTATTATTATGTTGCAAACATTTACTTTATTAAATTTATCAAAATTGTAATAAAAAAGTTGATATTAAATTTATATAATGCATAGTTCAAATTAGAAAAAATGGAATAGTTATTGTTTTTATAAAAAAATTAAATTTTTATCAATGTATGATATCAATTTATAAGTACAGATTTTTAAAAAATTAAATAAAAAACCATCATTTTTAAAAAATTTGTAAAAATAAATTAAAAAAAATAAAATAAAAATAGGCTATTATTGTAATATTTTACTTTATTAAGGAATTTAAAATATATTGAAAATCATATAATAAAAATATAAAAGTTCAAGTGATGTTTTCCTAACATGAAGAAGATTGTCGTATTGGATAACAAACACGTAGTAGTCCCTTCATTAAAATATAATAGCTAACTTCATTTATATTATTTTATAATAAACTTTTATATACAATAGTTTTTAGATTTTTTATGTTTGTAAATAAAAAAGATTAAAAATAAAAAGGAATTCAAAATTTTGTATTTTTTGACAATAAATTATTATAAAAAATATAAAATTCTGTGTTTATGCCAATAAACATTCTATACATTTTTTGTACGAAATCGAATTTTTCTTCTTAAATTTTAATTATATTTAAATCATTTTTTTTAATCAAGAAACTATTTTACAAATTTTTAATGTAACTATTGAAAATAACTTTTAACTATCATTACAAGATTTACGTTGAAAATTAAAAAATTTATATATTATGTGTTTAAACATTGCTATGTTTTTTTAATTGTTTAGAAGAAAGAATAATATATATAATTTACATATTTTGCGAGCATTGAGTATAAATATCTGCAAATCAGTTTACAAATATAAATATATTTTAGTGTTGGGTGGTGCATTTTATTTACGCATGTAAACAGGAAAAAGCTTTTACTAAAAGTTCGCCAGCATTACAATTTTTCCTTATGTAAGAAAGGAATAAATTTTTTTATTGCACTAGAATCAATATATGGTAGTAGATATAATATAGCAGGTATTCTTAATTCTTAAAACTTCACTAAAAATTAAATATAGTTTTGATGAAACTTTTAAATTACTAAATTGTTTTGTCTAAAAATTTTATAACAAAATTATAAAGTATTTTTTTGAATAATATGTGATATTTAATAATAATAATTTTACTCTTGTTGAAATTTAGATAACCGAAATTCGAAACACCGAATTAAATTGAATAAAATAATTATTAAATATAGTTTAATTAAAAATTAAATCATTATAATTTGTCGTATATTAGATTGAATTTAAAATTATTTATACAAATAATTTTTTAATCCATGACTATTTTTATATATAATTTAGTATGAATATGTTCACAAAGTTTTTAATGAAGAACAAATAGCAAAACACTTTAATATATATAATAAAAATAGTTTTTTAAAAGTTTTATTTGAAATTAACTTTTTTATTCTAGCTTTTTCTTTGTATCTTGATTCGGAGAAGTTTTTAATTAGAGAGTTAGCGTTGCTAAAAAACATGGAATATTAATATTCAGTGTACATTTAATTTAATACGATCCTGATTCCGTTTATGCGTATGTGTACTATCGAATTTTATCATGTATAAGTGCTTTCTCTCACGCGTTATTTTTTGTTTTTGACTCTATATTTCATCGGTTGTTGTTTTAAAAATATTTTGATTTTTTAATTTTTATAGCATTTTTTATTTTTGATTTTCAAAAATGGAAAAATATGTTTTAATCTTTAATTTAAATTAAATGTAAAAATATTTTTAAGTTTTAGAATTGACTAAAATATACTGTAAAATTTAGAGTTTTAAAAATTTTGCGAAAAATAAAATAAATTTAGCTGGATAGAAATAATTTAACGAATAACAATAATCGATTAGTATTTTTAAAATATGTCTTGTATATAATATATTCAATACGAAATTTATGTATAATTTTATAGTATTAGTAATAAATTATTACGAATGATCATAATTCTGAAATTTAGTAATGTAATTTTATATAATGTAAGTTTATAATGTAATGTAATTTCTACTTCTATATATATATAAGTTAGAAAATTTTTTTATTAGTAATATATTGGATATTTTTATCTATATATTATTTCTATTTTTGATATTTATAATCTTATATAATATAGGAATAAATATTAGTTAAATCAAATTATTCTTAAACATGTGATTATTATTACATTAATAAAAAATGTTGCGTTTATGATAATGTTATAAAAATGACGCATTATACTTTGAAATATAACAGATTAAAAATGATGAATAATAAAAGGTTTATATACCAGAAATTTATATTAATAAGTAACTTGTTATCCAATATCATAATTGTAATATTTACATGTACTTTAAAGCAAAATTCGAAGAAAAAATATTAACAATTATATCATTCAATATTTTTAACATTATAATTAAAATTAATGAGTCCAAGAAACGTAAAATTGTGTTTGTATTTACATTGTCAGTAATGATTTATAAGCTGGGCTTTAATGATTTATTCGCAGTTTGAATATATTATCAGCATTATTTTATTGTATATTATTATTTTATTAGAATATTAAACTATTAAAATTAGAAATTTTCATGATAAACTTCTGTTTATGCAATTAATTGTTTAATAAAATTATGAAAATACTATTTAAACACATAAAATACTAAAGAATTTTGAAAAAATAATTATAAAGTATAATATAAAGTTTGGAATCATTAATTGAAATATGTAAATTTTAAATGTAATTTCAAAATTATTTTTATTTATAACTGTTAGAATTAATTTAAATATATTTACTTAGTCATTATATTAAAGAACATTAGATTTTATAAATTTTATAAATAATAAAATAATATCAGAAATTTACATATATTAATTCAATTTTTAAAGTAATCATTTTTAATTTGATTTTCTTATAAAATCTATTAAGTACCGTCTTCAAAAGTTATAATGAATATAAAATCACTAGTACAAAAGAATTATAGTGCCTAGAATAGTTCAATGTCAGCATTCGAGTATCTATAAACGATAAGATTTCTTGCGTTCTCATACTGATTGGTCTGACTGTTACTTTCTTTTGGCACGAACTTTCAAAGAGCGTTAAAAGGAATAAGAGAGAGAGACAGACAGACAGACAGAGAATGTGATGAGAAGAATTGCTACTCCTCCGAAAAGCTACCCTCTTTTTCTCTTATATATACATAAACATCGAAAGGAAATAACGTTATTCACTTCGGTCGAATAATGAAATGTTCATATGCTTAACATATCACTGACTACACTCAATCAACAAAGATGTATGTACCTGGTATCTCTCTGTCACTTCTGTTCATATTTATCTTTTTCTTGTTTATCCATTTCTCGTAATTCTTATCCATTCTTTTACAAAATATTTTAATGTAACATTATACTATATTTAGCTATTTAATTTCAAATTAGTTATATATTAGATGTAGGAATAACAAAGATTGAAGTTTTCTTTAAAAATAATTTGATGATTTTAATAGTAAAAAAATGGTTAAAGACATTACGTTACCTGATAATAAAAAAATTTAATTCAGTAAACTTTATACTTCTTATATCTATTAACTTTAATTTTAATTACTTATTGTAATAATATATTATTCATTTATATATTTCTTTATTATTAAATTTTATTTATTTATAGAATTTTATTAATTTTTCTTTTGAAAATATACACATGTGAAATTATTCTTGAAATATATACTTGATAACTTCTTCAAAGAAAATAAATATTTTAAAACTAAAGCTCAATGTTATTTGTATTTACGAAAAATACCCGAATAAGTTTTATATTAACTTTAATAGCAGCATATATTTAATTTAGGGAATTTGGTTTGAAACAACATAAAATTAGTCAAATATATTTTCAATTATCAAATTAATTAATAAATATATGTAAATTAGTAATTAAAGATACGAAAATAAAAGGATCATATTATTGCAAAATTTAGTATCTAAATGCGCGAAAAGATCAAATGTGGTCATTTACAAAATCCAAAAGAATTTATGATTTAATGTTAATGGAAATATATTTAAGCATACTGAGAGATAAAACTTATTTCATAGGATTTAATTTAGATTGAATTAAAATTAATTTCCAATATAGTTTTACAATAAATAAAATGAATATTTAACATAGATTTTGAACTACACATAATATAAACTAAAAAATATTTTAATTCGAATATCAATAAGTCGTCTTAAATAAAAAGATGTAGTTGCTTTTAAGTACAATTAATTAAAAAGTTACAGCAAATTTAAAATAAATCGGATGTCTAATTTTATTCATTATTATAAATTATTCATTATTAATTTGAGTTTTAATAATAGAATCTTTTGATATATGAATATAGATATTGTAATTGGATAATTTATTTAACGTTGCAAGTTTTAAAATAAGTTTTAAAACTTTGGTAAAAAGATTTTCATGGATTATCCAAGTATAGTATATTAAAATACTTAAAACCGAAACTTTAATCTTATCTTATATTTAAAATAGACGGAAACAGTAATCGGTTAAAATTTGTGGAAATGACGTTAACGTTTGTATTACTCGTAGTAGACTCCTCGCAAAGTGTTAATAGATATTTAGACTATACAGGATGCTACATCTCAGTACTTAGTTTCTCTGGACAAAGTAAAAGGAAACGTGAGAACGGTTGTGTAGACAAAAGATTTGCAAGCTTTGTCGTCTGCTATTCTCTCTGTTTCAGTATCCATTGAGTAAACGTTTCTCAATGTTTGTCGTACGAACGGCTATTTCAGGTACTAGCCACAACTGCAACTAAGACGACCGAAGCAAAGGATAGTCGTTTGGTTGCGCACCTGTTTTCCCTTCATCCGTTATATATTCCTTTTCTCTTTCACTGCTTTGTCCGCAAATCTACCTTATATATGATGGAAATCCTTTGTGAATTTCCGTTCTTTGAATCATGAACTAGCGCTATCTTTCCGCTTGAAAATACGTATTTATCTTAATTGTCCCATAGTGCCACATATATAACCCGAAACTTAACGTAACAAGAAGCATTGGCTTTTACATACGTTTATATGGCTATACTGTTGATTTATTTTTTACTCGACTTTCGAATTTGACCTGCTTCACCTATACATATTAGATTTGAAGAAGAGATTTTTAGAGGGTATTCGAGTCCATTTATAATGCCCATAAATATAATGCTGTTGGTGTGGGCGCTTTGGCGAACAAGTTACAATAGCTCCGTTATACTTACCATTTTCTTATTTATCTTAAATTTATGCGTATTCAGTAATTAGAAAGTACACTCGTGCGCACTCATTAATCGTTTCGTTTAATCAGTCAACGAGTTGGGTAGATAAAGTAAGCACGAGCTACTCAGTGGATAGTTAAAGAAATAGTGTTTCGAAAGCAAAGATAGAGGAAAATATAGAATAATTAAAACTAAATATGAAATACAAAACAAATAGGAATTAGTAGAAAAAATATAGTAAATGAATTCACAATAAAAAAAGAGGTACAGATGTTATAAAAAAAATAAGCTAAGTATGATACCCGAATAAAATTAAAAGAATGTATCGCAAATAGTAAAAATCAGATAACAGAGATACAAATGAATTAGATATGAAATTAATATTTGTATGAGTTAAAAAAATACAGAAGTTTTTTTAAATTTGAGAAAAGAGGAAAAAATTAAAAATAATTGTGGAATATTATTATATTTTTTATTTAAAAAAAACTGAAATGTGAAGCGTTGTTATAAACTTTTTTAAGAAAAAAACATTTTATTTCACGGAAATAGATATATTATAATCAATTATTTAAAACAAAGAAAAATTAAAAATAATAAATTTCAAAAACATAATTAAAGTTTATAATTATATATGTAAATTATAAGTTTAATGTTACGATATAGAATACATAGAATTTCAAAAATTAAGAATGGAAAAAACATTTTAAATTTATTACAAAAATGTATTTTTATCTTTTTGAATTTTAATGTTTTAAGAATATTTTATAATTATATCCGTTCGAAATATTTTTTTAAATCAACACTTTAAAAGTAAATAAAAATTATAAAAAAAATATATTCAGAAACAAGTAAATAGAAATTCTTATAAAACAGAATAAGGACAAAAATTCAAACAAAATTACGTATTTGTTAATAGTGAAATTGTTATTTTTTCCATTTAAAATATATTATTTTAATCGTTTTAATTACATTCATGATAAAAAAAGCTTGAACTATAAAGCTTCATAAATGATAAAAGTAACAGACTGAGAAAGGAAAAACACTTAAATGTTTCCATATCACCCGATTATCTATTATTTTCAATTTTGAAACATTCCTGTATTCGTTGTTTCTTAATCAATTCATTTAATGATTTATCAAATTTTCATATGTATTCTGAATAAGATTTATGAATTTTCTGTCCTTTTTTTCTTCATGACATTTGTGCTCCCTAGTCAATTTTCTTTTTTATTTTCGTAGTTTAATTTTCAATATAGAATTAAATAATACTTTGATAATATGTAAATTTCCTTATTTATAATTTTATAAACATAAAAAGTTTTTATGATCAAAATTAATAATTTTAATATATATATATTTACATACTTGATGCAATATTACGTCGTTTATGTATTTTCATTTGTTGTATTTCTATTCTTATTGATAAAATCAAAGTATCAATTATAAGTTTATAAGCACTGATCGAATATTATCAAATATTATTTTTAGTATTTATTTATTGCTGATAATGCTAAGTTATTATCAGTTATACTAGTTTTTAAATTGAATTTAATTGTATTTCAAATTATTATATTATATAAAAATAATAACTATAACAATTTTTAATAAAAACTTGAAGATAAAATACATAAATTAACTGGTTATATACGATTTTCTAGTTTTCTTTTTATGTAGCCTTTATTTCAATTAATGATTCTTAGATTTTAATAATAGCTTTTATAATATAGTTCATATATATTCATTTTTCAAGTTTATTTTTTCTCATTTTATTTGATTTGACTAATAGTAATAATGGCACTATTTTAATTATATATTCTGCCCTTATCTATTTAATTTATTCCTTTCATCTTGTAAATTTGTAGTAGACAAATCCTCATTAGGTAAATTGTGTTTTATAAAATTAGAAAAACAGAGAAGCAAAAAGAAAGGGAGAGAAAATTTACACTTTGGAATTTCATTATAGATCCCGAAGGTATTTTTATTGGATGTCACCCGCCTTTTTAAGAGAGTGCACTTTATTGTTCCAATAGTCAGCTTACCTGCTTGTATACCGGAAGACAAAGCAAATTGAAAACTTGACCTTCTTTCCACGTCCAATCGATTTCGCCGCACTTACTGTGCATTGATATTTGATTTTCTGCTGGTAATTTAAAACGTTTATGTTTTCTTGTGCTAATTGGAAGACAGAAAAATGAAAGAATGTAGAAAAAGCACAATATTAAAATAAATGAAAAAGTGTGATGAATTGAAAATAAAAATATAAAATAAAAACAATTCTAAAATACAAGATATTTTGTAAGTACATTAAAATATTACAATTGTTTTTTAGTATGTACCAAAGAAATTTAAATATTAAAAGAGGTAGGTAAAACACGATTGTAAATGATTTTATTAAATTCTACAAATAAAAAAATATAAGGACAAATTAATAATATGAAAAGAATGAGAGTAATATTAAAGGCAGATACATAGATGAGGTAGTTTATTGCATAATTTTCTTTTTATATCAACTTACCTCAATATTTATAAAAATTATCTTAAATTATACTCGAGTTTCTTTAAAAATTCTTACAGAGTATGTAAAAATCATTTTCTATTTAGTATGAAAATATTGCTCATATGCTAACCCAGAATCTCTGTAGCTTGAAAATACGCTTTCACCAGTTCGTTAGTAACTTATTGACAAATCAGTAAAATATTCTCAACTCACAGAATTCCTTCATAATTAGGTAAAACTTTACCGTACACCTTATCGTATAAATCCAGGGAAAACGGAATTTCAGGTTCGCGCCTCCATCGTACATCGCAACGTGTGTACATAATGGCTAATTGAACGTAATTACGATCTGCACAATGTTTGATAATTTGAATCTGTGTAGACTGATTGTTAGTGTTTCGACTTGGTTGTGATAGTAGTAACAAGTCATTTGCGAGATGCTCGCAAACTCTTACCATATACATGGCAGTCCATGGTCGACTTATCGTTCCACGATAATCGTAACGGTTAATGATGTGATCGGTAGGCGCATGCACAGTCGGTTCCGGGGATGAATTCAATTGCAGAAGCGTTGCTTCAAGTGACTTATTGATAAGCTGAGAAAGGGAAGAGAGGCCAAATTCCCATTGTAATTATATACGATCAATTGGAAAATTATACACTAAGAGGTACACCGAGTGCATAGTGACATGCTGAAGATGGACCTTATATCGTACTACACTTAGTACGTACGTAGAAGGCTGATAAGACTTCATCTTACAGCTTACGCTATGCAATTGCAAATTATGGAATGAACTTTTAATATTCAATTTATTTAAATACAAATACGAAAGTTTATATAGATAAGTAGTTTATTTTACAGTCACAAATTCCTTATTTAACTTTAAAATAAAATGTGAAAATTTATGTTTAAACTTATGTCATTATCTAAAAATTAAAATGTTTTAATTTATATTATTTTAAGGTTATACTAAAATTATAATAATTAATATTTATATAGAATTTATATTTTTATATTGAAATTTTTATTGAACATAATTTTTGTACAGAAAATGTATTAATATAAAAAATGAGCGTCAAATCATATAGATTCATGCAATAACTGTTTTAAATTTAACACTAGGTAAATAAAAATTGATAATTTTAGAATCCATAAGTATGTATGTATTCAATTTTTGGAATGTTTGTTATTAAAATAATATGTTTTTTGTATTAAGAAATTAAAAATTTTTTTTATATTGATTTTTAATATTTTTATATAAAATATTCCATATTATTTTATTTTGACTATTTACAATTGCTTATCAATTAGATCGATTTAATTCATGAAATGTTAATAATATTTTAAACAATCTTTTGTTACATATTCATCATATATACTTGTTAAATATTTCTAGATTTTATATTTGGAACAGACATTTTCAATTATTTTAGCACTAATAAATTGAAATCCGTTATAATTCTTTAGTTCTGGTATATTTGGGTATTTGGTATTTTCAAGAGAAGTCAGATTATACCTTGGTATTTGTGAAACGACATCAAGAGTCTTGGTTTCGGTTTGAAATTACCAAAGAGATAAGACACACCATTTAACATAATTCCCAAGCTGATCTCAATTTTCCATTATCTATCTATTTTAATAGTATGTATAACGTTAAATCTAAAAATATATCAAAGACTTTAATTTAATTCTTCCTAAATAACTGGATACGAAATATAGGAACAAAAGAATTTTAATTACTTTACGTAATTTTATTACTGATTCTATTTTTTCAACTGATATTGTATAAAATTAGTATGTAATTTAATTGGTAAACATTCTAATAAAATTTTGTGTTCGATAAATTAAATTAGAATCTAGTAAAAGCACTGATCAAACTAAAAACTAATTATAAATTTTTTTTATAATTCAGTGTTATTTATAAATATATATTAAAATATTTTAAACTAATTCAATTCATTTAAAAATTTGTCTTTTTTATAGTTTGATAATTTTTTGTAATTTACCTATTTAAGGTTAGTCATAAAAACAAAGATGTACCGTTTTTTAAACAAATAATATGTTACGATATTTATAACATTTGTCAATAACATTTATGATAATTATATTAGATTATATATATAATATAATAATTATACAATATAGAGAATCGTTTAAAGTTTTTAGAAATGCTTGATTGTAGAATTATCTTTTAGATTAGATGATTAGTTACATATTTATTTCTTACATGAATATTTTTCTATGAATCAAAATATTATACCTTTATCTTATATTAAATTGTAATACCGATTTTAATATATTTCGTACAAAGAATATTAATTGTACAATTTTTCAATCTAAATATGTTTCATAAAGAATTTTCAATCCTAAATCAATGATTCTAAGAATTTTTTGCAGTGCATTCAGGTAGAAGACCCACACATACATGAATCATTCCTCTGTTATAGCTTTGGTATGCATTCTATTGCCAAGCAAAAGGAGCAGAAGGATTTGGCATTATTTTCTTAGGTTTCATGGTTTCTGCGCGAGCACTCCACGCAAAAATGCAATAGGAAAAGGGTACTGTGGGATTGGATTTCATGCTCCAAAGAAAAAGAGGGAGATAGATAGACGAATACAATGGTTTTCTCCTCGCGGTTGCACGTGATTCGTGGATTCTAAATGTAGCTGAATTCTATATATTTTATTTTTTTTTACAAGATTTAATAGATTTTTGCAGAAAACGTAGGATATTACCTGAATGCACAGTCACTTTAAGGATTTATATTTTCAAGAACTAATGTTTTATGCTGATTGAGATAAATGCAATGAATTAGATTGTGATGGATAATTTTCTGGAAATCGTTTTGATATTTATTTTTGTAGATTATAATGTTTAATAAATAGACTTTATTAATTATAAAAAATATCGATATATTAGTTCATTATCTATTATAAATAATAGTTTGTATGAAAATAATATAAATTATAATAAATTATAATATGTTAAAATTTTATAACATAGAAAATAATTTATTTTCATAGAACATAAATTAATTATTTAATAAAAATGTTTCAGAATAAATAAAAGATATTTTATGAAATATAAAAAGTATTTGTGTTACTGAAAAATTTGTAAAGTTTAATACATTGTTATAATTTTTTGATATCTTAATTTAAGATGACTGTAAACAAATATTCACTTATAATTATGCTTCAAATAGTATTCTTTTAGTAATAATTATATAACCAAAATTTTTAGTATAAAAGTAATTATAAAAAAAAGAATTTATGTTATTAACAAATATTTATTCTGCAAATGATAGGACGAACTTTATACTATGATTTTATTAATTTATTGGTATTAACTGAATATATTTTTCCGTAAAGGTATGTAGTATAATAAATCATTAAATAAGTTTACTAGTCTATTAATCTATGTTTTTATTATACAATTAATTTATACACGTATATAATATTAATTATATTAATATTACTTTAAAATATTTTTTTTTAAACACATATCGATATGTATAAAAGGAATAGAATTATTGTACATTATACCATATAAAATTTTTCTACTTCATTTGATATACTTGTATTTTATTTGTCAATTTTGATAAAAACTAATTTTCTTTACCTCTGATTGTTTTATCCTTTTCTTTGTTTTCTTTGTATTTACTCTAATTTTAAGCATTTAAACATAAAAGCCTTTCAAACTATATTTCTTATAATAATATTGGGTTCCATAAAATATAAATTTGTGGCTCAAAATACATAAAATACAACTTCCTTTAAAATAATGCAAATTGCTCAGAATGTAATTGTGCTATTATAAGCAATGGAAAATTCAAAGTTATATTCCATACGTTCTTGTTAACAGAAAAAATTAATGAACATTAAATTAGTATAAATAGAGTTTAGATTCACTATGGTAAAATATATATTTATTTTTACATGTATTAAAATTTGAGCGTATAAGTAAAGAAAGATACGTGTGCATGGAAAGAATAAGACTATTTTGTAAAAATTTACAATAAAATTTCCACAATAAAAATTTTGATTTTAATTTAGCAAGTTGATAATCTATTATATTTATAATAGATTTATAGAATTTATTAAAATGCTTTGAAGAAAAGATAGAATATTTAATATATTTTATTGAATAAGGACTATACTTTATTTTTTACTATATTTTTCTTAAGTTTTTTCCAATTTTTGTATATTTACATTTTATAATATTATTAACAAATTTTGTGAAAAATTTAATTTATTTCATGAAATAATCTATAAATATAATAATATTTTATTGTTTTAAAATAATAACATATACGAGATTATGTAAGTAGATAAAATATCGAGATATTGATTTATAAAGTATTAAATTCCTAGTTAATTCCTTTCTATATTAATCTATTTGAATAATTGTTTCAGTATATAAATGTTATATGTTTTATAAATATAAAACTTAAAGTAAATTTTATTATTTTTTATTATTAATTTTGTATTGTATTTTTATTTTATTATTTATTATTATTAAATTTTTTATATACTAAAAAAACTTTAGAATTAAGCTTTCAAACTTTATAATATCATACACTTTAATAAAATTTGATTACACAAAATTTTTATTTCAAGCAAATTAGCATAAAAATTGTTACCGCTATATACAGTTCCTATTCTACAGTTTATAATAGATTTATGTTTTAATAATGCATTAAAAACTTAAAAAAATATTTTCATAAATAATTGGAAATTGAACTCAAATCAGTTTCGATAGAGAAAGAGATGGGTTGACCGCGATAGGGAGAGAGGCAACGAGAGCGAGAGGGTGAAAAGATGAAAAGAGAGTCGGCGAGGAAGGAGAGAGAGGGAGTGTGATCGTGTAAAGGTGTGAGGGAGAGGGACAAAGAGAGCGACTATCGAAAGAAGATATTCACTCAAATAAAATAAACGACTTGTTATATCTGGACATGTATTGTGAAAGAAACTGTTGGACTGCTATCTAGGATATATATCTTTGAAATTATTCGCATTGCCGCAGTTGGAGGAATCTAATACAAGAGCATTCATATTGAATAGACGGTAAATATGAAAAGCTATTGATGCGAAATAACCTCTGTTACTAATACGATTTAGAGCATCTGGGTTGGAAGAATTGGTGCAAATTTTTGGATTTATCGATATATTCTTTGCAAGATTTTCCGAAATATTCAAAGAATTTCAAAGAAAGAGTTGTGAAGAATTATTATGAAAAAATTCGGAATGCAGTTATTCATCATAAAATAAAGCGGTTTGAGTATAATTTTATAATATATAAAATTGAAGATATTCAAAATAAATTTTTGTGAATTAAAATGAATCTTTCTACGTTAATTTTACAGTTCAATATATTATTAAGATTCATTAATTTTATGTATTCAATAATAATAATTATTTTGTGATTAATTAATCATTTACTATATTAATTTTCATAAAAATTCTTAGATTACTTTTATTAGTAGTTTTATTCACAATTTTATGTAATTATAATATACAAAAAAAAGGTTATGATATTTATTTGCCATAATAATCAAAAGTAGAGATTAAATTAAAGAAGAGATTAAAAATATAGTTTTAAATAAAAAATTAAGTTTTAAATAAATGCAGTAGTTTTACGATGGTATTATAAGTATTTTAATAGATATAATTTTTTTCATATAAAATAATAATTTTTTATTTTTTATGAAAATAATTTTTTTATATGAATAATTTTACCGAAAATATTTATTGTTTTTGATTTAATCGTAATACCAGTATAAGCTATATCACTTTTATTCTTTTTTAATTAAAGTTTACCTTAACTGATTTTGAAATTTTTTAAATTGTGTAATATATATTTTATAATATTACATAGATTACGTGAATAATTTGATATTTTATATGTTTTTTTATTCTATATTCTTTTTTATGTTCAAAAATATTATCAATATGGTAAACCAATTATCTATTATAATACATATACTACAATAATGTAGGTATTAATAAAAGAATATATAAATTAATTTAACTAACAAAACATAATACTAGTTAGTATTACTATACATAAATCTTCACTGTAAATTTTTCCATTACTCCTTTTCTTACAAAGAATACTAAATTAAATAGTATTGTAATAATTTAAATAGAATTTTTACATTTTTTTTTATATAACTTGAATTATATTATGAAGAGTAATAATATAAAAAATTGCATTCTGTGTTATTTTCGAATAGAAATCTTATAAGAATTAGCCGTTTAAAAGACGGAACATTATGATATAATAATTGAGATAGGGAAAAGAAGCGATCTTGTACGAGCATCAAAATGCTAAGTATGGGCAGTTAACGAAAGAAACATTCTCTTATTTGCACTTAAAAACGTATTCTTAGCTCGAGCTTCTTAGCTCCAATGTTTAAGTATGCATACGTTCATCCGCATTCGTGTACTCTATAATATTAAAGGATCAAGAGTGTGGCTCCCGTTTTGTTACGCCTAAACATGCGCACGATATTGTTTGAGAATCCATATGTGCACTTATAAAGACACGTATTTCTGCAAAATGAAATACTAAAAAGAGCACGAAGAAGTAGAGAAAAAGAGAGAAAATGCAAACAAAAGGATATGTATTCGAAAAAGCAGAATGTTGACTTGTTTTCTCGATGTAGAGGCTACCCCTGTATATTTTATGGGACTTGCAGGAGAGTCGTAAGGAGAGAATATTTTGCCACGTGGAAATGTTTCTAAAAAGGAGTACTTCAGTCTATTTTAGCTCGTTTTTTTTTTATTTTAAAATTTTTTCTTCTTGTTCATATTCTGAAAAACTTGTTGATTTCTTTCCTCTCTTTTGATGGATACCCCTGAAGAGATTTAAACTTTGATTCGTATGCATTCAGATTTAACGAAAATTTTTTTTTGTATAAATTTGGTTAATACTTTTATTAGGTCATGTGAAAGTAAAATAAATAAACTTTTAAGTTGTTGTCTAATTCATACAAAATTTGATTTACTTATTAGGTTAGTACAAAGTAATAATTATATTAATTATTTATCCTTACATTTTTTGTTAAAGTATTTCAGTATTTTTAATTATTAATCTAAATATCAAGTATTATATTTACATTGTTAAAGAAGTTTTTTTAATCATTTAATTAAATTGATATAAGAAACATAAAAATACATTCATATATGTACATATATATATATCTATAAAAGGTATCCAAAAGTAAAACACTTTTTTATCACAATTTTTATGTGGTTTTAATATGCATGACAAGTATATAGGATTTATTTCTGATTATTATAAAATTATTTAAAAAGATTCACGAAGTATAAAAAAAAATTTTATAAAAATTATGAAATTAACTATTTATGATCATTGCAGTTAGAAAACATACATTTGATATGTGTGATTAGATCATGTAAATATATATGAATTAAATTAAATTAAATATACAATTTTAATAGGATAAAGATTTTTATTATATTTAAATATGTGCTTATTTTAATTATAATTAAAACATAATTAATAATAAATAAATTTTGAATTCAAACTAGTGTCGAGTAGTTAAATTTAATATGGAATAACTCTTGGAAAAAGTTGAAAGAATTCACTATCACGTTGAATTGTCTAACTTCTTTAAAGTACTGATTATCTTCTTGGATAACGTAAATAGAATAAAAATGAAAACAATGGCTTAAAGTTAACAAAATAATGAAATCAGTTATATAATTTAATACTTTATTTGATAATATAAAATTTGATGAATACGCGTCATAATAGAATTAATAAATCTAAAACAAAAAATTATATTAATTATAACATAAAATATATACAAATGAGAAAAAGATAAAATTTAATAAATTCATAAAATATTAGATCTACAGCTTCAAAATAAGAATAAAACTTAAAAATAATTTACATGTGATAAGTATACATATAGAACCTCCATTTTGAACTATTATAAACTTAGAATAATAATGAATATCAGTCATTCAAGGATACAAAATTATATTTATTTTACATAAAATATATATTATCTACCTAAAATTTTACTACGAGTTAAAAATATAATTTTTAATATAATTATTTAAATAAATTAATATTTAAATATACTTACATTAATAAAATTATAATGTTATTCATCTTATTTAAAAAAATTTCAGATTACTATTATTCTTAAAAGTACTTTATTCAGTATTTTCTTGAACTATTTTTTTATAAAAGTATTCAATGAAATATTCGTAGAACTAATCAAAAAAATATAAATATAATATATTATTAAATATTAAAAGAAATTTCTTTAAAATTTCATAACTGTATATTTTAAATATTTAAAGTTTAAATTAATTAATTGAAAACGTAAAACCGATATTATTAAAATATCAAATATTAAAATTTAGATCAATTTTATTGAAAATTTTATTTTACAAGTTGAATGTTAATTATAAATATCATTTAGTGCTTATACAGTTAATTATAAAGAATAAACATGTATTATTATAGCGACGATGTGTATTTTAATAAATAAACAGTTAATATTTTTGTACATAAAAAAATGGACGATTTGTAATATTTTAGAGTTATTCACATATTTCTTTGTATATTAATTCATATTTTGTTTTTTATTCAAAAATCTTTTTTATATTCTCTTAGATCTCTAGTATTGGCTTACACATTTCATCCGATAATTTTTTTCCCTATTCACCCTGTATTTAGAATACTAGACGTATATTCCTTGTTCAATTTAATAATTAATTCAACTAATTATTTTACATAAAATAAATAATATCAGTTGAAGTCTTATAATAATACAATCTTATTATTATAGGCTATAAATTACGTTGTATTTTTTAAAGCTGCTGAGAGAGAATCATATTTAATTTAAAGAAAGGAATATTATACAATATTTTCTAATAAATATATATTAATAGAATATAATTCTGAAAGAAAATTCAATGGTCTCACATAAATTTTATTTTGTTCCTTATATTAAAACATCAACAGATAATTTGAAATAGTCAGTTACTCGACTTTTCCTGCATTATATTGAGTATGGGATAACAAATATACCTCTTTTCTTATATTTTAGATTTCAATTTTTGCCTTAAAATCACTATATTATCACAATGTAATATATTTCTAAATCAGCGCTCAAGTAATTTAATTCTATATATATATATATATATGGTTTTTACACAAATACATACAATGTAGCATATTAATTTATTCATTAAGTAAGAATAAATAAGAACTAATTTTCTGGAAAATTTACTAAAATTTCTAGTATAAATATGATTAAGAAAAATTTATAATTTATGACATATAAATATATAGAAAGTTATACAGAAGTTTAAAAACATTTTGCACTTTTAAATTTCATTTCTTTTTTAAATTCTTACTAATGAAAGTAATACACATATTTATATATGTACTTATATTTTTTATAAATAAGAATAAATAGTAATATATATTAAAATAAATAAATTATTTTTTATATCATTATTAGTTAGAGGTATTGAAAAAATTAGTTCGTAAATATTTTAATAGTTATTTTGGTACTATACATATTCTCTTCAATTTTTTTCTAGAATAATTTCATGATATAATACAATAGTTTATTTAACTAGCAAAAATAAATACCAAGTAAATATAAATAATATATTTCTAGTTTATAAAAATATAAATTTCTAATTTAAAATTCAACATTTTATTCAAAAGAACAAAATTCAGATTTCAAATAAGACTACTGTACGAAAATACTACGTACTCATTTAAAAATATACGAAGATTATATGTAATTTGTTTTACTTGTTTTTATTATATGTAAGGTTTTTTATTAATATAAAAAAGTTATATAAATGTATAATAATCAACTATAAAATTTTTATAAGCTCATAACAATTACATTATTTAAATAATATATTTTAAAGAATGTATAATGTGCATTACGCAGATAAACAAATTTTATCAATTTTCATTTAAAAAGATAAATAATAAAAGTTATGATATATATGAATATGTATAAAATATGGATAAAAAAATAAAAATATTATAGTTACAAATTTTTTAATAATATTTTTCCATGATATATTAAGTTGTGTTTTTTATTAAATTTGTAGTTGCATACATTTACTCTTATATATATTATATAAAATAATTTATTATATTATATGAAAAAGACTGAATTCAAATAGAAATTTTTTCCATTATGTATAAGTATGTTTAACAGTAGCATAAATATAAATTAAAACTATTCTATCAAAGTAGTAATCGCTTCAATTTATGTTTTATAGCAATTATTAAATAATATCAATTTTTTAATTTATCGATCTTTTTATATCAATTTGACAATTAATTTTCTTATATCTTTAACATATTTTTTTTGGATTACCATAGTTTGATTTTCCCATTATAAGAGATTTAAGCAATAATATGATTTATTATCTGTAGCGTATAATTAATGGCTTTATAAATAAAAAGCCACATTAATTCGCAGGAAGGAATATTTCTGATATGGATAATATGTAGAAACAAATTGGGTAGTTTGGTCAACTTATTGAAATACTATTGATCTGAATTTATAAATAAGAAAGAAAATAAGTATCTTATTTTGATGAAAGATAAAGCAGAAACACTGTTCTAAACACTAAGAGGTGTCGCCTTCTGCGGTGTTTCCTAGGCCTTGATCATGCTATAATATGCTCGTAAAATCCATAATCATAGGTGAAACATCGCAGTGCAATCTGTGCAATGCAAGATTTGGCCTTGGGCCAGCCGTGGAATCGAAGTAGTAATGGTCCACCCTCATTGAAAGCGGAGTTTGTTAAGTCAATTATCATAATTATGCATACTACTGATAAAGCATGATGCAGTCATCGTTGACTTATGGTGCGTACAAGAAAGAAGAAACTAAAAATCCATTGTTTTTAAAATTGCTCATCTACTCGATTGACAGTTGTATATTGAGTTTTTAAATTATTACAACGTGAAATTCTTTTTTAACGCAAAACTTTATATATACGTATACTATTTTTAAGAATTCTTATAATGTGATATCATTCTTTTAAAGTAAATGATCAAATTAAAAATTACAACACGACGCGTAAAATGATTATAAATAGTAAATTATTCCTGGATTGTCTTGAAATAGTTTTACTTAAATACTGAATACATCTCATATTTTCAAATGTTTAAAATTTATATATTGAAATTATACTTAATACTTTTAAAATTTTATTACAGACTTATTTACGATAGTCATGAGGTGTGATAAAAACCGTAAAAAAATTATTTAACCGTAATATTTTAAGCATATATGTTATTTAATGTGAAATAAATAGTAGACAAAAGTGTTTCTGCCATTCAGGATTCTAAAAGAATTAATTAAATGTAAATTTTTTTTAAACATATGTTTTAAAATTACATTTTTAAGTAATTTAATAAATACATTGAATGTAAATACTTATGAAAAAAATTATTTTTATATAAGTGGTAAAATTATGTTTATTTTTTATCAATCTAAATTAAATAACTTAAAATAATAATTTTCTTTCCAAGTATTACAATTATTGAATTTACGATAATTTCAAACTATTTATGAACTACACTTATTGATCCAGATATTTTATATAAATTGTTATTTCATATTAAATGTAAAATTATTGATTTCCTATACAATTGAATTCTAATTTATATAAATATAATATTAATATTATTTATATTTAAATACTATACATTCTATCAGAAGTAGAAGCTTTGAAAATACGATGAAAAATAAAATAAAGGGAATATAGAGTATATATTTGAAATTCTATTATTGAGGCAATTTTAAAGACATAAATGTAATACATGATCCATAATAGCAAATATAGTTTTTTTATATATCGACATTTATTTAACTATCATTTATTTTCATCATATGCACTCAAATTACTTTATATCGCTAAAAATGTAGACAATAATTTTTTTAATTTACAGTTTAAAGTATAATTATACAATTAAATCATTGGCAGATTATAAACTTTAATTCACCGTTAATAGTTTAAAGTTATTTATAACGATGTTAAAAAAATTAAACTGTAAAATGTTTATGCTTCATACAATATGTGAATAATTATCTTAAGTAGATAATAATTATCTTCTCTTCAATCTTCTTTAAGAGTTGATTTCAGATTGTATTCAATATTTATTTTTTGGCAATATTATAGTACTGTAAATCGTGCTTAATTGCATGAATACATATATATATATATATATATTGAATATGGCTTAAATTATTTACATCTGAAAATTTAGTTCTTATACTGTGTAAAGCAGATATAAATTAAAATTAAGTTTACATAAAATAAATTTTATAATAAGTAAATTATAAGAAAAATATGTATGTGTATATTTATATTTATCCGTGCAAATAATTTTTTTTATTTACATTTCATAAGAAATAAATTTTATACATTCTGTTATTTTATTAGAAAATCACTTTTTAACATGTAAATTATCTTTAATATTCTTTTAGCACCTTATTATATTACTAATCGATAAAATCTTTTGTCCGTAATTACATAAGTTATTTGTAACTTAGTAATGGATTTTTAATGACCATACAATTTAATGAGATATGGTGTTAAGGTAATTTCATTAATTTCTAGACGGGTATGTTTATAGTCTGTAAAAGTTCCGTCAGTTCAGCGCTTACGAAAACATATTATTACAATCATAAAATACATTAAAGTTATTGAAGGATACTTAAACGAAGTATAAATTATACAAATTGAATCATAGATATACATGAATTATATGAATTTTTTTTATTTATCAAATTTTTAAATTATGGGTGATTATCTTTAATAATTTTATAAAATATATATTTCAAAATATAAATATAATAGTATTTCATTTCTTTACCGTAATTATAATATTCATCTTTATATTTATTCAAAAAATTATCTATTAATTTGAATTAATTTGTTTTGAAATAAAATTTCTTAAAAAATATTTTCATGAACGAATAGGTAAGTTTAAAGATTTTTACAAAGTTACGTTCTATAAAGGATGTATATAATTGGAAATTTTTTTTATAGTTTCAATATATTAATTTTTTTGACACTTTGTAATTTTTATATATTTATAAACATAGAATATTACATGAAATTTATATTTTTATATATAATGAATTTTTTAAAAAAGGATAAATAATGTATTTTATGTATTCATTAGAGTATGAAATAATAGTTTTTTAATTGGGTGAAAATATATATTTTTCAATATAAAGAAAAAATTTTAATGATAAAATCAAGGTTTCATTAAAAGTTATTAATAATTTTACGTGAAGAATAACATTTACTTTATTTTTAAAAAAACTTATGGATTTAAGATAAGAATTTTTTTATAATTAGAATGTCTTATTGAACCAAAATTTCGTACAAATATTTTAATACTTTATGAATGTGTCAACTTTTTATAATTAAAATTATAGAAAAGATAAACATTTAATAATCACCTAATCTGACGTAATAGACCAAAAAAAGAGAGCTAATTTTGTAAAATGTTAGTAAAAATATAATTAAGTTAGTTATTATTTTATATTCTATTAAAATTGCAATAGAAATGTATAATAAAATTTATGCATAGAATTTCATCATAAAATTATTATTATTGAATTGATCTGATATTAAAATTGAAAATCTAATATTAAATTCTTTTTATATGTATACATAAAATTCATGATTGAACTGTTCATTTTGAAAAGGATATGTACGTGAAAAAAGTTGTAAGATTATGCACTTACATCTCTTTTAATTCAGCTGAAGTGCAAAACATTTCCAAAAGGTGTAAAATAAACAGTAAATAAGTTTTTTACACAAAACAGAAAGATATACGTGTTGTTCTTTATTTGATTTGCATCGAAGTAAACAGTAAGCAGTTGTACATCAACATCAGAACGTTATTTTTTTATTTTTACTTTGAGGCTAAAAATAATGATATAGTTTATTTCCACATATAATTTTCTTTGAATTCTTTGTATGACATAATACTCATTTAATATAAACAAACTTTTTCTTCATAAAGCGTGACATTTATAGAATTTTTTAATTCCCTAATGTAATAGACAAAATTACAGTACATGTTAATTTTATATATAATATCTCGTATGACTAATTTTTCCAAAAAATTGCTTTTATATACAGATTTTTTTTTAAATTAAATATATTTTGTAGATATAAACATTATATTATTATTATTTAACAGTAATTCAATTTCTATTATTTGAATAGTATAAAATATAATTTTTTTTATTTATGTTATTTTTATTTAATATTAACCGTCTTAAAGACTTATAATCTAAAAAACATTTTACAGTCACCAACTATTATTATTAATTTTAATTCATTAGCAATAATAAATTTCTGCTTCTAAGAAAATAAATAATTTAAAACGTAAATATATGATTAGATAGCATAATTCATTAAAAATATTTTTTGTAATATCCGTAAAAGTTTCGTTGTAGAAAGGACAGTTAATCTTTTACATATTCTTTAAAGTCGATTGCAAATATTTTCTTTTATATCTGTAATACATAAAATATAATTAAAAAAACGCCAATCAAATTTGAAATACTAACTAATTTAAAACAAAATTTTATTTTATTTAGATTATTGAAAGATATTAAATACTAATTTTTAAACAAAAATTTATATAAATCTAAAATATTTTTATTATTAATATTTTTCAATAAAACGAAAGCATTTTTTTAATAATAAAAATATTATTATTTATAAACATAAAATATAAATTTGACACTCTCTATATATCATAATTTCTTTTTTATGTTTTTTTTTTATAAGTGTATATATTTAAATCCAAACTTTAAAGAGAAAAATAAAATTTTTTATCTTTGATAAATTAAATATGGAATAAGTAACACGTAAAAAGGTAATATTTTTCTTTTTAAATGAGATAATTTATTCATTCATATTTAATATATTTTAATTATAATATATTTATAATCTGATTTTAGTTTAATAAAAATAAAAATCATGAAATATGTAGATATCTTTAAAATATAATACTTAATTTTAAATTAAGATAAATGTAGATATATTTAAATAAAATTATGAAAATAACTATAGAAAATATTTATATATATTAATATAGATAGAATTTAATTTAATTTTACTTAAATAATTACATTATAAAATAATTATTATAATAAAAACTTTCAAAATATTATAAAATCATTAATTTTTGTTATGAAATGCTTTTTATTTTCTAATAGTTCTCTAAGATTTATCCATTATACATATTTGTATTTTATTTATATGATATAACTTATAATAAGCATCAATTAAAATTTTTATAAAAATAATGTAAAATCCTTTTATTATATATATTAATCTATTATATGTCCATTTTGAGAATTATAGCTGTAAATTTGTACTACCTGTACGTATTCTTATGATTGTAACCGCGAGAATTTTCCCAAGCGATACTCCGTAAGTCTGTTGTAAATCTCTTTATTAACTTCCTTCTTTCTTCATTACGTAGTCTGTTGGCAGGTGGCTATCAGAAAAAATAGACAGAGCAGCGATCACGACGACTGCATATTTAAAAGGGAGTTATATTGTTTAGCTGAGTAAATGCATATTCATATTTATTCAGATATATTGCGTATTTGTTTTTCTTGTATTTGTTTTTGATTTTATTATTCTAGAATTTAGTGGGCAGCTTTTGATATTTCCAAATATACTACTGAAACTATTATATATTTAAAATTTTTTTATTAAAATTTATCTGTTAATAAAGAAAAATGAAACTGAAGAATAATGTTCGCATAAATTTGAAGTTACAAATTTAAAGTTTGATTATTTTATAATCCAAGATATGTTATTGCTAAGATATTATTGTTATATAATAGTATATTATTACTTAATTTGCAAAGAAAAGAACAAGAATCTTATGAGGTATAAAATAATTTATTCTAAAAATAAAAGTAATGACATATATTAATGTGTTTTAATCAGAATGCAATTTAATACAATATAAATTTTTTATGAAAAAATTGTCTTTATAATTTCTTTAATAATAATAATAAAAAAAATTATTTGTATAATTAAACTTAATTATGCACACAATAATATTTGCATTAAATTCTAAATTCTAAAATAGATTACCATCGATTGAATCATAGAGAGAGAGAGAGAGAGAGAGAGAAGAATATGGAAAAGACAAAAATAAAGAGTGAGGTTAAATCTTCATAAATATCCGTTTGTTTTTTACTATGTAATGTCTGTTTCTTCGCTCTTATTCCATTTTTCTGTCTCTTTCTTATTCTCTCTTTAATTTGTCGATACCGTTTGAAAAGGGGTGAAAAAACGAAAGGAAGAGAACATGCAAGCACATTTTAACAATCACTTGCTCGATGCCAGTCGACTTCAAATATCAGCAGCAACACGGGTTCTCTACTTGATGACTGAATAATTTGTATTAATTAAATTCTTTCTCCGTCCTTCTAAATTAGTCTCGACTATGAAGACAGAAAAAGGCGCGGTTACCGAGCCAGCGTGAGACAAAGTAGGAAATGGAAGGGGTGTTCATATTTTCTGAAGTGGTGGCCACCATTAGCTTGCCACGCACACCATTCAAGCCGAAGTTACTAAAAACAAAATTAATTAGGTTAACGAGGTTTCTGAGTAAAAAAGTAAGAAACATACATATGTGCGCACATATAGAACATATGCCTTTAGATGGATGTAAGGTTGCTAGAAAACAGCTTCCGCCGTTGGCTGTTGCCGCTACCATTTTGTCTGTTGCAAATGCTACTGATTTTACTCCTACTATATATGTGTCTGCTTCTTGCGTAGATTGAAGTCATTGCTCTTACTTATTCCCTAGTTAGTTTTCAAATCCAGCAATGTACTCAATACAAATTGAAATTGTTGGTCTGCAAATCATAAAATTTGTGTAACATATTTATTCAAAGTATGAACGATTTTTTTTTAAAACAAAATTATATTCTTCCTTTTATTACAAATCTATAAATTTAATAAATAAAATATATATGTCTTATATTTATTATATAATATTATATTATATTTTCAGATTATCTACCTATATTAAATTAATTGTTCAAATTTTATATAATTATATTATACCTTATTTAGAATAATTATGTTATTTAAAGAAATATAATCACAATTAAATACTGTTATTCATAATTTTTTAAAAATTTTAATCGGTTTACATAATTTTACAAAATAAATTTTCATTAAAAAACGTTCTTTTAAAACATTTTTAATCTATAAACGATATTTGATAAATTTTTTGTCAAATGTTTTTATTGAAACATAATTTAAAACAAATATTTCTATGACATTTTATTTTTATCTCACTCTTGTATTGATTTTCTAAAAGAATGACTAAAATCTCAATATATTAAAGAACTAACATAACAAAAATCAAGCATCAAAAAATTGTGATAGTTGCATATGTATATTCCTTTCTTGATTGATTAAATATGTAAAGGTAGAATACAATAATTTTAGCTTTAAAGAACATATTTATAAATAATTCATAAATAAATTTCTTATTGCATAAAGCCGGATGATCATTTTATGGATGTTGTTGCACCTGATTTTTGTTTTATTTTAGATTGACGATACTATTTTTTCGATATGAGTTTTACCTTACCGGTTTATACCTAATCATTTTATGATTATATAAAGAATGTCAGTGATAAATGTATATGACGTAAACATTAAAACTTAAATTAAATTATAAAATACGGACTTTTATTATAAACATTAAATTTTTAATTATAAATATACATAAAAATTTAGAAATTATTATAAATGTCATAAAAATATGGATGATTAAATTATTGTAGTAGGTGATGAAAAAATGATTGAATGATCTATATTTTAATACATGTATTCTAATAGTACTAAAAGATGATTAAAAACATAATTAAAATTGATTTATAAAATTATTGTATGTTAAATATTCAAAAATGTTTATCGTATATCACATAAAATAAGAAAAGATATTTTTGCAAAAAGTTAATAATTTATAAGTAATTATCATATATATATATATGTATATGTATAAGTTTATAGGTATGTGAACGTATAGTGTGTGTGCTTGCATATATCCGTATATGTATTAATTATAAAATATTAGTGTTTTATAATAATTTATATTCGCTCAAAAAAATATATTATTAGCTTTTATATAATAAATGTATTAATAATGAAATACAGAAAAAGTGAATATTTTTAAAATAATTATTAGGTATTGCAATACACTACATTATTTTAATGTTTTATTGAACTTGCACTACTTTAATTGAATCAATATAATAATAAATGAGTGAATTTAATAAATATAAGTTTATGGTTAAGAATTAGATAAAAAATTTATAAGCGGTTATTTAAACATTTTACACATTTCATAAATCAATTATAAATCTGAAATATCAAATTAAAAAATATTATTATATCATATAATATTAGTTACAAATGGAATAAGTAACAAGTTAAATTACAAAATACAATTAATATATAAAAATACTTAGTATTGCTATGTATATTCATTAATGAATTAAAAATATAAATAATAAGTGCATTTATCAGAACAAATATTTTACATTTTCAGACACCCTAATCATGAAATAGAGGTTTTCATAAAATAGATTAACTTTAAATAGAATTCATTTTCATGTTCAATTTTAATAAAATCATGAAAGATTATTAATTTTTATTATACTATTTTATATCGTCATTTTAAAGCTGTATACTTCTTATAATTTTTATAAGTTGAAATAGAAACATTTGTTTATATAGTATATGGATTCGAATAAAATAGTAATATTCTTTCAGCATTTTTATTTTTATAATCAATTAATTTTTATTTATTAGTTTTCAATTATCATCTATAACTCATAAACTTATTATTTTTTAAGTTTATAATTTTTATATGCATATCTGACTTATATCTTTCGAAAGGCTATAACTACTTAATAAAAATTAAATATTAATTGTGTAATTAACGGTATATTTTAATTTTTATGATATTGAATAAATAAATGAACTATAATAATTCAAAGTTACTTAAAAGTAAGAAATAAAAATTAATCTTAATAACAAGTAACATCCTATTTTCGAAATATTTTATTTACATACAAAATATTTAATTTATGAACACGCACATTTATATATATTAGGTTTCCTAAAATTAATTAACGTAATTCATTTTTTATAATTTATATTTTCTTCTAAATATGTTATTTTTTAAAAGTTTATTATTTTTCTTTAAAATACTAAAAAAATATATAATCGATATAATAAAATTTATCAATGAACTTTCAATTATAAATTTTATTATTAAAATTATTAAACGTTTTTAATTTTTCATTTGTATTCAATTTATTATTTTTAATGCTATATAATAAAATTGTTTTTAATTTTTACATTTTAGATAAATAATTGTATTAAAAAATAAACAGATAAATTTTACAACTGTAATTTTTTTTTGCGTGATTAATTTTTGTCGTAAAACATTTTGTATTTCAAGTTTTACATTTATGTTTTATTAAGCGGCTGCTGATTAATGTATAGTAACTTTTTATATTTTACTGAATAACATATTTATACATGAATTTATTCTCATAAAATCGAAAATTTTGCAAAATTTATAAGTGCAGCTATAATTTTTATAAATACAATAAAAATTAATATACATAAAAATACATATAAAATTAAAAAATTGAAATCACGTATCGAGTAACAGATTAATATATAAATCTTTATTAGGAAAAAATGAAATAATTCAATATTATGTATGTAAATTAAAATTTTAGTTTAATACATATTATTCCAATGTATAAAATCGAAAATGTCAATGTTTTTTTTATTTTAAAGTCGATTGAATAAAGTATTTCATGCACTTTCAAGCTGATCTTACTAGTTCCATGTACTCTGTTGGTATATGACAGCATAAATTATTCAAAAATGAATTCTGTTTGAAATCTCTAGATGGTGCCACATGCTTTTAAGACTTCAATCAAAATAATGAATAAAAATTCGACTTTATTGTATAATTTTCGCTTTTATAATATATTTTAATATCAAAAGAAAATGAATTTTTCCACAAATATTATTACCTAGAATATCAATATATATTAAAAATTGCCTAGTAAAAAATTATAAATACTTGAAAAAAATTCTAAAAAAGTTAATACAAAAATTGAATCTTATTAATATATGTCAGAAATGTAATAGAAATTAATACTTTTATATGATCTAATGTATTTTAACGACAATTAGAATTTTTATATTTAATTTTGTATACAGTATACAATACATATAGAGTATTTTTGCAGAGTACTGAATGAAAATAAATGCCAGTAATAGCATAAAGTTAGTGTAAATTAATAAAAAATAAATTATTAAAATTTAATGACGTATAATTTGTAAATTGTGTGACTAAAGTATCAATTTGTTTAATATTTCAAACATAAAATTTTAGAATGATATATTAGTTTTATTATTATTAATATTTATACTATAATTTGCACATTAGTATTTGTTAAAAAAAATTTTCAATATATACAAATCTCTTTTTATAAATTGCATTTATTTTATGGAATATCAAGTATATCAATTCTTTTATATAAAATAAATATTTGTAAAATATATATATCTTTATTTATAATTTGAGGAATTCAAATTTATATGTATAGCCAATATAGCTACAAAATTATATTTCCATCGAATTCATATAGTATATAAAATATATATTTTCTTTGAATTCAACAAAACAATTTAACAAAATCAATCACTAATATATGTAGATGATGTCTAGTCTAGTGAGTTATAATTTTCAAATACAATTACATATTATAAGGAAAATTTGTAATTTTTGCCTTGTAATACAGTATTTAATAATTGAATATTGTATTGAATACAATAAAATTGAAAATATTCCTTTTTTAAGTAACAAGATATTGAATAAAATAAAAATTAGAAAGTACAAATTTTTTAGAAAAGAGTTCAAAGTAATTTTTTTTTTATTCAAAATATTTCTTATAAATTTTATGTATATTTATAAAATTTAAATGTATAAAATTTATGTATATTTATAAAATTTAAATGTATAAAATTTATGTATATATTTGCATTTTAATATGTTTGAAATTTAATAAAAAAAACGTTTAACATTCGTCTCGATTCCATTAATACATAAGCATTGTAATGTGCATTAGATATGCAGGACGCATTCTTCGAATTTCAGATGCACACTGAGGTTGAATCACGTAATACTTCAAAGCATGATATAAAAAGTGAAAAAGCGTTGTCTTGAAAATCGACGGAGAAAAGCTGCGGAAGATAAGCAACAACCTACGAAGGTTAATGCGGAAGTGACATTAGAGTTTACGGAAGTGGGATCAATCAATGAATTCACCGCGGCTGCAACGGGCCGTTTAAGCTTCATCTGCATAGTTCCATTGTAATGCCCTAATACCAAAATGCGTATTAGCTACCGTTTTCCCTTCCGCTGAGTTTATTACTATTTATTCAATGAATAATTATTGATAAAGGAGAAAAATTCCTTGAATATTTGTCTGAGTAAATCAAATTGTACTATCTCTTTTTCCTATGACGTACACTTTTTCTTTGATTTATCAAGATTCATTCAAAGCAAAAACTATATAATTTGGTTTTATGTTCACATAAATAAAAATACATTAAATTTTTTATTAAGTAGCAGAATATCGCAATGAAGTAGAAAAATAGCGAATACAATCTTCTTTTAAAATTGTTTCATTAAACATAAACAACATAAGTTAATAGTAATTTAATTAAATAGAACTTGAATATTATACTATTTACGATACTATCTCTATATAATATTTTTTATATTTATACTATTGTTTTATTAATTTTTTATTTTGAGATATAAGAATAAAATGATTTAATAAAAAATGTGAAAAAAGACTTTTGGAAGAAAAATTTTTGAAATTAACGTGTTACGTAATTTTATAAATTCTAACTATTACTTATTTTATATTCGACCTCAAAAAGTCATGGTTTGTATCACATGATTTTTTTAAGTATTATAAAATTGTATAAATTACATAGATGTCAAGTATCAATTTTAATAACTTGTATATATGTTAAGTTTCAGATAAGTAAAAACATTAGAGAAAAGTTTTCAACGGGCCTCACTTTTCTATATACACGTGTAAACATTTATTAGAGCGACAGTAAAATATTATATATTTCAGGTGAATTGAAATTCAACAATATGCATATTATATTTTAAATAAGTATATAATTAATTCAATCTTATAAATTAGAAACATCATATCTGAATTTTGTAAATAATTTTTTAGTTTATTATAGCAATAATGTTTATTCAAATAATACATTATCATAAACAAACCTATGAAATATAATTTGTTTAACTACGAACAATATTTATTTCTATAAGTTAAGTTTACAGAATTAAATACAAAGCCTTTTAAAAAACTATATAAAACCATTTTCTCATATATAGCAGTTTATTTTATATATTTATGTATATATATATATTATTAATTAAAAATATTATTTGAATTAACTTTGTTAAAAAAAAAATAACGAAAATTATTCAAATGGAAAATATTGTGTTACTGAATATGTAATGTATGATATCAAGTATATTCAAACACGTACATATGGGCGTACACAAATACGAATGCCCGTACATAGTAAGAATTTCAATTGAAATTTTTCGAAAAAAATATAAAATTTTATTATATAGATATACACACAAAAATATATAACTGTTATTTTAAAATGTTCATGAATTCTACTTTTGGAGAATATTTTTCATAACAATGGGATATAAAATCTAAAATATTAACGTGCAATTGCATAGATTCTTCAAACTTCTTTAATTTATATAAATTTAGTAGCGATTAATGAATGACGCTAATAACTTGTAATAATTTAGATAAAGAGTGGAATTGAGAGAGAGAGAAAGAGACAGAAAAATAGAATTTTCGTGAAACTGAGGAGACAGATAAAATGATTGCAATTATATCACATTCTTGACCTTCTACTCAGGGTTTTCTAGTTGATACTCAGCAAGAAAGTGTCTGTGACATGGTTTTGAATTTATCGAATCGAAAATTAATCAAAGTATTCGCAATTAATTAAGAAGTTTAACACAATAAGAGTAATTATAATTAGATATGTTAAATATGATTTATAATGATAATAGTAATATAATACCTCTATATATTTTTTATTAAAAATTTTAATCTCTCTTTTTATTTCTAAACTTAAGTAAGAAAAAGAATAGTATATGAAATTTATATAATTTTTAATAATCTATCAAATATTTTACTTTATTTGTATTCTTTTTTATTAGAAAAATACTTCCTTTATTATTAGTGAATCTATCATTTAGTTTAAATTATATTTAAAAGCAGTTTACAAGTGCATTTCAGATGACCAACTGTATTTTTCTATCATAAATAAAATATTTAATGAATATATTTATATAATAATATATTAATTAATTGAAAATTTTGTATATGATATTATTTTTAACGTATTTTTTCTAATAAGATAATTTAAAAACAATATGTATGATTTGAAAGTTCTCAAATTTGTTATTAATTATAACAACAAATATGAATTTTTTTCGATAATTTTATACATTTAATAATCAAATATAGACAACTTTTCTATAAAGTAACTAAATAATTTATTTAATTTGCATGATAGTGATTCAATAATTTTATAACTTATGTCATGCTTTATTTTTTGGAAGTAGCTTAAGATATAAAATTTCTTAAACTATGTTATTTTTAATCTTTAATTATTAATTTTAATAGACGGATAGATTTTAATTATATAAATATTATAATAATAATTATTCTATGGCAAGTGAAATATATTTTTTGTTGAAAATAATATAAATTATTATATAACGTAGTAAATTCTCAAAAATAAAAGCATATATATATATATAAAATAATTTTAATATTTATTTGAATATATTCTAAAAATAAAAAAGTATGATTTTACAGAAAATTTTTATGATTTTATCTGTATAGAAAATGGATTATTATGGTATCATATGTGATACATACATTTAAAAAAATTCTACATATTTTTTATAAAAATTGTTTTTTAAAATAACGATTAAAAATAGAATATAATATAGATTATGATACACAATCGAATGTTTTTTTCTCTTGCATTACTTATTTATTAATTATTTTTACTCATTATATTATAAAAATCTTTATTTTTTATTCTTTTTATATTGTTATTTCTTTTTCACTTATGATACAGATTTAGTAAGTTATAATTTGAAAATTTATAAACATTATTAAAAAAATTACAGTTTTAAGAATAGAAATTACTTTTTAATTTTATTTGGTTTGTCATGAAGATTATTATATGCTTATATAAAAATTCAGTTATTCATTCAATATAATATTATTAAAACTTGCTTGTTGAATTTGATATTTATATCTACATCTTTGTATTTTAGTATCAGAGTCCATCAAAATTATGACATGGTTCCAGAGAAAGGTGTAATAAAAATTAGAAAATTTTTGTATTATAGAAAACATTTATTTTCTCAAATTAAAAAATGAAGTGAGTATTGTATATATTTATAATTAATATTTCAAATTTAGATTAAATAATTTTATAGTTAATAGAACCTTATTCTAAGTATACAATTTTATTTGTCTCTTCATAATAATAATCTTCAAAATAAAAGGTAGTTTAATTAATTTATCTGATCGTATATAAGGTTTGACCACAAAAAATAAACTATACGTTGAGACAGCAAGCGCTTAAAAATTAAATAGAGGATATGATTTGGTTATTTGGGCCCGAGTGACTTTTATTGCATTGAAGAAGATCATTGGCGTAATTAATTCAGTTTCCATATTGCTCTTATTGCACATAAGGACAAACTGAAAAACTGAGTAAGATAAAGCGAGAAAGTATAGAAGAATGTAGGAATGGATGGACAAACGAAAAAAGAGTCCAAAAGTAAAAAGGTATTCTGAAAAGCCGGATTAACTTTTGTATAGTAGCATTACGTCATTCGTACAGCGAAGAAATGGGAGACGACGAGCTCTTTAAACTTTGCGCAGGAGCGGAAGGTATGGAAGGAATCAGGGGGAACGAGGGGCGAGGAAAATATACGCGTATATGTTTGGGAAATCTTTAAGCCTTGTCGAGAGGCGAAACTTTAACTTTTAGCCGAGTTATGTAAAAATGCCGACAATTTCCTCTCTTTTGCTAAAATCCTTCTCTGCTCCATTGTAATTCGAAATACAAGTTTTCCTTCTGTTCCTTTTTCTAGATTTTCTTCTTCTTTACTATTTTTTATTTTGCTTTAGTGGAGTACCTCTTGTAGATATTAGTAAGGCATTATATTTATCGTTGTTGCGATAAAAACATATTGTTGCGGTACTTTTTGAATTGTAAATAGATAATAATATGAATTCGCTTGAATAACGTTAATCAAAAAAGATTATTTTTTAATTCACGAATTTCATTAGATTGAATATGTGAATGATTAAACATATTAAATATATGTAAGAATCAAATTGTGCTTTGTAAAAAATATTGTAGTACATCTATATTTTAATATACGACAACATGCATTTTTTTGTTTTATGCATTCAGCTTTATTTAACTAAATAAACTATTGGTGAAAGTGTGTTTGTAGAATTATTGTTTTAAATATTGAATTAATTCATAGATTTTGAATAAATATATATTTAGAAATATAAAAGGATTATCGATTAAAAATTATATATGTTTTAAAATAACTTTATAATTAAGAGTAAACTGTAGTTTTGTAAAAATTTGTCTTTACAATGAATTTCATTTATCGTACCTTTTTCTCGTTATTCTTAAAATGCGCTATTTGAAAAGAGTGTCAGAAATTATGAGACCTACGTAATATCTTTCGTGGTTGTCCGGAACATTTTACGCCTAGAGCTACCTCTTCTCTTTCTTCTTACTTTCTTCCTTTTTTGCATGTAAACTCGTTTTCTGTAGCTTTCTTTGTGTACATACATGTATCGCTACATATATAGAGAGAGAGAAAATAAACGAAAAAAGTCTTTTAAATAAAAATTATCTTTGTACAGTCAAATTTGATTAATTTTTTCTTATTTTATTTTGATAAGAATTTATAAAGAATAATTTTTATTTTCATGGAAATACATATCATACATGTTTAAAAATTAGAAATAAATTTATTTTTATGAAATATAAATTTTCTTTAAAGCAAATTCTTTTTAAATTTTTCATGTGAAATAGAATTTTATTTTTACAAATTTAAGAAGAATATTCAAAATATGATAACCCTTTAATTTTACAGTTTATTCTATTACAAATAAGTTAGAAAATTATATTACTTTATTTATAAACTTTGAATAACATAATTTGAATATTAAATTGTAATATAAAATTTAAGTTTTTTAAGTAATTCAGAATAAAAAGTTATTCATTTAAGCTTAAGTAATACATTTATAGAATTTACATTATATAGTTTTTATACATTAAGCTTTTCTGTACATATTTAAATAAATAGATGTTTAACTTTTTTTTGTTATGTTTTGTTAAATTTTATCATATTCTTCATAACTTTATCATAGAGTAGTGTGAGTATCTTATTTTAGAATAGAAAGGAAGCTTTCTTCTTTAAAATTTTGAGAATGTTCAAATGTTTGTAGTAACGTACAAACTAAATAAAAGCTTAAACTTATATATTGTAGGTGACTTTTTCAATTTTTAAAAGAAAAGTCTGCAACAAGATATTGAATATTTAACCATCTGAGATACGCGAGTAAGTAAGGATGATCCTAAAGAAATTCTTTTCCATCACAGCTCTAAAATAACGAAAACCATATTCTTTATATCTATTTCAACATAAAATATAAAAGTCAATAAGAGTAACAACCAAAACTAAAAGCTTTTTTCTATGGAGCTGATTTTGATATTCGTAAATGTATACTAATATAATCGCTATCACTTTTTAATAGCAAATATAGTATAATAATTCTTAATATTTTTAGAGTTTAATAAGAATTATTATTTATATATATAACATAAATACTTAGTATTTTTAATTATCATAATTAAAATTTAAAGAATGTCAAGGATTTATACATTTTTATATATTCATTTATCATAAAACTATCATCTAATATAAATAAGATGATTATAGAAATTTAATACTTGAGTCACTATTGCTACTTTTATATTTTTGCTTTCCTTTTATGCGTTTTAACTTGCGGTGTAAGTGAATGTTTTTGGGTTTGCTCAGAAACTCTTGAGCTCTGCATACCTACCAATCTATAAGGATATGTATTCACGTATACAATGCTTATATAAAGAAGGTAAGGATGGTATAAGGATGGTAAGAGAAAGAGAAACAGAGAGAGAGAGAGAGAGAGAGAGAGAGAGAGAGAGAGAGAGAGAGAGACCTACAAAGTTGAGTGTTGGCACATCGCACGCAGCAAAGGACATCCGAGACCGAAGGAATGCTGAATTAGGAGAAACATGAAAGTCTTGAGGTTAATTAGTGGCAAATCGCATTGGAATTCGTGACGAGGTCAATTTTCAGGACGTTTTCCTCTTTGTACAATCCTCTGTGAAAAGCTTTAAGGCAAGAATTTTCGGCGAAGACGGGAGACTACACGTATAAAGTGAAATTGTGAAGATAAATAATTGCTGTCATCACGAATAAAATTATCAGAATGTTCAACCCTTTAACAATAAAGGTGCAATTTAATTTTATTATATACGACCACAATTATTGGTTACTTCAACATTTGAAAAGTAAATATTAAAATAAGAAGTAATTGGTTCAATATGATATCTATGTACTTAAGTATAATGAAAGTAGCTAAATTTATTGCATAATCTAATATAAATTTATAAAATATATCAACTATTATTATAAATTTAAAAAATACTGAATATTTTTCAATAATTTTATGCTATCAAAAATAATGTCATAAATGGTCTTTACAAATTTTAATATATATTTCTACATTAATATTTACATTATATACAGTTATAATTTTGTTTAAAAGTTTTTTCTTTTTATATTTATACATAAAATAAATATGAAAATATTATATATTAAAAATTATATAATTATAAATATTAAATATTAATGTTTTCGGTTGCTGAATATAATCAAATTGATATTTGATTATTTCAAATTTGAACTCGGGTTAGTCATTTTATGCTACGAAGTCAATCCTATACAAGAACAATGAAAACGTAGAAAGAAAGAAATTAGAGGGATTTGGAGAAAAGAAAGTTGAGTAATGTATAATTTTTCTTCTAATTTTTATTTTTTTTCGCCATTTAAAAAATGTAATCTCATATTTTATTATATTAATTATTTTTATATTTATATTTCAAACTACTGTATAATTTAAAATATTAATTTTTTAATATTCTAATTAAATTATTCTAAAATATTTATTAAATTATTCTATATTATTTATTTCAATTTTTTTTATGTTATCATAATTATAATTTATTAATTTTTTTATTTGTATTTTGTGCTAATTTTTTTATTTATTTGTTTTCATGGTAATTTCTATTTTTTCGATATAATAATTTTTTAAATTTACAAACATTGTAAAGTTGAAATAAAGCAGAGATTATAGAAATATAAAAGTACTTTTCCAATTCTATAATCTTGAAATTTGAATATATGAATTAAGATTTGAATTTTTTAAATATTAACATAATCATTTGCATTTAATACTCATATTAACCTTCAAATTATTATTTGATTTATGATGTAATTATAGAATATAAAAAATTCAAAATTTGATTTAAATTTTTTCTAAAATAAAATATATTAAATTATGAATTATTGTAAATCAAAAATGTTATTATAAATTATTTAAATTCGAAATTATATACAAAACTGTTGTTTTGAATACCAATTATACTAGAAATATAATTCAATAAATCAGATTGATATATTTATTACTAAAACATTAGAATGATTTAATTTGAAAATAACGTGTAAGAAGAAAAATAAGTTACAGCAAATGAATAAAAAAGAAATGAACTTAAAAAAGAGAAACGAAGAGCGAAGGAGAAAGAATCAGGATTCCGTCCGACTGAAGTAACAGTCGGTACAGCGAGAATAAAATTTACACACGAGTCGGTACTTTTTAAAACCGACATTGAAAAAAGTGAGGATATTTAAGTCTTATTTTATTTAAAGTGTAAAAGCTTATGTATTAAAAGAAAGAAACATATGGAGAATAAAAGAGTGAAAAACCAAGTTAATATTTACAAGAATCTGTACGATTATTTTTTATGCTTGTTCAATTAACGATATAGAAAGTTCGAAAAATAAATTAGTACCTTTTATATGTTGATATATCTATTATCGATTTTCATTTTAATGATTCAAAAATTTTCTTCAAAATGTTTAAATAGTGTTATATATAAAATTTGATTATAATGAAGGGACGTTCTTAATACAGACCAAAAGCAAATGGAAAACCTCAGTCTATCAATTCGATGACCACATTTTTTATGATAAATTTTATACGATTATACAAAATTTTTTTATTTCACTTTTTAATCATACTAATTTAATTATATTAGTTTTGCTCGAAAAAAGTCAGATAGGAAATATAGAAAACTATTTCATTCTTTTATTTTATCGCATCTATTTTATTGAATGACTATTATATCAGAAATTAAAAGTGAAGAATTGATATTATATACATATATATGTATATATATATTTAATATCAGTAATTTTAATTACATTTTTATAACTTGCAAGAATATTACTGAAATATTTATTTAAAATTGTATATAGTTACTACGTTACTGCATTGCAGAGGATCAGTAAAGTTTGGATTTGCATAAATGAAAATATTTTTTTTTTTAAGCATGTTTATTTATATATAATCAATACAGTTAAATACTTGATAATCATTGATAAGCAACTAAAACATATTTCTATATATTAGTATTTATAAATAAATAATTACATAAATAACTTTAGAATCAAATTCTATATTATTTTTATAATAATTGTATTAAAAAATAAATCTATTTATGAAGCTAATCTGCTTTGATTAATTTTTATTTTTGTATTTAATTTCGTGGTCTCTGTAATTAAAAATATTACTTTCAAAGACAAAATTTTTATTTATAAAAATATCATTTAATAAATTTTAATTTAATGAAAAAAGAGAAACATATATTTCCGTTATTTATAATCAGTGTGTCCATCCAAAAAAGATCTTTAAAACATATTTTTTTACTTCGTTCTGTAGCCGCTACGATAATATAATATTGTAAATAACTTTATTTGTACAATATAATTAATTCAGTACAATTATAAATTTTAATTATAAAGTAAATATTCTAAAGTTATTACGTATTAACTTTTGCATTTTTTCTTATAAGTAAATTTTGTTTTGCATTTTATGTATTGATATAATTTTCTGGTTCAAAAACTATTTAAAAATTTTGTTTTACATAATACTCAATCTCTTAGTATACAAGTTTTCTTACTAATTTCAGCCAATAAATTCAAAGTTATTCTTTCCTGCATTTTTTGGATAAAAATAAATCGAATTAAAGACTTAAAAAATAAACATGTATTTGAAAATATCAGTCAAAATTTTTTTAAATGCTATCTTGCTATATTATTTCTTTATTCATATTAAAAAATTTTAATTTTTTATATAGTAGTTATTAATATGTTACTCAATCCAACGAAAACCTTTAAATAATAAATTAAAACATAAAATGAAAAATTTAAATGATGATCAAATAATAATGAAATAGTCGTGTTTCATTTGATATGCCTTAAAAATATTACCATGAAATTATGAGAATATAGGATATATCAATACCATGATAAGAATTTTAGAAGGGATAGATCTTATTTATTAATCTATTGATATATTTTACCAATGAACATTTGACCAATGGCTTTATATTTAAATTATGTTTATAAATTAGTCTATTAGAATAGATGCAAGTGTCATGATATAAATATTTACTTTATTATAATAGAAATAACGAATTTTCAATCAATAAATTCATGTGAAGAAACTTCTTGGTTCAATAAATAAAAATTATATTATTTTATATTTCAATGTGTTTTGTTTTCAATTTATTCTTTTATATGATTAATATAAATTTAACTTGATTCATTTACATTAATTTTAATATGATTAAATTTTCAATATTTTTGGCGTGTATCATTATTAATTTAAAATTTAGTAATATTATTTAATTAGAAGTAAATTAATTTTATTTATATTTAATCGAATCTTGAAGTATATATTTTATATCGTGGAAGTAAATATTACTAAATCTTGTCTCTTTTAGAAACCGTTTACATACTTAATAAAAATTCATGGTTGTATTTTCTATAAAATGTGAGTGAGTGAGACTAATAAAAGGAATATTTAAGAGAGTTTGTATAATTAAGGCGATAGTATATTCTTATTTTGTATCGTTTATACGATTAAAATAATCTTACACGAATATGTTTATTTTCTTCTAGCTTCAAAAATATTAAAATTTTCTTCCAACGATATTTTTGTTCATCTCTATCATCGAGGAAAAGAAAAGACCAGCAACGCAGGGCAACCCTTTATGATCTGCTTGCACATTAAAATCTAACTAAGGCACGTTGGAGTTTGTAGTAAAAATAGCTCGAGTAAAATGGCTTGCTTAGATCGCTCCTGGCTAACACGCACTTTAGAATGATATTGTAAAAGCAGGCGAGAGAGAAAGATGTACACTTTTCAACGCGGGAGGTGATAGTCTAGTTGTTACGTGTATGAAAGAGTTGCAAGCAGTGTGGATGGTTATCGCTACAAGGTAAATAAATATGCATTGAACCATAGTCGTTGTATGTACATAGGTTAACTTTAGAGAAAGGCGTAAGCGAGATTAGCAACAGACCACACAGATGATCGTAATACTTGATATTATTATTCGCTGTTTCTTGTACTTTTCTCGTAAGAGAAGCGATTCATAATTTTTAAAAATATAAACAGTCAATATAAGTAAATGAAGAAAGATGTATTCAAAAAAAAGTTTATTATAAAAATAACATTGTATAACATAAAAAAGTAATTGCTTCATCTTATATAATAAATATTGATAAAGCTTTCAAGTGTATACAAAAAGATTTATAGTACATACTTTTATATTACATTATATTAATATATTATATTAATATATCATCTTTCAAAGCTATTTTTCTAAAATAATATCCTATAATTGTAATATAAATAAAAAATTTCGCTTTAAATTTTTCAATAATATAATAATAAATATTTCTAAGGAATAATTATAAATTTTTAATTAGTTAAAGTAATAATATATATTAAATTGAAGACAAGTAAAGAATAGAAAATATAAATTTCTATACAAATTAAAAACTTTATTCCAAATGTAATTTTTTGGTATGAACTTACATATGTATAATATATAGAATACATATTTTCTATCTTACGGATGTATGACAATACATTTGAAGTATGTCTATTCAGAATTAGATAAAATTGCAAGTTTGTACCAATAGCTTCTTTTTTTGCATTGAGACAGCAATTACAGGATGAACGGAGAATTGTATCTATAAATATTAGACGAATAGTTAGATAGATAGATAGATAGATAGATAAATACAGAAAGAGAGACACAAAAGCGAGAGTGGGATGGGTTCGTTACTAAGGCCAGTTGTAACTAGACTTCGATTTAGATCTCGAGGGACTTAGTTCGATCGTCCTCGTTAGGAACAATTCGCTGCTAATGCTGATCCAATTACCCACGCGAACATAAGTGAGATAGAGAGGATCAGCGGACTAAAGAAAACAGAAAAGAACATATACGGATAAAAGTAAAAATGATCAGAAAGTGGAATGAGGTAAAAGTTTTAATAAAAAGGAATTTCTTTCTATCGTAGTTCATACAATTATATATTTAAAATCTTTGAACAACATAAAATTATCTAAATATTTTTAAAATAAAAATTCTAATTTTCATTATCATATTTTATAAGTGAATTATTTGAAATAATTATATATTTTATTTTAATAATACAACTTATATATTTATTATGTTTATAAAACTGAACCTTAGAAAAAATTTATTTTTATTATCCGTATTTAGCATATTATGCAATAAATTATAAGAATAATATAAGTAAGATAAAATTGGCTAACGCAATTATACCTAACGAGTAAATTAAGTTGCACTTTAAATTATAAACATTTTTTTCTCAAAATAATTCATTTAAAGAAATTTGAATTGGTATCCAAAATTTTGAAAAAATTACTGAAATGACTTATGTAAAATTTTATAAAATTATTTTAAATATATAAAGTCAAATATCGAATGAAGAAATAAAAATTTTAAAACTAATTTTTTTTAACATTTTTTTACATTAAAATATGTTTTTTCTTGCAAAATCAATAAAATTTAAAAAAAAAAATTTTTTTTTTAATCTTTTGTTCAACATAAAGATTAATTCCTCATAAAATAAAGTAAATTTTTTTATTTTTTTTTAATTTTTTTCATATGAATCATCTTGCAAAATTCATGAATATTTCAAAGCACCTAAAAGAAAATACATTTATAAAAAGACTACTATTTCTTAAAGTTTTATCCGAAAAATTTCTTTCAAAAGTTATAAAATATAATACATACATATAATAAAAAAAGGTAATTATTTTATACAATAAATTGTGAGATAATTATTATTTTTTAGTTTTCGATAACTTATAACTCTTTAATATATATATCAATTACGTGAGCAAGTACACTTGCTTTAAATACTAAATCATAAATTAAAAATCAATAGCAAAGAATGATACACGGCATAGTGACACTTTTAAAGTATATGCAATTATAAATAATTAATTAAAATTAATAAATAGCCAACATGATTTTCTAAATTACATATCAAATATTTATAAAAAATAAAATTTAATATATTATAGAAAAGAACAATTAATGTAACAGTTACAATATATCTGCATTTTTATAGATCACTTTTTTAAAAGTGTCAATAAAATTTTTATAGCTATCATAAAATATTATTATAAATTATTTTAGTTGATATAAATAATGTAAATAATTTCAAAATATAATGAAATGTATATTTTTTGATTCGTGAAATTCAGAATAATTATTGATATTTCTGTATTTTTATATTGAAAATTATTTTAAGTTAACGGTACTTTAATATCAAATCTATTTAAAACAATCTCATAGCGTTTCGGTTAGAAATGATATAGGATTTGATAAAATGAAGCAGTCGCTAATTATAATATAATAATTATGTATGTACAAAGTATTTATTATTTTATTATAGGGTACTTCTTTGGTTGAAAAATTTTGTTTGTGCATAAATAAATGCATACATAACTATATTTTATTCTTATTATTATAATAATATTTTTATGAATATCAGATTGTAATTCTATTCAATGATTTAAAAAAGGTTACTTTTACTATGATTTTATATTTCATTAAAATAGCATGTCAAGTGAAGACACGTTTTTAAAAGTAATAAATATACAGAATATCGTTTTCTCAAGGGGCAATTTAATATATTAGGAAAAATATATTTAATTATTGTATGAATTTTCTTTTTTCGGAAAAGAAGATGTTGATTATATTATTCTTTTCAAATATTAGCTCTTCAAATTTATATGATCTTATATCTAAAAGGTAATGGATAGACTAAAAACGTTTTATTATCTTATTACATGGTTTTTATATTATTAATTTATTTAATTTGTGTTAATTTTATACAAAAGTAAAATAACAGATATTTATATATATTTTTTAATACATCTACAGATGATTATTTGTGCAATATTTTATATGAATATTATTTGTGGTTTTACACTACAATATGTTTAAGTTAAACAATGAATTTTATAGTTATGAGTGATTTTAAATTAGAAATATTTAAACATTATATATTTAGATTACATAAAATGTTTTGAGTTTACAACTTGAGCAGTTAATAACTTTAAATAGTTAATCTACCTATAGGATAAATAAATTAGTTATTATTACATATATTTTTTTTATAATTTAAAAAATATATAATACATATATAATCTAAAAAAAAATGATTATATTAAAATTATGCAAAGAGTAGACAATTATTAAATATTTGACAATAGTATATTGTATTTACTAAAATTATTAATAAAGAAAAATATTAAAATAAGATATTAATATATTCATAAATAGCTATTAATTCTCTTCGAATTTATAGTTGTTCAAAATATTGAATTTTAAACAATTCATAAATAAATATTATATAAATAATTTTGTACAATTTGCCGTTTTTTTACAATTTCAGAAATGGATATGAATGATGTAACTATGATTATTAATGTATGAATCAAAATAATTTTAACAAAATTAAAGTTAGAATTCCTCACAATTGTTTCCTATTCATTCGTGAATTTTATGCTTAATATTTTTATTGCATTTAATTTTAAATATATAATCATTTCATATAAATTAAATATTCTATAATTAAATTATTAAAAATATTATTTGTTATGCGTAGTAAAATTGTTAACTCGAATTTTATCTGACTTAATTCTATTTATACTTTAAGAAAATAAACTTTAATAATTAATAATAAAGAAACTAAAATATTCTTGTATCTTATTCTGAACGTGCATCTATTATTAAGCTAATATAATTTGTTTATAACTATCTGAAATAAATATTCAAATAATTTTTTTTTACTTTAGTAACTTTATAATTGACAGTTATATTTCCAATAATTGTAATACAAATTTTTTTACAGCATAATTTCTTTTGAAGTTTTTTACTATAAAATTCATTTACAATTACAGAATCATATCTAATGTAAAAAATATATCCTGATGTAGAGATAAGACCACAATCTCCTGTCCACAATTTCCACTTTTACATTTTCGTATAGTTGACTGGTTCGTCTCGGTCTACTAGACAAGCAAATGAAGCACGTAATATTTTTTTGTCCTTATTTAAAATATCTTATATTTAATTTATTTTAATTAGTGTATTATTTTTTAAATTTATTTTCTAGTTTTGGTAGTAAGACATAAACTGAAGTAATCTTTTATATTTTATTGAACCAAAGAACTGGTAAATATCTTTTACCTATCATTCTTTTTATTTTTGTTATAATAGAATTATTAGCTTAGATTTGTACTTAGCATATAGCTTTTTTATAATTTAATGTATTTATATTATTTACATTTTTGAATAACATTTTTTATTTTATGCGGGAAAATATTTCATTGATTGTTTATAGTAAATTATCCTGTGAACTCAAATCTAATTTGGTATTCTTAGCTTTTATGTGAATAATTTTTTTAATATTCAATAATTTTTAAGATAGTAGGACTATTTATAAATGTATAATATAAGAGAGAATAAATTTAATTGATAATAGGAAAAATGGATAATTTTGATAGTATATTCATTTTAGCAAGGATATCTCCATTATTCGAAGATTCCTTAGAGTATTGAACATGATATTATGAAATAGCTTTAATTTTTAAGAAAATACTATTTTTGTTTAAAGTAAATAATATACAGTTTCAGAAGTAAATAGTATTCAATCAATATTATAAAATTATAAGAATTAATTAATCTTATTTAATATTATTCATAGCACACGTTTTTAAAAATTATATTATTTATTGTAACATAAAAAAATACTTCTGTATTATTATTTGAAAAATAATGTTTGAAGTATTATTTAATATACATAATGTGATTTTGTTATATTAATTTTGATCTTTATAAATGTGTAAATAAATATAAATATGTATATGTTTTAAGTAATTTTATTTTCTTGAAATTGTATCAAAAATAAAAAATTGAATTAGGTATCTTAATTATATTTTTTGATTAGTGTAAAAGAAAAAATTTATTATGTGTAAAAATAATTGTTTACTATGTACAAATAATTTATGTTGAATGAATATCAATATTCAAATTATTTTCTAAGATTTTCTTATGCTTATATTTGAAAGAAATACCACATTATTGACTAATTGACACTGTCGATAATATAATGCTATTGATAGTTACGAATCGTAACAAAACAGCAAAAATAATTACGGATAAATTTATGGTTTTCCATCATTACCAATCATTTTTAAAGTCTTAGACCTGAACTTACGTTTAAATGAAAAGAAAATGACTTATTTATTTTGATTTATTTATTTTTAAAGATATTAATAATTAAAAGTGACGATGTATTATTTACGATATTTAATCATCATCATTCAAACAAGATAAATATTAAAATTAATATAACATAATAATTATATATTTATAGAAGCAAGGATATATATGAAAAAAGCATTATGTACTGTATAGTTTACTTTTGATATTATTTTTTTAAACACGTCATACCAAATGGCACGATTAATAAATATTATTTATTAAATTAGATTAGAAGAAACTAGAATTAGCTTAAAAGAAAAGTATTGAATTTGATCATGTGAAAGCTAAATTATATACAAATTTTCTTACTTCTTATAAGTTGTTTAGCTTCTATATAATGCAATCTATCTGATATAAAAAGAAGTATTTCTCTGAATGTGAAATTTTATTTAGGCTGGAAAAAATCAAAATATAATGAAATGAAATTATACATATATTATCAGATATTTTTCAATGTGAAAAAAATGTTCATAAACATGAAAATATTTTTTTCTATTTTTTTAGAAATAATAATCAATTTCTTTATTATTATTCAAAACAATATAATAATACGAAAGAAATACAATAAAACAACTCTAAACTAATGATAATGTTTAATTACTTAGAATACAATATTAGAAAATTTATGATAAAAGACAACTAATATATTTTTTGTATAATTTTAATACGTTTGGTTATAAATAATAGATTAATTTGTACAACATTTTATTTTAAGACTATATGCTCCATATAAAAATTAAATATAATAATTTATAAATTCTATCAATTTTACTACCTTTAAGATTATATATTGTAATATATTTATTTAAAATGAATTAAATTAAAATAAAAGATCGAATAAGATTTATATAACTTTAAATTTCTGTTATTTAGTTTTTATCACTTTTTATAATTTTTATAGAATTTATGAAAAAAATTAATTTTGTAGAATTGTAAGATTTTAAACAAAGAAAATAAATTAAATAAAAGTGTAGTTGTTCTCTTGAACTATTAAAATTTTCTTTAATTAGATACTAGATACATTTTTCTAGAATTTAAATCCATAATATGAATTGAAAAAATATGAATATAAGAAAACTGATTTAATACATAATTTTTTGCTTTAAAGTTAAACAAAATTATTTATGATGTTATTGATATATCTCAATTAAATTTCATAAATTTCGATTAAATATCGAAAAAAATGAGTAAAGGAATGCAAAATTGAAAAGATTTGATAAAGAATGAAGTCTTTTAAAAAATGGTTGACAAGGTATTTAATTTATATGAAAATATGTTTTCTCATAGAACACTTTATTTAAATCCTGTTTTATTTAAATTATATATGAATATTTGAAATTGCTAATCTTAAGTTATTGTTAATCTTGAGTTCGAATCTTAGTTGTATTTTATTGTTGAATTCTATACTACAGTTTGATTTTCTATTCTATTTTTATTTAAAAGTTTTAGTTACAGTATTTGAATTTTATATTTTATTTGTAAATTTTTATGGATTAATTTTTCAATTTTACTTTTCTCTTATCAGTTTTTCAAATTTCTATCTCTGCTCTATCTTCGAATTTTAAATTCCGAAGGTATATTAGTTATTTCTGTAATCTCTAAAATCAACATGTTATATATTAATCTGAATTCGTAAACTATATCTTTTTATCAAAATAATGGAGTATAATTGTTAATTAATTTGTTTTATAGACACGTAAAATGTATGTACTATTTATAGTTTATAATCTCTTTTTATTATTCATGTTTTATATTCTTATAAAAGGAGAGTTATAAAAAAATGTCTATGTAGAGAAAAAATTTTGAATGAAATAATTCATCGTCTTATGTTATTGAGTTTTCGACAAAATACAAAAAAGATTACTTCTTAATTTTTTATAACCTTACATATTTAATAGTAGTTTTAACTATATAATAAATATTGATTATCCATATAGAATAATTAGTATTATTATTATTAATAAATTAAGCTCACAAATATATTCTTCTTTCAATGATATTAAAATTTTCGTTGAAAGTATCAATGCTTCAATTCCTTCAAAACTGTTCGATATACTAAGAGTTCAGTATTAATATATTTATCAAAGCGAGGCTATATCATAGAATGATGCATGATTTTAGAGCGCTATAAGTATATCAAGCTTTTTCGTAACACTAAAGTTTTTAAACATACAACTAAACCTTATGTACTTGGAGATAATTGGATCTGTGTCCATCCAGTGTGTACCTGATCGATCTCACACTTGTATTTCATATTTTAATGTTAAGACATGAAGAGTTATAGGTGGATATTAAGCTAGATAATCAGATAGTCAGGAGATGAAATGAGAGTGATTATATATATAAATTGAGAGATGTGTCAAGAGAAATAGAGAAATATAAACGGGCAGCAGAAGTATCGTGAGAAACGTACTAGAGAGAATTGTATAAGAGCTACGAAGATGAAAGGTTAGAGAGAGAATGAGAAAGAGAGAATGAGAGAGAAAATGAGAGAGAGAAATTGCTTAGTGAGTCATCTTAGTTTATTATTGGGACATTAATACCTTGCGAGGTAGTAGCAACCCACAACAGTTAACTAACTACTGTGATGGGTCTATAGGAAAGGAAAGCTACAGTGTCGGTGCTTGATATTGTAAGAACATCTGTCTACTACTTCTTTTTGCTTCCTTTATATATGGATATGGTATCGCTTTATATAATACTAATTGTTTTGCACAACTACCCATGTTAATTTCTATTGTTTACAATTTTTTTATACTTTCTATCTTTGATAATTTGGTTGGACTGATCAAGTTATCATTTAAATTGTTTGATAAATGAGATAGTGTTTAATGTTATATTTTATTTTATCTTCGGATAAATATACCAAGAAGCATTTTCTCATTTGAATTTCGATTAACTAAATTTAAGGATTAAATAAAAGAGTTTGCTAATAAAGAATTATAATAAAAAACAAAGAGATCATCTTTTTAAATTAAGTTTTTTTTTCCTTAATTGCTTTTTAAATAATTAAAAAATTAGTTTCTAATTATTTACTTACTTTTTACGTATTATATAATAATTACTGAATTATTTTTATTCATCTAAATAATATGAATTGTAAATTATAATAAATAAAATTTTTAAGGGTTTTAATCAAGTTGATTTAAAATTAATCTTATATCTCTATATAAACATATTACTAAAATAAAAAGAAACAGATATTGAATTATAAATTATGCTATTTCAGATCCAGTATATGTGAATAGATTATAAAAAATCTTAAGACTGTATCTAAATATTATAATCAAGTAACTATATCAAATGAATAAAAATAAACATCTTACATAATTACGTAAACTCAAATCTATTGCGATAACTATTTTTTTAATTACTAATTTATTTATTTTCAATCAAATTATTAGTATTTTACTTTTATTGATCAAAATAATGGATAATAATGAATACTAATTGTTCAAATATAAATTATTCTCTAATATAAATATCTGGTACACTTTTTTCGACCTCCTAGAACAATGATCGACCTCTCTTTGATAAAAAAGTACTTTTTCTTTGCGAAACAAAAGAAACATATTCAAAAATGTAGATTATTGATAGAAACATACCAAAGATAGAAGAATGAGAGAAATAATGCGTAATAGTTAGAGCCACAGAGAAAGAAAAAGAGAGAGTTTTGCCTTTGAACTTTGGAAGTTTATTAATAAACTTATTACCTCCATGGCAATGTACATAGATTTTCATTTTCTTATTCCTACATTTACATATTTCTACTATCAGCTATTTTTTTTCTTTTTTCATATCACTTTCTATCTTTTTATTGTTATTTCGCTCTCTCTCGCTTTCTCTTTGTTTATCTCTTATTCTCACCCTCTCTTTACATCTTTCATAGCTTTTTCCGAGGTTACTCTTTAGTTATATTCATTTCTCTGATGATATACAAGATTTGTTCAACCGTGTAAGCTTTCTATAGTGACACTGAAAAATATTGTCTTCTACGTAGATGTTAACGTTATCACTTTATAAACATACTTACAATTCAATTGAGCATAATTAAATAAACTACTTTATGATGATTTATCGAGATCATTTAATATGTAATAGATTTTTTATATTTTAAGTTTTTTCTAGCCAATTATCTTTTTAAGATCAGCATAATCAAAAATATTCTAGGTAATAATTTATTGTTATTTTTATTTTGATAAATTTATGTTTCTCTTTCATTATATGTATCTTTCATTATATCATATTTCATTATATATATACAAGTTGAATTATTATTAAGTAAGTATTAAATAAATAATAATAAGAATAATAAGAATAATAACAGTATTCTTTATTTTAGTAATATTTATTGAAAAGTTTAAGTATTTAATTTAAAGGATTTAAAATTTAAAATTTCTTAAATATCATGAAATATTTCTAAGAAACTTCAATTAAATTTACTAGAAAAATAGGCATGAAACACAAAATACTTTGAATTGCCTTAAGGATATATAATGCAACAGTAAGAGATAGATGCTTTTTACCTGTTTATAAATTAAAAAAACCTATTTACTTACCTCATCGATATTTATTGCAGTCTGATTCGGTATATGCTCTTTTAAGAATATATAAAAGACTCTTAAATAATTGTAAAATAATAATTTCATGTGCATAAATAATTGAAAAAGATTCATTATCAATAATTTTAAATAAATTTAAAATAACTCAAAATATATATCGAAATTTACAATTTAAAAAAAAGGAGAATTTTTTAAATTAAAAAATGATGAAATATAATTCAACTTTTAATAATTTAAAATTTAAAATTATATAATTTTATATCTAGTAATAAATAAATTTTCTGAATTATGTTATAATAATATTTTATATATAGTTTTTAAAATGAAATTACAGTTCAAAATCATCTTGAACGTATAATGTTTATAACAATTCTATATTTTGAGTTATATTTAATAGAATAAATTACTCTTACTTTTGGAAATACATTATAATTATATAATAATTATTTGAAGTAAAACTGATTCTAAAGGCTATCCATATTTTCTGAAACATTTGATAATATAATTGCATATAATAAAAAGTAGCACACTAATAAATACAGATTTTTTTATGGTCTAAAAACTAACAAAATTTTAAGTCCGAGTTATTGATACTGGATATAAAATGTTTTTAATAGGATAGTGAAATAAACAACTTTAAAAACTCGTTAAATAATATCTGTAAATCAGACAATAAAACTAAATGTTATCGAAAATAATAAATAAGTTGAACATGCATAAATTTTTTCTTTTATTATATTTTGAATTATTGATGAATATGTGTAGAATATGATTTTTGGAATGCAATAATTTTATAAATAATACATATTTTTAAATCCTAATGAAATATACATATATAATTTGGAATAATTTTATGTATAAAAAATTATAATAATATTTTAATGCATATATTTGCCATTACAAATATACAATTATAGATAATCCTAAACAAAGTATCATGTTTAACTGGAAAATGGATTTTGAATTTATCAAGTATTTATGATTATATGTTCATATATATACGTATACGTACATATAAAACTTTAGTTTTGAAATTTTTATTTGTAATAATGTTCGTTATGCATTAAAAATTTTATCCACAATTATAGGCCAAACCTTTTTAATAAAAAGTAATTTCATAGGTTTAATTTTAACTTTCAGTTTATATTACATGTTTTTATTCAACGTATAAAATCATTCAACGGAAGATGCAAGGCAATAAAATGAAAAAAAGAAAAAGAATTCATCGAATTGCTTTAAAAGCAAGAAACGACCAACGAAGTGCAGAATGTATAAGGGAAATCTTCGCATCGCATCATCATAGCACTCAAATAATCCATAGGAAAAATATGGAGTCAGAACGCGTATACCCTTTTTCCGCTCATGGAGCTGTTTGTCGAGATTTTAAAATTTCCAATTAAACGGTCCTAGTCTTTGCATCGTCGCTCGGGCGTGAAACTCCTTGACGAATGAAGATAAAAGTAGAGAAATGAGAGTGAGAGAAATGGAGATGAAGAGGGACGACTGAGAGAATATTAAAAGAGTTTAAGTAGATGGAGTGGTGAGCATCAAGACCGAGATAATAAAAGAGAAAGTGAAAAATGAAAGAAAACCGGAAAATTTAATAAAATTTAACGATTTTCTTTATTGATATATTTTTACTAATAAAATTATTAACAAAATTATTACATATACATTTATGAATGATTAATTTTATTATTTATTTCTAATTTTCTTTACATTATTAAATATGTAAAAAAATATATTTATTTTTATCTTAATTTAAACTTTTAATAATTGCTTTATGACCTAGAACTTTATGAATTTAATTTAAAAGCTTTAATTACTTTGATAAAGGTAGTTCAATGAAAAAAGATAATTTTGATTAGAAATGATTTTTATTTAAATTTAATACGAATTTTATTTGATACTATATGTTAATTTAGAAATATACTTTTTTATCTTTTAAAATTCAGAAATCTTTTACTTTCTATTAAATAAATAATCAATATATTTATATGAATATTTACGCTTCGATAGAATGATAAAACAGAAATGCAATATGGCTGTAATATTCATAAGAAAATTAATTTAATATAAAATTCATTTTTTTAAATTTAATAAAATATTTACGAAAAGTAGCATAACATTTAAAAATATTATAAAAATGAATATTTTTCGTAATAATAAATGAATTAAAATTTAAAAATTTCAAAAATTATTTATTTAAATAAAATTTAATGGTTATATTATGATTATTTATGACATTATAATCAATATTAAAACATATTTATTTGAGTATTATTTTGAACATCATTTTAATTAGATAAATAACACAAATTTTACTTAAATTAGTTACATTAGAAAATTTTCTGTTTTTTAAAGCTAATTTTAAATATTTTTTAAGAAAAAGTAGTAGAAATCCTATCATTAGTATTTATTATTAATCGATTAAATAATAAGTTTAAATTAGTTGACTCAATTTAGAGATAATATCAATATAAGGAACATTTATAAAAGTGTTATATCAAAATAGTGATAAAACAAAAATAAAAAAGAAAAAGAAGTAGTAAACGACCGCGTGGTGGGTATTTTGAATATTACAGTAGGTACTTGAGAAACAAAGCTTTAAAGCAAAACTACTTTAGCGGTGGTTCGGTCTCCATTTTTTCTTTTACTTGAAAAAGTCGTCGAATTATGATATTTTTCATTTCTTTTTTCTCTTTTAAAACATATTCGATCTGTGTATGCGTATTTATGATCAATCAACATCCTTTTTTTACAACAGGATTTCGTAATAAACTGCCGAACATTTTATAATGAATTTTTTTCTTACAGTAAATATTTAGTTTAAAATATTTGAAATTATTCTCGAGGGATTTTACATTCATGAGTTTTTAATTGAAAAAAAATAACTTTCGAAATAAATTAACCTAAGTTTTAGGATTTAAATAAATATTCATGATAACAACAATTTCTTAGATATAAAAAGAAATTATAAAATAATAGATAATCTTTTAAATTTTTTTATGCTATTTATACAGTTATTGTAAAATATGTTCATATACGATTCACATATTTGAATTTATTTCATATCTTGCTAAATAATAATATACTGAAAGAGGTTCTTAATTTCATTATGGGACAATAATAAATGTAAAAGATGATACGAAACAGTTTTTTTTTAATAGGAAAAATTTTCGAACATATAATTGGAGCACGTTGGAATATCTAGAAAAATGATCATGTATTTACACTTATACTTAAATTTATGTTTATATTTCATTATTGTCAGAGTTAAAACACTTTAACTATAGTTAATATAACGTGTATATATAAATATATATATATAGATTTATTGAATTAACTAAATGTAATACAATTTCCTTCAAAATTGTATGTATTATTATATCAGACATTGAAATTACAATTAAATTGATAATTATTTTAAAAATATTCTAATATTCTTCTAGTCCTTAAAAATTACTTATTCTCACTAGTGATTAAGTTCCTTAACTATAAATATCTTATATATTGGATTTCTACTTTATCGATCTTAATTTTTAACATTTTTTAAGTATGATTGTAATTCATATAACAAAATAAGAGACATACATCATTCCATTGAATTTTACATAAAAATTTGAATCGATTTATGTAAGAAATTATGTGTACTTTTTATATAATATAAATTATGAAAAAGATATAGAAATCTAAAGCAAATAATTATCCTAAAAAATATTTTTCTCGATTTTTTTAATGTTTTTTAAAAATTAGTATAAGATGGAGAATTATTTAATAGAGATACTAAAGGAACTAAATATAAATTACGTATTTATACTTTAAGTGCATACAAAGACTTTTTATTTTGTTTTATTTGTTAAATGTAATTAATATTTGATTGAATTTAATATGTATTAATAATAAATTTCGAAAAGATAACTTTTACGGTATTTTAAAAGCTTATCCGAGATAATTACTGAAAAACGATATTCTTCTGAAAAGATAAAACTTTATTGATTAATTTTATAAAAATAATTTATAAAACATACAATCGATGAGCTTAAAATAACGGGCTTAATTTAAATATAATATAGAGTTAAAAATTTAAACTTTAAATTTCTATTTTTTATAAGAATTTGTTTTTAAATGATTATAAATAATATCCATATTACAAAAAAAATTAAATTGATTGTATTACGTTATTACTTAAATTTTTAAATAATCTTATTTAAAAAATATATTAGGTTTTAATATTAAAAATATTTTATTTTTCTTCATAAGATTTTATATCATTTTAAAATAAATTTTTAATAGTTTTAGCAAAATTGTTTTAGATAATGTAATTTTTTTACATCAAGGATATAATATTAATATTTTGTTATGTATCTATCATACAGATCATGAAAAAAAATTACATGCATTAAAAAGAACAATGTTAGTGATGATAAATGTAGTACATATGCTTAATGATAATTTGTATCAGTATAGTCATAATGTAAAAAATAGTAAATAAATAAATAAGAAATATTAAATTAAAATGACTAAAACCAAGCAACTCAAAATTTTTTTGGATTCCAACCCACTGTATCGAATTGCTGTATATTCTTTGGACGATGTATAAATTGCAAAACAGAAAATGACTGCATGTGATATTCTTTGATATCTCTCATAAGACGTCATAATACCATCTCACATATATTTGTTGCAAATTCTGCTTCTTTTTCATTTCTGTCACCGATTTACTTCTTTTTATTTTTTGCCCTTACACACTTGATTTCATGGTAAAATGTGTCCAAATAGTAAAGACCTTTTATCACTGTTAGTGTCAAAAATAAATCAAACTCACGTACTCCTACCTGATGTGTCTATGTATATGTGCCTTCGTAAATATATATATATATATATATATATATATGTATATATATATATTATATTTGATATTCAACCAATAAATTTTGTAGATGCGTCACAAACAGCGCTTTGCAAAAAGTACTAAGCACTATTGGATTATATAAAAAAGATAGGTATAAGACTAGATACAGAAATTGGATAATTACGAATTTTACAGTATAAAAAAGTTTAAAAAATATTTAACAAATCAGCTTTTTTGTTACAGAAACTATATAAAAACAATCAAATATCTTAACTATTTATAACTAGGATAAGATTAATAAGAAATATAATAAGAGAAAAATAATGAAGTGAGATCTGTAAATGATCAAATATACAATTCTGGATAGATACTAAAGAAAAATAAGTTATTTCGTACAATAAATTTATTAAATTTTAAAATTAAAAAAATTTTTAAAAAGTTTATACGTAAGAATGGAATATATTTAAAAGGTAATTTAAAGCTATAAGAATACAAATTAAATACAATGTGGTAGTTTTGATATAAAAATCAATATATTAAGCAAATAAAAAAAAATTTTAATTTTAATATTGATTTCAATTAATTTTCAAAATTTATAATTATGAAGTAATAAAAATATGACTTGTAAATTTATATTCATAAAAAATGAAGATTTTTTGAAAAATATATTAAAAAATATAGCTTTTTTAAAACTAAAATATTTTACAAATTAAAATCGCTTTTATGAAAAATTAAATAATAAATAAATAAATAAAGAATTCTAAATATTATTATAGTAATTTATAAATTACGCAGATTAAGCTGAGATAAACATTGAACTTTTGAAATTATCACATTAATCAATAACGGTAACAACCAAATAAATTGTAAAAGTAATTCCTGAAAAATTATCAAACATATCTTTCTTTAAAATTTATGAAATACATTAAAAATTTTAATATAATTAATAATCATTTTATAAGAAAAATAACTAATAACTAATTGTCAGAATTCATATATTTTAGACTACTTTCGGTTTTACATTTTAATAAAAGTATAGATACCAACATTTTCATATCTTTACAAGAATCCTATATTTTATTTTACACCAAATATAAATTATGTTTAATTGAAACAGCAACATTTTAAAAACAAAAATATATAATTCTAGAATATAATATATATATATATATATATATATATAGTATATGAGAAGGGAAATTTACGAATTAATTACCATTTCTCTGTATCTCTCCCTCACAGGCGAACGAGAGACAGCAAGAGAAACACGAAAGACTAGAAAATCAATAAGACAGTTTGCAGAATGTGGTGTCTGATTTTCTAGCGTAATCGCTGTCTATCGTGGGAAAATGTCACAAACCCAATCACTCCATGGGTTTTGTATTATACGATTTTCATGGCTGGAAGTACAAGTGTTTTCCAATTCGATAAATTTTTAATGTCAACGAGCATTTATAAATTTATGAAAAATGTAATTTATAACTGAGAAAAAAAAGGAAGAACTAAGTTAGAAAAATTAGATTAATACCTAAAATATAATAAATAAATCGATGCATAATGAATAATAACTATAGTATTAGTAATAATAATAATAAAATAGCTAATAAATAATATTAATATTTGAGTTACATTTGATTTTTATTTTAAATATCATTTATATTTTTCACATTGGAACAATATTTTAACTAAGTCATGGATCTATTATTATTATAAGAGTCTTTAATCTCTATAATATATTTTTAAATACAATTTGTAAATATTCCTTTTATAAATTTATTGAAAAACAAATGTAACTATAAATCTAATAAAAAGTTAAGTGTACCGTAATTATATTTAAATATATAATTTTTTTCTATTAATACAAGTATATTATATTTGATATATGTTCAAACTTGAAATAATGTTTAATCTAATATACTTGTTAATTATAAATATGAAAGAATTTGATTAGGTTTTAATTTATAAAGTTATTGATACATTCCTAAAACATTTATTTTTTAATAAAAACATAATAATTTAATGAAATAAAGAAATAAAATTTCTTTCTAAAAAAATTATATTTGTACTGAATCAAATAGGCGACGTCGTAATCCTTATCTTCTGAGATATGAATCAGTAAGCGAGAACAGACAAAAATAAAAAGAACACAAGAGCAAGTAAGAGAGAGGTGTTACTTGCATTGGTAAGGGTAAGGAACAACGAGGTTGGACTGGTGTAAATCACTAGCCATCCCCGGGATTAAAACATCCGGAGACTCACATTTGTTCGTAGTGGAAACTTTGCCGGTTCGAGCAAAGTGCTTCTCCACTAACCCTCTACTCCTCTCTCTCTCTCTCTCTCTCTCTCTCTCTCTCTCTCTCTCTTATTTTGCAAAAGTTCTACAAGATAGGAAAAGGCCAAGGATAAGGAAAAGGATGAATGACATTTTTTTCTCAAGTCCCGAGTAAAGTGCAACGACAACGACGCACAATCTAACAGGATAAATTGTTACACTATTTTCATTCTTTAATAAGATTTACAACAAAACAAGTATAAAAAGAGAGACAAAATGTATATTATCCGCCAATACCTATTTTATTGCTTAAATGGTTAAACAGAAATAACATATATGAGTATTATAAATTTTATTTCGTGTAAAAAACTGCCCATATTAATAAGGGTTTTCTTCTTATATTTAATTAAATCACATTTGTGGATGAAATCATTTTACAATATTAATGAAAAATTATAAATATGAGAATAAAGAAAATATAAAAATCTTTATAATTTCATGTTAATATGTGAAAAGTTAATTTTTACGTAAAATTTACGTGAAATAGAGATTTACGTTTGTTGTATAATATATATATTATTTTTAAATAAGATAATTTATTTACATAAACAAATATTTCTAGTTATTTTTTAGTATTACAAATTAAAAGCCTTTCAATGAATTTAATTTTCAATTATAGTTTATATTATGAATAAAAAAATCATTAAAATATATTTTATCAAAGTTTTATAGTACAGTTAGTTACATAATAGAAGATGGAAAATATTACTTAAAGTTTTTTCATATAAATCGTCAACTTGAACCGGAAAGCTCATTTAGAACAAATATTCGGTCTAAACGAATAGAACTCCTGTACCAATTCTCTGGGCACACTTACTGCATGCGATAACAACTAATTGAAGGCGTAGAACAACTATCGACTGAGCTAATAATCCTGTTGATAGGGAACGTAAGGAAGCATTTATAGACCAAGGGGAGAATAAAGCGAACCATCGAGTGAGATAAAGTCAAGAGGGCGGCATGAAGACAGAAGAATTTCCGCCGATACCGATAAATCCAATTTATGATGAGACATTTATGTTTCGGTTTCCTCTCATATTAGAAACGTAAACGTTCCCGATAGCAAAGGTTTTTATAAAAACCTTATAAATAAAGATTCTTATAAATAACGGACGAACATCGAAGGGAAAAAGTACTATTATACATTTTGCAATTATGGGAAAGGATGTCAGATTCAAGTACATAGTGTTATTACTAGTCTTCAGCGCACTTTATGATATCTTTATCTTTACGTATTCAGATAGCATGGTACTTGTATTGAGTATTCTAGCTTATGTACAAATTGTTTTCAAATTGCCTTCACTTGAGATCTACATTTGATTTAATATAACGGTTGTTGACGAAACGGAATCCAACGCATTCACAAAATAGACGTATTCCTTTCAGTTATTAATATTAAGAATTTAATAGTAACGTAAATTTGCAACTTCTATAGATAATGCATCTATAATATTATATATAAATGTAGGTATATACGTATAATTATTTTAGATTTATATTAATCTATCATAAACTTCATTCTTATATATATATTTGAAATAAAGAAAATTCAACGTTATTTATAAATTAATCAAATGATTATTTTAAAATATTTCAATTATTTTTACTGATCTATTTAATAGATATCTTATGTAAAAGCTGACGATATTTGATTTCATAACTATTTATTTTATGATATGTTATTAAAAAGTTTTCAATTTAAATATTATATGTACAACATATTTTAAATATAAATTATAAAATTTATTTATTAGTAGTTTTAAAAATGGAATATAATTTTATATGAAACTTATATTTTATAGTATATAATAAAGCATAAATATTTAAGAGAAAAATAAAATAGATTGTAATAATTATAGAAATATTTTAATATTTTTTACTTATAGTAAATTATATAAAAGAATATATAATAAATCAATTAGTAATTAAATATTCACAGCTAAGTAGCATCTATAAGAAAAAATAAGTTATGATAACTTATTTTAATAATGGGATATTCAACAATAAAAAAATAATATATCAAATATTATTTTAAATTGAAATGAATCAGTTAAATTAATACAACCACGTCTTTATGACAGTCATATCATAGTATGAAATAGAAATCATTTTATTATTGTGGCTTCATAACTATCATCAAACTATCATCTTCTGATTATATTTCATTTAGGAATTTAGTATTAAATTTATTCAAAAGAATAAAATACAATTTAATACATAAGATTTTCGTACATAATTTAATACAATAAAAATTGATTCAAACAATATATTTAAAAATAAATAATAGTATAAAAGTATGATTTTTTTTTATAGGATACTAACAATATTATAACAAAAAATATAAAAGTTTCAACAAGAAAAGATAATTAAGTAGTTTTTTAAGTAAAGAAAAATGTTTAAGTACTAATAATTATGAGAATATAGTATATGCCTAAAAATTATTACTAAAATATTTTATAAAGAAAATTAATTTTAGCACGGCAAAATAATAATAAATAAAACATAAATAATAAACATAGAAATAGAGTACAATATATACAATATATGTACATATTTATTTTTTATTTAAAAAAAATTTTGTAAAATTTCATTCGCTTCTGTCTAATTTTAAAGCTATAATTTATAAATTAATGAAATCATTTACTGCATTATAAAAATTGAAAGCATAAGTTCTATAAAAATACCAAGAAACTAAAGTATTTAGAAATGTAGTAAAAATAATATTTATATTAAAAACAATTTCAAAAAAGTATAAAAGCTGATATTATTATTTAGTATCAATTAAATTATTATATAACTATAAAGCAATGAACTTACCAACAGAAAGTTGGATACAAAGATAAAATAAATAAAAAAATTGTAGAGAATTTATTAGATGTAATAAAAACTATGATTTTAACGTATATGAAGATGAAGATGGAAAAATAATAGAAAAATAAATTTTTTTAAACGAACAATTGATATAGAATTGAACATTTTGAGATTAATTTTAAAGAAATGTGAAGGAAAGTTAGTTTTTAGATAATTACTATATTAAAATAATACTTATATAATTATTACTTCACTTTTATATATTTACAAAATATATTTATTTTATAAACACAAATTTTTACTTATTTAAAGTAAAATTTTGTTCGTTATTAAAATAATTTTATTTCATATTTATAATAAAAGTTTGCATAAAAATAAAATACAATGTAAAAATTCACATTTGTTTTAAATAATATTTTTATGAACATAAATGTTAGAAGACAATAATAAGTTAATTTGTATTATATGATAAATATACATTATATATAACTAATTATGTACATATGCATACATACACACACGCACGCGCATACACATATACAATATCAATATTTCATGATAATTTTTTATTTTAGTCTGATAAAACAATACCTTATGATCTTAGAGAAGCTGCATTTTATATATATTTAATTTAAATTAATTAGCGATTTTTTAAAGACATGTTAATTTATACAATTAATCATAACGTTTTTTATATATTTAATATTAGGTAATAAAAAATGATCAACCAATCAATTATTTTCATTAAGAAATAATTCGTGAGTTTATGGAAAATACTTTTTTTAGATAATACTAAAGATCCTATTCTTTATATGTGAATGCATAAAATTGGACATAATCAAGTAATAATTAGTATTATACTTCTTTTGTGCGCACTTCCTTAACTTCGTGTAATACATTGTAAATACGTTTCTCATAAACCCATTTTCAGTGGTGAGAAAAGTATAATAACCAGAAACAAGAGAGAAGAAAAAAGTGAAAGAGAAGATTGTAAGATAGAAAAAGGCAAGACTTCTAGTATAAGAACAAACACCTCACGTTCGTCTTGCCTACGTATCTATATATGTATATGTATAAAGTCCGTGGAATGACAAGTATATCGTACCACGTATCTAGAGTTGACGACCTTCTACCTCTTCGTCTATCTTCTCTATTTCCTTCTTTTTAGTATTCGCCTTTCTACGTAGTCTCACCTTTATAGACGAGAAAACGTACATTTGCTCGACTGCGTCGAGAACTAGAAAATTGTTGTTGAATAGATGGGGCAGTCTAAGTTGGCATAGTAATTATTATGAATGGCCATTGATTCACAATATAAATGACAAATTGTATATCGAGATAGTTGAATAAAAGGAATGGTATAAAATCGATTTTATTTCAGTAAGTAATAGCTTTTATTATTCTATAAATCATTATAGATAGAATCTACTTTAATAGGATGAACCTACTTGGTGAAATAATTATTCGAATTGATTATGTAACGATATGCTTCTTATCATTCATATTTTATTTTAACAATTTTTAATGAGATTGGTTACATGCTTAATGTAATAATTTTATACTTAGCTATTATAAAATATGTAAGGTCTTAGAATATTTTAAAAAGTTCTTGTACTTTCACAATTATACTAAAATTATTTTATATTATTTTTATATTATTTTTTATTATTTTATATAGAACAGAATGTACTAGCAACTAGGTAAATTTTGTAATATAAATGCAGCTTTTATAATAATCATACAATAACCCCTTTATAGGTTTATTATTTAAGAAAGTCGAGAAGGCATTATATACGTTTTATTACCCCTTATGAACATCGTCACATTCGAGAGGCTATTGTTTCATTTATATAGTATCATGTATCTTAAATAATAATACATGTTTCTAAAGTACATAAATCTACAAGTAAAACTGCTTCCTTGCATAATTGTCGATTTAAATACAGACCGTATTTTAGGAGATAAATTAAAGAGATAAGAATACATCGTAGCAAACGAAATTAATACTAGAAAAATTGTAAATACGTTTATCTTAGAAATGACTCATGTTTATACGTTATAATTTTATATAGTTATAAAATAGATAATTATATTATCTATAACGTGCATAATATCAATTTTTAATATACATCCAACAAATATTTATGTATACAAAATTACTCTACATATATAATTATCTAAATGTATTATTATTAGTTTTAATATTTTTTATAATATCTAAAGCGAATTAAAATTTTATTTTAAATACTTTTAATTTGATACTATTTTTATATTATCACATAATAAATTATGTAATAAAGTAGTATTTTATTGAGTCATATAAAGTTGTAACTAACAGTGAATTAATTTTGCATAATTTCGAAAAGTATTTACAGGACTTTTCTATAATAATTACCTCATAAACTAGAGATTTATAATCATAAATAATACTTATATAATCTAAAATATAAAATTGTGTATAAATATTTTATAAATATATTGATATTATATAATTAAAATCAACAATCTACTTATTATAAATTATTGTTAAAATTCTAGTTTTTATTAATATATAGTTTAATTCAACATTAACTCTTAAAGTAATATCATTTTCATTTCAAATAAAAATCTAATCTATTTTAAGAAAATTATAATATGTAATGAGATATATAACTGTATATCTAAGAAGAAAATATAGTTGATAAAGATATTAATTCTCACTTATTCGTTAATTAATGTATGAAAAACTGTTAGATGTTTCGTATTATATCCCTATAAAATTTAAGAAATCAATAACTATTATTGTATAATTCTCGATTCTGATAAATATATTCATGATGTTAAAAGTTATCTTCATCAAACAAATTATTTTCTGTAAATGATTCAAATTAATTTTTCAATTAAAATTCAATTAATTAAAGTATGCGAAAATGTATTTATTTCGTTTCTAAAAAAGAATTAATTTTTTATTTTCGTGAATTTTTTTTTGCAATTCAAAATTTACACGAATAATATATTTAGTACTATTACTTACTAGGAAAATTTTATTTTAGATGAAGTGGTTCATTTGAACAACAAACATGATAAGACTGTGTACAAGATAAAAATTTTGAATGATTATATGCGAAGGATCATAAAATATAATTATTCATTACTGTATGAAATGAATTATTTGTAAATATGATATTATAAACTAAAAATTGAAAAAAACTTCGAATGTAAAATTTATTTATAAAAACAAATAGATTATTAGATTATTTATTTGCGTATATAATCGTTAAAATAATATGTACATTAAATTGTTTCTCTCATTAAATTTTTTTAAGGTATGTATGTTTATATATTTTATTATTGTTGGTAATTATATGAAAGTTGATTTAGTAAGTACTTATAAATTATAATTATTCAAAAAAAATAGATGTGTACTTTTATAAATTGATGAAATAAATTGAATAGATATCTTGATACACTGTACATTTTACACATGTAAACATAAATGAATTATGTCAATGAAACAAAGAAACTGAAATTTTAATTAAATATTGCTGCGGTTTTTATTAAATATATAATTATAAAATAATTATGCATTTATTTTATGTTTACTAAATAGATAATTATATATTATCGATAGAATCATGTGAATGTATGAAAGAATATTCTTATCTAAAACAGAATCAGTATGTAATGTTTGGTCGATTGAAGATGAATTAAATAGTTTTAAATTGCAATAAAAAGGTTTAATCTTGGCAAAATTCAGTGATTTTAATAATTTTTACAAATAATTTCTCAAATGCTTTCTATATAATTAAAATTTATAATAGTTTTTGACTATTTATGTATCTACGACATAAAAATAATTAAAAATTTTTTTACATCGTTTTTAAAACGCACAAATCTTTGAGAAGAAAAAAATTATAGTACAGCAGGACTTGAAATTACTAAAATATATGTGATAACGAAGTTCCATAATTACAAGGACGATCGTGTGAAGTGTGCCATAATGATGGGTTTGTATGAGAACATCAAAACGTAGGTAGCGAAGCCAGTGCTCTAGTATTTTCCGACAGCCCAAGCCGTGCAAAAGTGTTGACAGACTGGGAAATTCTCAGTCGAGTACTACGAGTCCTTGGAGATCTGTAACGTAGGTGAGCATCGTGACGAAAGCGAAATACGTGTAAATGCTAAAGTGCGTGACGAACAAGCGATGGGACTGTTTTTTTGAAAGCATTCATTGTTGCGGTCACTGCAATCTCCTACTCGTTTTTGTCACTTATTCATTTGTTACGAAATTACAGTTTGCATTACTGGATTTCATGTCATTAACTGTATACTTTTTCTTCCTATTTTTGAAAAACAAGAAAAAATGAGAACTATCCAGGTAGATTTTTGCACATGTTATAAAGTTTTTGATTGTTATGAAGAAATGAATTCACTAAACACCGCCAATTATTACATAATTTATCATTTATGTGTAATATGTAAATAATAATAAATAATAATTTACAATATAAAAATATGTAAATAAAAAATATTTAATGTGAATTAAATATTACGAATTAAAAAATGATTGTAAATGTTCATGCATTGTTAATTTTGCTAAAATCGTAATAGAAATATTATTTTCTGCTTATATTTATAAAAAATATTAATGACATACTTAACCTTAGATAGGAAATATTTTAAATAACATTCTATTTTATTATTGAATTTATGTTTATTCTAAACATTTAATGAAATTTATTTAAAAAATTTACTAAGTAATACTTGAATATTTAGAGATACAAAAATAATTGATTAATTTTTGTTAAAAATATTAATAAAATATTTTTCATTAAAAAACTGGTTTAAAATTTATATACTTTATAACAGAGATGTATATTTGAAAACTTATTTTTTACGAATTGATTTTATTATAATTTTAAATATATTTACATATTTTGTTACACTGTAATTTTATTAATTTTAATATTAAAGCTTTGTATTATATATTATTGCATTTAAATGTGTTGGAATTATACAATAATTTATAATCACTTATTTTTTATCTTCAACTAATTTAAAATTCTAAAAAGTTTCTTACGAATATTTTTATCTAACATTTAAAATATATAAACAGGAAATGTATGAAATGTGAATAAAATTTTCTTCTAATAGCTTAATAAAATACAATGAAAAGAATCATCTAAAAATCTAAAATTCGTTAAGCGATATTATTTTGTATAAATTAAAATATTTTTTCAATACTGTAATTAATTCAATCATTCATATTATGAAAGAAATATATATATATATATATAAATAGTATAGACTATAAGAATAACATCTTCTGGAACTTTTATACCTTCTTTATAAAAAATAAAATTATGCGTTTAAAGCTTACATTTATTTATTGCATCAATAGATTTAAGTGAGCAAAGATTTAACATTTCATATAAAATTTGATATTCTATATCTGAAAATTAGGAATTACATTTCTATTAAACTACAAGAATGCTCTAATTACCGATTAGTGAGCAAGTCTATAGACGTATATATACGACTATATATGCATTATAAAATCAAAAGAATCCTGATTTATTTTGAGAAATTCTAAGAAAATGAGATAAAAGTAACACTGTAGAAATAGAGCAAGTGCTAGATATAAAATAGAAATAAAACAAAGAAAATCGTACATTTTAAGTTGTAAAGTAGGATAATTAAGCGTTATATGTATATACATAAAGCAGCAGAAGTGATTAGAATGGATATACGTATATAAAGGAGTTCTCTAACAGGTCGCAAAATTACCAGACGCGTGAGAAGCGATGCCTTCGGCCGATGCTACGCGTCACGCCGGAAATACGTTACGCGCGCTCGCGCAATTATGCCTTTGGTTTCCTCGACTGTTCCAAGTTTTGCTTTTGCTATATTTGTCTTTTTTCTTTCTGGATCCCGGTGAACAAGTAACGGTAGCCGATATTGCAAGACTTGCTGTGAGGTACGTGTCACTTTAAATCCGGAATGTTGGAGGATATATTCGATAGTCGAAGATCGACGATCGATCAATAAAGTCCAACTATAGTTCTCCTGTTTTGATATAGCGAAACACGAAGCACCTTTCATTGGACGCACAGAAATTAATTGATCTTGATGTAGTTAGCCAAGTGAATATCAAGCGAAGTTTGCTTTGTATATGGTCATTTATAAAGTCATACAACCCATAGACCATTAATTCATGTACGTGCACAGTTGTAAACATACAGATAAATACACATACATGTGAACGAGCACCTGTAGTTATACAACTTCTTAAATGGATCAATACGTAATTTAAGCTTTATTAGAATGTATAAATTCTGTATTACTTTGAAGTTTTCTGTATATGCGTTCATGAATTCAGTTCAAATCTAATTAATTTAGTAGTTTTATCATTTCCTAAAAATATTTATATTTAATACAAATATCGAATATATAATGTTAGTATAAATTCATCGACTTCATTTTTATACTTAATAGTGCTATTTAAACATGTTCAATATAAAAATATACATGTAAGAAAATTAGTAAGAAAGATACTTGAAGTTAAAGCTTTATTTTAATCCATTTTGTGACATTTTGAATATTAAATTGAAAAAAAATAGTTTTTTTTTAGATGGAAAAATTGTAAACGAGTGCTCAAGAATATATAACTATATCATACTATATTATATTCTTTATGAGTTGAGATATAAAAATACTATATTTTTTAATAAAATCACCTGAAATATTTTCTTTATAATATTACAAAATAATGTACCATGAAAATGTATTATCATTATATTTCTTTAATCTTATTTTAAATAAATATAATAATTTTTTTTAAAATAAACATGTTTTAAAATAATTGTTAGAATATTTAATTTGCTATAAACATTCTTTTTCATGTTTATAGAAAAAAAATTAAATTAGAATAAGTGTAAAAATAAATTTAATTAAAAAATAATAACGATTAGATATTTAGTCCAGTCATGTTTTAATAAAAATCATTCAAAAATTTTTTTATGCAAATTATAAATGTTTAGTGAATGTTAAGTAAATATTTTGTATCTATTCACTTCAAAAGAAATAAACAATTGTATCGTGAACGTACATTTTAATAAATACTAATTTCTTTATGATCTATTTTATGTATGCAATTAGAAATTATGTTCAAGTGTATACGTAAATATAGAACATTTGCAAATCGTATATTTATTTGTGCTATTACAAACTTTTCATATCTATATTAAATTATGAATGAGAAATTGATGATCTATAAACTAAATATAATAAACTGAATTATAAAAGTTTTGTGCAAGATATATTCTTAAACTCGTCTCTACAAAATTGCTTTCAATTTTGCTATACAATATCATAATTAAATAAAAAATATTATTGAAAAATATAATTTAATATGTCGTAATGAAATATAATTTACACGAATATTTTAAATGTAAAGTCGATTTTGGCCATAAATTTTAAATATGGCTTACATATAAATCGTGGGTGAAAATTTAGTGAAATTAATTATAAAATAATTTTGTAGAAACATAATTATAAATTTTATCATTAAAATGGATTAGTTGTGAAAATTGCGTTATTTAATTTTTACATTCATATTTTTGATACAATAATATCATAGATATACAAATTATAAATTAGGAATAAAGAAAAAAGGAATTAGTTAACACCAACTTTGCAAAGATATAATTTTTTAAATAAATAAACAGTTTAAAAGTTTGACATATTCTTGTATAAATGTAATAAAAATATTGAAAGAAAAATAAAAAAAATATTTTTTTTATTTTGGAAATAAGTTTAGATAATTTGTTCGAGCATTTTTCATACTCATAAGTTTTCCATTATTGCTCTGCAATGTTCCTTTTTAAGAAGATACGAGGATATTGCGCAGATTAACAGATGCGAGACAACGTGAGATCCAAGAGTCACGAGCCCCGTGAGGGAGAAAGGCTGGAAGCGAGTGACCCGCGGTTCGGTGCTAAGCTCGCGCTTCATCGTCGGCTTCGATCGCGTGCTCAAGATATGTAAATGCTTTGCCGCAATATCTGCGTACCGCACAAAAACTCGCCCGCGCGTCATACGTTGCGCCACGAAAGGGCCACGAAAGGAAGTCCTGATGGCTCGTGGGTGGGGAAGAACGTGAGAAGGAGGATATCAGGAGCTACGCGAAAGGTCATTACGCGAGCTCTGCCTGGCTGGCGACGCTTCCTCTTTCTTGTTTTATATATGTACGCGAGGACGCGAACGTATACACGTGCCCAGCGCTGGAAATTACCCGTAAATGGTAAGAAACACGTAAGTACCCAGGCGTCGCCTAATCGACGCATTTTATTTTTTATTTTTTCATTTATATTTTCGTAAGGTTGGTCGACCATAGTGCTCAACTTGGCGAGGATTCGTTAATTTCACGGGCATTTGATTTCCCTGCTTCTATTACAATATTTTATATACAAATATTTTAAAACTTCTTTATTGCATTTGGAATTGTAAAATTGTATTTTTTAATTTCTTTTGAAATCTGTTGGTAATCGTTTTAATATTTTAAAAGTAGTTGTGTTTTATAAAACACTTATTAATTGTATTATAATTATCAAACTTATGTTTGAACTTGACCGAAAAAATATGAAGTTGTTTCAGGAAGTTCAAAATTATATACGCATTTTTAAATTGTATCGATTTTCATAAAATTATTTAAAAAATTATCTATTATCATATTAAATAATGTGTAATTACTTATGCACTATTTAAAAAAATGTTATATTAAATTTTGTAGATTAAAAATTATTTAAAAATATTTGTGAAATGATGTAGAATTTCATACAATATATAAAATCGTTAAACTGTTAATCAAGATTAATCAAAATATATTAATTTTTAAATAACTGATAAAAAGAACTTAGTTGACGCGGTATGCAAGTATATATACTGTATATTATATAGTTTATATACATAAAAGAATCTTTATACGATAATTTTTCTTTAAATAACCTATTAAAAATATTCATCAAATTTTTTCAAACAAATCACATAAAACTTTAAATTGGGCTAGAAAAAGGGTATATATCTTTGAAAATTTCAGAAGAATTTAACTTTGTCGATAAATTGAATATATCTTATCGACATTTTTTACGAGTATTTTATAAATGTAGTTCATACAAACTATTTCTTCGATGAAAATCGACATTTATTAAGATTGTTTAATGTATATTTTTTACACATATTACATTTGTATATACATATTTCTATTTTGGTTTATCTAAAGATTTACCATCTGCAACAGTTATAAATAATTACATAAACGAATTGGAATTGAAAACTACTGTCATACATTTATTTTGAATTGATTAAAGAATAAAGTATTTTATTTAAATCTACTCTGAATAAAAATTTAGTCATGAATAAAATAATAAATTTATATTGACTATGCATTAATTTATTAAAAATTTTTATAAAATTAAAATAATGTTCAGATATATTATATAACATTATTTATACATCTACAAGCATTAAATTTGTTGATTCATAACAAGATGAGCAGGAGGCGTACTTTCTAAGTAAAAGTTCACTGTCCACAGCGTAAAAGGTATGAATCAAAATCGGTGGAAAATTTCAAAAGAAAGTTTCATGAAATATTCGAACTCTATAAATTCCATATCGCGCCAGCTGCTGTGCAAAATTCGCTTTCTTCGAAAAAAATGGAATTTCTTTCTTGAAAATATCTTGCCCCACGCGCATTTCGAAGCGAATAATCTTGCATATAAAAATGCGGTTTTCGCGACCTCGTACGACAAAAATGTACAGCGAGTCATAAACCTCCATCTACCCATATCCGCGTATCGGTTCCTCAGTATATCACATACATATATACGCGCGACTCGACCCGCCTCATCCAACGCCGAACGGAATCTTATTCCGCGAGTTCGACGGTTGTCTTTACGAGCGATGCGGCGATTTTCTATTTCCACGAAAATGCATTCGCGCATACGTGCACGATAGGCACATAATTTGCGTGTATTGAAGGATGTGGGCAGTTGCTGGTGGAGGAGGTTTGATTCGAATGCGCGGCGATAAATCGACTCCTGGCAACCGATGGAGATTGATGTAGTTTTTGTCGTAAACCACTTTTCGGCTGGTGATAATTTATGAGCAAGATTAATTTATGAGCACGGTGGATGAATATTAGAGGATCTTGTAATCGTATTGGATTAGCTTGAAGTTCGTTGAAAATTAAAGCACTCGCCATACGAGAAATAGATGAAGGAGTTAAAGAAAAGTAGAAGCAAATGTGTGAATAAATGGTTAGACCGTTTCGTGTTTAAATAGATTATACAATAAATTACAGTTGAATGCAAACGCAAATTTTCATTTAAACGTCGCTCAAGAAATAATTTCAAAAATATAAGATATAATTCATAAAAAATGATTAGAAGTTTACATATTGATATTATCATTTGCTTGTAATAATTATTAGAATCCACTATATTGTATTTTATATAACCATTTTTTCATTTTTTCATCTGCAAAGGCACATACACACACACATACGCATATATATTTGTAGAAGAGAATCATAATATCAATCATATTATTTTCAAGTAGATTTGAAATAATTTTTTAATAAACTATTTTCAGTCTTTTAAAATATATACTTCATTTTCATGAAATAAATGCATAACTTGAATTCTTAATTTTAAGATTTTTTAATATAAATTTTCAAATTATACTATTTTATTTTTACTTCGTTAACTTTTAAATATTTTAAATGCTTAATAAAATTACTATTCTATGTTTACATCAATTTGATATATTCTTATTTTATTTCTTAATAAATAAAAAAAATTTTTTATTAATTTCCCTAATACATTTTTATAAATAGTAAACGTATACAATTTATTTTTCATAATAATAAAAATATTCATAAATATAATTGATGTAAATGGTATCACATATCATTTTTTATACATCAATTTAAATATTATCGATTTCATGGTAAACATTGAATACTTTATTGAGATTTTTTCTAAAGTATATGCAGCTATTAACGTTAAGATTTAATTGTCAATTTTAGATATTCCTACTTGTCCTGTAGATAGTGTTTTACCTTACTTAATACCTGTGAAGTTTTCGTTTATTACTTATTACTTTTTTCTTTTTTAGATATTTTAAATAATGTTTTTTTAACAAAAGAATTTAAAAATATTTTTATAAAGAATACAAATATTTTATCTAACTAGAGCAATTTTTGATGTATCAAATATTAAATTACCTAATTATATAAAATTACGTTTTTGAATTAACTGTATATAACACTAAAAATGTTTTAATTCTAGAAGATTATTTAATTTGATTTTTTCAGTCCAGCGGCGCATAACATTTTTTTTATATGCCTTGTATACGTATATAACGGAAAAATTTTTAACTCTGATTTATTCGAAGCTTTTAAAGCTTATGAAAGCCAATTTAAAGTATAACGTACTATTATTGAAGATACAAAAAATTCTGCTCTAAATTTTTAATTAAAAAAAAAAATTCTCAAACGTAATAATATATACTTATACTGAATAGAATTTTTATCTTAGAATCATTAAAATTATATGTTTTTCTTACTATAATATACTTTTTTATTGCATTTGATGCAAACATTGAAAAATCATATTAAATAAATTTTGAAGAAATTAAGAAAATAGAAAAATAATTATTGAAATTTAATTTAGTTAATTTAGTTATTGGTTTTTAATATATATATACACATGAATAAATATATATTATATATTATATATTATACATTATATATTATATATTATATATTATATATTATACATTATATATTATATATATATTATACATTATATATTATATATTATACATTATATATTATATATTATATATTATATATTATATATTATATATTATATATTATATATTATACATTATATATTAACATTGATCTATTTATATATTATATATTCAAATATTATAATTATTATTATACATTATATATTCTATATTATATATTAAATATATACATTATCTATTATTATTATTATCTATATATTATATATTATACCTTTATATTAAATATTATATTATTATATATTATATATTATAGTATGATATTATATATCACATTATCATTATATATATATATATTATAGTATAATATATATTATATATTATATTAACATTATATATATTATATATTATATATTATACATTATATATAATTATATATTATGTATTATACATTATATATTATATATTATATATTATATATTATATATTATTAATATCATGTATTAAATCATTTTGTCTTTAAAAATATCAATTAATCTTATGAAGTATCGGTAAAGCTTCTGTACTCGAGAGCTTGTCTTATAGAAAGATCTAGCTATTTAAATTTTTTGAATTGATCATTTGATTCAGGAATGTCTATGTACACAATTAAAAAATAAAATATCCAAGTAGTAATTGCCTTTAGTGCGTGTAGCGACGTACGAATATTGAAGAGAATGACGCGCACCAAACCTACATGTACGAATTATAAAACGCGAGTAAAAGCAAATTAATATTGCCGACAAAACAAAAAGCTTCCTGAAAATGTTGTCTCTTGATACGAGGTCTCATAAAAGTACTAACAGGTGTGCACCTCTTTTATACGTCTATATATGCATATATTTGTCACATACTTTTTGTACCAGCTCACGTTACAATTAACGTCAGGTGTCTGCTTTAACCACGATGACTATATCAGGACGTATTTTGTAATTAATTTTAAATTTTGCACGGATTTTTGTCGAACATCATTCGAAATCTCTGGATTATTGTAACCGGATGCTTATAATAGCTTTCAGTGCGATTCGAGGTTTACAACTCTCACTCTGACATTTTAGAATTTATTTGATGCAACGTGGTTTAATCTTTAGTATTTAATCACTTTACTATCTCTTATCATGTTCTACTCTTAATGCTTGAATATGCATATAGAAAAAAAAAAATATATTTAAATATTAAAAAATAATATCTTTCATAACAATATAGGTTATTAAAGAACACTTTTAATTTATAACTTATGAATAATGTTTTATATTAAAAGAATATTGTTTAATCCATTCATTTAAATAAAATTAATTTTATTATAAATTTATATAAATATTTCAGATTAATTCAAACTTTTATTATTAAATAATTTAAAGAAAGAGAATATTTTTAAAAACGATATATATTTTGGCACATTAAATATAATATTCTATTTCATGCTGTTTTAAAATATAAGCATTACTATTTATACTATTTAAATACGTGTATAAGTGATGAATTTGAACACTATATTTATAACATATAAAACATTTGATTCAATTAAAAATGTCTCTTATAGAATATAATTTAATTTTTATATTTGGATTATATTGTATTATATGTGACGGCATTATTTTACCGATTTAATAGTATATTCAAAATTCTAACGAAATAGATTTTTTTAAATATTTATTTTAAATTTTATTTTACTTATAAATCATGTTTACAAGAATAAAATTAAAAAACCTAAAAATAAAATCATTTAATAGAAAAATAAGGTTTGCTAAATATATATATATATATTATTTTTTTTTTAAAAACCGATTCTGTAATTATATAGCTGTGAACATTTTCTTTATTAGAAACGATCATCCAAAAAATCATACATGTATTAATTAGTTCGATTTTTACTTTAAAATTTGAAAAATGTTAGAAATTTAAACTAAGAATTCGTGTCTTTGTAATATCAAGAGTGATGAAATATTAAAAAATCTGGTCATTGTATTATTATTTATTCTTGAGTAATTTATAAATATATAAATTTAAAACAGTATTTTAAATATATTCATATGCAGAAAATTATACGAGTGAAGATAAATATCCCTGTCAAGAAATAAATTGATTTTTTTGATTTATAAAAATTGAAAACAATATTGTCTCCAATAAATTTTAATAGAAAAATCATAATTTAAAATTTTTAATAATCAATAATAAAAAAACTTTGGAATTCCATATTTGTATAAAATATATCTTTAAAATTGATTTTTTTATAAAAAGTAACAAAAATTAATTCCTAATGAAATAAAGACTAAAAAAATTATTTTAATTATAATCACGAAAGTACTCAAAGCAAATACATAAATGATAATAGTTTTTCTTAAAAAATTTATTACATAAAACGATATTTTATAAAACATAATAGTAGCTAAGTGCAATAAAAGTATAATATTCTTAAAATGATGGTAGTTAAATATGTAGTGCCACATGAAAGATTGAAGAAGAATTTTTAAACGGATGTATTATATAGAGTAAAATAATAATACTTGCAATACAAATACATGTTCAAACTCAATCAAGAGAAGTTTCAAAAATAGATGGATAGAAGATATCCAATATAAGATGAGAATGGTGAGTTAGTGGCGAATACGAATGGTATATTTAATGGATGAAGAAACTACTCTGATAAGCTATTCAATGTTCATGAATACCAAACCCTAATAGAATGGGACAAATATAACTCTATTTAACATCATAAAGAAGAAGGTTTTGAAAAAGTTTTAAATACTATTAAAGTAATATTTTTAATTTATAATTAAATTAAAGGAAAGATCACTAATCGATGAACTAATAGCACAATTCATTATTTAGAGAAGATAGAATAGAATGTATTTATTTAAAAACTCATTATTTTACACGAAATATGTTTTTTTTTTATTAATAATTAAAATAAAAACATCATATCTAACGAATGAATATAATGAATTTCTGTACAAAAGTGAATATTAAAGAATGCAAATGAAAAATTCAAATTTTCAAAATAGAATAAGGCAATCATAATGAACGATGATGTATTAGAGATTAGTATTAGAGTAGATGATAATATTTTGAGTTTATAACATTATTTTTAATTTATATTAATCCTTATAATATATTTAAAATAATATATTATATTGTATTATAATGAAAAAAAATATAAAGTAAATTTAGTCATTTACATTTATAAATCTTTGAAAATATAAACAATGATGTAATTATGTTACAAAATATAAGTGTACTTAAAGAGAGTAAAAAATTTAAATAATTTTTTAATAAATTTAAATTTATGTAATAAAAACTAATTTATTTTTATGTATATCACTAAATAATAATATGTATATTTTGTTTCATCATGAAATTATGTAGAAATTTGTTCATCTAAAACAATAAAAATCAAATTTAAATTAGAATTTAATTATAATATTTAAAGGAATTATATTATTGAATATTCTTATTTAGTTTTATCTATTTCCTTTTTATTCGTTTAAATCGCTTATTTCGTAATCCACAAAATAAATGATTGTGTGCGAAAACGTAAGATGGAATCGATCTTGAGGAAACGTCGCGTTATAAAAGAATGTTAAAGAAATATCAGAAAAATGTTGATTGAATGCATAGCCATTTATACCGATTCATTATCCAGTTACTCACTAAAGGTCCAGGAAAACATGAGGTGTGGGGACGAACTTCAAAGCACGCAGGAACTTAGACTGTGTACCCGGGTTTTGAAAGGGTTTGTGAGGTACTTATCGATAATTGAAAATAATGAATTTAAACAAAATAATATGTACTTATTTTATTATCTATTTAGATCTATGAATTAAGTTAATAGTTCGAAAATGAAAATTTAAGAATAAAAATCAAGAAGAAGGAATGATCAGAATTCAGAATAATTACCTTTCATCTGATCATTCATGCGAAAAGGCGTAAATGGTTACAAAAAATGCAATTCTTACTGTTTTAAAACTGCATGGTCGTGCTATTATACCCTTTGATCGTTTACTGAAATTATGGAAATACGGCAGAAGTGGAAGTGTAAAAAATAGGTTGAAGAAACTTAGCATTTCAGTAAAATTGAGAAAAAAGAGTATGGAAAAATGAGAGTGAGAGAGAGAGAGAGAGAAATATATGTAAGTTACGGGAATTACGATGGAAATACGTTGATTCAACGTTATTGTAACGCGAGCAAGAAAATTGAACCATAAAAAAAGATATAAAAGCATAGGTAAATTTAGACTAATTTAGAAATTTATAAAAATTTTATTTTAAGATCAACTTGTGATATGAATAGGTTAATATGAATCTTATTATATTTTATAATAAGATATTTTTATACGATTTAATAATATAATATATTTTGTATTTACTCTTCTATAATTTAATGTTTAAAAATTTTTAAATTATTCTCTCTTTCGTAATTAAAATTAACTTATATTTGTCAAAAGAATTTTTCAAATAAAAATATAATATTTATATATGTGTAAAATTTCTATAATTTTCTTTAATAATATTCTTTATTCAGAAAATTTTTTAATACTAAGATTTCTATATATCTGTTAATAATTAATTATTTTAAGTATAAAATGGAATTTCAGTTTTACACATCTTTATTTAGAATTTTATTATATTATACATTTTTTAATAGAATTATATTAATTTCAAAACTCTATATATGTAAGTATATGTATGTATTTATAAATATTTTGTTGTATTATTTTGTATAAAAATTTTGTATTTGTCTTAAGCAATAATGTTATAAATTATGAGTTAATTTATATAAATAGAAAACTCTATAAAAAATTTTAATTAATCAATATTTAAACAGCAGAATAAATCAAAGAGAGAAGTAGAGTAAATTAAGACGAAAACTATTATTATAAACTTACATGATTTAAGTGTGATTCATTCCTGATATAGAAGTACATTGATCTTGAAATCAAGCATCTTAAGATAGACAGAGTCTAATATATAGTCCCTCATATAGATGCTAATGTAGAGTCTAAATAATTGCATTATCCGAGATATCTGAAATTGCGACAAATACGTGTTCTACGAACTACTGCTTTGAATAAAGAAAATAGTGGAGTTTTCCGAATGGATACTGATATTATGGTGAAGGTAAAGTTAGCATTTATTATTTCGCAAATATATTTCGAAAACATTTGACAAACCAATAAATATAAATAGATTAATATTATGTAAAATAAGAGGAAATATTTACGAGAAAATTGAATCAAACTTTAATAATTGCATCATTACTATCAGCTAAATTAAAATAATAATTTATCATACCGACTTTAATAAAATTTATATTTAAATAAATTTAAGTTATTTCAAATGTGATTTTTATACTCTTCAATCTCGAAAACGTTTGTAATACAAGAGGATTTTCAGTTATTGTTTACAACTCTAAACTAGAATTGTAATTTTTGCAACAAAAGGGTGTAATTCTGAATAATAATTAAAATTTCTGTTATTTAAAATCAAATTCTTATTCGAAAATATTTGAAAGGAATATTAAAATACTACAAAACTAGAATTATTTATTAACTCATTATTATTAATTTTAAATCACTAAATCTAAATTATTTTTAAGATGAGAATTTATGTTTGTGAATTTATTAATCACTTGAGTATTTAAACAGAAAAAATGTTAAAAAATACATATTTTTTATATACGTATTATTATTACTATATTAATTATACTACTTCTGTTAAAAGTATTTATTTTATTTTCTATTTCTTTTCATTTTTATATTAAAATTATCGTGGATTATTACTTTTATTTTTCTGTACATGAATAAATTTTACTTTTCTTCTAATTTTCAAATACAAGAAAACAATTTAAAGATTTTTTCTAAAACAAGTTTAAAATATATTTAATTTATTTATAATTATAATATATTTAATACATTCATTTTAAAATTCTTAATGAAAACTTAAATTTTTAAAAAAATACTTTTATTATTATTTACGTTAAAGATTATTCAGTAATAAAAAACATGAAACTAAAATTACGATTATTAAGTACTAGTTGATTATAAGTGATTTATAAGTATTAGTTTCAATAAATCTTAAACAATAAATTTATATTATAGTTTAAAATAAAAAAAAATAGTATATAATTAAAAATATCTATATTTTCTAAATAATTAAATTATATCTATATCAATATATAATTAATCAATTCATCAAGAAAAGGATTCACGAATAGCGCTATTGTATGCATTATTTAATTATATAGTAAAGTTCTATTAAGTACCATTTTCTTAGTCTCAAAAAGTTTAATTTGGCAGATAAAATGAAAATAAATAATATATACTTGTAAGAAATATGAATAAAAAATAAATATATTGAATTATTAAATCAAATAATATAAATTAAACAATTTAATTAAAGAACAATAATGAATAATGATTTTTTAAAGAATAATTTTTTTTATAATTGTCACTAATATAGTAATTACCATTATTATTCTTCTTAAAAAATATTTTTAAAAAATTACAATGAATTTACATTTACGTAATTAATAAAACGATGATGATATTTCCTAGGGATTTACCTTTGCTTCTTGTTTGAATCAATTTCTAATTCATTTTGACTATGCTATTTGTAAATATATTTGCAAAGTGTATTTTTAACATATTCACTATAAATTTTTAATATAATAATTAATGATAAATAAAATATTAACTTTGTTAATTTTTAAGTGTGTCTATTTTTTAGTATTGATGACTCTATTAGGAATAAGACTACATATCAAAAATATAAGATTCAAAAATTCGGTATTTAAAAAAATATTTTTTAATATAGAAGATTCATTATATACTTTTTTAACATGACTTTTTACAGGATTTTATGTATATATATTTGATGTTTATATTATTATCGATAATAAAATTTAAATTATAATTTTTTTTTCTTATTTTATTTTTTCTAAGTATATAATATTCGATTTAAAATTGTTTTTCTGTATATAAATAAATTTATATAAATAATCTATATAAAATGATGAAATATTATTGCAAAAAATTTATATGTAAAAATAATATAATTTAAAAAGTGTTTTACTCCAATGATTAAGAAATCATTTGATTAGGTAGTTACAAATTATGAAAATAGAGATACATATGGACATAAATCGAACTTGTTAAGAATTAATTAGTTTTTCTCCTTTTCATTCATTATTTTATACTAAAATAACGGGAATACACTCAATATTTACCTCTCTTTTTAACTTATTATATAGTAATGTTATCAAATGCCGAACGCGAGGTGAACTACCCACTTGGCAGTTAAACTGTTACACGAAGTCCTTGCGCGTTGGCTTATACAATTGACTCATCGTAAATTCTCTCATGCAACACGCTGCAATCAGATTCCCTTCCGTACTTCTTGATTTTTGTTGTCTCGAAATCTTTCCAAGAGATTTTGTATTATTATGTAGATAATTAGAGATAGAAAGATAAGAGGAGAGAGAAATTAATTAGTTATTTTTAATTTTCTTAAAAAAGTATCATATCGTGTTAATACATGGTTAATATAAAATTTGAATATTGATTAAAAAAAGAAAATATTTCGAGTAATATAAATTTAACCGATATTTCTCAATATTAATCGTTTAAATATATTTAAATTTTAAAGAATATTGGCTCAAGAGTTAATTTAATTTTATTGCAGGACAATTGAGAAATTGGATAAAAAATACCTTTACCTTTTTATTATCAATATTTATAAAAGAATTTTATGAATATAAATATATATATGTCTTTTAATTTTACAATAAATCAGTACTAAAGAAACAGATACATTGGATTTAAAATATGCTATTTTTATATGCTTCCGATTAGCCCAGTCATTTTCTCATGACGATTTCGTGACTTTCTTCATCCATTAGTAATATTTTTTGTATTACTCTCTCTCTTGTTCTCAAATATTCTTATTTTATCATCTACTTTTTCAGCATTTTTATATATTCCATTTTTTTCTATTCTTTTTCCTCACTACTTACATATACCGGTTGCTTGCCAAACCTTGTCTATCTTTTTTCTTTTGTACTCTCTTATCCGTAAAGAATCGAGATCGCGGTTTCCTAGATATCATTCCTCTTCGAAATCAATATGCAAATTACCTTCTCGTCTCGCGCTATTCGCGCCAATATAACGGAATTGAGAGGAACGGTCGAGTAGAGTGCCTGCCAAAACCAACCCCAAGTGAGAAAGGGAGGTGGTAAAAAGATAAAAAGAGAAAAACCGGTGGATAAATGAAGATAGTGAAATTGAGAGAAAACGAGCAAAATTTTTCAAACAACTTATCGCCATGCGGTCCCTTTTGACTGATAATTCCTTCCTTTCATTTATCCACTTATTCACGTAATTTTCAATAGACCAATTCTTAATTTTCTCTATTTTTACCTTTTCTTTTTCTTTAAATAGAAATATATGTATATGAATTAATATGAGATTGAAATACTTTATTCTAATATTTCTCGGATAATTTAAATAAATTTACGATAAAATATATTTTAAATTAGTTTAATACTCTTTTTATATTTTTTGAAGAAAAGCAATTGTTTTATTAAGATTCGAATAAAAATGGCATATATTTTATAAAATTATAATAAGATATAAATCTAGATCAAATTATATACTTAAAAAAATAATAATCAATTAAAAAAATATTCATTATTTCTAAGTAGTTTCTAAAATGCAATATTAAACTAATTTAAGTATTTATAGCGACTTCTTTTTAGAGGAAAAATATAAATTCTTCAATCTTCAAAATTTTAGATTGAAAGTATTTTTTCTGATATATCAGTAAATACAATAGAATAGAAATATCGACTTTAGCTAATACCAATACATACATTCTAGAGAAAATTAAATTTTAGACTTGAAATCAATCATAAAACATGATTTTTTATAGGTAACAATGCGTTTATATACAGTGAACTTTATTATCGCGAAGGCGCGATAAGAAAAATATCACTCTCGTGTGGTCAGTATTCGCTTGCGCATTTATCCCTGACTATCGCATTTCCAGGATCAAGAATCAAATTTGGATGCGTTTGAAGTATTTCTACTTTCAGCCGCGGAGACAGGAAAGAATTGCCGAACGTGCGAAAGCCGTTTCCTCTTGTGAAACTGGCATAACTCGGTCAGCCGCGAGCTCCCATCATTGGAATTTTGATATTCCCAAATTCGCCCGGAAATTACTGTGGACAGTGGATAGAAGATGAGCTGGGGGATCGAACCAGCGGAAGACAGGGAAAATGAGTATCCAAGTGAATACATATCGATATTTAGGACCTTTGTTGGAAGTGCATTTGTCTTTTTTCTTTTAAAAGAAATTTTATATAGTGTATATGTTATATATAGGATAAATATTTTATATAGGATGTTTTTAGTAGAGGATTGAAAATGCCTTTAATCATTTGTTGTAAACATTTTAATATAATTTATAAACGCTAATTTTTTTATACTTCATAGAACTCGACATTATAATAATTGAAAAAAATAGATAGAATTTTTTTAAGAATAAATAATTAATAAATAATTAATAAATAATTAATAATTATTTTAATCTTAGATTGAATATTATATTTCGCAAATAAATTAGAATATTAAAATTAAACATTAATTAAAAAATTTCTATATTTAATAATTTAATAAAATATATTTTAAACTTTGAAAACTATCAGAATTATATTTTAAAATATAAATTTTGATACCTAAAATATTTGGTTTAAGCCTTTATTAAAAGAAAAAATAATATATAGGGTATAAAAATTATCTTGTATCAATATTAGTCCTATTATTTGTAACTTTTAGAAAATATTTTTAAATCAATATATTTGAAAAAAATATTAAAATTAAAATATTAAGTAGTTTTAAAATATGAGTTAAAAGAACTTTTATTAACATCCCAGCTAATTAATATAAATTGTGAAAACTATTTAAGTGCAGTAAATAAACATAAAAACTAATTTTTCAGAAACTTTAAAAATAATATTCATTGTGTGATATAATTTATGAAAAGTTTTAAAAATGATACAAATTAAATACTTTTATGAAATAATTTATATTATACACTGTAAAAGATAAAGAGATAATGTAAGATAAAGAGGGAGAATGATAGAGATAATAAGAAAGAAAAGGGTACTCATAATATTAAAACTTATATTATTAATATTGAATATGTATTATATCTGTTGTAGGTTCCTGTATCCATTTCTTTTTATAGATTAAATTTTTAGATTAACGATTATGTAAATGTTAGTTTAATCATAGACTCGACGAATTAACTTTTTAAAGCTTTTATTTATAGCAATAGATCTTTTCAATGACTGTAAGATGAATGCAACAATAAAAAAGTAATTAGAGTAGCAAAAACAAACGAAAAGGTAATATTCAATATTCAATTCAATATTCAATATTCAAATCAAGCAGATGTACTTTTTCGATTATATAAAATTCGTCCTTCTAAATTTATCGCATTTCCTACATAGTCATTATTAATTTCTTACATTTTGGATGACTAGTAACGTCATCCAAGTAATGAGTGACAAGGCGACGAGTGCTCTCTAAAAAATTTAAGTAAAAGTAAAAAACAAAAACTATTAAATTAATACCACTGAAAATTTATTTAGATTTTCTGCAAAATTTTTCTTTTTCTTATTTCTGCTAATTGAAATTCAATATAGATTTAAAATTTTAATTTACTTTATTTACAATTTTTTTTCTGATAATTACAACATTCTGAAAAATGTATGTAGATGTGTAGATAATATAAGCATTTGAAAGCAATCATTTATATAATAATATTTAAAATATTTTACAAATTAAAATCAGAATTAATATGATGATTATTTTACTAATAACAGATACTATTAATTATTAAATAACTTTTAAACAAAAATATACGTTACAGTTGTAAGGAACTAACTAATATTTGTTATTTTATTTTATTTGTAGCTATAGGTATATTAATAGTGAATTAAAATAAGTTGTCAAGTTTTTCAAACTCATTTTATTTCTAGCTATTGTTAATATAAATAATCAATATATTTTCAATTATTGAATAAGATTTGAGTTTCTTATAAATTACTTAATAAACTAAATTCATTTTTTTACATACTTATAACTGTATTCATAATCGGAACATTTATTAAATACAAAAGTATTATTATCTACTTTTAAAATACAATTAAGTCTATTTGAGTTATTTAAAATACTATTTAAATGATTAGAAAGATATACAGAAATTTAAAGTAGATAAAATATTTTTGATGGAATACTTTCAATTAGAATTTATATTAAAATAAAATTTTATAAAACTAAAATCAAAAATAATCAATTATGGTTACAAAAAAAAATAGCAGTTTCTCTTATAATTTAAAAAAAAAATTATTACATCTCAACATTGATATTAAAGAATTTTCATTCAAACATTTAAAAAATTTATTAATAAGTTATAATTCAGTAAATATTTTACTTACATAATGTAAAAAAAGAATAATATTCGTTTTAATAAAAGTGATGTAAATAGTTATAAATATAAATGTATTACATATAAAATAAAATCGAGGCATATAAAATGGATAAATTGTATTAATTCAAGATTTAATTTCTGTAAGCGCTTCAAGAATTAATTGAGACTTCTCTTCTATTAAACCATTTCTCATGCGTGAATAAAGCTGTATTTACATAGATATTTTGTCCGTTGAATAAAATATTTTTTATTTCACTTTATATATATATTTATTTATACTAACTGTTCTTTTATTTTAGTATTTTATATTGAGTAAACTGAATAAACTTAATATTTATTTTAGTATAAATATTTGACCAAAAGGAAAATGTTATTACTATGAATAATGAGTAAATAATAAAAATTGTTTTAAAATATCCAATTTTATAGTATGAGTATTCAAACAGCAAAATTTACTACAACTTATTTTTCAAATATTATTAGTAAAACCATAAAAATTTACATTAAATTTTACTCGGAGTATTAATTTATAATATATAAAATTTTGAATAAATTTATTGAATAAAAATTTTTCAAAATATTAATATAAAAATATCATTTTATTCATAAGCTTTTAGATTTTTATTTTATTTACTAAAAAAAATATATGATAAAACAAAATTATTAAAGAATACTTTTTTACATAAAAATATTTAGTAGATTAATTTATAAAGTACATCTTGATAATATCGTATTCACACCAAATACGTTATCTTATAGAATATTAGGATCTAAAATTATCTGTTGTATGCAAAATTATTCCAATAATAAAAATAAATACGAATACGTTTAACAAATTTAATTGTATAAAAATAAATTTTTTATTTTGCTTATTAAACTTTTTTTACTAATTTTTATCAAATCTTTAATATGAATACTTAAATCATGTAAAATTAATTCAAAATATTTAGTAAGAAAAATCTCAAGTAAATTTCTAGAAGTTGTTAATTTTGTACTGCTTTCGATTTAGCAATCTGATTATGTTCATGGATAAACTTTACCGTGTAAAATTGATAAATACATGTTCATATCCTTACAGGCATGATCTATTAAAATCATCTCTTAACGTTATATCCCTTCCAATGTTAAACAGGCTAACCCCCTAGTCTCGCATGCATGAATGACCCGCACGGTGTGATATCAGAAATCTATGCGATCATTAATCGTGGTTTTTCTTGAAAAACGGCTATAATAGTATCATTTCAAGATTTTTCAATAAACGTAACCATCATGATAACAACTTTTACCTTTAATCAATTAAATATCTTTAATTATTTTTGTTATAAATGTTATTTTATACAATATAATATATTAATTCTGATCAATTGTATACATATTTAATTATTTATTCACTGAGTGAAATATATTTTTATATTCATATATATTATTTTAATGATATATTAATTGTAAAAAATATTTAATATTGCTAGGAACTAGTAAAAGTAACAAAATAATTCTTTAAAAAAAATCCTTCATTTGTCGATATGCATATCTATTATTAAAACATTTTTTGTTTTTAAAATTAAATATAGAAAAAAATTAAAATAGGCGTGTATAAAATATAAAAATAATAGAAAAGAATTACTTATTTAAGAAATCATAACAGTATTATATTGAATCTAAGCAATTCTCATTTAATAAAAAAATTACAACAACAATAATCACAATAGTAATAATAATATAAATGGAATAATTATAATAATACTAATAATCATTTGATTATTAGTATTAGATCACAATTTGTGCAATTTCAATATTTATGTCTAAGTAATAACTTTATATCCTCGAGATTCGTCCATTATTTTAAAGCTCTTTTTACAGAGAAATGATCTTGGTATGAAGAATTTTCTATAAAAGCAATCTTTTTAAAAAATAAGCTTCCTATTATTTGATTTCTTTTAAAGGTTAGAAATAAATAAAAGCAGAGAATATGAATAAAGGTTTTCTTCTTTTATGTGGAAAAAACAATTCAATGATTTTTCATAATTTAAGTATGTGATAATACAGAAATTCAAATCGAATTAAAAACATGATTTAATTTAGTATCGGTTATAATAAATGTTAAGTATTTCTTTATTCATTTTATATTTATTGCAATAATTATAAAGTGTTTTATTTATATATCATATTTTGATATCACTTTTACATATTATTCAATGTATTATCAGTGGTTTAAGTCAATTAATAATAAATTTAAATTAACATTACACAAACAGTTTAAAAAATGTAGGCAATGTTACATTAATAATGTCTATATTGTACTAATTTTAATGAAAAATATAAAAGTGCACGATTGCAACAAAATGGATCGTTGTAAAACATACATATGCTTGTAAGTCTTGTCAAAGTTAATTTTTCTAGAATCAAAACCATTAACCTTTCACTTAACCTTCCATTAACATTTTGAACCTTCACGTATCACAATCGGTAGGATTTAATAAACATTTTTGAATTCGCGGCAATTATTTTGATAGATATTAAAATGAGAAACAGTTATAATATAATTTTGCTTACTTCCTTATAGATATTATACCGTTATATAAATATAATCGCTTAGAGAAACTTTGAGAAGTTCAATGACATTCGTTTGATTTAATCATCACTTCGAAATAAATCTATATAATAAGCCAAGCTTGTATCAACGCTTGTTCGTATCATCGATGATATTATTGTGGTTATTGAATTTATTGTTACTATTATTGCCTTTTATAATTTATCAAACTATTTTCTATATGTATAATATATAGAATTCACATCTTAATCTATAGGTATTTCAGAAATCAGCTCTTTCTGTATATACACCACTTCTATAAACATTTTTGTGAGCATCCTGTTTTTACACGCTTATAGTGTATTGGAAGAACAGTATAGAGGAAAGACTAAGAGTTCAATTGAGTAATTACACCGAAAGTACTACATTTTATACTATTATCTTATGTCTAAGCTTCAGAATACTGAGAGAGAGAGAGAGAGAGAGAGAAATATGTAGTGTTTAAGTCAGAAACATTAAATAAAGCTATTTAGCTGCATATGCAATATTTTTAAGGTAAATATATTGAAGCAGCAAAATACTCAGAGAGTGAGAAAATGAAAAAATTACAATGAGAATGTCGTGGCAATTTCAATTATTTGGATAACGAGAACATTGTTTCAAATGTATCATTTTTATACGATTTGATGTATATATATACAGAAGAAATGAAGTATTTATACAATAAATATTCCTTTAAATACAATTTATAATTTTTTTATTTTATTACTATTATATTGAACAAGTTTAAAGAATTTTTTAAAAAATTTTCCAAAATTTTGCAGTAGCTAAAAAATTACAATAGACTTGAAAAAACGTTGTTATTAATTATGAAATCATGAAATTATACTTATTCCTTAATATAATATGAATAAATATAAAACAAAAAATATTTTATTTGTAACTAATATTATTTATATATTATACTAATCTTAAATAAATTTAGTAAAATGTAGTTAAAATAAATAATACTTTTTACAAGTGAAGTGAATTATTTTTCCGTTATACAGTTTAAAAATAATTTTGGTTAGTTTAATATTATATATTTCTATTATTATTATTAAATTTAGACTTTAAGTTTTCGAAATCTTATATTTTAGAATTGTTTGAAAGTATTCGTCAATAATCCGTATTAAATAGAAAATTGAATGAAATTCATCCTGCAGATATTTAATACTAACGTAATTATTCAAGCAAGAAATAAATCATAATATTATTAATTTATAATATACAAGACTCTACGCTCTAACATTAACATCCAAAGAAAATAAACGACGTATCGATAAATGTTATCGAGGACTCCTAAATTATAAATAAATTACATATCGATTAACGCTTATATATTACTTTATCTTTCAAATTTTGATATCAAGGTTATATATGAATACCATTTTTGTGCTTATAAAAACTAAAAGATGTAAAAAAGAGCCCTCATAAACGTCGGTTTTCTCGCATTTCCGTAATCTCGATCTATTATTAATATCAAAAAGCCGTGGAGTATTCTTCTGTTTTTACATCTCTCTACTGTGTAGTTATATAAAGCGAGAAGTCCGTTAGAAGCAATCATTCTTGCATTGAGTACGAATTAGCGTACTAAAGCGTCTACTTGAATCGCAGCGCAAATAATGATGGCTTCGATCTGCTTTTTTCTTGACGTTTCGCAATGTCTATCTTCTTTGAATTCTAGCATAAGAAAAAGTAATGCTATATCTATTGGTTTTTTTAAAATAAACTTGTAATATTATTAGAAGAATGTGGACGCGATAAGACCAGCTGTAGGATTTTTTGTGCACTGATATCAACTTTTTTCAGAATTCGCGAATGACTATCATTACCAAACATTTTTATATGATTTAGTTTCGATAAAAAATTTAATGAGAGTAATTATTTTATGGCTACTTAACATCGATATTCTTTTTGTAAATCATTATTGGAGAGTATAAACAGAGATGTTGATTTATATTACAGAGTCTATTATAATATACGTATAAAAAATATTAATGTAAATGTAAATATATATCAGCTGTATTCATTTAGTTAGATTATGTTCTAATTCAAAGCAATATTTAAAGGCTGTTGGTAAAAAAAGGTCAAAACTTCACAAAAATATTGAAATAATTTTAATTAAATATTTGGCAAAAATATATTTTATTCGAATTTATTTATTAATAAAAATAAACTTAGAATTGTAATCGTTTAAAAATTAATTCTCAGATTCTTTTTTTCTCTTTAACATTCATAATTTGAGATACATCCTTTGATCGCATATATTTTCGATCTATTTTAAAAATAATATTATATTTTCTAATCTTAGAAAATATGGCTATTACAGTTTCTTAGTAAAATTAAATTCCATTAACTTTGTGAATAAATCACGTTCTCTAATTCAAAATATTTATTTTCTTGTGAATAATATCATGAAAATATTTTCATCTTTTATGATACTTATATTGGATGTGCAATTCAGTAATAGTTAATTTATAATATTTCTATAAACTCAAAAAATAATTTTTGCATAGAGTTATTGAATAAGATAAAATATTTCAAAAATATTAAAACCCATGTTATTTATAATAAAAGAAAATAAAATAAATAAACGGTTTCTAAAATTACTTTAAAAAATTTTATACTATTCATTCGATAAATTAAACATATACTAAGAAGATTATATTTTCCGAAATCATATTTTATTTGAAATAAATTATATTCACATATTATTTACAAAATATGTATTAGAAATAAATTAAACACGTTTAAGAAAAATTACTTAAAATATCATAGTTGATTATATTAACTTATATTTTTAAAATATTGTATTCTGTAACTATTTAATTTTCTGAATATTCTCTTAATATTGTCTGTAAATTATATCAATTGATAATAATATTAATAATAATATTATTAATATATTTAGTTTGATTATTTAAGAATTTCCTTTGAGATATTAAATGATTTTTAAATTTATATACCCATATTTTCAAGAAAAGTGTATATTTCATATGGCTTGGCATAGTACTTGAATTTGAAAATGAAATAATCTTTTATAATAAAGTGTTGAAATATGATTTTCAAACTATATAAATGATTATTCCCGATTAAATATTTAATTAAATCTTATTTTCGCGCATCAGGTACTATTTAAAATTTTGTACGCCCACCCTGATGCGAATCAACATGTAATCTCACATACGCGCATCTGCTATGGAATGCAGGAAAAAGCGACAATGCCTCGAGGCAAAAGTTTGCTGTCAGATTTTGCAATATAAATGCGTCTTCTAAATAGCACTCAACTATCGAATCCAAAGCAACATAACGAACCTGCAATGTAACGGTGGAATTGCCGTTAGCTGATCAGTGAGTCGATTCCACCCTCTACGAAGGCTGCCGGCAATATTTTCGAACAAGGCGAATGACAAAGTGAAGATATCGATGTGACGCAAGATTGTTATGCTTACGTTAAATGGCACATTTACTTGACATATTGGAGTTGTTGAATTAAAATTAAAGACAAATGTCAACTTTCAAACGGTTCACAAAAAGTGCACTTTCCACATGCAAGTTATATGAATATTTACAGTTTATTTTAGAAATATATTTGACTAAATAAGCCGAGTATGATTTAATAACACAACTGATAAGAATTGATAACCAAACTTTTATGAGCACTCTGTAATTCTACTCAAACTTCTAATACAAAACTTATTAGAGCAAAAATTGACTATAATAAAAAATTTATTATATCAGTTTTATTATGAATTATTTACGAAACGTGATTTTTTTACAAATCATTTTTTGGTTTTTTGTTTTAAAACAGTATTTTCGTATACTAATTCTCATGATTAAGTATTTTATTTTATGCAGATCCTTTGCATATTTTACATAAGATAATACATCAATATTGTTAGAAGAATTGTTCATTTATAATTTAAAATTTAAGAGAAAATATAAATAAAATGCAAATTTAACTATTAAAAATTTAAAACCTTATTAGTATATTAATTGTCATGTTCTGTATATAAGATGTAAGAAATTACTACTCAAAACAATGACTAAAGTAAATTTAATAAATTAAATTGCTATTTATATTTACAAATTCATGAATTTCATAAATATTTATATCCGAGAGATAATGTTTTAAAAAATTATACATAAGTTTATTGTCATTTTTTATTTATATTGATTATTAAATTTTTGAGAAGTTAATTTTTTAGTTCATTAATGCAGAAAAACTACTCAATAAATATGAGTAATATAATTATAAATATATTGTTAATCGTTTTTTCTATCAATCGAATCAAACTGATATTAGAAAGTATACATTACAACGCTAAAGAGTAAACATTTGTAATTTAATAATAATAATATAATTAATCAATAATAAAGCAATATTGATGAAGCGTTAACTTCAAAATAAGAGTTTATGATTTAGTATTTTTAACATAACTAATTAAACCAAAAAACTAAATTTGCACATTTAGCAAGTTATAAAAAATTAATCAAAATTTTATTTTATAATAATAGATTAATAAATAGTAAAGTTTAATAAAATATTATTTTTAAAATTTGAAAAAAATTCAAACTTTCTTATAAAATAAATTTTAAATAAATTATTTTATTGAAAAATATAATACATCATTGACAATCAATATTTTACAGTAGTCAACATAATATTTGAAATGACTAATGATGTATATAGTATCATTTAATACTATAATACATATTTAATGCATATACAAACATATGTATATAGTGATGGATAAGAACTACTATGCTAAGCTATAGTTATAATGACTGCGTAAAGTGATGTAATATAAAAATGGTTTGTACCATAAAATTAAAACACAATTAAGTATTTCATTGTATAAGAAATAAGTATATTAATATTATTATACATGATATTTGGCTTTGAAACTAATAGATTTTAAATAATATTTTCATAAATTTAGTTTTATATATAATTAATAGATTAAATAATATATTCAAATCAAAGGTTTCAATTAATAAAAAAATGAATTGAATAGAAGTATATTCAACAATATTTAAATAAAAATGGGTATATTAACCTATGTGTAAATTAAAAATTTTTTATTGACTCTAAAATCGATATTTTAAAAGATTTACAAATCCCTCAAGTGAATTACGTAATCTATTATCAATCTAAAAGATTTAGATTTCCCGAGGGTTAACTAAAAGAAAAAATGTACGTTGGAATTGATCGATTTTCAAAGTACTGTATAAAAGAATAAAGTACACACAAGCCAGTAAAGGAAAAAAGTATGGATAAGCAAGGTAAAGAGAGACTGACTGAGAGAAGAAAATATAGAGAGAAAGAAAGAGAGAAAAGAAAGAAGGAATCCACGGTTAGACAGAAAAGATGAATTATAATTTAATGAGAGTTTTATTATACGAGAGAATCGAGGCATCATCGTCGATTCATGAGATAGTGCGTAAACGAGGATTATTTTCGTAAACTTGATAAAAAAATTTTTTTACTTCGAGAATTCTGAACTGCGTCCTCATTTCCACCCTCTCGACAGCTTTAAATTCGCTAAAATGCGACAGTACATGGTTGTGTGCGTGTGTGCATGCGTACGCGCTGGGTGTGTGTGTGTGTGTGCGTATGAGCTACGGCGATCAGAAAAGAGCCGGGGATTGGATTAGCGGCAAACCATTATTGATCGCAACGAATTCACACAGCTTGAATTCTTCTTTCGCCGCGGATGTTTTCGAAAATCTAGCTGGACGGTAAAGGAAAACTTAATGGAATTGAAAGCTGAGGTTGAGAGATATTGCTTGGAAGTACAACGGCCTTAGCTGGAAATATCAATTCAATAAGCAACGGTTGAGCGTCAGAAATTATTTATGGAATGATTCATTAACTAATAAATTATTGAATGTGGATACATTATAATAAATATGTCTCTTGAGTTTATTACATCTTAAATATACTTGTATAAGAATTTAGATTAATTCAAAAATCTAGTTTTAATATATTTCATATTATTTTTAATAAATATATCAATTTTCATACAATAAATAAAAGACTACTTACTTCCGTTAATAAAATAATAAATCATATTTTTATCATAATAGGATAGATTGATTTTCTTGTTTAAAGAAATCAGGATAAATACTGTATAAATATATATATATTAAAGAATATTCGCTGCCGATTAATATCACCTAATTATTCAATATCGCAGTAAGTATGTTTACTCGTTATTAATGTTTATTAATAATTCAATCCTTAATAAGAAAATTTAATTGTATCATTATTTATATTATAATTTGATATTTCTAATTTTTATAAAATTACAAAGACAATATTGATTATGTAAACTTTAATAAAATTTTCTTTATAATCTGTAAAATACTTTTTTTATTTAATTTATAAGCAAGAAATATATATGGAATAATTTATAAAGTAAAAAACTTTCATTAGAAAATTAGCTCATAAGACTAATAGCACTAATAAATGATCAACGACTTGTCATTTCCATTCTTCAAAATAGATCACAAAATATATATTGTGAACTTTTCTCTCCAAGGATACATTGATTTCTAATTTTTTACAAAACGCACTACATTTCCCTTTATTATATTTAAGAGAGGAACATTAAAGATTGGTATTCGAGCAAATTTTAAGTTTATAACATCTGTAATTTTTATATATCTTTTTGGAATCATCATACTTGCTCTCAACAAACTAAGTCTTCATAGAAAAATCAAATGAATATGCGAAAATGAAGCGTTTGACATAAGTTTTGATCCGGATATTCCTTATTACACTTAAACTAAAGAGTTTCGTTCGTTTACTTAGTGCTTCTTTCCTTTATATTTCTTTCTCACGTTTTATCACTTATGCTAGTTTTAATTCATTTTGCTAATTCACAATGTTTATAAATATATTTAATGTAACAAAAAACTATTTGAAATTTTTCTGTTTGAACATACCTAAATAATAAATACTTTTTAAATATTGAATAAAATAATTCGAAACAAATTAAATACAATTAGTTCATAAATATTTAATTTGTGAAATGAATAAAATTTTCACTTTTTTAAGTCTGAATTTATTTTATTTAAAAGTATTTATATTTTTTAAATACAAATATATTACATTTTTAATGCAATATACAATTTACTAAAGAAAATAGATACATATTCTTAATTTACATTATTTTAGATACTTTACATTTCTAAAATTTTTTTTTATTTTATCTTATTATCATATATTTTTTTTATCTTATATTTGATATTTTATGAATATACTTTAATATATGTTAGTATTAGTGGTGAATAATCGTATGATTGTTTTAAAGTACTGTCTGAATAGGCTTACGGGCTAAAACGAATCAGTTTTCTCTGTCAGTTTTGACTATTTGCGTTTCGAATGGCTAAATATATATAGTACTTGTACAGATGATAGTACTTTTTTTTACTTCTTTTTCTTCTTCAATTTTCTTTTATTAACAGTACCGGATTATCATATTTATTAAAGTTTTAAAGATGTATATGTTACCACTTTATATGATTTATGTATTATAGAAAATTAGTATAGTCAAATTATTGAAATTCTTTTATATAATCTACATAATTGATTATTTTATTAAATTAAAAATATATAAATCAAATAAAAATTTTAATTTATAATTGGTTCTTTAGATATTTTAAATACATTTTATTTAAAATATTATTAAAAACATTTTTGGATATATATATATGCTTTGTATTCATACTGTACACTAAATTCATTCTATAAATTGTTTAACTGAACCAAAAAACTTAGATTATCACAAAATTGTACTATAATATTGTAATAGGTATTATTATTGCCTATAAAATAGATTTTTCATAATATTTTTTATACGTTATCAAACAATTCAAAATTTAATACATGAAATATTATTTGAATGATCATGCCAAAAATAATTAAACATATTAATAGTTCCATATATCTTAACTTCTACAATAATTTATAGTGCTTGATAATATGTTAGTAAGAGAAGGTGGCCGTTAAAATCCTATTTTTGACTTAGTTATGAAGATGCTTTTGGGTAATATAATTAACTTTCAAAACTTACTCTTTTAATCCATTATAACTGATTCTTATTTATGATGTCTATCACATATCGTTTAATGCAGAGCAAGAGTAAATAATGCTCTCGATCTATTTAAATAAAATAAAAAATTCTAAATAAAAAAAAACTATGGGAAATTAATAAAAAAAAATGTACAACAATATTTATAATGAAAGGTTTTAATTGCGTGGAATGTTTCTTGGACCGATACAGAGAAAGAGAGAGAGAGAGAGAGAGAGAGAGAGAGAGAGAGAGAGAGAGAGAGAGAAGGAGGATTTGAATACTACTTTATGAATATTTTTACACAAAAGTAGATAAACGTTATTTTCGAGACGACAATTTATAGTGTAGTTTATGACATTAAGATTCATATAATAAGTTAATATAATTCATATAAATGTAAGCTACGAGTTTTGTAATTCCTGTTATGGTTCATTTTTTTCAATCGATATGGTTTAATCTATTATTTCTACATAAAAATTTCGCTGTATCTTTTACTAGTTTTTTGGTTTCATGATTTTGTTTTATTATAAAGTGTGCTAACGTTTAACTAAACATGAATTTGTATATAATATGGCTTACGTAATTTCATAGTTGAATTTTTATGAGATGTCTTAACTTACTAAAAACAGGTTAATCTATTTTTCTTTATATTATTTATTTTATGTAGCATTTTTGATCCTAGATTTTTTATATCAAATTTTACTTGTATATATAGTATTATAAAAAATTTAATGAAAATCTTAAGGTATTAATAATATGAAGAATTTTATTAAATAAATATTTGATATAAATAATTTTTATACAAATGATCAATATAATTAGTTGAAATTTTTAAAATATAATTAAAAGTTAATAGTTTAGAATTAAATAGATATTGATTTTGTAATTAAATGGTACATAAATATGTCAATTTAATTAAATACAGAATTTTTTTATTAATAATAGATATAATTTATTTGTAAATATTAAATTCCAGTAAAAGATGTTTTTACTTTTAAACATAATTTTATTTTTTCTTAAAATTCTTGTGATCATAATTACATAACTTTTATTTAAAAAATAGATAAAGATAATTAATATTTTATTAGAAAACTTAGAAAAATATTTCTGATTATAATCTAATGTAATCTATTCTTTAGATAATAAATATTAAAATCTCCAGGTAAAAAAATAACGTTAAGTATAATTGATAATTGATGTAAATATTCCTTTTATTAACAAAATCGGAGATAAAAAAGTCAATACATAAAAAGTGAGACAATAATCAAAAGTAAAACATACAATGATTTAAAAATTTAAGTTGAATTATAAATATCATCTAAGATGTTATTTTAAACAATCTTTAAAATTACATTTGAAAAATTTTTATATTCCTTTTGAATAATAAATGAAATTTATGTTAAAAATTTATTTATAATTTCGAATTAAAATTTTGAAATTTATTTGCTCTTTTACTTATTTATTAAAATTTTGTAAAATAAATACTGACCTTAATAGAATTATAATTTTTTAAATTAATTTTTAATATAATATTTTGGAAAGTATATTATCCCGTGCATTATGTCTAAGGTATTAATTTCATGCAAAATAATTTGTTTATTGTTTTACTTAATAATCAATGAAGTACAATAGATAATATTTAAGCATCTTTATTATTTTCTTATATTTTTCATATTTGAACCTAGTCAAATTTTAAATTATGAAAAATATTTATTCTTGAAAAGAAGAGTTTTTATTATAAAAGTAACGATAAATGTTTTATAAATTAATTATGTATAAATACTAACGGAGTATAGTAATTTCCTTTAAAAAAATCTGTAAAAGTAAATCTAAAATATACATATATTCGAAGAATGACATACCACAAATAAAGTATAAAATTAACTAATTGCAGGTTATTCATTTTTCTTTTTAACATAACTAAAAAAAACCTAGCATTCATTTTTTATTATTGGACGAGTATTTAAACTTGTGAATAGGGAGCGCAAGGATAGAGGAGGAAAAAGAAAAAAATTAGAAACAGGTAACACGGACATTATAGCTGAGTCTACTAGAATGCTACAGGTGTTTTTTAAAATTGAATGTCTCGTAGCAAGGCGGGGAAAGGATATAAGTCACTGGTAGCGTCATCTTAACGGCATAAGCTTTTCTCTTTAACCTGGCGCGAGGCAACATCCGCGGATCGAGTTACCGCTTTCCGTCCTCTAGCTACTTTGTATCTCTCCATCTTTCTTCTTCGCTGCTTTAGTCGTTTGTTTTGTCGAGGTATCGTTCATTGTAACGCGCCCAAGAGCTCTAGCTTTGTCGTGTAAAGCAAAGGAAAAAACAAAACAAGTGTATGTACCAGTCAATAAGTTCATGAATTGAATGAAAATAAATTTGTTACAAACAAATATTACTTTTAAAAATTTCCCTTGTTATTTTTTTTAATTAATTGGTTAATTCATCCATAAAATTCTAAAGAAAAAAATCAGATTGGGCAAAATATTGTATTTCCTGATTGTTTTTGGTGCGACACTATTTGATAGTATTATTGTTGCCAATTCATAAAAGGCTAACTGATTTTAATAATTAGAGTTACAATATAAATTAATTTAGATAGCATCAATATCAAAATTTATTTAATTTTTGCGTTATTAAATTAATTATTTTTAATTTATATTTGGATTTTTAATTAAATTGATATATTTCAAGTACTTCTAAATGAATTTAGTTTTTACAAATATTAATTTCGATCCTTAAACTTTTTAATAATTTATTTATATTAACTAAAAATCAATTTTAACAATATATTAGTAAAAGAATTCTTGAAATTTTTAACTTTGTATCATTAACATTCAAACAGAAAAATTGTATACAAATATCGTGTAATATTATATTATTATAAATATTAATCTTTTTATAATTTAAAAAACTTTTGTTTGTATAGGATTATAAATTAAATTATTTTAATGTATAAATTCTACATGTTCTAATCTCAATTATTACAATTAGAAAAATGTTATTATTAAATATTATTTCAATATTGTATAAATTTAAACATATTTATAAATGAAATATTCCAAATAAGGTATAGAATTTGTATAATATTAATTATACTCAATAAGAGTATATATATTTCATATATTGAAATATTGAAATTAATTAATCATACGACTTTAACATACTTGAAGGCATAGATTATGCGGTCAAGTACTGAAAGCTTTGAGTTAACATAAGTGGCAATGATTATACTAACTTATAGTTCTATTAGCGTTAATATTTTACTGATTCAATCAGTATTCCATGAAAGTTTCTTTAAAATATTTATAATCTTTATGTAATCAGCTGATGTAATAAAAAAATTCAAGTTTATGTTATAAATAAATGAAATAATAAAAATATGTAACAAAAGTTTTATATAATACCGAATACTGTGAAATATTTTTAATTTGATAAAGAATGGAGTTTATAAAATATATATATATGTTCGTCATGTGTAAACAAAAAAGTCAATATTATTTAGCTTATAATTCGATATATCTGATATTTTAGGTTTGATTCTTATCTTAACTATTTTTTTAAATTTTGAAACATTGTAATTTGCAAAATGCGAAAAGTTTTCTGCATTTATTGAATAAAATAATTATTAATTATATACTCAAATTTTACATAAAAAATTAAAATGTATTTTATATCCTTAAATAATATGTAATAATATGTAATAAAATATGTCTTCAGAGAAAAATTGCATAGGAAATGCATTTTTCAAATACATTAAATTTGATTCTAGTTCTAGGTTTTCAATTCTAGGTTCAATTCTAGTATAATGGAATCTATTTGATTTATCGCTTTAAAATATTTCAGTTATTTAGTGAAACAAACATAGATACATATGATATATTATTTGACTTGATAGTTATAACACAAAAATCGTTTAAAATTTAAAATAATAATCATTAGTGAGCGTATAAAATGAATATTTTAACTAAAATTTATGTAAGCTATAAATGATAATTAGTTGAAATATTTTACCGTAACGCCAGTAGAAGCAAGTCTCGAAAGTAACATAGAAACATAGTTAAATTATATTCTTCAGTGGCAACACTATTTTGTCTTTAATCTGAAACCTAATTATATTTTTCGAATTTCCAAGAAAATTAATAATTTTCTCTATGTTAAAAGAACAAGGCTAATTAAATAAGCAGGCGTTTAAATAGTCATATATCAGTAACGGTGTCATTAATAAATAAATCACCGAACCTGACCATAATCTCTTTCTTTTGACGCTTAAATTCCTTTGTTAATGGCTAAGGCGTCGTAGGTAGCTACAGTCTCGGTCAATTTCTAATTATGATGGCCAAAGTGCCGTCCCCCGAAAGCGAATCCTAAAGCTCGCGGCGATCGCCGTCCCTTTCGCGGGTCCAAGTTTTTTTCTCTGATGCGTGCTCGTGTCTTTCCACGTCACAGCTGGCGAATCGGGCTGGAGCAGCGCCGGACAGCTTGCGCAGGTGAATCTGCCGGACCCGCGCACGTGCACCTGCCCCCCTTAACACCTGGTCCGCGCCGGATGTGAGGGCACGTGCGCACGTGTGTGTGGGTCGGCTGCTGCTGCTGATGCCGCTACCGTAGTTACTAAGAGTCGTCGTTCTCTTTAACGACTAGTCGTTGCGTTTACCTGGAAAACTGTTATGCGAGCTCTCGAGCAGGTGTAAATGGGAATTAAGGTGCTGAAGATTTTCTTTTCCTCTACCTCTATTGTGTCTCCGGTGTGTTGATTAGAATCACTGTATTCTTTTACAGTCGTTGATACCTTGTTTGTAAGTTACAAACAACAGTGATGCAGCAATAACAGAATTTTAGTCTCTTTAATTACATTTTTACGTTCTTACTAGTTATTAAAATATTTCCATTACGAACATAAATAAATCTATGAAGGGCACTATTTCCGATAATTTCTATTTTTCATATCTATTTTTATTATTAAATTTGTTTTTCGCTAGTATATTTCATACAATTAATAATATTATTTCCTTAAATTTTTAAATAGATAATTAAAATATAATTTTGAGATCTAAGATTTTCTACTATGAATAATAATTTTTATTTTTATACTCGTGTAAAATTTTCAATAATGTTTATAGAGGCCAGATTAATTCATACAACTCATTTTTAAGTAAAATGTAATCACAGTTTTAAAGAAATTTTATATTATAATCTTTATTTTGTAATTTTGATACAATACCATAGAATTTAATTTTTACAGATTTGAAAAGAAATAATTTTGTATTATATTTATATCAATAATATTTTTAACTAAATCACATCAATAATCATTAGATCCTTTTTTTAAATTAAATATTTTTGAAAATAAAAAAAAATATTCTGTAACATAATTTTAATAATATTTTAATAATATACATTGAACTAATAAAATATCTTTTTGGTCAAATAAAATATAAAATTTATTAATTTGTTTAACTATTTTTATAACATGTTAGTTTCGAATATCACATGTTGTGAAGAAACAATTTGTAGCATTTATATAATTAAATCAATTAAAATACTCAGTGAATTAAAATCAAATTAATAAATATACAATATTGAAAATTTTGTTTAGTCTACTCTAATTGAATTAATTAAGTTATTTCTCATGATTAAATGTGATTATACCGAATAATATTTATGCAGTTAATAAAATTTAAACGATAAAGTATATAAATTATCTATTCATAAAACGTAATATTATCAACCGATATATTAATTTTACTATTATTATGAATAAAGACAATATATAAATATTCTTTTTATTAAATTTACAATTAAATATTATTTTAATAGATATCTTATGATTAATTTCAAAATGTTTTCAATTTAAGTGAGAGCTACGGTTGACTATTTTTACACTTTTTCTTGTAAGTTTAAACTTTTATATCTTCTTAATTTTTTTTAATTTAATAGTTGCTGTTTATTATTAAATAGAATTGTTTAAATACTTAAACATTTATTTTTATTTAGTACATGAAAATAAGGTAAAATAGATTTATTATTACTAAATTTTTAAATGTTCATAAATTTTGTCTATGATAATAAAAAATGCAATAATTAAATAAAATAATTTTTATTTTAATTCTGTGATAATATTATATACCTAAAAAAAGTATCAGGTTTCAAAAGTAATTAATATATTGTACAACGTTTTTAATTTTATTCTACATTTTTTACGGTTAAGAGTTTAGGAGCATTACATTACATCTTAATTACTCGAAAGTTTTATATAAAAATAACTGGTAGATTTTTATATATGCATATTAAAAGAAGAAACATTTGACTTAATGTTTTTACATAATTTTTTTTTTTACAAAGAAGCTAACTGTTGTAGCAATTCCACGTAATATGACAACTATATATTTTGTTACAATTTAAAATTATGTAGCAATTACTTTTCTATACAAAGAAATACCATAACTCAAATACTTGAGTAAAACATGTATTTGTGAAACGTTATTTAAAGTTCATAAAAAAAAAATAATTTATTTAAAAGTAATAATACAATCAATCATATTTTTATTTGAACTTTTATGCAAGTAGTTATTAATTAAATTAAATTATTATTTATGATATTTAAAACCATTTTTTGCAGAATACTGCTTAATATTTATCTAACTTGTAAAATGTAATTTAGTTTATGCAATAAGATTTATCAAAAATATATAAATCCTTTTAAAATACCGCTTTTATAATAATTAAAAATGGAAAGTAGTAAAATTATTATATCATTTCTAAAATATTTTTCTAAATATTATTGAATTACATATTATTAAGACAAACAGCATTTTTTTAAATCTGATAAAATATTAAATGTTATATATATTATAATAATTATTTTACTATTGTAATTATAACATATTCTCTACTTCAATATTCGATAGAAGAAATTAAATAAAGTTACAAATGCTATAAACATAGAATAAATGTATGATTAATGTCAAAGTATATTTTATATATATTCAGAATTGATTTTGAAATCTCTTAATAAACTATTACATTAGTTGAATTTGAGAACTATTTAAAGTAAATTCAATTCATTATATGAGTTTTTGAAAAGTTATGATTGCACTACAGCCAGTTTCCTTGCAGTATTACATACTTCCGCAAAACTTAATTTTTTTTCGAAGCTTCCTTTTTTTTTTTGTTACTATCTGTATGTAAGTGTAACAACAATAAACTTTAGCGAAATTATCCGTAACTACAGAGGTTTCAATTTTGACGATTTACATTGTTTATGCATATCGTTTATTCATATCGTTTCTGCAATCGTTTCTGCATATACTTGTCTTTGCTCATGTCCTGGATTCATGCTGATCTTATAAATTAACTTTTGCATGTTATGCATGATATAAATGTTAAAAGTTAAATAAAGAAGTTCTGCAGTTTCTTAAGTTTACTAGAGATTTTTTTACACGTTTTTATCTAATAATGGAATATTATATTATTATTAATATATTTATATAAACATATGTATTATATAAAAAACTAAAAGAATGATTAAAATATTTAAATATATATTAATAATTTTAATTAATTAATTATATGATTAAGTAAATCTAAAAATAAGAATAAAAAATATAAAATATAAAAATAATTCTTGTATCTTATAATTTATAAATTTTTATTTGTATTTATACATTACTATTGTTCTTCGTTTACGTTTTTATTAATAAAAAATCCACGATATTATAAAACATATTATATTAAAAAAGAAAAGCATTAGATATCTGCATATCAATTTGAAAAAAATTATAAAAGAAAATTTGTATAATAATCATGCATTAGTAATAAATAAAAGTTATAACATTATTTTACATTTATTTTACAGGATACAATATTTACTAGAAAGATGATAAAAAAAATTATTTTTAATTATATCAAATTTAATGTATCGTTTAAAAGAATTAAGTATCTTTTTAATATTAATTGTTGAACTTAAAGAAACATATTATTCATTTATTAAATACTATATTATATTTTTTATAATCAAGTTAAGGATTAAAATTTACATTAAAATATTTTTTAATTCATAAATTGATTAAGATTAATATTTACTAGTAATAAATGTTAAAAGAAAAATTATTATTATTATATTATCGAAATCAGTATTAGTACTCTAATCAAGCATTTTATATCGTTTCATGTAACTGAAATTTGAAGTTACATTCATACACTTTTTACTATGGATGTAATCACGAAAGCACGTAAGTATATACGCTCATCCCTTGTCATAAGATGCCAATGAAGGAAAAGAAGAGTTGTATCGTATTTCAAGTATATAACCGTTATTATTCGGAAAGAAAATTGAATCATCCAATCGGTTTATAAGATTCGTCTGGGTGTCCCTACTCTCGCGTAAGCCGCGAAAAGTCGGGCGGTTATTTGAAGATCAAGTATAGTGCACGCGTGAAATTGTAAAAAAAGGAAAATAAAAAAGAAAATAATAAAAAAGGAGCAGAATATAAGGAGGAAGAGTGCGAGAATACTCGGAAAAAGTGCTCTTGAGATATTTGAGCGTTTGAGATATAAAAGGTCCATGGCGCATTGAATCTTCTGAATGACTTCTCCTAGGGTTTTTTCCATTGTTTTTGTGCTACGGTGGCAACTTATGATAAAGTATTAAGTATTAAGAATACAAATTCATGAAATTTTCAAGGCAGTGGACCAGTATCTCGTTTAAGTTACTATAAGACAGCTTATGAAAGTGCTTATGAGATATGCTATATAATCTTCTATAAACACGAGCATGTTTTTTCTTTTTCAGTGTAAAGTTTTCTTTTTATTTATAATTTGATCAATGAAATTTTATTGAATATTTTTTATTTTACGTTGACTTAAATAGATTTTTTCAATAGTTTTTTATTTTTAATATCATTTTTATTGTTAATTCAAATTATTTTCTTTATATAATAAACGAAGTACTAAATTTTACAAAAAATTGTAGAGCCAAGAATATTTGTAAGTATTTTTAAATTTATGAAAATAAAAATTAACCAATTTAAAATTTAAATGTATTTAACAATATTATAAAAATATAGAATTTCTATAGATTTTATGAAGAACTTCATAAAGAAAGTTATTTAGGTCAATATCGATTCATAAGAAGTAGTAATAAACTAGCATTTACCACTTTAATAAGCAAGAAGATTAAATATTTAATTAATATTTAAAATTGTAGAAATAGTATTTATTCTTTTATTTCACGTATTAAGATAGAAATAAAGTTTTATAATAGAAATTGCAATTGTGAAGGCATTATTAACATTATTTTTACTACTTAAAAAATAATTAATTGCTACTCCAGCTTTTTCCCAAAGCTAATATGTTATATGTGTAGTATCTATTATATATAAACTTATCATATCAATAATAACTAATAAGTGTCAATTATATTATATTATACATTATTTTTAACAAGTATGCATTAATAAATATGAATTCAATTACTCGTATATGATTTACTAAATCGAAATTTAAAAGAAAAAATAGTAGAAAATTATTAATTATTCATAAATGAAGAAGAGTTTCCCCTTGTTCGTCTTAACACGAAAAAAATAAACGTCCTAAATTCTCTAAAATCAAACTTAGGCGTTATCGTTGTCGCCCACAACGCTGTCACGCAATTCGGAAATACATTCATGCACTCTGATGAACATTCCTATGAAGCTCAAAGCCGCGCCGATTAGATATAGTATTACGCAATGACTGCGTTCTTCTGATCGAAAATTGGAGCATCGTTCTATGTATAAATCTATCGATTAACGGAGCAGCGAGTTGGACGCGTAGGCTCTCGTCTTGACAAATCACTACGAGTTAACCCTGGGAGCATCAAAGTAATTGCAGCATTCGCTGTACCCATAATTGTAATCAATTAATTTATAGACTCTAGACTGAATCAAATTATCTATCTCCATTTGTACATGGTATGTGTGTATATGTATGTTTAAGTATTTACACGTAAGAGAGCGTGGATGCGTCTAAATGGATCTCTTCATCTATCTATTCATTTATTTACCTCTTCTTGTATCTTCCAAAATTTCTACAAGATAATTTACATATTTCCTTATTTCTGTATCCTATCTAGTACTTTTATAAAAAAAATTTCCTAAACGTGTAATTGCATAAAATACTTATATTAATTTGGACACGAAGCTTTCATATTCTTCTATAATAATCCATGGACTTTTAAATTTGATGAATATTTTTTTTGAAAATAAACTTATAAGAATGAATTCAAAATTATATAAGTTTTTATATAATAATTAATCTCTCAATTTAAAATTAAATTAAAATTCTTATTGTATTAAATAATCTAAAAATGCGTATGTTCTTATATATATATATATATATATACACGTGTGTTTGTTTGTTTTTGACTCAACGTTACATTAGGCAGAATATTCAAAAGTTATATTATACACATAATTATATATAAAATATATTACAATGATGTGTATGAATTAATTATTAATATAAAATATTCTACAATTCATAGGTACGGGAAATATAATTTATATTGAATTGCAGAAAAAATAAAATAGTTTGACATATACTAAAATTGCAATATGATGCAGCTCCATAATGTACATAACTCATTTCCATATAACATTATGTAGTTATGATTCGCAACTTAATTTCTGAATATTATTCTATTTGATTACAATGTTTGAATGAGTGGTAGCTATGAACTTTATAAAAAACCACAAAATCTGAAATATTCAGAGACAACTTTGTTGAAATGTATTTGAAGCATCACACAAGTTAAGTTTGACAATGTCAGACTTGAAATTGAAGGGAAGCTACTTTCATTTCTTACATATAATGTAATTTTATTTGCCTTATTATAAAACAAAGCTACATTTATAAAGCTAGTTGAACTTACTACATTTTGCAATAAATATTATGTCTTTACAATACATAATATACTTCTGTAAATATAAATATATTAACATGTTTAGATTTTGTCTAATCGTAAATTAAATATATTTAATATATTTACTTATTAAAATATTATGCAATTTTAAACGATAAGACTGAAGTTCGCAGAATTTAAAAAAAATAAAAGAATATTATAATACATGCAGTAATATAAAAGAGAAAATTTAAATAATGCATAAAAGCTGAAATAATAAATTGTATTTATAATTATTTATTTATATGTTATAACGGAAAATGGTTTATAAAGTTGTAAAAAGTATATATAAATAAATAGGAAATTTAAGATTTATATCAACATAAAAATAGGACTTAAAATTTCAAACATTAACAAATTTTTTAATGAATATTTATTCATGATTCTACTATATGCTTGTAAAATTTGATATATTTAAATTAAAAATTTAGTACAGTAATTTAAAAAAAAAATTTTAAATATTTTTATCGACAGAAGTGTTGAATGATCTCAACTGAATCAATTTCAAATCTAAGATTTAAAAACTAGTTATAATTAATAACTTGATAATAATGAAAAAGAATAATTTAAAATAAAATATTAAACATTATAATGTATGTTTTATAATATAATTCTTACTTTAAATTTCATAAATTCATTTTTATAAATTCATTTTATATGTATTGAAAATTTTTTAAAAAAATTATTTTAATTTTATTATTAAGAAATTTAAATGATATTTCTAATTAATTATCAGATAAATTCACATAATTAAAATCTGAGGTATATTAAAGATATAAATTATTGATGTTTAATTTCAATACTCATACAACTAGAGTATTATTAAAATCATAATCGATGTTCCAATAATGGATATTAGTTTATTTTTAATTGGAGCTAAAGCGAACCTTTAATAATTTTAAAACACATTTCTTTTAATATAAGTATAGTATACCTACATCATTTCCACCGCGATACGAATATTGATCTTGTTATTCATCTTATTATTCATTAATGCTTATATTGCGGTTATTGCAAACAATAAAATATTTAAAATAAAATAAAGTACAAACCTTTTTTATAAGAAATTAATTCATAGTAAAATATATTTATGTAATGTAGTAGTTTATAAAATACTAATAAATATGCATTGTATTGATGCTGTATGTGCTATTGATTAAGAACATATAAACCTTAAGAAATTAACTCAATTCTAAAACTTAGCATTGAAAATATTTTTGATTCAATAAATAGATGCTTGATTTTTTGCATCGATTTTTTTTAGCATATGAATTAGTAAATTGAGCGATTAGTTACAATTGCATTGGAATAACGCATCAATGTTGCACGTGCATGCAACCCACGCATATTTGTGTACATGTATTCAAATACACTTGCGTCCACACTTAGCCTTATTTACACACACATGTATTCAGAATTATATATACACGGTGCACGAGCCAGGATTAACCGGTAACGGCTTTGAAATATTCATGGGAGTGATACGTATTTCGCGGGTCCCGAGTACAGAGATTACATTAGGTTGCATGCGCGGTTCAACGATGGAATGGTTTGAACGAGTTCGATGAACCACTAGCAAGTGCTATGCTCTATCGTTGTGAGATTAGATCGTTCCTTCGGAATAGGTCCACACGATTCGCTTTTAATGAGATTTATACATGTAAACGTCTAATCAACATCTTGATATAATGGTAAGATGTGATACGATAATATAATTTAACAAATGCGCGAAATTAGTTTTTTAAATATTCTTTTTTATTTAATTGATTCTTCTAATCTAATACAATTATATTTAAAATTTTTGCTTATAATTGATTATTCGAGAAATGCTTTATTAATAATGTTACTATCCATACTTGAATTTGATATTATCTGGGAAAAGTACTCTACTTAATATTAATCCTTATTTCATTTCCCATTTAGTTATATAATTTATAGATAGTTATTTAATTATATAATTAAAATTTTTAAATTGAATTATTATATAATTTATAGATGATAGATTAATATATTATTTCATTGAAAATATATAAAAATTGTATTTTTCTAAATGCTGGGATATAATCATGCAATTAAATAAAAAATATTTGATTAGTGATCCAGTTAAAATGTAAATATTTTAAATGACAATTATAAACGAAAATCTATGAATGTTATGCAATACTCAATTTTTATTAATAATCAACAATTTTTATTAACAGTAATTTGAAAGAAAAATATTATGTTTGTAGTAGAATTGTTACAAAACATATCGTTATTAGTGTTTTCATTAATTTTTTTTATAAAATGCAATGTATACTTACGTATTTAAAATACTTTTTTTTATTAATCATTTGATAATTTAGATTGGATACTCATTGAACGATGTTTACAATTCGATCGATTTTTGTTAGAACTGTAAATGAACAATGTCAAACTAACAAAATTTAAAGAAAATATGAAAAAGTAGAAATAAATAAAAGCGACGGTTCGTTCTTGCACAGTGCCTTTAAATGTGACGAGTTTAGCTGGAGCGATGGAAGTGAAGAATGACGATTGGCCGAAGGAAAGGTAGGTGGAGAGAGGAGCGATGGGAGGTTATCGCCTGCAGGCTGCTGACTGCAGAAGTTTTTCAATTTCATTGGGATGCTCTCTTCTTTTCTGTCTCCTTTTCCTCGAGCTGCGTCCGATTAATGCAGCGGTAGTAACGATACCGGGCAAATACACCGGAAATAAAACGAACGATAAGAAGGTAAACAATAGCGGATAAAACAAAGAAGAAGTGCCAACCTCGTAGTGCGAAAAAAGTGAAATGAAAGTAATTCGAAGCGGAAAAGAAATTTTTTGGTTTGCAACTTCTTAAAGATAAATTGAATGAGAAGTCGAGCTCCGGATCAAAAACACATTTAGATAGGTGACGAAGGAACGTTAATATTCAATTGCACTTCAATGTGCAAAGGAAATTAAAAATTAGTATTATTGAACTGAATTTTGTGAATTAATATTAAATTAAAATCTAAAATATATCGACACAATTATTTCAGAGTAAAAGATTTCGAATTTTTATATTTTTGTTTTACTTTTATGATAGTGTAAGTACAACTGTAAACAAATTTAATTTTAGATTATATTTACTATGATGATTATATATTATTAACATGTGAACAACGCTTAAATTTTCACTAACTATTTCATAATAATCTATTTAAATATCGTTAAAATTGTAAATATTAGTTATAGCCAAATTTTAATACTTGAAAATTAAAATTACAAAATCAATAATTTTTTTATTAAATGAAAAGAAAGAACATTCTCAAAAGTTTAAGTACTTTGCTAAGCGAATTATCTTTTGTGACAGAAGAAATATTATTTGTTTCATGTTGGATTAAATTTTCTAAAATGTTATTTAATTTCAATTACCTATTCAAATTATATTGATTTTTTAATATTAAAAAAAATTTTTAAATTATTTCATAATTATTTTCACCAAGAATTATTCAATTTTAAATATATAAAAATTTCTTAGTAGAGTTTAACGTACAAAAATTTATGTTAATACATAAGTCTATACCATTTTTATCTTAAATATAGAATGAAGATAATAAATGTATATATATATAAATATGTATATATGTATATATGTATATATTTATTAAAAAAAGTTTAACCAAAAATCAATTAAAATAAGAAATTATAAAATATAGATTAAATGCATATTATGTAGTATTTAACTTTAAAAAATAAAGAATAAGATGTATCATCATCAATAGATAAAATGTAATAAGTTTTAAAAGATTCAATTATTTAAATGCAGTGATAGTTAAGAAAAATATGGAACACTTGAACAGTATTATAAAAATAATAAACTTAAAAATATAATCAATCTTTATTTATTAGATCTTTATTTAGACCAAAATAATAAAACGTAATAAAACTAGGTTTGTAAAATTATTTTCAAATTTTTCAATCAACACATTTATTTTTCGATTTGCTTAACCAACTTCGATATTCAGGTTTTAGTAATCGATACTTTATTACCAAATTCTAATATTTCTTTAGAACTGACTTTTTATTTTTCGAAAGAGAACGAAGAAGAAGAAATGTCCATCTCGTGAATTATAAATGATTTATAACGAATGTTATAACGAAAGAAAAGAAAACAACATTATCGAGGCTTCGAAGCAAGAACCTTAAAATAAATCGAAAGATGAGAAAATAAAGAGTTTTGCTATACTTACTAATTTACACAGCGATATGAAGATGCCCGCTGTCTATAGAGATGTACAATGAAGATAGAAGAGCCGAAAGGCCTTAGAATCGCCCGGGGCTATTGCAAATCTAACTTAGTCAAAAGTTTAGTTTGGTCTGTTCCTCCTCTCGCTAAAGTTCTATTCATGAAAGTTGGGCGAAGCAGCGGTGCAACTCGCGGAGGTGTAGAAAGCGATAAAGAGAAACGCCGCGCTTCGGTCGGTCCGACAACACACGGCCTGGCCGAGTTAGCACTGCTGGGCACGCACGTGAAATTCGATTTGAATCCTTGGACCACATTGGTGTAACGTAACGACGTCTACGTCAGCTTTGGATTTAGCAGTTCAGTGCATGGCCGACTAACTGTGCTATGGACGAACGAGTGCGTGACAGAATGAAACGAGGAAAAGGGAATACGAGAATGCAAAATTACAAATTGCACTGAGAGGAACGAGTTTCAGGGAGAGACGAAAGGGTGTAAAAAGGGAAAATTGTGTGGGTGAAATACGCAGTCTGAATTTGAAAACTGTGGCGAGTCACAGAGAGAATTAAAAGAGAAAAGAGCCAGCTTATTTGTCATTTTTTTGTTCGAAATTCACATAAGTTATACGACCAGATCACTTTCCATTACGTTCATTATTGGCTTACTCTTCGTACAATAATTATCTTTTTATTTCATCTCTCAATGAACTTTCTTATTTTTTAATTTTTTAAAATATTTTTAAGGTTGGTAATGTAAATATTTTGTCATAAAAATCGTTTTCGAACTTTCGAACAGCCATATTTCAATGAAATCGATATGAAATTACCTCGAATAGTCTAAATTTTCAGTCTTCTTTTGTTTAATCATTAAAAGCGCATTAAAGTAAATGTAAAAGTGTAAGATAAAATTGATTAATAATTTTCTATTATTATTTTATTAGATGTTAAAACAAAAATTTCTTATAAAAACTAAACATTTATTACATTGTTTATTTCTAATATAATGGATAATAAAATCTAATATTTAATTATAAAAAGAAGAGAAGTTTAAATATGTTATCTTCATTATTATTTAAAATAATTTATAAATTTTATATTTTACAAGAGATTCAAAAGTAAATCGTGAATTAAAATTTGTTTTTGTTTCAGTTAAATCATTGACCTACATTTACCCACTATGTCATTAAGTGAATATTATTTTTGAAATTCCTGCAATTATAAATTAATTTTTAGCATCTGGAAAATATATTTAATAATAAATTATTAAATATAATTTTTGAAATATTTTTTTTAATAATTTCATCGTTTTTTTCAATTATTTTATATATTTTGAAGAATTTTGATACATTAAATCATACGAAACTCATAGAATTAAATTTAATATGATTAAATTGAAATTTGTATTTATATTTAAATTATTGTGTAAAATTAATAATATTATATCTATTCATATATATAAATTTCACTCTATCCGATGCAAACGTTATACTATAAATCTATTAAATAATGGTATATTTAAATATTAGACTTTAATAATGAAACAAACTGATTAAGTATCCTTGGTTATACAAATTAAAAATATTTATTATTAATAATTGATATTTTTAATATTATATTGAAAGAGAAAAGCAATATATCAATGAAGATAAAATAATAAAAAAAGAATATTTTAAAGTGAAATAACACAGGAAAGAAAAAGAAAGACCACTCCACAATGAAAGAAAGCACACGATTTCCTAAATAATTACTATATTGATAATAAGGAAAATGATTTTATTACAAATTATTTCTTAATAATAATAGTAATAGTAATTTAACAGTAATTTAATAATAATAATAACTTAATATTAATTTCTTAATAATAATTACTTTATACTATAGGAATGATGAAGAAGGTTAATAAGTACTAGAATACATACTTTTCAAATGTTGCATACAAATGTTCATTGAATTTTTATTAATTTCAAATTATGTTTTTTCCGAACTAGCAGAGGAATAAAAAAGACGATGAACTTAGTCACCATGAAATTCTATTGTGAAAAGGTTTTATGTTACCGTGGAGAGATTTTATGTTATACATTTATTACTTACCATGTACACGCCACCTTTCATCACACACGCAGACTATTTCGTGCTTGAAGTACATAAAAATCATATACTTATTTCACCAATTATTTATCAAGTATCTAGTGCTTTCGTTTTCTAATGTATTAATTAATAGAACATTTTCTTTATGACGATTTTGTTTTAACAAACAATAATTTTAAGGTAGTATTTAAATATAAAGTTAAGCCATTTTATTATTTATTATTAAAAAATTAACAGTTTTATACTAATGAAATCTTAATAGTTAATAATAAAAACGAGTTTTTTATAAAACAGTCGGGAAAAATTAATATTTTGAAAAAGAAGTAGCTAAATTAGGACGCTTTTATTAGTAAATTTTCACTGTAACATAGCTTCATAATAAACAACTTTTTCATCATCCCGGACCTTTAGTATCGTTAAAATATATTTTGCCATTTTGCAAGCCTTGAATTCTCATTACAGAATACTCAATTTCTATTAAAAATATACCTTTTAGATATATTCAATTATTAAAATTTTAAATATATTTAAAGATTAATTACAAAGTATTTTAATTTATGAATTTTTTTTAATTATATAATTAAATTTATATTATTTATAGATATATTTTATTTTTTAATTATATAAAAGTTATAAATTAAATGAGTTTGTAATTAATTATTAAATATGTTAAAATTTTAGTAATTGAATATATTCATATGTAAATAAATATAAATTCCTAATTTCCCCTATTTATTACAATATTCGCGTTTCCTCTCCTACTTCCACACCCATGTACATAAAAAAATCATAAACAAATGAAATGTACAGTTTTTTTATTCTACCCATTTTCTGTATATAAATAAAAAAAAAATTGTTGTGTAAAAAATTTTGTTCTCCCACAACCAAGTCTCGCAAACAATAAAAAATTCTAATTAAAACAAAAAAAATACAAATAACCTGTAAAATTGCGATTGCTGTACATAACAATACATTAGCCATAAGTAATTTATTATATTAAATCATTCTGTATTATGATTGTAAAATAATATATAGTATTTATTGGGTATAAATAAATAAAAATTAATAATAAAAGAAAACTGTTAAAAATATACCTTTTGGATTCTCCTTCAGTCCCTTGTTAAGTTCGTAGTACCTGTGTATTCCGTTTCACGTATTTATCGGATTCTGCTCTATATAAAATGTAAAAGGATGCGAGAGACCTTATGGGTACAGTCAGGATATTCCCGCATCCACGGAGGTGAATACATAGTTAAAAAGTTAAACTAAAAAGAAACGAAGGAAAGGTGAAATGAAAGGTAGACAAAAATGAAGCAAAATAAAAGAAGAGGAAAAAGAAGCAAGTTGGTACAAGCGTACACACAGTTATAGGCTAGAAACAGTTGTGCATCAGAGTTGCGTCGCGACGGCAGCGGGGGCGACGGCGGTAGCGTTTCTGGCTTTGACTACTCGCACTCGACCATATTTCACGCGGGGAACGAGGGAGAAAGCGCGAGAGCAATGCAGCAGCGAGTCAGCCGCATGCAAATCTCAAGTTCTCCTTTGTATAGCGCGCCCGTGTGCTCGCCCAGTCGTATGACGATGCGAACAACGAGATTTTAGTCTGCCAAACTGTTTGCGACTACGGATGTCTACGCTCTTGTCTCGCTCTCTTTTCTATGCTCTGAACGCCTGATCCTGATCCTTGTTCCTTTGTCTTGATCAGGTTTGTACCAAGGGATGTTGTCGAGACTCGCTCTAATTGCATTTTCAAAGGAGCGTCGGCAAAAAGTGTCGTTTGACCATCTCAGACTATTTCATGTAAAAATTTAGTTTCGGCTTTCGACGCTAGTGGACATCTACTAAATTGCTACTACATCTACTATATTTCTTCCTATTCGTAATTACCATTCGTTTTTCCATTCAAATTTATACGAAGAATGTTTTTAAAAATTCAATATAAATAATATAACATTGAATATTATAAAAATTATCTTGAAATATTTTAGAATTATTCAGAAAAATCATCAAAATACATCGAAAAGCTTCATTATATATCATTGTATATATCATGTTATTTATATAATAATCATATTAATTAACTATGTGTAATTTAAGTTTTTCATGAAATAAATTATAATCACAAATAATAACCTTACTGTAGCATTTACGAGACTAATAATCTACTTTTACAAACTAGTATAAATGTTCCTTTTCTATACGAAATAAAGTTTTAGAATTGTTATAAAAAATTTATTTCATTGTTTCTCTTAAATTCGTAATTAGATATTTAAAAATAATTATTAAATTGATAGTTGAATTGTTATATATATTTAAAGAACCATAGAAAGAACTAAAATCTAATAAATGAGAAATTGAGTAAGAAAAATTATTCGAAAAAACATAATATCTTTAATTTTCATGACAGATAATTTTCATAAACGAAGGTATATAGAAGTGCTGAGCAAAGCATAAGGGAACGACGGCAGACAAAGAGTCGGACAACTAAAATACACCAATTATTCCATCTTCAAGGCAGAATTTCGTGTTCACACTCCCTCACCTAACTTTAAAAGCCAACCAGGATACACGCGAGCGAGTGCCGACACACAATTGCGACGTTGGAGGCCCACCGGCTTACGTACGCATAAAAGACGGAAGTTTAGTGCTTCGCTCATCGAAGTTCTCGAGCTGCCGTCGTTGTACTGCTCACGATTCGCTTTCCGACGGAGTCGTGATACTTTAATTAAATCCTAGCCAGATTTCGATGGATTGTTACGAGCAAATTATAAAGGTATGGCTAACGGAAAAATGAGAGTAGCGACTCGAAACGCGATGGAAGTAACCGTGTCAATGATAAAATTGGGAATAGAAAGAACGACTACATTGGAAAATTTGAACAGCTGGGTGCAACTGGCTCATTCATATACTTTTCAATTGTAGTGATAAAGTTTTTATTGAAACTATGAATATAAAACTCTGAATTACAACTTTTTAAAAAAATTCGTTTTCAGCTTAAAAATTATTAATATCTAAACGTATAAAAATACTAACATTTCTCGCTATCACAATTATGATTATCGTTATCAAAGTTTTCAGTGCATTAATTTATCAATATAATCTTTAATACGTATTGATATGTGTATATGTATATATATATATATATATATATTGTATATACATATTATATACATATTGTATTTAAAGGTCAGTGGACTAATCATCAAAAGAGATAAGCATTTATAAGTATTTATAGAAATACAAAAAAAATTGAAGTACTGGATTTCAAATTATTTAAAATGTTAGCATGCCATTCTTAACTTAATGATTTTAGACCTCTACTATAAATTTTTTTTATTTAAAAACGAAATTTGAGAATTATAAACATTTTAAAATAAAAATTTATTATAACATGCTATAAAATTACAGAAAGTACATATACATAATATATATTCATTAATAGAATTTTTTATTAAATTAAATTATAACACAAAATCTCTTTAATAAAATTGTTTTCAAATAATTAAGAATATTATGATAATATTGTATTGCTTTAAAATAAAAAATACAATTTATTAATATAGAATACTACGCTAATTTTATAATCATATTTATATTATTATTAGATATTTATTAATGACACGAAAATCATATGATAAAAAGTGCATTTACTATGAATGTGAATTCCAATATTACTTCATCCAGTATTTTATAAGCTTAATAAAATATATTTATATAATATTTTTAGAATTATACTATTGTATTAAATAATTTTATATTTTTTAATAAATTTGGATATGGTTTTTCTTCATGAATTTTATTCGGATTTAATATAAAAAATGTGTTTTAGCTTTATAAAAATTCGAAAAATTAAGTTAGTATTTTAAATAACTTAGAAATATAGACTAATTTATATTTTAAAATTAACAATATTGATTTTTAATTTAATTAAAAATCATGCATTGAAATTTGAACATATAGTATTTTTATAACTATTTTAATAATTTTATAAATATAAATACTAATGAGTTAAAGCAATGACAGACTGACGGGATTCACTTCTTTTGTGAAAACAGGATTTACAAAGAAATACGTATCAATTTAATCACAAAAGGTGCATCGATTTGCCGGTACTTCAACTTCATTTGCAGTTCTATCGTTTCTTCTCATGAAACCCAGACGAGATATGTAGATCTATATTCAGTGGTACTTCACGCCTGCAATATGCTATTCGTTAAATTGTTGTTTTAAAAAGATTACTTCATGGAAAAAGTGTAAGTGTAAAATGTAAGCAAAGGGATATTCCAATGAAATATCGCGAAAACTTGCGTTTACATGCAGACCCGTTCTTTTGCTCAGCTAATTGCAATCGACACAGCATCGTTTCCTTGATGTAATCTGAGGCAACAAAAACCTTTTCGAGTCCTCTCGATTCGTCGAATTAAATTCGCTGATATAGTTGAAAATTGACAGATGATCGTCACACGGCGCCATACTTGACGGATTTGGCATAGCACTTTTTTTCATCCCTTGTTGTCACAATAACAAGCGTTCGTCGACATTTTTTCTTTCTTCTCTTCAAATTAGAGTGTAATTGAATGATCACGTGCTAGAGCTTGTTTTACGATGATCATTGCGCTATACTGAGAATAGTAATTATAAGGAGAGACTCAGCTTTGATTATAGAACGGTTTTGCAAATTAGAATTGACGGCGGAAATAGTAGTTTTCGCACTTTGTATTATTTTCTGTTATTGTATAATTTAGTGTCCTTCATGAATTTTAAACATTATTAGTAATTTGATCTAATCTTTATGGATGATTTACTCTGACCTTATAAAATTGCATAAATTACCGTGTATATTTGTATATAAACCGTGCATAAATTTGTAACATATTTTAAGTATTTCTGTAATTTTGTACTCATGTTTAAATATAATATTATCAGATATATTTAAATATTATTCATAGTAAAAAATTGTGGTAAATTTTAATATATGATTTATATCATATTACAGAATTAATACAATATTTTTATTAATATATCTTGTACACAATTAGATTGACGTTGGCACGAAATTAGTTTTTGTGTTGTGTAATAAAAATAAAAATTAATGAAATAAAAAAATATTCTCAATAAAAACTTATAACATTTCTTTCTGAAAATATTTATATAAATTATTATTCATTTTATAAACTTTGATAAGAAGGAAAAAACCATTCATTTTTTTAAATTAAATATTTTTCAACTTTAAATAATGTTTTCTATAAACATGTATATAAAAAGAAACCAATTTATAATGATACGTAATTGCAAGTCCATGTTATAAGAACTTGTTTTAAAATGTAATTTAAAAAAGAAATCACATTTTTCACAAAAATCTAAATTATCAATTCGTAATTAATACACTTATAGATTTTCATCAAAAAGAATATTTATTACGAGATATTTTTTCGTTTTCCTTGCATTCCTTGTATTTGTTTTTATATAATCATAGTGTTGTACCTGTGCATATCTGTCTATATTAACATATTTCCGAGTTATTACGTAATGTTGAGTATGTTCTATAGAGAAAAAGAGAAGTAATTTCTTGTATAAATAAGTGTGTTTCATAATGTCGAAATGATTCAGGGCATTAAGTATAATAGTCACTTGTCATCGAAAAGAATTTCTGTTTTTAAAGAAAATCTCTTCCTTTTAAAGAAAAAAATTTTTCCATACCTAGAGATACGATGAAAAAAGTTTTTCTGCATTAAATTGTATGTATACTATTTAGGTTTCATTTATAGATGATTAGAAAAGCGAATGTGATTTTGAAATAGAATTTTTAATTTTTAAAGATAATAGAATAAAGGAAAGCTAGAAGAATAGTAATATCATCTATTATTTAGGGCGAAAAATATTTTAATACAAAAAGATTCTTGAAAAACTATATAAATATCCAAGAGTTGTTATATTTATTTTAATTATATATAAATAATAAAGATTATACAATACAATGAATGAAATATTTTCAATATAATAAATGAATATTTTATAAAATATTTCAAAAAACTTTATATAAATAATTTATCGAATTTTAAGAGCTTTAATTTTTATTATATAAAAATTTTATATCAATAGAAATACATTTATGTAATGTTTAATCTAATCATGATTATATATTTGAACATTCTTTTTATTATTGATTATAACAGAAAAATAGATTTATAAATTTATTTGTTTTGCATAAATTAAATTTATGTATATAAAAATTATTATTATTTTAGATTTATTGTATAATATATAACTCGGCAAGTAAAATTTATTCAAGAAAATAATTATTTTCTTGTATAAATTAAAAATAATATGTAAACAATTAATTTTCTTTGTTACAAGTAATTATAGTACTTAACGTAGTCAAAGTAGTTCAAGATTAAAGTAATAGTATTAGAAAATACTTTTAACCTTTTTTTAACACCATCGATAGACTGAAAACTATTAAATTATCAAAAAGTTCAAAAACTTGAGTATTATAACTGCAGAATAAAGTAGCTGCTAATTTTCTTTAAAGTTTGGGGCAAAACTATCCTAATGCCATTTCTGAAATCCCATTGAATTGTTTCAAAAAATTTTCGAACATCTCTGTATCAAAAGCCTCTCCATTAGATAACAGAAATGAAGGACGTAAGTGGAAAAATTAAGAGGACGGACGGAATACCGTTCAAAGAATGAGGAACGTGGAGTAAGGTAGAAGCACGTGTGTAACCTGAAGCACGCGGAATATCTCATTATATACTCGCTTTTGAATAATAGCCTCAGCACTACACCTAAACATATATATGGGCGTGTGCATGAGAGAAGGCACGTGTCTCTCTAAATCCCATGGAATCAGTTACGCGATAGTCGTCCCGAGAGGTTAATACACCAGATTTGTCTGGGTATACATACCTATCCATAATATTATGTTGTTTGATTTATATCCTTCCACCAACTCATTTTATTATTATAATTAATAAGTTTATATAGTGAAGGTTCTAAAATTATTTACAAAATTTCTAATTTATTATCAACGATTTATTCATCGTTTAAATTTTTTACCAAATTTCTTTTTTTAATTTTGTATTTGCACTTATAATATGTATTACCTGTAAATAAGTTTCGCGGTTTATATTATGAATTAAAGGTTTTTTTTATTCCAACAACAAAAATTTTTCTTCCGTAACAAAATTAAATACTTTTAAATTTCTTTTAATATGAATAAAAAGCTAATTTCTAATTAAATATTAATATTTTTTATTAAACATTAGATTAAAGATGAATATATTATATACATATATTCTTATAATTTACTCGTATAATGAGTATGTATAATGTATGGATATAAATAAGAATAACAATTTTTTCAATGGTTTTTTTAGCGCAAATCTTATTTCTATACACTTGATCGAGAAATAACCACTATTGTAATAATACGCGGTACTAAATAATATTTCAAATGGTTAATTGTATAAATGAAATTTTTACAACAAGATGCAAAGCATTAATACATCTACGAATTTTGAGTATAAAATAATATCCAGTAAATATCTCATTTAAATACTTTTTAAAGAAAAATATTTAAACTGTTAAGTCGATTTTAAAAATGAATTGGAAGCTATTTTCAAATTAATGCGTCTTTATTTATACTTTAAATTATTTATTCAAAGCAAGTACTTAACATATACAAATAAGCAAAATTTATCAAGGAGTTGTCCCGAGATATCGTTGAGTATCATCGTTATCGCCAATCTTTTTTTCTCTGATGCAGCGATTTATCGGAAAATTAGCGACTCTGAACAGCTCGTGTAGACAAAAAAAATCCATATACGCTGAAAAAGGTTCGAAAAGAGGAAAAAGGTAAATCTTCGTCTTTAATTATTATCTATTTCTCTTGCTTCACAGTTGGAGTGTCAGAGTAAGAGAGAAATGAAGCTTGTGGTACGCGGGGGCAATATTGTAATAGGGAAGTGGGAGGCGCAATCTTCCCACTTATGTAATAATATTGCATCTCCATCTTCTCGCTTTTTCCTCCGTCACTACTTTTTTTATCATATTTTTTCTTGAGCTCTTTTTACACACACTACTTTAGCTTTATATTCAAAATTGATTAAATTTCACTGATTTTAAATAAAAAATTTTTTATTATAAAAACTGAAGGGTTCGTTCATTTTAAATTGAATACAGATAATAAATCATTCATAAATATAATAAAAATAATAAAAGTAAGTATAATAGTCCTAGTATGTAGTTTTATTTTTTCTTTTTTCGTTAGACTACATAGTTATAAGTTATGCCTCTAAATATAATTTTTGAATATTAGATTTATAGATACACATGTACTTATTTTCAATATTTAAATTATTTTTCGCTTGAATCATAAAATAAACAAAAGTAACTTTATAAAATATAATATATATAGTATTTCAATATATTATAAAATATGTAAATATAATATTAATGTTCGGTATATCTTATATATTAAAAAATATATAAAACGATGTTACATATAATTTATTTGTAAAATAATTTTTTCAAAATATGTTACCTTCATCAAATATAATATATGTAGTGTTCTTTTATTTTTAATTAAAGTGAAATATTTCAAATACACAATTATTATTTTAATTAAAATTATTTACAATTTTCAACATGAATATAACTAATTTAGTATATAGGAATTCTAGAATTATAAGCATTACAGACCAGTAACCAGAATATGAAAATAATATCATATATTCTCTATCGTTATTTAAAGAAATTCATAATTACAATATATGTATAAATTCCTTTACTCTCTCTAATACTTTATATGAATAATTCATCTTTATTAATAATAGTAATTTTGTAAAAAAAACTTATTGTACTTTTTTTAATTATTACTTTTTTAATTATTGATTTATCTAAATAAAGATTTTATGCTATATACATTTAACACATATTTCATTATAACAAAATTTAAATTAAAATCTTTTTCAAAATTTAACTACTTTTAATTATGATAAACAATGTAAAATGAATAAAAGTACTTTGTATATTTTAAAGATTAAATTTTATTTTGTTCTATTTGTTACACAAATGGAAAATTTATGTATAAAAATAATTTATTTATATTACATGAAATAAAATATTAATTCAGTCTAATAGCTAAAACTAAGTAAATCTGAAATTATACACGAGTAATATATTTTTTTATTCATAATAAAACACTAGTAAATATTTATAAAAATGAAATAAGTTTTCAAGTCATATTAATATAAAAGAATTTTTAATTTTGAAATATTATTGTATAATTCGACTGAAATTTATGTATTACAAATAATATAAATGCAAGAATATCTATAAATGCACGAAAAATAAAATATAAAAAACATTTAATATTAAGAAGTATATTTATTCAAATCTTTTAGTATTGTATTACAAAATACTATTTTTAAATTTGTAACGATATATTGATTGATGTAATGAAATAAAATTTGATTGTTTTTCGAAATGTAAATAGATATTTACAAATATTTACGTAATATATAAATTAGAAACTAAGAGTATATATTTATAGAAAAATAATATTATATATCTGAAAAATTCATATTATGTACATATATTTTTTTTTTAATTTAAAATAGTATGTGAATAATTACGCTAATTTTGAATTTCCGACAAACTGAATGGTTCACGTTTGAAATTCCTAATTCAATATGTTCCAGGCATTTGAATACAGTATGAAATTCTTAATGTGAGTTATGAAGTAAATTATTTAGTTATCTATAAATTAGAAATACTATGTAGATTTTCAATATTTCATTTATTATTGTAAACTAATTACTTAAAATTATATTTTTATTTTTCTGATTGATTATATAAATAATTGTATAAATAATTTTTTTGAGTTAATTGCGATATTATTACTTAAGAATTATTTATAAAATCAGAATTATAAGTGTTAATATTAATTATATTAAATAAAAATCGTGAAAGTGTAAAAATGTAGCTTTTCTCGTCTTTTAAAAGAGCTAACGATGCGGGGGTTAAATAATAATTTTCAATTTTCATTCTGTATACTTAGATTTGGTTTGATAGTAATTAAAAAAGGCTAAAACATCTTATATACGTATATATAAATAATATGATACAAACAGTTTTGGTATTTGATGACGCTTTTTCTCAATAATAGTTCAAGCCTCGCTTAATGATACTCCTTGTTTACACCTACTTCCTAGGGACTATCTATTTATATATGAATAAAAAACCACACAATTAAAAAAAAACTAAAAAAGTATTCATTTATATTTACTTTCTTATTTGAATTTTTTCTTATTTGAAGTCTTTCTATATTTGAATTATTCTATTTATAAGAAGCGCATTACGTCTCTAGGAAATGGATTATACTTAAATTTTTCGAGGTGTTTTCTTGTAAAACAGAATCTAACCTATACTTTTTCATCATATAATACGTAAATACCGGAGAATATAATGTATATTTGAAAATTTAATGTGTTCCCTTAAAATTTATATTTTTACTCGCACTTATTATCGTGTATCATGTTATTCTAAATATTGTTTATCAAATAAAATATGAAATTATATATGATACCATTCAATTTAAAATTTAATAAATTTCAAGTTCTTTATTACGTTTAATATAAAAAAGATTCAAAATTGTGTTTGAAATAAAATGTAAATGTAAATAATATGCCTCATTTCTGACTTTATGAATTTTCATGCAATTTAAGTGTTTTTAAAGCATACATAACTTTGAAACTAATACCAATTTTTTCATCTAGTAAAGTAGCTCAAATTAAAGTCTATTACATTTATTTCGTTTTATCTTTTAAGACAATTTAGGAAAAAGTATTTGTAAATTCATAAAAAGCATTCATAAAGTTATTCATTTAAAAATTTAAACAAAAATATGTTGCATATAATAGCACAATAGTAAGCAAACATTATAAGCAGTATAGTACACAAATTAAAATAAGTTTACTTTCTTCAAAATTAAAATTAAAATTTTTTAAAATCAAAATATAATTTTGTATTTTAGTATATTATATAAAACATGGTATTATAAAAATTTTTAATTTTAATATGGTGTATTTTTGAGCTAAGTTATAAACATAGAAGGCAATGAACATGAGAAATGAAAGGAAAGAGATCAATAATTATCGCTTGCATTATCTCGAAATTTCAATGTAATTAACTTGTACATAACTCTGGATTTCAATTGTGCTTTTATGGGGGGAGAGGGCGAAACATACTAACATATGCGGAATGTGTTCATGAAAGCGGTGTAGTGCTCACCCTTCATATGTGTCTTCTGGATACTCTTTCTCTCTTTCTCCTCCTTATATGTTAGCACATTTTTTTCGTTCTCTTATGTCATTTATTTTTTTTTATTTTGTAGTTTTTTTCTTTTCTCTTTCAGCCGTTTTGCAGAGTTCGTTTACCGCAGTTTATATCATACGGTGTTGTTTTATTCTTTCATTTTTTTAACTTCCTCCTTTTCCTACCTTTTCTTTAGTTTCTTGTTTTTATCCCTCTTCTAAAATTCTCGTTTCCCTCACTAAGGGACAGTCCGCTGGGAGATACTTTTGGTGAAATTGAGGTTTAATGAAGGAAAAAGTAATATACCTTAAACATGCTCTATTCTTTCTTTTATGCATACACATATTTTCTCTTTCTATCGCTCTTACTTTTTTCTTGCTCATTCTCTTTTAGTTATCTATGATATTTCCGTTATGAAGACTAAAACTAGTGAGCAAATGAAAAAAAAATTTTTATTATATTAAAATATTCATACGTTTGAACGCTCTCTTTTCGTTTTGAAGCAACTTCTTTGTCGAAAATAATTTTTGCAGATATTTAAAAAAATATTCGTCATCAAAATAGAACATGCTTTATTTTTTATATACAACAATTTATTATTTTCGCTGTTAATTATGACTATTTTTAAGCAATATACCGTATGTACTATACTATAGTATAGAATATAATTAAATTATTTCAGATTTTAAGTTAAACTTAATTTTGAAAATTAATCTATTTATAATTAAGAATAAAATAAAACAAATAAAAATATAATATGTAAAGTAATAAAATATCGAAATTTTAGATGCCTTTGATAGCATAATTTATACATTATAAATTAGAACTAAGCAAAAAATTAAAGAGTGAGGATGTTTTATACGATTGTGATCATTTGTGATATTTTAATAATATATAATATCTTTTTTATAATGAATAATAATTTCAAATATTAATTTTATATTACATAAATTTACAAGTAATTAATTTCAATAGATTGATTTATGCATACTGATATAAAAATTTTTTAAATCTAAATATTTCAATTACAATGCAACATAATTATAAATTAAAAAATTTTTATAGTGGTTAATTTCAAGATCATATTATAAAATATTTTTAATAGTCATTAATTTTTAGTTTTCAATTAAATTTTAACCATTCAATTAATTTAATATGTCAATCATAATAAAAAATAGTAAGTTTCATGAAAAGTGAAATTAGATTTATTTTTTCCATTTTTATCTAAATTTTATAATATAATATCGCGCAAAAGTATATTATTCAAAATCTAGAAATAGTAAATCAAATATTTATGGATTCTATGTTATAGGTTAATAATATACTGGGTTTAAAAAAATATTTAATTTAATAAAATTAAATTAGTTTTTTTTTAAATTAGTATACGTTAAAATTATTCAGTTGACTGTAAACAATGTTTGCATTTAAATTTTTTATAATTATTTGAAAATTATACGTTAAGTATTAGTAAAATTCGTTTAAATTAAATATGCCACTTATTATTAAATGTAATATATCATTTTGTTAAATATTTTCCTAAATGAAGTTAAAAATTAACATAGAAAATGATTTATAAACTCTCTGTGATATTTATAAATATTTTATCTGTAGATTTGTATTCATGTTTGATAAATAAATCATAAAAATGAACTAGCTTATACGAGGTATCACTCGTTATAGAAAAGCAATATTCTTCCTCCATCGTAAATGATATTCTTAAAGCTATTAATGATATTTTTAAATACGGCTCGCACGTTTCTTTAATTACTACAACTAATTATCGAAAAAATCAATGATCGCATATAATTATAAGTAAGATGCAATCGCTTTTGCGAGTAAACGGATAATGCAACTTGACCGAAAACGTAATTTTCATTTTACACACATCCAATAACCACACATGATTTATTGAACTTCGAGGCGTGGCGCAACTCTGTTGGCGTTGCTTTCGCGCTTTTTGTTTATCATTTTTTGGAGCTCTGGCCTCTTTTAGCTATTGCGAAAAGTAAACGCGGAAAGAATTTCCTCCCGTTATAGTGCAATTTGACGAATGAGGCTATTTGATACATCGGCAGAACAGACGCTATTCTTTTCATTTGTTTTTATTGTTTCGGCAGGATTGATAGTGTTAAATGAAAAAGAACAGGAGAGTTTAATGTTATATATTTTTTGATTTTATTCAATTCTAATGCAGTTATAATATCTAATATTTAAAAAATTTAAAATAAAATTAGTACATTCATAATGACTTTATACGAATCCTAAATCAACAATTGCATAGATTATCATATATACTTGCTTATAAAAGTTTCTTTTATCTATAAAACACCTACATCAGGATGTTCATTTAATTTATTTACAACAATAAAGCCTAATTTATGGATGCGTGTTTTATCGTAGGTATCGACATTATTATAATTTCTTGCACTACATATAGATCTTCGATTTTTCGTATGCTTGTAATTTTACCCTGTTTTATACTTTTATTTTTAATTTAATTGACATACTCATTACCATATATGAGATAAAATGTATTTTCAAGTTTTTTAATTTACATTTGAATTATAATCACATATGTACATATAAATGAATTTGAGAAGGGAGAAGAGTGGGATTACAGATTGTGACAGCAATCAGACAAAATATGTCTCATGTGCTTCTCTGCATCTTCCATTCCTTCTCATATCTATATTTATAGATATACAATACATAAGTAATGATCATAGTTATTTTAATTTTTAAGTTTACATGAAATAATTTATTATTTTATGTTAAGTTATCAAATAAAATTAAAACTATTTGTTTATAAAGTTTAACTTGTAGTTTCTTAAATATGTATATCTTAATATAATAAAATAAAATTTGTAATGATATTAACTAATTTTTAATTTATAACTAAATTATTTATATTTATTTGAATGATATAATTGAAAAAAAAATGTAATAAATTTATGTATTTTATATATATATTTATAGAAGTAGAAGTAATTCTGTCAATGGTTCGAATAAAATTTTACATAAAAAATAGGCACGTGCATTAAAAAATGGATATTTGTAATAAAATATGTTATTAAACTATAATTAAATTAAATTATTTGTCATATTTATATACTATCGGTAATTATTCCTTATGTCTTATTTTTAAAGTTCATATAAAAATGTATAATATTGAAAAATAAAGAATCCAGAGTTACTTGGTAGACAATATTGTGAAGCAAATTTTTGAATATTTTATAATAAGTAAATTAATTAGAATTTGAAAGATAAATAATTAATTATTGTATTCATAGAAAATATTCCACTGCCAGAATGACACAATGTAGTAAAGTTAATACTCTTGAAATTTTCTAGCTAGTCGTCCTCCATAGAATATAATTCATTGCTTTCGAAGTATCATAAGCGAAACAAGTCCGTGCATATGCAAGAATATATGCACACATACACATAAATAAATTTGCAGAGACATATTTACTTCGAAGCATGGTCGGTCTCGCTCGCCAACTGACGTCACAAGAAAAATTACATGAAACGACTCCGGAGCGGAAGAACGAGAGCGCAGCAAACCCTCTATATAGGTGGTTTAAAAACAGGTTGCCGCCACATCAGACGAATGCGGAATATCAGCGTCGTTGTGTTATTTTGTTTGCTGTATTCGTTGTGCACTGGAGAAAGAAGGAGAAGGGAAGAGTAATAATTTCTCGAAGCACATTTTCTCGCTCTTATCGGGGCGCGAGCGAGTCTGTCGTTACAACGTATACAGGGCGGTAGCGAACGAGCGGATTATTTTTTTGATTTTTAAGACATCGAACTTTTCCGATGCGTTGAATCGCGTGCCTGCGGTTGTCCAACTAAGCTCTCGCCCAGTTTTTCAGCAAGGGAGAGTCGTATTATGAGCCTACATAAGCACAATTACATTAGTGGTGCAGTCACGTGTACTGATATCATGGTTTTAAATATTCAGCAATAAATATTCATATGCTAGATAAAGCGCTGTAATTCCTTTTTATGAATTTGATATTTGATATGTTACATTTTATTTTAATATGATCAATCTCTCGAGAAATTAAGTTTATCTTGGTCGTTATTTTCTATCATTTTCTAATGGGTTGTATCCAATTCTTCCATTTACTAAGCTCATATCAACACATGCATTTAATAAATTTATTATGATTTTAAATTCACTTAGTAGGTTTGATTTTATATTATGTATGCAAATATTCATCTATTTTAAATCTTAAGTTTTTTAAAAACTTTAATAAAATTATACATTTATTTCAATCATCAAAATCTAAAATATAAATTTATTTGAAAATAAAACGTGTTACAAATGTATTATACATATATACATATATATACATAACAGATTTTCATGTTTCTTTTTAAAGATTTATTCATAAATTCATATAAAATAAGATCATAAATTCAACATAAATCTCTTATAAAGAATCCACAGTAAATATATTACACAAATAATTATATTAGTAAGTTATATTAGTAAATAAAAAAATGAAAAGAATTGGTGCTAATTAAAATATTTCTATGAAATTATTTTGTTAAATATAATTCGAATACATATAATAATAGTTATAAGATTATTTCATTAATAAATAACTTTAAAAATTAAAATAATATATTATTTTGTAATGAAAATTTAACAAAACATATTAAAATTAGAATATGGTTATAAGTTTAAAGAAATTGCTGTTTTTTTAAAAATATACATTTATCTTACGTAAATATAAATATTTTTTGAAAAACATTTATTTTGAATTGCAATATTATTATAATTTGAAAATACAATATCAACAAAATTCAGCCTTAAGATGATTTTTAATTCCAAAATTGATCAAGAGATTCATTTTGGCAAATAAAGTATTAATTGAAATCTTTATCTATAAAAAATTTTAATTTATAGAAGACTGAAATTCATTACAAAGATGTTGCCTAAATGCAAGTACTTTTTTAAAAATAATTTAAGTTTATTAATATAATATTATTTCTAAAATAGTATAGCAAAAAATTAACTTGAATATTATCTTGAAGTGTTCGAAACTTCATTAACTTTCTTTTTCGTTATTGAAAAGCTAAAATAGATTTAATAATACTCTGTATAAGTTTAAACATATAATAATTCAATAATTTTGTATTACTTTATTGATAAAAAACTTTTTAAAGCTATTTGATTTTATTGTTATATATAAATACTAATAATTTTAAATATAAAACAATTTTAATAAGGATTTGAAAAGTATAAAATATAACGAATTTGATAAGCAAATAAAACTTGAAAGTTAAAAGACATAATATATAAATGTTAGGCTAATTTATTTATACCTTATTTTAATAAAAACATAACCAAATCAAAATAAAAAAATCCAATGGAATCTAAATAGAAATAAATAATGAATCATACAAAAATTCAATTCAAATCATCATTCGAGGTGTTTTTAGAGGAGGGTAAAAATGCTTCTCTCTCTCACTCTCTCTCTATATATGTATGTGTGTGTATTATTTTCTATTTTTATATTGCCTCATTTTAGTGCACATGTTATTTTATTACTTTTACCGTTTCATCTATTGATGAATCGATAATAGATGTCCTACACATATCAGAGCATGATTTACTCAATATACATATATCGCTTTCTTCAACCTTATTATATTGCTTTTGCTTTTTAGTTTTGTAGACAAAATGTATTTTTATTTTGCTTAGTTTTAAGATACATAATATCTTTATATAATATTTATTTATACTTAATATAATATTTATTTATGAATGCCACTATGTATTTTTAGTTTAAGTTTAGAATATTACAAGTTTTATTTTTAATACAAATAAAATTAAATTGCAAACTAAGCACATAAATAATTATTTTTCTATTTATTGAATTATTACTAGATGTATTTTCTAAACTAAATGTTTACAATATGATTTTATTTTTTATAAGATTATGAATATAAGTAAATAGATAAAATATTAGTTTTATATTTTTCAAATATTATACAAGAAATTATGTTAATCATATAGGTAAATTTATGTTATGAAAAATTTTTATGAAATTTATATGAATTAAAGAATACATTTATCATTTTTTATTTAACCTTAAATTTGAAGTATAAATGAAAAATTTAAAATGATCGTGCTTGATTTCAATTTATGTACAGCCCCTCTGATATTCTATACAAATGCACTCATATGCCATCGCATAAAAGGATAGACTCAAGGGTATATATTTCAGTCATCTTAAATGCTTATGTGCCTAAATCATTATTCGCATAAGAGATCAAGTTTTATTTTTATCAACTTTATGTAGGGTTAAACAGCTTTGTTTTCATATTTTGCGCTCAAATTTTCTTCTAGTTTTTTATAATTATACGAACTCTTCGATGAAGTTTTTTAACGTAACTATTTCGTACATTAATTTTTTTTCTTTTGAATACCCTAAAGTACTTTGTGAAGTTATTGCCATGCTAAATTTATGTGCAGGAACGCTATTGGGAATTATACAGGAAGTTATGTCAAATTTTATGTGTAGGTGAAAAGGGAATATAAATTAGTTGAATTTAGAATATCTCATTAATAATAAAAATGTAAATAAATTTTACAGAGAGTAACTATTTAAAATTGTTTTAATATTTAAAAAGAAAAGTCTTAGATTTATGTAAACTATCATTAACTTTGCGTTTATTATCGTTGTAGTTTATTTATGTATCCAAAGAACATTACTAAAAATAGTTGTTATTTCCAAATCTATTTTATTTTTCCAAGTAGTATACTTACCAAACATCAATTGTGCATTTATCAATACAAAGTACATGTTTTATATGAGTTTGTACTTAAATATATTAAAAATAAAAGTTTTTAAATTTAAGACGTGTTTATTAAGACATATTTATTTAAAAATTAAAATTGAAAAGTACATGAAAGTGTGTTATTATTTAAAAAAGTATTTAATACAATGGAAATAGATTATTGATACTTTTTTTAAAGAAATTTAAAACAAAAATCGAAGAGTGTAGAATATATTTATAGAAAGTACTAAATAAATTACAAAATTATGTAACTTCAAAATCCATTTTTATTTTACAAAAAAGTTTTCGTCATACAATTTTTAAAATTTTGTAATATTTTATTTTTTTTAATATTAGCATGTAATATTCTCCCTAATACTTAGTTCTTTATTAGAAAAAGTTGATCTCGTTAAAAATTTGTTATATTTTATTTGATTTAAACTTAAAAGTACCCATATTAATATGATTCAACTTTTCAACTATAGCTAATTACTGTTATCTGTACATACAAAATAAAAATTTAAGAGGAATAATTTAGATCAATGTTAAGTATGGAATCAGATTATAAGAAGTTTAAGAGTGTGGTTTCAAACCATAATTATAATTAATAAACTTTTCTGAAACAAAAAAAATTGAAAAATATGAATTATCACATTAAAATTTATCTAAAATAATAAACTTAGTAAGTTTCACGTTTTAAAATATTTATTATGTATTATGTAGGCTTATGCTTTACTTTTACAGTGTAGATAGTTAATTTTATAGATTATTGTCTTCATTTTTATTACTATATAGGAAAATATTTTTAATTTATGTAATTATAGATTTAGATTCTTGAACGTATAAAAAAGATTATTACTTCAATGTAGGCTCAAAATAGTTAACTTATGTTTTATTCAATAATAAAGACAAATTTTTTCAACTTATTATTATGAAGATGAAAGTGTATTTCTTTTAAATTGCAAAAAATTATTCTAAGTTTTATTTCAATGTAAGCCTAAATAGTAATATTTAACATATTTAATTTCAGAATTTTAATAAAATTACGATATTTTTATCAGTTTTCAATTTATCAAATTAACCAGAAATTAAAAAAATTATTCATCGAAAAGTTTAATTTCTCTTAAAAAGTAGTATGAAACAGTGATAAATATTTTATATTAGTATATTATATTAATATATTAATATATCGACCAAACTTTGGATTTTTCTATATATTTGGACACTTTTAAAATTACTCGATGAAAAATTCATTGTCTGTAACTAATAAAGATATACATATAAATTGTTGATTATATATTTTTTTCTTTTTTATAATATAAAAAGAATTTTTTTAATATTACATATATATACATAATACTAAAGTTAATTAGAAATAAATTTTTTTAATTTATGATTTAACATTTCACGAATAGTTAATAATTTTTATTTTATTTTTACAAATAATGTTGAAACTAATATTAAATGCAAAATAGCAATTTTACGTACTTATAAAAATATATATAGAGTTTCTAAAACAATAAATTTTGTTAATTTTCATATCTAGAAAGACCGTGAATCACAAAAACTAAAGACAAACTAAAAGAAATCACATTTCTTCAATCTTCTCGTACGTACCATAAATCACTCAAATAAAATTCATTGGCTACTTTTCCTTTTCTATGTTCAAACTATTTACACGTTCATAAGGAAGAACAGTGATAACGACGAAGGCAATAATCCATCCTATAAGTGACACTTCGTTACTGTCGTATGTAGCGTCACGTTTGCTCTTTTCTGCAACTATAATTCTTCAGGGGAAAAATACACTGGACAAGGGCAGTTGTAAACATTAATAGAAGTACAATTTTTTTGTGAAAATATTCGGAGAATATTCGGAGAATATTCGAAAGAAGTTTTTTTTACTAAACGGTACTTAGTATTTTTTTAACAGAGCTGTAATTACTTTTTGATAAGAAATTTATTGACAGAAACTTAAATTTTTAACTCAAAAACTGGAATTAAAGTTAAATTTTAGTTAATACGGCATTTTGATAATATAATTTTCAGAATAATTATTTTTAAATCTGTAAATTTATAAATTTTAATGGTTTGTGCTTTTATCTAATTTAAATAAGTTAAGATTTTATTTAAAACATTTTATTAAAGTAATGAATCGTAAGATATATTTCTCAAATATTCGGTTTAAAGATTTTTTAATATTTAAAAGACTGTTTTTTAAATAAATTTTAATATTTTTATTACAATAATGCAAGTAAAATTAAAAGATAGTAAAATATCTTATGATATTGATGTATTAATGAAATAGTGAATAGTGTAATTAATTTTATTCTTTTTAGTTTTTTAACTAATTCAGAAATGAAAATTTTCTTATAATTACTTTTATATTTATATTTTACAAATATATTTATATAAGAATTATCTTTTATAAATTAAGTAATTAACCATATATCTTAAGTGTCTATATAAGTTAGAAAGTATATTGAAAAATCTATATGAATCCTTCGTCGGATGTTTTATTATAGGAGTCATGCTCGTTTATTAAGGTCCTAACGGCTTCGACTTCGATTTGCCGATGGTTCAAAGCTTGAGCTCCCGTTCGCTCGATGTATAAATGGGAAATTTGCTAACTCAGAAAGAGACAGAAACAGGCAAAAATCGAGTGAAAAAGAAAAAAAGATGGAAATACAAAAAGGACGAGAATAGTCATAGAGAAATGACTTTGGACTGGATCAGTGAATTCCTTCTGATAAGACCTGAGGCGATCGTTCCGCTCTCAGCGATGGGGTACTTAAACTTCGCATCAACTCGGACTCAACAGAAGTTATATTTCTGTGCACTTAAATACAACGTTCGTATTGAAGGAATAAAAGAATATTCTAATCAAAAAATAAAAATAAGTATGAATCTAATGAAATATTATTGCTATTTTTGTCCTTTATATTGAAATATTTCAAAATTTGACGTCCAATTAATATATAAAAGAATTTGATAAAAATCCTTTGATGAGATATAAAAAAAATGTGTGAATGTAAAAAAATTTATAAAGAATAATAGACTAAAGTACAGCATTAAAAAGGGATTATAAAAAATCATTTATAAGCAGCGAAATCGAAAAATCTACAAAAGTATATCTCATATAAGTTTTGATGACATTTAATTAAACAATTTTGTGCATAATAATGTATTTTATTTTATTCTTTAGAAAAGAAGAGTCAAATAACAACGATTGCTTGTTATATATTCCTTTCGACAATAAGTTTTACAAAGAGTTCAGAATAACATAACTTAGTGCAATTATTAATTGAATATAATACAATAGTTCATATTTCTTATATTTAATTTTTATAAAATTTATATTATATACTGATTTTAAACTATATTTTTATTACTGTTATTTGTATGATATTCAAATAATAAAAGTAATCTTGTGGAAAAATGTAAATATGCAAAAATAAAGTCTTGTACCTAAACCATTAAATAAAATTGATTCCAAATTTTTTCGTATAGTAAATACATAAAATTCTATTATTAGTTTATATTCAAAAGTATTTAATTTTTATATGAAGCTCAAAAATGAAAAGTTCAAATGTTTCATAAATATATTATGAATAGTAATGGAGAGAATACATATTTAAACAATATTTGAAGTATAATTATTGATATAAATGATAATACGTTAGAAGATTTCGTTATTTAAATATGATTGAAATTATAATATATAAACTAAACTGATATATCGCTCAACTTAAGTCAAAATTTTCATTAAAATGAATCATGTATTTTAAAATTTTAATGAAATTACTAAAATGATTTATCTATGATTTATAATTATATTATAAAATAATATTCTTTATGATTTAAAATATCAATAAATTAAACTAATAATTAAATTTTTTTTAATTCAATTCCTGATCATGCATTATTTAATGGATTTTTTTTCATTTGTATCTTAAAATAAATCTTAATTAAATTTAAAGATATAATGAATTACTTTTTCATCGATGCGTATATTTAATTAGAGTTGATTACGAATTTATTATTTAAATGTATTTTCATACAATATGATATTTATTTAATTAATTTTAGAACCATATATTAAGCAAACATATTTTTTTAACGTAATATTCTTATAATTTTAAATGATTCTCACTGTTATAGTATTAAATAAACTGCTTTTATCAAAAATGTAAATTAATTATATTTAATATTTTATGCATATTTTTTTAAGTAATTATAATCAGAAGTTATATTATTTAAAAAAAACTAAAATGGAAATTAACCAATACATAAATCTGAATATTAAAATTTAATATTGTAGCTCTTTTGTATATTATACCTATTCCTGAAATTTATATGTAGCCTATAATGTATATATTAGTAAGATATAGCAAAATCGATACTCACCAATTTTAGTAAGAAAGTTTTTGAAATAAAGTATTCCACAATAGGTATAACTAAATATGTCGTCATTTTTAATGAAATTTTTGTCCAAAATTCATAATAAAATATATTAATTTTCATGGAAGTATAAAAGATTATTTATCTCATATTAAAAATACGTATTCGTTAAAAAAAATATTTTATAATACTACAGTATGATATAATATGCTATACATATAAATGTGCTTATATATTTATTTATAAAATATGTTATTTTATACAATTGATATTGACTGTTTAATTTTGTATAGCTATTTATTTAATTAGAAAATATAAATTTTAGAGTAATCAATTTATTCTAAAAAATATGCTTAGTAAGACAAATTTCTTATTCTTATTACTGGACGTAGCTAAAAATTAGCAATCAGCTTAATTTATTTAAATTTAGATAGTACATATACAGTATATAAAATATATGAAATAGATCTCATGAATTTATATTATTTTTATTAAATAAATGTATCACTTAATTTTTTTGTTTTTTTCAGGTAAGTTACAATTTTTATCATGATGCTGCCCAATATCTGGTAATTATAAATATATGTAAATAATTCTAAAAAATAGAAAGTTAATCACATAGTATATACGATCTTTTAAAAAATATAAATGTTTCTAATATTTTATAATGAAACAAAATTTATATTTTAAAAAGAAAGTTATTTTTTAAGATATTCCAAATTTAAACAATTTTGAAAATATACTTTTATAGTTCTAAATCAATTTTTATATGAATAGACATCATAATTGAAGTCAGTTGAGAACCTAATTGTATCATAAATTCAACTAAGAAGATTGAAAAATATTTGTGATAAAGAAAAATAGTAAAATACCTGTGTTTATAATCTGATAATTGAAAGTGAAAAGACGTACATTCAATCGGATGCACCTATCTTCTATTTTTGAATAAAGAAAATATTAAAAGTAACAATTTCTGATTTAATTTCTATTGTACATTATATGTTTAGGTAGAACTATTACGTTTTAGTCATTTTTAAATTTAATATTTTTTATTTCAATTTTAAAATTATTTGTTCTTTCAATTTTCAAATTAATCCGTATTTGTTATACATTATTATAAGATTGCAAAATAGATTAAAATATATATTTTTAATAGGCTTATCAAAAATTAGTAACGATAAAATTAGTATCGATAATTAAACATAACGAATAAATTTGAAAGAAATAAATGAATTTTATAAATTATTTTCAAAAAATTAATTTATTTAATTGAAAAAGAACATGAAAAAATTTGAAATATAAATTATACATATAATATACATTAATTATACTTACATTAAATATACATATAATTATACATATAAAATTTGAATATAAAAAGATAATTTAATGGATAATAATTTATAAATATTGAATATCATTTGATAAATTCTAACAATGCAATTTTATAAAATTAAAGTTAATCAAATTTAAAAAATTTTTTTTTAATATATTAGATCATATAATAATTTATTCGAAGCATTTTTAATTGATATTCTTTTGATTAAAAATTGGTATTTTCAATTGAATTTCTTAATAATTTATTTTGATTATAATTGAGAAATATCTGTGATGAGACTTAAGACACTGGATCACATCCAGTAAAGACTTAATTGCGAAATATCTTGAAAAAATATTTGAAATAATTCTGTATCTTATTGAACAAATTATAAAAATACTTTATAGTAGTTTTTAATTATAACATTTTTTATATTTCAATATTAAATATGACAGTATTGCAAATATTATTATTATATACGTATTATTAATAAATGTTATACCATCTAAATCAATAGAAATATTGTATTTACTATTCTTATTCACGTTTTATGTATAATGTATAATGTAATAAATAATAATATTCTATTCAATTAATAAATAATATTATGTTGAAATAAATATTTAAAAAACTATTATACGAACTGATATTACAAGATATTAAATAATACTAAATTCAAAATAAAATATAAATCTTGATGCTGTTTATCATAATTGAAGATGCCTAGACTTAGAAGCTTAAATTGATCTAAGAAAGAAGTTTAATATTTTAGCAAAATATGGTTAATAAATTCTATGCCATTTTTATTATATTATTTGAATTTTTATTGATATTTATTTTTTACTATTACTACAGAAAAATATATGTAAATAAGAATATTAGATTTTGATAAATTTACTCTAAATATTAACGTGAATAATCATTCTGCGGAACAGAATAGGTAAGACACTAGAGTATACTTTTTAATTTTAAGTGATTAAACCCATATACATATATATATATATATATATGACATTATAAACAGAAATATTTGATTAGAATTAAAACGGTAAATTTACAATAATATTAATAATATAATATTCGTAGTTGATATACAATAATAACTATGAAAATTATTTGAAAATTGACTGCGAATTCGATTAAAATTACTATTAATGTATAAATTTAAAATGTATAAATAAAAACTAGAATTAGTAGATGCATAACTATAAATAAATATATACTTAATCACATTTGAATTTTATTAACTCAGTTATAAAATTACAGCAAGTATATAGAAACTCGTTTTATGTCTTTGTTATTCTGTAATTTATAATAAAAAAAAACTACTTAGAATATGAACTGAAAATTCTTGAAAAAATTATTTAAATTTAATTTATTTTACGTAAGCCACATATTTTCTTTTACAATAATTATTAAAATAAAATATTTAAAACTAATTGATATTTAAGCTCTTTTAAAATCAAAGATTTTTTTTAAATGTATAAAAGATTTCTCTAATACTATATTAAAAGTAACAAATAATATTAAATAAGAATAAAAGATTTGGTGTATTAATTATTCAGCGTTTCTACTTTTTTTTATATTTTTCATACTTTCATTATTTAAAGGAGAAGTTATGTTTTCCCAGTTAAACTTGCCGAATGTAGAGTTCTTGATAATTGCAACATTTCTCTTATGATTGGATACGAATATGCCGATCAGTTCTACCTTAGATAAAAGGCACAACATATAAGAAAACTAGTATATGTTACGAGTAAAAAATACAAAAGTTGTTTATTATTTGCAACATTTTGATATTGCGCCGACTCGTTAAGCGAATTGAAATGTGTTGACCTTCTGCTTGGCATCTTATGTATTGTACATGGTAAAAAATCGCAAGCAAGAAGTAGCTGAGAATTGTGAAGTATGAAAATAGCTAATATCGAGTTTCGAGAGGTTAAGGGGGATATAAATTTTTCGAATACTGTGGAAAAGTAAGAGTTAGCAGAGATAATTTAATCAAATTTTGTTATCATATGTAATATAATTATATTATAATATGTAATATATTATGATTTTCATATTATTCATTAAAATTATTAAAAGCGACAATTCTAGTTTAATTTTGAGTTTAATATCTTTTTTCTGTATGAATCTACATATATTTCGAATAAAATTGTTAAATCGATATTAATTATCAAGAATTTATATTTTTTGAAAATTAATTCTGTATGATTAACTGGTTTAGAATATTCATTAAAGTTACTGCATCCTTTTCCTTAATATTTAAAGTCATTTTTTTTATAAATTTTTATAAATCTAATATAAAATTTAATAAGAAATTCTTTGTTTAACATTAAAATATTCTTGGGTTTTAAATTATTTACAGTTATTTTTATAACATAAATGTTGGTAATACTTATATTTTTAGCATATTCTTCATATATATCAAGAGAAGATACAAGTATTTTATAATACCTAGATTATTTTCTCATAATAAAAGTCTAAATTTGATATCTGAATAAATGTTTATTTTGATGAATTTAATGTTATGAAATTTGTTTTTACAAAGTAATTTCTATTCATATTCTTGTTAATATTATTAGAATTTTATATTCACTTAAATAGATCAATTGTCTCTGAATAAAAAATAATAAAATAAATAATTTCTTTACCTCATATATTACTATAAATTTTGAAAAATATATTTTATTTTTCTCTAAATTCCATAAAAACGAAAATGTTTGATCATAAAGTTTATAACACTTATATTATAATTCGTATAGAAGTCTTTTACTTTAATTAAGAAATACTATCTAAATTAAACGGAAATATTGATACAAAATAATATTTATGTTCTAAAATGAAATTTAATAATACTTATACTACACTTAAAGTTCAACATAATAGAATAAGCCTTAATCGAAATACGTATTGCTTCGTTATAATCAATATTTATTTTTGGCATTTATCGTTATTTTACAGTTTATGACATTGATTCATTCATTTACTTATGCAAAAATAAGTAAAAAATGCATTTCATTATAATTTTCAAAAAATTTATTTAAAAATATTTTAAAAAATGTATAATTCTTCAAATTTTAATAATTACATGTATTTGAAAATATACATATAAAGTAATAGTTTCTCTATATTTAAATATTTTGCTTTATAAAAATTTAATAATATATTATAGGATTAGTTATATAAGAAGTAATAAATTAGTAAAATTTTATGTAATATTTGATCGCCGGGCAGATTTTGACTTAAAATTCACCGCGAATGTAATTATGTCATTTTCATAATTCTGACAGTGGAATTTTGCTTGATATCCATTTGATAAAGTGAATTATGTTTATTACTTGTTCAAAATTTTATTTTTATTTATATTTGGTTTATAAAAATAGTATATTGTAAATAATTTTATTAATAGAATTTTAAAATGTAATATATAATAATTGTAAAGATATTTTTATCGCTCTTTGAAAAGTTATTTGAATAATATTTTACTATCATTATAAATTTATATATTCGTTATTGAAAATTATTTTAAAAACAGTCGTATATAAAAAAATATATAGTTTCAATTAAATAGTTTCTTTGTATTACTAAATATATAGCATGTAAAAAGAAACTATAATTAGTAAATAGAGAAATCAAAACATAAATAACAAGAAAAAATAAATTAAATATATTTTATCAATTATTAATAGCCAAAATTATGTTATAACTGCGTAAATTTCTAGTTAACCAAATTGTTATCTACATAGTGATTTAATTTATTTTAACGAAAAATTATTTCCCTACATAATTTGCTATTACTATTGTTATAACATAAAAACAAAATTAAGAAAAAATAAAAAAGAATGCAGAAATGTAAAGTCAGAATTAAGTAGCTAATAAAAAGAAAGTTCACATTGACATTCACTAGTTCATACAGTAATTGTTTTTTCCCGTGTCTATTCCTATCGATACCACAAAATACCAAACATTACTTTCTTATTTATAATACTGAAAATTATAAACTAAAAAGAATATTATTAATAATAGCGATTTACTGATAAAGAAATCACTATTTATAGAGTAGACGTAATTTCTTACCAATTGTGTAATAAAATATTAAATTATTACTTTTTAAAAAATTTTATTTGAATAATTATATTTGTTTTCAATTAAAAAAATTAAACTAATATATTAAACTACAATTTTATATAAAATTTTATCATAATTAGTAATAGTATTCCAAAAATGAAAATTTTTTCATGCATAATATTTAATATTTCACAGAATACATAATATTAACTTTATTATTTTAGAAACCTACGTTTTCAAAATGTATAGTGTTACTCACCCAAAAAATTCTCTTCGAAACATCATAGAAGATATACCCTAAAATGACCGAAAAATAAATAAATATTTTTTTAAAAATACATATAGTTTATTTTATTTAAACAAGAAATAATAGACTTAAAGTAATATACCCTTTTATGGGCATGACAGATTTGAGAACTTATTACATATATTAACTGAAATACAAATAATTAATCAATAAAATTAATAAAAATTAAAGTAACAATACTAAAAATTAAAATTAAAATTAATATATAATACGTTGATTTAATCTTAATAAAGTATTAACTATTTTCAAATAAATATATTAGAATAATAAAAAATTCATATAAATAATTCATTTATTAAATTTTATTTTTAAAACAGAATTCGCATCATTTTAGATAAAACTATTATTTTCATTAATTCAATATGTACATCTAAATAATATATGAGTTTGTTCAAATTGATTCTCTTTAAATTAAAATTTAATTTAGATATATTAAGAGTTACTATGGATTATTTTTCAATCAACCAAAAAATTATAATATTTTTTAAATGAAATAAAAATACTCATAATATTATCTTAATAAACATAATTAAAATTGTTTATATATTTTCAAAAGTATAGCTAATATAAAAAAAAGGTTTCAAATGACTAAGTTTGTAAATTTAGGTTATTCAAATGTTAATGACTAATAATTGTTTAATTATGATATTAGCGAAAGCAAATATGAATAATTGTAAAATTATTAAACGTTTATTACTTATTGGAATGCTTTATATAATAATAAAATTTTTTGATGTAATTATACATGTTTATAATTGTAATTTATTGACAGTAATTTACATTTTTTGAAATTTTAAATTTTGAAATAATTGTATTAGTCAAGTTCAGATATATTTATGATATATTTTTAAAAGTAAATATACAAATATCATATTTATATCAAAATATAAGATAATTTCATAAAGTTTATTAAATTTTAGAAACACTGTTTTGCCTGCAATAATTTATTTAGTATTTTTATTTTATAAGATAGGATTCATTAAATTACAACAAATATAATTTTATACTATAAATTAACTACAGGTGTATTTATTTAAAAAAACGTCATTTAAATATGCTTATTTTGTTTGGAAATAATGTCATTTCGAACAAATCCTAATTAAAAGTTTGCGAAACTAAACTTTACTTATAAGTCACAAATTTAAAAAGTATGGATTTCTATTTTATCTAAACTTTAAAAATTTATATTCTGAAGTTATTAAAAGATTTAAATTATAATAAATAATATGTTAATTTTGTCTAATGTTTAATAAAACAAGGTGATTGATTTGAACTTGCAATATAGTTAATTTCAAATTTCATGATAGCTTAAAATTTGCAGTTTCAATTATAAAAAATTATTTAAGCTGTTATCTATAGTATCTATAAAGGCAAGCAGTAGACTGCATTATCAAGCAAGTGTTATATTTTGACAATTGTATCACCAGCCCAACGCTGATTCCTGGATTAAACGTTGATATAAAACACTTGCTATTTATAGGCTATAGCTATGTCACTTAGGTTATACTTATTAGTCTCGAATTTCACTTTTTCCTCATTTAAGTTTACATTTTGAATATCTTCTACTAGAAGGATTTTCGTATCAGTTCGCACAATCGTTCACATAATCGTTCAAATATTTTAATATTAAATAATAGATAACTAGCATTTATTCCTGTAAGTTCTTAAGACACTATGCCTGGAAACAGTTTGATGCAGTGGTAAGCTCTATAACGAATAAATCAGGTCAACCCGTTAAAGCCTAGCGCAAATATATAACTAACCATTCATCTTAATGTTCAATAATCTGTAAAATCTCGGAGTATACGTCTAAGTGATTTAATTGGCTTATACCTCGTATTCATCCTCATATTAGCAGTTATTATCAGGTGGAATAAGAACAAAACAAAAATTCGTTTCTGATTCAAAATTTACATCAATTCTCCTTCCATCTTTAAAAAAAAGGCGTTTTTTGCTCGTACACTTATATATACAGTTAAATTTTTTAGATTGAAGGGCTACCATTGTAGTCATTGTAACTAAATATTGATTAAGATATATGGAACACTATAACTAACCTCGCTATCGCTATCATTGCGGAATTGGTAACCATACTCGTCCACCTGTTGCCCTAATCACTTGCTTCGAAAATCTTTCGTGAGAAGATGTTATTATTTTTTTCTGCAACCATAATTCAATAAAATAGTTAAACATATGAAATTTTTTTAATTTATATTGTTTTTATCGTTTTAATAATATTATATTATGCATAAAAAAATATTAAAAATAATTTTAATAATTTATCAATATAATATCCACGTTTAATTTTTATACTTGGTTTTAAACTTTTAGCAATATATAATTTAATTCATAGTTTTTATTTATAATCCAAATATTTTCATGGTAATTCTAAATTCATGAAGAAATTTTATGCACCTTTAACATTGGTATGTTGCAAAAAATATTTTTTACTTAACTTAAATAAATAACGGATAATTTTACCTGAAATTATAATAAATTTGTTCGCAACTTCTGAAACGGATTAGAAATATAGTTAAAGAAGGAACGATAAGGAAGAAATAAAACAAGAGAGAAAAGGGAAAGAAAGAAAGTGAACGAGTTTTGAGTGCAATGATGACCATACGAAAGTATATATCTAATTTCAATACACCTATTTCTCTTTTCTCCATCATTAATTTCTCTTCCAGTTCTCATTAGGCAATTTTTCTGTTCTCTACTCATTTATAATATTTTTCTTCATCCGTTCACTTCCTTATCTTTTTCTTTAGAATAATACTCGTCCGATACACGATATAAGAATTGGAATTTCAATAATAAAAGTATGAATTGTTTACACAGGAAAAATTATTAGTTAGCTGTTAATTATAGATCGATATTTAACTTATAATTAAATATTGTCGAGTTGCAATAGCAATCATCGATTTTTCGGTCCCTTCACTTACCTTAGCTGTATAAATAAAGCATCAGCTGCTATAATAAATGCATGCATGAAATCTGCGAATGGAATGAAAATAACGAATATTAAACTTTCATGATTCGAAAGGTGAACGGGCTCATATTCCATTGCTGGCCTCAAAAAATTATTGCGATTTATTCTATATAAGTGAATTGCGAAAGAAAAGCTGGTTAAATTATTTTCGTGAAACAGTAGAAGTTTGCAGCAAATATTATAGCTCAAATATTTTTTTAAGTAATTGTTGATAATAAAATGAGCTTCTTTAGTTTTAATTTAAATTTCTTTAGTTTTAAAGTTCAAACCAGATTAACTAAACATTTTTCTTATAAATATACGTTAATATTTTTCTTATCTACGTATTATATAGTTTGATTTCCAATAAATATAATTATTTTATATGAAAGGTAAAACCAATATTTAGATTTTAATTCGAAATAAAAGCAGTCACGACTGCATAACATTCAACAACAATTATACATACATAATTAAATTTCGTTAATATATTCTGTTACAATGAAAACATATAATTAGTTGTTCTTTTTATTATGAAAAAATAAAAATATTATCATGAAAATATATTTCGATATAAAGTTTAATGTTTAAACATAAATAATATAGTTGTATTATGAAGCATTTTATAAATAATGATCATGACTATTATTCTGTTATTGAGCCGAATTTTTTATTTTAATTCTTAAAAGTTATTAGCTTTATATTAGGAATGCCAGTACATTAATTTATTTAATATTTTTTATTTTATATTCGTTTATAATATTAAAATAAAAAATTTAGAAAGAATTCATATCAATATATTGCATATACATATATATGTGTCAATTTTTCAGGTTGCCTTGATATATCTTAATATATAACCATTTCTTGATTTTCTTTATAATTTTATTCGAATCACATAGGACTTATAGTTAAAATTAATATTTAATAGTTTTACTCATTTTATCCATTATTTAGTTTTAAATATAAGCTTTACTCAACTACTAATCGGCCATTAGTATTTATTTAATAATAACAATAATAATTAAAATTAATAAGTTATTTTAAAAAAGGAAGGGCTTTTTAAAAATATGTCTTTAATTTTTTACTTTTTAATAAATCTTCTGTTCACATAATATAAAATTATAAGTATTTATCCTATGAAAATATGATAATCATGATTGAATTTCTAAAAATATGTTATCTGTCTATATTTTTAAAAGTTTTGTTTTAAAGCTTATAGATTATATATATTATATTGTAAGTTTCAGTAATTTTCAATAATAATAAAAGATATATTTCATTAAATTTAACATAATAAACATGAATACTATGATCGATCAATTATTTTTTGTAGTTATTATATGCTTGTTCAATTCTCTCTTCAAAATGAATTGAAAATGCTCTCGTCGATATCATTATATACAATGAAGGACATACATAGTCTATTGTTACTTAGTTGTTCGCAGAAACCAAGGGGCTTAAGTTTGGTGAACGCATTTACGGTTCACCGTGATGTGTCAGACTAAAATGGAATCTCGGTTATATACCAGTAAAATTGTTTTGCATTGCGGTTACTCCCTGTGCTGCTGACACTCTAGGTGACAATGTGAAAGAGGAGAGATAGAGCAACTGAGAGAGAATGAAATTCAATCTATCCAACCAATGCTATCCACTGGGCCTGATAATTAATCACGAAGCAACTATGGTATCATGATTTCTCGCTTTGCTCACACTGCCTATAATCAAGATTCAATTTTCATAGACAAAACTTATCTATACTAATGTATAGATTTCTTAATTTTTTCTTGAAATTATTAAAATTAATTAATTTGATTACAAAATGCGATTCTATTTTTTAAAGTTGTTTTAGATTTAAAATTTTTTTTGTTTTAACTTAGTGAACGAGATTGTACATTTTTATTCATATTATTTATTTTCGTGATCTGTTCGATTAATAACTAAATAGTATTTATATTTTATTTACTTTATCTTAACAATAAATTATTATCATGAAAATTTATTGATAATATATGTAGTATATAAATATATTATAAAGCCCATATGGTTGTTTTAACGAATCGTTTGATTAAATAAACTATTTAAATTTATTTTTTTTAATTTTTTATTTTTACCACAGGTTTCAAAAATTAAACTAATCCTAATTATTGTACTTACAAATTTTAGCAAAAAATTTAATGTACTATTTAAATGATTATTTGAACTCATAAAAGAATATTAATATTATTATTCATATAGTGAGTCCAATTAATTAATTACATAGAATAAATTGATTCATTTATTTTATCAAGAAATCAAATCAAGAAAAAAGATGATTAAATTTTTCAAAATAATTGTTATCGTCGATCATTTTTAATATCAAAAATAGTATTAAATTTTGTATAGAAAATTAATTTTTATTCAATTTGCCTCATTAAAAAATTATATTATTATAAAATTTAAATAAAATATTTATAATATTATTTATAAAACGATACGAATACTTAATAATATTTTTTTTCTTATGGAAGAATAATTCATAATTAAGAATTAGGAGATAATTTGATGAACAATTTCATAAGTTATAAAATCAAATGAAGCTTTTTCTAATCCAAAACATAGTCTATCTATAAATTCAAAGGAGAAGCATTCGATATTCATGCGTAACATCCGCTACAAGACGAGAGTACGAGGTGATTTTTAATAATATATCCCGACGGTTCTCGCATAAAAAAAAGAAGTGCTCGTTCGAATGAAGGTCAACCACAAGCAGTGTAGAACCATTACGTAGAATGAACGCTAGCGCTCTTGCCTTTGCAAAATTTTATTACTGGAGTCTATCCTTAAAGAATGAGATGGAAAATTTTCCTTGTGAACGGAGAGTGAACAAACACGCGTTCTTACTATGAATGTTCGCGGCTCATGCATTACTTGTTGGATGTGGAAAAGAGAGTTGAAGAGAAGGAGAGAATCAGACAGAGTAAAACAAATTTTCTTTAAGGACCACATTTTTGTTTCTTGCTTTTTATACTTACTTTTAGATTACTTTTCCCCTTTAGTAGTCATAATTAGATTACGAAGTATTTATGGCTTTTAGCTCATATTTTCGTATTTACGAAGATTTAGTCTTGCATTGTGCACACTTATTCATTTTTATTAATATCCATATATGGAATCTTTATTCTTAATAAGTGCGCAGATTTATTTGGAACAGTTTACTTAGTATTTGAACAAAAGTTGATGTACGTGCTTCTATGATATATTCGTGTTTTAGACATCATCGGTATTCAATTTTATGGAAAATTTCAGGTGCATGGCGTTAACAACGTTAAAGACATCTGATCTCAATTTTTGGATGTCACTCATCGATATGCTGAATTTTAAATATAAATTTTACATGATTCGGTATCGACAACGAAATTTTAAAATAATTCGTAAAGCATTAAAATTATCAACTATGATGGTTATAAGGATTTAAAATATATGTACTTATAATGAACTCTGATAGTATTCAAAACAATATTAGAGAAACTTATTTTATATAAATAATTTATCAAATATTTACATGAATACTTTGATTAAATTTATGATCACTGATCATCTACATTTCATCTCGCATCAAATTTATGATACCTAGTGTTGAAAACACGAATATAGCAAGTTTCTTAAGTATAATTAGAATACTACTCTAAATATATAATGTATGAAATATTATCATTAACAAAGTACGATCAAGATTAATAGGATTCAATTGTCATTACATAACTCTTTAATACATATTAAATATTTATTATTATTTGTTTTGATTTTTACACGAATCAATATATTAAATGTATTGCTATGAATTATTTTCCTATAAATATTTTTGAAAAAATAACTTCAAATTTTATAAATATTATTGATATGTATATTTTAAATATATATTTAAATACATTGAAACGTTAAAATTGATTCGATTTTTACGAAAAATTTAGCAACATCATGACGTTTGAAAGTTACCACACTGGTAGTACGCAGTAAAATAATAACCACCTTTATAAAACTGGTTGATATACAATTTTGAGACGAGTTGGTACTGATGCTGTTCATTCTGTTACTCCAGCGTTGCCATGATTATAGCCAGAGAAGAGGCTACCGTTAAAACTAGGTTTTAACGTGGACGCTCTTGCAGATCAGTACTAGCCGTAGAAACAGCAGCAGCACCATCAAAGTTCTTTGCCCATTACGATCACTCTATCTCTTTTTCTATCATTTTCTGTCTCTTTCCATCGGGGACACGAAGTTTAGCTTGTATCCTCTCTTTCTTCCTCTCTCTTTTCTTCTTTATATTTCTATGCCTCTCATTCGCTTCACCTTCCTTGTATCTATGGATGCCGTGCACAGGTAGTTTGTATTTGGTTTCTATCTCTCTTTTGCTTCCTGCGAGAGTTTAGACTCGATCACAAGTCTCGAAACAGGTCTGACAGGTTCTTTCCAAGCGGCAGCTCGAGAAGATAAAGTGGAAGAGAAGGATGAGAGTAAAAAGTATCAGAAGTATAAGTATGTGTATACTTATACACACTTATGTGCAAATGTACATATCCAAGCATCTGCAAACGAAGGAAACACGAGTATTAGCATTCTTAGATATTTTTTAACATCATTTTAAACTATATAGTAGTAACATTCATAATACTATAATATTCATAATATTACACGAGTGACTTTAATTCATATATATATTTATAAAATGAAATTTGTATAAAATATTTTGTTCACATTTATGCGTAACGATGTAACCGAATTAAGAATTTTAATATAAGAAGAATATTAAAACTAGCTTTCATCGTACAGGGAAACAAAGTCAATAAACTTTATAATTTTTTTAAGAAATCCAGTAATCTTACTCCTTGAATGATATATAAAAATAGTTTTAAGCTATCGGAACATTTTTCTTCGTGAAAACGAGAGTACGAGCCTTAATCAAAATGGTGGATCCAATAGTGAGTACAGAAAATTCCTTAAGTATAATATAAATAATAGTTTAAAATTAAAAAAAAAGCATGAAAAATCGCAATTGAATGTATTTAGATTATTTTTATAATATAACTTTTTAATTTAAATTATAATAAAAATAGAAAAATATTAACAATTATTAAATAATATTAAAATCATTTATTAAGGAAATAAAATTCTGCTATTTTATATTGTATTTTATCACTATTTTTGAAAACTTTTTTATATTAATGAATATATTTATCATTGATAACTATTAAATTTATCTTGGTAGTTGTAAAATCAATTTTTCAATTTATTTCCTTGAAACTACCGTTTATAATCTACTTATCGATAAATAATACTTCTCTAAATCCAACGAATATCTTCCATTAATTTCTTTTCTCATTTCTTACTCTCTTTGATCTGAATTTATTATTTTATAAATATATCATTGCGTAAAATACATATAGTGTATTAGCTCAACTAACCCTGAACGCGAGCAAGTTATCTTATAAAGAGCGAGTAGCAGCGGCAGCAACAGCAGCAGCCAAGGGCGTGACGAACAAAAAGAGACAAAATTGCAGGCTAAAGTAAGAAGAAGATGACGATAGAGTGAAAAAGAAGGAAGAACGTGAACAAAACGTAAAATAAAGAGATTTAAAGAGGAGGGGAAACCGTGGGTCTTGGTTATTATTACACAGCGAAAAGGAAAAGAAGATAAGTATGAAGGTGCGTTGTGTATACGTGCGCGCGCATTTGTGTTAGTGCGGACGCCTACATGTGTATACGCGTATGCAACTATACGTATGCGCAGAAGGAAGAAGAGCGAAGTCGACAAGAGAAAAAAGGTGCACAAAACGAAGAGGTAGAGAAAGGAGCTGCCGCTGTTGAGTTTCCGGTGAATGGCGAGCGCCGGCCACGAGCCAACGTCCAATCAGGCCAGGAAACGATGGCGAAGCCACGCGTGGACCGAGTGTCTTGCTCCCTCTCACTATCTTCCCTTTCTCTTCTCTTCTCGCATGCCCGCTTCCTCCCTCGTTCTATCTCTTTTACTTTTGGCTCTACCTATACGTATCGAGTTCTCGGGAACGTTCTCCGATGCACCGATGCTGATGCGAGTCGATGCGAATTTATATATACAGCAGGATAGCTTATACACACCACAGTGGCAGCAATGTCTGGCTCCTTTTGCACCTGTGTGCACATTTATACTCCGAACCTGTATGGGTGTGCACCGCCGTTCAGTAAACCGCAGAAGTATATTTTGATGGAACAGGAGAATTTTTTGCGACTGCTCGCTCGAAACTTGACCGACGTGCATTGTTTGCGAATTAGGTCGATCGTTTGTGTATCGGAGGAAATGGCTCATTCTTTCTTCGACTTTTTTACTTCATTTTGACAAATGAATCTTTTTCGAAGATAAATCTGATGGTTTAAATTCTTTGCGGTTATAGATTTTATTGACTCTTTGCAAATTTTTTCCTCTTCCAATTATTATTGCTAGTCATTTTATACTAACAAACCCTTCCTCCATCGTATTATTTTATGCTTTTTCATGACTTTCTTCATAATAAATAATATAAAATTGAATAAACTTTTTGTAATAGCTTGAAAATTTTTGGCAAACAAGACTAATATTTTTTTTATAAAACTTATTGCAAGCACACGTGAAAATTAAACTGATAATATGTATTGATTATATTTTAAACTGAATAAGCTCCAGGATTCTGGGAATATGAAAGTTTACTCATTGTATATTACGTATAAATTATGAGTAATATTAATTTAATATTTGTATTAAATTTTAAAAAATATCCCATAGAATCAAGTACGAATTAATTTTGTATACTATTTTTAGAAATCATATAAAAATCAAGAAAATCTTATTGTTTTTAATAATTATTTATTAACTATTTGATTGATATATAATTTAAAAATAAATAATAATTTTTTTCTTATTTAGAAAACGATATTCAAGATTTATTTTTTTTTTAAATTATTATTTATATTTTAAAAATTTTTTTTATAAACTTACATTGTATTAAGAAAAAGCGATATTCTATATTGATATTCAACTAATCCTGTTTATACAGAAAAGATATACAGACAGATTTTTCAAATACGTTCACGTAAATTCGTTTACATGTACAGTTACATATAATGGGAGAAACAGACAAGTATAAAAAAGATAAAATGAAAATGAATCACATGATAGTGTAATGTATAAGTCGATGATATCTAGAGAGTTTGGAAGTTGCATGTTGCAGAGTAATAGAGAGAAAAAGAGTGAGAGTTGTGTTTCTCTGTTTACCTTTATGTTTGAAACTTGCTTTTCTTTCGTACTCGTGTAGTATATTTGTAATCAATATTTTTTTTATTAAATTAATTTCAAAATCCTTATCTTATATGGCATTAATCAGTACATTTAAAAAAAAAGATTTACCTTTTTAAAAAATCAAAAAGAATTGTATTATTTTAAGCTATAAAATTTTTTGCATTTCATAATGAATTCTTTATTCTGAAAGTGTATAATTAAAATTATTTACAAGTAAAAATTTTTATATAAAAGCAAAAGTTTCATTTAATATAAGCTTAAAATTGAGTTACTATTAAAATCTTTTTAAATATTTTATATACATCGTAAATTTGATCAATAAAAATCATTGGTTGTAATAATTAGTTAATTTTTTTATTTATAGCTTATCATAAAAATAGAGCAATTTAAAAAATTTTTATTTGATTCATTTATTTATATTAATTTAATATATTTTTTTTTACACTACCATAAAATTTCATCTATATTATTTTTATAATTTTTCAACTATATTTTTTTTTCTGTCATTCTTTTATTTTCTCTTTTTTTACTCATTTTTTCTAGCCTACTTTCGATTTTTCTATCTGACTATATTTTTTGTCTATCTTTGTTTCTCTTATTTTATAATTCTTTCTATCTATTCGTGTCAGTGTCAACTCATTATTTATTCTTACTATTTTTTCTTTCTCTTTTCTTTATGTAACTGACTTTTCTGACCCTTTACGTAATTTTTAATTTTCCTTTGTCTTAATCTTTGAATTTTTTTCCTTTTGTTTATCTCTTATATTTTTCTGTCTGCACACATTTTCATGTCTCTATATTTACTTTACTAAATTTTGCTACCTGTTTTGTTCTATTTGTTTCTCTATTTCGTACTTTTTTTCACTATCTTTGTCTTTATCCTTCTGTTCCTCTCGAATTTCCTGGGTTTCTGTCAAAATAAATCTTTATATCTCGTTCTTTTTTTTTATCAACTAAGAAACTTTCTTCAAGCAAAAACCTAAGACTTATATATATATATATATAGGGTAAGAGAGAGAGAGAGAGAGAGAGAGAGAGAGAGAGAGAGAGAGAGAGAGAGAGAGTCAGGGTAAATCAATGCCGTATATACTCGTCGCGTGTGCCGCCAACGTCGATCGTGGGAATAAACCGGCCGTCGCCGCCTTACTGCTGCTGTTGCTGCTGCTGTTGCTGCTGCTGCTGCTGATGCTGGATATGAAAGTAGTAGTAGGAGGGAGGTGGAACAGGACTTAACAAGAAAGAAGGGAACGCGCTTCAAATCGAGTTCGAGGGAGATTGATCCTTAGCCTTGTCCCGCGGGAGTAGAAACGTTCTCTTTTCCTCTCTCCTTTTCCGCCTCTTCTATACCAAATATTTTTTGTGTAACCAGAAAATTGACTAATATTTTATTATTAAAATTTCTCTCTTGATATGATATTTTGATGCTACACATTTCATCTCTAAGCAAGTAATATGAAATTGTATGGTTGAAATTTAATTTTGATAAAAGTTGATTATTTTCTATGTTATTTTAATCAAATTTATCTGTCCTTGAATTTTTTTTAAAACTAGTCAAGTGATAATATTATTCTTAAAATTCTAAAGAATACATAAATGTATAATCAGTGATAAAAAATATTTCTTAACCTCATAAGCCTTTACTGTTTGCTTTGACGGTTATGTCAAAGATAAGAGAGATATAGAAATAGAGAGATATAAGAAAGAAATAGAAAGTGATAGAGAAAGATTGATATAAAGAGTTCAAGAAAAAAAATATCTTGAAAATTGAGAAATAAAAGATTTTCCTTCTTCCTCGTCTTATACCTCTTTATTTTCTTCTTCTCCGACATCCTGAAAATGTAGAATAAACAAATCAAGAGTTTGGTTACTGTGTACTACTCGGTGGTTTTCGCGATGAAAACTCTCAAGAGCGCTTTTCTTTCAACTTGTGCAAACGAGCGTAAAGTTCGTCGAAAGCGCTTCAAATTCGTTTCTCTTTTATCTGTTGTTTTCACCTTTTTTTCTCTATTTAGCCTTTGTTTTTAATGTACCTTATCAACTGCTAAATCAATTAGGATAATTCTAAAAAAAACAAAATTCATAACATGGTTAATGCTAATAGGCGGTTAATATTATTGTATTTGCGAGTACGTAACATATTTGAATTTAAAAGTACGTAATCGTTACAAAAAATTTATTTATTTTCTTGGTTAAATATTGCATAAAATATAACTAGGTGATTTGAAACATGGACATGAAAGAAATTTTTTTCTTATATTGAAGAGATTGGATAAAAATAAATGTTACTATAATTTACTTTTTGAAGTAATATACTAGCAAGCGTTAGATAAACTAAAATTACTATCTTATATCCAGATAAGAACTTAGTTATTATAAGTATATAACGTAATAATATTATTTTCGTAAATTACAGTTTGAAAAGCCAAACTTTCTAAATGCTAGATAGTTTAAAATTAATTACTGAAAAGATAAATTTAAAAAATTACGCCTACGATATTTAATGTAAAATATTGAAATAATATATTAAAATATTCATATATAAATAATAGGAAAATTTGAGTTGACTTGATTTTCTGAATAAATTTTAATTTATGGTATCAGATACAATTTCGAACCTTACAGAATTATTAGATAGTTAAATATGTAGAATTTAGTAATTGAATAAACAATAAAATTCTAATATAATAGCAAAAAATTATAATTAATATTTTATTTATTTTTAACTGAAATTATTAAGTATTTAATTTACGTACATGTGTGAAACAAATAATGTTTATAACGTTTTATATATCTTTAACGATCGTTTACCTTTTATTCACTTAATTAAAGCGAGCTCAAGGGTATTTACTTAACTAGTTATTAAAATTTAAAACACATTCTTTTGGATAAAAAACGTGTATACTTTCCTAATAAATATAAAGTATTTTTTTATTCTAAAATAAAAATTTATTATTTTTATTTAAAAGTATAAAATATAATATGAGTTTTATAATTTGAATAGCAAGTTTCATATTATTTCAAAGTTTTATCTTATTCTTTTTGACTATTAAGCAAGACAAAATATTTTTTATTCTAAAACTAAACTTATTAATGATGAATTTGTAGATAATTTGGGTAAAAATGAAAGGATTATATATTAAATATTAATTAAAAATAAAATAACCAATATTTCAATGACTAATTAATATTCAAAATAATATTCAGTTCTTTGTTATTATTTTAAATTTTATAATATATCAAACCATGTATTATGATTAAATTAGAAAATTGATTTAATAATCTAAATACCTCATTTAATTCACATTTTTAGGCTACTCATATGACGTACATACATGTACAAATAGCAGAAATTCCTATATTCTCCTTCCCGATTCAACTTTTAAGCTTTTTTCACGTTAGGTCCATATTATTCTTGTTCTTTACTGTTGCGTTTTATATGTGATTTGTTTACAATTTAATTTTTTTTCTTTCATACTCACTATGGAGTTCAGTATGTACCTTAACCCGATTAAAATGAAGAAAAAGAAACAATATGAATCTTGCGTATGTTGGACGTACATGTAATCGTGTGTTTTCCATTAAATAGTTAATCTAACTCTTTCTTAAGCTTCTTCTTTTATATATATATTATTATGTTATTTACTGTCTTATAAGGTGTATTGATATATTGAATCAATGGCTTTTAAGCACGTATAATTCATCAGATAATATACACAAAAATTTTTGTTATAGTTTAAAGAATTTATAATTAAATACATCATAATTTATATGAACTATATTCTTTAGTATAAAATATAGAAATATTTTTTAAAAAATTTAATTTTATCGTATTATATCATTATATATTTATATAAATAAAATATTTTAATTATTTTCGTAAAATTTATTTTTAATTTTAATTGGAAAATTTATATAATCAGTTTCGTAAACTATATTGTTTAAAATTTTAAAACTTTTTTAATTTAAAAATTAATAGTCAATTTTCTAAGAATTATACTTTTTTGCAATGTATAACTAATATTCTGAATATTTATACTTTATATATTGACGAAAAATGTCGAAAAATATATGGTCACATACCAAAGTTTTTGAAATTTGAGAGATCTAATGAATAGCATCACTTTTTAGTTCTTTTATCGCAGATTATTGGTAAACGCCTAGTCATATATTTTTAATATTTATTTACTAGAACTCCTGTGTACGCGATGATACATCTCAAAAAATTTATTGTGAATGCTTTTATTAATTATTCAATTAATTAAATAAAATCATTTTTATTTAATGTAAACTAATTATTATAAAACTTTTTATTTAATTTATCTATATTTTTACAAATTATAAAATCGTTATAAATTTGTTTATACACAATCAGAATTTCTATTATTTTGAAAGTTAATTGTTTTTTTACTTAAAGAAATTATTGTTAACATTTATAATATAATATCGCATTTGTTACTGAAATTATTTAGAACTGCATTACAAATGATACCATTATGTTCATAATGAGAATTATTTATCTTCGAAGTTTGTAATATGTAAATAAGTCGCATGTGAATTATATGTAGCCTTATATAGTATAGAAGAATTTACTTATATATTTCTTATAACAAAATATAGATAAAATACATCTTTAAATTCTCATTATTTATTAAACATATATACATTTATTTACTATGAAAAGCTAATAGTTTTTTAATATCTAATTAGTAGAAAAAATTAAAGTTTTTTTAATTATTGCCATTTTCAGTATATAAATAAAATTTCAAAATTGTTACGAAAAAAATTTTGTTCTCCCATAACAAATACTCATAAACAATAAAAAATCCTAATTAAAAGAAAAAAGGAAAAAAAAACCTGTAAGACTGCGATTGCTATACATAACAGCCTATTAGTCATAATTATTTTGTTATATTAAATCATTGTTTATTATAATTGTAAAAACATTATATTGTATTTATTGAGTTCAAATAAATAAATATTAACAATATATATAAATAGTGGAAAAAAAATTTTTTATTTAATAAACGGTTCATTAGTTTTTAATAATATTAATAATAAGACAATAAATATTTCTAGAAATAATATTATCCTTTTTGATAAAGTTCTGTCCTAAATATTAGACATTTATTTCATTTTTTAATTAAATTTTGATCTTTGTTTTAACAGATCTGTTTATCATACATCTACCGATTGTTCATTGTCAGCTTATTACATAATGTATATATTGAATAGTATTTATGATTGGAAGCTATTGCCTTCATTACGTTTTTTCTTTTTTCATTCAAACCGAATATAACCATAAAATAAAACTTCAGTTTAGCATGGCATTATAATTCTATGTGGTATTAGTAAAATTTATGAAATCTCATTTTTTTCGTTGATGTGAAAAATTTATATTTCAAATATTGATTTATATAGTTCGAGAATTATATTGTTTTATATGTTTGAAAAGGAATGTATTCGATTCGACAGTATTAGAACACGAAACAACTGCTTTTTGAATCAATAACCAGAAATAATAAAAGTATATAAAAAGTAATTAAATCAATAAATTAATAAAATTAATAAAATAAAATTCATAAAGTCTTTATGATTAAGATTTAGGAAAAATATTGGAAATATTTTGCATTTAAAAAGTTGTTATTATGTTGTTTATTTTGATACTGTTTTTTATTTCTAGTACTATTTTATATTCTAGTACCACAGAAAATTCCATATCATATATATTATTTATCGCTGTATCGATATTAACTATTTATTTTCACAATATTTTAATTAGTCATGAAAATTACTATATTCATATAATATTTTATTTAATAAAAATCGATTTAATAATTAGTTACAGTCCTGTAAACTTGCTAATTAGTACTTAAAAAAAGAAAATTTAATATAATAAGTTGAATTAATATCTAGCATAATATTTACGTAATATTTTTGTATATTTTGGCTCTCAACATTTATATTTATTATCTTAAAAAAATAATATGATATGTATTTCATAAGTAAGATCATAAACTGATAATATGTGCTATATATAATACTAAATGTCACCTACGGCGATTCGGTAATTCTACAATGATGTTGACTTTAAATTAGGCTTTCATTAAATTGGTTCTAAGAAAACAGGCGGATATTTTCTTGACATTGTATGAGTTGATGAAGTAGCAATTTACGTGAGTGAACTTTTTCATGTACCATTATTATTATGTATATTCTACTTTATGTACCACTATTATTAACTGATAAACTTTTTAGTATATGGTTTGTTAGTAATAATATTAATGCGCGTAATGTAAATAAATTATTTGATTTCATATAAAATCTTGTTCACATTTTGAAAATGAGATCTGTTTACATTAAATTTTATATATTTCATGTATTTAATATGTTTTCTCTTAAAGTCTAAAATTTCTATTTTATATTCAATAATCAAATTCTTATAAATGTAATAATATTGAGTTATTTTATATACTTGAACTATCATTAGTATTAAAATAAAATGCTATTTGTAGCATTCATTATTATTTAAGCAAGTATAATATTTAATTATAATTAAAGTAAAATAGAATCTTATTTTTCTTGTTTTTAATTAACTTAATAAAATCATGTGTTATTTATTTTTGAAAAAATATATAAAATAATATACATATAATCTGAATACTTTGTATTTAATTTTATGTTATAAATGATTGATCGCGTTAATTATAAAAAATAATTACATTCAGTTAATATAAAAAATATCATTTTGAACTTATTTTTTTTATAGTTTTACTTGTGCCTGTAAAATTGCGTATTAGAAGTTGTTGTATATAAATTATACAAAGTCTACAATTAACTGGACAGCAAGGACGCTTAAGTAAAATTTATTATAACCAAATATTCACTTTGCAATATTTATTATCCATTTACAAGGATTATATTTTAATAAAATATTACTAAAAAGATTAATTTTAAATTAAAAAATGAAACTAACATAATAAGACTCGGATTACGTAACTATGTAAAGTCATATATTTATTTCATTAAATATTTTCTTACAAAAACTTTCAAATTAAAAAATATTTCAATGATAATAACATTATTGTCTAGTTCTAAAAAGACATTATTTTTCTCGCACAATATTTAAAGTTAAAATTATTGTCCATCAAATTACAAGTGTTATTATTTTGTTCCAAACCATCTCGTAAACAAAAGTATAGTTGAAGTTAACGTATCACTATCGTTTTTGATACGAGTATATTTTTATCTTACGAAGACCTCTCGAGATATAAAAAATTCACATACTCACAAAGCTTTCTTTCTGCAATCACGCACTCAGGCGTACAACTTGGAACATAGTAGAAAATATTCCCAGCGAGGGACTCATTACTCACTTACTTTCATACCAACCCTCTTTTTTCACTCTTTTTAACAAAAGAGAAGCACTGAAAAAAAGATAGATTCTATAACTCGTACTAGAGACGTTTCCCTTCGATGAGTATGCACCTCGGATCCTCATTGAATGGTGCGTGTGAGCCATGAGAGATATCTCATTTTTTATCTCTGCTGTTGTTTGTGACATTGTTGATACGGGAATTCGAATTTTTCTTCAAATTCTTTTGCCAGAGAAAACAGGAAATGTGCTTTTAGAAGGTCTTTAGTTGGTACCTTTTTGTCGCAGATCCAGCTCGGAAATCACTTATGAATGACGATTCAAGGCTTTTCTCAGTGGTTGCTCAACGTGCATTTTCTCATTTGCATTTTCTGATATTTTTTATTTCAAATCCCTATGCTGATATTCTGGGTGTAAGTCGTGATTTTATTTTCAATATTGCAACTTTGATTTTTCTTTTTTGTCATTTTCCAGGGGTGTTGGTTTAATAGGTTGGTTTCTCGGGGATGTGCGCGTTGGTGACTCGGATAACTTTGCGTAGCGCTATAAAAATTGCAACTGTATCTTTGAAAATGGAATATTTTTAAAGTCTGTTTATTTAAGTATAGATATGAATATATTTTTTTAAATAATATGTTTTCAAAATATTTGTTTTCGCGATTTTCTATGATAAATATTACGTACTATTCTTTAAAATTCTTAAAATATTTAAATCGTTAGAATAATAAATGAGTTTCTTTATAAAAAATGTTTTGAATAAATAGTTTTTATGCTTTTTTAAATATATTAAAAAAATACAATTTTTATAGTGATTAAATCTAATTTAAATTCCAATGTAGAAAATGATTCAAATTCTAATTGTGTAAATTTAAATAAAATATTAATAGAATATTAATAGATTATACTGAAAGCCTAAGCGTTCTTTGAAATTTGTAATGAAATAAATATTTTATTTGCATAAATGTACCATAATTCTCATAGTCATATGATGAAGTAAACAATTTATATATTAAAATAGTTAAATTAACAATTTATATGCAGAATAATGGAACTCAACATCACCATTTGTCGTAGTTGCTATGAAGATAATTTTTATTTGAATTATACAATATATAGCACATTAATTTTTATCGCTACCAATCCGTTTTCGCTAGAAAATTTAGTCTATTAACACATAAAACTAATAGGTATTCTTGTTCCTTCTTTTCGGCTAATGATTTTCCTTCTATCTTCGTAATGTAGTCCAAAGAGGCACAAATTTTTTTCTTTTCCCATTTCTCTGTCTATCTCTCTTTCTATTTTGGCAAAACACCAAACAGCCAGGAAAAATCGAAAAGTTTTTTGTAGTCGCCAGTTGCGAGAGAGCTCGAATGGCAATAAAGCTTGAGCCAAAGGCCATTGTGTCTGAAAAATCGAGCACGCGCCTGAAAGTTCAGCCTGGAAATGGGACGTGCTTCTTGAAAGCTTGCATTCAAGCAGTGCCGAAGAAAACGACTCGTGGGTAAATGGCTAAGATGTGTATATAAGTAAGGAGGATGAGATGAGTAAATATGGAAAGGCAGGCGGGAGACGTGAAAGTAAGGCGTAAAGATGCGAGATGGTGTGATGGCGCACATTGCGACGAAAAAAGGGAGGGAAAGTAGGTGTGGAAGATTACAAAACTTAGTTTAGTTACTTCGATGCTGAAAACTTACTAAGGATCTGCTGTGCGTTAAACTCAATGGAGACACTTTATTGCGGAAAAACCATTTTTACTGAATCAAATATTAAAAATGAATTGAATCAGTACTTAAGTTAAGGTGACTAATCGTTCTTCTTTTCACAAAAATGAAATTCTAAAGATATATAAAAGAACTGTGTATATATATATATATAAAATTTAATGTTTCACAGTTTAAAATAAAAATAGAGTTTATGTTCAATTTTATATTTCAGTATATTTTATAGTCGAATTTTATTTATTTTGAAATGTACGGTCAGTTTAGTAATCAAACCTAAAGATTACATTATTTTATGAATTGTCTCGCTAGTGTCGTTAACTGACCTCAATTATGACAAAATTAACCTAACTAGATTCAATTTTGACCATCTGTATGATTCTAGAGACGCGCATGACATGAAAAGGACTTTCTTTATAAGATAATTTATTGATATAAAATATATTTTATAATAGAAGTATGAACTTTAAAACTATTAAATTTTTAATAGGAACAAAGAAAAAAAGTGATATTAAAATTAATCATTTCCAAATAATAGTTTGATATTAATACGATTACTTTAGCTAATTAAAGAATTAAGCAACTTTGATACAAAAAAATATAAATATTTAATATAATTAATTTAAAAATATATCAAATTTTGGTAATTTTATAAAAACTATAATACTAACTTTAATAATATAATATGTACATTCTTTAAATTGAATTAAAAAATATTTATAATAAAAAAAAATATATAGTATTATGTATAAATGTTTAATAATTTGTAATATCAAGTATTAATGTGTAGTGCGTTATTATAATGATTATTTTCATTCTTTTATATACTCTTTAACTTATGAATCCAAATAAAATGTATTGAAAATGGAATCATGTTATTAAACAATAATATTTCTTCTAAAAAATTTAAATATTTACAAAATATAAAAATTCATTTACATTCTTTATAATAAAAATACAATTCAAGTATTGTTCTAGTGTTTGATTTTGATATATAAAATTTGGATTTTAAATTTGATAAATTCCAAAAAATAAATTCAGAAGCGATTAATTTTGAAATATCGCGATCAAAAATAATTTCAGAAATAAAAAAAACTGTGAAAAAGAGCGAAAAGTTAAATGATATCAAATTTTCTTAATATAATAAAATATAATATTATCTTTTCAAACAACGTTGAAAATATTCAAATAAATTAAAAAATAAAATATAAATGATCATAAAAATCTTATAGTTAATGATTTATATTAGTAACTGTAGATTATAGATTAATAATAACATTAATTTTATTGATAAAATGTAAAAATTAATATCATTATGGTACATCTCGTCAAGCTTTTCTTGTCAACAAAATTAATAATCTCAAACTTAAACTTTTTCGAATCGAAATAAAATATGTTTTAATTATAAATATTATATAAAAATTAAATAAAAAATTTACATTAAAAAATAATATAAAATTTATATGTATTACTTTAAAATATAACTTAAATTTTATAAAAATTTCATATATACTTTTTTTCATATTAATTCTTATTCTAGTTATTTTAAATATATTTCAAATCATTGTTATTGATTATTCTTTAATTCTTCATATGTAAGTGAGTTCTTATACTGCTATAATTTATAAAAGTTTAACCTTTTTTATTTAAATAAAAATTTTACAGATTCTTAATTCGTAAATTATTAAGCTTAAAGGCAAGATATATAATAACCAACTATTATTTCATTGGAAATTTTTCTGTATTTCACTCAAATTTTATATTAAAACAATAGAAGTAACTTTTCATAAATTTAAGTACCATTAATTTAACTTTTTCTATTCAAATGTCAAATATTTTTCCTATTAAATCACATTTATTTGACTTTATATTTATAATTTACTGATATTTATAAAATGCTGTAAAAATCTGAAAAACAAATATCATGAAATAATGATAATAATATTACGGCAAAAGAAAAAAGTAAAAGCGTTTGTTTCAAGAAAGTTCTGACAAAATTGTTACACTTTTTTAAATATTATGTATATATGTGCAGAATAAGTCTACAAACAATAAAGTAATTAATATAAAAAAATAATATTAAAAGCTAAGTTTGGTATCCTGAATATAGAAATGAAAGCAGCAAACTGTAGAAAATATAATAAAAAGCGAAAAGGCTTATAGTAAAAATTTGATATAGAGATTTAAAGAAAATCTAATGGAATAGACAAACACAGAAATACTTGATGTGAAGAAAAAGATGGAACTATATTTAAATTGATTGTGTCTATTTAAAATTTTTTTAATTTTTATGTAAAAAAATTTAGAATTTAATATTTTATTCTATTTATGAAATATTATTTTTAATGTTAATTGAATTATTTTTATGGTTCTTTAATATGTCAAAGAAACATTAAATAAATGATATATATTAAATTAAATTATAATAAAATTCTTCAGACAATATTAAAGTATATTATTTTACAAATACAAAAAATTGTATGAATTTCTTTGGACGAATGAATAATTGACAATTCCCACTTATTAAACAGTTTATTCCTGTTAAAATTATATGTTTCTTTATGTTATATGGATATAATAGCAATATTTAATTTTTTTATTATATACATATACTCTACATTATTATGAAATTGAAGAACTTTATAAAATTAATTTGTATTGATTAAAAATATTAAGGTTGAAAGCATTAATTGAGTGTATAAAAGATACTACATGTTTTCAAAATAATGAAATAATTATCCTAAATATATTTTACTTATACAACATTTGTTTATTATTTTAAAAGTAATGTTAGAACTATTGTAAATATTTAGTTTATATTAATGTTTTGTACAGATCATTTTAATTAAAGGTACTATGTAGTATATGCGTAATTAATATTATTTATGAAAAATATTTTTTATTTAATGATATTTTTATTTAAGGTAAAAAAATAATTGCGTGCACGCGTTTATATATTATTAGGAATATACTAGTTATAATATATCAAATAAAATGCTAAAAAGGAAGTTTTCAATTTTTCTAGAGGTCATATATACAAAACAAATATAAATATTCAGTACTTATATTCATAGTAATATTTTTATTTGTAACATACTATTATGTCTTTTCCATGAAATATTTGAAAATAATTTGTCTTCGATCATAAAAAGGTCATTTCACTCTGAGAATGTATGTTCACGAACAAAAATAACATGATAGATAAAATAAAAATGTAAAAATTACAAATACTTCATATTTTCATATTGGAATATATTTTATTGAAACGACTAAAAGTACATTATCTCGTATAACATACGTATGCTGCAAACAGTAATAGTAATAGATCCTAATTCATGAGAACGAAGGTTAAGCACTCCATACTAATCCAAGAATCACGAAGGAAAAAAAATAAAACAAGGTACAAAGTATACGAGAGAGAGAAATCCAAAGAATTCCTGACTCTTCTAAGATAATATTATGTGTAGTATTGGTGTCGAGGGTTAACGAAATATAGAGGAGACTGAGGCGCCGCTTATACGATCAAACCATTCGTATAATATGTAGTCGACGCAAAACAAGGTTAACTCGCAATGTCAATTGGTGCTCAGCTGTCATATACGCACGTATACGTAGTCTCATGAGTGAGAGGAAGTTAAAACGTCGTCCAATTTGGATCCAGACATGGCGTTAATAACTCATTATACCGATAATGCGGGCTCTATGATTACAGACCACTTGTTTTACAAATCTATGCTTCTCTTTCTCTCTCTTGTCCTTTCCTTCCTCCCCCATCTAAAGCTCTTCATTTCTATTACTCTATTTCTGTATCTCCATCTCTTTCTTACTGTCTCTACAGTTGGGTGAGTGTGCGAGCGCGATAAGGTCCCAAGGGTGATCATATCCTTTTCCCGCGTGGCTAGTGTGGTCAGATTGAAAAATGCACTCGAAGCTCTCGTAGATGAACTCAAGTACTGCTGTTAGTGCTGTAACTTGCTTGAATGGTGGTATGCTTTAGTCTTTTTTTTTTGAGAAACTTGGTTGATCGTTTTTGGATTGCTTTCAGAAGGGAGATTGATGTACTCTTGAGAGGTGTGTTTACGTAGGAGAGAGTCCATCTTGCATAAGAGTTGAACGAACGGTTTATACTCGACTTGTCTTATTATCAAGACATTGCCATGTGCTACTTGAGTTTCGTGAATGTACTTTTTGTATCGTTATTTTGTTTTTCCTCGCGTTCTTATATTTTATTACTCTCTTCATCTTTCTCTTTCGTTTCATTTATTTTTTATCTTCTAACTCCTAATTTTTATTTTGTTATTGTATCTATTATTTATTTATTTATTTATTTATTTATTTACTTATATCCTATTATATCCTATTATATCCTATTAACCTTATTTTGTAAATATGTTTGGATTACTTTAAAAGAAAGAGTATAAAGTAGAATTGATTTTTAATTATCAAATTCGTTAATTTTTTAATTTTAATAAAATTTATATATTGTAATTGAATAAAATCAAAGTTATCAATAGAATTTATAATTTATTGAAAAGTATAATATTAAGATATTTCTTGAATGAAATTTATTTATTACATTATTATTATTCCATATTCGTTTATTGATAGTAGCATTTTTTAATAATAACATTTTGCAATATTTTTTATTTTAAAAAATATTTTTTACAAAAATAATATTCTTTTATTATTTTTTTACTTAAAATAAAAAATATAAAAATCAATTCATTTAAAAACAAAATTGCTTTACATAGTTGAAGTGCGCTCTTCTTTCTTGGACGGATACATCATTGATAAGTTAATATGAATTCGCTTCGTTTTAACGCTGCGACCTAAGAAAATATGTGGGGATGAGGAAAGAGGAACGAGAGCGATGTAAAAAAAGATATTGATTAGGACTCAGATAATTCGAATCATCTCGGCACATGCGCACGTGCGCTTGGTGAATACCTATGGAAAGACAAATAAGCAATTGAATCGTGCTAATTTGATTCTATTGCTTCGATTGGCAGCGATTGACCTATTGCCATCCCGGCAGGAGCTTGCTATCCAACGAATTCCGCGAAAATCCCAATGGCACACAATAATGCAACTGGTTACAATATTTCGAATACTAGCGGAAACTGAGTGACGCTTCGTCGAGAATAGTTCATACTTTGGTTTACCATGAAACGAAGTATAGTATTGATTATTACACGGCTAACGTTAAATACTCAACCTTTTGCTTATTGCGAATTTCATTGATAGTGACTTGTTTTTCGACGTTATTACATTTCAAATTAATTTGAAATTAATTCATTTTAACGATAAGTATCTTAAAAACAGTTTCGATTTTAGAGAAAGAATTTTTAATTTCAAAATCTGTATCAAACTGAAGTTAAATAAGTTAACTATAAGATTAATTTTATATTTTAAATAATTCTAAATTGTATCAAATAATGCTAAGAAATTCAAAGCTTTTACATTGTTTATTATTCGATTAATCTTGTTTAATAAAAAATTAAAATAATAAATTCATAATGCTTATAAGTATTCAGAAAGATGTTGATTCACAGAAGTGTTTTTCTAAAATGCTGCTCATTTTTTAAAATAACCAATATGCCAAACATGTGTGCTTTCAGAAAAATTATTGTCGTCTAGTCTTTACCATCCTTATAAACACGTGTTCCTTACACTTTTTTATACTTACCCTGAACCCTAATAGCACAAATGGAATGAAAAGATTTTTCGTTGTAAAACTGATATATATATATATGTAATGGATGTTACATAGAAATTAAAATTATTCAAATAAAAAATATATAATGAAATCATAAAATTACTTTGATTTACTTGTTTAACTTTTTGCTTAAATTATAATATTTAAGTAGACTTCAATCTTTTATATTGAAAATATTGACTGCAGTTGTTAAATAAGAAAAAATATATAATTTTCCACGTATTGCTAAATACATTATTATGTGTTGATACATACAATATTACGTAATGATAAATACAAATATTACGTATTGGTAAATACAATATTTTATGTGGTTATAAGAAGTATTTCAAAATTAAAGAGAGCAAATATTTATATTATAAATTTTTTAATTATCTGTTTACTAAAAAAATAAATCTAATTTGTATTCATATTTAATGTTACTCATTTTTTAGCTATATTAAAGAAATTATTCTTGAAATTTTTAATTTACGTAAATTCGTATCGAAATATTTATAAACTTACTAAAAACTTTCCTACGAATATATAAATTATTGAGTGAATTATGAATATGAAGTTGAATCTTAAATAAAATGAAAATGTATTGTATAATTTGTTAGATATAAGTAAATTATAGTAATATACACAGAACAAGGAGTTGATTCAATATTTTGACACGTCTTTCTTCTAGCTGAACAAAATTAACAAGCAATTCGTATTTTACTGTACAGCATAAATTCGAATCTCTCTGTCGGCTAATCGAATCGAGTTATAAGCACATCTAATGCACCCTTTATTTATGTGCCTTTCATTGTGTTTATCTTGTGTAGTTATTGTGTGAACTACTAAATTGATTAATTGGTCCGCAACCACGGAAGAGTCATCACGATAGTAATATTAAATCGACGACACCGTCACCTTGAGTATATATCCCATATGTTAAAATATTGTAAAAGTGGTTTACATCATTTGTACGTGTCATTAGGAAAAATGGTCAAGTTGAATGATCAAGGGCAAAAATTATTATGCTGCGTTGATTGATAATCGTAGGTAATGTCTGTATTTTGTTGCAAGTGTCAGCCTATATTTAGAAAAAGCTGATGGATTAATAACAGAATTATCGTTGTCCACATTTAAAGAAATTTAGTTATAAAATTGTGTTTCATAGCCTGTATACAATTAATTTATTATATGGAGAGAAAAGGGGAATGAAACGAAATATAATTAATCGTTAATTCAGTTTTAGGTATTAATTTTAAACCATTCAAATTATATTGTGTAAATTCGATATAAAAATGTTTCATTAACTTTTTATACTTGATGTTCCTTCGAGAAATAATTTTTGATGAACATTAATAGAAAGTATAAAACTTTCTTTTATAAATCCTTATAAAATTTATATTGATTAAATTACTATTAATAAATTATAAGATATAAGTACTTTTTTAACTTATTAGATTTTATTTTCAATACATAAATATATATATATTTCAATTTAATATAAACAGAAAAATAATTATTTTATATTATATATTCGATCGTTATTTAAATAAATGTCAAAATAAAATATTAATATAATGAATTATTATTTTATTTTTTTCTTGAAATATTATTTAAAGTTTTAATTATATAATAGAATCATTGTGTAAATAAAAATATATAATAATAATTAAGAAAATTTATTTCGTATACATGATTTATAGTAATCATATGTAATAATTAATTTTTAGTTTTTATTATACTTTTAAAAATTAATCAAAAATTCTAAAAATATTTTTAATATAGCATTACTAAGCTAGATAATAAAATCAAATCTGTTTTTTATTGACTAAAAGTAAATTTTCCATCATGAACATTAGGTAAAATACCTATATAGTATACTTATTTTTGTAAAATCCACAAAGAAAAAGTTATTAAACAGTGTATTTGTTTGTACATCGAAGTGACAGTGTAAAAAAGTAAAAAATCTGAAGTAAACGTCGCCTGTACTAAAATTTTTCTATAAAAGTTAACTGACACGGAACGAGTAAATTTTACTTACATGCCTCGACAAACTTGAGTCCACTTCACTTTTTATTAATTAAAATTGCTTATTCTTCGGATGAATACTAATGACTGCGTCTTAAATTATATTGAATATTATAGAATACGATATCTTCTTAGGAATATTCAATAAATAAAAATTTCAGAAATCATCGCGAGTATCGTTTCGCTATAAGAATGTTGCGAAATTTTGTAAGAACCGCTGTGAAACGTGCATTGCCCAAAAAAGTAGATGGAATAACGAGAAATTGGAAAGGTACAACGAAGCCTCTGGTAGTAGGATCTCTTCTCCCTCCGTTCCCTCCACTTTCGTAGCCAACGTAGTGCACATGTTTCTCTTTGCGGGAGACTCATGCGTGGGCAAGTGCGGCGCGCCTCTTACCGCGTTCCTCCCGTCACGAATCTTTTAGATAATTTCAGAGGGACCAGCGAAACGAGCAGGCGGGAGAAAACCTCTAGAAAGGGGAAGAGACCGTAAGGGCACATATGTGCTTGGCGGCCCATGCGACCAAGCGTGATGTCGATAGAAAGAGAGAAAATAGAAAGCGCGGAGAGGAATAAAAGAAGGAAAAGACCGTGGGCTCGAGAGCTTTGGATGCATTTGATGGAATTTTGAGTTGCTGTGAGATATACGTAAAAATTCTTTCTTGGATAGAAAGACGTGAGTACAATATTTTATGCACGTCGAATGAATTAATAAACGACTATTATTACACTCAAGATTTGAAGTCTTTGTCTCTGAGAAATATTAAGACTTAACACAGTCACTTTACTGCGTTATCTATTTTTAAATGCGTGACTCATAGTTCTAATAATTAAAATTCTATTGATCATCTGAACTAAATTAATGGCTCGCATAATCTTTTTTAGAATCTTATTTTATAATTAGGCTAGACTTGTTGAATATATATGTGAATAGTTTAAATTAAAACTTTTTTTAAACACCTGGAACTAATAAATTGTCTAAATAGTTTAATATTTGTACTTAATATATCTTAAACTCGAGTGTATTTCATAATTTGTATGTTTACTTTAACTTTCTAATAGTTACAAATTTAATTTCAATACAGAAATTTAAAATAATTTTGAATTTATTTTTAATATTTTTTCACTAATTTAAATAATTGCTTTTAATCGAGATATATAAATGTTCTATTTTATTTGTATAGTGGCTAAAATTTAGTTAAAAGTTTACAAAGCGGTTCAAAAATATAATAATAAAAGATTTTCTATATATTAGAGCATTATTATATTAATAACAAATTATGAGTAACATGTATTTTCAATGAGAAATTAAAAATTATATTGATTTTGTTATAAAATACTGATTAATTTACATTTTTTGTATTTATATTCAATAATTAATAAAAATTTAGGAATAAGTAAAGGTGAAGAAGTATTATTTTGCTATATAGAAAACTTGAAATTATAATTTGTTTTATTATAATTCCTGTACAGTAAATAAATAGTCAAGTATAAAATTATCATATCAATCTTCTATTTCATGATTAAATATTTTAATAGATAAAATATTTCAAGAAGTGTTTAAAATTTATTTTATAATTATGCCCAATTATTTATACTATTATTAAAAATAAATTTTACATATTTATATTTGTATTTAAATTCATTATGCATTAAGAAGTATTTATAGAAGTTATTTAATAATCTGATATAATTTAAAAAATATTAATTAAGATTTCGAAATAAGTTTTTCAAATTGCTAATTCTTACAGTTTACATAATTTTAATTAACTGACTGTTTCCTTATTTAATAATAATCTGAAAAATGAACTAAAACTTTTTTTTCAATGTATATCTTGTTATTGTAATTTACTTTAAGTGAAGAATACCAAAAATAAATTTTACATTATCGAAGAAAAATTTCAATTTAGTAAAGAATTTATGTAATTATGATGATACGTAATACTCTACATCTTTGCATTTAAGAACTTTAAATTAAAAAAAGATTTAACTTATTATTTTTGTATATTATAATCATAAAATATTTATAATTTAAAAGATCGACGCATTTCATATTTTGGATTATAATGCATTTAAAAAATAATTTTTCCTTCAGTACTAATATTTATCCTTAGAGTGTATATAATACGTAATTAGAAGACGTATTTACAATTCTAATAGCCAATACGATTTGTTCAGAAGAAAGGAAAAGGCAAGTATATAATCAATCCAGGTTCTGTTACTTCTAATATAACATTACACAGTTGTCATTTAGCTTCGGAGCTACTTTACCTTCCGGGAACGCGTATGTGTGTACAAACATAAGCTTCGACTCTCCCGCCTTTTATTATACAGATACAGAAGCCATTATCTGGGCTCTCGATCCAATTCTGTCGCATTTATATGTAAAGATTCGAATGCTATGGAGGGAAGACGAATTACAAAAGGCCGATTCAATGCCACCATTTGGCTGAGATCGCCTTCATCTTTCTTGATACGACGCCGTCCGTCTCGTACTTGGCGCGTTTCGTCGTTTAGTCCACCCTTCCACCTCGGACATTTCGAACGTCACGAACACGATATATATTATGGTTTTGTAGGTAAACGATTCAGCCCTCGGTAAATAATCCAATGGACTACTTGCACTACCAATGGCTCATATCTTTTCGAATCTTTCTTGTAACTCAACACTCGTATTTATGCCATTTCTACCAATACTTAACTTTCGGAAACATTAGTTAAATTTCATTGTAGTCAAGTATTTTTTATTTTTAGAACAATTATATTATATTAAAATAATGAAATTTTGTATATTTAATTTAATTTTAAATACTGGAAGTGATAATTATTTTTCTAATATGTAAGTAAAGTATACTCTTTAATTATACACAACACTGTTACATATAAAAATTATGTTAATACGTGTACAGTAAATTTTAATGTTAACTAAATTAAAAAATTATACTAATATTGAAATTTAAAAAATTGAATATGGTTTAAACATTGTAATGTAACACATATTGAAGTTAATATTAATACATAAAAAAATTGTAATTTTATATGTGAATAAAGAACAATATTAATAAAATTATGTTCAAGTTGGAAAATTCAAGATAAACTATTATTATTTTTCCAAATTTAAAATTTCATTAGCAATTAAAAAACTCAAAAGCGAGGTTTTAAATTTTTCACAAATATTGAATGTAAACATCTGAAATTCAATGAAAATTTACAAACTATATATTTAGATATTAAAAAAAATTTATACATATATATCATTATTATTGCTAAAAGTCATCATGGTAGAAAGCTAAAAAAGAGTGAAATAGTAAATTTGCAGGATAAAGAAGAAATGAGAGAGAGAGAGAGAGACAGAGATAGAATTAGAAAGGAAGAGAAGGAAGAGAAGGAAGAGAAGGAAGAGAAGGAGAGAGTTAGTTCTTCATTGCTGTTAACGGATACATTACTTGCGCATGACAGCGAAATCCGTACAAGTGCAAGCGTAAGCGGCGTCGTTGTCCTGCTGTTACTCCACAGAGTCTCTTTTCATCTCATTCTCTCATCTCGGTCTCTCTTCTTTCACTATTTTTCTTTTCTTTCTCTTTCTCTTTCTTTTTTTTTGTGATGCCTTACGAACCAGTTTACGCTTCTAATGATAGAATGAAGGAGAGAGCGCGGAAGAGAGTGAAATGAGAATCGGTAAAAACTGGGAGAGAAGTAGAGAGTTATATGACACGCGCAACGATGTCGTCAGTCGAAATGGCACCTCACCATCCGTTAGGCTGTTTCCTTTTTACATGTGTAGGAGATGAACAAGTGAAACAGAGAGAGTGAGAGATACGAATCTTTATCTCGAGGGTAATGCGTAAGAGAGTCTTTCTGTATTTCTAAGAGTGTGTCGTAGTTGAATTGTCGAAAGTTTGCAATAAAAAAGAAAGAAGTTTAATTTCGATAGATGGATTTCATAAAATGCTAGACTTGCGTTTTAAGTTTTAGCATTCTTAAACTTTTTAGAAGGACTATTTATTAGTGGAGTAGATTAAGATAAGAAAAAGTCTTTCGGATCGAAACTATAACTTTCAATCTACGCAATGGGACTTCGGAGGGATCAGTTGGGATCCTTCATCAATTTTTATTTTTTCACTTTTTACACGATAATTTTTTAAGACTGTATATAATTTAGAAAATATATTTTCATAGTAAAAATCAATTCTACTTATAAATTATTTTAATATTTTCGATTATAGAAAATGAATTTTAGGATAAAAATTTTATTTTACTTTAGTAAATAAAACGAAATCGTAATAATAAAAATTAATAACATTTAAAATGAATTATAATTCTTCAAATTCAAATTATATTTTACAAAATTATTTTATATTTAAATGATCTTATCATCAATTTATTTTTTATAATAATGCAGCTGAAAATTTAAATATCAACATTTCTGTTTATCATAAACTTATTTTTACATAACTGAATTGATCTATAATTTTATGACTAATTATATGATGAAATCGATTAATTACTGGGAGAGTTTATTAATTTTTAGCAAAGAAGTTATAGATAATTAATATTGTAATTTCTTCGTTTTCATATTTTTATTTAAGGTTTAAATTTTATGAAATATTTGAAATTAGCTACAAATAAAGCTACAACATAAAGTAATACTAGAATTCTTACAAATTTAACAAATATTAAAAATTAATGTAATTAACTAATTGATCTTATATAAATCAAAAAATTAACGTTAAGTTTATAAGGAATTGATCATCTTATGAATGTATTTAATTTTAAATTTATTAGACAAAATAGTTATATTATAACAAATTTACAAATTATTAAATATATATAATTTTTACGAAAATTTTTTGCTTCGGTATATAAAAAATTTAGTTTTTTATTAGATTATAGAAACAAAATTTATTACTTAGTTAAACACAATCTTTTGCTATTGAATATATTTCAAACTATTAGTCGCTTATGAATAGCAGAAAATAAGAAATAATATGATTAGCTTATATAAATAAATTGATACCATCAATACAGACACATAAAATCAGTAAATTTTCTGTAAATAAATATTTTGAATTTTTCGTAGTTCTTCATATGGATATTCAGAAATAGATATAATCAATTACATTAATTAATTCAATTACATATAAATGTCGAGAAATTAATTAGTGGGCACAGTATTCAAAGTATGTTTGATAAGTTAGATGATATATATAAAACATTGATATTACATTGTAGTGGAAATCAGATAATTGACAATAAAATGGATAAATTCACTACAAGGAACTATAATTATTAAAATCTAATTAAGACATTAAAATTTATATTTTTTGTGCAATTATAATGAAAAAATATTTTGATAACAGTTATAATATTATAATTATTTACGATAGTAAATAATGTTTTATACCTTAAATTATTATTATTCCTGTATTATTTTATAAACAGTGAGTGAGTAAAATATTCTCTATATAAATATTTTTTAAGAAATTTTTTTTGTTTTTTTTGTTAAAATTTTATTTGAGAAGAAAATTATTTATTTAATATTACTACCCTAAAATTAATTATTGAAATTAACGCATGTTTGAGAAAAATAAAATTCTTTAAATAAAGAATGCATTTTTTATTATCTAAACTCTTTTTTAGTTTTTTATTTTTGTTTCGAATAAATTATATACGTTATTAAAAAATAATAAATATAAGTAAAATTAATCTTATATTAATAAATTATATTATTAATATTATAAAACATCTAAAAAATGTACTTACTTTCATATAAAATATAAATTTCATAAAAAATAACCCAAAAAAAAAAAATTAAATTAAAACTTTATATATGATATTACTCATTAGTTTTTATATATTATATTAAATTTTTTTTTCATTTTAAATAACTGAGTTTGGAAATTGCATTATATTAAGCATTTATCTTAAATAAAACAAACAATTTTCCTTAAAACACTTACGTATTAAATTTTTTATATTCATTATTATATAAAGATTTTTTAATTTTATTAGATTGTTTTATTTTATGTATTATATATTAATTGTTGATATAGCAATAAATTTTGTGAAAGATTAAATTTTAATTTAAAAAATCAGTTTACTCTCTGGTAATTGTGTTAAATGTTTAAAAAGATTATTAATACTGAACATTATGATAAATAAAATAATCTTTTTTATACTTTCATAATGTATATTCTAGAAAATACTATTAGATGAAATATCTTTATTTCTTTAAAGACAAATGTTATATTGAAATAAATACAAAATGATTTTCGTATATATACGCTGGAATCAAAGGCAACTGTACATTTTTGTACATTTATTAAATAAAATTTTTGAAATTACGTCAAATGTAATATTGAAATTAATAAGTGTAGAGAAAGAGAGAGATGAATCAAAATCAAATTGAAATCGGCTGAATAGAAGTTGTTGGAGAACTGCACAGCATCCCAACCTCCAGGCGATATTTTCTTTTGTCCACATGTGCGCGAGAAGTCAAACTGCCGGTATGAGGTCTGAAACAGATGCGTATGTGTATCCAAAAAAGAAAAATATTAAAAGAAACGTCCAAGACCTCCCGAATGTCCTAAAACATGACTGTGCTAAGATATAAACGAATCTCTTTCAAACGGTAGATAGTTTTAATTATCTTTCAGGGAATGGAACTAATTTATATGAACAATTTTTAATATACTTTGGTAATTATTATCTTGATATTAAGAAATTCTTTACTTATTCATTAGTAATATGAAAAAAAAATATAATTTAAACTATATTTATATTTATAAAAATGTTACGTGTTAAACGATTGAAGATTAACTATCACATTTGCATAATAAACAAAAGAAATATGTGTTACTTTTAAGTGCTTTGCCATTTAATATAAAAAAAATAAAAAAATTTATATTTTTATTTGAGTATGTATAAATATAATTTTATCACTTATTTAGTTTAAACTTCTGACAAGACATACTCTATGACAGCGTTTTGTATTTGATTTTATCTTACTACGTAAATTAATACTTTATTAATGTACGGAATATTATGATTTTTATTTATATAAGTTTTTAACATTAAAGATATTCTACTTTAATTCAATCTATTACAATAGTTAAGAGTTAAAAAGAGTAGTATTTATTAGTAATTCATTGATTATATTTTATTTATCTGATTTTAAAAGAATCATAAAATGAAATTTATGATACATTTCGATACTAATAGAACTATCTAGTAAAAAAAATCATCGCATTAATTTTATGAAAATATGGTTGTCTCAATTGTTATGGTTCAGTATTTACAAATTTTGTAATATATCAAATTGATAAATTTAATATGCAAGTATTAAAAATGTAGTAGAAGTTTAATAGTACTCGTTAATAGAATGCTTATTGAAGCATAGATTGTACTCCAATATATAAATTAAAAATATATATGACTCGAAAATAATTTTCAAAATTAAATCTATGTTCAGCTTTTGATTTTAACATCACTATTTCTTTGAACAATAAACTATCAAATTTCGTATAATATACAAGTAAAGCAATGAATAATAATATTATTTATTGGAAACTATTAAAATCAATAGATTTTTGAGATCCATGAGATTAGGGACTAATTTCTATATTGGTGAATAGTTAAGGGTAGGTAGATTATAAGATCTATTGATACTCGATTCTTTGGAAGAGCTTGTAATCACGTAAAAAGTTGATCTCACGATTGAGAAAGACTCACACGAAAAGGACTCAATTTGGCCATGTTAAGAAAGAAAAATACCACGCAAAAGATACGTGAAGGATAAACGAAGAGGATCGTCGCGGTAAGAGTAAAAAGCGGTTTCGCGCCAGAGCAAAGACGGGCAGCACAATGCCATTAAGCACAGTTGTGGGAGGCGTGTTAAGTAGTTTAACTTGGCTATAAAAGGGGTGTCGTCATCGTCGCCGTCGTCGGCAGGTTGGCTCGTCGTTTCTCGCACAAATCTTCTCCTGCTTCTCCTTCTCCTTCTTCGGTCATCATCTTACGATCTCGGCTTTATCGCGTTATATGTGTACAAGTGGCTTGTGCGTATGAGTGTCGAAGTAATGCGGATCACTGCAGATATAAACGAATGAATTCTATTGCCTTCTTGATCTCGCGGATTTTTCATTTTTTTACTTTTTAGCTTTGAGATTTTTGAGCTTTTTAACTTTTAAGGTAGTCTGTGCCTCTATCTTTCGGCTTAATTTTCCGTTTCATTTTAAATGAGTGTTTTATAGATAGTGGATTTTATGAATCTTTGACATCATTCATTATTTAAAATTTACAATTTAAGAATATAACAACAAACTCTAACCTATTTGCAATTATTACTAGAGAAAGAAAGCTAATAACTTATATTATTGAACTTTATTTTGGTGACTTATATAGTATAAATATAAAAGTCAATTTTATCATAAGATGCATTTGAATAATTACATTATAAATGCAGGTACAAGTGAATATAAAATTTAATGATTGCAGTTCACTTTTAAATAAACTATAAAAGAAAAATTTATTTAAAAAATGATTCTTTTAATAATAATTAATTTCAAAATTTCAAAAATTTACGTAAATTGAATGTTTTTATATAAGCGATACGAAATAAATTCTTTTGATTCTTTCGATTTTTTAACAATTTAATATGTTACTATGTTTTATTTAAAAAAAGGTGACTGTAGTTTATTTTGTCAATAATGTATAAAATTTATAATTAACTATTATATAAGTTACATAAATAAAAATAATTTTTTTATTTAAAATTATTTGCTTCATTAAAATCACCAAATACTACTAGTATATATTTCAGAATTGTATAATTGTAAGTGTATTTTTTTAAAATTTACATAGAAGCATTTCAATAATATATCAGCTGTAAAAAAAATTATAAATAGTCTAAAAAAAATTGGTTTAGCAATTTCTATCGATTTGTACATAAATTCAAATTCAAAAGTTGCACTTTTAATGTATGATGTGCTTTAGTATAAGTGATAAGTGATATATTTATTTGAACAATAAAATATCAAGAAAAACTTCGAAAGATTACAATTAAAATTTAGAAGTCGTACTATCTTTTTGCAAGAAATAGTAACTATTTTTAGATTAACTAAATTTTCATTCAGTTTAATTCTTACGCTACCGATATATTAGTTTCACAATATGAACAAGATATATATACTTTACATGCATTAATATAATCAGCTAAATTAAATTTTATGTAATTTAAAATTAAGGTCTATAATTTGTCTGTAATAAAAAGTATAGAAATTATTTACTGATATTATTTCTATTAATTTCTGCAGTATTCATTTTATTTTGAATATAAATATATATAAGAAAATATTTTAGTTTTATTGAAAGGACTATAAAATGCATGGAAATTTATGTAAACTGTTGTTTGAAAATATTTCTCAAATACAACAATTTTAAGATTGTTTATTTTTGCACTCTGATTTATCGATACTTTTAAAATAATCAGTTAAGTAATTTTTAACTTTTTTATGCGTTACAAATATTTTTCGTGATTACTACGTCTTTAATCGTGTGAGAATATATTACACTTATAGTACAAAATGTAGCCAACAATTTAATTTAAGCTTCTGTACATAAAGTTTATAAATTTTTGTATCAAATTTATCTATAATATTTTGTTAAATATACGTAGGTAAAATCATATTTTTTGGTGTATATGTTTCTATTATTTTATTAGTAAAATGATTGAAAAAGGAGCATATAAAATAATTGAAAAAATTAGAAAAATCATTCGTCTTTACGTTAAACGACTCAAAGGTCAATATTTATTACAAAAGTATAAAATTAGTATACATAATAAATTTTGAATCAAAAAATTTCTACGAATAGCAATAGTTTACAGTTTCGAATAATTTAAAAAAATGGAACGTCGAATAAATTTTACTAGTATGTCAGCAAATGGACCCTAAAAGTGACCCTAAAATTTTATGGAAGTTTCATCTTATGATTTTACATGAATTTATCAAACAACTTATGCACAATAAGGTACCCTATTGACATAAACTATGTTTTTAAGAGTTTCTTTTGAAACTCTTTAAATTTATGTTTACTTAAAAAATTAAAAATTAAGTAATTAATTAAATAATTCTTGATGTATTCTTATATAATCTATAAATAACTTGAATTTAAGTTTTGACATCATCTAAATTATATTATTTTAATTCAAATAATATACGGTTTATAATGTTTATAATATGAAGAAAAGATGCATTATTTACAATATATTGATTTATTAGATATTCTACGTAGCTAATGTACGTGTGTATGTTCAAGAATTATATTTTTCTTAAAATATTACTCAACATTGAATTAAATTTTTTTGTTACAGAATATATTGACTCATACTTTTATAATCCTGCTAAGGTATGGAATTTTCGACCCTCATTTCCCTCTTCTATACGTACAACTTTAGTCATTCTCCTTCTACTTCTAGTTTTCCTTCATTACCGAAAGATAGCAATGGAAAAAGAGAGGGCGAGAAGATTGCTAGAAGCTAAGAGAAAACTCGATAGAATTTATCGTGGCCGTCGGCAGTAAAGTGGGCGTTAACTTCCCTCTCGGAACGTCTTTACCCAGCATCACTACATCTATATGAGCTATATAGGGAAAAAACTACCGATGGATCTCTTACATCGTTGCTTTCTTTATTTCTCTGTTTCTATTGTAGTGGACCAGCTTTTCTGCCATTTTCCTTTGAACTACTTTCTTCGAAAAAAACGAACGTAATTCAAAATGAGTGTTTCAAGAAAATAGCCGCGAGCAGAAAAACGTTTTGTTATTTTCGTATAAAATGTCACGTGACCTATGCGAGAAAAATTTTACACTTTATTTTTTATTACAACAAGTTAACTGCAATTGTGAACAATTATAGTACCAAGAATAAGTTGAAAAAATATTACTATTTATGCATATTAAAAAATAATTATTTAATTTTTTGTTATTGCCATTAAAAATATAATATATTCGCTATATATTTACAATTAATTATGAATAAATTCCAGAGTACTTACTTGGTTATAATTAACGAAAGTGGAGAGTAATTGTAATTTTTGTAATTGTTCGCGTATAAGAAATAATAAAGATTACAATTATTACAAATAAAGCTTTATTTAATTAAAAAAATTAATTTAATTAAATATTTTAAATATGCTATATAATCTGGTTTATAAAATTATTTGTAAAAATTTGAATAATGGTGAAGCACAACTACTTTCAAACATTAAAATATAAATATTATAATTTTTATGTGTAATAATTTATAAAATAAAATTATAGTTCCACTTTGGACAATTATTATTTACGTAATATCTGCTAAAACTTTTTAAAACTTTTATCGTTAAAATACATTGAAATCTTTATTACTGTAATGAATTCAATTCATCGAAAAGATTGAAAAAAAATATGTAGACTGAAGTTAATCTAAGAGAAAATTGGTATTATGATAACGTAAAATTATATTTTTCATTAATTTTCAACAGTTTAATATTATAATGAATTTGATTATAATAATAGACCAATTTTCTTTATAAACAGATTGATTCAATGTTATTTATAAATATAACGCTCATTTACACAATCTTCGATTTATTTTGTAATTTTAATTATCTGTGTACATAGCTTAGTACCTTATTTAATTAGAAAAAAAGAAATAGAGTAATCGAGATGCCAATTTTTAAAGATGTGGAAAAACATGAAGCTATGAAAAGACGTCCTCTTATCATGCGTCGTACGTTTCACCATCGAAGCACAAAATCATCAACCTAAAAAAAGAGTAGCATTCGTTTTTACACCTTACGTAAGCCGAATCGCCCGAAAAAAGTGGGTTAAGCCAACGACGTCCACTTAACTGTGGTTGAGCGCGGACGCTCAACTTGCTGCTTGATTCGACCCCTTTTAAAAGAACCACGTTCTCGATTTAGTACAAAGGGAGAGCTCGATTCTGTCTTTATCCACTCAGCTCTCAAACACTCGGACATTTCTTTTTATCCTCTTCTTATTATTTGTTTCTCTGTAGAAGAGGAATTTATTGTCTTATCGATTGTGACTTTATTTAAATCTTTCTTGTTGTATATTAGAAAAAAGAGTTTTATATCTGACGGTATATACATTTTGAAAAAGTGATAAATAGTGCTCATTATTTCATTATTTAGATACTTTATTCAATATATAAACTCAACTACTATCTGATTTAAAAAATATCAAGAATAATAATTTTTACCATAATTGTTTTAAAATTTTGATTAAAAAATTATTTTTCTTAACGTTTAAAGTAATATTCCATTTAAACATTCATTTAATATAAATATAATAAATTTAAATTCTAAAATATTACGAGAAATATTCAAATGAGCTATTAATTAGCGAAACAAATATATTGCCATTGAATAGAAGATTGGATCAAAAAAGTAGTCAAGCTTTCGCGGGTACTAATATATATTTTTGAATAGTTAATACACATAAGAGTATTTAAGTAATAATATGATATTTTAAATATATAAATAAATAAATCGTGTACTTTCGCTAAAATTACATCAGTCGCTATATTTCATTCAAATCAGAAATTAAAATACAATAAAGCATGATTCTATTTTTTTCTTTAATAATTTTGAATTTTTTCTGTATTAAAGTCGATTTTTAATTTTATACAGCATAATTTTATCTTCAACTTATTCACAAATTATTTTATATTATAGATAAATTTATAAATCAAATAATCATTATTATATTAAAGTTACTTCTATTTTCTAAGAAAAAAGTACAATTTTATCACATATAAGAAAATAAAAAAAATTTAAAGAAAGAAATAAGATATCACATTGATTTAAAATTTATCAAGAGATTATCTATCAATCACACAATATACATCAAGATTCCCTCCTTTCTAAATACTGATATGTATAAGTATTATCGACCAGCGATGCTCGTTTTCTTTTCATTCGGGAGCGGTCAAAGAAGATATATCAAAGGAATGTAGTTCGATAAAGCCCTATTGATGCAGCTGTTCTGAGGCATACATATCGAGTTTTTACTCGTTGGAGTGAAAGGGCCGGATACATTTGCACTTTGATTCTTCCGAGCTGTAGAAGAAGGAACCACAATCAACAAAAAGAACGTATAGTCTATCGTACAACTATGAAACAAGACTAGCCTGTATTATATGTTCAATTATTTTATAATATAAATCTTATATATAGTACAAGTGGATTTCAAAGGCTATATTGTCATGAATTTAAAATATAAAATTTATATATAAATTATATTCTATATAAATGTAATAAGGATTAACAAATATCTATATAATTACATAAATAATATTCAAATTTTGAAAACTGGAAAATGTTAATAAAGGAACATGATTACAATATACAGTAGTATACTAATTATTTATTACTATAATCTAATTTAATTGCCGTTTCTATTATAATCTATTTTATATACTGTAGAATAAATTTGAAAAAATGTATATTTTAGATAATAGAGTAATCGTTTTTAATACATAAATGATATTTTACAATACAATTTGCTAAAATTAAAAGTCTCGCAAGAATATTATAAAAATTTGAATAAACTGTTCGATATTAGCTTGATATATATATATATAAAATTATTTTAGTATTAAAAATAGCTTATTAATTAACAAATTAGCTATAAAAATTGTAGCGTAAAAGCATAATTTATTTTAATATAATTGTAATTGATAAGCTTTAAATAAAATATGAATAAAAATAAAACCCAAGTGAATTTTTAAATTTCAAAGTATTCGTAAATAGTATACTTAATAAAAATAGTTCTTTTCAAAATATTGAAAATGCAAAAAAAAAAATAAAAGAAATACTAGTGCTTTCAATCGTTGAGGACAGTTTGTACTAACTGTATTACTTCTCGTTATTTAAAAAAATAAGATACTGAATTAATGGAAAAATATCCAACATAAAAAATACTGCTGCTATGATAACTCAAGAAGTGCTATCATACTAGAAGGAATTTTAAAGAAAATTCTAGTAAGTTTAAATTCATGATATATTATTTGTATTAAATATTCATGAAATTTAATATATTATACAATAGATATTAAATAAGTAATATTTAATACACAAGAATATTATACAAAAATTTCTTTAAAAAAAGTTTTTATTTTAGTTTATATAATGAAAGATGATTCGTGTTTAATAATTATCCGCTTTCATAGTAATGACTGGTGTAATTTATTTTTCGTACAATCGTAGTAATTAAAATAAAGAAAAAGTACAATTTCTCAATAAATAGAATAAAAAAGAGTAGTTTATCTTTCAGATTTTTTTAACAGTACTGCAAAATTCTCGTACGAGATATATACAGAAACTTCGGTAATTGCTTCAATCAAGCTTGTCGCTTTACATACATATGTTTCAGCTTAAATACTATATACACACTGAAACACCATGTGGACATACGCATACTCGTAACTTTCCTGTAGTTTACGTGCTCTTATACCCTCCTGGATGAGTTCTTTTATTACCAAAATACGCTTTTTGTATTGAGTGCTTACTTTGTCTGTGATTGGCTGTGCAACAATGATGATTCTTCGATAGAATTTGACACGTGAAATTCTCTTTTATCGATGCACCTGAATTTCACGCGCATAATGCTGTATGTAGCTTGAATTGAATACTATTCATATTTATTCGATAATTATACAGATAGAAGATGTATTACTATTTAGATACACATTATTGGTTTTCAGTTTCGATACAAATCATTATTGTGAATGCAAAATTTTCAAATGATACATATAAATTTTTATAAATTCCGTTGTCTAAGGAATATTGTGTATTTAGAAATATTTTTTAAAAATAATTTTTAATCGAAATTATTAAGAATTATATTTTTATTTTTCGATAGTATTAAATAATTAAAAAATCCAATAGTATTAAAAAATATTAATCTCTTAATGAATGTAGATACAGATATTTACGTTAAGAGATGAAAAATTATTTAGAATACTTATATTAGCATGAATATACTATTATAAAAATAAATATTGATTATCGAACGAGAATTTTTTTTTACTCTATTTTATTTAATTTATTTTGTATAAAATATATTTTTATTGTGTATAATGGATATATATCATCTTACGAATTATAACTGAATTTGAATTAAACCTCATCCTATTTGTAGTTAATCCGAGAAACTAATGGTATTGTATTCATATTATTTTTATTCAAATAAACTTTTGAAAAATATCAGTATAAATAGAGTATGAAAAACTTTTCATTCATTCTTAATTTTTATTTAATTTATTTACTATGGATATGAATTACTTAAAATAATGTATTTTTCATTAATGTAATAAATTTATTAATGACATAAAGTTGATGTATTAAATTTAATTAAATTTGAAAATAAGAATTTGCTTATAAGTAATGAATAAAGGTCAGTATTAAAGTCAGATTAAGTAAAATCGCAAAATACCTACATGATCCCTGATAAGCTGTAAGAAAAGTATCTGGAGAAGATTGCCTTTATACATACAAAGTAGGTGAATCCGAAGCAAGAGTTGGCGTACTCGTGCAGATGCGTTGAAACAAGAAACATCGTCTACATTATCCGTGGTCCGCGTAACTTTGTCGATCCGTGAATGGACCTTCATCCACGGGTGGTTTCACGTTCAGGTGAGAAAATCGCATGAAGAGGCGCACAGAATCGTTAATTAGTCGACGGCCTCGCGCCGTTTCTCGACATTGAGTAGCAGCAGAACCCTTACGAGTCGGAAAACTTGTTTCGCTTAATGGACTCGTTAAGGACGTATGTTTGAGATCTCGGGGAAAGCCAATCCACACCACTATGTTCGTGCCCTCATACTCGGTGCTTTCTCGATATATAGAACGAAGAGATGCTCGACAGCTACGAGCTTTTACTTTTAACAACCGGCTAGAATTGATCTTCCTTGAGTTGCAAGAGTGAAGGAAGTTGTGACTGGGTTGAGTACATAGTTAACTGCATAGTTAGCTGGAATCTGAGGCTTACAGTTATGAAATAAACTGTGCTTTGTAGTTTTTTTGTTGTTTCTTTTAAGAGACATATTTTTATGAAAATATATATACTTGAATGGAATCATTTATATTGTGTAAATATCATTACTTTTATGGTACAGTTTTAATTTGCTGTTTATTCCTTTTTCATGTTCATGTTTCAATTTATTACAATAGTGCTTAATATTTTAATACAATAATTTTAAACAAATACTGAATTTATTTTGTTAAATAATAGTATACAAGACAATAATAATCATTTATACTTCGTGGATTTAATAAAAAAATTAGTTATAAATTATTATTATAATGATCATTCATAACCTTAATAACTATATAAAAATAAAATTGTGTTCATTCGAAAATAACAACATACTATATTAAAAAACCGATATACCTTTCAGAGATGAATATTTTTTTATTGCTTATAAAAATTATACTAATATAATCAAACTATTTTCGGATAAAATTATTTAATATATATTAATTTTTTGGAAAAATCATTATCATATTGAATTTAAATGAATTCATCATTAATTCAAATATTATCGGACGAAAATTTGATTATGATTGTCCAATAAAAGAAGGATTTTTATGAAATTAATTGCATAAATAAATAACAACAAGAATAAACAACAAGAATTTTATAACGACTAGTGTAAGATTCAAGTAAAATCGCTCATGAAAATGGGTCAAAGTTGTTTAACGAAGCGTAAATATTCGTAACGTATTACAATTGCAAAATAAATCTTCCTTTTTTTTATATAAATTCATCTACGCCTACTCATGCGTATGGACTCGAATATTCAGATACATACATATGTATCTATAGACAATTTTTCTCTGTTCAAGCCAAAAAAATACGAACTCGATGTATAGCTGATGGACATGACGTGATGCAGCTAATTGTCTGTCAGATTTAAAGCACTACATCCAGTTAAATTTGCGTTTTACTAGTTGCCTATTTTTAGATGGCCATCGACAGAAAAGTCTGTTATATTTGTGCCACAGATATACATATGAGTACATATCATATAAGTGAGCAAATCCTGTTAATTGGTATTATTGTCAAGAAGGTGAGAATTGAACAAATTTTATATAAGACTATTGTTACTATAAAAATACTATAATTTTACTATTAAATAGAAACGTATAATTAATTTTCATATATTTTTATACATTGTATATGGGTGCTATAAATTTAATATAATTAAATAATTTAGTTTTATTATAAATATTAGTTTTCAATAATTACTTCCTGATGTAACAAATTAATTTTCATTTTGAAGCCAATTTAACAAATTATATCTAATATATATAGTTTTTATCAATTTTAAACTCTTAAATTTTTGGTCTTACTTTTTTTTGTTAAATATAGTTATTTTTTTGTTGTATTTCTTATTCCAAAATACTATAAAAATATGTTAATTTTTCTTCCAACGAATAGTGTATACTTTTCCATTGATACGATCCATATTCTGTTAAATTGAACATTATTTTGTTACTTTTGAACTTTCATACTTCTTGACTTATCTACGATAATAATAAATGACCACAGTATCGGTAAGTGTCATCAGATTCATACCAGAGGACGAAGTCGTTCAATGGTATTCGGATATTGAAAGAGAAAGAGAAATCACGTTTGGTCTTTGATGTCCGACACCTCACTCTCTCCGAGCGTATATACATCGGATGTGGGTGACACAAACGCATATATACGTGCAGAAAAAAGACCGATGAGCGACGGTGTTATTGCGGTCAGTCTTCGAGTTACCGTTTGACAAAAAGAGAATCCGCATTGACTCATCCACTGTATATTCGATCTTCCTGTGATGAATGCGCCTATTCCTCGGCTCTATGTTGATCTCCTTTCATTCGTATTTACTCTTTTCCTTTCTTATTTGTTCATTGGGTTACGTATAATGTTTCAACAACTATCATCGTATCGCCAAAAATGAAATTTGCCCATTTTTCTGTTGCGCGGAATATCAACAGTGATATGGTACAATTGTCGAATAGTCTTCCAATAATTTTCATTAATTTCATACTTATAAATTTATAAACCTATGATTCCAGAAACTATTTAATTATAAATACAATGTAAAGATTAAAAAATGTTTCGTACCTATCGAATTAAACTAGAGCTTTTTAAATATTAAACATTTTTTAAAAAATGATTTGAAATCTAACTACTGAATTTCCGTGGTCTGTCAAATATTACAGATAAATGAAGTTTTATGACAAGAAAATGACATTTCCTACCATTTTTATAGCTCTATTAAAAAGTCACCAAAGCTTAATAAAATATTTTATTCCTATCGCCATAAAGCATGATTCTTTCTTTTCAAAATCCATTATGAATATACAGAATATGATACTACCATATCGAGAAAAATTCCCTGTATTTCTATTTAATGTTTTTTTGACCGCCTTCGTACCTTAGATTTATTCAAATTATATATCACATACTATATATTTTCAAAATTGACTTCTATGTGTCGAAAATTATATGTTGAAATATAATCTAAAATAAAATAAAAATTTATTCAACGATAAGTGATTCTATGTATCATTTATATTATTGGTTTCCATACTATACAAATTCTATAATTGTAATATATATAAAATCTTAAAATATTATATATATTTGTCTGATGAAGTAGCAAAAATGCTTATAATATAATTAAATTAGATTAGTCTTAGAATATATTAATACTATATAAAATTACAAAACGGTATTTTTACATCGAAATTATAACTCACATTACAAATACGATATATTAAAATAATTTTTCTGTTGTATCTTAGAAAATATTAGAGATTTTTAAAATTTAAAAATTTCACTACTAATATTAATTGCAATCTAATATATTTATATAATTTTTATTTAAACAATACATTTTTACATTGATTTAAATTAATAATTTAATAAACATATTTATAATCCTATTTTTCAACTTTTCAATATTCTTTTATATAATAGCTTATTTTAATTATAGATATCTATTTTCTTACTCATGTTTTATACCATTTTTTATTAACGAATCATCAATAATAAATCTTTATTATATTATTTAATAAATTATTCATAAATTATTTAATTTAAACATTATATAATTATAATTTCTTAAACTGGAAATATTATTATATAACTTTATACCGATATAATACCATTAAAAATTCTTTTATTTTAAATACATTCAGACAGGGATTTACATAGTAAGAATTTTTAAGAGTTTATAAATCGATTGAAATTATTTTTTATGACTCCTATTAATTATGAAATATTAAATATACAATAAGTACTAATATGGCTATACTTTTTATGTTAACTGCTTAACACCATTTAATTGTATAAATTATTATAGTAGATCAAAAATAATTTAAAGACTTCATATTTTTATAAAATTACTCAATATTTTTAATGATATTATTTTATTATAAAATATTTAATTATAAATTAAATTCAGTGATGAATTTCTGATTTGAACATACAGATTTAAACATACAGATACTTGAAATAGATTTAATTAATTCGGATTAAGAGAATTAATTTATAAATATATATATTCCAATAGACGATTCGACATTAAAACTAAATATATAATATCTAACTCATTTATAAGGATTTTAGGTAATAGATTTTAAATTTTGTTTATGAATAAAATGTAGTAAAAATTAAATAAAAAGTGATATTTTTTTATATAAATAAAGTTATAATTTTCAGGCTTACTTCAGATTAAACATAATTAATAATTTAAATCAGATTCTAAAAAAAACTTTTCAAATTATAAATTATAGTATATTATTTTTCTTCAGATAAAATCACGGTATCCTAGAGTTATCATAATTAAACATTTATTTTACGATATAATTTGAAGATTATAAAGATGTCCTGTGCATAAATTTTTCATCAAACTTCTATCATATTATAATGCATCGTATGACCTTTTTTCTCTTATACATTCATTAAAATTAGCGATCAAAATAACTAATTTATGATTTTAAAAAACATTGGTTTCAATAAGATATATTCTGCATGCGATTACTGAATATGAATGGATGTCATCCAATATATCGACATATACTTATGCTTTTGCCGATACTAGATACAAATAATAAAATAAAGTGTATGAAAAGGGTTATACATCTTTTGGTAGGTCTCTTAAGTCTGGTTATGACAGTGCAATTTTTCAAACAGCTGGACATCGTAAAAAAGAAATTCGGCTAAGTTTCTTTTATTTGGTGGCAAAAAATAATATTCGCTTCTTTTAATATAGACAAAATAAAAATTTCTGAAATAAATCGATAAAATACTCTTTTATAATTTATATTTAACCTTATCGTTTATAATAAAATAATATATATATTACTAAACACATTGCGAAATAACTAAGCTACAATTTCAAATACAATTAAAAATTAAATAAGGAAATACGTTTATACCTAAACTTTTCAAAATATTACTTTCTAAAATACTTTTTCTTATAGATAGTAAAAAATTATTCGTATTATTAAAATTTTCTTTTTTAAAAGTTATGTTATATATATAATAATATGATTCATTCAGAAATAATTATTTTAAATTATCAATAATTATAAATAACAAGTATATTATAATTTAAAAAACATATTAATAAATATATATTTATATAAATTTAAGACTAAAATTACAATTTATTATATGTAAATTAAGATTGTTTTTGACTTTAAATATAAAAGCTAGTACTTCATATTTTTATAATTATGATTGCATTATTTATTTATTATACTTTGATTTTACACACACGCGCGTGCAAGCACACACGCGCGCGCAAACATGTACACACATGCGCACACAGAGCCATATATATTGAAAATTTGGAACAAGTAGCCAAGTGAAGTTTAGGCTAGTTTCAATAATGGAAGGGATAGTGAAAAAAAGCGATTTATACGTTTCAATGAAATTTTATTAAACTAATTTGTGAATGTGAACTTGATTATACAGAAACATATATAATGCTTTATTTACTTATGATCTAAATAATCTATTATACTATAGACTTTTTAAATTAAGCTAATATAATGTTATTTAATTAACAAAATTTCACAAAAATAATGATATTTTATCATTATTTAAGTATCTCGAATTATTTTTAAAAGTTATGTTTTTTATATGTAATAAATTATTAAATTAATTAATTAATTAAATTATATCATAATTTATATTGATTAACTCATAATATTAACCTTTCTCATTTTTATTTACTAGTTTTATAAACTGTCTAAAAGTTAACACGAATCAGGTAAATTATTTTGTTTAAACATGGTAAAATTAATTTAAATTAACTAAATTTCAGAAATATTCTTAAGGTTTAAAAGGTATTCATGCATAGCTACTATAATAATAATATAATGGAATAATAGCTTCCGAAAATATAACATAAGGTTATTCAAAATAATTTATAGCGATATTTAATACTTAAATTCAATGCATTAACGATCAAATATAAAATTTTTATTTCTGGCATCTGTTGTAAAAATATTTATCACTTTAATTATATATAGGTATTCATTTATTTATTATTAATCGATATATCGATTTCGTGAATCATGTTTTGAAAAGAAAAATATAACATTGGGCGATACAAAAAGTATCAGAAGAAATTCTATAAGTCATATAAGTTGCGTGTACCCATAGACGAAGAAAGCGAATACGAGTAACGCGGGCGACAAAGCAAAGCAAAAAGTGACTCACGAAGATCAGATTCCGCATGGGAATACGTTCTTCTTTTGCGTCTCGCGATTTCTCTTTGCGATTCTGAGATGCGCGTCCGCGACGCTTCACTGATCTTCAAGAGAGGCTCTATGCTTTTCCCCTCTTTTACTTTTACTCGGCTCCTGGTCTTTGCATTTTTCTTTTGCATCTTTTTGTTACGATCTCTCATCACCCTTGCTTCTAGATTTGAATGCGATTTTCTTTATTACGTTTTATTTACTCTCATCTAACACATGCGGAAAATGTGTGGTATACTTTATTTAAATTAACATTTTTAATTCAAATTGTGTGTTCTTTATAAAATTATCTTTTAATTATACGAATACTCAAATAGTATTTATTTTAATTTACGTATAAAACTTTGTCTTTATATATATCTCGATATTTATAAATTGCTAGAAATGTAAGAAAAGACATTTTTTATACTCAAATAGAACTCAATATACCTGATATATCTGATAATAGCACGTATATTCGAGTTGGTTTTCTAATTTCATAATTATATTTATTATTAATATTTCGAAAATATAAAGCAAATATAGACATAATAATAAACAGTGTAATAAAATTAGAGAACCTATTTACTTTTGGCGGTAAGAATTTTGGCAAGTGAAGTAGTTTTCTCTAAAGGTAAAATTTGAAAATTATGCTACTGGAACAACACAAAATTTTTAAGCCATGAAAAAAAAATTTAATCTCTTAAGTGCCCAGAAAGTTAAGAAAAGTACGGTTAAAATTTTCGAGATAGTATAAGCAGTTATCAGTATATAGATGTAGATATGTAAGACACGGTGTCTGACCAAACTCAGTACTTATATTTAAACATATTGCTTACGTTAATCTCTCAGACTTTAACCATACGTTTCTCAAATTTCGTAGCACTTAAGAGATTAAATTTTGTTCTAAATATAAAAATACTTTTTATATAGGTCTCAAAATTGAATGAGTAGAAAAATGTGTCCTTAACAGGTATCGTTCAGTATTATAGATTAAAGAATATTTTAGTCTAATGTCCATAACAATTATTATATTATTGAAATTTATTTTAAATGATAGTTATAAAATACATCAAATTCTATATTACATATAATCATATTCAATTTCTATCATTTAATATAACAGGTACTGAAGTTTTATGATCGTTTAAATATTAGTTATTAATTTTTAAAATATCTTTATCGTTACACGCAGTACAGCTATCATAGACATTTACTAAAAATTAGTAAAGTTAAATATTCCCCCATATTGATTCGTATATAATAGAACGAATTCATTGGCATAAAAGATAATCGATCGCGGCACGTTGATTGATCAAATGTATACGCGCAACTGTAATACTTAAGTATTTGACTTACTTAGGTACATAACCTTAGGTACAACCGTATAAGCGTGGAAAATAAGTTATTCTCTTACATAATAGAGTAAAATGAGGTTTCGATAAGCCAACAATACCGCGTATAGCAATTACACACGTTGCATTTATAAATTTTAGAAAGTTTAATTTCCATGGCTATACTAATGACTCGAACATTTACAATAATATCATAATGCTAACCTTTATTGCATTCGTTATTATTTGAACTTTATATTACATTGTTACAGTAGATCTTAAAAGTCTTTTACCTGTATCTTATATTTATATACATATGCCCATTCCTTATGCATTTCTGGAGAGCTTTTAAAAAAGAAATTTTTGTAATAAATATGTTGCAAGTTACTCTTAATATACTTATTTTAAATTTTTTTAAATTAATATTTTTTAAAATAATAAACAACTACTAAAATGGAGAAATTTTATTTATAAATATTTCCTTTACATTGATTTTTAGTAAAATATTTTACTTTTATAAACAAAGAAATATATGTTTTGAAATAATCACAAGATTTTGACTTGATTTCTTTAATATTAGATTTGTATAAAACTGATGTATTTAACTGAAATATTTAATCTTACATCTTCAAATGTATGCATTGAAAATAATAGGGTGATTCAATTCAATAAATCATTAAATAAAAAAAAACGATTAAATAATTGAAATATTAAATTGCATATATTAAATACAATATTTCAGGTATTAAGATTTAAATTTTGTTGAATTATGAAATATTTTATTGACAATATTTTCTTATATATATATATATATATTGTTATGTAAATACATGAATAATAAATGCAAAGTAATGTCAATTCTTTGACTTTATATTTATTAAAAAATATTTTTTTAACTACAAAGTATACTTTCATAATTCCAGATTATATAAAAAGACTTATCTATAAACTAAAATAACATCTAATTCATAAAATTAACAGATTTTTCAGCTTTTTTTAACAATTATAAACTAATGTATTAAAATTAAGAAAATATAAGGACAAAAAATTGCGATTATATTTAAATAAACTTATTCTATTTTTAATAAAATCAAATTTTATACAAACAATAAAATATTAAAAGAAGCAGATCTACCTCTTTGTTCAATACCTTTATTGCTCTCTCCTTCTTTCTAACTTTTTATGTTTGTTGTTTTGCGTGAAGTGACTACTGCTACTTTTCCGTATCACCGGTAGATCCGTGAGAACAGTAAGCTCTGAAAAGGCGTCGTAACTAAAACGTGGAAATGGAGCGTCGAGCCGCGTGAATTAAAAAATAAAAGAGAGAGAAAGAAAGACAGAGAGAAAGACAGAGAGAGAGAGAGAGAGAGAGAGAGAGAGAGAGAGAGAAGGAAGAGCAAGGTTCTGTCCCGGTGTGGTGCATTCGTTGCGTGTCAAACTGGCTGATTAAGGCCCGTGCGCGCATAAAGAACGTGAGAAAGAAGCGAGTCGCGCCTCAACACTGACGAAGAGATGGACATGTTCGTATAGACGTATTGAAGTATATTACCTGATGCTAAATATAATAAAATTAAAAATGACGATAAAAGTGTATTTTTATGATAAATCGCTGAAAAGTTGAGAAACAGATGTTTTATCTTACGAAAATACTTATATTTCCTGCAATAAAACATTTAATTTGGTTTGGAAAGTATTTAATAGTTGATTGATTTCATGATTAATAATGTTTTAGTAATTTCAAGTATTTTAGATATTTTTTACCAATTGTAATGAGTATGCTTGAATATGCAGGCCATATAAATATTTTTGATAACTGTAAAACTATATGCTAATATTAATTTCTAATATTATTATCGGTACAATTGAATATTTATATAAAGAAAATCGTTTACAAAAAAATATTGATAATAATAAAAATAAAATATATCATAATTTGTTATTTAATTTTAATATTGACTTTGATAACTCTTATATTTTATGTATAAAATCTTAAATTGGCAATGTGGCAATTATTTGATAATCTTTACAGTATGTTGTGATTATAATTTCTTCAGTATTTTAAATTTTATAACTTTGATAAGTTAGGTAAAACGTAATTGTTTTTGAGAAAATTCCTTTTCACAAGTTTTTCAATATAATGTATAAGTTTTTATACTCAATTCAAATAAATATTATTAGTACACTGATTTTAAATTTTAAAACCAATCTTAGATAAAATTTTGATAAAAATACTTGCTCATATATTTTACAAAGCGTAATATAATTTACGGATACATTATGATTGTATTTTATTTGAGAAATCGGATATTTTCAGTTTTACTAATAATATTTGTATTGTTTAATCGATATTCTTTGAATTTAATATTTCATAATTTTTAATAGATATATTCATACTTTCTCAATATAATACTTTACTATTAAATTATTAATTTTTTCTCAACACATAATAAAATTTATTCTTTTTTTCAAATCACTTTATTTTGAAAGTGAATTTAAAAATTTTGATTCAATTAATGAATATACACATATTTTAGTTATACTATAAATTTTTATGACCATAATCGATTGTAAAATAATTTAAAAAAAAATAAAAATTTGTTTTATATTTGGAATTACATCCCATTACAGTTATGTTTTGAATTCATCATATATCAAAATACATTTATTTAATACATATTTAAATGATTCTAATAGTAAGTCAATTAAAAATAAACAATGATATATATTATATGAAATATTAATAATAGATAAAAATATGTTTTTATTATAATTGATCCCTTAATTACCTTTATAAAAAAGTCTGGTTTGTTAAAAATGAAATATTTCAGTGATTCATAGCCTAAAATCACAATTACATTATTATTAAAATATAAAGATATTAAACTTTTTTAATTACTATATAATTAAAATATCAATGATTGTAAAAATAGTAAAAATTCAACGTAAAATATTCGAAATGTATTCGATTTGATATCTCATAGATTTGTTATCTAAATTTCTGTAAAATCTAAGATTTAATTAGAAGAAAATAGTATCACGGAAAAAATAGTAATATGCAATACGATATTTATACTTGTAAATTTTGCAAAAAAGGACACGCAGAATCATATGTAAGTACATTCACCTATTTGGTTTATATTGTTATGAAGTACAAATATTATGCTTTGATCCAGAAAAACATTACTTGCATTATTTATTTACAATTTAAATTTGCTCTTGTACATATTATTTATATCCAAATATACATTCCATTTCAAAATGAATGTATATAATATATATAGTGAAGGAGTGCACGGATGCTTGCGCACACATTGGGGCATACGAGAATAAGAGCAAAACCATAGACATGTACGCCATGAGACTCGGCTGCTTCGTTGCTGCTTTCTGCTGGTGTTGTTGCCGTTGCTGCCGTTGCTATTGCTGCTGCAAGAGGAAGTACCTGTAATAACAAGACCGTCGCAAAACAAAGTATACGAAAGCGAGACAGAGGAAACAGACGAAGAAATCGTTCGACGTAGTTTATCGTCTTTCTTCCTCTCTTATTCTCATTCTATCTCGTTCTTTAAAAAAAAAAGAGAAATAAGTAGGAAAAGGTACCAAGAAAGAAACAGAAAAAGAATCTGAAAGAGAGAAAGAGAAAGATATAATACAGGGAGGCTGCTGATAGTCCTGCTGCTGCCACTTGAAGAACCGGTTCTCCTTCATTCTCCCTCTCTTTCGTACTCGTTCATTAGAGGTCATCGTTTCCTCTCTCCCTCTCGTTCATCCTCACGCGACTGTTCGCAATGCACCTGCACTTGCTTGCCCCTTCGTTATATAGGAGACTCTTCCTCCTATTTTTCTTCTTTCTTCTTTGTATCCTTTTCCTTCAACTTTACGTGCTTCGTCTAAACCTCTTTTTAATTCTCTACTTGGTCTTTTACCTGATTTACCTACACCTGAAAGAAAGGTTCTATAATAATCTTATAAGTGTGACTTATTTCCAAGTTTTGACAACTTATATTATTAAAGTCATAAAAATTGTAGAACGTATCGTCTTTTTGTTTTCAATATTTCATAATATAGTTGTGTATTATTTAAAAAAACGAGTATTATATTTTGCGTAGTTTTTGTTTTTGCAATATTAGTAAAAGGTTTCAGTTATTTATTATTAAATCAAATGCAATATTCTAATATTAATTCATCAATCTTCGCAAAAATTTGACTAATAAGTAATTTCTAATTTAAAAATTTATGATATCATAAATAGCGGTAAAAAATAATGTATATGTATATTATCTGTATTAAGATCTAAAATCATCAAAGTATTTTACAATAAAAACATAATAAATCTATAGCACAAAAATATGTTTTTACTAGTAAAAAACTATTTTTTGCGTTTTTATTATATTGCACCGTTAGCTTAATTCTTAAGTATTACATTTTATATAAAAGAAATTTCATAAAATATGATAATTCTTTATCTATCTTTTATAATTAACTAATATTTATAAAATTGTTGTTTTTGAAAGTTTTAGACAAATTAAATATCAAATAAAATGGGTTCCGTAATTGAGATTAATGATAATGAATTATATAAAATATTGTTTACGCCTTAAGTAAAGTATATGTAAAAGTAAGGATAGTTTTAATCAAATACAGATATTGTAATCTAAAATAAATATCTGTGTATACACAAAGAATAATTATTTCAGTAATTCTAAGATAATTTTAATTGTAATTTTTGTATTTATACTATTGTAAAAATTGTTTAATTATCTAAAAAAATTTAAGTATTATAATAAATTTTAATGAACCGCATGAATTAAAAAATGTTACTATTTAATTTAATGAAATATTTACTACTAATAATAATAATAATTTGTTTATATAAATTTGATTTATATGTATATATATATACATAATATTACAAATAAAATATTAGTATTTGATATCATGAAAAATCTATGATTTTTAATTTCTAAATCAATATTTATAAGAACAAAATATGAAAATAATAATTTCATTTACAATTGATTATATATTTTTATATATAATTATCAACAGATTAAATATTAATAAATTTATTCTACTGTATTCTTGTAAATAGGATATTTGTATTTTTTAATCGCTTTTATATCTGTGTTCTACTTATCGTAAGCCACTTTTGCTTATTTAAAGCTAATTTCCTGAAAATAATATAGAGAATAAAAATGATTAAAAAGATTGTGTTGATAAAAAGTTTCATCAGCACCACATACATCTTTATGTTCAGATTCAACTATATATCATCGAAAATTGAAAAAAGGGTTTTTAGGTAGCCATTTTGATTATTTCAGTGAGACGATCTCCGTATAAAATTTTCAAGCACTAAAAGTCCAAGTAAACCTTGCACTCGATTCTCGAGTTTATGTAAGGAGTCAGAAACGGGCCAGAAACTATCATCTGCAGAAGCTAAAATCACCTTGTACTATATATTTTCCCCTCCTTCTCTCACTTTATTATTCGTATTCCGCATCTTTGGTAATTCTATTTTCTGTATATAGAATGTGATAATTTGGCCAAGATACACAAGAGCGTTTGTGAATTTTTTGTCGTATATATTATATAGAAGAGTATAATATTATAGTAGAAACCATTAATTCGATTCCTGATAGATGAATATATTTTCAATTCTATTAGGAATAATGAAAGCTGTTTCGTAAGGTATATTTTATAGTATTTTAGAAATATAACTAGCTACTAAAATTCTTAAACAGTTCATTCGTAAAATCTAAACCGATTGTTTTATAACACTATTAGAGTTTTATAAAATTTAAAAATAAAAATTCAAGAAATCATTGAACGTACATATTTCATAGGAATCAGAATTTTAACTTTTAAAAAAATCAATAAAATATTCCAAGCATTGACAAGTCAATATACGTATAAATTATATTTTAGGTTATACATGAAATATCATAATTCATATACGAGACTTAGTACATCAAACTTACATTTACATGCATTCATAATTTGAAATATCATATTTAAATGCATGCATTTAAAAAAGTGCACTTTTATATCATCATTTTTAAATAATATGCATTATAATATTCTAATCAAAATGACATCTATAGTATGTAATATCATCTGTTAAATCATATAGAAATATTTGTGTGTTGCGTGTGTGCGTGCGTCCGCTGCGTATTTATACGTACGTAAGTATATAATTTATGTGCTAAATTAAAAATGCATTAAATTAAAATTAATTAAGTTAAAATTAAATAAAATTAAATAAAATTAAATAAAATTATTGCTTTAATTAGTCTTTTCAGTCTATAAAGTTTTAACCAAGATTTGATTTCAATAATTTCACGACTTGAAATACTAAGGTTTGAGAATAGTTAAAATTTTTCGTTAATTAATAATGTCCTGTGAATTTTCAATCTTACATTTCAAATTTATCTTTCAACTTTATATAATTTTTTAACTAAGAAAATTAAATAATTTTTTATTGTAGTTTGAATATGTAAACGCTTTTTTATTATATCAAAATAATCACGTTTGGAATCACCGAATTAAAAGATGTAGAAAGCGACACATTGTCACAAGCACCAGCTATTTTTCATCGAAAATCTCAGGGCGGCATAGTTTTTAAATAGGTTCCAATAAACTATGATCTTGTTCTATACATTTCTTCAAGAATTTTGTGGTTAACTTTGCAAGGGTACCTTTTTGAGTGAATTGTAATTTAGGAATTAAACAAAATAATACCTTCATAGGATACACAAAATGTAGAAATATGACTAATATTATCATATATTAATACAATGGCTATAATAAAATTCTAATTTTTTTAATTACGCCATTATTCAATATTTTATTAAAATTTACTAAATACAATTTTATAATCAGGATGAATATTTCTTGTTTTAATTTTATGATAGTTCAAAATATGATTATTATTGTTATGTAATATTTTAGTTATATGTAAATACTGGAAAATTTTACGAAATTGATAGTTAATTATTTTAAAACGAATATTCTTAAGATTATATAATATTTAACTAAAAAGATTAATAATGTATAAATCTATTTTATTAAAATGCTGTTTAATTGATCACATTATTTTTGTATTTAAGACTTTTAACCAATGACCAATTATAAAAAAATTCTTTTGTTAATTATGATCTGTAATAATTGCATCACTTTATGAACGACATAAATAAAACTAATATAATAAATTTTGTAAATCATTAATACTTTTCAGCGGAGTCAAATTTAAGAAATAGTATAACGTAAAATTATTAAAATTATTGTATAGAATCAGGAAGTAATTTAGAAGGCTTAACTAGACTCATTTAAGATGATGACAAAGAATAAGTCTGCTCTCGACTCATAAACTACCCTTAAGAAGCAGGTAATTCATTACCTTAATAAACAAAATCCCGTTAATAAAAAGCGACAATGTTCTTAAACAGATCGATAAAAAGCAAATAGATAAAACAAAGCAGAATATAAACAATAAAACAGAATTCACACGTGTGTCGAACCAACATTTTTGAATAAAAAAATAAACCTTCTATCTTACCGTGTCATAAAAATTTCATATATTGCTTGATTTATGCAAAAGCACAAGAATACATTAGAAGAAAGTTCTATTAATCAAAAAAAAAGAAAAAAAGTTCAAACGACGCCTGTGCGAGCTCGAGTTGCTTGAAATGAAAATTTGTTGACTCTGTGGTAGAAACGATGATAAACGTAAAGAATCAGGCTCGTTAGTTTTTGATGCATATTTAGAACTCTTTACTACCAAGAGGATCTAAAAAGAGTTCGAAAACCCGGCATGCATATCCTACATTATGATGTAGAACGCAAGAAGATCGGCCAAATCGATTGCAGTCTACGTCTTTTCTTAATCTTTTTTTATCAACCACACGTACAGGTGCTGCTGTAATAGTTTTATAGAGTTTGGAGATAAGTAATCCAGCAAATAATGAGTCGCTTTAGAGTTATAATGGGAAGAAAAGAAGAGTGAGCTTGAATCATGAATCTGTTCGAATTGTGAACCATATTTGATTAATTATATTTGGTGATGTGTGTTAATTTGGTATTAATTATGTTTGGTGATAATGTGCATTTTATGGTTGATTCATAAAGATTAGGTTTCATAGAAGGGATAAAAAACAATCGTTGGTAGTAACTACAATTTAATTGATAACTATATAAACTCATTATTGGTAGCTTATTAAAAAATAAGTAAAAATATTAAAGCAGTAAAATTATGAAAAAAGCAAGATCAATGTAACAAAGTAATAATTCAATAAAAAATAATGTTTACAGAATGAGTAAACTGAAAATATAATCTCCGAGGTTGAATTTAACTGCTTATTAAAATATATGTTTACAAAAAGTATGGAATAGAAAACCTGTACATTGAATATTAACATCTTTTGTTTATAAAGTGCGTTTCTTCTATTCATAAGAAAAAATTTTTTTTGTTTAAATGCTCCATATAGAGGCTTCATTCTGTGATAGGTAATTTTTTCGGTAGAAAATTTTTAAAAATACATGTCTATTATATTTTATGACCAAAGAAAATAGTTAAAAAATAGTTAAAAATAGTTAAACTTCTTTTGTAAATAAAAAAAATTCTCTTTAAATAAAATTTTATACTGCTATTTTTATTTTACTAGAAATAATAAATTTAATTGAATAATGCTAAGGTAAGTATTAGAAATTTCAATAATTTTAGATAATTATATTACGAGTCATTTTTACGTGTAAAATAAGAAAATGTATAGAATACAATTAAAAAATATGGCTTATATAATCTATAAATCTTCTAAATTAATAATATGAATTAATTAAAATACTACATATAATAATATATCTCTTTTTCTGTCTTTCTTCCATGAAATTCAACCCATTATTTTTATTATAATCATTTCTTTGAAATTATAAACTTAATTATATTTACTCATTTGCACAGTATAAAAGTATGTAAAATTTAAATGTATCAAAAATTCACTATTGTAGAAACTTAAAGAAAATATTACCTCTCGGTATATATTTGTTAAAATAGAAAATGTTTTTCAGTTCATTATACCTTTTATTCCCATTAGTTCTCTCCTCTCCTATCCATTTTTCCATAGTAGTCTCTTAATATTTCTGTTATACTCCAGCACTTCATCTCTCTTTCTCTCTTTTGCCCTCTTTCATACACTTTCTGTGTCTCTTGCCTTTTCTTCTTTTTCACTTTCGTGTAACGCCAAGGCTTCGCTGGACCTGTTAATGGAAAAAGAAAATTTATTGCAGTGCTCGCGCTTCGTATAATACCTACGGGACATAAAAACAAAGGCTTTGCTTTCGGACTGGAACAGCAAAATAAGAAGTGTGGACCACCGCGAAGATACTGGTGTGCAAACGTGACTGAACTTTTTTAAGTAAACAAACAAATACACGCATGTATATATTCACGCGCGCCCATATCCGCACATATTATACTATTTTATAAAACGCACTTTTCTAATATTTTCTTTGGTAAAGATATCATCGAGATACATTATTCCATTATTGTATCAATAAAAAATGATTTCTTTTATGCTTTCCTGTTAGTGCTATTTTTATGTGTTTAAATCTAATTTTAATTTTCAATATTTTAACGAAAGATTTAAACATATCAATAATACTATTTTTAACTTAGCAATAAAATTAAATACGAATTTATAAATTATTTTATTTGTACCCATATTTTGTATACATACATATTTCTAAATACATCGTTATAAAAAATCCTTGATTTACTAGATAATTTATGAGACTCATTTATATTAGGTTTAAATACAGATTATATAACTTTAAACTGAACTTACAAAGTATTGAACTGTAAATTAACTTTTAACAAATTTATTATTCACAAAATTACAAAACACTATTTTTATTATCTGTGTAATTACAATTATAAAGTTTAAATTATTTTTCTTTAATAATCGTAAGTTTAACCTTTTCATTAATTACATATCAGAGTTCTAATAAAAAATTTTAAATTAAATATTTCTAAAGTAAATATATAATATTTGAGGGATGTGACTATTTACTAAGTAAAAATAAAAATTTTCCAATTTTAATTAATTAGTAATTAACATGCAAATATTTAATTTTTACATGTATGTTTTAAAAATTTATATCGTAAAAGAATATTATTCATATAAATCTATAGCATGTACACAAATAAACAAATAATTAAATTTATATATATATATATATATATATGTTGCTAACAAATAAGAATAAGTGAAATAAGATAATATTTATGAATAATATATATTAAACTAAAAATATTAAAGTTTTACAAATGTATATAATTTTTTAATACTGTCTCCTATTAATTTAAATTTAGTTTTCCATAACACATATTACTGTAAAAACAGATACAAGATCTCCTTCGTCATTGGTACTTCTCTCTTTCTATGTGTGCAAGAAGTTTTGAATACGGTGAAGCATTTAAAACATTGAATGCATCTCCTTAAAATCTCTTGCGTTCGTGATAGTCGCGAGCGCCATGAAATCTTGCACACACGCAACTTATAGCTAATTTTTTGTCTCTCCTCTCATTAGTGTTCATAAAATTTCTGTAAAGACAGAAACAGACTTTTATGTTTTGTTCAAATTTATCAATTCTCATGCTGTGATAGCGACGCCTTTTTGATGTACGCAAAGTATAAACAAATACATCTGCCTGATTAAAATTCCTCAGAGACTCCATTAAAGTTCCGATCACTTGAGAGGCGTCACCGAGACGGAAAAAATTTAATTGATTCGGTTGACGTGCGCACTCGCAGACCCGTTCGTTAGTTCCTTTCTTTTCCTTTCTTTTTTTTCATTTCTCTTTTGCTTCCTCTCTTAGGTCTCATTTAGTCTCAAGATAGAGTCATGTAATTTACCTGAGGTGTAGATTTAGCTAGTCGAGTTTTCCTTCGAACGTTTCATTCTGAAATTAGTTATGAATAAATTCCTCAATTTTGCACAAATGTATTATATTATAAATTCTTAATTACTTTTGATTGTCTATAGAAATAATTGACCATTTAAATGACAATTTTTTCATTTTATACAATATACATATTTTTTCAAATTGTACTAGAACTTAAATTACAGCTATTAATTCATAAGGAAATTTGTTTTACTCAAATTTAAATTCTATTATTTCAACCGAATTTCAGAAATACGAACTATTTTTTCATTTTGCGATATAAATTTACAAGCTAAATTTTGATACATTTCAATTATAAAGGTGAATTTAAAATTATAATGCACTGTTCGAATAAAATTTAAATCAGTACATTTCTCTTATTATTGTGTAATTACATACATGCTTTACATATGTATAATATTATATAATATTATTGCAATTAACATTTTTAATTCTATTTTTATATATATAAACATAACAATTTGTAATTGTTTAGAGTGAAATTAATTTGAAACTTTGTAAATAGTAGTATACATAATCTTAATACAAACGATAAATTTGTAATAACTAGTAATTTGTTGAGTGTATAATTTTTGCAATTTTAAATTTTGATATTTCGACAAATTAAGAACTTGATTTTATTAATTAATAAGTATAAACGTATATTTATTGTTCATTTAAATGTTTATTAAAAGACTAAACCAATCTTATATATAGAAATATGTAGTTATTTCAGTTCCGCAAGTTTTTTCTGCTTAAAATAAAACAATGTGTAAAATAATTTATCAAATTATTTTATTTATGATTGAATTTAATGATTTAACTTTTGATTTATATATAATATTTCGTTGATTTATAATTAATTAAAAATCTTTAAATCTTTGAATTTATAAAATAATCAACTTTCTATTGTTTTCACTTAATAATTGTATTCGTAAGTACAATTTATATCTTTTTTATTTGTATTTTCAACAAATAAATATACTTGAAATAAATTATCTATTTTTTCAATTTATGTGTAAATATAAATTATAAATTTTTCAAATGCATACATTTTTTTTCTTAAATAACCAAATATTTATATATATGATTTTATTTTCAGAAATACATTATTATTTTAGAATTATAAAGATAACTGTAAATTATTTTAAATTTAAATAAACATATTGAATTTTTATGGATTTTGACTAATAAAAATACATAATTCTTCATGGTGAAATTACATTCAAAATATTTATTCGATTTATAATGTTATACCTATTTATACTTTAAATTAAAACTTTGAAATTTAATTTTTATTTTATATTTATCATTTATATTAATAATTATTAAGATATAAATTTCATAAATTTGAATTGTGTCTAATCATAAATAATAGACTTAAAGCGACATGATTTAAAGAATAAAAGATAATACTCGTTTAATATTATAATAGTTCCAAAAAATAAAATAAAATTAACTATAATAATCATTGTATAGTAATTTCTAAATTTTATTTTTATTTTATAATGGGAATATAAATTATTTTTAATATTATTATAAGATAATATACATAAATATATCATTTTGCCATAAATTCTTATATTAGGAAATATTATACTGATGGTATCATTTCCCTTATCGTGAAATTGAAATAGTTATTTCAAATGGTAAATTCCGCAGAATCAATGATGATATTATTTCAATACCATATGAATGTTTAAATTAAAATATAAGTTTGGTTACACAAGTAGTAATTGGATATCTGTTTTAGCGTTACATACAACATGAAATTTTTTTATATAAAAAGTAGATTAAATATTTAAATTTGATATTTAAAGAGCTTTATGTTGTAAACATAAAATTAAACATGTAAATTTGACTTTTAAAAAATAAGCAAAAATATACATAAAAAATGATTCACAAGGATTTGTTCTATAATTTTCTGAAAACATAAAGTAAAATTATGAATGTTTCAATCCGAATAGCATTAGTATAACGTTTCAAAAATCATTATTAAAGTGAAAAATCATTGAAAGTACGGATTTGAAATTTTTATTATTATTTAAGTTACAATCGTGCATCATCTTTTCTACGAAATTGAAACAATATAAATCTTTCCACCTTCTGGCCTTAGAAAGAGTTACTTTATTACACTCCCATACACATTCACTTATAAAAATCGAGTCCATTCTTTCGCTAACTCACACAACTTTTTGCATAATCCTCGTTATAAATGAATCAGTTTTTAAAGCATATGAAGAGGAAACGAACAATTTACGAGTAGCAGCACTTCCAAGTTTTGTACATGCCCTCCTCTTCTTTCTTCGTCTTTATTTTTATAAATGCTGGTACTGCTTGGACTAGTACTGATGATCCTGTTAGGAGGAGAATGTGAATGGAAACCAATGAGAGAGGTCCTCTTGTAGTACGCACACCAAGGCACGTAATTACGCATTATCTGAGCGGTAATTCGAGGGATGAATGAACGGCCGAAGGTTGACTGACGATATTAAGCGTTTGTGTTGATGCGCGGATGTTTCGACCTAGAGCGATGTACAAGTATGTCTGGTTGAAAGAGGAATCACTAGAAATGCTTCAATTACCAACAAGATTGATAAATATTGTTGGAAAATTTAACGGACGTGAGAAGTGAACATTTTTAGGTGAGCACTGGGCAATACAATGCAAAATAATGTTAACTTCAAGGGCATCGTAAATGTAAAGATTTGAAAATTTCGTTATTTTTTTTGAACTATAAACACGTTTCCGTACTTCAGAAATAATGAGTTTGAATCGTTAGAATCAATTTTAAAAGTTGGTAAAATATGATTCTACTTACAAGAAAAACAAATAAAATATAGGAGAGGACGCGATATATAAATAAAGAATTCCAATCAAAAAGTATTCATAAAATCAAGTTCAATTACTTGGTATTTCATATATATCTTATTATGCTTAAAATATATTATAATATATATATTTATATTTTTTTATGCAAGTATAGAGATTCTCAAATTTTTTGTGAAGAATAATTTGTTATATAAAAAATATTGAATAGCAAAGTTTTAGCTCAAATTAGAATCATTAAATTATCCGATTAAATTTTTAATTCCATCTTAAATTTATTCATTAAAATTTCATTTTAATTATGTTGATAAAGCTAAGATATAAAAATTACAAAATTTCTAACGTCAAACTATAATTACAAGAATACAGTAAAACTGTTGGAAATGCATTTTGGTTTTAGTGTTAATGAATTCATGTAATGAACTCAATTATTACTTATTAGTATTTATACTTTCAAAATCTTATGATTATTTTTTAAACATAAATAAGTAATTATATTTCAATTCAATTAAAAATATAAACTATGTTTTTTTAATAATAATATATTTAAATACATTAAATTATATATATATATATATATATATATGTATGTGTATGTATATATAATAGATTTTAATTCTAATATTCCTAATTAAATTCATAAAATCTCTTCTTTTGAAAGGTTATTTATATAATTCATAAATTAAACTTTAATCGTATATATTTCAACATATAAATTCATTTAATACATAAGTATCTGTATATATTTAAATAGTATCCACAATAAGATGAAAAAATAGTGTAGTAGAATTTTGGGAAGAGTATAAAGAGGAGTAATAAAACCTACGTGACTGATCAAAAACTTTAGTTTTTATAGTTTTTATATGAAGTGAAAGTGAAGAATACATTTGAAAGTTTTAGACAATAATGAAAAAATATATATTATAATAAGTATAATTTACGCGAATATTTATCTTATAAAATTTTTGTGTAATAAAATATTATAATATTAATTTTATTTAATCCCAAAAAAGATAAACATAAGTTAGTTAATAAATTATTTTATGAATTTATCATTAACATTCTTTGAAAGTTGATTGACTTAAAAGTAATGGACTTAGTATTAAAAAAAAATTCTTTCAAGAAGAATTTGCTGAAATAATAATTATGCCTTATTTTTTTGCAATTTTTATTTAAAGTTTAAATAAATGTAATCATTAAAATATAAAATTTAATTTATCCATTAATCACACTTTATGTTCACTATAAAGCAAACTAAGTAAATTCGTCTTGTGCAATCTTTTTGTTTTTTTATTCAAAGATTGTGTTATTTAACTGTTATTTCTCTTCAGTTAGTTATAATAATAAAATTTAAAAAATATAACATATTGTATGTTATAATAAATATTTGGCAGAGAAAAAAATACTACACAATATTAATTTTTAAGTTTTCAACTCTTCCCTTCGGACAATCACCGTGGGTTCGAAGAAAAGACAAAATGCACTGTTCAAGCACATAATACTCCTCACTGACAAGTCTTCTAAACAAGTTAAGAGATTTTTCTGATTCACAAATATGATGTTTGAAAGTTATTGTAGTATACATACTGACCGAGACAAGGTCAACGACAGTTAGCCTTGACGGCGATTTAATTCGATCTTTCGAACAATTAGCAGAAATTTCTGAAAATTAACTTTATAGAACGAGTACATTCGTGAATTGAACACTCTATTTGAGACGTTCGCGGGTAAAGAACGATAAAAGAACACGAAGATGCACTAAAAGTTATTCTCTCAAAGTATTTTTACAGTCCTGACGAACTGAAAATTAAATTTCTTGAATTTCTATTAGGTTTATTACTTTTTATATTAATACTAGCTTTGAACTTTGTTACATGTAATTTTAATATTCAGTTCAATAATATTTACGGTAAATATAAGTAACTACCAGTTTCTAAAATTAATTACATATTTTTAAAGTTTTTTTTATTTCTGTTCATTATAGGTATTTTATATCATGTTCCTATAACTCAAATTTTTTATAAATTTTATCATATAAGATGCAAAACTGTAATTTAGAATTATTTTATTGGTTCGAATAAATATCCAGCATACATCATTTTAAGGATTAAAATAATTTTTTAGTTAAAGAGGTAGATAATATCTATTTGTTTTCATTGAAATTGAAACTTTACATAACAAGATCATTAAAGAAATAAAATTTCTTCATTCAACAGTTCTGCCTTTTGGTCTTATAGAGATTTCCAATTAATTCAGAAAACGAAGAACCGGTAAAAGTTTCTAATTAACACATCCATAATGAAGGATCAGATGAACCAATTCATAATATTTTTTACCTGTAGGATACATTTTATATCAATTATATACGTAATTTCTTCATAAAGTAGATTCCACTTCATATTTTCATATTTAGTATTTTTAACTTTAATGTTACTTATTAAAATTTAATAAAATAAGCCTAATAACAATGAAAATTATTAAACTATAAAGTACAAGTATTTTTATTAGCATAATTATAAAACTTTTAATACAAAAAATAATAAATTTTTATATGTTATATAATAATTAATATGTCATATAATAATAATAATAATAATAAATTAATTATATACATAATTAATTATATATTATAATTTATATAAAACTTAGATCACACAAATACATATGAGTGTAATTTTATTTCTAAGCTTCCGATTTATCTAAATTCTTATTTAAATTAATTCTTAATTAATTTTAACATATTACAGCATACAAAAGAAGAATTTTTAAATCGTAATTCAAATATATTTGAAAGTATAATATAACATAAAATATTGAAGCTAAATTTAAAATTAGGAAAAACATTGTTTGAATTTTATATTTAAATATTTAAATTTAATTAGAATACTAAATGTTAACAATATTTAATCTAAATAATTTTAACTATATTACTTTTATATTTAATTGAGAAACTTTTTTGTAAGATAATCATCATAGACGAAGTCCTGATTATAATTCTATAAGTAAAAAAAATTGATAATAATATTTTTTGATATTGTAGATACATTTTATGTATAATCAATATTTATGTATTATAGTATTTGAATATATATAATTAATTTAAACATAACAATATTTTTATTCAAAATATTTGAATTAATCAATTTAATGCAATATTTACATAAATTTTTTCAACCATAATATTTTGTTATTTTATTTTATAGAATACTTTAATTTTAATTATTTAAAATCTTAGAAAATACTTTTTGGAAACTTTTGAATTTTGAATTTTAAAGTAACTAATATAAAAAGTTTTTTATTTAAATGATATTAGTTAATAAAATATGCCCTCAAATATTGATCAGTTTCTTTAAATTATATATTTGCTACTTTGATTATTATTATTTTTGTAAATGGTTATATCATACAAGACATCTTCAATAATTGTAAATCTAACAAATATAGCAGAATATGCTGTAGAACTGGCTATATTATGTTTCTTTGGATTTTGTCGATTAATGCTATAAGATGTGATCTTTGTCTCTTTCAATACATCTCTAATTTTTCTTACGAGATTTTGCTTCATGGGAAAAAATACGAAAAAAATTATTGCTTAACCTTTATTCTCGATTATATACATAGTAAAAGTTAACTACTCATCAACCCTATTTATTCTTTTTGGTTTCCTTATATCTTTGCAGGTTTTTTTATATGATCTTTTTCTGTAGTTTATTCTTCTCATTATTACAATAACATAACAGAACAAGATATGATTATATTAGAATGTACACTTTATTGCAGAATTAGGAACTTAATTTTAATACGATCTGGATGCAATTCAAAATAACTAACTATATAAAAAATAGTAAAAAGTATAAAACATGTTAATCTTATACTTAATGTCTTAATGTTCATAATTTATATCGATAATATTTTTTACAATTTTTGTTACAATATTTTTCGTTCATATTCTGATAATATTTATATTGAAATGCTTAAATTATTAGATATGTATAAATTATTGTTAATATTATTATATAAAATATCAATAACATACAATATGAAAAATTATCAGAAATTTAGGTAATAGAAATTTTATATATAATTGCTGAATAAAATCTTGAATTAATTCGTGACATTCGGAATATGGTTACATAATCTATTGTGAAATAACGTTCTCTTAAATTTTAGATCATTTGTTATATAGAAATTTTCCAAGTATATAAGAAGCTCAGAAAATATATTCCTATCTAAAATCTAATAATGTGAAAGTGAAAGTGTTTAACCTAAATATTATATACTTTGCTCTACATATGATTTCTCCGGACTCGATTAATATAAAAATACTGTCATCTAAGAATATTTAAAAATATTTTGAAAATTTGTATTTCAAATACTAATTAATTTAAAAAAAATTATAAAAATATAAGCAATGAAATTTGAAAACTAAATAGGAATGACATTTTTTAAATAGAAAATCTAAAAATTAATTCAATATAATAATATTAATCTATAATTTAAAATCAATATAGACTCTAATTTTATAAGTAGTATGATTACTTTATTAAAATCTGTTGATTTTAATAGTATATTCTGACAATGTCACTTATAGCGCAATATTAGAGTCATGGTAATTTTAAAAAACGCTACATTTTCCTTATTTTTGAAAACTTTATCAGAGAAAATAACTTTTAGTCACCTAAAAAAAGTAACAATAATGAATTATAGCTGATCATATACATTATAAATCATTTATAGTACTAAGATGAAAGAATGAATGAGATTTCTTTTCATAAATATAAGGATATAATAAATTTTTAATGTTGCATAAAACGTTTTACATTTTAATATCCGATATATTTCATAATTCACAAATTAAAATCATTTTACTTCATTCATTTTATTAGATTTTATTGGAAAGATATTATAAGTATTTAATGATAAAGTAATTACAGTATTTAATAACTTTTAAATAAGCTATTTATAAATGAAATAAAATTGTTAAAAATCCGATTTTCTTAAAAGGGTTAATCACGATAATGTAAATAAACATTGAGAGCCTGGTAGATGCCCTAGACATCATAAGTTTCAAGAAGAAATTCATCCCTTTAAAAGTATATGGTAAAGGTAGTTTATGCCCTTGTCTACGACTCTGATATCTTGTTTCCCCAATATATATAGCGCTCAACAGCAAACGCATCTTATTAAGATTTTAGATCGCTCTAGCTAACATATGATTGTTTTTCGAGCTATCAAAAGTTTATATGTATCTCAAATAAAAAAATAAGTAGGGCATTGATTTATATATATTACAGATATTTTTTCTTTTTTTTTTGAAATTTGAATGTTTTTGAAATAATTGAATATTATTTTTGCTTAAACATAAAGTTATATAGTTCAGATATTGTCACTAAATCAAAATATGTACATTTTTTTAAAGTTCTTATCATTATATAAACTTAAAAGTATTTTTCATCTATTCTTATATAATATTATTAATATAAATAATATTCAGTTAGAAAATTAATTATATTTATGAATTATTTAAAATCTTGTTACTCAGAAAATAATAATTATTTATGGAGATTCTATAAGTGCTGAATAGGAATTCTAGAATTTCTTTGCGAAGTACTTTTTGATTATTGAATATGTTAATCCACTAGATACTTAGTGTCAATATATAAGTAAATTTATATCATTTAACAGCATGTATATAATCTTATGCTTAAACTTTTTTAGTAAACTTAAAGATCAAACGAATAAATTAAAAGTTTCTTTGTAACAAAGTTTCTAGTAAAAGTAAGCTTCAGTACCAATGTAAATAGTAAATTTAATAAAATGATTGTAAAGTATCTTTAGCTAGTTTAAATTATTGATAATGATTAGAAGTAAATATATAAATAAATCTTTTAATTAATATTTAAATAATATACATACTACGTGTTTGAAAATATATCATAGTTAAAAACAAAATCACAATTTATTATCCTTATTTTTATGGTACATTAAAAACAATTTATTATGAATAAATAATTACTTTTTTCTACTTTTCTTTTGTTCTTTTTATCAAATATGTGTTACAAATTTTGATAAATATGTAAAGTTATTATTACATCGTATGTAAACTTACTAAACTTTTTTCATGTTTGAGAGACAAAGCTAATCAGGTTACTTGATTTATGAGTACAGATAGAGATAAAAATTTCCAGTACAATATTAATGAAAGGATAAAAAATATTTCTTTGACTAAATATACTTTTAATAATATTTCCTCTGATAAAATTAAAATATACAAAAAAATTTGTTATTTTTATTTATAAAATTTCACGTTATCATATAAAAGATGACATTGGTATAAGAAATAATATTTATATAAGAAACAATTTGTTTTTTTTATCTTTTTAATGTCACAGAATATACTTAAATAATAATTTTAAATAATTAAATTAAATAAATACATGTATTTTATTATTTTTTTCATATTTAAGTATACAATATATACCATATTCCGGATTTAGACTGAAATTTGTATCTATATGTACACCGAGAATTTCTGTAATTAAATATATTATGTATGTATATTCCGATAAACGTTCAAATTAAGTACAGATTATATTATAAATTTATGTAAACAATGGTTATTTGGTTATTCAAAATGCAAATTTTATTTTTGTACTACATATTGCTATGTGTTTTGACTTTTTTCTTATGTTTATTTAACTTCATTATTTGATATAACTACATTATTCATTTTATAAAATTTGGTAAATATTAAAGGTAATGTAAAATTATGTACTTTCCAACAAATTGCACATTTAATTTTAAATACTGCTATTAATAAATACATTATTTTAATATAAGTAGCTATTAATAAAAAATATTTTTATTAGTTTAAATTTTAATTGATTTGTCTAGTTATCACAGGTTAATTTTTAAATATAATATTATAAGTAGTTACTTTTTTATAAAATATTCTGTAAATTAACAAATTAGTTTCTTAATTATTAATAATGATTTATAAATTAACAAAATATAATTTTATATATAATAAATTATTAAATAGATATATTTAGATAAAATTATAACAAAGTGAATCTTTTGTAAAATATGTATTTTATTTGTTTCTAGTATTGCTTTTATAAAAGGAACACGTATTTTCTTTTATTTTATAAAGATATGTTATATTTTTATATTGTACAGATAAATAAAGTATATTAAAAAAAATTTTTTTTGAAATTTTGAAATTAAAAATAAATAATTGTTATGATTAGACATTTCATGAATTTATTGTTTTTAATATTATAGAAATACTTATAAACTTAGTTATCGATTTATCTAAATAATATATGAGACTCAAGAATATTTATTAAACACTATAATTTTTTTTATATGTATATGTATATATATATAGATAGATTTATATAAATTTTTATATTATGTAACAATAATATTATTTTTAAGTCAAGTATTTCATAAAATTTGATTTAAAAAAAATTATTTTATAAGAAGTTTGTTGTATATCAGTTACTAATGTTAACGCATTTTTTTATTTAATTTATACTTTAATATTTTTTTTATGATCCTGATATCATTTTTTATTTCTACTTTAACAATTATAAAATTTTTTTAAAATCCTTCAAATTTATTAAAATTAAAAATCATTTTTGTTTCCAATCATTTTAAAGGTCTTATTATACATATATTTTTTTAGTAGTAAGTTAGACAGTTACATTATTAGTGTAAGATCAGTTATAGCCATTGATTTTTCTCCATACAGAATAATTGTAAATTTTATATATTAAGGAAGGGTTTAAAGTATTAGGCAATAAGCATACAAATTATCATCTCCTGACGGAACGAATTATGCTTCATGTAAATATGTAAGAATAACGCAGAAAAACTAAATACGTCTTATACAAATACAAATAATCATTATGTTCAATTTGACCGTTTATCATTTAACATACATTCATTCTAGTCTAACATTAATCGACCCTTAATTTTATAACTTCTCTTTTATTTATTTAACAAAGAAGTCTTTAATGGAAGTTCATTGATATGCATTAGCTTCAAAGTATGTATGTTAATATGCCAAATTTTTACTTATGCATACAAACTTACAGTATAAAAACTATTATATATATAATATATAAGATGTGAAATAAAAATATCAATTTTTATCATTAATATTTATTTTGAATGTTTTTAATTAAAAATTGTACAGTTAATAATCTAAACTAAAATAAATTATATTTCGTTAGAATATTTCGGTAACATATATAAAGAAAGAATTTTTCTTTACATGAGTTCAAAAGTATATCATAATTACACAAAAAATTTAATCTGGTTATTATATTGAAAACAGTAATTATTATAAATTAATATTTCAATATAGAAACGTGTTGTTTTTAATATTAATTTGAATTTATTATTGATAAAAATAATTTTTCCAAATTACATTATTGATTTATATACATTTTCAATTGAATTAAAAATGATTTGAAAGCTTTCATATGGAATAGATATTATTATATTATATAAATTGATGAAATTAATTTTAAAATTAGTTTTTATTTAATTAAAAATTCTATATTCTTAATAATAATGTGTCATATTTCTTTTATTTTTTCTTTTTATTATAATATATAATATATTTTGAATTAATAATATATTGATCATATTTATCATATATATTTTTTATTTTAATGCTTAAATTAATTTCTCATGTATTTTATAAATTCAAATTTTTTGAATTTGCTAGTGCTCTGCAATTTAAGGTTGTAAATAAAATTTATGAAATATATGAAATGATATTATTTTTTCTAGTATATTTAAAAACTATTTGTAGTATATCTCATTGCTATAGAACTAATCCAAACGGCTATTTTTAATTCTTGGCATTAATAACATCTGGTATTTTAATAAACATAATATATTTAAATCAATGACTTAAACAAAATTTTTTTGCTATTTAAACACTTTTTGTTACTGTAAATTCTGTAAAAATATCATATGTTTGAATTAAAATCGTATTTTATATTTTACTTCATTATCCCATATATTATTTACAATTACATGAATTATAACGGGCTTTTAGCTCCACGTTGTTGGATGATTAGAAGGAATTAACACGTAATATTTTGACGCATGAGAAGATGAAGATTTATTCGAAAATTTAGATACATACTCTCTCGCTACAGTGAGCGTATTTCCTGGTGTAATTGCGAAAAAGAAGAGAAAATGAACGAGAAAATAAGTTGTAGAAGGAATAAAGCTGTCGTTTATAAAAACTGCCCGTGTAGTTGACTCTCCAATCTAGTTTGTTTCACCCTATGGTCAGTGACGATGCTTCGCTACTTTCTTTCGGATATCCATGTGAATGTCTTCATTAACATTCCTTTACCATCGATTGTAAGACTTCCCCATACATTTGATTGCTACCATGTAATATTATTTTTTTATTGATAAGATAATCAGGACATCTTGTTTATATCTTTGGAATAAGATCATTACATCATCTTTTGGTATATTCATATCCTTGTTAGATATGTCCTCACTTATATATATTATATACATTATAATATACTCATTATGCTGTATAATCGCCAAATTAATCAACTAGTTTTCTACTTTCAGTCCTACCTACAGGAGATAGTCGACATTATCTAAAAAAACATAAAGCGAAAAATAAAAATTTTTGCAAAATCTTATAATTTTTATTTAAATTATATTACATACATTCTATTTTTCATCCAAGTATTTTTTATATTTTAAGTATAAACAATGAATATTATATTTATAAAAGTCAAAACTTTGAAAGTATTAGTTTTCATTGTAATCACTATTAAATACAAAATCATAAATAAATTAGTTACCTAGTGAGATTATTCAAATTAAAATATTATCGAGTAATCATGGAAATTTAACAAAATATCTACATCAAACGATATTTTATGAGTAATTATGTAGAATGATATCTCATATAGAAAAGTTCACTTTTATAATATAATTATGTAATTTTAAAATATTTTGGAAAATTAAGATATGTAATATAATAATACCAGAGCAGATTACATGCACTTTATCAATAAACCTATGTAAACTTAGACTATAATAAAATGAATTTTCAAATATACTACAATAATAGATTTGATAGATTGTACCAATAAAACCAATAAAATCAAAAATATTTTCTAATAAAATTTTAATTTATTCACTTTATTATCTACATTAATATACAAAAAAAATGTATTTGCTCTATTTTAATTTTAGTAAATCTTTGATAAATTATTTTTAAATATAATATATAATATATAATAGATAATTTGTCATACAGTAAGCTTTTTAAAGTATTCTTAAAATAAACTTATTCAATTATAATATAATGACTTTAGTATAAAAAGAAAATTTTTAAATTCATGAAAACGTAATTTATCTAATTATGTAATATACAATAAGTACTCGTAAAATAATGTTAAATTGAAGTAAAATGTATGAAATTGGTAAAATTAGTTTTTTTATACAGATGCTCTCATGTGAAGTATTTCAGGAATTATTTATCAGAATAAAATATAAATAATAAATACTAAAATTTATAATTATATCAACTCACAATTAATTTTATAAGATAATTATGTATATTACAATATTAAATATTAAGATTATTCTAACTAGTATTTTTATAAGGAATTCACCGAAAAATAATGATTAAAAAGTGTCACAAAATAATTTCATTTATTAATTATACGATTTAAGTATGTTTATGTTATAAAATTATATTTTTTGTACTTTTTAATACTTATATATACAGATGTATAATATTTATATATTATCTTTCTATTTTTATAAAAATCATTTTATGTATTTATTCTTTAATTAATATAGTATTTATCACGGTGTATATATCTTTAGTTATAAAAAAATTGATTTCAAAGTCAATTAAATTCATAAAATAAGTTCTAAAATATAAACTAAATAAGGTTATTGAATAATTGTTAATTGATATGTTGTTTTCCATTAAATAATTAGTTTTTAAGCTATAGCTTCTTTATTTATTCCTTAAATGAATTAAGTGAACTAAAGAGAACTAAGTGTAACCATTGGCACATTTTCTCAATTATTCTCACATACGACAAATATCATCCGGTCTCGTGGCAAACCTTGCACACGTACACAGTATTATACGTGCGCAAACTTACACCAGCATTGAAAGATTGCCGCACGAGAATTCTATAGTACCATAGCGATATCATTTCTCAAACCGCTCTGCCAAGTCGACCGATTTAGTTTTTTTTCTCATACTGCGTAAAACACGTTCTAAGCAACCGCATATCGATAGGAAGCATGACCGATAGAAAAAAAAAGTTTAAATAAATGAACACAAGGCATCCATTATCCTTTTCAGGTATAAATTTATTCTGTATTTTAGTTTTATAAGATAAATGCGTATCGTAATGAATATTTTGTTCAAACTTTCAAAGTTTTTTATATGATTTTTCAGTAAATTATAAAAAAATGTGTATTTAGTGATTATTTATTCACATAATTAATTATAAATAATTTTCTCTATATTTGGAATTTTAAGGCTCAATCTTAACTTAAATATTTCAAAATACAGGTTAAGTATTTATATGTAAGATATATACGAACTCTCGCGTGCACAAACACAAAAATGTTTTATACATATATTATTATATTTAATATTATTTAAATTATTGATGCATTTATTGAAAATCTGTAATAATACAAAATTAAAATATATCATACGTATTGAAACAACAAATATTTTTGTATGAACTCGATTATTTATAAATAAAATAAGTAACCGTGTATACAATGTTTTTAAAGTAATTAATTTTATGCATTTGATTATAAGTAATTTTTGAAAAACTATTGTTCATTTGTTATCTTCGGATATGTATTTTAAAGAGATAGAAAATGAATAAATCTCGATACTGTTGAAACAATTGATAGGAGGTATAGCAATGAAATAGAATTTAATTAATTAGCATCGAGCATTGATATAAAATTATAGAGCAGCATTCTAGAATAAACAATAAAAAATTCTTTTCTTGTTATTAATATTATCGAAGAGCGTAAATGTTTATGCATACGTTTTATAATGTATAAACAACAAACAATGTTCATCTAAAATTATAACATTAATTAATAACGTTTAACATTTATATCATTGGAGAAGCGCATTTATTTGGAAATCAATTTACGAAACAGTGAAATATCCAAGATTTTTACCAGCTAATATATGGCAAGTTTGACCGATCGATTCGATTCAATAATTACATATTCTGTTCATCGCACTTATCATAGACACAACTGAGAAAAGCTCGGGCGCGTCTTGTTTTGACTCGTGTGTGAGTACGTATGTATACGAATCCTCTTCCTTTTTCCCACAGTGTCCGGTACGCACTGAAACCAGAGCAAGGGACGCGCTCCTTTATCCCTCCGCCTCTTCGTTCCTTGGGCGCTTTCGATCTCGGATAGATTCAGCCGCGCCTTCGTCGTCTCAGCGTCCTCGTCTCGTTTGCGTTCATTCATCCTCGGTGAAGAATTCATGCGCCTGCTTCTCTGTACAGTCACTACCAATAATCGAGTATTGTCCTGTAACTTTTATAGCTTCCTAGAGATCGTTCTGCGAAATAGGAAGGATGAATTATTATGACCAAGTGTTTATTCTGCTTGAATGTATTATAATCGATTAGAAACTAGAGTTGAATCTACTGTTACATTCTGCCTTTTTTACAATTAAATTTCAGTTTAAAAGAATATAAAAATTTAGTTTGCAAGTCTTTTTTATAAATATCCATTTAAGAGAATTAGAGTAAAATTGCTTAGTACAGAAATGACTAAAAACGGTTTATAAAAAGGAATTGTTGCAAAAATAAAAAAAATTAATTCGTGCAATAATATTCGAGTAAAAATTTTAATTTTAACGATAACGAAAATATAAATTTTTTAATGATATATGCAAAATATTTTTATACAAGAAGATCTAATATTATACAATAGAAAGTAAATTTTAAGTAGTGACATTTCTGGTTGGTTGTGAATTTCAATACACTTATGCAAAATTTTTCAAAATCGTTATTTGCCGTTTATAAATATATTCACGTATGAAATATAATATTCAAAATTTTATAGATATTAATCAAATAAAATTTAAAAAGATTAAATACAGGTTTTTTGCTTATTATTTTATTATAAAAGAGAATTTTCTAAAAACATTCATTACTTACTTAAATATGTTATTTAATGATGTTATTTACTACTATATTTATATCCAGTTTTATGCAGCAATCGAAAATTTTCATTGTTGGCAAATAATCGTTAAATGCTATATAAAATTTAATCGAATAATGAGACAAAAAATATTACTTATGAATTCAATATTGCTATCTTTATAAAATTGAACTAAAATAAAATATTTATGACTGTGTTAAATATGAAAACCTCGGAATATAAAAAATATTCGCAAGACAATTCAAGATTTAGAAAACTGGTTGGTGTACAAAAATATATTATATTATAACTAATTTTTTCCGACAAATTTATATGAAATTTAAACTTCCGACAAAATCAACGATTTTGGATTAATGTTTGAATTTTGTAAGAGTAACTACCAATCCGAATTCCATAGTATACTCTTAAATCATCGGTCCAAGTTTGCTTCTTAATAATTACGAATCACGTACTCATTAAGTTCTTTTTATCGCCGTGGAAGAAACGTCGCCACGAGTCGCAAACACCGAAGCACCTCATCCAGCCGGCGCACCGACTAATAAACAAATCCAAGCAGCTGTAAATAAGGCGTAGCCGCGGCTGGACTCGAAACCGGCAACGGCACCAACCGAAATATCCGCGAGACCCCTGCACGCTTGAGATATCGTCCCTGGCAAGGTCCTAGCGCTCTCCCCCATACTTTCCGTTGGGAGTGTACGAGCGATACCTCCATAAACCGGCTCCTCGACGTAGCCCTTTTTCTTCCATTTTTCCAATCGTCCTTTTTTACTCTTCGGCCGGTCTCTTTCTCTCCGGTTCGCGCACGTACTCCCGATAGAGGGGACGGAGTAAGCGTGGCTATTGCCCCCACTTGTTCGCGTCCGCACGCTCCTCGGCTCGCGCGCCCGATTAACCGGAATGCGGCGAGCGGACGCCAGCCCGGATTACACTAGGGGACTTGGAGCGAGAGCCAGCTTACCGTAGCCCGATCATCCTCGCGGCTCTCCTCGTCTTTTTTTTCCATGTTTTTTTTTCCACGGAGCTTCCGATCTTGGGCAATCGATCCCCTCGGTCCAACTCGTTTATTCCGACTTTTTCCAAGACGTTTTAACCTGCATTTTATTCCGAGTACGTCCGTTTTCTTATTTATCTAATTAAATGTAATCTTTTGTTACAGGTGGGATGGATTATCCGGCCTAGTACCGACTCTTATTCACCGCGTACGTCTCAACGATATTTAACTCGCTCCACAAATTTTATCGGGATGCTCATCGATCTTTTATCATTTTCGTTCAATTTCAAGATTTTTTTATGCATAAACTGTTCATAAGCTCGAATTAACTAATTCGATCATATTATTGTCTTTGCTGATTCATCGTTAACACTAGAAACATTAAACTAAATATCACGCAAAAATGACGTTTTAGAATTCTCGAATTGGGTTCGGATAACATTTCAAATAACTAATTATATAACATAAGTTTTTTTTATAACTTTTCTTATTTACTATAAATTGGAAATATATAATCGTGTAACAGTAGTGAAAACAATGATAATAGTATAATCCAATAGGAAAAATAAAAATTATAACATCTATGGCAGAGATAAAATTCTCGAATTTAAATTTTATCTGATAAAAATATAATTTATAGCGTTTATTCCTATTTGTAATATAAAAATTAAAAAAATTAAAATTATATTCTATTACAAATTAAATTTATAACTATAATTATAATTAATTTTTTTACACTTAATAATTCTTAATTCGTAACGTAATTATGTTAAGTTTTAATCTTTTATAATTTCATGATGATAAAAATATTATTGCTTACAGATTTTATATATAGAAATTTAAAAAAACAAAATAATATTTTTAACGTATTAAATAATTAATAAACTGATTATTATTATTTAATCGCTTTACCTACACGTTCACTGCGTTTCTAAGTAAGTTAGAGATGATATATTAAGAGGGTTTACCTTTAAAATTTCATTTTAATACATTATTATTGAAATTAATATATCCAATCAAAATATTTTTAGAGTATATTCTCAGTTAATCAAATTATATCTTTTAACTTTTTAGCTTTCTACTTTGTATTCATCTTCTTTTAGAATTATTTAATCCTGTAATGGATAAACTAGTTCAAAATTGGCTGAAACCAAACAGAATTTTTTTTATTTTTTAATAAATTGTTTTTTATTATATGAAAAAAGTATATTTGGTGTACATAACTCAGTATACATACATTGAAATTTGTTTAAATCAATTATTCTTATATAAATTACTCATTACAAATTAATTTTTTAAATATTTTTTATAGTATTTTAAACATTTTTATATTATATACGATCAGATAAATCTTTTATGAATACAAAATTATTATTATTATTATATCTTAATCATGAAAATTTAATATGTTCAAAATTTATTTGCATAATATATTGAATCAATCAAGTATAACTTATAGATTATTTAAAATTTTTGTGATTATTCGTTCAGAGATATTCATTGAATAGAAATTTGTGTCAATTATAATATGATTAAAACACAGTATATTTTATTTTTGTATAATATTATATATAATAATACACATAGATTAGTGTATTTACGTATACATTTATGCAAATTATCTTGTGTCCAATATTTAATATGTTATTACAGATAATATTGATGACCTATAAATTACCTATTACATTATATTGAATTTAATTAATTTCAACATTGTATTTTCTACTACTTATTAAGTGAGTTTTAGATGAAAAATCCTAGGTCTTATATATAATCAATGTTTACAGTAAGCTTCAAAATTATATTACATTCACAAGGAAAAATCAACAATACTTAACGGAAAGGCAGTAAATGCAAAAGATTTCATCTTCATGTTGAATTTCCCTTTCTTCCTTCTTTCCTCCGTTTATTCTCAGTTTTTCGTTTTTCTCTCCTCTGTTTCCTTACCTTTTCTCTCTGTCCTCCTTTTTTATTCTTTCTCTTTGTTTGGTTTAAATGTTTCTACTGAGTTTCTATTTATTTCATTTTCTATTCGTTCTATTTTTTCTTACCTTCGTCAATGTATTCGCATTTATTTTTATTAGCTTTTGAGACGGTTATTTTGCTTTTTTTGTTCTATCATAAGAATGGACATTTTTATGCTTATTCCACCTATGTTCTCTCTCTCCCCCCTCTCTCCCTTTCCTCTTCTTCTCACTCATTCTCTCTCTTTCCATAACAATTTTCAGCTGATAAAATTATACGTGAACGGAAATCGAGATAGTGAATTTACTAGTTGGTTGTAAATGTTTATTTGTTGTGGACTAATAATTAGTTCGGCAGACAAGAGATAGAAGATTTTTCATTTCTTCTGTTATCGGCTTCTACTGTTCAGATGAAGATAGAAGATAATTTTAATTATTTCATGATGATTTTATGAAGTTTTATGTGATATTTCAAAAAGCATATGGATTAGATTATATTAGATTTAGTTATTTTTTAATTTTAATTTTTTTTTACATTTATTTCAATTAGAGTGCATTTTGCGTATTGTTTTATACAAGTGAAAACAGATTTCTTTTTGTATTTTATAAATATTCTACTTTTATATCAAAGCTATTTGTGTTGAAAAATATTAGCTATTCTGTAATGAGAACTAAATATCATTCAGTAATATTCACATAAAATATATTTTAAAAATTTTCTGTTAATAGTATGTAATCTCGTTAGTCAAAAATATTTTTAAACTTGACATTCAATTTCCAATATTTATAAAATATTATATTATAATATGTCAGCTTTTTGTAGATATTTTTAATTTTTATATACATATGAATGTTCAATATTTAGAATACAATTACAATTGAAAATTATCAATATTTTTATATCACATAATAGTATGTCTTTTATTTTCTATAAAATATTTGTTATGTTCTCTGGAATATTTGTTACGTCAATGTTATGTGATGTTTTTTCGAACAATTTTCATGACGTCGAGTTGACATTTAGACGATCAGTACCATAGTTATACATTACCAATATACCAACTAGCATTTTAATCACAAGATGATGAGAGTTGTTACATTTTAGCAGTGAATAGTATTAGAATTCGAAATGTATCTATGCGAAATTCTAGCTTCTCGAACTTTTGAATAAATACATATACTTGACGAGTAAGGTATAGTTACATTTATATGTAAAAGTAGAGAGTTATATTACAGACTAATAATCTCAAAATTGGTAAGGGATTGTCAAAAATTATGTCCATAAAATCTTTAATTAATCATTTATCAAATTATCTAAAACTAATATATAATACATATTTCTCTCTCTTTTCTCATCCATTTTTTTTCTGTTTTTCAAAGCATACATTATGTCATTGTTAATTCGTATAATATCTGTAAATCCAATAAATGATTTTTGATTTTTTTTTTAAAACTTTGTTAGTTATTTTATATGTATCTGATAAAATAAAAGGCTTAATATTACATTATACATTTTTTCAATAACTAAAGCAAAAAATATCGTTCAATAAAAAACTATGTACATATATAGACCTTATATAACCAAAGAAATAAAATATAGAAAAGAAAAACTTTTAAAATTTTCTTATAAATAGACACTGGTTTCCAAAACTATTGAATCTAACTAAGGAATATATAATTTATTTTAAAATATTGAATTTATATATTTTTCTTAATATTATGTAGATTATGATTTTATACTTTAAATTTGAAATAAGTTAATTACATAAATAGTTGAACGAAATATCGGAGTATTATATAAAATCTTAAATAGAACAATGATCATGTGATTATCTTGGGAATGCATCAGTCAATTCTATGAGTTTAAATTCTAAAATTTTATGAGGACAAATTTTCTATCCAACTACGTTACAACTTTTACAAATTGGCCTTCCCAGATGGTTTCCATTTGAGAAGTTTTATGCTTTTATATTACTCTAACTACCTGACTCATGTTATTAATGCCTTTTTTATTTTCGTAGTTTTAAAATTATTAATAAAATTTTAGAAAAGTATATGATTAATGTAAGTCTTTTTTTTAAATTATACAGTGATTTTGATAAAAGTACAATTAGTTTGTTTACAACAGGATTGACTTAATGCAGTTTTTAATTGTATTGTACAAATTAGTATACTTTATATTAATTAGTATCTTAAATAAAAAAATTCATCATTAGAAATAGAAGATAACAGCATTTAAATTGTAGACAATCTCAAACGTAACTCATAATTAATTAACTTCAAGGTTGATTCTGCTATACGGATAATGTTTTACATATTCATTGAAATCATTATAACAAGATAAAGTTTTATTTTACTTGCTTTGTACTTTTAACTATATTTTTTAAATATTTAAATAAAATATGAAATCTTTTAATTATTACAATTCAATTAATTACAATTCATTTATTATAAATTTTGTACTCATTAAAAATCTAGTTTGTTTTAGTTATTGGTTTATTAATTTATACATATATTCTTGTTTTTTTTAAAAGACATATTCATTGTAGATCCAAATTTTTTATCCATTAATATGAATGTATTTATTTTATTTAATTTAACGAATAAAATATACTTCATGAATAATTCAATAATGACCTAAATGGATATCATTAATACCTACTCGATGACCCTCTGTGATACTTGTTTGATAGTCATAGAAATTATATATTTGAACAAATATTTTATCAATAAAAACTGCGTTTCATTAATCTCAATTAATATTTTATTGATCTCATAATATAATAACTTTTCATTAGATTTATATTTCAATACATTGAAATTTATAAACCCATTTTTTTCTACTTTAAATCGACTTTTATTAAATTATTATCAAATCTATTATTAAAATACTTTTTTTATATGTATATTTATATGTACTGACTTTCAGGTTGTTGAAATCACCTTAAATAAAATAAGTACCTCAGCTCCTCGTATTGTCAATATCCCAACTGACTCGTAAGCGACGGAGATAGATCAGCGCTTGCTCTGAAAAGGGTAGATTGGTGCAAGCGGTAGTTGGGGTTCCGTTGACTACTCGATGCCTTGAAAAGGGCGGATTTTATCTTTTCGCTGATGCTGACGAGCAGATGGCGATATTCTACCTTGCTGAATTTCCCTCCTTTTCCTCCTTGTGGATTGATGCACCTCTCTTTTATACTTTCGGATACAGCTAGAACACATCAATTGAGTTCTCTTTCCTTTCCTCCTGCCACCCCTTGATCTATCAGGTTGATCTTGCACATACATACACGTTTGAATATGTACAAGGCAAAAGAAGAATAAATGTGCCTTTAGGTTTCATTCATTATTATTAAATACTTTGGATATTTCGCTTTTAAATATTTATAAAAAACCACATATATTAAGAGAATATTCCAGTTGTTAAAGCATTGAAATGTATATTCTGATGGAAATCTGATATGAAATAAGAAACTGTTATCGATCGATAAATATATAGATGTATACAATGATTATTTAAAAATAAAGAGTATTGTTTTTCTTACATACATATATATGCTTTGATAATCACTCTATTACAAGAATAACATTTGTAATATAAGCATTTAAATAATATCTTAAAATAATTATATTGCATTCAAACGTATATTTAGTTTATTTTAATTAAACTTATATTAATTATTTTATACATATAAACAAATAGGCCGTTATATATTATTTATATTTAAATAAATATATCATTTTAATAAAAAAAATCATAAACATTTTCAGATTTATTTAAAAAAAATTTTTTAAATAATAGAAATAAGTAAACTATGAATATATATTTTGAATAAATATTAAAAACTGATATATTTTAAAATAAATATCAAAATATTATTCAATTACTTAACATTCATTGGGAATTAAAACTATTTATTCGACATTTATAAAATAAAAAAAAAATCAATATTGACAACTTGATACCATTAAAATTGTAAATATTTAAATGATATATTTAAAAAATTCTAAAATAAATATTCATTTGTAAGATTATCTGATACACCAAATTAGTTTATACATAAATATAAATACTAGGAATGAAGCATATGTTGCAGTTCAGAGAATTTTTTAAAAACAAAATATTATTTCATTACTCAACGATATTCCATATACACATATTTGATGGCTCTAATTATAAATCCAAAAAGGTGAAGTGAAAGAGGGTTTGCATAAATATAGATCGCAGGTTGAGAAGTCAAAGATTAAAGATCTATAGCGACAGTGTTGTCACGTGCAATCAAGTTCATATATGCCCACGTAATTTTTCGCGTCAGTGGATTGGTGACAGGCAAACCTAATTATGAATAAGAAATAATTTTTAGAATATGTCCAAGAACGATGACCTATTTTAGACGGAAAAGTGAAGCACGAACATGAGTTATTAGTTAAACTTCATCTTCAGTTTTTTTTGTATAAGATGCTCTTACCAAAGAAGCTACGTGCACTATCAAGATACGAGAATTTTTGATAGTACAATATAAATTTTGAAATGATAAATTTCCTGTTTGTTAAACTCAGAATAAAATTATTATAATATAGAAAGATTAATAATAATAATTATAATTTACTATCAACAAGAAAAGAATTGCAACTTTTATTTCTAAAATACAAAATATAGCAAATTGAATCAGTACTTGATAAGATAAATAAAAAATACATATTTAAAAACAATAAATATTTAAAAATTATATGTAATTTTTTTTATTAAACTATTAAAAATCCATTGTAATTATTTAAATAAGTACTAGTATTAATTTATGAGTTAAATACTAAAGGAAAAATAAAAAAAATTGAATGTTGCATTATTAAATTTCAGTATCTAATAATACTATATAATTATTTCTGTACTGTAAAAATCTTAATAACCTGATTTACTTTAAATGACTTTCATATTAAAGATTTTTAATATCTTCTTATATAACAATAAAAAATTCTCGATTCAAAATTACAGATCAATACTGATAAGATATACACTTCAATTCAAAATAATAAATTCCTAATATTATCAAAGAAAACTTATTTTTACGAAATAAATGTTCTTCTAAAAAATATTATTTATTATACAAGTAAATTTTTTTAGAGGTTAAATTTATATTATTAGATAATGTTAAACTTAAAAAATGTAAACTGGCTCTTATGAAAGAATATATCGATTAATATTAATTAAATTGTTAAAAATTATTTATATTCCAGTAGATTAGTTTAAGTATAATAAATAAATAAAATTCTGCATTGAAAAATTAAAAATTTAAATGTTTACAATAAAAATAAGTATTATTTTGTTAAATTTTCAAGTTCAAATCATCTACAAAATAAATTAAATATTCTATGGTTAATATATTATTCTAAAAAACAAAAACATTGAGAATAGTGGAAAAGGTAGTCTTAATTATATTTTTTACAGTAGATAATTTTAATGTAATTCCTCAATAAAAGGAAATATTGATTCATTTTATCGATAGTCTATATCATATTAATTTAGATAATATGAAAATATATTTTGTGGATTTAATAATAAAGCAAAAACAAATACGTAATAGTGGTAATCAAATATTACCTAAATAATTTTATTTATAAGATTTCTATGAAATATTACATAGATATAGACGTGGTATATATGTATATTAATGCTTAAAATAAAAAATGCTATCAATAGTAAAATTGGTAATGAAATAGACGAAGCATGAAACAAAATTAAGGGATGAATAAGAGAATAATAAAAGAATATAATTTATAATAAAACCGTAAAATTCAACAGGAATTCAATGAGGAAAAAAATATTTTAGTATCTCAACCTATAATAGAACATATATAATATAACGATGTTTTAAAAAAAATAATAAAAGAAGCAGCTTTGGAAAATTAAAAAAAAATTTTTTAAATAAAAAATGTCTGCATTTATAATTTATTTTTAATTTTATAAAAGAGATATTTTTTAAATTATGAACTTATTTTATATAGATATATATAAGAGATATAAACAATAACGAAAAAATTTGCTTGTTTTATAAATTTAAAATCTTCTCATGGAATTTTTTCAATTATTCACATTCATATATTCTCACTAGTTTTTACTCAGAATTGATAAATTTATATCAAAAAAAGATTTATTTTATATAATGCAAAAAGAAATGTTACTTATTGATGCAAAGTCTTTACACAGATTTTCATTCGACAAACACGATGTTGCCTGAATCTTCGTGAACTTCTGGTATTGACGTTTACGCTGTTCAATAAGCTCCATACCCTTCAAATCATAACAGATAGTACTTTTCAGAATTCACTGCTTATATTCACGTATGCAATAAGTATGCATTGTTTGTACCTAACAGAAAATACTGCAATAATTGGAACAATAGAATATTTATTTTATAGAGTATACATTTCTTTAGTTACAATATGTTTAAATTGTATATTATAAGAGAATTAATAGATATATATTTATTCTGAAAACAATTCTAAAGTTTAGTAACTGTTGTGAAATATAATTATTGAAGCAAATATAACTTTAAATTTTACAATATCTTATTTAGTACAACTGCTTGTACTTTATAAAATGATTGAATATAATTCTATAACTTTCATTAGTTATAGAAATTTTACTAAATGTTGACAAGTAAAAGAAATAATGTATTAAGTTATAATAATAATTTCAACATGATAACGAGAAAGACTTTGTTATCGAAATTTTCTTTTATTTGATTACTTGTACTATTATTACATTTCAAGGAATTCTCTGTAACTTAATGTCTTTAGGTTACGCATGGTATTGCTCGTAAGATTGACTAAAATGATTACAGTAATGTCCAATTTATAATTTAAAATGATATTTGTACTACCCTTCCCATTATTTATTATAATAATACATTTTTTAAAGTAATATTTAGAATTTATTTATCATTTATTAAATCAAAGTACTTTAAAAAATAAGTTAATGCATGTAAATAAGATGACAATAAAGCATATATACTTATAAAATATTTCAATATTATAAATAAGACTCAATATATGCATCCTATTAATTGTATAAAATTAAATATAATTTTAATATTAATAATAATTTAATCTACTAATTTTACACTAACTTTTTTTTTATTAAATGAAAAAAATATATAAATTTTCTGGTTTTCAATAAATTTTTTTATCTTAATTGTTCGGATATAAATATAAGATAGTTTTTGATAAATCAGTGAAGATATACGAATCATGTGGGTCCAATTGTGCGAGCAATTTCAAGAATTTAAACATCTTCGGCTTTTTTCTTTCCATCTTACACGTTTTCAAGACTCGTAATATCAAATAGAAATTTATTAAAGAAAAGAACTCAGACTTTTCAAGTTTATTCATTCTATATTTATCTGTTTTTTTTATTCATAATAGTGATTCTACAAATTTTTATGAACTATCTAATATTTTAATAATTTTACCTCCTACGAATATTTTTAATTTTTATTGAATATAAGCCAATGTATAGATTATTCAAAAAATAATATTAACAATTTTAGTAATATTTTTTAATTTACTTTCTGTATTTCAATTCTAATCCAACAACTTTTTAAAAACTAAATATTTTAAAATGAATATCTCACAAAATTAAGTGATTTTTGTGTGAATTGATATGATATAAAAATTAATAGTATATACTTTACTTTTATTTTAAAACTTTTGATATACGTTATCTTAAACTAAAAGTCGTAAAGTAAAACGTAACATCAATTTTACGAGTGTTTGATTATATGTCTATGATTTTTCTACTTGAATTTTGTTTTCCTTGCATTCTATAAAAGAGCGAAAAATAAATGAGTTAGTTATCTCTTATTATCTTTCTTTCCTTTTGTTGTTTATTCTTGTACTATTGTAAATCATATGGGAAGTTTAGAATGGTCAGGGATGAACTCACCTTTGCGGAAAGATATTTTAAGAAATTCTATGCTGTTATGAAAAAGGTTGAGAAAAATTACGTTAAAGATATTCTGCTAAATTTTATACTTTATTTCCAAAAAAATACGTAAGATTACTTGATGAATTATATTTATTTCATTTTTTCATGAATCAAGCATTTAAAAATGAAATTTTCTTAAGTCAAACTAATTGTTTAATATATTATATTCTTTATTATCAATTCTTCTAATCGAGTTTTTCAAATATATAAAAAATTTTGTAAATTATCAATTCTATGTATGATTATATTTATTTAATAAAAGTTTCTTAAAAATCATTATTAATCTTTACTTTTCTAGATGTAACAGATTATCTTAACTTCCTTAAAATTTGACATATTGTTGTATCGATATAAGTTTTAAAACGAACTTTATTTTAATATTTATGGTGGAAACGTTGATTTGAAAAAGTCGTCAATCAGTCAAACTTTGGAGCCTTTGCCACCTATCAGGATTCTGCTGAATTTCTACTTTTCGATCAAGTGTTCCAAAAGCTTTTCTTTTTTCTTTTCAACCAAAAGATAGCAATACTGATGCTGCACTCGATGAACAAAATCCAAATCTACTTAGTACTGATTCTACTTGTATCTTTGGTGAATCGACGTGTTGATCCAGTTCCTAAGATTTGAGATTTTGCACCACTTCGTTCATTATTAGTTATTTCTATACTTATTTCTGATTCTGTATGTATATTTATCAATTTTATTTGATATAAAAGAGACATGATAAACTATGATATAAGAAGATCATATAATATCATTATATTTATTTTTATATATTTTTTTTAAATATGACAAACCATGAAGTTTTATGAACATTTTCTATATATATTTTATCCTCTATGCCATTTAAGAAAATTCAATAAGAAATTCCTTCGAAGTATATTAAAGCTGTTGTAATTAAATGCAGAATTTCTATAATTTTATAAAACATAAGTCTCTCATTTTTGCATTCTTATTTTGCATATTTTTTTTTAATATTTATAATTTAATTTAATTTTTCTGATAACCTAAGATATACAATTTTTTTAAATAATTCATTATGTAAAAACTATTTGTTTTATTAATGTAGAGTTAAAATTTTTTGCTTTAATGTAAAATTATAACCAATATATTTAAAATTCTAAAAGTTATATTCTGATCATTTTTTTGTCATATTCTTATCGAAACAATAAATTTAATTATTTTTAAATTTAATGTAGAGTATATAATATCTATTTTCAGTTGATGAGAAAATTAATCAAAATATAACTTGAAGTATATTTCTTGAAAAAAAAATTGATTGTAAAATAATTTATAAATTTATAATTATTTACACGATAGTTCAATTCTAGTTGTTTTTTGTAAATAATTTTATCTTATTATTTTTAATTGATCTATTCAAATAATTAAAAGAAATAAAATTATAATATTCATTTACTTTAGGACTTTTAGTAAAGTTTATATATTTGAAAGATTTACAAATTGCATTTTATGAATTATACAATCAAGGAATAATTTTCAACGAGTTAATCTTTCTATAAACTTTTGATTAATATAATAAATGCGATTAATTGTATTGAATAAATTATTCTTGATTTTATGACTTAACAGATGTGGATAATATCTCGTACATAAATCACCAGAACTTAACGTATTTGCTTTGATTTCTGTATCTGTAAACATAAATCTCATGAATAAGTGAGTTAAACTATATTTAAATATGACTGAATTATATTTCCATTCGGTCTTTCAGTCCACACGAAGATAGAACCATAAGTTTTCATCAGATAACCACAAAACAGAATTACTCTTCCTTCTCCCTTTATTTCTCATTTTCATTCTCCATCTATTTCTTCCTCTCTCTCTCTCTCTCTCTCTCTCTCTCTCTCTCTCTCTCTCTCTCTCTCTCTCTCTCTCTCTCTCTCTCTCTCTCTCTCTCTCTCTCTCTCTCTTACCGTCTACGTCTTTGTGTACTCTCTGCTCTTCTATCATTCTCCCTTGACAAACTCGATTTCCCCGAACGCGAACAAGAGCCGCTTTACTCATTTCGCCGTCCATTGTTTGCAAAGCTTCGTCATATACCTTAGCGATGTAAACGCGCACAATCGCCACGCGGTCCTTTCCGTTCACGGGCTAATCGTTAAATCGATTATCATTACTCTGAACTTACTTAACCAAAATTTTAAGTAACAAAGTAACTTACAAAAGACGACAAATCAATAAAACTTGCTAAATTTTTCAGGCGCAGGTAGATCCGCTGTAATTCATACATAAGAACGATACGCAAGAAATCAATTAGAAATAAATTAATTCAGATAGTATTAGTCAAAGTGAATTAGGATATACTACATTAGTGTCAATCAAGTTGGTAGTTATCTCTGTAACACCTAAGGGATATCGAATTCCGACAGATCGTTTATGTGAGCTATTTTCGTCGTCATCATTCTGTTAATTCGAAACGTCAAACCCTTTTATGCATGTTTAAAAATAAAATTTACAAGAAAAGAAGAACGCTTTTAAACGAAGTTTAATACATGCACATATTTTATCATAAATATCATGTATTTCAAAATAAATTTAAAAAAAATATACAAAGAATTTTAGCATAATATTATATTTATATACATTGTTATTATATATTTAATAATATCTACAAACATCGATATTATTTCACTAAAAATATCATGTATATTATTTCTTACCTATACAAAAATAAAAAAATTAAAATAATTTTTTTCTTCATTTAGGAAAATTATTTATAAAATAAATAATAATGAAACAAATTGAATACTTACAACATATTTCAAACTTATAATATTGAATTTTCAGTTTACTTATTAAAGAGAAAAATCTTTATTATTTATTTTAAAAAAATCATAAAGAAGTTATGAAATTTAAATTATAAAAATTATTTTTGTTTAACTATAAGAAATGAAATATAAATAAGTTACTTTATTCAAATAATAACTTTAGATGCTCAATAAAAATTAATCGTTAAAGTGCCATCATTTTATTATATTTCCTGACTTTTTTTGTAATTAATTATACGTAGTTTTCCGATCAATTTCAAATTAGTTTGACACTATTAATGTAGTTTACTCATGATCGATTAGCAAACAGCTTTAATTGAGAAAAATTGAATTATAAAGTAGTTAAAGTTTATCAATTTTGTAAGACTTGAATTTGTAAAAATAATTAAAAAAGATAAAAATATTAATGATTTTTTATGGATATCCATTGCATTGTAAAATTGGTTGAAAAAAGAAAGAAATAAAAAATGGACAAAACGAGGCGAATAGAGAGAGGAAGCTCAAGTATTGTAGAGCACGACATCAGCAAGCGAATCAATCGTCTACGCGTTGCACGGCAACGCCAGAGGCATTCGTATATATAACTAAACTATACACTGTATATATGTGTATATATACTCATGCTTGCGTTACGCAAACTGCAATACGAGATAGATACAGAAAACGAAACTCAACAAGAATCCTCCATCGAGGTGGTGAACTCGTATATATATATATATATATATATATGTATATGCCGCGGCTCCTTTTGCCATTTGTGATTAATTAATTAAATTCTTCGGTGCTGAGGGTGTAGAACGAAGGAGAATCCCTCATTCTGATATTCCACGTTTCCTTCCTTATTCGTTGCTCGGATCCTTCCTTCCGTATTCTCCATGCCTGGTATCTCTTTTTACCTCATAATCTTATCTTGAAGTTATTTCACAACCAGTAAGTTCTGGACTATGAAAGTATCTTGAGCTTTGAATGTTGGTGGTTTATGTGGATGAATGGAATGGCTACTGAGTTTGTAATATCCTAATGGATCTATGACTTTTTATGCAGCGCTTTGTTTGACTTATGTGCATTGCACTGTACTTGCTTTGATCTATGCGATGGTTGCTCTAACTATTCGACAGTTTTGAATGATTATCGGTACTTGTGATTAACTTATGACTTCTAATATAGTTAATATATGTTTCTACATAATGCAATTTACTTTTCTTCTTTAAATATTAGTATTAAATATTAGTATTAAATATAATTTATTAATATATATTAAATAATTTAGCAATTTGATTACTTCAACTTATAAGTTTTATTGAATTTAGTGATTAACAAATTTTTTTATTGAACATTAATTATGTATTTGAAATTAGATAATAATTATTATATATTTACAATTTGTAATTTGAAAAAAGTTTCGAACCCAGAAACATTTTACCAATGAGAGTTTGTAATCCACATTTATTATTTAATCCAAAATTATTTACATACAATATGCCATTTATTAATTGTGTCATTGAAAAATAAAATTCTAAGTTGAAAATAAAAATAAAAAAGAAATATATACACAGAAGCTGATAACAAATCAACACCCATAATAATTTAAATAAAATGAACAATGTTGTTGCTACAATAAGACTAAGTCAAACCAGTAAATCATCCGTAATACAAAGGATTTCACATAACTTTATAAAACTGTAACGTCATGTACATACATAAAGCTACATTTTAAACTGTATATACAAGCGTAGTATCTTCGGGCAGAAATCGCGTCGTAAATATGAAATTCCCATCACCGGACGCACACGACAGGCGAGACTAGTCATTTTATGTAAGAAAAATAATAAAAGGAATAAGGAAGCAAGCTAAGACTTTAAAGAGAAAGAAAATGTGCGCCCATCCATCGTACAGGATGAAAAGACTTCAGGCCGAGGACAAAAAGAGCTTCTGCATCAGGCAGGTCACCTGCACCATAGTAAGACCTGCTATCGGAGATTTGAAGCAATTTTCACCACCACCATCAGCGTCCATAGCTACTGTATGTATCCTTCGCCTTATTCAGCGAATTTCCGTTTTCTTCTTGACACTCCCCCATATACATCCACGAGTTTCTCCTTCGGAAGAAAAAGACTTTTAGATCCGTTTTACTTCCAGCTGAGATACGTCAAAGTCCTTAGGTCACTGGCTCGTGTATAGGCGAAGGGCTGCGCCTTCGACTTGATCGCTTATGAGACGACGAAAACTCCGTCTCCAGACATTTTTCTCTGTGTGCTACTCTAAACTCCGAGAGAGAAAAAAAGAGGGAAAAGAAGTGGTACCGGACAAAGGCTTATCTATTCCAGATTCGCGTTTGGAACTCAATTCCTCGGTACTTTTATGGAAGAGAAAGAGAGATAGAAGGAATGTCTCCTTGTCTCATGATCTTTCTCTTTTTGTTTTTCGTTTCGAAGGTTGACTGGCCATTTTTGCATAAAAATTACAAGATAAAAAGGAAAACGAAGAAGATAGAGACGGAGCTTTGAGTAGAAATTTCCTTTTTGCATTATATACTTAACGACGTTATCATTTTTTTCTTTTCTTCATCTTATCAACTTTCTTTGCGCTATTTTGATATAAATGGATTTCCATTAATGGTGCTAGTTTCTCTTCTTATTCTTTTGATTCTCTTGAAGTATGGATAAAACACTAATTTTGAATCTCATCTCTTACATCTTACAATATAATTATGTTATATAATTGACAACTATAATATTAATTAACTTACTTAGAAACAAATGTGAGTCAACTCTATTATATTAAATTATAAATATTACGATCTGATATTACAAATTCAAGTATTAAAAATTAATAAAATTATATAAAAATATTAATCCTTTTGAAAATTTTATTGTATTAAAATTATATTTTTTCCTGTGCATACAAAATTTAAATATTTACTTTAAAAATATAATTGAATGAAAAAAATAATAGATTAGCATGAAGAATAATGTAATTCTAAAACATAATTATAATGTAAAAGAAAGCCCATATAAAAAGAATTGTAGCATAAATATGATTGAATACATATTTTAAATACATATATAAAATAGTTGTATGATTTTTTGATGAATACGTAAATTATAAGTTTATCAAATAATACCAGATATTTTTATAAATTAAATTTTAATCTACAAATCATTTCATCTTTTCTAGAGCAATTATTAATAATATGAATAAAATTAATTGATGTAATTTATATATATATAGGTACGAGATGTAATATTAAAAAAAATTTAAGAAAAAGAGAAAGAAAGAATTGAGCGAAAAAGATAATAAATTTTGCACTATTATTAAAAAATTATGTAAATTCAGATATATATATAACTTAAATTGTTGCTTTTACCTTGGTTTATTAAAAAATGTTACCACAGCAAACATTATCAAAATTTTAATAAATTCAAACGAATATTCAAATTATTTTTACAATAAAAATCACTAATACTTATTATACTGAATTATTTATTATTTTACTGATAAGAAGTATGTGCTTTTAAAATGAACTAAACATAAATAAATAAAATTTTTATTTAAAGGAAGAATATATTTAATGCATTATAAATGGAAAGTAAAACTATTTTAAATAATAATTAATTAACATTGTATTTGTCTATTCAGAATAAAATACTTGAACTACTATTTTATAATAAGTAGAAATAATATATTTATTCTAAGATTGTCAAACTATGTGAAGCAGTTTTTCTTGAAATCGAAATGTGGATAACTTTTACAGAAGTTTTCTAGATTCTCCGAAAGCCTTCGAAAAAACGACCAAGAATGCTCAATCTATAAATATCGTAACGAGCAACAAGGAAAAAAAAACTTGACTTGGAAGAACATTTCGAGTGTACCCTATTGAGAAGCATTGCACAACTTATAAAGTCTTGGAAGCTCTTAAGAAAGTGAGCGATCGCGCAAAATACCAACGGGGCTGGGAGGCGCCACAATGCTGAATGGAGGTCAACGGGCCTCAATTTTCTAGTCGTTGAACAATTCAGCGTTCAATTCGGTGGGCTGCTTTTCGTAAGCCTCCGCGCTTACGGCTCGAGGGTTGGCTTAGATGCCGTAGACTCGTTGCGCCTCGAAACTGTTTAAGATGTAGATTACACGCCTCTCACGGGCCACAGACGCCGCTCATATTTCCTTCTTCCTTGACGTTTCCTACGTAGGCTCACCCACACACCCCGCAAGAATCTTACGAGGGCAAAGACGAATCGTCTACAGTGCAGTACACCCTAACGGAATAATACAGTTTTATATTCAAAGAGCGCTCGAAATGATCATCTTGCGACCACCATTGAATTCGAATTGTTCATTCGTTCAACCAATCGAAATAATGCGTTAATTAACGATGAGTTACTCTCCAAGTCATAAACTTTTCTTAGCGCTTCTATGCGAATACTAAAATTTAGTTACCTATCGAATAAAACAGTAAATTCAATTTTATTTGAATCAGGACATCTTCCATATTAAATTTTAACGAATACCTGTCAATTTTGAATTATATATTTATATTTACATGAATAAGTTGATGCACCTCGTTGAATTAATCAAAAATCGATTTAATGACTATTTTTTACTCTCACATTTGAGCAAGAAATTTTTTTCATCATAATTTTAAATTTATTTAAATCTTAAAAATCTAGTTTGATTATATTATACATTTAATTAACTGTTATTAAATTACTTATTACACCGTTTCTTGAATTCTTAATGTAAAGAAACTTTTTCGACTTTCGTTTGTTTTTTAATTAGTTTAAATATATTATATACATATTTCTAAATATGATAAAAATAACAATATAAAATTAATTACAATAGAGATTAAAAGTTTCATGAACAAGCTAAGATAATATAATTATATTACAAATCTTTTATCCGTAACAAATATCCATTTCCATCTATTTCATTGTTTTAGTTATGTACTTTTTTTTTAAAGTTTATGTTAATTAAGAATTTAAAAAAGTTTAAAAAATTTAAAAAAACTATTCAAAAATTTTATAAGTTATTAAGATATTTAAATTATATAATAATAAATTATATATGAATTAGAAATTAGTGTTATTGAATTGGCTACGATTTTCATTTTTCGTGTATGAAAACTGAAATTTATAATATTTATCTTATACATTTGTAGATATCGTTATTAAAATAATTGAAATTTAACGTAAAAAATTTAAATGAAATTTCAAATTAATTTTATTTCACGTATATTTTAACATAAATAGTCATTTATACAAAAGCAAATATATAGTTTATATTATTTTAACAAATAAATTTCTTATAATATAGATTTTCTATATAAAAATGGCATCTAGTTCTCATCCTTTATAAATATCGTGAAAACAATTTTTTGTAATCCTTCGTTTATTCGTCAGTTATTCGAATTGATTTTTATACCAAGTCATGTTTGTAACACGATCAAAAAATTACTAAATTTAAAGGAAAATATAAAACTTGTAAGGACTGAAAAATAATTTAAATAAATAAGTTCCAAAATATAAAAAAAAGACAAATTTTGTAAAATATCTTAAATTTATTCGTAGATCGATCGTGGCAAAGTTCATAAAACTGAATGATTTTTCCTTCAAAAAGGAAATTGACTCGAATTTCTTATCCGCTCGAGGGCTGAAGCGAAACCGAAGGGAACAAAGCAACGAGAGGAAGCGCTCGTCAAACCCGCGCACAAGTATTACATGCGTGTGGCAAAGGGCGCTCAATCGTTCGTCGTAAATTACGCGGGTGTGTGCCCATCGTGGCGCCATACGAGGGAATTGCCGGGACAAACGCTCCCTAATCCTCGAGGAAACGACCTTCGCGCCGCCCCCGTCATCGCATACGTCACGGTTAATATACCTGCACGGAAGCCACGCATAGACACGATGCCCGCGAACTCATCCTTAAACTCAGCCGTATTAATCAAGCCAAGTAAGGACACGGCATAATCTAACTGTACCCTCATAAACCTATTCGCACCTATTCTACCCCGACGCTCCATCGCTATGTGCATTAGCGCGTCTCGCTTTTGTCTTGCTAGCAAGAACGACGGCTTTGATGATGGGGTGACGAGCGACCGCGAATTATGCCGAAAGCACGGACTAAATGACTTACCGCCGAGCGAAACGTGTTCGTGACTTAAGTTGTCGGTGACCTCGCGTTTTGTTCACGACTAATGTCTCCTCGAGTCCTCCTCTTTGGGAGAATCCATTCGAAAAAGGAATTCTTCTTAATACCACTGCTATTCATTCACATGTAACAGAGCCTTCGCCATGTCGAATTAAGGAAACTGCTTTTTTTCGGGACAAGAGTTCCTTCTTAGATGATCGTTTGTTTTGAGTAGAACTTCGACATCGGTTAAAATAAATGGATTTATATTTTTCAAGGACTAGTACAATGCATAAATTTTGATGCTAGTATAATTTTCTATAAATTTTAATTTCTAATCTTTTTAACATAACGTAACTACATATTTACAAGCATAAATTAAGCATAAATAACAGATTATGAAACAAGTTTGTCCGAGATTATAATTGATCGAAAAAGTTCAAGATTATCTATTTTTATAGCAAAATACATAGAATATAATATTTGAATACAGGCGATTGTTTAAAATTTTATTTATATACATTATTCGAAATATTAGAAGTACCAAAATCTTATTGTTTAAAAAATTTTAAATGAACATTTTTGATCCGGTAAAACAATGTTTACAATGAAAACATTTTTTAAGTAATAATTTGTGTGTTTAAAAGTTCTGCATACTTTCTATAACTAAAAATTACATTAAATTCTAATAAATTATTATAAATTACTGCTAACAAGTGAAAAACACAATTTTTATAGATTATTTTCTATGTCATAAATAGATTATATATCATTTTTATTTTTTTTTTCATTAGAAAATTGCTAAAATTACATTTAAATCTTTATTTTTTACAGTAAACGATATGGTTATAATTTCTAAAATAACTATTCATTATATATAAACTACATGTAAATATTAAATTACAATTTTAAAATAAATATAAAAAATAATCTTTCAAAATAAAAAGAATATGATAGAAAATAATTTACTTATAATTTTTATTATTAAAATTCTATTATTTATTTATTTCATATTTTCCAATATTTGTAACATATCATGCAATATTAATACATTTTTCAATTGATATGATAGCGCTTAATTCAATAAAATATTCATCAGTTCAATTTTAATAAGATATCAAAATTCTTTCTTTTACAATTACATATTTAGAACCATATTAAATGCACCAATAATAATATTTTTTTTATTAAATATTTAATAATAATCGTAGGGCAAAGAACTTTTTAATATTTTCTTAATATTTCTTCAGAAATTTATATTTTATAACAAGCATGACTTCTGTAACAATATTTGACATCAAAAGCTGTTTACCATCATCGCTTAAATATAATATGAAGTAATTAGGGTATAATTTATGTATAAGAGTAAATAAAAATTATAAAGTTGAGTTATTAAATATATGAATAAGAAAGATTAAAATATGAATTTGATGCATGCACATTTTTTTACTTAATATTATTCTTAATCTTGTTATTTTAGTTGAGCGTCTATTCTTAAAACTATAAACTATTTTCTAAAATAATTGTGTAAGTCTGATTCACTTTAAAATTTGTAAATCTCAATTTTTATATTAAGTCTTATTATAAATTATGCAAATGAAGTTATACAAATATTAATTAATTTTTACTCGTATAATATGAAAAAAATTTTATTTTATAACTATAATATTATTTTAATTGTATAGTTTTATAATGTGCAGTTTATTATATAGGAAAGTACAAAATCATCTATTATTATCAAAAGATAATAAAAGAAGCCTTTTAATTTTTATTTTGATTTAAAGCGAATAGTAGTTACAATTATTAGTCGATTTTATAATTTTCTTGACAATAAGTGACTATAAATTGAACGATACAATGAATACTAAATACAACTTAAAATGGAAAAATTATAATTTTATAGACTTTTACTTGAAGATACAATATTATTAAAAATAAGTTTTATTAAAATGTAAATAAATTTTTTTAATAATTATTTAATTATTAAATAACATTAATATTTTTAAATTACGTTAAGTATATAAAAATAGACTAAATTTACGTTTTTTTCTGGGTTAAAAATTTCATTTATTATAAATCGTAATAATGAATGATAATATTTTAGTAAACTACTTTCCACATTTTAAATTATTTGCAATATATAATCCACATATTAGTATTTAGTACGCATAGTATAATTATTTAATGTTATTGAAACATTCAGCTCATTATTTTTAGTCTTATAGATCAGACATAAATTTCAAAAACATCAAAGATAAAAGTTTGAGAAAATCGTTCATATATTCTTTTCTCAATCCGTCCTGCATCAGAAACTCTTGCATACAAATATACGGATACGGATCCTTGCAGTATTCCCATCCTATATTTATTCTCCCGTACGTGAGGCTAATGGATCAGCTCTTGTATTCTTCCTTCCTCTCATTTTCTGTCTCACATCCACCCTCAACTTTTTCATGTAGCCGAACACATCTTCGACTCTCCATGACGCAACGAGGAGAAATTTACTTTCGTATCCGGCTCACGTATCAAAACCGCGCTCTACGCGAATCTTCCGTCATTTCTCCCTTTCATACCCCTTTTCTCGATCCCTGGCTTTTATCGTGCTCTTCTTCTATCTTTATCCATCGCGTTTCATTTTTGATTCGATCTCTTGCTCCTATTCATAGCTATACTTTTCATTTTTTGTATTGATGCACATGAAATGAAGGTCTAGTGTCATGATTAACGACTTTCATAGACTTTAATTTTATTTCACATCGTATTTATAATTATTTACTAAATTTAATAACATTTCCTTACTAATTATTTTTAATTTAACATTAATAAACTCAATACTTATGACTTGGTTTCATTTTTAAATTTTGAAAATTCTAATCTTACTATTAATTATTTGCTTATTATTAATCAGGTTACTAATTATTAAAAAATAATTTTGAATTAAAATATAAATTTTTGATAAACATAAGAAATATCTATTAAAATTTATCAAATAAAATCTACCTTACTAGTTACAAATATAAAATGAACTAATTATACTGATAATACTACGTTATTTAATAGTAAACTTTATTATTTAAAACATAGTTGATGATAAAAAATAGTTATGAATATTATCATTTTTTAAATTGCAAAATTACCATTAATCTAAATATGATAAGCTAAAATTTATGTAATTATTAGTAACAGTTCTTGATTAAATATCATAAATTATCTTAAATATTAAATTAGCGATCTTATTTCAAGAATCATTTAATTAAATACAAATTATTACTTTTATTAAAATTAATTTTATAGTATCATAAATAGAGGCTTATTCACTCTATTAAATAATCGATATATTTGTAATATAAAAGGAAATATAAGTTTTATATAAAATTAAATTTCACATTAATTTACTCTATCCGAAATTTAATTATTAATCGTATAGTTCTAGACGAATTAAATAAGCAAATTCTTAAATATTTTACAATATATAGTAATTTATAACTTAATTCATAACTTAATTATAGCATCGATGAAATATCATCTTTTTGGTAGTGAAAACTCATACAATTACGATGGATTCATCTAAAATTCACGCATATTTAACTAGCATTTCACTTTTAACAAATTTTAATGATTCTATCGTTAATTGTTATTAATTTTAAGCGCACGCATAAAAATTTTCCTCTGAGGTACGATTAATGATTATTTTTAGGTACACTCAAATTTTATTTTTTAATTTAAAATTATTAGATGTAAAGAGAGTTTTTATTGATTTCTTCAATTTAATTATAAATATTTTCTTAGATCGATAGATTATACGAACGATTATCGAACTCTTGACTCTTATTATATTCTCCATGTAAACTTTCTATTAATTAGTTCTCATTCGATTAAAATATCTTGGAAATATTTTAAATAACTAATTGCTATACAAAGTATATGTATTTTTTATTGTGAAATTTTTTGTTTTGTTCTAAAATTTAAACTATAATAATAAAAGTCTCATTTCTTAATAATTTGTGACAATTACATTTCTTTTTATAAATTTAGCTATATCTTATTAATAGAAATTTACATTAAAGATTTTATTTTAAAAGAACCAATCAATTTAAATATCGACTCATCCATATTCTTCGGACCAAGGGGAAGTTTCCAAAGGATTTTAGTGACCCATTCTTTCTTCCTTTATTCGTTGAAATGGAAGAGAATTGAAATCAATATTTCTTTATTAAAAAATTAACCATCCCAACTTTCTACCCTTTATTTTTTAATTTAAATATTTACCTGTGAAAATAATAAATATAGTACGAAAAATAAAAGTAAACTCGTATTTTGAAAATCCATAAATCTTGTAAGTCAATCGTATATAAGCATTGTGCCTGAAAATTTAAGAAATTGAAATGGATTTCATTTAAATACCTGCTACAAGTTCTATAACTTAAACGTTTTTTATTTCTAAGTAAATATCGTAATTTTATACTTTTATTGAGATAATATTCAGAACGCTAACATTTTAATGGATGAACTGGAACAATATAATATATTCAATATAATATTCATATTTCAAGGTTTTAAGATTTTTGATTGGAAAATAAATTTTTTTATTTACTTTAAAAAATAGTTACAATAATAAAATTAGTAATGAAAATAAATAAACCAATCGTACCTTAGACTGAGTAAAAGAGATGATAAGTTTTACATTTTATATATCTTTATATGTATATCATGAAAACATTACAAATTATAGTTTCGTACTTTGTGGAAAAATTTTTTGTTAAGTTTAAGTATCTTATAAATTTTTCATAATTTAAGACATAAAAATCTCTGAAAATTCCTGAAAATTCTTCTGTATTTATATACATATATCTTTAATGATATATATATATATATATATATATATATAATGATTAATATAAAATTTTTCACACAAAATTTATAAAGTTTAAAGTACTGAACGTACAGATGTTTAATTATAATATAATATTTAAAAATATTTCTTTTATAAAAGTTATAAAATACATAAAAATTTAAGAATGAAGTGGGATAAATAAGCTTGAAGAAGAAAAAGCTTTACTCTCATTTTAGAGCTAAAGTTCATCTGTGTCACTTAAGGCGCTAGTCTGCTTGACATCCTTCGTACTCCTTTATAAACTGTAGGAAAGGCGTGGTCTTAAATCTACGATTAGAGCAAAGCAAAGCTGGCCAACTGAGCTTAGATTAGTAGTAGATTTCTACTTATCTGCAGATGGGCATGTGTGTTTCTATGTATTTGTCAGGATTCTATTCTCTGAGTATAAAGGTTTCGAGGAAACAACGACTGATACGAGAATCGTCTTTGTTAAGAAATGGAGCTTCTTTGGCAAAATACTTCCATGTACGTGCACGACAACGCAATTACAATTGATTCCTCCGTATCCTTCTGTTTTTACTAATCTTGCCGTACTATGTTTATCACCTGATTAACAGAGAAAAAAAACTTTATAAAAAATAGATATTTTATTCTCCTACGTTAATAAAATTTAGAATATAGATTAATAGTGTAGGAGTAACATTAATTCTTAAATATAGTTGGAAAAAACTTATTTAAACCACATATTTTGTAAATCAAAAATATTGTCGACATTTTTAATCTTATAAAATACATTACATACTAAACATTAAGAATATATGACTGTTTTTATTTAAGGTGCATTTTTTTATTTTACATGGAATTGTGCACATTTTATTGGGAAAGTCATATAAAAAAAAGAAATGGTAATTAAAAATACGAGTGCTTTAGCGACTAATGCAAAAGAAAAATAGAAAGTTCATTATCAAAGATGTACAAAAATTGCATATTCTTGAACATTGCATATACTTATACAAAATATTTGGTTATATTCTACTTCCATTAATTCTAATTTAATATTATTTTTCAATGTTCCTTTTTGACTTTATCGTGAGCTTTTACTAATTGATTTTCTTATCAAAACTATATCTAATTATATTATATTAATTACTCTATACATACCTAAAATATATTTTAATTTATATAATTTAATTAATGATAATTTTAAATAATTATTTGATTATAGACTGTTTTATTTCTCGCTAATTAATTTTGTAGCAAAAACTTTTTATATTTATAATTTTATTTTATATTTATAATTCAGTTTATAATTTTATAACTACATCTATTATTTTATTAAAAGACTTACATTTAATTTTTCTGTTGTATTTAATAAAAAAATTACTGTTTCATAAATTTCTTAGAATATAAATATTTTAAATATTTAATTAGGATTACATAACAACCATAAACATTTATATATTGGGGTTATTTGAAAAAATGTAATAATCTACCTATTTTATTTTTTACTTATTTTAAAAATTTATAAACTGCTTTAACGAATAAACTTTCATTATCAATTATAAATTAAAAATTTAATGTCAATAACTTGAATGGTTTTTAATTCAATAATTTATGATATTTCACCTAAATAATAATTAAATTTAAAGGCAATTATACGATAAATGAAAACCTTAGAGTTACTAGAAGCTGCTCTTGTCTTACTTTATATTTTTACTTATTTTGTTATTTATTTTATTAAAATAAGTCATTAATTAAGTAATAAAAACAAATGTTATTATCGACTTAAATTTTTTAATTTATATTCGTTTTTTATGTTTATTTTACTCTCTTGTTCTGTCTATCTTTTTACCTTTCTATTACTCTTTTGCTTGCTATTTCGATATTTCAGTCTCTATATTTGCTATCTTTCTATGTGCGAATCTCTCTAGGGGAACATATTACTTATATAACAAGGCATTTCGTTGACGTCAGTCCAGTATGTCGACATACTGAGGATTTGCGGGCTTGTATATAGTTGTTAACACGTCTTAACTAGTACAGTTCTATTTACGAGATGGTGAATAACACAAAATGGTTTATCTATTTACATAGTTTTTCGAAATTTTGAAAGGTGAATTCAAAATATAGTTACGTGTTCCAGAAATCCTATTTTTATTTCTTTCGTGTATATTTTTTTTATATATTATATAGTGATACGTACAGTTAGGTTTTTCTAATAAAATTAATCAATTTTAACTGCGACTTGTTGTTTCTACAAAAATCTTTTCGAGCATGACAAAAAATATACATAATATCGTATGTACAATTTATTATTATTCGAAAATGTTATAGTTTTGATAATATCTTATAGAAAGCATATTAAGTTTCATTGGCTTTTCAAATAAAAATACATAATAATTAATTTTTAGAATTTTTATATCTATCTGTTTATATTATAAAAATATAAAAAATGATTTTAAGTATTAAAATATTTTATATATTAATATTATATAATATATAACTTTATTAATTGATAGTATTATAATGAACATTAATAGTATGAATTTATAAACTAAGTTTTCATTATTTAATTATAGAAATAAAAATTAAAATACATTTATTCACTTATTATCATCTGCTGTATTTGAATTTTAATTCAAATAAATTATAAATTATTTTACTATATAAGAAATTATAATTTAGCTTATTGTTTTAACAATAATTAAAGCTGTATATAATTAAAAAAAGCAATAGCTTAAATATAATATAACATATTTAAAAATAATCGGTTTCAATCTAAACAAAAATATAAAGTTGTTAATAAAATCCAATGATTTTAGAATTTCAAAAAACATTATAATAGCTTTAAATTTTAAGATCATATCTGATGATGGATAAAGTATTTAAAAATTAATTATAAACGATTGTACGAATTATAAATACCTTTTGTCGGTATTATTTTTAACAACTACATAAATAAGATAATTTAACTTTTCATAGTATTTTAATTTTTTTTTTCCTTTTAAATTGCTCAGTAAAACTGTGCAATTCTATAATTCATGAAAACTTTTATTTTTTATGATAGCTGATACAAATATAAGAAGGAATATCAATTCTTTAATTTTTTCAATATGAACTTAGAACACAAAGAAGTACTGAAATTACAAATTTTGATAATTTTTTGAGAAAATATGAATACAATATTTTTAACAGTATTTGTATATCTAAGGTAATAAAAATAAGTTTTTAAATAAACCCAAACTAATGATTTGGAAATTTTTTATTATTCATGTAATATATATATTTTGTTTTATAATTTTAATAAAAATGTTATAATATAAATTCTTAGGCAATATATTGTCTATATCAGGTCTAATTATTTATTAATACTTAGAAATAATATAATTAAATTAAATTTTATAATTTTAGAGTAATATAATTGGAAATTACATGTATCAAAAACTACATATTAATAATTCAAAGTAATTAGATATGATAATATGTAAGAGTATAAAATATAAAAACAATTTTTAAATAAAAATTTTTTTTTTTAAATAAAAAAGTGTAATTAAATTTAATATAAATATATGTATAATTTAAAAATTCTTTTTTAATATTTTATAATATTTTTAACTTAAATTATGATAAATTAAAAAAAACTTTAAAGAATTAATTTTTTATTTTATTTTAATATTTATATGATATATGTAAATAATTGAAGTTGTAAAATAATTCCCTGAATGCAATAATATTCTATTTTAACGAATTCATTTTCGTATATTAGCGATATGGCAAACTCTAAAGAATCGATATAATATTCAAACTTTCATAAATATAAAAAATTCATAACTCTAACATGATCAACATAACGAATAGCAATAAATAAAATTATATGAGCTTCCAATAACAATAAACTCATTGACCAGTACCACCGCTTCCGGAATTCAAATCCGAGCTTAAATTATGTACGTGCTTTTTCTTGATCTTTACCATACATTCTCAAGGTATAATTCCATTGTCAGAAGCATCTAACGATATACTCTAATGTAATACTATGCCTTTAAAAGACTTACAGCTACCTACTGAGTAATCTACGTTTGTATATAGCTCGAAACATGTTTGCTACATGTGCTCTATCTTTACAGCTCTATCTTCTTTCCCTTTCAATTTCTCTCTCTCTCTCTCTCTCTCTTTCTCTGTATTTCCCAAACGCGTATTTATCTATCTCTCTCTATTGCTCTGAAGCGTATAGACGAGTACATGTTTGTGGTCATGGACGAGGGGGATGCTAAATCTCGGTGGCGTTGGGTCCATGTTACTCGTTTTGTATACTTAGCCTACATCTATATAGATGCAGAAGGCCAATCCTATTTTACTAACTTTGTCTTATACTAAGAGAAAAGACAGGATAAACGATGTATTATCATAATGAATTTCCTTCGTTATGAAAGTTTGTTTTATGCTTATTCAAATTAGTCAATTTTTAGCAATCGAAGAAACTGAGTAAAAGCTATTTTCTTGTAATTGCTAGATATTTTTATGTAGTAGTAAGTTTTTATATTAACTTTTTCTCTATTCAATGACTAAATTCTAAAATAGTAAATTAATTGTATATATTCATATATTAATTATGCCAAAGCATAAATTGTACTAAAATAAAGTGTACAATTCATTGATTTTTGTTTATATTCTATCATATAATTTTTCATAATACGAATATTCATAGTTAAACTATAGTTTCAATTATAATTCAAAATAAAAAGCAAATTAAAGAATATCCAGCTTAGGAAAATTATTAGTATTAATATTATTATTTTATTAATTAAGTGTTCATGTAAAAATGTATATCTATATAAATAAGATATACTAAAGAGTTACTCAACGAAAAAAATTTAAATAAAATGTAACCAAAAATATAAATAAAATATATGAATGAATATGAAATATAAATAAAATATAAAAAAAATAATAAAAAAATATAAACTAATTATAAAATTGAATATTTTCTGATATATTTGCATAATGTTTTCATTTAAGAGTAAACAGGTAGTTGATTTAGTAATCTCCTACGCGCTTTCAAAAGCAGAAACGTCATCCTAAAAATTCAAACTCATATAATATCTCTGCTATTCCTATTGTGCTGAAGTAATTTTTTTGTTCTTTCACTCAAATATCTCTCCTTTTCTGAAACTTAATTTTTAGATTTAGATAGGCATGGATTCTTCTGTTTCTCTGCTCCCTTCTCTTTTTAACGTAAAGCATCTCTTTATCTCACAAAGTATCTAATGTTTCTTTTTCCTCTCGTCCTCTGTCTTTCTTATTTTACCATTGCTTTTTATTCTCAAAAAAAGAGACTTCACGTCAGACCGTGTTTCATCTCGACTTCTGTCATTTCCTCGTAGGAGAAAAGTTGTGCATATATAGGCACAAATGGTATACAAAGAAGGCACAGCATATGTTATACGTATTTAGTGTATGATGTACATATCATGTAAGTTCAAAAAACTGCGATTAGAGGTGACATGTAGAGAGAGAGAGAGAGAGAGAGATGTATTTTTTGTGAGTTCGAATTTTTTACATTTTTTAACATTATTTTTATTTTCAAGGCACTGCACTAGAATAACGTCATAATATATATTTTTATGTGTATTATACTTTATGTAATACAATTATGAGAATATAGACAAGCTTTAATCTTTAAAAAAATATATTTTTAATAAAAAATTAATTAATATGTAATTATTAAAAATTGATTAAATAGAATTTCAATATAACTATTAATATTTGCAGAAAATAAAACAATCAATCGTTTAAAGTCTATTTTTGCCACTGCTAATAAAGTAAAATAAAATAGTAATTATTTACATAATGATTATTCTAAATTTACTGTGTTTATATCAAGAATTCACGATCTAATTTAAATTAAAATTATTGATAATTATCAATTTCACTTTAATATATCGGGTATTAATTAGGAAAATTCAGTTCTACAATAACTGTATCAAAATTTCTTTTGTAAATGAAATAATAAATTTCACTCTAAAATTTTTTATTTCAAACTAAGTCTTTAAAATTGAATATTACTTTTTAGAATTCTTTTATTATTAATAATAAATATCAATTTCTAGTTGCTAAAATGCATTCATTAGTATTGTTTGAATTGAATGGACCATACAGAAAAGTATTTTATTTATAATGACAACGAATAACTTTATTTGACTATTTGCATCAGATAATACATTATACACTTTCAAAGCAAAAAGAAATATCAAACAAATGTTAAATATTTCTCTTTCATCACAAGTATGCGATCCCAAATTTACCCTTTAAATCGTTACCTTCCAGAACTTCATGTCGAGTAGGAAATAAAATTTAAGAATCAATAAAAATTAAAATTATTTCATTGTTCCTAAGAAGAAAAGTTTCTTTAATAGAGCCTCAAAAATATTACTCTTGAAAAACTGACAAGCTATTTTGATATCGTATTCGAAAAAAGATCTCTTAAGAGCATGGACAAATAGTTATGTAAAAATGTGTGCTTGAAAAGATGGAAAAGTCGTATAGCGACTTCAGTCCTTAGTTTTATCTCGGAAATTATACAGGGAGATGATGGGATTAAGGGATGTCTCTGCCCCTATTGGTTCTCTTCGCAACTTTCGTGTGGAATGCAGTAACAATGTGATGCTACTATTTATATTAGATAGGCTCAGTTATCGAAATGCCTCACGGGAATTTTATCGTTTGATTTTAACTCCTCCGATCTTCAACGTATGTATATCTGTCCTATTTTTTCTAGTAACGTTCGCTTTTATTTATTATGCTCTACTTTTTTTTACAGTGCAGTCTCACTCATTCGATGCACTCGTGTGCACTAAGATCTCGTGTTTTCTTTTATGTTAATTTATAATATCGTATATTTATCTCTGTTTTTTATTTTTCTCATAAGTTTATGAGACACATGATATATTATTCAAATTAAAATCAGTTAAATAGTTTAACAAATAAAAATAAAATTAAAGGTTTAATTAACAATTCGTTTTCGGCATTTAAAAATGAGTAAAATTTTAGACGGTATTATAAATAAATTAGACAGTAATATAAATGAATTAATAATGAAATATAATTATAAAAACAAAGAATAATGGTTAAACCTTTCATTTAATAAATATATGTATTAGTCATTTCGCTTTAAAAAATTTTTTTTAATTATTCTCAGTTTTATCGTGTAATTATTATTTAAAGTTTTAATTTCAAATATATGATACAACCTAGTTCTTTATTATAAAGTACTAATTATTCAGAAATAAAACTATAATTGAGTAATACAATTAGTTTTCTAAATAATAGAATGTTTATTCTTCATACTCTAAACGATATTTTAATACATATATAAGTTATAATTATTTTAATAATAAATTAATCTCAAATTGGTTTAGAAGCTAATTTAGTTTTTATACTACAGTTCTAGATTTATCTTATTAGTAAATTTATACTTTATATTTATATTATATATTATTAATAAATTATATTATATAATATAAAAAGTAAAATATAATCAATAATATTATTTTTTGATGAGTTTTCCTAAGCCTGATACATTTTGTGTATAACAGATTTATATGATAAAATCAAAAATATATATAAATACGGTATAAAAACACTAGAGAATTGTAACATATTCATTTTTATATTTTCTTAAGTTGTATATTTTACTCCATTATTTTTATGTTGTATCAAATTAAATTTTATTAATTGGAAAATCAAGTGTTGCAAAAATAGCGTATACCTTCAAAAGTACTAAAAATCTTTTTTACAATTTATATTTTAATAATATAAGTATAAAGAATATACTAGATAATATCATAAGATATAAAATTTGCTATTTTCAAGTATCTTCATGAAGTTGTTTAAAAAAATTTATCTAGATATTAAATTTTTTTAAATAGTAAAATTAAATGAAAAATCAATCTTTAATATTTATAATATCAAAATATTAATAATTTTTAGTTATTTTCTTAATTGTCTTGCAATTAAAATGCTTCAAATATTTTTGCGAATATATTATTTTTAAAGCTCTCATTGATTGTTAAAGTATTAAAGAAATAATTAACAATTTTTTACAGATATATTTTTTAGTAATCTGCAATTTATATAATTTTCTATTAAACTTATAATGTATCATTTAAATTGTATTATGTATTTTCATATTATTGTATTTATATTTGTATATTATTAAAATATTTTAACTATTTATTTAAATTGTGTTTTTCAAGTTCATTCACTATATTATTGATTTTTAGTATATTTGTAATTTTCAAAAAAAATTATACTCAAACATTATTTTACCTATTAGTGTATTATTTAATAAATTTATATACTTGTTTAAAGATGTGAAATAGTATAAAACATGCTTCGAATGTATCTTACAAAAAATTTAATATCTTTATTGATTTCAAATCTAATAAAAAATGTATATAAAATATTACTAAAATTAAAGTTATTCAAAGAATTAGCATTTAGTATTACAAATATTGTTCAATTTTCATTTAAATCTGTTTATGTACGTGATTAGAAATTTCAAGTCTAAGTTGCAGAATAACTTGTAATTTTGAGATAATTGTAACATGTACATGTTCTCTGTAGCATATGTAGTTCTGTTATTGACACTCAAATGTAAGCAGTCTAATTAACTAGTAAATACACAGATTAAGTGAATTTCAGTTCTTGTTATCTAAACTCATATAATCAATGGTTTAAGAAAGTTATAATAAGAATCACTAAAACATTATATGAATCTAATTAAATAATAAATAATATTTTATATCGGGAATTTTTAATAAATATTAAGCCAAATTAGAAACGTAATATTTGTATTTTAAATTTATAAGAAAAATTATATTTTTTAAGAATTATTATTTAGGATAATTTTAATTAAATTATTATTCTTGAAAATGGATTGAAAAAATTTAAAAGAAATTAATAATTCCTTGCAACACTATGATTTTTTTAAATTTCTAATTCTATTCTAGAAATAAATATATAAAACCCATGAGTTACACAAAAAAAATTTATCTAATTTTAAAAAAGAAAACTGAAAACACTATCTACATTATACATTAAACAAAATTGTTTTATTTGAGGAATATCTATTTTTACGAACATATTTTCTGCAATTTTTAAGTTTATTGAAGTATATTGTTTTAATTTTTAATAAAATTTATATCTCTGGGCTAAGCTTTAAAAGATCAAACAGGGATTTGCTTACCAGTAGGCGCATATAACTGGCTAATTCTTTTTTGGACAAGTTTATTATCGTGCATCTATTTTTAAAAAAGGGCTACAGTAATACAGTTGTCAATTTAAAAACTATCAATTATTATAATAAACTGCTACAATCTAAAAGTAAAAAAGAAATATTAACTTTGTTTTTGAATTATGTATGATAAAAACTAATTTGTATCATTTGATTTTTTATCTAGGTTAAATAAAACTATTATTGGACCGATAATTTCAATAATTTAGATTTAATATTTATCTTTCATTATAAGACTAGATATATTCCTATTAGGCTTTTTATAATAATTATTTTGAAAATATAGTCAACATGATATTAAAAATAGAAGGAAAAAAACTTCATCCTTGTATAAATATATAAACTTATATGCTTGTTGGGGATAAAATACACATTCTTTGTTTTTTTTTAATCAATTTATTTATTTCACAATTTATTTCGTATCCCGAACGCGCAAATAAGTTGTTTTAGATAGCGTTTCGATTTCCTATATGTGTTCACATAGTTCCCGGTTGTGTCTCATAATATTGTCCGCTACGGCGGAGTAGCGGATAGAAAAAAAATCCTGTCGCTTACTTGCTTCTCACCTATTTAAGGCTTTTTTTATCGTCCCCTTTCGACTTTTCCGATATTGTTTTCTTAGATTTTCTAGATCTTTCAGTTATGTTTTAAAGATCTACATCTTGATTCTTCTTTTTCAATATAATTCTGAAAGTACTCTCATATTTTATTATGTGTATGTTATATAAAAATATACTATTATAAATGACAATAAAAAAAATTTATCTAATGTATTATTATATATATATGTTTTTGTTGTAACGATATACAAAATTTATGAATGAAATACAACATAAAATCAAGTGATATAAACGTGTATATAGGATCAATGTATAACTAGAGCTAAATTCTATCAAATGAGAATCTAAAAATAATCTATTTATCAATTACTATCAGTGTATTATTAAAAGATAAAAAATTTGTCATAAATAATGTAAATAGTTTATCAAAAAAATGAAAAAGTCAATTTAAATATTATTCAATTTTTTTATATATGAACATGATTCTTTAATTAAAAGATGTATAAGATTTATGGAGCTGTAGTATAACATATATTGAGCATGAATAGAAAAACAGTAATATAATTAAATTAACTAATTTAGTTATGAAATTTCAATTTTTAAAATCACAATATCTACAAGTGTTCGATATCGGATAATATATATATTAAGTTGCATACTATTTTAAAAATTCATAAATTAATTATTTTAAAATTGATATATATCTTTGTAATAAAACATTATATAAAATTATTTTTTAATGAATATAATAATTTTTGTTTAAAGATTTACTTTAAAAATTTAATCTTATTAAATTAATTATTATCAATAGAGTTGCAATAAAAATACAACAAAATTTCTTTAGTAATTTATAAAAATTGTATATAAATGAGTAGTGATCAAACGAATCCATAATAAAAATTAAATATAAATTTAATAAGTTTTAAGTGTTAAGAATATTAATAAAATACAATGGATTAAAAGATAGTAAGATAAAATAAATCTCGCTATTTATTTTAGTCAAATATTTTTTGATCAAATTAATATACAACGCACTTATTTAAAATAATAACTTTGATATATTAGATTTTTGAGTTAATTACTATTGATAAAAATTATCTCATTTCTACAGTTATAATAATATATAATAGCAAGCTTTAATTATTTACAATAATACAGTTTTCACCTGAATCTTTAAATTTTAATTGCTTTTTGTATCTATAAATATTGCTTTATGTAAGTGATTAGATTTTTATTTTATTTAATATACTTTCATTATCAATTACCATTTTTACTTATCTTGTATTATTTTTAAATAGAAGTTCAATTTGTATAGTAATATCTAATATCAATAAAATTGTATTTACATCAGAAACTTAAACTTAAATATAATCATTTTTTATGTAGTGTGCAATATTTTAGCTTAAATATATTACACTTTAATTAGATTTATGATTTATTGATTTTAATTTTAATTAATTAAGTGATTTTAAGTAATTGATGTTAATATTTAATTGATTAATTTTAATTAAGTTTTAATGTGAAAATGTTGTTTAATAATTGCTCTCACTCTACTGTTATTCATATGAATACCTGAAGAAAGTAATGCTTTAATATAAATTATTTTTTAATTATATTTTAATTATAATTTTATTTATAATAAATTAATTGTCTACATAAATTTATATTTATAAGAAAATACTAACAAATATTATAATAATGAAATATATGACAGTAATTCTGTTCAAGACATTACCTGAAACTCTTGATTAATCTATAAAAATGACGATTTAAGTAAGTTATTCGTAAAAATGCACTTACTTAAAATATGTCCCCAGGAAAAGTAAATGTAATTTTGTCACTTCGTTTCATTCCACTCTTTTAGTCAGCTGTTGGACATAAAATGTAGCAGCATTATAGTAGAAGTTCGTTAAAGATATAAACTAGTGCATGAGTAATATTACGACGGATTATCCTCACTTGGCATATTTAAATGACATTGAATCTTAGATACCTATTTTATATTTCCGAAGCATGATAATGTTGGCTAATATTTTATTTTAATTTATTAATAGTTTTTATTTATTAGTTTCAATATTATTTATATTGAGAAATATAATGATAATAAAAATATAACGTTTTATTAATTATCAAAATTATATTATTTCAATAAAAATGTATATTGGTTCCGATTATGCTAAAATATTATAAAAATTTTTCTAATACTTTATTTATAGAATGATACGTTTAAAAATATTTTAATGAAATGACAGTGAGACAAAAATTTTAACGAAATAATTATAAAACTATTAATTCTAATGAGATTAATATTCCGTAGTTGAAAAACAAAAAACCTGAAAAGATATTAAACATAAAGTATATATGTATCTGTTGTTATGAAATATTAATTTAGATTCTGCTATAAATAGAAAATGTTCAATATCAGTATTTTGAATACATCAATTGTAATGGTTATCTCATAAAATATCAAATACACAGTCTACTTATATGTAAAGCGATAGACTCTCTTCTTCTGTTCATGCTTCTCTAAGTTTGAAAATAATACAAAAATGTTTCAATTCGCAGTTTTTTTTATTTCGTATCTATTCATCCCTTTATTTTTTCCTTTCTTAGCTCTTTTAGGTTCTTCCATTAATGCAACCATGAATACCTTCACGTATATTTATCTAATGACTCATTTCTATTTTTTATATTTCTTTGAACATATGCATATGACTTTAAATAAATTTCCTTTTTATCTTTATTTATTTTTTACTTAAAATATATGCTAATACTTCCATCGATCATTTATGTACTCTATTCAAAGTATTACATTATATTTAGCTTTGTAAATCCATCTAAATTTCTTTCGCATTTTGAATATTATTTCATTTCACTTTGATCTTATTTATTTAATTTAAACACACTCTTAAAAATTATATTTATATATTTTTACGACTATTATAATTAAATACTTATTTTCATTTAGGTAAATAAGAGATACTATTTTGATTTTTAAATCTAGTCAACTTATTGATATTTTTTTAAAGAAATAAATTACACTTTATATTCATGAAATTTATGTATTCGGTATAATTTCTTAAAATATTTTTATAATATTTGAATTTGTATTTAATTTTTATTATAATAGTAACATTGTATTAGTTTTAAGAAAAATTTAGAGAATAGTTATAACCTTAGAAAGTGAATACTTAAAAAAATATTATGATAAAATAATGTAATATTTGTATATCATCCAATAAAATATAATTTCAAAGCACAAATAAATATTGAATTTAATAAGAAGCTATTAATAATAAAAAAATAATTCAATTCATTGATCAATTTAATCATAGAAAAAAATGTCATTTATAATTGTAATATTTATTTTATTTAACTTTAATAGTTTTAATAAATGTACAATATGTAATGTTCTAATATATATTTTAAACAACTATACATTTTTTAATTATTAATTGAAAATAAATAGTAATAAAAACATTTTTAAGGTTACAAAATACGTCAAATCATCACTTTTTTTTATCAATCTATCGTGAGTTCATCGACTCAAACGTCAGCAAATACACATTTCATACCAAGAGTGACATTCCATGCAATCGCTTTTCTATGTATTGCCAAATTTTCACTCCAAAAGCAGACCACACGATGGACGCACATTCGTACCGTTGTTTTTCATATGCTCACCTTTTCCTCTATTTTTCTTTCTTCTTGCAGTGCATACGTTGTTTTTATCCACGTTCCCCATTTATTTTCCTCTCACTCTCCCTCTCTTTTTCGTATACTGTCAAAGACAAATTTTCTGTCCTCTACGAGTGCATTTAAATAGAAGAACACAAATGCTTATATATATGGATGCGAATTCAGGTATATGTATATATATGAGTGCTTATACCTACACATTCTCTCACGCTGCATATACAGGTATAGGCATGCGACAGTCGAGGAAAGTAAATAGTGTCTGTTCAATAGTTCTAGAGACAAACAGGCACGTATACACAATCACATACATTAGAGCAAAGTTTGCCGGCGAGAACTGTTTTGTTCTCCTGATTTGCAGCATTTGTACATAGCAGTGGCACGCCAGTGGTCCATTTCTATAGCTTAGAGCGAATGTGAGCTCGTATGTGAAGCGAGCGAGCCGCTCCAACAGTTTCGCAGGTGAGAATTATTCGATCTCGTGGTGGTGATTCAATTTATGTTTCTAGGAGAACGATGACATTGCGAAAAGAGCGATGACATTTTGACATTTTATATATGGACTTGGTTTTAGATATTTCGGTAGATAGTTATATGCATAGAGTAAGTGTGCCAGAGTAGTGTGTGAACTAGAGATAGATAAATAGATAGAGAGAGAGGTGAAAATGAACTGAGCCGAAATTATAAAGGAATGAGTTTCTGCTAATCACTGTTCAAGTCAAATACAATACCTTGATTAATTTCCTTCAAAATGTCCAAACATTTTTTCACTATCCATTTTTGTATTGTATCTACAAATTGGGTAACCATTGTATAGAAATCGTTTCGGAAAAATTATTATAATAGAGATTTTTGTAAGTTGAATTATTTAATTCATGAAGTTTGTCGAAATAATTTTTTAGATTAGTTCGCATAGAAATATGCTTAAACGCTTATCAAATTTTTCCTGTCAAATAAATCTACTTGCATATTATTATTTTATACGTTTTCTTCGTATTCTTTTTTCAAATTACTTTTCTTGCTACAATCTCGTCATATTTGACTATACTCTCTACTTTTTTCTTGATTCTATTTTATTCTGTACCATTTTTGTGTTTTTATTTTTATAAATTTTTAATCTATTCTATACCTATGAACATTAATTTGCATATTTTGTTTTATAGCTCCCATTTCTGCATTTTTATTTCTCATATTTTTGTTTACTTTTATTTTTCATACTAGATTCAAAGTTTTATTTTTATAATCCATAATCGATTCAATTTATTTACGCGAACCAAAAGTATTATTATTTTTTATTTTTATAAAAACAAATATTCTTACTAAAATTTTTTGTACAATATAAATCATGCCGAGAAATCCAATATTATTATACGAAAACACAATAAGATTATAAAACTTGTTAATTATGAAGTTCGATAAAATTAAATGTAAATGTTTTAAAAATATTTTTTCTTACCTTTTAAAATTCTTTTTAATACCTTATACTTATATATACTAACAAAATGAAACATGAAAGTTAAGATGCTATTTACAAAAACATAAACTTACAATATCAATTAATCATTTCTTTTATTTTAATCTCTACGTTTTTTTTACATAATTTAGATAATTTTAAAAATATATCGCTTTATGAAAAACAAATGTTTTTTACAAATTTTTGTAAATATACAGTTTTACTATGGAACTAAAATTTTGTTTTATAAATATAAATTAAATAAAAATAATATAAAAAATTTTATTTAAAAATATTATTACATTTCTTTTATTTATATTGTTAAAATATGTTTCATTAATTATAAAAATAATATAAAAATCATATATGCAAATTTATTTCGCATTCGACTCATAAATACCATATAAACTTATAATATAATATATATTACATAATTCTAAAGTTCCATCCTTTTAATCATTCATTGTAAATTATTTAAAACTTTATTTGAACTTGTTGAAAAAAATTCTATTTATTTTTCAGCATATTATTAATATAACAAAATTTGATTTGAATATAAAAAGTAGCTTAATTTAAAATATAAAACTGACATTAACATATTAAAAAGCTTTATTTAAAATTATTCATTTGGAAAACTTTATTTTTAAATTTGTATGCGGAATAAAGTTTTAATGTATTCAAAAGATTACTATAATTTATTTTGGAATTTTTTTAGTGTTGAAAAAGTCTTTGTTAAATAGCATTGAAATAATTTTGAAACGTCAAGTTAATTAAAAGATTAAACTTTAACTAGTAGGCAGTTAGTATTTCAGTTTATTCAGTGAGAAAATAGTGTAGATATAGACAACAGATTTCTCAAGTCGGAAATAAAAAAATATAAAAAATAATTAAAATGTATTGATATATACAAAATATAAAAATTATATTTATTCATGAAAAAGTTACTTTCATCAAATTATTTGACTATTTAAAAGCATATTAGTACTAAGAAAAATGATTAAACTGTATCCTCAGTTTAAAAATTCTTTCCATAACTGTTTTTTTATTTTTATACTTTAGAAACCGACCTCTATCGTGAAATTCTATTATTCTTTCATATAAATGTCCAAGAAAAGAAGATTATTTCGGTAACGCTTCGGTGCGATTTACTAGAATATATATATGAGGTAACCGTTTTTGAGAAAAGAGCCCGGAAATGTATTATAGACCATTAGCGTGACGATTAATTGCAACTCGGACGCTCGTGTGCTCTTATCGACTACTAGTTCGATAATTTCTCCTCTCAGCTTCCCGCTTGTCACATTTTATTGGATTTCTCTGTGTTGTGGCTGTAATGGAAATTATTCTAGAGGGTTCATCGCAAAATTATGGATTCACAATTATATTAATAACAAATTAATTTCTTGACAAAATCTTTTTATACAAATATTTGTAAACATTGTTTTTACCCTGTTAATAGGGTTTTTTTATTATTTACATAAAGTAATTCTCTTTATACTTTTTCTTTACAAATTCAAAATAAGATAGGAAAGACTTCGTAAACTTATCGATTACATAATTTTAAATAAGAATAATAATAATGAAATATGAATTTATTATATAATTTAAAAATATTATTATTAAAAATTGATACTTTTAAAAAGTTAATTTAAATTTTCTGCTTAATATAATATTTAGATGAATTTATATTTTTAAAAATACTAGTCTTCAAAAATTAAACAAAAAGTTTTTTATAAAATACATAATTTTTAATTAAAAAATTATGAACGAACTATAGTATTATTTGAAAAAGATTTTATCCGACTTTGGATAGTTAACTTTATTCAGTTACAAAATTATTCTGTAAAAGTAAATGCTGTATAAGATGAGAAGAGATAATTTTAATAATAATTAATAATATTATAATAATTATAAATATATAATTATAATTTTAATCTAATATTCAGTAGATGTTCACAGTTTTCTTACGTATTTTGTATCTGATATTGATATTTATCGATTACTGAAGATTTTGTAATAATACTTATTAAATAAATATGACAAAAAATAAGAGAAGAGTAAGTATACTATATTGTCAGTGATGCAAAAATATTTACTCATTGAAAATAATCATATTATAACAAATTTTTTTATTTTATAATGCCAATGTATTAACTTTAAGATACAGCTAAACTCTTTATAAAAAAAAGTCTCTATCCCATTAGCCTTTTAATTTTCACATTTGGAGGAAACAAGGAAAAATGGATATACGTTGCATGCTGCCCTTTAATATACAAAGATTGCAACATAGGGTTGTAGAACGCTGCAACAATTATTAAAGAGGAAGAAAAACGGAAGCACTGATATACATATACATGTAAGTTATGATTTAATTAATACATTTCTTATGTGACAGCGGCCATTCAGTATTAAAGGTAATCGCGCTCGATCGCTCGTATCTCCCTTCGTAGGTCTAGAGTAAAAATACCAGGAAAGATTCGCACAATTTGTATCGCCTTCGGGCGAGCGTCGGCAAACTGCACCAAATAAATTACGCATCGATCCTCTCCGACTACTCAATAATTATTTCAGTCCGCCCCGTACATCGGCAGTGCGACGTCTCATGAGATCTTTGCTTTTAGGAGTGCATCGTAAGCTTCGTACAAGCGTAACGTTGGAGAGTACAGTACTTCTAAAAAGTATGCTGTGAGACTTTAAAACGTGTTGAACCTGCGAGGAAGCAATTGTCTACATCAAGGCATTTTCTCGATCAATGGACAGAGGAAGAAATGCGATCGCGTCGGTATTTACAACGATGATTTTAAAATGAAACGATGATTAAAAATGAAATATATTATTATATTGGTGAAATAAAAACTTGAAAATATTATTCTTAAATAATTTGAATACAGCTGAAATGATAAATGAAAAAATTTTTCGTGTTGATTAGAGAAAACGTTATTTATCCATTGATATTTAGATTATGAAATTAGATTAAAATTGGTCTTCAATTACAAACAGCTTTCGACACTTTTCTATGAAAGAACAGAAAAAATCGAAGAAAATCTTTCCCTCAGAGACATGCTTTTCAAGAATCGTTTCTTCGAGGTACGTTCGCGCATTTGTGTGTGCATACGCGTCTAAACGCGCACACAAACCCATACATAGTTCCAGAGAATTCCAATCGACATTCTTTCTTTTTCATTATTTTTATCTTTCTATTTCTATTTCTACCCAGTGAGATAGAATTTTTTTTATCTAACAATTACAATCGAGGTGGTGATAATCTATTAGCTTATAACATTAAGGCGTATTATTTCCTTCTATAAAAATTATTTAAGTTTATTTATAGTAGAATTAGATAAAATAAAAGTTAAAACAAGGGGAAATAAGGAAACGAATAAAAATTGTAAAAATTAATTATAATAATAGACTATTAGTTTTATGTAAAATAAATACTATATAAATCATTTATAAAAAGTATTTTTGGTTATTATAAAAGAATTTAATTAATTATTATAATTAAAAATTATTATAATTAATTATTCGAAAGTCAGACGAGAAATTGATATGATAAATATATTTTAAGAAAGCATCATTTTCAGTAAAAATAATGATTATATATTAATAATTAAATTAATTGAAATTTATTGAAATTATACAGACATTTTTTTCTATGTAAAATAATAATAAAATTATAAAATAAAAGGTGATGCACTGAAATAACATGGGTATGTATAGTAGTGATACATACAAACATTTTAACGTAATAAAACCATGTATAATAGCTAACATTTTAACTAGTATAAATTTAGAATTTTTGTAGAGATAAATATCGCAGAATAGTGTCAACCTATTTAATATACAAGTATAATATATATTTTTATTTATTTTCCAAACATGAAAATCATACATAAAATTGAAATAAAACAATTTAAAAATAAATAAGCATATCTATATCTATTTTTATTCAAATATGATATTATAATTGCTTGTTTTTACACTATATTATAAAAAATAGGCAATAATATTTTTGTATTTTTTTTAATTCCATTTATTATTACTGAACTAGAATTAAATCATTTATTAAGTAGTAATAACAGGTAATTTGCAAATGTAAGTAATCATAATAATTTATATAAATGACTCTCCTTGCAAATCTTAAAATATATAACAAAGTATATTAAATTCCTCTTCTAATCTCTATATCTCTTTCTCTTTTTACGTAGTTAAGAATCCTAAAAAAGTCCGTTAAAGTTACTCGATTCTACAGTGACGAAAGAGAAAGTATGCGAGTATACAATAGCGATCTCTTAATCGAATCCTTTAATTTTTCACAAGAGACTCTAAAGAATAGTAAAAGGGTCATTATTAGGCGAAGGTGTTGGAATGCGCCGCCTGTCTCGTTACTTCATGTTAATCGATGAGTAATAAGACCATACCTGGCACATTTAATACGTATTTTATTCTCAAGCTTATTGAACCTTCGTTCATACGATGGTATGGAAACGTACAGACATACGCGTATTTCCGATCCTGATAGTTTAAATCATTTACTTCTACAAGAAATTATTCTGTATTAATAATAATTCATTTTTTGATACTTTAGTGTTACAGATAAAATTATACCTAATTATTTCATACTATTATTTATAATTGTTCTTACTTAAAACAATCATTAAATTTAATATATTATCAGTAAATAAAGAAATATTTTTAATATTATTATAAATAAGAAATCCATATTTTAACATAAAACATAAGATTAAATACAGTTGACATTTACTTGTCAAATATCAACCGATATTTATCTTTAACTTTTTTATCTTTCACTTTTTAATATTATAGTTAATATAATTAATTAAAATATAATATTTGTTTGCTTAAATGATAAAAAATTCAGCTATTATATATTCTTTGACTTAAAACTTACTTATTCATATCAAATATTTGAAACATCTATTTAAGTTCAGATTTTATACTTGTCTAATTTTAATTTTTATTGATAGCAATATGTAAAATTTTCCATTCCGTAAAAGTTGCTATTTTCATAAATTTGGTATATACATTTCAATTTAGGATGCACATAAATATTATATGTGATTAAAATATTGATTATATAATATTTTCATAAATATTTTTCATTATTTCACAAAACTTGACAAAAAAACCAAAAAAGTTGAAGTTAAGTCCTGTGTTATAATTAAAACTAACTTTAAATAACTATAAAATTGGGATCATATTTTTTATATATTACAATTCAACCATTAAATAATATATTAAATATAATAGAAACACTTGCAAAATTTATATTATTATAAAATTTTATATTAAAGTTATTGTTATTGTCAGGAGACAAAATAATAGATTTTAGTATATTTTTACGTTAGCTCTTATAATCAAAATGCAATCTTCGTTAAAAGTGGCTTACACAAAATATAAATATTTTTATTTCTTGATTACTCTAATATAATAAGCATTAAATTTTGACACATCAATTCCTCGGTGTAAATACTTAAAATTTGCATATTGTATTCAAAATACACACTTTTTGCATAAAACTTTGATTTTATACAATACATAAAATTAGTGAATCTGTAATCCATATATTTCATCAAAATATGAATGATAATCTTTTCTATTTTTATCCAAATTAATATAAAAATAATTAAATAATTCATTTCACCTATTTTTTATGAAGTAAAACAGAATGTAACATTATTATATTATAACTATTAAATTAAATCAATACATCACTTTCAGTTTTATTAACTTATTGATCTTTCACATTTTGGTTTTTTTACAAATACATGTACCACAGTTTAATCACTTGTATTGGTTTCTTACATATATAAACCGCGAATTTTTTACTGTATTTTATTCTTCTCAATTTTATTTTCTCATTTCAATTTTTATATAAATTACATACATAAATATATATATTTTAAAATTCAAAATAGTCCCGTCAATTAACATTTTCTAAATTTTAAGGTATCAAATAATAATCAAAATTTCAAGACTTTAATATAAGTTATTTTATAAATAATTTATTTTTAAATTTATATTTTCATTAACAAATTAATTTTTCGAAGCTATAACATTAAGAATTCTTTTCAAATTTAAATTCCAAAGATTCAACCTTTTAATTTGAATCGTATCTTTAATTTAGATTTATAAATACATAAAACTAACATTTCATGAACGTTCTTGTTATCATCTATAAAACTAGATATAAATGATGCTATTTCGAGCATATTCTCTTTAATAATATTATTTACTTTACTAGTTTTTTTACTTAATTTGGTAGTAATAAGTTTTCTTTATGACTATAGTATTTATGTATGTTTAAAATTTTTTTAATCAAAATTAGCTTTTCTAAAAATCTTTTATAATATATTTTAAAGTTTATATTAATAACTCATTCACTAGAAAATGAAACATTCTTATCGGATTTAAATTTAGCTTGATAATTTCCCTAAATTATTTTTTTAAATTATTTAGGCTTCATAATTAAGACTTTATGATTTTTTTTATATTTTAATTCGTTTTTTGTAAAAACTCAATGAAATTTTATATAATTTTGTGATATCTTGATCATTAAACCTTGTCTTTAATATTTGAGCTAACTATTTTAAATATATTTATCATTATATGATGGATTCGTTTCTTTTTTTGAAAAATGATTATATTATCTCATTTGTTAGTATTATTTTTTATTGTTTGAATAACTTTTTTCATTTTTCAAGTTTTTCTAGCAATAAATTATTTATTAAATATCAAGTACGTTTTATTTTGCAATGATTTTTTTCATTGCATTTTACATAATTTTAATTTAACATGGTGATATGTATAAAATTAATCTTCATAAATTTGTATGAACGACTAAATTAAAAGTAAAGATAAGTGTACTGATAATGTTGAACGAACCGAAGCTGCAAATAAGCACGTGCAGATAAGCGTGCGAAAGGATTACGAGAAAAGCTTTTCACTCCCTTTAATACGATTAATGTCATTAGTATTTCCTCACTACACTGATAATTATAATTATTTACAGTAAATACTAGAAACTTGTATTATTAATAATAGATGGATCAATACTTCTACATAGTTTTATATATTGAAGGGAGTTAGAAATATTTTATTTGTATGATATTTTGAGGAAACTATTCATCAATGATTTTATTATTATAAAGAAAATTTAACATATATTAAATAGACAGATAATTTATAAATAAAAAATATTAATAAAGAGTAATCTTCTAGAAAATTTTATATTCATCAACATATATTGTTTAATACTTACTTTTATATAATTCATTCCTTAAAAAATATTATATGATATTATTTTTTATTAAGAACCAATCAAGCAATGTTTGAATATTTTATTCTGCTCTAAAAAATTGATTTTAACTTCTATTTCTTATAAAATAAAGGAATTTTCTTTCCTATTTTCTATTAATATAAAACTCAATTTATTGAATTGTACGTAATAATTTATTAAAGAAGTATATATAAAAATGAATACAATAATAATCATTCATTGAAAAAATTGAATTATTTGTATAAACTAAATACATAAATATAATGCTAACGAAAATAGTTTAAGCTTAAAAATATTTTTTATGAAAATATTAAATTTTTCTTGGTAGTCTAGAAATAAATCAAGCTTTAAAATATATTGTATAATGCTTGATAAAATTTAATTCAAATAAATCTGTTTAAGCTTTTGAATAATCAGGTATATTTAACAAAACTTAGAACCTTCGAATCTTTAATGTAAAAATCGAATTTTTATTAAAATATTCAAACTTAATATTAAAAAAATATGTGAATATTTTCCAATAATAAATTTGTAATTTATATATTTATTTTAAAAATATTTTATTCGTTATTTTAAATATTTACATATATTATTTAAATAAATACAATTTACTCATTTCTTGTATAAACTACGTCATTTTTATTATTGAAATCAAAGTATTAAAATAAATAACATACCTACTCTAATATTTTTCTCTACAATTATTAATTGTTTCACTAAATAACTTTTTCAAAGAGCTCAACTCTATCTGTACTCTATTTAAAATAAATACTTTTTAAAGTATATCAAACATTCGAACTATAAATCAGTTAAGAGAGTAAGAGGTTGATCTAAAGAGTGAAAAAAAAAACAGAGAAAGCTTACAAATCTTTAAAATGCGAAACTCGTCCTTCTCCAATAGAAGCATTAGAACTAACAAGGCCGATGAACTTGCTCTGGTGATGAAGCTTACATCTTTGCGATCATTTAAGTTCATTTAATTCATGGCTCAGATTGACTCGAAATTACTAGATGATAAGAAATAGTAAGAATTAACTAGTAATAGAGAGAGAGAGAGAGAGAGAGAGAGAGGGGAGAATGAGAGAGAGGGAGAAAAAGCATGTAAAAGCATGAAAATGCAGTACCGAAAATAAATATTAATTATGTTTTTAGCAATATTCTATGTTGTTTTCTATCTAATCAAAGAAACTTATATATCTAAAAAGATATTCTCAGTTTCCTTGACCTAGCTATTCGTTATACATTAATAATCAACACTGAATCGTATTGCAAGTCGAGGCCTTCATCTGAAAACTGGATCTTAATTTCCTTTTTTCTATGTATCTTTTGTATACCGACCCCTTAATATTATAATTCACTAAATGAATGATACGGGTGACTGAATTTTCCAGTTTTTATGTTTTTGAGGAATTCTTACCAATTAATTCTACAAATTTTCAATATAAAATAAAGTGAAATAAAATTTAAATAAAAGTTTTTAATGAAGAATTTTAAATATCGTACAATATTAAATTTAATTGTTATTACTTTTTGTTTAATTTTTGTTTATTTTTTTGAAATAATTTATTTGCATATTAAAAAAATGTATATATATTAAAAGTCCTTTGGATTTATACTTTTTTAATAACTTTTAGTACAATGAAATGATGTTATGGACTTTAGGATTATTATTAAACAAAATTCTAAATTTCTAATAACAGTAAGGATGTACATAATTACAATTATTTATCAAAATTGTTTTACATTTTTAAATTTTAGTTTGATTATAACTTTCATGTATTATTATATCATTTTGTTCCAAATGTAAGTTCATCTACATTAGTAAATTCAGGGATTTATTAATTCTACGTTATAATAAGTATTTTTTATTATTTTAAAATCTCGTTAATAAATAAACGTTCAATTTATATGTATAATATATAAATTTGAAATGCTTTTCCATTAAAGCAGAGAACTTTTAATAAACTGTAAAAAATTTATGTTACAAACGTGAAAACAATCGAATTAAATCATAATAAAGTACTTTTATAAATGTTTGCATTCATACTTGGATATATTTGCATGCACATATATAGGTAAGAAGAACAAAAGGAATTTAACATGAAATTCTCTCTCTGATCCTGCTTTGAAATCATCCCAAACTTTAACACACATACTCATACCATAGCGTCCGCGTACTCATCTGTGGAGCTCGTGAAATCAATCGCTTGGCAATCCTTTCCGCGCGTTCACTCGACTCCCTCGTTATCTGCTTTCTCAACCACTTATTATCGACTAATAGAAACGAGAAGCTTGTCTGCCTGTGAAAACTCTCTTATTCTTTTTTGCCCAAGTCTCGATTTGGCTCGCAATCTATTTCGACCTTGCTTCGTAGAATAGGTGAAAGAAAAAATGATAGAAAGAGATATAGAATACCAGCTGACATTGGATAAAGTTGCAAGTTTAAATTAGCAATAGAGTTATCCAAATCTGATGATAGGAAAAATTATTCCTTACGACACGAATTTTATGTGACTCTTTTTTATTTTTCTTTTTTTTCTTTATTATCTTATCAAATATATCATCTTTTAGGATACTTAGGTTGCTGCTTTTACAAATATTTCAAATCTTTACATTTTCGTGTTTATATTTAATTTTTTTAATATATTATATTTTTAGATATATACATTCGATAAGCTACAGGTCTTATCAATAACAAAAATTTTACTAAGTATAATATAATTACTTTTTCCACTTGTCATTCGTGGCAAGTATATTTATATAATACATGCATATATGTTTGTAATATTTGTAATACATACAATTATAAACAACTAGAAATATTTAAGTTAATTTAATTTAGAGTATATGAAATATTTATCCACCTACTTGTTAATTAAAAAATTAACTTGTTTATATATCATACATATATATATTACTTAATTAATATAAATTAAAATAATTAATTTTGTCAGAAAGTTTATTTATATAGATACAATACTAGTAGCAATGCAAACTTAATTATTTTGCGTAAAATAAATATTTATCGATCAACATTATATATCTATGCTTGTCTAAGTGTAGCTTTTTAGTTATAGCATTTTCGATAATTTGTAGATTTTATTAATCTAATAAAGTAAGTCATTCTATAAAATTATATACACTATATATACATATATTACAGTAACTCTACCTGATGCTCTTAATATTGATACTTAATATTCTTCTGTAATCACAATTTTTATAGTACAAATTATTTTAATAAAACACTGTTAAATATCTTCTGTTAATCGCGATATCATTGTTTTATACTGTTATTATAATTATATTTGTAAAATTATGTCACAAAAATGTTATTCGAAAAAAATTAAATCATTTGAGAAATATTAGTAAGTATTTGAAAATAAATAAAATATTAATGTTTTCAGAGTTTCATATCACTTACAATTTTACTCGAGAAAAATCAATTTTAATTTAAATTTGAATCATCGAAATTTTAATTTAATCTATCAGTCGTTATATAATTCGGATTTATATTTTACTCTTCGAGTTATTAACGTAATATTATTTGAATTCTTATTTAACTAAATTATATTTATAGAATAAATAATTGATAATAATTAAATAGATAAATGTTTTCTAATATAATTGTAGAATGATGTTCTAATTCAAAATTTATCAAAATTATAGTGTAAGAAAGAAATTTTAAATTTAAATCTTAAAAATCATTATATTCCATTTTTAATATTTTCCATTATTTATAAATATAACTTATATTTTTGGATAATTTAGCTTTATGCTATCATAAATTTATAATAGATGAAAATATATCATTATGAAATTAATATTTAAGATTTGAACAAACTAATTTTTAAAATTAAAATTTTATACTTAACATAATTTTGAGATTACTGTCTACTTTATATGAATATAAAATTTTTTAATTTTCATGAATTATTTACAAAATATTTTTTTATAATTTAGTCTTTTTAGAGGATAAAAATAAAGTTTACGTAATATTTTATTTAATTTAAGTTAATTAATAGAATAGAAAGTATAAGAAATTTGAATTATAATTTTCAGTGATTTTTTCCATTTGCAAAAATTAAAAATAGTAGAAAATAGAATTGAATCAAGAAAATAGGTATTTAGTAAAGATTATAATGAGGATTCTATCTTTTTAACAATATAATTGTTACATGTTTAATATGTTATATATTGATTTAAAGAATATATAAATAAACGGATGAGCATGAATATACTCGATAGTATCGGTGAATTAATTTGTAGAATAAAAGCAGTTTGATGTGTAGTTATAGAATAATCAAATACAGGATATACATGAAAAAAACTACCGATATGACGATACAAACATTCAGAAATCCTTAGACCCTAATTTATCGATGCTGATATATCCTATAAGATCTTTGGTTGTGCATCTTTTCTACTTTCATTCATACTTTTGTGCTCTCATAAAGTTCTTTTATTTCTCATAACATATATATAAAGATCATTCAAAATGGGAATTTCAAACTAGGATCGTGGATAGCAAGCTGGTAGTTTTGTGCGTGTATACTTACGTGCTGAGAATCTACAAACGGTTCTCACGGAAAACTTTGATTATTTGGAGTACTTTGAGTCAGACAGCGTTTTCATGATTTTTTATTTGTATACTCGCTACCAGGTTATTATATATATATTTATTTTACTCAAATTTGACTGAATTTCTAATCCTAGAAAATCATTTTAAAAGAGTATTCATTAATAGATCATTAAAGTTATCAAATTAAAAATTATTGAATTATACTCATAAATTCTTAAACCATAAGAAAAGAATTTTTAAATTATAATTTATTACTGACTTTTCTTGTTCAACATATACTTAAAAAATAAACAAATTTAAAGAATCATTACGCACTCTGTTAGTATTAAAATTTGTTTATTATAGTCTAAAACAGAAATACTACATAATATTTTTTTAATATTATATACACTTTTAAATTATGTCTCTTATATAGAAATAATACAGTATATCAGTCTAAACATTGTAATTCTGATGTTTTAAAGCTAACTATCTATATTTTCATAAAACGCAAAAATTACTTTTTTTTATTGGAAATTTAAAAAATAATATTTAGTTATATATTTGAGATATTTTTAATATATCATCTACGTCTACCTATGATTATCAATTATAGAAGTTTCTAATGGCATAGTGAATCGGTCAACCGTGGACTGAAACTAAAAGTATTTGCAATTACTTAGTAGCGCGGCTTCTTTATAAAGCTTACCTCAAATTTCTCCTTAGCATATTTGTAATCATATAGAAGTATTTGGTGAAGCGATTCCACAGCGAGATGCACCAAAACTCAATCCGGAACCTTTCATCAGGCCAGATAGAGAAGAGTTTCCTCCGTTACGCGCGTTGGTTGGTTGATTCTAAAAACCACGTCGAACTTGTGATGGAAAGAAAGACGAAAAGAGTTAGTCACGAACTAAAGAATACGTGAACCTGATCCTGAAGTAAGCGTGGGTTTATTTTTTGATGTTAGAATTTTCTTAAAGTTATACGAAGACTTCGACTGCCAAAGTTACCTTGGATATCGTTGTAAGTGAAAGAAAAAAACAAGAGGTGCCAGAAGAAATAAATAAAGCTTAAATATAAGGCTTGTAAAAGAAAGGCATAGCGGCAAAGGCTAGAAGATTATATTCATACTCAACGAAGAGAAAAATAAGAAATAGTTTAAAAAAGAGAGAGAGATCAAAACAAGAATAATATTCTATGAAAAAAAAAATTTCTCTATACTATTTCTCTAACTATATATACTTAATTTTATTACAATTAATATTATGTTTAAATAATTGTATTTATATAAGTAGATCCTAAAAAATCCTTTCGCTAAAATGTATTTTATTAAACATTTAAAATGATTTATTTATATTTAGTAAGTTAAATTAATAACTACTTTTTAATAATTCTTGAAAAAGATTAATTTCTCTAAATAATCACAGACACGTGTTTCATTTAACTTGACAACTTTTTAGATATGCCTTGAATTGTTACATCAGCTTCTGTTTCCTTGAAATTTTAGACAACTACTTATCCGTGTACGATTGAAATACTCATTTCAAATAACTCTTATACATATCAAGGTCTTCGTGAAATAAATGATTCACTTGTAAGTAAGTAGTTACACTATTTTAAGATAAGTACCTTAAATTAAGGTTTCCTTGTTAAAAAGTAAAAATTGGATACGTTAAAGTCGAAATAAATCTCAGAACACCAACTCTGCAATGAGGTTTATCTTCAACCTGCATTTATAAATGGAAAAGGATGGAAAGCTATGTATTGGAATATATTATAAAATTAAATAGAATGACTTAAACATTTAAATCATTAATTAATAAAAGTTAATACTTTGAAAGTTAATTATTAATTTTATATATTATAAACAAAAATTTTATATACTATCTATTTATTCAATATATCAATACTTCAACAAACTTAATTTTACAAATTAAATTTATAATTAATAAAAATATTACAAAAATTTACTATTTAATTATGATAACATGGGTAATTACATGTTTTTTATTTATTTTGCATGTAAATTATTAAAATTTAAAACTGCAATTCTGTATATCTATAGATGTCATACACTTATTTAAAAATAAAAATAATTTAAATAAATTTATTTATGATATATATATCTTATAATTAAAAATATATTAAGTATATAATTGTATAATAAATTTTTTATGGAGCGAATTAGTTGAGATTTATATTATATACAGTAGAAAGAATAGTATAGAAATTTATTACAAATTTAATTATTACCAATTTATATTAAAAAATAATTTGTAATTAAAATATAATATGTGCAGAATATCAGTGAAAAAGGTTAAATAAGGAAAGAAGAAAAAATACAGGGAGAGAGAGAGAGAGAGAGAGAGAGAGAGAGAGAGAGAGAGAGAGAGACAGAGAGACAGAGAGATAAGATATATGGAAACGGGGAAGTGATAGATAAAAAGAAAGTATACAAAAGAACATAGGAAGTATAAAGAAATAAGTCAAAAAGAATATGAATGGAGCATTAAAAGTACAATGAAGAACAAAATCATGTAAGAAGAGAAAAATGAGTGCTAGTAAGACTGTAATCAGAAAATGATTGAGATATAACTAGAAAGAAAGGTTTTCTTTCTTGTTAAAGGTTAAAGAAGAATTGTGAAGTATTATGCTTGTTATGTATTATAAGAATGTCTCTACAATACATGTATGTAATGCGAATTTATAGAACTATATCGTTAGGAAAAATGCAAGCTTATATGTATAGAATATGCATTTGAAAACTAGCATATAAGATGTCCCCGTAGTATAGTTTTAAAAGATGCTTTTTCTTTCTCATCGTAAGATTCTTTATTAAGATATAGCTTTTATGTTTTATTTTTTTCAAAACGTTGAATTTTATTCTCGTTTTCTTCATAGTTTCATATTCAAGTAAGTAGCGTAGCTACTGAATACGTAATTGATAATACGTTATAGAGGCAGTTAGCTTGAAAACTCTTTACGAAATGGTACTAGAGTTGAAATTTATTACAAATGTTCATGAATACTGAAAATAATACTTGGAATATTTGCCGTTATTACACTTTTAAAATAATTTCACGTATTAATGAAAATCATAGTATTGACTTTTAACGTTCTAGTTTTTAAAAAATTTAATAGAAATGTTTGAAAAAAAGTAAAATTTGTTCCAAAGTATAAAAGACAAATAAAAATGATGCCCTAACACACATCTCATATGCAAATTAAGTTTTAACTCCCTAACTCTGAAAGTATACTTTTGGTAAATCAACTGACATTTGATAAACAGTAGTAAGAGAATTTACGATACTTTTTTATTTCATAAAGGAGAGATTTGTTTCATCGAAAATCAAGCAAACTGCACAAACGAAGGAGTCGATTCCTATTTAAAGCATCGATATGAACAAAAGAAAATTCAAAATAAATAGAAAAAACGCAATTGCAAGGCAAGAGAAAAAAAACTTAAATGTTGGCAAATAAAAAGAGAGCAATATCAAATAGAGAAGAGTAGCATCGGTAGGATATAAAAAAATTCAAATCAAGTGAGTTCATGCGCGGGTAGGTCATCGCACTGGGAGCATTGGCCAAGTGACTTTCGCTGCAGGGTCGAATGCGCAGACAATACTTCTCTCTCTCTCTTTCTCTCTTCTTCTTTCTACCCGATCATCCCTTCCTGCTTCTATTTCACTTCCCATCCACAGAAAAACCGAGGAAAACGCACTACTGTATTTGGTTGGTGTACTCGCCTGGCAGTTCGCTTTCATTCTGTTTCTCTTTCGCTGCTCGAGATGAGTGAACGTGATATAAAGAAAAAAAAGAGAATGCGAATGAGGAAGTGCGAAAACATGTAGTTCATACAAGAGCTAAATTTAAATAAACAGTTTAAAAAAGTGGAAAAAATATATAACATAACGGTTGTTAAGAAACTATAGACCCATGCATTCGCAATAAATATTATCATTAAATATTACAAAAAAATACAACACTTTTATCATTTAAAACATTGCTTTTTTTATTTAATATAAAATATATTCTGCCTATTTTGCGTGAATTGAAATGCAATTATCTTGAATTATATTTAATAAATTTAATATTTGATTTTTAAATCAAATTTCTTAGGTATACGAATAGTAATTATAAATGAACGCTACAAGTAGCGTAAGAGAAGAAAAAGAGAAAAACGTAAAGACATAGTCAGCTGATTGATATAATGCACTTGGTGAAAGGATCGAATGCAATTGAAAGTACAGTTGAAGACTAAAATAGTATGTCAAAGAAAAACTATAAAAGAGGTGAAACGAAAGTCTCAAAAAAAAAAATTAGAAATATTTTACTTTATAATATTTTTAATTATAGCCAACTATTTATGATCTATTGTTAAGTTGAATACAGACAACAAATAAGCAAAAGATAATAGAATTTATTCTGTGTTGTAAAAATATTGAATATAATTGTACGTACTAATATGTACACTTTTTATAATAAATATATTCTAATAAAAACATGTAAACATTTACTGTCATAATTCTTTCTCTTATTAGAACTATTTTATTTTAGTTATAATAGCAAGTTTCTATATGAAATAATTTTGTTAGTTAAATATATTTAACAGAAAATATAAAAGATAATATAAAATTTATTTAAAGTAAAAAGCTTACATTACGTTAAGCTAGGTAAAAGTATCGCTTCTAATATTTAAGAAAATTTTAAATAGTTTTATTATGTAAACAAAGTTTTAATCAAACTGCTTTCATGCATTTATTAAACTTTGAAAAAAAAGTCATTGTCGCAGTAATGATTAAAATATAATTACGTGAAATTTGAATTAAAGAATTAAATAATGATGTCAATTTTGTATATTGAAAGTATTCTTTAGTATTTGCTTTTGTTCAATTTTTTAATTAACAGTTTAAAAAATAAAACGTATGAAACTGTAGCTTATGATTTATATACACTTGATTTTTTAGTGGATGCTCGATTTATTTAATTTAAATATTGAAGTTTTTTTAAAAATCATTAATATTTATATTTATGTTATATTTATTGTAGTTGAATCTTAGTAAATTTTTTTAATTTATATGTAGTATAAATATATAAATAAAAATAATTTCAGTGATCGAACATTTTATATTACTCCATGTAAGTTAGAAATATTTTTAGAAATTTTAAAAGAAAAATAAAATTGTTTATAATTAAGAAATATAATTTAAATAAATAATGTCGAAAGTACAAGTGATTGATTTGTCTTAAAAATACTAGAAATTCGTAGAATGGTATTTCGCCCATACAACCGCTCATACGAAAATACAAATTATCTTTTTAGTGCGAATGAATCTTGAATTTTACGGTAATTAAGGGGACACATGTGTAGTCCACTTCTCTCAAGAAAAATGCAGTTTGCTTCAACAAGATCTTTGTTTCGGGTGCAAAACTAACATCTTAACGAAGCTAAGTAGAGTCTGAGAGATAGAAACGACTAAAATACACAGAGGCGTGTATTATAGAGTGAAGAAAGAAAACGAACGTAAAACAAGACAAAGAAAATAAAAGCGAGAGGAAGAGATAAAAGGGTATGCGAGGGAGAAAGAGGGAAAGAGAAACGCTAAAGCGAGAAGAGCGTACATTACCACCGCCGCCTCCGTCGTCGCCACCCTCGCGAGCGTTTTCCTCGCGGTCCGATCAATACGTCTCCGGTAGTGGCTCCACTAGAAACGGCAGTGCGTCGCTGCTGCCGCTTTACCGCACGTCCTATGCTCGCTATGCTCCAGAGAGATAAATGCCGGCTCACTTTTCGGAATTTCGCCTTTTCTTTGCTGCAGCTGCACCGACGGTCGACCCACGTTTTTCCTTTCCTTTTGTTATTTTGCTCCCCGAACTGAAAGGAATTGCTTCGAGATGTTTTCCCTCGTTTTCTGTCATTTGTACAAAGCTAGATGAAGGAAATTTATACACTGAATAATTCGTGAATAAGAGCCGAGTTACGCGTGGATACGATATCAGGGCTGAAGATTTTATTAAAGGCTCGATGCTGCTTCCTCTAAGTTCTTATTCTATCATCGGCAAAAAATCTGTTATGCTATTTTTTTTTTGAGCAACTTTTGTTAATAGGTTCTATTGTGTTAATTATTTTTATTATCGATTAATACAGATTTTCATTGGAAGATGTTCAATTATAAACTATAAAAGAGAACGAAATGTATTATGCATTTAGTTTCAACTAAACCGTGAAATTTATTATTCTTACACTTTACATCTAATATTTATTTTTAGTATTTTCAGAATATTCAATGAAATAAAAAAAATTAGTGAAAAAATATTGCATATAACTTCAATGAGAAAATTGATACTCTGAATATATAACATTGTTTTCTCTATTTTCACGTACATTAAATGAATATAGACGTATAAAAAGTCAAAAGATTAAGTGCAATGCATCTTTTTTCGGATATAATAAAAATATTTGTGATATTTCGACTTATCCATTGGATATTGTACTGTTAAATCATGAATCACTGCAAATCTAAAAATTACCATGTACATAGAAACCGTTAATCGAAAACGATTTTTAGGTATATTTTTTCGTTGAATTATAAAATGCTAGTGAAAGTTTAATTTACTTATAATCGTATATAAATAGAACATAGACATTATCCAGTTTACATTTAGGTGGATTTTTCAATAATCAAAAGCTGTATTTTTTTATAATACGCATTAATGTATATGATAATTAGAGATACGAATCCAAGAATTGACATAGTCATAAATTACCATAATTTGCAGTCTCATCAAATTTCTGCATTTATAACACTTAACTCCCAACTGCAAACGGTAAACTATATGAAATGTTTCCCCTGATTCATCAAGTCTACCATCTCTCTTGAATGTCATCCCCATCCATTTGATCATTCACATCCGGATTAAGAAATTGCCAGGCATTTATACGTACATTTGTAGCAATATACTTTCGATTCACTAATTTGTAAATTGACAACAAATATATAAAAAACAAACTTGAAATACATATTTTTCTACTGTAATAAATTTACTAATATCTAAATATTATGTATAAACTTATATAATTAAAAAAAAAATGAAATAAAGATAAACGAATTTTTATATATTTTTTTCAAATTTTCTAACAATTTTTAAAAACAATTTATAATTTTTTACAAATTCATTTTTATATTTATATAGATTTATTTATTATTTTTATTTACTGTTATTTACTAAGAAGTACTATTACAAAAATTTGTCTGATAAATTTCCTCATCTTTATTATTTAAAACTATCAAAACAATATTTACAAAATAGTATCTTTCTTTTTCATAAATTATTGTAATATTTGACTTCGTAAGTTCAACATAATATTTTTTAAATATACTATTGTATTAAAATTTTATTAAGTTATAAATCTTTAATTTATAAAATTAAAAATACAAAAATTTATATCTTTTAGTAATTTTCTTACTTTCATATTACAACATATTCTATCAAACTTTCGTATATTTCATATAAACAAAAAAATCAAATCATATAGACTGAAAAATAATAATAATGTATTTCTATTTTTTAATTATTTAAAAAAATTTTTTTTTAAAAAAGCAGTATTACTTCTATAAAATGATATGAAACTTTTTTATATTAGTTTCAATATTTTCTTATATAAAATTTTAAAAAACTACACTTACAATAATTATAATTTTATTAAAAAATATGTATTTAAAATAATTTATTCAGAATGATAAATTTTACATAATTAATTATAACATTTTTATATATTTTAATATGTAGTATTTCAAGCTATAAAATAATAAAAGATACAAAATTTAATAAAATATAATGAATTTTAATTATTTATTTATACAATTCATATATTAAATTAATTGTATTATATTTGACTAAATTAACGTTTACAATATAAATTAATATATAAAAATATTTTATTTATTATCATTTATCATACATCAAGAAATGATGTACTTTTCTATTATAATTGAAATTTTAAGAAACGAAAAATGCTAATTTTTGTCTTTGAAATATTTTAGCATTATATCAACTTATACTTTGAAGAAAAATGTATTCGGCTTAAATATTTTATATTCAATATAATGTGAGATATAATGTAAATATTTTTATCATTTTCAATTAAGTTAATACAATACTTATAATAAACTTTTGATTGTAATAACTTTAAAATTATTGTTCCATTTGAATTATATACAATTGAAATTATATTTCTCGAAGACATTTTGTTAGATAGTGTGTTACAAATGGTCTAAAGATGCTGTACCTTTAAAAAATCTTTAAAATCTAAGGAACAAACATTTAAAAAAAGAAGAAAAATATGAACAATATATAGAGAAAATAGAATATGATATAGGCCGAAGACATGAAAAAGACGATGCACGATCTTTGATTGGAAGGAAATTCTCGAAGCTCCTGGAGGTTCTTCCAGGCTCTAGCAAATTGACTGCTCTTGTGATTTTAATCTCTATGATCTGTAGAAAAATTGAAGTCTGGCCTTTACACAGCATTTACTTTCCTACGACCCCATGCGCATACATGCGTTATATTAGGGTCGACCGAAAAATTCGCAATTCGAAGGCTTCCTCCATTTTTTCCCATCTTATACATATCTCCCTTATATTCTAGTTTTTTCTCCAACATTTTTTCTTACTATATCTCTCTGTTTCTATTTTCTTTTATTTCTATATTTATCTCTCTTTCTTATCATCTTCTTGTATTTGATTTTGAACCTTACCTTTTTGATCAGATTTTCGAACATATATATCACTTTTTTGATTTGAGTAATTTTCATTATAATTAATAACTTTTATCACAATCAGAACAGGAAACTTACTACTCTATCTAATTTAAAAATATAGCGCAGAAAATTATTATTTATTTGTAAAAACGATTTATGATATATATATATATATATATGTTATTTTACAAATACTTTTTAATCATATCTAATAAAGTAAATTAAATAAGAAAAAAGAAATGTCTATACATCTATAATTTATTTCTGAATATTAAAACTACTGAAGTAAATAGTACTTACTAGAAAATTAAAATAATAACTAATAATATAAATAATATTTGTTAAATATTAAACTTTTTAGAAAAAATCATAATTCTGAGTCTTTATAATTGAATGAATAATCCATAATAAAATATTTAAATGCAACTCCAAAATTTTATTCTTTTTACAGATATAGTGTTATAAGTATGCTTTATTTTTTCATTATATTTTCATAGTTATTTTTTCTTTTAAGTCATTGTTTGTATTATTCTTATTATTTTTATTATATATTATTAAATTTAAAGAAAATATTAACTCTATTTTGCATACTTTACGTATATGAATAAATCTCGTAGATAATCCCAAAAAATCTTCAGTTTCGCCGCATTGTTTCCAACATGATTAAAAATTCTCTTTCATCTTATGACTAGCCTTAAAAAGTACTTAGAGAATCTTACACTATTTAATACCTCCGCGTACATAAATTTCGATATGCCTTAGCAAAATTATCCCCGAAGTTACTTTACTGCTTGTACTGTCGTTTGCATTGTACTGTGACTGCTATCCTCATCAAAGAAGAAAATCGAATCATTCTCAGTTCTGCATGATTAATTATAACAGGTTAGGTTTATTCAAAGCTAGGACCTCTTTTCAAACGCAGGGCTGCAGTAGCAGTTTGGACGTGAACTTTATCAGGTTTTAGAGCCCAAGAGAAAGAGAGTAAGAGAGAGTGATATGATCACGACAGTGAATACATACTCGGTGCATCCTCCCAGTGATGTCAAAATTCTATCGACTGATTCGTTTCACCCTAAAATCGGAGAAATCACATTCTCTTTATGTTGGAAGACATATATATACACATATATACTTGCAGACGAGGATCAATGTCGGTATACCATTCTAAAGGATCGTAGCTAACTCCTGTACTAGAGTTTCGATGGTAGGTTACAGCGGTCGAAGACTAGCCATCTATGGAATTACACGAATCGTACCATTTGAACTATCTCTTCTCATTTTCTATCATACACATTTTTCTGAAAATTACATAGTTCTGACAAATGCTTGGTGAACGGTAGTTCATAGTTTGATACGATTCTCTTCAATCTTAAATAATACCATGTTTTCTGTAGGATAAATCTATGTTTTAAAGTCTTTTAGAATTTTTTTTTCGTTCCGCCGTATTTCATCATTTGTTCTGAGTGTATTATTTTACTATAATACAATATAGTATTGTAAAATCTCTATATCTTAAAATATATTTATATTTTAATACTTACTTATTATTAAATGTTTCAAATTTAAATTCACATAAAATTAAACTAAAACTAGATCTGTCATTTATATAACTTCATAGAATAGAAGTACATAAAAATAATATATTATATAAATGTATACACAATAAATAATTGATATTATATAAAAAACTTTCAAATATATTATATTATATAAAGATTAATTTTATTATTATTCTATTAATCTCATTTCGATATTATAAAGATTATTTGTTACCTAGTTTGCCTTTAATATTTTCAAACTAAACAGTTCATTCTTTCCTATCACAGCTACAGATTAAGATTTCAAATGAGTCATTGGATTTTTTAAATTATTTTAGAAGTTTTCAAAAGTTTATTTAAAATTTTATATATCCACCTCTATTCGATTAAAAATCAATTTTTAAACTATTTGATTATTAAAACTATTTTCTTATCAAAGTTTTGTATTCAATTGAGTAATATTAAACAATCTTTTATGACATTATGTAAGATTATAAATATGTTTTTAAGTTAATATTTCTCATCTTTATATCTTTATCTGATATTTTATGCTATTATTTGTAGTTTTGTATATTTAAAATTATTTACTTTTTCAATGAAATCCATACGATGTTTTAAACTTAAAATATATTACGTTATGATATACGAAGTTGATTTAAAAATATTATTATTACATCTCCATGATTTAAATGATAAAATTTAAGTTAATTTTAATAAATATGATTATATTTTTTTATTTTAGTCATCATATGATATTAATGTTCTAATATCTAATAATATTGTTTCACTTGTAGATCACAATAGATACATTAATCATGATTTCCTTGTATTTATAAGAAAACCAAGAAAATTCACAATATTTAATTATATCTATATCTCTATATAATAGTAGAATATAGTTACGCATTCTAAAATGTATTTTGTAGATTTTTTACAAAAATAGTGGAAATAACTTTTGTAAAAATAGTCGTGCCATAACACTAATAAAAATAGTGTTGGATGAATAGTTTACGCACGCAAAACTTAGTTTTCACACCCATCTGTAAATAAGAGATTATATCAAGCAAATTAATATATCCTTACTTTTATTTGTCATACCTATATTCTCTAGTGGCTTTTTACTATCTAATTGAAAAAAAGAAGTAGTCAGATTCCAGAATTTTGCGCGTTGAAACAGTTTGTCCTCATTTTCCGGCGTTTGCAAAAACCGCCGCTTCGTATCCTCTAGTTCGTTTCATCGAAAGCCTTTTCACAAAATAGATCCTTCCTGTGGCTTGAATATATTCTCAGAAAAAGTGAGAACGATATAGAAAGAAAACAGAAATGAGAAACGATTTATTCACGTGTCATGGTTTCTTTTGCATGTCGGTTATCCTTTCCGTTGGTCGCTTTATTATTGTGAATGCTGCTTCGATGATGAGATTAAACTTGTCATAAACTTTTATTTTGCTTGTATTTTTTGACCTTGATATATTACGAAGATAATAAAGCGATATTAGAAATTGATTGCAAATTTTTCTGCGCTATTATTTTCAATTCAATTAAAGATTTGAATTTTTCTAAATTCTTCGTAATTAAACAACTCGACAACAATCAAATATGAAAAGGATTTTTTTTTAAAAAATAGTTAATTATGTTTAAATCGTTTAAATGAAATTAATTTTAATATTTTTCATATACTTAAATACTTTAAAACGTATTTGGAAGTACAAAATTAGATCAAATTTTAATATTACCTGTAGATAAAACTTAATAAATAAATATAATTTACTGAAATTATTCAAACTTTTTAAAAGTTTTATTAAACAATTATAATTTTTAAAATTTTTAATTTGTATTAATAATTATATTTAAAAGAAGAATAAAAATTATTTTATAATTGAAATTTTTATTTTTCATGAATATAGAGTTTTATTATTATTTTATCTTATATTTATTTTTTTATATTTATTTCTTCTACTTATTCTGTCGATAAACATTTTTAAATGTTATTCTTTATTTAAAATTATATTTATTGAATTTCTATGAAACTAAATTATTTACTATTTATATATAAAGTACTTATTTTTATATCATTTTAAGTATTTACACCTATAAAAATAATGAAAAATTAAAAAATAAATTCATATAAATATTTTCACAAATTGAAATGAGTGTTCAATTTGCTTTTAATATATTACAAACAGCCTAAAAGATTTAAAATTTTAGCTAAATTTAAATAACTATTTTGCTTATTTCGAATTCACATGATGTAACAATTATTCAGAATTAAAGATTAGAAAATGATCACGTAATCAATATTCAGTTATTTACTCTGTATTTTTACATCTTCAATTTATAAAAAATCCAACGTATAATATTTTTTCAACATCATTTAAAATAGCAAACACAGATACAAGAGAAAATCGAAATGAGAAATCCAGCAAAGACGATACAATTACGGATATGAAAAACACGTGGACTACATATAGTCTGACCAAAGTCGGTCTTATTCCACTGGCACGCAACCGTTATTCCACTCGAAGTAGGATATGATATCCAAGATAGACGTCCATATTCGAAACTACTGATGCGTCTCTGAAGCTTATGAGATAAACTTCGTTGAAATATCAGACCCTTATTCCACATCGAATAAAAATGATTCCTAGTATTTTAGAAACTTATTACTACAATTGACTGTAGCGACCTCAATGGTGATTATTAATTAATCAAATCACTTGATAACGAAAACACTTCTTTCCTTGTGAAGTTTTATGCAAATAATTTTACTCAAATTATAATTTCGAAAAGTTGAGATTTTCATAATTCTTATAATTATAAACAATTGATTCCGATATTACTTATGATTGATAATCGCTTTTTAAATGTATATAGTATACTGCCTTTATTCTCAGAACTTCATAACACTGATATATTGATATCAATTATAGTCTTAAAACTATTAATTATTGCTCAAAAATCTATAGCTACATATTCGACCATTTTCAATTATAATTTAAGTGAATAATGTTTGTTGTTTCAAGTTGATAAGTTTCATTATCTTGAAAAATATTTAAACTATTTCTTTTAAAAAATAATTTTCGAAAACACTTTTATCAATATTCAATATTATACATTAAGTAAACGAATAGTTCAATGACTATAATGAAAGTACAAGAATTTCCATTAATATATAACAGTGATACAGTGCGTCTATTAGTAGAAAAATCGTTGTAATATTTCTATTTCTTGTGCAATCTACAGTAATTTCTATCGGTATACACAATCTATGTATTGCAATATTTTTGACCAAGACTTTTATTTTATAAAATAAATAAGTGCAAAGTTTCAATAGTATAATGAATTTCAATAGTCACTCCAAGAATGTGTGTCATTTTATATATGTGTTTATATAAGTCTATATGTGTATGTACATTTAATTTTGTACATATTTCCATATAAATATAGAATTAATAATTAATTTGAAAATGATTACCAATTATTATACGAATATATAAATTGATATATATCATGTGTAATAAAAATATTGAGTAATTAACAATAAATTGTATTTTTATAAATGGTTTCATAAATCATTAAGATATTAACATAAACATTAATTCATTAAAATAAACATTATATTAGTAAATAAGTAACTCTTAATTTTAAAATTATTAAAATTTAATAGAATAAAATAAAAAAATATAGGATACTTTTAAATAGGTAGATCGACACTTGAATTAATTAAAAATAAAAAGATTTTAAGCATATTCCTTCAAAGAAATTTCAAAATTATTAGTTATTAGAAATGCACGTAATATATTAATTGAATTTAATTAGTTTTCATTAAAGACATATCCATTCTTCACTATTTTATCGTCATGAAAGAAAATGATATACTAAAAGAAAATGAAAGATTTTTTATATAAGCAAAGATAATGTAAACATAAAAAATGGTTAGTGCAACGCTTACTCAAATTAGCTAACATGGAAAATAATTATTTGTATGCTATAGCATAGAGTATACATACACGTTTAAAAAAATGGTAGTCAAAATGATTTTATTGGTAGATCCAGAGAAGTAATGGATACCCAATAAAAGACTCAAAATCTAGAACAATCGATAATATGAGTTAACAGAAAAGAAGGAGATTTGAAGTATTTATGGTAAAATTTAATGCAACATGAAGAATTTTTTTCCTAATAGTTTTAGATTTACATGCATCCTTAACATTATTCTTTAATTTAAAATATGAAATATATTGAATTTTAAAAAAATAATAGTTGCAAAATAATAGCTTAACTTACTAAAAGAGTTTGATAACAGTTTAATATGTTTTGTAATTTAAATACATTTAATAAAAGACAAAACATGATATTGAAAAATAAATAAACGAGCTATTATCATAAATTATTGTTTAACTATTTAATAATTTACTAGGGAAAATACAATTTTATAATTAATTCGATAATAATTCTTACACTATTAATTATATATTCATATAATAAGTTTAATATATGTAATTATTAATGAAACATTATTTTATATTGAACAAAGGTTCTAAGCTTGATTAATAAACAAAATTAATTTTTTTTTATGATAGATATAAATCTTGAATTTCTTATTCACAATATAGATAAGATATAGCATAAACTTTTATTTACAAACAATAATATGTTAAAACTCGAATCATGTATTTATCTTGATAATTACAACTATCAAAAGATTTATAGAAAAGTCTTGTACTTCAAATAAATAAAATATCTTGATCTCATAAAGTTTTCATAAAATGCAATAAATAATATGAATTTAGCTCTGTTGACTTTGAAACTAATAATGACAGATTTTCTCAAAAATATGAGTATATTTATAATATATATATAGTAATTAATTTTATATTAATTTTTTTAAATCATGTAAAATTATAATATATTTAATGGGGAAATAATAGTAATTATAATATAAAATTTACAAATATTTTAAATAGAATAAAAAAAATTTAAAAACGTAAAAATATCAAAAATAAAAAAGAATATTTAATTAAGAATTCAGGGATATATATAGAAAAGGTCAATTTATACAGAAGATCAAAATTAAAAAAAGGCAAAAAATACGATAGAGAAAAACCAAGATGTAGAAGAAGAAAATTGATAGTCAAGAATTCCATCAATTTCCAAGGTAAATAAAATATGCAGAATTGCAGATAACGTCTTTTTCGGATTTCAAATAGTTGACAAGGAATTTAATAGTTTTTCGACATTTTCCATAGAAAACTTTGATTGGTTGATTTTATATCATTTCTTTATTATTTGGTTATTTTATCTTTCCAATTTACGTCTCTTCGATACATCATCGGAACGATCAGTAGTACACAAAAGTATCCATTTACATATTATTTATACGTATATATATATACACATATATATAATAGTCTTCGAAAGAATACATAAATCTTCTAAATTCACGGAATACGCAGTAAATTGAATTGATATTATATCACAAGCATTGATTTCTCATTTTATTTAAAATTTATGTTTTCATATGTTTGATTTATATTTACTTTTAACTTTCTTTTAATTATAACAATAATTACATTTTTCGAAACATTACTGTTTAGAGCATCTTATAAATTTTATTCTAAATTTATAGTTCTAGCAAAAAAATCAATTTGATAAATTAATCTATTTCCTTAAGGTAATTGCTAGAATTATCTTGTATTGAAAAAAATATATTATTTAATAATTAATTCAAGTTAACTATTTAATAAGAAATAAAAAACAAAAATATACATGAAAGTTTACTACAATTATGAAAAATATTTGGATAAATAATGAATTATTTATAAAATAAAACATCATTTGTGTACTTTAGATCAATTTTAAATAGCAATTTTTTAAATATAAAAATACTACAATTTATTGATTTTTGATTTTATATAGTTACAAGAAAAAAATTGTATAATAAAATCAATTGCAATAATTTCAAGAAATGAAACAAATTAATTAAATCTATATAATATATGTATGACATCTTTTATGTATTACATATAATTGTTCGAGACTACTCTAAAATTAATTTGGTAATATTACAATTGTTAAACTTTATTTATTTAAACTATTTATAGTTAAAAACAAGTAAAATTCAAATTATTTTGTATATTAAAAAGATATTTGAAAGTTGTATTTGAGTTTTTCCAAAAAGTAGAAAAAGAAATAACTTTCAAAGAGATATTAAAGACAAATTAGATGCAGTTCATAAAAACTTTAAATCATGGTCATAAACCGCTAAAGGAAAAAGTGTGTAATCATTCTAATCTGAATTCGTATTGTAATCAATGTGAATTCAATCAATAATAATGTGAATTCTTGAAAAAATTTCTTGTATCATTATGGAAAATTATACACGAAAGTACAAAAAATTGTTCAGATTCACGTTTTTTTAAGTTAAAAATCTACACAAACGATAAAATGTCATCATATTTAATTATAATCCACAAAAATTTATTAAATCAACTGAAATAAAGGTTCATAAAATTTTAAATATTTACATACATTATCAGACAGTTACTCAGTGTATAAGAATAAGAATTATTCAAATTTACAGAGAAATTAAAATTTGGCACATTGTATTTTTTTTTGAATGATATTTAAAATAATATAAATTATTAACTATAAGTAAAAAGTATTAAATTTATGAAAATTAATCGAAATAAATTATTTGGAATAATAATACACAGTTTTTCTTACTTTTAATCATTTTATTTGTTTTACAATCTTGTTTCGTCGACCGAATGCGTACATAAGCTATTGTGTATCACATCTCAATTTCTTTGCACCCTTTCACATTGTTCCCAGTTTTATGTCGAAGTATCATCCGCTTCGGTGGTGCAACGGACTGAGAATCCTGGTACTTCTTCATTTCTCGTTTATTTAAGCCCTTTTTTTTACTTAAACCGATTTCATACAAACCTTCGCTCTTGTATTGTACGTTCACCCGGGTTAATTGCCGCTTCGACCTACACCATATTTCTTTCCAAAAGTTATCAAGTAGCGACAAGGTATTTATTTACTTCTCACGTTAGAATCCCGGACCTTTTCGATTATCTCCGGTTCTGTGTGCTCTCGACAACCCCTTTCGCCAGTGGATGAGTCTGCCGTTAGAAATCCCGACCTCTTCCTGGGTCCGTTACTTCACACTATCCTCTCGAGAGGGAGTCTGTCGTCTTACAGCCCTCCTCTCTTTCTCCGCTGGCAGGAGAGACCCTTCGTCAACCCATTGGTGATGTTTCTCGCCTATTCGCAACCTAGCTCGTACGTCGCCAACTAGGCCGGGAGGTGGTTTATCTCGTTACCGGTGGAAGTCCGCCTCGTACGTCGGCCCATCAGACCTCATTCCGTATATTACCGAGTTACTCGCATCATTTCATCTCTCTCTGATCCATAAACGTCACCTCCTCGCGATTCCGCTACCCTCTACTTCCTTCGTGGAGTATTCAAGTTCTCCTCGAGAGATTCTCCCCACGGCGACGCATTCGAAACTACTATCTCGCTTCTCCGAGCTCAGAGACGCAAGTTTATTTGTACGATTTTATACAGATTACGGGCGTCCCCGCGCCGTGTGTTTATGGACCCATAGCGAGAAACTTGGCCCCTTCGAAGACCGATACCATTTGGGTAGATTCGATCACCTCTTTCGTCCACCTTGTTGTCGCTCGACACTCCTTTCACGATACTCTTATTCCCTTGAGTTTTCTACTCTTAACATAGATAAAGATTAAGAAATTTTTAAACTAGTATCTGAATATCATCGTTTATCTAATATTGAAACTTGAATTACATAGAATATATAAAAAGCTCTTTAAATCTAATTAGAATAAAGTCATCATATTTAATTAATGTATTTAAAGAATAATATAGATTTTATAACATTACTAATCAGAACTTATATAATAATAATTCAATAAATGTATAATTATATTATACTTAATAAAAATAACTTTGTGGTTTAGGTTCTAATTTCTCATTTAAATTTTTAAATGAAAGACAATTTTAGTACGTTTTTTTCGATGTTTATTCTTAATATGACAAACTAATGTACAGTTTTTCTATAACTACTTTTATGTAAATTATTTTGAATATTTTCTTTCTGAAGTAAAACTTATAAATATTCATTAAAAAATTATTCATATTATTTACAAAATCAATTCAGTTTATTAATTACACAATGAATGCTTCTTTATAGATATTGCACAATTCAAATTTCAATATTATATATTATTCTATGGAGATGTTAGTTTAATAAATTATTGACTACTTCTTATTATATAAAACATCATTATTATTTTATTGTATTTTTAGCGTGATATAATATACATTAATTAATTTTTTATTCGAATGAAAATGTCATAGAAAAGAAGATATATGTAAAATCTATGTGTAGAATAATGTAAAGACAATCTTGTAATGGATATTATTTTTATATTATTTTAGTACAAAAAAACATCAAGAATTATAATTTTTATTATTTTAATACACATCTGAACATCAAGAATTATAATTTTTATTGTTTTAATACATATTTGAACATATATAAATATTTTTGATATAAATAATAGTACATAATTTATATTCAGGAATGCAACGATATTTAATTTATTAAAATTAAATGTATTCATTCTTAAACGTACAAACCTATTAAATATAACGTATTGTATTATTTTTTTAATAACACTAAATAATTATTGTATACAAAACTAGACTTATGTAATTAAGATAGTATACTATAAATATGTGTAATAAAAATTAAAGAATTTTTCTGCTAAGTTTTAGGTGCTTAATTTTTCAAAATTTTCATTAGCTACATTTTATATACTTCTATAAACTGAGCACGTATGTTTACTGTGACAGATAATCATCTGGATGATAAACATTCTTTTTTTAATTAATAATAGACTATAGGAAGCTCGTAAAATATAAAAAAAATATATTGTGTAATGTTGAATGTATTTCTTATAAACGCTTTATTAGATTAATAAATGACTATTATTATTTTAATAAAATTTTATTATTTTTTAGAATAGATTTTTCTCTTCTTAAAAAAACGAGAGTTTTCTATATAATTAAAATATTTTTAATTTATAATAATTTTTTTAGTTGATAAGTTTATAAAACTTATTTTATAATAATAATCATTAATTTATAATTTAATAAAATATCCAAAATATATTTTGCTATATTTTGAAAAATATATTTACAGGAAATGAATATATTATATTGAAATATATATGAAAATATATATTTCTAATTCAATCTCTATAGTTAAACTATTCTAATCATATTTATACAAAAAAAAATTATTTAAATTAACATAATATATTATGTATTATAATTTTTAAGTGTTTGATATATTTATAAGTAAAAAAAAATGGTGACAAATAATGAATATATCCTTCGTAAAAAGTATAGCCTAAAAGATTTTGCTACAAACTTATATACATATAACGTTATAAATTTTTATTTATTAATACATTTTCATTCTTTTTATAAATACTATATAGATTTTTTTAAACTTTTTCATAAGTCAATTTCTTGGGGTACTTAATAAAATAGATTTGTATAATGTATAATATGTAAATTCATGAAATTCAACCCCAAGATATCTGACCTCAGATTTTTTTATAGGAACGACTTTATCAATGAAACTTTTTAGACTCTCGATGATATACGCTTCTAGAATATCTCATTAGTTTTATCTACACAACTAGTTCAAACATTTTATAGTGAAAAAAAGAACATTATAATTTACCTTATTTTATGAGAAAATTATTATTATTAAGAACATTAGTAAACGGAAATTTTCAATGTTTAATATATAATTAAAAACTTTTTTATTAATAATCTATTTGAGTATTCTTCAGTTTTCGTGAACAAATTTTTTAATAAATTTAAACGATTATTTTATTCTCATTTTGAATATTGAATTTAAATTAATGATTTTGAAGAAAATCTTAATTAAAGTCACACTACAAATTTTATAAATATTGAAAACATTCTAAATATTCCTTTATCTATCATAAAATAAAAAATATTTTTAAAAATTTGTCGATTAATATACCGAATTTAAAATATTTTCATGTTTTAAAATAATGTAATTGAATAGTTAAAAGATTGAACTATTAGCAATTAATATTTATATATTATTTATGTTAATGAAAGTAGATTTTTTCCATAAATATCGAAGAAAACCTTAAAAATAAAGTATTGTTAATAGATTATACTAAAATAAGCGTTATTTTTAGTTTTTTATGATTATATAATAATTTTTATATTAAATATTGTATTACTTAAATAGACAGATTTTTCAATTTTGCTAAAAATGAAAATTAAACTTTATTAAATACGGCTAAATGAAGTTATTCAATTACTTTAAATTTATATACATAAATTTTTTAAATTATCATTATATACTAAAAAAATTTTAAAAATGACTATTATATAGTCAGTTAAAAATTTGATTATTTTTTACTGAAAATTGAAGACATTCATATATCTTGATTGCTTTTTTGAGCATATTATGAAACTTGTCAGAAGTAAAAATATTTTTTAAATTACAAACATAAAACAATTAATATTTTATAATTTATAATTTTTTAAGTAAAAATATTTTTTCAAATCACATATTATTTATCTTAATAAATTTCATCACTTCTTATAGAATTACTTGAAGCTTCTAAAATAAATTCTGTAAAAAATATTTTTGAAAAATCGGTACTTATAGACTATTATGCCAGTTGATATATTGACTAGATTTTTTTCTATATTTATAGTCAATCAAGAATATATATAAATTTGACATATATTACTCATAACGTTCAAATATGCCAATATTTACTGAAAAACTATTTTTTTGAGATAAAAATATACTAATTCTTTTTTATTAAATAAAAAAATCATAATAAATTTGAAACTGAATATAAAATCTTGATTATTATATTATTATGCTATATATTATCTTATTAAATTCATTATTTATAAATAAAAAATGATTAAAAAATGATAAAAATATTTTATTCTTCAAATTTCTAATATTCTACAAAATTTTCTTTCATCATACAAAGAATTATAAAGACGATAACGTAGCAATTTGAAATTAGTCTACTTTGAGTAAAAACTATATTGCATAAATCGCTTTTATAAAAATTTCACTAACGTGTTTCACGAGTACGCGTTATAGAATATATAAAGTTCCCGACGGTAGAATGGAGATAAAGGTCCGGATTTTACGTCGTCGTCTGACACGAAACGCGCGCTCCTTTACCTTTAGTTTCGCGTTTATTGTGACAGTTTGTTTAATGGCCTCGAATTTTTCATCTACGTACGTTTACTGACCCTGTTGTTCGTGTCCTTCTTTTGATCTTTTTTTCTTCTCCTGTTTCTCTATTGTCGTTGTCCTTTTGTATTTTTTTTTAAACGCGCCCATATATGTGCAGCAAAAGCAGTTTTTCATTACATCTGTAGCGTGGCGAATTTTCTCGACTAATAGCAATTGAATGTGTGTAAATTTGATATAATATTATATTCGAAAGCAAGTCTTTTTCATTGTTTATTCAAATAATTCTACTAGTTTTCTCTATTCTTAAACAGTACAAATTCATAAACCATATTTATACATTTATTAGAATAAATTTTGTAAACTTTTTTCCAAATGTATAAATTGAAGTAAAAATAAATTATAAACTAAAATACATTAAGAAATTTTTCTGAAATCAGTCGGTATTACGTATAACAGGATTTCTAAATTCTATGCTCACTTAAAGAGATTGTGTTATTATACAAAATCTGATATAAAAAATATTTCTGATATTCTGTAATTCATTATTCAAAATGATTATATAATTCTAATATTCAATAACTCATTATTAACTATGACTTAACTTTCACGTATATTGCAAGATTTGAATTATTTTTATCGTTAAAACTTATTTTGTTATCAAAAATAAAATATACTAATGTGGATTGAGAAATTCTTTAAAAGAATTACGATTATAAATTTTTTATATCTAAATTAATTTAATTTAAAAAATTGTGTGTTCAAAGAGTTGCACTATGAATAATACTATGTATTATTTTTATGATAAGTACTTTTATATATATAAGCATAGAGTACAGAATATAACAATGTAAAGTTTTTCATTTATACCATTGTATAAAATTATAATTAATATGAGTATGAGATAAATTTTGTATTATACAGCTACCTTTGTAAAAATAGAATTTTTAAATATAAATTATAAGAAATTACTCTTATACTATGTGCATAATGATTACATTGATACATTGAATTATTAAATCTAAATTCATTGACAAGTCCTTCATATTTATAAAATAAATTGAAACTATTATATACAACATAGAAAATTTATATTTTATTGAATAAGTATTGTATCATATTATATATTTTTATATAATTAATGAAATTATGCAATACTTTTAAAATCTACCTCTCCTTGAATTTCAATTCAACTAAAGAAGATAGCTAACGATAAAAGTTGCTTTGAAAAAACGATATTTAATTACTATAGCATTCAAATAAATGCTTCATTCAATTTAATTAAATATTTAGCTAATTTGGCTAAAACTTCTTCTTTATGTCTAGGCACTAGAAAATTCTCTCCACTTTCTCTTCCCAAGTTTATTTTTTTCTCTCTGCTTTCATTTTGACTCTACGCTTTTGTTGTAGCTCTTTTTCTTTTATTTCTCGGTTTTCTTTTTCAGTCTCTTATTTCCCTCGGCTTCTTTTTACATAGAGAGAAATTGTTGCAGAAACCACAAATTTTTGAGTGAATCCCTCTGTTTTACGAAGAATCTATTTCCTTATTTCTCATGCATACAGTAAAAAACATTTATTACTATATTACATAATTTTTTATTCTACCTATTCATTCGAAGTAGAAAAAAATACTCAATTATTTTAAATTATTAAAATTATAAAACTTTTTAGTATATATTATTTTAATTAAATGAATATATTAAATTCATCATTTATTTTAAAACAATTGATTATCTCCTTCAAAAATTCTTAAGAAATCAGCTCTATTAAAATTGTGTAAAATAAAAGTAAAAAAATAGAATGAAAAATCAGAAAGAAAATCAATATTATACTATATTGGTGTTGGTAATATTTAATCAGTGATTGACAAATCATATTGTAAGCGGGAACTACTATTACTTTGATAATTTATAGTCTTTATATAGACTATTTATATGAAGACTAATTTTATTTCTTAAATTGTTAAATTTCTTAAATTTCATTTAATTAGTTACATGAAGTTCTTGATCAATTCAGCTAAAAATGTGATTTTTTTTGTTCTTATCTCTACTGAAATTTCTTTGCTTATGTATGAAGTAACTCGAATCGATTTGAGTTCTTACACCTATGAGGCTGATAATTTAACATGATTTGATAAATAATAATGAAATATAAAAACGTTGTAAAAATATATATAAAAAAACTGTTATATATGAATATTTGTAAAACTTTTTTAAATTCTCTTATTTTAAATTTTAATAAACTATATAATTTATTTTTTATACTGCTTTATACAAACTTTTAATAAACCTGTTTCTATTTTTGTAAAAAGTACTTACATTTGAAATCACATACAATATCTATTATAAAAAGTTTCGTTTTCTTTAAGAGATCACAACTTAATATAAAATAATATTATTTTTATTTTTAGATTAGAATATTTCCTACATTATAATTTATATAAATTTTATTTAAAAAGTGAAAAGGATTTTTCTAATAAGGAATACTGTTTGACTTTTTTATTATTTTATTACTAAATATATAATAAAGCATTAAATTTTTGTAACATGTATAATCTGTTCAAAGTTTTATACTGTTATTAATTTCAAAAATATATTCTTATTAATATATTGTGATTAAAGTATATATCTAAAATTTTTATTTTAATATCTATAATTGTAAAGATGATTCACTAGCAACTTTATTCATGAAATTTACTTTTTAATTCTTATCTCTATATTTTTTTGAAAAATATTTTCATGTTTAACATCTAAAGCAGTTCTTATGAAGTATAGAAGAATTACTGTCAATTTTTTAAATAATCACAAGTTTCATGTATTATATATAAACTAATATCACTTTTGAATTTTTTACCTAAAAAGTTAATAAATATTAAGAATATTTCAAATTTTTTATTAATATTATATTAAAATGATGTATTTTTATTATCGGATAAATTTGTATTTGATTCTAATTTAAATGTATCGATATATTTTTTTACTTATAATCTATTTAATTTTCTCATAATATGCAAAAAATAAATTACAATAGTATGAGCAACATTATTATTAAAAAAACAGAAAAATTGATTAATGTTTAATAAAATTATATGGTAATAAATAATAATGATTAATAAAAAATTATATGGTAAAAAGACTGTATGTATTATTATCAATAATATGCTTTATTTGAAGGAATAATAAAAAATTTAAAATAAAAAATATAACATAATAATATAAGCTGACAGTTTTCAAAATTTTTTTATAATTTTCTTTGAATATAAATAATCAACAGTATCTGCTATTATTCGCTAAAAAAATATTACTTTACTTCGAAAGAGAAGATACGCGTATAAATAAATACTATATCTTTGAATAAATACAGAAAAGGAGAAAAAAGCAGAGAACTCTACTCTGTTAGTGCACTATAGCAATTTTCGAATACGGACGTAACGCCCAAGTAATCGTACGTAGCTCGAGGGTCATTCGGGAACATGCAGCTATTGCTATTTGTTCGAGGTCACTTATAGTTGTGTCATGGCAACTCACCATTTTTATTATTTGTCGAGAACGCGGTATCGTTAACTTCACTCACCTTCTTTTCTCCTCGACGATATTCTACTTAAAATCAATCTCTGATATTTTACTTCAATATTGAAAAATGTGTGAAAAGAACGTGGGGATAAGAGATATTCTTACCAGTTGAAAAGAACTTGAAACAGTTTTAATGATTTGCATTAGTAATAATAATTATAAAATTATCAGCTATTAAAATTAATACAGAGAACGTATATCTAATGAAGACCTTTTTGATCTTCTGGGTCAGCATTGAAATATCAGAACTTGTTTGCTTGCTTAATCTATACAATTAAGCCTATGGAATAAAAAAAAACTTTTTCATAATTAGTTTGTATTTTAATATTACATCGTATTACCAAAATATATTTATTTTACATTCGAAATAAATATTTCTAATAAAAATATATTTTATAAACATCTACGTAATAGAATATAAAAAAATTAAATATATTTTTCACAAATGAAAAATTTATTCGTGTTTCTAAAAAATCCTAATCTTTGTTACATTATAGTTTAAGATTCTATAAAAATTAATAGAATATTATACATAATATGCAGCTAAATTTATTAATTTACATACTTTTATAATTAATTTCAAAATTTTTTATGCATTGATCAATAATGAAATAGCATAAAAATTTCGAATATTTAAGTTTTTTTAATGATAGAAAATATTGAAGATAAGTTTGAAATTTATTTACTCTGTCAATAAATTTAATAAAATAAAAATATTTTATAATTATTTATAAATTAAAGTTTATTTGAATTTCAATTAAATTATTCACTACGATTATAATAATAAAATTAATCTAGTGAATTTTTTATATATTCTTTGTACACAATAGAAAAAATAATTTTTGAGCGTTGAATTGAATGAAGAAGATATTATAATATGTTTACTGAACTAGCTTTTCTTCTTATACTTATAGGTATCGATTATAGTGCAATCGAAACTCTATTCATCACATAAGAAATATTATTAAAGCCTGATTTCTTAATAAAATTTCAGACGGTGCTACAATGATTCACTTTAATTTAGTTTTTTATTATTATGAATTATTTTCCTATTCTTCAAAAAAGATACTCGGTCATTTCCTTATGAAGGAAAATTATTATTCAAACTACAGTTTTGAATACTGTAATTATAGGTAATATATTTTTCAAATAAATTCACTATACTTTTTTGCAATTATTTTACGTAAATCTCAAGCTACAATGTTATATAATATAAAAGAAAAGTACTAAATAATAACTTGCATAAGTTTATAAGAGATCTTTCAAAACTAACACGCATGACTTTTACTTAAGCTAGATGTTCAAATATCCTCCATCTATGTTGAAAGGAATGGTAGAAAGACGACATAACTTGATATAGAATAGTGCTAACTCACTTACATGTACTGGAGTTGAAATGTCTCTGAAGATAGTACCGCAAGACTACATTATATATGGAAGCGAAATGTTCTACGACTGTGAATCTGAATTGGTTCCATCTTCACGGTCGAATTGTCTACAGATGAAATTAATTCGGCCTATATTGAAATCATAATAAAAATGATTATTTCCAAGGCCTGAAAACTAAACATATTAGATTCATAACATTTTTCAGTACAAAGTTCTAAGAAAAATGATACTTTTGTACTAAAATTTTTGTACATCTAGAAGCTTAAATTCAAATAAAGCACAAGGTAGAAAGCCGCTTATCGCAGTTCACGCTTAAGATTTTGACTTATGGATTATAAAGTATCATGTTCACTTGTATGAAGTTGTATGTAATAAAAGGCTTGATACGATAGCTCTCATATATCATTGCTTAAAAAAATTTTTTGATCATATTCATAGCTGATGTTTAATGATTAAAAATATTACAGTAAAATCGCAATAATTAACATACATACGATATTAATCGGTATGTTATAGTACTAAATGTTTTTATAGCAGAGGAATTATAAATTAATTTTATTTATTATAATATAATATAACAGTTATAATAACTTTGCTATTTATTAGACACATACAGACAATTTTTAAACTTGCACATATATATAAACCTAAGGAAATTTATTAAAGGCAAAGATTTATCGAATGGTAAGGACATTGTTGATCACGAATGAAGAAAAAATTCTATATACTGTTCGCTGCGTGAGCTTTACATCACTGATTTATTGCAGATGAAAATACTATCAAGCTTTATAAATCGTATGGTTTTCATTCGATCATTTAGGAAATATATTTTTAGCCGATTCTTAGATTTACGAAATGGAGACATGTTACGTTTTTTCAGAAACTATTTTTTATACTACATTTTGATAGTTCTGAATATTTTAAAAGTCATTCAAATCGAATATTTAACTTTTTTATCTACATATATATTTTTTATACAAGAAATTTATTTTTCAGTCTTTCACAATGTTCGTCTAAGTATATAAAAACTGACATAGATATTTGATTCTTTTTAAAGTATATAAATATTAAAATATTGCTTAATTTGTCAATGTTCAAAAGTGCATTGTTTTATTTGTATACAAGTCATTAAAGGAAGAAAAATATCCAATTATTATTGAAAAATAAGATGCAGCAAACTTAACTTATCATTTAAATACCGATTTCTTTCATTGATTACAATATAAAAGAAAAATTATTAATATATTTATTAGAAATGCAATTATATAAATATATATGTATATTCATACATACACATATATTATATATAAACGTAACACTTAATAAATTAATTAGTTCTTCAACATATACATTCTTAAATCAACGTATATGCATTAGGTAAAATTAATAGATTATAAGAATATAATAAGAATTAAAATCATTATTTGCGGCCGGTAATAAATATAAAAAATCACTAAAGCACATAAGAAAAGGAAAACTTCCTTCATCTCTTTCCACTCTGACACATTTTGGAAGACGAGAGCGTCATTTCGGACTCACTTGTACGCACGTGCAGAAACGTGGAGAGAGGAAAAGGAACAAAGAACTTGATAGATAGAAGAAAGAGTGAAAGAGAAAAATCAACGCTCAATTTTTTTTATACAGTCTTTGTACACACGCTTGATAAGACGTTGACGAATGATGCCGCGAGCGTCGATTACTATTGCTACGTTGATAAAACACATTCGTTATCTATTCTCCGAGAAGGGAAAAATAGTAAAACCTTGACTGCTTTTATGACCTCGCGAAATCTTTAAACCTGGGTAAACTCGAAAATTAAAAGTCCCTAGAGAGCATTCGTGTCATAATTTTCTTCTATTGTACGTTACATAACTAATTTTAAATTCGCCAAATATGTATACTAGTATTGATTTATTCTTTGATTTTTAATATGTTTAAATATATTTTGTATTGGTAATCATTTTTTAAAATTTTTGTAAAATTATTGATAAATAATTTTAATAATTATACGAGATTTGTAATAATGTTTTGAAATTAGCCTTACGTCTAATTAAAAATTTACATAAATTTTCCAAATTATTTTTCTAATATTGCTAGTGATTATTGATTTACAGTACATATTTAATATATTTCTATAAAATTTTAAATAATATTTACTAACTATTATCTTTCACTTTTCGTTAAAGTGTAAAATTTTTAGAAATTTTCTAAGTAACTGTTTATAAAAAGTTTGTAAAACATTTGTTACGAGTTAGAATATGGCGGTATAAACTATAACTTTTCTCTGCCCAGTCTTTACAAAATTGTGATTGTTCTAATCTCCCGTACGCTTATTATATATAAGATACTTCGTAAAGTTTCTTTAGTATACCAACAGTTATTTTCTTTTATGTATTAAATGAGAAATTCAGCCACTTGCGAGTTAGAAGTTAAGTCACCGAACAGTAAAACTGAGAATCATGATACCTTGAGCTCTTTCAAAACTTAATATGATTCCAACAATCCTAGTTACATGAAGGAATGGCTTAAAAACTATAAGTAACTAATTCATAAAATAAATAAATATTTTAGTAAAGTGTTAACGTTATTTAAGCAATTTTTATTGTAAAATATAAATTATTCGGATTAAATCTGTTAATAATAAGTATTAGTAAAATCATCAAAATACATTTTAAAAATAATATACGTGTCTTATAATAATAATTTATATTTTTAATCTATTTGTATCATTATTTTATTATTATTGACTTCATTTCAAAATTTTTCTACGGTTGATCGGTTAGCAAAAAATTACAGATAAATTATTGAATCGTAGGCATAGATTTTTTTAAATTTCTTTTTTAAAAATTTTAATTCATTTAAATAAAATAAATTAAGATATAGTTTTCATGATGTTACTAGTATCAATATACGTCATTTACTAAAATTTATAATTATTACTTTACCAATCCCTTTATTATTACTTTGCCTTGTCGAATCATTGAATCTCGATGCAACCTAAAAAGCAAACTATATATTACAAGAACTTCGATAAAATAAAATTTTTTATAGTTTATATCTACGGAGAATCTTCAGTCTGTTATAAATATTAAAATTAATACTTGTAAAAAATAACATGAATGTTTTCGAGACAGTAGATTTTCCTGTCCACAACTCCGCACTTTTCTTTAAAAAATCGACAACGTGCCTCCCGTAGCTTTATAACTTGGATTTTCGTAAGAGACAAAAGGCAATAGCTCTTCTGTCATAAGAATCAAAAGCATCGAACAAAAAGTCGAGATAACTTGTGCTCTTCACCGTGAAACAAGCACGTAAAATTGTAGATGTCGTTCGACTAGAAAATTCAAAAGTAATGACAGTTACGAAGGAAAAGTTTGACCTGTAGAACATATACCAGCTGTAGAGCGAGTAAGAATATATTTTGGAGTTGACTGTTAGGCCGAGCTACCTTTGTAGGTTACGCGTTTCAAAGGTAGCAGGATGCAAAGATCAAGCAAGAGAGCGAGTACGAGAGGGAGGAATGAGTGGGAGGAAATAAAAGGAGCTACCGCTAGAGAGACGCACAAACGCCTAAGTTGGAATGTCGGTGTATAGTCAGTTGTCAAACAGTAGCTTTGAGAATACCTGCGCAATGTGTACTTTCATCCCTCCGGGTACGTACAAGCCAAAATTTCACGTATGCCTTCAATGGTAGTGATAGTGGTTCCTTCGTGTGATGCTTTATGCAAGGACTTCGCTCTTCTCTTACTCAAACTGAGATTAACCTTATTTGCGGTAGCTTGTTCTTGTACTTTATAATTTTTACGTATGAATTTATAAATTCTTGCTAATGTATACATTGTATAATGTAATAAAATTGAGTATATTATATAAAATCTTTTAAAAACTTCATTTCACGTATTTAGTTATATAATACAAGTACAAAATCATATTACTTATTATATTTATTTATTTATTTATTTAGAATGTTTTTATATTTAATTGCTTTACTTATTAGAAGTTCGTTATTTTTAATAGTAATTTTATTCCTGTAAAAATTATTCTTAAAAAATAAATTTTATATTCTGAAATTATTCAGAATAATAAATAAACTTATAATTTTATAATATATAATTATTTTAATAATCGATATTAAATTATTTTACTACTTTTATAACTATTATGTATAAAACTAAACTTTTTAATAAAATCTTTTAAGATCCTCTTTTCGATAACAGAATTATGTAAATATTGAACATTAAGCAATTAATACTAATGCTTCTATTAAAACTTAACAAAATTAAAAACTATCCATTAAAAAATTAGATAATCACGTAATAAAAAACTATAGTTTTTCAATCAGATCGTTTTCGCAGAAATTAGCGCTTCAAAATATCAATTCATAAGCCGATTTATTTTTTGACAAAAAAAATTTCCATATAAGAAACTCTTATATTGTTACTGCACTGTTGTATAAAAAGTAAAAAACCAAAGCAAAGGTAATTCAAGCATCGGATTACTCGAGATCTTCGAGTAATCCGATTATTCGCATAATCCTGTGCTTGATCGTCGATTAAAATTCACGTCAATTCAACTACGAGATTTTAATCAAGAACGATATTAGTCTGCATCTTCAAACACAACATTCATCTAATTTTTCTCTTTACATTTGATAGGAGCAAATCTTTTTGAATTGACAATTTAATGTGAATTTGTCGTGCAAACATGGAGAATTGAAAAATATGCAAGACAATCTTTTTGATTACTTACACATTTCATCTATCATTATTTAGTATAATAAAGAAAGCACGATATTACAATACAAATAAAAATTTATTCTATATTATCTATCGTTATTCAATGTTGATGGGTCATAAACTTTTATAAATTTATGATTTCAATAGATTTATAGATTAAAATATAAAATTTACTTGATTCGTACAAAAATTCTTCCTAAAATCATTATTATAGACAAATAAGAAATATCACTTGAATCGAATAATTCAAACAGTTTTTTATATTATACTTTTCACTAAATTATTTATTAAAAATTATAAAACACTTTATAAATATCATTAAAAAATAAATTTTCCCAAAAATAACAAAAACGATTTGTTAAAGTTACATCAGCTTTCTTTATTTTTTCTACGCAACTATAATAAAATATGATTTTTCTAATATTAAACAATTTCATAAAAAGTCACTGAAAATTTACTATTTGAGATTTTTAAGTATGAATTGCAAAATCTCTTACATTTAAAAATAAATTATTATTATTTTTCATTTGTATTATTTTATTTTCAAACACTTTGTGTATTTTGACGAAGGTCTTAATTTTATCATATAATTTATTATACTATTATTATTATTAATGCTATTATTTAATATTTAATAATAATACAAAAATTTAATAGTATCAGTTTTTTTTATTTTTCCGTATTTTTTTGCTTGTATATCATATTAAAGTATTATCTACGAAATGTTTTAAATTTTGCTTCGATTCACCATTTTATGCAGTAATATAACTACGTAATAAAATATAATATATTTTTTACTTAATGAAATACAACTCCTTATTTTAAATTTATTTATATAAAACATAGGCATTTGAATATGTAAATTAATGAAATATATTAACATTGAACTATATGTTTTTCTAAAAACAGTATAACCTTGAAAAAAAATTTTTTAATGAGATATTCGCGCATTACTTTCTAATTTATTATTTGACATTATTATAATAAATTATAATTATTATTTTAACAAATTTATAATAACAAAAATACAATATTTATTTCTGTTAATACTTATTATAAATAAGTATTAACATCTCATCAAAATTAGATTCTTTAAAGTAGAGATGAGTAGTATAGATTTCATCGTATTCTATTTCAGTTTGGGGTTCATGAACATTTAATAACTTATCAAAATAGTTTCTCCAGGTGCTAAGTAAACCATTAGTATGCACTACTAAGTTGTCGCTCTTGTGTAGCAAATCCAAGCAAGCTTTGAAACCTTTCCTAGCTTATGTTATATCTATGTATACGTAGCATCTGTTGCTCATACTGTTATTATTTTGTATGACTAAAATATCACTTTTTTCCATTATTCTTTTTGTTTATAAAATTAAATTTATATTATTATTAGAAATAATTTTTAATACTAATTTAATTGTGTGGCTTCTAATTTAATTTTTTATAGCCTATTATTAAATTCACATATTTATAATATATATTTTTAATCTTATTTACATACTTTAATTAGCGATGTTAAGATCACTTTTAATAAATATTGTTCAGTATCAATTATATTTTATCCATATCTTCAGTATTTTCTAATGATATGAAATAAATGAATTATAAATATAAATTTAGTGGTTAATTCTTCAATTTTATAAAACTTTTTTATACCAGATGTATTATTAGCACACTAATCTTACTTCTGTAGATATTGACTAGTAATTGAATTAAAATTGCAGCTACTACTTGAAGCACTCAGAAATTGACTATTTGATAAAAAATTAAAAACATAAAATCTAGTTTAGTTCAATAATTAAACTATTTAACATCATTAAGAAATTTATCTGTTACGTTGTTTCTTAAATATTCTGTTATTATAGAAGTTTTTTTTTAATTATCAATACATAAAAAAGTAATAACAACTATATTACTGAACTAAAAAATAAAAGATATATAGTAATTAAACAAATTAATAAGTATTGTTCTTAAATTTCTTGTAGTTTTCAATATAAGAATCAATACAAATCTAACGTATAAATAGAATTAAAAGAATAAAAAGATAAAGATAATTTTATAGCACGTTTGCAATAAAAAATAATAACAAGTACTCGATGCTGACTTTGCAATCAAAAGAAACGACATTTATTTCTAATAGTAATAATTTAAATAATTCTTTTGTATAGCAGCACTTCATTAATGAATATTGAGTAGACGTGTATGCAATTAATAAGTTCACTATTTACAGAGTAAAATAAAAGCCAGTACGATTTTTCTTTAGCTCACAATCTAATATTTATGGCTTTAAAACTTCTTCAAAAGAATTATTAGAATAATTGCATATCTTTCGCTAACTAATTTGCTATCGCGATTTGTGCGCCTTCTAATAAAAAGAAAATCACGATTAAAACTTAATGTTTTAGATTAATAAAGTAAAAGAAAGATATTGAGAAAGAACGAGAGATAAAGAAAGGGGGAATAAAGACAAAAGTTCCGTGGTGGAAAGTCAAGTAAGTGAACGAACTAAGATGTATACATGGAGGGATCAACTTGTCGATAATTAACACTCTCCGACCCGTATTTATCAGATATGCTACGTCCCAAGCGTTTGCGGAATATAATATCGCAATAACCAAGCCAAGCAGATTTCGCGAAATTGCTTTATAATCTCGGGATTCACGTGGCGCCACACTGCTCGTGATCGATTTACCTCCTCATTCTTCGGCACGAGCCATGCGGACGATTATCCGAGCAGATCCTTATCAGTGTGTCCACCAACACACCCGACTCTACGGAAAATACACGTGCTAACAAAGAGAGCGAAACGCGGCAACTTCGTCAAGTCGACTAATCTTTGAGCTAACTCGAAGGATGGTTTAATCCACGCCTTCGTGAACATGCGATGGAAAGAGAGAGGAAGAAAGCGAGTCGAATAGAGCTTTCGACCTTTAAAGGGTCATCGCAGGAAGGCCAAGAGAGAAACCGCCGCTCAAATTAAAATTATTCGGGCACTTGCTCTCGGCCGCAGTAGCGTCGGTGTTTAAACGAACTTTTGGACGACTGGTCGAACTTCTAAGCCTGTTTGTATACGAGAGCGATCTTTTGATAATGCATTAAGAATGAGACAGTCGTACTTGATGCTCATTTCGAATTTCTGCAGAGAATCGTGACTTAATAAGATTAGTTAAATAAATAAATTTATTTATTAACCTCTACAAATTGATTTATAGTACGTTTTATGAAATAATTCGGATTTTATATGATATAATACATCTATCAAAAAAATCGTCTTTTAATTTTGTTATTCATTTTAATTTTTAAAGAATTTCGGTATTGTATAAGATTTATCATTATTAGAACAATTTAATAACTTGATCGTATCGAAATTACCTTTTTATTATTGAAAAAGCTTTTAAAAAATATCTACTGCATAGAAAAAACTAAAAATAAAAATGATTAAATAATAAAACAAATTATACGGTAGTCATAGTTTCTACATTTTACATTGTGAAATTCGTTTTAGTGGTATTTCATATTTTATTACAACTAATATATAAAAAGTAATAAATACTTCTAGCTTAAAATATTATTTTACTTTCTATACAGTAAGGAAAAATTATATCACTTTTTATATAATAAAAAAGTTTAAAGTAAAATGATTAAAGTAAATTTACAATTTGTAATAGCATTTTTAAATTTATAAAATCATTCTATTTAGTATTAATTATTTTTTAATAAGATTCAAACATTACACTAAAAACTTATTTTGTAAGTTTTATAAATAAATTTTTTTACGTTTGATATTTTTTATATCCATCATTTTTAAATACAGAATAAAATACTAAAATACATAGAAAAAATTCATTGATACATAAAATTATATTTATTTTCGTACTAAAAATGTAATTATTTTTTTATATAAAAACTTATTTAGTTAATCTTTAAATATATAATCTATTTTATTTTTATCCGAATATAAAAATTTTAATATTTATTATAAAAGTTTAAGACAATAGTTATATTTTTTTCTAATCATAAAAGTTAACTGACGAAATCAACTAAACTTTATAAAGACATATTACGTTGTTCAATGTACTTAGCTTAAAATATACTTTCTCTGTGTATATTTTCTACCTCGGTATTCATTTTCAAACTCTAAGTTAAGTATAAAATATGAAATCTCTCACATTCTAAAATTGTCTCTGCAAAAAATACTTTTACCTTTTGTCGTTAAAACTCGTCGAAACAGGCACATTGAACTACTTTCAACAATAAGAACTCTAAACTCAGTTCATCTCGTAAAACTCTATTTCTTTTATTCATTAAAGTTTGGCAACATTTGTGCTTTCGAAAGTGAAATTCAGTACTAACCTCGACATAAAACCAAACTCGAGCTTCTAGTCACTTCATTAGACTTCATTCCACTTGCAAACTGGTGTTATTAAAAATATTAAAATATCCACTTTCAAGAATGGAGAACCAAGTATACTCGTATGTAGTGACAATTTTTTCCTACTTTTCACACACTATAAAAAATGAAAATGAGAAAAAAGAAGTTAGATGGATGAAAACAAAGTTTAATAGCCGTTGCTTACGTTACAAGCTTCTCCGAGAAATGGATGCATGGTATTGTATTGTTCATTCTTGTAGCAACTACTCTCGAAACTTAAAAAAGATACTCCACTGACCATGATTCTTTCCTCTTATCTCATTTTTAACTACAGATAGAATAACAATATTTGCCGAAAACCTTATTTCGATATTGATAATAAAATATGATCAAAATAGAACAAAAAAGTAATAATAAGGGAAATGAGTTGCAAATTTATCTATAATCGTTCAAAAATTCTTTTCTATTTATTTCTTTACCGTTAAAAATTTAATTTGTTATAAATATTATTTAAAAAATTTACTCTTATATACTATAGAATATAATAATTTTAATGCAATTAATCAATAATTTAGAATCTTCGGTAGTAATTTAATATTTTAATACCATTTAAACTTATGTTTAAACTTTATATCAGTTTACTTAATAAAAAACACTATTTCTATTTAATTAAAATATTTTTAGATGAATAAAATTATATATATATATATCGCATATAAGTAAATAATAGTAAAGTTTTTGTATTTTAATACTTATGTTATCTATTTTGCTACTTATTCTTGAGAAAATTTTGTAAATTTTGATTTCATGATAATAGAGTAAAATACAGATTTTCTTTTTCAACTAAAATAATTCAAAATATGCCATTAACATATTAATTCAAAAATAAAGTAACAATGAATAAATATATGAATAATATATATTTTAAAGGTTTCATTTAACTACCTTATTAAATCATAAGCATGACCGATATTTAAGATAAGTATAACCTTGACATAACTAATACTAACAAACTTCAAACTCTGACTGTTTCCATTACATATCGTACACACGCTGATTACTTCACCCTTTCTCTCTTTCCTCACGTTTGTCCAACTTTCTATTTTTCTTTCTCTGTGCCCGGACTACTATTAAAGAAACTTTTATAACTTTATTCAACTTTTGTTGAACTAAAATAAGTCTGTCTTATATAACGTATTGCTATAAATGAAAATAAACTGTTAAATAATAATAATACTTAATTTTTGATAGAATAAAAGTATACATTTTATTTTATTGAATTTACAAATACTGATCAATTATACCGAAATATTATATTCTTCATGTAGTAAACTAAATAATTAAGCAGTCTATGAACAATACACTATAATACAGTCTACCATAATACAATATCAATAAAACTAGAATCATAATTTTCGTCCATAATTTCTTTATTAACTCTCTAACTGATCTCAGCTTGACAATTATTCCGTTGTGAAATGACACTTGCACGTCATTTAACTTTATCTCGAGAGTCTAGACATGATGTAAGATTTGAAATTAATATGAAAACTCAGATTCATTCTTTAATAATTTATAACTGTAAGTAATTTAAAATAAGAAACATAAATACATTTTTATTTTATATAAAATTTAAGAGCGATTAACAATAATGCTTTATTATCCAATATTATTTTATTCTAAATAATAAATAATAATTTTAATATATAAAAACAATTAAGATAATTTTTTAATATTCTATTATATAAATAATGCAATTAAATATATCTATATAGTCTAATCAATAAAATATATTGACGTTCAATAATTTTATATTCTTAAATGTAAGAACTAGAATTTAAAAATACAAGACAAATTGTAATCAGAATCTATTTAATATTATTCATTAATATTTAAATATTCATTTAAGTAATACTTTATTATATTACATTCATACAAATATTTGGTAAAATTTAATTTATTAAATTCTAGTTGTTTAAAAAAGCTTTTAAAAAAATCACAAAGATAATTGACTTTCATTAAAAACTATGAAACAATTTTATAAACTAGTATTATTTTTTAAACATTATATACAATGAATCGAACGAATATTGTAAAATTTATATCTATAATCTAAAATCGTAATTTAAATGTCGCAAATATATCAATTCTATTCTCGTGATAATCTACCAATAACATAACACTTAAAGTATTATCTTATATTTTTTCTTCTTCTTTCTTAGAACGTAAAAAATGAGACAAATCTGTTTCAGTTTCACACTTGGAACAAGAACTTACTGAAACAAATCCGACTCAGAAATGATCCAAAGATTATCTTTAAATAAAACGTTTGCACAATAGTTTTAAATTCGCATTTTTTCTTAGTTTTGATCCTTCTTCATATAAAATAACAATAATTGAACAAATAATTATTTTTGTTAAACTAATCGTATAAAAAGTACCTAATATAATAAGTTTAGACTTAGAAATGAATTATTATACATTAATCGTTATGAAGTTTGAATAAACTTTTAATAAAATTTTCATTAAAATGTATTGAATTATTAATTTTTATAGCAAAAAACTATAAATTTAAAAAAAATCTAAAATGAGCAATATTTTAACTTTATTTAATTCTACATAATGAATTTTAGCAACTGAATAATAGATTTCTTTTTATAAGGAAATTCAAATTAATACTTTCAATTAAAAATATCCTTATATAAAATGTTTATATAAAATATAATAAATAATAATTAAATTAATAGATATTTAAATCAAGTATATGCGTAAAAAAAAGCAAAGATCAAATATTGAAGAACGAGAAAAGACGAAAAATAGCTTGGGGACGAAAAAATAGCCAGTCTGTCGTTCCTCAGCCCAAAAAATAAAAGGAGTCAGTATGGACAATGATAACATACAAAGATTGTCGTACCTTATCAAAATTTTCCTTGCTTCTTCTTTCATTCTCATCGGTTGACTTACTTGTAGTCCAATATCACTTCCCTTGCAAGATTTAGAAAAAATTCGAGAACAACGACATTGACTAGGTCGACGTCATTCATCGAACAGACTTTTTCTTTCTTTATCTTTAACATATCCATAATATTAACAATTTGGCTTAACCGTAACAATCTTCGCATAACTATTATATTGATTTAGAATGTTGATTAGAGCGTCAATAAATATGCATGGCTGGTAAAACAATAACTAGTAGCAAAACAAAATAGTAAAGTGTTGCTAATCAGGGAAGAAAGTTAAAAAAAAGATAATAGATAGCATCATTTTCGAGCAGCAAGCTTTTTTGCTAGCATTAATTGATAAATTTGCAGTTGATTATTTTTGCTGGGGCAAAGTATTTTACTTTTCTTTTTCTACCTCGTTATATTTTACCTTTACTTTTTTAATTGACTTTAATTGGTGGATTTCCGGAGATAAATTAGGAATTCATTATATCATTTAATAACAATATATCAAGTATACTTATGATATAAAATCCTATGATTCTATAATAGGAACTGTGATATAAATATTAAATCTAATAGTTATATGTTTAACTAATTAAATAATTACATCTCCATAAATTTATTATTATAATATCTACCTAACGAAGTATATACTAAATATTGTTTCTTACTTAAAACTTCTGTCTCTCTCTCTTTCTCGCTCTTGCTTCGAATCATATAGAAAAAAATAGAAGCTAATAAGTATTTAAAAGAATAGTAATATAAAAAATTCATTTGTACAATCATCCACATAAATACTAAAATTAAACAAAATACAAAACATATGTAATAACTCAAAATAGAAAAATAGAACTAAAAGAAAATTATCTTTTAAGAGCGTCGATAAAAAAAATTTCAAAAAAGTAAAGAGAATGTATAAAAAAACAAGAATTAGAAGCTGACAAATTAATAAATGCATTTTATTGCATCATTAATTTTACTTGTTCAATATAAAACATTCAAAATAAATTTTTTATAGAGATGTAAAACTTGATATAACAATGTATATAAAAGTAAGAAAAACAAAAGCCGAACTTAGCAATATTGATATGACTATAAAAAGTCAACGATAGACATATAAAGAAGAGAAAGATTATAAAACATGTAACATCATTTTTTTTCAAATTAATTAGTAATCTTTCTTCTTTTCATGTATGTACAGTTTATTATAATTCTACTATTTGAAGTTGAATTAATCCAAATATATTATAAATTATTAATATGTAAATATATTGTCAATAGATTAATATTTACAAGTGTTCACTTATCATGCTACAGAAAGTATGAATTAAATATCATCGCTTATTTTCAAATTATCATTTCTTTGCATGAATATAGTTAATAAAAAGAAATTTTTATCGTGGTTAAAAATTAATGTACGTAATTAATATTTCGGTACTTTCATTATAACTTTATAATAAAACCACTTGAATAATATAAAAGAATTGCATTTCAAAGTGAATAATAAATTTACTTAAATTGCATAAAATAATCTTGATTTGGATATATTTCTCTTGAACTAAATCTTATTGATCAAAACTATGAACCAAACATTAATCGAATAATTTAAATACTTAATGTAAATTATTAAAAGTTGGAAATATTATTTTCAATATTATTTTATTATTTATTAACTTTATTGCCATAAAAATTTTTAATTTTTTAAAAATAAAAATGTGTTATAATTCTAATTATAACAATAAATAAAAATGTATTAATCATAATATTAATCATATAATTACCTATTATTGCTACTTGTTAAATAAATTATTTATAAAGATCAATTCCATGCTATTTACTAAAAATGATAACGACTTTTAAAAACAAAAATAAAATACTATTTTTTAAGTCTTTCACATTAATTACAAGTATATTCGAACATCGAATCATAGAATAGATCAAAAATGAAATATACAGAGGATGTGACAATTAAAGCATAGACTTGTTCTTCAAGTAGAATACAGAGAGTTCGCGACAGTTATGCTATCCAACAATTAGTGAGTATTTTCCGCAGTACGGTCACTTCAAAGTTTGTTAATTAGAGGAGTATTCTCTCTCCCTCCTGTCTTTTCCCTGTTTCTATACGTTTACCTCGCATACATAAATCAAAGGTTTCGAAGTTAAGCTACATTCTTTAAAATGATCGGACAAATCTATAAAAATAAGTAGTAGTTAAATATTCATTTTTCAACGAAGACTTTGTAATTACGCTCGAATTCTTTAATCATGTGGGAAAATATTATTTTTACATATATGAATAATGATTAGATTAAAAATTACTCTTAATATCGATACAAGTTTAATTTATAAATAAATATGATAGGAAATATTATACTCTAACATAATAAAAAATCTAGTACTTTTCGTACGATGATGATTATTTAACTAATATCTATATGATTTATACAATTCAAAAATATAATTCAAAAATATCTGAAAAAAAGCTTAATTTGTTCAAATAAATTATATTAATAATAAAAAATTTACATAATGGTCATTAAAATTTTTATTTTCATTAAGTCAATCTGGATTTTTCAATAAATAAATCCTTTATTTTTAAAATCTTTGTGTTGAATTTTATAAAGTATTATTTAAACGGACTTATAAATTATAATGGACTTAGACTTATAAACAGACGAATAAATTACGATATGAATTTAACATTTTTATTTAAGAGTTTTGTGTTAAATACATTTATTTACATCACTTTATAAAAAATTTTCTGATTCCGAATATACGATATGGTCTTCAGCGATGAATGGTAGTTGTGAATATACAATTAAGCGCGAATAGCCCATTGGGACTAAGTCTAGGTATGATGAGCAAACACCACTAAACTTAAATTATTTATATAAATAATACAATTACGAGTATGGATTTCTCTTGAGTCAAATATGTTAAAGTAAAATGTTAGATATACTAATTTAGCAGAGGAAATGATCAGACAAGAATATGAAACAGATAACTAAAATAAAAATACTAGTTTTATGATAAAATAAATAAATATGAATAAAAATTAAATTAAATTAATTTATCTAAAGCATAAATAAATAATGCTAGTAATTAAAAAGTTTTAAGTATAATAAAATAATCATATACAAATGTTAGTAGTTTTCTATAAAATAATTAAAAAGAAAAAAACGTGAAAGATAAATTTTCACAATTATTTAATAAATGATGCTCATATTTTTGAAAATTTTTACGATAAATATAATCAATATATTGAAAACGATAGAATTTAAAGCAAGAAAAATAAGAAATTTTTCTTATTATTTTTCAGAAAAAATATATAAATTTGATAAACTTTTAGAAAACGTTAAACAAAATTAGATAAATAAATGTTATTAAGATAAAAATCTATATCAAATAATATGAATATCTTTCAAATAAATTATATAATTATATAAAAAATCTTATTATAATATATTACAGAAATATTAAATATATATAAAATATACGTACGATCATTGATAGTTTCTGAAATCATAAGTAATAATAATTATAAGCAGAATCAAAATGTTATAATTTATAAAAATAGGAATACAATTACATTCATAAATATTATTTATTGCAATAAATAAATATAATTATCCTTAAATATAAGAAAAAGAAAGAAAATTTATTATTAAATCTAAAGCTGTAATTTATCTTAGATACTTTATAATCTAAAAAAAATCAACTTAATAAATTGAAAACAATATAGAATAGTATTAACGAATAAAGTAGTAACAATAAATTTAATTAAATTTCGTCAAAAAATCAAACATGATACATATATAAATAAAAAATAAAGTAAATATTCAAAATCAAATCGTTAAATTCACTTAAAATAATTTTTTAAATTTTTTAATAGTATTGTAGCATTATATTATTACATAAGTCAACATTCTGAATATTATAATTAAGATAAATTAGTAATAATATTGTAAAACTATTAAACTACAATAAAAAAATAAGATATGAGATTCATTATAATATAAAAAAGACACATATTAAGTATTATAAATATTTTTTTAATCCATACATATATAATGTTAACCTAAGTTAAATTTTTCTAAATTTTCAATAATCAACATGTGATGATATTATATTAGAAAAGCTTATTGATCTGTCAAAGTTATAAATTGACTTCTTGCGATCTCTAGTAATTCCAATTGATACTTATAAATGACGCATCTGACTTTACAAGTTTGAAGCCTTTTCTTCATACCAACTTTTATCTCGTAAACGGCTATTTTATTTCTCATAAACTAATTGTATTTATTATATTTCAGAAGTTCGTATCTATTTTCCGTTCTCAATTTCTAGCTTCTTAATTTTTTCACATTTGTATTTATTATTTTATTTTAAATTTTATATTAAATTGTTTTTATTATGATATGAATTTATACCATTTAATGATCCGTGGGTATATGTAATGAGAAATTTGTATATACTTTCTCTATTATATGCACCTTTGAAATCAAAGTTGATTTACTTAGCTTCTGTATTTCAGCAGAAGAAATCTGTCTTCTAATCGATCCATTCCACAGATTTTTTAAAACATAATATCATGTCAGTTTTCAATAGAATTTTTCTATCGAAAGCGTCCTCTACATTATACTTGATTATTAAGATGCTCCCTATAATCTATTAATTACTATGATAACATCTTTATTATTTAGTCTGAAATTTTCTTTTATACCTGTATTTTTTCTTTTAATTATTTCATCAATTCATACTCTATTTATCTTCTCCTACCATAACATATTTTAAATTTCTAATTCAGGAATGTGTTATATAGATACTGATTGAATCTTGTTCTAAGGATATTAGTTTTAATATTTGTACAGTTAAAGTGAAATATGGCTATGGTGACACTATTAGTTCGTCGTGGACATGTGCTTACACTTTCAGGTCGTTGATGTCACTAGTGAGTTTTTGAGATAAAGTAGAGCTACATCTATCGAGTGCAAATAGTTTTTCATATGATAGATTTTATAATTGCTGAACGAAAGAAAATAAAACTGAAATAATAATATGTGTAAAGCAATCTAGTTTAATCTAAAATTTCTTCTGCAATAAGATCTATATTTTTCTCTTTAGATCAAATTTTTTATTGTTCTAATTCACTTAGTTTAGTTCTTATATTAAACTCACCATCCTACGATACAGCAATCACAGTGCCGAGTACATTGTTCACAGTAAAAGAGGTTGGCCCATCCATCCAATGTTGCCCTGTCGATACACTAGTTATATCTTTTACTGGGAATGAACATTGTGGTAATGACTGTTATGGCCTTTGCTCTTCTTAGAAACTCATCTAAGAGCCTGGACATTGTACTGTAAGCTGGACCAAAATTGTACATTGTTAAGGAATCAAAATTAATAGCTGTAATTTTATCAATTGTATATCCCACTTGATCAAGGAGGAAAGATATCATATATGTGTTTACTTTGTTAAAAAGTTCTGATATCGAAGCATTATGAAAGTTGTTCAAAATGAACGGAAAGAAAAATATACAAGTTATAATTACTTTTATGTTCTTTAGTCTTATTTTATCATTCAGAATATAGAATAAAACTGCTTTGATATTATTTCAAGTTTGCATAGCAGAAAGTAACATAGTTTGGAAGAATACTTTATTGGACATTGATGGAACTAACCCTTCTAACCTTTCAATTCTAACATTTAATAATAAGTAACTTTATAGTTCATATATTATTTAAGTATAATACTATTAATTATTCACCTATACGAATTTATCTTATAAAAAAAACCGACGTTTTATAATGCACTCCTCAATATTTTACTGATAGTGCTATAAGCTTACAAAAACTCCTCTATATAAGAATGATTTATCTATATTATAATTAAAAATACAAAATGTCGCCAATTTTAGTAAGGCTATTATTTTAGTATTTCAGATGATTTCTTGATTAGGTTTTTTCGAATCGTTAACAACAAATTCAATTTTTACTTTCTCTGTGCTGATAATTTTAAGTTAGAACTCACCAGAAAAGATTGAGAGTAAGAAGTTGAAGTTCTATCTCATTAATTATAATGTAATAATACTCATCTAAAATGATAAGTGTTCTAATTATTAAATTCATAATTTTATTTTAATTTAATTTAGTTTCATGTATTGAATTTGCTATAATTTAATTAACGAAAGAAATTAAAATTTTTAAATGTTTCTCAAATTAATATAAAGTGTCTGTTATAATTACGATCTCAAATGATATTGCAATTACAAATGTTTTTAAAAAGTATATAATGTTTATTTGATATATTTATATATTCAAACTATACCATTAATTATCATAAAAATATAATTTGAAAAAGAAATACTCAATAATTAATAACTGCATAAAAGAAAGAAATTACTTTCTATATTTAAATTACTTAAATTTTTTATGATTTTTTAAATAAAAATTAAATTTTAAAAATAAAAAAATATTTATTGATTTTCAAATTTCTACTTGAAAAAAATTTATTTATTCGTAGTATTTATGAAAGCTATTATTTACTAAACTATTTATTATTTACTAAAAATATATTTTAATGAATTAATAAATTTAATACGTCATTTGAGATTTATAAAAATAATTAATATTTATGTTTTCACATATAATAAATTAAATAACAACAATAAAATGTCTTTAAATACATATCGAAACATTTTTATAAACATATTTTTAATCGTAATAAAATATATAAAAATGTAAATATATAGATATAAATATAAAGTAAAATTAAATATATAAAAGAATAAATAAAATAAATTAATTCTGTCTTGTACAATTGTATTAATGCAAAGATCCATTTTTAAAATATATATTTTTCATTTTTCTTATTCAATTTTACCGAAGCCAATTATAATTATCAAAGACATAAAATATAAAAAGGAGAAGGTATTACCGCGTATTCTATCAAAAATTTTCACATTGATCGGTGATTTTTAGCATATTTCCGAAATTCTATGAAATTTTAGCTATCTTAATAAAATTCAGTATACGTAAAATGGTTTTACGTCTTGATTTTACTTCAACTTTTGTTATACAGAACTTTTTCTAAACAGTATATAAAACTATACCTTTTCTAATGCTTTTTTCTTATTTCTTTCCTTCTATTTTTATTTACATATCTTTTAAATAAAGATATGCGAGATTATATCATTTTAATTGGTTTTACAAAAGTTACGAACAAAAAATGAACTTAATTAAAAATTATTTCAAAGAATAACGTTCTATTTACAAATAAATGAATTGCAATTAATATTCAGATATTTAACGACGACTAATAAAATTTACCAATAAATAGTGATCATAACTTTAAATTAATTTAATTTTATCTTATAATCTAAAATTCCATCTTCAAAAATAAAAGCATGATTATTACTGGCAATGAATCCACCATAACATAAAAATGACGATATAGTCGCGCAGCATGCAACTACGGTAAATACACCAACCAGTTGCGAATCATAAAAGATGCCAAAGTCCAATTATTGTGAACGAGATTAATAATTTTCTTTGAGCGTTGAACTAATATTTAAATTCATTAATATTTAAAGTGAGCAAGTATTTAAAAAAAAGAAACACCGTTTAAAAAGAAGACCTCGTGCCTCCCATATAATATCACAAATAAATAATATTAATGAAGAGAAGGATACAAACAACGTAAAATACGATTAGCAAGAGGTCGAGTAATAACCAAAGCAAACGCGAGGGCATGTAGCAGTCGTCGGACCTTCCACCATCCGTTCGAAGACACGTTGATGTCGCGCGAGACGAGGAGGGACGTCCGGAGCTCGGGTCGCTTCACGCGAGTTTCGTTTCACAATTCATTCGTGTCGGAGACGTTCACGAGCCCTGCCGGCGATGTCTCCCATCTGAAAAACTAAACCCTCCTTCCCCGCCTCTCCGAAACCCGGTCAAGCACGTGTGGGCGAGTACGTGCACGGCCATCGCACCCGTAAACTTTCCTGTTGTTCTCGCTACACGTCCGCATCGACGACCGGTTATGGTCGCCCTCGTATCGTTCCTCGGGTCGTTTTGACGCCACCTCGGCTTGCTTCTTCCTTTATTTCCTCGGTATCCCGGATAGAACCCTTGTCCGCCTTCCTTTTTCTCCTCCGTCGTGCACCTTCTTCTTTGTTTTACCTTGGCTTTTTCCTCTTTTCGGGGCTGATGTTTATGATACGAATCCTTCTATAACGATATCCACACGCCGTAATGGCTGATCGCGTGTAAAGATTTTTTATGTGTTTTTCAGGAATTTTTAAGTCCCTTACGCCTTTTTTCTTTACTCTCTCGTAACTAAAGAAAGTTGTTATACCTTTGAATACTCAGCACTAAAGTAATAGTTCTATTTAAAAGATAAATAACCATTGGCTTTTGTGAAAAATGAAACATTAAGCTTATAATAAATTATAAATTTTTTTTATTATCGTAGTTTTTCCAGTAGATTTCAAATATATTAATTTTTTATTTTTTATTTAAATTCTTATAAGATTTTTTAAAATATAAGAATTTTTCATTATTTATACAAATATAAAATTAAAATAAAAAATCTTGATAAACTTTCATACTCGTTATAACTTTGATATAACTTAGATGTTCATCTCGAGTATACTGAAACGTGTGTGAAATACGTTGAAAATATGATAAGTGCATGCATATATAATAATACTATGTAAAAACTTTATGGAAAAAATAAAGCCAACCAATTTTTAATAGAATATAATTAATTTTGGATACCATTCCAAAAGATAAAAATATCTAAGAATATTATTAAGAATAAAGCAAGAAGTATCGTCTGTTAGAGAGGCTGTCACTGATGCGATATGTTACTCAAATGAAGTATGAGAATGAAGAAATGACCCTTCGAGAACTACTTGCCACTTGTCTTTTACATGTACATCGAGTGAACAGTATTCACATTCTCGTTTCATACATTACAAAGTCTTAGTTCTTTGATTCAAATTCTTTTCGTAGTTTCTTTATCATAAGCCGCCGGAATAAGAAAATAAGTGAAAAGTTGATTGGTAATCAGCTTGAGTTTAACACCTAAAAGTAAGTCAGGAGATAAAAAATAAATTGACAAAAAATTAATCTCTCGTTCGATTGTCTTTTAAAAAAATAGAAAACATTATTAACAATTACCAATTAAATGATGCATAAAGCGTATAGATTTTATACAACTACTATTGTTTTACTTGTTGCTTATAATGGTTTTGGTCGTGTTTTATACTTCGATATGTATGTATAATATGTTTCTGATAACAATTAATATTTTATTCCCTTTTTCTTTTTCTCGTCGCTTATTAGTAGAAAAACCCTTATGCGTAGTTAGCGATTAATCTAGATCATTCGACGAACTATACTTTCAATTTTACTTTCAGTTTTTATTACTAATATAATTTATTTTACTTGAATTCGTTATAATTTAATTTGACGTAACTTATTAATTTCTTAATATTACTGTCCAAATAGAAGCTAAAATTTCTTATTTGCTCAATCTTTATTAGTATAAAGGAACGTATACAAATCAAAATTTGAAATTTTCATTCTATGGAACATTTATTTCAAAATTATAGATAACATTATAATTCTTTCTTGCTTGGTTATAAAAAAATAAAAAAGAAAACAACGCAAAAAGAGCCGAAAAAGAATAGAAATAAAGAATGTGCATGAGAAAACAAGAGTGAATAATACCGCGAGAGTCTCTCGTATGGCGGAACTGTGCTTCTTGCACTTCTACTTGAAAGGCTTCCTTCTCTTACCAAAGTACCGCAGGTATACCACGAAAATCGAGAGACAGAGAGAAAGAGCGAGTAAGGATGAGAAAGACAAAGAGTTTCGAGACACGAGACACGAGAGAACGAGGGATTCGAGGTGGTAAATTCGTCCTGCTGAGAAGGACGAGGACTTTCCCGTACCTCCTTCAACAATGACTTCTACCTTGTAAACGTACCATCCTGCATGCAAGAAAATGCAGCTACTGTACGCCACTCTCTTGTTTCGTTATCTTACTTTCGCTTAACTGGCTTTCATCATGAAGAGACTTCATCTTTTATACACCGAAGAAGAAAAATTTCCTTTATAATTTTTTTTTAGTTAAAATTATATCAATTAGATTCAAAATTATATTTTTCTTTATAAATTCTGAACATTATATGCACACATTTTACATTATTAATAGTAATGAGAAATTTGTTTAGCATCTCAAGTATATTTATTATAAATTATTATTATTTTAAAATTTTAATTTCTTTTTCAGTCTTTATATCGAAACTTGAAGTATAAAGAAAGTAATTATATATCATGTGTGAAAATATGTAATATGCAAATAGTAATAAAGTATTTGTAAACTCATAACATTACCCTTTACTTTAATTTCTTTTTAATTATATGTAAAGAAATGTGTTTGTATATTAATGTATTTATGTATTTCTATTAATTATTTATATCGTGTAACTATTAAAAATGAAGAGGATATTGATAATTATATGTTTAAAATATTTCCAGTTTTCCATTATTGAATGTATGGTTTAAAAAACGTCTTATATGTCTGAAGTTTATCGATTATTGTATTAAAATAATTCATTAATCTGTTAATTTACATATAGTCTCAAAATAATATATTTGACTAAAACACTCTATGCACTTTCATATTAAATTTTACTTTAAAGTTTTTTTAGTTTAACTTTCTAATGAGATTTATGCATTTTTCATATTTATGTATGAGACATAAGTCCTTAAGTTAATAATAATATCAAATTTTGTAATATCCTTATACATAATTAAAAAAAAATACTTAACTATTAATTTCGAATTTTTTATTTATTACATATTAATGGTTTTTATTTTATCCTCTTCATTAATTTTACATAACATAAGATTTAAACGATCGATAATCCTCTTCTCTTATCTATTAATATATAATACCTTTCAAAATTTTTAATCGTATATATATTTATCTACTAAAGACTTGTTGGTATAAAATTTATTTCATTCTTTTATCTATCCATATTAAATAATATATTTAAATTTAAATTGATTAAAAATTTATCAATATTTATATGTATTAAATATTTTTTTCTTTTATCATTATATTAATATGATATAAATCTATAAAAAATTAAATAGCATGTTCTATATATTTTCAAAATGAATTTGAGATCATTCGATACTGAAAACAATTACTTTAAAAGTTATATAGAAAATTTTGAATAATAAATATATATGTGATTTTATTGAATAAGTATATATAATATTAATTACAATATTAAATCTTTGATTATTAAAAATCTGTATATTTATATGATACATTTAAATAATGATAAATAAAATCAATATATTTGTTAACAATAGACTGTTTATTAAAATTCTTATATACAAATGAGTGATTATAAGAAGATAGTAAATTAATTGTATTTTTTAAGTGTTTTCAATTTTGTTTTATTTTATTTATTTTCAATTTTCTATTATTAATCAGATATATTTGCACGTATTAGATCAGATACTATTATTTACATAACGATATTAAAGTCTAAATATTAATCTCATTAAAACTTAAATTTTATATACAACTTATATACGCAAATACTTATATACGGTTAAGGTAGTGGAATTCAATGTGTCATTTTTAATATCGTTTAAACTTTTTAAAATATTTCTACCTCAACTGCATAGTATCAAATTTCTCATATGTACTTCAAACACTGAAACAAATCTCTCGTAATTGATATGATCTTAAACGCTCTAGGACACGATAGAAAGTTTCAGAACTCAAAATGACGCTTGCATGAACGGATAAGACGATATGAAAATTGGCTAAGGCAAGTTGTCGACCAATATTAATTATTCATAAAAAAAAAATTAATACAGTATATTTTATAATTTATTCTTAGAAATGTATTTATTTTAGTATATATACATATTATACTTTCATATTAAACAATTCTAATTTTACAACAAAATTTTTCAGAAAAAACAGAATTTATAATAAAATTATAAAGCGATGTAATTTTAATAAGTTTACTAATAACTAAACAATATATGAACACAGATATATTAAAATCGGTAAGGATTACCAAGTAGAAATTGTTACATTAATTTATAATATTACAATAATAATATAATATAATATTTCTATCAATATTATTAAAACTATTATTATTAATTATGGATTCAATTATATAGTATTTATACTAAATAATAAGTTATATTCCGCTTCTGAAAATGATTTTTTATGATTTTCTTTGAAATCAAAGTATTATTAGTATATGTTCATTGATTCTTCCTAAAAAATAATTTACAATTCCATCAAGTTATGTATCTCTTTTTAATAGATTTTCTGCTTTGATTATACTTCCATAATATCTGTTAAAATAAATTATAATTTTTTAATATTTAGAAATAAAGGATAAAAATAATTTTCTATGCATCCTATTTTTTCATTTAAATGGATAATAGTTTTTACGCATAATTATAGCTTAAGATCGTTGGCAATATTCTTTAAATATGTATCAAAATTCTAATATTGTTAAAGTTGTTTCACATTTTCTATATAATTCATTAATTACTCAATCAATACTTTTATCGATGCATCAGATACATTTTTCCAGTAAATCAAGTATAACTTAAAATCGCTCTGAAATAGCATAGTAGAATTTTAGTCAACCAAACCATTGAACATTGAAGCTTAATATTCATAAAATTTATTTCTACTAAAGAAGAGACAGTATCCTTTAAAATATTTTTAAATTTTCCACTTCATAAAACTAAATTTTCAGCTCACTTATTATATCTAAAGCTGATCAAGCTTTAAGCTAAAGAATTATTATTAACTGCAGTCTACATAACTAAATTCTATGTATAAGCTCTATAGTTAAAGTAATCCGTGAAAGGCTGATTCATTTTTATAACGCTTGGATGCTATTATATTATTTTTATTATATCATCATAAGTTTGCCAATATAAATTCGAGACTTTTTGGAATTTTTAAAATTACTTCTATATTATTTTGTTTTATCAACTGGAAAATTCCGATAATTTAGGATGTACGAAATTTTAAACATATGCATGTATATATTCTCGTATGCATAAAATTTAAGATTCGTCAAAATAATAGCTTCTGTCTAAGAGTTCATCGTTGTAAAATTTTTTCCATTATTCTCATTTAAATCTACAAAAATATGAATAATATTAATCATTTTCTTTCATCAATGTATGTATCCCTCAATGATTATTAAAAGAAATATGTCACTTAAAATGTACTAAAAATTGATATAAGCAGAGAAATTCTTAATATCCGTTTATCTATTTGAATAATAATATTTAATAAAAATTTAAACCCTTATACTTTCTTTTACATTAATGTGAATATATCTAAAGACAAATATTTTATATTTACGAATAATCGAAATTCGAAGCTTGGAATTATATTTTTCACTGAAAAATTAAACATTTTTATAGGTAAAATACGATCTATAAAAACTAGCATTTGGTTATATTTTTTGTCAAAATAATAAAAATTCTTATGAAGCGTTAAAACACGCTTTTCGTTTTATACCCGTGAGTATATAGTTATATAAGAGAAACAAAAAAATTTTCTAATTTATATTGAAACTAAAATATTTTTTTACTAAATTACTTACATTAAAAAACCTTGTATATGAGCAAATCAATAAGTATAAATATTTTTTTGCAAATTTAATTAAAATGATATTTCTGTTGTATGCTTCATGGAATAATAGATGTTAAAGTTCTTAATTGTGATACCCAACGCTGTTTAAAATCTTAAAATGTAAAAGTAGTTATTGTATCTGATTAAAATGTGTAACGCTAAGAAGTAATACATTGGTAAAATAACATGTATTCTTTTGTTTAAAATTTCAAAGAATACGCTTTATTTACAAAAATATTACGATTAACAAAATTATTAGGTAGCTAAATTTACTACTATAATATACATTTGAAATTATACTATCTATTAAATATTACGAAATATTATTATGAATCGAAATTATTAATCGAGAATTAAAATTTTACTCTGATTGGATAATTCGAAACTATGTAATCATCGAAGAGCGAAATATTTCAAATATCATGATCGAAATTGTTTCATAAAAGCTGACGTAGCGATTATGTTTATATACTTGTGTAAATACTTGGTTAAAACCTAGCCACTTCTGTTACATTCTTGTATGTCTTTTAAACTCTCTAACCTTTTGTCTATATCACCCTCTCTGTTTTTCTTTTGTTTTCTTTTTCCTTTACCCTACGATTCTATTTATTCTTGGTCTCTCGTTTTTTTTTATGCAACTCGTTCGTTAATTTCTTCATTTTTTTCTATATATATTTCATTCTTCGCTAATTTTCCTTTTTCTTTTTTTACTATTATCAAGTTTTTATAGTGATTTATCAGTTACTGCTTAATCGTATTATCTTAAGTTGAATTTTTAATCTTACTCAGCGAAATTGATCAAAAATTTATAGTATATCGTAAACGAGCTTACATAGCTCCACATTTTTGTTCAGAACTCTATGAAAGATTCAACAAAATTCTTAATAAAAATTTTAATGCAAATTAAACGTGATTAATCGAATTTAAAATCTAACATTATCCCAGATGTATGTTGACTTATTTCTTTAAATTCATAAATAAATAATATAATTATATAATTATGTGAATAAATATTATTTTGACTTTGATAAATTTTGATGAAAGATAAAATAGAAATTATGGCGGAATTATAAATAATCAATATAATTGGCTATATAAGCAATAAAAATAAAAATAAAAATAACGGATATTTAATGCGAAATAACAGTGTATATATATTGAGATACTCACTCTAGAGACACCATCTCTGAACTAACTACCTAGTACACAGGGTCTTGTTTGCTGGAGAGTTTCTCTCCTTTCACAAAGTACCATTGCAATACGCGTATAGCTTTGGGTGCCTTATCTCTGACCTCTATCCTACTTTACCTCTCTCTTCCACCCATACCTCGTATACTCTCGGTTTTCTATCTCTATCTTCCCACTGAATTTGCTCTATTATAATTTTATCCTTTATAATAAATAAAAGACTGATTATTTGTAAATTATTATGATTATAGTTCTTATTACTTATTATAAAATGTTTAAAAATGTTATTAAATATAACGATTGATATAATATGATGATCGAGTTATAGTAAACCCACAAATGATATTTCTTTTTATACAAAAATATAATATAAATGATTAATATTTATTTTTTTTTTAAATTGAAAGGCAAATTACAAAAATTATTTTATTCAAATGAAAATCAAGTTTATGAAAATTTATTCGAATATCTAAAAGAAACTTCGTGTATTAGAGAAGTGTCCTTTATTATAAAACTATTAAATGAATAATTGACACCTAAACATCGCGTAAGCTTAATATTTTTAATGTAATGCTCACCCTGAACGCTAAAGAAACATGCAAAATTTTATTGGATCGAGAAAATTCAATATCATTCATATAAATATTTTATATAAAAAATTTGCAAAAAGAACTTAATTATCAATATGAACGAAATGACTATTCATATGTGTACGATGCTCATTCATCAACGTATCATTTTATCAGAAAAATATATTTTGTTTTATGAAAAATATAATCTCATGTATTTTAAGACATATGCTTATATTATTTCATATATATAGTTTTACTGATATGTTTTGTTTTTTTACGTTTATTTTTATATTACTAATATTTTGTTCAGATACATATTTTTAATATGGAATATTTTTTCCTTTTATTACAGGTGAGTAACAGAATCGATAACTATATTGTATTTACATAATTACGTAAGTTTTAATTGAAATTATCTTAATTCTTTAAAATTTCGTATTCATTTATAGTTTTATTTCGCCGTTAATAAATTTGAGATTAACCATAATTATTCACCTCTATAATTTAAAAAACTTACAAAAATGAAAAATTTAAGTTTTGCAACTTAAGAAGAATAACGATAGGAGTAAAAAAGAAGGATAACTCGTCTCGGAGTGTAACCTCTCGTTGCTGACCTTCCTTTTAATTAACTCAACGAGCACTTACCACGTATCACTTAAGAATCGCTCGTAACTCGCAGAGGACATAAATAAACATCTATAATTCGCCAACCCTTGCTTAAAGCCCGAGACTAAAGCGATAACAATCAAGTGGCGATTGTACGCTCGTAGTTACCCTCTCGTACCGGGGACCTCTCGTCGTCGCGACTACGGTTGCGACGTGTCATTGTTGGTGCTACAACGGAAACCCAAGACCCATAGAGAACCGCGTACTGAGTTACCCTTGCCTTCGACCCACGAAGTTCTTGGTGCACCCTCGAACCCGCGCACGCGCAACTCAGCATACCCGTCATTAAGGCGCACATGTCCGCACACGTACGCATTCGAGATCTTATCAAAATTCACGTCCCATTTTTTTTTTATCGCGCGATAAATTCTCATTTTGCATGTAAATAAATAAATCCTAGTATCGTCGTTTTCAAGCTTCGCCTTTGTTGCTCGCTCGCATAAAACAGGTGCATTCTTATTACCCCTACTTGGGTCGTAAAAGGACAATTTAATCTAAGGATTTTTCCTACTTCCGAAGTTCGAAAATTCCACGTGCTCGGAACCTTTCTTAGCGTTAGAACTTGGTAGGAGCTCCTGCTCTCTTTTTTCCTTCGGAAAACAAACATGACTCTATCGCGGAATCGTCGGGCCAACAGGAACAAAGACCTCTTTACAGAACCCGCCCCAAGTTCACAATATAGCCCACAATAAAGCCCCTCTCATTTGATTTTGAGAAGGGAAGCCATTAAAATATCGCGATCGGCGGCGGTAGTGTCGCCCGGGTTGCGCGCAGCTCGCCATCTGCTCCGGAACTAAACAAGAATGCGCGTCCTCGTAAGAGGCTTCGGAGAGCTTCTCCACCTCCGTCGACTTTACAGCGGAAGGCTCGGTCCAACGGCACGTCCGGCAATGGCCCCGAGGACTATCGCTTTTGTTGCCATCGTGGCAACACATGCAGTACTTTAAAGGATCCCCGCCTGAGTCGTCGCCGAGCACCGGTCCTAAGCGTCGTGCATTGAATAATCGATGATTTCGCGGTATTTTATCACGTTTATCGCACACTATATATTTTTAGTAAAGTAATATTGAATGTTTTTCTAGAAAAACGAATATGTAAGTTAAATTAAATTATCTAATCGGTAAAAATATATAAATATATATATGAATTTTATTAAATCACTAATTATATATTATTGTTTACTATATTTTAGATAAAAATATAAACTTAACAATACTTATCTACAAAATATAGCAGTAACGATAACAAATAATATGATAAACAGGTTTTAATACTAACCAATCAACTATTAACAACGTAATTTTGTAATTATCATAAGTACATGTAAGGTAATCTTATTATTCACTGTCTATTAAATACGAATCCGATAAATCGAGTTGTACCCGTCTGTAAAATTTCAACGATAACGATAAATGCTGTTTTAAATAAGTCTTAATTCTACTAATATAGAAAATAATGATTACGATTTTAATCTCGGTAGTATAAAAAAATACAATTATTATTAAAATGTAAAGTTTTGCATTATCAAACTATGTAATGATTCGGTTATGTGATTCAGATGAAAATGTTATGCGTATGATTAAGTATCGATTTAAATAAAATTTCGATAATTCATACAATGGAAAATAATTTTCACTAATTCAAGAGTACGATTTTCACTGATTGCAAACTGTAAAATGTAGAAATTGTTTTGAAATTTGAAACGTTGATAATCTCTTCTTTTCAAATGAATTTAATTTTCCAACTTGTGAATCTCGTTATTAAATGAAAAATCTGTTAAAAATGAAAGTTTTATAAAGATATACGATTATATTTCAACATTCAAAAAACACTTTATTGTAAAAAAATGATTTTACATTAAATATTATTCACGTACCGAATATATATACAACTAACTATAAGACTTATTACAAATTATTTTATAATGTTTTTCAGAATTCATATTTTGTTTATTATTTTATAGCACACTATAATTACATAATTATGCTTATGTGAAATTCCAACATGAAAATTAAAAATTATATTACAGGTTTTATTAAAAAAATAACAATATTAAATTCAATTATATTTTAAAAATTTGTTGGAATAATTTATCATAAATAAAAACATATCCTTAAAATTATGTTCTGAACTATAAATAAATAAATAAATTTAATAAAAACAAAAAAAGCCTGTTATTTAAAGAATTAAACACGGTAGTTCTTTTTTATTTACTTCTATAAAAGAGTAGCTTTTCATTATGATTTCTTTATGGATGTGATATAAATTATAGAATTGAATTTTTTTATTGACTATTAAAATTTTAATAATATAATTTAGATTTAATTGTTTCTATATTTTTGTAATAAATCAATCGTAAATCCTTCCTAACTAATGTCTACATTAATGAAATAAGATACAAATAAATTTGTGCATTTCAGTAATTTTAGTTAAGTATATAAACATATAGAATTTTATTGTTTGTATTTAAAGAGTAAAATTAATTCCACGAGATTGATAGCTTCTAAACAATATTGTTTTTTATATGATAATTTTAATATATTTACTTGCATTTATACATTGTTTTCTCTATGATATATTTTATATTAATTAAATTAATTCAATGATTTGTCTTAAATTTATGAATACAAAATTGTCTTAATATAAATTTGAATATTTTAAAAAAAAACTGAATATACTCAGTGAGTTCAAAATATAAATTAAATATTTTTTTAATTAAAATAAATGGTTAATTTTGTAAAATAAAATAGTCAAAAAGTAAAGATAACTATAAATTCTTAATGATAAAATATAGAAAAAATAGTATTTATATACTATAAATTTAAAATAAAATTCAAAAATAAAATTCTATTCAATATCATTATTCGATAGAAAATATTTTTTCAAAATAATGTCTTTGAGAATAGTAGTGATTTATTAGTATGGCTATATATGCATCATAGTTTAATACTTGCGAATTTTTATTATCGCAAAAACCTTATCAAATTGCCTCTTCTAGGGCAGAATTGAAAGCATAGCGTCGCTTACACCAAAAATTGTATTATCTCATCCATAATAAACAGATAATTGTAATCGGTACCTTTCAAGAGCACAGCTTATAAAAAGTATAGGTAATATAAGCAACGGGACAAAATCAGATTGTGGTGAAATATTCCCAGTTCACGTGATTGGTTGCCATTGTTCATGTCATTATCGTGTCCTTTTACGCTAATTGTCGTAAAACACAAAATGTCAATCGAGAATCTCGTGAGCATGAAACGATCGCTGGAATGGGCTATTGATGATTTTAAATTTTATTACTATGAGTTTTTTATCGTTATTGTTGTCAAACTTCAATTGTTTTTATGAATTACAAAATATTTAGACTTCATGATTATAATTTCGTATGATAATTTCATATAATATAATACTTAGTAAACTATAAATTGAATAAATTGAATTGGCTTCATTTTAGTTATTCACTTTATAGTGATATATCAGAAAAAAATCCATAATATCTAATAAAAATTTATTGGAATTACATCATTAAATAAAATAATAAGGATGTAAATTTTTACATCCTCATAGAATAAAATATAAGCTGCTTATAGCTGATATTGACGAAAAATAATCAACTAAAGGACATCAAATTTCAAATATTATAGCATTAAACATTATTACAACCGTTTAATTGTAAAATTTGTAGATTAAAACTTATTTACTATCTTATATTTATCAAAATAACTTTTAAAACTAATATATAAATATAATTTTAGAAGATTTTATATTTATTTTGACTGAAATAAAACTTTTACGTTAAACTACTATTAGTAATGTTCTCTCCTTATAATAATAAATATATCTTTCTGAAAATAATAATGTAACTACATAACTTCAGGAAAAAACTTTCATAAAATTACAATTATTCGTAGAAATAAGAAACCGTTAATTAGATAAAATTTGAAGTTTTAAAGCATATTATATATACACGAAAAAATATATTCTTTAATGAGCTTTATTAAAGTCATTGTATTTAAATAATATATTTAATAAATACATGAATTTACTCTCCTGACAAATTATTGAAGTTTTTATATTTTTGTATATTACAAAATTTTTATTTCTATTATAAAGCAAACTTTTTTTGATGTAAAAGTTATTTTAATAACTGTAGTTACTTATTAATATTTTGAACAAACGTGAAATCATGACATCAAAGAACAATTAATCTTATTTTAAGACAATTAAAACAACAAAAGTAAAATGAACATATCGTGTAATTAAAATAAAAAAAATATATCATTAAATAAATTGTCTTAAGTATATATAAAAGGTAAAATATAATATTAAATAAAGAAAAACTAAGGAAACAGCGAAAAAATATTTTTTAAGATTTTTTAAGTTAACCTGACAAAAATAGTATTATAAAACAATAATATAATAACATTTTCAATTTCTAATTTTTAATCGACAATAACACTGAATTGAATTTTTTCTAAATTGAATACAATAGTTAAATCAAAGTAAACTGCAAAAATTTATATTTAGGTTGAACATATTTACATCAAGTGATAAAATAATTTATGACATATTTAATTTATTAGCATAAAAAAAATTTCAGTTTAATATATTTCAAATATTTCAGTCAATTATAATTAAATTCAGACTCGATATAAATCTTAAAAATATCACTTAACTAATAATATTGAAATATAATTTTTTATATTTACTTACAGTATGTTTTATTAAATATTGAAAATTATAATATTCAAGTTTTCTTATTTTCATATTTATTATCCTATTATTTAATTGAAATTTAATATATACAATATTCGATAAACAGAATACTTAAATATTATTATATTTTATACATTTCAAGATATCAAAAATTATGTATTTATAGAATTTATTTTTTTTATATTCAATATAAAAATTTTTAATAAATTTTTTTGAAAAATCTTGTATTTTTATTCAAAAGTATTATGTTATTACAAAATATAATATTATAGAAAGGAATATTTGTAACGTATAATAAATACTAAGTATTACTTTGAGTGTAGATTTTATATTTTATCAAAAGAGTTTTTTTACAAAAATGTAATAGAATCAGCCGCATATATTTTAATTTACTTAAAAAAGGCTTGCACGAATTAAAAAATATGCATAATAAATAATTTAATTCGTTTTACTAAATCAGAATCTTAATACTATGTTTCTCTTTAATTCATTTAAATTTCTGATATCTATGTTTTTAAGAATTTATTTATTTATTTTAATCGTAAAGTATATTAAAATATATCAACAATATTTATTTCGTATAAAATATGAAAAAATCCAAATATATTATATATCTACTTCAAAATTTGTTAAAAATACCTTATCCAACTCTTTTAGTTTCAACATGAAATATAATTTCGTTCGCAATAAGAATGGAACTACCATCACTAATGGAAATTTTTACTATAATCAGGATTACTTTCATACATTTTCTTTTGTAATGTATAAAAATGAAATTTATATAAATGCAGAGTTACATGAATACACTTAAAACTTTTTATATTAAATGTTTTAAAAAATGATTGATTATTTTAACTTATCCGGTTACAAAGTTTCATAAAATTAAATTTATTTCGTCTCTTATTATTTTATAAGATAAAACTATTCATTATTAAATATATATATTACTCAATATATATTTATTCGACTAAATATTATTTAAATTTTATATAATTGTGATGTTAAAGAAATTATTTACATTAATAGAACAATATTTAAGATATCCATTAATTATATCTATATTACAAATATATAGAATTTAATGCATATACATCAAATAAGAATTTTTTAAATTAATTTATATGTGCTTCATAATTATTATAACAAATTGAAAAATACTCTGTAAAAAAATGTATTAAGTTCTCAAGCAATATATAATTACACTTTTAATATACATAAGAAGAATTCTATATTACAATATGATTTACGTATTGCTCTCTATTATTTACTAAACAGAAAAACGAAAAAAATTGATACTATAAAATAGATATTATCATAAAAGAATTACGATAAAGAAAACAAAAAAAATTAAATACATATACTTGAAAATATTTTTACATAAGTGTATTAAAAAAAATTAAAGTGTATAAAAAATTAAAAAAACTAAAACGTTTATTTTTTAAATAAATTATAATATTTCCTTTTTACAGAAATACTATTGTAAACATTCATAGAAAAAAAATAACATGTTTTAATTTACGCAGCTAATTAAATACGGTAATTCCACAATCTTTTAGCAACTTTTCGTCATATATCATATAAATTAAGACAACATATTGCTTACTATAAACATAGGGTATGCCGTTATATGGAAGTAACGCAAGCTGGACCGAAGCTCTTGCGAATAGAATGAACGAATAAGGCGAATGATTGGCTGAGGTGGTTCACGATACCGGAGTAAACTTCTCACTGCCGGCGGGCAAAATTGAGTTGGTTCAAAATCTTTATCAACGCCACCTAAGGTCCGATCTACACCAGCCCAACTGATTCCATTCCCTCCCTTCTTCCTTTACTTGTATATAAACGAGAAAATTGCTACAGGCAAAAAAGAAGTAAAGCGAGCTACCGTAGAATATTGATTCCTTTATCGGACAAATATTGGATGACAAGTGGGCGTATATGTGTATTTATCGGATGGGTATATGCGTATGTGCAATTGAGGCTCATATTTTAGAAATCTGTAAGGGACGTCATCTCTCTAATGCAGAGTGCCAACGGCCAATGTCGACACCACAGAGTTCCGCTACCTAAAATGAGTGGGAGAAGCAGAGTGAAGAGAGAGAGAGAGAGAGAGAGAGAGAGAGAGAGACAGACAGTGAGAGACAGAACGAACCACAGGAAAGGCTTTCTCGTGGATGGACCTACGTAAACAAGAAGTTTCTGTGAAACGCTAGAAGCATTGAAGAGAGTTACCATCACTGCTTAAGTAGAGATAATCCAAAACTTTAGTCGTTAAAATATGCATAATCGTGGAAAGCATTTTAATATTAATAATTGCACACGCTTGTGCTTACTTACACATGTAAGCTGTTAGAATAATTTTATTTGTTGATAACTAAAAATATTAAACTTGCTTTTTTTATTTAACAGACAGGCGGATAATAAAATGATAGATTGATTAATTTATTTATTACAATAAAAACGGATATGTTATAAAATTCATTCTAATATAATAAAAGTAAATTTTTAATTTTTAAAATAAGTTAATAAAATAAATTCATATAAAAAAATAATAAACTATCGAAGTTATATTATAATTGTTATTAGAAGAAACGTTATTATTCACCGCTTCGTATTTATCATTATTATCTTATTTTATGCAAAATCTATTATATGCAAATGTTAATACTTTCATTTATAAAGTAAAAAAATAGAAAATCCTAATTACGTAAATATATTTTCTTATAACAATCGTTTTATTTTAATAAAAACTTCAAAACTAGTAATGATATCAATGGTTAAAGATTCTTTTATAGAATGACTGTGTTGCTTAATTTTATTATGCTTAATCTACAATAAAATAATAACGAATTAATAATTATTTATATTTGTTAACTTTAAAAATGCAAGAATCATCGATGATATTTTATCTTTACAAAAATATTTAATGTAAGCGTAGAATATTAATACAATATAAAATAATCCAATGTTTTATGAATCATTACCTTAAGTCATCAAAAAATAACTTGAATAACGTATATATATAACCAATATTATTATTCAATAATATTAAACAATATTATAAACTAAAATTGAAAATAAAAGAAAATAAACAAAAAATTTGTGGATGAATGAAATATTAGTAATGGAAAATAAATATATATCTACATGAAAATTAAACTTAAGATACTCTCGACATTTTGTCGATGCTTTAGTAATCAATGCAATTTTCGCCAACTTGACGACAATAACGTATATTTTTAAGATACAAATGTAAAATTACCTCTTTGAATGCTTTACTTGCCTCTCTTCCTCTCTACTCTTTCTCACCATTTCTATCTTTTAGTACATAAAGCGATTGCACGAAATAGCTTATAGCTATTATTATAACCCAAAAACATAATTTGCGAACTTGATGATGTAACGTATTTTGTTTTTTTCCTTTTAAGTATATGGTGACAAGTAAATTTGTGAAAAAAACAAATTTGCTCTATATATTTATGTATATTGCTTTTTTGAGTTTTATCTTTTGAAAAAATATTAAGAAATTCTTCTATAAAATTATGAGTGTTTTCCACAATGAGTGTTTTATTTCTATGTAATTTTAATTTTTTATATTTTTTATAAAATATTTATTAATTTTTATTAAATTTCTAACTTACATAACTATTTCTAATTTATTAATTTATTTCTAATTTCATCACTTCAATGTTCTTTTATACAATAAAATAATTTTTATTATGCACTCATGCAAACTTCTAAATTACTTAATATAATAAAAAATTTTTATAACATCATATTTAAAATTTTTGTTGTTCTTTTGATTTCTTTTAATAAGAATACATTTTCAGAATTTCGTAGTAAAAAGTTACTTTTATAATAACGAAGTTGCAAAGGCATATCCTTTTTAACTGTTATAAAAGTTATTTCATATCGATTACAACCACATGTAAAAATGAATCCTGTATCGACCTTTGAAAAAGAATAATATCAAAGATCATATCATCCATCAATAATAAATAGTAAAGTTTCCGTTCATCTTACTTAGAATATTTTATTCAACTTCTTGTAAAATAGCCTCTTGAATATTTGTCAGGCGCTAAATCTTCATTAACTAACTATATGTAGTTATAATTTTCCCATACATATTATCTACGTAAGAAAATATAATATTTAAAACCAGCCTTTATCATTTTACACTCGATAATAATTTCACTCTGAAAGAATTTTCAATGTTACCGAGAACAATAGCAAAAAAAATCAAGAACTATTGTAATTCATCTATCGATAAATTAAATTAGAATAACTTTTGTGATTAGTTCATTGTAATTCGCTCAGTATCAAAATATGGAGATACGTGCCCATGATAATTGACACCCATAATTTGATAACATCGATTACCAACAAAGACTGAATTTATCTCGACACTGTTGACTCTTAGTAATTTATTTTCAATTAGTTACTAACTTTAGGTAAATTTTACTGCTTGACTTTCATGCGAGATAATTATATTCACTCAATCCAACAAGAAATAGCGTATTCAGTTTTGTATTATAAAAATATGTATCATTTAAACTTTTCCGATCTAAATAATCAAGAAAAGATTTGATATTCTATACTTTTACGTAATCGTACGAAAATCACTTTTCCAGACCAAAAAGCTCATTGTAATAATAATTGCCGGCCGAGCTAAACGCATTATAAATATAATACGGCACGCGCTCCGCAGTTAACCGGTATAACACAATGTAAATACACTTTGAGATTAACGAAGCGTAAGGCTAGCTCTTACGTGCGAACCCAAAGCGTTGAAAATGATTTCGCGCCCCGTATAGCCCAGGTACCGGTGTTACTGCTTCTGCTACTGCTGCTGCTGCTTCTGTTGCTGGTGCTTTACTGCAAGTGGAGTTCAACACCGCCGTGGCCACCTCGAGATTACGTTAAGGAGATTAAATTAAAGACATAATGGAACTGTCTATGCAAGCAAATATCAAAAAATTAACGTGATTTTATTGCACTCTATATCCAAGTAATCTTAAAATTCGTGTCATCTTTCTAATATATACATATATATTAAGATTAGGTGTTTCCTTTTACATGTTATCTATCTATTGTTATGGATATGAAAATGTATTATCTTACTAAAATTATCTTGTGTTATATTAAAAAATATTTTGTATTCCTATTATTTATTATCAAATTTCTACGAAATATCATTTTTCATCCAATATATTAATTTTAGTAAAAGATAATAATATTAAAAATTTTTGAAAGATTCGATATATTTTATTTCAAATATGAAAATCATCTGTGATGTATTTATAATTTTTAATGAGCTTATAATAAATATTTAGATGTTCCTCTTAAATCAATTTCGTTCTTTCATACTGATTTTTCAGTAAAGTTAGTTTTCTCTACATCATTTATCAAGATAATCATTTTAGAAGCATAAATTTCATATACAATAATTTGTTATTAAAACTTTTATTTTATATTTAAAGTACTAAAACACTTTCACTTAAAACTTTGTTATGTTTTGCATGAACTGATTAAAATGAAAATTGAACGGATCTGTATAACATAGATTTATATATAAATTTTGATGAAAATATTAAGGCAATGTAATGTGATTGATAAAATTCAGAATTATCAATTGCGATTTTATTATAAAAATATTTCATATATATATATATATATATATATATATATATGCATAACAAATGATTTAGTATTTATGTATTAAATCCTGTATTCTTTATTTTATGTGATATATTTCTTAAATATAATAATTTTACAAATAATTTCATATAAACATATATTCATGCTCACTTTTTAGTATATATTTATTATGTAACTATATATTTATAGAGATAATTAGTTAAAATTTATTTGTTCGGAAATATCATTGTTTTATTAATATTTTTTGTATTTTTTAAGTTTAATATACATTAAAATTGTCATAAAAATAACTATTAAAGTTTGTATATTTTTATTTAAATATTTTCAGTGAATTTCGATATTAACATTATAAAAATTTAAAAAGTACTTTGAAACAGAAGATATAAACCTTTTTTATTTTTTACATATTTAATTTGAAGTAAATTTAAAATATTTATCAATTTTAGTAATATATACAAATGCAGTTTCAATTATTACTGTCAGCTTATGTAAATAATAGTTCAGAAAATTCCGCGGAAAAATGAAGCTCGCAAGGGAAATTTCGGACGGCAACAAGGTATAGGGAAAGAACGACTTAAAATGCATAATTGAAAATATCCGGACTATGTCAATTTCGAGAGCACTTGGTCACTCATTATGGGTCCACAAACGCACGACGCGGGGATGTCCGTAGTCCGTGTAAGATCATATGAACAAACTCGTTTCTCGAAGCTCGTAGAAACAAAATGAAATGGAAAGACACTCGCGAGGTTCTGATGTTCTAATGCTAACCTCGTGCGCGTCGCCGTAGGGAGAAATTTTGAAGGAGTACGCGTAAACTCCACAGTGGAGGTAAAGCGAAGTAGTATCGCCAGGAGGTAAAGTTTGTAGACCGGAGAAAGGTGAGACGACGCGAGTCACTAGGTATTATGGGGCGACGTACGAGGCGAACTTCCACCGGTAACGAGATAAAATACTGGCAGGCGTAGTGGGCGAGGTACGTGCTAGGTTTCGAATAGACGAATAACATCACCAATGAGTTGCTGGATGGTTTCCCTGCCAGCGGAAAAAAGAGAGAAATTATCAGCCCTTGCAAGACGTCTGGCTGCAAGGCGACAGAAGTCGCGGGCCCAGGAAGACGTCGGTGTGTCTCGCCGAGGACTCATCCACTGGGAAAAAAGGGGCGGCCACGAGCATATTGAAATCAGAGAGAGATCGAATAGGTTTAATAATAATAATCAGTCGTGGGAAATAATAAACTTATTGTCACAGCGCGATGACCCTCGTAAGCTTAATACGGCCCGGATGGAGTCGCGAAGCGAATCTGGCTTACACATGTCACCAGATTTGCTTACGAGGGTTGTCTTACGATAATAAGACGGATCGAGATTAGTCTAATTTACAGTTAGAAAATAATATTAGAAAGGTCAGAGAGCATGTAAAAATAAGGCTTAAATAGGCGAGTAAAGAGGAAGGACTCGGAATTTTCAGTCTGCTACTTCGCTGAAGCGGACAATACTTCGACGCTCAACCGGGAACTATGTGAAAGGATGTAAAGAAATCGAGACGCGATACGAAATAGAATTTGGGCTACTAAAGAAAATGTTAAACAAATAAATTGATTAAAATACAGAAAAAATTTGTATTTTTATCCCCATCAAGCATATAATAATATTGAAAATAAAATAATAAAAATTCAGTAACTAGAAAATCATAAAACTGTAATCCGAGTTTTTAAATATTAAAAATATTTAAATAATTTTGATTATAAAATTTATTATAATAATTATTTTTCATAAAATTAAGCATTTCATTATTTAAACTAAAGTTTTATAAAATAAAATATTATTTTTAAATATAAGAAATGAAATATGTATATACACAAAACAAATTTAAATAAATCATTTAAAAGATTAAAAATACTCTAATACTAATATAAGTAATAAGTAATTAATATAATAACAGTAGTCTATTAATAAAATGTTGAATTGAAATGTTTAAAATGTTTTTATAAGAGTAGTTTTATATTTAATTCTAAATTACAATTCTTAATTACGAACATGAAATATATTTACTATTGAAATAACTTATTAAATTTATTTACTTTCTTAACAGAATATCTATAGTTATTTTATTTATAAAGTAATTACATTTAAAGTAATTGTATTAAAATTACTTGTATTAATTGTATTGAAATTGAAACATTTTAACGAATTTTATTAATCTTAAATGAATATGTTTAATGATATATATTTTAAATATCACAAACTTATATAGATTGAACATTTTATGTAACGTAACTTTGCATAAAAAGAAAAAAATATTTAAAAAATTTATTTTTATAAAAAATATTGATTTTATTAAAAATTTAATTTTGCGAAATATTTCAGTTGTATCAAATAATAAGGGTCTAAAAGCTTCCATAAAATTTGAAGTTAATCCGTTGAAAATTGCTTTTTCAGATACATGACGTATGAACGTTCATGCTGAAATTTCCATTTTAATAGTTCGAAAATTATGAATCAACCGAAAGATATGACTAGTCGCTTTACTTTTAAATTACTTTTAAACTAATTTATATTACATGTAAAACAATTTATAGCTAAGTTTACTAGAATTCTCTCAGCCATAATTTTTTCTTACAGTAATAAAATTGCTAGAATTAATAAAATTCTATTTTTTCTTTAAATTATTAATTCTAGTCAAGTATTTGCGATAATTATATTTAATAAAAAATAAATATTTATCACAAATATATACGTACTAAAAATTTAATATATTTTGTAATTCTTAAGAAAATATTGTTAGAGCTAATTTTTTATCGCGTTTTTTCATTATATATACGAAAACAAACTTAATATAAAGATGTAAAATGCTTGATTACTGTTCTAGTAACTATATAATACAATCTTACCCCTGATATTTTTAATTTACCTATTTTTATAATAATATTAAATAAGAATTAAATTAACTAAAATGTATGTTATAACGATATTAAAAGAAGAAGCATAATCATTTTATTTGTATTACAACGATAGAGATGTTACATAATGTTGTAGTGTGAAAAAAATATTTTTTCTATTTATTTTACAATTCATTCTGTTTTTTAGCATTAAATATTAATATTATTAACCCTCATGATCTATTTTTTAAGTCACTATTATCAAATATTCGATATAAATTTACTTTTTATCTCATGAAATAAAAATAGTTTTCAGTATATTTGTACTGTGATAGTGTAAATCTCAGTAAATTAATCATCATATGTTTAACTTAGGATGTATCTCATCATAGACATATATTACATGCAAGTTATTTTTATCATATTTATCAAAATTCAGTGTATAAAATGTTTAATTAGACTGAAACGTGAACTTTTCTAGAGGTTTATTCAGAAACGTAAATTGATATACTTTAAAAAAAATTAGCTCCAGTAACAAATTAGAGCTATAATGCAATATAATAATAAAGAATAAGATTAATGAATTACAGTAATATACTAGTAAAGTAGATTATCTTTACAATAAAAGAACTTCAAATTGATATAAATTAAATGAATAAATGATATAAATTAAATAAACAATTTCATGTAACCTTAAAAATAACTCTCTTTTAATGTTATACCAGTATACATTCACTTTGTATTTTACACGCATAAAACTTTTCTAAATAATGTTTCTGTGTATATTTTCAATTTCAAACAATATTTTATATTTGAATTTAAAATTAATAATAATTCAATATTTATTTACAATTTTATTAGGGTTTTATTAACTAGTGCATTCATATAAAATTAATTAGTTTTACATAAAAATAATGACACAATGGAATCAAAAATAAAAAAATTTTACATTCCTCCATTGCAACTTACATGAGAAATCAATTTCTTAATAATATTAACCTCTTAGCTCTTGAAATCATTCACGTAAAATTGTATATCCATCATATCAATTGATAGCAGCGTTTGTTACGACTAGAGGCAAAGGCTTGTAAAAATCTACTTTTGCACGGGTATAAAAAGAAGCAGCATCGAGTAAATAAAAATTTGAAAGCGAATCAGCGAAGTCATAGTCTCGAGTCTATGTAGCGAGGAGTCAAAGAATGGAGTCTCGTGAGCTGCACCTGTTTAAGAAGAGGGAACTAAAGAAAGAGAAAGAAAGTAAAGAAGGAGGAGACGCGGCGATGACGGGGCAACGAGTTATTAGAGCCGCGCGTCATTTCCGGCTGTGCTCTCCCGCGTATAAGTGGCAAGAACACAATCGCGCGCGTCCCACGCCCGCGTCATCTCTCTCTCTCTCTCTCTCTCTAACTCTCTCCTTCTCGCTCACGGGGCCCGCGCTCACATCCTGCGATTCAAGGGGCCGACGCCGTCCCCCTTCCCCTGATTTTTGAATCCCCGAGACTCTGCGTACCTCTCATCTTTAATTAGCTGTGCGCGAACGATGGGAATGAGCCGTGTGTATAACAGTAGCGCATGCGTGAACTAAAAACCGCGACCATGAAAAAACGAGTCACCGAGGTCGCGAGAAAATAGACATCGCTCCGTGTGTCTTATTTGCGCTTTCGGGATTTCCTCAACTGCCTCGGCTGAGGCTCGGGAAAGTTGCTTTGGATGCATATAGAGAACAATCGATGCACCAACTAAGAATATCTTTTCTTTGTACTTTAACGAATAACTATGCAATATTGAATACGATGCGACACTGGAATAACTCATTCGAATTGAATCTATTAATATGTTTTGTTAATATTTTATATTTTTAGTACAATTTTACTCATTAGAAGAAAAATTTTCAACGATTATCCACGTACAAATTTTAAATTATATTTTAAGTATTTAATTTTTAATATGGAAAAGTTTTACAAAATATATAAAAAAAAAAATTTCAGTGGTTTTTTCAAAGAGGAAAAGTTAAAAGCAATACAAAAAAATTCTAAGAATGTATGGAATATAGTTTTATTCATAAAAGTTCAGCTTTCGCATCATCTTTTACAGCTTTTTTCCGCATTCTTGTCTTCCTTGCTTTGGTGTACGTAGAAAGTTGAAAACTTTCTACGATACAATGTGTTTTTAAAAAACAATATAGATGGATTAAAAATAATATTTCGACTAATATTATATTTAAAATTATTCTTTATATATTAATACATAACGACGATTTTAAATATTAGACATCTAATGTGAACGATTATGTTAATGTCACTTAGTAATCAATCAGCAATCATCAAACAATCACTTAGTAATCAATTTATAAATCGATTTTATTAGGCATTTTAAATATATTCCAATAAAGTAATATAAAAATCCTCTTAATGTATTTTTCTTTGTAAATACATAGTACTTCGTTCAAAAAGAAATATTTTAAAAATAAGTTTATTTGACTCTATAAATTTGTTATGAAAACTGAATTACTTGCTTACTAGCGTACTCGTATTCAATGCAATAATTACAGAAAAATAAGACACATTTGATTAAAATAAGAATTTCATTCTAATCATCATTGAATAAGTTAATTTCATATATCATTAAAGTTAATAATTATTATTTAATAAATTATGATAAAAATATTAATAGCTAAATGTTATAATGTTATAATAAAACACTGATACATTTTTTATATTTTCAATATATGTTTGTTGAATAAACATGTTTTATTATCTCATCTATATGCAATGTAAAATGAATATTAAAAATAATAAAATAGATAGTCAGATTGTGAAAATAAAAAATCTATATTCAAAGACGTAATTGTTAAATATAAATCAATTACAAACGTATAACCAGGAACATTAAATAAATTAAATAGTTTCAAATTCTTTGAAAAATTAATTTTTTTAATAAATGTAACGTAGTAAAACTTTCATCAAGATAATGTTTAGAAAATATATTATTCATAGTTATCGTACGGTACAGAAATAAACGAATTTCGTTCATATTAATCACAAAACTATGATTTAAAGATTATATTATTCTTCTAAAACTACTTTTACAAAATAATACGAAAGTCTTCTTTATTAAATGGCTCATGATATAGATAAGATTATCAACAACTATTGGAGTGACTATTGAATATATTGAAGTATAATAAACGGTAAAATTAATTACTTTCTTATATAATTCGGTTAACACTTTTTCACGAACAAATAGCAGGTTTTTATAGCGATAATAGAAATTACCATCAATAAATATTCTTTTCATTGACTTATTTAATCTTAAAATATATTAAGAAATAAAATTATCAAGACTATACTAATAACTATTTGAAATTCATTAATTTGTATTGATTTTTTAATTAAATTAACGGTAAAGGAGATTGTTAAACCGATATAAAATATTCAACATCATTTTTATTGAATATTACTCTTTCATACATATCTCTTTGATATAATAAAGATATCAATTATAATTAGGTACAAAAAAAACAATTTTTTATTGATAGATTAACCATTGAAATATTGAAATTATAAATAAACATTTCGATGAGTAAATTTTAATAGACCATTCATCACACTGTTTAAAGCAGCATTGATAACAGTCATAGTACGCTAAATAACTGACCTGCATTATTTCTATACGATGAATTTAATGTATACAAAGGTTCTAAAAAGTAAGTTAAGTCTTTACCTTAAGTAAGCGAATCATTTAAAGCAAGGGATCGAGAGCAAGAGACACATAATCGGTGAAGTGAGTAGTCGAAAGAAAGGAAACGGCGAAGTATTCGAGTATTCGGAACTTAGGAAAACAAGATTATCATACAGATCCAGCTTAAAGCTTTTGGTGGCACTATGTGACTTTCTGAAGAACAAGTACCACAAAGACTAGTACAGAAATGGAGAGAGAGAGAGAGAGAGAGAGACAGACAGACAGACAGACAGACAGACAGAGAAAGACTGGCAATGCAGAAACTCAAGAGTAAAGCTCATACACTCAACATAACGTACCTTTAACAACGAAGACATCATACCTCTACTATTTTCTCGTACTACCTCATCTCCTCCCTCCCTCTCTCTCTATATATATATTTTTTCTTTATGCTTCTATCATAGTATGTGGATATATGCAAATTTGATAAAGCTTGTGCTCTAAAATTTTGCGACAGCGAAACTTGAACGAAACCCACATTAGCAACATTATGCTCCAACAGCAACACATGGAAACACGTATTCTGTTCTTGTGCGAGTAAGTACTTTATAGACTATCTCGAGCTAAGAACTGTTAAGTAAAGACTGTCTCGGCATCGATGCGAGCGCCCCAAATTTTGCCTTTGTATTACAAGGATTTTCTCTATCATGTGCACGCATGAATTAGTAAATAATAATAGTACAACGAAGAAAATTTCGATTGGTAATTGTTTCACTGGCATCACTACCCATTTTCGATGAAAGGATACGTTGGAGAAAAAATTCTTCGATCTCACAGTCTTACATAAATTTGTGATACAGTTGAATTAAGAAAAAATAATACTATTTCCATATCTTATATAATAATAGACTAATTTTCCATCGAATATTGCATTAATTTTTTAAACAAAGTTTTTAGGCTAAAAAAAATTTACTACTAATAGCAACAACTGTTATATTTTTTATTATCCATATATCAATAAGAAATATTCATGTCAACTGAATTGAATACATAAAGTTGAAAATCAGCGGTATTTTCTTTTATAAATTTTCTTTCAAAAATTAATCTAAATATCCGCATTAGTGCAGTTTCAATTACAAAGTCACCAAAAGCATGAAACTTCAAATATTACTGTATATGTGATTGTTAAATTTTTTAGTAAGATGTAATAATTTCAAAACTTATAATTTATTCTATAAGTTAATAAATAATTAACAATTATATTCTTCGATAAAATCAAAAATTTAATTATTTTAAAAATGATATTAATATGCACTGATAAAACTTATTATAAATATTTAGAATTACAAAACATATCCATTATTAATAAAATTGACTATTCATTCAAAATTATATCGACTTTACATTTATGAACTCTTGTACGAACTTAAATTGCCAGTCATCAACGCGTAGTCTTATACAGATAAAGATTTCAGATAAAGTTTATTAAATGTAAAAAAAATAATTCAGGCAGTTACATTAAACATACAACTATGAGAAAATTTTTCAATTTTATGAAATTAAATTTAGAAATAAGTTGAATATTTCGTTAAGAAAAAACTTTTTCTTAACATTGCATAATTGACTATCCTTCAGTAGAAATCTATTATAATTTTTAATCAGATAGATTTTATAATTATTTACTTGAACTTTAATTAAAATTTTCATAATAATATATAAAATTAATATAATAAAATATCATGATATATTATTTGTAAATAAATTTACGACAATACATATTTCATTTTGAAATATACATACTATTTATTAAGGAATATAATAATTTTCGTGTTTAAATAGTTAATTTTTATGCAAACTAATAAATTTACATATGTGTTAAATTTTAATATCGAATATTTATATTCAAAATTCTTTAAATTATTATTTATATTATAATTATCATTATACACCTAAATTTTAACTTAAAATTGCTATGCATTCATCAGACGTTATAAAAAATAATAATGTATATAATATTTTATGAAAATATTATTTAAAAAATAAGCATCTTTATAATATAAAAATCTTTATATATAATTTTTAAAATATTAAAAATTTTCAATTAAAAGCAACATCATTCTTGATAGATAGATAATTAGAATGAACTTGTAATTATATTCTGATAAAAATAAAATAATCTATTTATAAAAATTAACAAGATTATAAAAATCATAATTTTTTAATTTTTATATATAAAATTATATTCTTTAAAATTAAAAATTTTACTCACACAATTTTAACTTCTAAAAAATAAAATATAATGTAATAATAATTCATACATAATATTATTCCAACATTTCATAATAATACTAATATATTTTTTATATAGTTAACTACTAATGCTTATATTTGTTTTTTCTTTAAATAATATATAGATTGTGTAAAATTAATAAATCCATAAAATTTTTACTTCTATATAGAAATAGAATTTTAAGATTGAAAATAAGAAAATCAAGAATTAAAAAATTAATTTTTCTATTAGGCAAAAATCATTACGAATTTCAAATAAAAATAAATCTAAAGCAAATTCTATCTGCAATATTATTTCTTTTTCTAATAAGCATATTATTAACTATATCTTAAATCATGAAAATGCCGAAACTGAACTTCGTTCATTTTTACGTAATCAATAATCCACAGTGACAACTAATGCAGTCAAATCAATCAATAAAAAATATAGCCCAAGTGGCAATAGATATCAGTGATTGATATCCTAGTCCTTTTTAGCTGCATTTGAATTATACATATATGCTTTCACTTTATTTTAATCGTTGCAGTTTATAGATAACGAGTTATCATTAAATTTACAAAATGTAATGTAAATTATTTGTAGGCACACAGTATTGTACATGCAGGTATAACTTCTGGTTTTTATAATTAAAAGCGTTCACTCGTAAAATTTTTAAGCATTATGTAGCATTTATTCATATTATAATATTTTGTTACTCTCATGTTTGCCTTCTCTTCGAGTATTCCCTCTGTAATTTTAATGTTTCGCTAAAGCATCCCTTTCAATAAATGAATCATTACCTTCAGATATGCATTCATGAAATATCATTTACATATATTATTAAAAGATATTGATTTTAATAATCATGAATAAATAAAATCAAAATTAATTTAAAAATGAAAAGAATATATTTTTTTATAAATATAAAACAATACACATTACGAAAAAAGTAAAATACATCATATTTAACATGCGTATGTGCAAAAATAAAGAATATAGATGCCAATACCCATCATTTCTAATACATATGAGTTTTTTTCATTTTTCTATAAATATTAATATAAAATTTTTTTTAGTAGAAATAAGAAGTTATAAAAATATCAAATTTAGCAATATCTCAATCTCTTACAACTTGATTACAAAATGAAATAATGTAATTCGTAAGAAAAAAGTAAGGTCGTAAAATATTTAACTTTCTCACGTATACACATTTACAGTAATCATCCTCTTATCCAACTACCATCCAATTTCACTAAAATGTACGACGACATAACGACGTCCTATAATAAAAAGGTTAATGCCTCATTTTCCTAAAACCATTAAATGTAGGCAACAATCGACGCGTCGATAATTACAATGATGCTCAAAGTTCGTAAATTTTTCCAACTCGATTCTCCTCGTGACTATTTTTACAAATTTACTTTGACACATATCGCAAAGCTTTATCATTATTGTACACCGACAAGAATATCGTTGCAAATTACGATCCAATGTATATTCGACTCGTATAAGCGCTTAACATGAGGATGCGGATGAGTTTAACAGCTGGACGAGTCATTTGTACGCACGTGCACATGCATATAAGAGTATTTGTAGTGCAAGTTTATGAGATTAGATGTTTTTTTATGATATCAGTGTAGAGCTCCAATGCTGGATGAAATTTAAAGGGAAATTAATACGACGCGCGCATTTTTACGATATGAAAATCGATATTGATACCTATTGTAATTAATGCATTATGTATGATTACATATAATTATTGCGTTTATTATAATATAACTATTAGAAGATATTCAACTTTTATTAAATGTAACTTACTATTTAGAACTTTAAAAAAATAGAATAATAGCGATAACCAACGAATTAGAAATAACAATGATAAGTAATATAAACTAAGATTGTATGAAGATAATTTAAATGTGACAAATTACATCTCTATTTATTATTTATTTAAAAGTGTTAGTTATTTATTGAAGACTATCTTAGGAATATTATATTACATAAGATTATTTTACATGAGAAATAATAATTATTATTTTGAATTATCCAATATTATCCAATAGAAAGAATAACGAATAACATGGTACATAAACGGCTTTACGCACTCAAAACCGTTCACATATTCTACTTGCTCACTTTTTTATATTTCTTTTTACCTCTTTCTCTTTTTATTTATCTAACTAGATCTCTATCTCTCTTGTATATTCATCGAATACCAACGATATTAAGATACTCGGAATGCAAGTCTGCTTCCTCAGTTATAATCATTTTTTCCCTTCAATATTAGTGAAGGTTATCTTTTGTTTTCCGAGAAACAGAAGTTTGCGATAATAGCGTAATCCATGGTAAAGACCTCCACCCATTTTCTTTGAGCCAGAACGCATAAAGTCAGTCGATATCTCCCCTTCTAACATTGATATCTGTCATATTGCACTCGTCTATATTTCGTTGCCAGTGCTCTATCATCTATATTAAACTTTAACGGGCATGAATAAAAGCTGTTTTACGAATATTAATTAATGATAACCATCAACACTTGATCCTTATGCAAAAAATAATTCAATACATCAAATGAGAAAATGACTCGCAATATTCTGTTTGTATAGGATATTACTCCTCGATCTTCATTAAAAATTAAGTATACGCATATACAAAAATATATGTATATGTTGAGTATTTAATAATAAAAAATTTTATCAATTATGAATTTATATTTTTCTGAAAAAAATAATCAATATCATAGAATATATTTGATGTTCTTATTTTTAAACATATTTACATAATACATTTGTAAAAAAAAATTCAGGAAAAGAATTAAAATTATTAAGTATATTAAAAATTCACCATACTATATTGATTATAAATATTAGAATAGTCTTTCTCAATTAAAGATAGTATCGAATTTATTATTTCCACTTTATCTTCCACCCATATAATGAACGAACGTAATTCTAATATCTTTTTATATTTTTCTCTGACGTGAATATTCAAATATTGCAACTTATAAGAAGTCAAGAATCCCATTTAAAAAAGGAAACAAATTATAAAAGTCATTAATCGTTTTTAATTATTAAAGTAATATATAATAAAAGTAATTTAATATATCAAATATAAGCAAGGATAGTTAACTACTTCATAATCAGAATAAATGTATATACTTGCAGGAATGAAAATAGGGTATAAATTTAAGTATATTAGTTACTGATCTTTCACATACTACTGCTACAATTAAATTTATAAATTTTGTCGTTACCTTAATATTTCTTAATATAATATATTTTACATATTGACAAAATTAATGAAATTTTTTTCATCGATGCTATTTAAGCCTTTTTATTTATAAGAAAAAATAAACAAGTTTTTAGCGTATGCAATTTATTGCACTACATATACTTAACGTACTTTAAAGAGATATAGAACGAGAAAAGGAGAAAAATAAAAAAAGAGAGAGAATATACGTATAAACGCGATTTCAGTTTTCTTTTCTTTTTTCTTTTACTTTCTTTCCTTTTATTTTCCTTTACCTTTTAATCAGTTTATCTATCTACTTTTATCTCTGTCTCATCTCTCATAATCTTTGACTTTGTTTATCTTTTTCTTTTTAATTCTTTTTGATTCCAATTCTCTTTATTTCTTTTTTTCTCTTTTTCTTTCTTTCTCACTCTTTTCCTCTCATTCATTGAGGTTGCATGTTGTATTGCAATTACTGTACGTATACACTTGGTGAAGCTTTCTATATTCGTTGCGTATTTACTAGTTGCACCAGCAATCAAGTTTCTACCTTCTCGTACGCTGACTATACCTCTCTTTCTCTTAATATCGTTTTTTATTTTACTTCAGTCTTAACTTGTTCTTTCTTTTAGTTTTGTTTTTCTTCCAGTTACGAAAGTAAAATATATACAGTTACTTATAATGTTAATACATTAACGAATTGTGGTATATAAATTTTAAAGTAATTATTATTAAAAATTAGAAAATGAAAAAAAATCTTCCAAAACTTGAAAAAAATATCAAAATATTTACAATTATTCTCAATCATGTAATTTTACTCAACTAAAATACATGCAATATCTTTAATAGTTATTAAGTAACTATACAAAAATGTTCAAAAATTTAGTAAAATACAAAGAATGGATCAGTAATAATATAAAATTTAATAGTAATAATATAAAATATTACTTTACTATTTATCTAAGAAATAATGATTAGACTATTATAAAAAACTAATATAATGCATAAAATTTTACTGATATTTTATGCTAGAATAAAATCTAATAATTAAAATAATAAATTATATTATACCTGTTCTTACGTTACATCTTAATACGAAAACTAAATATATAGAATTTCTTTGACAATATAAGAAAGAAATAATATAGAACATTTTCAAATGTTCAAGTTAAAAATTATAGCAATTGAAAATAAATAATAATTTATTCTCTACGGTTTTAACTAAACGAAAATATCAAAAACGCCGGTTTTCTTCATCTTCAATCGTACGAAGGACAAGTAGTTTCTCTGTTGCACTACTCGAACAGAGCAAAAGAGTAATGAATGTGAATGCGACAGTAGTTTACCCTCGAAGAGAGATTATAGCTAGCGTCTTGTACTCTCCAATAAAGCTTCATCAAGGCGGAAGAATAAGACAACACGTTTTCTCGACTATGCAACATTACGCAAGCTGCTAGCAATTTATAGCAATACGATATGACAGTTGTCGTTAATATTAGGTTATACTTAATCCAGGTTTCCCAATGTTTATCCTTTTTTCTCTCTTGTGATAATAAAGCGCTCTTTATGAAACATTGGCATTTCATTATTGGTAGTTAACGTGCTACATTATGTGATCCACGTAGATTAGAATCGACTAATATTCATTTAATTGTGTCTATGTTCCTAAAGACCTTTTATTAATTTTTTAACTTATTCTTTATAATGTGATCTCGTATGGTACTTCTTAAGTATTCAAAATTCAAACCGATCTTTAATACAATTATCAACATAAAACATTTTAAATAAAGTATAAATTTACCAAAAAATAAAATAAAACTTCAAATTACAGGTCAATAAATTATTTAATAATTATTTCTATATATTAAATAAATTTTATTCATTTCACTAGTGTTATATTTATGTTATTAATATAATTATAATTAAATTATAATTTTACTATTTTTCTTATAATATTATTTTCTTTAAAAAGTATATAATACATTTATTTATTAAAATCAAGTAATGTTGCAAAAACTTTAAATCTGTATAGTTTCTGAGCATGTTTAAGACTTTATTTTCATTACAACCATTTTTAATTTTATAAATTTAATATAATTACAACTTTCTAAACTTATATAAATATCTAAAGAAGAATAGTGAAACACCATTTAACCATGTATTATCAAAATTTGAAACTGAATATTAAAAATTTTCTTTTACAATTGTTCGAAAAATAATTTTTAATGTATATAATTATTAGGTTACAAAAGATAAAAAAATTACATTCTATAAGCATTGTATAATATTTGATTATATATACTATTAAATATTTTAAATATTATTTTTATAAGGAAGTATTTATATAATCGTAAATAACAATCTGTTAATTTAGATAAGAAATAATAAAAAATTAAGATTTTTTTGCTGTAATATATCATTAGAGCCAAAATTTAATTACTATTACGGATATAATATATAATATAAAATTTGCAGTGATTATGAATAAAACATAATTTAAAAACTAAATAGTTTATTATGACTGACTTCAAATACATATTTTATAAATTTGTTACATAATATTTACTTTTTATTTTCAATCTCAATTTGATCAATAAAAATATGTATATCAATTAAGTCAAAAAATTAACGTTATACTGCATAATTTAATTCTTTTTTAAATTTGAGAAGAATGAATTAGCGTAACTTTTACATTTCTTGATTTTTTCAGAAATGAGTAAATATAGTATGTCGAGTTAAATTTAATTTTCACTGTGTTCATCGAAATAATTATTCAATAATTTCTTGGAAATCATATTTTTTAATTGTATTTTTAAATCAATGTATATTATATTATATTAGATAATATATTATAAACTACTGTTGGTTAAAACTTATGCATAAAAATTAATTTATGAGACAACATAATTGTAATTTGTAAATAAGTATTAGTATATATTATAAAAATCGAATAAATTTTTATATTAAATACTAATTAATTTTTTAATAATTAATAATTAATTTTTAGAACTAATATTATATATAATACTATATTTTTAAAACAAGTTTTATTTGTAAATCTATAAAATATATTTTAAAATTTTTATAAATATATTATGAAAAAAATTTTGTTATTCTACTCTTTTTTATAGTTATAGTTGTTACATTTATTACAGAAGCTTAAACTTAATTAAAATTAATATCTTTATTTGAGAAATAAATATTGCTTTTTTAAAACAATATCAAATAGAATAAACTTTGGACTTATATAGAATACGAAGACGAATTTTTAAAAAGAAAAGAGAAACAGAGAACATGGAAAAAGTAGTAAAATTTGCTTCAATCCATTTAATTCGGGATTCTTTATTTACCAATCTGCACATTTTTCTACACTCGTATAAGGAAACGTCAAGCTACCTCAACTACTATGGTTGAACTTGATTCGTTTTTATCGTTTACGAAAAGGGTGAATACTTTTTCAAATCTTAAATCTACTTAATCTTATATATATACATATATCTGTGTTATATATCATATACTTTAATTTGAAAATAAATGCTATACAATAGTTAAAAATTTTCATCTAATAAGATAATTAATAATAAATGAAATTATTATAATTTATAAAATCTATAATTATATTTTTGTCTCATTAATAAAACTATATTAAAAATATAGACATTGTATTTGAAATTATGATGATATGATTTTTCAAAACAAATGTAAAACATATTTTTTAATTTATAAATAATGAATTTATAGATAATAAATACAAATTTATATATCACATACAAAGAAAAATATTTCAAGAAATAGCTCAATATACAAATTTATTATTTATTAAATAACAATTTTGCAACAGTTTTAAAATAAAAAGAATAAAAATTGTTTAGCTATCTAAGATCAACTGCATACGTACTGCAAGAGTAAAGAGATAGAGATAGTAATATTAAACGAAGATCAACGATCACTTTATGTCGAGTCCAAACTTTTACCTCAAGCATGTAGCTTTACGAGCATAGTAATAACAGCTACAAGAAAAGTAAAGAAAAAGAAAAATATCGCGGTATTACTCATATACAGAGTAGTATTAAACATTTAAAAAAGTAATCATTCTGTTCTATTATTTTCTTATTAACAAAATTTGAAAAAATAAATAAAAAATATTATGTTAAAAATAAGAAAATTTCCTTATAAAAATGATAAACTAAATTATATTTATTTTGCTAGAAATATGTAGTTTTAAACCTTTACAATAAATATGTTATAAGTATTTAAATAATCAAATCTGTATTTAAATTAAAACCATTTTAATTGGTTTTAATGTTTTCCTTTTTATAACTAAGAAAATATATATCTATTTTCAGTATTACAATATAAAAAAAGTAAAAATAGTATATCAAATAAAAAATTTATAATGGCAAAATTAAAAAAATTAAATTTTTTAAAAATACTAGTAAATAATTTTTTATTTTTTGAATACCGAAAACTTCGATATAAATTCTGAAAATTACTTTAAATAGATCAAATAGTAATAAAAATATTTATAGTACGCGTAAATTTATAGTACATAATAGATTCAAAATATACTTAAATAATAAAAGTAAAACTATGATTCCGAATTTGTTATAAAAATTTGATCGTATGTATAATGCATTTATTTTACATTTCAAGTTAACAAGATTGAAGATCGCATTATAAGTGAAAACTCAGATTGTCTTTGGTCTTTGGGGTATGGCCAGAATGTTAATTACACTGCTGAGTATAATAAGTTTATTACTAACTAACAATAAAAACCTCAACTTTCAAAGGAAATAAGAATTTATTCTGTAAAACTTGAAAGTTTTAGTTTTTTATTTTGAATTGTAATATATGTAATCCCAATATATATTTATTTGAAAAAAGCCATGTAATTATATAAAAAGGGCTAAATTATGCTAATATACTATAAAAAATAATTATAGTAATTACTGATATATTCTCTGAAGGATAGTTAGTAAATTTTTAATGTTTTTTTCTTGAATGTATTTATTTCAATTAAATAGGAAATACTAACATATTGAAATATCAATAGTTTGATTAAAAAATAATCTCATTTTTATATTATTTAACATTCAAATCATATTATTATTTATTGATATTTACTTATTACTGAAAAATTAATACTTTATTAAAATAAAAATATACTCCATAATTATAATTGTATTAAATAATTTTATTAGATTATTTTTCATCGTGTAATGAATTATAATAGATAAATAAATAATGCGGAAATAATATAATTAATAAAAGAAATAAAAAGAAAAAAAATAAAGGATAATAAACCATATGATTATATAAACTTAAAAGAGCCAAGGAAACAAAAAATATATTCTATAAATAAAGAATAATGAAAGATAAGAATAAAGAATAAAATAAGATAAGAGGAAAATTGAGAAAATTAAACGAAATATCGTAATTGTAAAATAAACCTGTCGATCTAACAATATCATGAATGCAAGTAGTCCTTGAAATATGGTACAATTACTAATTTCTTATATATTTCGAGAAAATGTTCTACTCGGTTCGAATTATGTAGTACAGATCCTACATTAAAAATATGTAAAATGTAAATTACTTGTATGTTCCAAGAATCTCAGTGATCTAGATAAAAGATGTAGAAATACATAGTAATAAATGAAAAATCTCAATATTCTAAAATAAAAATTAAGAAATGAATAAAATTCATGTAGGAAAAGTAAAAATTTGTTAAGTGAGTTATGATATCAAAGCGTAAACTTCATATACTGTATGTGTATAATATATATCTTTAAAGTTTTAAAACAGTTGATTTTCATATGCTACTATATTCCATTATTATTGCTAACGACTATGCATAATATTCGATGTATGGCTTAGTGTCAATCTATTTTGATCTATTTTTCTCAATAAATTCAAATAGTTTCTACTGATTTTCTCACTTCCTCCTTCGATCTTGTCTTTCATTTTTCTCAATCATGCCTGAATATATATTTCTCTATTCTAATTTTTAAATCATTACTTGTCATTCTATACTTAATTATACATATCATCTTTTATAAATTTATCAACAACACTTTAATAACATAAATGATACAAAGTAAAAAACGATATCCACCTGCAATAAGTACTAAAACTATTATTAAATAAATCGATTAACTTTATGCAATATTGTTAAAATATTCTTATTTTGATTTTTCAATTAAAATAAAAGAATTCTTCATTAAAAGTTAAATAAATGCATAGTTTTATAAATGTTCTCTTTATAATTTTTCATATCTGTAAATATGCATTTTATTTGATGTTGCCAACTTTGCGTTTCATCACCATTCTTTGAAGTAAAAGTTCAGTAGGAAAAGCCATCATATCCATTCACCATATTTCATATGTACATATTTCTGTGGAATTTATTGATACTATCCAGAAAACTAATGATACATGTGTCCACAATTTTGAACCGCTTTATCAATTGTAATTTTTCTGTTTTATGTAGGTCTGATAATCTAATGCACCATTACCATCTTATCATATAAAATAAATATAGGAAAATAGATTAAAATATATTATCTCCTTCATTATGCCTACTCATAACGAATAAGTTTATATATAGTTAAATATTATAATAATTATAGATTAATACAATTTCATCTCTGGATATAAAAGAATTTTAAATATTGTATCTATTCTTATAAGATTATCTCTGTATATTATAAATAGTATTATAAAATTATCTCTCCACCTTCCTATTGGATATTAAAATATTGTATTAATAAATTTAATCTTTTCCATCTCTATATGAAATAAATTTATCAACATTTAATATCTATAAACTACTGCCTTTAATTCTATTATGTATTTATTAAAGTTTAAAAACAAAAATTGTTGTCCTTACTTTATCAAAATATTTTTATTTGTAAATAAGTTTATAAACGCTTAAAATAAAATGATCTTTTTTTAATCGCGTAAATCTAATAAAATAAAGAAAATCTTGATAATGATCTATAACAAAAAATTAACCATAATTAATATTAATTATAGGTATTGCTAAAATTAAAAGCCTTCTTAATATGCATAATCTATTTATAAAATTACGTTTTTAATACATCAGAATATATATAGAATGATTAAAAAAAAGTATGACCACAATATATCTCGAAGGAATTATGCTTTTAAGAAAACTGTTTAATGAAAGGATTGTTATATTTAAAGAAAGACATTTGATGTATAAAGTAGATTTATGCCAAAGAAATTAGTTCAGATAATTCAATTTTTCAAATAGGTGATTTTTAGTTTTTTTCAAGAAGTATACTTTAACAAAATTTTTATCTAATTTTTTAAATATTTAAATTACATTTATTTTTAAAATTAATACTAATTAATTCTAAATGAAAGCTTATATAGTCTATCTAATTGTAATAAGTATTAATAAAAATGCAAAGTAACGATAAAACAAATTCTGTTTAATCTCATGAGTTCTAGATCAGTATTTATAATTAAACTATTACATCTTTAAAAATGACTTTTTTATTGAGATCTTTTTCTAAAAGAATATTTTGATGAATTTAAATTATATTCATATTAGACTTTTATAATAAACATATTATGAATTTTTTATAATGACTTATAAAAATATATTAAAATTTTCAATTTTTTATAATGAAATATACATTGATATTAACACTAATCAAAAGAATTAATGTAAAATAGTATCGACATATTATGTAAAAAATTTGTTTTAAAATTATTATGTAACAAATAAAATTCAATATCTTATAATACTAGGTAATTAGTAATAAAGCACGAATATATAAAGACTAAAAAATTATTGTAATTATTAATTAATGAAACTATTTTATATAATATTTCAAATAAAAAATGTAATATAGATTTAAATTAAAAATGTATTTACATACAGAGAGTTCGGAAGACTACAACATTTGCAAATTCATGTAGATGGAGTAAAGTAAAGTGTACATATGATGCAATATCTCGTTAAGAGAATTACAGAGCATTTACAAAGCATTAAGTAATCAACAGTTTTAAATACAGCTAATTTTCAGTGCTACAGACATAATAAATAAATAAAAAATATATTTTTAATTAATGTTAACTGTGTAAACAAAAAAATTATTCATTGAATTGAAAATTACTGCTTAATAATAATTTATATATTCCAATATTTAATTAAATTTAGAAATATTTGTTTTAAACTTATTTATAATTATAAATTAAATAGTTAAATATTATAAGCATACTATTTGAAAAGAGTTAAAAATTATTTTTAAATTCTTAAAGTACATATATATTTACTTGAATTTAAAGTTGAAAGTCGAAAGTAATATAAATTTATATTTATTAGAAAATGTTTAAACTCAGATTTTCTTTTTGTTTTAAATTAGACTTCGTACTTTGTTGCGATTTACTTATTCTTGAAGCAAGTTTTTCATTTAAACTTTGTAACTCTGACAAGGTACCAGACAAACGAATTACTCATCTCGTGAATTTTTCTTGTTAAAACAATTCTCAAACAAAAATATATCCGTCTCGTGTTACGTTTCAATACATATTACATTAGTACCGCTCTAACGTAGAATATCTTCACTTATGGAAAAGAAGATTTTTCTGTTTCTCCTTCAAGGAGAAGTCGTACAGTCAGTAACCATCAAAGGATATACGAGGATAGAAGAAAAAAGCAGTGAATCGAAACTATAATATTTGAAAGTTTGTTACAGGTCATAGGCAGCATGAGATAGCAATGGCAAAGTAAACAGTAGATAAGATGATGAGAGCAAAAAACAGAAGAGCTGAAAATAGGACGAAAGGGAGGAAAAGAACGGAAGCGTCGACGATGACATGGAGTAAACCAAGCATGAAATCATTTATCTCCGGGATAAACATAAAAGAACGTCACTCTTTCTTCTTCTTAACGTGGTCTTAAAGTTTATTCATTTTTCTTTCTCTTTCTCTTTTCTTTTTACTTTTTCTTTTCTTTTTATCATTCTTTCTCACTTTTACTGCTTTCCTGTGTGTATTACTTTTTTCTTCTTATTTCTGATTTTTCTTTTACGCATTATACATAGATGATACTTTCTACTTCTACCAACAGTACTACTTTCGTTTTCTATGAAGCGCTGACAATAATATTCTTACTTGCCTTATACGATTGATATTACGATTGACCCCATAAAGAACATATTTTAACTAACTTTGCGCATAGCTTTTTTCTTTTACATCTATAATTCTATACTGTATATTTTTATAACTAGATGATGTCTTAGTAAATTATATAGAATAGAAGTAGTAGCTTTTTAAATTTATTTTCATGTATCAATTCCGATTTCCAAATATAAAAAATAGAATATATAAAAATTCGACACATTAACTGAAGAAAAAAATAAGAATAATATATTATGCTAATTTATATATTTTTATTTAAAATAGATCAGTTTAATTTACTAAAATTAATGAAAATATTATCATTACAAATTTATGTAATAAATTAAAAAATAAATCCTATAAATTTCAACTAAAATATGTATCATACAAATTTACAATCGTGAATAAATTAAGACATTACATATGATATAAAAAATACAATCATTGGGCAAATATAAAATAAAATACTTGTAATAATTAAATGTATGCTTATTTAATATATCAAATGTTCAATTTATCGATAATTTATAACGCAAAAGTTACAAATGTATTTTTGTTTTCAATCAGAAATTCGTTATTTGATTTTTAGTAAAAATCTAATTCTCCATTAACAAGAATAATATTATATGTTTTATGTAAAAGTTACTCTTTCGCTCTAAATCAGCCCTCGTAATACCTAAAATATAAAAAGTAACTGAAAACTAAATTCACATCTAAATTCACAATAAAAAGCTGCAATTATAAATTTGGCCTACTTGGCCTCTACCGTTTTACTCGATGTGCAAAAACATCAGTAAAATCGACCTCCAGCAACTCATGCAGGAATACTTTCCTCTAGTGTTAAAATCCTTGTAAATTATTGCTCTCGTCTCCCTCTTACTGTCGTCTTCAAGCAGCCTTTCGTTTTTTACGCGAGGGAAGACAGCTCTTGAGCTCCGTTACTTATACGAAACAGAGAAAACTCTAGCTGTGTATCTCCTCTCTCTGTCTATGTGTCCTTCTTTCACCAAAAACAAAACAACAATGGCCCTTGGGTCGCTTACCCCGCAATCCATCAACTCGTCTCTCTGGGTGAGCGTCTCGTCCTTTTTCTCTTGCCGCCACGGTGAAAATTACCAAGCAGGATTGTGGGGGCGCGTGTCCTTCCACCTGGAGCTACACTTGTAATGTTATTTGTACGCCCGGACTACGCTCCGGTCTCCCAAGCAGGTTGTATTCTACGCTATACGATATAGCACACTTACATCGAGCCCGAATAGTACGTATCTGTGGATACGTATTAAATGCAACGCGACGGCAACGAGCGGTGGATGAGTTACTACTACCTGCGCAAAAGGATAAATAAACTACAGGCCATTAATAAATAGTGCTGTAATTTTTATCGTGATATATTCTACTCTCGAGGCGGAACTGGGACGTACCAAGTATTACGAAGAACGGTGAAATATCTTATTGTCATTATTTTTTTAAGGAAACCCAATAGTTCATCACTTCATTTTGCGTTATACTCATCCGTTTCTTTTACATTCATTTAATATTACTTTTTCATCTTCCTCCCAGTTTACCTCAAAATAGTTTGATATTTCATTTTTCTACTTAAATTTAATACGCAGCTACTTTATTTTCTATTCTAGTTATATGCTTAATTTATCTTACTCTCTCCGATTTAATTACAAAGCGGAATATTCCCGGAAGTATAGAATTCTTCAAATACGAAATTATCTAATTTCAAATTTTCTTCCAAGTAATCCTATTAATTTCTTCAAATATTTCTCTGCAGTATTTTTTTTTTTCTTCAATTTTTTTATATATTTTTTATCACTGTTTTTCGTCTAGATAAATACAGCGGAATATTGTTATATTATTAAAATTAACTTTAAAATTTCTCAATAATAACCAATATTAATAATCATGTTGTTATATTTAATAAAAATATTGATTGTTATATCGAAATCTTTAACACTTATTATTTACTACACAGTGATCTTTCAATATAAATGTGTGAAGGGAAAATAGAAATCTTATGCCCACGACAATATCCGGTATGAGCAACCGAGTATCTACCAGCCTACGCCATCCTGAATGATAGAAACAGTCAAGCAAACGCTCTTTTACATCATCGTTTTAAATTATACAGCAATATAGAAGGATTTATTTTATATTATAATAAATATTTTTCTCATTTAACGATTAATAATCAATATTATATAGATTACTGTAAATAAATAAATTCGAAACACATCTCTTAAATAAATTATTTCTGAATGATTAAAAAAATAGTATCTAATAATTGTATTCGATTTTTATTATACAATAGATTAATATATTTTTAAACCAGATATAAACTACAAAATTGAATACTTTTATTTTTACTACTAAGTTACTATTATACAAACAAATATTATTGAGCTCAATTACTATAAATCTTTACACTAAAATCAACATTAAATGCTAAATAAAGATAAATTTTTAACAAAAATTTTTATGAATATTTTAATTATTATATGAGAATATGTATGCATTCAAATATACGTAAAATTTGCTTTGTTTAAATCTCATAATCAAGAAACAGTATTTTATAGTGATTATACAAGAATAAGCAATTAAGTACTAACAAATTAAGCTTATTATATAATTATATTTAGCACAAAATAGAAACACAAACGAGCAATACCTTTGTATATTCCTAACGACTAATATAATTGTGCTACACTCGTATACTTGTCTGTACGTGTTCATATAAAACGATGCAGGAAAAAAATTTTTTTTTAAATATAAAAATTAATCAAATACGCTAGATATCTTTTATTATATTCAATTTCTTATATAAAAACAATCAAAATTACTAGCTTAGTTTCGTTCGCCTTATCAAAAATTTTACATTTTGATATTTTTAATATATAACATGAAATTAGCACTAAATTTGTCACATTTGAATAGAAAATATTCGATATGGTAGCCAAGCTTAAATATGACAATAAGAGTACTATATTAGTACTGTGCATAAATTCATACATACTGGTATCGAAACACAAACACGCCAATTAGCAGATTCATTAGTGCGTCGCATATTACATAAGACGTCTTAAGCGAGTACGCTACTATCAATGCATACGAGTACAGTTTCCGAGGGAACAAGATCGTCGCTCCTAGAGAAGCACTCGAAAGTAAATTACATTCAGGAATGGGTTGGAAGCATTGAAATGACGTATATCTAAGCAGGAGAAGAGAAAACTTAAAGGGAGTTACTCAGGAGATAACGCACTCGGTGCTTGTTTAGAAAAATGTGCATACCTATCAACGGGAGTCGCAACCGTTGGTGAAAACAGGAAAAGAAGCTGAAACGGAAGAGAAAGAAGAAGCAGGACGACGAGAGGAGTATAACCGCTTTGCAAAAGGAAGCTGGGTAGTATACTGCGCTAGAAAAATAATGTCGCGATATCTGATATTTACAAAACCCACGACGCCTTTACGTTACTTGGTAAAATGCCGTATGTACAATGCGTGCGTGCCCGGGAAATTTTATAACTCAGCTGCGAAAGTTTACGTCCTTGGAGGCAGGACATTGATGCGCGGGACGTTGTTTCTGCCGCGCGAGAAAACGAGGCATTGTTGGAACACGGGACGAATGACGAATGGGCGGTCGGCTCGATTATTTTTCGGTTTTTGCTATAAATCTTTGGGATCTACCAACGCGTATCGTGCCACTTTATAGATTCAAAAGATGTAGTGAAATTTTTTTATTGAATTATAGTTTGCAGCAATTTGTAGCATAAGAGGTATGGCTTATTCGGATTAATATTAATTAGAATTTGTTTTTATTATACGTATCGTACTTCTGTATGTATAAAGACAAACGGAAACATACGTGTCATTGTTATTATCTTACTCACTTTTCAGTAAATACATTAATTGTTTTCTTTTTTCATAAATAAGAGCTGTACGATAATTTAAGTTCAAGTTATACTTATTCACGTGTGTGTTCAACCAAACTGTACTCAGAGAAAAATAATATGTTTTCTTTCACTTATTCTACAATTGTATAAAAATTCTTAATTGATATATTAAATAATATACGCATTCAAAAATTATATATTACTTTTTAAATGCTAGATGATAATTAATGTAAGTCATTTGCTAAAATTTATTTCTATTTTACTATTAGTACTAATAAGTTATAATAACTGCTTGTAAATCTTAAATTCTTTTTTAGTTTAATCAACTTTAATTCATTCAAATCTATTTATATTATGTAAAACGTACTTTGAGTATTTTCATACTAATCGTAGATTATGGAATTTATTACGTGATTATTCGGTGAATGCCTGCACCAATGTAGAATATTCAAAGTGAAAATTTTATTCGGATATTTTAATCCTATAAAAATTGAAATTTTTATCGAAGCATTGACGTTAAATTAAAAATATGAATCTAAATAAAAATGGTTGTAATTGCATAATTATTTATTCATAACTATTGTATTTATGTATAAGAAGCTTCCACATAACATTTTAATAACAAACTAAAATATAGGTTACCACATCAAACTATATTATGTAGGTAAAATCGTTAAAATCACATTCTAAGTATACAATACCGATAGCTAACTATATTACTATGAACGAGAAATTGAAATTGACTGTATGAGTATAGGATTGGAAAAATTGTATTGACTACTTAATATAATTTTAAGTATATAGGCCAAGATAACAGGAACCTAAATGAAATTAAATTGTAGTTGTAACATGTATCAAATTTTATTGTATTCTCAGAATGCATTTTAAATCAGTAACTTTAAATTAAGAATATACATAAAATTCAGAATATTTGTTATGATACGATATTGTTTTATCTTAAAATAAATGATTAAAATGTATTTAACTTTTAAATATTTCGATATAATATTATTCGCGCATACTACCTTTGGTTATTGTATTTATAATATCCAAACAATATAAACCAATCTCTTTCTATAGAATTTAAAATTTAATTTTTTAATTTTTTAATTTTTTTACAATTGTTTCTTTGTGTAAATAATATAAATTTAATACCTAATGATCATAATGATACTTACATGAATACATTTAATATATTTAACAATACAAGAATATATTTAATAAAAATATTTAAAAATGTTAATTATAAATTATCACTCCATTACCCGTCGCAAATAAGTTCATGGATTTCAACAGAGCAACCTCACCTGATCCAATGAAATAAATTAAGGCCATTAAGTCACTGTTGCACATACGCATACATGAAAATCATGAAAAAAAATCTTGATTTGTGACTTCAATCTAATCCTAATTGATCCAGAATTTATATGTACTTTACTTTGGGATCTTCTCGTAAAAAACCTTATAATCTAGTTAGTTTACCCGAAGAAAAGTCACTCAACAGCTCGTATAGTGGCACCCGCGAACACATGGCATACTTATCTTGTACCTTTTCTCATTTGTGAAAGAAGAGCGAAAGAGAGGAAAAGGAAGAAAAATAGAGGATGAAGAGAAAGAGAAGGAGGTGGAGAAGGAAAAGGACGAAAGAGAAACTTTATCAGATTTGCCGCTTTACGATTTCCGGTCGTTAACACGTCTCGCCCTTCCATTTTGTTTCTGTTTCGAACGATTCCATTTCTCGTCTATTTTTTATCTTATCAAAAAGAAATAGCAAACAATATCAACCTCTGAGTGAGCAGCTGAATATAATCAATATTACGATGATTATTTAATTTACTTGTAACATTTATGTGATTATCTTCAATTTCCTTCATGAAATTATATAGGTTAGGAAAAAAGATTCTTTGAAAATCTAACAATCGCAAGTTAGATTATGCTTAATATTTTTGTACATATATATATATATATATATATATATACTTATTTCTGTTAACCAGAATAATTTAAAATAGCAGTAAAAAATTCAAATTATATTTTTAAATATTCTGAATAACATATATTATAAGAAAGACAATATAAAAATACTATATCAATAATTGATAGAAAATTTAATCGACTATATACATTTATCTAAGTTAATAAAAACTTTTTTATTCGGTTTTGAAGATTAAAAGATTGAACTAATTCAACATCATTGGAAAAACGTTTTTCACAATATTTTATATCAATACTTGATAAAGTTTTGCCGAATTACAAACTATTTTTAAATTAATTTGAATAGCTATAATCAATATTAATATTAGTAATGTAAATTGAAATTTAAATAAGATAAAAAGAAGATTTATCAAAACATTTTCTAAAACAAAGTTTACTACCATAAATCACACAATGACTGTTCTTATTTACAATATAATTCACGTTTGCCTTTATAATTTTTTTTAAGTTCTTCAATAATATATTCTTTAATACTGTGATTAAGTTTATACAAATTTTTTAATTTTTGTCTATAAACTTTGAATTAATTTAATAAATTGTACTTTCATGTTAAACACATGTTATGATTAAATCTCGTTAAAACATTTACAATCTTAAGAAAAGAACAATAAAATATTTGTAATGCAAGTAGTTTTATCGTTCTTCCCTTGCAATACCTAATTTCAAGCATATTTTATCAGGTAGTTATTATTTTTACAGAACTCGCAAGAAACTTGAAACAATTTTAGCAAATTTTTGCAATTATGGTAAGTATTTCATTCTGATTTCATCTGTTCTTTCCATCGGTTATATCGAATCATTTATATAGAGGCACGCGTGCTTCAACAAAACTGGTTTTGATTACGACCACACATCACCCTAATTACAGTCAACCTTTTCTTCTTCGACAGACATGTGCACTTGTCGTAACGGATGAGATGTTTTCTTTGAAAATCAAATATCGCCTGCCTCTCCGATAAACAGAAGTACAAGGGTAGGATAGCTAATAAGAAAAATAATTCAGAACAAGTAAAAATATGGTTAGTCGCTACTTCGATTTCGTTACGTAGTGACACTTATGCTTCGAAGTCACACCACTATATGATGACATTTATTAATTTTAAAAATTTTAATTATATTCAATACAATTATTTTTTTCAGACTGTTTTTTATTAAATCTATTTCTATACTATACAAATATTATTTTTTCATGAAAATATCTAATTCAATAGTAACAATATTTATGAAAAATTGTTCTGTAATAATGAGATGGATTACATAAGGTCATTTAAAAAATATATGCTAATGTATACTCGTATTGACTTTCAAACGATAATATTGCTTTATTTCAAAATTTTATGCTTTATATTTACGATGAATGATTAAATCTACAATATTTTTTCATATAGTCCAATTTTTTTTTTAATTTTATGAATTTATTAAAAAAAATATGTATATACATATATTTTCTTTTTTAATTTGACTATTAAAATTAAATGACAATTTAGAAATATATCCACACTAAAAAAAGATTCGAGTTATTTAATTATTTTTAAATATTAATAATAATTTTCAAAATTTTATATCTCATTTCAATATTTCGTTACGGCTTTTTTTCAGACAAATATCTTGCATTAATAAATTATATAAAAACATATTATCCACTACTATAAAGCGAGACATAGTTATCGAATTTAAATCAGACACAAATCATTAAGATAGTATTCATTGTCAGAAAAATCATTTAGAAAATAAAGGTTAGCAATTCTTTAAAATAGACAATAATTATTTAAATATTATATAAAACTAATTGAATTTTTTAAAAAATATTCTAATATATTATAAAGAATTATAATCCCAGAATATCTTTAATCAAAGAAAAATTAATTTTTGATCTTTTTAAACGATCTTTTTTTTATTTTATATTAAAAACATGTATAATTAATAATCTAAATCATGGAAACACTGAATTGATTGCATTGATATAGTACCTTAATAACCTTAATAACACAGAGAGAGGAAGTAATTATCTATAAATATTATTAGCAATAAAATTAAAATCTAACAAAGTAATTGATAATCAGCTTTAGCCTATTTGTACACGTACGATATTCGTAATTTAATATTCCGATGCAATGTACGTTTCAAATCCATTTATAACATATTCGTCATCTGTTTACGGTTATCGCTAAAAGTCTTTAATAAGCTGCTTGAGATGAAACGATGGTTTCATGCCGGGCTATTTAACGTTGACAGCCTAACCGGCAAGGTTAACGCACGCATTTGGACTGAATGGAGTCAATTAATGCATTAAACTTCTGACATTAATAACATCTAAATTGGCAGTAACGAAACAATAAAATTACGAGAAAGTTGTTTAAATTAAGCGAGAAGACAATCAAACGAGGCTGTAAAGAGATAGACATAAAGTGCGATAGTGGGAGAGAGAAGAGCATACGGCTGGTCTCCTTTAGAAATCTAGTCGCGAGTCGGGCTTTGTGCCAATCTGGCGGTCCTGACCTCCTCCCCTACGGGTTTCTCTCCTCTCCACCCTTCCGCCGTTCACCACGGTATAAGTCTAACGCGCGTGGAATAACAATTGAACCGTCGAATGCCACAAAAGATATATCCGAATTCATGCGATGCCCGAATTTACGGGCTCGCCCTCCAGAGCTCGGGTAGGAAGAAGCTCCCCGAAAGTCTTCTCCGAGCGGGGCGGAATGCGGAATGCGAGCGCTCTTCTTCTTTCTCTTTGAATCGCCATCTTCGGCACCTGCGACTCCCTTATTAATGACACCTATCTCGCATCTGCTCCATACTACCAACGTCCCAGACTTTTTTTTCTGTTTTATTTTTCCGAAACGGAAGAATCGAAGCGCTCGAACCGAGGAATCTTTTTAAAAATACGCTCGATTGAATCTTATAAGTGAAATTGAAGAAATACGGAGTAGCGGCGAGTAACTTTTGCACTTTGCGGGGAATAAGGGCTTGTTCCAGTTATTCTAGAATTAATTACCACTTTTAAATTTTCACTACAGAATTCACGTCCAACGACTACGACTTCAAACATAAATAATTAGAACATTGTGAAGAGCGTTTCGCACAAATTAATCCAAATGTGAATTTGATAATTATTGTTTCTTTAATTGTGCACATGTTTGATACTATAAAATTAATTAGTTGATTTATTACTTGACACTTTAGAGTCAGATATGAAATAATTTTAAATGTGTTTTCAAAATAACTAAAAAACAATCAAATCTAATTAATAAAGTTATTGAATAATATTTGTAATTGATTTTGTATTCTATTATAAATATCATTTATTATGGTTTATACTTCATGTACTAAGAAATTTATTGAAAAAACGTATTGAAAAAATATATTTTGAAAATAAATACAGAATGTTACAGTTTTAAATTAAAAAAAAATGGTTTAAATTATTTATTGATGTAAATAGAAAATTTTTATGTAAATCCTTTTCTATTTATATAAAAATATAAACAGCAAATAATTTCTGATTTATCGGCTACTATTTTTAAAAGATCGGAATCAGCAGATATAAATGTCATATTCAACGTAAACGAAATTTTGATTTCTTTCAAACCTAAACTTATTCGTATATTTTTCACCGTTAAAGATATATTCAATATAATTTTCATTTAGCAACCGTGAACGTAAACTAAAATTTTCGTAATTCTAATTACACAGTTACGCCAATCGAAAATAAAAAATACGTTAGATTCGGTATTGACTTTTAAGACTATGAATATATATTTCAAAGCCAATGGCAACAAGTAAAACGCAAGATCTAAACATGGCAATGAAACTAAACTTAATATTTATAGTCTTATCTTGGTCGAAATTTTCAAACGTAGGTATTTTCCTGAGGAATTTCGATGAAGGGAAGCGATGATATGCCGCTTAGCCTTCAACGGCGATTATGCAATTTGTTAGAAAGCAGTGTAAACGTCAATAAATTGCCGTCGACTGCGATTGATCTATTGCTCCAGGAGCTTTGATTTTCCTTTGATGTTCTTTCTAGCGCTCGATAGAAATCAGAAGAAGCTAATGTCTTTTTCATCTACAAATGTCACCTTATAATCAATCTTTTTTTCGAGTTGAGTATCTATCTATAAGATTTTCCGATACTTAAAATAATTACGTCTTTATAATTCATCTTTGTAAAATAAATTATGTTTTTAAAACAAAATTATTAGAGCTGAATATAATTATATCTAAATTTATTATTTAAATCTCATACTTGGAGAATCATGGACTATAACTATACTTAGTTAATAGTCATAAGGAATATTTTGAGCTCATTTAAAGTCAAAAATTTAGATATTCATTAAATGAGAATTATCTTTGAAATATTTACAAAATTTGTATTAAATTATCTAGATAATTATAAAAAATTCTAATATAAATAGTTAATTATTTACGTTTATTAGTTGTATATTTTCTGATATTATGCTGGATGCTAAACAGTACTATGATAATAGTATTGTATGAGTTTGCTAAGCAAACGTTGAAAGTTTTCCCAAGTTATAATATAATTTATTATTCAAAATCGATTTACTTACTTTGATGAAATGATAATTTGTCCTGTAACATAAGGAAATTAATTATTCTATAACCAAATGCGTGCAATATACACGTATATATTATCTGAACGATCGATAAAAATGTTAATTCATGGTGGAATACGGCCATCATTTCCCGCGGTAAAACTCGTTATTTCCTTTCAAAACGCACAAAATATACGAAAATCTCACGATATTCACTTGAAAGTAAGTTTTAACTAATTACAGATGCAAACATAAATTAAGTTGTACCACAAGATTAAAGTAAATAAAACCACACGTTGAGAAAGATATATTACAGTTTTAATTGTACAATACTATTCACGTATTATCATCAAATTATAAATGACCAAAAATAACTATTTTAAACAATGATTTTTATGATTTTTAATTAAAAAAGAAGTTTATTTTTTAAACAAGTTTCAACGATTCACTATCAAGACTTAAAATTTATTATTTACCAAGATTATAAATTTGATTTTTTTTAACGAGATATTGATAAAACAAAAAAGTTATAATTTATTAATTTAATGAACAGGCAAAATTACCAAGATACTTTGATAGTACTATCTACGAATGCTCCTAGTTATTTTATACAAAATAGATATTATATAATTAAAGCAAAATGAGTTATGCTTTATTTTTACTCGAAAAAATAAATAAAAAATGCATAATTATAAATAATCACATGTTTTAAAATAAATTAAATGTTCTATATACAATTACTAATTGTCCAATTAATTTATATGCATCAATTTCATTTCAGATAAATAATAAAAAGATAAGCACTCTTCCGTTATTCAATCTTTAAAATCCTTGTTTCTTCAAGGTTTAAAGTATTTGCAGCTTCTATACGAATTAATAAAACATGAATGTCACGAGTCTCATAAAAATCATGTGAAAATCAGAATAGTAAAAATTAAAAATAAAAGGCTGAAAAAACAGAAAAAAGAGAATAGACACAAAGTTTACTTTTCATAATATTTTTCTTCTTCTAATAATTTCCATTTTCGGCTCAATAAATCTTCATTTCCGCGCAGTGCCAGGGGCATTTCCCCAGTTTGTCAATGCGAGAGGACACTAGAAAGGTCAACTCGATCCTCCCTCTCGTCTTTCCGAACACTTTTTATATTCGAGTGGGACGATTTTCAGTGCTGGACCACGTGTGCGTGCGTGCGTGTGTTACGCGTCGGACGGCGTAGTCGGTAGATCGGGAGAACTGTTCCCGGTAAACCACAAGGCAAAATCAATTTCCGGCCGCGCGCAGATTAGATTGGCATATGTCACAGCGCAGCCACAAGCGGCGTCCAGTCGACCATGACCCCGGTGACGCGGGTCAGATCCCCGTCGCCCTCTTTGAACTCGAAGAATGAATGCCGCGACGATGTGCCTTTAAAAAGAGGACCCATGACGTTCGATATTGTAGAAAACGCTAGATTTAGCAAACGTGTACCTTTTATATTCGGCTGCTTAGAACTTTCTATTCGAAGCAATATGATTGCGTTACTTGTCTTTTAAAAAAAGCAAGTATATGTTTTGTAATTAGATCGAACGGTTAATCTTTAATAACCAATTCTTTTTTTTAATTATTTCTAATTTTATTTAAAATTTATGAGAAAATCATAAGAATCTATTTTTTCTTGGATGAATTGTATTTTTATAATTTTACATTAAATAATATATCGAATTAAATCTGATTAAGAAAGAAATTACTTGATTCAAACAATTGATAAAGTCGTTTTATTCGCTATTATTATATACTTATTTTTGTAAAAGAGTGATATATCGCCTTTAGAAAAAGTAAATTAGCGTATTGGAATATATTAACTTTAAAAACTTTATCGGTAAAAATAATTTGATACTAATATAATTTTATGTTAAATATTTTATTGATTATAATCTAACATCATTCTTTAAATATTTATTATATTATTTAAATTATTATAAACCTTATTTATTTCGAATTATTTTTCTTTGTATCAGTTATATAACTCGCTTTGAATACAGTGCAATATTGAATTATTACTAATGGAAAGAAATAAATATAAATAAAATTTATTTATTTTGTTATTTACAGTTACCTTAATAATATTTTTTTTGTTAAAAAACTAATACTTATATGTAATTTATATAATTTATATAATTTTAACAAAGAAATATTATATTCATACATATTTTCTATACAATTATGATATAATGTCAATGGATTTCTTTTAATTCTTTCGTATTAATTGAGAAAGATATAATTTCATTTTATTTATAATAAATTTATTTTTAGAAATAGAATATTTTTTTATGCATTTTTTAATTCATAATTACAATTATATTTCTAAAATAGAATTATTTATCAATATCAATAGTTACTATAAATATAAACGCAAAATATTTAAATTGAATTAATCGATCGAAGATTATTGGAAAAAAATTTTTTATACATACAGATACATTTCAATAGTTATTTGTTATCGTTACTGATATCAATATTTTACGATTATTTAAGTTTTTCTAAAAACACTTATTTAATTAGATTTAATCGAAATATTTTTTTAACATACGCGCTACATTATAGTTGAAAAAATATGATATATATATTTCATACATTTAATATGATTTTGTTTTACATAGTAAAATATCAACTATACTACAAACTATAGATTAATTACTATATCAAATTACTGTATCCTTTATTATATCGAATCTGCATTTGATTGTACGATTGTAGTTAATATTTAAAAATTTTGTCAAATATTTTGTCCTGAAAAATTACCTATATTTTAAGATTTATATATATTCATTTGAATTAATATTATATTATTTTATAAAGGCTGTATATAAGCGTTAATGTTAATTAATTTATTTATTTTAAGATATAGTTATACTTTGCTTCCAAAAGTTTTATCAATAAAAATATATAAATTGTCTTTTATAAATTAAAATCCTCCATCTATAAAATAAACTAATAGTAAAATAATTCAGGCAAAAAATTTCGATTCACATACGAAAGGAATTTTTTAAAAAAAAGAAGATCCGTTCTTTTGATCGAAGCAGTATTTTCTTCACTATGAACGAAGGTTCTCGAGGGGTGATGGCATTCTCAATGGATAAATCTCCGTCGTCCGAGCCAACAGTGCTCCATTTCGATTTCTTCGATTGTCCACGAGGCGCGTGACGTACGAGCAGCGTAAACTGATGCGAAAGTTCTCGCTTCTCGAAAAGTAAAATGCACATCGGTGATTCCGAGCGTCTTATGAGTGTCGATACGCGCGATGCATAACTTGAACCGACAACTATATTTTACCCGTCCGTCGGGTACTTCCGAGATACACCTCGAGAGTGGGCGAACGATGCCAAACCCAAACCACCAACGACAAAAACACAAAGCTAATTAACGCGTATCGTTACTTGTGGTCTAGCTAACTCTGGGGAAACAATAGAAAGTGAGAGAAAAAAGAAAAGAAAATACGAGGTCTCTGGGTAATACGCGCATCACCATTCTAACAAATTATGAATGTATTAACCTGGGCGCGTGAAACATGTTTGGCTATTACAAAGAGCTCCGTGATACTGTTTTTAACGTCAATCTAATATCTAATTCTACATACGACATCGCTAAGGTCACGTATTAGCGACCAGATTTATTTTCAAGCGAGTGGGTACACGTAAGTGTGTGAGAGAGAGAGAGAAACCTAATCCTAGCGTGAGTTTTCGATTACACAAGGACTGAATGATTGGATTTAAGTGAATTTTATCAGAATTTGCGTTATACTTGGCTCGTCTGGGGAGTGAACCAACTGTTGCTTTATGCGCGGAAAACTGGTTTATCTGCACACGTATTCCTGTAACTTCGTATACTATGTACATCGTGCGACAGAGTAAAAGAAGAGATTATACTGTATATTTAACTGAATATTAAAAATGCGGCTTTGCGCCAGGATTATACTTTGCACTATACAATACGCTGCAGATGCTTATAATAGTGCTGTATATAAGACGATAAACTATTTATAGGATGGCATAATATACTATGATGCTACAAGTTACCCTGAACACCATACTATTTCGGTATAGTGTAGTTACGTAAAGTAATAGTGTATATTGTTACCGAACAGTAATCTGTATAATATATATACACATATATACATAATTAAATAATTGTTTGAATGTAACTTTCAAAATAAATTTAATAATTGACGTTTTACATGCCAAATTTATTATAGCAAATATATGGTTATTCTAATAACCAATAAATGGTTATTGCTTTAAAATTCTGTAAATTTATTAATGTTCGGTAATCTCAACAAAAATTGTATTTGTGTTAAATATTAATATTCAATTATGATTGCGTAATATATTTATATTACAAATATTTATCAAATTTTAATTGTTCATAAAAATGTATGGTACAATAGTAAGATAAGATAAACTATCACCTAATCGCATCATATTAGCATAATTTTAATACAAGATTCGAATTGAAATTTTTCATATTTTTATTTAAAAAGTGAAATATGCGTATTATGTACAATTGAAATACTTTTTTGTAATATTTTCAAACTAAAACATACAGAAGATATTTTTACTTTAATGTATACATTAATAATGGCATATGAAAAATAATGTATAATATTCGAATTTATCTAATTATAATTTATTTGAAGTTTATCTCTGAACAAATTTTGTTCTTCTAAATGTGAAAAAGTTTGATTATATTCATAAATAAATTTACTGAATATTTCTGTTGAAGAGAAAAATTATTAAAAATAATAAACACGCGTGATATCCGTTTAATAAGCCTTTAATAAGTTAAATTTATGAAAATTATATTTGCTCTAGAATGAAGGTAAAGCTAGTTGGGAATTCCTATGGTATCCCGTGTATACATTGTATACTAACTCATAATCTTACCTACTAAATGGTAGCGCATTACAATAACATTTTAGCACGAGCCATTTACCGAATAATATGGCTATCTATATTACCGCCTGACTGGCATCGTCCAAATACCCCAGCATATAAATTGTACAGTTTTCACTGTATAAAAACAAGAACATATTCACAAAAATGCAATCAAAATTGTACGAAAACAATCCAGTTTTTGTTTGACTGATTATTCTGTATTCCTTCAAATTTCTTGTTCTGAAATCATTTATAATCTTTCCTTCTCTAATTGCATATATATTTTCATGATACTAGTTACAATATCTCTTTAATAATATAAAGTTTTTAAAACGTTATTCCATCACAAAAGTTATTAACAATTTTTTATATTCACGAACATTTTTTCAGAGTTTCAAATTTAAATTTTGATTTGATTCTAACTTAAATTGAAAAAGTAATGAATTTTTGCTTAGGTTTCTTTGAATACAAATGTTTTTAATTTTAAACTTATATTTTATAAAATATTATTGAAAATTATTAATTAATTAACTAATTTACTATTGTTATATTTAATATTTAGTTTATATAAAATATAAAACAATATGAATAAATTGTTAATTCAAGTAAATTTCATATTTCTTTTAATTAAATACTGTATTATACTGTATTATTCAATTTAGCATATCCATAATATTAATATACAGACATTTGTGTATATTAATTTTCAAATAAAGTATTATAGAATCAGTTTACCGATTTTGTTTTATTATAGTATTTTCTTCACTGAACTTAATAGAAATAAGTTAACTTCAATTATAACACAAGTACACTATTGTCTATAATTCATTCAAAATTTTTAATGAACATAATTTTTTTTAAAAAAAAGCATCAATATTAAAAAACTTTATATCTAAAAATATAATATTTAATAAATATTTATCTAAACAATTAAACTTTTGTTTTTAATTGAATAGTAAAAGATACTTTGTATGTTTGAACAGTAAAATATGAAGAGAATATATATATGAAGAGAACCACTTATTCATAATTGTTAGATTATTTTCTCTGAAAACAAAATAACTAACGAGCTGTTCATTATGAACAAACAAACGATGTAAATCTTAAGGGTATCATTGATATATTAAAGTCGATAAAATTATTATTGTATTAAAAAGCCTTTATTTGGAACATATTTCATGGTGCGTTAATTTGATCGAATTCCCACGAGTCGCCAAAACGACAGCTCGCATACGTGCACAAGTGTAGGGTATTTGGAAATATACCGAAGCACAAGTTGTTGCAGTAGAGTTGCTATATGCGCTTAATCACGATGAAGTGGACGCGCATAAAAAAATACACTTTGGGATTTATACGTAGCAGAGGCCTCGCAATAAAATTGCTGTATACACGTTTATGTACACTTGCTACTGAACGTATTGTCTAAAATTTGTGATTTGTCGTTTAATTTGTTTTAAAAAAGATCTCTATGTATATACTATTACAGACTACTATAATTCTTATCAAATATTATTTCTGATCTTTTTTTCGAGAGAAAAAGTTCTATTTCTAAGTTTTAAGATATCGATGAATGGAAATTTGCGAACTCGATAGAATTTATATGAGTGTTTAAAGAGAAAATAAAGTATCACAATTAATGCAAATTTTAAAACTTTGAGAGCAGGTACACAAAATTTATGATGAGATAGAAAATTTACTGATGTTAATACATACGCAAATTTGGGCTCCAAGAAATAGTTTTTTATCTCATTAAATGTATCATTCATCTATTTAAAATATTTATATAGACTATTAGTCTATTATTAGTTTTTAACGTATTTTTTATACAAAATAAATATATGAATATCTTATACGTTTTTTGCTGTTTTTTTTATTTATGGATACATATAATTTTAAAAGACGTGGATACAAAATTTTATTTTATTTTCTGTTTCTAATTTTTTTTATTTAATTCGAATAGAGATAGTAATAATATAATAATATATCTTACTGAATTTTTAATTCTTACAAAATTAAAATTATATCTCTCACAATTGTATCAATTAATACGTATCAATATATAACACTAGTACTAATCGAAACATAGCAATCATTAAAAAATAATCTATTGTAAGCCATTAAAAAACTACAATGCGAATTAAAATTTTATGTATTTACATTTTAATTTCAGAAATATCTAGTGTATTAATAATCTTATAAAATATCAATCATCATATTATCAACTAATTTTTTTAACTTCAATGCTACTTACTAATTATTATTGAATATTCTTTTTTATAGCATATAAAATTCGAATAATTCTAAATTGTTTTATATATTTTACATTTTCTTTATTATGTTGAACTGTAAATATATTTTTAAATTATGTAATTTATATGTTAAATGTTTTATGTCTTTGAAAATTATAGTTCTACATTTACACAAAACTTAAATTTCTATTCATACTGAATAATATAAATATTTTAAATATAGTATTTCTCACAAGAAATTTTAGTCATCTTTATCGATTTTTAGTTTAAAAAAAGTATATATATATGCATTTTAATAAAATCTGTAATTATTAAAAAAAGTATTGATACTAAATTTATATTACAATTGTTAATATATCGTATATTACCGAGAAAGCTTTTAGTGGTCAGAAATTAAATAAGTCAAGTGTGAAATTTTACGGATTTGAGAAAAATTTTTTCGATATTAAATTGGAAGTTAAAATACGAATGAACGAGGAAGAGAAAACTAGGCTACCGCCACTAAATGTAGGCTTTCTGTCCATTCTTGTCAAATCATCATTATATATATAAAACGAAGCATTCGATCATTTTCGGCTCTTCCCGAAATCGCAAACCTTAGCTCCCCTCGCTCGCAATGTCTTTTCCAGCGAAGCGTCAACACAGTAAGAGTCATGCGCTATCTCATCCCTCCCTCTATGCATACCATACTCGCTCCCTTTTTCCATGAGCGGAAGACATTCAAATGCCCCTGTTCTATTATTTGACTCCGCTTCGTCCTAGGCAATGCCGTGCAGGTAACCCATGGGGATGCGAGATTCGGAACTCCCAAACGAGATCGAGCAGCCTGAGAACAAAGCCACGTCAACAATACGATAAATACAACGGTATAAGCAAATAATTGGAAAGATCTCTCCTCGGAAAAGCCAGAGAAGCCTGCGTTACGAAATGCACGCATTCTCACCCAGACCTTCGTGCGAGAGAGCAACCTTGAGAGCACGAAAAATATGTGGTCGTTGTTTTCCAACTTTCGTTCTTGCGATAAAATTTTAAAAATAAATTGTCTCTTTTTTTTTTATTGATATATGTTTTAACGAATGCACACCTCGAGAATTTTGATTACAAAATATAATAACCGAATGTGTATTTTTATACATGCGTACGTGGATTTTTAGGTATAAAAAAGTATAAATATAGGTAAAAAATAATATAAAAAAGTTAAAGAAAATACGTTTGTCGAATAAGAAACTTATTCATTATACGAAGATAATTCGCCAACTCGCTTTTATACTGTTACTCTGAGATAAAATTTGCTTTTGGTTTGTTATATTTAGCTACAATATACTCAAGAAATTTGGTACTTTCAAACTATTATACGTTTTCTAATATAAAAAATGACTTTGAAGAAAGAAATTTATATTAAACAATGAAATTATCAAATAATAGTATCTATTTTAATAGATTTGAATACATAATGTACTTTGAATAAAGTAGAAAAAATTTCAACATCGTTGAAACAAATACATAGACTTAAAAGAAAAACTATAATTTAACACAGAAATATGATATGTTTTTCGAATAATTCATTAAGAATTTTATTTTTTACTAAATATAAAGATTATATAAGAAATATTAGAGACTTTTGCAAATATAATAACATAAAAACGAAAATAGATAATTTTTATCAATCGATAAATGTCTCGATTATTGACAAAAAAACTATATATCATCGTAATTCCATTTAGATGTTTAACTGTTTAACATTTTAAAAATATTTTTCAAATATAATATAAAAAGTTCTTAAAACTATTAAAACAAACAAATACTGCATCCTCGAAACAATTTAGTATTTTAAGTAAATAAAGATTATATAAATATTTTTTCTTTCGTAAAGTTTATTCCTGTCAATTTTATGCACTAAAATATATCATAAATATATTGAAAAATATTAGTAAATAAAACTTATGTAGTTTAGAATTTATAACCGAAATAAATCAATGAAACACTTGATTAAAGAAAATAGGGTAATAAAAGGTAAGTAATAAAGAAAACTACTCATTTGATCTTTGTTTTAAAAAATCACAATGTAAATTCATTTAATTAAGGTGCACTCGAGCGAATAAAAATGGTCTGCAATCATCGAAGAACCGTAAAGCTCAAAGAGCGCCTAAATTAAACACTCGAGCTTACTGAGACATCCATTAATTACGGGACGATTAATTCAAAAGCGCAATTTTCCGGACCAAGAAGGAGATGGGGTACGATTAACTCCTCAGATTAGAATTACAATGGGAGGTGGAAACAGCTTAGCGAAAAGATTACGTATATATAAAGCGCGAATGAAAGACAAAAGACCGAAATGGTGCAGCCTCATCCTCACGATTTATTTTTCATTCCGTCTTTTGCTTATTCATATAATACCAGAAATCGCGCCGCTCTCAAAAACAGTCAACGAAATACATCCATGAAAAGTCGAAATTGACAGAAAAGAGGGGAGTTTAGTACGCATTTATGAGTTTTACCTTACGTATTATATATCTATATATTATTTTCTTCCTTTCTAGGTCCCTTAAAGATACGTCAAGGAGGGAAGAAGACACCAACCGCGATGCAACACTTGATGTATCGTAACTATTTTGTCGCCTTCTAATAGACGCTAATCTCATAAAACGATGTCTATTAGCATATAAAGGGTCTGATTGTAATCTATAATAGGTCGATTTATTGAAAAAGAAATAAATATAGGATTTAAGTCATTATTAATAATGCAGATGACAAATTTGTAGAGGTAGCTTAAAGAATAAAATGACTCAAACTGATGTCACCGACCAAAACCTTGAGTTCTTATAGCAAAGACATAGCGCATAAAACTTATTCGATTTAGAATTTAAATTACACACTCTAGTATATTGTATTACGATTCTGTATTAAATATGCATTGCTAAAAACTTTATATTTAAATGTATTCCCTAGATTATAACTATAGTTATAATTATCCTGATTAACATCATCTTTAATTTATCTTTGTTGTATATCTATCAATAAAAATAAAACATTAAAAGCCTTTGTACAGAAGGAATAATATTAATATTAATTATAGATATAAAAAATATATTATATTAATAAACTACATTGATTATTATATTTTTCTATGTAAAAAATATTTATTTTCAATTTTGAATCATTAAGAATATTTATAATTTATAGATTTAGTGTACTTATTCTGGTAAAAAATTTTAATAATTTGAGGAATTCGTTACTACGTCTACAAGTATTACAAAACATATACTTAGATATAAATTAATGTTTTTTTATCACGAGTGTATATATTTAATTAATATTCATACAATAAAAAACTATATTTATTAATAAATCAAACACTTAAAACAATTGTGAAAACTTCATTCAATATCAATATAATTCTTTTCGTATAATAATATGCAATTAAATCTTAAATTAAGCAAATAAATCTATGATAATTGTATTTATAAGTAGCAGAATATACAAAATATTTAATATTTGCAAGATAATTTATTAATCTATTTAAACAATAAATTTTACCATAAGCTAAAGTACCTCATAAGTTTTGAACGTACTTTTCAATTTTTTAATCGGATGTTCCGATTAAAGCATGTAATTTAGATTGTACAGTTAATCGATTAAAATAAAATTATAAAAATTAGCGATATCATTATTTTAATTGAAGTTAAAAAAGTAGTTGCAGAAAAAATAATGGATAATAAAATAAAATTAATTTTAGAATTTACAAAAGCCGAGTTCGACTTTAATCAGCGAGAAAATAATAAAAAATAGGAAGGGTAAAGGTCAGAACACTAACGAGTTGGATTTTTTTCTTCGTTGAAACAGGAAACGGAACACGCGTTTTGTTCATAATATGCTCGCGAACGTTGTTTGTCACAAATAGCGCATCTCAATTTCAAAAGACGAGAAGCTTATACCACGAGGTCATTATTCACATTACGCTCTCGTGATAGTCGTCGTAAAAATTTGTTTTATAATAGCACGAAAATTTCTTCAGAAAATTTATCTTTTTTTCTCACTAATTTTTTAAAGATAGTTAAACATTTTTATAAATACACATAATTATTATTTATTCATATTTTTAAATAGAAATATTCTTCATTCTCTTATTTTAAAAAAATGAAAATATTGAATACGTTTATCAATGTTATTATTCTTTTTTGTAATAATTTCACTATTTTTCATAAATTATTTATATGATATAATGATTTAGGTATTTCATGTAATTTATAATATAATATTCAATTTTAATATTATTTATTTCATTATAAATTCAATTAACAATGATTAAATATTGTAAACATTATAATATAGAATAATATTTTAATTATGTATTTTATTTCACTTCAAAATATCTAAATAATGACTTTCACCATATAAAGACCATGTAATGTAATATAAATTGACGCATTACTATTCTTCAATTGAATATGACAATAACTTTAACATATACGATTATGTAATATTTTGGTACATACATCAATTATTAATATTTGCTTTTTATTAGATGATTCTTATATTTTTATATAGAAGCTTTAAACATACGTGTATAAAATTGATTACGATATATTATAATAAGATCATGATTAGTGTAAGGATTGTACAAATTTATTAAGGATTATAAATTTAATTGTCAAAACTTCATCGTTCAATGTAACTCAAAATTATTTTCTTAAATTACGAACTTATTAATTTTTTCTAATTTACGATATCTTATTTTATTTTTTTTCATTAAAAATACATAAATAAAAATTCTTCTTTTGGTTAATTGCAATCACTCTTTTTATAAAGTACATTTGTATTTATATACATACATTCCTTTCTATGTAAAATGACTCGATCAAATATCTATAAACTAGTAACTTTGGAAAAATCTCTAAATATTCAAATCCCTGAATTTTATCACTTAAAAACTATGTCGTAAAGGAAATAGTTTTTCGAATTAATATTTAGTTGGTTAAACTAATCATCACAAACCAAAGTATAATTTTATATCAACGTTTCTTCTATCATAATTATTAAAAGTTTAATTTTTACGTAGGAAAAAAAGATATCTTTCAATAATATATCCCGAATCAAAATTTTGGTAGAAATAAGGCTACATAGTTCATGTTAACTCACTAAATTAATTGAATTAAAATCTATTTGAAAATTAGAATATAGATTCATCTCAATATAATTAGCTTTGTTCAACCTTTATTAATTTTCAAAAGAAATTTAAATAAAATAAAATTTCCTTCCTTGTTTTATAAAAAAAATTGTGAAAAATAATTCAAATAAATCTTATCAAATCAACATAGAAATAAAGTACTCTATTATGATCATAATATACATATATCTTATGAATTAATGTAATGATAGTTTCATATGTTTAATAACGCGAATTTCATTTGTACAATAGATTTTACTTTATATATTTTTATAATATTATTCTACTATGAAAATAAAATACGTCTAACATTTCATTTCCGATCCACGACATTACCCTTTATTCCAATGAAAATAATTACATTAGCAAATATCTTAAGATTAATAATATTTAATTACCGCGTCGAATACTAGTAATATAATTACTAATGGTCTTATGATCCAAACTTTTACACGAGTTTGGATTAATTTTCCTTAATTGTTTTCAAACTATAGAAGATTTCACATTCACTTTATAGCCATGACGATTTGTAGTTTTGAATCTACTTAAACAATAAATCTTAGGTAATATTATTACACAGATATTTATCCAATAGAAAACGTCTATATAAATGAAAAAAATTAATTTTATGTAATAAAATACATGCTATTGCTTTAATGCTGTACCATCATTTCTTATTATTAAAAATTACTTTGGTTTACCAAAAATATTCGAGATTCGTTGAATAAAAAATTACTTGAAACTCTGAGCTAGAGAAGTCTAATTTAAATTTTGATTTTACTCTTCGAAAAGAATTTAACCGTGAATCGGTAAAACAGCGAACGGCCAAATTGTCCTCTCTCGTCGATTACAAAAAGGGTCCGCTGAACTCTTGACGCATGTCAGCGCAGGTCGCATACGAGTGCACGAGAAGATCCGCGCGATCGCGCACGTTCACCGGGCTTATTGAATTTATAAATAAATCACGGCAAATATGTCGGCATCGCGCTGTTATGGCCATCCATAAATTATTGCTCGGCCGACTTTCCGCGTGATCGCGGTGCCAGGTTATGCGCGTGCGAGCCGCGGATACACCCGATATTTATATGACGTATTTATTCATTTATTTATATTCCCCCGGTATGTCCCGTATTGTTTATATTCCGTTCAACATGGCACCACTGCATCTCGTTTACGTGTAGAACGTACGTGTACACCTGTCGCGGGTGTCGTCACTTTTGGCTGTAGCACTAAGATCGGCATGTACACTTTGTCGATTGACCTGATTTCCGAAGAGTTGTTCTTTTTTATAGCCGCACAAGGTGATTGTGAAATTACCAGACGTATAACCTGTCTGTGAGGAAAGGATCGTTCGAAAATAATAAGTATTTTTACTTTTCGATGATTTCAAACGAATTTCTTTTATTTTTTAGAGCTGTCGCACTAATTTTAAATAGGAAAATATACTAAAAAATACATGGTTCTTTATAATATTAAATACGAAAATAATAAAAGCATAAGAGAATTTTATATATTATATAAATTAAATTTTTTGATAATTAATCACATTTTCTAATGTACAGAATATTTAAAATATAAAAGAAAATATTTTCATTACATCCAACTTCCATCTCCAACTTTGAATATTTAAACTACAAAATTTAATATAATAAATTTTATTGTTTATAAACCAAATTAAGTACTTATGTATTAAAAACGTTATTATATTTTTCAGATTTCAAATTATTTTTAAATTCTATGTTTCTGTATACGAATAATTTTCTGTATAAAATTATGACTTTTCTTCAGATCCCAAAATATTAAATTTAAATATAAAAATCACAATTTTTAATGTATGTTATTTTAAATATTACGCGTAATAATAAAAATAATATAATTCTATTAATAAAATAATTTTGTGTATTTAAATGATATAAATAATTTAATTTTAATTTCAATAATAACAGAAAAGTAATTTAGTTCTGCATATCTATAATAAAATAAAATTTTATTTAAATTAAGAAATTTTAATTAATTATTAATTATAGCTAGTTATCTAAGCCTGATGATTTATCCGATGAATTATTTTCTTAATAATAATTATATTTTACACTGAATAATTATTTTAATATATTTAAGTTAGTAAATCGTTGTCTGTATATTTATAGACTAGTGTTTAGATAGGTGTATGTTATAATCGATTGAAATAATTTCAAGCGAAATTACAAAATGAGAGTAATTACATTCAGTAAATATATTGATTTATTGCGTAATTAATCTTAACATAATTGTAAATATAAATTTTACATATAGTAGCTAAAGAAAAAGACATAAATAACATCAAGACTATGAATGAAATTTTTATTTATTAATGCATTAACTGAAAGATAATGTGAAACAAGAAGACAAAGTAGAAACTATGCTTTCTTCGATTCAGAAAAACTGGCTTAAAATTACCAACAAAATTAACAAATATTCTCGTAAATAACGGGATAAGCAATATGTGCCCGACGTGAAAAAATAATTATAGCTATTAATGCATCATACAAAAGTTGAAAAAAGCCAATTGTTCGGTAAGACCATAGCAATACCCTTTTCACCCTGTGATGAAAACCTGTCATGGAGCGCAATTAAAACATCGCCGGTTCGAGTCTCGATCCAAGAAAATGACATTACGTCTGCGAAAATACAGTCCTTCGATCCGCGTGTATGAATTTCGTTTCTTCCACGCATTCAACGTTTAAGGTAACGGAAAGTCAATTTTACGATTTCGCACGATCCGATTTGCGCTAGCTTATACGTTGAATCGCTGATATCGCGAACCTTCGGGGCTCTTTTTCTTATTCGAAATAAACTACCTCGATCGCAATGCCAATTCATTTTTCCCTCTCATAATAAACGATACCCTCTGATAGAAAAATTATACGCAATATAACGTAAGCGATAGGTATACAAGCGAAGTGAAATATTTAGTTTTATTTTATTTCTTCGATCACAGCACAAAAGTAAATTATGTTTTTAAAAGCGTTGGATAAGAATTAATTAATTAATTAATTAATTAATTTCTTTTTTTAAGTATTAAACAATAAAAAGATATATGAATTCAAAAAAGCAGAAAAGGTCGCGAATAATTTACAATAAAAGGAATGTACAGTGTTAAAAAAATTTAATTTATATCGTTGAATACGAAGAAAAGTAATATTATTTGAAAATTGAAAGACAATTTTTGTTGAACGGTGTATACTACAAAATATTGATTCAATAATAGGAAAAAATTAATCGAGCACGACAAATCATAACTTAAAATTTACTTAATGTTAATTTACTTTTTGTGTATACATATATATATATATTATTTTCAATGACAAGCAAATGCTACGAAACAGTTTTGTAAGAATAAGATAAGCTTATTCGATTTGTTTTTTTTATTTTTTATTCTTTTATAATAAGAGTTACCATAAGAAAAAAAAAAGCAATTAAAAATCGAGACTTTAGAGAAGAAGGATCGAAGTATTAGCTCGAGAGAATTGAACGCGGGGTCCGCAACGTCAGCAACATCTCGAACTTACGTTAGCGAAGTCGAAGGGGTCGGAGGAGACTCGAAGAAGCGCGATTGATCGCCGCGTCCTCCGGCTCCCGATGCAGGGCCTCGGGAGGTCCTCTCCGGGATAATCTCGGCGACCACGTGGGCAGAGGCCACACGCGCCGCCCTTCCAGCCGCGTGCGCGACTCCGGGCACTAGGAGCGCCCACTGGTAACTCCGCCAGGAAGCTCCGAAACCGTCCGTTCACGGGCACGCGCGAACCTCCACCTCCAGTCCCGTGCGCGCCGTCGAACCGTCGATACGTACATTTCTCGTGTTGCCGGAGCGCACTCCCTTTCTGTCTGCCTTTCTTCGTAACCTTTCACTGTCTCTCTGTCTCTCTCTCTCTCTCTCTCTCCGTCTCGCTGACACTCGCTATCTCTCTTTCCGCTCTTTTTCTCTCTTTTCGTCTCCCTCTCGGCGTCGGTCGGATTACGCTCGCGACTCCGTACGGATGCTGACCGGAGCGAGGCGGGAGTCGTGCCGTGATTATCGCAGTTGTGCGCGACGAGGGAAGTGAGCTGTGCGCGAACGACGGCGGTGGGATGTGTACACCTGGTGATCGTGCGAGCCAGCCCCGGACGGATCTGGAATAAAAACTTCCGTCTTCGGGGCCTTGTGCATCGATCCTTTCTCGGCGCGCTGTGGCAGAGAACGAAGATGCGCGCCGGGAGTCCCCGGAACACGGCTAAACTTTCTCGATAAAGAGTCTCCTTCGAGACCGATTCGTTCCTCTTGCCTCCGAACGATCTGCGCCCGAGGAAGATTTCCCAGCGACGCTGGTCTCGACTCTTCGACCCGGTGTCGGCACCCGCGTCAGCCAAAACGTGTCGAGCCCACGCTGATGTCAAACTAAAAGTTGTGTAAACTCTGCGGAGTGCGATCCGCGTCAACTGTGTTCTTCCATTATCCGGGCCAGTGAAAAATTGCTTTGGCGCCGACGATTGTCGCGCAGTGACAGAAGCCCACGGAGTTCAGTGTGACGCGGAAAGAAGAGAAATTGTCGTTTCGTTGCAAGTGATGAAGTATTTCAATAAGAAATGTTTACAAGGATTAAATTCTCGCCCCACAAGTTCTTACAATTCGTAATTGTTTTGTGTAAGTTTTTTAAAATCTTAGATAAAGCTTGTAATTTGAATACTGTCGGAACCTCGGCCGACCGAACAACGTATTTTACTAAGATTTTATGCAAATATCACCGAGGTGTCTTATACGCAGGATTTAAAATGCAAACTTTGTGAAACTTTGTCCGTGATGAAACGGGCACCCGGATTTTTCACATCTCTCGAAAAATCTTTTCTCGAAACACTTTTGCCGGGTGATACAAGGAGGAGAAGTCTCGCTTATTTTTTGTTAAGCTCAAATTTTTAATTAAATTATTCACTTCTTTTAAAAATAAAATTTGAACCGCACGAAACGTATACGTAGTTCTGAACTTTATTTGGATCTAAAGAAGCTTTTTAATAAGCAACATTAAGTACTTTAAAAAATTTCGAACTATATCGTTCGTTTAAATTAAATATCAAATTAATATTCTACTCGACTAGCTCTGATTTAAATAATTACCTTATTACATTCGTTATCGTAATAAATTCAAGCTTTTAAACTTATCCGTTTTAAAGTGTTGCAGCTCAAACATTATTCATGCTCCGTACGTAATTTACGTAGAATTAACTTAAAACTATAGATGTGAATAAAGTAACTTTACAAAAGAGTGGACTATCGTTTACGACGTGCTAAGAACGTTTTTATATTTACAATATCACTTTGCTTGTGTACTTAGATTACATAAACTAAACTTTATAATGCTTGATCTTGATAATTAATCTAAAATTTTCTTTAAAAATTTCATGTCTTCGTAATAAACTTTCATATAATATTTTAACATTTTCTCATGTGAATTTTTTAAATTAAAACTCTGATGCCATCTATGTATAAAATTTATGCATCGATTCAAGATAAATATTTTAAATACAATTGGTTTGTAGGAAATTATAGCTCAGACGCAAGCATCAAAAACAGTTAGATTAATATGTATATCATCCGAAAAATGTATATTACTATCTTAAATAAATTTAACAAGCACGAAAAATATGTTTGTAAATTCAAATTATACAATCTTAATTGAACATAAAATAAATTTTTTTTTTTATTTTATAATTTATCGTAAATCGAGTAATTTTGGATATTTATTAATTCTGTTAACTTCAACAAGTTATTAGAAATATCGTTTTAAATAAAAATTATTTTGAATAATTTTTTAGCCTTAACAAAGAAAACTATTTTTTTATATATAAAATTTAAGTTTAAAATAGATTGTTTTAATTTTATTGACTACTACTTTATGTATTAATTTAATTTTATGAAATCGTTATTATAGTTTTCTATATTGTTTCCGTTAATTCAATTATTTTATATTGAACTGATAAATAGACAGAATATATATATATATATATATATAACTGCATTATTTAATTTTTAAGAGACTAATAATTATATGTTAGTATACATAATTAATAAATAAACAACCGTATTAAAAAATATTTACGAATTTTTATTTTAGTTCATTTAATTTACATCAGTTATAATACTTATGATCTTCAGTATAAGAATTCATTTAGTTTTTCCAGAAAATTTAATATTTGGTAACATTGTTTAAATCATTGAGCAATTTTTACTGAATAACTTAAAGTTATACATTTTTTATCAGACTTGAAATAATGATCTATTATGATTTCATAGCAATATTAGAACAAGAATGAACAGTTTAAACTATTATAAAAGTATTGGAAATTAAAATTTTTAATTCAAATAAAATTCATAAACTTGCATAGCGTTACTATAAAAATTCTTTTACATATTTCCACAAAACTTTTACTGTAATATATTCATCGCACATAATTATAATTCAAAATCTTTAAAAAAGTATAAAAACCTCTAAAAAATTCTTCTTTTTTAAATATAAATTTTTTATAAATTTCACTAGAATAATTTAATTAGAAACAAATTAAGAATTTTATAAATATTAGTCCATGAAAGGTATATTATTCAGGATATATTATAGTATATTATTTCCAAAGATATACACCCTTTGAAAACAAATGAAATTATGATTAAAATAAAGATTAGATATATAGTAAATAAATATATCTAAATGTGGTATGTATCATTCCATGTTCAGTTCAAAACGGTGGAATAGCCATTCACTCTTGACCTAATACGCCCCTTTACCGAATCACGTTTCATACTCGTTAATCACATAATGACGCGACGAATCACCTACAATTATTGGTTAAATACATTATAGAACTTTATCAAACAAAGCATACCATATTTTAAATATCTTGTATATTATATAAAGTGAGATATTCAAAGAATTTTTAATTCCTTTATGTATTAATTTTCTCCAATACTTGGAGTTATTATTTTATATATTTTTAAAAACACAGAAACATTTCTACAAACCTTCATTATTACTCATTGTATTTAAAATATATTTTGCATTAAATATTTATAATTAGATTTCTTTTGTGATTATATCATTATTACTTTATGTTAATATAATTCATAGTTTTGTCTTAAATATTTTTAATGAATTCAAAAAAATTAAAATTTTTAAGTGTACATATATAATACCAATAAAAATTATAAATATTTTGAAAATTTAATTTAAAACGTAATAATATTTATTCTTCTATTATTAAATTATAATTATCTAAATATAAATATAGTAATCTAATTTTATAAAATACGAATTACAAAATTCAAATTTCGATATCGTAAAAAATGTTTTAAATTAATTATTGCTACTATTTCGTTACAAGAAATTTCTAAAAAATACAGTCTTCACTTTTTCCTTATGAAAATTTAAATATGTTTATATTTTTTACATCTTAGTGCGTAAAATTTTATTTCATAAATTTGAATAAATAAATCGTCACTGCTCGTTTATAAAATCTGATCTAACGGTTAGCTTAATTGTATATAAATTTCATTAAGGATTAATAAATACTTTTTACTTAAATCTGAATAGATATCACATATTATTTTAAAAAAAACGAATAAGTAAAGAGAAACACCAAAAATATAATATACAAGAAAAACATCCTATTTTACAATTATATATTATATCAATGAAAAAACTTTTCCAATTTACTTGTAGAAAATGTTTTTCAACTTTCTACTTAGAATTATAAATCCGGCAATTAAATAATTGCAAGAAACTTTAACCACAAATTAGATGACATTGATAAATTCTCCTTATTTTATAACATATTTTAATAATATATATATGAAGACAATAATTTTGTTACAGCATAAATATAGAAATAAATTAGTTTCAAGCAATAGAAATCTTAATTATTATTATTGATTTAAATATTATTAACATTATATTATATATTAAATTATATAGATATAATTTATAATATTAAAACAATATTTTTTGTATTATAGCTAAAAAATACTTTTAAAAAAATATCATTTTGTTTTGATAAGTAAATATGTTTCAATAAATGCATACTCTCTAAGCATAAGGCTATGCAATATTTGCACATAAGTTTTCCTTTAATATTGTAATTTAACGCTTATTAGTCGGCGCGTGCTGATAAACGATATCCCAATAATCTTTGCCGAATAGGCATTACCGAAGATTTTGCAACAAGCATTTAGCAATGCATTACAAGTATGGATTTTACGATGCCACGGAGCAATTTAACGCACCAATGCAGCTGCCACTCTTGGAAATATCTCGAAGTCGGTATCGAAAATACAGGTGATCACCAGTACGCACGCAATAAAAAAAAAGAATATAAAAAAAAAGAAGAACAAAAATCATAGCTCACTATAAAAAAGCGGAAAGTAAATTCGAATGCATCCCCGGTACGAAATCGGCAATTAGAGTCGCGCGGCGCGTCTCTCACTCCCACCAAGGAAGAAAGAAAGAGAGGAAAAGAGAGAGATGAACAGGTCGCGATAGCTAGAAACGTCGTGGGAGAATCCCACACAGGGCAGCGCACCGGAACAACGAGGGACGCCCTGGCCTCTCACTCCAGAGGTGCCTCCATCAGGAGTAGCGACGACGCCCGCCGGAAGTACACCGTGGCTCGTGTTCGCTCGGCCTTGAAAGTCGGTTAAGACGCGCGCCCGACTCGCTCGCCACCTCCGCACCTGTGCGACTCAGCCTCATTAGCATCGGACTTGCCTAACTTCTTTCGCTCGCTTCCTACGCGGGCATGAGATCCGGGATTTCGGGGTGACTCGCGATATACCCAGAGGGTGACTCGCTGAAAAAACGACCGTTGAAATTATTGCGGAGTTTCTTGCGATTTCGAGATACGCGCACCTTTGAACGTCTGTCATTTATTTTTATTTTCTCCTTCGGTTGACGGATATAAGCTCCATCGTACGATATCAATGTTTCTCAACTGTGCAACGACATTGTAAAATATAATACTTTTCGAATAAATAATGCAAAATTTAGACGCCAGTGGTTCTGTTGTAACATCTGTCGTCATCGTTAAACTATGTATATGAATTACTAGAGAATACGAATGAAATCATTAGCATATACGTATATGGGAAATGAATACTTTCTTTCTGAATTATAATATTTAAATCTCTTTAATGCCTACAACTTTATCTTCTTGCGATTAAAATCTAATGAAATCTTCATAATACTGTATTCCGAAACTTGACATTCTATTTTATGAAACGTCAAACAATTAATTGTTTAATCGGCCTACAAAATTTAGAAGCACTTCTAGGAATAATTTTAATGAAACAAACAGTCTTTTTATTATAAATGTTTGTCTTTTAATAAATGCTGTTATTTTTCATCCAATTCTTTTCATTCTATTTTTGAATAATAATAAAATCTCTTAATTTATTATATAATTTTATTACACAGATTTTTATGAAAATCAATTTTTTTATTTACATTTTTAAATCAATATTTGCAATATATGCTAATTTTGAATACTTTATGATGATTCATGAAAATGTCATAAAATTCCGGGTACTAAATGTGAATTACATTAATTCAAAAATAATATCCAGTACGTCAGATGATTGTTTACTAATGAAGGCTTTAGTATAACGAATTCATGGCTATAAAATAGAACAATATATTTGAAAACTAATATGGATTGCATAAAAATATTACGCATAAATTAAAATTATATTTCTATCTGGAAACTTAACAATATTATTTTTCTTCTAAAAACTATTGTATGTAAATCTCAAACTAGCTCTTTTTAACAATACTAGTGATATTTTTTTTCACATCCAAAATAATGAAACTCTTCTATGGTATATCCTTAAGCTGTAGCATATCTATCGTTCATTTCGGCTTTGAGTCTGATTTTTTTTATCCCGTACACAAGGATGTGGCCAATTGTTGTTTTATGGCTAGTGGTTTTTCATTTACGACCCCGGGGATAGCGTACATGATGAATGTTCTTTTATGAATGTTACTTGTGTGAGAAATCAACCACCGATGGTCTGATTGGCTGATGTACGTAAAATAGGAACAAGTTTTATAGTACAATCACACGTGAGATAATAATAGATGTAGGAGTTTATTTTAATTTATGCGTCATCAGATAATATCCGCGACAGAAATAGTATTTATGCCGATGTACATGAAAAAAGAGAACATCGTGCGAACTTCCTAATTACCTATTTTTGTATCTATATTTTATATCGTGAGAAATTACAAAATTTCGTTGTTGATAATAAGAATTGCAAAAGACTTTACTTAAATATTGAACTAAATAATATATGCTTACCTGACTATATACATATGAGCAAGTTTTATAAAAATAATAGTTAACAATAAAAAAAACTTTTGAATTAATTTCTAATAAATATTACATTTATTATTCTGTACAAGACATTTAATACACTTTTAAATGTAGTTACAATTTCCTATAAAATTAATAAAATTTAAGAATTTAATAAACTTTTTTGTTAAAAAAATTAACAAACTCTTTTAATTTTACATATTTGTCAACAAAAAATAAATATCAATCAAGAAAAATATACTGTTTATTTTACGAATTTATCAACTATTAAGAAATGTATGTTATAATGTAACTTAATATGCTTTACTAGTTTAAAAATTATATATTTGAATAATTTTCTTACTAATTAAAAAAAATAAGAAAATATGGTATTGCATCAGAGTAGGTTAAATTAATTCAAGTATATGTAATTGATCTCTGATTTTTTTCATATCCTCTTATTAATTATTAAAAAATATGAAAACGGAAGCTTAAACTTTTACGTAATATATTTAAATATTTTACGTGATGTAATATATGATATTACACTATAATATATATATATTACTTTTTACATAAATATTTCTAACCTTTTTAGTTGCTTAGAATATTAAATTATTCAAAATATTTCCAAATACCTATTTTTACTATAAATAAATCCTTTTATGTAATCTAATTGTAATAAAAGAATTCTTTTTAGATAACCTAATAAGTATACTAATTTTTCATTTGAATGTACTTACACAAAAATAAACTATATCAATGCATTGATTCGCTGATATCTTCTCTCTCTCTCTCTCTCTCTCTCTCTCTCTCTCTCTCTCTCTCTCTCTCTCTCTCTCTCTATCTATCTATCTATCTATCTATCTATCTATCTATCTATCTCTATCTCTTCGTCTGACATATTTTCAATGTCACAGATGCGAGTAAGTTTTCCGAACTGTTTTTCGGTTTTTTTTTTATCTAAAATCTCGTATCAATAACTACTTCAATATCATAAACTGTGATGTCTAAAGTGTAACATAAAGCGTGTAGGTACACGTGTATACGCAAGTAAAGAAATACACACAAGAGGACGATGCTCTCGAGAAATTTCTCACGCTGGCCTCTATAAATATTTACCCACTTTCCAAAGAGTTTGTCAAGTATCACGAATACTTTTCCAAAGTCACTAGCCGTTGGTTAGTCTTATCTTCTTTTTTACTATCTTTCGACATTAACTTATCCAATTATTCTGAATATCACTATTTTTCTCTTTCTTTTTTAACAAAATTGAGATATAGTAATAACAAAAATGATTATATTTATAAAATAATATAAAATTATTAAAATTATGGAATTAATTTTTTTAAACATTAAAGATAATTTTAATTTTTCATTCTTATTTTCTTTTTTAATTGAACATATAATATATTATTTTTTATAAATTGTTGGGAATAGAAAAGAAACACTGATTTTAAATTCAATTAATTTATTTATGATAATTACAGTTTTTTGGTTGCACGTCAGTCTTTCGTCTTTAATAACGAATCGGTATCGCACGCTACGTATTTCATCAATAATTTTTCCATATTTTTCTAATTTTCTTTATTAACGCAACATTTCTTCGAGACCACTTCTTTAACATAAATATTAAAAAAACTGATTTCATTTCCATTCCTATTTCTGTATTTCTTTTTTCTTTTTTAATACATAAGCTTATATATTTTTATATTTACTTTTTATTTTGTCATATATCTAAATATAATTAAATTAATTTTTTTTCATATTTACTTTATAATTTCATCAACAAGTCCTCGCAGATGATTTTGGTAAACAAGTATCATTGAAAAAATTAGACTTAATAATGTACGACGGTAATGGTTAAAATGAATTTTTTTTGCGATTATGAAGTATCATAAAATAAAATATCATCGTTCAGTGGAAGTTCTTAATACTATAAATCATGTTTTGAAGATGTAATCCTTATTCTGAACCAAGAGAATGATAATATTTTAATAATTATAATTTAGTAAGAATTAATTATCACGAATATTATAAATTAATATTTTTATAAAAAAGAAGATTTGCATCAAATTTAAATTAATGAATAATAATAATAATAATAATAATAATAATAAAATTTCATAAAATGAGACTATTCAAACAAGCATGAAAAGCAATCGTGCAAAGGCACTTCATCATTTACGTTGTAAATTTTTACAGTTTAAAAGGTTATACTAAAAATAGACGAATACTACTTAATTAGAAAAATCGTAGATAATAACTAAGTTTTTTAATGCTTCATGCAAATGTTTAACTGTAATTAAATTGTACAAGTAAGTATAGATAAAGTTAAAATCATTCATAATTCAACATATGTAACTTGCATTTATTTAAATATTCAGTAGATATAAAAAAGATAGTGAAAAGATGAAAAAAATATTGCGAAAAATAATAATTGGTGTGTGGTATATAATAAGGCGAATACAGAATTAAATCATTATAGTTTTCTGATATAATAATCGACTCTATTTGATTGTTTTTTTAACTACGAGTATTGATTTTAACGATTCAATTTGACTAAATTGTTTTGTAATAATATATTATGAATAGTAAATTTATTTAAATTCATTATAGAACTATTAGTTCATATTATTTAGTATGCTTTTCAAATCATATATATTTTTCATAATATTTGATTCTATTTATAAAAAGGTATTTTTTAATATATCAGTCTTTGTTAATAAGATATTTTAATTGAATTTATACTAAAATTCTTCATGAAATTTAAAAAATTATAAATTCTTAATTAATTAAATCATAATACAATAAAAAAATATTTTCTCTTGTAATTTTGCAACTGAGCATTTTTATGCTAATAAATTGTAAAGATGGCAATCAATATTTTATACAAAATTGATTCGTAGCGGAATTAATACGCACAAATAGTAAGCAAATTCTCTAATTAGTTAATAACATAAATATTCCCTCTATACAATTATTATAGTCATGAGATGCCGCCGACAAAATCTGTCAATGCACATACAATTTCACTATATACGTGTGGATTTGTATACAAATAATGCTAGGTTTTTAGAATTATTATCTTATTAAATAGTTGTATAAATTAAAAAATTTAAAACTAACTAAAATTAAATTTAAAGAATAGAATATCATCTAATAATAAAAGAAGCAAAATAATTTATATCAAATTTTAAATTATATTTCAGTTGAATAAAAATAGTTATAACAGAGTTGACAGTGAAAACTCTACAACAGACGAATATATTTATCGGTAATTACTTTAATAATATAAAACAATATAGAAAACTATGGATTACTTAAAAAAATTTAAAGGACAAGACTATGATTAATTTTAAACCTCATATAAAGCACACTATTGAAAAATAATATAAAAATAATTAAACTAAATTATTAGTGAATAATCATAACATGCCATTTCGTTATCTCTTTATTTCTTATAAACAAAAATAAAAAAAACATAAAATAATGAAGGAAGAAACAAGAAATAAAACTCTAACACAAATTCTATAATTTTAAAAATAAAGAGAGCAAGAGAAATAAGTAATAAAGTATCGAGTTAAAAAGTCATCGCCAAGTTTAGAATTCAATCACAGAAATTCTTTCATTATTCAGATATTGCCTCGATTTTTCATCGACAATTCTCGGTAGTTTTCTGAATTATTGTTCAAAGAGTTGACCCACGTCCACACTCTAAATTAACAATCAAATGTTGCGATGCATTGATTCAGACGAAAAAAGACAGGACGTCTAGCCGTACCTTGAACATATAGCAACCCCGTAATTATTCCATCCATCTCGAATCGTAGCGAATTTGTACGGCACGGCGCCAACGTCGACAGACCAATTCAAGCTAATTGGTAGAGAGGAGCAACGAGGTAAAGACGATACGGACGCTAACGCGGCCGTGATTACCGACGCCATGACTGAATTAGACCAATCTAATTAGTAGTAATTAGTAGTCTAATCTAATTAGACCATGAAACAGGTCTCGTGCATCTTAGAGCTCTAGGAAGAGAGGATGCGCAGCTAATCTCAGTGAAGGGAGGATATGCTCAGGAGTTGCCCAGGAAGATCCGATGCCATCGAGCGCATGCGAGTTCGAAATTTTCTGTATTTTCAATCATGTAAAATTCATATATATCTGGTCCGAGACTACTTGTGAAATTCGATACTCTAACTGCTTTTAACTGTCTCTAGCTCTCTTTTTCCTCGTTAACCATCTTTTTCTCGTTCCCTATTTATCTCGTATAAAAGGTAATGCGAAGCAAATCTCAATTTTGCTAATACTTGCTGAAATTGGATGATGATACTGCAAGTGCGAGATACTCATTTCTGGAATATTCCTCTTCTCCTTTTTCTTATTTACTCATTTATCTATATATAGTAATAATTTGTTATTATTATACATACACATACTCATGGGCATGCACGCGCCCTTACACTCTAAAAATATATACATATATTTACATCACACACAAAATAAGTTAATATTTTCATGCAATTGCTGTAGTAACATACAAAAAATTAAATTCTAATACTTATAACTCACTGTTGAAGAATTAATGTATTTCATCAAATCTACTACGGTCATTTACTATGCAATACAACAGAGAATAATTAAAAATGAAAAAAATATTCTAATTCATTAAGTAAATCTTTGCAAATTTCTTGCTTTCCAACATCTTTTTAAGTATTTCAAAAATTCTTTTAATATTTACAATATGAAAGAATTAATTAATATGATAACTGAAAATATGATTAAATTTTCAGATATAGAAATTATGTAATTAGGGAAATTTGATGAATTATTAATATTTAAATTATTCACAAATATTTTGATCGTCTTAATTACGAAAGCAAAACAACAAAAAATACTGTACGTAAGTAGTAGACTAGGATTTGTCCATCTAGAGCTTTATGTTTATTATGCGAATATATATATATACTATTCTTCTATATTTTAATATAATAATCTAAAACAATCAAATGAAGGTAATATTCTGAAAAATATAGATATTTAAAAAAATATTTTATTAAATTATTCTTGTTACTATTATATATAGACATATAATATTTGACTATTATTATAAAGACTAGATTATTTTTATTTTGAATATAATTATTTTAATTAAAAATTCAAAAATTATGAAAATACTTTTATAAATATGTTTATTATATAAATAATAAGACTTACCTTTATTTATTCGATATATTTTATTTACTTTGATAAAAAAAAAGATTGTATGAAAAGTTGAAGTGAAAAGTTAGTAGCTGTATTATATATTTCAAAGATATCGTAAGGTACCAAGTGTCTTCGTTAAAATTCGAATTTCTTTTTTTTGATCTTCGTGAATCTGAACACTTAGAGTTTTACCTGGATAAAACGAACATAAGTATGTACTAGTCTTACATTTATCCCTCCAAATCGCGCATTGGTATAAAGTGGATAAAAGTCTTCTTTTCCTCTAACCCCATAGAAAAATTTTGCTACGCGCAGCTGATTTATATTTCAGAGAAAGCCTTTTCTCTTAAGATCCACTCACGCGCTCAGACTCTCGCTAAAATTTATGCGGCGGCCATCCGACGAAAATTCCGAACACGTACAAAACTTAAGGTTGTACTTTCACGAATGGACGTAGACCATCTGTGAGAATGAAACAATGCAGAGCAGCTACTAGAGGCTTACATTTAGGACTGAAAAAGTATACGAGAGAAATTACATTAGAGCAAAGGAGGAAAATTCTTTTTTTCACATATTTTTGACGATTTTAGTTTTATGGTAGATACCTCCTTTGTAAATATATATTTGACCTTCTGAATCAGTTTAAATATATATGGCAAATTTATCATATTTGGGTAAGCTTAAGATGTTCGGATAAAAAATTCATATTTTACGTGATTGAATATACTCTATGATAATATATGTATGTAAACGTATATTAATTTTAAATACACTCACGTTTTGTAGATTTATGAACTTTTTCAACATTGGTATGCTCAAATTATTATAATTAGTATTACATTTGTTGTTTCTAATTCGTAATTTATATATAAAAAATTCAATATTTTTTATAAATACTATTTCGGAAGTATTCAATAATAACTATCGTCTATTTTATTTGAAATTTATTTTGTATATATGCGCTATTAATATATTAACAAATATACTTTTACTCTTCAAGATTTATTTAATTATTTGAAAAAATATTCGGTTTAATCAATACAAAAAATTAATGTTTAATAATTCAAATATTATACGTGTATTTTATATCTAATTATTAAACCTAAATATTAAAAATAGATTCTATTTATTTTTTATCTACATTAAAATAAACATATTAGAAGTAATTTACTCGAAATTAAGTAGAATAAAAATATCAGTATGTGTAAAATAATAATAATAATTTCTTATTTTATTTTTATAATATTATGCAGTAAATAATTTATGTTGATAATAGTAACTTGATTTTCAGTTTGACACTAGAAACCAACAAATTATTTAGTTCCATAAATTTAAACATTTTTAAAGACTTTAGTTTGATGCAAAATTAAAATCATAATAAATTTTATTTAGTTCAAAAATTTAGACAAATGCTTTAAAGACTTAAGGCTTCGTGAACGTGCAAAAATCGAAAGGTATCGAGGACAGGTATAACGTTCCAGTTGAAAGAACTTACCTCGTATTATAATGGCATAGTAGAAGAAACCAGAGGGATGATAGTGGCGAAACTTTGGATGGAGTAAGAAAAATGAAAAGTAAAGGAGTACAACATTTCGGGTGACCATTATCCAAAGTGCTTCCTTGGGAGTCATCGTATTTCTTCCGAACGCATATCGGTTAATGTCACGCGCCAAACTTTGACTACTCACACGCGCTGTTAAAAAACTTTGCCTAATATGATACTCCTTTTCTTGTATTTAATATTTTAGTCCTGTATTAGTTCACTCAACAGTACTCTAATATATTGTTACGAATAATGAAACTGATTTTTATATCCATTTAAAGATACACATGAATTTTTCTATTTTGTAATTATTCTATCATCATTAGTTGGTTTTGTTGTATTTGCAACTTATATAATAAAATTAAATTGTAATAGAAAATTATATTAATCATTAAATTAAGTACATAAAAATAAGATTGTATTTTAGATAAACAATAATATTTTTATCGTAAGTGTAAAATATACCATTTTTATTATCACATAAAAATACCACAAAGAATTCTTCTTTCGATACTTCATAAATTGTACTCGAAGTTCGAATTATCAAAATGAACTGCTTTCAAGATAAAAATTGATAATTTATGACTGGTAGAATATTGAAGATGGTATTTGAAGATTTTTATGGATTAAGATTGAAGTCTATCTGTACATAATGGACTAACATTGAAAATGTTTAAAAATATGTTTATATACGTTTATATATGTTTATATTAGTTTATATATGTTTATATCGATGTTTAAAAATTATTATTCAGAATTTGTAATTATAAAATTTATTATAATAATTAAATTACTGCAAAAATATATGTATAAATATAATATAATATTGTATGGATAATTTTTTAATTTAATTATTGATTCTTATTATTTTATACGTTTTTTTTGTTTATATAGAATATTATTTATAATAATTTTTTCGAAAATTTGAATTATTTTAATGATTATAATATTAAGTATAAAATTGAATCGTTATAAAATAAAAGGTTTACATTGATATAAATTAAAAATCAATTGTTTTTAGAGAATTATAACAAAGATTTTAATATCTTTGGTTTTTATCACCGATAAATAAGTTATTTATATAGATAAAATTCTTCGTGTCAATCGTTTCCTCGGTTACTTAACAACCAAACTTTCTATAAGATATCCCTGCATGAATACAATTAAGGAGATTATAATACGAAAGATTTTCTTCTTAAGATAATATAAGTACTTTATTAGAATATTATGAAGCATCAGTCCTATATGAATTTAACTTTTTTATATTTTTAATGTATTTTCCTTTATCATGCATATTTTATATTGTCTTAAACTATAATTTTTAATAATTAATTTCCTTTTCAACAGTTTAATAAATATTTTATATTCATTTGTTTAATAGCTGTTCATTACTAATCATTATTTATGAAATAAATGATGTTCGCGTAACTTATTTGTTATATTATAATTATTTTAAATTCAATAATTCAGTTAGTCTTGCTAATTACTATTAAAATTAATTTAAGATAGATTTTTAATGCAATAATTTAATATATCGTTTAATTAAAGGCGTATAATTAATAAAATATTATAATTTTTTATACAAAAATTATCTATAAATGATAATGGAAATATTTATTGAGGTACATGATTCCAACTCAAACATTGATGGTATCATCAAACTCAAATCTGTTTCTTAAAAAAAATATTTAATTAATAATAACGTATTTATCTTTCAAAATCCTTAAAACCTAATGATCGAATCATCTAATTTTCCTCGTCCAGTGTTTTATTCGCTTGACAAGTTACGAGATGAACGAAGATTTAAATAGAACCCTCTATATCAACGAAAAGAAGTAAATTCATCCAAGCGATTATACGAGCCATTACAAGAAAGTCCTCGGAAGTAGAGGAAAAATTGTCCTTCATCCTCCCAATAAAAAGTTTGATAAACTCGAAAGCAAGTCCGCACCGAAAGTTGTCAATTGGGAAGATACGAAAAGCCAAAAGGGGAAGACAAGTCGATCCACAGGATCGCGAAGTTCGGCTCCATGATTCCAGCTGCCACTGCCAAAGACATTCGAGAACTTGGGCTGAGGTGAAGCCGAGTGCAATTTTCCAAGATAGGCGCTACATGAAAGGCGCGAACGCGACACTTTAATACAAGAACTCACGCCTTGCAGCTTTATCGAAATTTCGTGGCGGTAGGCGTCCGTTGCATTTCCAGCGGCAGTTTAATTTGACCTTCTCGAAAGAGACATTTTAAACTGAACACTATGGATATTCGACTGCATAGCACCTTCTCTATCATTGAAAAACTTTTTGACATTCGACCTGAACTGAAATTTATTTCGAAACTGTTACAAATATATCCAACTACATCAACGTGCTCCTCTAATTTTTACAATACTTGTTTTTTTAACTCGCTTATCGCATAAAAGCAAGTAAAATTGATTTGGAAATTACAACTTCAATTATTTTTAATAGAAGTGGTATATTATTATATACTTTGACTCTATAATATTAGTTAATATACAAATACATTTTGACGACAAATTATGTTAAAGTGAAATAGGATTTGCCAAAATTAAACTGTTTTAAAAAATTCAATAGTTGCAATATGTTTCAAAAATCTTTATTAAAATTTATATTTACCAACTTTATTATATGAAAACCTTTGAAACTGTCACATAAAATTGTAAAATTCACTTTTCTCGAATACACGTGAGTAGAAAATATATTTACCAAAATGATGCGCGACGTTAACTTGTGCTATGTAAGCCATTTCTATGTATTTATGGGCTGAAACTTGCGTTCCATATATTCACATATATAAGAATACATGAATCCTTACATACTTTATGTTCTCGAATACATACGCGAGTATCTACGTGTAACTTCATGTACAGACTTTATGTACATTATGAAGTAAAATCCGCTGAAACAACAAAATCAGTATTTTCACGGATGTATAAATATAATTTCTGCGGTCGAATTACTCGCATCAAATAATAATAATTAGTGTCAGTCAAATCTTTATACCGTAATAAAGGGAAGTATTGATCTAATTTTTATTATATAATCTCCTTTGTATGCAATACTTACAATATTCTCAAAAAAAAATGGATCATAAAAAAATAGCTTAAAGTGTGGTAATTAAAAAATAAAAACGGACTTTCTTCAAACAGATTAAATATTACTAAATAAATAAAACTTTTATATATATTTATAAATATTTTGATTTTTTATATTATAGCTTTACATATAAAGCATATAACTTTCTTTAATTTAATAATTTAATAATGAACTTGAAATTTATTCACAAAATACATTGTTTTCTATTATAATTCTTTTCTTATTCCAAAAATTAACAGTACATTATAACGATGATTAATCGTATAATAAAAGAATTGAATGGTGAAATTCTTACTAATTGTATGAATACGTGTCAATAAATTATGGTAATTTTACAAAGAAAATTTATATTTTATCTTAATATTTATTTATTTAAATATTTGAATTATAAAAGTAATTACAGATAAATTTCAAGTAAATCTTCGAAAAAATTCATGCTAAATATTATTTTTATATAATATATCTTATTCGTATTGATAAGTAATTATATATTTTTAAAATAAAAATTTTTTTTAGATATCTCGGGTGTATTTTTATTTTTTTATTTTTTGAAAATAAACATAAAAACGATATTTTAGCAATAAAAACCAAATGTAATTTTTTTTCAAAAGTACTTCGGTCTTTTTAAAAACTATTTATATGAAAATATAACGGTTATATTACGTATTATCTAATATTTCTCAAATGTATAACAAATTTTTTTAATTCTCTATTAACTGACTAAAAAAACGATCAAAATACTGAAGCTCGAAGTAAATTAAAAATAAAGCTGATATGTTTTAAAATTTGATCAATTTCTTATATTAAAGTTACACTTCAAGAAATAAAAAATTCATGGTATATTTTATGTATATACAGAAGTATACTAACTCTCATTGCTAACTTTTTACTGACTAGATCTCGCATATGAAATTTTTGTTATATATAAGTGAACTAATGTACTATGAAAGTTGTTAAATTTTGAAAAATTTAATTATAATCGATTAAATAATATTTTTATTGGGCTTTTGTTGATGAAATGAATTTTTATTATATTGAATGAATGAATTCTTTATTATTTAAAATACAAGGCAAAACAATATCTATTATAAATTGATTTTTGATTTTACATCATTTTCAGAGCTTTTGTATTACCATGTAATCATTGAAAAAATACAAAGTAATATCTTTGAGATCAAAAGTAAAATTTTTACTTATATCATCCTACTAATTTTACAAGTGGACGGGGAATTAATTCGCTTATACATCTACGGAATAAAATAGGTACTCTTATGCATCATATAAAATTTTCTAGGTTTTACAATCATTCATTTTTTTTTATTATATAATCTTCTGATAGAAACACTATCATTAATTTGCGAGTCCTTAGTCCTTCTGCTTCTACTTTTTATCTTTCTTTACTCTATTTTCCTTGTGTTGGATAGATGTATGCTTAACATCATGTTTTTTTATTCCGAAGATTTATTGAAACTCGTAAAATTCGCGTATACTCATAGAAGAAAGGATATTGCATGTTATTGGTTAATTCATCTTCTTTTAGAATAGTACTTCTTTTGGCTTTAATGACGAAAGAATTTCATATCTTAATAGATATATATACATATATGGGAAACGTAAAAGCAACTTTTTGTGTTGGCGATAAGCATCTGTCAGCAAATAAAATTTAAACTCTTTATAAGAGAATTATTTGCTATATAGATACACCGTTTTTATTTTTTAAATTTGTAACTAAAATTAAAAAATTATTATAAATTTTTATATAGTAAAATATAACTATATATAATACTATCAATACTATCGATATATTTATAATCAGTTACAGATAACAGTACATTATATTCTTCATTATTTTACTGTATTTTTCATTATTCGTTGTTATTTTATTGTACAAAATTTTATAAAAACTATTTTCTGATATTATAATATTAAATATTCAAAATAATAGAGTAAGTACTAAAATAAACAATAAATTTAATATTATAATCGTATTTTATTTTGAGTCTACTAAAATTTAGAATCAATAAAAACAATAGCTGTAAAAGAATACGTTAAGAAATTAATATGCTTTAAATTAGTCGAATATAAAAATTTTCTTTGAATTAAAGATTGTAATTAAAATTTTAAATATTACTATTTTCTTATATATTATATTTTTATATAATATATAATTAAATTAAAAAATTTGATATAAAAAAATTCTTAACATTATTATTACATCCTTGCATTATTAAAAATATCATTAGTTAATCTATATCAAATGATCACGATAAAATTAATAATATATTTTTATTAAGTTCCTTCATGTTAGAATTATGTATTTGCAATAATATAATTTCTTAAAAATTAAAAATGATTGAAAATTTGATATATCAATATCTTTTTACAGTAGACTTTATTCGCGATAAAATTATTTTTGATTAAAATCAAATTACTATTCAACAAAGTTTTAATTGTAATTAAATTTAATATAATAACAATACTTTATCCATTTCACCTTCTGATATAATGAAATCATTAAATTGCTAATACTAAGTTGAACTAACATGATAAATGAGAATTCAAAGTAATTGCTTCAAGAAAGAATTTTTGAAACAAAAAATTGCGTCATGCTCGTATATATTCAATTAAATATAGTATTTAAGCTAATTATTTAAACGAAACTGAATCTGAAAATTATTTAAGTCACACATTCAATGTATATGATTATAATTATAGCGAACTATAAGTTTTTTAATATTCTTGGTAAGAAACAGAAATATTTCTTTGTAACTCGTTACATTTTTTACAAATTAGTCACTCCAACTATTAAGCATAAGTATTAGTATATCTATATTAGTCTATCATTTTACTATATACTAGACCTGGCATCAAACTCACTCATCGATTAAATCCATTACTTTACATTTCAGAAATTCTAAACTTTACAATTCTCCAGTAAACCTTGCCTTCGATTTCGCGTACAATTCAGATTAAACACGAAATTAACAAAGAACATTGCTTCACCACTCGATCCTCGACTAAGTATACCACGCCCGAGACATTATCGCTGAATTCGCGCGTAACGCGTCGGCTACGATTCGTTTCCGCCTAGCCACAAGTTATTGTGCGCCGGTAATTTACGGTCTCGGGGGACGTACGAACGAACCGCACCACCACCAATGTTACCTACTGATTGGCGTCGCTATCGCTTCTTTTCCTTTCGCCCCATTGTCCTGGTACCTTCGCACTTATTGTCCAGGGGTTTAATTAATTATCAACAAATAACAAGATTTTCTTTATCAATAAATGTCCGCTATACATTTTTATTTTTTATAATCAGTCTCTGACTATAAATGTATGTCTTCGGACAAAACATTTTATCCCATTGAACTTTCTATGTTATAACGATTCTATGTCAGGAAATTATAATTTACTTTAATACTACTCAATGTTATTTTCAAATTTTAACATGTATTAAGTCAATACTAAACTTCATTTAATATAATATAAATTAACACATTTATAATTTCATTTAAATAAACAAAGAAAAGCTCGTACACAGTATAAATGCAAGCGTTCAATTATATAAACAAAATATTTTTATCTCTTATAACTTTAATTAGATTTCAAAATATTTATAAATACAGCAAACAAGCAAAATATTATTAATATTATACTTATACAATAGAATACTTATATAATAAAATTGAAAATATAATTGATTATAATATAATATTTTATACATTAATAGTGCCCATTCGTTTTTAATAAAATTCAGTAATATTATCAATACAAACTATTAATTTATAAAATTTATTTATAAAAAATATAATATTAATATAGTATGAAATCTATTAAAAAACGGTCAGTCTTCCTTTATAAAATAATAATGGTAATATTAACTATTATTATTATACACCAATTATTGACGTAAAGTATTCCTGTAGTATGTAAAAATTATTCTACGTACATTTAACTTGTTAACTTTTTCAGTTTACCGATGATGCAATATTTTCAAAATAAAAAATTATTTTCCATAAACACTTTTATTTTGCAATTTTATTAAATCTGCTTTGCTATTAAGAAATAAATCTTTCGAATTCCTACACAAATATTTCATCTAAATACATGGACTAATCACTTGAATAATTATAATGCACTAATGGACACAATATTAAATTTGACTTAAATAAATTTTCTTATCAATTTTTATTAACAAATGACAATCTATGGAAATTAAATTGGAATATTAAATAAAAAATTTAAATTTAGATTTTAGTAAAAATACGTTGCTAATAAATTCTTGGATTCAACTTTAAATTTATGAAGCATAATACTATGAAAGTGTATCAAATACAAAAATAGATAAGAACTTTGAAAAGTAAATAGCCTGTTCTATAAATTAAATATTTTTAGAATATAATATGTACTTAAATAATGTGAAAATAAAAATTATAATCCGATACGAGATATAATTCAGAGAACCGTTATAAAAATTAACTTAAAGTTATGGACGAAATAAGTAATGACTAACCGGATCTAATACGAAGAATTAAAAATCGTTATTTCTGGTTTTTTGTTCGAAAGTCGGTATTAAGGGAAATTTCTTCGCTTTGTAAATTATTACCGCGCATAACAACCGCGCTACATCCTATATTCGAGTTTGAGATAAGAAAAGCCAATGCTTTCTTCTTTTCGTTCCTTTTGTCGAATGGATAGAAGAAAAGAACACATTCGCAGAACTCTCGGTAAAAACGTGTCGTTTCTCTCAAATGGCGCTAAAAAGAACGAGCGGGTGTATCTTGGTCTAGCCTCTCCGTCGTCACGGGCAGCTGATCGCACGCGAGATGTCGCGGCCGCTGGGCAGTTAACAGCCATGAAAACGCTCGCCTCCCGCGATCGTTGTCTCACCGCACAGCCGCTCAAGAATATAGCGATTTTTATCTTTACGATAGTACGAGGGAGGGGAAGCTCTTGCTTCATTACCCAACTTGACTTTTATGAGTCACGGCTAACGAGCCATTTTTTCTAGTATTTCCTAATCTTTAAAATTGTGGACAACTTTGTTGGGTTTACGCTTCTTTTAAAAAGCTGTTGCATACCGAATGTATGATAATGTAATTTATGTTAAACGAGCTGTTCGTTGCGAAGAGTCGATGCCTTCTTTATTTACAGTTCTCTATCTTCGTAATTACTAACTTTGTCTTGTTGTATGCGTTTATTTTTTTATGTAATAATATTAACAATGTAGTACACTCTTTTTTCTATAATATACTAAATTATTAAAATTTTATTTATATATACACCCGTAAATAAATAATTAATTATATATTATACTGTCATCCATGTCAAAATATTAAAAAAACAATTTTTTTAATATCTTACCATTTTTCATCACTTTTAATTATAAATATTTAATTTCAGTATAGAAGGTATTATCAACCTTAAATTAAATTATTTTCTACTTTGGAAATGTATTTTTTATTCCATATTTATAACATATTATTTTTCATACTAAATATTTTAACAACTTTTTTAATTTCGAAAGATTTCTTTTACTTTAAATACTTTCTATTTAAAAAATATATCTAATTCTAATTTAAATACCAAATTTCTACGTATAATTTTATAGCAAAAAATTAAAAAAATTTTTAATTAATTTTCTCTGTTAATGATATGATATTTTATTATACTTTTATGAAATAACTTTAAATATTATTAAATTAAATATTTTTAGGATCCGCTAAAGTCATAAAATAATATCAAAAATTAAAATTTTTAATAAATGTTTCTATTTTTTAAATTTAAAACTAGTATTTCTTCTTTGCACATCTAAAATAAATATCCACAGGATTTCTTTAAAAATTTTTTTCAATAGTATATACAGTTGCTTAAAAATTCTACAAGCTTGTCTATGCATAAAAAACGAAAGATGGCGTAAAGTTATCAAAAGTTTGATCAAATCAGGGCGTCAACCGTGTACAAAACTAGTTTTTAAAAACTTTTCTTGCTCGTTTGTTTTTCTTTTTGTCTTCCTCGTCTTCCAGTTTTCGTTGTACCTTATAGAAAACATCGAAAAAGCACATGAAAAAAGGGGTGCGAAAGTTTTTAAAACGCAACTTTCCTTCAACCTTTTGTTTGAAATGAAATAAATACAATTAAATATCAATATGATTATTAACTGTAATAATATTACTAAATATCGATAAAAATATAATGTTATCTTAGGTATAAAATAATTATTTAAATAAAAAGATACAAAGAAAGATATAAAATGTTAAAGATTAAAAAATTTTCTTATATTTAAAATTTTTTATGATTGAGATAAAATGAAATCTTTAGTTAAAATTGTAATTGACTTTTAAAATAATGAAACCTACTTTTTAAATTATATAATTTGAAGTCGAATTTATAAAATTTGTTATCAGAATATTATTAGAATAATTTACAAAAATCTAAGTATTAAGACATTTAAATAAAAAAATAAAAAATGTATCTATATTACTTAATACTTAAATAAGTAATCAAAATATAATAAAAAATAGAATACATAATTAAATTAGATAATTAACAAAGAATTTTTTGTAGAAATAAAAAGTAGATGTTTTAGAAACCTAAATCAATTAAAAATCGAATTCGTTCAATTTTAAATGATTTTTATTACTAACAAATTATTTATTACATTTTAAAAACTTAATTACAAAATACTTTTTTGTTGCAGGTATGTCAAACTTTCCACACTCGGACTCCTCAAATGTTTCTCGTAAGTACTAACAAAATCATCATGAAAAGCATAATGTCAAAAGATTTTCTTTTTCATTTAATGATTCTCTATATCTGTACATTTTATAATACATCAAAAATATAAAAGATTAATTAAATTACATCTGGCTTCTAATCCTTTAGAAAAAGCCTTGAGAAAGAGACATATTATCGTCTCATTTATTTTACTATCTTAATGATACATTGAAGATTAAATCGTGGAAATAAAAATGTGCAATCATCGTTATATAGTTGAGTTGCTTTTTATGTTAATGTTCGCAAATATATATTATTACATGGACAAATACATATTTCGAAAGTTACTCCGTTATGAGATTCTGAAAATTACGAAATAGTTTTCATAAGAAAAAAAACACAGCTATGAGAATATTAGTAATTAAATTTTATTATTTGATTATTATTATTGGTATAAAAACATTTATCTAAAGTAAAAAGAAGATAGTTTTTATCTTGAAAAAATGGATTTCTTATTATTCCATTGATTTTTGTTTAGGTTTTATGAAATATATATATTATACATAATTTATATATATTGTTTATATAATTTATTATAATATATATAAATTTATTATTTATATATATTATATATTATATATTATATATTACATATTACATATGTAATTTACAGATGATTAATTTCAACAAAAATTTTAATTTTTAGCGACCTTTTAATGAATCATAAATTATTTGAAAAAAATTTTTATTTTTATGTTTCATAAATATAATATTATAATAAAAGCCTAAAGTTACAAAATTGATTGAAACATTGAAACTATATTAGTTTTATAAATAACGAAAACATTATTTTATAATAAAAAAAGTTTCTCATTATAACCAATCAAATAGAAAATATAAAAAATGAGTAAAAAACATTTTATAATTTATAAAAAATAATTTTGAATTATGATTTAGTATTAAAGATTTATAAATTTATAATCATAAAAATATATAAATAACCTGTTACTTATAAAAATTAATACAAAAAATAATAATAAGCAAGCGAAAAAAATGATATAAAATTGCTATTTTTTCATCAAATATACAAATGTATATACAATAAAATGAGAGGGTGTTAAATGAAGATAGGTAAATGGAGACATACGAAAAGAGTACCATAAGTATTTTTGCAATGAAAAAGTAATTAATCAAAGGAGTCAGATAAAGAGTTGAAAGTATCGAGGACTAAGGGATGGGGAGTGCGTAAAAAGGCAAGCTCAAAAAACTTGAAAACTCATTTCCTCCGGCTCATGATCCTGGATAGTTTGTTCTTACAATTGGTAGCAGAGAAGACGAAAGCAAGATGAGAAAATAGTCATGTCTTCTTTATAGAGGTCTTTCGATTATCGATAAAAGGCAAGAGAATAAATTAGTTTGTTCACATTAAGGCGAATTCGAGGTTTACCAAACTTCCAAGCTTCCTCACTCTTCTGGGATTTTTCGTTTTTCTCATACTCTTTGTGCATCTATTTCCTCTAACTACAAATTTTTAAAAAAGTACTGCTTTTTTGTTATTTATTTTTTCATTTCACATTTTTTATTTTTACTTAGATTTCATTATAGCATATCTTTTCTAGTTTATTCATATATATGTTATAAATCATACTTTTATATTTTAATTTTTTCTTTAATTCTTTGGTTTATATTATAAACATTTCCATTAGCTATTTTATTTACTTAAAATATTCTATTCGTTTATAATAAATTATTTGAAAAAGTCCATTATCTTATATCATTATAAGTCTCTAATTAAAGAAACTTTCGTATTTGAAAGAAAATCTTTAACTTCTTCATTTCTATTTTGCAATTCTATTTAATACGAAAAAAAATTTTTTCAGACTTATAAAAATAAAACCTTTTATAATTCAATTTGAAATAGTTTTTAATAATATATTTGTTAAGAAAAATATCTTAATTTATTTCATGTTATATAACTAATAATTAGGAAATACTTTTTTAATAATTTATTTATGCTTTACTAACTATTTATGCTATTTATTTTTATCTACTAAAATAATTTTGAACGGAAAATATAACATTTATAAAATTCATGTCATTTTTAAACTGAAATTTTTATTAAATATATTATCCCGCATAATATTTAAATAGTTAATAATATTTAAATTTTTTAAAATTGAATTCTTTATTTAAAATTTTGAATTATTATTATTCTACACTACTAACAATATTTAATAATACAGCATATAAATTGGGTATAAATTAGTTCATAATAAATGAAATTTCTAAAATGAATGAAATAAAAAATGCCCTTTAAATAAGCTATATTATTAATGGTAGAATATTTTGTCTAAAATTCTAATTTTTTAGAGAAATCTTGAGTTTGAGAAATGAAAAGTAATTACAAATTTATTTGAATAAATTGACTAAAAAATGAGCATCATTATACTATAATATAATTCTGAAAATTAATTCTGTAAGAAAGTTACGACTTTTTTTTCTAAGATTAATAATGCTTTTATCCTTGAACAAAACTCATAGATAAACAATGAAGCTCAAACGTTAAAGTGCAACAACAACTACGTTATGTGCACTTTAACGTAACTTTCCAGCAAGAATTTGACGGTCTATAATCTTTTGAAAAAATTGTTCTACGCCTGTAGATTATCATCCCCTAGACTAATACTCATTAATATCCAATTAAAATAAGAAAAGATGTTCATTTTATAGAGTTTCAAGAGATGATGTATACGATACGCAATGCCGCAAAAAAGATGAAAATGTCTGATATAATACATAGTTTAGTCAATGTTTGTGCAAAGTTTCGGAACGGTACAAAATACATATCTAAGCTCACTAGATTACATAATTTTATACAATACACAAATACATAAAATTTTTAAAAGCATTTATGTAATTCCATTAAGTAATATAAAATTTTAAAAGGTTAATGTAGATATACATTCTGTCAGTGGAAATATAGGAATATGGTGAGATGAATATTGAGGAAAGTTGATTTATTTCATCGACTTTTTGTTAAACTATGACCACTAATTTCTTTTTCATCAGTTTTAGTAGAAATTATTGTAAAATATGAGTTTATGATCCAAGTTTCAATTTTAATAATATTTTTAAAATATTTTTTGTTTTATAAAATAGTATGTGTTTACTTATAGAATATTATTATTTTAATGGTCTCACACTACAAATATAAGAAAATTAGAGTTTATGTAGTATTACTAAAAATAATTTCACAATAAAATAAATTATTTTTATACTTTATCTTCTGTTTATTTCAAATTTATTTAGTATATTTAAATAATACCTATATACTATTATGTAATTAATAACAATTTTTTCAGGCATATGAATGCAGTTTTTAATTTAAAAAATTGTAAATTAACTTATAAAATAATATTTTTTATATATAATAAAAAATAAGGGTATCCATGAGAAAATATTTTATGAAGTACATAAAAGGCTTATGTGCATAAAAGTTCACAATACAGTCCCTTTATGTACTAAAAAAATTTATATATTTTTGTTGACGAAAAATGAGTATATTATAATATATAATATACAATAGATCATGGAAACATTGTGTATGCAAGACTTCAACTACAGAACTACAAGATAATGAATATCTTCTTTGGGAAGTCGGATAAAGATGTCTCGAGACTAGTCGTGAAGTTCAATGCATAGTTCAATAAGTTCGTAGATAAAATTTGACATATTAACGAGCTTTTTCTTTATCTCTATTTTATTCTCCTCGAATAAGATGAAGTGGATTAACAAAGAATAATATGAACTGCTATTACCTGATTTTTACATCAAGGAAGGTCGATTTTAATGATTCCTACCGGAGACTTAGACAGCATACATGGATTAATAACTTAATTATGAGACAAATATGTCCTCTACCTTCGCCAACTTTATTGTTCTGTGGTTTAATATTACACTGCTCTGATTTTCTTTTTTTCCGACAAAACTGAAATACTTCTTGTTTTTCGCCTCTCTCTTGTCTACGTGGTCTTTATTTTGTAGGTATATACACGTACATGTGAATATATAAGTACATTATACTTAGGTTACAAGTTAGATTTATCGGTTAACTATATAAAAAGTTTCATTTCTGTAGTTTTCTTACAGTATTTTCTTTTCTAAAACTTAAACTCACTTTTTTATCGTACGGTTAAAATTCTGTTCGATACTTTGTAACAAAATTTTGTAAATTGAAACAAAATATATTACAAATATAATAAAATATATTAAATTATATTTTTAAAAAATGTTATAAAATACTTTTACTTAATTCTAATTATACATTGTTAATTATTCATAAAAATACATTTTTTTAAAAACTTTTAAGATCTAAAAAGGCTATTTTAGGTTTATTACATATGTTTAACAATAAAATAATGTATACAAAAAATATATGTATATTTCGTAGTACTAATAGAATATTACTATTTTGAAATATTTTTTTGATATCTTTATTATACACAGATATATAATGAATATTAAATACTAAACCAAATTCTGATACATATTCAACCCAGAATTAGTTGTAGGAATCATACAATTAATTAATAATTTTTCAGTTAGCTCTAATAAATAATATTAATTTTATTTATACTAAGATTCATTATTTAATTAAATAAATTTACTTATTAAAATTATCAGTACAGATAACTTATGTTTGGATTTATACATTAATCTGAAAAAATTTTTCCCATAATTTTCAATGTATCAATTAACTTTTCTAAAAATTGTATCCTTCATTATTTTACTTTACATTTTACTTCGAACTTATATTTTTACTATGTTAACATATACTTCAAATGAATATCATTAGAGCACTTCTAGAGTACCTTAGTTTCGTTTTTTCTATACACTAGTTTAGTTTTTAACGACGCTTTTCCATCGCTGTCCTATAGCTCTGCTCTTCGCTGAAGACGCAGAACCAAAAATTTATCGTTCAAGAACCAACGAGAGCTTTGATTGTCTTCTGAATAGTGACGCTAATCGCAAAAGTTGCATCGCTGTAGAGTTTTGCAAGTCGTTAAATCGCTGTATACATTCGCTTAAGGACTTAATCTTTCATTAAGTTTTAACGTTATTTTAACTGGGTAACTCTCCCACACTGTTCTAATTGTCATTTAGATGCCTTTCAAATTAAAAAAACTTTGCATAGTGGGATCGAAAAAGGTATAATGAGACCTTTGTAAATTAGTAAACTACTGATAGTATTGAATACATAATTTAAAGAACACGACAAAATTAAAAGTCAATTTTATAAGTTATTTTCTATCGGTATTAATTATTGTATATAAAAATATAATTTTTTAACATATAAATTTTAACATAAAATAAAATGATAATTTGAGATTTAATCATTCTTATTATCGCCATCTTATTAATTTTATACATTACATTTCCTTGTCTATTGAAATACATTAAATTATTATTCGTTTCGAGCTATATGGATACCATTTTTAAAAAATCTAAATTGTTATCGATTTAAATGATTCAATATAAACTATATTTTACATTCCTGACTTCTTAATATTCGTTTAAAATATATCTATTAGAAAAATCTTGTAAATTTTAAATAAAAAAGACACAAGATTTATCGTATTATAAATATTAAAAAAAGTATGGTAGCTTGTTATCTTGACTCTTAATACATTTTTTTTTATTTTTCTTCACTTTGAATACAATTTTCTTTTAGCAAGAATAATATTCCTGTTATGTTCCGTAGAATAATCAGTCGATTATGGCAAAAGTATTTTTATTAATCTACGTGATAGTAAAAGGTATAAAAGTATATATTCTATCTTACATAAAATCAAACTTACGTAAACCTCTGCATTCGTTCATAATCGAAAAGTGAACTACTAAATTGAAAAGGTAAAAAAACAGAATTTGTAAATATTCCTTTTCAATATTCATCATTTTCAATCCGAATTGCAGACTATACTGAAAATGTTGCTTGTATATCAAAGCTCAATGTAAATCCAAAGACCTCGAAAATTCTTTAAGTACTTTAGGACAGATTGCGAAATAATACCTTTATAATGGATCAATTGGTTTGTCTGTCTCATATAAGTATATATATTATGAATCAGCAATGAGTATAATCATGTAATACCAGCCATTAATTAATTTTAAAGAATTCAAATTTTCATTTATTTAAGATACGTATTAATCTGGTGATTTCAATTATATATTATTTTTACTAGCATGAGTTTGTACGTATATGTATATCTTGTAATGCAGAGATAGTAGGAATTTATACGAAGCTAATCAAGTTTTTCTTTGGTCCTTTGATGTGGTTAATAGTATATATATATTGCTTAAAACAGAGAAAAAGTGAAAAATTATTATCCGGAAGATATTTTAATATTGAAAATAATAGATATCAATTATTGTGGATAAGCAGTTTAAATACATAGAAAAGTTAAAAGAAAAAAATTAAATATTGATTTTAAGGAGTATACTGTACACATTTTTTCATTTAATCTTTAATTAATGTTATACCCTTTGTACATCTTTGATTACATTAATTTTTTTAAATATAAACTATAAAATCAATCAAATCATTACTTTTTCTTTAAAACTAATCAAATAATCATATTATTAATATTTATATGATCTCTTTTCTGAATCATATTATCTTCTTATTTATATAAAACTGTAAGTTTTAAAAAAATATTTTTCATATAAATATTAGAACTGTAATTATATAAAAGAAAAGAGATCAATTTTGAGAGAATAAAATTCAGTATAAAAATTCATACTTAAATAAAATTGTAAGTTATTTTAAGAACTTGTTAAAGTAGTTCGTCGAATGTTTAAAACTTAAAAAGTTAACATCTTAGTTGATTTCTAAAATATAAAATAAATTATAAAATAAAAAATATTTATTTTTCATAATCAATTTTGAATTTCATTTTTTTAATTTGCTTTGAATGAAAACGAAAAATACAAGATTAAAAAATTTTTATTTATTACATTATTAAATAAATAATAACTTCAATTATATTATATAATTCATATTTAAATTCATTCCTTAGCTAAGATTATAGCTGCAATCAAATTTATACTAATTCGAACTTTACTAGTATTGAAATATAGCCGGTAGAATGAAAATATACAATTAAAATTAAAAACAACTTGAAATATAAAAAATACATTTATATAATATAAAAAGAAATATATACTATAATAATTTCTATAATAATTCCTTTGCTTATTCCAATAATTTCATGATTTAAATAGAAAAAGTACCAAAAACAAAATTTTAGAACATTTTATTATAAAAATGATTGATAAACGGGTACAATATTAGACTGTATGTATAAAAGAACCTTTCTCAAATCTCCAGCTAGTAATTCGAATCGCTTGTACGAAATCCATTGGAAAACTGAGCCGCTCCCTCGCAATAATTCATTCTTGAAGGCAGCTGTAAACACACGTACGTATTCGATACTCGTATATTTGCAAGAATACGCAATTAAAAGCTACTATGGAGAAAAAATCCAGCCGCTCGTCTTTGAGCTCATCGCTTGTGTTCAAACAAAACTATGGCACAACTGAACGGTAGAAAGAAGCTCTCGTCTCTTGAGTACGATATGCTTCTGCACGAGCTATTCGATGATAAACGCGCAATACTTTTTGTGATCGCTATCGCCATTATTTATCCTATTCTCTATCTCTATATCCCGCAGCTTGGGGCTACTGAAATTTTTACCTACCTAACTTTGTAATTCTTTGTCGAGGCTTTCCGAAAGATTAACTTTTTTCCATATACTTGATTAAAGGCACCGATATTTTCTAAAGTACAACGATTCTTGATTATTTTTCTTTATAATTAATAAACTTTAAATAAAGTAGTAATTGCACGTTATATTATTTTGCTTGTTTTTACTTGTTAATTTGAATTAAAATTCATTTCTTAAATCAAAACTAGGATAAACTAAACAACGAAACTACTTTTTAAAATAGAAAATACAGAGTAAAGAATATTTATAATAAAAAATATTTCATTAATTCATTACATAAAGCTTTAATATATAAAACATCAAATCTGCTTCGATTATTCATTATATTTAAAATAGTTTTTCTTTTAATTTTATTTTATTCTCAACTCATCTTTTGATATATTTAAAATTTATTAACTATTTGTTTATATTTAAAAAGTAGAAAGTTTAAAATCAATAGAAAATATATTTTTATTTTTTATATTAACATAAAGAACTAAAAAATTCGAAAATTTGAAACAATAGAAAAAATTTTAATTCATTCAAATAATTACAATATTATTTCACAAGCATATAGTAATATAAAATTCAAAAAGTATATCTTAATGTAAAAAAAGAAGTATAATCAATAAAAATTAAACGTTTGAAAATCAATATAATAAAATAAGTAAGCACCATTGAGAATCATGAGGTTTGTGGTCGAAAATTTTACGTTATTCGTAAAAAATAGTTCTTTTAAATTCTTGCAATTTATATTAAATCTCGCTCAGACGGTAATCGAAAAATTACTCTTTGAGCTAAAAATAAGATGATCATTCGAAGATAATAAAACTTGCTTCTTATGCTCCTAAGCGCAACAGAATCACCACTGACATCGATACTATGAGGCATCCGTACTACCTTTGAATCATTTCCACAAGCCATATAATTATCAAGAAATTTTTATTTAACTATACAAACAATATAAAGTAAAATAGTTTTGTGCTTATGAGAAGTTATCTTTTTTCTTACTAAAATTTGAAAATTTTTTTCTAAAATAAACCAGGTAATAATATCCTAAAAATTGAATTTACCAAATATATTGCTAAGAAAGGTCACATCGAATTTCAGTTGTCTTCCATTTAAAATTTATATAAGTAAAACATGAATATATGGCTTATGAATTATGGCGACAATAGATTTAATTAGCTGAATTTTACATTTTACTGCTTTGGTTATAAACAAATTTCTTGGAAAATGTACGTTGTTAAAAAGTTTCAGATATAGGTGATATTAATTTTTTATTATTAACCAGAATAAAAAGGAATTGTCATATAGCTGAAATACAAAAAAAAAACAAAAAGAAAACGATAAAAGAAATAAGTAAAGAATAAAGAACAACGGAGCGAAAAAGAAAAATGAAACTGTCGAAGCTGATGGTGCTTCTTGGCTTTATCCAATTTCAAAGAGATCCAACTGGTTTTCAAGATAGAATGAATACCACTAACCTTCTTCTATCTCTCTTCACTTTTCCTCAAGTAGCAGTAGTGAGTACTAAGACGAAAAATATTTCGTTCTCTCGTTGTTGTGATATCTATTCTGCGAATTGTGGATAGTATGAAGTATTTTTATAAAATAAAGAAAAATATTTTTCGAATAATTTTCGAATTGGTAAGTGCATCCAATATTTAGAATTTAAAACAGTATTTGGAAAGAAGTATTGTATATTCACCCTCGATTTACATTGTAAATATGTTTAGCGACGTACAGGCATAGATTAAACAAATAGCTTATGTTATAAAATCTGCATTCATTTATTTCTTCAACAACCATCTATTAATACCGTATGATTACATATTGTAAACAGTAACGATATATTTACATAGCGTAGAAGTAATTTTCACAAAAAAACTTAAGAAAATCTTTGGTAAAATTGTAGTAAATACATATGTAATTTTAACGTATTATTATATCTTAAAAGATAAAATTATATAACAATTTATATAACTATATCAATAAGTTCTCATGGGATTAACTAAGCTGCTGTCGTTGAGAGAACACGACGCAAGATATTCGTCGCCGAGGTCATTGCAAAACTCCCAAGAGTAGATGGGTGGAAAGATAAGTAAAATCCATGGTTAATGGATGCGTGAATGCATATGTAACATTTCGAGCAATTTGTACGAGCTGAAAATTAGATACGAATAGTTAAATATATCAATTCGTAGAAATATTTACAACTAGATGAATTAATTTTTAGAAATATTTTTAAACTTTTAGTTCTTTTTTTTAATTATTTTCTTTTCTGTCTTAATTTTTATTTTTGAGTTCATCTTTATATTGTTTTCTTTATTTAAAAATTATAATTAAAAATTATAAAAATTATATTATTAAAAATTATAATTAATTTTTACAAAATTTTATTCATTTTGATCAAAATTATTAAATATTTACTTATTTTTTATAATAGTATTTATATTCAGTTCTTTATTTATTATTGATTTTGCTATTTTCATCTTCAATCATACTATAAGCGATTAATTATTATTTATATATTTGTTTAAAATTATTTAAAATATATTATAAAATAACTTATTAAAATACGCATATATAAATGAATATATATATATATATATATATATATGTGTGTATGTATGTAAATATTCAGCATTGGATGTTTGATTCGATGACATTACATTTATTTCAAACATATTGAAAAGTGTTTAAAAATAAAAGTATTTATAAGTATTTAGTTTTATATTAATAACAATTATTTTAAAAATTATAAAAACCAATTATGTAAAAATGTATAATGTAAATAAAAGACTTTTATTTCTACTTTGTAAACTACATGAAGAATTACGATTAACTTCTTTAAGAAAATAGTACATATTAATTTTTTTCTCTTATATTTTTACATTGCAGCAACGGAAATAACAGTTTTTTAACATTTTTAGAAAAAAGATTTGATTTTTTTAGATTTTTATTATTCTCCACGTTAATTTTCTTCTGTGTAAAAAAAATTATAATCCATCTATTATTAAACTTATATTTAAATAAATTTTACTCTCAGGCAATAAATTTTTATTCATTATTTGTCAGAACATATTAATTTGAAACAATAAACTATAAGATAATATTATTAATATTATTTTTTAAAAATTGGATGTAATAATACATTAAAATTATTTGAATCTTCAGTCGTATTTGAATATTGAATATTATATTTAATATTCCCTACATTCGTTACTAAAAAATTTCTCATTTAATTATCGTAGATGAATAGTTCATCTAAGAAACTATAATAAAAAGTTTTAGCACATTTTTTATCATTAACTTAATTACGTACTTTACATAGTAATGAACTAAAACGTGTCTTCCGTATTTGAGTATTTAGTTTTTTATTACATTAAAAAAATTAAGTTAAATACCATCAGAAAACAAAAACAACATTACTTAGCACATGAACACAGCAGCAGTAAGTTTTAATTAGAATTTTGTAATGCACCTACTCTCTGAACAACGTAACTCGTGCAAAAGCCTTTTACACACTGTAGAAACATTTGCTTAATATGCGCGCATTTGCCGTTAAGACGAGTAATTTCGCGTGTGAGCCACGAAAAAGGTTAAAAGGTTTGGGGACGAAACCAACGATAACTTTCAGCATTAAATTCTCTCGCTGGACTTTTCGCGAAAATGTGAAAATTGTAAATGCATGCGATCCTTTGATTTTCTTTCACAACAACTTCGAATTTTATTACATTTCATACATAATCGGACGGTTCATTTTATCGGAGAGACTCGATTGGCTTTTCAATATTAAGCTATTTGGCGTTCAATTCGTGCTGTTTATATATATTGTAGATCGAAAACTTTGAATATTAATTAAAAATATTCAATCACTGTCACATATAATATAAAATTTAAAAAATTTAACTATTTATTTTTGATAAAAAATTGTGTTATTTACAAGCTTATGAGTTAAATACTATGAATTAAACAAAACTTATAATATATAATCTTGTAAAATAATATTATATGATGCATATATAAATTTCTAAATGTGTGTATGTGGATTTTTCAACAATTGTTTATTCATCAATTTCTTTTCTTCAATATTATTTATTAATAAAATAAATTTTATGTTCTATAAATTATATTTTATATTTCAGCTGAATGAAATATGATAGTACAAAAATATTTAGAATTTTATTCAATGATAGTTTTCTGATATTTCAAAATTTTTCCTTTTAATATCTAGTTAAAAGCTATTTATTCTTTTAAAAACCTCTTAAATATTAAAAATTCTTAAATATATCTTTTTAAAATAATACAGAAACAAAATATATATGTATCAAGTCATAAAACTTAAACAAGTCTAGAAAATTCCCTTTTTAATAGAATTAAAAAAAAATATCATAAGTTAATAATTATTTAATAAGAATAGAATGAAAGAAAATAAAGATATAACAAAGGATAGGTAAAGTAATGAATCTAAAACAGAATAAAGAAGAGGATAAAACTTGGATTACTCTTTTTCCTTTCTCACGGATTCTTGCCTTGATTACTCATAATTATGTTAATTAAACAAATACATTATTAATGCTGAATTTCTTTTTTTTCGTTCTTTTGCTTTATATATACATATCTACATAACGATATATATATATATATATATATGCATACATATGACTAAACATCGCAACTTTTCCCGCATTGCGTTCTCTCGAGAGTTTTGCGTGCTTGTGATATTTACATATATATATATATACATACATATATATTAGAGTAGGTGGTTAAAATAAATTGAGAATATTTTCGTAATTAAATGCTTCTTCCTTACTACGTTGATTTTATTAAATTTCAAACCGAGTTCACTTTTTTCCATTTCTGAGTTTCATTTATTTTTTCTATCTTTTCACTGGTTTTCTCTAATTTTATTTTTACAGTAGTTATGCTTCTTGATTCTGTTACTAAAAGAGTTTAATGTAATTATATATAAGTAGTGAAAAATATCTGAAAATTTTAATTGCATCGTTGTTAAATTATGATATTATCGATATATAAGTTATTATAATGTCAATAAGTCGTTAAACATACGTACACCATTTAAAAATTATGAATTAATTTAGAGTATCCTATTGTCTTCACTTATTTTGATCAGTGATGGAATTTTATTATAAATTAAAGAAATATATATATATTAAAAATAAAACTTGTAGTCATTAAAAGCACCCGTGTTATATAATATAATAATTATTTGTATACAAAAAATATTTCTATTATATTGCTGATGAATTTAATTATGAATATGCATTAATTTAATTGTAAACTTAAATATAAATGAATTAAAAAACTAAGTGAATGGTTTTTTAATTTCTCTCATAAATATTGAATTATTTACTTAATTAAAAAATAAATAATTCCTACGTTTAAATTGTGTGGATAAAAAGTTTTATTGATAAACAAGATTATAAAAATTGAATGTTTTAATATTTTAAAATTATTTTAATGTAATCGTTATATAAAATAGAAAGATACTTGAAACATTTTCACTTCTTTGTATAATTTAATTACATACAATGAGTAGAACGAGTGAATTTGTTACATATGAAATGCTTAATATATGAATGAAAGGTTCGTTAAAATATATGTAGAACTGAAAAAAAAATAAAGAACTGTTCATTAAAAAATATGCCATTAATTACAAAATTTATCCAGCTATTATTTTTTTTACTTATCATATTACGCGAAAAATAAATTTTATATTTGTATTTCTTCCTTAAAACAATGTTTCAGGTAGGTAGAAAAATATTTCAATAAATATTGATATACAAGAATTTAACATATTGATTAAATAATGTAATGGTTCACGTAATAAAGTTATAGAAATGTACTAATTTCAATAGACACCAATTACACTTGGATCGTTCACTCGAACTGCACTGGAAGCATTCCATCGCTTTTTCTTGTAACGACAATGAATCTCATTATAAAACAGGTCGAAGAATCCCTTACTAAACTTAATTAAAAACTCTAGCACGACTCACCGCAATATTCACGGCAATAATAAGGCGCGTCATATCGACCGCGGCTACGAGTCGGACGCGGTCTCCTCGATAAACCCATTATTTCCTCCCTGCGAGGAAAAAAGACAGAAGCAGCGCAGAATAAAAACTTCGTAGTTGAATCACGTCCTCGCGTGCCTTGTGCGCATCAAACCGCGCCATTTACGCACTTCCTTCATCCGTTCATTCCGACTTCGCACCATAGTTAACGCGAGAACTGCTCGGTTTTTATTTGTCGGGGCGTGCACTCGAGGAAGGTTCAGGGCACGCCGACACGACTGGAGGATTGCACGCGTTGGTGTTGAGCAACTAGTTTAAGGAAGACTTCATTCCAAAGGGATGTTTTGCTTGTTTTAAGATGGCATGGTTTCATTTATAAATCAAGCTCGAGTTGCGCGCTTTTCTTTTTTTATCCATTTTTCTTTCTTGCATTCAATCCCATCCTACGATTTATCTCAATTTAAAAATTATACTAAATTAACATAATATTTTTTTTTTCAATTTAATGGAAGATTAAACAGGTGAATATAATTATAAATTTTTTATTTGTTGAAAATTTAATATTCAAATTAGTTTCAAAATTTATTTGCTGCAATTTATATCTTTATGCAATATCTTTATTTATTATTTACTATTTTATTAGTTTATAACCATATTATAATCCTACATGGTTTTCAAAAATCACAAATATATTTAATTTTTAGAAACTATTATTATCTCATGTTATTGTTAAATATTTACTCTATTTTTTAAATGGTATTATCATTACTATAGATATTCTTACTTGATCTGTAAATCACAGCGTAAAATAATTTTAGGTTAATAAAATCACTAATAATAAAGTAATTATTTATTTGACTCTCTGTCATTAGGAAAAATAAAATTGTTTCACTTTCTCAAAGAATATCCTGAAATCGCTTTCTAACAATTGTAAAAAAAGGGAAACACAAAAATCTCTGAACGAACTTTAAAATAACGATCAGATATTCGAGAAGAAAAATTAGAGGAAGTTCTCGTTAAAGCTCGAAGCTTCTGTAGAGTTTCTAAGTAGCTTTTAAGTGCCCGTCAAAATGCCACCGAGGAATCAGCCTTGCTCGCTTCATGTCTTTTTTGGTTCAGTTCGATCGGTGTTTTACGGAGGTCAATTTTCCCCACAAATCGCAGCTTCACCCTAAGCTCGCACACGCTTTTATGAGTCTTAATAAAACAGCGGTTATGAAGCGCGGTAACATGAAATTGCTACGTGAGAATGAAGGAAGAGAGAATTCTTGTGAAGGTTGTGCTCGAATTATTCTTTTATGTTCGGCACGATTTAATTTTAGAAGACCAGCACCAGTAAATTACGATTAATTGACATAGCTTTAATATAGACACTTTAGTGAATTTTAATATGAAATATTGTATTTTTTAATATGTTCTATTTTACGATCTTATAATAATATGGTACAAAAGTTATGTAATTATGTCTTTACAAAATACTTTTATTAAACTCATAAAAATTTATGAAATATATTTTAAAAAGTTCTAAAAATATATTTCTATTACATTATAATTATATTCAAATTTTTTTATAAATTCTTATAGTTATTCTCCTTTGAGAAATAATAATAGGTAGTAGCGTTGCTCAATAAATGGTCAGACAATCGATTCCATACAGAAAAATATATTTATAATATTTTATGTATAAAATATATAAATTTAATTTTATCAAATATCATTGAATGGTTTTATATTTGAATAAACTTTAAATATATAAATGTACATATATTTAAAAATACGATACTTTTTTTAAATTTAAATACTAAAAATAAATTTATACATTAAAATATTGGCCTATATACACATAATAAATATAAATCGTGAACAAAAATATTGTATTTGTATTTCTATATTTAAGAAATATTTTTAAAAATTGTTGAATAAATATAAATTTCAATATTTTAAATTTTATATTTTCAGTTTCTTTTATTTAAATTTATTTAAAGTATTAAACATGTATACTATAATTATGTAGAAAAAATATACAATAATTTACAGATATTATATTATATATCTATGATACATATATCATATATATACAAATTACTATACAAATATTTTCATAGCATAAAGAAATTTAATTTCTCATAATAATTAGCGTAAAAATATATGTGTACTCATATGTATAATTTTATCATAACAACTTACTTAAATAAAAATGTAATTCACTCATTAATTATATGTTTATTTATAATTTTTATACATATTATCATTTTATTAAACTTTAAATGATTTGAAAATAAAATTACATAAATTTTGCTTACTTTTCATTGATAGTTATATAATCGTAAAACATAAAACTTGCATTAGATCCTAATTTCTTATAGAGAAAAACTTAAAGTAAAAGGTAAAGTAAAATTTTCTTTACTTGAATACAATGTAGAATTTTCGAAACATATATTCTCTATATAAAAGTTAATACTTTTATTAATTAACTTAATAAAAATAAATGTTTTATATTTCGTTTACGTTTTAATAATATAAATGAGCCTTTGTTTGAAAATAACAATATAATTTTTAGTTATTTGTAATATATACATAATACTAAGGAATTTTTATTTTGTATTATTTCATTAACTGAACTGTAGTCATCTCACTTGTTTTGATAATAATAATAATGTCAAATATAAATCACAAAATATTTTTATTAAAAGATAACCAAATTTTCAATAAAAAATTTTTTATCAAACAATAGTTTCGAAATTAGTTTTTAATTGCAATATTTGTGTATTGAATTATTTTAATGTAGTAAATTCTTGAGTCGCTCAGCGTCATTCCCGTACTTATACAAAATAGTCAGCGCATTGTACCTTTTTTCCTAAAAGAATAGTAATACAGGCTTCTATGAATATTTTACAGATACTTGACCGAGATTTCGTATTATTCTTTTTCCATAGCTCTCTAAAACTAGTCGTTTTCATTTTTCATATCATTATTTCCAGAACAAGAATAAGAATGACAACGAATGTAAGAAGTAGGAAGAGAAACAAAAAACTCGTACATGATTAAGACTTAACTTCGACATATAAATATCTATCCTATTTCTCTCATTTATAAATGAAACAGCAATAACCTTATCGAAAACTTTACCAACGATGCTTTTGTCTTCAACGTCTGAAAATCCAATAAAATTTTTTATTTGACTAAATCTTTCTCTTCTTCTCTTTCTTATCTATTGGAACTACTTTTTCGCTCTCTTTCTCTTTAGAATTTTTCTGCATTTTTGGTGATTCGCTAAAAATATCTCGCTTTTTAAAGAGAGGTAATTGAAGGTTTATATTTTCCATGTCGCTAATTATCGAATAATTACAATTTTTAATTCTTTTTCCAGACGCTTTTATGTGTTATGTTTGATTGGAGATATTCGATTCAATAATTTTGCGAACCAAAATTCTGCTTATATGGAATATAGACTTTTTTAATTACAAAAATATCTAAAAGTAGAATTTAAGTTTTTTATATCGAATAGATTTTTACTTTTCTGATAATTTTCAATGTAGTCTTATGGAAGCTTTCTTGTAAGTTTCTTTTGGATGTTTAACTACCTCAATGCCGTTTGAAATGAAACTAACTAAATGTTCTGAATCGATCTAAAAAATTTCCAATTTTCAAAAGACAACCCCAAACTTGCTATAAAAAAAAATTCTATGTGAAAAAAGTTTCACACTCGCGTCATTAAAATACCATCGAGTCCTGAATAAGTATTCCTCATTGATACGTTTCTATCATTCCTATGTCAACCGCGTATTATGACTCTCTTCTATGACATATACTCTATTATTTGTGCCATTCATTCAAAAGGCCGTGCTTGAATTCATAGATCGGCAAAGTAATAAATTTCACGCCTTGCTTTCATAGTATTCAATATCCATGCAATACTACCTCGCAATAAATACACATTTATAATTTTAAAAAGCAAAGAAATAAAATCAATCAAACTAAAATCTATTGATACTTACATATAAATAATATTTTTTTAGTAACTTGACCATATTGACTTAGTTAAAGTTAAGAATTTGTCTGTAATAAAAGAGGTTTACTATATAAAGTTTAAGAATTTGAAAGTAAGAAATATACATGCGTACATACATGGAAATATAAAAAATTATGATACATTGCTTTTTTCATGAAAAAGTATCATTTGTAAAATAATAATATATTATAATAATAACATATTAATAAATAGTCATAATATTTCAAATATATGAGTATATTTTTATTTTAATTCCATTTTGTAAAAAAAAAGTACATATAAATGTTGATTTAATTTATATGAAAATTTATTTTCATCCAATAAATGTACAATTTTGTACATTTTATAATATCATTACTATTTATGAAACTATCTTACAATAAATATAAATAGAATAGTTATTATGAACAAAATTTATATAAAGTTATAATATAAAAATAGTTTAAAATATATATAAATACATAGTATGTTAATTTATTTTAACTAATATATATTTCTTATGCATAAATTTAAATAAATTAAATAACTATATATAATCGAGAAATTCATAAAATTTAAAGTTTTTAAAGTTTTAAAATTTAAAAAATTTTATTTTTATAAGTTTATGGACTTACCTCTAATATACACATAGTCTCTTATAAACTATAAAGCAGCTGTGTTTTACATCACTAAAAAATTTTAAATCTTTATTGAAATTACAAGTACCCCCATTTTTAAAGAAATATCGATTCGAACTCGAATGCTTTACAACTCCACATTTCCGTACTTGCAAAGCAGGTTGGTTTCAAAGGCATATCTCAATGTACACGTACATTTAACGTTTAATCGGTGTGAGCAGAAAAATACTGGTACGAGACGAGAAGAGGAAACAATCGACTCGTTACTTGTTCTTGCTCTCGCACCAAGTGTTAATTAAATACCTTTTCTAACTGTATTAGATCGACGAAAAGTATTTAAAATCGCCGAGAGTATTTTTCTTCACCCCGCCCTATAGATTTTTACTCTAGCATTCGCCCCCTTGCATTCATTCTGTAGCTATAAGTATATTCCAGCTATAAATAGAGCCAGACTAATGTACACAATAAATATTTCAAGGACTTGGTAATCGAACTATTTAACGAAATAATATTTGTAGTTCTGGGAAGGTTAAATTGTAGTGTTTTATACTTACTATTTTGTATTACTTATAAAGCATAAAGAAATCAGCTTTCAAGACCATTTTTCAGGATTTAACAGCCGCGAAGTAACAATTGATTTTTTTACAATTAATAGTACCTTAAAATGAGCTATTAAATATCAATATTTTATTTTAAATATTTTTTGACGTTTATCTATCGCTTATAACGATATTATTTGACACAATTTAATCATTAAATCATTAATAATTTGTAATTTATTATCAATTTACAGTGAAATATAATAAGGCTAATTATCAATATATAAATGTTAGAAATAGTATAAAAATAATCACTAAATATTTCAAGATATTAAATAAATAATTCTTCTACCTTTCTCTCTCTCTCTCTCTCTCTCTCCCTCAACAAAAACAGAGAATAACCAATTTTTATAAAGATAATGCCTTGACTTTATTATATATTTTCATAAAAATACATGAATGTAGAAAGAAAATTTTATAAAATTTTACAAAGTTAAACAAGAAGTATCAGTAAAGATCAAAAAAACAAAATTCGACATGTAATATAAAGCAATACAAGGAGAATTTAATTTCACGCTTTGCGATCTAATTTTGTAATTCTCGTTTGCTACGAGTCACGGGAAAGCCATAAAATTTGCTTACACCTCCTGACAATCTGGAAATATGCTTTTTGACGGCAAAATTCGTGCACCCATGTTCGCTAAATTTGTTTAAAAAGAATATATCGTCAGGCAGTTTACAAATAATTGAATTTTATGCTGGACATATATACTTTATATATACTACTGTACCTAGTGATGTAATTAAATATTTATGTGTAATCGATATTTTAAATTAAATGTCAAATACATAGAATTTTTGTGATTACAAACTCGTCAGACGTAAAGTTACCAAAAGTTACTAAAAATTAGATGATATGCATGAATAATAATATAATTAAATAATATAATCTTAAAAATAAAGTCTTTTTAAATATAATATTGCTGGATAGAAAATACCACTGACGGAAGAATAACTTCATTATCTTTTATAATAAAAGAATAAGTTTATAATAATATTTAATTTATCGATAAAATTTTTTTAAATATTTTTTGTTTCATCGTTTTAAAATTCTTAAATGCATTTTTACTATATTTATAAATATAAGAAAATTATTTTATATTTTTTATTTATTTATTATACATTATAGTAATGGTATATTTCAGTTATATTGAATTATGTAATATGTATGAAGCATCAACAAAATTGTTTGAAAGGATCTCAATCGTAAATTTAAATATCTACATTTGCTAATAGTAGCAGGTATTAGTTCACAAATAAAACAATGGAAATTATACTATCTACGCAAACAATAAAGATTTATGAAATTTTAACAAGTAAAGCAAAATTGCTGAGTTAAATCAACACTGATAGAAAGGATATCCGATAAAAAAGAGAAAAAAGCTTTGTCTACTAAATAGTTAATATTATAAAAGTAATATAATTTTAATTGAATTCAAAATTTAATGTATTTTAAAATGTCACTATTGTTTTATTTTTGATAGTATATAAAAAAGATAAATAAAAAAATAAAAAAATATTTCTGTATCTTAAAATAAAAGGTTAAATTTCTTCAAAATTATGAAAGACCTTGTATACATTTTTTGTATCCATTTGAATATAATAAGTCAGTAATTTTAAAATTATGTTTCTCATGACAAACCAGTAGTAGAAGGGAAGAAAGTTTTTTTTGCTTTATTTGAAAAGAATCTTCAATATATGCATTTTGTTTATGTATATTTAATATAAAAAGTATGTCAAACAAACAAAGATATACATTTAGCTTGTTCTAATTTGATCTAAAAAAAATCACTGTTAATATTGAAAACAAAGAATATTATTTCTATGGATGGAAAAAATTCAATAATCCTTCTTATATATATATATATATATATATATAGTAAGCTTTATATTTTTTGATAGAATTATATCAATCAATATTTCAAAAACATTTTATAAAATTAAAATTTTTATGAAAATACTAAGTATGAAAAATAGAATAATAGATTTTGAATATGGTGTGTAGAAATTCGATTTATAATTTACAAACATAATCTGTATTTATAATTTGATGTAAATTTAATTCACAATAAAATAAAATACACCAGCTATTGTTAAAATATTATAATATTTAATTCATAAATTTTAAAATATGCTATTTTAATAACATTATATAAAAATTTTCATATTAAGACTAAGATTATATATAATTAAAATTATAAATAAATAGTTTTTTTACAAACAATTAAATGTAAAAAATAATAACTATCTTAACTAAAAAATATTATTTTAATATTATATTTATGTTATGAGTAAATACTTACATATTTTCATTTTGAATTAAACAATGTTCAAATAAAAGAAATAATTATTTTGTTTTACTTAAGAATCTTTAAAAATATATTCTAGTAAAATGTTCTAAAAATTATTTCTAGTTTTAATATTTTAAAAAATATTGTCTTATTAAAAAAGGTATCTCTAAAGCAATAGAAAAAACTAGTATTGTTAAAAGTTTAAACATGTCGAAAAAAGTTTGTTATCGAACATTTGCAATAAATTAAAGTCTGCAATACATTATTTCATCTAGGTATGCACTAAAAATTTCAAGACACACAAACCTTCTTTCTCCCTTTTCCTATCTCTCATTCTCTAACTTTCTCTTTCTCTTTCTGTAAATTGATTAAAATTTAGTGTACATACCTATCGCTGATGCCATATAAGTAATTAAATGCTTAATTAATTTCGCACCAATTCCTTGTGGAGAACTACCAACAATTCACTAAATCTTTGAAACATTTTTGCTGTATTCGTAGTAAAGAAAAAGAGATAAATTCCAGAGTTGATTTTAAAGAAGTACAATTTATAATTATTTAAATAATTTAAAGATATCGTTAGGAAATTCCTCAGCGTATATAAGTCAAAATTTCAAACATAAAATTCAGAACAATGAAGTTCAAGAAACCGTGTACAAGAGACGAATTTTTTATCATAAAGTAATGTTGATTAATAGATTTATAAGTACGATGAAAATAAGTTTAGTTCCATTTTTTCGTTTTATAAGCCAGATTTAAAATCAGTTTTTTAGTTAAAGAAAGCATAAAAGATTTTTTGTTAGCTTTTAAAATATCAAACATTGACTTTTTTGTCTAAAAAAGTTTTTTTAACATTCAAACTTTTTAATTTAGTATTATTTTTGAAATATTGTATTATAAAATACTACAATTAATATTTTAGTAATAATACTAAAAGTGAAAAATATTTTCTAAATATATATAAATTTATTTGTTTTACTGATTATTTAAGAATGCTTTTCAATTATCTAATTAAAATCGCAATATCAAATCAGAGCATAAAAAAGTAAAAATTTCGATGCTTTTTCACATAAATATAAAATGCAATATTTTTTCCAATTTAACTCTTTAAAGTTGCTCAAATATTAAGAATTAATTATTATGAATTTGGATTGTAGCTTTCAGAAGTATAGTCATAATTTTATAAAATTTTATATTTGAAAAAATAAATTCGTACTTAGTCGCTATGTAGCGAAAAAGTTTAAATGAATAATATGAAGGGTCATCTACTAAAAACTGAAATCCTTAAATCTTTATAGTTTTAATATATTCAAAAGTAATAATATTTTCTCAACAATTCTATGTCTCTTTTCATACTAGACCAACCCTGTATGCGCTAATTTATTAAAATTATTTTGAGTACTTAAACTTTCTTTGATCCTTTCACTTAAACTCTTTTATGTTGAGTGTTGTCACTTTGATGAATAATAGAGAGGGAAAAAACACTCGGCCGGGTAGAAATTTGTTCGAGTTTATTACGAGATATATTTTCGTAGAGAAATTTCTCAGCACTGACTGGCAACCGTGATGTTTTCAGTTTTCGTACAAAATACATTAGCGCGCATCACTTTAAACTCCGTTTATTATTCCATCGTTATTTTGCTACTGTGAAACGCTCTGAGGCCATGTATATATGCGCGCCCGCATCAGCGCTTTCTAATTAGCTTAATTAACCCTCGAAGCGCTTCGTGAACGAATGCGTATGTAGAAAATTTCAAACTGAGTTTTGCCCGTTAAAATAGAAAACTTGGAAAGAATAAAATACACGGAGTTTCACGTAAAAATTCGAACAACGTAATGAATACAGAGCAACAAAAGTTAAAGTTACGTTTACACATATGAAACATATTTGCTCAAGGGAACATCGAAAAGGATGAAAAACGACACACCGCCTTGTTGGATTCGACCGATTATTGGCGAAATGTCAAGCAATCTGAAACAAGACGCATAGTCGAACTGAGACGATGAGGAGAGAAAAATTCGTTCCATTTGTCGAGATTGTACATTATAATCCTTGTTCGTTAAAAATATCTCTTGAAAATAAAATTCATCGATATTTGAACCAAATTTATATCAAATTAAAACGAATATTGACTAATTGCTATTACAAATACTATTTACAATATTATTATCGATAATAATAAATTTATAAAAAAATTTCCGATAATTAAATAACTCGAATTTTTAGCAAATGTCAAGGAAAATAATTCACGAAAACTATCGATTCGAATAAAAATAATTTATCTTATGACGTAAGATAAAATATCTTCGATATTTTCGGAAATATTCTAACAAGATATTTTAAAATATGTATAAAATAGTATTACATTTTCTATTGAAACTTTTCATAATTTTCCTTTAATCGAATACTGTATTAATAAGTACGGAATTCATAAATTTCAAAAGGATTTATTTAATAAAACTAAATTCTAGCGATAAGAAACGCGGAATTATAAGGATAGTGTGCGCTTCTCTGCTAATAAATGTATACAATAAATGTATACAAATTTTTAACGAGTGAATAAGACTCGCAACGTATAACGGTTTGAGGAAAAATTAAGCTCCATTGGTCCCGCGGACATATTTCAGTTGAGCAAAACCACGATCGGGAAATGCAAGCCAAATGTCAGTTCGATTGCCTCACTCCACTAACGCGACGATCTTAGAACTCCTTATCTTCGTAAATATTTCCAGGAACTTGACATGAGAATGAAGCACAGAGTGAAACTTTGATGAGTCGATCGACTCTCGGCTTCGTTATTCGCACGCTGCTTTTACATTCGTTCACGCGAGCTACTCGCGCGTTGACCCTGAAGCAACCGCGAAACATCCAACACGCGAAGATGATGATGTCACGGATGGAAAATGTTTCGTTATTCCGGGTGTTTAGGGCTTAAAAATCCTGGCAAACGAATTACAAAATCAGCGCGAATAGTTGAACGTTTTCTATCTTGGGATCAAACTGATCCGTCAATCACTATTCACCTTCTTAGACTGCGTATTGCGATATCACGTAACGTTCGGAAATGTCTTACGATCATACTAATTAAATAAATTATAGTTTCAAGAACATCTATATGTATTTAAAACTTAGACCTGTGTAAAGTGCATTAATATAAGCCAAGTGTAATTCTATAGAATTAAATGTAAATATGTATTGTTATAAGTACATAAAGTTAAATGTATTTATATTTAGTATTTATCCATATGCTCTTTGTTAATTTTTATATACAATTTATTCGAATAAGATAATATATTTTAATTACTTATAATTATTGTTGTTTTTATCAGAAATGAAAATATCCAGTATCTTACTTGTTTATATTGTTTAGAATTGTTTTCATTAAATAAATATTAAATAAACAAAACTGTATTTAACGATAGAAGATAAAAAAATAGTTTACTACATTATTATTAATTATTTATATATTGTTTTGTCGATTCAATATAATATGCTACAAATATATATATAAACATTATAAATAATTTTAATTTGGTCTGTTTAATTGTAGATATTTCAAAAGAATCTTTTGAAAAGTTTAAGCATATATTATTCAAAATTTTTAATGTATTAACATAATCCTTTCAAATACATAACTTACATTGAATTTATTCTTTATTTTTTTTTATTTTACCAATTTAACGTATAATCAGTGCTATATATTTTTATTCACTCCTACATTTTCTGAATGTTGCTTATATTTTTGTATTTTATATTGTATTTTTAAAGCTGTAATAAAAAAGTCAAAAAACCTGAATTTATAATATTTTGATTTAAAAGTTACATAAGATTGAAAAAAGAAAAATATTCGAAATAATTTGTTTTAAATTTTTATCCAATTCGACAAACTTATTCTTTTTTTTCAGTTTTCTTTTGAGATTGTTATTGTAGCTTTTGTATATGGCTTAAGATCGATCATTTTATTATACACTTATGTAAATTTTTACAAAATATATTTTAATATAATTTAGTTTTTTTAATAATACAAGAAACATTTTCGATGTTTAAAACAATCGACGACAGCCACAGATCATTTTTCTTTTGGATATTAATCATAGATTTTTTAAAAGACTATTTAAGAACGATATTTTATTTTCATACAAAACAAGTAATAAATATACATATTTTTTATTCGGATAATGAGCTCATCTGTTTTCCCACATACTTCAGACCGAAAATTATAAGTCGACAGAGCTGTTATAGCGTAATTCATTTTGAAGCCCACATCTCCATCCCCTTTGCACTTTCGCACTTATCCTCATGTCGGTTACTTCTTCCATCCGCTCGCTTTTTTACTTCGTCAAGTCTCAACACGCATCTACCCGACTTCTGTTTTATCACGTACGTGTGTCTCTTCTTTTTTATTTTCACCACCTTAAACGATTTATCTTATGTGTGCGAAGGCTCTCACTTTCCTCGCTGGATTAGCCTCTTTTTCAGTCTGTTTCCTTCTATATTAATCACTTGAAACAAACTTTCACTCACTTGAATTTACAAATATTTTTTACGTGATTTACATTGCACATTCATGCGTATAAATATATGTGAGCTAAAAGTTAACAAAAATTTTTCTCGGTATTCGTACTTTGATTAAAGAATAAAATTTATCGTTTTGCTAAAATGATTTCCTCGCGCGCACAAATTTTTTCATAAGTAGTACAGTTTACTTGGCGTCAAGTCTAGTTAAATATTATTTCTTGACTTATTTGTTATCGATAATAAATCAACTGGTACTAATAAAATGTAACGACTTTCATTAATACTACGTTCGTACTTTTAATTTTTTCTAGTACATTTTTTAATCAGAAATTTAATTTTCTTTTTATAATTAATTAATAATTAATAAGAACTTCATAGACAATTTCGCTGTAGATAACTAATTATTTATTTGAAAAATTATAATTTGTGTAATAAGTTGTACAAAATTAGGGCTTTTGATTTAATTCATAATAATTCGATAATATATACAAAATGAAGCTTAAAGTTCAAAATAATTTCACTTAAAAGTAATTATCAAATATCATATATTTTTAAGTGATATTATAAATTAAATATAATTTCCAATATTAATTAATTAAAAGAAAGCGATAAATGCTTTGAAAAAATGTAATAATATATTACATATGTTATATTATAATGTTTAATATTCACATTGAAAAATATATTTTAAAACCTTATGTTGTGCACAAAAACGTAAGAGGGAAGCGATCTCGAGAAAATGTCGCATTATAAAAGTCGACTCGGTCGTAACGATCGCGCCGGGAGAAACAGGGAAATTATATGAGGCGCGGATAAGGCAGGTAAATACGAATATCCTTTAGTTAGAATTAAGGGTCGAACGGACGAGTGTAAGGGAATAAATAGGAGAAAAACGGTGAAGCTCGAGGAATTGGTGGACAGTTACTCGGCCAACGCGGATGGAAGACGAAAGACTGACGTGCAACCAAAAAACTGTAATTATCATAAATAAATTAATTGAATTTAAAATCTAAGACTTATTTTATAGGTAATTTAGAAAATATTTAAATACAAAACAGGAATAATTTTCTATTAGTTATATATTAAATTCATCATAAATTAAAAATAAGTAAAATACTCAAAATTATTCATAAAATTATCTAGATATTAGAAAAATAAAAAAAAATAAAATATACATGTGGAAAACAAAAGCAGTTCTAATGATTGTTTATTTTTGAATTTTTTCATATTTTAGAAATAAATTTAAAAATTTATAATTTTGAAACTAATAAAGACTTCAGTAACTAATCTTTAAAGTAAATTTTTTTAATTTAAGTTTATTATTCTGTATATTATTGATAATTAAACATTATATAAGTTATTTCAATACTGTATTTATTTTAAAAATGAATGAATTTTACTTTTACGTATTTTAAACAAAAGTTCAAGGTTAATAAAATTCATCTCTGCTAGTTTATGTCTGATATTTGTCAATTACACTTAAAAATAATTATATTACCACATAAAAATAAGTTTTGACGTATTAGTTTAAATAATTTTTTAATATTTCTAATTAATCAAAAGTTGTAAATAATGTGCAAATATTATATATTTTATATAATAATTTTAAAAATGCAAATTTTTCTAACGTTATTAATATAATTTACGAAATTCATGTTATTTCATCTATCATATTTTTAAAAAAATACTGTTATATATTTACAAAAATTAAGTAAACTATCGAGATAAATAAATTAAAAATTTTTTTTAAATGAATGTTAAAATAATCTCATAATCTATCAATTTTTACAATTTCTCCCGTGTAGAATTTATGAATCACACGGCAATCGGTATGATATTTTTGAACGTGAACAGGAGCTATGAACTTCATCGACATTGTCACTTTTTTCTGTACAGAAAAAGAAACTTTCAAAACGTCCGCGTATTTATAAAAAAAAATATATATCTATGAATGTACAAAAGCTGATTTGAACTATGCTATGAAGATGCATCTTTACGTCGACGGGTAGTGTCTTTACTACTACTGGAGTTTACGAGAACGGCTTTTACACAGCAAATCTTCAACACTTTAATTTACAGCACGTAAAAGCGTAAAATCATGGACTTTACATATAAATAATCTTTATAGAAATAAATAATAATAATGGTAACTGAAACAAGGCCATGTCCCATCTTTGAAGCGCACATAGCGAAATATAAATGATTGTTTCAAATATTAAAATAATTTTGAACTGGAAAATTATGTGCTGTATACAGTATAAAAAAGATGGCACAGTACCTTTTGCATTGTATTCTATATTTATTTATTTATTCAAAATTTGAATATTTTATATAAAAAAAATATATATATACTGTAATAAATTATATATGAATATATATACTATATACAATGTATATAATACATATATATATATATATATATATATATATATATATATAATGAACACTTACCTTTACCTACATAATTTACTTATTAGCTTTTAGCAAAGTTCTGCTAAAATGACATCCCATCAAACTCACGGTTATCAAAAATTACTCCAGATCATCTATTGCACTCTAAATATATTCATTCATATTTTCTTTTCCAAACCTTCGAAGAATGATAAGTATTTCCTTTAGTAAAAAAAATTCACTATAGTAAACTCTTTTTTCGTATCAAAAACACTTAATTTTAATTTATATTTAAAATATTGATCATTCGTGTATCAAGATGAATGCAGTAAACAATCTCCACATTTGTTCTTTTTTAGATTTTATTTTTTTTTGTTTGTTAGTTTTTATAATGTTGATTAAAGCTAAGTTTCTGTTTATTTTTCTTTCAATTTCATTGATGTTCTTTTAATAGTTGCAGTATAATAATTGTATTTATATAATATTACTAATTAAAACATTATTCTTAATGTTATTAGTTGCTATTTACATGGTTTATGTTATGGTTATAAATATTTAATATCATACTTCACCAATATATTTTACAAATTCTATTCAATGGAAATTATATATGTAATTTATTTATATTATTAATAATCAGTCACATCGTATTCATATCTATTATTATATCGATGACTCATCAACGATTATATTTTAAGGAACATTATAAAAAATAGAATCCATAACAATATAAAGAAATAATATTATAATAAAAATTTTGTCTAAAAATTTATAATTATAAAATATTTAAGAGCATATTTTCAAGAAAATCAAAAAAATTAATAGTCATTTTAATTTTCGAATGATTAATTATATAAGCGGTATATTAGTAGAATAAATATTGAAAATTCAACTTTAAAAAATTTAAAAATAATTAAAATAGAAGAAATTACGATAAAATTATTCCATGGTACACATAAAAATTCTCATTTTTATTCTAAATCAAATATTTTAGTTGGATGAATTAAATATATGTAAGATGTATTATTTATTAATTATCAAATTGTAATAATGTTGTTTAGAAGTTACTATAAAAATATTATACCTATCTGTAGAAGTAATAATACAAAATAATTTAATAAAAAGTTACAATTATTATTTAATACTTATTTGAAAATAGTTAACAACAATGAAATAGAAGTACAGCTAAATAGAAAATTTATGAAATTATTGATAATGAATGATGATGTGAAATAAAAATAATGAGGCTCACTCACTTTTAAAATGGTTACGCTTAATAAGAAAAAAATAAAAGATAAATTAACTTTCTTACACCACTTAGTCTTTAAGGAAATTTGCTCTCTATTTTCTATTTAGTCATCGTCCATCCCTCTTGACTCTCTAATCCGGATCTCCCTTAACATTTTCTTACCTCTATTTTCTTTCTCATTACACGTGGTTCGAATAAATTTAGGAGAATTTATATACGTATCAGATACAGAGACGGCAAACATCACCAGAGCGGATTAAGCAGATCGCTGATCGAAAGCGTAGATAGAAAACGGCTCTTTATCTCTCTCTCTCCCTCTGATCCTTCTTTCTATGTATCTCTCCCTTTTACTGGCACTTTTTGAGTTCAGATATCGAAGAAAAACAAGATAGAAAAAGTAAAGGGAAAATACCGAAGAGTTTTTCATGAAACCACAATGGGGGACTGCATTCTAATATATTGATATCGTTTTTCTCTGTACCAGTACTGACTTGCCGTCTTTTCTGCTAATAGTCGACGACCATTCCTTTTATAAAGTCATTCAAGATTCATTGTCGTGTATTTTTAACATCTGAAGCATAAATTAATTGTTTATAATTGGGTTACGTATGTAAAAACTTTTTCTTATACTTCTCTTTTTATTAGGTAAAAAAATTCAAAACTAAAATTCAATATTTGTATTTTGAAAATTCTTTCTACATTTATTCAAAATATACCGTTTGTATAAATTGTAATATCATAAATGCTTGAATGTTAATTAAATAATAATCTAATCACAAAAATTAACGTAATCGTTATTTTTCAACGTTCTAGGTGGAGTGCAACAGTCATTCAGAATTCGACCATCGAATACCTCGGTTCTGGAAGGAGCCGAGGTCATTCTACAGTGCGAGGTCAGTCATCGAGTTGGCATCGTGCAATGGGTCAAAGATGGTTTCGCATACGTTATGCAGCCAAGTGAGTTTTTCTCGCTTTTCTTTTTTTCTTTTTGTTAATTTTCTATATTTCATCCTTTCACTACTCTTGCCAAAAACTTTATTTGGAACGAATTTGCTCGTTAAACTCGATATTTTCGTCAATTTTTATTGCAAATATTTGTTTTATATCATTCTTAAAATATAATATATTTTATAAGTTATTATATAATAAAATAGCTGTATTTTTTATTATTTATACTTCATAAATGCAGATTAAAAAAATATCGAAATTTCATATACGTATTTAAATCATATTATCGCATTTCGAAAATTAGTTTTAGATTTTCGATTAGCTTAATTGATTCAATAAAATTCTGTTGTTTAATAGATTAATATTTTAAAATACAGCAATGGTCGTTTGTATAATAGAACATGAATTTTTATAATAACTGCCAATTCTTCAAAATTTCAACTCTACTATGAAAATATGGTGCTTGAACATTTTAGATAATTACGTATTATTTACGATATTTACCTTAAACCGGTGCAATTACTTGTTATTGATATACCAATTGTTATTATAACTATTCTCTTTTATTAAAACAATAATATATTTTATTCGGATTAAATTAAATGAATACATCTTATCTACTTGAAAAAATTCTATAAACATAATTAATTGTAAGAATATTATATTTATAAACTTTTATTTATTTATTCGTTTTTGTATATTACTTTATTATCATACGATCTATTAATATTTTTGAGATACAACATTTATTTATATAAAATACTTTTTTACACATTTTATTTTTTACAATTTAAATTTTAAAAATTTTGTTACACTCTTTTGCAAAATATTAAAATATTAAAATATTTATTATTAAGAAACAAGATAATTAGATTTTAAGTAGAAATATATACTTTGAATTACGAATGAACGTTTTTTTCAGATGGAAACATCGTAGGACATCCACGATGGCGAATCGTAGGCGAGCAATCAATGGGTATATATAATTTGAACATCAGAAACGCATCGCTAAGCGACGATGGACAATACCAATGCCAAGTGGGGCCAAATGGACGGATTAAACCAATTCGAACTAATGCGAGGCTCACCGTTTTATGTGAGTACTTTGGAATATATTTTCCCAAACCAATTGAAAATATGCGCTAATTTGTAAATTCATAAAATTTCGCTTAATCGCGGAATTATATAAAAAATTTCTTTAAACTTTATTTACAGAATAAATTATAAAATAATTTTTCATTTTATTCATAAATCATTTTATAAATTCTATAAATTCGTAATTATATAAAAAAATTATAGTGTTATCGTATTTCTTTAATAATATAAATCGAACTTTAATCAAATTAAATTTAATTCAATGTTACCTGATATTCTATTGTTTTAAATGTTATTGATGCCGCGATTAATAACGTCGACTTAAGTATATATCATTATAAGTATTATATCATTATTTTTGCATTAAGTGTTTGCATCAAATATTCTTTTAAATGTTAGTGGTCATACAGTCCAATGGAATACAAATTCGTATAGCAATAAAATAAAATTCCATGCAAAAAATCGCCATGTATTGTCGTGCATTCACTTACCTACGAAAAATATAGCTATAATTACCTTGTATGAAATACCAGTAGCCCATTCTCGTCTCAAGCACGCACAAAGAATGCACATACGGCTTCTATCCGTAGAAAAGGTGCGCGAGTGCACATATACGAATTAATTCTTTCTTTCTTACGCTGAGTGAAGAAGGAAATTATTTCACGCTCGAAGGCACGCGAATTTAAGCAGCTTTTTTGTAACTGTAATGGACCTCTATTATTCGAACTCAAGAGGTTCACCGCTATTACAAGTATAAATCCGATTAAAGACGTAGATGCGAATATCGATAAATACGCTGCAGCTTCTCGTTCGTCGGAAGTTCCTTTTCGCACTCGCCCTCGATGCATTAACGAAATTTCTAATTGTTGTCTATACTGTAACGAGAGTGGTGGAAAATAATTACTCGGTGGTTTATTCGGAAAGATGTAAATAATTAAATCACCAAGAGCTGCGATTTATATTCTATATAGCGTATTAAAGCTGGCCGAGGTGCCAAATCCTGCATTACATTGATTCCTTCCATATTTGTAGATCCATGAAATATCGTATTGAATCTGATTTTCTGGGGCTTCTGGACTTTCAATTGGATCATGGAATAAAATCATATTAGTTTAAAGATGCATGATGAAAACTTACTTCGGAAACATTTTGCTTTATTATTTTAACGTTGGAAGCAAACTAAAATACCAATAGTTACGCTATTTAATTATCAGAACTTGGAGTTTAATATGTAAAATTATGTTTTACAAACATTATATTAACCAATAACTTGTAATTCAATAAAAGTAATAAATTTAAAGAATTACAACGCGTTAAATTGTTTATTACTGTGTTTATTATACCTTTATTATATATAGCTTCGTAAAGAAAGAAAAGTTCGAATAATTAAAAGTAACGAATATTTCAAAACGGCTAATTAAACAACTTAAATAAAAAACTCCAATTTTTTAATATTGAGATTAAATTCAAAGAAAGTAGAAAAATGAGTCTAAATTCATTGAGATGTAAAAAGTCGGGTGAACAAAAAAAATAAGTTTACGGAAGAGATATATTAGAAAAAAAGTTAATAAAACTAACGGAATGACTTTCCGAAAAAAATTATGAAAATACTGTGCTAAATGTCTTTAAATCCTCTACGTAGTAAGAAACGTTTTTTAGCAAAAGCATACAGAAGGAAAGGACAGAAAGAGAAAAGCAGAGCATAATCCGCTCTCTCGTCTTGATGTCTCGAAAAAGATAAGGGCACGTTTAAGAACAAGATGGAACGAGTTATGAGCCTGGTGCTTCCTTCTCTCTATCTCTCTCCATTTCTTTATCTTTCTTCTTATCTAACCTTCTTTTTATCTACATATCTATTTATTCTCTTTCTCTTTTTATCATTTCCATAAACGGTTACAGTATAGTAAATGCGTAAGAAATAAATTTTGCATTAAAATCAATCTTCGATAAAAAATAATTTATTATATATGAAATCTTTTAAAATTTTTTAATATCTACCGGAACATTATAAATTTTTTATAATTCAGATATTTGAGATATATATATATATTATTATTATTCTTTAATATTTGAATAGCAGAAAATTTAAAAAGGAATTTTTATTCAATTTATAAAAGAAAATTTTTATTGCCATAATTTCAATTTTAATTGATAAGTCAGCTTTAAATTTCAATGTAATAATGAAATAAAGTGAATAAATTCTAGGTAAAAATGAATATTTTGAATATGCTCGACTTAATGAATATAAATAAATTAATCGATTGTAGAAATCATTTACTTCGTAACTAATTTTTGCGGATTGCTTTACATATATAGAATAGAATGTAAAACCCGTAATATTAAAGTAAAAGCATAAAATGATGAGAAACAGTGAGAAATAAAACGGAAATTGATTAATATTATTTTGCAAAATCAATGTTACGGTTAACCCTTGAATTCCTTAACGAGGACATTCGAAAGCTTAAAAGTAAAATATTTTCTAATCCGAATGACTGTGGGAACTAGGGAAGAGAAAAGCGCGAGCAACGAAAATTCTTGGCAACGAAATACTTTTCGGAGCGAAATTTCCTCCAAATGCCAAGAATTTCGGTGTTTGGCATTCGAGGACCTTGCAATCTTGTAACTCGGAAGAACTCAAGCCTCGACGCTGGCCAACGATCCCCGCAACCTACTATCAATGATGCGCCACAGCCTCGGTCGGAAATCAAATTCGGCCAGGCGAAAACGCGACGGCCACTGTCTGCCACTCGCGTCGGCTACTCGCATCGGCTACTCGCGTCGGCTTCATTCGGAGACATTCGTACGTGCAGGTCACGGTGCATAATGCAGAATGTACAACGCGGCCAGGAATTACGCCCACGGGAATCGGGCGAAGCTTGCACCGCACCTGCAATATTAAAGGCGAGCGCGTGCGCGGTCGTGTGACCGACGTCGCGACGCAGATAGCGACGAGCTTGAGAAATGGAAAAGAATTTTACGAGGGGCCGAGTTGGAATATCGGGACGGGCACGTTTTATGAAAGGACAAGGTCCTATCGGCGCGGGCGCTGTCGTGGTATTATCGCGCCGTGTGCTCAAGAATTATTCCTCGGATTTACTATTATGCAGACGACGTATAACACTGTTTCGTGTCGAGAATATATTTTAAACTCGCGCGTAGCTCGGTGCCATTTCGTTTAAGGCTTTGTTCCTCGGGCTCGTTGCACTCGACAAAGCGATAACCTCCCTCGCTAAAGATTTGACCGCGAGCAAATTTCCTTTCGCGTCAAATACCGTAAATGTTAACTTTCTTTCCAGTACGTCCATAGTTTTACTTAAAAACATTCATTTGTTCATTCGATTTTATACATACGCGTACTTTTTACTAATATGTTTTATAATATAACATTCATTTTTCAATTATTTTCAATTCCCCATAATTATTTGCGGAAATGATATTTTTTTTAATCGTAAATACGTACTTACAAATAATTTTTATTTGATCATTTATTTTTTTCTTAAACTTTAAGTTTCTATCTATATATAAATAATATTTTAATTGGTGGATAAATAAAATAATGTTAATAAATTAATAAATACGGAAGCGGTCAAAAATTTGAAAAAGTATTCAATATTTATTATTAATTATGTAATGTTATTAATGCTGCTTAACTAGCTCATTTTTTCTGTCTTAATTATGAAAAAAAGTGAATTTGCAATTTTGAGCAAGTTCTGTATTTAAATTTCATTCGGCGTAAGACTTGGTCTATAGCAATTGTGGCTAACTTATCCGAAAATCGAAAAACATATTTTACGGTCGGCACAGTGGGGATTTTATAAGATAATACTAGAACGCATCCGGGTTTAAGCAAAAAAAGCTAGAAAATGCAACGAACAGTTATATTTCAGTAGAAACTCTTTGTTCGAGCTTTCGCTTACTCTCCGTACTATATCAATGTGAAGACGTGCTCGTAAAAATTAACTGAATATCGTCGAATACATCAGCTAGCGTCGTTATCTCTTTCTCTTTCTCTCTCTCTCTCTCTCTCTCTCTCTCTCTCTCTCTCTCTCTCTCTCTCATTTTCTCTCTTTTCTTGCTTCCTTTCTTTTCTTGCCTTTTAACAAATTAATTAATCCTTTTGAATCGCGCACCACCTTACGCCTTCCAAATCCCGCGTACTTTACTTTTTATCCTAGATGTTATATAAAGAGAACATGAATTTATGATCAAACGAGAATTTGTATAATTAGCAGAACAGTTATACGTGCGCTAATTTGAATATATTTTAAGTATATTATAAATTCTAATTACTTATTTTAGTGTATTGATTGTATATAAATTAAATAGATACTATACATAATGTATTTTTCATTATTTTTTAGCTAAAATATAAATTATAAAATTAAGTATAGGTACCGTTGTATTCAACTGTTATTCAAACTTTATATATAAATTAATAAAACCATATTTTAATGAATAACATGATTCGGTGTAGTTATAATATCGCTTTTAATTATATTCTGTAAATTGATTTAAATACATTTTATTGTAACATAAAATAAATATTTTTTTATATAAAAACTAATATTCTAAATTATATTCTAGATTAAATTAAATACTTGAAAAAGCTTTAATATGTTAATCATTTTGTTGTGTAAGCAATGAAAAAATAAAAAGAATATAAAAGTTTTTATGTGTTTCAATGTATTTAAATATCCGATATATTTACAATACATTAGACAATGTGTCATTTTACAAGATTACAAAAAATAGATAACCTCATAAGTTCATTTTATAAAGCATCTTCAAGTTATATATAGAAATTTTTTATAAAACAAGCTTCTTTATAAAAATACAAATTTTAATAAATCATTTCTAAATTTTCAGTATACTTTTTATTCAAAATAGAACATTCCATTAAAATAATAATTAAACTAAATATGTAAGTAAAATTTTACGAAATATTTGTATAATAATAAAAAAGTGATTTAAATAGAAATAAAAGACTATAATGATCTTATATTTTTTATTCCTTTAATATTTCTGTACAAATGTTAATTACATTGATTCGTAATTTCTATTTTTACACATTCAGAATTTATCATTAGATGCTCTATACGTACAGGTATGTAAAAATATAGAATAATAAAAATAGAATCAGAAAAAAGAAACATAATCAACGTAGACAAAAATTTTTTTGTTTTTTTATTAATTTTATTTACTCAAGGATCTTATTTCTTAGATATGATTTCTTAAATATTATAAAAGATTTAAATTTACACATATATATGTAACCTAAATTATTAATTTTATTATTCATGCTATCATTGATAATTAAAGTATAAGTTAGAGATAAACATTCGTAATTTTAAGTTATATTTATAAAACAGATTCTGAGGTTTAAAGATAATTTTATAACGTTTCGATAAATTTCAGTACATTTTAGAAATCTAGAAGTTATAAAATAAATTACCTTATAATTTAAAATTTAAATTATATTCAAAAATTTTATATGACTATAAATAAAATAATAAACTTCAAATAAAAGTATATATACTTTTCGGACAAAATACATATTTAAAAACTTGTTTTAATTAATTTAACGAATATATTTTTGTATAAAAATATATTTGATTTCATATAAGAATTTTTTAGTTTAAAAATGGAATAAAAAACAATATTTTATATATTCGAAATAAATAAACAAAAATTCCATTATTTAATAAAATACTTTCAGAAATTGTATTATACAATAAATATTACTGAGAAAATCATCAATTATATTAATATTATTTTCAAATATAGAATTTTCATTTAATTATAGTCAGAAGAAGTAGAATTTACGTTCATGTTATAAAATAAATGCAAACGTACACTGTGCTCGTACGTATCTATAGAAATTTTGTCTTTCTAAAACTCACTTGGTAACGATCATTTCGTAACAATGAGAGAAGAGTTCGCACACCCGCGCGATAATTGAAAAGTCTCTTGATGATCTGTATACGTATGTAAAAAGAAAAGTATCGCGTAAAGAGGGGAAAATAAAATGACATGATAAAATATACAGACAATAAGATCGTATAAAAAAGGCTAAAAAGAAGACAAATGCACGTTGAGGAGTTGAGGATGTGGCGATGTGCCCTCGCTTTCTTTCGCCAAGAATATAAGGAATACAATATACCTGCATGAAACGCGAGGATCAACGAGTGTTTAACTACATCATCGCATTGCCTCGGTGACAAGTGTAAAAAAGGCTATGTATTTTTATGCATAGTAGCCATAGCGAATTGGAAGCGTATCGTTATATGCAAATTCCATTGTATAAGTATAGAATGTCTTTGAATCTTCAAAATAAGGAAACAGGTTCATGCGTGTATTACTAAAGATTAGAGCATTGAATCGAATTAAATAAAATAGGAATTCATTGTTGGTCATTGGAGTGCAACTTTATCTAACCAATGAACAGAAACGATTCAATGGAAAATAATATAGTAGACCTTCGAAAATTAACTTTCATTTAAAACTTTTATAGATAAAAATCTATTAATAACACTTTTATTCAGTGTATCGAATAATGAACGTTTACTCGTCGAAACAAAAAATTTCATTTAGTTGAAATAAATAGAAATAATTTAGATTTTTATGCATTTTTATAAGGTGAAAATTAATGGAATAAAAATTATATATATGGATGTTTAATAAATATGCGACAACAAGCAAAAAATTTGAAAGTCAAATATGTGTTAAGGTTTATATTAAATAATCTAATTTTAAAAAATTTTTCTCCGTTTGTGATTGATCCAAATGCTTGCTAAAATTTAATATTTTTCAATATTTTATTATTAGTTTAGTGAAAAAGCTTTTATAATAATACGGTTATGAAATATTAAATCAAAACAGTGCATATACGAATTTATTAAATCAAACATCGAATATTAATGGTTACGCAATAAGCAGCAACAATAATCTTTCGTTTACCTAAATCATATGGTATTTAAATTTTTTAAGCAATGAAACTTTACTAAATTAGATTCTAAGTTACAGATTTTTTAATTTTAATGAAATTCTACTTTTAAATTTCTAACCAGTTGGAAGGATTTACCCTTGTAAAAAAACATACATACGAATGACGAAGAACAGAGAAGCATAGAATAAGAAAAAATAGATACAGAGATCAAGACGGTAGGTAATTGAATTTCTTTGGATCGCCACGCGTACAACTCGCGAATTCATAGTTCGAAAGACGCGAAATTTCCGGCTTTGCTGTCGTTATAAAGTGATTGCGTAATCTCTTGCGTGGATACAGAGAAAGACGCCTAGCTGCAGCATCGCATCACGTTCCGACGGTAACTCGAACTTGGAAAATGCTGTTAGAAGGATTTGCATGCATTCTATCTATCTGATATCTCTCTCTCTCTCTCGCATAGTCTCTTTATCCATATATAACTTCCCAGCTTTTCATTCTGACTCGTATGAAAAAGTTTAAAATCAAAAAACTCTGTGCATGTGTGTTTGTGTGTACGTGCGTATACGCTAGTTGAGCTTGATTTGAAAAATTAATGTGTATTCGAAACGTGTACATTCAAACTATTGTATTATAAAAATAATATATTATATGTCATAATTGAAATAATTGTTTAAATTTTTAAATAAACTTAATAATAATTAATGTTTTTTAAATAAATATCGTATTTCAATTTAAAAATAGGTGGAATGTATGAGTGATATATTTTATTGTATAAGAAATATTCAAATTGTCATTATAATTTATCAAAAATTGTTACATAAACTTATATATATTACAATTATATATTACACAAATATAAATTATTCTATATTTATTTATTGAAAAAAATATATATTATTAAAATATTTTAAAATGTTATTAATAACTTAAAATCGATAAATTTCTAATAATTTATATTCCAGATGTCGTACATGCGTTTATAAAATATTAATTTGGTAACTTTGTATATTGAAATAAAGAATCATAAATTAATAAAATATCTTTCATTTTTATTAAATTTAAAAAATTATTTATTAATTTTATTATATTCATTGCACGTTTCTCAAAACAATATATCAACTGCATGTAAAATTATTCATATTGGTAATTGTCCTATAAATTCACTTTGATTTTTATTAATATTTTTTATTTAATTATTCTCATATATTTCTTAAATATTGATAATGATTATTGAATTATTATTTGTTATATTTTCATTCTTAACTTTTTTTGTTCCTTTCAAGAAATTTTTTGTTTTGTACATTTTTCATATCTATACAAAAAATGTTTCTTTTCTTACTTTATCTTTTCATCTGTAAATTTTTTCAATCATTCTTTTTATAACTATATTTTTATTATTTGATATTAAATATCTAAATATTCTTTTATTTAGAATAATAATAGAAGTATATTCACAAGCCTTGTTAAATATATGAAGAATTATAATAAAAGTATATTCGTAAGCTTTGTTAAATATAATTAATTTATTTGGATGTTTCAATGTAATCAAATTTTTATTTATAAAATTACTTGATTATTTACATTACCAATAATTTTATTTAAGACGATAAAGATGTAAATAAAGTTTTTTATATTTTTCAATCTTTTAGGAAAGAATTTTTATTTTTCAAGAAATTGAAAATATTCTTCCTATCAAGAGTAACACATGTTTATATTGTATAACAGTAAAAAAGTTTTGTTCTTAAATTAAGATATAATATACAGAATTTCTTTAAATATTTTTTACATATGTTTTCCAATAAAAAAAATTGTTTTGCTTCTATTTATTCATAAATTCCACTTTAATAAACTTGAAATTATTGAACTACTACAAAATATCTTCTTCTTGTAACAATGTTTAAAGATACTAATGACTTTACAAGTCATCGATAATCTGATGTCATTTTACATTGGATCTTAAGCTTATTCAATAATAGTATGGTACATTGTTATTTGAATAAAAATTCATTTGAATTTTTTTCGTACATGTATAATCATGTTATCTTATTATCGAAATTATAATCTATAATTTTAATTTGTATGACTTTAATTTATTTACCCTTGTAAGATTAAGCATTGAATATAATATAGTACAATACGATATATACTTCCTATTGTTATTATTCATTTTTATTATTACGTTTTATTAATTCTAAATTTTATTTTACAAGTAATATGGATAAAATTATTGTGAATAAATAACTATAAAAAGAGTTATTTTCATGTGTCAGAATTTTAAATATAATTTAATTTTTTACAACATTTCATTCAATATTTATATAATAAATAATATGTAATATAAGCCATTTTTTAAATATTATATTTATCTTATTTTACCATGCCCTAGTTATACATATAGGACTTAGGCTCAATATAAAAAAATTATTCACTTTAAAATTTCTATCAATATAAAACTTATAAAAATATTATTTTATTTTATGAAAAATTAAAATATTTCAAATTTTAATTTTTAAAATGTTTTATATCTATTTATTATTATTACATAAATATCACGCAAATAAGTAATAAACATCTTATCCATCCAATACACATCTCTTATTCATGGAAACATATATTCTCAAAATTCTTGATTTGAATTTTATACTCTGGGTTATCATTTCTTTATGCATAATTAATCACGTATATCATAGATTATCGTATTTATAGAAAGAAAAAAATCTACAAAAATTAAACTATTATTTTTTTTTTCTTTTCATTTTTTCTTTATTACGAATAACAATTTTTCAAGTTCCCTTTAAGTATCATATATTTTTTAATCAGTATCTTATACCATATATTAAAAATTAATCTTAGTTAGAAAATCTAACATGAATAAGGTACTTGGAGTTTAACTTATAGAATACAATTAGAATTGCAACATATTTTATTCCAACGTTCTGTGTGTTTAAATATTTTTTAATTGCTGTTATTTCACAAGTCGTACAGTACAAAAATTTCAATTATATAAAACTTATTCCAATAATAATGCAAAATGTTGAATTCAACTCTTATGTATAATATACATAGAGAAAACGTAACACTTCAACAAAAGTCGGAAATTTGACAAATTTTTATGAAATCAATGTAAAAGTTAAAGAACTAATGAGTTGACATGTCTTATGTAAGCATTCAAAAGTTCCAAATAAACTTATATTTCCCTTCACTTTTTGAGACACAGATTAAAATAATTACTAGTATAGAATATAATAAGCACTGGTAAAGTTGTTATTATTTTTAAACCTTCAGAAGTAAGAAATATATATAGTTATTTTATCATAGAATTTTTAATTATCATGTATAAATGATATTATCGATATATTTAAAAATAACAATTCTCCTTATATAGTAAAACTTAATATTGCCTGTAATATTATCTCATACATTATTACTATAAATTTTACTATAATTACATTATTTTTTTCTAATAATGTGTATGATGCATACTTTTTAAATTATTATATATGTTGCTTTGGCATTGGATAAATATATCGTTTTTGTTTATAATGATCATCTTACTACAAACTTTAATTAAATATAGCTCTATTACAAATTTATTGTATAAGTCGAATCTATCAATACCATCCGTCAATTTAATTTCATGTATTTTTAAATATCTTTCTTCTAATTTAAATACATATTTTATCTTCAAATTGAATATATTTACAATGATTTAGCCTCTAAGATGTAATTTTATGTATAAATTCTTAATTTTTTAAAAAAATGATATCAATTAAGATCATACTTTTATGTTTGTCGTATTGTTTATTATATTATTTATACTTTCCACTTTGATAAACAGTGAATTAAATTTATGTAATATTTTTCAGTTTAAAAAATATATGAAAATCTACGAATTTTAGATTCTGTAATTATACAAACAAATTTAGCAAATAATTCCAATGAATTTGTCTAATAGAATTTGTAGATTTATTTGTACAATATTTGTATAAAAACTGCTATATATAAAAGCAGTATTTTATATAATTTAAAATTATTATTAATTAAAAAATTCGTGAATTAATTATATAATATTTGAATTAATTAATTATATTTCAAAATTCTGAATTTTAAGAGAAAAAGTACAATATAAAAGTTTTAGTTACAAATAGATTGCGAATGTTTACTCAAACATTATCCATACCATCGTAATTAAAGCTGTTTATTAGAGAGTAGTCTTAACTAACTATAAGTATCCTTCGTGTTTGAATTCACGCTAAGTGTCATATACGCTAAATATACAATTTCTTCTACTATACAGTGCATGAAATTTAAATTAAATAATGAGCATCTAGATTGAAGAAGTTGCTTCTATTTATGCATATAGGAGTGTTAATCATTCTAATTATAGAGAAAAGATACAGAATAATTAATTTTTAAAAATAATAGAACGAATAATAAATAAAAATAAATAATTTCAATTAAATTCAATTAAAAATAAATTATAGAAAGATTACATAAAATAGCAAAAATTTCAAATATAAATTTGCTAATTTCATTTTAACAACAACAAAATTTTTTGTAAATTTCAGTTGCAATACTATAATAAAAAATATTTCAACTTGTTTTTCAATTGTTAAAAATATAGAATAGAACTATTTTAATTTATAACGTATTACAATAAAATGTTTATTGCATTATATTGTATAGTTTCTAATATTCATATATTAGGTTACAGCAATTTCATTTATAAATCTAGTAAGAATTAATATAAAAATAATACTATAAAATATGACTCATAATATTAATTTAAATTCTTTGGAAATAACTACAGACTTCTGAAAAAAAATTATATAAAAAAAAATTCTATGAAATTATAAAAAGATATATTTAAATAAAGCATAAAAATATTAAAATTTAATATAGAATATTTTTTTAATTTTTTTTAAAGTAATTATTAATGAAATCAGCTTATATTATAACATTTGTATGAAATAAATAAATAAGGAATAATTCATTAATGCTATAATTCAAAAATAAAAGGATTACTTTTTCGTATAAAATTTTTTTAATCTAATAATAATAACCAAAAATGAAGTTAGTGCATTTTTATCTAGACATAAAAATAGCAATTAATTATAAAATATTGCGTTTAAATTTATTTACCCAATTTTCTGTTTTTATGAAAAACTTAATAAAATTATCATATGTAAATATATGAAAAATAATGATCTGTCCATAACATAAATTGGATAGAATTTTTAAACTTAAAATATCTACTAAAGAAATCTTTTGAAAGTTTCAAGTGAAAAAATTATGTTTGCTAATTTATATAAAATTTTATATTATTTAAAAAGATTCACAATTACAAAAAATTTGTACAGAACTATTGTATAAATTGTCATTAAAATAATAATTGCTTAAAAGCTACTGTACGGATCAGTTGCTTATAACTTGAGTAAAGTACTAATTATTCAAATATATTGAATATATTGTTTTAATGAGATTAAATATTTAAAATCAACCTATTTTTTATAAAATAAAAGAATCTGTTTCATTATTTTCAATCATATATTATTAATAAATAATATAAATGTATATAATTTTGGATTGTAATATAATATTAACGTATAGATCTATATATATATAATAAAATTAAATGTTAAATACTTTTAGTTAAATATCTAAAATTTGAATTAATAAATTTTCAAATATTTCATGAAGCTTTTAATATTTACATAATTATATGGAAAATTAAATACAAAAAAAAGTTCGTAATGTTACGAATAAAAATATTTTTTTACAATATTTATGTATACTTATAAATATTTAAATTTATTGACTTATATTTTTTTGTTATACATGTAATTTTTAATGATACAATAATAAATAAATATATTTTTTCAACTTAATAATAATTACCTAGATATTGGAAAATGTTAATATTATTGAAAATGTACTTGTTTTTTTATCATTGTGAATTTAATATAAATCTATACACTGCAGACTTCAAGCCATTATTTTATATTTTTTTTCAGAAAGCCTGATCGGAAACCAATAAGAGACCTTTTATATTTTGTTATACTCTATTCTTATTTTTTAACGCTAGTCGCGAAATACGAGCGTATCTCGGTCTTTTTCGCACCACAAGGACAAAACAAAATACTGCAAGCGATGATTAATATTCAACTGACAAAAAAATAACTTGCTTTTTCATTGCATCGACGAGAATCAAATAGCTTTCGTGCAAGCCTTGGCTTCTGTCAGAAACAGGGAATATCATTTTTTGATGAGCGTCAGAATTCGATTCCGAATTATTCCGATGATTATTCTATTTCGGAGAATTCACATAGACTAGTTTATACTGATATAATGAAGTAGTTTTTAGATTTTTCAAATATACAGTATAAGTTTTTTAAATTAAAAAATATTGTGTTTGCTTAAAGTTTAATATATTAAAAAATTAAATATAAAAAAAATTTTTAATACCTCAGCTTTTAATATTTAAGTGGCAGTAGTATCAAGTCAAATTTTAATTTGAAACGTTATAAAAATTAAATTACATAATTCCAATATAAAAAAATGAAATATCATATTAATGGATTACGATTAAATTAATACAATGAATATGTATAATATTGTAAAGAATATTTATATGTTTCTAAATAATTTGCTTCATATTTCTATATATTGATATGATTAATGATTCTATTTCAAATGTATAATTTTTTTAATATCTGTTTGAAATAAATATAATTAAAACGAATTTAATAAATAATACCTTGGTTTCATACTTGGATCTTTATAAAAGAAATATTTATTCGCTATTGTTTTAAATTTTTGCATTTTATCTTATATAATATTTAAGCTAAAGTTATACCTGTAAATACAAGAATTCATTAATTGTTATCAAAAGATACGAAAAAATTCACAATTCGGTAAATCCTAGTGTTGAAGCTTTAAGGTTAATCTTATCAATACAATTGCAGGAATTTCATCGATAAAAAATTTTTTAAAGATTTTTACTGTATTTATCATTATACGATGGTACTTAATAATTATTAAAGTAATACAAGTTATAAGGAAAGACATGACCTCAGCCTCGCACTCATTAGCATTTACGTCTAAGTCTTGTACATAAAGGTTACATATAAAGAGGCAGAATTTTTAAGCTTCAATTCTTTAAGGTAACGCTATCTATCTATTACTTTAATACTGTATAAACTGCTCATTGGATCGATTATTCGTTTTATTATAATTTCTTATAATCACTAAAAGTTGAATTTTTTATTCACGGTAATTAAAAGGATTCAAATTTCGCAGAAAACTTTGCTGATATAACTTATTCCTCGTTCGCTTTTCTTTCGAACGTGGTTTTGTACTTTCCTTAGAATAAGCGCTTAATTTTCGATGAAAAAATTTTCAAAAAACTATTCTTATGATCTTCACCACGAATTAAAAAATATTCATTAAGAGAAAGCATTCATCCTGTAAATTTTTATTTTTTAATCGGTCAAACATTATATTTCAAAAACGCACGGCCCTATTATCGCAAAATTTCTTTTCGATGATTCCTTAAACCGTCTCGCTCCGGTTCGCACGTATAACAATGGGTGCGTACCTCGTCGGCATACCGCTTCCCAATCATATCACGTACAACTACACGCAAGCGCGGTCCGACGCAATTCGACGAAACCACGCCTGGATTTTCCACGCAGAGCGAGCTGCCTAATTAGCCGAGTACTAGTACGCCTATCCACAATGCAACCATCGCAAGATTACAAAAGAAAGCAGAGACCCGCGTCCGTTCTCCTGTCCTCTCTCCTCGTTTCATTCCCTTCTCGGCGTTATTCGCGGAGTGGCGCCCGTCGCGGAGATTAGCGCCCGTGATTTCGCGCAGTCCGCGAGATTCATTTAATTAAGAAAAAGAGAGGAAGCGAAACAGAAGGTGTCCTAGGGGAAAAAAGTGGCGCGCTAATGAAAAAGTGGGAAGACCGACGTTGGTCCACTCGCGTGGTACCAGATACACATTACACTGATACTCGTACACCGACCCGTTGCTTCGTCGTCGTGTGTGCACTCTTGACAATCGTAAAATAATACCGACGAAACTATTTACGAATTCGAATAAAGAAGTTGTTACGTTACCCCGTTCTCCTCTCTAATGCGGTTAACGCGCAGTTCGAAGGCAGTGGTCCTCCCAATCGTAATACTCTACAGCTGGAAAACAAATGCTGAGTCATTCGCTTTTACCTTTTGTTAATCGCACGCCATATTGCGCCTATGCACTGAAATCTTTGGACAGACTTCGGGAAATCGTACGCAAAATTGAGACGATTTATTGCACGAGATTGAACTGGTTTATCGAATACCAGCCGAACATTACTGGCATTGCCAGAATAACATGGAAATTCGAACAAACTTATAAATAAGCGTTTGTTTAAGGCAATAATATGAATTCATTTAACTATTTTGTCCTGTAGCAAGAATGCAATTTTGAGTTGGAACCGAGCGCGTACAACGTTGTAGCGATTAGCATCGTGTTTATTATTAAATGTAGGACCACGCGTACGCAGACACGTGTATACAGTATTTGCATTCATAGGACAGAGCGCACGCGTCTTTGTTCTTATCCGAGCTTTCCGAGCTTAAGCAGATAGCTGAGACCGCCGGCGCGTGTATCCGAAACTCGCATGCATATGCAGTATAGCTAGTTATAAAGCCCTGGTTGCCGCATATTACAAGCAAGCACTCGTGTAAACGAATTCTTCCGTTCCCTATATATTGCAGGTTTTATTTTCTCACTCTTATCAACCGTCTTATTTTCCTCGTTTCCAAAGCAAATATGTATTTTATACATTAATATTATGTTAATGAACTAAAAAAAACAAAATTCAATAAAAATTAGGATCGCTTCGCATTTTACAAAATTATTTGGCCGAATATTTTAAGCATTATTCAAATCTTTATTAAAATTTATATAACCCACTCAACTATATTTATAAACTATAGCTTACAATCCTATATTATAAATATTAATTATTAATTAATAATAAAAATATCGAAACTACATAAATCTAATGAATAATTCTATATACGGTCTCTATATTTCTATAAAATTTTATCACGTTTATCAGTTGTACTTAATAAATTTCGAATACATTAGTTAATAATGATAATAATAATAATATCTAATTTGATTGAAATGTTGAATAAAATAACGGATTAAAGAAAATCTATTTAATTCCCTTGATTCAGAGTACGCAATTCACTTAATTTATACTTACATTCGTGCACTACATTTCAGTCAATATTTAGAATATTGAAAGTGCAGTCAAATAAAAATAGGTATCAAAGTTTAAATCGAGTAAAATTGTTATCCTAAAAATAATTTTCGATCTTACTCCATTATTTTTTATTGTGTTATCGTATCATATATTACACACTCCGTAAATTGTTTCAAGCTAAATCTATATAAGTATAATCAATAATTATACAATAGTAAGCGTAACGGAAGAATAAGAAAGAAAACAAGAATAAAAATATATACCTCTAAATGTGCAATACTAGTGTGATATTCTGACTTTGAACTCTTTTCTTTAAGTCTTTATACTTTATCACAAAATCATTCTCTCGTCTTCTTCAACCAATTATAAACCATCCTAACAATTTGGATCTAGATTATTATAATTGATAAATAGTCCAGTCTATCATTTTTAAAAAAGAGATCAATTCTGCTATTAGATATATGTGCTTCCTTTTTTTAAACACACTTATAATTTTTTCAAATTTATAGCATTTTTATTTAAGAAAATTTACTATTTTCTATACAAATTGATAAGCTATTTACATAAGTAAACATAAAAGAAAGTATATTTTAAAAACCAATCAGAGATAATTATATATTATTGATTCAGTTTTTCTTTGGATTATAAAATTTCTTTAATTTTTCAATCTGTAGTTTAAATAAAAACAAAAAAATTTATAAATTTAAAATTGCACTAAAATATTTTGTTCATAAAATCTTATACTCCAAGTAATACTAAGAGAATCTAAATTATAATTTTTCTAAAAATACCGTTTGCCATCGGTTTGAATTTCTAAAACATGCTGTATGTTATTCTTAAAACATTTATTGTCTAAATAAACATGAATTTTTATAATTTCTAAGTATCTTTAGATTAATTCTTCAAGTTTTCGTATAGTAGAAATTAATATAATGAAAGTTTATTAATGAACCTCTAAAGTTTAACAAGCTCGAATTCCAAAGTGCTAATGAGAATCAATGCGATATTGCATCCGCTGCCAAAGTTATCGTGCACACTTGCATAGTTTACTAAATCTGGTAAAGTGCATATTTAATGGAATATGTGTACTCGAACTGCTTCCGTATGAATGCTTGGTAATAATTATATTGATTGCTAAATCTATGAGAAAGAAAGATATTTCAGAATCTACTTATTCCTAAATTTGCACCGAATAATTATTGCATTATATGTTACGCTCTGAACAATGTATATATGAATTACTATCATAACTATATTAATTATCATTGCATTAATATTTTTTTAATAAAACATACTGTACTTTAGATGAAATATTTCGAAAAATTGATATTGTAATTTAAGATTTTTTTTTTAACCTCGTATTCGGTTTAACGATTTATAATGATGATCAGTACATTAAAATTGCAAATCTTTTTTACTTTTTAATTTTTATACTTTTATTTATTCATTATCTCTAAAAACAATAATAAATTTAATAAATTTTCAAAAACTTACGTATATAATAAATAAAATCAAAATTGTATTAAAAATTGATACATTTTAATAATGACTAAATAATTACATTTTTCATTTACATACCTTTGTATATAAATATTATAAATAATAAATTGTATTTAAAACTATTTAAAATATTTTTTAATAATGCTCTTCATATTTTTATATATATACAATTACCAAAATTCTGAATAAGCTTAAAATATGAAACACCTAGCAGAATACTAAGTTATTTAAACATTTTAAATAAATCATTTTTAAAAATATAAATTGTTTACCATTTTATTGAATTTACTGTGGAATATATTTTTTTTATATAAATAATAATTGATCCATCAATATCTTTACTATAATAAAACTAGACCGCTTCGTATAGATTATATAATATCTTTTCATAGATGATTTTAGGATTTAAAATAAAAAGTTAAAAATAAAAGAAGTTTCTATATTAAGAATGTTCAATTCTTTAATACAAATTTCATCCTCACAGCAACGAATAAGCGAGTCATCATACTTCTTTACCTTTCATTTTTTTCTATATAAACAATAAGAGAGATGCTCGAGTAGAATAAGATTAAATTAGACAAACGATACCAACAATTTTCTCGATTATTGAGCTTCCTTGTACCTGATTTCTTGATTTTTTTTTATTTCTCTTATTTGAGTTGCGATTTCCGATTAAACGATTTTGAGAATTTAAACAAGAGTATATTCTTGTTTAGTGTACAAAATATTCAAAATACAAAATACTCATTTTTATTCAAATACGAATCGATTGATAATATTTCCTTACTCCAAATATAAAGATATTAAATAGCATTGAGCACAAAAATCTACGAACCAATTTAAATAAAAAAAATACTATTCTTAAATTGAAAAATCGGAATACTTTTGTATAAAAGAATAAGAAAAAAAACAGCCTTAAAATTTCTTACATACAACATTTGAAAAGTTCGTTTAAAAGATTAATATTGTAATGAAGCAAAATATTCATGAAAAACAGAAATATTTTTCGATTTTTATAAAAATTAATCTTCATTTGTTAATAAAATAATTAAATATCTCAAAAATATTAAAAGGCTACCATATAAAATTCATATTTTACAATTTAAATTAATAGAATACATTTTTTTGTAAATACTGCTATTAAATATAATTAAAATTAAAATAATAATATATTAATACTAATTCACAAATTAATTAGAATATAAAATTGTATAGAATGAACTTTTTCTGTTTCCAAAATCTCTTAGTTATAAAAAAAATATTAATACAGATTTATCTGTTTAACACATGTAAATATTAGTATAAACAATTATTTTATAATTTTGTACTAACTTCTAAATATTTTAGTAGATAAATAATAATAGTATATACTACAATAATAATCATTATTAGGTGTAAAACAATGTATTATTTAACTTTAAATCGTTTAATTTTAATAAATTCTATGATATTATATATTTATTTACTTTTATAAGATTTGTACTTGATTTTTTTTATAAAAGCAAATAAAATATTCATCATTAAATAATTATATAATTCATCATGTACATAGTTTTGAAATTTTATTTTTTTTTATTTATTATTTCATATAGTATATACGTCCGTAAAGTATATAAGTGACAAAAATGTGACAAGTATATAAGTGACAAATTTGTTTTATTCCTTTATAAAAATAAAACATATAACTTTAAAGTTATCTTTGGTTTAAAATATTTATCTAAAAGATCTAAAAATTACAGACGTATATAATGTTATTTGTATTATCGATACGAACATGGTAAAAATACAATATTTATCGTTTAAAAACGAAAAACCTTTTAGCAAAGCGTAGAATATAAATAAAACAAAAAGAATGGATTTGATCTCATTCAGAAATGCACATTAAATGAAATTAAACTAATAAATGAAAATGAATTTTTTATCCAGAATATTAAAATAAACTATGATAATTTGACAAGCAATACATTTTATAATAAATGAAAAATTAATTCTTAAAAGTTTAATCATTCATCGCCATCTCTAATTATTGAACATATATTTTAGTTAATAAACCTAGTATGATTATCATAAACAATTTAATTTGTCCATTTGTTATTTGTAATTTATTATTATAAACACACATATACAGCCATCAATATATACGTAGCATACAAAAACATGTGTATACGTATATCTAATTAACGTTGTTTGTTTGCATACAGTTAAGTTGCTCGAATCATCACTTAAGCACCGTATCTTTATGATCGAGTAAGTCACAATATAATGAATTTATACTATTGTAAATACATGCATTATAAAAGCTTTTTAGCTAGTTTTAAAATTGAATAAATAAAAAAATTCGATTTTCTTATGGATTATTCGATCCTTTTTAATGGAATTAATAAATTTAATCAATAAATTGAAGCTTGGTACACTTTCAGCAGAGGAATAAAAAAACCAATGAAATCACTTAATATATAAATAAAATTTAAGATGTTAGCACCGAAACGTGTAATGCTTCTTACCTAAAATATATCCATAGGACGAGACGAGCTGCGCTTCTTTATTTTTTCTTAAAATTGGATTTCAACCGAAAAATTGCAGCAGCCCCTAACGGACGAATAAATATTGAATACGTAATTCGAGCCTCCCGAACGAGCCCGCATTCGACCAAAGAATTGCAAGGACACGAAACAACCGAAGTCCGTACGGTTAAATTGCTCTGTAGCATTCACGTACGTTGCTCCACTTACCAGCGCTCGCACGTACCAACATCCTCGCAATCGCTCGCATCGTGTAAACATGAACGCGTGTAAGGGACTCGCGCCGTTGTATACGTACAAGCAGCGAGCACTCTCGAGTATCCGTGTACACCCGAATCTGTTTAAAGTTGCACATCCTTTTCACGTGCACACAAGGACTGCGAGGACACGCATCCTCCACCATCGTGCCATCCAAACAGAACGCACGTACGTCACTCGTTTGCTCGGTGCTACCATGAATTCTGTGCGGCCTCTTGAATTCTAGCGTCGTCGATCTTCCCCGGAATGTAAACTTGTAGAGGACTCGCCGAGTCCCCTGAGCAGCTCCTTGCGACCTTTTCACATCGTACAAGATCGCAAAGAGCACGTACAATTACCCAGTGTTCTGTCGCCGAAACGTAGTCAACAACGATAAAAAAAATAAAAAAAAAAAAGTCGCTACTATCATTTTCTTTCTGGAATCAAATTTCTGTAAAGCGTCGCTCCTAATCTGCATTGTAAATATTTTTCACGCAACGAGAAATTATTGCTCCGGAAGTATTTAATTATGTGATTATATACTATTATCTTTGATTAATGTACATAATGAGCTTACTTCTCAACAAATTAATATTCTAAATAATATATTACTGTACAAATTCAAAGTAGATTTTAATCAAAAAAATTTAATTCGATAATTATATTAATAATATTCATTTCTCGTATTTTATAATCCATTTATTTAATATTTTAGTTACATTGTTATATTTTAATATAATATTTTTAAATAACTGAAGAAATTTAGTAAATCAAATTAAATAATACTAACATAAAAACATATTTATTATATAGTAGTTTAATGTAAGTTGTAATACATTTTTTGCTAGACTATGAATACTTATACTTTTTAAATTCTATAAAAACGTATTTAATCAGTGCTAAAAATTATTTTGAATTAAAAATATGAAATATATCGATCTGTATAATTTTTTTTCAGTATATAAATTGGTTTGGTTCGTTCGATATATAGTCATATATATTATAGCTAATATAATATATATTTAATATAATATAATATATAATATAATATATAATATAATATATAATATAATATAATATATAATATAATATATAATATAATATATATTATGTATATAATAGCTAAAAGTACGATTGATAAAAATTAAATTGTATATTAATAAATTAATTCTCACAGATTTAAATTTATAAAAATAGAAAGGTCACCAATAAATTTTTATAATATTAAAATAGTGTACTTCAAAATAATTATTTAAAGATTGACTTTTTTTTCTGTGAAGAAATTATAAAACAATATTTGAATAAAATCATAATTATTTTTTTAATTTAACTGCTAAATTGAAAAAATTTGTACAAAAATTGAACAAATTGTAATTTTAAACATATTTATTACATAAAATCAAAATCAGAAAATTTCTTTGAATAAATAGTGCTTGAATTCTTTTATTAAACTACTTTAGATAATTTAAAAATATCATCGAAGCATACAAATAAGTTTTAAAAAATAGCATTTATTTTAGATGATATTAAATTTAAGACGACAAATTTCTATATATAAGTGTAGATTTTACTAATCATTCTAGTTCAGCTTGTTACGAGTAATAATTAAGTAATTTTCATAAAACAATTTTTTTGAAAACAAATCCGTGTTTTGCAAAATTTTCTGTAAAAGAGTGAAAATATAAAAGAGTATACTATAGTAATTTATCTTCTTAAGGTACTAAAGTATTACTGGAGCTTTACAACGAAAATAGCAGAGTCGTGCATAGTGAGATTTGGATTAAATTCTGCGGCTTTTATGAAACTCGGTGAATGAACTATTATTAATTTTTTCCTTTTTTACTGCATCTTATATCCGATTTTTTTCGCGTTATTTTACATTTTCAGAAATATTGCATAGTATTTTTTTCATTTGTTTTCTTTCTTTTTCTATCTAAAACAGCAGGGAAAAAACCATGCCAAACTTTTCGCTTCGTGTATACGAAACGCCTGAGTCTTAATCAATAACACAAGTTGTAAATTTTTTTTTTATCAGATGAAAAAGTTACACGTTCCTATATATATGGTAAGTATTATTATATAAAACATAAAAGATCCTTGCATTATTTACAATACTATTCCAAGTAAAAAGGCATTCTAGTTAAATCTCAAATATCGGTTGTTATAGAAAAATAAATTCATGTAATACAAGAAAACAATCTTTTGAAACTTTTTTACATAATTAAAATTATTCGAGAGCAATTTTTATGCAAGTTATGAAAATAAAATAGAACTATATATTTAACGATAAATCGATAAAAAGAATTTTAAATTAAACGTCTTACAATAACAAAAATATATAAAATTTATCCTTAAATTTAGGAATAGCTTTTTAATAACAATATATATATTTATTTATGTTTAATTTTTCATTCAAAAATGATTTTGCTAATTTTCATTGAAAATTTATAAACACATTATTGATTTTTACTAAAAATAATTGACAACTTGTTTTCCACTCGTTTAAAAATAAAACTCTTTCATAAAATAGTAAATCATAGAATTTAATAAAATAGTAACTTGTAAAAATTATTGTTTAAAAATTGTTTAAACTGTAAGAATTTTTGTACATCTATTTTTTAATGTTACAAAAAATATAAAATTAAATAGATGTAATTTTAATCAAATAATATCACATTACTTTTTATAAACTTTTTGTCAATTTTAAAAATAATTTTTTTCTTTAATGCAAAAAACAAATGTATAATTCAATAAAAATAATAAATACAGATAATAATTTGAGAGAATCTTTTATACTATATCAAAATATTTTATTAGAGATTTAAAATTTTATTTCATAATTATGTTTTTTTCATTAAACATTAATGTGCAATAACATATAAATGTAAAAAACTAACTATTATTTTATTTGGGAAGATGGTATCAATGCTAAGGCAAAAATTTCATCACCAACTAAATACTAGACAATGATTTTGGTCACTGTAGTCCTCTAGATTGCCTAAACCTTATCAGGGCAACCGAATCCTAGTCGGTGATTATTGAGCGACACTTATCTAGATAAATTTAGAGTCAAGGATATGCTCGACTTGTACAACTAGACACAATGATACGTACAACTAGTCCTCCTTATATGATTTCGTCGAATGCATAGAAGCTTCAAGATAAGGAAAACGTTAAACGTTTTTCTGTCAAGCTTTTGATTCATGACGTTCCATGTCTTATCTTTTTTAGTCACTACTATAATCTCCCGAGCTAAGAATATTTAACTTTTTCTATCGATTTGAAATCAAACGAAAAAAAAAGTATAAAAGGATAATTTATGATATAATACGTATATTTTATTTCATAGCTGATTACAAAGTTTTAAAAGAATGTAAAATAGGGGAAAGTTTGTGGTTTGAATAATGATATAAAAAAATTTTGTAATAATTGTAATGTCTAATGTATAACATGTAGAAACGATATTTACATCTTTCCTTATTGGAATATTTATTCACAGTGGAATTTTTATTAATATAATTTAAAAATAAAATCAACTATCGATCACGTTATTCGATTACTATATTAAACAGAGTTCAAACTCGAATTAATTATTAAAATATCATAATTTTAATTATTGGATTGTTTTTAAATTTTTTTATAATTTATCTTCAATTTATTATCAGTTGCTTATTGTGCTCAATAAATAATATTGCTTATTTTTGAGATTTCAAAAACAACAATACTTGAAGAAACTTTATTGTATGAAATAATTCAAATCTGCAATTTATCTGTATTGTTCATTATATTTCTACTTCAACTATCTAGTGTCTGTCTTTTGCGTAAAACTTGAAATGGCTTGGCTGTATATAAGTGATACAAAATATGTGTCAATTTTGATCGACACGTGATGGTAGTCATACAACGATGAAATAATTGATGAAAATATAAAGAAATTGAAAAAACAAATTGAATTTTTCTGTTGAACTAATTTTATACATTTTTATATTGTTTTCAAATAAATTGTATTAAAAGTCATTTAAAGAATTAAGTGTCTGATAAGAAAAAATAAAGCTTTTTAATTTTTCTCATTACTATTTACAATTCAATTAAATTTAAATTGAAATTTGAAAAATATAAGAATAACTTCATAAGTAATTTAAACGATATTATTCTATCGAATTAGATGTTTATATCAATATCACAGTGCATAAAGCTAAAAATACTTGTGTAATATTATTCGTACTTAAAGAATAAACAATATTTAAAAATTGAGCTGTTAAATATTAAAGATGAAATTAGGTTTCTTCAAACATAAAAAGCATAGAATAATATGTAGAGAGCGAGGCATCAACGTTCGCGCAAACGCATTCTCTTTTCCTTTAATCACTCGTTTCCTCCCGGATAAACGCTTAGCCTGTAAATCCAATCAGCGCTTACGACCTCAACGTTGCATTAGTTTGAGGGAGAGAAACGCGAGAATACGGCAACAATCACTACGCAATATTCATGATCGTGTAATCGCACACGTGCGCGCGTGCGTGTGACGCTTTATTGAATGGGGAATGGTGTCGAGTGAACGTATTAAGCAAATAATGGAGTTCACGTATTAGGCAAAAAGCAAAGCATAGCGAATCTCGCTCGCTCGACCTTTATAATATTTTTTACATAAAATTCACTATCTTTGAGAGTTAATGTAAACTCCATTTTGACTATATTCGTCAAACTAGATAACACTAACTTAAAGGGTTTCAAGTTTTTCAGCGGTATTTTAAACAATTTGATTTTCTAAGGATTAACAGTTATTTTCATAAGAGAAATAAGAACCAGCAGTACTTAAATGAAATCCCAGTCTTAAATATTATTATAATATTTTATAATGACTGGATAATATTTGCATTATTGTATTAATATTAGAGATGCTCATTTAATTTTTTTAAATTAACATTTTGGGCGGAGAAAAAAATTTTAATGCTTTATTAAATAAATGCTTTAATTAGTTTTTTATAAATTATTAATTTTACTTAAACTTCGTTAAAAATTTTGGTGCTAAATCTTGTTATAGTTTTCATTCGAGAAACTTTTTATCAACTTTATATAAGAAAAACTTCGAGAACTTTTTTTGACATTTAATAATTTTAACAAATTCCAAGAAATTATGTTTTTGTGTAATCTAAATAAGAGCTTTAAGTTGGGATTATTTAAATAATGTTTGTTTAAAATTTAGAAAAATTTTAGGTTTATGAAAATTGTTATAAAACTAACGCATTTAATTATATTTGTGCTTTTTACATATACCAATTAATGAAATATAAAAATATAAAAATTTGTAATACGTATTTTTGTTTTAAGATTTCGGTAATATTATTACGAGTCAAATTTATAATGGTTGAAATGAAAACCATATTAATTAAAAATAAAAGAAACTTGATACGCATTCGTGATTTAATTACATTATTATTAAAGAGCGTTTGTTTGTCATTTACGTGATCATCAAGTTTTGCCTCGGACAACTGAAACGTCAGCAATTTAGTGAAATATAATTTGAAATTGAGTGAAGTGAACTATTCTATTTCATCGAATGAAATTCAATTTACATCAATCACGCGAGCCTTATCACGAATAAAAGGAAAAGATATTTAAAAAAATACTTCATCGAATTGTGCATCAATGAATAATGTGTCGGCACAATACCGAATTTCACACTGTAAAAGTATAGAAACTCCTAACTACTCCTTTTACATCGTTACAACATCCGCATTGAATAATCCAGTTCCAATAACAATCGTACACGCACGTATGTACGTACTTATAGAAAGATATCGAAAAACAAGTTTGAACGTCGCTGGAAAATCTCGAAAGAAAAAAGACATCAGAGTCATAGAGTAAAAGCCATTAGAGTGCAGGATCCCGGGAGCCCAGGCTATCGTATCGAAAAGACAATGCGGGGGCGGCCACTTGCAGTAATAGGCTCTTTAATGCGCAGTGAACGACGACGGCGCGACGACGTCGACGCACGACGCGCTACTAACGTTGCGCGCGCGATGCAACGCCCTGAAAATCGATCCGACTTTGGCGCCGGCCGTTCGAGAGTAAAGCTCCGCTACAAGCTTCGTCCGGACTACGCTCCAACGTTCACCGGACGCTTTCTTGTTTTCGCTTTCCACCGAGTGCTCTCTTTGTTCATTCACGCTCCGCGTTTTTCCGCTTTCGTTTCTCCAAGCTTTAGCTCGCTGAATGTTACTGCACTCGCTTGCAATTTACTCCTCAACTTACTAGTTTCTGCTGGCACAAAGTTTCTCGTTGACGTTCAATTTTGCGATTAGTTTAACGACCTAACAGATATGCAGCGTAAACATTGCGAAATCACTTAAATTTCTATTCTTCGACTACTACGCGACAATCCGCTTTGCATTTTTTTCTCGTCCGAGTATAATTTAAGCTCGATAAATTTATACTGTAAATAGCCTTACAAAATTTAATTCAGCGCAATACGCGATACCTTAGCGTTAAGTGCACATTTTGAAATAGACATTAATTTCGAAAACTAAATTCTCGTTCAGTGGCTTATCAATATTACCGAATAATTAAAGATTATGATAAAGTGCTCGAAAGTACTTCAACTAAAAAGCGACAAATAAATATCAACGTAACTACGATCTTTGCGTGTATTAATGCATTGAAACTTTACACGGATAAAGGAGAGAAATATGATGTAGAGGTCTCGATTTTTATTATAGATTGTATTGTATTGCGTAAGCAATACAGCATAACATCAATACTCAACAATGTAAACTTAGAATTTTTTAAATTTTAAATGGAATGTTTCGATAAAAAAAAGCTTCGAATTTTCTAATCATAAATTTTGATATTTTTTAAAGTCCAATAATTCTCTTAAATTTTTTAAGAAAACTTGTTTAGCCGTATATAAATGCTTTAAAGCTTTAAAAAATTATGATAGTTTATGTAAAAATTTATGGTTTAATTTACAAAAATTGATTTATAAAATATTGATATACATATATGTACACACGCGCGCGTGTATATATAAAGCTCAATATGAAAATTCTACAATGTCAAAAAGCATAATCTTTTCATAGTTTAGAAAACAAAAACTTCCCGTTTTAAAAAATATCACGAGGACATATTTATTTTATATTTAATAACTAATTATATTTGCATCCTTGTATTTTAATTCTTAAAATTGAAGTGTTGGTTGTTTGTTAGACTTTCATCATCCGGATATTATAGTTGTAGATTTATAATCCAGCTCTATAACACCTTATCAAAACTTTGAAATCATCCTAATACGCGTTATCAGTGAGGTCGGAATCGCGCTTCGATAGATTCGCCGATCATTCTAAATTTCGCGAACTCGCTCCGGATTTCCGGAGGCGATAGGAGAGTTTGCGAGACGAAGCGGAAGAAGGACAGGCGAGGCGGCGAAAAATGCCACCGCTCTCTTGATGCACTTCATTATATTTCAGAATTTCACAAATGTGATTTGTGATACATACACGCACACGAGAGCAACAAAAGCAGTGGAATTTCGTGCGTGAATGCGACGTCGACGCGCGAGATCGAGTTATTGGGTTTTCGTCGCACGCTTTCATTTTACTCGTTTTCTGGTCGCTTTCTCTTTTTACTTCCCTAACTCACTGCCTCTGTTTATTAATTTTATTTTAACGAAACAATGCATCAGTATTAATTCAATATAAAACTTGCATTTTTGTATTCTCTAGGGCTCTTATTTGGATTACGTAGAGCAAATTCGATTGTGTGCATCCTGATCACTTGTCTATGCCCTTCCGTTGCGGATCCTTCATTCAGATATATTTTCTCTCTATTTTTTCAAAATTTTTCAAAGGAATTTCAAACTTAATGTATATATCTAATAAATGTATTTGAATAACTTCATGTTTTTACAGTAACAAACTTTCTGGTATGAAAACGTTGTTGTTCATCATTTTGATGGTATTTCTTAATTTTTGAGAATGCAAAAGTATTTTACAATTTAATTTCTTATAGTATGAGATATATCGATATCTTTTATGATTTATTTTATCAAATATATCATTTGAAAATAATTTTATTAATAATTTGATAGTATAATGGAAATAAGTTTAATTAGAAATTTTTTAGTAAGATTCGTTCCGTGAAAAAGTAATAATAAAAATACTATTCTTTGTAAACTAATATCTACCTTTGTCACATATAGATAAGCTATCGATTGTTCTTTATACAAATATATTTTTTAAAAACTTGATGAAAATATAATATCGTTAAATTTTCTGGGAATATGAAAAATTCAAATAATAATCAAATTCAAATAAATTTCAAATATTAATGCGAAGTTCGTATCCTTTTTCGTACTATTCCTTATTTATTTCATCATGTTTATTATTTTTTTATTTATTTACACATATTTATTAATTATTCCTGATATTTAATTGGATTTTCAAAAAAAAGAAAAAAATTTTTTACAATTCTTTTGCTGGCAAAATGCGGTTCCTTTTTCTCGATAAAAATTTACCGTTATCATTAAAAAGTAGTAATAGCACATAATTAAAGTAACGTACAATGGTATGTTATAAATAAAATTAGAAAAATTTGCTATACACCGACCAATTAACTTTCCAAGTAAAAGTGCGTAAAGTCATATATAACGGTAACAGCGCCGTTCCTTTATTAAATCAACAAGATGCCTCATTTTGTTACGGTTGTAACGTCGTGGAAACCAAATGGTATACAACTACAGAACGTAAAGGCGAGAACGCGAGGATATGGGAAACACGAGTCGTTATTATGTACCCGATTCGCACAGGAATATAGAGTCGTTCACTGAATACTCTCCTTTTCTTTTCTAAATAACTGAAAATGCCTGGGGACTGATGTCTTTCGTATCTACTTTTTTCTATTTTCTTTATGCTCCATTCCATCTTTATTTGCGTAACATACGGTTCCTCGTTGAAAGTATAAGAAGGATCCCGATATCTTTAATTGAAGTTAAGTGCATTGTGATGAATTATTCAAATTTTAAGTTATATTAGAATGGTATCCGTTGTTTCGAATAAAAAATTTATTCATTTTAGTTATGCGAATTTTTCTCCACCAAAGTTAAAGTGAAAAAGAAAACAGCTAAATCCATATTTTTTACATCGATGGAATCAAATTATTTTTTTTACAATAAGTATTATATATTATTTTATTATTAAAAAATTTATTGGTATTAAAATAATATAAGTATATTTGCATACTTATTAGTTATATTTATATAATTATAGGTTTTTAATATTAAACGAACTAATTATAAATGAATAATAATATGCTTCTAAAATATCTTTTAAAATGATACATTTAGTACAATATAAATATTTCATTTAACTCTTATTCGACTTTATTTACATTACCTTTCGACGACAAAATTAAAAGTTAAAATTGCTTGTCCTATGCTAACATATAGATAGAGTTATACAGCCAAGTCTTCCGTATTATATTCTCTTTCCCTCTTTTCCTCTTTTCCTTGTATTTTCTTGTAAAACTACACGCGTCCAGCTGCCCAGATGTTAGCCACAAGCTACCAGAATAGATAAAAAGAAACGGGGGTCAAGAAATTGGAAGATGCAACGAAACTAGCAAAAAAAGAAAAAAGTTAGAAAATGATTTCATTTGTAACCATTTGTCCGGAAGTATACTTATTTGCGTAGATATGTGTCTCTCTATGGCTCTGCATGATAAACTGTAATTTAATTTCTTTACGAATAAAACGAATAAAATACATTTAAGAGTGCATATTATCATGTCTTGGTGGGCTTTGTATTCCAAATGGTGTGAAAAAGCTCGATAGCGATTTTTTCATTCTTTCCTTGGTTCATTCTTCCACTTTTATTTTCTCATAGCAATTGTCTCTGCCTCAATTTTCTGCCTCTTTTTACCTATCTCTATTCCACTCTGACTCGATGTGGTCCATAAAATGTATTTAGTACCTGTCACGAGACTGCGTTGGTGATCGTAAAAAATGAGAATTTTCTTTACACAATTGTATTAGAATTTAAATGAAATTAAATAGAAGTAGAGATACTTCCAATTGTCTTTTTACTTATTTCTCTACTCTTTTAAAAACAGAATTTTCCTTATTATACTGATTGTATATATATTAATTGATTTATTTAAGGTTATATTTAATTCTTTCAGAAGTTATTATTGAATGGAATACTAGATTTACGTTTTATGATATTGAAACCAAATATAAGGTTATAATTTATGAAATTTCATAATTTTTAATTTTTTAAATACTTTTTCATTTTTAAGTTATTTGAACTAGATATTTAAACCTATTATTTAAAATATTATCTAATCATCTTTTTAAGTACAAAATCCATTCGAATAGATTTGAAAACATTCGCGTATCTTTGATCAACTAAATTCATTATTTAAACATTCCTCTAATAATTCACTGACTTTACTAATGTTCACAATGTCTTCGTTATAAATAAATTTCACATATATTACAGTATATAATATTTTACAATAAACATGCAGTCGTTTTTAATTTACAAGATGCAATTTTATATTTATAATTGAAAAATAAATATAGGGATTAATCATTTTTATTCATCACCTAATGATCCTATTGATGAGAGTATCTATTTTTTAATGTGACAACAAGATAAATATTAAAATATTCGTTTAAAATATCTAATTTGTAAATTTTTTTCTGTAAATTTCAAATTTTCTTTTAATAAAAAGAACTTACATCGTATTTCTTTTATAAGTGTAAAATACCTTTTATAAAATTATTTGTATTTAATGGTAAATTAATATTTATAGAAAATTAAAATTTTTATTTTTCGATAAAGGTTTTGAAAAAGTGATTTATTTGCGAAAAGAAAAAAAATTGATAAAAATTTTATCAACGTAGGTAATTCAGTACACGTAAGTTGATTTAAATTTTACGTTGTTACATTGTGTCTAAAGATTACAGAACAAAATTTTTTCTGCAGCTCTAAAATTGAATTTTGTTGAGTTATAAACTTTTAAATTGTCTTCATGTAGAAAGAAAATTACAAAAAATTAAGGTTTTATTATTCCAGTAGAAAAATTCTAAAAATGGTCAGTCATTATATTTAATCTTTCAAATAGAGATTTTATATGTTTTTAGTAAGATAACGGTGTTTTCTAAAATATTAAAAATAAAAAATATCATTAATAAAATTCATTAATTTTACTAAATTAAAGTAAAACAGATTAATTTAGAAAATCTCTAATGAAATAGTTTTAATTCAATTGACGATAATGCGCATGACCAACAAAACCGGTCGCAATAGTTTTGTCATTTTATTCATCACCTTACGGAAAACTGTCTTTTCAAATCGCAGCGAATGCAAATGCCTTGCAATTTGAAGTACCGTTGCTGCAACCTTTCTCCACTCGACTCAAGTAGACAAGTTCAATCAAATTGGTCGCCCTATTGAGGTGAAGGAGTGAGATATATTTAGAGAAGGAGAGAGATAGAGAGAGAGACATTCAAAGCAGAATCACGAAAGAAAAATAAAAAAAATAACGCATAAAATGGTGCAATAAAAAAATCATGAGAAAGAAAAAATAGTACATGAAAAAAGTAGCGAATAAAATAAAAATGGAATAGTAAATTTAAACGAAGAATACGGTGAACAAGCAAGAAAAAAGTATGCATTTCTTGGTACATATTTTCATTTCACTAAGTTATATTCGTTAAAATATATAGAATTGCATAAATCATATTGTTTTATAAAATACTACTGTAATTGCGATGGATAAAATAGATTAAAATAGAATAACTATTAAAGTAGTTATGGAAACGTAACATTGATAACCATATAAATTAAATTTAAAAAATACAAAAACTGTCTAACTATACAATAGTTTTTTATTCCAATTGAATATATATATATATATATGTGCGGAGAAAAATTTAAATAATTCAAAACCTTCTTGCAGAAACTATACTCTCTCCGACAACCTTGGATTTCCATATTTCATATCCTAAATTAACTGCAATGAAAAGTATATAAATATTCAACCTGGCACGCACGCACCAATATTCACTTTCGTTCATACTCGCGCACGCGCATACGTTCCTACACCTTATTAACTTTATTTAGGTTCGCATGTAAACCAAGTCGGCGGCTGCCTCGTTTTGCGGGGTCATGTATCTTAATTAGTTCCCGGAAAGTGTACATTTCGCGAACCCTGGCGTGCAACAGAGAAAGAGCAAAGTGCTCGGCTCGAGGATATCCCGATGTATGTGACACCCACAACCGAGAATCCCGAGCCTTTCTTATGTAAATACTCGCACCGTTCGGCCAATGTAATCGGCCTGTGCTACATTCACTTGGCTCTATCAACGGAGAAAAGACTTGGATGATGTCCGAGAAGCTTTCCGGAAGCGAATTTTAAAATCGTCGTTTCACGTGTAACTTATCGAAAAGTCTATCTAGTCAAGCTCAACGAGTTTTTTAGAATGCGACCTTTTTAGAATGAGGCATTTGTAACTAAAATTCATTCGAACAGTATTATTTCAAAATCATATAACTTTCGATAAATGTAATTATGAATTCTAATATAAATTTCGATATTTAACCTTCATGCTAATCCAAAGCTTATCATTTGACGATTTTATTATATTTATTTTTTTTTTAAGCTTTTGTTTATTTTATATTTCTTATTCGTATTTGATGAATAACTAAAAGTCAAATATTAATACTTAACTACATAAATCAGAGATTTATTTAAAATTTTCATTTTACGTGATTAGAGAAAAATATGACATCTATAAATATGAAGTAGTCTTAAATATTTTCATGTATTCAATAGTTTTATTAAACGAATGTATAGTTTATTCAGTTATATTTTACGTTTAGTTTTTTCAAATACAACTTTACGTTCAAATTTATTAATATATCCATAATCTTTGAAGTATATATTTTGTAAATTGAAATAAGTATACTTTAATTTAATATATGAAAATCTTAAATTCTCAAATAAAACTAATAATATAACATGGTACGTATTTTTCTCTAAATATCAATTGTAGAAATTAATTTAGAATTTATATATATACATTATTATTTTTTGTTAAAGTAAACTTGTAAAGAAAGAAGCAAAATGTAAAGTAAAATCTTTAAGTAGAAAAGTCCAAATACGATCGGACCATACATATAATATCGTACAATCTAAATTTTTCATTTCTTCTTATTTTACTCGGCTCACAAAGTACATCGACTTAATCTTGGAAAGTGTTGATTCTATGTTCAACTCGTAAAAATACTCTTATCGAAAATGTCAACGATGCAATAAACTTTTTAAAATTTCATTTATATTTTTAACAATAATCAAAAGAAAAAAATTTTATTATTAGCTAATGAAAGTATGATATTTTAATTATAAAATACATTTATATGAAAATTTTTATGAATTACTTAATTCATTCAAATTTAAATTAAAAAAAATATTTAATATTTTAATATTAATATAAAAAACATTTTGGGTTGAGTCAACACGACTAAAAAAATATTAATTTACTACGTATTTTTACAAATTACTTTTAACTTTTAATATTTTTAAAAATTTATTTTTTTAAAACTTTATATTTTTAAAAAACAAAATTTACTCTTCCAATAATTATGTAAACTGTATTTGTAATTCGTTAGATTGATAAATTATAAGAAAATTGCTCATTTTCGTAAAGAAAGAAAATTGTAAAACAATCAAAATTTATTGTTTATTTATAAATTTACACATAAATATAATAAAGTAATGTAATATAAATATAAAAGATTAAATTACAAATAAATATAATGATAATGTCAATTACTGAATGTTCAAATATAAATTACATCATAATAAAAATAGTATTAAAAATAAATGTATAATTAATCGGTATTACTGACATAAAAATTTAGAGAGATACAAAGTTATAATAGTATAAAATATATTAAGATGTATTAATGTTATATATCGTATATTTTCAACAATGAAATTAAAAGATAGTTTTATTAATTCTTTAATTCATTAAGATCAGTTCAAAGCCTTCGAAATAAGTAAATGAAAATCTATAGTGAAATAAAAGAATTAACAATGTTTTTAATAAAACAAAAAAATGGAGACATGAGTCACCGATACTTTCAAAAGACTCTAGCTTCCGATCTACCAGCATAATTTCTATCATAATAGGGCGACAAATTACGAGTCCAAAAGGAATCTATTCGATTGCTTTTCCGTTATAGTCACTATAAAGGCATTGCTTCACTTACTGGTGCTCGCCAATTACATTCGTTTCATTTTCTATGTTCGTCTCCTTTCATCTCGTTATTCTCCAAGATCTCTCCACTCCCCATGACTTCTTTACTTCTCTTCTACGACCATGCGAACTCGAGTGCCACTCATTCTCTATTTTTCTGTCTCCAGTCTCGTAATATGGATTAACAACTTCACCGAAGAAACTGAATGCTCGCTTTTTCTGCTGGATTTCTCGTAAATACGTGTGACATTTTTCAATTTCAGCAGTTTGCTTTCGTATTTTTGTTTTCTCTATATACATTACTGTTAATATTTTCAAGATGACTTTTTATCGATTTTTCTAAATTCTCGGATCACTTATCTGTTTTTATCGACCAAAATTTAATATATCAACAATATCTATCGCAAAAAAATCTTTATTCAAATAATCTATATTCAAAATTTGAGATAGATATCATAGAATAATTTTGACCGATAAGTCAAATGAAATACGTGAATTTCAAATTATTTCATCGATGAAACGATTTTTTTCAATTGCATAATTTACTAATAAAATACTGGCCAATGATACTAATTTTAATTACTTTATTTATAAAATCAAGCTATTTAGAAGATTACTTAGTAAAAAAAATATTTTCCAAGATACATATTTTAATATACAAAATAATTTATCTTCTTCGTGCATTAATTTTGAAACATATCACCCGACTCTTACTCAAGATATCACTTTAAAAGCATTCAACGCTCAAATATAAAAAGAGCGTTAGTGCATTCCACTCGCAGCTGAAAAATCCCTACTATTAATCGCTTCTCAGTCACCCTCAGACATGTCATAGCCATCCAGACATATACTCGGTGGCCGAAAAGTAACGTACGGATTTAATACCTAACACCGACTTTCTCTTTGACTGCTGCTGCACATACACACGCGCTCATCTCCATTTTTTCCACTTGCTCGCATTCATCCGACCATCGAGGAAATCCGGCATAACAAGTTTTCCCGTTTTGCTAAAAAAGGACGAGCTAGAGAAATGGCTAAAATGAACGAATGAGCGAACTGTTGAAAAGATCTTAGCGGCGACAAATAGGCTTGTTTTACTAGCTTTTATTCAAAGCGAGCTTATTGTTTTTTTATTTCGAATTGTTCCATTTTTAATCTCATTCAAAGAAAATTATTCATATCTGTTCGTCTTCTTATTAGTTCTAAATACGCGTAAATACAAGAGAAAACAGAGCATCCAGACCAACGATAGAAATTTTATATTCAAAAAATATTTTAATATTTAATTTATTTATAGAATCGTGTATTGAATTATAAAACTTATTATTTTGTAACAAGTTGTTAAAAATTATTACTAAAATTTCGCGAGTTTCGTCGAACTATTATTTTGAAAATCACTAGCGAGTAAAGTTTTCTTGATTTTTCGATAAATATTGAAACATATACGACAAAAATATATGATACTAAATTCATTCCATAAACTTTATTCAACCGTTTAAGAAAATTTTCTATAGATTCTGCTTTGCGTAATTCCATGATAGTTTATCTGCAAATTTTCTTTTCAAGTACTTCTTACTTGATTAAATTCAAATCTGAATGACTAAATATAAATTTCGAAATATAAATCTGTTTAAAAAAGAATAGTAAGTAATTTTATCTTATGCAATATATGAAAAGTAGTGAGAAGCGGTTTGTTCACTATAAGATAGTTGAACACAAAATCACGTAGGAAATTTATCCTGCGTAGAGAATGTTTATCTTTCCTTGTCGTGAGTAAAATCGCCCTTTATTGTTCTCCGTTTACTAGAATTCTGATCTTTCCTTTCGTATAATTTACCTTTTTTAAAATAAAAGTTTAATAATTTATTTAGATACATTTTATAATATCAATATTATTCAGTTAATACTCAGAATTTTTAATTTTATAAATATTTGAAACAAAAATTTTAAAATTAAAATGATATTGATATAAACTACGTATGCTTTATTTATTTTAAATGAAGGCTAAGGGAAAGATTTTTTTTTAATTTTTCAAATTGCACTCACTTTATTTCGTATGACTCGATAAAAATCTGACGTGATAGAAAGAAAAACAATGATAAATAAACAGATGATAATCTAGAAAGATTTATGCATGCATGTACACCATTAACCCGTAGATGTACACCGTTTACCTCGTATGAATGTCATTAAAGGTGCAAGTCATCATTAAAGGTACAAAGATACAACGTCGATTCATTGCAACTTCGCAATTTGGAATAGAATGTCGCATACATATAAACGAAAAAGGACATACATGTAAGTGAAAGGGTAACTCAAAAACGTTCGTTAAATTAGCGTTAAAAAATTTTATCCTGTTTTTTGAAAATCTATCGAAATGATCATTAGTCATTAGGTTGTTTGAGAAAAATGTAAAGATTCTCCAATACTTTTATATCATTTACAATCACGTGACCTTTTTAACAGTACTTTTAACAATTACTCTTGGTTTATATGACTTAGTAATATTGAAAGACTTCTATAATATTTCTATAAGACTTAATAATAAGTTTTCACATGTCTTTCAATTTTTAATAAACATTTGTGTGAACCTTAAAAGTAAAATTATAATTTTTTATGCTTCGGAATCATTACCTTATTTACAGCTATTTCTATAAATAAATGTATAATTAGTATTTATTTTAATAAAATCGAATTAGTAATTATTTCAAAAAATATATTGAATTAATTTATCTCAAATAATCGTAATGTTAATTACATTCTAACCTAGAAATTTACCGTAATTAAAAATATATTTAACACTAACTGTTTCTTCATTTTAACTTTATTACAAGAGAAAAATTTAATTAAAAAATTATAAATATAATACATAAAATTAATCAATTTAAAATTTTTAAAATAATAGTTAGCTTATAGAATTTATGTTTATTATCCACATATAAATTCATAACATTATATTTTTATCAGAAAAGTTAACTAATAATTTTTTATTTAAAAAGAAAATTTTCTATCACATACAATTTATATCAAACACCTTTTAGTATTCAACAATAAAATTTTTCAATATTGATATTTAAATTTTTTTTTAATTTTACCAATTATGCCTTTTTTAAATATAATTTATTAGATAATCAAAAAAGGGTTCAGATAATTCTTCAAAAATTTTTAAAGCTCTAAATATTTTAGACATATTTTCTGGAACATAAAAAATAAAAAGTAAAAATAAAAATAATAATCGACTTATTACTAATTAAATATAGAAAAATTGTATATTTAGTTCATTGACAATACGAATTTCTTAGAATTTGAAAAATTATGAACTTATTTTATACCAATATATAATAGAACTAAATTGTCTTTGATAAATAAATTAAAATATTATACGAGTTATCAAATTTTACAAACATTATTATTGTATAAGTATAAACATATTTTTTATAATTAAAAAATTATTTAAGAAAAATATTATATTTGAATACACAAATTTATAGACAATATTATTCATTACATTGTTTATTCAAAGATAAATTAACTTTTGGTGAATATATAAAATAATGATAATAATTAAAAATAATTATATCTATATTAAATTTCAATAAAATGCGATATAATAAAAATTATTTGTCAATTACAATGTAATTATACATTGAATCGCTAAATGTCTTACACACATACACACATATATATATATTTCTAAACATATAGATAAAATCACACAAAACAACTGTTAAAGATGCTACAAAATAACAATTCAAATAACGAAATAATTTAGAAAAATGCAAAAGTTGTATTGCACTCAACGAAATGAAATGCATAAGCAAATGTAAGTAAGAATGCCACACTAAAAATCCATTTTAAGGTGAGTAAATAAAATCGAGTTGGTTTCAATTGAAGACACGATCTCTTGGCCGCGAATTCACCATAAACCATAAGGTTCATCTTCTATACTTCGATTTTATCGTCTCTTTTTCTTTATAAGAGTGTAGAAAATGTTAAGAATGAGTTGAAGTTGACGAAATCACGAAAACAATTCTAAATTACATTTTTTTAGTTAGATTAAGAAAAAGAAGATTTATTTCAAGAAGAATTATTAACATATTTTTGTAACATCTTAATCTAATAAATAGACATACACGTTATAATACATTATACAATATTATAATAAATATTTTATTCAAAAGTTTACTGTATTTCTCAAACTTAAAAAAAAGTAAAATTCTAAATACAAATATAAATATTTCATTATAAATATGATTGAATTTCAAAAATATTTAAAACTCATATCATAAAAAAAATTTGATTTTACTACAATTTTAAGATTTGCAAGGGAAATTAATTTAATTTTCTGCAATATGAACATTTAAAACATATATGAGAAATTGAAAACAATAATTTTTTTATTTTAATTTTTAAATGAATGTTTAAAAATTTCTTTAAATTTTGAAATTAATTAAAACTTAATAACATACAAGAAGAGCTACTCTACTCAATTCTAGTTCTTGGTCATTATATTTGAGTTATATTATTTGAATTTATTTGTCTACAATAACGTAATCTTATAGTTTACATTACTTTCAATACTTATTAAATTTTATATTTATTAAATTTTTATGAATATAAATAAAATATATAATATCTCACTAATATCGTAAAACAATTATTTAAAAATTATACATAGCTATTCTATTCACATATAATATTCACTACCACATGTACAGATTTTATAATTGAATCCTTTTTCAAATCTATTAGATAAATATTTTTTAATTGAATTTGAATTTAAATATTTTTACACAAATTCATAAAAACATAACTTAACTCTTAGAACTCAATTATATTTAATTTACCCTCATTACATTTTTCTTAAAAAAAGTAATAGTAGTAATAAATATTAAATATTAGTAATAAAATGAATGTTAGAAATTACTGTAGAATTAAATTAAATTAGCGATAACGATAGATATCAATATTATTTTCAAATAAAAAAAAAATTAGAATTTTTAAATAGAATTAAAATTAGATAATTCACTGCATATTTTTCCAAATGCACCTATTAAACGAAATAGTATTTTTTATTTTCTTTCATTCGTGAGTTAAAGAAACATTGATATTTCTACATAAATGTATCGTAAAATGTGTATCTACTTTGAATCTTTGCAATATCATGAATTTTTCGTTTCTTCTTCTTTCCTATTTTTCTTTACATATATTTAACTATCTATCCATCTAGTTTTTTATTCATAAATAGATGTTCGTTGAGCTCAAAAAAATATATCTATTCATTCTTATTCAACTGTTAAAATTCTATTTAAACCCATAGAAATTATCAATACGTAAATAAGTCAAATTTATTTTTTAATTAAATGTAATTATTTAAGAATCAACTTGCCTAATATTATTGTTGTTATAATAGAACTTTTTATTGTATATCAAATTACTGTTTTAATTTTATTAAAAAAAAATTGGTTGAAATAAAATAGTTTAACTATTTAATTCATTTCTAAAAAAATTTATCCAATTAAATTCATTGATTAATCCTTAGAATTTTCATAAGAATAAAATATATTTGTATTAATTGATATTTAATACAAAATTATCTTTATTATTTATTTATAGTAAATTAAATAAATTTAACTTTATAATTACCTAAAATATAAATTTGATGAAATTACAATTTTTATACAATTTTCACAATATTATTCAACTTTATTTATTTTGTTAAAAGATATTAACAAAATTTTGAAACATTCACAAATCCTCCCAATAAAAGTTGCAAAAGTATTTCTCAAACCTCAAGAATGTATAGCGTTTCTAAATTCTAAGAATACATGTAGTAAACGCTTTTGCTGAGAACCAACTTCAACAAAGAACTGCCTTTTGATCTTGACTGTCATTATGTATTTTTGACAAGCACTGATCGTAACAAAATTTGTTATTGTTCCTCGACTCGTGAAAGTACCTAAAAAAATACGGGTTATACATTCTTATAAAAATTTAAATACTTTTTTCTACTAATAAAGCGTAAATACTAACGACTGCAATTATCAGTATTATTTTTAATATATATATTATAAATTTATTCGAATTACCCAAACAACTTATATTTTTAAAAAATAATCTAATTAATCATGTCTAATTCTAAAAATAATAAATCCGAAACTATAATAATAAAACTAATATTTATTATTATTTAAAATACTTAACTAGTAAAAAAAGGTGTTTATAAATAAAATATGGAGATAGCTAAATAAAAATGTTTTATACATACTCATTAATTTTTACATTTTCATATTTAATTTATATGTTTATATAAAAAATTATTTGATTAAAATACAATTTTAATGCAACTATCTTTTTCACTTACTTTTTTATATTCATTATTTTTCCAACTTTTAAAATTAAATTAATTGCAATTATAAAATAGTGTACATTTACTGAAAAAGCTACTTTGAATCAGTATAAAAATTTTCTTTTAAGAATAAATTTTGTCATTTAAGAAAATATTTTTTATATAAAATTGATACTATTTTAATTAATCAATAAAATAATTAGTAAAATAATATTTCGGATTTCAAATCACGTAAAAAATTTGTTTGTAAATAACAAAAGTAAATAATATACTTTTATAATTATTATTACAATTAATTGTAACTCAAACCGTTTTAAAATTAAACCGTTAAGATATTTATTTAAAAAAAACTTATTAGAAAACACATGTAAATAAGTTATTTGCTTCACATCTAGTTTAAAGAAAAATTATTTAATATTTAACATATTTTATTTATCACATTAAATAAATTCTGATTAATTAATATTATATCATCAATTAATAACCTAAAATTAATTGAATTTATCAATATTTTTCCATCGTTTCTAACCATAAAGAAAACTAGTATTCTTTTTTTATAATATTTTTATAAAAAATTTCAAAACTGAAATATAAAATTGTATAAATTTTTTAACAAAAAAAGATTTAAAAAAAAAATTGTTTCTTTTTAAACTTCTTTTATACAGGAAATAGTCTTAAAATATACTCAAATATGCTTTAAATAATTACTAGAAATTGATATAAAATCCACTAAATTTCTTACGTGTAATATAATTTCAAAATTTTTAAATATTTCTATTACTTATAGAGTTACATGTGTAATTAATAAAAAAAATTTCTTTGATTATATTATCTTCATAAAATTCATAAATATATATATATAGATAGACATTGATTAAATGAAAGCTTATTAAATATTATTTTATATATTTTTGTTTAACAATCTTAATGTAATAAATATAATTGTTTATTTTTATTTTTATTTATTTATATACTATATAGATCATAATTTTTTTCGCTTTTTTAAGAATCAAAATTTTAAAAACACCTTTTTTCCATTTAGTCAATAATACAAATTATTAAATTATAGTTTCATATTTCATAAAAGGAAATGAATTATTTTAATTTATCACTCTTTTATATTGAAATAAACAGTAATCTCGATAATTCTTAAAAGCCAATTATTTTTTTATGTCAAAGAAAAATTTTATTAGAAACCTTATGTTCGCGAATTTAGAATATAAATATGTATGTGATTTTTAATTAATAATTATATTTATATACAAATTTAAATTTAAAATTAAAAGGCTTATAAGTTGAATTAACATTCGCAAGTTTTTAAAATTAGTTTTTCCGCTCTAAATGACTGTCAATAATTTAATTTATTTTTTCATACATATAATTTAAAGTTTCAAAACGATAAATTTAAAAAGAATTAAACATTAATATACATTTATAATTAAAATAATACTCTCGAAATATAAATATTGTGTATATTTCATAAATATAAAATATTATAAATAATTTAAAATTACAATTAATTTTAAAACTTAAAAGTATTTTACAAGAATAAGCAAAATAGTTTTTATCATAACTAGGAGATATTAATTCATTAAACATCCATTCAAGATCAACCATCTAAATTACCGCTTGAAAACATTATGATAAAAACAGTATTATGAATCTAAATTCTACATTTATTTTCTTCCGTAGAAATATAAGTATTCAATGTCAACTCCTTAAATTTTAATTAAAATTGCATAAAATTCAGTACATCTCAACCTAAATATCTTCATATTCATGTGTTTATGTGTAACTTGACAAGCACACAATACACCAGTATTCCTACACACTTGCTTATGCACGTATATTCGAGTTAGAAATATACGATGTAATCATTTCAAAACTATATATTTAACTTCATTTAAATTTAAATAAATTTTAAAACTTACTTTTAGAAAAAAATAATTTATTATGAGTAATATACAATAAAATGTGCTTATAAAAGAACAGCTCAAATGCAAATTTCTGTATTGAGAAATAAGGGTGTATTTAAATACATTGTTAAAAACACAAAATCTACCAATTATTAAAAGAAGCCTATTTTCTTTATATTGGGATTCTTAAAATAATCTTTTTATAAAAATTTCTTTCGCTTTAAATATTTTTAAATTCTAAATAAGTTATAACGATAAAAATATTTTAAAAAATTGCGTCCTTTTAGGGAATAATAATATTTTGTCACTGTAGCAATACCACTAATTAATGCTATTTATTTGTCTGACTGTGATGGCAAAACTTCATTAGAAAAGTAAAAAACTGTAACTTCCAAAGAAAGATGAAAAGAGAGAAATGAAATAATCGGACACATTTACACTGCACCGAATATACAAAATTACGCAAAGCGTTTTTCTTTTCCCTTTCTTTGCATCAAAATTCAGATATAAAATATAAAAACAATATAGTTGCAGAAAAAGCAGCAACAGAAATACGAAGGAACTGGAATTAGTAAAACCTTAACGAAGGGAAAAGCAAAAAAGGGTGGAATGATTTAATGGCCGCGTTAATTATTGATCTACAACAACGCCGCATGAAAAATATTGCTAATAAAAAGGAAGCGCACGACACTGTCGCCTCGCAGTGTAAAAAAAACAGTTAGTCGAAACAATGTCAAACGATGACGAGAATGTCCCGATACTACGACTGAGAGAAAAAACAACGGGAGGCAATTCTGTGCCACCGTTACAGAAAAGTCTTGCTTCGCTTTACTACGATACCTTTAAGATTCTTTCTTCACCACGAGTCCAATTTTCAGTGTTCGGTTGTTCCACTGTTTGGCAAATCTGCACTCCGATTTCCATTTCTTTATATCTGTTTATATATTACTCTAACTATCTTTTTATACATCTCTCTTTTTCTACAAATTTATACTGTCTATTCGTTCCTCTATATTCTTCATCAAATTCAAATAATATATTTATATTAATTAGATTAAGATTACGTATAAAAATTGATTACTTATAAAAATATAATTTAATACTTATGCCTTATATTATTATGATCAATTGTTTACTAGTTTATTTATTATTAAAGCTGTATTCTTTAATATATGTTTTCAATATTTATTATTATTATTATTTCTATGAAAAGTAAGTACCTTAAATGTTCTTAATAAGAAATTGAAACTGAAATATCTTTAACTTTTTAGATAAAGTTTATATTTACTTAAATGTATTTTTAAATAAAATTTATATTTTTTTCAAATACTTTTCAAATATTTATCTACAAATTAATTAATTATTACGTTTAAATGAAAAATATACAATGTTGGATTTTAGAAAATTACAAATAAAAATATATATTGACAAAAGATGATGTAAAAATTAATTTGGAAATTATTTTTTTCTTTAAATATATTAACGCGGTATTTCATACTTTAAAATAATAAAGTATTTTAATATTTTCGACTTAATTAGTTTGAATCTACTATATTTTAATTATCAATAAAATAATTACAAATTTTTTTGTATGCTGGTATTAAAACCGCTATATATTAATTGATAATAACTTTCATAACATAGTAGTTATTTTCTTTATACTTATCTACATTTGAAGGAATTACATTTGAAATTCTAAAAAGTAGATACTTTATAAACTACTGTATTATAAATGAATTACATATCGGTACATAAGATAGAATTTTACAGTCTTATATTTTTACTCTTAACTAACGATTTATTCATTGTTGATTTTTAACGATATCGATATTTTAGCAAAAGATTAATTAACATATTAGTTCTCGAATTTAGTTAAAATGAAAAAAGTATACAAGACATTATATTTTTCTAAAAGTATTTAATTATTCGCTAATTTTATTTAAAATTAAATACTTGATCAAATTATTTTTTTTAAATTGATTCATATTTTATTGAATTTTTTTTAACGTACGAATAATATTCTTTATGAATTCATTATCAAATTATATCTTTACATAAATAATAAAATATTATTGTAAATATATTATTGAATTATTATTAAAAATGTTATAACTAATTATGAATATTAACTAAATTAAATTTTTCTTTTTGTTGTAGGTAAGTACTAACAATCATAATTAGATTAATAATACAATTCGTCAATGAAGAAAAGGTGAGTAATTAAATAAAACTATTTTGATATTTGTATTTTCCTAGAATATATAATTAAATAAACATATATTTTAAACATTTTTATCAAAAATATTACTAGTTAATATAAATATATTATTAAATAATTTATATTCAATTACATTTTTTATTTACTAACTTAATCTTTTAACTGATCTTACACAAAATAATTTAAAAAAAAAAGTTTTATGTAACTTAAAATATTAATAATTTCAGTAATACATAATAATTTTATTATACATAAAAATAATATAAATATGATTCTAATTCGTATATTTCATTATAACTAAAAATTTTATCACACATTGTTCTATTCTTCGATCAAATTTTTTATACAATTTTGAGTATATTCAATTTTTATTTATACATACATTGTTTTCTTATCTATTCTATTTTAGTGCTTGCCTCACTTATCATAAATAATATAAATAAGTAATAAATTCAACTGTAACCAAAGAAATTTGGTAGGAAACTCGAGAATCTTCAGTTAAAATAATATTCTGTGAACTTATATATAAGTTGAGGTAAATACTATTCTACAAAAAATCGATTTTTCCACCTTCATAATTTTAATGATTTGTGAAAAATGTACATATAATCAAATTAATTCAACTAGAAAATAGAATCCTATTCATTTTGCGAAAATTATCTTTTGCGCAATGACATTATAAATTTATAGTAAGAACATTATATGAATAACATCAATTTAAAGGTTTAATTTTTTTAATGTTTCTAAATATTTTAGATTTACGTCAAATTTAAAAATTTTATAACACGTTATGTTATTATTGAACTAGATTTATTAATATAAACATAAAAGATACGTGTAATAAAAATTATTTGTGCAAAGAATGCCCGTGTTACATTACGTCTTAAAAATCCTGCTTGTATCAAAAATCATTTCACATAACTCTGTAAAATTTAAGCGTTGTAAAATATTAAATATAAACTTATAAGTTTATTAAATTTTAACATTTTTAAAAATGTTAAAAATGATAAAAATAATGGTACAATTACTTAATAATATTTGAAACATATTTTTTGTTTAAAACTATCAATACTTTATAATACAATAAAACAACAATACAAAATGAAAGTTTAAAAATAAATAAAAATTAACTAAAAAATAATAATTAAAAAATTTTACTATAAAATTAATCATGTTTTAAAATATAACAAAATGAATAAAAAATTGGTTCTTCATTAATTTAATTTAGATATTTAGCAGTAATACAATTGAGTTAAAATAGGAAATAAAACATCGATTCTTTTAAAAATAAATAAAAAATATCAATAATGAAACCAATGTAGCTACAAAACGTTATAAATTTAAATTTAATTTTTATTAAGTATGACAATTAAATTGAACTATTGATAGTTGTTAAAGCGATTAAAAAGAAACCAAACAATTCTTAAAAAATACTTTTCTTCTGCGGTTATTATCTTGAATGTTATTAAAGTCAAGAGAAATTAGAAGAAAATAGTAGTGAAGCGAAAGTATTAAAGAGATTAAAACTTGTAGAAAAAACTTTCGAGTACTAAGTAGACATACATGATACGTACAATGTAAATAATACATAGAAGAATAGCAGATGCATCGCATGCGTTATGGTAACGCTATTACTTCAACACCGAGTTTCTCTATTCTGGCTTCCTATGTTTAATGCTAAACAAGAAGCGCGCAAAACAATAAGTTCAACAGAAATGACGTTTCTGAACACCATACGTTAATTTCATACAACAGCTTTACATTATTTTATTAATTTTATTAAAATAAAGTTCACTCACAGAAAAAAATGTATATTTAATTCATCGTACGTATTTTAATGTATAAATAGACTCATTCAAACTTCTCGTACCAGTATATAACAATTATATACAATTGTTCTTTAAAACATTCATTTTTTTATGTTTGTTAAATATATCATTTTAAATAAGCACATGGATCGTAATTAAAAATAATAACAAGATTTATTCAATCTTTCAAAATCTTAAAATGATTGAAATTAATATGTAATTATAAATAACCCAAAGTCTTAATTTAAATTTTTGTAATAAATGTCTTATCAGAACTTTAAGTGGAAAAAAATTAAAGTAATTAAGAAATCTTCATCGGGGAATATAAATTATTTGTCATCGATAATTTTCCTTCATTCCGAATTTTTCTATAAGGAATTCAGTAATCGATTTCTTTTAAAGTTTTTCAAGAAAAATGAAAGTCTTTAACAAATGAAAACTTTGTATCTATTTATTTCAATGCAAATATATATACTTTAAATTAAATTTAAAGCAATTTTTAAGATGTTTTTAAAAGTATATTTATTAGACATCAATATTTTTCAATTGTACTAATATACTCGATTATTAAAAACTTTTTCTGGATATAAAAAACTAGATATATGAAAAGACTAAATTATGTAGTAAAATAAAGTACAAAATATAAGTACAAATAATAAGCAATACCGGCATCTCACCAACTAAATAAGTGATAGATCTTGTGGAAAAATTTTATAAAAAATATGAAATGTTCTTACTCTCACTTAAAAAATATAATTTCTTCCATCGCCCATTAAGCTTTGCATCAGAAGGGCGTGCGTTCGCATAATATTGGATCAAAAAGAACTGCTTACGTAACGTCTGTTGCTTATCGCGACACAAAATTAACATGATGCTATTTTCTGGTTTTCACCTTTTCACGCGAGGAAAAGTGACTGTTTACCTTTGTGATTATACAAAGTGGATTTTTTCTTTTGATCAAAAAAACAATTTCATGAGAAAATCTACTGACTCGATATTGCTCTTTGCTAAAAAATTTTCTGTTTAAAGAGCTCTATTGTTCTATATCTATCAATTTATTCATTTTTTTGTTCTTTTTAACAAAGAATTCTGATTTTAATCTAAGATTCAAAATATGTGCAAACAATTTTTTCGTAAACTTTTTCTATTTTATTTGTAATTTTTAAGTATTGATGCGGATTAACAAGAGATTTTTAATGTATTAGATATTTAATATTCCAGAAAAAACGGATGAAATTAAAGAAATATTTCTGAAAAATTTAATTTTAAAAACATTAAAAACTAACTTATTAAAAATGAATGGAATGTAATTAAAAATTATTTATTTAAATTTTATAAATCTTTTTTAGAAAAAAAACTCAATCGGTAAGAAACAATAAATTGGTGACTAATTTATTACGTCAAAATCCCACTTTCGGTTCTAAACAATTTATAACTTTATTTATACTAACTATGAATCATAATTACAATTACACAAATGTTTAATAAATTTTTTATACTAGATTATTTATAATGTAGGACTAAGTTAATTTATAGTACATTGATTTAATTTACAATTTTAATCATAGCATATATTAGTTTTTCGTCAATCTATTCTTACTGACAAAAAAAATATTATCAGCTTTTAAAAATATATACATTTATATTGTTATAATTTATATAATACAATGATTTTGAATTCAAAACATATTTTTGTTCATTTAAATTAATCTACCATTATTTTATTATGTGATTTTACTATGAATAATGACGGGTAAACTCAATATAAATTTATTTATCTCACTTCGTATATATATAAAAATGTTTGTTGAACATAAAGTTCATATTCAAAATTAAAATCTACAATGAGATTTTATACTAGATAGAAGATATTATACAAAACAGCAATCGATAATAATAATACTCCTCTATAATATTGCTCATGAGATACCTTTCTTTAAAAATGAATATCATCTCTCTTTACAATTAAATAAATTTGAAAACATTGTTTATACGAATTACGTATTTTATGAATCTATAAATTCATTTTATGCGTTTTACTTTTTATTTTTTGTTTTACAATTAATTTTTTTAAAAATATATATATATTTGCATGCTCGAAATAAATTTAGAATTTCTTGTTTTAATTTTAATGTATTAAAATAATTATTTGTATTGAAATTTCTATAAACTTTCCTTAGCGTAAAAAATTAAAGTAAATCTATACAACTAAATAATGAAATTCCACATTTATCTTATTACGAAAAGAGCAGAAAGTAATAGTTAAATCCTTAACAGAATTTATCCCAGTTCTAAATTAATCAGCTCTCGAATATGCTAATGCACTTGTGAGATATTTTCCAAAGCGTGAAGAGAAGTTCTTCTATCCATTCGTTTAGAAGAAGAAACTTTGAAAACCCCTGCAATTAAGTTGTATGTTTAATCTGCTTTGTTTTGCTGAAAAATAAAAAAAAGTAGAATCGAAACTCTCATTCTTTCGCATGTAGAAAGAATGTATAAAAATTTCCTAACCTTTGACGCGCTTAATTTATTTTGAGTCTATTTGCAACAAGCAAAAATTCAACAAAGACTTGAAATTTATACATGAAAGATAAAGTTTTAACAATATGGTTGCTTTTCTTTCTCGCATATTCTGATTTGATTACTAAATATTTTTCAATAGCTTTGGCTTCCTTCAACATAAATTTAAAAATTGCATTACTATTTTTAATTGTTCATTACATAAAAAAAACATTACGTAAAAAATTATGTATCATAAAATGATTTGATTATTATTTATGAATTTATACTTAAAACTAAAGTGTTTCCTGCTTCATAGAATTTATAATACTATTTAAAATTTGATATATATTTTAAATCAATTCATTTTATTAAAATATTAAATATTTGTTACATAATTATTATATTTATATAGAAATAAATAATTATATTAATATATTTTGGAAAAAACATTTGAATTTGTAGATTTAAAAAATTTAACTTAAATTTATTGGTTATAATTAAACTTGTTAAATGTACTACGACGAAATATATACAATGCATAATTATTCTAAAATTTATTTATTTGAATATAAAGACATTAATAATAATATAAATCAAACTATTAAAATATTTATTACGAAATTTTATATTACATTAATTGATATATATTTTCAAAATTTTTTCAAATAATTAAGTAAAAAAACAATTTAATAAATACACATGACATACTAATTATACATTGAAAAAACTATTTTTATACTTTAAAAACTGATACTGTTGAATAAATAAAATTTCATATATTAACTTTTCTCCCAGTATTTATTAAAAAAAAATTAAAATTATTTTGATATTAAGTTATACTAGGTATGTTATTATTTTATAAAATGTTTAAGACCTTATTTTCAATATTTCAACATAATCGGTCACAGTATCTACATTCAATATTTATTCACTACATTATACCGTCACTTGTGGACTAAAGACAAAATCTCTTTTGTATTCCTTTTTAGTCAGCATTGTCTCTTGTATATCTGTTGTGTCGACAATTTCCTTCCATTTTTCTCGTTTATTTTTTGATAAGCGCGCCAAATCGTCTAAGCAAAATACGTTGGAGTAAGTTTTTTACATAGTTTTATTCTTATATTGCATTTTTTTATATACAGATTGTAAATAATTCTATGATACTACGTAGTAAAAAAAATTTATTGTTTATTATAAACATCAAACTAAATAAATACGCTATTAAATATAATTATTAAATACTCTTAAACAAAAAATATTGCTATAAAAAACTATATAAATTAAAAACAAAAATTTATTTTAAAATTAAAAATTTGTTATAATAATTTATTTTCAATAAATTTTTTTATATAACTATTTTTTAACAAACATATAATAATAAGTTTAATTTCACAATCAGAAATTTAGGTACCCAAGAGCTACGATAAATGTTTAAACTTTATATTGAAAATAAAATTTTTTTATCTATTAAAAATATTATACAAAAAACTTTATTAGATAATTAAGTATCGATAATGCACAGGGAAATTATCATTAATCTTGATTATATTTAATGTCTATAAAATATATTTTTAATAAAAAATAATTTATTATAAAACAAATATTTATAAAATAATCGTTTCAGAATTTAATACTTCATATAATAAAATTTGGATACTATAGAATTCCAAAATAAATTTTCAACTTCTTTGAATAACTATTATAAAAAAGACCATTGAAAATTCAAATAAAAGCTATTTAAAAAAATTTCAGTTTAAATTATAAGTTTTTCAATATTTAAACATTTTTTCAAATGAATTAATAAATGTAATATAATATCATAGAAATTATCAATAAAATCATAGAAGATATAAATACCATCTATGATTCTTATCAGTTTTTGAAAAAATTTTATTAACTGAATTTTCCCACTATGGTATAAGTTTTGATTCAATAAATTTGAATTAAGTTAGTAAGTTTTGAATTAATCTAGAAAATTCATTGTTTCAAAAATCGGTATTATTCATATAAACAAATGAGCTAATTTGAAAAAATATAATTCACAAACGTGTCTAAATAAAATATATTTTTCAAAATCAATAAACGTCCGGGGAGAGAAAAGTTCGCCTGAACATATATTATTCACAACGACAAGCAAATGTTCTCCAATTCCGTTCCCATAATCCAGATGGCACTTATAATATCGCTAAAAAATTCAAAGCACTCACATATAATTCGAAGTGATCAGCGGATCAATATTAAATAAACAACGAGGAATCAGATAGAAATATTACGAGGTAAAAAAATCACCGTAGCATCTTCGCTTCGTCTTTTCTCCGATAAAATTTCCCTTTTTGTCGATATGACTGAAAGTACAAACGTTGGCAGTTGAAAAAATTCTTGCTTTGTTAATCAAAAAATGAGATACGATGACCGAAAAAGAGGAAGGGAAAGATTCGTCGATAGATACGAGGTTGCTGTGAAATTCGTTACGATGAGATGTACAAAATTTGTTTGTCTTTCCCTTTGCCTCGTTTCCTTGTCTTTCTGGCATAGCGTAACGTTAGGTACGCCGCTATTGATCATTTCAGTAGAGTAAACCAGAAGGAATTGTTAGATAGATAGCATATATTCATATACGACAATCGTAACTAAAGATTTTTTTCTAAAATGTATAAAACATATGTGATTTGACGATGCGTTGTTATAGCTTTTTGTAGTCCTTTACTAACTATCCTAATCATATATCATAAGAATCATTCTATCTACGTTTTTAGTAAAAAGATTCAAAATTATTTTTAATGTTTAAGAGATATTATAAATATATATTTTTTTGTAAGTAAAGTTTTCTAATAAATATGCGTTGATCTCATAATTTTATAGTTGTTATATAATTTATCATAGTTACTATTTTTGTAAAGAATGAAATATACTATGGGATTTGGTTCAATAATTTTATTTATCTCACAATTTGATTCACAGTTGTTCGGATGCGCGTCGGTATTTCGACCGCGATATTTATCCCTTTCGAGCTTCTCACAACGCTCCTTTACTTTAGCGTATTCTTGGTATTTCCCTGCCATTATTTAGCTTTGTAAATCTGAATTTTTTTCCAGTCAGCCGTGATTCCCGAGTTGACCGTCGTAGCCGAGCAGTCTTACGTTTTTCCGAGATGTCTCCATACCGTCGGTACCGTCGTATGCGCGCGTTAAAGCCTTCGATTCAGGGTTAAGTGTTACGAGGATCATCGCATTGTGAAATATTCGTATCTATCATACAGCGGCAGTTTTTCTCTCCGTTGGGGATTCTCTCCACTAACTGGCAAACCTTCCGAGTCTGGTACGTACCCATCCACCCGATTCGATCCTTCCATTTTTTATCGAGTTCGAGGTCCCAGACTAGGCTCGGTATCTGCTATTTTTCTCTACACGCGAACTTTAAAGCTATAAGCGCGTGAAGCTAGTCTTACACACTGCCGTGGGAGGAAACTTCGTACTTTTTTCCTGCCTCGTCTCTGCGAGCATCGAGAGGCGAGTTCGTATGCCAGACGTCCCCACGAACATGATTTGTAGGCCCTAGGCCAGATTCTCGGCCTCTGCAATTCGCCACTGCTCGCTTTACCTTTCCTTATTTATTCATTCTCTTTACACTTCTTTATTAACGCGAAGTTTTCTCAAGACCAATTCCCTCTTGTATTTTCGAGCGTAATATTCTTTTTTGAGGTGATTTTCATTTTAACAATTAAAACTCATTAATGGTACATAAAAACCATTTTTATTTGACGTCAACATATCGCTTCGTTTACCGAATTTACTCTGCCGATATACGCGTAACTCATATATTTCAAAGTCGCGCATATCGAATTATTTCATAATTTTATTATTTTCTTTCATTTATTATATCAAACTAAAGATTAAACTATAATTTTTTAAATTGTATAATAATTCAGTACACTGTATATGAAACATATTATTATAATGTTCTTATAAAAGTTATGGGATTATTCGGAATTTAAATTAACTAACTGTTGATATAAAATAATATATTATATTTGAATTTAAAATCAACTATAAATTTAGTGATATTAAATTAATCTGGCGATAATTTCTACCTCATATTTTTTATTAATAGTGGTGATATATATTCTTAAAGCTTTACTATTATCAAAATGTATCGTTAGATTTTAAAGTATAAATACGTTTAAATTATTTGATTAAATCCTTAAAATAATACACTATCGTAGTGCATGACTCGCGATATCTCTTTAAATATAAAAATAAAGAACTTGACAAATAATTAAAAAATTACTTTAATTTTTCAACATAAAAATTTAATCCGTTACATAAAATGTCTTTATAGTATTCCGACATATTTCAACATATAAAAGATTATTGAGTTTATATATGTAACTTTACCACCTAAATTTACATATCGTAAAATAAAATAATTTACTTTTTCGGATTATCGCCAATGCCTCCGTTATTCCTAGGATTTAGCTTTATACAGCACATATATATTATTCCTCTTCTCTGGGATTACAACATTCCCGGATTATAACCAGTCACGTTTAAGTCTACAATAAAACATCGATGCTTTTGATACGTTCGTTCATCGGGTTTTTTATCTCTACGATATCTATGCAGAGAAAAAGAAACAAAGAGAAAGAAAAAACATAACGATAGTGATGTTTCATTATAATTGAATGAACCAACCACACACAGTTGCTCCTCTCCGCTATTTACTTATGAACTATTCTCTGCAAGTCGACTTTTCTCTTTGCACAACGAGAAAGAGAAAAAGTGAGAGGGTTAAAAAGAAAGAAGAAGGTGAAAGAACCGCAAAATTTTTTACACGAACGCGTCTCTTTTTACGCTTCAGGACATTTTGTTGATGCAAATGTCACGTATTGCCCGTGACATTTTTGCCAGCGACTTTCCGTTCACCTATGCAGCTTCGTATTCCTACCCCTTCTTCAGACACGTACCGTGTCAGCTTCGGTCTATTCTTCTTCCTCTTTCTTTTTGACATAAAAGAAAAGACAGGTTTACGTTTACTTTAATATATAACTTGGACTTTTTCGCGAACCTACGCCGTATGCCGTTGAGCAAAAACTCGTTTCTAAAATTCATGATCAAATTATGAATAATAGCTTCGAATGTATTTTTTTTTCCAAAACATTTTTTAACCCGAGTATTTTGATAACTTTAATCATAAATTATTAAAAACATTTATTAGCTATATTTTAAATTATGAATATTATGTTTAGGCTCGGTACTATGTTAAAAGTACCGGGAAGCTTTCCAGAAATAGTATACTATTCTATTTTTGATAAGAGGTATCGAGCAATGATAAAATTTTTAAACAGTTTTTCAGTGAATATACAAATCATTTAACATTTAAATATTTAATATATTAAAGAAAGTTCTTACAATATATAAATTAAAAAATTTATTTAAAAATAACACACAAAAATAGAATAAGAGAAACCAAATTCCAATCGAGTTTAGATTATTTACTCATAATACTAAAAGAGAGACTAGATTTGGTTTAACAAGTTTCAAGAAGATCGATCAAAACTCTCGTGATTCTCACTTTAACGTACAAATAAAATTTAAACGTACCGTTAGCAGATATAACGGTTGCTTTAACATAAAATTGGTTAAAATATTTGTTTGTATTGGAAAAGAAACAATTTAAAATATGGAAATAACATAGAAGAATCCCATCGTCAGCGAATGTACCGTAAAATGGATGAAATAAGGAAACACCAAAATCTCCAAGGAGCCACTGCAGTGCCATTTCCCGTTACGCTTTCTGAGCGATGCCTAAAGTCTTAGATTCGGGGTGCGGGTAGCGAATGCCGCTTCCCCTAGGGGATAATTCGTTGAACGCGAAATGCGCATCGAACCGTCGCATATCTCGCTTTATTTTCTTTTCCTGGCGACCATCGTGACGTCTAGTATAAAAAACCAACAGCGAAACAACATGTTTCTATGCTTTAAATATAAATAAATTAACATAATTTGATACATTTCCAGCTTAGTTGAGTCTAACGCGGATAAGCAAGTCTAAGTCTAACGGATAAGTTTCATCTTTATTTACTCTTTTAACATTTAATTATAGATATATGAATGTTCTTTTTATATTTTTTTAAATATTACTATAACAGGACAAGATTTTCTTACATTTATTAGATACAATTTTTATATTTTATAATTTATATTAAATTATGTAAATAAAGATTTATCAGCATTTAAATAGAATAAATTTTACTCGATACTCAAAAATTAATTGAAATATTTAATGCCTGGCTGAATAATATATTCATATATTTGCATATGAATTCATTTTTTAAAATATCTATTATTTTATTATATTAAGTTAAATACACGATAAATTCATTAATAATTTAATTTTACTTTAGTTTAAATTTTTTTTAAATTGTTAAGAAAGTTTGAAATAGATATAATTAAATTCATTAATTCATGAATGGAAAGTGTGTTATAATTATATCGCTTAATTTATTTACAATCACGTAAATTATGTAAATCCAAACTGTACATTTAATTTTTTTGTTTTATTAATGTTTATTTATTTATACCTAATAAATATAATAATTTTACAATTATAATAAAGAATGATTTAATATAATAAATTACTTATGGCTAATATGTTGTTATATACAGTGATAGCAGTCTTATAGGTTATTCGTTATTTTTTGTTTTAATTAGAGTTTTTTATTGTTTTCGAGAATTTGTTATTCGAGAATAAATTTTTTTCGTAACAATTTTGGGGTTTCATTTACACAGATTTTATTTACGGATAATAGGATTACGGAAAATAGGTGGAATTGAAAACTGTACATTCGATTTCTTTATGATTTTTTATGAAATGTAATAAATATGGGAAATTAGGAATTTATATTTCTTTACATTTATTTACATATGAATATATTCGATTGTTAAAATTTTAAACACATTTAAGGATTAATTACAAAATCGTTTAATTTATGAGTTTTATTTTTTAATTATATAATTATCAAATAATTTTTGTTTGTTATATGTCTATTAATTCAGGAATTTTTTTATTATGTTATATAAATATAATTTTGTTTTTTTTTATATCCTTAGTATTATATGATTGTGTAAGCGACCAATATTTTTTCGTATTTTTTCGTTGTTTTCTTTTTCATATTTTTATGATATATCCATATTGTATCTTCATAAAAAGTTTTCATCATTGCTAGTTAAATTTGCTTCTTAAATTATTTTTGTACTGTCTTTTTCTATTTATGTCGTAAATAATTGGTATGTTGTTTTTATCTTGTAGATATCGATTATTATCTAGAAATGTAAATGTTTCTGGAGGGATAAATCCTGTTTTTAAACATTTTGAGAAATATTTTTGGTTGGGTATTTGGTATTAGAAATTAAACTATTTTCAATTATATAGCGTAATTTTAGATAATGATTTATATTTAATTTTAAGTTAGGATGGGTCTGATAAGTCATTGATAACATAATACTTTTATTCTACTGTTGAAATGCTCTGTATAAAATAATTTTTTGAATTGCTTAAATGCTGTTTTTGCTTTTTTCGATTGAGTTTTAATGCGATAATTATATTTTAATTTTATATTAAAATAATTTTTTGTCGAAACATTTTAATTAAACAAATTATAACTAATAACTATATAGTTGTATCGATTATTATTTAAATTAATATTAACTTTCTTCAATAAAAAGAGATATTTTTAAATTAACATAAAAGTTCGGGAATAAAAAATTATAACATATTTAATTTTCAAATAGCAATTTATTACTAAAAATTAGTTATTCATTATAAATTAGTGGTTCAATAGTTTTATATCGTTTTCATTATGAAAAAAAATTATATATTTATTATACTTTTATTTATAGTATAGTTCAAGATACACGTAAAAATTTCTCGTTTATTTAAGAAAAATGGATACGTCGATTTTATATAAGTCGTAAGTATCAGTATAAAATATAATATATTCAAACAACAACAAAATTGAATCTTTTCATTTTTATATATCTATAATAATAATCTTAAATAACATGATAAAATAAATTATTTAATTCAAATTAGTACTTTTCGTATTAGCTTATTGAGTAAATAATAATGAAACTAAAACCTTCCAAATCTATGATTTACTTTTAAAAATTTTGACTTGCAAAATTTCAATAATAGCTTTAAAATAGTTCACGTACTTTGAAAAAAAAGTTACAAAAAGTAACCTTCAATTTTAACCACATGAAATTCGTCATACTATCCAATATCTTGAATTATATAGGACACAAAAAGTCTATTCTTTTACATGAAAATTTTGTTCTATATTCTCACGTCCTGTAAACCTACATATGCACTTTCCTCTATACAGTTCCTTTTTTATTTTTCACATCATCTTGTCTCTTTCTCTTACTATTGGCACGTAAGATGTTTCTCGTAGGAGTTTCGAAGTTATACAGACACTTTGGAAACTTTTATTGTCTTGTGGAACTTGAGATGAATAAAAATCTTCTCCAATAGACTTTTGTGTATATTCGTACGAGTATATTCACTTAAGAGGTTAACAAATTGTTAGATTTCCTTATAAAATACCTTTTATAACATTAAGAAAAATACAAAATCTTATAAAGATTAATTTCAACGAATCATAAAATTATTACGATAGCTTACAAAGTTATATCTTACAATTTCATTTTAAAAGAGCTATTAATACTAATGTTAAAGATAAAAATTGGATTTTATAACAGGGATATATATGAATAGAACAATTTGAATTTTTCAGAAAAATAGCCATATTTAAAAATCTTGATAAATAAAATCATAATAATAATAATTATAGAAGTTATTGTTATAAATTTTAAATAAACATAGTAATGGATAGTATATGAAATAATAAAAAATACATATTATCTTTGAGAAAAATACAGTAAAAAATTTATTGTTTACAAAAAATATTCTTTTGCAATAAATTTTAATTCGAACGATATTTATTTTCTGTAAAATCGGAATTTTTAATTATCAAATACTAATGTAACTGCTTGCTTATAATCATACGTTCAAAAAAAATTTTAAATTCAAACCAATTCTTATGCGTAAAGTTAGATAGCTCGAAGGTAGAATTGATCGTCATTTAACCATTTTATATAGAACAACCGAAATATAATAAGCGATATAATAATATATATTGATGGAAAAATGCCTATAGCTACCTTTATAAAATAAGGTACATAACGTACTCGGCTGAGCACGAGTATTTGCCGATGCGAATGATGTCCAATCGATCAGAAGTAAAAGGAAAGTTTATTTCCGGGTTGGACGCCTAAACTGCCATAAAGGCGACGTATATAAAATCAGTGAATCGTCAAAGGAATGTACATATATGTGGCAGGGGATCCACGAAGGATTATTGACTGCTAAGCTCGCACGTCTTATCTTTTATTTCAGCACCGTTACTCTCTTACCTTTCTATCTTCCTCGTTTTGCTGTGTTCTTTTTCACAACCTCGCCATTTACTGGCCCTTTATTCGGTTTACAACGCGTCCGGTAATATGTGTACGATGTCCGATGCACAGCCTGGCGACGAAATCACGGGAACGGTCGTACAGATTCAACAAACTTTTAATCAATATAACAAAGCACGTTTATTCGGAGACACTGGGGCTATATAAATGTATAAATCACGAGATGCAAAGGCATCATTATATATTTCATTTTCATTCACTCGTATTTGCTACATTTACCAACTATGCTTATCGTTTACTTAATTGATCTATTATTTAATCTTTCTCAGCTATCACTTTTATTAAATAAAAACTAATAAAAACGTATATATACAGATATATGTATCTTTAGAAATTTCAATTCAATTGATTACTAATGTCTAGCTCAATTTTTATAAAAACTGAAATGTTCTATCGGTAATTTATTCTTACGTATATTATTTATAGAATTATAAACTAAAGGATATAAGTTTCAATCGATCACAAGAAATTGTTTGCATAAGAAAACGTGTAGTTTTAAATTTTTTTATTACAATATATGCTTTAGTTTTAGTTTTAATTAATCGTAAAAAAACCTAGGTACTAATATAATTATATCAACTGTAGTTAATTTTTGTATTAAAGTAAACTATACAAATAAGATACTTGTGTATCATGTGTAAAATCGAACATATTTCGTGTGTAATTTTTCCGTTTATTTGCCGAAAAATATGTTGTTCTAGAAAATAAAACATATTTTCCAAAAATAGTATAAATTTATTTTTTTTTAATTATTTATCAATATTTAAAAATACGTATAAATTTTTTTTCGTATTAACAACAAAATACTAGTTTTAAAAATAAACTATTTTTTGGTGAATCAAGCAAATAAAAAATGCATAAAATAAGCGAAAGTTAACGATATATCACACAAATTAGAATATTTCAAACAATTGATGAAATTTATTTTAAGTTCCAAAAATTTGATACAATAGTCAATCTTCATAAGTCTCTCCAATAAAATTGTATCTCACGGATACTCGACGTCTCGTGAACATTACGCAGAAGAAACGAAGCATCGTTATTTGTTCCGGAGCTATTTCCCGTGGTTTTTCTCCATCTCTTTTTATAGATATATACATATCATTCTTTCACAAAGATAGAGAGGTGAGAGCTGTTTGTCCGTGACGCTCTCGCTTTCATTCTCCCAAGTCTGGGATTTTTATTTTTATTTTTAAAGGATTCACCGGAAGAAATGCGAAACGGATCCTTTTAGCTTCCCGATTTTCCGCATGTACAGAGCCGTTGGAAATTTGTTGTAATATTGAAGATGATAGGTCTCATACACCGTCTTATGGAAAAATTTTCTCTTTTATTTATGCTGAGTAATCCTGTTGTGTAGAATAGTGGTATTATTTACCATTAGACCTCTTAACGGAAAAAATTGTAAGAAAATATATTATTTGTAGAATTATTTTATTTATTGCAGTGGAATAAAACTTCATAAAGATAATGGAAAAAAATATTAAAATCTCGAAACTGTATGTTTTAATGCTATAGATTTTACTATATATATACGATAGAAAGTTCAACCAATTATTAAAAAAGTTATTCAAGAAAATAGAAATTTATTTTTCAAATTTTATAATTCGGATGGTAAATCGTGTATTAAATTGGATAATATGCAGAGCTTCTTGCTTTTTCGTAAGATATAAAAACTTGGTGCTCCGTAAATATTCTTTGTGGAAAAATAAATTACAAAAATCAATACTTAATACATAGATTCATCAAATTATATTTTTTTTATTCTCGTTAAAAATAACATTTTTTACCAATCTATTTCTGAATATTTATTTTTTCAGTTCAAAAGTCTCAAATTTCATAATAATATAGAAAATAATAAATAATACTGTATTCTATTCTGGATAAAATTGAAAAATATTGAAAAATGCTCGATCTAATATTTTATACAACCTTTTATTAAATCTCTAAGAATCCTTTTAAAACTGCTGCTGGATTATAGTAATATTTAAAAAGTTGAAATAAAAAAAATCATATTGAATTTCGCTTTGCGTCACTCGTGCAAAATAGACGAAGAAGAATATCCGGAACTTGAAGCTTGGAAAAAAGCAATATTTAAAAAAAGACACAATTTTATGAGTCAACAAAATAAAAAAAATATTTCTCTCGAAAGAATGAAAGAAAACTTCACTTTCAGCGTGACCTATAAAATCAACCGGTACCTTTCAATAAAAGAGTACGCGATCCGAAACGAAAAAAGGCCTCTCCACAAAAATTTGCGAAACGGGGAAAAGCCAAACTCCCGAGAAAATCCATACAGACTTCCAGATGCAACAGCAATAATCTCCGGTTTCGTCGAAGGAAAAAATCAAAAACACGGGTCTAGGACTGGGAGGACGGCTAAAACCGCTCTCATTACCGGAATCACGCGTGCGATGATGTACAGAGGGGTGGATCGTTGGGGAGGGACATTGGGAAGAGATCGAAGACACGCCGGTGTAATAAGGCAAAGTACACAAGCGACGGTATGACTACGGCTGCGTATTGTCGCTGAAATGGGTAATAGAGGTATGCTATCACTGGATAGAAAATGAAGGTCCAGGCAGCTCTGCTCTTTAACGGCATCGAAAGATAATCGTAGAAGGATCGAGGATGGAATTTTTTTCAATAGTTTGAAAGTCGGCTGACGTTTTTCTCGACTTATTTTCTCGCAAAATAAATATATGTGATAAATAGATGTAGATAAATAGATGTAGATAAATAATTTTGCTCGTTCGCATCGAACTAACGGGTTGAAAGGAGTTTTTACCAGTAATAATTTCATTACGAAAAAAATTTCGTTATCCTTGATATCTATTGTACCTTAAAACTTACCCTTAAAATTTATATATTGCTTAAATGACGTATAACAGTAATCGCTACTAAAATTTATCTCGGAAAGAACTATACCGCTATTAAAAAGTTCTCTCATACGAAGTAGTCAAAAAATAATGCAAACTTTACGAGTTAATATGAGAAAAGTTCAAGGTAGTCAGAAGTTTTAGAAATTGATTTTAAAGTTGAAAGTTGAAACAATACATTAAAAAGTGATGTATTCCCTGAAATCCTATAATTAAATAGACGAAAAACATTGTGTATGTACGTGTATTTAGCGCTACCTGAAAACAAATTTCTTTATCTATATACCGTTCTTCAACGCTTTTCCCATAAAGTACTCAATTAACGAATCGATGAAAAAATACTTGGACAAACGGGTCGAGTTTTTCTCGACACAGCATACGTACGCCTTCTATATTACGCAAGACGGCCGATAGCTCAAATTAATGTTAGTCACCTTCCGAAGCAGTCGTTCGGTCATCCTTGAAAAATAGAGCGAGAAGAAAGTGAGGAGCGACAAAGGTGAACGAGAGAGAGAGAGAGAGAGAGAGAGAGAGAGAGAGAGAGAGAGAGAGAGAGAGAGAGAGTGAATAAGAGGGCAGTTATACGCGGATTTACGAGCGTTTCTCGAATAGCCGGTAAATTATCCCCGATAGCTACGACCGCGGCGTAACGAATGACTCCTCTTACGCTTCTAATTTCCTACCTCCGCCTTCTCCTCCCAGCGCTCATCGCGCGTAAATTCTCATCCGTTCCTGCGTGCGATCGTACGCACGCGACTCCTTTGTTTTCCGCGCATTACTATTTTTTGCGATTGCTTTTATTTTTCGTTTATCAAAACCGCTTGCTAACCACGTATATATACTTTTCGTTTCAAACGAGAATACTTTCGCGTACATTTCAGTTTCTGTTATTCGATTTACAAATCATCAAAATTAACTGAAAAGTAAATTAGTCGTGCCAATAATTTCTATATACTTACCTTAAATTCATTGAATCGAGCTAGTGAAAAGATTTTATTTACGAATATAATATATTTTTAGTTACAAAATATATTATATTCGTACAAAATTATATAGTACTGCCTTCAATTTTTTGATACATATTAACTTACATAATTATTATTTTAAATAAATATGCATTGCAGTGTAATTAACAAAAATTTTAATACATGTCGAGTACAGATAAATTTATCTGCCCACATAATTTTATAATAATTAACAAATTTTTAGAAAAAAAATACCTACATTGAAAATACTGTCGCTTTAAAAGTCGCAAAAATACTAAATTACTAGTAAAAAAATGTTAAGCTAAATTTTAAGATAAGAAGAACGAATTTCTTAGGAAGTTTTAAATTATATCCGTTTGGTTCTTATTTACGAATATAATGTTTTACCTTATGTTTTATTTGTTCCTTTCACATTTATTCACGATATCTTTAACGAAAATTTCTTAACTTCATCTTTTTACAAGGATTATCTTTATTTGATGGAAGTTTCTCGATTCATTCATCTTTTTTCCTAGTTTCAGAGTTAGAACAAATCTGCATCTCCTCCGGCTTTTCTTCTTGTCCATTTTTTATCTAATTATTTCTCTGCCTATTACTAATGTTTTTTTAATTTTATCCTTTAATTATTCTTTAATCATTCTCTTATATTTCTCATCTATTTGTTCATATTTAATATAATTCTTTAAAAAGTTGCTAAAGTTTTTTTCAAAGATTCAAAATTTAATCGAACATTTAAAATTTTTTAAAATTATAATTCTGTGATTCTTGATCAAATACAATAATGTATATAACTAATATTTTTTTATATTTTATTTTATAACTAAACAGATGGTATAATCTTCTAAAAATGATTATATATTTTTTCTGAAACTTTTATATTATTATATATTTAATTAGAATAATTTAAAAATCAATGAATACTAAAAAATCTTTTATAGTTTTTATTATTCAATCTTTAATTTTGAATAATAATATTATAAAAAAAAATATATTTCTATTTATAGTTACGCTATCGATTGAAAATTAATTATTTCGTGAATTTTTTTTTTAATTTTATTTAAAATACATTAGATTTATAAAATTTACTTTTCGTATAAATAACTTGTAAAGCCATATCGTCTACGAAGATCAATTAAAAACAAATCATAAAAATATTATGTATAATCAAATAGAGATAAAAAAGTTTTTCCAATATAAAGTTCAATAAATAAATTTAATTAAAGTCATATTTATCTTCTTACTAATTTTGGTCGATTAAATAAATATTTGCCAAAATCCATAATCATGAAAGATTGGATCATATTATTTCCGTGATTCATCGATCATAATAAAATTTTATATTTCATACTGAGGCATAACAATATCCTCAAAGTCACTATAGTACCGAAAGTTCAAAGAAATCACTTCCATATTACGTAAAACTCTTCCATCATGTCTAAAACTCTTACTTCTCTGATAGTTTGTCTTTCTCCACTCTTCACTTGCACTATGGAACTTCGCAATTTCCAATTCAGCAAAATATTACTTCGTCTCTTCATCAATTGCGAGTTTCCAACGTCGTCACCACAATTCGCGAGTTCTATCGCCGCTTCGCGGTGATTATTCTTACGCGTCATTATTGAATTTCTCTTTACACCATCTTATATGTACCTCATCTCATTTCTAGCGAGCAGATGAGTCTCATTTCAGTCTCCCACGTGTTCTATGAGTAATACTGAATAAGAGATTTGGAAAAAATTTTATCTTTTCTCGGTAGAAAATTCTTTTTTACATAAAAAAAACCTTTTAAAATAATTGGTTATAGATTTTAAATTTAACAGTAATCTTATAATTCAGTCAAGATAAGAAGATCTTTATATTATTTTATTTATCTTAGAACTAAAATTGTGATTTCAAACTTCAAAAAGAAATTATGAGCATATATACAATTTAATTAACATAATTAATTCCGAGTAATATCATCACACTCTTCAATATTAATTCATATCTATAAAAAATAATCATATAATTAATAAATTATAATGAAATAAGGCTAATAAAATAAATATTCCAGTATTTCATAAAAAAATATTTTCATAAATATATTCGATATACGTTGTTCAAAAATTTTTATGAAAAAAAACTTTAAAAGTATGTAATAATAATTTTTATATAAAATTATCCACTTTTTTGAGAAAAGCAATAATATTTAATTATTCAAGGAATTTCAATAAATAATATTAAAAATCTAACTATAAAATAGTATATAAAAAATGTTAAAATATAAAAGTTTTAATTAAATATTTATCGCTGTAGAACTGACAAAATATTTCTTATGAAATTTAAAATTTAAAAAGAAAGATATTTCAATAAGATTAAAAATTTTTAATTTACCAGCTCGGATAACTAATATTCCCTCGATTTAATTTTATATTTTATTGATAAACCATAAAAGGATTTTCTTTTACGAAAACTGCTCTATAAGCTATCGGATAGCGAACTTCGGAAAAAGTACTTCCGCACTTAAGCAATTGCAGAGTATGCAATAAGTAGTCCGGGTCACGGTTTGATCGTCCGCGTGAATTAGCGGTCGATTGAAAGGCGTTTCATAATTACTACGCAAATCCATAAACTGGATAGAACTTCCTCACGCGTATACACTTTTATTTTCAAAGACATAGATAAACGTCAAAGAGCAAGTCCACTAGGAAATAATGGATAAAGAGAAGAAAAATGGCTATAGGAAGAAAAATCGTTAGACTAAGAAAAGTTTTTGAAAAACGTCGGATTCTTAAAACTGCAAAAATTTTAAAGTTTTCGGTTTGAACTCTTGGTTTTTCTTGATAATATTTGCTAGATCCAAGAGCATCACTTTCGTGTACACGTCATAGTAGCTTTTCTCTTCACCTTCCAAGCTTCCCATCTCGAACACGCAAATTTCATCACCTTCAATATAAATAGTAATATAAACTAGTGCACGCAAACACAATAAAAACTTTCGTATCAGACTGCTATATAGTATTACGATACTTCGAAATCAGTAACTCGGAAGAAATAAACGTATAACAGCGGACGTATAACGAAGTAATTGATACGAATAAAGACCGACGAAAGTTAAAGCCCGTATACAAATAAGGAATAATTACATTTTCTGTTAACGAAAAAATATTTTTCTATTTTTGAAAAATATTATTGAATTCGAATAAATATAATACATGATATATATATATTATATATTATATAAATTTTTGAACAACTTACTATTACTTTTTACTGATATTTTTTACAAATCGTATTTTAGATAGACTAAGAAGAAATTTTTAGATTTAACAAAAAAGAATATGTTTTTAATTTTTAAAAGAGAGAACCCTTTCGGTACTTTCTCATATTTAAGATATTTTTAAAAGATAAATATATCAACGAAAAATAAATTAAAGTAAAAATTTTAAATTGTATGTTAAAAAAATTACATAAACGCACAGTTTAAAAATGTATAAATTCAACTTTCGTCGAAAATTTTACTTTCTTACTTTAATAATTTTTACAAATTATTATCAAGGAAAATAATTAAATCTATTTTATGATAGATATAAATTCTATAATATTTAAATTTTATCGTTAAATATTTATACAAATAAAATATGAGATCTAGTATCATATTTAACTGATTTAGTACATGACGATTTTATTCCTGATTTCATCGTATCAATTATTTCTCACCCGCATAAAATGTACTTTAAATCCATCAAAATAGATATTTTAAAAAAGTACACTTTCATATTTTTTCTATTACTAACTAAAAGCATAAAAAGCTATGGAGCGTATAAAACAGTAAACACGTTCAGTTCATTAGAAAATTTAGCGCGTAGCCAATCCGGTGAAATACAGTGTCCAAATAGAAAAAAAAAGATAACCAGAGGACGAGCGGAAGCAGAAACGACAAAGGTTCTAAAAAACTGAACGTAAAGCGAGGCGTCGGTTGTTCAATGTGCAAAACAAAATACTGAAATACGTCAGATCGTAAAATAATTTTGAACTCCCTCCTTCTCTCTCATTCGTCTCATTTTCCTCCGGGCAGTTAGTACCTCTCTGTGTATGATGGTCTGCACGCAAACCACAAATAAAGAAAATAGAAAATGGCAAACCTCCAATTTTCGGATATGAGGATAAAACACATCCGGGGCAGTCGATCGTGGATGATTATGAATCGCTTCACCGTCAGAGCAACTATCGCATTTTCTTCTTTGCGAGAGAGTATACTTGTAATTTGATGAACTTTGAAAGGCATCGATCGTTCGATGTCCTGATAAATTGAATTTTGCATCGGATTGGTAGAGGACTGTTTCTTTTTATTTCACGGATACGTTCGTATAAAGTTTTAAAGTGATAACGAAATGTTCTTTTTCATAGTCGAGTAATACTATTTTATAAATTTCTATTTTATACGTTTTCAATTATTTTTCAATTTCTAATCCTAATAAAAGTAATTAATGATATTTATGCTGATAATTTAATTATTTTAATCACTTTTAATTATTAATTCTTAATAATATAAAAGTATATGAGTTGATTTTCTAACTAATAAAATCATAAAATTATATCAAATTTAAATTCTGCTTTAATTATAAATTTATATTGCACTTGCATGTTTTATACAATTCTTTACGTTTATTGTTTACAATTTGTATCAAAACTACTATACAACTTCTTTCTCATATATTCATGAGCAATAATTATCTCTTTTAAAACGATAAATAACTTCTCGTCGTCTCGAACCGCACTGTAAACTTTCAAACAAATTCATTCGATTAATTTAACCACTCTTAATACCCAATGCGACTAAACCTCAGTTTTTTCTCGTTTTCCCCGTCTTCGTATTCCGTCGTAATGTAAAGAAACGAACCTTAAATAGCTATAGAAAAAATTAACTGTATAAAAAAATGTAGAAAAAGTACTAAGAGAAAAAAATAAGTAAAGTAGGAACCTTGCGAGAGGCAGTTTTGCATTAAGTATGCAATTTCCGACTTGCACAGGCCTACACCACCTTCGCGAAGATGGCAGGAAGTTGAAGCTTAAATTACATTTGGCGGGTAACGTAAATATATAAATATATATGAATAGTGAGAAAACGAAAGAGAAAGGAAGCGCGAGTTACGATAAAAACAGAGACTAAACTATCGAAGGCAGACCCAAGTTTGTAAATATCTCGTAATTTCCGGACAATTTATATCTATTCGGAAAAGGTATCGCAATTTCTTATAATCTATTTTATCCAAACGTGATTTTCTCATTATTTTTCTACGTTTTGAATATAGCAAATAAGCAACGGAATTCTCAATAATAATAACTACGGTTCGAAATAAACCTTCGGATATTAAAATAGATGGAAAATATCGTAAAATATGATCATGTTTTTTATTCGATATTGATGTTAAAAAATTCTCTATAAATATTATCTTAAATATTATAAGAAATAAAAAAAAAATTTTTAAATAATCCTCTAATATATAAAGAGCGTACTTCGTTGTTTCGAATTACGTTATATCTTATGCGTCGGTTCCTGTTGCTCGTAATTACCGAATATAGTGACAAATACCGAACTCCAAAACATGACACGAATACTTCGTATTTGTCGATTATTAGCTTTTCAACGATAAAGCATACGTTAGATTACCACTTTTACACAAAAACAGATTCACCACAGGTTATATCAGAATAGTAATCTCCAGTTTTCTTCTTCTCTTTTCTTCCTCCTCCTATATCTCTTTTTCAATTTTACATATTTAACTTTTCTCTATCGATATTCAAATCAATCTGTGACGCAAAGGCTTCGCTAAAATAATATATATTCAAGATTTATTTTCTGAAATACTATTTTAAGATAAATAAAATTAAAATATATAAATTTTGTAATATTTTTAACCTATCGAATTACTGTAAATATTAAACCAATCGAAAACTTTATTATAGCTTATTTTATTAAAATTAGTCTCAATAGAAAATCTATCGTTAAGGTAAACAAGGTTTTACAAAAATATAAATTTTATCGAACTGATTTTTTAAAGCACTTCAACTTTAAAATCACTTCTCTTTACAGCGTTTCGAACAAGCTTCTGCTCTTTCAGACACTGAAAATATATCTCCAAAATGCCTCCTCATATACAAAGGTATTTTGGTGAGAGGTTTTAATAAAGTGCTGACATATACGTTTTCAGACTTTGAAAAAGTGTAAAATGTTTTATTCAGATTTGCAGTTCATTTAATCTCAAATAGAAAATGTATTGTAATGGGTTTTTGATAAAACGTTTTATTGATTTTTTATTCAAGAAAATTTTGAAGAGAAAGAAAATGCAAAAATATTTATAACACCTGTAACTATCAAATTTGTGAAATCTTGAAAAAATATTCACGATATAGAATTAATATTTTCAAATGATAAAAATCTGAAACCTCTCAAAATTATTTAATTTTAAAAATAATTTAAAAAATATTTAAGTTAAACTTAATTGAACGATATATTATACAAAGAAGAATATCTTAAAATGTATCATAAATGGTAAATAGCTTATATTATGAAATGTAGCGTTAAGTATATAAATAATATATTATTTTCCACGAGTAGCTTAAAAATAATATTATTTATTTTTATCTGAAAGAATGATAAAGTTTCGGCGATAAAGAAAGAAAAATTTAACTCATTGGAAGCCTCAATATAAAAATTCTCCAAACTTCCTCTTTCGAATCGTCGCTGTAATTCCTTTATAAATAAATGAACTTTTCGCTCCTCACATGTCTGTTTGGAACGTCAAATACGTTAATTCGTTCTCTAGTATAGGAAGCTCACCGGTAAAAGTAATCCAAGGGAATTGCTCTCAAAATGATTTTCAGGCGCCAGACCAGCACGATTATTAATCGCTGCAGCGCGAATGAATGGTCGATTTATCATGGCGCGAGTCGCCTTCTAGACGTCCAAAACTTATTCTCTTCTCTTTCATGTAAATGAAAGATAGCGAGTTACGCAAGACAGATTTTCCCGCGGCTGCATGCACCTCCGCATAAAGTACGAAGCTCCCGAAACGAGATTTCACAGGCTACAACGAGCTGCAAACACGATAAGCTCAGAAGGCAGTTACCTCGTCAATTTCGCAGTCGGTGAGAAACAATTACCCGGCTGAAATAAATTTTACTCCTGTCTCCTCTTTTCTCTTTTCCTCCGACTTTTTTTTGCGAAATTGTTTCTTATCAATGGGTTCTGGTCTTGCTTCTTATTCTTTCTCCTCTTTCTTCTATCGTAAACGTACTTCTGAGTTCAAATCCTACGCACTTTTTTCATTTGCACATTTTATGTTCTAAGTTTTTTATCGTGCTCTTAAACCCCCCTTATTCTTAGTTAATAGTCATTGTATTTATTTTTAATTAGACTAAATTTGATAAATTTATAATCCAGTTAAACCATAATCATAAACACTGATTTTTATTTATTTTGTCTACAGAAAATTTCAAGTACAAATGCTTTTAATGTCTGATAATTTGTTTAAGTTTACAAAAATATTAAAGTAGCGTTTTATAATTTCATATCTTTTCAATCTTTTGGGTAGTTGATTATGAAATTTATTTTAAAAATAGCTAAAAACTAGCATAAATGCTCTAATATACAAGTTCACGAATTTTTATTTATAATTATTATTTATTTATTTATACAATTATATAATACATATCAGAACTTATTATATGTTATTAGTTTGCACTGTAAAAGAATTTATGTTTTTATTACAACACATTTATGTTTATGAAAGCGATTAAAATAAAATATTTATATAATTTCTAAAAAGGATCGACAAAAATTCATAATAAAAATTTTTGTTTTAACGTTTATAAACCTTTATTTTAAGAAAATATATTTTGAGAAAAACTAAATGGACAGCTTATATTTATTCGTAAGAATCTTTCGAACAGACTTTAAAGCGGCTAAACATCTCTTATTTGTTCCGTATTTTCTATTTCCATTATGTTTCAAAAGTTTTAAATAATTATCAAAACAGATTTATAAAATAGAGATGTAATAGTATAGTCAATATGATCTCATAATTCATATTATTAATACAAAATAAATATAAAATTACTTCAAAACGATTATTTTACACAAGTAAAATTTTAAGAAAATTTTGTAGATAAAAGTGTAGTTTGAGAATTTGAGTGTAGTTTAATATTTATCCACTTTAATAATAAATTCAATTTATTTTTTAATATATATTTATTCATTATAGATATTTAATAAGTAAAAAGAAACTTTATCTTCTTTTTAATTTCTTGCTCCCTTGTCGATTATGTATTGATTTATTTTCTTTGTAATATGGCAACTAAAAAAAATACAATAAAATAAGTATTCGATAAGAGATTTTAGAAAAATGTTTTTAGATTAACAAAAAAACGATCGAATGATCGAAATTTCAAAACAGTAATTTGACTGAAATATATATGTGGATAATATACGTAGCACAGCAGCAATAGACTTTACGGTTTAAGGAACGGGTGATTAAAGTCACGCCAAGCTCGATTACGCTTAAGTTAAGCTCGATCATTAAATGAGCATCGTAAAGACGAGAAAGAGAAAGAGATAAACTTCCTTTACTTTACAAAGAAAATTCTGATCGTCAATCTTCGTCCTACGTCTGTAAGAAAAAATGCGGAAGGAGCCCAACGAGCCCAGGTCTACTTATTAGCCAATAAATTAGGCATGGATGTGCGTGTAAGCTTCTTTCTGTCAAGGAACGGTTCCATTCGCATTAACCTGACGACTGCGGGAATCTCACTTTTAGTATACAAAATGCTTTTTTTTCATTCCAACGGAGATTTAGAGAAGTTTTTGCCAGTTCCAGTGATGAATAACGATATTTTTTATAATTGAAGCTGTACGGAATAATTTTATAATTGCCTAATTCGTATGATCGATTGTAATTCTTAAGCTAAATCATGTGAATCGCTTTTACAAGGTTTATCGACAATACAATAAAATATTGTATCGATAAAGTTAACGTGCTGATATTTCAACGGAAATGAAAACTTTTAAGTTAGAATTTTTCTATTATTGTGTATAAGGTATAAATATTTATGATCTTAAGAAACCACTGAATTTTTAAATTATACTTTTAAAATGACTTAAACTTACTTTGTAAAATTATTGTAATACCGCGATAAAGGAAAAAATTGCTCGAAATAAGCTTTTCCTAAATATAAATTATAACAATAAATTTTTGTCTCGTAAAAGTAAGTATTTTAATCTGGCTTCGCGAGAAAATTGATCGGTACAAAAGCAATCAAGATTTAAGAATTAAAAAACCATCGGACTTATCGCGTGAAAAATATTGCGGGATTAAAAATATGAAAAAAATGACCACTGATCCCCCAAAAGCGAGAAAACAAAGAAAAAAAAAAAAAAATAACACGCGCCATTATCAACCCTTGAGAATCCTATAAATCGCCCTTACAAAATCGCTTTACCCGCTAAATTAAATCGCGCGCGCGGGCGTTAACATTTTTTTCTCACGTGGGCAAAAGGGAGCCATGGCGAAACTACGATAAAGAAACATGGAAATGGAAATCGCACGGCATCTATTATTCGCCAAGTGCGTGTATACGCAAAGGCAGGCGGAACTATCTGTCTCTTGCCTCTTGTTCTTATTTCTCTTCTTATCTACACGCGCGCAAGAGATGGCCTTAATTAAGGAGGGAGGAGTGGATGTATCTCGCCGAGCTTCAGGCGCCCGTGAGTTTTCCGCTTATTGATCGAAGCGATTAATTAGACAAGAGGGAAGGGATGGAAGATCGTTCTTTTTTAATGCTGACGAGACGAGGGAACCGAATTTTCCTTCCGAGAAGAAGGATCCTTATCTTTTGTTATTTTTCTTCACTCCTACACATGTATACATCCTACATAAAATATGGTTGTACATTCTAATAAATCCGTAGGTAAATCAGCTTAATCAAAAAAGAATATCTTATTTATATATATGACTCAAGCCTTGGAGAAAGTTCCCGATATGTATAAATATATTTTTATGTATACTATCGTTAACATTTTTTTAAAATACATTACCTCCCCTAATCGAACTTGGATAAAAAATCGATGAAATATCACGGCATGCTAAATATGTCAAACTAAATGTAGGATAAAGTTAAGTAAAATTCTTTTTTAACTTTTCTTACTTTCTTAATTAAAAGTCTCGTTGCACTTAAATAATAAAGTCGATTTTACATAATTCTTTTAAAGATGAATTTCTGAATACGGTAAGAATTTTCTTGGTATCGAGTACCTTATATACAAAATGCACGTCCATTACTTTATTCGTTCATTTTTAAACCAATGTATCGTTTAAAAATACAAAATTTATATTTGCGTATAAATATATTTTTATTTTATTTTGTCATTTATTTTAAATAATTGTAAATTAAATTTATTCGTATATGTAGAATTTTACTATCCGAATCCTCAAATATCGCTACAATTAATGGAAAAGTAAACAAAATTTAAGTAATCAGGTATACACATATTTCTTCAATAATGTAAAGGCTTTTATTTTAGAATTCATTAGAATTTTATTTATAAAAATACGAGTATAGAGTATAGAGAATAAATTTAATTAATAATATTTAGTTTACTTTCTTTTAAATACGTAGATATAAATTATTTATGTATCAATCATTATATATATAATTGATTTTTAAATTACAAATATTTTACTACATGTATTTTTAGATCCATGGATCCATCAATCTTGTGCAGAGAGGTTCAATATCGATAACGCGTCTTTTATACCTATGGTTTTCTCCATTTTAGATATTTAAGAATTTATTTACATAATTTTATTCTATATCAATAGACAAAATATAAAGAAATTTATCAAATTATTTTCTATTCATATTTTACAAATACGAAGATATAATATATTTAAACTAGATAAGCAATATTAATATAAAAAATAATTTAACATGTATTATCTGATTTATACGTTATTAAATCAGATAACGATCCACTATATACTTATCATTGTAATTGAAATTTTCTTATATAATTTATCGATTAATAAAAATGAAAATCCCTCCAGACTCAATTTCATACAGAGTGATAGGATAGGTAGAAAGATAAACAAGATGAAAAAATTTAATTTCGTAAATTGAGAAAATTAGATTTTTACTAAATCTGATAGAAAATTTCGATTATCGTTTTACTTTTTCTTTAAATTCACGAAGAATCGATACGAAATATCGGAACAACACCAGTGAAACGCGAAATTGCGGTCGACTCGGTTTTTGCGATCGAATCATTTTTAAATATTCGCGTCTACGTTGGATAGGCACATTGTTCTTCGGTTCCCTTTTTACTCACCAGCCAGCGCTGAAGGCTACGTGCGTTTTGCCAAGATTGCGATCCATATTTCAAAAGTAACTGGCCCTCCCTTCCGCCACTGCCCAACTCCTGCACTAAATGCAGCTCTGCCCGAACCCGAGCCAACATATTTTCTCCACCGCTTCTCGCCAGAATCGCGGAGGGTAAATTCAACTTTTTTCACTGGCTACTACTTCCGTGTTGCGCCGACACATAATGTACAACTGAGAAACAGTGTTCCTTGGAAATTCTCATAAAGCATTTTGAATTATGATTCTTATACAATTGCTAAGACTTTTCATTATCTACGTAAGCTGATATTAAGTTTCGAGGTGGATTCTAAAAGAATAATCTTCATTACGTTCTTATAGTTATTACCTTCCTTCGTTTACTTCTCAACTAAAATTTTATACTTTACTTAAAATTCATCGATATATTTTATAAATTGCTGTATTGATGTTATCAAAAAATAAAAAGTAAATTTTAAAAAAGTTTTTTATTTATATGTATATTTCAATATTCTGATTTTTTAATAATATGGAAATAAAAATAAATATTTTGTAGAATTGTACAAGAAATTTTAAAAATTAAAATTTTAAATCAGTCATAATCCGAATTATAAAATTAAAAGCTACAAATTTTACAATTTAAACAATTATCTTCTCACTATTCTACGAAATGCATTTTAAATTGCAGATTGTTTCCTCAAATTTCAATAACTCGATTTTGGCTAACACATCGTTTTAAATAAAAAGTAAAATTTCTCCATAATTTAAAAATGGAGAAATGTTTAAAATTTCTTTTATTTCAAATTTTTATACAGTGATAAAGCAATAAGCTCTAATTTCGTATCTTAAAAAATTTGTATTAAAAATTTTGTTTCGGATTTTGGATCTGTAAATCTTGTGGTATTGAAACGTGTAAATTAGAAATGAAACACGAAAAATTATATATTATGAGTTTACAAATAATTTTCATACATGAAATGATGAAAATATAATGAACAAACCGAGAGAATAAGAGAACAATGTGGTCATACCTGAGAAACAGAAGACCTTTGATTTAATAATAACGTATGTACACATAATGACAAACTTCGCTTAGCGAAGCACATATTCGCAAATTTACGATGGAAACGAAATTGGAAAATGTACAATGATACGAAAAGTGTAAAATACATGTGATATGATAGCAGAAAATCGAAATGCTTACATAGATGAATTGAATTTCAGTTAGTAGAAAATCATTATACACAAATGTCACTTATTTTTAAAAAATTTAGTTTTTTTAAAATTTTTAAAATTACAATATGCAATTTAATTTTGTCATTTGAAAATTTATTATAACAAATATTATTATTGATTATTAATTATTTCCGTTGAATCGATGATTTAACATACATTAATATTAGCGTAAATTTGATACAACGTATCAATAGTCTTTTTACGTGTTATTTGGTGATATTTAATCCTTACTTCAATTACATGTACAATAAATATTTTAAATTATAAAAGTATTAAAACGATTCTTAATCATGTCTTTAATGTTTTTAATTTAATAAAATTATTATTGCAAATGATTTATTATAAAAAAAGTTGAAAAGGTTAAAAATTAAATTATAATATTTGTTAAAAATAGAAAGCTAAATTTTCTAAAACAATTACATTTTATTGTAGTATTTAAAATGAAGATTGTTTTCTATAGATTTAGTACTAAGATATTCTATCTGTTTAAATATCTATTTTATCAGAATAACTATAAATAGCATAATTTCAAACAATAGTAAAATGTGCAATAATCACTAAAGAAATAAGACTCTCTCTCTCTCTCTCTCTCTCTCTCTCTCTCTCTCTATCTCTTTCTCTCACTATGTCTATATTCATTTTCTTCAGTCTTTTTCCGAAATTGTCTAGTACATCTCAAGACTTTCCGTATATGTACAGCTGGGGAACAACATTTTCCCGGTTGACTTTTGTACTAGAGCACCAGAAGCCGGCGATTCGCGGAATTCGCTCGGGTACAAGATAAAGCTACTTTAAATATTCCATTCTCCCGCTTTCCTCCCCTTGAATTTTCATGGCGCCTCACGAGTAATGCATAATTCAATGCGGTAAAATGTCAGTACGAGACTCATGTAACTCCGTCATCGCACGCTCTTGTCGTTGCGCTTTGTTCATTTATCCTCCTTGGGGAGTCGTCCTTTTAAAATACAAGAAAAAACTACGGTAGAAAGATGTTCGTGTTAACGATAGATTTTTATGCACTTCCACTCGAATTGCTCTTCGTCAACCAAATACTAGAAAGACTTAATGATTTTTTATTAGTAAATCCATTGTTTTCGAAACGCTCGTATTTTAAAACTAATTAGTATTTACTATTTTTCTTTCTTAAATAATATATTTAGATCTTACTTAAAAGTCAGCATTTAATGTTTTCTAAAATTTTTAAATTATTTTAGTAATAAATTTCCGACATAATATATTTTAAATTATCGTTTGGTAAAAATTATCTCTTGTTTTAAGCATTATAAGTAATTTATAATAAATAATATTTTTTATATATATTTTAATATTATCACAAATTTGTTTAGTATTTTAAGTTGTTAAGCAAATAACATTAAAGTAATAATAATGAAAATAGATATTATCCTACTATTATGCTTAATTATATTATTTTTTACACACCCACATCATATGCTTTACCGTATTTTAAGATTTTATTCACTACTTAATATAATATAACCTATGATATATCCATCGAAAAAATACTAAGTCAATGTTATATACCAGGTGTGCTTCAGTTTTTCTTCCGTTGAAAGCTACTTTTTCAGACCAGGTGGAACTACCATAAACCGTCAATTATATTATATTCCGGAAACTTCTTTCTACCGAGAAAATAAGAAAGAGAGGAAGTAACAAAGATAAAATTCGGACTTTTGTCATTAGTGCCACCGTGTCTAAAATTGACCGCATGCACGCGCAAAATGTTGCTGGTATTTTTATGAGGAGCTTAAACGCACGGTCACGAGCTCTTTTCTTCGATAAGACAAAGCTGGAAATTTATTTTCTTCGTGCCCTGAGTTCGCTAAAGCGCTGAAAAACTAACCACGTTAAGAACGTATATTACACGCGGTAATTCGTGACCTTTTCTCGAGCTCTTGCACTAATTGTATACTTTTATAAAGAGACACGAGCTTGATAAATCGACTTTTAATATCTTTTACAAGGTATTGCATTTGATATTCATATTTGTTCTCTATGCGCATAAAGATATTTGTAACTAGTTGTATAATAATATATCATTTATCGTTACTTAAATTATGTCAAAATCGTATTTTGAATGCACTTGGTTACTTTTTTATTAGACAAACAAAAATTATTACAATAATCTATTAATTAACTTTATATTTATTATGATAAGTTTTAATTTTAAATGTTTTCAATTGAAAATAAATATGTATCGTAAACATAACTACTATGATCTTTTAGAACAATGAATACGTATTTATAGTTTATTTATAATTATTTACATAAATATACATTTGCCATAAAATATTTAATTGTAAATTTCTGTACTAAAATACAATATAATAAATAAATATTAAAAATCTCAAAAATTGAATAATATAATTTATATTGGAGAAAATTTAATGTAATTGGTTTATATATCGATAGTTCAATATAAATATTTTTTTCTTTTATTCAGTTTACAAGTCAAGATGCATTAAAATTTAGTCGAAATTAAATTACTCCTAATGGATAATATTTCAAACTAGTTTAAGAAGTTTTATCTAAATGAATTAAAATGTGTTTATTAAGATATTTACTCAAACCTATCTTTTAGACTACGCGTAAGTTCTACTTATAAACTTTTATTTTACTTTTATTATTTAGTTTCACTTTTTCTTTGAAATATATACTGTCACTTAAAGCTTTTTAACTTCTTTTTATCTTATAAAGGTCAAGCTTATATATGATCTTTAGAAATTAAATATTATATATTCTGAATTATAAATATTTCAATTTACGTAATTTTAAATTTAACTTTACATTCATTATGTTTAAGTTTCATAAAATTCAAATTTAAACTAGAATCGTGTTTTATTCATAATAAAATTTTTATAGAATTTCATACTATATTTTAATTAAATTGTAATAAAAATTTATATTACAAACAAAACTTCAAAAATAACATATAAAGAAACTACTGAATACAATACTATTTATAATTAGATATTACTATTAATTTTATTATTAAACGATTTTTCATTGATACAAAAAAATTTATTTATCAATGAAAAACTTGTAACTACATTAAATTATATTTGTTCAAATAGAATATTAATTCAATGTCGATTATGAATAATATTTTTAAACGTAATATTAATTATTATATTAAAATTGATCTATTAATTTAAAACTACTAAATATAAAATAACTTTAGTATCATTTAATACAAATATATAAAAATGTTTTAGATAATAAGTTTGAGAAATTATTAAGAAATTATTAAGTATTAATAACAGGAAATAAGAATATACTGAATATATATACTCTTAAAATTCAATATATGTTCATTATTATTTCATTAGATTTTTGCAGATAATGATATTAAATAATATTAAATTTAAATAAAAATTATTTACAATATCTAAATGGTAATAGATTTGTCATCATGAAACGAACTAAAAAAATAATAATGCGTTAGAATCCTTTAATAAATATGAATAACCACGTAACTATTCGTATTATAAATTCACACGTACGATCGATCGTATTCCTTTCTCAATATCTGTGTACACAAAACGAGATATTCATCGAGATGACGTCTCTCTGAACTCGCAATTCGAGTCCATGGCTGACCCGTTTTGTGCATTGCTACTGGCTGACAATAAATGCGAGTCTCATTTTCATTTTTTCTCCATTTTCACGGCAATACTCGTAAGTACAGTGTGTTATTTGGAAACATCTTTTTATTGCTCCTATTTTCTTCTTCCCTTTTCTCATTCTTTCATCGTCCTCTCTTATCGTATCTCCTTTTTTTCATCCGAAGGATATATAATTCTCGCTGAAACAAAAGGAGTAAGTAAATGAAAGCTCACCTGTCCGCTCAAGGCGTTGATGGCTCAGTCGTTGGCGAGTCTTTGTTTTTATAATTTATATTCCTGAGGTGACAAAACGCGAGCGCACTCTTTCAACCTTCGATTCACTAAGAAAAAGCGTACAGACAGCATGAATGTAAAAGAAAAAGAAAAAAAATGAAAACAAATACAGTTCCAAATTGTTTTTATGCGCTAGATTTGATAGATTATTTATTGCAAGAAAAAAGTAAGGATAATTTTTAATAGAAGACAGATATTGTTAGATTACGAAGCTTGTTATTTTATCATTTATTATTCTCTCTCTATTCTTTTTTATCTGTTTTTCTATCATTCTTATATTTATCATTTAAAATCATTTTCATTTTAAAAATATTCAACTACTATTTATACTATTAAAAATATCATTATCGCTGTTTTGAATTTTTATTCATACAATTTTTATCTATTCATTTTATATACTATAATTTTAAATAATATTCGTAATAATTATATATAATATATATATATCAGTTTTCTAAGACAAACAATATGCAAAAAAGCTCGATTGCACGAAACTATTACTCGTTAATAATTAAAATATTACAGAGAATATTTTTTTCAATTGCAATAATAATATAATATTTAATATAATAACATGTATTATTACTAAAAATTGTGAAAAATATAAATAAATTAATTTTGAATGAAAAGTTATCGATAAATTATCTCTCGAATTTTAAATAGGCGTCGATAAAACTATAACAAAATTTACCGCAGCATGACCAATTTCTTTTTCCAAATGCGCAATGCTGATAACGCACAAAACAATATCAGTTTTATATCTGATGATTATAGCAACAGAATCGAGGCGCAAGTTCCTTTAATTAACTATCTTTAATTAATCAACAACTCCGATCGAAGGTGCGCCTTCGAAACGACGTACTTGAGCGAACGAATATTGCTCGGTGACAAGTTTATACATCGACTTGGCGCCACGTCCCGTTTGATCAATCGATGAGCGAAAAGCATTTCGTTTGGACTGCACATTTACCTTTAATAATATAGCTGAAGCAAGTTAACTCGATAAATATTTCGTGCTGCATAGAGAAAGGGAAAGGAGCACCGTCGGAACGAAAGCTCGATAGTTAAACGATTTTCTAGGACCTCATCGATTATTATTCGCTCTCTTGAAGGAGCAAGGCAAAATTGTAGGGGCTAAGGTAGTTTATCAAAGAATACCAGCCGTCGTACCGAGTTTTTGTAAATAGACCCTTCGCTACGATATCTGCTTCGTATCAATTTCGAATATTTTTGAATACTTATAAAAGTATAATATATTATTATATGATTTAAAAAACTCAGTTTTTCGTTATAATGTATTAGTATGAATAATTATTTAAATGTATTTAAATTATTCGAAAATAAAACGGAATTTTTTCCGTTTTATTCGGAATATTTGAAAATTTTTAAATAAAATCAAATGAACTGCAGAAATGGAAAATTAATGTAAAATTGAATAATAAAAGAAATACTTTTAAGTCTGCCTTTTTCAAAAATTTTTTAATGAAATCTACCCTTTAACGTCTCAAATTTATATATAAGTTTATATATAAATGAAGTATATAATAAAAAAATTATATTTAATATTCATATCAAATTAATTAATATTTTTCTGTATATAATAATATTATTAAAATTGAAAGGTTTTAATTTTATTAACGATAAAATAGAGATAGAAAGATACGAAAAACTGTATATTGGAAAAACTGCTATTAAGAAAAACAAACTGATATTCTTAAAGATCACAGGCCATTAAACGTAATGGAAAGTCTTCGAAGATAAAATAAAATAAAATATATTACTACTAATATTTACTTTAAAATTATGAGACTGTAAAAAAAGCATACTGAAAAAATTATAAAAGGAAAAATAAATATATAACCTTAATAAAAACAAATAATAACCATTGATAATAAAATTATTAAAATTATAGATTGTATATAAAGATTGAGAATGATAAGGAGAGGAAGATACAGAGATAGAGTTAGAGGGAGAAAGAAAGATGAAGAGAGCAAGGACAAAGTTCTCTTGACTAGAAAGGGTAGTAGACCAGTGGTTCGTGGCTGGAACTTTACCGACGAACCAAACACTGGCGAGAAACGTTAAATGCTGACGAGCAAAGATCCTGTCGAAGTGAAATGACTAAGGTTTCTCGATTCAACTAACTTTATACATTCGTGGGAAGAGGTTTTAATTAAAAGACACCCACGAAGAACAACTCGCACCACTATACGCGTAGGATATATGAAAGAAGATTTCATGAATTGCAACGATCTCGTTTGTTACTCATGAAATTAGATGATACGGTAAACCTGGTTCGTATCGCAGTTGAGGTATAAACTTCAGTTGAAATATTTAATTAGGAAAGCTTTCATTTTTTGAAAATTCCGAATAAAGAATATATTAATAAAATTAATAATTGTAAGTACGGTAATTTTATTAAAAATTTCATTCTTTGAAAGTAAATTATGCGGTATATACTACTGTATAATATCAATCTTATTAATTAAAACAAAGTACGCTTGAATTAATTACTATCACATTTCATATGTAATTACGAGATGAATGCATCATAAAAAATGAATCATCTAAAATTAATTAACAAATAATTAAATATGAAAAAGAGCATTGTGCAAAATCGTATACTCATAGAAAATGAAATTGAAAAATATGCCGATTTCTTCAATTAAAGAAAAGGTTTTATACCGTGCGGGAAGCCAAAAACAACGAATAAATCAAGAAGCTTGATATACGCGCAGCTCAAGCCATTCCCTGGTAATTCATCGAACGTATCTTTCGGCAACAGTAGCGAAAACTTTCCAACGCCGACACTCTTTCTCTTTCTCTCTTAGGAAAAAAAAAAGAAATTCCTACTGGTTGGGTATTATCATCACGACCACTGGCAGAGATCCAGTACCAACTCTCTCCGTAACTCTGAACCGATGAGCGAACCGAGGAAGGGGGTTGTAAAGAAAAGAGAAAGAGAAAAAGAGAGAAACGTAAATAAAAAAATAAAGAAAAGCTCGGCGAACGACGCGGCAGCAAAACGCTCGAATCTACAATTTCCACTTTTCCGAGTGGCCGATAACATCGACGAAGGGGCGACCCGTACACACCGCGGCTTTCGCTTTGTCAGCTCGAAACGGATACTTGCTTTTTGCTATTTTTGTCGTTCGCTTTCCCCTAACAGATTGTCTATCTTCGACGTAATGAATTCGATTCTTTACATTTTTTTACAAAGTAATGGCTTTTTTAAATTACACGCGCTAGTTTTACCTATCGAAACAATCAAAATAAATAATTATCGTTATTCTTGTTTTTTGTATTTCATAAATCGTAGCTTCTATCCAATTGAAAACTGTTCTCGTTCGTGCAAGCTTTGTTTGACGTAATCAATCTGATTTTATAACTTAATAAATCGTTCTCGATCACACCTAAACGAACAACACTTAAATTTCATTAGTTAAATTAAATAAACATTCGACAGTAACTTTATACATAAATGCAATGCCTCGTTTATTTGCAAAAAAAAGCTGAAATGAAAAAAACAAAGTAAGTAAAAAACGAGAAGAAATCGTGAAAAAGTACCCACTCGACTCGTTTAGTCTGAAAAACATAGGCTCATTCTCCTCCAAAAAGAAGAAAAAATACAGTAGTTCCTGGCCTCTTACGCCAAATATTCCTCGTAAAGCGGTACCAGCGCGTACACTTTCGAAGTATACACCACTGGTCATCTCTCTCGCGTCAGCACTTCGTTCATTGCAAACAGCCCGAGCGCGTGTATACACGAACTTATGCGTGCGTGCAACCGAATTGGAGCCAACAACCACACGAGTTCAAATCATAGCTCGAAACAACGACTGCAGTGGCGGTTCCTACGTCAATAAGCAGTTCGGTTTCACCAAACTTCTCTCTCTCTCTCTCAGGAAAAGCCAACTCCAGTCCATTCCCATCGAATCCCGTGGGCCGGCGCCAACTTGTCCCGCCGCTCCCTTCGCGTTACTGTCTCGTCGTATGCAGACTCGCAGCACAAAAGTTACCGCGAGGGCGCGAACAGGGCCACTCCATTTAAACAAAATAAAATCTCGGTATCGTGAACATTGCAGAATAGGTATTCAGCCTTTGTAGAATAGTTTCGAATCTAAAATTCATCGTCTTCGCTCGACTGTTAATATACCGTCCACTCTTTACGTTGCAAAGTTTCTCTTCTTTGCTCAGGGTTACGACGATAGAAGTTGCGGTATAATGCAAAGTTTCCTATAAATTGGCTTCGTGCATCGGCTCTTTTTCAGTAGACTAAATTAAAATAATGGAATATTTAAATCGGCAGATCTCTACCGCTAACTCGATACACTCGATTGCTGCTCTATATACTTTCTATCGATATATAAGAGATAAATGAAATAATAGCAAAGCATTTTAAACCATATTTTTCTTTGTAAAGAAATAACATGAATACTTTTTTAACAGCAACGTACGATCAATATTTTTATTTTTAAATGTCGTTAAAAATATTTAACGTTACCAAAGTATTCTCATAAGATTCGCCTCGAATAATCCTGTCGATAGACTTAAAAAATATTATTATTTGGTATTGTCGTATCATGAAACTATAGCAACTTTTTACGAGTTAAAATTAATTGTATGTACATTTTTTAAATAAATCTGTAGATTCTTTTGAAGAAAAAACTAACTTATTAAGTTTAATTTTATTTTTAAAAATTCTGTATACTTAATAATAAAAATTTTAATTTCGAACCAGATATTTTGACGAAAATCTTTCAACTTCAAAATAAATCTTGAATCTTTAAAATAAAATAACATTTCTATTACTAATTCTACAACTATAAAATATTATAAAGAAAAACGCCCAAAATAAAATTATGGAATCGTAATAAGTTTTCAACTTTGTTATACAAAATTTTATGCTATAAAATTTTATGTTATAAACTTGTGATTAGAAGTAGATATATTATTTTATATGAAAATAATGTACATTTGTTACTCTGCTATTGCTTATATCTCAAAAGACAAGGTTTACGAGATGGTACTAAAGGTGCTATTAAATTTCATCTTTAATTACCAAAAACATGTCTCGTAGCGACATTAAAAACTACAGCTCAGAGAGCAGAACTTATCCCAGTAGTTATAAAAATTTTTAAAATGTCAAATATCTTCTTCTTATAAGCAATGTATTTTATTAAAATTTTTTATATCATGTTTTCAAAGTATTCATGTATAAGAATGTATATTTCATAAAAGACGAAACTATGAATTTAATATAAAAAAAAAACACAAGCCCTATTATTTTCTTTTGGTTAAGTCGCAAATTTTCGAAAATAGCGCATGAAATTTAAAAATTGTTATATTATTATTTAAAATAAATTTATTCCATAAATTAAAATTACATCTTGAATTTACTATCTCTATTCTTACACATAAAATCCAAAATTATTTATTCATACTTATCTCGTTTAATTTGAAAACTATTACATTAAAACATTAATCTAATTTACCAGTTTTTCTCTTATTTTCCATGTGACTAAGTAAACACAGACAACTAAAGTCTCCACTTGGAGTTACTTTCTCGACGGGTCCCCTGAGAAAGCTTTGGACACCTGGCACATCAATCTTCCCTTTTTTAAGTTTTTATAGGGCACCGGTGTGCGGTTTGTATAATGTGCAACGTTCAAAATACTTTTGTAACGTTAATTCTAACATTGTCGCCAAAAAGTTAATCTAGCAATTGTTATATTGGACGAATAAATTACGTTTACTTCTTAAAAGAAGGTATTCACGTTCTTTGATAATATGTATATGTCAAATGCAAATTTTTTCTTTTCTCTGTATATTTGAAATATTTCAAAAGCTTATAAATCTAAAAGGAAATGTATTTTATATATAAAAAAAAACGAATCATTAAATAAAAAAATTTTTCATAGCGTGATAAAGTAAATTTAATATATAATTATAATAAATAAGCAAGTAAAGTAAATTACAGGTGACAAATTCATCAAGCATAAAATTTACGATCAATATTTTAATTGACTATTAAAAATTTTCAATTTTTTCGTAAATTGAAAAATAATAAAAAATCAAATAATATTATGTGTGTAAAAAAAACATAATTTAAAATCATCAAACTCATACAGCAATTAATTGCAAACTGTATGAAAATATTCTTCAGGTGTAGAAAAACAATACAAAAGAAAATAGTTCAAAATAAAAGCAAATTCTAAAGAAATTTCTTTGCTATCATTGATTCTATTCATACAAATGCCATAAAATATGAAAATTTATAGGACAATTTCCTTCAACCGCATATAAATTTACTCAATATTCAATTTCTTCAGAAGCTTCACGTTCTTAAAAGCTTAAATCAACCAATATAATATTATACTTAAATGTATTTCAAATTTATTTAATTTTGCATTTTTTTTTATTCTAAGAGAAAAAATTTTTCTTCTACATTTACTTTTTTAAAACTTTAGTTTCTTTAACGAAGAGTATACTTAAATATGAATAATTTTACAATGAGAATGATAAAACAGTATAAAAGATAATAAAATATTTAACATTCGAATCGTATAAAGAAAATTCGAACGAATAAATTGGACTCGTTTAAAAGTTTCGAACAATCGAACTAAAAAAATCATGAAATCGTTGAAGCTGCAATATTTTAATATTTTATTATTAAATATGAAATATTTCTAATGAATTTAATATTGAATATAATATTGTTTTAATATCGTTATTCGTAAAATACCGCAAAAACGAAACCCCTGGGAAGTTTCAAAGAAACCAAAATAACCTTTTATACAAAAGAGGTATAACAATCGATCCCACCCACAATATACTAACGCCGCGTTAATATTCACACACATATGCCATGAAATCATTACGTCATTGTTCCGGCAGCCACAGCAGCAGCAGCAGCAGCGATGCATAATAAATCGTCGCTCATTACAATAGCTACATACATTACGCGGTTACTTCATTCACCCGAATTTCTCATCTCAAATATCCATATACATAAATAAATATGCCCATGTGTTTATGTATGTATGTGCGCAGGTATGCGCAGATACGAGAGTACGCGCATACGCGTAATATTTTTTTTGGAAAAAGAAGAATAGCGTAGGTACAGTAAGATAATATTTTATTTCTCGTGTTCCCTAAAACGCGTTTTACATCTCTCGAGATTCACTGCCGTGCAGCGAAAAAGAATAGAAGCCATGGTTACTTGATAATTCAAGACATCGTAATTGAATTCTTTACGAGAAATGGGGCTAGTACTTGCGAAAAAGTAGGAAAAATTGGAAAGTAGCGTAGTTTGTATACGTGTATACACAGGACAGATCACCTAAATCAAAACAGGCAGTTTTCTGGAATACAGTTTTATTTATTGATGATATTCTACTAAATTCTAAATACTAGATTCTTTTAAATAGTTCTTTAACTTACTGCATAATTCAAAAGCGCTCCAATGTTATTTTGGTATAAAAAATATAAGAAATATATGTATACATTTTCATTTTTAATTATATTCCTATATCAAACTATAATTAAACTAAAGGGTGTTCAATAGTTAGTTTTATTATCAAGGAAAAAAAGAAGAATATATTTAAAAAAGAGTTTTTTAATTTATTTATACGATTACACATCTTAATTTTCTTGACTATTGTAAATCGTAATGCAACGAAAGCACATTTCTTTACAGTTTACGAATTAAGACTCGATAAGCAATACCAGCACCTCCGGTAAACTCAGAATTCTAAACAATTAACAAGCCAAGTTTATATTAATCGTTACTCTTGATATTCGCAAGGTCATCAATTCCCTTGTAAAAGTGAATTTGCTTCCTCTGTGTAAAGAAGCGCACTTACAGAATTTAATTTGCTCCAGGTTACGCGATACATCGCGTATTTTGCTTGATTTAAAACAAGCGAACGGCTGGGTAGTAATTCTTGAAACAAAAAGCTCGAAATTGCAGGAGGTATACGTATCGCAGTGTACTACGGACGTGCTCGTAACGGGTCCAAAACGGACTGCACCCGATCTTCGGCACTGTCCGATTCCATCCCCCCAAGTGAAGTAGTGCATTCTTGCTATCTCCCTTTAAAGTTCGTTAATGGTGATTTGTGAGCGCGCGGTGTAATTTCATCTTGTAGGATCTCTTACCCTCGCCTCCCTGCCTCTCGAGGCAACTTAGAAAGCTAAGATAGCGAGAGATTAGAAAGGATAATAGTCGCCGACAACGGGCTTCCATCTGTTTCGTTTACCGCGTAATTAACCAACCCCGCGGAGCTCTATGTTTAAGCCCTAACGCACCTCCCGTGGAAAACCTCCAGCCAATTTTACCTCTGGCAACGCAACTTTCCGCGGCTCATGAGAATTCAAACAGAAGAACATCTACGCGGGAGTCGAATTTACGCGAGAGCGGTTGCCGTTACATTATCCTTGCAGCCGTTTGTTTTCGTCTCAGAAATAAGGCAGGGCTTCGCATCGCATCGAATCGCTTTCGAGTTTAACGAGTATTATTTTCTTTTATTTTATTTTTCCCGACGTTTATATCTTTTTCTCCCTGCATTTCAAATTCATTCGACTTGAAATTTAATGCTCCTGCTAAATGTGTAATTTTATAAATTTGCTCTTCGATGAACCGAAACGTTCGTTGGGCATCGGACTGCGAATGGCTTTTATTCGAGTCAACGGGTTGTTGTATTCAAACGAAAATTTCTCTCCGCGCGTTACTTAACGGGTATCCTGCGCCTAAAACTTAGATCCATTATTGTAGAAAATACTATCTTGTTTATGACAACGTTGAGCCAGACTGGTAGAGAGAACTGGTCGAATTGTTCGCTTATAATTAATCGCGCAACTAAAAACAATTATGCCATTTGATTTTTATTTCAAATATCGTTTAAAGTCGATTAAAATTTATTTTATTATATATAGTAAAATTAATCGTCCAAAGATCGATCACCGATTATAAAAACGTTTAATTATTATAATTATTATACCATAATCTACCGAACAAGTTACAACTATTTACAACTATTTACAACTATTTTCGCGCGTTGCGGTATCGATAAGAAATTCGTTAAAGAATCTCGTCCGCAATGCAGAAACATCTCGATACCAAAAAAGGCTGAATTCTTCCTTCTGGAAACTCATCGATCCAAAATACGGAGCAAAGCCGTAGAAAAAGATATCGTAAGAGATAAAGATGCGATAAAAAGAGTTGCCCATAAAAGTATAAAAACGCAAAAAAAGCGGTAAGCTCGCGGAAGGATGCAAAGTTTTAATGTTCCCTTGTGCGCCCTCTGCCAAGCTCTTGTGCTTCAGTGGCATTTTCGGACGCGGAACACCGTTGACCTCGTTACAAGCGAAAAAGACGGCCAGTTATTTGTCACTTTAACGCGATTGCCTCTGCATGTGTGCGCCTTGAAAGTTATCGCATATATATTTTAACGCTACTGGGGTAAGTTTAGAGGATTTTTACTGCTCTTCCTGTGCCCACTGCCAATGATTAAATCGAGAGAGAAGTGGTTATAAGTGGTGAAATGAACGATAGCTCATATTATTACGGCTATTTTTTAAACCGAGAACTTTCCGAAATACAATGTGACTCCTCGCGGTGACTTTTGTATCGCTTCTTACGCAAATTCATAAATCGTTCGATCGTTTATCGACTCGCGATGTCGACTTTCGACGCATAATTTTATTATGCTGTATTGCACCAACGCATTATGATGATTAGTTTTCCCGAATGACTTAAATATTGCACGCGCATCGAAATAAGTTAAGTTAAAAATACAATTTTTAGTAATAATAATTAATCGTACAAAAAGCACCATATTTTTTATCAGCAAGCATCGTTTATATTTTTTTCACAAATAGAGTATTATACAACGAATTACACTTTTCGTACATTATATAAATATTTCTCGCGAGCTCCTGTTTCCGACGAACGAAGCGAACGAACGTAAGCGCTCGGCCTTAAACAGCGCGGATGCTTAAAAAAATAAAAGAAGAAAAATGGAACAAAAATTAATCAGGTGAAAACCGCATTACACACGTACACAGGCAACCAAACACGTCCGCGTTTCCACATGACGCATTTTCATTACCCTCCGCTACGACTTTCCCCTCGTAAAACAAGCAACTAAACAAAAGCGCTCGCATCGCTGCGAATTATCCGAAAATTGTCTCGTTTTTAGTGGGCGACGTACGCGCCGACTATTTCCCGGCCGCCGATAGAAACTCGCATGGGCGCGCCCCGCGAAAGTTTTAGCAATCTGTCCGGGGAAAACTCACGAGCACATTTCCGTGAGACTGATCCCAAAGCGGTCGCGCGAAAGTTGGAAATACCGGACGCTCTTCGGACGGCATAAGCCAAGCCAATTCGAGTTTTCATACCCTCCCACGCCCCCTCGTAATTCTGCAGCCCGCGAGAGATACTTTGATTTCGTCCTTCTCCCCTGCGATAAATTCATTTTAGGACACTGCAGGTCCCGCCGAATCCACTTTTTAAGTTTTCTGTCTTCTCCTCCCCCTACTCTCACCCCTTTATACCCTCTACCCATCCATCAGACGATGTACGTTTAATGTTGGCGAAAGGAGGCGGGAAAAACTACCCCCTTGCCCGCACCCCATTTTCGGGGGCAGTTCTTTCGCTTATATTGCGCGCGAGAGTCGTGAAAAAGTTTCCGTTTTATTGTTCCGTGCTACATAAAAATTTTGTTATTTCAGGATCGCTCTTTTCCTTGACTTACTTTCTTTTTTGTCGCTGGGGCTTTAATTGAAGATAATAAAAAACGTATAATCTAAAGTGGCTGCTATTTTTTCTCGACATTGCCTCCTATTAATTAATTAACTAATTATTTAAAACTTTATAGATTTTTCTTTTTTAATTTATTTAATTTTTTTATGATTATATTACGATAAGTTTGTGATTTACGTATTGTACTAATTAATTTTTAAAACATTTTTCTATTGTATAGAAAAGACATAAATAGTTTCCAAAAACTTTTAAATATATTTTTACAATTGTATTAAGATGATTTATTTTAATAATATATTGATTTATTATAATAACAATTCTTTCTATATTTTCCAATAAATTTATTTAAATCAAATTATATTTATTTTGAGTTTCATAGATTTCTATGAGCGACTGTGCTTAATCGAAATCAATTGAAATAAAAATAAATACACGAATTTTAATCGAAATTATCGCTTAAACTTTGAATGAATATTTATATTTCATAATAATGAAAGAAATAAATTGTACACGTATTAAAGTCAATATTTCATTGTATTTAATTTTCCGTGTACTAACGTATATTTAAAAATTTTGACTAACGAAACTTCTAAAAATTGTATATTTTATTAAATTTTAATCCTCTCGGATTAAAAATGTTTACTATCATTTTATAGTTTGGTGAAACCTGCAAAAAATTTTAAACTGATTATAAAATTAAAAACTTCTCTCCTAAGGTAAATTGATATCGTCGATAAAATTAAAAAAAAAATAATTTTTCTAGCAATTTGTAATTAAATACACAAATATGAATAAAAAAAATTAACGTACACAGAAAAATATATTTATATTGCGAATGACTATTATGAAAATTATAACGTATAGAATACCTTCATCAAGTGTAAATGTGCGTACGTAAATTCATTGGTCAAATGAATGCCCAAATAATCATGCATTATTTCATGCATTATTACAGCGCCACCTCAGTCGGTGGAAATCACCAGTCATCAACGTCGCTCGAAAATCGAGATCAAACAGAACGAATCACTAAAGCTAGAGTGTACCGTGCGAATGGCAAAACCAGCCGCAACAATAGTATGGTATCGTGGAAATATACAGATCAAAGGTGGAGATATCCATGTCACGTCCGTTCCGATCGCTGACGGTTAGTATAAAATTTAAAGTAATATTTTTTTTTAATTTTAATTGAATTCTTTAAAAAAATGCTGTTAAACAATTAACTAATTAAATTTTTTTTTAATTTTAAATATGTAACAAAAGCCTTTCTTTCAATATTTTTTAGCATTTTTTGTAATTAAATCGTATATAGTGCAACAAATAAATTATTTAATTTAAAAAAAAATCTGAAATTTTTATTTGGATATTTAATCTTTCGTATATTACTCTGGCAAATATTAAATATTCAATATAAAGATCAAAAGGTATGAAAAATTTGAAATAGTTGACGCATAAAAAAATTGAAAAAAATTAATTCTAGTGTATTAAAAATAATTTAATTTTAAAAAGTAAAGTAAAAAAGAAAATTTGGTTTTATAAACTTGGCACTGATAAACGGTATTGATTTAATTACTTATTCATTGTCTTAATTTATTTTGATTTTAAAAATAATATAACTATCAATATAAAATAAAAAGAATTTAAATACTTTATATAAAACAATTATTTTTACTTCTTTGAATATTTTCAAGTAACTTTTATATTTGTCTAAAATTATAGGGTATATTAACGTCTCATTTAAATAATTGTAAACAAACATAAATTTCCTATTAAATTATTACTCTCTTAGTTTTGGTAGATAAAATTTATCTTAAAAGGACTATTTTAAAAAATATTCTCACTCTTAAATAACAAATTTATATAATAAAACATTTTCTTAAATTATTTAAAATCTACATTCACAAGGAGATATATTTACTCATAGCTGTATTGTATTATCATTTTAATTTTAGAAAAATTAAATTTTATTTAAATAATAATTTATGTACTATAATTTTTATGATAAATAAAAAAAGCGCAACTTTTTTTTTTAAAAGTATAATTTCACTTTATGCATATATTATATTTTGAAAACATAACATATGCTTATCTAAAATAAAGAATCCACCATTTGGTACACTTATACTATATCCAATACACTGATTATATAATATTTTTAGTTACTCTATAAAAATGAATTATTACTCAAATTTATATAAAAAATTAATAATTAATAAAAATTTTATGTTTAAAAATCTGTATAAATATTCAGAATTCTATATGCCAATATTTGTATAAAATTTGTTACATAAAGAAGAAATTGCCTAATAAAAATCTGTATAAATATAATGAAAAGTCATAGATTTATAATTAATTATATACTTTATTAAAATAATGCAATTTAATAAAATGAAATTAATTTAATGAAAATGTATTACAAGCTGATAAAATTTATTACAAAGTTAATATTTACTCCGAAAAAGCACTTGATACTCAATATTCAATTCTTCATACGTTTGAAATACACAAGTAAACATAAGTATAAATATATATTTACATTCTAAAATTTTAAAATCAATTTTCAACTGTACTTCAAGAAAGATTGTTGCAAAAAACTATTACTTTTTTATTTTATTACAACTTCTCTCTAACTTACATTTTATACCTTTATAGGTTTAATACAAAATATTGATGATATATTAGATAAGAAAATAATTTCCAAATTCAAATTTAAGCGTCCTCTTTCATAATAATTCTTTAAACGCGTACTCAAAATTTTTATTAAAATATATAAATATGACTTAAAATTTAATATTATATAAATATTGTATTTCATATATTTTCGGCTCTTACAGAATAAAATTAAATTTTTTAATACGCAACAGTATTACTTAACTTATAAATGGAATATTCTTCTGATTTGACATCTTTCAATGTAAGTTTCTTGATGCTTCAAATGTTATGACAGAAATAGAATGTAAAAATTTCAAAACTTAAGATAAACATAAGAATCTGATATGAATTCTGACAACTGTATAATAAAGAATCGAATTTAAAATTTATTATAAAGTCCTTGGTATACGGAAATATTGAAAATTTATAAAAAGATATTTAAACGAAACGCATTTATATAAAAATAATTACTTTTCACCAAACTAATTTTGTAATATTATTTCTTAATTACAATACATAATTTAAAATTTCATCCATAAAAAGAAAATATCGTATATCAATATATATCAATATATATATATATAATATATTATAGTACTAGAAGAACATGCTGCAAATGATGTAATAACTACACTCAGATTCTATCCAAGAAGATTTAAAACTCTATATGTGTTAGCAAACTTACAAAGACACAGACCTTTAACTACTTGCATAAAAGAAGCTCAAACTTGTCATTAAAAATTTACTGTACAGGTTATGTTTAAGCGTTATTATTCGAAGATTTAATCTTGGGTAATATACTACAGTGTCCAAGTTTTGTACGTTCTTCTTCCTCTCTTATGCTCCTCCTTTCTGTTGCTTCTGTTGTCTCTCTCGCTCGATCCTTTTACTTTTTTATCTTTTTATATCATTTTATCAATCTTTTGTATTAAATTTAAACTGATGGCACATATTTTTTATGGAAGTGAATTAATATTAAAATAATATTTATATTAGTATAATAAAATGTTATTTTCTTATATATACACTTTTTTATTAAATCTATTTAATTTTCTTAATATAAAACAGCTATTGATAAAAGTTAAAATTATTAAGTTTCAATTTTAAAGTATATAAATAAAAAATTTACATAAAATGATTAATGCACATTAGAGTATTATGTTTATTGAAAAATAATTAAACTTTTATAAGCTCTATTAAAAAGAAATTTATGTTACTCTCTATAAAATTAGGTTTCTATGTAATTTTTTATTATTGCATAAAAATAAAAATCTCAGACCTCTTTAAAATTAATGATAAGTAATTCAATATTACTAACTTTACCTGAAAATGTCTTTAGAGAAACATAATACTAATATTTATTTAATACAAAATATAATTAATTTGATTAAATATAAGAATAAAATTAGTAAAATCAAGATTAATTATTTAATTTCATTCATGTAAATAATTCAAAAATTTATAATTTTACAGATTTTTAAATATTTTGGTATTTATCGAAAATACTGATTCAAATTACATATTATGGTATTTCTAAATTATCTTAAATTGTTGTAAATCTTGTTATATATTTTTAAAATATTTTTTATTTATAATATTCTTACTAAAATTTATTTTTGGTTATTTCTAGATCTACTTATCAGTCTTTCTAGTTTAAGTTGATTAATTTAATTATCTTAACTATATTTTATATAATTCTACGTAATTAAATAATTAAATTTTTTAATTTAATTAAAATTCAATCTCGTGATCATATTATTTTTTTTATTCTCCTTTTTTTCGCTTCTTTCGCTAATTTTATAATTTTGTCTGAATATTATTTATTTTTAGATAAAGTCATGTCACATGCTTAACATAAGGCGAATAAAATATAAAATGTAATTTTCAAATAGAATACAATTTATAGTTTCATATTTTCAATATCAAATCGAGATCGAGTATCAACGGTCAACATCTAAGTATTTATTATAGTAACGTATTAATGATAAACTCTATTCTATTTTAAAAAGAAAACTTCTTTTCTTCGTAATAAATCTAATAAAATAATTAAGAATAAAATTGAGAAAAGATATATAATGTTATTTCAAGTTATCTTAGATCTCTAATGCTTCTAATAAATTAATTTCAATCCTATTTGAAATTTATTAGATGTGATATATATATATATATGTTTATATTATATGTATATGTATACTAATAACAAAAATATTTAATACATTCAATCGATACTTCAATTAAATCTAAAATTTGGTATATTTTAATTTTTTTAATCGAATTAATGTTTTTATAAATCTATAAATAATTTGTGTACAAATTCAATTTTGATTCTATTATTTATCTCATCAATAATATATTGCATATATTGAATAAAAAATTTTAGTAATAACTTTTAATAATTTTCTATGTAGAAAATCTTTCTTGTTAAAAAAACACTACGTATTGCGATGTAATATGTGTAAATTTATTAAATATTTTAATAACTTTTTTATATTTTTTATTTGAATGAATGAAATGATAATTAAATATCTTCATTTCTAGCGTATAATCTGTTTACTCTACATCTAATGCAGATAAGTTCCTAAATATGAAAACTAATAGCGCTTTTCCATATTTGATAAATTGAACTTTTATCTTATCAATCCTAGAGATTTAGTTTTTTTAAGCTTTTACTAAAAGTATATAATTCTTTAAAATTGGATTCTTTTGTACAGACTTCAACTATGTAAATTATATCTCTTGATCTTCATGAACATTTATCAACGGATTAAAATGATTCTTCTATTTAATAGATTGTTCAATGACACTAACTTATCGTTCATAACATATTAGATTTAATTTAGCTTGGATATCTTTTAAGTTTAAATAAATATTCTTAATCAAATAGCTATTATTATATTGTTTTTTATTAAATAATTTAAAAATGTTACTCTTTCCTTATTTTTTAATTTCATTTTATTTATAGTAATTATTTTTAATATTTTGATATTTGTCTGATACAATTTTATTTTTAAATTCAGGTTTAATATTAAAACATCATTTAAAACTTTACATTTTTTTGTAACTATTTTAATTAGTTTTTAACATTAGTTTTTCTTTTTCATGATATCTTTTAAATATACAAACTTCTCTAAGCTACGAAACGCATAAAATTGATTATTTAGACATTTCAATTTAATTCCTGTTTCTTGTTTCTTCAACTTTTCATACATAAAGTTTATCTATTAGTATTATTTCTATTTTCTTTTATTCTTAATCACAATCTAATTATAGGCATCTCTATAAACTATAAAAACTTAAGACTAAACTTATAGAGGATTTAATATCTAAAACATACATCTAATTTTTTATCAGTTAAAACATAATATTTATTATAAGTAATTTTTTTTTAATTTATATTCTTATACCATATATTATGAATATATCGAATATATTATATTCTTATACCGTATGAAAAAAAATTGCTGAATAACTAATAGTTAATCGCGAAATGGACTTTTATTTCTTTTTAAATATTTTTTTCATAAAAATTTATGAATCTAAATACATTTTATCACTGTCATCTAAATAAAAAATAAACATAATCTTTTATTAATAAATTTATCATTTTATTGGTTTAAACGTTTTTAAATTAAATTTATTTTAGTAAGACCATCTTTCCTTCTTTATATTATATATTATATAATCCTAAAGAAAAATATAGTACTTAAAACCTTTCTCTTTTCTAATAATTTAAATTATTACATTATAAAAATGTAAAAGCTATTCATATCTATGTATTTTGACATTTTTAAACAAAAATTTTCTGTAAGTGATATAATACCGTTCGTTAACGTTAACCGATGCCTATCAATGATAAATTTACATAAATATTTATTTACGATTTATGTTTGTCAAATAATATTTAAATTGAATATTTAAGTTTTTTAATAGTTCACTTAAGAATTTATAATCTATTCTATTATAAATATACGCATGGCGGAGATTCTAGCCTCCCGCAAACGTTGAAGTTAAACATTTCGTTGGCACTGAAAAAAAGAGGAATAGGCGTTTATCGTAATCGCCGAAATTTAAACAACTTTTTGTATGATCGATACTTGGAGAGTGACTCTATTTTCTAAGTCTTCATTAAATGACGATTAAGATTGCACGCAAATTGGGCTGTTCTGCTGTATGCGGAGCAAACCGAAGGAAGAAGAACCTCAAGGCGTTAGCTGGAAGAGCTGCGAGCTATTACGTCTTACTTGATCCTGACAAGAGCGTATTTTCGAAGGTTATTTTCCCCTGAAGGGGGATTGGTTCGCCCTTATCGTTGGAATCGTGACGAGAGAGTTCGATCGCTCCGCGAGTGAATACATCCGTCCTTTCTTGTTTCGGGCGAAGCTACGCCGCGCCAACCCGATGCGTCGTTCTCCCGCTTATCATTGCGACTCTCTTTTTTCTTGGGCGCCGAATTGCCGGTCGTCTCTCCTTGCTTTTTTATGGTATAGACGAGGCGCTTAAGGCGCTTAAACTGTACCTTCCATGGGAGACTACGATACCCGGTGCACATCTATAAGTTAATAACTTACAATAATTTAACAACTTACGGGCGATACACTTGCTCTAAAATCACGTTACCTGTTCGTATTTTCAAGGATACTTTGCATCTAAAAATCGTTTCGTCCATTTACTACCGAAGAATGCTCTCTGAATAGTTGTAAAAATTCAGCAAATAAAAAAAGATATTAATATCGAATAAAAACTATTTTTTAATACAAAAAGGATGAATCCTTAAAATATCGATTTATATCTAAGAAGATTTAAAAAAAAATAAAAATAAAAAACATGTATAAAAAGTTTGATGGCCTAAGTCAAGGAATTGAATCACTTGATACGAAATACGTATTTAATGCGAAACAAAAATAAATTCGCTTATATTATAAAAAAGTTTAAGTATTCGCAACAAAGTTTTAAATACATATCTTACTTTCTAGTATAGTAAAGTAAACATTATTTAAGTTTTATATTCTCAACTTTAGTAAATATTACACACATTAATTTCATATTAAGGTTTCGCATTTCCAAATGAATTTCATCGATATCGCTTTTACGATGATTTTAATGAATAAATATCGAATATTCGCGAATATCTCAATAAATTTCATGCTAAAATTCTCGAATAAATTAATTTTAAATAAATTTTTTATGTAGCGACATGCGCAAGCCAATAAGTAAGCGAGAGCGAAAATGTGGAAGGTGAAGTAGGATAAAGAAAGAGAATAAACAGGCAGGCAGACAGACAGAAGTGATTCTCTTGGAAAATGCAAAAGCCTCTGGCTTCCGTAACGACGTTAACCGCAGCAGAAAAGTAGCGGCAGTAAGCGAGGGGAGGATAAAGGCAACGCGAAATGGAGTGTCGTTGATTTCGGAAAGTTGGAAGTACGCCAGTTATATAGCAACCAATTGACCAAGAATACCAAAAAAAGAAGTGCACCGGTCTTTTTGCTCTTTCTCTTTCTTTACTCTTTCCTTTTTACCTGCTTTTAATCCTCCCAATTTTTGGTTCTTCTTTTTCGAGAAACTTGATATTTATCCATATTTACGATATAATTTACTACATTTAGATTTTTATTCATGGATCAGTTTTTTTTTTTTATTTTTTATTATTGACTATTCGGTAAATTTGACTATATGTATATTACAAAATTAAATATTTTAATTATTTTATTACATTCGTTATTCTAATATGACATTACTGAATATAATGCCAAATTATTCGATACACAATTTAAGTAGATTTAAAAGTATAACTATTATTAAAAGTATTAATCTCTGATTCTTTTCATACACCAAAGCGTATCTATTGTAAATCAATAAATCTCAATAATTTACTATGATATAATTGTACAGAGATTCAATAATGAAGATTTATGATATAAATATTTCAAATAATTAACAAATTTTATACTTTAAAGTATACGTTATTTGATTCTGATATAATACGTAAAATAGCAGCATAAATAAAAATACTATTATAACTAACACAAGAATTAAATAACTATAATATAAAATTAATTAATTTTAATTATAAAATGTTGTAAAATTTACTATTATATAAAAAATATTACATTATTTTTTCTTTACAATCTGAACATATTTTAAAATGAAAAAGTCTTAATACATAGATTTATTGAAAAATTCAACGATTATTTTAGAGATTTAATATTGATCTCAATATTAAAATTACTATTAAATTGAAGATTACGTATAATCATATTATATTTATATCAGCATTTCATTCTTAAAAAAAGGATTTTCTTAAGACTACTGATAAAAGCAAATATTTAGAAAATATAAAAGTAAAGTGAAATGTCATGTTTTCAAAAAATAATAAAAGAACTTATTTGAAAATTGTAATTTTCTAAATCAGTTACAATATTTTTTTGCATCGTTTTTTAGTTCATTTTATTTGTTGGTCTTATTCGCTTTCCATGGCTAATCTTGTAAGATTTTATTGACCGTTTCTTTATTATTCTTTTGTTCATATCAATTATCGATTTTTACGATTTCAATCACTAAAATGACGAGAAATTACTGTTTCTAAAATAGTCGCTGAGAAAAGTCAAATTACGAAGAATCTCGATGAAAAAGGAACGGTTTCTTTTTAAACAATAGAAAATGTGCGTAAAATTAATTTTAGTGTAAAAGACGCCTTTTGTTCAATCTTTTTTATTATAAATTTCTATCGAATACTTTGTAATTTTTTTATTTGAAATAATATTTTCTAATACAATTGTAACACTTTTGAATGAATAGTAACACTTTTAAAATCAACAGCTATAAAACTTTATGTGGTAAAAATCGTATTATTTTTCTTATTATTTTAATTTATATATAATTTATGTAAAACTATATAAAAACATTAATTTTATTTTAAAAAATTTATAGCTGGTATACAAATGGAACGAGCTTTCTTTTTATATTCGTCAAAATATTATTTGAATATTTAAAATTTCTTCTATTCCGTTTCCTCTTTTATATAATTATTACATCATACATTACAGATTAATATTTCTTATGGAATTATTTGAAAAATATTGCATAAAGCTAAATTGATTTAATATTTCAATATCGATATGTACATTTTTATATAATCTAAAAAATATAAACTATGTGATTTTTATGTACATAAAATAGATACTACTGTTAAATAATAGATCGTTAAACAGAATAAATTTCTGCAAAAAATAAATTGAGTTTTCACAGTTTTTTATAAAGGTCAGTGTTTTCTCTTCTTAATTATTTCCTTCAGTAAAAAAAGCTTCTCGCTACAGTATCTCAAAACCATTGCTACCTCAAGAAATACGTGAAATCTTTTCATTTCTAGTTTTTTGCGACTATTAAACAAAATAAAATCTTGCTCCGAGTATCTCGCCACGTATTTTAAAAGAGAGTAATAAAATATAAAAGGTAGAGAAAGGAAGAAGATAGAGAGAAAACAAAAAATAAGTACCTTACATTTTATTTCAAACTAAAATCCATTATAAGACCTTACGAATAATAATCAAACAAAATATTGATCTAATTACGTGTAAAAAGTTTAATATTACATCATCTTTCATAACTAGTGTATTTTATCTGTAGAATCATTCCAATGCCAATTTTGAAAAAATATTACAAAATCTTTTTATAAATTTTTATCGCTTATTCGGGATAATAAACATTCTTCATAATATTTTGTATTCCGTGTAAAATACTTGATATTTTTAATATATCTAAACTTTATAGAAAATAGTAAAATATGAAAAACATTTGAAATTAAAATCTTTATTTCGCTAAAAAGTATTATTCTACGTTTGCCTTATATACGACGAAATTTAAAATGTTGATTTACGTAAGAACTTCTTTAAAAAATTTCGACAAAAGTAAATCTAACTTAAAATAAAGTTAAGTGCGCTTTTTTTTGAAAAAAAATTATTTTTCTCAGCAACCCTATATAAATAATTGAAAGACTGAAAAGTAAAATATATTTAGTTAAAAAAGTTTTTTTAATATAATGAAAAATGGAATTCCTTAAATATTTTTACGCTATCCTAATGGTCCAACTTTATATATTATAACAACCTCGTGCTTCGAAAACTTATTAAAATATCAACCAAATTTGAATTTTGTTTGAAAGAAATGTAGTTATAACTTTATGAATCAATAATTTTTTAACTATTTAAATATACCTATATAAAAAATTTATTAAATTTACAGAGTTCTGTAAAGCTATTTAAAATTTATTTGAATAGTTTAAATTTCTACAAGAAAATTTACTACATCAAAGTACGGTTTACTTATCTTTTTGCTTGTTTTCAAGAAAGACTCATTAAAATATCATTACAGGAAACATGTGAAACAAATATCATAATAGAACTGTAGTATTTATTAAAATATTACGTACTTTATGAAAATAAAAACTTTCTCATAAATGAAAAATTTCTTATTTAAAAATATATGATGCACGCACCGGTGAAAAAGTTTCCTTCAAATGTCACAAAATCCATGAAAAAACGAGTACACGTCCGAATGTTCGCGCAAGGCGTTTATCGCCAGTGTAGTAGTACCTGAGAAAAAGAGCAAAGAATAAAGAAGATTTTAAAAAAGTTGCGCGATGCTTGAGACAAGAAATATAGAGCGAAAAACAGCGGGAAATGCTTGGACACGTACACGTGCAAACGAGCCGAAACTAAAAGCTCGGTACCCGTGCCTCCGGGGTAGCTTTTAGTTCAGGATTTAAGTGGCTGAGGCCACGACAATACAACTGTTTTCGTAGAGAAAAAGTTTTCCCAGCAGACGACGCGAAAAACATACGAGCCTAAAGGGTGAATTTATGCCGAGCGTAAATGAAATTAAGACGAGTCTGGCGGTCTACGAACTGTGTTCCCAATCCCAGCGTTTACGGGCTTAGGCTTTAACGTACAATTTATTCTACCGCGATCGCTACGAAAGGAGAAATTATTTACAAATTTTTAAAACCTTTACTCTGCAGCATTTTTAATATATATATATATATATACATATTTAATATATTTACATACGTACATACGTGAGTATTGTAAACAAAATTATTTAGGTACATTTAAATTCTTGGAAAGACATTTATAAACACTGTTTCAATTTGTAAAGTTTTAAATTTTCTATATTACCGTGCTAATTCAGTTTTAAAATATAACCAGAAATTATGTATGAACTCAAGTTTTTTTATAAAATATTTGTACCTGTTGAAAAGCTCTATCGATAAGATCGAATCAAAATTTAAAATATGTCGATTGAACTTTGTTACTTCAAAAATTTTATTAAACGTCGTCAAAATCTTTGTGCTTTTTAATCATAAAGTAACAAATATTTTAATGCCAATCGGAGATGCAAAAATAAAATAATGTAACCATTTTAAACTTATAAAACAGACAAGGAACTATTGAAGACACCGGATCACAAGGATGGAAAATTGGAAAAGTTCGATACTCACGGATCGATCAACATAACCTCGACGCCTGACGACGATGAAATGAGCTACACTTGCGAGGCCAAACATCCGGCGATTCCGATCGAGAAACCAATGCGTGCAAGCGCTCAACTTTCCGTTTTTTGTGAGTACAAAATCGTCCAACCCGAGTCTTGACTCTACCGTATATAATTCGAAGTAAATAATTCTGAAAATAAATTCGATAAAGTTATCCAATTGCGTCCAATTTCCGTGCAAATCGAGCGAGTTTTAAGTGGCGTTGAAGAAAAATTATTGAATCTTGATGGATGATTTCGTAAACTTCTAAACGCGTTCAACTCTACGTGTACAAATTGAATTTTTAATCTAATTTCACTTAAACTTGTTGCACTTTTACTTCCAATATATTTCTGCATAAATAAAAGTATACGAAAAGATAAAATAGAATATTTTATATAAAACGCACTGATTATAAGTATTAGCTTGTACATAATAATACATAAACCTTTTTTAATTACAAGTACACATCCTTTGAATATGCTTTACTATTCTACATCGAATATCTCTTTCTGTATGTTTATTAAAATTTTATTTCCTTTTTTTATATTTTTTTCTTTATCAGTTTACTTTATTTGCCGAACTAAAATAATAAGTGCTCGTATCAAAATAATTAAATAATAAAATGATTATCTGATATATAAATCTAAAAATAAAAAGACTTTAACTAACTTAAATTATTTTCGCAATAAATTTTACCTTTAGAAATTTTTTTTATATACAAAATATATAAAGAGTGTATAAAATCTATATTCATAAATGTAACACAAGCTTTAGTAAAGTAATTTCGTTTTTATTAATAAAGTAAATTTATGTTTTGTTACTTTTGTGATATAATATAAAGCTACAAATTTATCATTAAACTTAAAATTCATCTACAAGATGACTTAACTAGAAACTTAGCAAAGGAGCTGATGCAACCACACTTTTTGATAAGCGCTGATACATTAATTAACTTTGTGACCGGTATTATTCCAAACCTCTTTACTTTTACTAAAGTACAGTTTTATAGAATACGTTTACCTAATAACAACTTTTTTGTTTTCTGTTATTAAGGTTCCTTAACCATTAATATGTCAAAAGATAGATAAAGAAAACATGAATAATAAGCATATTTTTCGCTTAGTATATAAGATTTTTAAGATGGCACCTGTAAAAAAATCTTAGATTAAATATAATTATGAAAGAAGCAAAAATATAGTATTACACTAACTAAAAATACTAATGATTAATTTATACTCCTAATATTCATTAATAATAAATAACATATTTTCAATTAAAAAAAATAAAAGTAGTTTCAAACGATATTTTTTATATGATTTATTTTTACTAAGTAAACAATTCCTGCTTTATCCTGCCTCGTGAAATGTTCTTTATACAATCGCTAAATCGCGCAGAGTACTAGCAACGATAGGACCGTAAATAAGAAGAGTAAATAAAATGACGGGACTGTACGAATTTATAACTTGGTCTAGTAAACTTTGTAAAATTTGCGTTTCTCGCGCGCACTAAAACCTAAAACAAATAAAAGCTCGATTGCACAACGTCAACCAGAGCAATTGGTTGATTTTTCTTCATTTCAAAACTAAAGGCGAAAATCATTCGTTGTAAGTTCACCGAGTTTTCGCGAGATAAGACGTATTCGTAAAACGAGACACTCGAAAAGAAAAGCAAAGAAAAATAAAGTAGGAAAAAGAAAATACAGCGGACGTAAAACAGTCAACGAAACTTTTACCAAAAGTATCTACTCTCGAATAGTAAAATCAAATTCGAGAGAACTGATGTCCGCTAATAAAAGCGTACGATCTTGAAATTATATAATAATACGATGAATGAAAATTTATTCTTTTATTATTTCGGGATTTATATTACACTATCGTGTGATCGTTCCAAAATAATTCTTAGAAAATTGGTATAAGTTATGTGTTACAATTAATTAATTGAGCTGTAGCTAAACTCTAACTTCTTTTCAGGATAATTAAATATAAAAAATTATTATTATGGAAATTTAACCATTTCTATTTTGAATAATTTAAATATCATCTGGACATTTTTATGTAAGAAAAACATTTAAACGAAAAATAAGTAGCAATGTTTCAATACAGTCGAGTAAAATGATAATTTGACAGTAAGACAAAGACTTTATGACTTTATGAAAAAATTTATTAATCGTACATGAATTTTTTTAATTGCTCAAAGATTAATTAGTTAAATGTTACGAACGCATTATCTTATTATTTATTTATGAATAAATTGATTTAAAAAGTATTTTATGACATCAATACATGTGTACGACTTGAATTCTTAAAACAATAAATTAATTTGATGTATTAATTTTTATAAATTGAAAAAAATAACTAATGAAATAAAAAAATACAGAAATTTGTTAAAAAAATAAAATGCAATCTTAATTTATCAGAGTAATACAATAAAACTGTTTTTTCAAAATTACACGTAAGAAAATCTATGCGAGATTCAATACATTATTTGTTGTTTATTTGAGATGTACAAAAATTAAAAAATATAACGAATAGATATATTATTGATCATTGAAACATGCCTTATCGATTCAAATGGTTTATTCATAAAATAATATACTGAGCTTAAAAATAAAATCCACAATGTATAAAAGTAATTGGAAATTGAAAATTTTCCAAGTGTTTCTATCGCTAAATGTCACTCATCTAGTCACGTAGCAGTGATAACTTTACAAAGGAATCAAGGAATCAATTTAAAGTGAGAACTACAAATGTTTAATCGCACATTGATGCCGGTACGACTCGATTAGTTCCACCGCTCGCGTTAATCTCGCAAAGCCTGAGAAAAGTACTCGAAGAGTAATTGCCCAGATGACGTATAGGGGCTCGTATACGTGCTAACCTTATCGCTCGTCGCCCTATCTACAGATCCGCCAGGCGCCCCGTACATCGAGGGCTACGTCGAGGGTGAGACGCTGCGTCGCGGACAGCAGGTCGAGCTCACGTGTAAATCTCGCGGTGGGAATCCGCCGGCTCAGGTCGTCTGGTACAGGAACGGCGAGGTTGTCCACTCGGTGTACACGACCGAAGGTCGCATATCCAAGAACGTACACTCGTTCATCGCTCAGGCAAGCGACGACAAGGCCAGATTTGAGTGCAAGGTAACCAACGTCATGAGCGTCACGCCTCTCACCATCCACGTCGACCTCAGCGTTTTGTGTAAGTACATTATTACGTCTGTATATACAGACTTTGCCTTTCCGAATCCAAGGGAGAAAGTTACTTGTCGTAAAGTTACGGTACGATTAAGTTTAATATAAACTTTTATGTTAATATAATCTTAACTTAACAGCAGACTGATAACTTTTGAATTATTGAAAAAGAGCTTCAATATATTTTAAGTAATCACTCGAGACAAAATCAACGTTTTTACTGTGTAAAGTTTCAAATTCATGAATTCTTGTACTTTAGTATCGTATTTATATAGCAAATAAAATTAGCTTCGCTCTTCGTTTTATTTATTTAACATCTTTTACGTTTATTTAAAATTAGTTTCATGTACTAGAGATTTATTTACATTTTTAATTAGTTTTTACTACAAAATATAATATTATATAATTATATTATATAATAATATTGCATTTTTTATAATTAATAAAAAATAATGCATAGAATTAACATTTAAGCAAAAAAACTAATTTAATTAAAGGTTATAAATTAAAAATATCTCGACAAATTTTGTACGTTACAAAATCTTGTTCGTTTCTTTTTCTGTTTCAAATATACTCTTATATTTTTTATGGAACAAAGAAGAAGAGAGATTCTTGAAACATATCAGAGTTACTGAAGAAAAATAAAAAATGTACTCGGATACATGTCAGTTGTACCTAAAACGAAAGGATATTTGATTTTTATAATTAAAATGTTACTTCTTCCGCAAAAGTAGATAATAGGATATGTTCGATATAAAAAAAATTATTCTTTTAAAATAAAAATATTTTTTTGCAGCGGAAGAAATATTATTATGCTCACTGAATTATTTTAAAGCATTACTTATAATAATTTAAAACTTTCTTTACGTTTATAAAATTCATAATATTTTTTCCTTTGTAAAATTTCACATTGGAAATATTTGCATAAGTATATAAATTAAAAATGATTCAACGTAAAATTTTTAATTATGAATACGTTAAAGAAAATTAATTACGAAAAGCATATAAAGAAAAGTATTTTAGCCGTTAATTCTTTTCATATTTATATTAACAAATTATTGTTATATTATATCTTATAATAAAATTGTTATCAATGTAATTTTAACAAAAAATAATATTAACACTTTTTTTTAATAATCTTTTACTTTTTTACATTTGAATTATTAAATAATAAAATTGAAAATATAAAAGTTAGTTTTTCGTATATTTACTTTATATTTAATCTAATTCATTAAATTTATAAATTAAATATATAAATTATATCAAAGTATAATAAATACTTTATAATTTTCGTATTAGTAAAAAAATTAGGATAAATAAACTATTGAACTAAATATTATGTAAAACTTTATGAATACGCTTTTAAAAGAACCTAATGAATTTTGATATAAGATTTAGTGTTTGTAAAAAGAATTTTGAACGGAGATAATACTCGAATAACCTAAATAAATAATGTTACAGTCTCGCCAAACAGCGTTCAACTAACTGGGCCAACAGAGGCCAAAGCCGAGGAGCAGGTGACAATTACCTGCACAACTGACATCTCGAATCCTTCCTCCGAAATTAAGTGGGTCGTCGACAATCACAAAATCAACAGCACCTCGAAAACAATACCAGCAGCTCAGGGTGGCTCCATCACAACCTCTAACATCACATTCCACATCAACAAAATGGCCCAACGCGCGGTTGTTGTTTGTCATGCTCTCAACGTCAAACTTTCCGAGACGATCGTCGGCACCCACACGATAAACGTCATTTGTGAGTTATTTCGTATATTTACATTAAATCTTGTAGAAAGACTTTGTCAAAACTGTAACTCTTTGACAAAAATATTTCCATTTTAACCTACCATAAGCCAAACATATATGTCTAAGCTTGATGATATCATTATCCTTTATTATACACATTTTTTAAATATGTTTTCATTGCGGTAATTCATCGATAGAATGATGAATATCTAATAAAAACATAAAGAACTCAATTTTTTAATTCAAATTTATTTACTTATTATGGTTGACTTATAAGTCTTCATAAAGTTTAAATTGCGCTCCCACAAATAATTTTCGAAGAAATTTTATAGACTTTATTGAAATTTTCTTTAAAAAACTTTGAAACTACCGTTCAAATATTTTCATAAAATTCTCTAAAACGAAGAATTAATTCATTACAGAATATAAGTGGTTTTTTATTTAATTTTTTTTCATTTTCCGTTTTCTTTCTATTTTTCGTGTACGTCTTTTATTATTTCATATGAAAAATAATCTAATCATGAGCTAAATTTATATTTCTTCTTAAACTATGCTTTCTATAAATATTTTTTATGTTTAAGAAATTCTTAAAGTATTTATTTAAGAAAACTTTAAATTTATAACACATAAATATATTTATCATATTGTATATATTTACCGAGGAAAACCTTAAAATTTTTATATTTAATCATTTTAGCTTAATAATTATAATATAGTTACCCAAACTAAATTTATTAAAAATATATTCAAATTAAAAAAATTTTTTTAGCCGTATTTTAAAGTTATTTTACTCTAGTATCCGAGTTTGCAACGATTAAAACAAAAGCAAAGATAAACTTAATAAAAAATCAATGAATAAATAATCCGCTCGATTATTACAGAGTAAAGTAATTAATTTTTGTCGAACCTTCCCCTTTAGATCCACCGTCTAGTTTGGAAATCTCTGGCTACGAACAGGGAACGAATATCGTTGCGAGAACAGTCCTGAAACTCTCCTGCACTGCAATATCCGGTAATCCTCCTGCGACTATAACATGGTATAAGAACGACAATAAGGTACGTAAAAAGGTAATTGATCGGCTTGTTATCTTCTATTTACACACTCGCTGCACATATCTGTACGTTGACGATAAAAAAATGAAGAACAATGAGATAGCATCGTTCGCTCGTCAACCCTTTGGATTTCTTATTTTCACTGAGATAAACAATCTTACGAGTACGCGAACTATTGGAAAAAAAAACAAAGTTTAACTTAGAGATAAATAAGTTGTTTGTTGAAAATTTATTAAATTTAAATTAATTAATTCAAATTAAATATTTATTGATATGTTTCACAATAGATATCAGTACTATTTTTATAATAATTTTAATAAAATTTTTATAAATTTTAATTCAACAAATTTATAAGTGATATATTTTTGTTTTTTTTTTTAATTAATTCTTTTATATTTTTGAATTTCTCTTAAAAAATTACATAATTTTTATATTAATTACACCTCATCAATGCTGTATTAATCAAGCACAAGTGATTCCATTTTATATTTTCTAATTTTTCACATGCTTCGTTAACCAAGAGCTTTATTTCATGTTAATATGAATTTTAAAAATACTTAAAAATTCTTTAATATTATAATTTCGAATTTTTCATAAATTAATAGTTATTAAAATCTTATAATATTTTTTAAAATAATAAATAAGTATTCAATGTTAAGATCTTACAATATTATGAAAAATAATCTGTAGTTAAATACTGAATCATTTATTTATAGAATTTAATCGAATAAATTGACTTATCAAAGTAAAACCTTTACTAGTATCTACTTTTATCACTAAAACAATGATCTATAAACTTTTAAAATAGGTAGTGCTGTTTTTTAACATTGTATTGAATAATGACAATCACTATTTTAAATCTTCGAAATCGATATTAATTTTAAATAAAAATATTTATTTATCGCAAAAACTACATTACCATATTTCTCGACGTATCATATTTAAAGACTTTGAAATTGTAAAATTGCTCGTTTAGCTTTATAAAAGTAAAGAATAAAAGTAAAGAAGCCCGAAAAAGAAAAAATCTCAAATATTCTCTGCTCTAAAACGATAGTAATTTTATCGTCGTTCTCTTACACGGTTGGCGTACACAATCGTGCAACGAGAGAAATAACGGAGGCAAATTAAATACTTGCCCAGTATTAAACCCTATTTTGTTTTCTCCGTTGGTAAGCAGATGACGAGTACAACGAGACCACGCGATCATGCGGTCACAAGCGAATTAGCCCTACTAATTAACGCCTCCGATAACAAGGCTAACATTCGTTGCGAGGCAAGCAATTCGGCAACCCAAATACCGCTCGTGCAGACTGTCAACCTCGATGTTTATTGTGAGTAAACTATACGATATGTATGTATAAAACGATGTCTTTCTTTGATGTCCTTAAACGCAATGCAATTTCCGTTCATACCGTTTTATTAAAAAACTTTTCGTACTCTAAGAACTATTTGAGAATATTCAATGACTTGAAAACCGTTAAATGCAAATGTATAAACATGTTCAACTTTTAAATTAAATTTCAGGATGAAACAACTTTACAATTTATAAAATAAAGAAAAGAAACAAATTTATAATTAAACCTGTAAATGTTAATGTTACTTTTAAAATATTCGCTTCGTTGCAAATTATTATTTAGATATCAAGTACTAAACAAAAGATAATAATAAATACAATTAATGGAAAAACAAATATACGTAATTAACGAATCATTGCGTAAGTACTTTTCTAAGAAGATCGATTTATTCGAAGCAAATATATATATTACGACATTCATCGATAAAACGATTGTTTTCTTCAAGAATTATAAAAGCACGTTATTCTTCCGTTTTCAAATCGATTTTAAAAAGAGTCGATCGTTAAAAGAAAACAAAAAAATGTATTCCAAGAGCCTTCTATCTTTTTTCCTTTTTTTCAGTTCTGCCGGAGATGGTGAAACTGAGCAACCATCCGGCGACGTTTCGCACAGGCGAAAGAGGCCGTCTCGTGTGCGAGTCGACGAGTAGCAATCCAGCAGCGGAAATGTCCTGGTGGAAATCAGGCAGTCCTGTAAGCGGTACAACCAACAGCACAAAGGACGGCCTTTACGGCGGCTACATATCCATGGTCGAGCTTAACCTCGATCTCAACGAGGACATGAACGGCGACGAGTACACGTGTCAAGCGAAGAATCCCGAAATCGACAGGAGCGTCCACGATTCTACGACGCTTAATATTCTATGTGAGTACTCGCATTTATGTAAAGGTATTTCGCGTATTTTGTACCGGATCTATTTCAATCGATTAATTATTTTTAAAGGGGAAAGTACTTTGGATACGCGTTGCGTGTGTGTCATTTTGTTATAACATAAAATTAACTACATCATCTTTTTAAGAATATAAATTTATTTATGATAAGACTACGTATATTGTGAATATATATTTGCAAATATTATAGTTGCAAATTGAAACAGTTAAAAGTAATTTTAGCTATTTGTATGATATAATTTATAAAACGTTATTTACATTTTATTAATTAAAAAGATATATTTATGTAAATTTCGTAATCTAAATCTACATAGGATACAAAAAACGCATAATCGATTATAATAATTTTTTCCAAATTCGAATCAATTATAAACTGTCATCTGTATATAATCGTATTGCTAAATTTTTGAAATTATTTCACGTCAAAGGTATTAAATTTAGTAATCTTATTTGAAAAAACTAAAAATATAGATACGTAAACGTAAAAATATCGTAAGAAAATGATTATTAAATAGTATTATTCAATTGTGCTTACAAAAAATATCATCGCAATAATTAAATTCGCGTTTAATTATATCGAATCGTGGATTCGAGTCGTGTATAAAATCGATGAACGCGTGAGTCGTAATCCAAACGAATTTCTTCGTTCTATACGATCGAAAAAGAAAATCACGGAGACTTTTACACACCGTGGAGAAAAAAACTTGAAAAACGGGTCCGTCCACAGATAAGCCGGTGTTCGAAAACATCGAGCCGAACCAGCTCGTTGGCATGGAGGGTGAACCGTACATAGTCTCGGTGTTGGCCCGGTCGAACCCCGCCGCCATCACGTACACGTGGTCCCGCGACGGACTGCCGCTGAGCAGCGGTGCCGTAGGCACGCGCATAACGGCCCGTGGCTCCACCCTGAACGTCACGCGTCTCGACAGGAACGACGCCGGCACCTACATCTGCGAGGCCATGAACGACGAGGGCACGACCTTTTATCAATTAAATTTGACCGTTCAATGTAAGCCTCAGTTAAGACGCTTGATTCCCAATTTATGTGCGATAGGTATCTACATATTTTCATTTTTTTCAGAGTGTGTTTCTTTTTCATCGGTCCTCTTGATCGATTCTTTTTTTTGTTTGTTGTTATCGTTTCATCCTTTCATATTTCATCTCAGGAGGATTCTGTACTTATTTATCGCCACGAAGATACTCCTTTATAAATTTTAAGAGATAAAATAAATTTCGTGTTTACTATATCTGTCTTTTAATTAAAATAACTAAAGTAAATAAACTGATCGAATACCAGAATCCTCTTAAGTTTAACTTAGTGCATGTTTCATCCTGGTGAAATTTTAAAATTACAAAAAATTTATAAAATTAAATGTTACGTTTGAAAATTTTACGGATAAAATGATTTATAATAATATATATTCTTCGTTAATTTAATCTACTAACCCTCGTCACACTTAAATTATTTACAAAAATCATACGTTCCCATTAATTTTTTACCAGGAAATTTGCTTTTTCAAGCCTTCACAGCTTTTGCTTTATATAATCCAACTAAATCATTACATCGAGAGGGAAAATTTTATGTGTCCTGATACATATCATAAAAAACGTTAATTAGAAAATTATAAAAATATATTTAGAATCATGTATAAAAAATTATAGATTAATCCGTACCATGAGTAAAACTAAGTCACAATACTTAAATTTTAACTTTTTTTTTAAATTTTAATTTATTACACAAAAAATATAAAACTGAAAAACTATTTCTAGATTTTAAAATTTTACAAATGAACAATATATTGAAAAATTTGATAATACTTCACATTAAATTTTCTCTTTAGATGAATATTAATTCTAAATGAGAAAAAAAGGTTTGCTATCCGCAGTACTCGTTTCGATAATCTTCAAATTTTAAGAACAATAAGACGATTAGATAAAAGGATATTTCGAAAAATAATTGAAAAAGTCCGAACGAAAAGTATTTATGAATAAGATTATCGCATGAATTATAAACTAACGTAAATTTTCGAAAACTATTTCAGCCTCTTGAGCGTAAGTTGAAATAAATTATGTCAAAGTATACGATATAAGATGGACTGTGTTTGAATATATACGTGAATATATACGTGAATATATACGTGAATATATACGTATAACCGAATACGAGTCGAATAGATAAGACCAGATCTTACCGCGCAGCCTCCATCTACTTAAACATATATAAACTATTCTAGCCAGGCTAACTTTGAAACTTTGACCGCGTTTTCCTCAACTTTCCCAGCATCTCGCAAAAAGTTCACTTTCGAGGATTTCCATCACCTCGCCCATGATTATTATCCTTGTATAAAATTAGCAAACCTATTTTTCTTGAAATACTCGAGAGAATGGTATCTTAAAGTTTTGCCGCATACGACAGATCCGGCGGCGATAATCCGCACGTCGACGTCAGGCGTAATCTACCCAACGAGCGTGGAAGCAAAGCTGTTCTGCGAGGTCGAGGGTTCGCCTATCGGCACCGAATACATAACCTGGTATAAAGAGGGCACGAACATCGCTGAACTCGATGACCACTACAGTACCTACTTCTCCAACAAAACGTCCTATCTAAGGATTAAGAATCCAAATCATAGCGATGTTGGCGAGTACAGATGCAACGTCAATAACGGTATCAGCAACATCACCTCCGAGCCTATACTTTTCATTACCAATTGTACGTATACAAATATACTATGTAAAGAAATTTGAATTTTTTTCACTATTTAAGAATTTGCAAAGAACTTTCTTTGATACGAAACTTTGATATCAATGATAATGGTAAAATGATCGTTATTAAATTTAAGAATGTTCTAAGAAATACATCGATAACGTCTCTCGCGGTACTAATTAATTTATTTTATTTTTCAGTTAAACCGGAAATGGTAAATACACCACTGACAAAAAAAGTTGCGGTGAATAATGGCGCGAATGCTCAGCTATTCTGCAAATCGCGTGGTTCTCCATTACCACGATTCACATGGATATTCAATGGAAAAACTATACTGCCAAATATGACCGATTACAAATACGGCTTCACGTACACGAATGTGAGAAATATGTTCGATCGATATTATTTATATTACTATTTACTGACTGAATTAAGACAGACAGTTTTAAAAACTACCCAGTTTAGAATTCGGTGGAATTAAATTAAAAAAAAAATTAATAAGTAAAATTAATAAAAATCTTAGCGATTATCACTGTATTAAAAATGTATGATCTCTGTAAAAATGAAATCTCGAACTCTACTCCGCAGCTGTCGGAGTTGTACTCGCAGTCCATTCTCGTGGTTTACCACGTTAGCCAATCGGACTACGGTGCGTACGAGTGCCGGGCGCACAACAGCGTGGGTCAGACCAGCGAGACGATCGGCTTGGACGTGACCTCACCCCCGGATGAGCCAGGCGACCTCGAGGTCGTTAACGTGACCCACGATAGCGTGAGCCTCGCATGGAAACGCGGCTTCGACGGAGGCTTGCCAACCTCGCACCAGATTCGCTGGCGCGAAGCCGAGGATGACGGGGCTAATTATCGCTACGTTGACGTGTCACCTGGCAACTACAGAGCCATCGTCGAGCATCTCTCTGTCGGGACAAATTACGTATTCAGCATAAGGGCCAAGAACTCTAAGGGTGAAAGCCCCTTTCTGCCGGATCTCCTCAAAGTCCAAACGCTACGTAAGTCTTGTTTTCTCTGTTTTCTTGCTAATGGCTGTACGTGCGGTATTTGTGGGTTGATGAATGCGCGCTTAAATCCTTGAGAATTGCTTTTGAGGTGTTCCCTCCGTAAAAATTAACCACGTTCGCTCGGAAATACGACTCTTTTGAGGTAAACGGATTTTTCCTTCTATATCTACGTATTCTTCGCCTGTATCGAAGAATTCCAAAATTTATACATTTGCTTTTAATAACGTTTCGTTTTCGCAAATGAATCGATTTTCAAACGTGGTTTTCATATATTATATTAAAAAGTAGAAAGCGTCGATAAACTATAAAACAGACTTATGAAAATACTCGTGTACAAAATTCATGTTACTTAATAAAAAAAATATAAAAATAAATTTTTATATCATGCATGAGTTTGATTTATATATTTATTTATTTAACTAAATCGTAAATCAATTATCAACGGTATTTTATGATTAAAACTTTTAAAATGGGAATAATATGGTTTTTTATATAAAATTAATAATGAATCGTATTTGGTGCTTGAAGGATGATGTATTTTAATCTAGTAGTTCATTTATCAACTATAAAATGGTAAATGGTTTGTAATGATAATTATAAAGTTTGATAATTTCACTTTATATCATAAAACTCAACAGAAATATCAAATTTGTTAGTATATTTAATAAATAATTTTTAATGTGTGATATTTTTAATTGTGATTCTTAATAAATAAGATTAAAACTGAACAAATTATATGCAACTGAAATCAATTTTTATTACTTTATTTTCTTTAAAAATTTATATTATGATAATTTTATGTTAAATAATAAGTAATTAATTAAACTGATAAAAATTTTTAATTTATAATTTAATTTTTGATATATTTTTTCGGTAAATTATAACTCATTGCTTTTTTTGATAAATATAATTTTTTTGATAAATTTATTTTGTATTCGTATACAACATTTTTATATTATTTTACAAATACTTTATTTGATAAAATTAAAGTTATATAAGAATTAAAAAATTTCATATATAATATTCTATTATAATGTACTATTTTATTTAGACAAATATTATATTTATCAAATGATTTTAAAGGATAATATTTTATATTCTTTTTCTGTCTGATAAATTTCAAAGCTCAAATTTTATAAAATAATTGTATAATATTTTTTCAAAACCTAATTTGATAACAATTTATAATAAGCGATGTATTTTTATATTTAAGAAATTTTAAGTTATATTTAATGAATATACGATATAAATGAAAATAAAAACAAAAAAAACAAAAAGTTTTATCTTTTTACAAAAAATATTTTTTATTTTTTTAATTTTTCAAAAAAATAGAGACTCAATATTAAAAAATGCATTTAAATTTTCATTTTTAATCTTATTTTATGAAATATGAATGTATGTAATCAGTAGAAAAAGAATTTTATATTTCACATTCTATCATATATAAAATCGTAGATTAATAATAAGAATGAGAAATGTATTTATAAACTGTGGTAGCTTGTAAAATTAAAATTGAAACTAGATAATGTAGTAAACATAAAAAGTGGTTGTATATTAATTTATAAGTATTGTCCATAAAAATTTCCAATCATTCTTAGTCATTATCGACAATCATTTGTTCATATAATTGTTATAATAATACATTTAAGTTCTCTAAGTATACGTAATCATTATTATATATTATGCTGTAGTACTCTTATAATAATATCAATAAATTTTTAATTAATTTTTTAATTTTTTTAATAAAAATTCAATTTCTAAAAGAATATTTTTGATTAAATTTGATGCTAACTTTTATAATTATTAAATAATTATATACAGCTAATTTAAAACAAATCCTTGCCTCATCACTTTTATTTTTATTATTTTAATGTGTTTTTTATATCTAAGATAAAAAAATATTTATAAAATGGTTAAAATGCAGATATATGACCATCGCTAACTTATAATAATGTAGCTTTTAAAAACTATAATTTTCTGAAAATAAAATAATAATTACTTATAAAAAAAATTAATTTATAACTTTAATTACATTGTTTATCGATAAATTTATTATTTAATTATTTAACGATCGCATATCGTTATTATGCAATTAAGAAAATTTAATAAGTTTTTTCATTAATTAAATTATACATACATATAAAAAAAATTATAAAATTCTGTGCAAATTTAATTAAATAATATCTAAAACAATAAAATTTGAATTAATATTGTCAATAGTAAAGAAGAACTATTATTTCGGTTATTAACTTCATAATAGCTTTCTTATCGTTACAATACCTTTTTATAAAAAAAAAATTAAATAGTTAATCTTAATTTTTTTTTGCAATGCGCAAAAAATTATAAATTCATTTTTCCTTAATATAAAATTCTTACTTTTTGAAACTTACCTTTGAATATAATAAACGTCTGAAAAACTCGTTTAACAAAAATCGATAAATTGACGATGTAAAAAAAAAAATAAAAAAAGAAACCAACCAATCCTCTGAAACTAAAAAAGTTCGAGTCTGAAAATCGCGAACGACGATCAAAGGACGAATCAAAAGCTCGGTAAAATTCGCTAATTCCTAGCCTGCATGCGTAAATCTCTGCACACTAGGCGCATTGGGTGACGGGGGCATTTCTGCTTGGGTTGCAGGTGAGAGACCACCCAACGAATTGATCGTCAGCGAGATAAATTCCTCCTACATCATCGTAATTATCATCGCTGTATCCGCCTGTGCTTGTCTCCTCATTGCCACGCCCATAGTCTATACCGCCTTCGTATCAAAAAAGAAGGCTCAGCGATCTGGTAATTATTTAGAATTTCACCATTTTCTTTTTCCCAACGCGTTTAGGACTCGACAGCGCCGAAAATCTGCCGGATGTGCTGAGGGAAAGGGGCGAGAACCCGATGAAGTACATTTACACGATCGCCGCCACCTCGATCGTCTTTTTTGTTATTAATGTCTTCATCATGTTATGGTATATCGTGAGAAAGAAAAACAAAGATCGTAAGTCTGATCATACCTTATTAAGATAATAATGATCGAATATATTTATAAAATTGTCTTCGAGTTTTGTCGAACTTCCAAAAAAACATAAGAATAAAGACTCGTTTTTTAAACTTTATTTTTTCATTGGAATAAAAATAAAAACTGTTTGAATACATTATTAAACGGAATATTGATGAAAACAACGATCGATTCGATAGAAAATTATTATGCTTTACAAACGGTACTTATTTTCAGAATATTGATTGAAAATATATTTCGTTTTAAAATATAGATCTATCATTTTCTACTCATTAATCAAATTCAATTGTAAACAATAATTCGTTTTAAATTAAAAATGATTATTTTATTTATTTCAAAATTAAGTTATCGAACGAATTTACTTTTCTCATGCACCAAAATTTTACATTCGAAAAATTTTTTCCAAGTATTCAAATACAAGTACAATAGAATTGTCGTATGGTTTGTTTCTTATTATACGGTACAATATTCTCCAATTTATTTGAATATAATTTAAGTTCTTTTAATAAATACGTTAAATATAATAATATATTTAAAAAATTATATATAAAAAATGTATTTTATTTCTTTATCAAATTTTTTATCTTAAATTTTTAATAGAATTAGAAACTATAAAAATTAGTGTACGATAAAAAAAATATTTTTATAAACAATCTTAAATTTATTATGAATTATATAAACTCGATTATACTATACTCGCATTAATTTTACTTCATAAAAAGATATATTTCATATACTTCCTGGCATATTAAAATATTTTTACTAATTGTATATTTATTACAAATGCTAAATTATAGAATATAAAATTTATTTCTAAACAACTTTACATTAGTTTTATTATAAATTTTAAGGTTGTATATTCGATTCGGAATATTTTAAAGAAATTAACATTAGAAATATTTTTAATTCCTCTGAGAAATATATTCATAATAGAGAAAGTTCTGGAAAATTGATTCTGTAAGATTTCTATTAATTTACACGATATACATTAAATTTTTTACAACTTTCTAAATATGTATCCGTTTATTAATATAATAATTTCTTTATTATAAATGTATTTAATTTCTTATTATTTATATTTTAAGCTATATTCGTCTATACTTTAAATTCGAGAATTAAAAAAAATATTGAATGCAAAATGTAAAAATAAAATTTAATCAACTTTAGATGTACATAGTTTATTCGTCACTAATGATAATGAAATTAATATTATATTTACAATTTATGAAATCATAATATTAAAAATCAATTAGTACATAAAAATCTTAACGAAGTAATAATATAATTTGTTTTATCTAATAAGTTAATACGAAAATGCAAAAAGTTTTTTATTCGTAATCTTTTCATAAATATTATATTACCGATAGTATAAACCGAAAATAAAATCACAAGTAAATGAAATTAAAATACTTGACATGTCAGAAGCTGAGTCACTTACCTCGCATCAATTTCGCTACGAGAAAAATAAAAATAAAAATTGTAAATAGAAATTTTTCTCTTCTTTATAGGCATAAATAAGTCACAGACAGCAGATATGTACGCGCCATCAACGGTGAACGGTGATACGATGACCGGCGAATTGAGTTCGGTATCCGATGAAAAGAGTGACGTCAATTTCGACGCTAACGATTACGTGGTCAGTGCGATCAGTCAATATGTTCTAAGTAACAAGTAACTCCGGAGGGTAGGTTTGAGTTCTGTTAACCCTTTTCATTTTCATCTTTTCCTTGATATTTTTTTATATTTATTTCTATTATCAAATTAGTCTGCTTATCATCCGCACACTATTTCTTTTGTTTGTTTCATTTCAACTTTTTCAATTTATACCTTATATCCTTCAGTGAATATTGTCTTCTATTACTTTATTCTTTCATCCAAATGCTTAGATCCTCCGGGGGTTAGTTATAGAAGAAATATTATATGAAATATTATAAAAATACAAAAAAAATGTTTGTTTTTAAATTTAATTTAAAATACATTGTTATAAAAGTATTTTTACGTGATTTAAAAAATACTGATGTAAAAATAAGAACCAAAGTTATTTATTAAACATACATTTTTTTTACATGGTAAATAATCTTATTACCATTTATAATATATAAACATATGAAAAACAAATAAATATTTTATTCAAAAATATTAATTTGCATAATAAAAAAAATAAAAAAATAATTATATCAGAATCATAAATCATATTTTGTAATTAAAATTATCTTTAACTCTTATTAATACATAATTTTAATTGTATTATATACAAAATCGTAATTAAATTAAATTATCAAACATCTCAAGTATAGTATAATGTCATCGATATATTGTTAAAAAATTATTCTTTATTTTATTTTACAACTTTGCATTTTAATATATATAATACAAAGTACTCATCAATTTAAAAAAAAAATTTCAAAATAATCACCAATGTAAGTCAATCAATTATCCATATAATTTTTAGGAAACGTATATAAATTATATTGAATATTGTTTAAAACTGAAATATTTATTAATATTTGCACATACTAAAAAATATCAAATCGTAAAATATATTTACGATTTTACGACATTTAATTTTCACCAAAAGAATAATATTTTTATCAATACATCGGAATAATCAATACGATAGATGGTTATTTTAAAAAAAATATGATTTATATTATCATATAAATAATTTTTTGTAAAACGATTAAAAATTGTTATTTAATGTATATTTTCAAACTAAAGACATTGATAGATTTTATCGATAGAATAATATTGATAATCTAAATTTGTAAAATAATTTTCTTAATATCATTGGAATTTTGCAAAAACAATCGAAAATCTTCAATGGATTTAGTTTATTAAAATGTATTTTTTTATTAATTTGAGAAATACTCTCGAAAAATATTCTCCATCCATCTGGAATAAATAAATTTACGAGTTCGTGCAATACTAATCGATTCGGAAAAAATATAACGATAACGAATATATTGCCAGAACTGGCTTTACCGATATTTCTCTCGAGCACCAGAGCTACATATTAAAAAAGGACAGCGATAAAGTACAGGTCGCATCGCGAGCTTCCATTATACGCGTATGCCTGATTGACCGCAGGACGAGGGGCGGAAGACAGCGGCGAGTACGTACCTGATAGACCCGACACTGCCCGACTACGGGAAGGCCGGACTCGAGATGCAGGTCCACCAGCAGGGCAGCCTCAATCGACGCAGCAACCACATGCCCAGCATCCTCAACATGGACTCGCCACCGCAGCGGACGACGGCCAGTGGTACACTTTCCGGTGCGTCACACATCACAATCGCCGATCCCGGCGCCGCTCGCGATTCTTGCCGCGCCGGCAGTCTCACGTCTAGGTGCCCGAAAACCTCTCAAGTTTCAACGTATATCGCTCTTGGTGTCTTCTCACGCGCCGCTGGCCAGACTCGTACACGAGCGAAACCCTACGCCACACAAGTCCTTCGATCCCGTTCGATCCCGTTCGATCCCGTTCGATCCCGTTCGATCCCGGCGTCCTTCTCGCTTGCGATCGATCGCGAACGTCGGCCCCGAATTTTCGCTTTCGCTTCAAGAAGCATCGGTCGCTCATCCTTGCGCTCTTTCCAATTTTAGATAATCAACCATTTTTTACAGATTATTATCATTTCCGCCCAATGGAACAAGACCTGCAGATAGTGTCTTGCAAAGTAACCGATTCGTTCAAGAAAATATTTCTCTTAATTTTTCATTTTTATATTTCATACTACAGATATGCGATATTTACAACGTTTTACAGTTCGTTGATTTATTTGTTTATTGTTTATTATTTATCACCGTAAAATATATATTCTTTATTTTTTTTTCCTTATCTTTTTTTTTTTCATCGATGGTAAATCGTTGATCGTAAAAATCCAACATCGTATTCGAGTACTCGAGTATAATTTTACTATTTCATCCGAAATCTAATAATAATAATGCCTGTAACATAAAATTCGTAAAGATTAAAAAAATTGAATTTTTGGGTAAAAAAATGTGCTTGCTGCAATTTGAGTTTGAAAAATGTGTACCGCTATTCTGTAGATACGTATTTATATAAGTTGAAGCATGCCTGCAAAGAACAAAAGTTTTCATTTTTAATACGCTGATTAAAGCATGAAAATTAAATTTGATTGCGATACGTAGATTTGTTCATACAAATCCACATATTTATGTCTCTATTCACAGCCATACACAGTTGCTTGTTTACGCGTTTATGATATTTAATTTGATCTGGCCAGTTCTGCCCATCTCCCCGTTTCCCGAATGTAACTGTTGACTTAATGTTTCATCGTACATTAATATCAACTTCGACATGCACAATATCATCAACATCTTGCAGTACACGGAACTTTCAAACCACAATTAATTACATTTAACATTTCTCGTTCGCTAATTTATTTTTTACAATTTTTTCTTTGTCGATAACTCGTGATACAAAATTTGCTGCGTTAATAAATTATTAATATAAAAAACTCAATTTATTATTTACGGTTTCAAATTAAATTTATCGTATTCCATATTTTTTATTCTTACTAAACTGAAGGTAACAATGTATACAAATTTAATATATCGCAAGAAAATTATTCGTTTTAAGTATTTTGAATTTCACGATCCGAAACGTATATTCAACGATACATACTTGATACGTATTCCGATATAACTTTCATAAAGTACTATAAATTTAATATAAATTTATGAAGAAAATTCTAAAATAAGTTACGAAAAATTTTTATTAATTTAAATATAATAATTGGTTTTACTTTTTAAATAATTTACAAAGTGAAATATTTATAAAGTAAAATCACTCTAAAATTAATTATTCGGTAATTCGATCGAGCAAGAAAGAAAAAAAACATGATTAAAGGAAAGCTTTAATTACAAGCCTTGCGGATAGTTGATTACAAGTTCTTATTATCCACCTTTTTATAAAAATATGTAACTGTAAACAGAACATGAGAACAGGATCGAGCGGCTCGCTTCGTTAATTCTAACTATTTCGCTGAGAAAAAGCATTGTGAGGTGGCAGAAACGAGAGGCACGCGAGCTGATATATTATGCTTGTGAGGTTTTTCACTATAATTTTTGCATGTTCGTTTTTGTAAATATTATTACTTATGTACATTATTCCACATTTATCATGTCGAGAAAATGTCGAGAAAATGTCGAGAAAGATACGCGATATATTATACCGATATATTGTATTAATTACAGCATTATTGCTTCATACATTTATATATTTTAAATATCTTATAATAACGATCGTAATATTTTCAAATTTTCAGTGAAATATAAATGTATATCTTTTACGAAACGTTTAATTATATGATGTTTATAAAAAAATTTCATCCCACGAATGGCTACACATGAATTATTTCAAACGTATCGATCAAAAAAAATTCGTTCGACATTTTCTAGAAATTCTGAAGATATTCTTTTGGTTTTCCGTATAATTGACAAAATTCAAACTTCGCGTTGTTGATATAAATATTATTATTTGCAAATATTCAAAAAAAAAATTAATCCCAACAGGTAAATAACGTTGTTAACGGGTAAATTTAAAAATTTTAAATTATATTTTAAAACAATAATGTATAAACTAAAATTCGTTTATTTCAATATTAGATTGAAAATAATAATGGTGTTCAAAAATCAAATAATTATTACGGTATAAAAACTAAAAAAACTAGTGAAAACTTTTTATAAAGTATCATCGAGAACGCAAAAAAATTCATTTAAAAATATACGATAAAATAAGGTGAGAGTAAAATACTCTTAAAAAAATGCTTTCGCAGACGCAAAATATTCAATCTTCAATTATACTAAAATACCAAAAGAGCTTGCCTCCAGAAAATCGAAAAATAAAATGCACCGCTGCACAAAATGTTTACGAGACCGTATCACTGTTCACAGCTTCGAAATCGAGCTACATCGGCAACCCGAGCCCTGCGCCACCCTCCGACGTAAACTTCTACAGCGTGGAAATGGAGAGCGGCCGCTTTATGGGATATGAGACAAACCCGAGCCCGGCCCCAGCCTCGACGATCCTCGAGGGCCCGGGCCCGGGTGCCTACTATCCTTCTCTGAGCCCCGCCTCCGCTCACCACCACCAGCAGCAGCAGCATCAGCAGCAGCAGCAGCTGCAACAGCACCAGCACAACCAGCAAATAGGCAGCAACCTAGGGAGCAACCTAGGGAGCAACCTAGGGAGCAACCTAGGGAGCAACCTAGGGAGCAATCTAGGGAGCAACCTAGGGAACAGCCTAGGGAGCAACCTAGGGAGCAACCTCGGAAGCAACCTCGGCAGCCATGGGACGACGAGTCTACTGATGGGGGTGGGCAACCTTGGCGGACCCATGGGCACGCTTACGAGGACAAGGACTTTGCCGCGACCTGTGCCCCCCCCAGACGTCACTGTTATGACTGCCGGAACAAAGTCACCTCTTCCGCCAACGGTACCCCCCCCGCCAGCTACATTTGCACGTGCGGCCCCCATCCCCGGACATTCCCACGGGCACCCACTGTCAACTTTCACATCGACGCCGCAGTACTCTGATATTGACGGGCACCTCGTTTGAGCTCGCCCGGATGCCGATGAATACGCTCAGCCCACGCACGACAGCAACGAGGGCAGCACGAGACTCTGAATCCCGACCGAGCGTCCCGTTCTCGAGCGAGGTCACCTTACCGATTGAGTAGAAGCGAGATGCCGAGATGCTTTTGCGTAAGCGGTCGACTCGTCGTCGTCTTGTTTCGGTTGCACTGCCTTGCGTTACGACCTCCCTTTGCTAAATATATCGAAATGTCGATATCTTCCTTATTTTTTTAACTTTTACCGAATACATTTATTTTCAAAAGCGCGTTAATTTTATTCGTTTCGTCGACTTAACGTGTTTTTAATTATATTTTCAGCGATGATATTATTTTCTACACGAGCTAATCAAATCTATGAAAAATTTAAGAGTCTTTGAAATTTCTACAACTGAACACCAACTTCTATTTTCATTTGGTAATAATTAAAAAATTTCCATTTTATACATTCATGAACATTTTCTTTTTGATTCGTTTTCAATCAATGTTTTCAATCAAGTTTACGCAGAGAATTATATTATTCCACAGAACTATAAAATCATTTAATCGATAATAATCAATATACGTACCAAATAAATCATTCGTGTCAAACAAAGTACATTATAATTTTAAATTCAATCCCTTATTAGTCGTAAACGTAAGTTTTCTTACATTTTACTCAATCGATAAATGATGATTTTCAATAAAACTTTAAATATCTGAAAAAACTGTGAGTGCAACGCTACTGTTTTTTTTTTGAGAAATATTTAAAGAAAGAAAAAGTAGCTATGGACACCGTGGTGTGATAACGATTCGGTGAGTTTGTACAGTGAAAAACTACGTTAATGTGTAAATATTGTGAGATTGATAAAAAAGTGATTTTAGGTTTTTAATATATAATGAGAGCTATTGTTCATACAGATCACTATTCCTTTATTCAATTTTTATTAATTTAAATTCTTATTTATCTATAATACTTCCCTGAAAATTTGTTTTAACCAAAGTTTTATATAGTAGTTTCTAGGAAAGTAATGTAAAAATCATCAATATTATCGTTATTCGTTCAAAGAAAAAACTTTTTATCCTTCGATGATTTTTATCGCACTTGTACCTTTCCTTATCAAAATTTAAGGAAATAAAATCTGCGTACTGAATCTCTTATTACGATACCTGTATTCGTAAAATTATCAAGTTTTCAGAGGAGTGTACTTTCGTTATATCAAATTTATAAATAAACGAACAAAACACGAAGAACATAAGCAACCACTAAGTGATCGTGACGTTTTCATTGTCGCTTCCAAATAAGTCAATATATTCACATTGTAAAGTTAGGATTTAAACATGTTTAGCGATGACTGATGTTTTTTTAAATAAAAAAATATTCTAAAGTCCGGAGTCTATTTGCCTTTCGTACAAATTGCTGTGCAAATATATAAAACAACAAAAAAGCAGATAAAAACTCCGAACTTAAGTACTTTATTATTATATTATACATCGAACACGAATGAACGTAAATAATTTATAAATTATAAATTATAAATTATAAAAAAAATCGTACATGGGTGAAAATCTATATAAGATCTGCTTTTTAAACAAATAATTGAGGTGTGAAAAAATCATTTATATGATTTGAAAAAGAAAGTCTCACAATAGTGATCAATTTTTACGTAAAAAACAAAAGCATACGTAATATCATTACGGTGCTAAATTATTCTATATTATATTTTCTTTCTCTTTCTTTTCTTTTATTTTTTAAAAATAATAAATCTTATATTTTTATTCTAATATATGCCGAGAAACTTATTATAGGCTTCTTAATCTATTTATTAGCGATCAAACACTATTTTCTTAAATTTAAAAAATAAAAACTAAATTACTATATTTCTGTATTTATTATAATTTATCTAAGAATTTTCATTCAAATCAAAAAAATTTATGTTTTTTTGTAATCTGGATTTATATACTCATTTATTTTAAGTATAAACTTTGTAATAATAAATATAAAAAAATAAAATTTATTCTAAATAATAAAATTACTAAGCTATCTAAAAGTGAATTAAAAAATAATAAAAATAATGATTTATTAAATTATTACATGAGAATAATTTTTTTCGGTAATTTGTTCAATATAAAATTACTATATATAATAATCGGAGGACACAATATTCTCTCGAACCTTATATAAATAAATATATACACATATTTCATCTGAGTGTTTATATGTATATATATTTTTTTGCATTTATTTTCCATTGAATTATTTATTCGTGTAAATAGCATTAAAGAAACAAAGATAAACGTATACAAACACAATGTCTTAATATTTAGTCCCTACTCACCGATATAAAAGATTTTAAAGTAATTCAAATGGATCATATGAGGGTCTTACACTACGCTGTAGGCAATTTAATGAAAAAAATGCTCAATAGTGCATTAAATACTAAACAAAAGAAAGAAAGATACAAAGAATTGAGTATACTATCGCAAATATAAGGTTACGAGATAATGTCGACACTTTTTTGTTTCATGTCGAAAGCCTAAGTAGTTGGTATATATATTTTTTAAAGCAAAAAGTAAATAATAATATCCGATAGAGCAATATATTCGTGGTAATAAAAAAATATCTAAGAGTTTTAAATATACGTTTTTGGCCTATCGTAATTATTCATACATGCACGGAATATAAAATACTATTTTCTATGTTAGTATGCGACATCTGATAAAACTAAATATTCGCTTATTATGTTTATCCAAGTGAATCAGAACATTTACATAAAAAAATTTATATATATATATTATTAAATTCAGGAGGCTTTCATGAATACAAATTTGCGATAAAAAATTTCTGTGATTTTATTGTTCGAAAAATTATTGTGTTTGACTTAAATATGTTAAAAGTGTATACAAGAACAAATACACTATAATAATACCAATTAAAAGGTTTACAGCTGTCACATGCCAAACGTATACCGTTATATTAAAAAACCTTTAAAGAGAAAAATGTTTGTGTAGCATAATATTACATATATTGTTATATTGGTTATTGCGATAATTTGTTATAAAGATAATAAAAACCTACGAATCTTACGAATAACTCCGTATTGTTAAATGGATAAAAAATAAAAGTTAAAAATATTAAACAAAAATCCATGGATTACACGTGTATGTATAGTCGAAGAAATTCGACTTAAAATGATGAATTGATAATAGAAAAAAATAGGACTAAAAAGAAATGGATGAATCAACGTATGCTCAATTAATAAATATGGTCACGCATAATTAAGAAGTTCTATTTACATATACATGTTTTATATTTACATTAATGAATCATGTATCAACTTAAATATTATTCAGAAGAATGAGAGAAAGTAAAAAAAATAACAACTTCATAAACTATGTAATCTCCAAAGTATTTGCTTTAAAAAATACTAGAAAAATGTTCGATTCAGTGAAAGTGTGATCCACTGATTAAGAAAATAAATTAATACTGATTTCAACACATTTCTTTATTCGCCGTTTATTACAAATTAAATTTCTTTTATTTTTTCAAATAAATTTTAATGACAAGTTGCATATAATAAATACTTATAACGAAAAATTCATGTTAATATCTTTAAAAAAATGCTGTGTCGTAAAAAATATCTTCTTTATCAGTATTGAAATATTTTTCTTATATCGGTAAAACTAAATCATTAATACGGAAGTAGTATGAGAAGCGGATATTCGTCCACGATAGTACCTTGGAGATGGACATACCATCTAATAATATGGCTCAATATATGATATTTTACACGATAAACTAAAAGAAACTAATAATTCCGTTGATTATTCTAAGGCATAGTCAATCCTAATTATACAATCATTAATATTATTAAAAAAAGAATGCGGAATTAAAAGAGGGTAATCAAGAAAATATGTAAAAGATAAATTAATCATTTTAATGTGTAAATAATGTATATACTTCATTTATAGATAGATATTGAAAATTAAAACAGCATTACGAATTAAATATATCAATAATTACTAAAAGAGGAAAAAGAAAAGGATCGAGAGCTTTTGTAATAAGTTAAATGTAGAGTCGATGTTTTCATCGCATATTTTACATCTCCGCATGATTTTTTCCTTATTAAAAATACTCATCGTGTGTGGTGGTGGCCCTTTAAAAAAAAATTACGTGAAATAACTAATAATACTACGTATGATTAAATGGAAATGGCGAAAATGAATCTATACGCACGACCGAAAGCGCAAGTATTTTAAAGAAAAAAAAAACGTTCAACAATAATTATGTACTATGAGAATATGTTGTATATAAACAAAAAATATTATGGAATTAACAAATTAACAAATAATGAACAAGATTAATACTGGGCATATGTTTCTTGCCCTTTTCTATTTACAAAAAAGACATTCATTATTATATTATCTTGATGAAAATTAGAATGAAATGTGAGATAAGCGATAAAAATACGATAAAAGACATTATAAATACAAACCTACTTCATCCTATTTTTTTTAATCAGGGGCTAGTATTGATCAAAAACTAGGAAAGTTATTTTCTTCTTTTTTTCATTCGTTAATTCAACCTGTATATCAAAGACAAGGCACTGATTTTCACTTTATTAGCAACAAGCATTATCTTATTTTTAAAATTTTTGTCAAAAGTTTTAAAAACGCTTAAAACTGTTTTTGAGCTACTTTAAGTTTTTATACTTCAAAAATATAAAAAACTACTATTATTTATAAAACCATATAAAAAAGGATTTACATTTACTTAATACGGTCATATGTATAAAAGTCATAAAATTACATGATAATTTTGTCAAAGTACAAGCAGCTTTAAAAATATTTGATCATATATGCATGTAACGAATTTAAATAAAAAAATTCGTTTCACGATTTATAATTTTAATACGATAATATAATTTTATGTTAACAAAGTTGAAATGAGGTTCAGTATAAAACAGTATAATCAAAAACAAATCGTTTGCAGTCAAAAGTAGGTCCAGAAAAATAATAGCAATTATTTTAACTTAATTTTCTTCTATATCAATGCTTCTATAAAATCAAATAGAAAAGAAAGAAATATAAAAACATCCGGCAATTCGTCCATCTTTCTCAAACCTATTCCTTTTTAACCGCGCAATAACCAGTTGGTTCGGTACGTGCGAACGCTTCCACCTATGTGCCAATACATTAAGTAAATGTTTTTCGATGTGTAATGTAAAAGACAAAAGAAAATAAAAAAAATCATGTGCAAAATATGCGCAAAGACAAACATTTTTATCATCAAGTTCGTTTATATTCGTAAGTATTACGTGTAAACAAAGATTTTAAAAAATGTAAATCCTTCGTCTTAAATAAGGAACTGAAAATAATTGATATGAATGGAAAAATAATAATCTCAAAAACGTTCCTGCGAAATTATAATAATATCCCGCAGAAGGAAAAAAATAATAGAAATAATAAAAATGTATTGAAAAAAAAAAGAAAATAAAAAAAAGCTCTCCGAAACGATAAAAACTTGTATAATATAATTAACAAACAAAAATTCATCTTACATTAATTATTGTACATATATATAGTATTTTTACATTCTAATTCTAAATTCCATTTCCAATTCTAAATGGTACAGTACAGCTCTGTGTGCTTCGCCTGTCATCTCTGCATTATCACGCTAAATGAACAAAGCTAAATATTTTTGTTCATTTTCCTCCAAAAAAAGTGAATATGCTCATACGATCTTTCGTATCGTAATTATTTAAAAATTATATTCCGTTATTTTTATCTATAGCATGTAAGAGAATTATCTTTTATTTAGTTTCGTAAGCTGTTACTCGATAATTCCTTTAACCATTTTGAATTACTTACGAAAAAGGAAGGTCGATCGATTTTATACTTTTCAACTCCTTCGTATATTCGCTTACATCACAAGAATATCAAAATTTTCAAATCATTCGCAACGTATCAAATTTTTTATTACATTAAATAAGTAACGACTGGAAAATAAAAAAAATAAATTTCTTTTTTATTCTTTAATGCGTCAACGCTATAATTACAAAATAAATGCACGAAGGCAGAGTGAAGCTTAACACGCTAGTCCTTAATTTAAAACCAAAGTACGATGAAGAAAATTACGTATAGCTTTTAAGCGAATTTCAAATTAATGAAGAAAAAGGGAAAACTAAAAATAAAATGAAAGGAACGAGGGAACGTTATGCTTTTATGTCTTCGTGAACAAAATAAGAAAGAAGATCTGTAATATGATTATTATATTTAAATGATTCAATCATTGTAAGTAGTTAAAGAGAAGAAGCGAATCAGAATCCGAAATAAGTATTTAAGACGCTAGACATTTAAATAAGCCACCTACTTTACACGTACAATTTACTTACAATCATTTTTTTCTTATTATTATTACTTATTGTACTTTATTATTATACGACAATTTATGCGTTATTTTACACGTATAGAAAGACTTTTGTCGGTTAGCAATACGGAATCTATCTCTGTATATTGTTTTTCTATTGCGACTATTAAAAATAATTAAAAAATTTACACTTGTTTTGGGTTTTCTTTTATCCTTCCATTAAATACATTCGCTATTTTTGATACTTTTAACCAAATAATAAAATCAATGTAACGCAATTGTAAAAAAAATTAAATAAGTATTTATTTCAACGTTAAATGCATGTTACAAAACTTATCGAAGAAATATCTATTACTGACTTAATACAATTAATAGTGATTTGCAATAATATTAATTACTAATATACGTCTTATTTATCATCAAATTTCATGTGTATTTTATAGCATTACGTGAATAATAAATATACGATCAGTCTAATAAAAAAAATTCTAATAGATAATATATAAAATATTATGTGGCATATTTCATTTTTTATTACATTTTAATTTATAAATTGCAAATTTCAGTATTAATATTTTACAATACCTTAAATATATAAACGATATATAAAAATAATTACAATGATACATAAATCAGACATGTTACAACTTTTATCGATGTAACTTTTTTTATAAAAACCTAAATATATAATATTAATACAAAATATTAAACGTTTTATTAAATATTCCGAAATGACTGAGAATAAAACGTTGGCTATAGTATTTTTGAAAAAAGTATTATATTTACGAAACGTCTACTTGAAAAAAAATACTATCGCTATTCATGTGTCAATCACAAATTTTTTTCTTTCGAAGAAAGGCTTATAAACTAAGATAAAAGCACGCGTCATACAAAGCAAAAAATAATCTAGAAAAGAAAGGTATTCCGATCTTCGTTCGTTTATCTTGTTCAATCCAATTAATAAAGCCGCAGGTTGGCAGTTCCCTGACAGGACTGAGTGAAAAATGTCCTCGGTTGCGCGGTCATTACTTCCAGCTTTCTCCCTGCACCTCAACTTCATAGTAGAATTCCGAGTGCATTACAACTCTTCCTCCGAGGGTTTCAAGAAAATATGACGTAAAAAAATAGGCGCGGTGACCGAAAAAATAAATCCCAAGCGCGTCACGCGAACAAGCGAAAAGGCTAAAAGAAGGCATAAAAATACTTTCTTCTTAACCGAGTGCAAATTCCATTGTCATTCTACAAGTGTAATACACACGCACGTAGGTCCATTTATTTCACTCGGGCTCCTCTTCGCGAAGATAGAAAAGAATCCGCTGTATAACCCCCATTTGAATACGTACAATCCACTACTGCTAAATTTCTTTTTCTTTGTATTCTGTATGATCTTACGATTTGTCGAGAATAGCCACTTTTGTACTTTTGCTTTTTTTTCACTGGCAATCTTCCACACGCTCATTTTATAGATATATCAATTGACTTTGAATCTATTTATTTCGAGTACTCGAACCACGCTAATAACCTAAATAAACTGTATAATAAATTTGAAGTGAAAAACTTGCGCGTAAATATACTGTATAATACTGTTTAATCCGAATTCGAATGCAATCTCGACGAAACGTAAACCTATAATCTGAGTTTAAAACAAATTGTTTCTCCTAATTATTACATTTTTACATTTCGATAGTCAAAATAAACGATACAAAATATCCTTTCCGCCATTTTCTCTTCATTAAGATTGTTCTGTTTGAAAAACTGTATTCCCGAAACCGTTATAATTAGCTTCAACATTTTACTTTCGTTATATGTAACATGCACAATGTAGTAAAGCAATTTAGCGTACAAAAGAAATGACCAACACCAGCAAGCACGTGTATACGCAAATGAACAGTTATTAAGATTCCTGGTAGACGTCGAGATTGGTGAGTGATTGCACATGAATTAGAAAAGCAAAAGGAATTACATTACGTAGATTAAAAGACCTCTATTCGTGTTTCGAATTCGTAGTCTTACGGTACGTGATTTTAAAAAGGTAATCCTATCGTTTTTCTCTTTTGCCGTTACTAGAAATAGTTTTCTCCCTCGCTTTTTTCTAAAAATAACCGCAAACTTTTTATTTCTTAAATTCATTTTTGGTTGAAATACTATAATTACTACGAAATTTGCCGATTTTAAGTAATTAAATTATTTAAAAATTATAAAAAATGCTTTAACAGTACAAAATCCCTATAATAAAATTAATAATAACTTTAATTATTTTTTTAAAAAAATAACGAGTCGAGTCAACGATGACTAAGATGATCTATCTTTAAATACTGTTTAAATACGAATACTTTAAATCCAGTAAAATTATTATTTACATCTTAACGGTAATTTTTATTACGCTCTTTATCAGGTAGAAGCACTATTATTAAATACTTCCGATTTTTTAACATAAAAAAAGACTTTCGTTTTTTAATTATTAGGAATAACGTTTAGATAACAAAATATTTATAATTGAGTTACCTATTATAAATTAATTAATAATTATTATATATATATATTTATGAATTATAGATTTAAATATATTTTAATATTTTAATGTATTAATATTTAGTTTTTATACATTATTTTTATTATTTATTAATATACTTGATTTATGAACAATTTTTTATGTATCGTAACAACCTGTGATTTTTCTAAACAAATTATTAAGCATTTGTCATATTATAAATTTTGGTCAAAAATATACGTATAAATAAAAATAATATAAATATGATTGGATATCTAGAATTAAATAATGTATGTAAACATCAAATTATTTATGCACTTCACGCGCGACGTAAAGTATATCTTCTACTTTTGCATAATGCAAAAAATGAAATTAACTTTTTTAATACCATATGTTCCATAATTACATTGAAATTTAATAGTATTTTCATTCATCGGAAAATTTCATTGAATGACCGGTGATCGTGAATTATAAGTAGAACAATAATGATCTTGTAAAATCATTAATACGATGATTACAGTTGACCGTTATGAAATATCTATAAAAATAAATACTCAAACGTGTAATTATAGTAATATTTTATTATATTTTTTATTGGATTTTTAATCGTAACAGAAGAAGTTATTTGTGTTTTCTAAACGCATAATTACCATTCGTCGATTTAAGATTAACATTCGTTTAAAAATCAACATCGACTCAAGAAAGTACAATTTACAAATTGTACTTCTACAAACAACTCTTGTCTATTGAATTATTATTTTTGCGTTTCTTACGATACGAATATAAATACGGAAGAAATGATAGGAAGTAAGGACGGTATCGATACCAACCTAAGTTCATTCCGTGGCTTCGGCTCACTTTCCCAAGCGAGCGTCCGAATATCGACTATCCTTAACAAATTCATCGTCCAAGCGCTGGTATCGGCGAATTAAAGAAAACTAGTACATTCGGTAGATTATCTCGTCTCGCTCTTTCGATCGTGGTGGTGCACACGCGCATCCAACGATCGTCAAACGCGCGCAATATCGACCTGCAATGCTTCGCGAATCCACGTTAGAAATCTCGATTTATCTCGAACCGCGTCAATTTCACTTATGTTTTACCGCTACATGTAAAAATGGAAAGTTTCCCTTTCGCCGCGACTGTACAATGCGTAATTGCAAGCGACCGTGACCTTGGCATTGGTACGACGCGACAATCGAGAGCGAAATACTTCGTTTCGTTCGCTTAGATCTCGTCATTTGTGTTTTCATTTTGTTCCTTGACGCACATATCTCAATTAATTCCTTCGCGTAAGGTCGAAGAATGATTATCTCGAGCCAGGCGAATAGATTCGGTAGAATAGGGTTAATTTCAAGTTACGGAGAATGTTTCAAAGTTTTTCAAATAAAGTGCGAATCTTATATTTATATAATATTATTAACGAAAACTTCGGATTAACGAATAGTTTCTTTCAAAAGTTACTTCCAACAACTTAACGGATAAACTCAAGTTAATAGTGTAAAATTAAAAAAAAAATTATGATATATTTTCTTAGATGTAAGTAAAATTGGTAATTATTTATTCTGAAGCAATAATAAAAATAAAATTTTAATGTAATAAAGTACATATTACTTAATATTGCAAATTTTATTACATTCTTGTTATTTTGCTATTAGAAGCAAATCACTTTTTACTTTGTAATTTCCTAAATAAAACTAAATAGAATAATTTTATCTTGCGTACATAGTAACCAAAGATAATTTATTTTATAAATCGTTAGGAAAACAGTCGTCGTTTGAGTCATAAATGTTCTACTTCGTGATTTAAATTGACTTTCATAGTAAGTTTAACGGTAATATAAGTATCAATAACGTTGAATGAAAATCTACCTTTTTAATGATAAATTAGCAACAACTATATATTCTTTAATAAATCGACTTTCGCATCAAACTTGAAACTGTATTTTCTTTAAGTTTTCGTGTATTAATGCTAATTTTCAAATGATCTAAAATGTGATAAAATCTTCTAAATATTCTTATTCAAAAACGTAGTAAATTATTAATGTCGTTATCTAAATTACTAACATTTATCATAATAATTATTTAGCACACAGATACATTAGGAGTTATATGTCAAATTCATAACTGTAATTTTACAATATTGAATATCGTAGATACTAATTTGAAAAGTTAATTTTTATACAAAATTAGTTTAAAAAATGATAATTATAAATCTTAACGTAGCTATAATTTGGACATATTTATTATATATTGTAAATATGTTTAAAAATAATCTATTTTTATCGATATGATATATTTATTTTGGGAAATAAAAAATATCATCCCAATTTCTAAAAAGGGCATTTTATTATAATATTGAAATAATTTCATAGATATCAAAATTGTCATACTCATTTCTAAGGATGTGTAATAATTATATTATATAAATAAAGTAACTACATTATAATATTTAGATCCTTGTATTTATTTAATTCGTTAAAATACATAATAGAGACAAATATAAAAATTTTCAAATAGTGCAATAGAACTTTTATATCATTAATGACATTTTGATTATAGAATACATATATATTTATTTTGTTTTTAAACTTAATTATACCATAAGATAATTTTAAATTATAAATTCTCGGCATTTTTTATATTATAAAAAAGCAAGAGGTACTTACTTTACACAGTTATAGACCTCTTCAAAATTACTTATAAATCTACTTGTGACGTAAACAAAATTTTTTCAAAAATTTACTTGAAATATTATGTTGTTTTAAAAATTTTCAAATGTAATTTTGATAAATATTTCTTCTTTTTATAAATAATTTTTAAAAATCGATAGTTATTGATAAATACAATGACTTATAATTTATTGTTTTCAATTCCTAGATAATTTTTACCTATCATTAACTTTCTAAAATAATGATAAATCATATAGATATATACTTCCATTTCTAACTAAAGCGCTTTTTTCGTGTTAATTGATCCCTGAAACTCTCATAAGTACGTTCATTTTAGAATCCAACTATATGTCGATATTCTTACTTATAATTTCAGGAGGATTTAAAATAAATCCCTTAATTCGACAAATGTATATGAACTTAAAGGATAAAATAATATCCTGAATGTATTGGCTTTTTTAAATAAGTCTTTCTATTTTCACAATAATTATTCAGAAAGTTGTTATGTTAACTGATCATAAATTTGTAGAATTTATAATTAAATTATAAATTGCAAATTATTAATGTAAGATTAAAATTGTAGAACTTAAGTAAAATGTTACAAATAGGTGATATTAAAGTGACAAAAATAATAAATATTTGTATCAATGAATTTTATAAAAATCTAGATGTGTTTTATCAATTCAATACGTGATACTTATATTATGTATATTTGCCTTTATTAAAATGAATTGAATATCAAAATTTTTATTATTCTAAAATTAACGATAAAAAATATCTAGTTTCTTGCGTACTAGTAATCTTTAATGTGAAGCAAATATTTTCACATTAAACCATACATTTTAGAAAATTTTTCACATTTGTAAAAATCAGAAAAATTTTAAATAGACAAATCTTTTATTAATATTAAAATTTCTCGAATCGGTTTCTATCATAATAACTTAAAATTGCTTTGATTATCCTTTTCGACAATCAACAACGATTAAACATTCACAAACATAATGACCATTCTAAAAGTGAAAAACTTTCAAATTTTTCGAGTTCAAAAGAAATAATTCTACAATGTTTATTATAATATATTTTTAAATTTTATGGGATCCGAAATAATGAATCGTATTCTTGGGATTAACGTTTTACAAATACGCCAATATTATCGATCTTTCGTGTTCTGGATTTTCGTTAAATTTTTCCACTATTTTCGAGACATTTTTACGGAAAATTTCAAGGCACGTTGTATTAAAAAGTAAAATATAGCTTTTCCACTCCTTAATTAAAGCTTATACGTCTTACAATACGTGTAATCATGATGTAAAATGCCGGCATTTCAAACACCTAAAACGCTATAATTCATACTCATGGAGCATATCCATGAACGTAAAACGATATCCCTATCAATGCAAACAGGCAACAACCGGCGTAAATCACTCGTGCGAATGAAAATGGTCGAAAAGACTGCCGGAAAAAGATTTTCTCTTCACGGGAACGAAAGTCCTGCTGGCAACCGCTGAAACACGAATTTTCCCGTTTCTCGTAGAATTGTCGCGTCGAAGGTACCCACGATCTCGAAGCACCTGCACGGCCTTATCCCAGGCTGGACTCGGAGGCCCCTCGGCTTTCCCCAATGAATCCGATGAGCAGCTACCGCGGCAAACTCAACTCGAATCAGGTTGCTGGATTCCCTCTTCCAACGTCCCCACCTCGATGCTGCCAATGACCCGACGCTCCCAGGGAGAGGGCCGTCGGCAGCCTCTCCCCCAAGGAAGTATAAAACGGTATTGCACAAATATTTAGAGATCAGTCTGTGTCCAGATATACTGCTCTCTTTAACCGGTGAGAAGGAAATAAAAGATCCGTAGTTATTGTTTTATCAGAGTGTGGAAAGTGCTTCGACTGCCGTATCAACTAAGGAGTCGTCATGTTGCCTGTGAGCATCCGTTCATTTTTCTATTTACTTTATTTGTCTTTTCTTCTTTATTCCATCTTTTTAATTCAAATATTTTCGATACTTTTATAATTAAATTAAATATACATGATGTAACTCGTGTAGTCTATTTTCTAAACGGAGAGATGGGTAAATACTAAACTCAGCGATAGTTTGTTAAAAAAATTGAGAAAAGAATTACGAGGAAGTTGTGAGTAAACTACGTAGGTATCATTTTACGAAGATTAATTTATAACAATACTATGGTACTTTATATTTTATACTATCCTACGTTTCGATTAATACAAGTTCATCTTTTACCGAAGAAGTATGTTGAAATGTTTTTTCCTTACATCGTAAACTAAGTAGTTGATAAATATCGCTATTTCAATCGTACATAAAGTATAATCGTCTACTTTTTTATTACAAGATTTAATTAAAAGACATATATTATCCTTCGTTTTTAAAATAATCATTTTAAAATATTTTTAGATTATTTTTGCGGCCCTATGCGTGGCCGTAATATCAGCTGAATCTTCATCAGTCAGTAGTAAGTAATAAACGGATGGTAAATTAGAATTATCATTAAATTTATAAATCCAGTATGTAAAAATTAAATCAACGATATTCAAACCAATAAGGAAAGGAATATTAGCTCTTTAGTGTTGGGATGGATTTTAGATTGATAATTCTAATATAAAATAATTCTCGATATTTATACGAAGTATGATTTATTCGATATTTAGTACACGAATAAGAAACGATTAAAATCCATTTTAAATTTATCAATTTTTACTTTTAAAATCCTTTTTACGTAAAAAGTAATACTTTTTACAAAGTTTCAATGTTAAAGTAGTTTTATAAGTGGAAAGAAAAAAACTTAAACATAATAATTTCTTTATTAATCAAAATAATTGATCCAGCGCGTTGTTTTTATTCAAAAACTCACCTAAAGAAAAAAATATACTCGGTATGTAATGTATACATTTAGATTTTCATACTATAATTTTACTTCGTTGTTACATTATATTATTTATTATATATGATTAATATATTCATGTATATTTTTTGTATAATCGGTAAATATTTTATATGTACATAATGTATATTAAGTCGACTCTATTGACGATTATCCGATATCTAGGAAATGAAAATATAAATAATACGTTGCAATAAATATCATAGTGATTTATCATAATTCTATCAGTCAAAAGTTTATAATACTAGTTAATTTCTTGCTTGGCCTAATCTCTGTTTTTAAAATGAAAAAAAATATAAAAAAATAATCGACATCTTTTTATTATATTTTCTGTAAATGAGAAAATATACGCTCGCAACGGCCTTTTAAATACGCGTTCAATAGAATATTGGATACGATTTTAATGTAATATAAAATTAAAAATTACGAAACAAATAAACGGATCTTAGCTGTTTGAACGACGGATGGAATATAAATTTCTTAAGAATACAAGGTATTAAACGTTGTAAATGAAATACTTGCTCTACGTCAACCTATAAAAACGTAATATTTTCCTCAAAGCGAACTAATAATCACGCTTACCTAAAACGCTACTTTCTCTATATATCGAGGCTGATGGTTGTAAGCGCCTATCGATATTTTATTTATATTTGTTCTTGGGAACTAATGGATAAATTATGCGTTAGCCGGGGACTCGAGATAAAAAGGCTCGGCAATTGTTAGGCGTGTAACGACGGTACGGCGAGTCGCTCGAGAAGCCTCGACTAAAGAAAGGCATCGCTAGGAAACAGTCGTAAAAGCCTGACAGCGAAGGCCCCGCTCGATTTGGAAATCGGCGCAACTAGGATTTTACGTACCGCTCCACTTTCCATGTGCGGATATGCCCCCCATGTAATTACATGCACGGCACACATGCTCGGGCGAGCGCCGCCGTCGCGGCCGGGAAAAAAGGGAAAATCCGCCAGGTGCCAAGAGATTCGAACACTTGATCCGTGTGCCAGTGGCTTTCACCGGCTACGAACGCGCGTGGCGCCTCTCTTCTCGCGGCCCATCGAAAATACCCGTGTTTTCGTGCTTGCGGTCACTCTCCGTGTGATTAAAGGAGTTCGGAGAAATCCCCGACAATAGAAATTGATTCGTTGTTATCGCAGCTGTTGGACTGGAACGGGATGGAGAGAGGCAACGAGCTGAGTTTCTTCTTCCGCGTTACCGCTCTTTGCGTTCTTATTTTTCCTTCCTTTCTTTTTTACCCACGTGAGAGAGAGAGAGAGAGAGAGAGAGAGAGAAAAGTTTATCAATAAAGGCGTGGTTTAGATACAATTACGCGGCTACGGTGAGTTTTTACCTTTACAACGGCATAGGCAGTAATGGATTTTTATTAACGATCAATTAGGACTTAATTCGATGATAAATGCGTTCACGGTTTACGATTGATATGGATTGCAAGATAATACCCTCTATGCGAATATCCTTTCCTATTCAAGCAGTTAACCGAAATATTTTTATCGAGACAACAACGTTGCCGCTGTAGAAAATAAAATTTTTATAAATAATTTTTATTTACATAAAAATTGAATTAAAAATGAATAAAATAATTTAGCGATAACAGGCGTTTACGACCAGACAAGCTATTCAACCTTATATTATATATATCCAAAGCCCAAATTAATAAAAAAGTTAAAAAGTATAACGTATCCTCGTAACGGATTCTCATTTCGGTACCAATGGACTACAAAATTAAACTAACCTGAGATAAAAAATTCTCTTTTGTATTAAAGTAATGTTCAAAATTTTACATCTCGCGCATAATATATTATTATAAAATTTAAATATTCTTTAGTGGACTTAAATAAAGTAAATATTATATTAAATTACTTTTACGTTTTACTCCAATTCTAATTGACTATAAAATTAGACCAACGCGAGTAAACGTAGTAAATCCGTATATATAAATGAAAAATGACCGTTCGTGTTGCATTAATAATTCATTTAAAAAAAAAGTAAACAACATAAACGCGTAATTACAGCAATAATGGTAGAATCCATTTTCGCTACTCGAAAATGTATCGTAAAAAAGTATCGTAAGTGAAGGATGAATTAAAAAAATGTATTGATTTTGCTTGAACTTGAAGGTTATTCCTCCGGTCCGAGTAGCACACGAGACTACGAATACACTGGAAGCAGTTATTCCAGCGGAAAACCCAGTTACACCGACCTCGGCAGCGCCTCGTTCATCACTGCCTCTGGCTCTCCTTATTCAAAAAGTGATTCACGCTTCACATCTGAATCTAGCGCCGATAGGTATTGACACTTTTCTATGCATACTTTTCAAATGTAAATCGTTCAGCTCGGAGTAGTTTTTACTATGTAGTTCGTTGAACGATCGATTGTAATTATAATATTACGACGATTGATTATTTATTCGATGGTGTACGATTAGTGAAATTCGGTACACTATTTTCTTAGAGTAGAAACAAGTCCATTCGACCTCGTTTTTACAGTTTATTCTCGAGCCATTGTACCCAGCTCATAAATAATTCGTGTATTTAACATATTTATATACTTGCTCGAATTTTTATAAGCTTTGAAAGAGTTATCAGATGTTTCTAATCGTACTCAACTTTCGCGTATTCTTTATTTATATCGTTCAAACTGAAGATCGTAATTGAAGAACGTAACAAATTTTATCTTATTACATAAATGAATGAATATTAATTATTAAAAACGTTAAATTTTTAAAAACTTTGGTCAAAATAAATAAATATTTTACCAGCAAATATATATTTGGTCCGAGTAAACCGAACTTCGTTCGGAGATATTTTTCGTGTACAACGAATACACTGTATTATGAGGCGAAAATCAGCCAAAATTAACGATCGTTCCGCAGCGGCGAGACTCGAGCCAACAGCTTCTACAAGAGCAAATACGGAAGCGAGGCAGTGGTGAACGCCCTGCGACAAGCGCCGAGCTCCTCGACCGCTGGCGTCTCTTCCGCCCAGGTCGCGTCCGACCATGCCTCCACCCAGTACGAGTATCCTTCGGGAGCGGCCTACTACGAGAGCAGCAACCCCGGCACCGAGACCGGTGGCTCCACCGCCAGCGAATATCCCGGTAGTTATGCTACCGTCACCTACGGAGAACGCGGACTCCCCGAGCATCATCGGCAACCGAGCGAATACGCTCACGTTAAACCCGTGTACAACGCGTATCCTGGACTAGGCGAGTACGCCCAAATTCGACCCACGAGCTTCGGTCACAGGTAAGCGCAACGATTAAAATTCGCAACAAACTTAAATGGCCTCTGAAAAAAACGTAAAAGGAGGATGATGAGATTTTTAAATCAGCGACCGACTTATTTTATGAAAACGTAACGATAACTAACGAATTCTGTTCTTTCTTCAAAATATTGAGAATCGAACCTCTTGTATTGAAAATAATTGAAAATAATTTCGCCTATTAATATACGGTTACTCGTGCTCTATAAGATTTGAAATTCTTTAGTTACACGATAACATACTTAAACGAAGATAATTTGATTTTTTTTAACTCTAACGATAAACTTACGAAGAAAGTTTTATTATTAAATAAAATTATTATTTTTAAAACATGAGAACTACACGTAACATATTTAACTTGTAAAAAGATTTTACAGTTAGAAAGGTATAATCATTATTGGGCATAGAAACTAGATTTATTGACATTTCTACGATACATTTTCTGCATCGATAAAGTTAAAGAAGTGAAATCTTGTTGTAGTCTAATACAATTGAAAACAATAATGTGTATCGCAACTGTCTTATGTGACAAAAAGTATTTTAATTGCTGTAGATTTATTTATATACGGGTCGATACTAACCCAAAGAATGCGAATACTTTAGATCATGAAATTTGATAAAAACTTAGAAAGCCTTTTCCGTTATTCGTATTATATGCTTTTCTAAAAATGAATAATATTTAAGTGCTTGTAATTCATTATCTAAACAGTCTAGAAATTTTTTTTAAAAAGCGAATGAAAGTATAATGGTAACTTTCAATTTTAGACTTCAAAAACAATTAAATTCTGACCAGTTTCATAATTATATAAAATTATAAGAATAAAAAAAATCGGGTGTGAACAAAAATTTAAAAAATCATCAATTACAATACGGATTTTGTATTATTTTCGTACATCCATTGCTTTAGAATAAATGAATCGACAAATTCTTTTTTCAATATAAAAACTTATGTTTTCTACTTTCACTTCGTTTTTTCAAAAACTTTGTAAAATATTTAATTACCAACTTCGCTGCTTTACTTACTGAACTTAAATAGTAAATGTAAACATTTCGTTTCATAAACAGAACTAAATACTCCATACTCTATTTCTTTAATTATAAATTAAATATCATAAATTATTCCGTTTGAATAATGTATATTTAAACATAATTTAATTGCATATCCGTTTGAGAAAGATCGACTCGTATATATCGTATTATAGATAGCAAAAAACTTATTTTTCGTCATAAATAATAACAATAATCGTAATAATCGTAACAATCGTATAAAAAACAAATATACAATATAAAAGAAAATTTGCCATAGGATTTAGAAACATATACCGACATAATTACACGGATGCGTGCGCGTTCAAAAACTGAGCTTCGACATTATAATTTAACAAACAACATAAATAAAGAAGCACGGACTCGACTTTCTCCGGGGATTCCAGCCTCGTTGTAAACCTTGTAAACATCGGAAATTCCCCCCCACAGCGGCATCAACAACCCGGTAGTCCAACCCGCGCTTTCCGGTGGAGAATTCTCGAGCATCCCGCACCACCAACACCATCACCACCACCATCGCGAGTATCCCCACAGCTACAAGACCTACGTGACGAGCAGCAACGGCGGTGGCGGTGGTAGCATCGGACCCGCGACCAAATACCAGACGGTCTTCGGCGCCCTCAAGAGCCTCTTCTCCGGCGGCGCGAGCGTCTTGATGCCGGACACGGCCCCGAGCGCCGCCCACGTACCGGCCTACTACTCCTCCAATGGAATGCACTCCACGTCCCATCACGCCCCCACCTTCTCGCAGTCTGCTTCCGGTGGACCGGCTTACTACTTTGGTTCTGGGTAAGTTCCTCCTTGTGCTCTCGACCCGCGAGCGAATTTCAAAATGCCTTTCTTTTCGTTACTCCCTAATTTCCGACCGAGACCGTTCCTTGCGATTACGAACAAGCTATTTCTTTAAGATACAAGCTGACGTCAGTTTTTATATCCAATGCTATTTATTTTTTTTATTCCATTTTTTTATGATATTTATTACTGGGTTAAATATTTTAACGAAAGAGTCGAGTTCAGACCAAAGGTTTGACATAAAATTAATGTTTAGAATTTTTGTTTGAAATTTATTTAAATTAATGTCCGATTTAATTTAATATAATTGCATTAAATACGTATACTTAGATGTTTTAATTAAATTACATTTAACTGAAATATCATAAAATAACGCCATCATTTTTAAATAAATAATTATTGTTTTTAAAAAAGAAATCTATGTTTTACTTAAATTATAATTTCTCCATTTATTTAAGAATTTACTTTCAAAACATTTATATCTACAATTTAAATGCCTGCTACATGATTAAGATAGAATTTCATGTTATAATTTCATTTACTAAATTTTAAATCTTATTTTATATTAAAACGCCATTATTGGATTTGATATCTTACAATTTTAATACTTTCTAAAAGGATTATGTTCATTGAAATTACGATCGACTTTCATTTCTTACGATTCGATGATTCAAATTTCGCGATGAATATTGTATTGGTAATAAATATAATTCAATTATTTAAAAAATCTTAATGTAATTGTATAAAATATTTTAACCATCGATACTAATTTTCATTTTAATAATTTAATAATAAGTGCATGGTTTAAAAACGATACTTTTTATTTCTATTCAAATATTGTTCATTAAAATTTCAAACGAAAACTTAATTTTAATCGATATTACATAATATTATTCATAAAAATATTATCTAAACATTTATATATTTTTCTTTTATTTTTTTAATTGAATATATCAAAAACGATGTTAAAGATATGTCTTAACGATCATTAACGTACAAAAAAAAATATTTCAATTCGTCATTTAGCTTCCGGAAACAGATGGAAAAAATGTATATTTGTTTAACAATTGTTAGTTTAATAAAAATATCTACATCGATATATTAATATAAATAAAGTGTTAAATTTTGATAGAATCCACCTCAACAATTTATTAAAATTAAGCAATTCAGTAACCGAATTCATACTGACCGACATTTGTCTCAACGATAACAGAAAACGTTCAATTCCTAGACCTGGAGCCTCCAGCTCTGGCTCTTCCTACTCCAAGAATTATCCGCCTATGCGCTTCATGACTAGCAACGGTAACGGTGGCAACAAGATCATCGTCATCAGGGACAGCGGCAGCGCTCACTCGACTGGTTATCCCACCAACGGGGGTACGATTCTTAGCTCGGGATCGAGTTACCCGACCAAGAGCAAGATCTCCAACTTTGCACCATCAAATGGCGGTGGACACGCCTATATTGTAGGATCGCCCAGTTCTCTGGTTAGTTTTCGAAATCGCGTACAAAGATAAAGAAATTAAGATGAACGTAGCTTGATTAAGATCTAAAATGTAACTTATATTCCGTGAATCATTTATTCTGGTCCTGATTTTAGTAATCATGAAATTAGAATTTCTCGTGCAAGGACTAATGTTGAAAATCTGATTTTAAGAGAAATTCTTGTTTATTCTAAAATGTTTACGCGAGAATGTACTAGCGAATCTTTGAAAAAATACCACTATTATCACTGGGAATTAGTTTTTATTTCAAATCGATATTTAGTAGTAAAGAAAATTTTATTTTGTATCTGTTTAATAAGATTTTAATTTTTATCTACTTGAATTGATCAAATCTAATCTTTTATTAAACAATATTATTGAACATAATCATTAAAAAGTAATAAAAAGGTGTAAATTTATTTAATTGTTATATTTTATTAGCAGAGTTATACAAGTGGAACTTCAAGCGGTGGATATCCTGGTGGCTACTCGAGCGGTGGGAATTTCGCGGGTGGACACGGCGGGAGTACCTTCCTCGGATACTCGGCATAATATGTCACGATGGGCATTATACTGTCCTACTGTGGAAATATTTTCGTGTAGATCCGAGTTATTTAAAAGGGTAGTTCAATGCGATGGCATAGAGGAGAGAAAAATTATTTGCATCGAGCAAATTAGTTAAATATTTGAATTTATACGAACAATTTACTTTGTTTTTTTTTACAAAATTAGTAAATTCTTAAAGTATTTATTTTTGAAATAATTATGTTTACTTATTTATTACGCTCTTATAATTATTTTGATTATAGAAAGATTTTACTGTAAATTATAAGCATATGATGCATACGTCGAAAATACTTATAATATGCTTAAGATACGAATTAGTTATTGTATAATTTACAACGTCCATAAATATTTGAGTAAAATACATTAAATTAAAGTCATAAGATATCGCAATGACAAAAAATTATGGTGATATTTTATACCGATACAATAGTTACGATATCTTGTGCACAGCTTCGCGATCAATTACGTAAATAGAGTTTGTGGTTAAAAAACTAAGCTCGTTCGGAACTGTGTAGTAAAAAATAAAAAGCTATTATACAACTGTTTATAAGAGCCGCTACGAAAAAAATTAGGACAGAAATCATAAAGTACCTGAGTCTTTTGCTTTCCGCGAAAGAAAAATATTTCCATCGAGAAATTAACTAAAGTAGAAAAATACAATAAAAAAAATTTTAACGATAATAATTAATTTTTATAATGGTTTTGCTTTATATTCAATTAGTACTGTTTATTGTAATATCAACTTTATAATTTATATGGAAATAATATTAAAATTAATTGAATACTATACTATAAATATTTATAATGAATAAAAGACAGATTTAATGAATTTTACATAATTAAAAGTTATAAATATATAATAATATTCGTTGTTTGAAATGTAAAAAAATTCGAAATTTTCATACTCTTGATTTCAAATTACAGAAGCGAGAGATATCTTATAAATGTATGCCGTGTTTGAGCTTGTGAATATTTATTAAAATATATTCATAATATACCATATGTGTAACTACATATTTTTAGGCGTTTAGTTTTGTATCAACTATGTTAATAAAAATATTTTTGAGTTGATAAAAAAGGCACTTGTATTTATTATAAACAAAAGATTTAGTTAAAATTGTATTTCATTTTATTGTTTTCTTGGAAATATTTTCTTAATTAATTTCAGCTTGGGCTGAAGATGGAGGTGTACGCAATATTTTTGGTTTAGCTAAAAAAGCCTCTATTTCTTCTTGTTTTATGTCTTGCAATTTCTTCTCGTTTAAGTAAATATGTTTTGATGAATTACTGAAATAATTTTTTTTATCCATTATTAATTATATTTTTAATTATTCGTAAAATTTTATCGAAATAACAATATAAACGATTAATAATCTAAAACTTTCTTCTAAAATAATGTAACACGTTAAAACAATGTTTATAAATTTCATATTCATAAAGATATGTGTAAATGAAATATAATTATATCAAAATAATATTTAACGTATAAATGATTAGATCTACTTTATATATTAATTAGAGCGTAAAGATTCATACTGATTGATATATGCTTCACCGAGCACAAATAAATAATTTAATTATTTTCAAATATTCTATAATACTCACACCAAGTCTGTGATCCTTTTATTTCCGACTGCTGTACATAAAATTTTAAAAAATTTTAAATTCATATGCATAAACATAAAAATACATTTATTTTTAATTACGAAATTACATACATTCTGTTTTTAAATTAGTGAATCGACTTTCACTTGTAGTAACTATGGTCGAGATATTGGATTCAGTCTCACTAAAGAAGGAAAAGAAGATTACAATAATTGCAAATAACATAATCATGAAAATGAAATTACTGTATGTGTTTTTCTTTTTTATAAAGTTATGTATTTTTTATTTTGTAGAATACTGAAAATTCAGAATTTAAAATCAAAACTTTTATTATTTTTTATAAATAAATAAAATGAGTTATTATTCATACATTTCTGTAAAAAAATTACAGTGATCTAGTTCATTTTTTCATTTAAAATAAATTTTATTGAAGTGATTTTTCAGTGAATGATACAAAATTTACTCTAATAGCAGTATTCAAAAATATTAAGTTTTACTGAAAAAGACACAAAGAAAATAAAAATAAAAGTAAATAAAATATAAACAAATTCTTCTAAACAATGGTGAAATAAAAAAATATAATCAATTCTTACTAAATAATTTTTTTAATTAATATTATTTTTTAATTTTGTATTTATTGATAAAAATTTTTTATTCCATTATACGTGTAGTTAAAACTTAAATATATGTAATAAAAAATAATAAAAAAAATTTTCATTTTAACTTTTTTTTTTATATAAAAGAGATTTTAATATATAAGATAACTTTTAATAAAATAAAAAACTGATTGAAAATAAAATAAAAAAGTAATTAAAAACATAAAAATACCTGAAACCTAGTATACCTGATCGAGCATCTCAGTTTTTCAAAGATCGTCTCTTCATAATTTCTCTTTTAAATATTGAATTTTATCGTGAATAACCAAAAATTTATTATAAAAAATTACCTATAGATTAATTTCATCAAATTAAATTAAATTTAAAATAAAAGCAAAAAATCTTTAAATTGAAAACATTTATTTTTAAGTATAATTATTAAAAAAATACTCACTTTGAGGAAAAGTTATCTATTTTTGTGTTACAAACATTAACAATATTTTTATCTAAAGGCTGTTTCGAATATGAAAAATATATAGAAACAGAATAGTTCATGGCCAATAAATTTTCTCCCTGTAACTCTCCTATTGGAACTTTAACTGGATCATCTTCTTCTAATTCATCTTCTAAAATGTTAAATAAATCCTAAAGAAGAAACATTTTATTTACACATTTTATAAAAGATAGCTTTTACAAATTAAATAAGAAAACAATTTACGTCATCTTGGTCTGGAAATTCATCATCGTCTGATAAACTTTCATTGTACTCGTTCTCGTGAATTTTTAACGTATGTAAAAAGTGATTCCTGAGATATAAAAATGTATGAACTTATTAATAATATTAAAATTAAAAAATAATATTAGTAATTTACCTAAGCACTTCATCACTTTGGGTACAATGGTATTTCAAAATTTCCATAAGACGTGATTTTTTAACTTCTTTATTTATTTCATTATTTAATAGAAAATTCTGTAATGCGCCATTTATGTATGGTAGTATCTAAAATTGAAAAAAAAAGTTTAAATAAAAAATTTTCTGTAATGCTGTTAACGTAGAAAAAATTTTAAACATTTTGCAATGATATAAGATGTAAAGCCTCACCAATACACATTCGCTTGATAATAAATTTATTATTGTTGATATAAACAATGGTGCAATTATTGATACTCTAAACCGTGCAGCGCTATTCAAAGAAAGATTCATCAATAAGGCAGAAGCATATTCTAATCTATATGATCTCATTCTGAGATTTTCAGTGTATAGATGGTATATTAACCACTCGACCAAATTAGCTTCGATCATATAATTTCTTTGCTGTTTTTGTAGTGACATTTTTTGTAAAGTAGCTAAAAGCATATCGAGAGTCACAGCATCGCATAAACCATTGCTACAACTATCTAAATACATGATAATCTGCAAGATAAATTGAAAAAGATTATGTAAACGTAAATGATTTTAATCATGTACAGTACTTATAAATTAAAAATAAAATTTCACAAAATAATTATTACAATTTTTAAGATACAAATAGATCGATCTTTATTATAATCAAAGTTAAAAAATATTTACTTTCTGTTATTATAGTAAACATTATACTTACATTATTTAATACTACTGGACTAGATGATAAATAAATTCTTCCACAATACAATGATGCTAATGTATTTAAAAATCGAGAAGTTGTTTGTTGCATAAAATTTGTAGATGTTTTTAAATTAATCGGTTGTAGTAAATGAAATAAAATATTATTATCATTAGTATCTGATAGATTTTCCTGAAGTCCTAATAAGTCTTTTATTGTATACTCATAAATAATATCGTCTCTATGCTCTGCTTCGTTTAAAGTGATTTTCTAATAACACAAAACATTTTCTTTTAAATTTGTTATAAAATATTAATAAGTATCCATTTATAAACTACATAAAAACTTAATAAACCATTTTAAAATTTTTTTTATAAAGTATTACAATAATTATATTATAATTACTTGTCGTAATGCTTGAAGTAATAATAATTTAGTTTTCGTGTCTCCACATTTCAAATGATATTTAATTTTGTTATAGTCCAATAATTTAGAAGGCACTGGGGTATTACTTATATTTTTCTTTTCTTCAGTTATAAAAATATTTTTAAATATATCTTCTTTTAAATCTATAATTGTATCCTATAAAATAAATAATAATATATATAAAATCATATTAGACAATAGTCGTTTTAGAAAAATTAGAAATTTAAATATAATACTAACCTCTGAATCAGTCTGTATATTTCTACTATATTTATCAGGAAAAATTTTTAAACATGACTGCAAAATCATATCTAAATTAATAGGTTTCCCTCTCACAGAATTTTCCAAAGAAATGGTCATGACTTCAGCAACCTCGTTCATTTTTTTATAATCCTCGTGAAGTTTGTGAAAACGTAACTTTAATTTTTTATAATGTTTATAAAGGTTAAAAAAGCGCGATTTTATCATACTGAGTTCATCGTTATAAATGAGTTGTTTGTTAGAAGCATAAATACTAGGAATTACAATATTTGCACGATGATGTGATTTACCAATTGATGTAGTACCAGCTTTAATTGTGCTTATGTATGTTTGAGTACTTCTATTTTAATAATAATAAAATTCATGAATAAGTTAATTAAAATCTAATAAAAAAATAAAGTACAAATATTTTTTATAAATAAAGTATTTTTTTAATATTAAACAATCTAGTTGGTTTTTAAATTTTTAATTTACTTGAAATTTTATCAATTATAAGTATAATTAAACTTACTTTGTACATAAATTATTATCTTTAATTATATTATGATGTTGTGCAATCCAACCATCGGTTTCTTTGTTTGTAATGTAATGAGTAATTTCATCTTTTGATATTAATTCATTCTTATTTTCAATAAACTTATTTTCATGATCATTTGTAAAGACAGAAAAAGATTTCATTAACGGAAGAGATCTTATAGAAATATTTTTCAATTTTTTAACATTTGAAGGTAAACTAGGTTGAAGCGTTTCTAATTCTTGTTTTGATAATACCTTATCCTGAAGAAAGAAAAATAAAAAATTTTATAAATATATAGAAATAAAATTTTATTATATTTACTCGATCGTTAATTTTACCTGATAAAATTTACTTAAAAAACTTTCCAAGTCTGCAGTCAGTTGTTCCAACCAATCAATGCTAAATATTTTATTCACAGATTCATCTTCTTGTGGATTATCAATATAAGGTAAAGCAAAAAATGTCATAAATGGACTATCTTTCAATTCTATTGTTAATTTCTGCCCATCGCTAGAATTAAAAAAGTATTCTAGCTGCTTCATACTATCGATCGTTAATTTAGTTTCTTCGTCGTTTAACTCCTATAAATAAAATAAACATTTTAAGTTAACGAAAAAACTCTAATATTAGTCAAAAGTATTAAAATTGTAATACCTTATCATAGTCGAACACGCTGTAAGTATCAGCGACATTTTTTAAAATTTCTGATACATTGTTCGAACAGTTTGAAACTAAAAATTATCAAAATAAATATATAGATTAAATTAAATTACACATAATTTTATAATTTTATATTAAATTTTTAATTTAACCTTTTATTAAAAATTTCTTAAGGTAAATAAAGTTAAAGATTATTCGCTCACCACAATCTATGTTCTGATGTAGTTTAACGATCCTTATTGGTAAAATAGCATAATGAACTCTCAATTTTAACGTCATAATTTTATATTCGATCGATTGTTTGAAATCTATCGGAAAAGATACATTCCAAATCTGTAAAAACCATTGTTTAAATCTATTGTAATATTATCTTTTTAAAATAGAATAATTACTTTAAAAAACTTCTGCCAATTTCCAGATAAATATTCCGATATAATTTCATCGTAATTTTTTGTTGACATTTTACTCACAGCACATTTATCCTCGTTACTTATCATCGAACCAACGATAATTTTATTACTAATGCTTAACTGAAAAGTAAAAAATATAATTTAATATTTAAACTATGAAACTTGATAAAAATAAAAAAATATATATTTATTAACTTTTTAATATTATTATTTGGTACAGTATAGGTAATACAATAAAAATTAAATAAAAAGAATAAAGAATATTTTCAAATAAGAGTTCTCTGGATGTTCGATTTGCATTTTATCCTTTTAACATTCGTAAAAATGAATTTTATAAATATTTATCTTAAATTAATATAATTAAAAAATAAGCTTTATTAACCACTATATTGTTCGAATATAATATTCTTTGTCGTATTCGTTATAATATATTTTAAATGTAAGACAATCAATAAGTTATTTGTTATCGAAGAAACAAGAACGGCATCACGACACGATCAAAATCTTTAAGACGATATTAAAGATCCAATTCAAAGTAATAGATGTATCGTTGAGATGCGAAGCAAAATTCGCAAATTCGTTAACCATTAATAAGCGATTCTACATATATTCGTAAAGCACGAGACTTCGCTACATTTCATAAAACCTCGATCTTGAAAAAAGAAGCGATTATTTCTTATTTTGAGAATGCATTGAAAGCCCAGTTCGATTCATTAATTAGTTAATAAACGCTTCTACCAAAAAACAAATAGGCGTTCTTTTCGATCCCTATATATATATATATATATATATATATAATGTATATACATTATGCAATAAAAGGAAAGTCGAAAACACCGAGGACACCTGTCACCTAAGCGGCACACACGCGCAAACACGAACGAAGGGTAAACGGATGAAAAATTCAGCCTACAGATGTCGCAGCGTTCGCTTCCCCTCTCAATGTCAAATATTAAATTATCAGAAAACATTCTCATCTTAAATTGCCAAAACAAAGTGCGCGGTCAGAGAGATTCGACCTGTCCGCGTTTTTTCCTTTAGTCCAGGCCCAAAGCATAAAGACTCGTAAAACGTAGAACCTCTTGGGGGAAACCTCGACCGAAACGACCGCGACTTTCTTCGATCGATCCTTTTAAGTAAAATCATTCCAAGGAAGGGACATCCTCGAGAAAATGCAGGTGAATAAAAGTTAATTCTGGTAACCTGGAAAAAGAGGCGCTCGCTGCAATTTCTCCGTTCGTTCTCGTTCTCACGGGTCGTTCCTAATTAAATTGTTTCCCGTTCGCAAACCGCCCCGTACAGAAGAGGTACATCGCGCAAAAAGCACCGACGGCTTACGAACGAGGTTCCACGCGTTTCGCATAGAAAAATCGACCCGTTCGCGAGTCCGCGCATTCCGACGCGCGTTTACGGAGGTTCCCCCGAACCGCAAAAAACGTAGCGGTACCAAAAGACGGAGGTAGAAACGTAGAGAGGAACGTAGAGAGGAACGTAGAGAGGAACGCAGAGAGAAACGTAGAGGAGAAGTAGGAGGGAAATAGTCGACGCCGCCGAACCCGGGTCTCGAGCGAGCCGATAAGTGCGTGCGCGCCTACCCACGGGGAAGATCGTCGCGCGTGTCTCGTAAATAGTACACCCGCGCAGTGCCACCGAGGTGCGAGTGTGCAACATGGCGAAGAGCCGTAGTGGCGCGGCTGCTCGCGCTGGGCCATCGAGTCTCGGCGACTTCGCAGCGGCGACCTCGGCATCCTGAATGCTCTCCGAGTCTCACCCTCGGCGCGTCCCCGAGGCTCATACTCCTTTGGCGACGAGCGAGCGAAGGAGGACCGAGGGATAACCCGTGGTTGCGCTTTCGCACGGAGCCAGCGAGCGCGCCTACTCGGGGAACGCCGCAAAATGTCTACGAGATCGCAGCTAACCAAGGATTTGAACGGTGACCTTCTCGACCGTAACTCTACCTGCGCTGGAAGCTTTCCTTCCTTCCCCAAACTCTTGGACTCGGTTTTTTCGAACCCCTCCCCTTCCCAGAAAAACCCTCTAATCGACTTCGTCTTTTTTTCTTTATTGCCGGTATTGACGTGCTACTTTTGTTGCTTCTGTTGCTTCTGTTGCTTCTGCTGCTTCTGTTGCTTCTGTTGCTTTTGCTGCTTCTGCTGATTCTGCCGCTTCTGCCGATTCTACCGATTCTACCGATTCTACCGATTCTACCCCATCTACCCCATCTACCGCTTCTACTAATCCATGCATACTTAACTCTTATTCATTTTACCATTTTATTTCTTGCAATCTTGCAATTTTGCGTTCTCTGCATTCTCTTGAGTAACGTCGCGGTCGAAAGGATAATTCCAAAATACTCTAGGCATGATGCTAGAATACCGTCTATTATCAAACAATGCTAACGTATATTTGTAAATTTTTCTTTTAAAAATTTGTTTTTAGTTTACTTTGACAAACATTTTTATTACCATTCTTATTATATAAATTTTGCATTCTTTTCAACTGTATTTCTAAATAGTTTGATTAGAGTTTGATATTAATTCGATAATCAAACGACGTATCTAATGTATTTGCTTATACTTCTTAAAAAAAATAATATGCGATTATCTTGCGTATATAACTAAACGTTGATAAATATTTCTTACATTTTGTTACTAATCGTAAATAAATATAACTCAAAACTGTAATCTTTTCTCGTGTTTTAAACTCGGGTATTCGTTTGTATCTAACTTTTTACGTTACGATTATAGCTTCGATGAGGGAAAAGTATGTCGTTACGATCTAGCTTTCTAAGAAAAAGAATTATTTATTTATGTTTTAGTCGTATTATATAAGAATTAAATATTATGGATAGTATTTTATTTAAACACGTAAATTATCCTAATTATTCGTTAAGAATTTATTATTTAGTTCAATATATTATAATGTTAAGATAATCGCAAAAGATACAAATTTATCTTGTGTTATAAAGCCCAAGTTTCTAAATTATTTTTCTAAGATGCTTTGAAAGATATTTTATGCTTCTTGTTAATAGATGAAATTTAATTCAGTTTTTTGATAACTACTCTTATAACCAAAAATTCAATATTCAAAGATTATACTTGTATATTTTTTAATTAAATTATATTTCTATATTAAATATATATATATATATATATATATATAATTGAAATAATTTTATTTTTAAGCAAATATAATACATAAAATCATATTTAAAAAATATTAATTACAAAACTTTCGTTATTGAAATATATTTGGGTTACCAATTAGACACAAATTATTGAGTTTTAAATATGAAGTATTTGCATTAAATCTGATATGTTGTATGTATACTTTTCAATTATAATTTTTCTTATTATTTACTGGAAGATAATATTACCTTTTACTTCGTTTAATTTTACAGAATCCGTGAAGTCACTGTTAGGAAAACATGTTAAAATATTGTTGAAGAACGTTGTTAAGTTAGAGACTAAACCGGATAAGCTTGAAAATCGTGTTTTAGTAAGTACTGAGTTTATGATTATTCTATCCAGTTGGCAAGCAAATTTTTATATTACATTAACAATTTATTTTTAGGTATTTTCACCATGTCGACTCTTCCTTTTGACAGCAAAAGTGCCTACAAGGGTAAGTAATCTTTAAAGTTATTTTAATTTATTTATAATCGATAAAAATATACATTTAGTTTTTAAATTATTTCATTTAAATCTGCTTATGAAAACAACAATTTAGATTTTTAACTTCTTTTTTCTTAGATCGACTGCCATTTCCATTATTTGGAAATAATATCCGTCGAATCCAAAAGAGCCAACCAATTGTCTTTAACAGTTGGCGAACGAATATACAACTTTGTTACTATGGGCTTAGGCAGTGTCGATACATCGGAAGTAGATGCAATGATAGAAGCACTTCATACAGCTATTCGAAATATATTTCCAACGGTACCTTTAAAGTAAGTTTACGAAGTATGTAAATAAATATTCATGAGATAAAAAGTAAAAAAAATAGTAAATTAGCACAAAAATAGTAAAGTGTTCGTAAGCATTTCAGATATTTAATTTTTTCTATGTATAGTATTTAATAAATATATTTCGATCGAATGTATATTAGGACAATTGTATAAAATTATTTTTTAATAACTTTAAGATTAAATATTGCGTGAATTATACTGTATATATATACAAATCTTCAAAATTTTTAAAACGAAAAAGAAAATTTACATGACTTATGGAAAAATTGATTTACATACAGTATAATTAAGCTTAATGTTAAATCCTTTTCTATTTAATACTGTTTTTTTAAAAAAACAAGTTTTCTTTTATTACAAATATTAATTTTTGATTTTTAAAATTTTAGTTACGTAATCCGAAAAATCGATGTGATACCCGTAAGCAGATTACAAAGCATACGAGGTAGCGATTTAGCTAGAAGTACAGAAGCCACTCGACATACAGGCCCTTGTGGTGGCTTTTCTACTCAATACGCTTGCATGTGTGATTTGCATAACGTACCTTATAGAGAAGAAGTTGCCTGGGTAACTTTCATACACAAATATTAAATTATTGATAAAATTTTTTCTTGTCAAAAATTACAAAATGCATGACATTCTTATTAAAATAAAAAATTTTCTATGTAAAATATATTATACATACAGTATGATAATATTATTTAATTTTATTTTTTATTTATGTAGGATGTTGATACAATATATTTATCGCACGATACAAGAGAATTAGATCTAAGAGATTTTGACCATCTAGATCAAAAAGATTTGGTGCCAATAATATCTGCTTTGGAATATAATACTTGGTTCACGAAATTACGTATCTCTCATCTTAAACTCAGTCATGAACCGTTAGATAGATTACTACATGTATTGAAAAGATCTCTTTCGATTCAAGAAATTTACCTAGATAATATTGGAGCAAAATGGTACGTTATTTATTATTTAAACGTATAAATAATAAAACTAACTTTTTATTTAACTATAATATTTTAGGGATTTTGCACATAAATTGTCTTTAGCATTAATTGCTAATACAAATGCTGTATTACATACCATAGACTTATCCAGTAACACTATCGAAGATAAAGGAGCTTCAAGTTTATGCGGTGCAATCGCTAAATTAACACAAGGTACTGGATAGTTTAAAAAGAAAAAATTATAATTTTAATCGCCATAAATGCATGATGAAAATAATATAATAAATGTTGTTGCTTTTTCATAAGCTATTAAACATGCCATAAAAATTAATCCGAGCTATTAACGATCGAATGAAAAAAAATCGACTATTTTAATAACCCTTTTATTTTTTGCATGTTTAAGGAGCTACACATACAACTGGACCACTGGGAAAATTACCGAAAGGCTTACAAAAATTAAATTTAGCAAGATGCGGTCTAACAGGAAAAGGTGTTGGTCAAATAGCACATGCCTTGAGTTTAAATAGAAGTATGCCTACAAGCCTGCAATACTTGAACCTCGCCGAAAATACTTTAAAAGATGATATTAATGTAAATATTTTACAATCGAATTCATAACATAAATGTTAATATTATTATTGAAAATAATTATCGTCTATTTTTCTTTAGAATTTATGCAGTTTCTTAGCTCAGCCCAATGGAATTACTCATTTAGATCTTAGTGGAACTGATACAACTTTAGAATGCGTAAGTATTGTACAAGGAATTGTATATAAATTTGTAACTAACAGTAAATTATTGATTATTCGCTATTTTTATAGAAAATAATAAAAAATGTTATTCGTGAAAGCGTATGTCAATTTAAAATTTTTAGACCTTTAAAAACTTATTAATTAGTAACGTAGTATATTTGAAAAGATTATACTCAAGTACACGGTAAACTAAAACGTTTGTTTATCGATATTTTACAGCTTTTCGGTGCTTTACTACGGGGTTGCGCAACAAATCTAGTCCACTTAAACGTTGCTCGTAATTCGTTCTCGAGCAAGAAAACCAAAGAAATTCCCCCGAGCTTTAAACAATTTTTCACGGCCACCCTTTCCCTCAAGTATTTGAATATTTCGTTCTGTAAACTTCCTCTCGAGGCACTCAAACATTTACTATTGGGATTGGCCTGCAACGAAAGTACAGTAGGCTTGGAACTCGACATGAGTGGCAATAATCTGGGTTCGATGGGTGCCCACGTTCTCGAATCTTGTATCCATGGTGTCAGATGTATCGCTTCCCTCGATATCTCCGACAGTAGTAAGTATATTTTTTTAGATAATTACTATAAAACTTTTATTACACTTTTGTTTATCGTTTCAATATTGCGTGTGTCAGAATATCATTTTTTTAATGTGTATCATTGTATTGAACATATCGTAACAGATTACTCGAATAAAAATAAAACTATATTTACTTTGAAATAAAATATAAAACCAAGGTAAGTGTGATCCACTTTAATGATTATAAATTATTTCGTTTTTATTTTACAGATATGGATGTAGATTTGGCACAGGTTATCACTGCTATCGGTAAAAACAAATCTATAAAGCAAGTGTATATGGGTCGTAACACCCTCGGTATGAAAAGTAAGCATATAGCCGTGGTAATGGATTCGCTCGTTCAGATGCTCCAAGAAGAAGACTGTGTGTTACAAGCGTTACACTTACCAGATTCGCGGCTGAAATCTGACCTGTACAATCTCATCAATGCTCTCGGTAGTAATGCCTGTCTACGTACACTGGACATCAGTGGCAATCAAATCGGTGATCCAGGCGCGAGATTACTTGCCAAGGCTCTGCAAATCAACAATCATTTGAAAACTATTATATACGATAGAAATAATATTAGTTTGCAGGGCTACGCTGACGTTGTTCACGCATTGGAAAGGTATATTAATCGTTCATCAAAATATTTCATTGTGTCTTAATGATTTAATACATAATTTTTTGTAAAAATGCAATTTTATGAATCCTATTTGTTAAAACAGACTGAAAGTTAATAATTTTAAAGTTATTATTGTTATAAAAAAACAACAAATAGAAAATATAATTACAAATACAGTTTTTTACATCGATTAGTTTATGTCTTGAAATAGTCACTATTGAAATATTTTCGACAATGCTCGTTAATACTGATTTCTAAAAAGAAATATTAATTGTAATAATATAAATCATCTAAAAAATTTCTAGTAAAAAACTTCATCGATAAGCTCTAATTGCTTTTTTCCAGAAACTACAGCGTTAGACACATGCCTTGCCCGATTTACGATCTCCAACCATGCATGAAAGCTTCCGCTGAAAAAACTGAACAGTTAACCAAGAAGATTCAAGATTTGCTACAACGCAACGTTGCACCATGTAGAAATAGCCACGGACAGGCATTCCGACTTCAACAAGGCTTCCTACTCAGCTCGACTCAGCATATGGTTGATCGACTGGTAGTGCAGACGCAGGATACGATCAAAGCGATTGCCGCTGAAAGCTGTAACGCTAATGACGATATAAATTATGCAACGGGTCTAATTCAAGATGCGGACAATTCAAAACAGTTGTTGCCACGATTACACGAGGTACTGCAGAGGCGAGACGAAAACAATCCCGTTGAAGCTAAACTTACGGAAACTGCTAATCAAGTTCATAAAGTCGTCTCCAGCTATCTTCAGGTACAACATTTTTATTTTTACTTATTATTTTAACTTTAAATATATTAAATGTTTCTTCGATTCGGGTGATCTTTTTTCAAACGAAATATACGAATATTTCATAAAATTTATTTATAATTTTTTTTTTAATATTTATAGACAGAATTTAGATAAATAAAAGTTCTACTTATATTCATAAACACAAATACTGGCTATTTAATTTGAAGTATTTTATATATTTATTTTACATTATATCTTCAAAAAATAAAATTAAAACTAATGTAAGGGAAAACTCTTTTTTTAATAAATTTAAATTAATAAAGCTTTGTTAAAACGTTATTATATTTTTACAAAAAAGATGTTAAATCATGATATTTCTATTACTTTAATAACGATGTTCAACAACAAAAGATCTTCAAAGCATAATAAATTAATGAACCGCATAAGCTGCGTTTATCAATTCAATAGTTGTAAGTTTTAAAGATCATTTAAAACTAATAAATAATATGATCCGAATTAGAGTTAAATTATAATTATACATGTTTCACAAATAAAATTAGCAATTATTATATTACAATAATCGAATTTCATTCCTCGCATTATAAAAAATAAAGCAAATGAACCGTATCGCTGATAATTTAAATTTGTATTCACAATATAGTTAATAAAATAATTTATTCATTATTAATTATAATCGGTAAATTTTTAACGATTTTACTTACGTGTAATAAGCTAAAACAGAATATATAATTTACGATATTATGACTTAATAAAGCCAATCTTACTTTTAAATAAGTAAAATTTCTTACACTTATGTAACAAACATTTTATATAATTTTTAGGATTCTTTAGATGCAATGCTCAAATGTGCTAATGAACAATGTCCTACCATTCTTGAACAAACCGTCGTTAATAGAAATGATGATTATGACGATACTGAATCCATGACCTTGGAGGAACATCTTAGAGGTTCATGTAAAGAAAAAAATAAATTAACTTTAGAATTTATACAAAGCACTATTACCGAACAAGCAGGAGCAGATATAATAAACAGAGTAAAGTAAGTACATGTTTTCGTTTAAAGTTTTATTTATAACAAAGTAGACCTCTCGACTTATAGGCGAAAGCCTCAAGATCCAAAGTCTGAAAGCTCTTCGAACGGTTATGTGTTATTTCTTTTGGATGCGGACGCTAACTTTTTGATAATAGTTTTAAAATATTATATCAGACAACTTTTTAATTTCTATCGTAAAAAATATAAAACGAAAACGCTATTATGAAAGTAGAAGGAATTTCATAATTATGAAGTTCAGTATTATATTAATTTTGACACTTTGAATTATGGAGTCAGGTTAATACTTTTTTTATAACTTTATTTGATTTCAGATTCCATAATTTATTTTTTCAATAGTTGAGTAAATTTTCTTGAAGCGTTCTCAATATTTAAGATCACATTTTGCAATAACTAATTTTTAATTTTAAATACAATTAAAATCAATACAGGAATATATTGATGAAATATTTTTGTAAAAACGTTTTTTCTAGGATTTTTTCTACTCAATTCCGTGTAGATTTTTATGACTAAAATAAATGTTGGAAATAAAATAAGATTCGTATAAAATAAATTACGGATACATAAATATTTTAGAAAACCAAATATGCGGTTTACTTGTATAGAATGGATGCATTCTTTTAAATTGCATTTAATAGAATGGATGCATTCTTTTAAATTGCATTTAATAGAATGTAATTAAAATGCTTTACTTGTATTGGTAATATAAAATCATACATACTCAAAAGAAAAATACGTAAGTTTAATGATTACATAAGAGCTGTGTATTAAAAACAGTTCTTATAAATATCACATTGCTAATAAATTGGAATTAGATTAAATAAAAATAATTCACGTATCGCGAAAATAAATTTCGTAACGCATTTTCTGCTCGAATAAAAAAAATGGCAATCGAATGAAATAAATAAAATAATATAGTAAATAACGCGCTTCTGGAGGGATTGCGTGAGAGGGATTGTGACCGCTGGTAACAACGAATGTATTTATTTCCTCAGCGAACTGAACCTCGTGGTAGCTGCGCACATCTCGGACCGCATAACCGACCAAGTGATCGAATCCCTCTCCACCAGCTACAAAACTCTCATAGGCGAGTGCGAGATCCGCACACGTAGTAGTACGCCGGACGTTCTACGACCGAGCGCCGGTTCGACGAGCAGCACCGGAGGCAGCGTCATAGGCGTGGGGACGGGTGGAATGTCGCTCAGCCTGTCCACGGGGACCTCGGTCGTCGAGCGCAGGAGTCTCGCGATCGACGAGGAGGAAGACCGACGCTCGGACGAGCGAAGCGGCGGTGCCGGGGACAACGACGATCGCGAGCTGCTGGGCAAAGCTATGGTACGACTCTCGGTCGAGGACGATTCGCCGTTGGTGAGTTTAGACAGTTTTTGGAACGATCCACCCTCTGGGCTTCTGCTGGAGACGACATCGTGTACACCATTATTACACCGTGTACGCCATTATTGCACAACTACACATCATTTTCTTTATTACATATAATTCGTATTTGATTTTTTTATTGACACGACAGGTGAATAAGGTTCACGGTAATCCATTATCCATCCATTATCCATCCATTATCCATCCATTATCCATCCATTATCCATCCATTATCCATTATCAGGTACTAGTAAAACTGTTCGATGACATTTTTTATTTTTTTACTTAATAATATAATGTCGTTCAAAGCAGCTACGGATTCGTACAGTTTTTTAAAATAATTTCTTTGCTGTATTTCGATTTTATAAGTAAATTAACATTACTTATGGACGTGTGGGAATCCTTTTTTTTTAAATATGATTCAAATAGTATAACGCGTTTATTTAAAAGAAAATCTTATTTAAAACTTATTTAACTTTGATCTATTTATAATAATTTAATATTCTAATTTTTATGTATAAATGAATTAACTATTGTACACTAGTTTAAAAATTTTAAATAAATTTTTTTTTAAATATCCAAAGTCATTATAATATTTAATAAACAAATATTTTTTTATAAATAATATATATTTATAACTGATAAATTAGTTATTAAATTTAAAAAATCGGTGTTCGTTACATATTTAAGATAAACTTTTTTTACGTTTATGACGTATTTAGCGATAATTAAATAAAACATTCAAATATCCAAATAAATCAGTAGCAACGTTTGTGCTAAATAAGTTCAATGTCATCGATGAATGCACGATAAAATGAATCAGAAATTGTTTATTTTAGGATTACGTCGATTTCTCCTAATGGAAAATAAGTATTTCGAGCGTAAAGATTAGAAAACACACATCATTATAAAAGTATACAATATTACTTAAATATACAAAACTTTTACTTTTATTCGATGATCGATGAATTTTCAATTTTGGAATCATCGATATATGATAAAACATTAATAATAAAAAATTTTTGTAAAAAAATACTTTTTTATGTTAATAAAATAATCTGATAATTTTTCAATTTTTTAAAATTAAAGAACATATATGATACTAGTGTAATTTATTATTGTTACGTTCAATTAAATTTTTAATTTTTTTATTGTGAAAAATTGTATATTCGTATCTATTTAATAATGGGTAACACGGTACTAACACATTGGCTAAGAATCATTCTGCTTTTCCTTACCGCATGACTTGCAGTTGGATTACTTAAATCTTGTAAGTATAATTGCTTAACAGCTGTCAACTAATATTATAAACTCGATAAAAAATTTATTACGAATAATAATTTTTATCATCTCGTCAGGCAACGCCACATTTGTCTAACAAACGGAAGAGTCTGCATGGCAGAAAGTTACGACCTAAATCGGTCGTAGATTCCGTAGAAGGTTTATCCGCCGATGATATTCCAGATCTTTTACCGTCGTCCTCGTCTTCGTTACCAAAAGGTCATCAAGGTCAGGAAGGTAATCGAAAATGTATTTATAAAATTTGTGTGCAGCAAAACACTTTATCGGAATTTAATAAAAAAAAAACAACATTTTTTTCTTTCTTTACAATAAATTTTGCAAGATAAAAGATTGAGTTAATTATTTACACGAGTAATAAATAACTTTTTGATTCTTACAATTCTTACAAATTTTTGCATTGTTATTTAAGCTGAATAAGATATATTTTTAATTTGTTAATCTATCGACGATTATAAAACAAATTATATTTCATTCAGAGATAATAGTGTTTATTACAAAATAAGATTTGTAATATCGATATTTGAAATATTTTAACCCTCGTTGCTGCTCGCGTGATTAACTAAATAAGCGTTAGAGGGCGCATACACGATCACAAGGAAAAAATCCTTACTTTTACGTTGTAAATACACTTGAACTAATTGATGGATCGGTAACTTTTTTTAATTAGAACTCATAATATACAACTTAAACATTAAACTTTTAAAAAAAAACTAGTTTTTTAAATATGTAAATTTAACCCAACACTGATTTTAGTATCGACTTACGATTAAATTAAATTATTATAATACATAATTCCGATAAATTTGTAGATATAATACAATGAAAGTAAAAAATATACATAAAATTAATAAGGCGCAAATCTCGAATTCCCGTATTAAGAAATCTCGCTAGGATTTTAATTTTTTTTTCTTTAATCGATCCTCATTTTAATAGGAACATCTGAGAATGAACACTCGTTAACCGAATCCCTTGACTCCGTCTCCGAGTTACCATCGAACGCAAGCGTAGGTCAGCAACTGCAACATTTGGTAAAGTCCAGGCCACGGCGAACGAAAACGCGAGCACCAACGAGACCGATGTTACGACCAGATCAATCGCAATCTAACGATGGAATAGCCCTTGGCGAAGGCCTCGATGTTTTTTTCAGACCCACTACACCCACGACGCCCATTGTTGGCTCTCCAACGAGCGATGATAGGTAACGTAATAATAAAGTACATATTTTATACATAATGTCGTTAATTTATCGCCGAGTCTTTCAGTGAATTAAATATAAAATATAAAGAACTTTCCTTTGTATAAATGAAAAAAATGTGTGTCCACGATCCTATAACTTTCATACTTTTTTTGTTTGTTATCATATTTTCATGCGTGTATAATGAAATTAGGTAAACAAAACAAAATAAAGAATATTATGGAATAATGTGTTTATTCGTATATAAATTTAATAAAAATTAATGAAATAACCAAACAACGTAAATGAATTCGATCTTTGTAGTCGCAAAAAGTAAAAAAGTAAAATTGTCGTAATAATACAGTTAAGAAAAAATACCTATTGCAAAATACTCGTAAAAGTAAGATGCGACGTTTGATATTTGGCAGTTCGTTGCATACATTCTCGACGACGGCGACCGCGAGCCAAGACGGTGGTAGCCCGAGTCCATCCGCAGCTAGTCATAAGAGCGAGGCGGCGACCAAGAAGAACGCGCCGAACACCCCGATTCTGAAGAGCCTACACACCGAGACTTCGTCGCGTTCGAGGTCCAGCGATGACGTCGCCAAGTTCTCTCCGTTGGTCGGTCGCAGGTCGCACGGCGACTCGCCCCTCACGGCCTCCCCCCTCGCTCGTAGGAACACCGCCGAGAACACCAAGTGGAGCACCGAGAAGAGCGCGCACGACGCTTTTACCGACGATCAGTCCGGTAAGAATCGAGCTTCCGTGTGTAACTATAATTTTTATTTAACCGATTACGAACTAGGGTTCAAAAAATAATTAGCTTCTCCAATACTATTCACATTATAGTAGCTTATTAATATCGTATTAATATCGTATTAGTACCAATGATTGATTACCAAATTTCAATTTTAAAAAAAATTACAGAAACACATTGTTGTTCTAGGAGTAATCGTTATATATTTTTAAGATATTTGATTATGTAAGATATTTAACGATGATCGTAAAAAATAATTTCTGCAAAAAAAAAAACTATTGTTAGAAAATGGTACAACCATTTCAATATTTGTGTATAAAACGTTGACAAAAAATATCCTTTGTAATATTATTTATTGTTGTAAATTTTCAATTGCTTGTATATAAAAAAACAATACGAATAAATAATCTAAAATATAAAATGCGAGTAGGTGAAAGGTGAAGTGACCATTATAGTTTATATCATTAAATGTAAATTAAATTAACATACGTATAATTTAAAATTATAAATAATATACTTTAATACATTAATAATCTTTTGAAATAAGTTCTTTTTTAATTAGGGTGCAAATATAAATAATAAATAAATTGCAGGACAATCATCATCGACGACTGCGGATATCAACAAAGAACATCAGAGTGTCGATGCGAACGAAAGCAGTAGCAAGAGCGTCATATCGTCCGTTCGAAGATTCACCGCGGTTGGACTCGGTCACACCAGTCCAACAAACGGAGGTATCGCCAGGAATTATATCTTAGAAACGGCAAAATCACCGGTCCTTCGATCGCTGACTACGAAAAACAGTCAACAATACGGTGACCGACGCTCACCACCCACTACTGCACCAAAACCGAGACCTTGGAGTATGGCCACCGATAGAAAATCCGGTGAGTTCTGTTCGAATTTATCCAATAAATATGGCAGATGTTAATTTTGTCAATTTATTCAAAATATCATATCATAATAGTAACGAGGAAAATTGGAAACTAATTGCTTGTTACATTTACTATCAAATTAATTAATGTAAAACTTACATTGCGTAATTGTAGGTTTTTTAGATAAAAACGTATATTGTAAAATTGAAACTTGTCGATTCAAAAATTCAAAAACCAAGTTTTTCTTTAAAAAATACCCCGAGTAATCCAATAATATTTATAGAAAATTCTGAATTCGTTATAAAATCGTTGTAAAATATTTTATAAAACATCCCTTAACGATGAAATTGAATAATTGTACGCATTAAAATAAGAAAGTATTTGACTGTACAGGTGAATTCAATCAGCTGTTGAGCGACGGTTCGAGTCCGAACACATCGGCAGGTAATACACCAGACTCGGGTGACGCGCTGGACGAGTCGACCGATAGCGGGGTTTGCGGACCCGCGTCATTACCCCCGAGTCTGACGACGAGTTGCATCGTCGGCGGAAACCTTGGAAACTCCAACGTTATAGAGAAACGGTCGGTGCGCGAGTTGGCGGCGAGTTTATCGAAAAGCGGTGGCAGCGGTAACAGCGGTAACAGCGGTAACAGCGGTAACAGCGGTAATAGCGGTAACAGCGGCAACAGCGGCAACAGCGGTAACAGCGGGACTTCCAGTCAACCGAAGACGAATAAAAAGGAAAACGGTAAAACACGGAGGACCGTAAAAAGCGTCTTCTACAATAAAAATTAAACACTGAGGAGTTAACGAGCACGTATAACACGCTTGTGACATTAAATTTCGTTTATTCGTACACTGCCAGATCAACTATTAATTTATAACTCTTGTTCGAACGTTACGTAAACAATAATTCTGTCTCCCGATGATCATGGTATTACATAATCATTAAAGATGATAAAGTGATCACACAAATAAATTAATAGATGATCGATCGCACGATACATTCGTAAAATTGAATAAATGTTTATAATTGAGTATTTATATACAAAGTATTTACCATACGTGCTGCTATGATTCTAACTGTATTTGAGTTGTGCAAGAAACACTTTATTTTTCGCTTTTATTATAATTATCTATTTATTTTTTTTTATTTATTTATAAATTTCGTTTTTATATTTAAAACTCATTTTTATTTTTATTCGTAATCATTTGACATACATCGAGAGGTCAATGCACGAGTTTGATTTTTAATTTTTTAGCGTTGCTTTATGTAATTTATTTTAGAGCATTCCGTGGCATGGAGATCAGTTCTACGACGCTATGTTGATCCCCCAGCATCGATACAACCATCCTCTCTAAAGGTATCTTAGTTTTTATTTGTTTTTTTTTTCGTTACTGTTTAAGTTGCTATTAGAGTATTTTTTTAGTTGTATTTCACAATCCATTGAGCCACTAAATGTCACTTATTTTTTGTTAATAATTTATTATTTTTATTCTTTATAACCCCTTAATAAACTATTTAAAATACATAAATACACATTTTTCACTTGTAAAAATACACAAAGATTATAATACATCGATCGACAAATTATTACATTTTTATAAATTAAAAAATTTTATTAAGATAAAATAATAATATCTGCTATATTGGTAAATATATATACAATATTTAAATAACGTTGTGTATTTGTTTAACATTTGTATAAGTATTTATTGAAACTATAATTTTATTTACATGTGTGGTATATTTGATATTTTTTCATTTGTCAACAATATTAGGTAAAACTTGAATTATTTATAATTGTACACAGGTATATGCAATTTTATACATATATTTAATTTTCTTTTTCTCTTCTTTATATATTCTCTTTTTCGTATAATATAAAGAAATGTATTATAAGTACAGTTGAATATTATTATTTGAATAAGAATCATCCAAACGAACTAATCTAAAGCAGTCCTCTGACATTTTCTAATATTTATATTAAAGCAGATTTAACGTACTCGATATAAACATAAGAGAAAAAAATTTATTTCTACCTATTTTTATTTCTATGTTCTCAGGCACCGGAAGCACAGAGAGAGACTGAGTCTAACCGCAGATTGGCTTTCAAACTTCGACGCACTTCATTTCTTCGCGATTCGAATTTTAATTACGATAATGACACAGTTGACGTATAGAGAAAAAGAAAGAAAAAAATCTTTAATAATAGAACAATAAAATTCGTTGCACAATATTCATGCCTCTGTATGAAATAGAAAAATATTACTATTATTCAAATGTAATTTCAGTCATTCTTAATAAGTGTTTTCAAAAAATAATTTATGAATGCATATTTAATCAATTATTGTTGGTCACTGGGAAAGTTGGTGAACTTTTTTGCCTTTGAGCCCTTTCTATCAATTTCCACGAGTGCGAACGGAACTAGATTGCTTTACTCTCGTAGCTGATTTTTATCTTTTTCACTTGTTTCCGAATTCTTTTCTCTTTTTGAATTATAAGTAATCTAATGAGATCAAGTATTATCAATGTAATTCACTATAATTTACAAAATATGTATGCGAATTAGGCTTTATAAGAACAAGTTTCAAAATTCTATTTTTCTAAATCTAATAAGGTGATCACACACTTATTTGAAAGTATATTACTTTCAAAATTTACAGGTTGTTATTGTATTATTGTACAAGTATTTATCAATTGGTGATGAAATTAACACGATTTCATGCACCCAAATGACTCGTGTAACTTTTCATTAGAATTCCATTTTTATAATTTTTTATACCATTTTTCTAATACTAGTATTTTATACTTATCAATTATTAAATATTTATTGTTGAAACACATTAGAATATTATCGCTTATTTTTTCCAATATTATTATACATTCAATAAACCTTACATTTTGCTGTGAGTTTAAGATTATTTTTTATTTTTTATGAACATACATTTTTGTTTAATTTCCTTGTTACGATAATTAACTAAGTATTCATATTTAGAAGTGCGTGACACTCATTTGTACTATCAATTCGTTCTCGGTTGATAATATTTTTAATTCGATATATGTTTTAATAACCTAGATCCTCGGATTCGTTTTGTTTTGGACAAACAGTTCTCCATGGAAATAATACAATGCAAAGGATATAGGTAAAGATTTTCTAAACCAACGTCGGCCTTCCATAAAAAGAGATTAAGAAAATTATTTAAAAAATTACTATTCTTACAGAGGCTATACAGTTATTAAATGTTCAATGCATAAGTAAAATTTAATTATACTATAAGCGAAATTACTATTCAATTATATCATTCATAAATTACATAAGATTTTCTTATTTTTCTTTCTTTTTCTCTTTTTTGTCGCTTATTTCTTTTAAAAACTGTAATACATTTACATTCATCTTTTACAAAGAAAACAAAACAACAGTTAAATTAGTGCCCAATAACAAAAAACTGCTCGTAATTTTACATACTTATCTCGATTATATTTGATACACAAAAAAAGTTTATCAGAGCCCATTTTTAAGTTCCTGCTGTTTACTTCCATTAACAGTCTGAATTTAGCTTATATAGTTTCAGAAATTCAGACTTTTTTACGGCAGGATACTTAACCATATGTTATTTACACTACCTCATCATCTTTCATTACTCTCATTCGTATATGTATCAAAACATTTTATAAACTACATGTCTTTTTTAATATATAAAAACAGAAATAATATTATTTCAGATTGTATTATTGTATGAAGATGATCTCACTATAAATAGATTTTTATTATTGTTAAACAATATATAACATGTTGATAGTTGCAATGTTTTCAAAATACAACATTTTTAATTTAAATTTTAAACGAATCGCTACATAATGTACAAAATATGTTGCTATTTAGCATAATAAGCCTCGCTTTACGAAGATTCGGTAAAGTGCATCAACTTAACTCTAGATTTTGTATCGTAATTTTTTATACGAATTTAATTTGTACCGTCATTAATCACACTAATTTTTAAATAATTTTTTAAATGGCTGTTTTAGAATAGTTTGTGTAAAACTCTTTTGAATTATCATTATCGTCATTATCATCTTTGTTTGGACCTCTCAAACCTCGTATGCATACCGAAAAAATAACGAATGTATAGATTTCGCAACATCCTGCGATGCACCATAAGATGAATATAATTCTGAAGATCGAAGGTTATTTCAATTGCAGAACCTTAACCTTTGTACCGTAGACTGCCAATCCGGAAAAATCCTGGACCCGACCGTTCGTTTGTATCGTGTGATACAAACAAAGACTTATCCTGCCTAAAAAAAGTCTTGGCATCGGTATCTACAGCGATGAAAACGTGTCCTTTGCACCCGTTAGATAAACGGATCCTAAATGCAAATACATTGTTCGAACCCGTATATCTGTTCTAAGATTTTGAACAAGCAGCTGTATTTAAAGGGTACTTTATAACTACATTCCAAGGGTGACACATTTTGCCACTGAATGTTATCACACTCTCAAAAGTACGTTATCCTTAGAGCATCGATTCCACTTTGATATCGCGAATGGCTGGTCCTCGGAATTACTCTGTCGATGCTCATCGGACCGTACTGTGTTCTTCTAGCGTCTCTTGAAACCTTCGTCCCACGTATTGTCATACGATCCTATATTATTTAGCCAACGCCTATCTTTGATTTTCTTGTGTTTTTACTTGTGAACAAAGCGCTCAACTTTTAACGCGATGCCTGAGACGTCGCCTAAAACACACGCGTCAGTTCTAAAAATGAAAATTTCGTACTCTTAAATAGCTTGAACAAAAAAAAACAACGAAATATTTAAATTATAATTTATCGTTAATATGCATTTTTAATGGTAACAGTCAAACTTCAAAGTTTTTCAAACTCATCGTATAATCTATGCAAATACATTAAACATTCTTTAATACTTTCACATTATAAAAATATTATTAGTTTTTCAGTATTAAAAAAGAATGTAGTTATTGATAAATGATTTTTTTGGTGTTAATTTTAATTTAACATGGTCGAAAATCACGAATGATCTACTAAGAATAGATTGTTCGTTTATTTTATTGGTTAAACTAATATAAAATAAACAAAAATGAAACGTATAATTCCAGCTTGGTGCTTATAATAACGATACACCAGCAAATTATATTTTTAACGTTGATATTAATTTCAACGATTTTTAAACGTCGTTTTTCATTCCTTTATTTTTTTTATTAAGCACGACAGTGAAATATCATCGATATTTTTTGTTTTTATTATTATTTTTTTACTTTCTGATTTTTGCGCGTTTTTGCGCACGTGTAAATAAACTTGTGTATAAGCGATTTATTTAAGGTATAGGAAGAAAAAGTTTATAGTTATACTTTTATTTCTACAATCCCATAACTATTATCCAAAAAGCGAAAATTCAAAACGAGCTGTACATTATACATAGAGCAAATGGATATCATATTTTCTTACTTGGTAAATAGTAAAATATTGGGCTATACCAAATTTATTTCAAAATGTACTTTTCTATCGTTTAAAAAATTTAATGCAAAAATGAAAAATTGTTTTAGATTTATTTAGAGAAATTATTCAAAAATTTTGAAAATGACCCGAATTCCAATAAATCTATTTTTTTATTTATTCGTGTGAAAATGGCATGTAGTGTAATAAAATTTAATTTAAATTAATGATAGTAATAGTTTTTAATGATCAACTCTTGTTACTGACAATCTATCTTAATCATAATTTAGAAAAACGTACAGTCGATTAGTTGAATATTAACGAAAAAGCTGTTGATTTCTGTTAGAGTATCCGTAACTACTTATAAATAATTCGTTCTTATTTTTTATGATTTGAGTAACGAACATTTTTTATAATTTAAAGAGTTATTATTTCAATAGAAATTACTAGGTGTCAACGCAACATAATCTCTTAAGTCTAAGGTAACGCATTAGTTTTATTAATAGTATTTTTACTCGTGTACCGGTCCAGTTTCAAATTTTTGTCTAAATATATAGAACTTACATTCATCGTCTATTTTCAGTGATTTACCTATAAAATACAGTATCTTATAAAATTGTGATTATATTCTAATACTGCATTTATAAGCAATTTTAATTGTTTTTTGGGGTTGTGTTATTTGTAATAATTATATATAAAAATGAAATTATTATAAATAATTCAAATTTTCGTTCTTTTTAAATATTTTACCTATTAAAAATAATAATATCCATTTTCTCCGTGACGCAGAGACAAACAATTTTGCAACAAAGTAAATTATTAATAACGTACAAGGTACATGTTATCTCGAAAAAACAAAATACTCGTCGAATTACATAAATGCTTATTTAAAGCTCAAATCCTTTTTTTTAATTAAAGTTTACATACTTCTGATTTTCAATATTTCTTTTAATGATTTATAACATGAATTTTTTATTAACAAAATAGTGGTTTACGCTAAAAAATTATAGATAAGTATTTGAAATATTTTTAAGTATAATCCAACTATTATTTCAAAACTATAGTTATTATTTAGATTATATATTTAAAAACTATTTATAAAAACATATTGATTAATAAAAATTATTTCAAAATTACACGAAATACACAATCTATATCTAAATAAAAATAAATATTAAATATAATTATTTTTAGTAACATTTCGTTATACGAATAAACATTGAATTTCTTATAACAATTATTTTCTTAAATTTTTATTTTGTTATATCAATTTGGTTTGTATGTTAATTATAGAATTACATATTTTTCAAGTTACAGTTTTAAAAACTTTGTTTAAATTATATTACTGCTAAATAATTTACTCTTATTATTTTGAATAATATATGTCTAAGGAAATTGATTAATTGTGAATTAACTCATGAACCCAATATAAAAAAATACAATGTTCCAAACACAATGAAATTTCTTAAATTAATAAATTTAGAATATTGAAAATCATAAGGATGTAGCAATAAATATATTCATAATCATTAGGCCAGTAAAGTTTTCTCTTTGAACAAATTATTAAAATTATGCCACATAATATCAATCGAATCTCAAAACTGCGTGTGCCAAAATGAAGTTAAAAAAACTAGCTGATATTGAAACACGCGACTTACGTTGAAAAAAATCTGGTTAAAAAATAAAAAATAAATCAATATGTTTATGTGATTAAAATATTTAGAATGCTTAATCTCTTTGTAGAGAACCTTTCGATCTTTATAAATATTTCAATATTAATTCTGTATATAAAATTATTATTTTTAGTGACAGTTAAATATATTTTTAAAGTGAATAAAAATTAAATTGAGTAATGATGTAATTATAATTCTATTTTAAATAGCTTATTAGCTTATTATGATATTAAAAAAATTTTTTAACCAGGAAGAAAAAGAATTATCTCGTTTACGAAGTTACAATTCGTAAATGTATGCGTGCGGCAAAGTATGTGTGCGTGTATATAATTTTAATTTATACGATTGACTGAGTGCTCATGGAAGTAGAAGTTATGATAGGAGCATCTTTATGAATGAATATAGAACAACCTACGAATACCTACGAATATGAATTAAACTGTTAATTCTTTTTTATAATTACATGTGTTTTTTACATTCCTTATATATTTTGCCATGAGCCACATTCATCATTTTAATAATCATTGTCTTGTCATTATTAGCATTTTAATGAACTGATAATATTAATTTTGTTGTTATTATTATTATTATTATTATTATTATTATTATTATTATTATTATCATCATTATTATGATTTTTAATAAAATTATTGAATTGTACACAACTTGCGAAATATTTGGTGAAATTATATTTAGTATTGAAATGAGATGTATTTATGCGTATATCTTTGACGAACAATAAAAACATGAAATTGATTTAATAAAGTAAATTACATAATTATTTTATTTACACTTACTCCTTATTTATATAATTGTTCTATTATATATATACATATACATATATACGTTTTCATATGCATGTTTATTATATAAAATTTTATAATTTATGTATTTAAAGATTTTTAATAATTTCTGTACATTTTTATTTGAAAATAAATTTTCTAATGAAAATAAGAAAATATTATTAAATTATTATAACTACATTATAAATGAACTAGTTTAGTACAATTATATTCTAAGTATTTATTTGATAATTAGATAATAATAATCTGAAATAAAGTTTGAGTTGTTAAAAAAATTTATAATTTTTTTATTTATAAGTTTTTAGTAAATTATTAGAAAATAGAAAGTAAAATACATTTAATGTGATACTGCTATATTTATTATATCGGTTAAAGGTAATTATTTAAATTATAAAATGTATTTAACAATAAAAATATTGTTGCTATTTTAAAGAAGGAAAAAATTATTTTATGTAAAGTTAAATGTTATTTATTTTTAAAAAAATCCAATTTTAATTTACTAAAATCGTAATTAATTTAAATATAAAATCACTAAAGATTATTCATTCATTTGTAACACGAATAATCTTATTCGTTACATAATATTGTAAAACTAATTAAAATTATTTTAAACATAATTTAACTCGTGAAAAGTAGCTTACATTATTTTTATTAAAAGTAAATTGAAATAATTTCTATTCATGGAGTTTAATTCAACAAAAAAAATTCTATTTCTTTTTGCACTTTCTCACTTATATTAATTCTTCATTGTCCTAGATACGAAACGAATCTAATTTCAATGTTTCCGAGATCAAATAAATTTTGTATGGTGATTATTAATAGAATATCTATCATTATATACACGATAAATTTTAAATTATTTTTTAAACTTTTTTTGCTGGGTGAAAAAGTATTTTTTAATTAAACTAGTTAAATATTTTTGGTAAACATTTTGAAATTTGTGAATTTTCAATTTAAATTAAGGTAATAATTTATTGAAATGTTGGAATACACGTGTCAATGCAAGAATATGCAGACTATGATTGTTAAATCAGGTCACGAGCTGCAATCAAGATGAAATGATGATATAATGCATTTTTCACGAATTTTTTCATTTATTTCGCAAAGATTTCTTGAATTCATATTGAATCTCTATAGCTTTATTTAAAAAAAATAAATTTAATGTTTTTAACATCGAGTCACTTTATTGAACTCGATTACCTGTACATCGATGTTGATGCGTAATAAAATTCGAATAATTGCCCTTTGCAATTATTTTAATTAATTTAATTATTAATAAAATGTACCTTATATTGAGAGAAACGGGAAATTGATAAGACATACATGTATCTTATCGTGAGAAAAAATTCTTGCGGCGCATAGAAGCAGTACCAGAAGGAAACTCGTCAGTTTACAGCAAAGACAATTTGGCTCGTGTAGTGGTGAAGGTAGTTGACTCGAAACCGCGTAGAGCAACGTAAGAAATAAATATAAGACTGTTGGACGATGACTTCGATAATCATTAGGTAGCGAGTAATATTATGCACGACCGTTTGTTGAATTAAAGATCGAAGAGAAAAGATAGCTTAGGGAACATGTCACGCGTGAAAGCCACGGAGAAGCTCGGAAACAACAACAAAAGCGAGCCGAGCGTTTGGGTGCGGGCCATCACAGCGAATTCCGAGTGGACGGACAAGGTAAACATAACCTTACATATCATCATCTGCTGCGGCATTCCGATCGAAAAATCTTTTATATATTCTTATGATTATTCGAACTCAAAGTTTCGACTTTTTTTATTACTCGGAGAACGTTTGTTACATATTTTTACGGCTTAGAAAACATATCATACATAGTACTACGATTAATTATTTTTTAAAATCAGTTTTTAAAAGGTGAATTGGATATGAGAATATAAATAAGAAATTCAATATACAAACATTTTTTTGATCTTTCAATTCAAAAACTTTCTTTTAATTTCACTTATTTTTTATTACTTATTGGTTAAAATAAAATATATAAAAAAATATCAAAATGAAACATTCGTTTTCTACTATAATTATTAAAAATTGTTTATTTTTAGTATATTCATAAATAGCGTACAATAATGATTATTTAAATATTTTTTATAAATATAAAATACATTATTCGATACGATATACCAAAATGAAATTAATACTTAAATTTGTTCCAAACCTTATTCATTATAATTATAAATTATTCTCGTTAAAAGATGTTTTTTAAAATTTAAATCATTTGTATTTTATTTAATAAAATAGGAAGAGTTCCTTGATGTAATTTATTGGGCTAGACAAGTCATTGGAATAGTTGTTGGAATTGCGTGGGGCTTGATACCTCTCAAAGGCTTTCTTGGACTTTTATTGTAAGTGATTTAATTTATTTAAAAACAAAACAAAATACAAAATTTTTATTTTAAAAACTTTCAGATTTGTTCTTGTGAATGCGGGTAGTCTATATCTATACTTTAGTAGTTTTCAACAAGTAGACGAAGAAGAATTCGGAGGAGCATGGGAGTTGACCAAAGAAGGATTCATGACTTCGTTTGCTGGATTTTTGGTAAATTTATATTTTATTAATTCAGATTGTATATTAACATTTAATTATGATGAATGTTTTATACATCATTTTTTATTATTATAGTTATTTGGTATTATAATAAGTAAACTATCGATTTGGTTTATTGTACATCGGAAACTATAACAATATAAATAAATATACTATTATTAAGTTTAACATTTATATATTTTTTCTTTTAATATTTTGGAATCATTCAATAATTAAAGTCAATTTTTATAATTTATTTTAATTTATTAAAATACCTCAAAAAATAAATATAAAGTAGTTACGACTACAAATTATATGCGTTTTTTATTGAGAAAAAATTGTAAACGCTAATTTTTTAACAGGTGACATGGATTATTATATACTCAGGCTTACACTTTGATTGATGAGAACTTTTTCCATATTCAAGATATTCAAGAACTAAAAGAGTGTATAAATTAACAAAATGAATTAGATTTATGGAACACCTTGTGACATTCCTTTCTAAGAACAATTTTAAAATAATCCTTTTATGAGATATTCATATATATATATATAAAAATACATTTATTCCATACACATAAATGTGTATAGTTATCTAAAATTTAAGAAATTATTATATCTTATTTATTTATCCAATCATTGTACGTTTTCGCCCCCGAGCCTTTACATCCTCATACTTAATTATTATGTCATTTAATTGAGATTTATTTTTAAAGAATCTTTTATAATTTGTGTATGTCAATTCAAATAATTCTGGTATTTCAGCATGTACACTCATTAATGACCTTTCCAAAGCATATAAGTCTACAGCAGCATCTTCAGCAGTTGTTTCGATATGTGCTAAACCAAAGTCTATAACTACTAACTTATCTGAAACTAAATAAATAATCTGTAAATGATTTAGTTACATTAAAAATAAATAAAAGTTTTCATATAATGAATTTCCGAAAGTATATATATATAGAAATATTTATCTCACCATCAGTCTCAGATTTAGTACCAAGTAATTCTATCACACTTTTTAAAAGAACGTTAGATGTATTCAAGTCTCCATGGACCATATTTGCCGAATGTAGTTTGGCTATAGTTTGACCAAGTGCACGCGTAATATTATCTATTAAAGTTTTGGCATTCTCATTTCCATAAATATGTTGTTTAATAAAAGTCTTTAACATCATAGCATTTTCAATGTATTCCATGAAGATGCTCCGACGATAGAAGTCAACTAAATAAATAGCTGGTGTACTAACACCTATAAATAAAATTATATTTTATTTAAAGAAATGTTCTTTAGATGAAAAATGAAAAATAAATTGAATTACTTTTTAATTCTTTAAAAATTTCTTTAAATTATACATTTCACACCTGCTGCTTTTGCTCGAACAATAGCTCGAGTTTCAGCTCTAATTCTTTCTTTAGTTAATCGTAAATCCAAATCTTCGTGTCTATATTGTTTTTGGTATCTTTCCTTTATTATCGTTGATTTTCCTAAGTATAGTCCTTTATAAAGCCGAGCTTCCGCTCCTTGTGAAATTATTTCAAATCCTGGTATTTTACTTACCATGATTGAATTTCTCTTAAACTAAAAAAGTATTAATTATTTTCAAATCAGTTGTACAAATATAAAAAAAAGTATCAATTTTTTTGTATCTTTTATACTTTTGCAAGAATTTTATTTTAATTTTTATCACAAGACAGTTTTAATAATATAATATAAAATATAATATCTAGTCTTTATCCGATAAATAAATATTTTTTTAAAATTTCAATTATTTTCTTTAAAATTAAATAAATTAATACATTAAAAATAATTATAATTTAGTGTATAAATGCGATATTTACGTATACTTATCGATCATTAGCAAAAAATTTCATTTAAAATCGAAATAAGTAAATTTTTTCGTAAACAAATTTTTTATTATAAACAAAACGGTGTTCAAATATTAGTACCGTATTTTTAATCAAAGTTTTAAATATCTGAAATAAATCCTAAATAATATATTTATCGAGAAAAAGAATATTAAAATTTAAAAAATAATCAAATCGAAATTAGTTTACAAAATAATATAATTCATATTATATATTTCAAAAAATAAACGAAATTATTGTAATTGTATTTTATTATTTTAATGTAGAATATCGAAGCCCAAACTTTGTTAACTTAACAAATAAAAATATACGATAATTATACAATATAATTTTTAAAAATTGGAAAAATCTCCATTGATAATTATTCGAATAAATCATATAGATTAATTTTTATAGGTTATTTAGTTTGAAATTTAATTTTAGTTATTAAATAATTCAGTATATATTATTAAAATTAAGAGCTTTCGTCGAATCCAGAGCGAACCTCGAGAAAGACAATGAAAACAATTGAATGGCATTTATTTTAAAAACCGTTGTAAAACGCAAAATCGATTCGCTTGTCTTCACCAAAAGGGATTTATCTAATCAAACGTCATTCTGTGTATAGCCTTTTTGATCGTCCAAACAATCAATACCAAAATTGTAAATCCGACACTCAAGTTAATCTCGTCCAAAGATTTTTCATCGGCATTATTAATCTCGTATCTTACTTTTGAGGAACAGCTTCCTTGTCGCACTCGTTAAAAACGTGGAGAGCGGAACGTTCATAAGATCAGCGCAACGCTTCTTAAAAACGCGACGTGCCGCGGACTTAAAGTATCTCGGCGCAAGCCAACAATTAAAATTCGCGAACAATCGCACGACTCAACGGGTGAATCTAGAACGAAAAAAAGAACGCGAGCGACAGATTAATAATCGCAGGTTCCCGAGCGAGGACAGGGATAACGGCGTAAAAGTGGATACGAATAGTCGCGCGCAACGCTCTTCCTGCGCGCACTCACCAAGCCTCGAATCGATCGCACCGCGTTACCGTCCACGTTACTCGTCCCCGTCGCCCGTCGCCCGTCGCCCGTCGCCCGTTGTCCGTTGCTCGTTGCCCGTCGCTCGTCGCCCGTTACCCGTTACCCGTTACCCCTTGCCCTTGCCCTTGCCCCTTGCCCCTTGCCCCTTGCCCCTTGGCCCTTACTCGTTGCCCGTTGCTACCGCCGCCGTCGCTGCCGATGCTGATGCTGATGCTGCTGACTGCGTTCCGGAAACGAGAGAAGAAGAAAGAGGTATACCTGCCCGTCCTTATCTCTCTCGTTCTCTGCTCGAGCGGGAAAGATCATTAGGCATCCTGCGCTAATCGCCCTCTCCTTCTCGCTCTCTCTTTCTCCTTCTCGCCGTTCTCTCGTGCAGCGCGTGCACGGACGTACCCACGGTTCGTGTATCGCGAAAACATTTGCCCGACGCCCGCTTACAAGTGTTTTTATTGCATCGCTGTTCTCGTTGTCGTTGTCGCTATCGTTGTCGTTATCGTTGTCGATATCGCTGTTGTTTTTGTTATTATTGTTGTTGTTGTTGTCGTCGTTGTTGTCATTGGGTGTACGAATCAGAGAAGGTTATAAATATCTCGCGTGAGTTGTACACCCAGATATCGAAAGGGATTTAGAGAGAGGGAGAAAGAGAAAAAAAAATTGCACAAGGACCGCGCAGGAGGACGATACTTCTTTTATACGATACTTACCTGTAAAAAGGTCTCGAATCTCCTGCGAATTTTTGTCTATCGAGTTGCCGAGCCGACGTGATAATGATCGAGGCGTTCCGCTTTTCCATGTTGCATTATAGTGAGTAAAAAGAGCGCTTATCCAGGTGGAAACGTGCTCTCGCGACTCGTGTCCAAGGCGATATGATTTGCGTTTGCGAGGTACGTTTGTCGAGTATGTAAAAGCGAACGAAGAATTATACGAGCATGCGAGGGCAATAACAGCGGAAGCGATGAAAAATAACACCTGTTAACGGCTACGAGTTAATAACGAGGGGAATTTATCTTTGAACGAGTACGAAGCGTAAGCGGCTTCGTCGGCGAATTATTCATGCTCCACGCGGGCGGAAATAACAGAAAGGTCGCGAGGCGGATGAGGAGGAACATGAGGGAAGAGATGAAAATGGACGCTAATCGGCTGATAGCCGAAGTCTACAAGAGACCCGCGCTCTGGAATCAGCGACACATATCTTATCACAACCGCGAGATGACCAATCGCGTTTGGATGGAAATAGCTGGAATCTTCAAGTTACCCAGTTAGTACGATACCTATTGTTTTTAAGCCAACTTTAGATCTATGTATCCCGTATTATTTCGGTTTCTTCTCCTTTCTTTCTCATTTACATCCGCTATATAAAAATCAAAATTGCTTTTTTCAAATATTTATAAATTACGTATGATGCGCACCTGGATTTTAATTTCTTAATTAGCGTCGTTGTACCACCTTTTCTGTCTACGCACCTTTGTAATATAATTTATTTAATTTTATAATAATTTAATTTTAAATTTACTTGATTATTAAATATAACTGCTTCTATACGTATATCGCACCGTGAACTTGTACTTATCTACAACCTAACCTTACAAATTTTCAACTTCTACGTTTTTGCTTGACATTGGAAGGAACGATTTTATCTATTTAAAATACTTTTTTATTTACCGATGTAGCAATAATATTCATATAATAGATTTATAAATTTATAAATGTATAAACATGTTACTTATAAAATTAAGAAAATATACATGTATATATTTTATAATATTAGTTTTATTATATGCTGCAAATAAAAAATATCTTCCCGTTCAAAAATGTTTTGGTAAATGTTAACTTATTTCTATAGCTTTAAAAAAACTTCTATTTAACCCTAAAAGCTATCGTACTTTTTAATTTATTTGTTAATATTAAATATTTAGGTGATCGTATTTTTTGGATAAATTATGGCATAAATTCTAATAATAAATTTATAACTTTTTTAAACTTTATTATCTGGACTAATCTTTCGTTGTAATATTACATTTATAATTTTATTAAATTAAAAGAAAACTAAATTTATGCATTTAAATTTGGTAAAATTAATCAATATCAAATCTGTATTAATTTATATTGCAAATTATAAAATAAAATTAATATTATTTTATTCTTGTAATTTTTTATTTAGAACCAGTGTTGAAAGCTAAATGGAAAGGGTTGAGAGATACTTTTCGTGCTGAGTTAAAGAAGGAGCAAGTTTATCGTAAAAGTAAATACAGAAGAAATCGTCCTCTTTGGATTCATTTTGAAAGTCTCCAATTTCTCAAAGAACAAATGTTACCTAGACCTCCTATTTGGGAACGTAGTACACGATCGTCGAATCGTAGCGAAGACGATTGCGATGGATCTCAGCAACACCATTTGAACGGTATGAACGGCGATGATGATAATCTTCAGAGAGATCACGATGATTCATTAACCGATCACTTGCTACGTTCTTCTATTGCCAGGTTCGTTTACAAATTTTAATCAAACAAATAAATTTTTTTCGATCCATTATATTATATTTTATAATACAGACTTTTTTCGAATCCAATTAGTATATGTAAATTTCAAATTTATTTTATTTATTTTGTATAAATAATTATGGTTATTCGGATATAATACCTATATTAAGTATATAAATTAATTCAATTTATGGTACTATTTTTAAACAAATAGTATTTTTAAAATTAATAGTTTATGTAAATAAATATTTTAAGAATATAATAATAAATTAAAAATTGTTTATTATACTCTGATTTATAACAAAAAGTTTATTAAGAAATATTTAATCATTTGATTCTGTTTTTATTTATGTTTCAATTAAATTTAAATGATTAAAACATTTAAAAAAAAAAAATTAAAATTATAATTCAAATACATTATCAAAGTAATATAAAATCCACTTTGCAGAAATAAAAATTAATTTCATAAAAGTTTTAAAAAGTTGTTTATTACTTGTATACCATAATGCAACCAATATTTTTTATCTTTCAATGGTTTAAAAACAAAACATTTCCTATTAATTTCAGATCAGCAGAAAATACTGCTCGACAAGGCACAGAAATTAAAGAAGAACCAGAAGAAAGATTCGATGATTTAGATTATCATATTGGTTCACCCTTAAATAGGCTAAGTGACAGTGAAACTATGCTACAAAATCTTTCTCCTGAACAGGTACTATTAACTACCAATAGCAGTGGAAGAGATTGTTTACCACGAATGAATGGTATAGGTGACAGTGATTCCAGTGTTGGCATGACAATGGATCCACACGATGGTCACCTTGATGATAACTATTATTTTCTTTTGAGTCTTCTACCTCATATAAAGCAGTTATCATCGGAAAGAAGAATGTTCCTTAGAATGAAAATTCAAGAATTAGGTATTTATCATACAAAATAAATATTATCATTTTATATTATTTTTTGATTAATAAGTATAAAATGCTTAATTTTATAAATAAAGCTACAGTCTACGGTAAAATTTAAATCACTACAACCCTAATGAAAAAACACACAAAACTTGAATAAAATTAAATAAAAAAGGGTCGATAAAATATTTGAATCCAGAATTCAAATCTGATCTCGTTTAGAATGCCTAAATCGATAATATAAACACTTAATAAATAAATCTTCGTTGATTTAATTTTTTTATGTAATCGCTAAAAAAATTAATTATGGAACATGTAATAAACTTGAAACACAATTATTTTTGAGTGGTAGTACAAATTAATGATACTGTAACTACTATATTATTCTATTAATTAAATATTTTGAAATTTCAATATCACTAAATCAAAATGAAATTCTATGTTCGTGTAAACAATTTAAAAGCTATTTCGTTAATAAAATTAAACAAATATGTTGTCATCATTTCTATACATAACGAAAAAATATAAATTAATGATATTATTATATAAATTTGAACACCTTAAGTTCTTAATATAAAAATTAATTTTTGAAAAGTTATATAACAGCAATAATTTTTTGTTTTTTAATAAGGGAAGTAAACGAAGAATTTTATGATAAAATTATATATTATGAATAAGAGTGTAAGATAATCGAACAGTTGTAACTATTTTCACTATAAAAAACTTTTATTAAAAAATTCTGTATATATACATATAAACATATATAATTGTAAAGTTTATACTTTTATTTTGATACACCATTTTTTTAAAGATAAAAAAGATACTGTATGCTTAGTTTTTAATTTATTACAAATTATTCAAAAATTAATTAAATCAATATCATAAACTAGCATACTTTTTTTGAAAATTAGAAAAAGTTGTTTTATAAAATAAGAATTAAAAATAATTTTTTTCTATATTCTATTCAGTATATGAGGAAGTTTACCAAAAGAATTCTACTATGACACAGGAAAATCCAACGACTTCTTGAGTTAAGGTCAGCCAAAGAAAAAAGCGTCAAACCTCTTCGCGGTTAGTAACGAAGAAACGAAAAGACTGAAGATAAAGAATAAAGTATTATGTGGCTCTGTTTTTCATTAAAAATCTATCTTCGTTGTCTTTTTTGCTGATTGTCTGCATGCAATATTTTCTATTTATTTTCTGTTACATAAATTTTGAAAATTAAATTCATAAGGTTGCAATTCAAATACTTTAAGTCAAGAAAATCAGTAACTTCAATGTTTCCAATTTTTACAAACTAAATATAATTGTAATAATCAAACAAGATATGCCTAATTTACATAATTGGAAAGAAGACGAAAAAAGTATGTATTATGAAAATCTTGCTTTGAAAGACAAATAACAGGGTCCAGATAAAAATATTTGGATTTTATTCAAATATAAATTTATGGAAAAATTGAATCAATTGATAAATGATACTGAAGAATTAGAATATAAAAAAGAACAAAGATATATATATATATATTAATAAAGTAGGCAATGACTTTAGAATTCAATAAAGTATATGAATTCTTGTTAGCAAATTTTAAAACCAAAGTTTAAACGAAGATTATATCGAGAATATTTCAATGAAAACTACTGAAAATACTGATATAACTATTAGATAATAGGAATCTTAGAAAATATTTCATGACGAAATTGAAGAGATCAAAGATACAACGATTAAGATGAAGAATTTGATATCTATAAACAAATTTGCAGATCGAATAATAAAATCAAGAATTATAGTTAGTATAAAAAAGAATCATATACTTCAAGAAAAAATTAAGAAATTATATACTGTATATTCAAAAACAATGGCTAATACATACTCCAGGTTGAATACCATAAATGTACGAATACCGGTGCAATCCTTGAATAAATCTATAATGGTAAGTTAAAAAATTTATAGGTAATCATTTAATAAAAAAGTTCTTTTAAACTAATAAAATTCTCATTTTCTTAAAAGCAACTTTTCTAAATGAAATATTTTTTTATCGTATAAACTTATTTGTTCAAAATTTAAACAAATAAAAATACTACATTAACCAAAATAAGATTTATACATAGCTTAGGAATAATGTAATTATTCTTAAATTTCGATGATGATTGAAAAATAAAAATTTATAGAAATAAGATATTTAAATATAATTTACACCGTTAGTGTATTTTATAGTATCTAAAATAGAAATAGAACTAAAATTAAATAATAATCCACGTTTAAAAATACCGTATTTTGAACATTTTTAACGTTGCTTCAAAATTTAAGAAAATAACTATAGATTAAGAAAGCAATGAAACGATTAAAAATTCTTGGTAGCTTCGATGCATTTTAACGTACATACGTACACACATGCAAACACACACAAATTTCGCAGAGACGATGCCAAAACACGCGATGGAAGAAATTGCCAAACGGTCGTAAATCGTTCAAGTTCAACCGACGGATACTAAGGCAACAGTCACCTTTGTATTGAGAGCCACTGGTGCTTTCTCGTACCTGACGCCGTTACTGCCGAACCACGAAACTACGAGAGATAAGCAGACAACAGCGACACATCTACGTATTTACGTACCTATGTTAGTATACCAGAAATGCATGCATACTTTTTCCATCTATTTTAAATTTGTCTCGGAAATTGTAAAAAAGAGAGACTCGTTTGCCTATACTTAAGTAGCAATGCACTCGAGTCTTCTCTCTCTTCCTTCCACTTATTGGGTAAATACCCAAGCAACGCTCTTCGGTTAAATCAGCAGGATATTAAACGGCTAAAAGTCCATTCGATCATTTACAGATTAGTTTTTAATAATTTTATTGATTCATCGATACATAAATATTAAGTATTACTTTAAAATATATTCAAAAGTTTCAAAAACTCTCGCGCTTTTATAAAATAAAATTAATTAAAAGTAATAAGGTAAAAGGCATCGATAAAGAATTTTCAAATTATCGAGTATACGACTCGTGGCATACGACGGGTATTATTTCGTCGCATAAGTTCGAACGAGTCTTTTTAAAGTTGATCGATATTAGATAATAAAATTAATTGAGAAAGAGCAACAAAGTAATGGTAAACCGAATTCCTTTGCGAACGAACACGAAAGAAAATTATACGAACGAATCGTACCAAGCGAAACACTGTACAAGATACTTATAAAATATCGATAACTCTCATAGGTTACGATCCAAGTCAAATCTTTATTTAATTTATCGTTAAATCGTTAAATCGTTAAATCGTTAAATCGTTAAATCACCATTAAAAGGTTTACAATTTAAAATAAAAGAACCGATTTACTCAACGAAACGTTCTTTAATAATGCGGTTGACTCGCTAACTTCTATTTTCGATTTTCGATCCATCGAGTCTCTTGATGCATAGGGAAAAGAGAAAGATAGAAAAAAGTTTGGGAACTTGATCGGTGATACGGCTTTTAGAAGACGAGAAGGACGGGGACGGGGACACCGCCAACGATCACCGCTAGACTGCGACGACGACGACGACGACGACGACGACGACGACGACGACGACGACGAGGACGGTGACGACGTCGGTGACGGCGACGGTGCATTAGAGAGAGAGCGGTCAAGCGATTGGGGCGCATGCGCGCACCGATCCTCTCGGAGATACCATCACGGGACTGGCTGTTGTGTACCTGCGAGCGCGAGGGAAGACGAAGAGCCAGTGGCAGCGCACTCACCGGAGGAGGCGAACGCCGAACTTTGTCCGCGTACGCGCGTTCCCTCGATTACCTGCATATATGTGCGCGCGTTCCTCGTCATCGTTGCGAGTTGCCCACGAGGAGGAGGCGGAGGAGGAGTGTACAGGTGCGTAACCACGATCGTCGCTCCCGAGTGCGCGAGGCGAGCGGCCAAAGTGTCACCGTAGCCAATCGTATATGTGTAATCGGGGTCGGGCTTCTGGAACACGAGCGCGATGCGCGCGAGGTGAAACACGAGAGACCGGACGATCCGTTTCTCACTCTCTCTTTTCTCCTCGCCCGAGAGCTCGACTCGCGTCGTTTTGCTTTTTCGATTTCTCGTGTTTTTTTTTTTTCTCTGTTTCCTCAACCCACGTCGGTCCGCACGAACGCACGGACAGAGCAGCGAGCAGAAACGAGACTCGTCCGCGACCTGACGATCGTACGGAGTCTACCCGTTCGCGAATAAATTCCATTTTATCCATCTTTCTTTATGGTTTAACAATCAGCCTCTCGTCCCGCGTTTAACATCCTTGAATCTTCGGGAAAAAGCGAAAAAGCGAAAAAGCTTAAGGAAATATATTAAAGGCTTCGTTGGATTAATTGTAACGTTGTTTTGCAACGCGGTGGAACGATGAACGAGGTTGCGTCTTCTCGTTCGAATAATTTTTTTCTAGCTTATAGAAAGTTCGCACGTTATAAAAGTAACGCACGTGCGTACCCGGTACGCGAAAACACGCTTTTACCCCGGTATCGTAAATAAAACACGCAAGCGCATAGCTCGTACTTTTCGACAACGCGCGCAGGAGAAACCGTGAGACTTTCGGCGTCGCACTGCGTTTAGCTGACCGTCGGCGTCGCGGCGTTCCTTTCGGATGGTAACCGCAACTCCGCCGAGATTCCGATCGTTACAGCGCGAAAACTGAGAAAGGAGGAAGAACAAAAAAAAAAGAAAGAGAACGAATACTTCCGCAGCGAACACCAGCCAACACGACGAACGGAACTCTTCTTCGATTTCTCTGCCCTTCGGTTTTTTGCTTCTTTGTACGTCGCCCGTCGGAAAAAGTACGCCGGCCGACCAACGTGCTACTTTCGATCGAGCTCGCTTCCGATAGACGCACCGAATTAGAAAATACGCAACCCAGGATGATGATCGTGTCATTGTTGAGCCGTGTGCCGAACATTCGAACGATTCTTTACGCGGGAATGTTGATTAACGATTGTCGATAATCGAGCGCGATAATCCCAACAGTTTACGTTAATATGCTGAAAATCGCTTCGTTTTCGTTCTTCCCTGAATAATCGTGAATTTTATCGTTAAAATCGCGAAATCGCGAATGATATAGTAGTTCTATTTGAGACTCGCCTTGTGACGAATGCTTTATTCATTTTAATGTTATGTAAAAATTAAGGCTATGCGTAATAAGACAAAGCATAGGCAATTGTACTCTCTTGACTTGGTAAATTTTTCTTCGATCTCGAGCATGTTTGAAAGTTGCGCATACCGATATAAATATTTTCATCGATCATCGATCACGTCTCGAACAAAACATTTTTACAAATTTTTTCTATTATCGTGTAATAAAATCCGAAAACCATAAAATTGAAATACGAAGCCTATATTTCATTTTTATTCGCTATAAAATAAATTAAAATCTAATAATACAAATCCCATTTTCCAATAATAACGTACTCTTCGAGTGCATTTCCGAAAATTATAAGCGATATAGGCAGCTTTAAAAATTAACGAAACAACGCGTGGATCGTACGATTGCAATTTTATTTTTATTAGGGTTACTCGAGAACCAAACTACTCCTGGGGTAATTATCCACAAAACTATTTAAAAGACATCACGATATCTTTTTGATAATTGACGAATGCACTGAGAAAAATCATTACCGAATTGTATGTCGTACAATCCTAATAACTTACTTTACTAATTAAAGGTTCTTATTCATGAATTACTATTGAAAATAGATATTATTTTAATTTTTTTTTAAGTGTGATTTTACGTATGAAATTGCATTACACTAGAAAGTAAAATTCACTACTTTCCGTTATTAATATTTATTTATACATATATAATTTTTTTTAATTAAATAATTTTTTGGATATATTTTTTCGCGTATATTTTTCTTAAAGTAAGAAACTGTATTGTGAAATATATATATACATGAGATCGGTTTCGACACTCACGATTCATAAACACGCGTATGAAAGATCGAATAACGAAGATTCCTAACGCTTTCGATATTAATTATTTTAAATAAATGCTTATTTATTTATTTTTATTGTACCAATACTTAGTATATATACGGTTTCTAAACAATTTCATGAAACATAAAATTATACAAAATTTACTTTACACTAATAAACGATAATTTACTTTATAACTAAAGTCTTTAAGTACATTTATAAAAAGTAAACTAGGATTCTAAAATATTTTCGCGTATATTTTAATTTATCCGAATATTTTAAGGAGTTTGTTTATTATACAATATAATGTTTAAAAAATTATTTTTATCACAAAAATTTATCGATAGTAGGTTAAGTAACGTGGTATAATTTCCTTTAAGCATTTATTTTACAAAAGATTTTTTTAATTTTTTTTGTACTTGATATTTTTACGTAAAGCTAATGTAAAAAGTAATAACCAAAATTCGTAATATATAATAAATATTAAATAAATTTTATTCGATTGAACTAATAATATAAATAATTATATTATTATAATTATATATTATAAGTAATATAACAGATATACTGTCTGTAAAAAGTTATTTTCGTAAAAATTTTCATCAAAAAAAACTGTTATTTAATGATTAGTTGAATTTTAGATGGTTAGGACATTTTTATATAAAACACATTGATATAGAAAGAAGATTACAATCTATAAATCATTTGGAAGCATTTTTCATTATTTATTGTGTGTTTTACCGTGAAAATCGCGATTTGATGAATTACTATAAAATTATAACTAAATTTACTACAAAAAAATTTATTTCTTAGCTTCATTAAAATGTCTAAAATGGAAACAGTACTTTCATAGATTATAAAACTTAAAATATCATAACTTTTGCAAAATTCTAATGGCCCATAAGCTTTCTAACGATAAACAAAAATATTGATTCGTAAAATAAATTAAAAATAAATTTAATAAATATAAATATTATAGTACTATATAAATTATAATTAATTGTTTATATTAAGATAAAAATATATTATTGTGTAATAAATATTTTAAAAAAAAGTACATAATTTTTTGGTTTAACTATTTGTTAAAAAGTATTTCAAAACCATCTGTTTAATTCTTCTTACCTTATAATATTATAAAACTATAATATTTTATCGTAATGTAAATATGTATTATATGATTGAATAACGTATCAACTTAAATTAAATAAATTATACATCAAAGTAATCGTAATTCTATATCATATACGCAATTTTTATATAAAAATTCAGTAATGACAATAAATATAATGTGATATTTGTTTTTTAATGTAATAATATTTATAAATACCAAAATGTTTAATTTAATGGTAACAACTGCATAAAATATAAAATGAAAATTTCTGAATATCAATGAATCAAAATAAAATTTAATAGAACTAATAGGATAAACTAAATTTCAGATAAAAAATAGTTTTGAAAGTTTGTTTTTTAATTACATCTATGTACAATAGGATCAACGCCCATGAAAACTCATTTGATTTTATTCTAAAGTAGTGTAGATGTAAAGTGTATGTGTGTGATTGAATACAAATATACGCGGAAATATATAAAGCAGCATATGAGAAATGTGGTGCTATTCGCGTCACAGACGGAAAAACATAAAGAAAAGTGAAGTAGCAAAGAAGGAGACAAGGAAATACGTAGAAATAAAATGGTATGCAAAGGACGAAATATATGTACAATCCATTTTCGTAGTGAAAACAATTAAAATTTTCTACAGGAACTGAAATACATGCTAATTTTAATTTAAAGACGTTGGTTTAATTAATTACACGAAATATATTTGTTTATTTATCAATATAGATTTTATTTTTTAAAAAGATTTCAGTATAAACTTATATAAATATTTTTTATAAAGGATAATTAACACTATCAATTAGTAATTATTAACAAGAAATAAGTGAATTTTTATTAACAGCAATTTTTATTGAGAGTATTGAGTCGTGTCGAATAATTTATAGATACGATACCCTTGTTTAAATTAACCAATTTTCAAAACATTAAAAAATTACACTTACTAAAAATTTTATGAACCTTATAGTTTTTAGAGTTACTTAAAAATAAAAATAAAAAACTAGTAAATAATTAAAACGAATAGATTTTCTTTTAATTTTAATTTATCGTAGAATCACAAGTATAAAAATGTACAGGACTACAAAGAAAATAAGAATCGCCGCTAGTAAAAATAGTAAAGTAAAGGAAAACTACAATTATAACGGCAGAACAATAGTACACTCTTCGCGGATTTTCTACTACATTTAAAATTATGATTCGTGTTATATTTATCGTTAAAAATATCGTACATATGAATATTAGTATTTTAAACATCTTGAGTTGTAATTTCACATAAAATATGAATTACAAATAACTACAAATGTAATTAGAACTACGAAGTTACATTAATTAAAAAACAATAATGGAATTTATTTTTACTATGAAAATAAAGCCTTCTCCCTGACATTTTATAATATTTGAATCGCTGATACTTGTAAAATAAATAGAATAACTTAGCCCGATATATTTCAATGATATTCCTACACAAAAAAAAGAATTAACTTTTCTCATCGTTAGAAATAACTGATTAATTAATTAAGATAAGATGGTTGAAAAAAAATGAAAGTGCCGGTAAAAAAAATGTATGAGAGCGGTAGGAGAGGAAAAAGTAGAAAACTGTTCTGAAAATGTTTTGGAGCGCGAGCGAAAAATACCGATTCGCAAACACACGTGCATGCGGAAAAAACGAAGCAGCACGTAAAAGGGGAAAACGTAATTCGTTGGTTCGACATCTCGAAAACGAGGCACACAAATTCGATCCGGGCCTTCTTACCGTTTTTTCTTTCCCATATAGTTCGCGAGATTTCTCTATTGTATCCGGAAAGTTATTTCGCAAACTCAGCGAACAAAACTAAATATTATGTGAAATTTTATAAATGATCGTTAGTCATATTTTTAATCTTTTTTTACATCGCCAAATAATGTTCGATTCGAGTGAATCACGTCTGAATTTTTTTTCAAAAATATGACACGAAATTTTTTAATCGTTCCTTTTTATTATTTATTTTTAAATATTTTATCGAATTTGTAATTGTTAAACCGTCTGTATTAAAACGATTTGATTTTAGCTGCAGATATCTTTCCGAATAAAAAACAATAAAAACGACGACGTTGCAAAGCTGAAACTTTTATACGCGTAATAAATTATAAGATCCTCGCAGGAAAAGGTGGGGAATCGGTCGAAATGATTTTTCTAGGTTAAATCGAAGAATCCTAAGTGGGCGTTGAATACTCGTTCCGATGAGTAACAAGCTGCTTTGACGTTTCAACGCAACCAATAGTATCGTATTATCGTGCAAATACGTTAAATTTTCCAATTATCGAGATGTGCGCGTGAATTTCATTCAATTCTTGTGAAATACGAATGTTTACACATCCCATGTATCGAAAAGATTAACTCTATTTAACGAAGAGATATTTGAAGATGACAAATGGTTCGATATTAATATATTAATTTTAAACTATCAGTTTTTATAATATAATTACAACTAATTATATTCAGAGAGTTACAACAAGACTAGATAAAACTTTTCTCACGTTTAATTAAATATTTGTATTTATATATTGTGTAAACGCGTTAAGATTCATAAATAATCGACCAATCGTTAATAAATACTCATAAATAAAAACTCGATCTAATAATTATATTTGTTTTAATTATCGGTCGCGTTGGCCTATAAGTAATTAATTTGAAAGGTAAAAAATTAATTAGAAAAGGAATACCGCGTTCGTTTGTCCGTACTATCGAAAAATTTATTATAATGTTACATGCAATAACGCAAAGAATTCTCGGAAAATATTATTTTTGCTCGCAGCAGAGAATAATCGCGCTCGCGATGACGCGTTGCTTAATTTTCGTCGATACAAATAAAAGAAAAAGTAAGAGAAAAAGTAAGAGAAAAAGTTGGGCACCGGAGCAACCGAAGTCGATGTAACTAAACAATACAAGACAACATTCTAAAGAAGAAGGAGTAAAAGTAAAAGTTTCGTGGTTGCACGATACGTAATTGTGAATCTTCCCGGTGCGCTACATCGTCGAATTTATCGCATTATCATGCAGGGAAGATTCTCTTGTACTCCTCGAACCACGACACAAAACAATAACGCTAGCTGAACGCGGCAAAAATTAAACAAAAGGTATAGAGAGAAAAGCTTGGCGCTCGAAAGAAACGATCATCCCGGCAACGTCTCAATCGCCCTCTTGGCTGATCCTCTGGTCGCGCCACCGCCTAGACGAGCGTAATCCTTTTTCTCGGGGTCTTGCCTCGCTCGATGTGGATACGAGCATTACCAATTTTCCTCTTTCTCCCTCTCTAGCTCTCTCGCTCGCTCGCTCGCTCGTCGGCCATTATCGACGAGCTCCACTAAGCGCTCGTCGTTTATCAATGCACACTGGGAAAAAGTCCAGGTATTATCTCGCGCTGTATGCATACGCGCTCGTAATCGGTACTTCTCCATCTCGCCTCTCGGACAAACTCCGTGTACGTACACATCATCCTACACATCGTACGCGTGTGCGCGAACAATGCACACGCGCGTAAGCAACTACGTACGCGAAAAGGATGCGGCTCGAATTATTGCGCCTCGCTGTTTTCTTTTATTATTATTATTTTGTAAATACTTTCGGTCTCTTTCGTTCACTTGGAGGCGGAGGAAGGAGCGCGTTTCGCGCCTCGAATACGTCGCTACGGCGACGCGCGATCGTTCGGTTGTGGGAGCGAGAGGACGAGGGGATCCGTATACGAGTAAAAGGATGAAATGCAGGTATTTTGCAGCGAGGAGCGGCGGCGACGACGGCGGGGGCATTTCTCGGACGTGAGTCACGCGCTCGAGCCTCTCTAACGGATCCTCGACAATCTGCGGAGGAGCGACGGCCCGACGAGAAAGGGAGCGCCGTGGGGGGAGGAGGAGGCGACGATGGTGAGCTCTCGATCGCCAGGTCTCAGGAACGAGGACCTGCAGCAGAGGAGCAGCCTCGCCGGCATCAATAACGGAGACGCGTCCTCGCTCGACGTCGCGCTCGAGAGACAGCAGAGCAGGTAAGCAACGTGGGAAGAGACGCGGAGAGAGACGCGAAAACAGACGCGAAAACAGACGCCCCGGGTGCGAGCGAGCTCGGACGATGGCTTTTGTTAACTACGACTGCCCAAAAATTCGATGCTTTCGGCGTTGGAACTTCGCCTTTCCGTTCAGCTGTTTTATTAGAGTTTAGTATGCGATGTTTTCGTTGGAGAGTTCCGCGTTTTTTACGCTTCGAGGACTCTACGGGAACTTTATGTTTCGTTTTAACAAGCTGCGGACATGAAAATATTTCTCCAACGTAAAACTCGAGTTACGATGAACTTGGGTTATCGGTTTGTAAGGAATTTGTAATAAAAAACCTGCTTGAAATTAATTAATTCGGCGTAACTTGTAATCGCGTTTCTCGTTACGTGTATCCTTCGAAGCGAAAGTTTCACGGATATTCCACGATTTCGTATAACGGATATTCAAATTTTTCATTATTTCCACGTATCTTTTACCTAAATGCCGTACCGCATTTTTTTTATCACCGTTACAGTTTTCTACGTTATCAGTGTCGAACACTTAAAACGAACGTTCCGCATGGGAATGTGTTTCACGATAAACGCGCGATCAATTCGTTTTTAATCGTAATTTCCTTAAGACGCGAAACAACCGCCGATCCAACTTTTTTAATTTTATTACGTTATGAAACATTCGAAACATAAACTACGAAATAATTAGGGAACCATTGAAACTTTTTACCTTTATTATCATTAGCGTTCGTTGCATACGGATTATTTTTATTTTCCGCGAAGAAGAAAAAATTTAGAAAATTATAATCGTTCCTCGGTGTTTTGAAATAAAACAATTCTGCAAACGTTCTCACAGCCTACTAAATTGTACTTATTGCGGAGAATAATTACCTTCGACAAAGATACATAAAAACCTTTGGTCGAGAATGCATGTCACGTCATTTCTTTTGTAAGCGTTTTGTCTTGTCCTCGTGAGAGAGTTTTTAAGGGCACCTTGACCTTCGTATGATACATTGCCATGAATCGCCCGCAAAGAATCGTTTCTTCATCATTTTTTTTTTAACTTTTTCTAACGGATTGGCATTGCAAGTCGAATTTCTAATAATCTAAATTCTTATTTTTATTGTAAAATTCATATTTACATTACGAATAATATTACGATGTCGACAATTTTTAGTTTTTTCCTTAATAAAAAAATATAATAATTCTTTTAGAAAATTTTTTCTGATCAACGTATATTTAAGAATAATAGAATAATTTATATACGTATTCCATTTTAACTTGAAAATTTTCCTGTAATTTTATACAAAAATTTTTTTAAAAGTACGCAATATTCAACGATTTCTTACTTAAAAATTAAATATTTCACATTTAATTTAATTATCGATCTATCAATCGGTTAAAGTAATATTTACAGAAGGTTACAATTAAAAATTAAAAATAATTAAAATATTTACAACCAAAAAAAGATGAGTTACACGCAATTTATTGAGAAAATACTTTACTTTTCAATAATTAATATCGATAAGTGCTCCGATAAGATTCCTCAAACGTTTAAAACATTTAACTACTTTTCTTAAAATTTCAAATTTTATATCTTATAAATATTGTATATTTTATTTATCGTCAAAATGTAATTTATTGCTTATTTATGATAACCAATATGAACTTTTAAACTTTATAATCGATTAATTAAACGATAATTTTAAATCAACACTTGATTTCGTACGAAGACTGCCAATAATTTTTCATATATAATATAATATAACTGCAATATAACCAATATACCTGCATCTAGAATTAATGTCTTATTATTATTATTGACTTATCGAAGTCATTTTAATATTTAAAAATTGATTATTGAAATAATTTATAATCGATCGACAAAGTGTTTTTGACTTGTTATTGAAAAAGTATAAATATAATTCGACGCTGAACATATCAAAGTAAGATCCATGGCATGAATTCTATTAAAGGAGATATAAAAAGAAATGCAACACTACAGTCGGTGAGCTGTGCAACAATACCGGTCTGTGTCAGTGTATAACTAGGACTCGACGATCGTTACACCAGCAACAACAGCGCATATCTTTCTCGCGTTTCACCTTCGTATGCCTATGTGTACCCACACACGGCCTCTACACCCACGCGTGCCTCTACATGCGCACTCAAATTGTTATATTGAGTTTTATTTGCAATAAAAAAGAACTTTTTAAGATAATGATCGATGCGTTGGAAAGAACTGTTGCTTTCGTTCCATCCGCGCGTGGTAAACTTACGATTAGTTCCCGGTGCTAATTTTAATAATAATAATAATAGTAATCGTAACAATTCGACCATTTTTTTTTATCCGATACATTTTTAATTAATAGTTAATCTTTGAAATACAACCTTTTCGTTTACAACTAGTAAGAGTTTCCTAAAAAAATTTTAAAAGCTATAAAATAGTGCAATATCAACAATACATTACTAAAATGAAATTAATAGTTTTGTCAAAGATGCTTTTACATTTTTCTAATTAATTTTCATTGAAAAATGTAATGGTCATTCGTTATCTATCGTTTGGAAAAAATATTTGTTACAATTACAAAGTAAGTGTATCTTAATTTATCGATATTTTGATAATTTCGTAATTAGTTTTAAATTTCATTGATTATTAACAAAAGAAATATCAATTTTTAATGGTATTTCAATAGATTTATTGCCTTTTTTTATAATTGTTTCTTAATATTTATAAAGAATTTATTTTTAATAAAGTATTTAATTAGTAATCAAAAAATTACAATTGTGTCACAATTATGTTAATTTTAATATCAATGAATGATTAAAAATTTAAATAATATTTACATGAATTTACTTTACCAAAAATTTATTTTACGAAGATGTTTATCATTCCTAAAATTAAAACGAGTAACGTAAGACCTTTCTTTTAAAACTCATGTTTTATCTTCTATAAATAAAATATTGGTCTAATATAAATATGCTTAAAGAGAAACATAAACTAAAAGCGAATGTGTAGAAACGAAAAATGAAAATTTTTACTTGCGAAAAACATAGACTTAATTTTAAACACGATTCGTCAATTTTGATCCCAACGAGATATAAATAACCAAAGAGCATATTCTTGGGATTGATAAGAAAATGTCCCGAATAGCCGAGAAAACGTTTGATTCCGGGCTACATCGATCGAACGGACGGGCGTAAGTCCCCGTGTCCCCGTATACGTATTGACATCCGCACGTTCCGTTCGCAGTTCGACTACTTGGAGCCAGAGCGAGCCGACCTCGCTGACGTCGACAGTAGCTAGAGCCGGACCCGACAGCGGTCCTTACTCGACCAGTCCCGAGCGCACGAGCAGCGGCCCCGGGACAGCCAGCCCCGGACCCAGCAATGACCTCGTCGGTGTCATCGCACCCATCAGTAACCTCGCCCCGGACGACGAAGAGCGCTACGAGGCTTTCGGCATCATCGACGACGCGGACTCTCCGCAGGGCAGCGGATCGCCCACCACCTCCCCGATAGTCGGCACCAATCTCAACAGGTACTCGCTTCTCCGAGCTCCGATAAGTGATTTTATTTACTCGCACGGTCTCCTAAGGATTGCGGGCGTCCCCGCGTCACGTATTTGGAGGAATGGAGGCGAGAAACTCGTTGTCCGTCGGGTTGGTACTCGGGTCCGGGTAATATTACGTGTTTTGTTTATAATTGCTTAAATTACCTTGTCGCCGCTCGAAACCCCGTCGCAATACTCGTTTCCTGAGGTTTTCTATTCTCAGCAATTATCAGGAATATTCGTAATTTTAATTTAACAAATATCATTAGTGTTATGAAAATATAGTTGATCGATGAGTTGTATTTTCATATTCGCAACGATGCTCGTATGCGCCCGCATTTATTTGCCCGCGTATTTGTACGTGAAAGCATGCTATATCGATAAAAATATATTTTACAAAATGTAATAAAATTATAAAAGCTTTATAAGTTTCCCTATGACCTGTGCATACTCGTTATCTTGAATAACAACATTTTCATAAAGTTGAATTAATCATTGGACGATTAAAATAAAAATTAATATTTTCCCTGTTTTATTATAAAAATATTTTATAATAGCGATAGAAAAAGCAGTATGAAAATGTATGGTTTCACGGATAAATAATGTGTAAAAATAAAAAAAATTACTAGCGATAACTAAAAATTCTGGTGAATCGAAAACGATACAAATGGTTTATTCTTATTACTTCGTTTACTTACAGCAACAATAACTCTGACTTATTTATTCGATTCATTAAAATTAAATACATTCAAAATTGGTTATTATCAATATTTTATCTATTCAATATTAAAAATATTGAATTTTTTTAATTACTTATAATGTATTTACTGAGTTTGAAGGAAACGTAAATCATGAAAATTCATCCATCTTGAAATTTACTTTAATTATTTTATTATTGGCTTGCAAACGTGTTATTGATAGATACTACGGTAAATGAATAAAAATTTTTAATCGTTTAATAATTTTTTTTTTGAACCTTCTGTAAAAACAGTTTGATTATTAGAAAAAGAATCGACAATAATTTCTCCACAGTAGTGAACCAATTTTTATAGTAAAAAATCATATAGTAATAATAAAACAATAACAAAGTAACTTTTTATACCTTGTTTTTATTTTCATAATATAAACTTATTATAAATAGATTTATTACTGCAGTACAAATTAATAATTTAATAAAAAGTAGATTATACGTAGATTAAATATTACAATACTTGTAAATATCTTTTATTTGATAGAGATGGCTCAATCTTAAAAGCATCATTATTTAAAATAATATACAATACATTATAATTGTTTTACCTGAAAATAAATTAATTTTAATTATAATATTAAAAAATAAAGCTTCTTATTTTTTTCAAAATAGAGAATTTCTAATAAAAGTGTATTGAATACCTTTAAATCGGTAAAGAGCAGATTTATCAAATATAAATTCGTCAAAATATTTTTCAAACATTTCTACTCGATTGTTTGGAGTAATGACAATATTTTGTTTCTATAACATATAACATAACTAATTTATATAGAAATATTAAATTTATAGCAAATATTATTATTGATTTTTAAAATTAATGTAAGTCAAAATTATCAAAGTAAATGTACATAATTGTTGAGAATAGAACATATAAATATTTAAATAGATGATGAGATATTACATTAATTAGAAACATAAATTATTTTTAAAGATTCTTACATTTCAAAATTTTTTTCTATTAACTAATTTTATTTCGTATTTAAAAGAAATAGGCATACATGCGCGCGTGTAAAAATTTGTATATATTCCATCAAAAGTTTATATATAGATCATATAATATCATTTATTCTTTCATAAATTTTTATAAAATATTCATTCTTACAAGTTTCTATATTCCTTAATTCAGTTTTAATATTACTACTTTTAACATAATCATAACATACATAACATAACACATAGAAAAAATGTTTAATTTTAATCACACGTTAATAATTTCCATACGTGGTAAAATTTTAAATCGTTATATCATAGCGAAAATTAGATGTTTGTATTCAAATATTCAACATTTAATATATTTAACTTATGGCACTCATATCAGACTTTTGCTAGTTGCAATATTTGTAACTACTAATGTTCTCGTATAGATATTTAAAAATAAATGTTACGTAAAACGATGGAACATAACAAATGCAAATAATAAATACGATTTGTAATTTTAATTAAAACGTAATCTTTAAAGTGTCTTTATCCAAGATAAGGTATTCTACTTCCTCTGATGTATGTATCCGATATTCTTTTCCTGTATTTAAAAATTAATCTGTAATATTTTAACTTCATTTTATTTCTTAGTTACAAAATAATATTAATTAAACTTGTTATTATATTTTATTTTATAAATGTTAAATCGTCCAACCAAATATACGAAGTTATAACATTACAAGGAACTCTTCCATTTTCCATGAAATTTTCCATGAATACATACATGTTCGAACAGGAAAAATACTTGCAATCCGTTATTCTCTATTCTTTTAACAAATCCCTGATTGGATCCTTCTTGGAATAACTATCTTTACTCAAATCCATCCTCGTACTATCTTTATGTTCACGATACGTTTTAAATTTTTGAGTCTTTAAAACGGTTAATTTATATTCAAATTTATCCTCGCAAAATGATTTCAGTTGTTCATAAACATCGCACTGCACTGTTTCAATGCTGCACGATAGAGCAGATTTATTTATAAGTCACTTTCATTTTACAATAATCATTATTTCTTTTCAAATACATTACGGACTTTGTGCATCGCAGTATTAATAGTTATGATTCTCTTATCCTACACCGTGAATGTATATTTAACTTATATTCGTCAAACGTAAGTAAATATTTTATCGAGTTAATTCATTATTTTGAACTCGGACTAGGTGAATTTAAGCGACTGGAGAAACACATGTTCGTGCTCAGGCATTTACGGATATCCATTTTAATTCGCGACTGTATATTGTAAACGCGCGCGAGTTAGTGGATGGATGGGTAGATAAGAGCATGCATATTTAAATTACCTAGAGAGAGAGAGAGAGAGAGAGAGAGAGAGAGAGAGAGAGAGAGAGACGCGAGGCCTACAAACACACACACACACAACAATGAAAACATTCAACTTTTTTATACGTTGTTTCCGTTTTCCGAATATATAAATAATTTCCAATATCAAAACAGTATAGATATTTTGAAAATAAAACACGAGATACCTGTATTCATACTATCTAATATAAAAATCATAAAAATAATTTATTTTAAAGCAAATAACGTTAAGTCCATCGTTTTATTCGTGTTGTAGAAATCCGCGCAGTCCGAATTCCATGCTTATGGGAAGGCACACATGGCTTCGAGCTTCGCTTGGACGATCTCCGGCAGGGTAAGTACTTTTGTAAAATATTGCATAATTACAAGTGGTTAATTCGTTGAAACTATTTGTAAGAATGAGAAAAACACAGCGTGATTAGTAAAATCATCGTGCTATCGGAAATAAAATGATACTTCCAGTACGTCTAATGCCATCACTTTTCGTTCCCACAGCGCCAACAGGAAGCGGCTAAGTTCGAATGCCTTGGCTAGGTAAGTGTTTATAGCTACAAATAAAATGCGCGTTGGGAAAATATAACAGTGATTAGAAACTATTATGTGACTCTAACAATGAATCCAACTTTATACATTCAAGTTCGTCTATAGTTCTTTATCAATTTATCGATAATTACATTTTTATTCGTATACCATTTAAAATTCTTATAAAAATATATAATGTTATAAGCAGTATATGATATATAAAATTATATAATAATAAATTTTATTTTTAATGGTGTTTTTAATATTTGTTTAATGTATAGTATTTTGGATACAAATATTTCGAAATCAATAGTATCTAATTGTTTTGCTCTTTTTGTACGACATTGTCACTTTCATAAACGATAAATATATTGTTCGAATGAATTTTTGTAAACTAATCTACCTATCGAACCAAAGCCAAATGCAAGCATTGAAAAAAAATCTTTACCGAGAATTAAAATAAAACACACTAAAAAATCTTTTTGATTGGTATACTGAAAAATACACTAATTAAAATAATGTTTTCTTTGATTTATCTTTTATATCATTCACTTGCGACAAATATAGTTTTAAAAATAGTTAATTATTTTAAAGTAATCGAGTTACGTTTATAATATGCAGTTTAAATAATATTTAATATTTTTTATTTAAATTTTTATAGTCAACTTTATAGAAGTAGCAGCTTCAATAGTTCAGGACGAGGATCCATCTGTGACACAGCTGACGACGTTTACAGTGACGTTTCTCTCGAGGATGATGTCATTGACCTCAATCATCGGGTGAGTTTCACTTTATGTTTTTGCAAATGAATGTATTTGTCCTTTTCTTATGTTTTTCATTTCTCTCAATACGTGATTGCCTGAGTTTGGTAATGCCAAGGTTTTCGTTTGATATGTTTCTATTTGAAAAAAAGTTAATTTTCTTACTCTTTTTTTCTCGATAAAAAAGAAAATACAACTTGTTTTTTGTATTCGATATTATTTATTTGTTTACGAAAAATGAGTTAATTAAATCTTACTTGTAATTAAATATAAATTTTTACCTCAAAATTTTTGTAAAGTTTTTTATTTAATTTTAAATTAAAGTAAAAAAATTTATAATTAGTATACAATTTAATTTTAATATATATATATACGTATATATGTATAAAGGAATTTATGTTGAAGGTTTATTAATAATAATTCATAATTAATAATATATATTTTGGTTATATTTACATTTTTATGTATAATTACATTCTAAAAAAATTTGTTAAATAAACTACGTAATACTGAATTGAGAGACACAGATATTGATGAGAGTTGCGTTTGATAAATAAGAAACAATGGCTAGCGATTTAACTCGGAATAAATTCTATCCACTACTTTAAATCTCTTCGGTTATGGGCCAAAAGACTGGTTGAATATGACAGTTTATTTTTGGTAGTTGTATTTTAAGTAGTCTACGTTCTGAAATCTTTTTGTTACAATCTTTACGGACTTCAACATATAAAAGTCTACAAAGAAAATCGTTACTTTGAATGCACATATAAATTAAAGTTACACATATAGAACTATGGAAATAGGAATAAATTAAATTAAAATTTTTTTGTATAAAAAAAAATTATATTCATCTAAGTTTTAAATTATTTGTTATACTTACAATCGTTAATGGTTGTAATAAAAAAGACTGTCAAAAATTGATAAAAATGTTAAGCGTTTGAAAATAAGGATATAAACATTAAATTAAAAAAATAATTAATAATAAATTTTATCGTTAAAAAAATTAATAATCGATTACTTCTAATTATTTAATTGTAAACAAAATAAATATCTAAAGTATGCAAATTGTATCTAAAATATATTATTGATTTAAAGAATTACTAACTTGGTTATATTTATTTTTTTATATAAATGTAATATAAATTATATTATCCAAAATTATAAATGTTACTCAAATGCTAATTTTTGATAAAATATTTATTTTAAAAAATTCGAAAATCTAGTTTGCAAATTATAAAGTTGAAGAAATATTTAAGTACAAATATGAAGTTATCGATGTAGTCCTAAATTCGGCTTTCATTTCGAATGACTCGTATAAAAATTTAAAAACAAAACTGTTTCGGCCATTTTTTCTTAAGCAATATCCGATCGGAAACCGATAAAATTTCAAAATTTACACGTATCAAAATGTCTAATTAAAAGAAAAAATAATTAAAAACATTAATAGTCAAATCATTAAATAATGGCTTGCCCCACAAAGCCTCCTCCTACACCTGCATACATTTGGCCAGGTATACCAATCCTAATAATTCTAATTGGTGCAATATATTATATGTATAAAAAATACTTTGAAGAAGCCGCTGCAGCAGCTTGATAACAAAAGAAATGTCACGAAAATAAGGTTTGTCCAAAAAATCTCAATCTAAAATAAAAATTTTGAAATCTCTCTTTGTAAACATTTTAATTTCATAATTTTTTGCGTGATTTAAACTTTTAAAATATTATAGTTTTAAAAACTTAATTTATATATTTAATTATATATGTATCCTGAAATTTTTTTAGAAAAATATTGTATCGAGTAATTGACTGTTTCATTATATCTTAAATATTTATTAAGGAATCTTGTAATTGAAATTTTATTAATTGATAAAAGGTGATGTTTTAGTTCAGTTAGTTGGAAGAGTCGATAGAAAAATATTTCTATTTTAAGATATAAAAGTTCAATCTTTTATGTGCTTATTTTATTACTTTCCGTTACGGACATTTAAGTTTTTTTCTGATAGTTATTCAGTATTAAATAGAAATAGAATAAGATTTACAATACTAATTTTAAGATATCGATTTAGTACATTGATAATACTATAGTACATGAAAAATCGTTTTCGCGAATGTTAAGCCCCTAAGTTATCGATGGAAGAATTATAAAAATTTTCTATTTAACAATTAAAATTATGTAATTTAATTAAAAATAATCATTAATATTTTTACAAATACATAACCAAAAATGTAGTAAATAATATACTGATCATAAAATATTTCTTTATCTAGAAACAGTTTTAAATATTTTAATATAATTTGTTATTTCGCTTATTATGTTATCCTGTTGTTTTATTCTTTAGCTAAGTGCAATCTTAACCGCAAAATATGAGTTACATCTTATAAAATATAGATAAATTTTTGTATTTATTTATATTTTTTTTAAAAACCACACTTATCGCATATAATTTTTATATATCGTTGATATATTTATAATATTTGTACAGTAGATCAGTTTAAAAAGTAACTATACGTAAAATAATTAAAAATTCGGTACGTTTAGATTTTGTTTTAATTACAACTATTTTTAAAATTTTTAAATTTTTTATCATAGATACAAAATAATAATTTAAAAATTTGTAATATATTAAAAAAGAAAATTGTATCATACTATGTTTTAAAATAATCCACACTTTTGTAATATATTATTACACCGTACCTAATACTCGATCGTGTTTAGGGAAAATTATCGATTTATTTTTAGAATTCAATTTCCATTTGAGAAGAATAATATACAAGAATATTTTCGTACCGAATAATCACCTCGATGCGTACGAATATTATTTATTCACTTATTAAATAATCGAAAATACACAATTATTTTAATCCTTTGTGGTACCAAAGAAATATAGAACGTATAAAATTTATTTTGCGTAGCATAAAAAATAAATTTTCAATGTCCATATACCCGAATACTATACAAAAATGTACGTTTTTGTAATATAAATTTTATAAATTTTATAAATTTTATACTTATGCGCGGATAAGTATAAAAAAGCTGATCGATTTATAGGCAGAAATTAGCGTAAAGATTACTATTTTATCGACATAAGCATAAGTCTAACAATATTGAATTTTGAAACCAAGAATTAATAATTTTTAATCACCCAATAATCGTAATGTTTATAATACACGAAAAATGTATGTAAGATAATTAATAAAAATTATGGACTCGTTTATTTTTCACGTAAATTTTTAATTCGAAAGGAAGGTTTTTTCGAATGAATTTGTCGGTCGCGTGACAAATGCACCAAAACGTACGTTTTCGTAAATATTTTTGGAATAGGATATACGGACCTTATAAATTTTTACCTTTAACGGAAAGACATCCAATATGTTATGTAACGTATTTGTATAAGCAAGAGGTCGATAAAGTAGTTATCTGGCAGAAACCAGAAGGTTCGCACCGGAGTTGTTCGATCAAAAGAAAAAAAGCGCATGCAACCCATTCGTCGATTCCCTAAGCTCGCGACGACCTCGCGCAAATCTAATAACGCTCGGACGCGTTATTAACTTTCGTCTTATAAACCGCGCCCAACGGTAAACTCGATTAAAATTAATAAGACTAACAGAAGGTACGAGTTTCTGAGTGTGTACGCGTTTCGCCTTGTTCCTCCCCTTCCCGGTCGTCTACGCGCATAGAGCCAGTCTCGTGCGTCCGCCCGTGTGGGATATCCGCGTCGTCGCTACGTCGACGTCGTCGGCGCGACGGCGAACAAAGTCGAGCGCCGCCTGCGTCGTTTTACGAATATAGAAGCCACTAGTGTGCTGTCGACGGGCAGCTTCTCGCTCTCTCGCTCATTGACTCTTTGTGTGTGTGTGTGTCTCTCTCTCTCTCTCTCTCTCTCTCTCTCTCTCTCTCTCTCTCTCTCTCTCTGCGTCTTTGGACGTGTCTTCATTTTATACTTTTCGTTATTCCGAGTGTGACTTTTTTCGTTCGGTGGTGCGTAGCGCCCCCGTCATTCTTCCGTCGTCTTTTCGTCGTCTTTTCGTCGCGTTCCCGTCTCCTTCCCGTCTCCTTCCCGTCTCGTTCCCGTCTCCTTCCCGTCCCGTTCCCGTCCCGTTCCCGTCGCCGACGGGACCGCCGCGACCGACCGACCGCCTCAACGGCACCCAACTACGTAGTCCGGTACTTATAGATCGCCGTTACCCAAGTGAAAAAATCGGGCGCGGATTCACTTTGCGTTGCGTATACCGCTTCTGTGTGTCCGTAGTGCGCGCGTGTCTGGGATACGTTTTTTCTTACATTTTATTTTGATACGTTGTTTCTTACTTTCGATTTTTGTTTTCGTTTTCCTTTCGTTATCTCTCATTCGTCCTTCTTCCGTGTGCACAAAGTTGGAGTCGTGGATGCCCAATTGCTATCCATAACTCTTCGCGCATCATTTATTCTTTTATATTTTTTTTCCCTTTTATCACTCCACTTTACGGATCGGCGTTCGCTTTTCCGTAAAGTTGATTCGCTCGTGCGCGTAGATTTATTTATTTGTAACGCACGGCTTTCTTTTGTCGAGCGTTATTTTTGTAAAATTTTCTCGACTCCGAGATAAACGTGCTTCTCTTATTGTGCTAAATTCTTGGACGCGAAACTCGTAAGTTTGAATTTTTGGAATATGTGTTGCTTTTTATATTATTAAGAATCGGTGTTAATCGAGCTAATAAGTGTAATTTACGCTTATTGATTTTTTCTTCCTTTTTAACGATTATTCTTTACCCTCTAGCTCATTTAAACGCGGAATTTAACTATTCTCCTATTTTGAGAAACACGCGTTATTTTCACTTGTGATATATCGTTTCGTTTTAAAAAAATATTTTTATTTTTCTTTGTTTTATCGCTTGTGTTAAATAGCGATACTGATTCGTTAATGTTTACGTAGAAACCATTTTATGAATGTTTAACGAATATCCACGAAAAATAAAAAATATATCGATATACATAATGTTTAAATATTTTTTTAGATATCTTATCGGTTTGTATTAGATCCGAGAGAAGTTCAAATAATTTTAGCTCTATGTAAAAATATATTAGTTTCTAAGGACAGCAGATTTTTTTTTAGAAATTTCCTCGACCTAATTGATAATATACCCCGATTTGGAAACTTTGTATAGCTGGCTATAACGAATCTTTTTTTTTACAAATATTATATAATTACTTGAAAAAGGCATTAACTTATTATAAATTTAAAAAATGCTTTTTCAATTAAAAACAATATATATCTCTTGATATATGGAGATAATTCTCCGAAAGGTCATGGTATCAAAAGTATAAATTAACGTAAAATCTAACATCTGCCGTATTAGTTGTTTTGATTAAAAAGTTTTTAGTATTTAAACGAGATTAGTCTGTAAATGAATTCATTTAAAATTCGTATAAACGTTCTAGTCAAAAAAAGCAGTCGTAAAATAAATAAATTTTTTCGCAATAATTAATGAAAATTATATAATTAATTTTTACAGATTTCGTACTAAATATTGAAATACAATAATAAAATTAATTGACAAATATTTTTTCTTTATACTTTATACATTGTTCATTATACATTGTTCATTATATATTGTTTGCAAATAATCGTTCAGCGAAGTACGTTTTATATCTAGTATTTTATATTTAGTATTTGAAATATATGAAATTTCCGAATTATCCAAAAAATGAAGAGCATTCTAAAATAAACTTCGTTCTAGCCAGATATGTGAAGTGCCCCCTCCCCTCTTTTGAAAGTGGTAATAAAGTCTATTCTTGGTGAAATTTCCTTCCCATACAGCAACGGTTGTGCACGACATTTTTAGCAAAATTTATTCAACAATTAGCTTTGTACTCGTATAACCTAATTGTATTCGTATGAATATAAACTAGCGTGTTTAATTTGGATTACGATTTTCTAACGATTTTTGTCACCCAATATCCGTGGTATAATAAATACAAGAATTTAGTTGGCTTAAATTTGTCGTCTCCTGTTTTTTTTCGATTAATAAGATATCTATATCGCTATCTTTGAACGATAAGGAATTTTGAGATTCGGGTAACGTAATAAACACAATAAGTTATTTCCCATTATCATATAATCGTCATTATTGGTTTATTAAATTTTAACATAAATTATAAATTTTGTATTTCAGTATAGTTAAATCACGACGATAATAATAATAGCGATCATTTATTTACGAGTATAAAAATTCCGCATAGTCATGGATAGCAATATTCGAAGATTCTTTCGGAATCAGTAAGCAATCGCATTATGTATAATATTACCGGTACGGATGAAAAATAATTTAAATGCCATTTAAATACTTGCAATTTAAAGTACATTTACGTCTCGATAATAACGCGAGATGTAAAATTTAAGTAAAATCGCGTGCGTGCATCTCTAATGTTTTATTTATTTCTTCTCCATTGGTGCAAAGTGGCGCGAGGTATTTGTTTAATATTTGGTCCGAGCGTATGGACGAGCTTACATTTGTGCATTTGCGATCGACCGTTCGAAGAAGCATTAAAGGCAGAAATATAATACCTATGTTAACACTATCCTGTTTCTAGTTTATCGGAGTATCCGTCGAAGCATTTTAGCGTATGGACAAAGGCCGCTATTCATCGGGCAGCGACTTCAACCTAAATCGTCGCGCGAACAGTGTTAAACCTCGCATCGGATGTTCAACAGTGCTCGTGGCGCGTTCTCGGGTTTTCGTTGGGTCAGATTTTCCGTTTCGCGGTCCAGGTCGGAGGACGACGAGTCGATCCCGCTCTAACTCGTTGGATCGGACTCGTTGGATCGAACTCGCGTCGATAAAGCAGGGATAAAGCAGGGATAAAGCAGGGATAAGCGATAGCGCCGCGCTCCGGGCGTTAGCATGCGAAGCGATGGAGGCGGAGGAGGAGGCGTCGGCGGCGACGGGGCCGCCGTCGTCGTCGTCGTCGTCGTCGTTGACGCGGCGCACCGATCGATGGCCTGGCAGTAGCGGTGGCAGCGGTAGCGGCCCGGCCTCCTTCGGATACTGCACCAGCGACGGATCGCCGGGTCTCGAGTACGACCTCTGGGAGGGTCAGTTCCAATTCGTGGGTGGTGGTAGCGGCAACGGTGAACTCGGACAGCATAACGAGCACCGGACACCGGCCGTACACCAGCAAGTAAGGCTTCCCGTCGAACGGCTCCTTATCTCCGTTTAGTCACGCGCTGCCTTCCTCGATGCTCGCAAGCTCGTCGTTCTAGGTAATTTAAGCGGTGTCACTGCGAGGAACGCGAAGGAGGAAGAGTAGAAGTAGCAGGTGGTGATGAAGGTAGTTGTGGTGGTGGAGGAGGAGGAGGAGGAGGAGGAGGAGGAGGAAGAGGAAGAGGAAGAGGAAGAGGAGTAAGAGAAGAAAAGGAAAAAGAAAAAGAAAAAGAAATGCCTTTTTGACGATCAAAGGGCCAAAAACAAGGTGATCGTGAGTGATTAGTCAAGTCGAGTCTATGACCTGGTCTTCGATTATTTTAGGCCGTTGAACTACATTTTTCCTCGACTTGACTTGTATTTTATGTACGAAGGATGTTAAGGAAATATTTAAGTTAATAGATTTTTGTAACTTATCGTTTACTCGAATCAAAAGTCAAATGCGAATTTCCGTATCGAGTGTCAAATCGACCCATTTATTAAAGAAATAATCATTTTTGAACACACGAAGTTCTCGTATATCGTAGTTTTATCTTTTTAGGATGTATAAATAAATTTTTTTAAATATTTTTCCAAATACGAAAGATAAGTCTCTTCAGGATTTTACCGTTGCTTTGTTAATAACGCATCAAAAATATATAATTAACATAAAATAATCGGTCTAGTGATGTATAACGGTAAATATATATTGATTTCGTATTTATCAAGGACGCATTTTCTTGCAAAAAAATAATTAACGAGAATATTGTTAATTATATATGTTTATTTACGGTTTTTATTTTGTGTAATTCACTTGTAAGGTATGATACGTTTGAATTCGAAAATATCTTTGTATAAACTGGAAGATGATGTAAATGAGATATTATTTTGGATAAAACAATTATATTATTTGTATTTATATTGTGTTATTTTATGGTTATTTGTATTTTGTTTAAAATGTATAAAATACCATATATTTATAGGTAAGAATAATCATTTGTCTAGAATTCTGACAACGTATTTTGAATAAACAAAAAATAAAATTACTTAAATTTCTGATAATTTTACAGTCATATTCAATTGTATTTACAATTTCTAAAAATATAATTCTTTTTTTTTTTATTTATAGATACAATACAATGTTCTACTTCTACTGTAGAATACATTGAATATTTATAAGTAAGCTTGAGTTCAACAGAGTTTAAATCGATACGCGTTGCTTTTTATTACTTGTTCCATAAATTCCTTACATAATTTTGCAGTTTTTTAATATTTAATTTAATTTTTTTTTTTCTATAATTTAAAAACATTAGTTAAGATATTTAATTTATCCATTAATATAATTTTTGAAACTCGTTAATTTCTTCGTAATTACAAAACTAATATAACTTCGTTTGAGCGCCAAAAAATCTTTCCTTTTGAATTTAGTTTAAGTTTTGAAATGAGAAATATAAAAATTAATGACATTTAACAATATAAAATTATAAAAAATATATAAAAAAAAGATAAAATCTTAAAAAAATAATACATGTTTGTCACTGCTGATTAACCGTGAAAATAACAATATTCAAATGACAAAAAAACACGTGCAAACCATATTGTTGTCGTATTATGAATGTAATAATAAATCTTAAAATATCTATAATTACATCGATAGGAAAAAAATGTTAACTCTCGATGCGCTCGAATAACGTTAACGTATACACAAATGTTGCTTCTCAGGTCCAGATGATTCAGGAACAAATGCACGTACTCGTCGATACGCAATCGGCCGGAGAGGAAAAGTATGCAAGGGTCAAACAGGAAAATGCAACCCTGCAAGCGAGAATACTCATGCTCGAAGAGGCAGCTAAGGATGCCGAGGCCAGAGCCGAGGAAAAACTGCAGGTACATAAAATTTATTTTTACTTCTTATCTACGATACATCGAAATAAATTGTTTCGATGTCGAGGATGCAAATTCATTTCGAAAACAATCTTGGTAAACTTAGGACTGCGACATACTTTCAAATATTACCTTGTCTTTGTTGTATTGAAAATTTATCTTGAATTGTTGAATTGAACTAAACTGCAGATTTCAAACATTCGTATATCAAATAAATATCAGATGTTGTAACCATATTTTTTGCATGCGTTTTATGGCTGTAAATAAAAAATAATTGTTGCAGGACTGTAAATATAATCATTCAAAATAATTATTTTAAAAAGTTAATTATAGATAACTATAAGTAGCGAATGACGAATATTATAAATATTCTAAATTAAACATAAAAACTAAATTATAATATTTAAATTAATTATTTGAGGTAAAAATCTTTTGTTTTATAAGTGTCAATATATTTTGTGTCGAGAAATTGTACCCCTTGTTTTACTAATATGATTTTAACAGACTTATATTCATTATATTGTAATTTTCTCTAAATTATTTTAGTCTTTATAGATAAAAAGGTAGCGTTTACGAGTTCTTTTAAATAGAACTTTGTTATCGCCTATACGAGCGTTGATAAAAATCGAACCATTAGTTAGAGAAGTTTTAATATATAAAAATAATTAGTTCTTTTGAAAAAAAAATTTATTTTAAATATACCAATTTGTATAACTAAAACGATATTTTTTTGTATACGAAATGTTTAATAGGTAATAAAATTCAATCTTCCAGATTGTATTTTATTATAGATTTACGTACAACCATTGCTCGTAACAGCTAAAATAATTAAATTATACAATAATATGTCAATAAAAAAATATATAAATTCTTTTATCTTTACAATATAAAACATTCGTTAACGAGTCCAGTTCGATAGGCACCAAAATTTAAAATCATTTTCTCCCAAAATTTATCTTATCCTTTACTTCGAAACTCGACACACGAGTAGATTTTCGAATGTTGGTCATCTTCGTGGAGTAGTATTCGTTTGTGCCCCGACACAATAAGCTCGGTCGAGCCTTGGTGTAGGTCTGACGAAGTGAACGCTTTCTTCGTGTTTAGAGTGAACGGCGGAGGCATCGCGATTGGGCGAGTCGACTCGAACGCGAAAAGGAGTTGCAACTGGAGAACTGCGCGATCAAACTCCAGGCTGTGGAGCTCGAGAGCTCGCGGATAAAAGACGAGGCATCGCGGTTACGAGAGCAGCTGGAAAAACAACGCGCCGAGAAGTCGCGACTCGAATTGGCCCTCGAAGAGGCGCGTCTCGAGACCGAGGATGCGAGGAAGGCCGAGAAAAACGTGACCTTGAATCTCACCGAGATTTCGAGGGCTCTTGAAAGGGCCAAGGAGGAACTTACTCAGATAATCGACGCCGAACGTAAGATGGAGGACATGACAGAGGAGATGGCGAGTCTCAGGACTAGGAATAAAAGTGAGTTCATTTTCCTTTGTTTATCACGATTCGTTTCAGTCGGTAACGAGACTTACAAAAAGCGCATGATTATTTTTTAATGTTAATTTAATATACGACTGTTTTTTTAATTAAATTTTTATCATTTTTATATTCATTTTCTTTTTAATATTTTGAAAATTTTATTATTTGCTTTATATTTGTAACTTAACGATACTCCCTATTTAAATTTAGATTAAGATTTCATTAAAATTTTCTTCGTTAAATAATACTCGTTTGATGTCGTATCCAAAATTTATTATTAATATCGATAGATTGGATACACTTTAAAATTTTACGACATATAATTAAAATAAAATAAATATAGAGTAGATATTTTTAACACTTGTGTCGAAAAAAAGTGAATTTGTCAATTGTGTATTCGCGTCTTTTGTTATATATTTTTTTATGATTATTAAAGTAGAAACATGGCCTTATAACGATCATTAGATTATTCAACTTTTTTATCACTATACTAAGGTAAATTCTCTATATTTCTTTATAATATAATGTGTATTATATTAATCCAATGATTAATATTGGTACATCAAACGTTACTTATACGATATATATTTCAATTTTGCACCCACATTTTTTTATGCCGTTAATTTGAATTTATTAGTCCCAATTTTAAAATGACGCTCTGTTTTAATTAAAAATATTTACTATATTCATTGTAGTTTAGTATAGCATTTAAGTTTGAGTCCTAGTCATCTCGCTATCAAAATCACTGTTATTAATTATCCATCTCTTGCGTTTAGAAATACATAAAGAAATTTTAATAACCGTTATTAATTTAGATTGTATTACTGTTAGGGTTGAAATAATTCGTACTCTTGTTATCGGTACACTTTGTGTCACCGCAATTTATTTATCCGATATATAAATACATAACAAGTCCCGCTGTCGACAATGTCTCCATTGCTTCTGGTCCTAAATCGCTTTATCGCTTACAAAGTTCGCTCTCCTTCCTCCCAGTTCATCGCCTTCCGCCTTCCTTTATTTTTTACTGTTTTACAGGGATCGAGCCTTGACAAAGCATCATTGTTTCATTGTTTTATATGTCGCGTAATTCTCGATCGCGTAATTCTCCCCCGTACCCTTTGCGCGTCGTACCGTTATTTTAACACTTTTCGCTGCTTCTCTGTTGTCTGCCGTCTCGTGTTTCTTCGATAGCCGGACTCCTGCTCGCGTGCCTGGAGGGGTTATAACAATTATCGCGTTACAACCCCTTCTCGCCTTTCCTCTTCGGGGCTCCTTAAGCTACACGCCTGCATCTTCGGGATCACGTCCGTCTACGTATCCGACGATTCCTCGGATAAATCCCCCGCTCCATCGTCCGCGGCACGTGGCTTCCTTGAAAGACCTCCCTAAAGGCCCCACGTGACGACTCGCACGAGGCTAGCATTGTACCTCGCCACGAGATTGGCCCTGCGACGAATTCTCGTTACTCCTCGCTTCTCCGAGCTCCGATAAGTGATTTTGTTTACTTACACGGTCTCCTAAGGATTGCGGGCGTCCCCGCGTCACGTATTTGGAGGAATGGAGGCGAGAAACTCGTTGTCCGTCGGGTTGGTACTCGGGTCCGGGTAATATTACGTGTTTTGTTTATAATTGCTTAAATTACCTTGTCGCCGCTCGAAACCCCGTCGCAATACTCGTTTCCTGAGGTTTTCTATTCTCGGTAATTAATATCCTAATATAGAGACCGCTCCAGATAAATTAACGTACACAAGATGATAATTGGAACAAGTACTCTTAATTACATAGAATTCGATGCAACGGATATTCAATAACACTGAAATCTTATTTTAAATTATATACTTTTGTATCCTTCCATTTTATACATGTGCTTAGAAAATGATACTGCACATTTATATTAGACCTATCATAACGTTGGGTTTTTCCCTTACCCTTCCTACTTACAATTACTTATTTTTCCCAGTACAAATAAATGCTTACACTAATGTACTAAATAGAAAATTTTAAAAATTCTAGAATTAGAATATAAATTTATTTAAGAATACATTGGATATTTAATTATAAATATAAATTAAAAGTAATAAATTTTAGTATTTTATGCAGACCTAGATCTATTAATATTAACGGTTCAAAAGTCTATCGAAATCCTCTCATATAGTTTACTTATTCAATTTTGAAAATTAATAAAAAAAAATTTTATTAATTGCTTTAATTAGGTGCTTTGATATCTTTTAAAAAGTATTTAATATTTATTAAATCAATTTAAAAAAATAGTATTTAACCGTAGAACAAAGTAAAATAAAAATTAAACTTCTCTTTATTTTTATTTTCAGATTTGGAAGAATCTCGAGATGAGTTACAAGCAGCTGCTGCAGCTTTACAAGCTGGTCGTGAACTTCTTATGCCAAGTGGACAAGATCCAAACGACAATACAATTAATATAAAAAATAGTCCAAGTCTTGCAACCGAATTACTTTTAACCGGAGCTACACATGACCAGGTATTTTAAAGTTTCTGTCGAAAGTATTTTTTCACCGTCGTTGTTGGTCATTCGATTAATTCTTGTTTTTGTCTTTCAGGCTGACGGTGCCGATACTGAAAAGTCAGGCACTACCGACATTTGTGATAATTTTACTACTCTTGCAGAAGTAAGTTTTCTTATAATAATGGGCTTAGATTGTAGTCGATATTCTATAAATACGGATAAAAGTTTAAGAAAAGTTATTACTTTACTTACAAAATAGATATAAAATTTATAAACAATGTAAATTATAATTTTTAATTTAAATTTTATTAAAATAGCGACCTTTGTGCTAAAAAAATTAAAAAATATAAATTATATATTATCGTATCGTATAAATTTTTTAAAATATTAAATATTTATAGTACTAGTAATAGTAAAATAATTAAAAAAGTCTTTTAATCTCTTAATCAACTTGTTATTATTTAATATCACGTGCACTTTTTAAAAATATTAATTTTATTTGTGATATTTTATTAATTAGCCATAACTGTAATATTCTAAAGAAGATCCGAGTTTATAATGTATTTATAAAGAAAATACAAACGCTCGAATATTTCCAGGCAAAACAAGCATTAAAGGAGCAGCGCGAGGTTAATACTCGTCTTCGATCATACATCGATGGGATTCTTTTAAATATCGTTGAAAACTACCCACAATTACTGGAGGTAAAACAACCGCACTGACGCGAGGATGCCATTGCGTTCGATGCTACCGGGTACTGATTCAACGGGTACGGTGTCGAACTACGGAGTAGCACAATAACTACAGCCGCCAATGTTGTAGTGTAAAAGATTGGAAAGAATGTGGCCATCGAGGCAACTGCAATGTTGTGAAAACTGTGAGAACTGCTACTGAATTGAATATTGTAACGGACATATCATACGGATACTCGTGTATTTGTATGATGAATCAAAGAAGAGTCAGGAAAAAGTAATCTATTTAAAAGAAAATCTTTTATAAGCCTACATCATGCTCGTCCTATGCGTAGGCTAGCAAAATCTGTGATGGGACAAAACAGAGCTTCGTATTTCTGTATATACGATTATTATTATTGTTTTATTGTAAGCATCTATTAAATGATCTATTTTTCATGACATCAAACATTGAAGTAATTTATTTTTATTTTATTAAATTCATTTCATCTGTATCCTAATATTCCTGTGCCTCATTTATTAATTTCGAAAATTTATATATTGATTAATAATGTAACGATAATTTTGTTTTAAATTTATTTATATAAATGATTCTTTTAAGATAAATCTTGGAATAATTTTAATAATTGAATAGTATTGATTAAATAAAATCTTAATTATCGATGTATATAATATTAATAAAGATTAAATTAATTGAAATTTAATAGTATTTATAACAAGTCATTATTTTTAGCCGAGTTTTCTATTTTAGATTACAGTGAATTACAAAAATACATAAACATTCGTACAAAATAAAGAGATATTAGATAGTAAGTTTACGATGAAAATTAGTCTATACTTACTGTTCTTAAATTTATAAGATTCCGTAAAAGTTTTTATAAACGAGTAAAGAACTTTTTAAATGGCAAATATAAAAGATATACTGATTTTTTAAATAAATTTATTTTCTTTTTATTATTTTCCTTCGTTTAGTTTATCTGTATCCTAATACACCTTTACCTCGTATTACAAATTTCGAAATTTTATTTATGCGTTAATAATATAAAAATGATTTATTTAAAAATTGTATTATTTAAATAAATGAATCTTAAAATAAACCTTGAAATAATTTTAATAATTGCATAGTATTGATTAAATAAAAAGTTAATTACTAATGTATACAATATTGATAAAAATTAAATTCACTGAAATTTAATAGTATTTATAGCAAGTCATTACTATATCACTACTTTTAGCTAAATTTTCTATTTTAAGCCGATTTTTTTAAAATACCAATAATGGTATACTGCATATTCCTTTTCTTGTTGGCTTCTTGTAATCAGCTGATTATGGTTGTCAAAATTTAAAAGGCTGAAATAAGTTCAATTACAGCAGGATAATTAAGGAAAAAATATAAAATGTCGGAAAAAGACTATGCACCATTAAGTGCAGCTTGTGTTAAATCATTAAATGATAAACTTTATGAAAAAAGAAAAGCTGCTGCTCTTGAAATCGAAAAGTAAGGTTAAACGATATAGATTTAAAGAATTAAATATTCTCAAGTACCTTTATTTTAAATATAAATTTTTATATTTATTTTTAATTTTAAAGTTAATAACATTTAAAATAATATTTATTATAAAATTTTGTTTAAGAATGGTTAAGGAATTTGCTGCGCATAACAATACAGCTCAGATAAAAAGATTATTGAAAGTGTTAGGACAAGATTTTGCTACATCGCAAAATCCACATGGTCGAAAAGGTGGTTTGATTGGTTTAGGTGCAATAGCTGTTGGATTAGGAAGCGCTAATACCGGAAAGTACACCGAAGATCTTATTCATCCAATTTTAGCTTGTTTCTCCGATTCCGATCTCAGAGTTCGATATTATGCTTGCGAAAGTCTCTATAATGTTGTAAAGGTAGCAAGAGGTGCTATTTTGCCACACTTCACAGATATTTTTGGTGCATTAAGCAAACTAACTTGCGATACTGAGCAACATGTCAAAAATGCCACTGAATTATTAGATAGATTGATGAAGGTGCGTGTAAACTTATAATTTTGTCTCGATAATGAAAGTAGTACAGTTGAATAAATGTAAATATGTAAAATGTCGAATAAACTTTTATTAAAGTTATAGTTAGTTATCAAAAGTTTCAACAATTTTATTAAAATCATTTCAGATCAATTTACAAAAATAGCTTATAGAATTTAAAACTGTATATAAAATTAAACAAAAAATATATATAAATATATATAAATATACTAGTAATAATAAATTAGGAATTGAGATATTTTTTTTTGCACAGGATATTGTCACAGAAAGTGGCATTTTTGATTTGGTAGCTTTTATACCAGTACTTAGAGAAAGAATATATACAAAAAATCCTTTCGGCCGTCAATTCATTATATCATGGATATCAGTTTTGGATGCAGTTCCTGATATAGATCTTGTAATCTTTTTAACAGATATTCTCGATGGATTATTTAAAATTTTGGAAGATCCAATACCGGAAATAAAGAAATCCACCGATACTGTTTTTAATGAATTTCTTTGTAGTATTAAGGCAAATCCATCAAGAGTAGACTTTGCAGGAATGATGAATATACTTATTTTACACGCACAAAGTACCGACGAACTTCTCCAATTGACTGCGATCACTTGGATGGATGAATTTATTAATCTATCGGGTGAAAACCTTTTACCTTATACTTCAGGTATATTTACAGCAATTTTGCCTTGCTTATCTTACGACGGTGAAACACGCAAAACAATAAAAGAAAGTGCTACTCGTGTAAACGACAGCCTTTTTAAATTGATAATTTCAAAGAGCGAAGAAACATCTACAGTGGATGGTTTGGACCTCTCTAGCATCATCGAAGTTTTAACAAAGCATTTAATGCTGCAACAGATACCTGTACAAACAAAAGTGGCAGTGTTAAAATGGATCTACCATTTATTGACAAATTTACCAGCTAAGATGTATCTTCATATCGAAGAACTATTTCCAGTATTGATGAAAGTTTTGAGCGATAATTCGGAGGAAGTAGTTCAACAAACGCTAGTTGTTATGGCTGAATTAATTAGTTCAAAATCAACAAATAATGCACAAAATAAATATTTTACCAAATTCATGGTGAATTTATTGAGATTATTTGCAGTCGACAGACATCTTCTGGAAGACAGAGGTGCATTTATTATTAGAGAGTTGTGCGTACTACTCAATCCAGAACATATTTTTAAGGTTCTGGCAGAAATTTTGAGAGAGGAACAAAATCTTAGATTTGCTGGTATCATGGCTCAATCTCTGAACACAATTTTATTGACAAGTTCGGAACTTTTTGAATTACGAAACAAATTGAAAGACTTGAAAACCGAGGTAAATAATGAGTATAAATACTAGTAAAATTGTATTTAAGATGATCAATTTTAATATTTTTTGTCTAGGAAAGTGTTGAAGTGTTTATTGAATTATATAAATCGTGGTGTCACAATCCTGTTGCTACCATGTCTTTGTGTTTACTCACACAAAACTACAGCCATGCTTGCGATCTCGTTAAAGCTTTGTATCCTTTTAAATTAATTAATCAAAAAACAATTACTTCAAATAATAAAATTATAAGAGATTTCAGTTCAAAAATAATACTTGAATCATTTTTATTATATCTGCAAGTTTTTTTCAAATTCATATTTTATTACGAAGAAATACTTTATTAAATGATGTTAATTTATTAAAATTTATAAGATATTCATTCCTTAGCGATTACATTTTAGCGGAAACATTGAAGTAACTGTAGAATTTCTTACCGAAATCGATAAATTAATACAACTTATAGAATCCCCGATTTTTACATGTAAGTAATTAAAATCTTTTAGTCGATTATTTAAAAAATAATATTTTTTTCTATGAAGATTTACGATTAGAACTTCTGGAAAGGGATAGAAATGAATCTTTGGTATGTGCTTTGTACGGTCTTCTTATGATCCTGCCGCAAAGCGAAGCTTTTTTTATGTTGCATCGCAGATTATCCGCCATACCTTTAAGTCCAAATAACGAAATGAAAAAAATTCAAACGAACAATTTAGAATCTATAAGAAATAAAATCAATTTCAACGAATTGTTTCAATATTTTATAGATACTCAAGAAAAGCATAAAGAGCAAAAACATAAACAGAGACAAGCATTATTAATAAACACAAATGAAGCGACAAACGTTGATCTTTGATAACTGAATCATTTTTTTTTATTATTATGTGTACATTTAACTGATCAAAAAATATTCTTTAAAAATTAACTCCTCATTCCATTTTCTAAATAAAAATTTCTTTTTTCCTATTGTTACACAGTTTCTATTTCAGTCTTTTCAGCAGTAAGTATTCTTTTTCCCTTAACTTAATTTTATGGTTTTTAGTTTAATGCACCGTAAATATTAATCGTTTACTAGTATAAATATTATTCTTAATTTTTAATTCGTATGTATTTTATAATAAAAAATACCTGAGTTTCGGTACAAATTTCTAGGCGTTTTAATTTTATAACCTGACGCCGCTCTTGTCGAACCAGAATTCTTTCTGCGGAGGAGAAAAAGGTGACAACGACGGTAAGATTTATTAACTTATACGATAAAAGACTCGAGCGATATAAAGGCAAAAAGGAATAAAAGAAAGAACGATATAAGACGGAGAACGCAAGATAAATTTCATTAATAATAATACAAAAGTGTTATAACGAATGTAATAAATAACAATAAAACAGAAAAAATATATACATGTAAAATAAACGCGTCTCATGGTATAACTACGAAGGAAAACTAGTAATTCGAATAAGAAACAGAGGGAGGAAGAGCGAGAAAGAAAGGAAAGTAATTACCCAAGCGATGCCGACCTATTTTCCGTCAGTGCACCTCCTTTTCTTCCCTCCAACAGTCCAGTGCTTCCCACACTCGCGACTTTTCCGGTATCTTGACGGCGGTTGCACTTCCATTATATAATGTAAAGCCCAACGCAGCGGTAGAGAGAAAATTCCTAACCGACGATCGACTCATTCGGTCTAACTAAGATTTTACAAATGTTTATAATTTTAACGCTGAGAAAATACAATGAAATGTAAATATAGCTATACAAGTCGATTAAAATGTTAAACATTTTTATACTTCGTAAAATTTCTATAACAATTCACATTTAACAAAAAAATAAGCTACTATCGACAGTTATACTTGCATAAAGTAAGATTATATATAAGATTATACACATAAATATAACAAAAATAATACTTTCAATTAAAAATATTATTAAACAAGTTAACATCAAATTATTTTCCATTAACAACATTACCCGTTCTAATTATGACTTTGTGCAGATTTTAAAACAATTATATTTACTACACTGTAATTAATTTTTAATAAAAATATATATAAAAAAATATATCAAAGTTCGATAATTTTGTACATGTTAGAAATACATTTTACACGTTTGTATAATTATATTGCGATTAAAGAAATGTAATATTTTATTTACGTCAACCGAATAAAATAAAATGACTCTGATCGACGAAAAAAATAATTATTTTGAGTACTAACGTAATTTACAAATGTTCAATTATCGATAAAAATGATATCGAACATTTATCGATCGATATAAATCACAAATTTATATAAATTATTTTAATATTCGTATAAATAATACATAATATATTATATATTTTTTAAATACATAATAACAATTAATTACGAATTGTAAAAAAAAATTAAAAAACACGAACCCTATATAAAATGTCTTTTTATCTCTATTAAATTTTAAATATAATACAATGATAAAATACTTTACTTAATAAATTCCTTCTTTCAAAAGTTTATATTTTACAAAGACGTAGGAATTGAACTTAAAAATATAGAAAAAATGTTACATTACCATCGATCTCTAAATTGGTTATTAAATTATATTTTTTATGGTTGCTAGCGATAATATTAAATATTAGAAAAAGCAAGAAAGAAAAAATGAATTGACTCTAATTTGAAATTAATTTGGTATATCTTAAGATTCTATCAAATCATATCTGGATGAATCTCTGAAATTTGAAACGATTGCGTCAAACGCTATTATTGAGTACACTAATAACGCTATTACGGTTTTATTAGCTCTAAAATATTTAGAAATATTTAGAAATATTTAGAAATATTTAGTTGCGTTAAACGCGGTATTCTAACGTCGAATTTTAATTTAGAATCTTGTATTTACGTAATGAGCCAACTAATTGCCTATAGACAGTAGCTGTAGTTCCTCGGCAGAGGAGGAATTCGTCAGCTCGTTGAGCGTGAATTTATTAAGCTCGTCAACGAGCTTGTTATTTTGGTAAAGAGTTAGGAAGATCTGCTTCTGCTTGGAACAGATATCCTTCCATTTGACTTCCTCCATAACCGCGCGCTTCTGACGCTCATCCAGGTCGTTTTGAGACTCGTTCACGTCTTTGTTGAACTGCTTTCCGGCGGTGGGCATCCACGCGTCTATCGTCCGGGATACGTGCTCGAAGCGTTCCTTACCCTCCTGAGACAAGCGTAACGAGAAGTTTTCCAGCACTCGGTTGTAGCTGTCTATGTCTTTATCGAGAATCTGTGTTTGGAGGTAGACTGTTTGGGCCATTTTGTACCAGTCGGCAAGGCATTCGGAATGTTGAGTTATCGCGGGCATTACTTGCTTTTCGAGAAGATCTTTCATGCGACGACCGGTTTCGGTCACCTGCAAAAAAAGCAATCAACAATTATAAAACGTTCCGCTTTATTTTATTTTAAGACTTAGAACGATTTATAATCTTTGTATATAAATGTACATATAAATAGTTATATTTATCACTTTTTAAAGCGGTAATCAAATTTTTATCGATAATACAATATTATATATACTGGTATAATTAGTGTATACGAAATCGATTCAACGTCTGCATCTGATTTTTGGTTCTTATACAAAGTTATAATTTACATTTCGTTATTGTATAAGATAATTTTAATTTTAATTACTAAATGGTAAAAAGTGTACAGTTAGATACGAAAAGAAACAATTAATAAATATAGGTCAAACTATGTTGATATTCTTATATAAAATTATTACGACGCTGAGTAAAAACAAGTACTATTAAATAGTGAGATTCTTTCTTTAGTAATATGACATAAAGTTTTTACCCGAGTATTTATTGCATCGTTAAATTTTTTATTAAAACTTCGATTCTATTTCCTATCGACAGAAATCGATTTGGTATTTAAAATTATAAATTTAAAAAAGATCATTTCCACGAGTAGTAGTTTTTAAATTATTTTTACTTAATTTATTACTAAATATTATAGTTATAATAAAATATGAACAATATACATTTTAAAAATAATATTTGTGAATATTTACAGAAATTGGTATTTAAAATTATGTAATATATTTTTTACATAAAAAAAAATATTAAAATATAAATATTTCTTTTCAAAGTAGTTATAAATGAATCGTACAAAGACTCTAATAAGAGTAGTAAAATAACTTTATAATTTTTATTTCACAATATTTTAAAAACAATATATCGTTGAAAACTACATTTTATCGTTAGAAGTAAACGTATTTCTACTCACTTTGATGCGTTCCAAAACATGAAATTGTTCGTCATTATAGGTAAGACTTCGCGTGGCTCGATCTCGTAAAAGATGTTGCCAACCATCCCTTAAACGATCGACCAAAGTAGTAGCTTTTTGACTTGCTTTACTTTTCCATGGACACCATAATCCAAGTGTGTTAGTATCCCATTCGCTTCGTAAACAATTTTCTTTTACATATCTGTATATGAAATAAATATATTATTTTATCTCTAATGCTTTTATAGTAAACTGTTTTTAAATTATTGATTCAAAATAATAAAATAATCTTTTATTATTATCGATAATATATTTATTTATTTAAATAAAATAAAGTGCAGTTTAAATTTACATATAATATAGAAAACTTTATTCGCTTCAATATTTTAAATTGAATTACATTTTAAGATTTATCGATGCAACCATTGTTATATTAGCTATAATAATATTAAATTTTTAAATTTATTATATTAATAAATTATAGTTACAAAAGTAATGTAATTCGAGTAAAAAAATTCACAAGACCTTTGGTGCAATTGAGCTATTGCTGGTGCAAGTTCACCGTACAGTTCGTTACTCTTTGAATCCAATTCTTTCTTCCATGCTTTTACTTCAAAGGACGGCATTGTAGAGTTTGGCGAGGGAGTTGATAAATTTGTCGCTGACATCGATGACGCAGTCATGGAACTTGATTCTTGATTCGTTCGAATACCTAGTAACACTTGTCTAGCTAAGTTTTCACCTCTCTCGATAGCTAATGCTAAATCTTCGATAGCTTTAGTTAAATCTTTCGCTCTTTGACACTTGTCCAGAGCTCTACCTAATTCTGTGATCAAATAACTAACAAACGATGCAACTGCGTCTTGAGATAATTTACTGCACCTTGATATTTTGTCGATTCTTCTTTTGCATTCGTGCCCAACCGAACATGCGGATTTCGCTTGACTAGCATCGACTTCTACGGATACCAAAGTTGCAAAGACTGGAAATTTTGGAAGCTCGGAATCCATTGGTATCATTACATTGTTATTTTCTCTCGAGAACAAAAATAATGGTTCGTCTATAGAGGTCAACGGGTAACCTTTTCCAGGAGTCGATTCTTCTATTAACTGTAAAATTGGAATTTGATGCTTTAGGAGTATTTGAGATCTGGGTGGAATACTTGTCTGATCCTGAATGTGAGCTTGAAATGCAATAAAACGTTCTTCTTCTGGATGCAGATATACTTTTATTAAATTTCCCTTGTGAACGTCAAAAATATTTATCGCTGGCTTTCTACAAAGAGTATCCGTAACTCTGGAAAAGAATCTATCGAAACTCCAAATTTTTTGTTGATCAACTTCTAATAATCCTGCCAATAAAGACGTAACGTATCTTTTTAAACCAGCGCTTAAGCGACAACTGATCGGTAATTCTCTACTCCAATCGATCGGTCCATTTTCCGTCATCTGTGCACCAGCTATAACACCAGAAGCCTTTTTTGTAGTTATATAAAACATAGTTTCCCTATTTCTACGTCCACCGTACGGTCTAAATGGTAATTGACCAGTTGCTACGTGATACAAGGTTACACCTATGGACCAAAGATCAACCGTTGCCCCAAAACTTTTGCCTACAGGTTTTCTGAGTACTGCTCTCTCGTACATATCCGGATGAAGATATTCTTCTGTACCATATAACGATACAAATTGTTGATCTTCTTGTAACTCTCGAGCAGCTCCAAAATCAGTCAATTTGTATATCGTACTACCATCATCTGCTATGAATTTCATAATATTTCCAGGCTTAAGATCACGGTGAACCAAATTATTATCACGTAAATGCTTCATACCAGCCGATAAATGTTCTAAAACAAGCAAGAATTCTTCTTCCGCTAAGCCGTATGTATTTTCAGGATCATCCAAGATGTTAAATAAGCTACCACCCGTGCATAATTCCATTACTATAACTTTTCCTCGACCATCTTGCTCTTCTTCGATGGCTAACAATTTTACAATATTTTCATGTTTTACTTTACGTAAAACTTCGAATTCACGCATCTGTACATCGTGAGGACGCATATGACTAACTTGATTAAATGTTTTTACAGCTACGGGTTCGCCATTATTTTTATTTACTCCTTGAAATACAGCTCCGGTTGCTCCCTTTCCCAGAACACTCGTTGTACACCAAACATAATTTGCAGAACCACGTAAAAATGACATTATAATTTTATTAAATCTGTAAATTTTAAAATTTTAAGAAATATTATAATTTGGAATAAAATTTTTAACGATACATAATCAAATAAATTTTTATTTTTATTTTTTTATTATTATTTTTATAAAGTTTATTTTTATTATCTATTAAGATCACAAATTTTGACATTTTATTTTAAATATTAGTTAAAATATGTTAATGAATTAAATGACTTATTTTTCTTTATATACGAAACTTACCTTATAAAAGTACTAAATTTCCTTTTTTAGCGTTATTTATCAAAAAATTACATTTATACACCAATTTACTTGTCACCATATCAAATATTCAACAATAAAACCTTACATTTTTTAACTTTAATAAATTATATTGACAATTTACTAATTTAAATATTTCTTCATTGTTAATCACATATGATTTAAATTAAAATAATGAAACTTACATCGATGAAATTATAAAATTATAAAATATACAAAAATAATTTATATTGTTATGACACTAACTTTTTAACGAAAAATATAGTCTATTATAATTATATTACATTTTCAAAACAATGTAAAAAGAGACGGAGATAATTATATTACATTTATAAATATTAATATTAATTGTGCTAATATCCAATTTTTATTTGTTATTTTTGAGGTTAAAATAAAACTAAAAATATATTTAACATTGTTTAAGAACGAAACATTGTCCTTACATTAGTTTACATTTAATTCTAGCCTACAGTCGCCATGTACAAATCAGCTGTCATCATTAGTTTATATTATGACAATATAGTAAAATAAATATAGTCTGATACGTATAGTATATGTTTAAAAGAAAAAAATGATCTCCACGGAAACTGGATTATTATTGGTTGTTTACCTTAGTTTTAAAAGATATTTTACATTTGCTATATAATTTATATCGCTATTAATTAATTTTTTATTTATGAACTGCATAAAAAAATGTTCTGTTGTGATATTTGAAAATTTTCGCAAATTCTGATGCATTTTAATATTTTTATCATTCGCTAAATGTATACATTTTTTTGCGTACAAATACGTAACATATGGTGTTTTACTTTCAATGTTAAAAAATGAACTTCGTATAAGCAATATTTATGAATAAAGAATAATTTAAATTAATTATTGAGATTATATTAATATAAAAATTTCATGAAAGTATTAAAATTAAACATTAATAACTTTATTAAAATTAAAAGTTATATATTTCGTTTGTAGGACATTTGTATTCATTCCATCTCGTGCGTACGAGTATTATAATTTTAGATTATTTAATTACAGATTCTTCCAACTATCCATTGGTAAATTTTTTCTTTTGTATCGGATTAGGTTGGTATTAATTTGACCAATAATTCTTAGCCTTTTACGTACAAACGATTAAATTAGCAGGCGTGTGTTTTATTTAAAAAACTAGGAGGTAAATTTTTGGAAAATATCATTTAAATAAACATTTTTAACAGAAATCATCACAGAAAAGAACGTCAAGATATTATTGATTTACGAGGTAAAAGAAACAAAGATGACATTTTTTATACCAGTGACTTTAAACTTCTTCCGACTATACGTGTAGATAGGAAAGTGTAAAGAGTGTTCGAAGTAGAACATAAAAGATATATATATTATATATCTATATAAAAATATGAAGATGGTTAAAATATGGTAAGACCAGTTGTAAAATCAAAAGTAAAGAAAACATACGTAAACATAAAATCATAAAAAAATATAACGATAACAGATCTTACAAGTTCGATCGTTCATGAAGTGCAATATAGGCATTAGTTGAACATTAAGCAAATAAGAGAATCAATTCGTAGAAAAAGGTGAACAAATTTTTTCTTTTTACAAGAATAATATTAAATCTCTATAAATTAAAAAAAATATGCAATTGAATTAAAACGTTTGATATATTTTCAACGGACGTAACAAGAGTTTTATAAAGAAAATTATAAGTTTATAATTGGTATGAATTGTAAAATTCATTATATATTGGCTAGTTGGCATAAGTAAAAATAAATTTATGAATTTAACTTGCAAGGAAAGTAAATCGTTAAAAAATGTCGAATATTTTCATTTTATGGCATTATGCATCGAAATTTGTACGATCGATAAGACATTAAGAATTTAAGAACTTTACAACAGAATTCGCGTTAAAAAATATTACGAGTATAATTAAAATCGTGGGATATTTAGAACGAAAATGGTTTTGTATTCAAGTTTTGCGCAAATGAAAAAATGCGTATGTAAAATTCGAGGCACGCGAAACGCGATTAATTAAAATTATTACCAAATTAAGAAGGTTGAGAATTTATTTTTCGAATTTAGACGATCTGATCTTTAGATGATTTCGATTTTAGTACGACTCTGGGATTTTATAATCGAGCGGTAATATTTGATAGAACGAATAGCGCGAGTGAGGTAATATTTCGAAGTTTGGCGCCTCTCGCGTAGCGAACGTAACGAACGTAAATCGTAATCGTACATGCACTTGTACAGATCGAGGCTGACGGTACGCGGACGGTAAGGTCTCCGGTAATGCACAATCACAAAGTGCATGGAATATAGGAAAAAGCAACAGTCCGTGCATCTGGTCGTTTTCTGCGCAGCGCGGATCGGAGCGTCGAGAGTTGGTCCGAGTGCTCGACTCGGGACCTCGCGAACAAGGACACAAACATAAAAAAAATAGAGAAGAGCAAGCGAGAGGGAAAGTCGGGAGAACAGAGAGCGACGGCGACGTCTCTGGATCGCTAGAGTCGCCGAGAGTCGCTCAGTCCCTCCACCATATATTTTCGTCTCGGCAAAATCTTGGCCGACCCTCGAGCTCCTCGTTGTCGGCTCCTCGTTGTCGGCTCCTCGTTGTCGGCTCCTCGTTGTCGGCTCCTCCTCGACGACGGTCCACCTTCGGCATCGGGATCGTCGCGTTCGTCGATGCACGCATACAAGTGCATACGAGTGTGCAGCAACGCGACTTCGTGTCTCCGCTCTTGTTCACCGTGAAGTGTTTTCCTCCCAGGGGCGAAAAGGTCGGGTGTCGGTGCATTTCCGAGTGCACCGTTGATGAAATCCGAGGAAAAAGAACAGTAATGGCGAGGAGATTGGATTAGTCGAGAAGGCTAACCGGATTAGTTGGCGTTTTGCTTTTTGGAGAACGAAGCTGTTGCACACTTGCGTAAGTTTGTCGAGTTGCTACATTGTCGAAAATCGTCGAGTTCGTCGTCGTGGGAGTGATTTTACGCTCTCTCGAGTTATTCGGGGTTAAACGTCGCCTGACGAATGACGACGACGACGCAATGGATGAACCTTCGGCAGCAAATACATCGGGTATGTCTACTTTTATGTTTGTGGCGCTCTGTTTCTCAGCTTTAGGAAAGTGAATCATGTTTTGCGTTTCGTGAGTTGTGGCACGGGAATGTCACGTACTTATCGATGATATAGTAATATGGAGAATTTATCGATTCTTAATATCTCCGATTTTATCTTTTTCAATTGCTGTGAAACATGTGGGTGTCTTCCTTTCAAACCATTACTTATGCGTTTTTTTTAAACTGCTTTTTATATCTTTTATGCTATATCTTGAAATGCTCGATTACCTTGTTATTTGTACGATTGTAATTTTTATGTATCAATAATTTTATCGTTTCGTAAAAGTTGTCATTTTTATTTTTTTTGTTACAACGTTTAATTGAAAAACAAATTTTATAAATATATTGTTAAGAAATCTAATTTTCATACTATTTAAGAAAAAATCTATTGTAAATTGATTTAAAATTGAAAAAGCTTATATCCTTTACATTTTTTAACGACGAAACAAGTTTGAAAAATTAATTTTTTATATAGTTTAATTGTGAATTTGGTGTTGTTATTGCATTTTAATTTAGGATAAAATACAAATATAAAATTTTAATAAAAATATTAATAAAAATATTCTTATAAATATTTATTTTATCAATTAATAAAAAGGTTTATTTTTATATACATTTTTTCTCTAGATTTAAATTCGTCGAATATGTTTATAATATATTTTAATTTTACAAATTTTGTTAAAATAGCTTATTAATAAGATCGATCCTATTAAAGCTTTTATTATCGATTATTTTCGCGATTAATCGACTTATGTAAGAAGGAAGTATAATAATACGTCGTGTCCTTAAGATATTAATAATAGACCTTTGTTACATTCCTTCTGAAAAGATTGATCCGTCGTGATTGACACGACGCATAATTAAGTTAGTTTTATTTGCACCCGTTAGTCGATATTTATCTTCTTAAACCAAAGTTTTATTTTGCATCGTTATAAAATAAAATAAATATTATTATTTTATAGATCCAGGAGGTGGTAGTAGCGGGAGTACTGGCGATAATGAAGAAAAAGATGCTTCATCTTGCGCTGGTTGTCTTAATAGTATCGACGAAGACGAGTTCATTCAAGCCCTTGGTCAAGAGTGGCATGTCGATTGTTTCAGGTATGCACGATGATTTTCTATTTTTATTATTATTTTTAAAAATAATAAATTCATTGTAGTTTGTAAAATTATTATCAATTTTAGATGTTCGGTGTGCGACGCGGCACTGTCTTTATGGTATTTCGAAAAAGATGGACTTTTGTTTTGTAAAGATGATTATTGGACAGCTTACGGCGAAGCCTGTCAAGGCTGCGCTCATGTTATCACTGGCCCTGTGATGTTAGCCGGAGATCACAAATTTCATCCAGAATGTTTTGCCTGCAATTCTTGCGGAACTTTTATAGGAGATGGCGAGAGTTATGCTCTCGTCGAAAGGTCAAAACTTTATTGCGGTATTTGTTACAAGCGACAAGTGCAGCCTCTTACCAAAATGGCTAACCATCCGTTCATCAGAAAACCGCACAGTATAAGACTGGTAGAGATTCCTCCAAACACCAATAGCCAGGAAAAACAACGAGGAATTAGACTGACATTAGATAGTACACCGAGTCCAAGGAGTTGCGGCGGTGCATTGCTTCGTATTTCGGAGTGAGTTGATCGGTCCGAAAATCTATTTTTATTACACAAACTTTAAAAATAAAAAATGTTTATACTAAACGTGCTTAGAATTAAAGTAGTTACAAATTTTAACTTGGTTTAAAAATTAAAAAGTTGTGAAAGTTTGAAAATTAAATTTGAGTTGTCTTTTTACGATAGGATTATTTGATTTTACTATACAAAGGAAAACTTAATTTTTACACAAAAATAATTTTGTTATTTTTCTTCAAATTAAAATTTGTATTATAAATAACAGTGGGTCAGTAATTTTATTTAATAAGGAATAAAATTATTTAAAATTACTTTGCTCTACATCGTTAACATAATATAAAATTAAAAAGAATTATATAATGTTTAACTTTGGCTTGAATTTACATGCATGATAAGCATTCAAATAGAATATCGATTAAATATAAAATTTAAAAATTTGTAATGTAGTATACATTCAAGGCTTGTAATAACTCCCAACTAAAATGCAGGTTATTAAGAAATGTTCGTGGAAAGATCTGTAAGCTGGTGGCCTCTATGACGGAGGTTCTCTTTAGACTATGCTGCCACTTCTCTAATTATAGGTACTACCAATAATAAATCAATAATGAGCACATGTAATTTTTTAGATAAATTTAACTTTATATATGCATTCGTATGTAAAAACATATCAGATTTCGCCTTGAAACATAAAAACAGAGTATATAAATTATCGGTACTGTTTTTTCCATATTTTGCAAAAGACTTTTTTTAAAACGCATGTTTCCAAAATTTTTTTAATTTTTAACATAACATGTTTTTTAAATATCATGTATATATTATCAACTATTAGGTTCTTGAAAACTATTACAAAGCAATGTGGTTGACTGCAACTTTATATGAAAATTGTTTAAAAAGCTTATATTCAGTGCAATTTTCAAAGTTTCACATTCTTATATTTCAATTAATATTTTTATTCGATAGCATGAAAATTGAATGAATATTGTCTTGTATGCTCGAACGATGTTAAAATAAGGATTTATATTTTAGTTTGATATTTTTTTTTATAAATATTTGAAATTATATAAAATTTATATAAACGTAAAATGTGATGAAATTATTAATTTCACTTTTTTTTTTTTATAAAAACGCATAAACGCAACTATTTATTTGTAAATTTTATTTTTGAATAAAATGCAAAGTATTGCGTATAACGCTAGTTCTAAGATTAAAATCAAAATAAATAAAGCTTCTTTATTTATAATATTTAACAATGTTACGAGTAAGAATACTACACTTTTTGGTGATGGATTATAGAGCTTCATTTCTACTGCAAGAAGTTGAGTACACCGTATGCATCTTTTGTAATTTGCTTTTATAATATTGGGAAAACAAAATAGATTCGTACAGAATCCAGTGTGCACTGTAAAAGATGCATGTTTTATCATTGTTTAAAAAAACTAACTATTTAATATTTTTTTTAATACTAAATTATAAGTAGTAATATTTTGTAAATTAAATTTTAGGCTTAACATGTCCAATGATCTCATGTCCTTACACATTGGAGATCGCATATTAGAAGTTAATGGAACGCCAGTAAAAGATCAACCTATAGAAAGTATCGAAAATCTTATTAGGTACTCGGATACAGTTGTGCAAGTAAGTAATTATATAAAAATATAAATTAAATTATTTCGTTTTAATTTTTAATTTAACATTGGGATACGATAATTAAAAAAAATTAAATTAATGTTTATTTTATATAAAACATTGTACTAATAAAATTATTATTAAGTCTTCGTATTTATTTTATGTCGATATTTTTTATTAGAATTTTTTATTAATACGCGATCAACTACTATAAAAATTTTTAAGGTATCATTACAGCACTTACAAATTTTTTCAATTTATAATTAAGTTTAATAAGTTAATAAAAAAATACTTCAAATTATTGTGTCCTATACAGTTTTTATACATTATGAAATTATTGAATATACAGTATTTATTGAAAATAAAAATACAAATAAAAATAAATTAATATATTGAAAATTAATCCGTGAGTTTCTTTATAAGAATATTGTTTCAATGTATCAATGTACTTCATGTTGTACATAACTTTTAATTTCAGCTTACGATAGAACACGATCCAGATGCTGTGTTGCGGCGACCAACATTTTCCACCGCTCATTCATCAACAATATCACGAACATCGAGTCCGAAGACCAGTCCCGACAGTAAGGATAGACTATTCAAGAGGCGCGACGAAGGTTACATAAGTGGTACCAGAAGTAGACAACTGCGGAGGACTAAAGAACCCAAGCAAAAGGAGCGCAGTAGTTCCATGTCCCGATTACTCGATGGGTGAGTTTTATGTATCATTTCAAAGCAAACTTAACGAGTCCACCAAGATTTTATTTTAAATAAAGATTATTCAAAATCTTTCGTGTCTATTCAATTTGTTGCATTCAGATCAAGTAAAGTTATAAATGGTTATAAATTCTTAAACTATTAATTCGAACACTGGTTCATTTAAGTAAATTATAAACTTATTTTGTAGTTTTTAAATTATTTAGTTGTAAAATGTGTAATAGTTCATGTATACAATTATTCAAAAAATCAAACTAAAATAATATATAGATAGAAATAAGAAAATATATTAAAATTATATTTAATAGTTAATTTAAAACACTTAAATGTTATAATGTTATAACTATATTAATGGTTAAGAAAGATTTTTTTTATAACTTTTTAAAATTAATTATATTTACATTTATATTAAGGAAAATTATCAAGTATATTAAACATGTATTAAATGTGCAAATGTAGTAAAAAAAAGTATTTTTTCAAATATAAGAAAATGGAAAAATATCATTGGAAAATCCATTTGTTATTTAATTGTAACGAAACTAATTCTCCCATTAAACATTATATATGTACGAATATTGAATTATAAGATAATAAAAAAAAATTTTAATGCATTTTCTACTTATTGTTACGAACATGTTATATTTAAATAATTGAAAACAATGTAAAGATAATATATTTAAAAAATTATTTTAGTGTTCTATAAAAATTGTTTTAATTTTTTTCCCTTAATTTCAAAGTAGATTAAAAATAATTATTTCGATAAAAATTTTGCTGATATATTAAAACTAATAATATTATTACTTTTTATGCACCAGATAAATTTAATTTTTATTAAATAATTTTTTAAGTGTGTTGTAATTATCTTAAATATATGAAAAATCAATTTAGTTTCAATTAACAAATATACAAGATTTATCTTTATTTTATAAGCTCATAAGGGAGTTTACGAATAAAATACATAATTTCATATTTTTCGATAAACTGCGGCATATTAAAAACAGAGTGAAATCGGTTAGACACACCTAAGGTACTTTCCTTATAAGTGAAAGGAGTTTCTTTGAAAATGAATGCATACATAAAGTAGGTGATTTCTAAAGAAATATTCATCTAAGGCAAACACTTTGCCTTTGCAGATTGCTAATCGATTACTAAAAATAGCCAACAATATAGTAAATAAAATATTCGTAAATTTAAAAAATTGAAAGTAGCTAAACTTTTTAAAGAATTGACGTACATACATAAAATCGTTAACAGAAATATATGATTATAATTTTATCGAAACAGAATAATAAATTTAAAACAAATATTTTAGATCAATTTAATAATAGTTTTATTTTTAAAATTAGCATTTTATTTTTGCTTACATTTTTTAATATGAGTCATCATAAAATATTTATGTACAATTTATACAAAATTAACATTTCATTATAAAATTTTTGTATACACTTCTATAAAAAATATATTCAATTAATTTATTTTTTCCGTCATAACAATTGTATATAAATACAATTTAAAAACAATTAATTTATAATTTGTAGTAATAACAATAATGATTATTATATAATAATATATAAAAGTACTCGTGCATTCATAATTTTTTAAAATAAATTTATACGATGTATAATTTTGTAAATAGAACATCACCAACCAATCCAACTTGTGACCTAAGCCGAACTAGATCATTTCGGGTCGAGCCAAAAAACCAGAGGATATTCAGAGCTAGTGACCTCGTGAAGGGTGAACTACTCGGTAAAGGATTCTTCGGTCAAGTTTATAAGGTTACTCATCGAGATACAAATGAAGTTATGGTACTAAAAGAATTGTATAGAGTCGACGAAGAAGCACAAAAGAACTTCTTAAAAGAGGTTGGTTGATTAATTATTTAATATTTATAATGTTATATTTGTACATGTATGATCTTTTAAATCCGTGTTTAAATAAAAAATGTAATTAGAAATTATTTGTGTAAATTCATCGAAAGATCTTTGAATAATTTTTATAGATAATTATTCTTTTATTGACTGTCTGTTTTTAATATAATATCTAAAAACAGACAATTTTTTTTACAACAAAGATTTACGAGTACAACCAAGCATGGGTTTTTCTATTTTTTAAACGTAACTATTTTTATTCCTTTCTCTTCTTTCAATTAAAAAATTTGTCCAAAATTAATATCAATAGAACTTTTTATTGTTTAGTATATACAATATTATATTGTATTTATTAATCAAAAATTAAAATATATTTAATTTTTTTGAATTTTTTAATCGGGAAAATTCAGTATAAAATCCGAAACATTTCAATGGTGAAATTATGTTTGGTATCAAACATCTAAAATAGCAATAAAAATTTATACAAAGGTACAATTTTCGTAAATTTACTTATTTTATACTTAGATTTCGAATGTTTATATTTAGATAGTATCGAAGCGACACAAAACAATTGGAACTACAAATTTTAAAAAAAGCAATAACCGATACTAAATATTTCTTTCACAAAAAAAAACTATAATACATAAATGTAAATATTACACAGGTCGCTGTACTACGCTCGCTTCATCATAACAATGTGCTGCGTTTCATCGGTGTCCTCTACAAGGATAAAAAGCTTCACCTTGTCACCGAGTTTATATCGGGTGGTACACTCCGAGCTTTATTACACGATACGACGGAAGTTCTACCTTGGGAGCAACGTACTTCTTTTGCAAAGGACATTGCCGCAGGCATGGCATATCTTCATTCCATGAATATCATACATCGAGATTTGAATTCTCACAATTGTTTGGTGCGGGAAGATAAGACTGTTGTCGTGGCGGATTTTGGTCTGGCAAGGATAATTCAAAACGGCAACGCGCCCGATAAGCAAAGCCCCGGTTAGAGAATTTCGCATGCCTTATTCGTATATCAGATACTGTCTGAAATGTTGAACATTACAGCGTATTAAATAAATATGATAATATGTATTAGTTTTTACTTTTAATATAACAGATTTTCTTACGTATTTTATTTTAATATTAAATTTGGAATTTATTATTATAATGAGAATTAATAAGATTTTTATCAATGATAAAAATAGTTAAACTTTGTTAACTTTATAATAATTTTAAGTTGAGATTTCTTTTATCATAATGAAATATTTTAATAGCAGGAAAATACAGCAGACGGTCAGACGGTGAAGTAAGAACATCTCGGAAAGAGCGCAAGAAACGTTACACCGTAGTTGGTAATCCTTATTGGATGGCACCGGAAATGATGAAGGGCAATAAGTACGACGAAAAGGTCGACATATTCAGTTTTGGTATCGTCATGTGTGAGATAATTGGTCGCGTACAGGCTGACCCGGATTATTTGCCTCGCTCCTCAGATTTTGGTCTCAATAAGAAAGCATTCAAAGAAAAGTTTTGTGCTAACTGTCCCGAATGCTTTTACACAATCGCATTTCTATGTTGCGATCTAAATCCTGATAAGAGACCACCCTTCGAGGTCATGGAGGTTTGGCTCGAGGGCCTAGCCATGCACTTTTCTATAGATGCAGTTCTACCGTCCGAATTAGAGGTAGAGATCAAGAATTATGCAGGACCGAGTCCTAGTAGCAGCGAATCCACGACACCGGATGTTCTCAGTCCTCAATTAAAAACTATTACCGAAGGACAGGTATGATATTGATATATTGTAGCTTATTATTATTATATTATTATAAAAATATGTTATGGAGAATAGTTTGCATAATGTTTATTTAGTTAAATTTCACGTGTATTTAAATGAAATTCAAAGAAAAACATCTTTTATATAACTTCATATGACTTATTCCGTCAAATCGTTAAATTTATTAATTTTTTAATTGCTATTTTAAATCATTATTTCATCTTATTGTACGTGATTTGAAAAGATGTTTATTTTGATTTTATGATTTTTGTTTCTTACGTATTTATTGTGGAAGTTTTAAGTAGCCGTTGTTTATCAAAATATATTACAAATAATTAAGCCGAAGCAGTTTTTTATTTACTACTTTGATGATATTTATTTTAAAAATAATTTTTATTTTATTAATAATATAATAAGTTTTCTATTTTTTTATTAATTTTGTAAAATTTATAGTTATCGTTATTAATAGTATACAAAATTATTTATATCGTAAATTATTACATAAAATAATAAAATAAAATGATTAACCTTATTTAAAATAAATCATAATTAAAAATGTATAAAATTAAAATTGAAAAAATTTTATTCTGCAAGTTTTTATTTATTTAAAACTTTTATTTTTTGATAATAAGATTCGTATACTATTCAGGAAAGAAAAGAAATTTTATATCAATAGCAGATTAGAAAGATTTTCTTTGATAAGTTTTTTCTGAACGTCCCATTCGGCATCCATATACAAATATATGTAAATATGTGTAATATATTAAATCTTTTATAGTACAGAAATTTCATATTTTACAGCTTTTATAATAAACATATCAGATCAAAGTTTTTCAAACATAATATAACAATTTATAAATATTTATGCTGGAAATAGGAATAGTTATCCTATTTTATTATTTTATTGAAATTTTTATTATTTTTGTTGGTTTTAAAAAATTTATATTTTTATTGAAAATTAAACATTGAAAACTTCAAACTTATTTTCTTATTTAGCCATTGTAAAGTATACAAATTATCTTTGCTGTTAATAGTAAAAAAAATAGTTTTCGAATTTTGGATAATTAATAAAATTAAGCAAACATTTTTCTAGAATAAAAAATTTTTTTTATAATTTAAGTATATAAAAGCTTGAATAAATACCGAAGCATATTTCTACCAAATATTTATCGCTATCATATAAATTGAAATAATTATATTTAGATAAAGAATTTAAAGAATCTATCGTATATATTTAAAAGTCATATATTATTATTATAGCATCTTTGTTTGACTACAGTTTTATAATATTTATCGAATGATGTTAACTTGTAAAATTCTTCTTACATTTTTGTAATTACTTGAAAAAATCTAAAAAAGAAAAAAAAATTATAGTATTATATTTCAAAAAATGATTATTTAAAAACAAACTAAATTTAAAGTTTTACAAGTTTATGACAAATTTAGAATTTTACAGATTCCTTTAAATTTTAGCAGTGATCAACATATATTTTATGCATTTTTATTCGAGGTCGATATTTCTTCATCCAAAAAACTATTTCTATACATATTAATCGGTTAATCGGTATCGTATTTGAGAAGAGTTTTGTTTTTGAAAATTACGAAAAAGTCATTTTTTTTATTTTTCGTTTCCCTAATGGATCGAAGAAAATTTTTGTACTTTATATATATACATCATTATTAATTATCAGTATTAATCATTTGATTGAAAAAATATATTTGCTCATAAATTCGGTCGTGCTTTTCAAAAATGAATATATTACACGCTGTCTATATTCGATCTCGTAGGAACATTTATTTTCATTCATAATGGAAATCTTTGCAATAAAAAACGAATGACGTGATATTTGCATTATATAAAATATATAAAATATATAAAAAATATAAAAAATATAAAAAATATAAAAAATATAAAAAAATAATCGGAATGCAAACAAAATTAAACGGGCATTCGAAATAATCGAAATAATATTTTTCACGTAAACCAAAAAGTAATCGAGGACGCCGTTAATAATATCATCGACTTGCAGGTACACCGGGATAAGAGTCGGGCAAGCGGCTGCGACGACAGCACCCTCGAGTCGGACTTCTACGTGCAGAGCATCGAGCGCAAGGAGAACATCCAGTTGCCGACGAAGAACGCGAAACAGACGGAGTCGCCGACGACGGACAGCGAGAAACGTTACTCTCGTCAAAACAGCAAGTCGAAGGAGGCCAACCTGGAGGGCAAACCCGCCAAGTCGAGCTCGTACTCGAGACAGAATAGCCGAGGCAGTACCTGCAGCGAAGACACGTCCGCGACGGATCGCAGGCGCAATACCAATTCGACCCGGAGCACAATGGTAAAGCTTCTCCGGTTTTACGTTCTATATCACTGTAGCGCCTGTCCCTAGTATTTTATCCGCGTTAGAATATTGTATTAAATAAGAACGCGAATGCTCACTTATTTATCTCGTGTAGTAAATTTTTTTTATCGAACAAGCGACGTCAAAATACATTTGTTTGTAATTATTCGATATTTGCATACAGTTTTTACATATATGTTCATACATGTATATTTATTCAGGGTACACCGGAGAAATTTGTTTTGGAGAAGTATCCGAGCATCGAGAAAATCAAGTACGTGGGACAAGCCGATGGTTCTTTCATAGTTCCTGGCTCGCCTACCAGTCTCAACTGCAACGAATCAAATCGATCCTCCTATCGAGTCAATCGTTTTCGCACAGACGGCAAAAGGTCCCAGGACGACCCGTCGACAGCCGCCGTCAGCGTTAACTCTAAACCCGAGAATTGCAAATACAAGCCTATAAGTACCACCGGAAACCTCGTGGAAATATATTTGCGTCAGATTGGGAAATCGATCGTTCCGCCCTCGGATAAAGAAAACAACGGTTCGTCGTGCTCGCAGAGCAATAAGAACTCGTATAGCTTGAACAAGGATACCGAGCCGAAGGGAAAAACGACAAACTCTACCTCGACGTCAGCAACAGCCTCGTTGAGACGGACGAAGATATCCCCGACGAAGGAAACGCTTACAAAAAGCGCCTTTATTTGCGAAGCGGCCGAGGCCGACGCTGGGGAAGACCCTCCTAAGCGAAAACAGAAACCGAAGCCCAAAGGTGAGTGGCAAGTATCGAGGAAGGGCAGCAATAAACGAAAAAATAGGAGACGAGGTAAATCGGATCTCGGTTACGTCGACAGTTTCTCATTGGACGAATCGAAACCTTCGAGAAACGAAGTTGATAAAGACAATAAGAAGGATCAGGAAGATGATCGTTCCAAGTACATAGAGAACGAGCTCCTCTTAGAATCGGGCTCGGACTCTTTCGGACTCTACGATGATTATTATAAAAATGGGGGTGTAGAGCGTCAGGGTAGTTTCGGATCCGACAGCGCAGTCGGTACGATGAAGAGCGACTTTTTCGCCGACATCGATCTCGCCAAAATCAGGGATGGTTCCTCAGCGATATTACGCGAGTTGTGTTGCACACCGGATAAGTGTCCCGCGACGCCCAATCGCACCACTTCGCCTTTCGAAAGTACGGCTCTTTAGGATCATCTTGTGATTTCTTTTTCCGCTTTGCTTCTCCCTATTTAATGAGACTTATTTTTTTTTACGTGGCGTTTTGGTGTTTTGAAAACTATTATACATATATAGTAGATTTTTCTAATCTAATTATTAGTAGCCCTGGTAAAAAGTTGGATATGGGGAATAAATTAAATAATAATAAATAATTAACTAGCAAATACGATTGCGTGTATATATATTTTATAAAGTACACAGAAATAAATATTAATTAAATTTTAATACAAGTTTTGCTAGTAAATTATAATGATAATATAAATGAAAATATCGTTCCGGGCAAATTTCTATTTGAATATCAAGTTATATCTAGAGAAAATCGAGATTTTTTACAAATTACATTTTTTATTTATTTAATATATATAATTTAATAATTAATATTGATAAAATGTTAAAGTTATGACTTTTTTACCAGGGAATAATATTGCAATTTAGGACGTAGTATTTGAAACAATTTACGAGAATAATGATTTAGTTCGAACTCGAATTTGTTTGCAACGTTATTAACACATTATAGTTTTAATTACAAGACTTAATTAAAAATATAATATGCATCTAAAAACGGAAACCAATTTTTTTAATTCGGTCTCTTTTATTGTTACATTTATTTCTGTGCAACTTGAAAAGGGTTTTTTTACAAGTTGATATGTTACGTTGAAGTTAGAAATTTTTTTTTTTTCATTAATAATAAATTATGTTGAAAAAATTTATTGAAAATCATGAATAATAGTTATCAATATTAAACGTGAATTAAAATAAATTCATACTTTTTCCATAAAACAGTAAATAGTTATGTTATTCACAAAAATATTGTATTAAAAATTACATTACGTAAATTTGGTACTGAATAACGTATATAATTTTAGCGCTGAACTAATAAAATATTAGTGCATTGTTTGCTATGCATTTTTGTAAATATTTTATTCAGATTTAAAAGAATATTAGAATTTATATTAGCATCAATAATCCATATATATTAATTTTTTTATAGTTTTTGTAAAGTCTTTAAATAACAATCTAATACATTTATTATAAGTTATCAATCAATTATTGGATACATAATTTATACCACATTTTAACATTGTTTAAAACTTATATGAATTCTTTTTAAAAAATGTTTTCTTTGAAAATTTACGCTGATACATACATTCTTCAAGATTATTGAAGATAGTTGTTGCTGATAAATCGCGGGTTCGGTTTTTTATATAAAATTTTTTACTGACAAACGTATCATGAACAATACGTTTTTCTAATCAGTATTATAGCGAATCTCGCTTGTCAAATATATTCAAAGTCGTAAAAATTGACACAATTTTTACGAATATTATTAAAGTAATAAAATTTATGAATGTATCTCAAATGCACTCGATACATTCCTATTCCAGACATGAATATCTTTTGTCACCTTAAAATAGAAAATTTAACTTGTATTGCATAAGATATTTGGCTTTGTAATTTTTTTAATACTTGTTAAAAAGTTAGTTATTAAAAAAACTAATTAATGAAAGGTGATCGTATCTGTTTCACTGATATAAACTACGCTTTTATTTATGTATTCTAAATAAAAGCATTCCAAGTATGTATTAAACCGCATGTTCCGGTTGCTTGCCAAGTTGGTCGTATAGTAAGTTTTAGAAGATAAATCGAAGACCTGAAAAATAATAATTACAGTTATAAAAAAATATTAATAATAATAAGTACAGTCGCTTTCGTAAATGCATACAAGATATTTTAACAAATGCTTGTAGGAGTATAACGTTTAGATGTATTACGCATTTTTCATTAATTTTATTTTGAAAGTATGCATTTCTTATTTAGTTAGGAGTAGATTTAGTAATTTTAAATTAAATATTTTCAATACACATATCAGTGAGTCTGATAGATGAATATATTAGATTTTACTAGTATTGAATTTTATTGAATAGAATATCTATAATATAAATCATCTTGATATTTTTCTTCAAAAATAAATTCATTTTCAGCAAATCTTATAAGAATTTTTAAAATGTGATAAAACTAATATCAACCCGTTATATAATTTTTTTTATCAAGTATGAATTTCATCAAGAAACTTTTTAAATATAAAACGCAAAGAAATTTATTGATATATCGTGTTTAAAACAAAAACAAAAAATTTATTTCGTTAGATAGAAAACTGGATCTGCTCCTTGCTATTATAGACTGTTAAATGGGACCGATTTTGTATCGTAGACTTGGACAAATGTTCATTTGGTTGCAAAAGAATAATCTTTAATAAAATACTAAGAGGTGATTCTTTACAATGTACTAATTATAACAATATAATTTTATCAAAATTCATTTCATTAAAATTGATTTAAAGGTATAATTATTGTTTATTTATTGAAAATAAAATTTTTTTTATATAATAAAAAATGGTATATTTTATTCAAAGAAAATGATTATTGTTTAAAATAAGCTTCTTTCTACCATTTGATTTGTGATTAAATTTTTTTCAAAACCAAACGATCATTTTTCTTGTTTAATGAATAAAATCTTGGTAAAAGATAATAATAGCTAAGCGAACCTTTTAACATGAGATTTAAATGAGATCAGAGTAACCATAAGTCAATGTGTATCACAAGATATGGGAAATTAAAAAATAAAAGATTGCTTATAACATTATAAATAAGATTTAAGATGTCATTTTTTAATGATTTTTCTGGCCATTTATATGGCTTTCAATTTTTTAGTAGTTTCCGTCTCCAAATCGTCACACGTGTGTAGTGCGATTACGAAGTCTTTTCCGTCTCTGATAATTAATTGGTTTGGATAGTTTAATTGCGAAACAGCGATGAATCGTACCACATTGTTAATCATATTCATAGCTTTGTGAAAAGTATTCACAATTATTGTTTATTTATACTAAAAGTTATTATGTTTTGTTGATATATGGAAAGTGGAGCTAAATGGGAAGGAAACTTCGGTTACTGCATAAATAAAATATCTATTATTGAAATATTAAGAATATTTAATAATATATGGATAAAAAATACTATTTTTATTTCATTGCATACATTAAAGTTAGGGTTCCAAAGTTTAATTTATTACCTCATTAACGAATTGGAAGCCGGTTGATTCGACTAATTTCTAAAATTAGAATACGGGTTGCCGAGATATAAGCCACCTTCCGTGATTCCTGTTTTGGATTTAAATCAATCAAATTTCAATTAATTTTTGATTTATCTTGAATTATAAAACAAAGTTAATCGAACAAATTTTTCGAAGAACGTGTTTCGAACATCATTTACATTTTGATAATGTAATACAGTAATCGATAATAAGATAACATCGAAACCATCGTTCGCAATTACATAATTATGGTTCGAATCGCTATTAATGAATAGAACTTTTTACTAAGTAAACCGAAGATCTCTACTGTGGATTAACAAAAAACTAATATAAAAATATTCCTAATATGAAAGACGTACGACATATTATATTTGGTGAGATTAATTATACAGCTAATGGCGATTTCTTTGCACATTAACGACAATTATGATATTATGTTATATTTATTGTTAATGCCGGACCAATTATTTTTCCTCTCGTAGCATATAAATGAAGATACCTTACTTAAACGATGTTTCGAAGATTAAATTAAATTCGAAGAAAAATTACATCTTAGATTTGTATTGTTGTATGATAGTGAAATTATTTTTTTCTGTGGAACTGGGTAATATTGCTGAAGTTTTTTAAATGATATCTATTATATTATTAAAAATATTGTATATTAAGTTTAGATATCATCGTTATTACAACCATTGTTTATGAATTAATTAGGTATGGTATTTATCGGTGTTTGATAAAAATGCAGTTCAGCATTAGTTCAAACTGGATGAGCAAGAACAATATAAATGATTTATAAAAAGTTTGTATGTTAACTATTTATTGAAAGAAAATTGAAAGACCTCGTATAAGATATTATAAATGAGTTTTGTAATTTGACTACAAAAATACCGGTTCCAATAACTTCACATTCTGATATGTAACAGGTACTTTGAGTACATGTTCTGATTTGAAAAAACTGGATGTAACATAAATATCAGCCAGTTTTTAAATACTTTGCATAGATTTGATACAGTTTTCTTTAATTAGAATGAATATAATTATAGATAATTTGTGCATATAGACAATATTTGATACAGGTGTATTGGCATAAGATAATCTTTGAACGAATGTATATTCCATATTAATACTACTCAATATTGACATTCTAACACGACAGTTAACACGATCGATACGAATATATCTTCATTCTTTATTTTGCTGCTATAAGCTTATTCATAAATACTGAGAACGAGTTAACGTCTTTATATGTACGTTTAAACGAGGTTATACAGAAGTAAGATCTGTACTGAAATCGATGTATATTAATATCTATTGTCCGATATTCTTTGTATGAACATGCGATAATTAGGGTCTGTAGAGTATAAGAAGGCTGTAAAACTTAAAAAATTTTAAAAAACTATGCTTGAAATATTGTCACTATTCTCGTATAATATATTATTGAAAACACATCTAATGTCTTGTATGATATATTTTTTTAATGATTACGCAAAGGACGAAAATTTCGGTTTATTGATTAGAATAGTACCATTTTCAAATAACATAGATTTAATAAATTTATACAGAATACTGTAATACCTCGTACCAAGTATTGATAAATCACACTAATACCTAATACCTAATATTATTTACAAGATCGTCGTAATGCGTAGAATACAGGCTGTAATTCTAATGATGTGATTTCTGAGATAGTATGCAAAAGTATAGTCGGTACCGATAGATTTGCGATGCCAGAAACTATTTTTAAAGTAATTTCATTTTTTTTTATTTTGTTCTTCTCATTATTCGTAAATTCATTAGTTATCGTTATTTGGTTATAAAATCGATATGAATTTCATTCGTCGGTATTCGTTAACGCAGAGCACAAGAGTGTGAATTATGTTACTTTGTTAAAGGATTGGATGTACAAAAATGCATACCAAAATTAACCAGATTACCGATAATATCATTATCGGATAAATATTATATATTAAATATTTCTATTTAATACTTTTATAATACTTTTATTAAATAAATCTCGTATAATTCTTTGGTCAGATTAGAATTTCTATGATAATATTGAAGCTCCAATAATTATAATTTTTCATAATCAATCATTTTTCATATTTTATGTAAAAACAAATTGTTCTGATCCGTAGAGTACCAACTTTCGACTTCTCTTAGGCTTCAGGACTCTCGTGACCAATATACAGTAATCGTATTCCTTAACTCATTGATTGCTAGTTTACTAGAATTATAATTTACAGAATAGTATACTGTGTTTTTCTTTATCGAGAACGTTATTTCAAATCCAATTTTATTTGTCATTACTCATCAAGTCTTTTGAGTTAAGATAATGGTTCAGTGTGAATTAAACTTGATATATATATATATATATATATATATATATGATATTATTATATAGACTAATATTTGTAAAATATAGAGATTAATTAAGATTTTATGCAACGTTAAAAAATGATTTCATAAAAATTATAAAATAAAAATAAAAGCCAACTTTTATCGTTGAATTGTTTTATCGCCTCGGTAAAAATAAGTAATAGACATAATTTGAAAGAAAAAATATATTTGTATAAATTAAATTAAAAGTAGAATTCATTTTTACTTATTAACAGATTCAGAATCATTTACAACTACAAAATTTACAGTAAATATTTGAGGGATCCTCTTAAAACTATTTCAATGAAATAGTATAATTTTTTTAAATTTTTATTCAGTAACTTAAATGGTATTTCTGATATGTTCATTTAAAAATATATTTCAATTCAAATGTTAAGAGGATTTGAATTTTAAATTAACATTTTATATGCAAGTACAATTAAATTTATTGTTCGATCAAGAAAAATCTCAGGTAAAAGTAAATTTGTACCTTAGCAATCGAATAGCATATTTGTATAACATAGATTTTTTGACATTTATAAAATGATGTCACAATAAAATTATAATAGTTGCAAATGTATTTATATACACAAACTGTAATTATATTATAATCCGATTAAAAATAATTATGGTGGGATTTGGGATTATAACAATTTTCATGCTGAAGAACTGTCGATAAATAAATGGTAGATCATTTATATTTTACCATTTATCTAGTATCTTTTGTAGAGTTTTGTAAAGTTTATGAATAAAATTATGACTTATAACATTATTTAATTAATAAATATATTACTAAATAAATCAATCAATTACTTCAAAATGATAATTTGATTTTCACTTAGTGTAGATTCACTTGCTTATAGTCTTAGATTAATAATTTAAAGAACTATTTATTTGTTTAATTATCTATTTTAGCTTGAAAAAAATGTATAAGAAATTGCTCGCGAAAATTTTATTTAGATAATTTATAGTATTATTTAATTTAATTTGAAACATTAAGATAATAAATTTTTTGTGGTTAATAACACATGATTTGAATTATCGAGGTTTTGAATTTTTTGAAAAAGCAATTTTGTATTTGTGAATGTAGAAAAATATCACTATTTCTTCTTAAAGTTGTGCAAATATTTGGGATATATTTACTAAATTTTATTATTTTATTTATAATTTTATAGCTAGGAAATAAAATTATGTATATAAGAAAAAATAAATGAGATGATATTTTTTAATGATTGATTGATTTATATATTAAATAATGAATTTATAGAGCGCGATAATTTTTATAAATAATGCAACACAATTATAGAATTATTCAATGCCTATATGTACATGGTATTTCTAGAGATTATTGCAGAGCGTAGAGTATTTTGTACACACTAGACTTATCAATATTCATAAATTTACAAATAATAATAATAATAATAATAATAATAATAATAATAATAATAATTTCAATTACGAGTATTTGTATATACTTATTTTGAATTGCATCGTAAGTAGACTACACGAGTATTAATTTTATAAGTATATGATTAGTTAAAATTATAGTTATATATATAGGCCAAGGTGTGTATATATAAAAGGGTTTAACGTAAATAGAGATATTTACTATTTCGCGAAAGATTTTCTACTAACGCAACGAAAAAAATTGACCATTAAAAACATCCACACAATCATTGAATTAAAAAGAAAAATTATAATCCATTATATAAAATGCAATTTTCTCGTTTTTATACAATTTAATGGTTCAAGCGTGTATTTCCTATAACGTATTTTTGGGTATAAAAATCAAATGTGATTAAGGAAACTTCTTTAAGAAAGAATTAAATATCATTCAACGCTATATCCAATTATATAGGAATTATAAAATTATAAAATATAAAATATAGAATATAACGGAGAGTGTACGAGTTAATGCAGCAATAAAGAAATATTCGGTATTTTTAACTTGTAATCAGCCAATTCCCGATTTCCATACAAGGAAATAAGAGCTTGAAATATCTGCCTTATTTGAAATATATTTTGCAATTTTTGAGACCAACACCGGTTGATTGTACCAATGAAATGAAATTTACCGATGTTTCGAAGACGTCATCTGCATTTACATAGCGCTTTTCACGATGTATGCCATTTTTCTTAGTGATAATAAAAAATGTTTACAGCAATGATTTTTTTTAGTACGAAACGAGAGAGTCGCATTTTATAAAAAATAAGTAGAGCTTATTAAATAGTGACAGTCGTTTAGATTGAAACTTACGATACGCATTCACATGCAGCGCATTTATTTCTATCGGTTACGTTTTTTAAATGTCGTTATTCAGCATATTTGTATTTATTTTTATAAAAGACTGAATATATTTAAACAATAAAAATATTCCATTAAGCTACAATTTAGTAGAGAGAATGTATATAAAACATAATAACGTTAGAAAAAAGTTATCTTTGTATTTACATTTAAGCTTACATTCCGAATCCTTAAACCCATATCTTGTGATAAAATTGACACGAAAAAAATAGAGAATCTCATTGTTTTATTTGGCATCTAGTCAGGAGATTTAATAATAATTTGCTTATAAGTACCATGATTAAATATTTTTCAGTATATCAATGGAATAATATACGAAAGCATAAAATTGCGTATTTTGTTTGCAATACGATTTAGCAACATTTCCATCTCTAATCTTAACACCATCGGTATCAAAATTAAAAACATCATTTTACACGCAATTAGAAGCAGCGAAGTCTATTGTTATTGGAGATGAAAGTGGAAGTATATAGAATTGACTTGTACAAAGCGCATTGAATTGTACATAGTTATGCGTGCATTTATGCACATACATATATGTGCATACTTATACTACATAAAATCACAGACGCGCTCTTGCACGCGTACCCCCCTCCACCCATACACCTACCAACACACACACACCCACCAAACACATTAATTTTTGTTAACGTGTTTGATAAACTTGCATCACCAAAACTCGGAAAAACATCTGTTCTAAATCTTTCACGTTAACTTTATACAAAAGATTAGTAATTCTTCTAATATTGTTATTAATTAAGTTATCGTATTTGATTGAGAATTTGCATAAGTAAATGTAAAAGGCAAACTTTTTATACCAAACTAAAACTGTCGATTTTAAAAAAATTAAATGCTATTTCTGTAAAAATAATAAGAGTAAGAAGTTAATATTTTCATAAATATTAAATTTGACATTAAATATTAATATATTTAGGTAAACGTTATATTTATATAGTCTTTATTAAAATTATTATGCAAGTTTTCAATTGATACAATCAATTAATTATTCTTATGTAAATCTAGTGCTTGATTCTCCATTATGTTTATATTTTATCATCGAATTTTATAATTAAATAAGCCTAAAAAATATTAGTGCCTTTTTTTAAATTATTAAAATATGAATAAGATGATTTTCCGAGTATCTTATTTGTGGGAAAACCTACCACTTACATTCACTCAATGTAATACGTATACAACCTATTGACACGTTTAATTTTTTTTTTCCCATTAATTGAAAATCATATAGTATCAAAATAAAATCCAGTATTTATATTATAAAATATATGCTGTTGCAAATGTATATTTTACTTTTTCCAAGAATGTATTAAAAACAAAATACAAATGAATATTTCTAACTCTTATATCGTACTATCATATTTTTTTATAGTTAATTAATATATAATACTATGTAATAAAATGCACATGTATTTTCAAACTTTGTTTTATTATTCCTGAATTTATCCTTCCACCATTAACCTTAATAAACGTTGCTCTTTATTTATTTAGCATACCTTAGATTTTAAATATTGTCCTTAAAAATATAATAGAATTATATAAATAGTACTTGGATGTTTGATTTTGCAAATATTATATGCTAAAAAAATTATATTTAGACATTTTTTACTTATTACTAAAATGAATTTTGCACCAGCGATTAATCATTGTTGATTATATTTATAAACTTAACAAACAATTAATAAGATACATATTCTTTTAAATAAATTAAATTTGAAAATTATTCACTGATATAAAATAAATATTATATTCTTATTAATTTAAAAAAAGTATTTACATATATTCGTCGGTTTTTTACTTTGTTCGACAAACTTAAAATAGTTTTTATGCATTTCTATTAAATAATACTTTAGGAGATGATTTTGTAGATACAATCAATAAGAAAATAGTAAATTTATTAATTTGTGTACGACCGAAGAAATATGGTCAAACGTAACTATTAATAGTATAGAATTACAGATAGTTTTAATCGTAAATATCAGTGTACCTCATTTAGTATATTAAAAATGTACGTAAAGAATTTAAATATACTATTAAGGTTGCGTGGTTTAATTTTAAAGCATCGATAAGGCATTTAATAAATAAGAATCATCAATAATAATAACAAGGTGTGATTTTTAAAGGGATTAAGTAAATATAAACTCGATAAAAGTAGTAAAATAAAAATAAAATAATACTTTAAGAAAAGTAATACTTATAATTTTGAATAAATTATATCGAATATGTTCGTATGCTTCGGAAAGTCAAAGATATTTTTTTAAACTTTTTATATCTATTAAACTATCTTTACTTTATCGTTGATTAAATAGAAAAAATAGTTTTATCGTGCGTATAATATATCTTAGATTAATACACAATATAGTTGTTTTTTGAACTTTTAACCGCTTAAACGTACTCGAATAAACAAATCCATTCGATTATACAGATTCTTGGATTCTTAGATTTTTCCAAATATAGTAAAAAACAATAACCATGAAACGTTCCCATATTTATCGATGTGTTGATATCGAAGGGGAAGTAAACCTAAAGCTTGAACGAATGTTGAGAAGATGGAGCCACCGATCGATTAAAGCCAGAGACATTTTTACAATCGCGTTTTAGAGTTGCGCTGAAAAATGAACCGATGTACAGCCTAGACTGGAACATAAGAATATCCGGATTCCGTCGTATCTGTCCAGTTATAAATTATATAGTCCAGTTATTTTTAGATGGCGGATAAGTTACGGTCCTCGCAAATTTTATCGAATTTTCTCGTTGTACCTAAATTCGACATCGAACTCAGGCGAGATGTTGAACAGCCGAATATTTCGAATAAGAAAATAAATGTTTCCGTCGTTCGAACGATAGATTTTTTAAATAAGCTTACCGTTAATTGTCTTGTTGATTATTTTAAAAAAAATTTTCAACATCTTTACGAATAATCGTGAGAATAAAACCTATGAAACCTCGTTCGCTAAATAGACGTGGAATGAATAAAAGGGAAGGTAAAAACGAAATATTTAAGCTCCAAGTATTAAGGGATGTTGTAATAATAAAAAAAAAAACATATCATCGTAGAAATTCTCGCGTACACTTGCAGTGGCGTCGCCGTACAATCAAATTTACCATAGAATAAATTACAAATTTCTACTCGTTCTCTTTTATAAAAAAAAACGAAAATGAAAGGAGAACAATGTCGTAGATGTAAAGAGCGTAGATGTTGAAGTTTTTGAAAGCGACGTCGATAAAAGCGTAGATAAATTCGTTGGTGCCGAGCTTTAAAATATAGAAAATATTTTCACGTTGAACTGTTAATAAAAAGTGCGATTTCGTTACGGCAGCTACGCCCGTCAACGTAAATACATTGGTAAAAATGGGAACGAGTAAAGCACACGGGAAAGTTCCGAGAGCGATTCTCTCCTGTTAACAACAATAGGTTTGTTGCGCAAACAAAAATATTGGGGCTTATTTGTCGCGGGCTCGGGAGAGATGACGCCATTTTCAAAGACGTCGGAGGAAAGGAAGCGCACATAAAGCCGGAGGACTGCGGACAAACTCGGCGAAAATCCCGCGCACTTTTCTCTCATCTGACTCTTTATTATCATTTTATTCGAGCCTCCCACACCGTCGTTACTTCCTTTCCCTCTTGGCGTTTTTCGCTGCGTTTTTCGACTCTCCCGAGCGCCGAGGACTCGGCTAGGCACTCCCGCGATTTCCTTCCTCGAGGTTCCGCGCGCGATGCTGAATTTAAGGTTTCCGTCGACATTGCCCAGCCATAAATTTCCGCATTACACCGCCTCCTCCTCCTCCCCCCCCATTCTCCACCTCCTCTCCACCTCCTCTCCACCTCCTCTCCACCTCCTCTCCACCTCCTCTCCTCTATCCACCCTCTTCGCCCCCCCCCCCTCTCCACCCTCTTTTCCTACGCCGTATTCCGGCTTTTCTTTCTTTCGAGTGTTTTTTTGTGTCTCGCTTTTTTCCTTCCTCCGAGCCAACTGTATTCTTCTCCCTTTTTCGGTTTACGTACAAATAACCATCGAGGTATAAAATGGGTAAAAATAATTTATTTTTACAAGTTTTCCTCTTTATTTCAATCTACCTTTTTAGTTAAAAGAATCGTCGGGATACGTTGCTTCGCTTTACATTTTCATTTAGCGTGTTTTATAAGTTCGTCGTTCGAAATATATATGTACTTCGAAATATACATGTACAGGTGCGCGTCGGTATACTTTATGCGAAAATTGTTTATATAATTGATACTGGAATAAATTTTTTTACTATTTTAACCAGTTATCGCTGTTAATTTTTATTTCTCGTTTCTCGTCCTATAAAAAAAACCGTGTGGCGAATATTATAGATTAAAATATATTTTCGTACCAATTTTCTTTGAAAATAATTTCAATAATCGAGAACTATTTTCTTAAAATAGTGGCAAATTTCACAGTTACAGATTTTATAATTACGTGTACGTTCGCGTGCGGACTTTGAAGAAAGTCTTTAATTTCTTTATCGCGCTTGCATTTTTTTTTTTGCATTTTTTTTGCACAAATTAATTTTTGTCATTTTGGAATTGAATTTATACCGATATATTTGAAAAAGAAAATCATTACAGTCCTAAAGTAAATTTTTTTTATTACTATTTAATTTAAAATTTAATTTTATTACAAAACTCTGAATTTATCGCAGATTAAAATAATTTTATCGTGAAATACCATATTCTCGAACAAGATGAAAATTTTATAAAATAATCGGTTCGATCGGAGTGTAATCATTTCTAATATTAAATTTTTATACGATATTTATACGTATTTAGTACATATTTAAAATATTTAATCGTGTGTAATAATCGCGTAAAAGCTTGTTTATTTAACTGGGATTATTATTAGAAAACAAGTTTTATAAAATAACCATTTACGCTGATTTGCAAATTCGGTATATCGCGACAAACTAAACGAATGCGTATTTATCGTTGGAGCAACCAAAAACTACAAAATTAACATCCCAGAAGCCAAACACGCTTTTCAGTTATCTTTTTTTTTTTTCGAGTAAGAATAAAACCGCATATAATTACAAAGCAATGACGTCAAATAAATAAAAATAGCTGGTTTGGATAAAACTCCACGATAAATTCATAAATTCAGTCTTTCCTCTTTTTATTGAAATTACAGAGAAGATAGAGCCTATTATTGCTATACTAAAGTTTATAATAGCGATGCGTCCGTTCGAACTTGGATGGAAGCCGAAGAAAAGCCTGTAGAAAATAGCAAACGATGAAATTGCACTGCAATCGAAAACTTGGGAATTCTCGGTAAGTATCGTCAGCCTCGCGCAAAATATCACGAGCGCAAATTTTCCTAGAGTTTCATTAAAATTGCAGATACGCGTGTGGCCACGTCTTATTTTCGACGGTGAATACCAGGGTAGCGATAATGCAGGTATTAACATATCATTTTTCTCTCCGAATTCGTTCCGACAGCCGTCCGTCGCTGTTATTACGACTATCGCGATCTCATTGTCTTGGCATCTCTACGCGTCGCCGGTAGAAAAAGGTTTACGATGATAAACGAGGTACAGGTTCCATCGGTTTCATTGTTAGGGCAGGATCGCGTCAATCGTCGTCGCATGACGGATCCGCAACGGGCGATCGATTTACGAGGTCCGATGTAAAAGTTTGACTTATCGCTAAACGCGGCGAATGGAGCGCATCTTCCCTCGGGGCAACGTCGTTGCAGCGGAAAATCACGTACGAAAAATGAAGACCGGAAGACGGAGAAACTCCCCGCCTCGGGTTCCTCCTCCACCACCTCCTCCACCACCTCCTCCACCACCTCCTCGCCATCCTCGCCATCCTCATCCTCCTCATCCTCCTCCTCATCCTCCTCTTCCTTCTAGTGCACTGTTTGTCGTGCGGCAACCGCGGCTCTATCGCGATAGTCCCATTATGTGAATTCGTGATTTGCATATTTCAGAAAGTGCTGCTCCACACAGCAACACAGGAAAGCATAAACAACTCTGCGAACCTCGTTCGCGAAGTGCATTACGCTACGAGAGATAGAGAACGAGAGGGAGAGAAGTTACACGCGCAGAGATTTCGCAAATACCACTACTTCTGCTGCTGGACGCAAACTTTACACGCTGCGTATATCGCGCGCGTACTTGTACGGGAAAAGATACATTTTATAAGGAAAGCAACATTTTTGTAGACACTACCAGATATGCGCGTTATGCGTATTTTCATCCTGGACTTTTAGTTTTATTTATGCTTTGTACGTTCTCGACTTATTTCCACAATTGTAATTCATCTTACAAACGTTATTTCTACAATAGCGAGAGAGAGAGAGAGAGAGAGAGAGCGAGTTCTTTCACTTTCCAATTTTATCCAGTTTTCCTACGACAGAAACAAATTTAATGTCACGGTATCTAACGTGCAAACTGTATATAAATTTATTTAATGTTTTCGGTTAAGCGGTTTAAACGCGTTTTCTTTTTTAAATTTTTTTCAAAATAACTCTAGTTAACTTAAAATAATTCTATTTTAATATTTTGGTTATGTTTCAACTGTAAAATAAATAGCCTAAAATACTTTGTTCTTTTAGAGAATAACCTTTTGTTATTAAAATCATAGAACCAAAATTTTTCGTATTTTATTTTAAAAAAATTAATATTTTTTAAATTACGAGTTATAACTTTATATATAAAAAGAAAGTCAAACCAAATTTTTTTTGCATCTTTGAGGATAATTTTTTTATTTAATCGATACCGTAATATTCAAGACAGATTTATTAATTTTATTAAAATTTTATTTCTAATAAAGTTTAGTATAAAATATAAGATTATTCGTTTATTAAGTCAAATTTGAGTAGTTTTTTACACGATAAAGAAACAAATAATCATTATTTATTAAAAAATATTAATAATTATTAAATTGAGGATATTTAATGCAAATGTTATAAATGGAAAATTTATAAATCTATACTAAATGATCTAAAATAAGGGAGTAATAAATTATAATATATCGGTAATTAATTAATTTATGTTATATTGAAACTGAAAATTACCGGTAATATAGTATATAATGTCTTATTTATAATGAAGTAAGAATTTCAAATTTTTGATAAGATTTGCATTAATTTATGTCACTTAATATGTTCAACAAGGATTTTTTATATTATAAAAGTTTACATTAAGCGATATTTCAATGAGTTTTAATAAACGATTATACATTATGTAACTACAAAGATATCATGCATTAAGAATCTTAAAAATATTAATATAATAAAATAAAGTATAATATAAATAAAAACTTTAAACAAAATAAAGTATATCGATATTATTTACAATGTATCGATCGATCATATTATATTTGCATTCACTAATATACAAATTAATCGATACAACACATTCGCTATAATTCGTAATTTAAATTTTTGGGAAGATACAACGTTAAGTGCATTTTGATTATTAATATTTAAGCGATGGTAAAATTATAATTGAAATTTTTATTATATAAAAATTGTATTGTAATACCATGAAAAACTGATTCGATGATCGTCAGTTTTTTTAATCGACACTTTCGGAGATTGGAAACATTTACATTTGCGTAAGGTGGAAGTGGTTATCTTTTCGTAGCTTAACCGCTCACGAATACATAATAAATGTTTTTCCTGCTTTAACATAAATCTTGGGCATTAAAATAGATTGTTCATACGAGATTCTCTCGAACATCCATTTGACTACCTCTTTCGTGTTAAAAAACACGCGAGAGTGTTTAAGGCACTTTGGAAGGGAATAGGACATCGCAGGTCTAAGAATTCCTACTTTTCATGCTTTATCGATATACGAATGCATCCTTGCGCGAGATCCTCGGGGTCCCCTCGCGTGAGAGCATCTTATCCGAAAACTCGTTTCCTACCCAGACGAATATACGACTTCCTGAATAATCCGAAACCTTCTAAAACAAGCCAATCCTTGGAGAATCTCGAAGCGCGGCGTAAAAGGAGCCGCGTTAAGCAGTGATTACGAATTCATTCCGCACCTGCTACTGTATTTTTTTTCCTTTCTCTCCTCTCTCTCCTCACCGTCGCAGGGACGAAGAGAGGAGACCGGCAGATCTCTGGTTTCTCCTCGGGGCCGCGCTCATTATCGGTCACGATCCGCCGTGTGCAGCGGTCGGCTCGAAACGAAATGCGGCACGATTCCGAAATTTCTCCTCTTGCTCTCCCTTTACCTTACCTCCTTACTCCCCCCCAGCGGTGGCCGCGACGAGATCTCGACGACTGGCGGTGATACGCGGGTATTATATTCTCGGAGGACGGCTTAGAAGGCGAGACACGCGTATGCAGCCGAAAGAGGCTGGAGACTGCGGGTCCTTTCCTGTCCGGAATATTATTCCGCGGACGAACGAGGGATTTCACTTTTCTGCAAAATGCAGGGAGAGGGACACGAGAAACAAAAATTGCAAGCGTAACGAGTCTCTCGACGTAAATCATTGCTCTCGAGAACGATTTTGAAGGGCTCGATAATTTATTTCGCTCTGCCGTTTATTTAAGAGCACTCGCATACTTCTTTCGCTCGTTTTATCAGCGTGTATTTACACCGTGATAAATCAAATTCTACCTCGAAAAATCTTGACCTCGGTGATATTTTGACTGCGCATTGATATTTCAAATTGCCTTGTACTTCTATTAATTACTTAATATCTATTTACGAAAACAAATTGACGGAAGCTTATTTCGATAATTTATAACTCGATAACGCATAGCTTAAAATTTTTAATAATTTTACGTTTTACTTTATAGAAAGAATAATGGCAATTTCAAGATGAAAAGATTAACGAAATAACGTACAAGATTAGACATCCGAATAATCAAAGGATTTATAATTTTGTAAGTTAAATTCACGTAAAGCTCGTTTATTTGTATTTATATTATAATTAAATTATATGCATGTAATTTTTAAATATTTTTTTATTTGTTATAAATATGCATGTTAGAGGAGGATTTCATCGAGAGAGAAAGAGAAGGAGAGATGGAAAGATGGAATGATGAACAGAATATTAAAATTTAACGACCACATCTTGATATCGAAAACGTACGGATGCCACTTATGTTCTCAATGTATCTCAGTGTTCGCTCTACAAAGTTATCGAAGAGCCGTGATCTCCTTTACATCTCAATCGTAATTTCAGCCGCGTACTTCTCGCCAATCGTATTATGCATAAATAACGGCGTGAAGAATGTGATGAAAAGCTCGAGAGCACGAGAGGAATAAACGACGGAGGGCGTAGAGCTGGGAATTAAAAAAAAGAATCGTCGAGCAAAAGGAGAAAATGGGCGAGTGTCGTGGGGAGCTGCTCCGAAGGAGGGAAAGAGGAACTCGACGTTTGTAAGAAGCTGATAAAAATCTCGTTCTCCGCTCGGTGTCATTTTCTTCTCGCCAACCGGCACAATTTACACGCGTAGATGCCTTCTTTTCATGATTCAATGCTATCTACCCTCGACTCTTTTTAATTATCTCGTGCAACGTTCGACTGTTATTTACTGTTATTTAGAAGTCGTTCACAAATTACCGACCCGACGATTTTCGGCCCTTTTTACCTTTTGTCCGTAACACGGTATAAATAACCGTAAGCGTTCTATGGCTTGTAACTCTCTGAATTTTTCGATGCGAGATTTCGTTTTAGAACAAAAACCTATTTTAGTGGTGTTAACATTTGTTTTAAACTATATTGTTTGAAGTTTGAAAACAATATTTTTATTGACATTTAAACAATATTTAAACATTACTTTTTATAGGAATTTTAATTATTATTCGTCTTTAAGTTTTTTCTTAATAATTTAATCATTTTTATTTATAATTTTTATTTATAATTTTTATTTATAATTTTTATTTATAATTTTTATTTATTATAAAAAATTTTATATCTGAAAAAGTTATTTCCGCGGTAAATATTATTACCTAATAATTATTTAAGGGTTAGAGCACAATTTAATTCACTGATTAAAATTTGCTTGTATCGAACGACGTTAAATCAGCACGAATATCAAAATTTTTTACTTTTAATATTCTTGAAATTATCAAATACAATGTCATTAAAAATTAACGTGATATAATATTAGTATTATAATTATTCACAAAATATTTTTCTCGTTACACTTTTAACGTTTTAACGATATATTTGAATTCATTTCCAAAAATTAAAACAGTATTTTAATTGAATTCTTTTAGCGATTTTCTACGGTCTAGCGACAAAACGTGGATGTCTCCATTACAATTTTCCGGTCTCGAAAGAAATGCATATATTAGAGCTTAAGTACAAGTTTACCGAGTACTTGGGCAAAAAGCGATTAATACATGTAACGCCCAGGACCGTGAAAAATATAGCCAACTATGGGTTTTCTTCGACGAAAAAGTGGAAAAAATATAAAACGAAAACGAAGGTGAAAAAATAGAATGTATATAACCTTATATCACACGTGTTTTCCAGGCAATAAATTCCTTGTTTTTAACTAATTTTATACGGTTAATAAGGGGACGGGACTACTTTACGGTGGGTTTCGTGTGAAATATCGCTGTTTCAAGAGCAGCACATATTTTTTTCTACACAATTTTGAAGATACTTTCGTTAAAATTAATTTATCAAAATAAATATTATAACATTTTTTAATACTTAATTTTATAAATGAATAAATAAATGTATAAACATTAGGAAGAAAGTAGATATTCGTAAACAAATTTCTTAACGCCATTGTCATTCATTATTTGAATTACCTTAAAAATTTAATTTTTTACGCTGTACTTTATCGTTCGTTTAAAAATAATATACACAATGATATCGTATTTTCTAAATCTTATTAAACTTTGAAATTTTGGTAGATTTAGCCTTTAACGGCAAAGTTTTTGTAAAAATATATTTTATTTTATTTCATCGCATCGATTCTTGTAGCGATACAAAGAAGTAAGTAATCTTTACGTACATTGAAATGAAATATTATATGAGGATTTATACTTCATGAATATTGTAAATTTATATATTCTCTTTATCATAAAATTTATTTGAACAAAATAAAGTATAAACTAAGCACGATGAAACAAATAGAAATAATACGACCGACATCAACAAGATTTTTAATACAGCGTAATCTTTTCGACGAGTCGTCCCATGAAGGAAAAAGAAAAGAACGACGAAACATCATGAAATTAAGAAAGTGAAAAGCTCGGCTCATTAATCGTAAGATGATTATTCGCAAAGGCGTTCGCGCCTCTTTACTTTATTACAAATTCTACATACGTGCGCGAACTCATCGACTTCCGTTTTTTTATCTTCTATCTGTCGGTCTTCTTTCATACGTTTTTTTCTTACTTTATTGTTTAACTTATCATCTTTTCATATCGTCTTTTCAGATCGTCTTTTCATATCGTCTTCTCATATCGTCTTTTCGCATCGTCTATGAAAAAAATCAGTGATTACGTAAAAAATTTAATTCTAATACATTTTAAATTTTTATTGTACTTAATCGTTGATAGAAAATTGTAATTAAAATTTATTCTACGTTTAAATAAATTTTGTATACTGTAACAAAACAATTCTCGAAATACATATTTTACAATCTCACGTTTACCAGAATATGCACAAAATTTACAAATCTTTAAAATTATGTAGATAATCGATCGTAAATTAGTGTATCTAAAATTAATTTTTTATATATTTAATATATTTAAAGAATACAGATATCGCAGGAATTAAATTACGTGCATTTTAATTATTTAACGTTTTTAAATAAATATGTTTGTATTAAAAAAATTTTAATAAATATAAGATATTATTTTTGTATCATTAGTATTTAAATTAAATAAATATGATGTTGTTTTTTTTATTTCTATTTTCAGAACCTAACCAACGTAACATTCAAAGAATTATTTTTTAAAAAAAATCACAAACAAGATTTAAAAAATACATACATATAAATATACGTATGTATCGAATTGAAATATTGTTTTAAAAATTTAAGTGTCCGGTATTAAAAGTAAAATTGTATTCAAGGTTTATTTGTAAAAATGACTCGTATGAAAAGTACGTAAGACGATTCACGTACATCTAATTTAGGTGAGACGCTGAATAAATTAAGTCTTCCAAGAACGATCAACGGAAAATTGTCCATCGTCGAACAGTATTACCGGTACCATCGTAAATGATTCTACTTTAGGAACAAGCGCAAAACACGTCTTTATCGAGCGGGGAAATTCCTCCGAAACAACATCCGGTCCTTTGCTTCGTTGCTCATTGTCTTAGCACTTGGACGACGTTAGCATCCGTATCTCCGTCCAGTTGAGCCGACACCGAAATTCCTCGGTAGCGGCGCAGGTATGCCTAATCCAACGCGGTATCTCGCGTCGGAGTGGAAAATCCGTGGCTCCGAGCCGGAAAACCCTGGGACACGTAGGCGGGGACGGCGACGAACAAAGCTCGTTATCGCACGATCGGTGTCCGCGCTACTAGAAGAGGACTCGGAAGACGCGTGTGCGGCCTCCGCCGACCAGAGGCTCGGAAAATAAATATTTATAAGGCTGTCGTCGCTAGTCGAGGATGACGCGGACCTCGAGAGTCTTCAACTTCGAGAAGCTTCCGAGATTTTCTAGAGCGATGCTCGTGCACTCATCCTCGAGATACGACAAGAACGCGATTCTAGTCTCGAGGTATTTCGAGCATTTTCAGATTACAAGCAAGTTACGAAGCTTCGTAATACCGGTGAATATTATTCTTCGTTCGTACTTACTTATTTCACATTGGCTGTATACCATTTACATGGTGTGGTTGTTTTTAAATCGAAATGTAGTTAATTTTAAACTGCTGTGGTTATATTATATCTTCGTTATAACAATACGATTCTATATGTCGGATCTATTAAATTTAACGAACTCATAAAGTACGTTAAAAATTACGCGTACTCGTAGTTCAGGTCACGAATTTAAAATTCGAGCTTAATTTTAATCGTACGTAATCGAGTCGAATCGTATTCGTATCGGACGGCGTAGAAAGGTACGTAAATTTAGAGCACTCCGGATAAAAGGTTGAACGATCAACGGGGTTCAGCATCCATAAAAAGGTTGCGTTCGCGAGATTAGGGATCGGCGATCTCTTGAAATATTTTTGAAAGCAGGCCGCCTCCAGGAAGAAAAAATTCGATAAAAAAATAAAATAAAAGAGCCACCGCAGTTAGGATCTGGTTTTGGGTTACTCTCCGTGTCAACGCGGACGTAGGCGCGGATCCCTTTCGTCGTCTCCCTCGCGGTCGCGAACGCGGAGCACCGCTGGCACACACGCGTGGAATAATACGGGCGCGGTCTTTTTCGACCGCGTGCATAATACGGCGCGGTCGAATATAAAAGTAGCCGGGACATTAGTAGACGAAAGGGCCCCTGGAATCAAAGGACGGTGGAGAGCCGGTGACCCCCCGCCGGGGTATCGGTTACGCTCGAAACCGCATTTAAGGGCCTGAGGTCCCGGCGAGCGACGGGCGGCGGAGACTCTCCGCATCTCCGTTTCTCCGCATCTCCGTTTCTCAGCTCCTCGCTCCTTCGATCCTCGGCTCCTCGGCTCCTCCGCTCCTCCGCTCCTCCGCTCCGCCGATCCTCCGATCCTCCGATCCTCCGATCCTCCGATCCTCCGTTTCTCCTCTCGGTCCCGCGAGCCGAGCTCCGAGGCTGGCGCCAAGAAGATCCGTATCTGGTCGCGCGCGTCGGGACCTCGTGTACGCGAAATGCGAAGAGGAGGCGCGCGGCGCTCCGGGATTTTGGGGCATCGGGGCTGGACTGAATAATTAATTTATTGTTCGCGTAGCGGCGGCCTGCGGTAGTTCGCCGCGCTCCCAAAGGATCATCCCAATATATGCACGCGAGTTTGCGGAACGCGCGTCTCGTGATTTATCGGCGTATGCGTTCTGGCGCGTCGCATCCGAGACGAGCCAATGCCGCGCTTCTTTCCGTACGTTCGAGGGACGTAAGAGCGGATTTTACGCGCGACGATTCTTTCGGTGTATCGCTCGCGGATCTCGTCCTTTAATCGACGTATAATTACCTTCTACGGTTATTCTACCTTATTTAAAGCGACAACCGGATCTTTAATTCTTGCTTTTTCGGACTTTGCTACGTACATTTTTAATAATTTTGATTAAGATCAAAATTTATCCTTATCTCTTTAGTGTAACCGCTCGAAGAAAACAATTTGTCCCGAAAAATTGAATTAAAAATGAATCGTTGCGTGTTTGTTAGCTCTTACGAATCCAACTAAATATTAACTAAATATAAACTTAGGATACACATGTGTGTAACAATAATGTAAAAAGACGTCGATGTCATTTGTAGCGAAAAAACTGTAATAATAAGAAAAATTTTTTGTAAATTATTGCAAATTATTGTAAATTATTGTAAATTATTGTAAATTATTGTAAATAAGCCATCGAGAAAAGAAATAACGAATAACGAATACATAATGATTTTAAATTATTCGCAGTTGATGTGAATCAATTAATAAGATTTATGTTTCCTTGACATTTTATATAATATAAGGTAATTACCAACTTTAATTTTATATAATATCGTTAACTAAATTAAATATAAAAGAAGTAAAAAATTAATTTTTCATGAAAGTTACGAGTAATGTTGGTATTATCGAATTTTCTTGATTAAAAATAAAGAAGGAATCGGCATGTTCCAATTTTCTTTCCCTATTTTGCGCTCTTTCGTTCCACGTATGTAATTGGAAGAACATCTCGTAATGCGTGTATTAATATTACCATCAATTATAAATCAACGCTTTTCTATATCGTTTATTTATTGGATATTATTGCTTAGTTTCAACACTAGTTTTCGTGTGATATGGAAAACTTAATATAATTAATGATTAAGTTTTCTGTCGTTGGAATTTCGAAATCATCTTTTCGAGATCGAATTAATTACAAATTTTTATTGAAGCGGAGTTTTGCAAAAACAATAATAGTATGCTATGTTTTTGCTTTATAAGAACACCCAAGTTGTAAGAATTTTGCAAACTATCGTTATTAATACATCGGTTCTTAAACATTTCGCTTAAGATTCAATAAGTTTCGTTCGCTTCTTCATTAAATACAATTTGTATATCGTTCAATAATTATTTGAATTTTCACGGAAATACATTACAAAGATTAATAATTTTCTTTTTATTTTCGATTTATGTCATATATTGGCATTCTTATGCATCGATTCAATTTTTATTTTACTCAATAACGAAAGTCCTTTTTTTTTAAATATAAATCAATTTTTTCGTTAGTTTTTATCATTATATTTTTTCTTTTGATACTTTCATTAATCACATTTATATAAAAATATTATCGATTTTAAATATGAAATTATACATTCGAATTATTAATATATGCGAAAGTAATTGAAACAATATATCTAAAATTACTAATCGTAATATAAATCTAGAATGTGTCAATAATCGAAAATATTTATATGCTGCAAAATTCTTGAAATAATATAATGTACTAAATTATAAAACACCGTCTATTTAATATAAATGCAAGTATACAATGTTAGAGTTGGTACGAATGATAATAAGTCTACACTTTAAATTATAAACAGGTTCAACGATTTTGCAGATTGTAGATATAATTAATTTGAACAACCGATCGATGTAAATTTATATCGCTTGCAAATTTCCGTCGAAAAACTTAGAAGACACGATATATTCGTATTTATCTAACTCTTATCTATTAAAACAATAATGTTAAATTGACAAGCAACTCGGTTTATTCGATACAAGCTCGCCTCGCTTATCAGCAGCTAAACTACGTAGACTCGTAGTCATAAGAAAGAATCAGCCGACGCGTAACCGTCATATTTCTATTATCTTCGTTCACGAAGAAACTTTTTTCCCTGTCGACGTTGCTCCAGGAAGAGTATGGGTAGAGATAGGGAGTCAGTTCTCGGCGTGCAATTCGGCTATCTGGAATCTTGTCCGCGTGCAACCGAGTAAGTACGAGAGTCGAGTGGCTCAAAGCAATGGCTTTCACAGGCTCAACTGGACGCGGCGATAGCATCTCTTTCCCGAATTGACCGTTTGACCAAGTAGGTGACCAAGTTTGACCAAGGTAAAGTGAGAGAGGGAGAGAGAGATAGTCTTGGTTCGCCGTACAACGAGGACGAGGACGAGGACGAGGACGAAGACGGCGGCAGCGAACCTTCGATCCTATTTCCCATGAGCGGCTCCGAAGAAATCGGCGAGGCACGCGCTCCTGACCATCGACCCTCCACGATTTATGTACTTTGTGCAACGCGTGGGAGGTCGACTACCGATCCGGTCGCGAGTATTGTTCTCCGGGACACTGGATACCGACTCGAGCGAGTAGCGTGAGTACGCGTGTGGCTCGACGACCGACGACACGAGGTTTATCGTTTCGTTGGGTTCTCGCTAATAATCTTATAAATCACCGCTGATATATGCGGGGTATATAAAATGTGCCGGAGAAGGCGAAGACAGCTATGAATTTATATGTCGCGTCGATTTCGTGATTAGCCCGATGGGCATCCACCGCGACTTCGCACTCGCGTTCTGGAGATGTCGCGGAGCCCGAGACTCGTCGAGAAACGTGATATTCCCATACCGACAAAGGGAATTTACAACTTAGAAATTACACCTTTTTTCGATCTCTGGAAATATTCGTTTGTTTTTAGTAAAACTATCTCGTTCATCCGGCGATACGTTAATTAATCATATCATTTTTATCTTCTTGATTTTCATTCGTGTTTAAGTACAGTAGTAATTATTACTCGTTACATCGAAAATTGATATATGCGTTGAATACTCGAAGTAAAAATCTCTTACTTTCCTATCTTTTGATAATAATTCTACGATTATAAATGACCAGTTATTATTATTTCCTACGTTGTACTTTATAATTTATAATTTGTTTCTCTTTATAAACTTGGTACACGTTACAACCGCATAAATATAAATACGAAATTTATAAGCGTACTTAAAATAGTAATTTAATTTAATTTGAGACAAATTACTACGCGATATTTTACACGATTATAATAATGATGTTTTTGTATGTATCTCTTTATTAAATTTAATTATTACGTCATGTGTATATTAATACAAATTTAAATTTATTTTGAAGGATTTAAGTACGTATTAAATTTTATTTTCGTACCTGGTATATATATATATATATATACGTATATGAAAAATTATCGAATAAGTATTATTCAATTTTACATTTAATTTTTTAGTAATATTTTTATATAAGAAGTAACTAATTTATCGATAGAAAAATTTCAGCATTATCACATTTATGAAATATATTTAGGATCGCGGTAACTAAAATTATTTTTTAGGAAAGAAACGTAAAGCTCGAGTTAAAAAACTATGCGTTGAGATTACTTTGCTAGAAGAAGTAAGAGTTATCGAAGGAGATTTTACTCTCGTTTATTATCGGCATAAAGAACCGAATTAGTAAATTCGCCATGAATTCCAATATATGGACATGTAAAATTGCGCCCGAGTAAAAAGACAAAGGAATAATTCCGCAGCAAATCAAGTTCGAGCGGACCGTTGATACCCCATTTAATAAAAAAATTCTCTCGCGACGGTTTTAGCCGAGGATATCTCGGAGAAAAGTGGCGCGACGGTTCAGCCAGTCACAATTTTGGCCAGAGCTGGATAGTAATAGCGGCGTCGTTCGTGGTCGTCGCGGTCGTCGCGGTCGTCGCGGTCGTCGCGATGGTGTTGGTGGTGGTGTTGGTGGTGGTGGTGGTGGCGGTGTTGGTGGTGGTGGTGGTGGCGGTGGTGGTGGTGGTGGAGGTAGTGGTGCCGGTGGTCGTGGTGGGTTAGAGTTATGTTATGACCGGCTATAAACGAAATGAGAAAACTGTCCAGCCGCCGCTGAAAAATCTCCGCGGAATACAAATGTTTGATTTGACTCGGTCGCGATTGTCCCTCCTTGCCTCTGTTTCGCTCGCTTTCTCGCTCGGTCTTCCTGCTGCGGGAGATTATGATAAAGGAGGAGCGGAGGCGAAGGAAGAGAAGATAAGAAAGGAACGAGTGGGAGAAAGGAAAGGAAAAACCGTAAACTGCATATGGTATTCGCCGTTTTATGCTTGTCGAAAAGCTGATAGTAAAACTTGCTGCGTTGTATAACCGTGGCGAGGCTTTTGCGCGTTAAAGAAAGGGGAAAAAAGAAGGAAGGAAATAGTATTTTGCCGATCGTTGCGGATACGAAATACAAGGCGGTATTTTATAACACCGGTGGTGGTACGATGGTGGTTACGTTTCGTCGAAAACTTTTTCGAGTGCATTGGTTATAAATTATTGGTTTTTCTACCGTTCTTTCGTTAATCGATAGAATTTAAATTTTTATCAGATTTTTCGAATAAATTCGAACTAGTTTTAAAAAGTTCTTATGAAATTCGTGATAATGATTTTACTTTTGGCTTATTAAAAATTTTTAATGTAAAGTATAAATATGTTTTCAATCTATGTACGAAAGGTTATGTTTAAAATTTTATACGTATACTTTTATTTATTTTCTTATTAAAATATTTTTTATAGAAACGAAAATTTTCTTTAACTCGTTTATAAAGTATCGATCGTAATAGTTGTATTTATATCACATCATATATTGATCGAAATATATTTAATAAAATATTATTTTTTCCGAAAAATAAACTTTTAATATCATTTTATTAAAAAAAAAATGATAATCCTTTTTTAAATTCACTGAAAATGAAATTTATTTTATGTGCATGTTGAGGGGAGTGGGGTTAAGCAACTTTCAGTGATCGAATTACACAAACATAATGTCAGGTTTTACGATGTTGAAAGTAAAAAGTCGAATACGCTGGACGATAAAAATTAAAATTTCGAAATTTAATAATTCTTTGTAAGTAATTATAATTATCGACAAGTTCTTATCGATTGACTTATCGACGCACACTCGTAAATGTCTCGGGAATTTTTCCTAATTATTCCGACTACATTCGTCTACATTCGTCTACATTCGTCTATCGGTCAGGGAATTTCCAGTGCCGAATACACTCGAAGAAAGTCGCTTGTGCAGCTGCGCGGATTCGAATGAAATCTGTGAAACGAACGGAAACATCGGGCGAGAAAAAAAACTCGCGAAAACTTCAATTCTGTAACTCATCGACGAGCGACGGACCCGTGAGAATTCGCGTATTTCAAAAGCGTCATATCCCGACTCGAGACTCTTGGCGCGTCCAGAATTCCGTCGCATCGTACGTCAGCCGCGTTTTTTCGTACTTTCCCACGCTATCGATAGAAGTCGTCCGACACCTCTGGAGGAATTCCGCGAAAGCCGCTCTCCGTAAAGGAAGAAGCAACGGCGGTTTCGGTTCCTCCTGGACTAAACAGCGACCGCGGCGAGTCTTTGGTGGCATGTCGCGCTCCGCGGGGCGCCATCGAACAAACGCGCCGACTCTTTTATCCCCCGCGTCTCCGCGTGGAAAAGCGCGGCTTCCGCGTTCCCTCTTTCCATGTTAACCGAGTGGGCGCGGTGCTCCCTCTACGTAACCGAGCCGAGTGTTATAGAAAAAGCTGTCGCGTCGTCGATAGTCGATCTACTGTGGTCCATCTACCCGTTCTCCCCGTTCTCCCCGTTCTCCCCGTTCTCCCCGTTCTCCCCGTTCTCGTATCGCGGCTGGATTTTTTCGACCAACGTTTTTATGTATCTTATCGTTTATTACTTACTCGCTCGCTTACTTACTTATAAGTAAATATCGTCAAATGAAAGCGTAGAAATGTAAATGGATCGGTTTCAGGAAGTCTCGAGGAAAGGAAATTTTCGATTCGTCTTGAAGTTGGTCAGAATTGCGATACCGTTGTTGACGAGTGCACCAACAAGAACATTGATTCGATCGAAGTAACCACATATTTCAACGATAGCAAAAACGATAATTATTCGTTAAAATATACGATTTTATAAAATACAGTCCAAATTTCTCGATAAATATTTATTGGAAAAGAGAAATGTTATTTCTAAATAAGCGAATTTCCGATGTAACGGAAAATGAATCCGGCAAATACGACCGAGTTCCTGGATGATATCCAAAATAAAATAAAAGGTGTAAAAAATGGACGCACAGACCAGTGGATGGACCACGAAGACCGAGTTTTCGGTCATAGACGGAAACTCGTCGATATTGTCTCGTTACGTTTTCGAGATCCGCTCTTCCCGCGATATCTTGTTTCTAGACGCGTGATTATACAGCTCGTAGAAAAAATGAAAGAACTCGACTAGCGGGTACGTAGCGGCTATGTAGCGGCTATGTAGCGGCTATGTAGCGGCTATGTAGCGGGCACGAAGGAGAAAATGAAAACAGATGGATCGCGATGCATTATTTTAATATGGGGTTATTCCTTGCTCGTTCCGGCTAACCATATGTTCCGGTCGGCCATCCTCTCGGAGGGCTAGGGACTACCGCTCCTCCTCCACCGTGGCCTAGGCGAAAAGAGGAGCGCGGCTATTACGTCTACGCCCTGACAACGGTAGTTTTAATCGCATTAGCGACCTGCTTCGGTGGTCGTCGTGCACTTCGTGCGCCCCCGTGTCAAAATAATAGAGGTAAGGCTGTCCAACTTTCGAAAAATTACCGCGCTTCGCGATGGATGACACTGTAACCTATTTCCCGAGCTAATCATCGGTGCCGTTGCACGCGATCTGGCCACGGGCGATTCTCGCGGGTTGATTCCTTGATCGTAACTCGACGCTAATTTTAAATTTGATCGCGCATCTTACTCCGAAACACGGTGCCGACTGCGGTGCCGACTGCGGTGCCGACTGCGGTGCCGACTACGGTGCAGACTACGGTGCAGACTACGGTGCAGACTACGGTGCGACGCAGTTACTTACGGTGCGGACTATGTAAGTAAATTATTAAGGACGATTCCAAAACGCGTATCGTGTATTATATTATTGTAAGATAACATGTACCGGTACTTGCGCGACAACCGTCCGCACTTTACGCGCATTTTATTTTACCATAGTCAATTGGAATAAAAATTTCAAGGAACGATCGCGAACACGTATACGACGTTGCTCGACGACTTTTTTTCAAGATTGCTGCAATCGATTTTGCTTTTTCTTCCTCTCCTTTCGCTCGATGCGTTCGCTCTTTTATTCCCGCGTACGATTTTTTTTTCTCCGGATACGTCTGGATACGTCTGGATACGTCTGGATACGTCTGAATACGCGAATCCTTTCGTTGCAACACTCACTTTTATCGATTCAAATTTTATTTTATCTAAAGTGACCAACTTACGTGCACCGTGTCTTCAGTTTTTTTAACTCGAAGACGGAAAACGAACTCATCCGATGGATAAATTTACGTTATTGCGTCATACTTTATCTTTAAAATTATTAAGTAAGACTATCCTTAGTTTTGTGCCTTATTTAGTACAATTTAAAGTACCGGTATTATGTGAAAAACTACTTAGTAATTTTTTTCATTTGCTTATTTAGAAGACAAAAATTGTATATAATCAGTGTAATTGCTTTGCAAAATATCATTCATTCTAAGAGTTTTAGATTTTGCTTTTTTAACTTATAGATAAAAATTTATCTTTTATATTATTGTAACTTTGTAGCTATGATAATGAATTTATTTTTATTTACGCGTCCAGTAACAAAATTCCAAATTTATATCTGTAATAATAATGAAATGAAAATGCATCGAGCAATACATTATATTTATACAAACTATATAACAAATATTAATAATATCGAACTATCGAATCAATATATTTGTATTTTTGCGTAACGAATAAAATTATTAAATTAATAAATATTTCATTAGAAAAAAACGTAAGATAGTAGAGTTAACAGTTAGAAATCAACGTATTATGATTAATTTAATTGATTTTTGCTGAAAAAATTTAAAAACTATACAATGAGTTTTTATTCAAAAAATGTACGTAAAGTCAGTACTTCAAATTTAGAGATATCAAAATATATAAGTAACTACAAACTTATAAAAAATCAAAAAAAATCATTACAAAAACTTTTATTTAAAATTTAATTTTTACCAAAATAAGTTACTTTTCAAAATTATATTATTAAGAAATAATTATCGAGAGTAGTAGAATTAGAATTAAAAAATATGAAAATAAATTCTGCGAAAAGAATTATTCCTTAAGAATACTCATAATTCGGAGACTCAAGTTGTATCGTGTATTTTTCCTTTTATTTTGTGAAATTCCTTTAAAACTAAAAAAGTGCAGTGCGATTGTATATAAGTAACGAGGCTCTCGAACTTTCGGATAAAAGCATGTGCAGAGAAGAATAGAAGGAGAATACGCCATCGAATTATATATTGCACGCAAGATTCGGGCCTCCTCGACGAAAATGACGTAACGGCGTGGTTAGAACGCGCGCGTCTATCTTCGAGGGGAAGTATCGCTAAAGTCGGCCGCCGTCGGAAAGGAGGAAGTGAAAAGGGAGGAGGACGGAAACGTAAAAAAGACGGGAGTAACGTGGGTAGCAACGCGGGGAGCAACGCGGGGAGCAACGCGGGGAGCAACGTCGGGAGCAACGCGGGGACCGTCACCGGGAGATGCGCCTCGGCGAATCGGTGAGTCTGACGACGTAGACGTTCGTCAGCGCCTCTGCCATCGGACCAGGGTGAGAGCGACTCTAGGCTCGACGGGTCGGGTCGAAATAAAGCGCAATTAAACGTTAAGAGTAATCTTTTTCTCGACCTACCGCGATTTATTATCGCAGCTGCGCGTGCGCAACTTCCTGGACCATTCCTTCGTGTGTTATTTCGTATAATGTTCGTGTGATTACCCGTGTCAACTTTTAAACGTGACCTATCCTTCGATCGCGATTTCTTAACGCTCTTTTTCTTAACGGGCGCTGTTTAATTTTCTCGTTTATTTAATCGGATCGACCTCGTCTAGTTTTTCTTTTCTCCGTCGTCTAATCACTGTTTTCATTGCACCATAGCAAAGATGATGCCTTGTTGTAAGTGAATTTTATCGATCGGAAAAGTGAAGGTTGAACTATCATTTATCTTTTTTTCATCTTCTAGGATTTCTACACTATCCGTAATACATACATGTTAAAATCGTGAAACGATATCTTTTTATCGAATAGTATAATTTTTATTTTATTTATAATTATAATTTTTTTTGGTAAAAACTACGTTCACCTATAATTTTCTCTTCTGTACATAAGTTTTTAGTTTAATAAATCGTTACCATCATCGGATAAAATAGAAGGAAATGAAAGATTCAACGCAGTTTTAATATATTTCAATTTGTTCGTAAAATTAATTTTTTAATTACAAATTATAATAAGACAATTTTTTTAATTTTATAAAATTGATGTATAAAATTGATTAAACATTGTATGATCAGGAAGAAATAAAGTAATAAATAAACGAGGAAAATTTTATTGATATAAAAACTATATTAATGCATTAATGCAGCCATAATAATATTTTTTAACGATGTTTTCATTTACAAACCTTATGAACTAAATCATAATTATCGTTTATACGTATATATTCTCATAGAAACAAGTTTTCTTTAATTACTGTATCTTCGTAACGATATTTTAAATATGCGTTCATTACGATTATTTCAAAGTATAGATATTCCGTTATTCAAATAAATAATTTGATTTACATAAAAGTATCTTTTTTGTTTATATCCATAATGTATATATAATACTAATAATTATTTTACAACGTTTCAAGAAAAGAGGCCTCGTTTCATTGTCATTTTTCAAAGTATTATAAAATTGATCGATGATAACTTATAATTATAAATTTCAGCTGTAGAAAGGATAACGATATCGGGATTTTACGTAAATTAAGGCCTTTTTAATCCGTGTAATTTTTAATGCACAGGTGGAACGACGGGAGTGCGATTATTTTCGGCACCGTAAAATTATTATTTACGTAACGCGAGCGGTTACAAACGACGAGCATAATTTTTCCAAGTTAAGTATTTTTGCCCGTGGCAACTTGTTTCGATAATCGGTCAATTTTCGGAAGGTGGCGAAGATGCACGTGTTGAAAAGAACGGTATAAACGCAACGGAATCCTTGGCAACGACATCGGGTACCGAACGGTGACAAATTCGACTGCGGTATAATACGAGGGCTGATCCCATAAATACGACGAGATTAATGCAGCCGCGGGTTGGATGGAGCGGAGGACTCGAAAATCTGGGCAAATCGGGGCAAATCGGGGGATGATTCGACGGACGCTTTATCGTTGTACGAGGGCTACGAGTACAATAAAAGCACCGGCCGAGTCGAATGTGACGGACTGCCGGAGATATTGTGCATTCCGCTTCGATCCGCGAACCGTACGTCGAATTCCACGAGGGCTTTTCCTCTTGCGGTCGGGAAATGACGAAAATGACGCGCAGGCGTAAACCGCGCCTTTTGTCCCCCGGTATAAGCGCGTAATAGATAATTCGTTTCGCGCTGCGAGTTTACGGATTACGATTTTACGAAACAGGAGTCGAGAGCGAAGAAGATTTATTTCATCGGGCGATCGTCGGTGGTTAAGTGATCCTGCCTTCGAGGTTCTTTATACGTTTCGACGATAAATCTGCCCAAGTACAAAGTGTCGTGAAACGCTCTATCCTCCAACGGCTCTTTCGCGCTATGCAACGTGTTTACACATTTTTACTTTAAATCGAAATAATTTTATCCTTATTATTTCATATTTTTACGAGACTTTTTTGATTTTTTTATAAGTAGCGCGATAACAATATATTCCGAATCTGATTTTAATCCGTCTGTTGACCAATATTGGTTCATTGTCATCATCATCATCATCATCATTATTATTACTATTTTTTAAAAAAATGACTTTTATTAATTTTATTGTAAATTAAGTCTTGGAATTAAAAAATTCAATATCTCATTGGCGTAGGAATAGCGTTTTTTTTTATTTTTTCAGTCCTGCTCTACTCTATATTTATACTTGTACATCTTTTAATCGTTTAAAGCATCTCGTCATGGATTATTATATCTAATATGGCTGATACTTTCGTTAAATTAAATTATTTTAATATCGATTATCGGCAATCAATTTACGGTAAGATAAAAGCAACGGATCGATCATTCATTCATCGTTATCCGTTTGTTCATAATTTACCTTAGATTTACACGATATTAAAAAGATAGTATCAAATTTTATTATCCTGATATATTTAAAAATTGTATTATCAATTGGGTTTTAATCACCTTGTTTATATAAACGTATCTATAAGTTAGAGATAAAATAAAATAAGCGCGAGTTGAAACAAACATTCGGCAAATATACCTGGAATTAGATTTAATAAACTTATCTCGTTTTAAAAGCTACCCAAGGAAAATGATAAATGAAAAGCGAACCAACATTGTAGCGTAGACGGATGTACTGCTTTTTCCATAAAGGACTAGTATATTCTACCTACGCTCTATTCTACGCTCTATTCTACGCTCGACCTTCGCGTGCGCGCGTGGGCGGGTGGTATCATCTCTTTCTCTTCCTCCTATAGGAAGAAAGAATTAGCCGTCCTTCGACGCTCGCCGTTCGAACAGTGTACGCAACCGATTATTATGCTGTCGACACTATCTTTCGCTCTTTCTTCTTTTTCTTGAGCTCGTTCTAGAGATGACATAGCACGTAGAGAAAGTAGCCGAAGATGAGTCTTCGAAACTGTGAAAAAGTGAAGGAGAAGACAGGAAGAGAGAAAAAGAGAGCGAAACAGAAATTGCCGATAGAAATATGGGCACTGCGAAATTGATTAACCGAGTCGATCTTTTATTTGATAGAGGCTTGATGGAATTATTAGTTCGACATTGGGAATTGAAAGGCTCGAAAATTCGATTCAAATTCAAATCTCGATGTGCATCTCGTACAATTACTTATATCAACGTGTTATTAAGTATGAACTATACGTGACATTGATAATATAATTTATAATATAATGATTTTTTTCGCAAAACTTTATAAAAGTCAGTGTATTTATTTTTTACTTATCGATATTCATAAACCTTTATCATAGATTCAATGCTATAATAATATAGGAAAAATTAATAAATGTAAGAATTTTTTATAAACAAGATGTATCCACTTTATACGATACAAATGTATTTTTTTTAAATGCGATATTAACAATTATAGATTTTATCGAACGAAACGAAACACGAAATTTAGATTACTCGATTTTATCCGAGTTAACGCTTTCCAATTTCACATTTTACAATATGACGAAAAAAATAAACGAGATTGTTTACTTGTTATTAGATACTTCTGGTATTGATATTTTATAAACATTAAGGAACTTAATAAAACAATGTATTGGGTAACTTATAAAAACGATATGTTTACAATAAGTCTAATTATAACTTTATTTTCATTTAAAAAACGATAAAGCAATTATATTCTATAATTGTTCGATCGAATCGACGGTATACGGATAATTTAAAGTTTCGATAATAGAATTTAGAAATACATTTATGTTTTACAAGTATTTAAAATATTTCCAATTAAAAACAGATAGCGAGCAAAAACGTATCGGTTTTTGTAGAGCATTCGGATCGTATATCATAAGAACGGAATATTCGTGCCTTCGATACTATTCCTTTTTTCAGATAAATTGTCTGTTCTTACAGAGAATAAATCGAGTACGCATTTAAATTCGAGGAAGAGAACCTCGAATCGCGTAAGTGGCGATGTCACGAATTTGGGCAGGCCACGATTACGAACCGAGGAGTCTAAACAACAGCGGACGCGTTCGGCATTGCACCCGGGTGCGGAGAGTAACTAAGATCGAGCGAGCGCCCTTAGCCGGGAGTTTCACCAAAGGCATCTTCGCGGGCTCACCCTCGGGGACGAGGGCCGAGGAAGGGGTGGGGGCCCGTCGGTCCCATGACTCCGACGAGCGCCATTGCGCGTCGCCGTCGGTCGAATGCACGCACACGACGATACCACCACTTGGTGCGCTAAAATCATTGCCCCCGCGGGCGAGGCTCGCCGGGGGCGTGGCAGCTCCCTGGTGGTCCGCCACTGGCGTAGGATTGTACGACGACCCTCACGATTCTCTCTCTCTCTCTCTCTCTCTCTCTCTCTCTCCCTCTCTCTATATATATCTTTCCTCCTCGGTCGACCGTACGCGAAACGAGAGCCTCGTAGTTGGTCTCTTTTTCCCTCGCGTGTCCCGGGCCTTCTTCTTTGCTTTCTTCCTCCTCCTCCTCCTCCTCCTCCTCCTCATCCTCCTCCTTCTGCCACCACCATCCCCCCATCCCCCTTTCCCCGCGCGATCCTGAAAGGAGGATGCGCTCGCAGCCTGCACGAAGGCTTTTTTTGGGCCTTACGCGCTCCGGGCCCAGATCTTCCTTTCTGGAATTTCGCTTGATATTCGCGAGCGCACGCCACGTTCGTCGATGCACGGCGAACACTCTAAATAATATCTTATTTAAAGACACTTTTTTTTTATAATTTTTGGTTTTTTGCCTAGTTAGTGCAATTTTCGCATGATAAAATTTTGTTGAAATTGGATCATTACCGATTTCGCTGTTTTCGATATAAAGTAAAATAATTGTTACGGAAACTCTGACAGCTGCTCTTTGGGTTCATTATCGTTATATAATTCTTTATTCGTTACAATTTCTTTTAACTTATCATTGGAAAACTTGACGGAATTTTCCTTGAGTAAATCTATTAAAAGTTATCTAATGAAAAAATATTTTAATTTAAAAATTTCCCATAAAATTCAATATTATTATGTAATTAAAAAAGTAGTTGTAAAATTAAAATAAATCTCCTGTGTCCTAATTTATATATTATCGCTAAAATTTCAGTTTCATTTAAAACGATCAAACCGTTAAAATTTAAATGTTATTATTGGTATCCTCTAATATTATAAATTAAAAATAACGTTCCCTTTGAAAATAACTAATGTTATTTATAGATTGATCGATGTATTACATAATTGTACCGTTCGGATCGTTAATTTTATAGCACGATTTATTGATAAAACACGCATTATTCGGTAAGACGATTTTTTTTTGTGAAAATTTTAAACGACTTTTGTTACGCCAATGTCCATAAGTAACTAGCCCGTAAAAATGAATACTTTATTTTCTCTTCCGCGTTCTTCTAATGGAGAAATGCAAAATCAGCAAAAAATTTTTCTTTCCACGGCAAAGGAAACTCGTGCGTATATATTGTACACGGAATCGACACCAAAAATTCGTAAATTATACACCGTATACTTGCTTTATATATTTTTATTCGTTCCTTCTTCATTTTCATTAGTCGTTAAATCATGTAAAATTTTATTTTCCAAACTTTCTATAACTTATCTATAAAAAAATATATATATGAAATTGTAAAATAGGATCTGTAAATTTAATGTGAATTTTAATGTATGTAATTGTTAATTACTTTTTAACAAAATAAAAAAATTTAATTTTTATAGAAAATAAATAAATGTATAAGTTATTTTATAAACACAGTTTTCATTTTACACATATATATTTTTAAATAGTTTTAATACAATTAATAAAAGAAAAAGTTTAATTTTTCTTTTAGAAAAGTGATTAATTTTAATCATTTCGGTATTTTCAATATATATATATATATTATAGAGAATCGAGCAACTTGATAAATTTGTGGATCTTATAAATAAGTTATTTATAACAAAATTCATTTTACCAATTATCTCTCGGTATTATAAATTTATTTAAATTTCGTTACACATAAAATTTATTTTATACATGGAAAAGAATAATGCTGATCGCAACAATTTGCTTGCGTGTTTAAAAATATTTAAATAATCATTTCTATAAGGTTATGTATTAATTTTTGTAAATTGCTTCTACGTTTTCAAAATTAATTTAATTTTTTTTAAGGTCTTATACAACTTTATGTAACAATTTTATTTTTAATTAATTTAATTTAATTTACAATGTTTAATAATATATAAAATATTACGATACGGATATACTCGGTCAATAACTAAATATGTAGATAAAAAAAATCGATTCTGAAATAAAGTTGTAGCAAATAATAATCAGTTTAATGTTTCTTATCACATTATTAATAAAAAGGATATTTTTTCAAAGACTAGTATTTTTCATGCATTTAACAATTCAATAACGACTATAAAGTTTTTTAAGTTAATTTTTAAGTTACATAGGTTATATTAATTATAGTTACCGAACGATCGATAATAAGGTCGTTGATCTCTCGTTGAAAATATAATTGAGTTACACTCCGGGTACATAAAAAAATTGATGATAAATTATCTAGCAAACGGTTCTTGAACTGTTGAATTGAATGAAAAATATTGTCATAAAATATTGTCATAAAATATTGTCATAAAATTAAAAAGCAAAACAAATAGATAACTATAGCATTTAATTTAGCAATGTTAATAATTATCATTCGTTAAATCCAAAACACGAATTCTTTATTATGCGTCCGACCTCGATCGAATAAGCAGAAAAGGAATAATTGTCGATATTCTTTGGCCGTGCAAGGCCTCCAATTAAAATACTTCTCCACGTGACGCGTGAATACCTCGATCAAAAAGGGAAGAGAAAAAGAAAACATAATGCAGCGGCTGATGAAAAAGCCACTGCAAACACTTGTTTATGTCACCTTTCGTCTTTCTGATTCTCCGACGAAAAATCGATCCTTATCTTCTCTTGAAAATACACCGGTAGGGGCGCGCGCACACACCGAGAAATACTCGTAGAATCCAAGCTTATCTCGTCGATTCGATCTCGACGAAGACTCGTCGCGAGGATTCCGCGAGAGCTTCCACGTGCGCTGTGAGCAAGGCGCGCGCCGGGGCGTTAATTTCACTTGAAAAATCGTAAAATGCAAATGAAGGAAACATAGAGCGAGAGCGAGAGCTCGAGAGGGGGAGAGGAGAAAAAGGAACTCGTCTCGATTGGCAAATTACGAAACTGCGATGGGGTTCTTTAAAAAAAAAAGGAGAGAAAGGAAAAAAGGAAAGGATGAAGAGGAGCTTGAGCACGAGCTGAGAGCCAAGGTGGTCGGGATAATTTCGCGGGCCCTAAAAACGACCGACTCAAACCCGATCTTTTTCTCTTTTTCTTTATCCTTCTCCTTCTCCTTCTCTTTCTCTCTCCGCTATTGCAGTAAGGGGAAAAGGGACGGGAAACCAAAGAGAATGCGAGGAGAAAGGATAGAAGGTTGAACGAATATAGTTGCTGTTGCAGGAAGCTTTTCTTCCACGATCAACTTTTCAGGGCTCCCAACATCTGATTTATAAAATTCCAAATCCTTATTCGTAGATGTTTAGGCGACTGTTCGAAATAGATTTACTCCGAATTAGATCTTATTTACGGTTTGCCGAATTTTATAAATTTTCAGTATCGTTCGTTTTCGTAGGGAAAGAACAATAATTCACGTTTTTATGTCGTTTGATAAGCCAAGTCGTAATATATTAATATATCATACTTTTTATGGACTCAAAAATTTACGATTTTTCGAAATTTATGGTTTTTTTTTTTAAACAAATATTTGAAACTATGAATCGATAATTTTTACAAAATTGCGTATCTTTGTATCGTTTTCCACGTACAATTGAGTTACGTAAAATACAACTATGAAAACAAATTTAACAATAAAAGTTGTTGACACTAATTTAAAAAATATAAATTTTAGCATTTTATTACAAAATTAACATAGTAAATGCTTTTAATATACCGTTTGGACATAATTTATTATAGTATATAATTTGAATGATTCTACTACAAATATAGGAGTAAAAGAAAATGTAACTTTAATCGCCATCTGTTACTGGATATTTAAAACCTGTGTATTAGCTTAGTTACATCCTAAAGGGATAAAACCATGTCCGTGTGGGTGATAAAGAGAGAAAGAACGAATAAAATTGACCAAAAAAATGAAAATTAAAAACAACTATAAGAATGGAAAGGAAAGAGAACGGGAGGGGAGGGGAGAGAAAGAGAGAGAAAGAGAGAGAGAGACGATTCTTTCGTTCGTTCATAAATGGTCAGGTCATTGAGAAAACAAAATTCGGTTGTAGGATATAAAAATGTGTTGATTATACGTTACCATCGACGGAGCCAACGGATATACGTCTTCGACGGCAACGTCATTCTGAGGACGCGTTCGCATTTAACCTCTAGTCTTCCCTTCGTTTCTAGTTTTTATTTTCACCTCATTTTGTAACGCGTTTCTCTTATCCTCTTCTTCAAAGTTTCGCGGTTCCATAATGTGACGAGAAAGAGACGAAAACAATGTTATTCCTCTAGTTATTTTTTTCATTTCTTTTTTCTCTCGAAGGAGGAGGCGAGGAAATAATCGATTTCACTCTGTCCTTTTCTCTTTAATATTTCGAGGTTCTTGATGTGGGCGAGCGGGTAATTTTCAAGCCTTGTTTTCGAGAAGGCATTGATTAATGCCGCCTAGTTATCACCTGCTTCGGCCACTTACGTAACAACGATTTTTTAGGTCCCACACGACGACGACCATGACGATACAGACGAAACTTTAATGGGACTGAATTTATGGTATCTCCTGAATAGGTAGCGGGACTATCCGAAGGTGTATATTAGAGGCCCCTGAGTAAAAATGACGATTGAATTACTTAATTATCACGTGACGTCGTAAAGGATGAATTCGAGTACCCTTATGTACATCGATGTGTCAGTTGTTCAGCGAGAGTATTTCTCTTTTCTCCATTTCATTCGTTTTTTCACTTTCTAATTAATTATTGAGTTATTTATGTACTTACCGATTATTTATTTCTTTATTGCGAAGCTTCAATATGAAATTTCAAGTTAAGTCTTTTTTAATAGTTTATTTATTTCAAATAAAATTAAATAATTCATCATAATTTATTGTATCGATATACAAACTTCCGGGCTTTAAAATATAAAATATAAAATAATATAAAATATAAAATATAAAATATAAAATATAAAATATAAAATATAAAATATAAAATATAAATAAAAATATAAAAAATATAAAATATAAAATATAAAAAGTAAAATATAAAATATAAAATATAAATATAAAAATATAAAATATAAAAGATAAATATAAAAATATAAAATATAAATATAAAATATAAAATATAAAAATATACAATATAAAATATAAAATATAAAAAATATAAAATATAAAATTAAACTATAAATATAAATATAAAAATATAAAATTAAAATATAAAATATAAAATATAAAATAGAAAAAATATCAAATATAAAATATAAAATATAAAATATAAAATATAAAATATAAAATATAAAATATAAAATATAAAATATAAAATATAAAAAATATAAAATATAAAATATAAAATAAATTGGACACGAGTATCGTTTTATATTTTAATACTAAATTCTATATTACTAATTCTTTGACTAGTCAAAATATTAAAATATTGATTTTTTTATTTTAGCATACAAACGCTACATCCATAGATTATCGGTTGATTTATGCATTTTTATTTTATAAATTTATATATAATACGTAAATATGTCTATCTACTTTAAATATAAAATTATATTTCCCTTATACTTTATAACATATGTTTAAGTTATGTTGTAGTTATACCATATTAATTCATAATATTAGTAATATACTAATAATTTATATTTATACATATGTTGATACTTTATATTCATTCAATAATTTTAATGAATTAAAACAATAGCTTATAATTTTGTATTTATTATTACATTTTATTATTATCTTTCTCTAAACATCATACTCATAATGTATGTATGTGAAATTTATTATAAACTTCAATTTTATAAATGCATACACGTAGAAACACGTACGCAAGGAAATTTTTATTTTTTCAAATGGGATGTGATATTAATCGTTTAAATTTATTTTAAATTACCAAATTTAGCTAAACAAATAATTTCACGATAAATAAATATTTTATTTTAAAAATAAGTTTTTTAATTCATAACATTAGAATTATTTTGGAAAATTATTGCAAAAAACTTGCCCTTTTAAAAAGATTAAATAAAATTTGAGTGATTATAAAAATGATAGATTTTAATAAAATTTTAGTATACTGCTTTCTAAAATAATAAAGCAAGCGCTTTCTTTATACTATTATAATTATATGGTATAATTAAAACCAATTTTAATTATTTCTTAAATAAATCTAACTAAAACGATTTTAAGAAATTATAATATTTTAATGAGTATTATACCTTTTGTGAATAAAAATTAAAATTGTAAATGATATAAAAATCATGAAATTTGAATTGCGGGTTAAAAAAAATAAAGATATTTTTTATGATATTCTTCTTTCATCGAAAAATAATCTCGCAACCAAGCAATACATACGAGAAATAACAATGCAACACAATTGTAGAGGAAATCGAACAATCTACGCATGTCATCATATAAAACAATAGCTTTTAGTATTTGCTGGTAAATTTATTCACAAAATTAGATAATTTTTAAAGTATATCTATTACTTGATAAGTAAATAAAATAAAATATCAATGATAAATAAAATAGATTAGTTTATTCAAAACCATTTGCTTCCAATGAATAAAATTTAGTACGGCCCAAATAAATAATGTTAACATTTATAATAATAATAAAGTACAATTAACGTTTTATAACACATTTGAGATATTAAATATAAATTTTAAAGATTCATATTTTTACAGCTTCATTTATTTTATAATTTTCAGATAATTTTTGTAATAAAATTTAATAAAATGAAATGTTTTTTAGGCAAAATTCGATATTTTACGCATACTTTTAAAACATTTTATAAACAATTCTCCTACATAATATATAGGAATAATCAATCGTAAATTAGAAATATTAAACATATATTTTTTTATTATTTTTTATAAAATAATTATTTAAATACTTGATAATGTCCTTATTTAAGGATCTATAAATTATTAAAAATGACAAATTTTGAAACTAATCTAAAATAATTTAATTAAATTTTCTATTATTAGGGAACAATATTTAGTTTTATTATCGTTATTAATATTGAAGACCGTGTAATGAAAAAAAATAAAATTAATAAAAATAACATACGGTAAAGCATTTTATAAATCATTCTAATGTACTAATCGTTCTAATGATATATGAAATATATGAAATCAAGGAATCATCGATTTTGAAAGGAGATAGTTTATAAATCGACGAGTTTCCCATAATTTATCGGATAGTCGTTCGGCGCTGTTCGTCAATATGAAGTCGAGCGCATTTTCAGATTCTTTCATGCATCGCACGATGTAAGGCTAAGAGTAAGACTCCTTAGTCCTACTAAAGTACTTCTTACTTACTCGCGACCATCGTCGACCTTACAACTGTGAGTCCCGCTACTCTGAAACTCTGAATCCTCGAATTTTGAAATTCTTAGAAAAAAAAGGAAGGACTCCGCGTGTGCCATATGACAGTTTGTCGTAACGAGCGCTAAGATCCACTTCCAACTTCCAACACAACCGCACACGCAGAAACGCGAGGCTTGTAATTTCCGCGCGCGAACCTTTCGGTTTGCTTTATTTGGCTTAGGCACAACCAGTTCCGCGATGATTGAGTCGTTTCTTAAGCTGTGGAGGCGCTTGATTGATCCGATCATTGCACGTTCGGCCACTGCGCGGTGTAATAATAATATTGACTCTCTATGCTGACCGATTAACGTTCTTTTTTCCTCCTATGATTTATTTTAACGTTTAGAGAACTGATCGTTAGACACGCCAAACTTGGCGTGTTCGGTATTTTATTTTCTTCATTTTTTATTTACTTTCAGTCGTTGAATCCCGCGTTACCGTCAATTCGTTCGCACTTTTCAACGTAGCGTGAAATGTAATTTTTTTACTACTATTTTAAACGAAGCAAACTTACACGGAATAAAAATGCGAAAAAAATATTCGATTATGCTCGTGCTCGTATTTTCAACTGGAATGCGCGTACGAGTAAAACGAACGTCCATGTGAATTACGTAAGAAATTACGCAAACAGTAAAAAATATCTGCGGTGATAATTTAGAAGGTTCGAATATTATTAAAATTACTAACTTATTAAAAAAATCAATCTTTTATGCATTTTGTTATTTATGTTTGATAACTTGCATTTTTAATTCGATTTGGTGGGTTTCAGCGGACGTTTATTATTTAATATATTGCAAATATATTCTTCAAATAACTAAACGGACCCGTATTATATGCAAATTGAAACAAAACCTTTATGGTCATTGTTAAAGTTATTCCCATGAACCGTTGGGAAACACCTGCTTTACTACCCACTTGCATAAATAAGACGTGAGTCTTATAGAGCATAATCACGCAGAACGTTCAACAATTTTATGATCGCTGAAAATAAGGTTGTAAGTGTTTTGGAAATGAAAAGCGTATAAAACCGAAGTATGCCATCCTACACCTGCGTAACAAAACTAGAGCTTAATCACTTAATAAGCAAATCTTCGTTTGAATAATTTTGGATAGTTTAATGATCGAATAACGGCTACGAACAAACGGTAGAAACATTTCTTGTCGTTCTTCGCGTATTAAATTAATAAAAAACATTAACGCCAACCTTCTTGAAAATTTTAAATTTTTATATAAATCTCGATAGTACTGGATGTTGTCGATATGATTTTGCTGGTGACAGTCGATAGCTGATTCTACAGAGCTAATATTTTTTTATTCTTATTTTAAGCGTATCGATAACATGAATAATATTGTAATTTATTTTAGTATTACCCGCGAGTTAATTTTATTTTTCATATTGTAACGAAATTTCTTCAAAGCTTAAATTATATTTGAAATTTTATTTACCGCTTACAAGGAAATAGATTCCAGCATATATAATAAAATCCATATGCAAATGTTCGCATAATATAACATTTTATGTTAAAATTTTTTAAAAAGAGAAAATAGGAAGTCGAAAGTATAAATATAGAAGTAAATTAAATGGTCTTTGTACTTAAACTTTGTACCGGCGAACGCAGTAATTATTTCAATCGTTCTATATTCATAAGTTCGTTGCGGATAAATCATAGATTTGAGTCTAAGTCAGTTGACACCACTATCTTTTTTTTTAACTCATCGGTTTTCGAATTTGACAAGGAAGTTAATTATTTGTTCGATTGTCGATACAATTAACTAAATGCAATGCAAAAATCCTCGTTCAAAAAATTATTTACGTTATGGATTGATTATTCTTTTATTTTTTTTTCATAAAGGAATTACAAAACGCAACTTAACGATAATAATTTATCCGAACTCGTAGGAATCTATTTTTAGCGTAACGATCAAACAAATGTTTATCGAATCGATAGTATTATTTTTGAAAACTTGATTTGTTTTTAAATGTAACAACATAAAAATTTCATAAGTATTTAAATTGTTCGTATCGCGAATTTTTACGAAACAAGAAAAAAATTAAAACTACATTTTAATGCATATATCAAAGTTTCATAAACAAGAAAAGTCTTAGGTACCCTAAGATGACTTAAAAATATAATGGATAAAATATAAAATTGATAGTTTAATTTAGTTACGAAGTATATTTTTTTTCTTACTCGCAAGGAATTTTTTAATCATAAAAAAAGATAAATATTATATATATAATTTCAACGTTGGGTAAAATTTGTTTTTGAAAAACTTTTAATTATAAATAACTTTCTCCTAAGCTCAAAAATTGTTTAGGAAATCGTTTGTCGAGGAGAAGTTTTAATAAGTTCTACAAGTTCTGTACGTACGGATGTCCTTTTTTCTTTGTATGATTAAATTCTAAATAAATTAAAATTTTTAACGTTATTCGAAAACAATAATTCCGAACTAAAGTAAATATAATTTAAGTTCAGAAAATTTTATCCACTCTTTACGAACTTTACATTACGTAAATTTTCTATTATGTCGAGAGTCAAGTATTCGATAAAAATACGAATAAGATGTGTCCTAAAAGGTGAATCGACGACGGGTTCAAATCGATCGCGATTCCATCGATGCTCGGCTCTTCCTTCTCAAACGAACGTTAAAAATCTCCCGCAATCCCCGTTCTATAACCAGTAGCCGACTTATCAGTTAGGACGGGAAATGCTGAATTTGCTGGACGTCGGGATGAGTTGGGTGGACGGGTTTCCTGAAACGGATCGGTCGCGAAAAAAGAAGGACCGGCATCAGTGTCGGCCGCGGCGTCATAAAAATCCGACGAGGCGCTCGGGGTAAATGGTAAATCAGTGGATCCCCGAGACCTCGGAGTTCGCGCACGCACGTCTCTCGCCCGGGGCTCCGGATGCGGCAGCCTCCGTTCGCGCGCGCGTCCGCTCGCGCGGATTTAAAATAAATAAAAGGCAGTAAGTGCGGGTCAGGGCGCGCGAGCCACGAAACCCATGATTACGCGAGGCGGGGCCCACCTTGTTAGCCTCCGCTCTCTCTCCCCCCCCTCCGCCCCCCTCCCTCCCCCACCAAGCGCTTCCCTCCCTCCCTCCCTCGCTTTCGCGAATCTCGCTCGTGCTGCCGGGACCTGGCAAACGACGGGAAAAACATTCGCAATCGCGTCCGACGTGTTTCAACCCTGGCCGAACTCGAGCTCTGATCCGGTGATTTGTGATTTTTCATTAACCCAACTGCCGAAACGGATCGCTTCTGGCTTCGCGAAAACGGCCCGTCATTCGATTATGGCTTATTTCGATTGCGAGTGGACGATGCCGAGTTACGGCTTTTAAAGCTTCGAGTTTGTTCTAAGAATTCCGTCCTTCGTATTTCACTTGGTGCGCGAACGCTACGCGAAAAGATAGCATTTACCTTTAACGGAGTATTTATTAAATGTTAAATGATGGATTTTTATTTCTCGAGCTTATTATGCCAAATAATTATGCTCTTTTGTACGTTTCGAAGCGAGCCATTAAAAAATAGAATCGTTACGCGGATCCAAGTATATTTGCAGGATGTTATCGTTACGTGAACTCGTTATAAAAACTGCGCACTTTAATCTTAGAAGAATCGTTAGATTTTCAAGTTTTTATCGATATTTTGTCGCTTCGACTAAGTAAAAAATAATAGATATCGCCGATCAACCTTTAATGGGCTTTATAGGTACATTTTGAATTACATTTTTGAGGTAAATAAATTTGTTTCTTATCCATGAATCGATAACCGTTGAGGAAAGAATACGATTCTTCCAGTTTATCGAAGCTGTTCTTATAGCAAATGAATATTATCAAATTTATAGAATGTAGTAAATGCATGGTGTATTTCCAGTGCTTGTTCCGCACGGAGCTAACAATCCAATATATTATACGTATACTTCGTACACATCGACACTCGACGTAACAGCATGGAAAGCTGTTGCCGCAAGATATTTCGAACGCTTCCAAAGATATATTATATAATAAAAATTCGAAACAAATTAATTTTTTCTAAGAAGCTTTCGTTTTTCGCGTTGGACGCAGATTTATAATGCCTGTGCGTATAATAAATGTCGTATACACGGGAGTTTCGATCATCATTTTTATAGCGACGACTCGGACTCCGCGCCTATAACAAATTTTGATCCGGGCTAAAACGCAAGGGGTTACGCGGTAGCTTTGACATCGAGAACGAACGATCTTGCTTATCGAAAAATTTATATAATTCGATGAGAAGCATGGTAAAAGTGGCGCGATCGCAACTATACTATGCGGGTCATCGTAATATCGCGTCCACCGACAGCCGAGGACCAAGCTACGATTGTTTAGGATCGGGCAAAGTCGAAGCGCCCGAAAGATCCTCGAGCGTGCGATTTTATAAGAAACAGGTCGTACATTAATACAAGCGATGTTGTATAAGCAAGAAGGAAGAGGAGAAAGGCGGATGGTAAGGAGGGAAGTGGGAAAGTGGGGAAAGGGGGAGAAGGAGGGAAGAAGGAGGGCACGTCGAGACGCCGAGGAGTGTAGTCCTGGCGCCTGCGCTGTTAAAATTGACGAAAATTCTAAGAATTCTTACCTCGGGCTTCTCGCTTCTCCATCCCGATCTCTCGCTCTTTAACCGGCAAATTGCTTATTCCGTCGTGTGCAGCCGTCGATTTGCTTCGTCTCTCTCTCTCTCTCTCTCTCTCTCCCTTTCACGGCCTTCCACCGGTGGAGCGTTCCTTCTCCCGCTCACTCGGTCACTCGCGCACGAGTAATTTACGAGCTACCGCTCGTTATCGTCGAATAGTCTAATTCGAGGCCTATATTGAAACATTTCCAAGGCGTTTCTCTCCACCATCTTGAGAAGACGTTCGTGCCTCGGTCGCGAGGTGTGGGTTAAAATTTCGAGGCCCGCGCAGCCCTCGTTCCCTTCTTCATCCCCGTCCACCTCCTTAATTGGCCTGACGATGATGATCCTCTCGCTTCCCTCTGGCGCGAGAAAATAGCAGACTCCTCGTTGCTCTCTCGCCATGGATTTTGCGATGAGGTGTGGGGTCCGGGGTCCGTGTGTTGGTTTAAGGCGAAGGCTAATACGATGCCGGGATGCTGCTCCACCCTCCCCGCGGCTATGGCTGCACGAGACGTGAGAACTCCATCCCGAACGATGATTATTGGGCCCTCGCGCTCAACTTTACATGGAAATATTTCCGGGTGTAATCGCTGGATCGCGAGCCTCGACTTACACCCACGCACCTCAATATACCGAATATACGTATAGAACGCGTACACCGATATCCTACTCGGACTCTCGACCCCTGTAACCGATATTCTCTTATCTCTCCTTTACCTTTATACTTTTTATGTGGGTATACCTACGCGTGTGCGAGTACGAAAGAGAAATTACAGCATCCAAACGTTTCCCAGCCACGTACGATTGTAATCGATGAATATATAAAAACTATTTGAATTTTACGCGCGAGGGTTCCTGTATTTTCCTTTCAAAGAGTCCAAAACTTTTCAACGGCCTTTAATTATTGATGTATTGAAAAGTTAAATGTACACATTTTTTAAACGAACAGATTCAATTGATTCGTTTTAATCAACCATCGCACTCGATTCGATTGTACTTAAAATGAAACACGCGGTAACGAATACAGAATCAAAAAAATTGATTTTAATGGTAAATTATATCCAAGATCGAACCAACTATTTATATAATAATGGTCAATAATATATGTATCGTTTTCTTTTTAATACAAATATTTTCCTTTTTATTAATTTTAATTAAAACGTTCACTCGTGGTAGAATATTTGCTCTTGTGTTTGAAAACCAGTAAATAAATTTATTCGTTTATTATTGAAAAAAGTGAATATTTTAATATTCTAAAATACGCAATTTATTAAGTTTTCATATTATTAATCTTTAAAAGTATATAATTAGTATATAATCTTTTAAGTATATAATTTCTAAAAACATTCTTAAATACGTAAACTTTAATAGGCATAAAAATTATATATATATACATACATAAAGGAAACCTTTAAAAATGGTACTATTCGCGTAATTCAAATTTTGCATACGTTTTTTAATATGTTTATCATTTTCGTATGTTTATTTTTACGTATTTGCGAATAAATTAATAGCTAAACTGGGAAACGGGATATCGTGACGAAGAATTAGAACATTTTTATAGATTAGTTATGTTGTACCATTACAGTATATGATCTTTTAGTCGTATTCGATTTTGTATAAAATTTTTTATATAAAATTTAAACGAAAGGTTTTTTTGTATAATATAGTAGATGATAAAAGTTTTTTTTATTAATAAAAGAATAAACATTTGTGTTTGTAACGTCAGTTAATATCGATAACTATTATATAAGTCTAATTTAATAAGTTTACAGCAAATATATACGTCTGTAATTTTATCAAATATAGTAATTAGTATTTTCTTTAATAGGTCATTTTATCATTTGACGTTTAGTAATACTCGTTAAAGTTTTACGAAAGCATAGGATATATCGTTGATATATCGTCTTTCTAAATTTCATTAATTCAAATTCTTGGCAATTTCAATTCGCGAACAAGAAGTCGCAACAATTCAGAATCTAATTCATGATTTTAATTTATAAAATTGGTATATTCCTCGTCGGTATTAGATATAAGACTATATATGAATTTGATAAAACAAAAGTAAAAAAAAAAAAGAACACTCTCTCGTCTTATAGAAAAACCAAAGGGGAAATAAATACGGATCGTCGAAGTAGCGATCGGGCAGTCGATGCCTTAGCCTCTGGCGAAGACGCGCGAAGTACGCAACCGAATACTCGAGCGCTAGTCGTGAAATTCCCCGCGTAAATTATCTCCTCGAGACGGAGCAACTTCCGCGCGAAGTCCAACTCGATTCCAGCTGGATCGTCGACGGTAAATGGCCGAGTAATTGGACAAAGCAGCCGCAAATTGGACCACCGGAGACGCGGGTCGTCGAGGGTCGCGGCATCCCATTTACATGCGCACGGAGCAACGGCTCCCGAGACCTTTGACACGGAGTCAGCGGGACCGAATCGGACTCCCGGCGATTTAACGATTGCTCTAGAGGAAGTTTCGTTGTTTACTTTGGTAGATGACGCGTTCGGCACAGACGGGTCAATCCGCTTCATGATTTTACTCTGTTCTACCAAGTCAGGCCTAACGATGGTTAATTTTGGCTGGTGAAAGAAACTCGTTCATTTTCCGTTAGATATTCTATGCTCAATTTTCAACCAATTTTCAACTGGTGGCTGCTTCGCGTACGAGTGATCCAACAATAATCGTTACTAAAACAAAAATATTTACGCTCAACCTTTTATTTCAAAGTTGCCAAACTATGACTTTACCACATTATTCGACATTACGTTTATTCTATAACCACTTTAGCGGTTTTGATACTTAATATTTTCTAGAGTCTTGTTTACGAAAATTTTGTTAGAATTCGTTTAGAGAGATTTTTTTTATTAATTTATATTTTAACGTATTTCGTATATTTTATTTGAACATTCACAGAACTCGGTACCCGTTAATTCAAATTTTAGCGTTACTTTTTTGTAACGAAACACGAATAGTCCTTACTATGAATAATTTCCGTAGGCTGTTTTGGCAACTTTGAGTACATTATAAGAACAGAGTAGACGATATTTCGAGCGCAAAAAATTTCGCGTGACTTTTGCGGCGTCGTTGAACGAAGAGCGTGCGAAGAAACATCGGTTTCGAAGTTTGAGACCGGTTTTCGACGTGTAATATTACGTTGAAACATTTCTATTCGAATCTGTCCGGTCCTCCCGATAAAAATACTCGATATTTAATTTGTTACATTGAAATATCTAACGCCTGGAATGATATCGAACCGAAGTTCGAGTTACACTTACTTCCGAAGTTTTCCAACTTTACATTTAACATCGCGTTTAACGTCGCGGTAAGGAAAATATTGCAATCCTTACAGGGAATTTGGAGCAACGAAAATAATTAATAGATACCAGAGTCTAGTTTAATAATAAATCAAAATTTTGAATAGCCGATTAATATTTATTTGATAGTTTCAAGTCGATCTACCGGTACATAATAAATACATTTTATATCTTTATTTTATTTATACGCTTAAGTAACGTTCATCCATCCGAACGTTTAATCTCGTATTTCATTGTTTCTTTATCACGAATCACTTTGGTAACTTCTCGTATCATTACTTTTCGTATCGTACACTTATAAATTATAATAATATATATATAGTTTTTTTTTCGTAACGAGATGATTTTTCGAATTATCTCAGCGATGTTATTAAACGAGAAATGCAAGTTTACATTTGATCGAATGATCGTAACACCTAAATTATCTACCTTCACCTCGAGTATAATTATTAAAGGTATTATTCAATTGTCTTTAAAATTTTATGGTGCATTCGAAGTACTCCAAAAAGCCTTTCCAAAGAAAGACGTCGCAAGTTTCTTGTTTGGCAATTTCGCCGGATTTATAGTAATTACGTATAAAATTGTCCGTTTGTGGAACGTAATTTCTCTTGCGCAATCGTCAGTTTCGTACGTAAAAAAAGTCATTGAAAACGCGGCTCCGCCACCGGCCAAAGTCGTGCCTTCCGTTTTTAATTGATAATTACGCGCAACTTGTGATAATTACACGGAAGATGCTGTTGCGCATTGTCCCCACTCTTTCTGGACCGTTTGTACGTGCGCAAAGGTTATCCTGCAACGACGCGTCTGCCTTGAGTTAAGCCCGAAATCGCGATCGAGCTTATTATCCTAATATCGTTAAATCACCGCTTCCGATAAAACAAAGTTCGTGCCCGAAGGTTGTTTCTCAAGCATCGTTGCTCGTAAGTAATAGCGACGCTTCCAATGGAATCTCGTCGTTTCTTCCACAGCTCCAAAATTAAGATGTCAGTGTGATAGACGTTAAATGCGCCTAATGTACCATTAGGGGGGTTGCTCGTTAAAAGCCAGCCTCGATCCACGGATTTTTGCATAATTGCGAGCTACAGCGTCGAGGCGTACGAAGCCTCTGTTATCTCGCGCGCGTTCGCGAGGAGCCACGGCAACGGGACTATGATTTATCAGTCACGTTCGAGAGAATAGGGACAATTCACGAGATGCCATGGCGCGTCGACCAGTCGTTAATGCCGTATATTGTCTTTTTTAAACCTCTTTGAAGGAAGACGGAGCGAGTGAAATCACCTTGTGCAACACCAACTCGAGGCCAAGCGTAATAATCTAATACGCTCCCGGAGATATTTCTCTGCAGACTTTCTTTATTGTTGTTTTTTGATATCTTAATTAAGTGTACGCTTTGTTTCAATGGGTACACGATATATACCACGGCTAATCGACCTTTACATCTGAATCGTTATTTTTTTTAAAACAATATCTAAATTAAGTAATTGTTTGAAAAATTAAAAATTAATATTTTTATATTGAAGAGAAAGCGCACGTAGTTTTAATCAATGAAATCACATTGAGCAAAGGATCATTTTTAGTTAACGTATACATTAATTATCCAATTATACGCTACTTATCTTGGAATTATATTCTACTTTCACTTGTATTTAATAGAGTTATTTTAATGGTTGATCTACCACTCGAGATTCACATTTTCCGAAGAACCCTTTGTACTTTGTACTTACTTTGTACTTTTGACAGTACAATAAATGAGTAATCTTTATCGAGATTATCGTATTTTTAAATATTACCGCCGATATACGTTTATTTCATTATTTTTTATCCACTTACTAATAATGTCAATAGCGGATATTAAATATCAAAAATATCTATTTTTAAAGAAATTTTAAGAAACTTTAAGAAGCAACGAGGCCTAATTTATAAAAAAATTCGATACATCGTTAATTATTAATATAAATAAAAAATTAATGAAATTTCAAGAAAATTAATTATAATTACAGTATACTTAAAGTATAAATTGATCGTAATTTTATGAATAAATTTACATCGTAAATAGATTATAAAATTTCCCGTAAAATTAAATTTTTTATATTATAATTGAATATCGCGTCAAAGTCGGTATCGAAATTCAACTCTGGTTTTGTTTTTATTGCAGAAGAACCGACTTCCTTTGGCTTTAAATTAGGCTCTAAATTTTTTATAATATACTTATACGTGCGCTACACTTTTGGGAGCTTATTAATACATATTAGGGCTAACTATTTTTTTGCGTAATATTGAATTTACTAATTTTAGATATTAATTTATTTAAGTACTTAATCACGTATGAGCAGTATTTGTATTCAAATACCATATTTCTGGTAATTAATAACGATATATTTTTTCAATTACGAACAAAACTAAATTCAAAATATATATTTTTTTATTTGTAATAAGTTATTTTTATACTCGATATTTTTAAAACTTAACTCAGCTAATAAAATTTTTGGTACGACGTTGCAATTATTTAACCCGAGAATATATTAATTAATATAAAATGTAACGATGAATTATACGCTATTATTTTAAAAAGTGACGATATTACAGTATTTTTTTCTAATTTAACGATCGGTTGTATTTTATAAATAAATACGTAATTAAGATATTTTATCGATTAAGATTTGGCGACGACGATGATGAGGTATATCGTTTAAAGATGGTTATATTTTGTAAAAATTGCATAAGCTTATCGACGCGCATTCGGAACATTAGGTACGAGATATAAAGGCTTATACAAATAGAAGGAGGTAAGAGGTAGAAAAAACATTCAAAAACTATACGGAGAAGGATTAAAGAAATCTAACATAAGAAAGTAAGAGTACTGGGAGATGAACGATGTAGATACCGGTAACGATTCTACCTTTGAACTACTATTAAACTATACGATTATAAAAGTAAAGAAATTTGCGGAGTAAACCACAGCGAAAAAAAGTAAGAGAAAAGGCAGATACAATGACAGAAACGCTGCCGAAATCATCATCGGATATACATCAGATGTAAGTACAAAGGAGTACTCGAAAAGCCGTGTTTCCCAACATCTGCTGCTTATTACGTGGAAGGCAGCGCATGAAGTATTTCCAAAGAGATGTTTCACCCACATAGAGCGCGACTCGTTGCCGAGACTCTCTCAAGGAGTAGAGCCGAACAAAGATTTCGAAGATCCGAATCTGTTATTCCATCTGCAAAAAACAATAAGGGAGCTCATTGTTCCGCATTTTTTCCCCCACTAGGCCCGTGAGCGCTCCTCCTTTGATGCCGTTGATGCCGTTGATGCCGTTGATGCCGTCTCGGGAGCCATATACGTGTACTTTTGACACGCTTACGAGAACGCGCACGCGCGTAGGCAAGTGCGACAGAATGATAAAGGCGTTACGGTGTGATCGAGATAACGAGGCTAAACCCTAACGGAGTCCAGGGGTAAAATGGCTGGGCGCAGTGAAAAGGAGAACGGAGGCATCTGAGCATATGAGGTATTTCACCTTTCGCAATGCCTTCGCTGTATTTCGGTTACTTATGCGGTTACTAGGCTGAATCTTTACTGCTACTTATGCGGAAAAAATTTCAAACGATTGAGCTTTGCTCTGTTTTTCTTTCTCGTTCGCTCGGCTGCAAGAGAGGTTGTTATTTAATACAAATTTAATGAATTACGTTTAACTTATCCGCGCGAAAAACTCATTTCAAAGATCATCGGATACTATTTTTTATCGTTTCCAAAGTTACGATACACGTAGGTTCACTAATGAATAAGTTACACTTATACAAAGTTTCTTATTCGAAAGGAATCTATTTTTTTTCGCGATTATAATGCAGCGTTTAAATTTACCGATAAAAGACGCGAATGTTAGAAAAATTCGTTGCAATACTTTATACGATTAAAATTTATAATATACACTGACAATTTTTTTAACGCGCAATCTATATAATATTTCTTGTTTAAAATTATCGAATATTTAAAATATCATATTTAAATAATAAAGAAGGAATTTTTACATTGGGCTGCATTCGAATGCTCCATTTTTAGTACAGAAACTAGATAAGATAACTCGAAGTGCAGCTATAGTCGAGTTTTATTTGTAATTCGAATTAAAGATATTTATCTCGGATATAAGAGAGGTATTCGATCGATTCATCTTCGCAATTAAGATTACTCGATAAAAGAGATAAAAAGAGAGAAATCCTTCTACGCGTATTTTATCGTCATCGAAAAGAAGTATTTGAACGCGCGCACGAAAAATAGAAGCGCTCGATACAAGTCGAATGAGACGCAACTGTCGTGGTTAAATATAAATTAAAAGGGCGGTAGAAGTATGGCGATAGAACACGAGCGACAACACCGCGATAACAGTGATCAAAGTTAATATCGAGAATGAGCGACTCTTGCACAGCGATGGCCACGCGAGGAAGGAGGGCTAAAAGCATCTACGAATAAAACCATCGAGACTGTCCTCGATGTCCATTGGGCATCGATAATAAATTAACTAATACATTTTTTAACTTTTTCTTTTTCTAATTCGACTTTCCGTCATCCTCGCGATCGACGGTACTAGTAAATTTTGCTGCTGTTCTACGCTGGTTGTCTAAATTGCAAAGGAAAATACGCGGATTCGTCCTTCGTTCTAACGAGAATATCGTTATTTACTTCGTGAACTCCGAGTAAATACATGGAAACGTTGAGCATCGCTAATTAACGAAACGTACCTTTGTTTCGAAAATATTGTTTAAATAATCGGTTCAATTTTTAATTCGTCGAGTTTTTATCAGCTCTTTTCTAAATTACAATATTTATATTTATAAAAAAGGTTCTCTCGGTATTTTCTTTAACAATGTATAATCATTAAAAACAAACAAATTTTTACTTATAAACTTAAAACTTTTCAATTATCTTCATTCGAATGCCTTATGATCTATTTTTATTTTAAATTATAAATAGCAAAAGCCTCGATAATATGTAATAATATGTCGAATAATCAACGTATATTCATATGATATTCATATGATATTCATATATTAATTGATAGAAAACTTTGTATTGTTGTAGGTTTTTCATAAAATATTTAAATCTCATAAATATATTTTAATGATCCTCGTATAATATATGAAATTACTACATGAAATTTAAAAAAACTATACCGAAAGCCAATACGAGTATTTAGATAAAATGTAGTTTAAATATATTTTTATAGAACGGTGTTCTCATTATTCAGTGTATATTAAATTATAGACTTGGTGGAGAAAATAATCAATTTTGATACAGTATTGTTATTTTATAAATCATTTATGTTAAAAAATCAATTATTTGTAAGAATACATAAGTACATAATTATATATAAAGAACTTTCTACATAATAGAAAAAATAATTTATATTTTAAAAGAAGTCATTCTTTCTATTTATACTGGTATAATCTCGTTTAGTGTTTATAAATTAAAAATTAATAATCAATAAACCTATTACATTTTAATTTTTAAAACTTTTTTTATCCACTGAAAAAATGTCTAAAAATAATTAAGATCTAAATTGAATTAATAATTTATTTTCTTATTAGTTTTATTAGAAACAAAATTACAGTAATTTACATTATATAAGAAATATAAATATCATATTATATAGATATATAAAAATATAAATGTTTTATTCTAATATGCAAAAGTAAATTCGTTATTTATTTATTCATTCGTGATTATTTATTCGTACATCCTCTGAATTGGTACAGTCTATATTTTAATGATACGTAATAATTGAAGAGGACGAACATTTTCGATTTCATTGATATGTTATTATTGAATATATTTTTGAATGTCCAATTGACTTGGTACACAATGTGGAATAAAATAATTATATCGATAAATTTATTTTTTTTAAATCAGAAAAAGTAGTCAGTAATAAAATATAAAATAAACATAAATTAATTCTTAACATCAATTTAACTATTATATTTATAAAATCGATTTAATCCGAAACGTTTTATTGTAATAAACGTTTTTAACTTATTATTTCATACAATAGCTATTTAAAAAATTTAAATTGAATTCAATGTTAAATTTATTTAAAATTTTTTACTTCAAAGTATTAATTTAGTTTAAATACGTTAATTATACATACCAAATAAATTATTGATTATTATAATTTAATAGTTTATTATATTCTTATATATTATTTATTTTAAAAAGTTTACTCGCAAGTATTTTAATTTTAAGGAATACTATACCTATTTTTTCATAATTTTATTATAATTTTAAACACAATTTATAATTAATATGTAAACTTATACTATCTATTATATCTATGAAATGTATACTTTATTATATAGCTATTATCTTTAATGGATAAGGTCTTAAATTTAATTAATTATTTAAAAGTTTCTGAAAATATTAAAAAATAATTATTTCACGTTAAGATTTACATTATAGTTAGTTAAAGAACTATAATATGAATGCAAAATGTGTATACATCGATTACAGTTGTACGAATTAAATGGAGAAAAATTAATCATTAGCAAACTGCCATCGACGATCGATCAAAAATTTGATATTTAATGACGAATACAATAAGAGATTAGATCGAAATATTTATGTGATAATACAAATAAATAGAAACGATAACATTTTTTTTTTAATACATACTTTGAATTGTAATTCCATTTTCTATTTCAATACCGATTTACGATTTTGTCAATGTATAAAACAACTATTAAACGTATAAAACAGTTTACAAATCGTTTGGAAGTAGAGCGTTTAAGAATACTAAAAAGAACTTATGCATTAATATCGCATATATTTGTAATATATTTAATTTGAATTAAATATACGTGAATCTGTATTTTATAAGACGGACGAATAGATACTCGACGCGAAAAAGAAAAGTAGGAAATTGAATAAAATTTCGAGAGGTCAGTGAACAAGTTATAAGTAGAGAGTGATTGAAATTTATAATTCCGGCAGTTAGCATCCCCGTGAAGAATGAAAAATTTGAACAAGTTTAAATTTATGGAGAAATGAGTCCTCCGGTATTCAAATATTCAAAGCATACGATTCGTCGGAGTGGAGTAAAAACCGAAGCGTTCGGCGGTCCTTATAAATTGGTGCTCGATTCTGGGTTGTCGGGTGGGGTTGTCGGGTCGGGTTTACGGGTCGGGTTCTCGGACCGCGTTCTCGCCATTTTCCCGAGAGCCCCTGAAAAAAGCTCCCCGACGCGCTCTTTAAGATTCAGCGTAAAGCCGAGGCCGGACCGCGACTCGTCCGCATTAGGTTTCCGGAGGCGTCGCGACGCGCCACACGCTCGGTCCGAAATCCCCGAGGCGCACGTAAATTCGCGTAACGAGCGCGAGGATCGCGATCGCGCGTCGGCTTCCGATCAAACGCACGTCTCGCCTACGCAGTCGGCATCTCGCGCATGGCCCGGGCAAAATGCGCGCGAGTTCGTGCGTGACGAGCATCGGCCCGATTGCATTATGCGCGCGCGAGATCCCCGGGATATACGCGCTCGGAACGCGTGCGCGACTATCGAGTTTCGACGGACACTCGGCCGACGTCGGTTACAGGGTTACGCGGTGTCAACCAGCTCAACTCCGAGTGCTCGACTCTTGTCGTCAGTTCTTGCCGTACGATTCTTTCTCTTTCGCCTCTTTTAATTGTTATTCGAAGGCGCGCGCGTTTCCAAAGAGCAACTAACTTCTTTTTACGAGACTCGCGGTGGCTCTTTTCAAATTAATCGACCGTCAGCTACGCGAATGTTTCCTACCTTTCAATGTTTTTTTTTTCTTTTATCGATTTCTACGGCCGACGAATAATTGGGAAACGAAATCTCTTGGAAAGGTCGTTATTCTACAGGTTCTCAGTTTGTCAGTCGTTTTATTGTTCTGCGTTTGTGTATCGAGACAGAAGCAACGAATAAAAATTTCAATCGAAACGTACGACCGTTCGAATTACAACGCTAATGTATTTTATGCAAGTTATGTGTCATCTATTTATCGATTATTTTATTTTACAAATTATGACGCAAGCGATCGAAAGTGTCATAGAATTTTATTTCAGTTTATATTTTGTTTAGGAAAAACGTTTGAGAGCCGCTAATCGTGTCACGAAAATAATATCCGTGAGTTAACTTCCGAATTGATTTAATACGACCGAGACATTAGAGGCCAATATTATCCCCGTATCGATAAATTTATTAAATAATATCGTACATTTTCACGTCTCGACTTTTTATAAAGTTGTATTCGTTATAAGAATATAAATCTTATTTTCATTTTTACATCGTATTTTAGCGCCATCATAACACGAATAATATATTTCGCGTATTATTTACTTCTTATTCGCGAATATTAATTACCGTGAAATCGGTATACTTTTAAGTATTTATTATTATTTATCGAAAAGTATACATCTTTTGATCATTACATCGAACTTGTCATTGGATTTAACATTTTTTAATTAACGCTGCACTTAAAGAACAGGTTCGTCGGTAAAGTTACTTCATCCGTAAACTAGTACGGATGTTTTGAAATCGATACAGGAGTTTCGCCCTATCGGTTGCATTAGTATCGAAGTTATCAAAGTGATATCGTACTAGCCCACATTGAAAACAAGCAGAACTCCGAAATTCGAATCTAGGATCCTTGGAAGATACGGTAACGTTTGAAGCGTCTAAATATCGCGGCGAAGCGTTGGATTAGCGAATATCTCGGCAGTCGAATGGACGAAAAGCAAAGCGAACCCGAAATCACGTACGAGCCTCGATTTCGTTACGAACCTTATCACCGAAGGATGCGCGAAGTTTATTTACTTTTGGTAGAAGGAAGCGATCGGATGCGTTTCGTTTTTGCGATCCGCTACCTTGAGTATTCCTCGACGCCGATCAAAGCGAAACGTTTGTTTTTCTAGAAACCACCGAGCATTTAACGTCGCTGGTCCTCAAAAAAACTTTAGATTTTGGACAACGATCGCGTTTCGGTAAACAAAAAAGCGGTTTTTTTAAACGAGATTCAAAGCTGATCGACGCTATTATTCTCATTTATTCGATCGAAATCACCCCGAATTTTAAAGAATTTTATATTTTTTCGAATTAAGGTAAGTTTTAAAACGTAGAGTACCGAGTTTTATAGTAACAAAATTTTCTTTGCCGACCTTAATCTTTGATGAACGTAATCGAAACATAAACGGTAACTCGAAGCAAGGATAATTACATTCTCGTCATGCCAGGTTCGTAATTATTTTTCAAGTAATTATTTCGAATTATGATTCAGAATTATTTTAATCTACAATTCGCATTTATTTTAAGATGGCGAGGTTAATGTAATGGGTATATCGATTGGCATAAAATAATATAAAGCCAAAAATAAAATAAAAGAAGGGATCGGGGCTCGGAAATATCATCGATCAAGCGCTTAAGTGCTGCAGCCTGTAAAAGTTATAGGGCCCTGATGGGTCTTAAATCACATTATTCTTTATGAATACCCGATCGCTTATTTATACCGCGCGTTCGCGTACAAGCACAAAAGAAGCAACGAAGATGGCTGCCGCGTATAATGAGCGAAAGAGAAAGTGAGGTATGGCGGGAGTAAGGAGGTAGCGAGGAGGTAGCGAGGAGGTAGCGAGGAGGTAGCGAGGAGGGAGTAAGGAGGGAGGGAGGGAGGGAGAGAGGGAGGAGAGACCGTGAAGGAAACGTGCGATAGGGATACATGAAAGGCTCGACCGCCCGTACGTACGTACGTAGGGGTGGGTGGGGGCGCGATTCGCGTACGTAACGCATAGGCTGTCGGCGGTCGACCGGTCGACCGTCAGCGAACTCACCTGTCCCTTCGGAAATTTGGATTTATGCGCTAAGGCAAGGCCGGTAAGCTCGATGCGTGGGGCCCGATGCAGTTGCATCGAGACGCGGCGCGATGACGTTCCTACCTGAGCCGCGCGATTATTTATGTCCGACTCGATTCGCGCGGTGGGAGGTTTTTCGGAAGTCCCGAAGTCCCTCGGCGTCTGCAACGTCCGTTGTTCTCTCGATTTTGGCTTTTGGCGGCGCTCCTTGCGGTCGTCTCTCCTCTACCTAATAACCCGCTCGAGCTTTGTTTAATGCACCCAACGATTGGGAAGAACGCTCGCAACCTTTTCGATTTATCGTTTTTACGGAAAGAAATTTTGTTTTCGCAGACAAATTCACTGGTTTCCGTCGGTCGTTTTAGCTACTTTTTTTTACACCGTTTTAAATTAGCCAAATTATTCCGGAGTTGCGATTTCGTACTCGAATAATTTCTAAAACTCATTTTCCGATCCATTAAACCGTCTGCTTCGGACGATTAATTAGTTCTTAAAACGATCGATTAGTTATTTTTAATCGTGCACGCGTTCATATAATCATACGATTGTGCGGAAGCTAGAAAGTTGTATACTTTATAGATATTTTATATATTAGAATTAATTTTTTCAACGAATAAGCGCAATAAATTTTTAATTACGTACTTTCGCCGTCGTTTTTATAATTTTCTTCACTTACCGTATTAAAACTTTTTTCGAGAAATTTTCGTTCGACGCGAATCCGAATAAAATATAAATAATTTCGGAATATTTATTTTTTTTTTTATTTATCACGGTATGAATTTTAACGATTAAATATTCGAAGGTCAGTGCCGAAACAACGTCGCGATAAATTATTCTGGCATATCGCGTAATTAATGATAGTTTACGCACGAATAATAAAATTTATATTAATTTTTAATAATTAATTAGTTTATCAACTGATTTAGTTTTATCGAATAAGTAAAATCGAACGTTATCTACGTCGATTTCGTTATAAAAACATTCCGAATTTATCGTTGTTTTTTTATTTAAAATCATATATCTTTGATTTAAATTATTATTTGCGAAATTTTGCTTGATGCGTCGATTGACTAAAATTTTGATGAAATTTCTTAATAATTTAAATAAACGTAAAAGCTTTGAAAATAAATTAAAGTAAAATATGTAACATTTTATATAGATCGGATGCAGAGTATCGTTACAACCAGTGCAAATAACTACACGTCGTAATTTCCGAAACGAAGGTAGAAAACACATTTTCACCGTTAAGGTAAAGTTACGAGCTTTTAATGGAATCGACGGTGCATCGAATTCCCAAACGCTAATATAAATTTTCCAACAGTTTCGCGTATTCCGGAGCCTGGCAGCAAAAAGGAAGCTTCTATCATCGCAACCCCGACAACGAGAGTAAATTGATTCGAAGGAACTACGTCGAGCGTGTATCCACGGGATCTCGTCTGACTAAGAATCCAAGGCACACCGCAGCTTATCGCAATCAGCGAGGAGCAGCTTTTACCGGATGAAATCCCGGCAGAAGCGCGACGCTCGAATATATTCGGGGGCATCTGTTTGCTCGGGGCGATATCGGTCAGTCGCCCTTGGGGTTCGTTAGCCGATCGAGTTGGCCGATCGAGTTGGCCGATCGAGTTGGCCGATCGAGTTGGCCGATCGAGTTAACGAATCGAGTTAGCCCCGTCGACGGTCACTTCTGATTAGAACAGACTGCCAAGCCTACGCGTTTCGTGAGGCCGAGTGCGCGCGTGAGCTGCCGAACGTGAGGCGAATCGACGCGGTGCGAGTTTACCGAGAGCAAACTCGGAGAGCCTCTACGAATGGCTGAGAATGGCTGCGAGTGGTTTCCAATGGCCACGAGTTCTGATTACGCACGGATTTCCTTCTTTCTCGGACGTATTCCTTCCCTCTCGTCGCCGCGGGACGTGAGACAGGTACAAGCCTCGTTTTGAAGAATGTATGTCACGTTGGACCGCGAGGACACTCTTTTCGCACACCGATTGCACGTGATCTTTTATTTTTTCGCCAATGAATCTTTCTCATCTTCGGATTTCGGACTTGTAATGAGCGTTCTTTGTTCGTAAAAAGCGGTTTTCCTTTGTGTATGAAAAAAATTAGTAACCCTGGCATACCTATGTATTTTTTTGTAATTAATATTTAGGTCAATAAAATAAAATTCATTTTATGTTTATTTAAAAATATCAATGTCGGTTGATCCAGTGATTTATATTTATTCTGACGTATAAATATAATTTTGTTTTAGGATTATAAATTTCCGTTGATTTCGTTTGCTTTGTTTTAATACAATGTTTTGCATTCGTGAGCGTTACAAATTTACAAACGTGTAACGTACAAAAGTAATTTTTGTATAATAAGTAGTATTTATATAAAAATGAACGCGTAAAAATATCCTTTACCGCCAAATGACCAATATTCTACGATTCGCTGTGTCAAAACGATAAATACAAGGATAGTTTGCATATTATAAATTCTTGTATTAGTAATATTGAACAACGTTTTAAAATAATGTCAACTATTTCAATTTGATATCTAATCATATAATAATGAATAACCTTCTAATAAGTACAATTACATCTTTTACAATTTACGTACAATTTTGAACAGATTATAATGATCTTTACGACATTAATTACACAATGAAACTAGTAATCATTGGATTATTTTCATTAGTATCAAAATTACTTCTTGAAAAGATAAATAATAGTGCGATGCGAAAAGTACAAAAATAGATATAATAATTTAAAGTTCTAAAAATTACTACTTACGTTTAATTTATATTTTTCTGTATTGAAATTAATACCGAATTCAATGTAATAAATAAATTTTTTGAATATGATTTGTGCGATTTTTGTAATTAATTTTGTATAAAATATATTTTCTTTAAATTTATGTATTCTAAATCATATATATGAATTTTGTATAATTAAAATATTGTACACAAACATATCTTTAACCGAAATTTTATGAAGTACCAAAAAGCGTGGCTAAATATTAATTGCTAAATTTTTTTAACGTTAGCGATGGTTAGCTTAGTCACTGGCTACTTTTTAAAAAAATCTTAATAAATTTAATTTAAAATACATTTTTTCAATGACATCGATGGAAAATAGTTTTTTAAACGAACATTCGTTCCTTAATGCAAAAAATTAGATTTCGCGCGCAAAGTAAACTTGAAATTTTAATTTTATTCCTCTTACACAAATGCAATAAAAATTACGCTACATTCTTTGGATATAAAAATAGGTAGACAGGTAAAGATTGAGTTGAGACGCGAATCGCAAACGTTCAAACGGACAATACGGAGTGACAAAACAAAGGAAAGCTAAAACAAAACAAAATAAAACAATTTAGCGCGGGTCCGAAAGAAGCTCTTATTGGCATTAATCCGGCAAAAGGCAATTCTTTTTGCCCGTTCTCTCTCTCTCTCTCTCTCTCTCTCACTCGCCGTCTGTCTCCATCAAAGTAGCGGACGAGTGCAGTCGTCGAGGGTTCCGTGGCGGGTCTCTCGAGTGTGCAGCACATAATTCTGAAACACAGCCGTCGGGGTGGGGGACTGCACGCATAACTCCTCCACGGAGGAGCGACTCGGCATGCAAATCGCACGTTTACGACCTCCGTAAGAGAGAGAAAGAGAGGAAAATATGAAGTAGGCAGAGCCGCGCCAATGAGAGAAAGCTCGGTGGCGGCGGTGCCTTTCGGCCAATAAAAAAGCCCTTGAAACGTCAAAGATATTCGCTGCTTCGGCCCCCCTCGAGGGATTTTCCTTTCCTGCCTGCCACTTCCCTCACTCCCTGTGTTTTTTTTTTATCCTCTAGCCTTTGAGTTTTCGAGGAGGGGACGCAAGGGCGCGTTTGACATTCGTCGAGCGGAAGTGTCGATGGGCACTTGTTTTGTGTACGTCCTCGTTTTTCTTTCATAACCGAGAATCGTCGCAACATTTTAATTCCTCCCGGCAAAATCAACTATCGGAGCGAAGTATTTCCAACTTTTTCGCTTTTTCGACCCCCACTCACTCCGACGACACTTCACTCCTTTCTCTGTTTTAATTTGCTCTCAAATTCTATTAGTAATTTTTGAGCATTCTTCCTCGTTAAAACAAACTTTATCTTTTTATATAAACAAATTTATACTATATTTAAATACCGCCACCCGATTTCAGAATATTATACCGACGTTGTTTCATTTTGTTTGTTCAACTTTACCTCTGTCTATGTTATTACTTTTTTTTCGTTCGCATTGTTTAACCGACGATCTTGTAGATCTAGATCGCAAGATATAAATTGCGAATATTCCATTTCGACATAGTACCTCTTCTGGAATACGAAAAAAGGAAGGTCGACGATCGTCGGTTGCAAAATTCTGGTCTCGTACGAGATACTAAGTAATTGAAAGAAAAGGGGCCAATGTATTACTCGCCATGAAGACGATTGCCTGAAATAGGCATAAATCTGCGATGGAGACAAAATAACGGCTGAAATAAATCATCGAATACAAAATTTGTAGCTTTACCGTGAGCTCGATCGCAATCCCGCGAATGAGCGAGTCGCGCAAAATCTCAGATCTGCGGTCCCGATATTCCCACACTTTAAGACTTTCCTCGTGCTCGTGATAATTCGTGACTCGACACGCGAGTCGAATCCGGTGCAACGATCTCCAGGACGAGAGCGCGGTAACGTCGACAAGGATGAAATTGTTTACCCGAGCCACGGTGTTTAATAAAGACAAGCTGATCGTTAATTTTTAGGTTTTCCCGAGTTTATCTAGGATTACGAGGACTATCTATCTATGATTATAGACACTTTTAAAGGTGTAATTATTAACGTACATTTTGTACGAATAATGCTATTCTTAATTTGTTTCGTATTGATATCTCGAATCAAGACTTTTAGAATTTTTAACGGTTGGATTTCATTGGTCTCGTAACAAATTTGATAAAAGATAACGGTACTGACGCATACGCACGAATATATACACTAAAATACATACACGTAAAAATTCATATCGATATCTTTCTACATTTTCACTTGCTCTTTTTATAAAAGTTTGCTCGAGTCTGAAGAATTTATCCGGGGACTAAGAATGAATGAAAATGAAAAAGTAGTTGTACAAGTGTTGCCCATACAAAATGGATATTACATTCGACTCACGCGATATATTTACACAGTTCACGAATGAAAACTAAAAACATTAATCTTTGTACTTGTAATATACATTTCTTTGCTATACTTTGTATCCTTTATTCTATGTATATATTCTACTACCTATATTTTATTAAATTTAAAATATGGATGAAATAATGATAATTTATTATATAATGATAATAATGATAATCATAAATTAATCAAGCTTATGTGTATTACGTAATTTGATTATATTTCTAATTCCTTACTTAGTAAAATTTTACGAAAATAATCATATAATTGTAATATATGTTAACCTTAGAGACATACGTCTCCAGAAAATCTAATAATTCTTATTCCATTTATCGTCAACGTATTAATAACTGCAATACGCAACAAATACGAATGAAACGATTATGAATTTTCTATCGATTACCAATGACGCAACGAAAGTTGATGCTATATACGGAATATAGTGACAAATTGCGAACACTACTTTCGATAATCGAATTTTAATAAAAATTAAAAAGTACTAAATACTTGAAAATAGCAAGGAGACTCGTTGGACGTGTCCAACTCGTAACAAAAAAAAAAAAATGGAAAATGGTTAGACCTGTGTAACCATATGTTTTGCGATACGGTAGGCAGAGTCCGTGATAAATGCTCGAGTTGCAAGATATGCTCGAGCTGTTAAACAACCCGAGTTTTGAGAGATTATAAGGCTCGTGAGTCAGCAAAGACTATGAGAAACGCCGAGGATGTAGCTCGCAAGAAACCTAAGAAAGATGTACTCCTGGTTGACATTGCACCGGTAACATCAGTTATTTCCCGGCGTGTCGTGGCAAGTGTAAGTTGGAAGTGCGTTGGCTAGTTACGACGTCGGATAAAGCTGCGAAAGATACGTATCCCATTGTGACGCAGTGCGAGTCACAAAAGAACCGTTTAAACTACGACGTGAGTCATGGGAGAGATGCTTCGGACGCTCGTAAGGACTCACGGATCACGAGAAACGCCTACGACTGTGTGTAGCAACAACGAAAAACCACCGCAAAAGATGATTCGGGTTACGAAAAACCGCAGAAACCGCAGAAATGTCAATTAGCACGACGAGATATCTAAATGCTTATAAGGCTACAAAAAGTGAAAATTAAATATTGCCACAATGAAAACTACTGGTATTTCTTTGCGTTCATGCATTACAAGTAGATCGTTTCATGCAGAAAGAGTATACGCCAATTAACTTACGATAAATTATATAGAAGCTTTTCCGTATCAAAGAGAGCATACGGATACTTTGAAAAACTGCACCGATCAAACAGAAGAAAAATGAATTGAAATTATTGGCATTGATAAGCGAACTACGCATGTGTACAATTTTATATGGGATTAAAAAATACAAGCAAATTTTTTTTAATTATAGAGATTAATTTTTCCATTCTTAAAGTTTGCGTATACACGTACGAGTGCGTTACGAGTTCTCCATTAAATCATAATACATATATTTTGAAAAATATATAATCTAGCGGAACAATATCGGCAAACTAAAAGTATTATATAAATAATAAAGCAGTGCTTTCATTAGGCTAAACGAACTTTGAAATTTCCTTAAAACAAATGACTTGTACGGAAAAATTAAAAAATTACAAAATGCATTTCTCGTTTCTCTTGTGAGATTTTCGAGTGATATTTTGAACGAGTTCGGAGCCAGTACGAGAGGTACCACTTGTAATAGAAAGGGTAAATTATTTTTTTCAGTCCGATGAAACTTGTAAAAAAGTCCGTCACGCGCGTCTCGGCGACGCCAAGTGAGAACTCGCCGTTCTCTCTCTCTCGGATTTCAAGTACGTGCGCCATAGACGAACGAGTTCCCAGAAGATACGGATCTGGAACTCTCGGCGGTGCGTTGGGTACGTGCCGGGTGAGGTTAAATCGCGGGTACGCGGTCCGTGCGTGACTCCTCGGAGGCCGCGTGCCCCGGGCGACCCAGGCGACCCGGGCGTCCGTTAAGTATCCGGCAACCGAAACTTCGCGTGGAAAAGCGTCAAAGTACACTCGGAGAACGCGCCATTAGCGCCTGCCCGACCGAGATTAATGTTTACGGACACGACACGCGTCGACGAACGCGAACGTTCCTTTTCCCTAAACCAAACCAAAGACCCTACCCCAAACGCTTTCTTTATTCGGGACATTCGTGCGCTTATCCTTTGTCCAATTGCCTTAGGCTTGATTATCGTTAAGCGGGTCGGAGTCTAGATGACGTAGAAACGAACGAAATCTATTTTCAAAGTATTTTTATTTCCTTTTCCTTTTTCGTAAACGTTTTTAATACGATCCCAAGGAAATTTCAACCACTCGTACACTTTCAACGTTACGGACGTTAAACGTATTCCGGTCGTTATAATTATTAAAAATATAGACGAACGGTTCGACAGAATTTAAAAAAATACTTATTCGTCGTTAAATAGATATAAATTGTTTTATCAATATCAAAAACCTAAAATTTCTCAAACAAAATAGTAAAGAATATTTTTGTGTGTACATTGTAAATCGTCGTCGATAAGATTTACGAATACAAGTTTATATTTGTAATTACCGGTACGAGTATTTAGGTTACGTATACATTTGTCTGCTCTCTACGTGATTCGAATAATAAGGAATTGAAAATACAGCATTTACATGCGTGTATTGTTTTATTTTAAGCATGTTGCGCACACGATATTTATTTATTCCATAAAGTAGAAAAAATCGTTGCATGCCAAAATAAAAAATATTAAATTTGAGATAATATAAATGTTTGTTTTTATTAAAAGTTCCATTTGATCGATATAAATATTTGTTCAGAATAATTAACGATGCGAGAACAAAATTTAAGGTAGTTTTGCTTTCGATAAAGCGAAAATATTTCGGAAAGACGATCTTCGCGTAACGAGGCGTAATTTTTGTTTTTCTTCTTCCACGGACTCCGATTCCAATCGTTTTTAATTTTTCACTCGGCGATTCGAATAACCGTTCCCGGGACTGTCCCCTGTGCGTTTTTTTGAACACTCCCACACCCGAAAAACGGACGTCCACCTCCGCGAATGGCAAGGACTGGAGATACCTTGGAACGATTTCCCGTGCGAGAAGGTCGCATTAATCGAGGCTTCCTCCGTTTACTCCACGGTAGCGAGTCTCGCGCGCATTATCAAATCGCAATTTATCGGACGATCGACGTCGGCGTCGGCGTCGGCGTCGGCTTCCCGCTCGAAAGGCGAGCGTCCTCCGTTCTTTCTTTCTCCGTCGCGGGGCCACCCAACCAGTTCCTCTGCCCCCCGCGCAGGCTCCTTAATTCAGGCGGAATTCGGGCGGCCGCGGCGAAACGCGCCGATACGAGTCGCCTGGGTTCTTCTTCTACCCGCTCGATATTTCGAACTAATAAATAACGCGAGACGACTCGGTGGGTATCCGAGCCACGGACGCTCCTCGAACTTCCAACTTCTATTATGAATCATCCAAAACAATGGAATGCAGACGAAGACGGCGCCTCGCGGAGAGAAAGAGGAAGAAAGTGTAATTTGGATGTGAAATCGAAGAGCGAGGCTGGATCAGCCGTCGATCCCTCGTAAACGTGATCGGGCAGGAGAGGATGGACCCGAGCATCGTTCCTTCGTATCGGCTTTCTCGGAGGCCCTTCGACGTCTTCGGTGAGACGTTCGCTCGTTTTCCGCGCCTCTTTCCCGTGGCATTTATACATAGTCGCGCTACGTCGTAAATTATATACGTAAATTCCCGATCATTCTAGAACAACGCCACTTTTACATTTTATTTTTTATATTTTTTAGCGATATTAAACGATATTAAAGTTGTCACTAATTTCTACGCGTCGTTACTATTAAAGAGGTTGTCACATGTACACGTGAACTATATAGAAGAATATAGTATAGAAAAAAAGTATATATTTACGTGGGTGAAACGTTCCATTCGTTTAAAAAAATTTCACGATTATACGAAAATAAAGCACTTTTTGTCATTTGAATAAATATAATTTACAAAATCTCAATTATTAGGTTAAAATTTACATTTATTTACTCTAAATTATAATCACTCTTCGAGAACGATTAACTTAAGCATTATCTTTTTATTAATGATCTAACAAAGATCTCGAAAAGACTACTAAAAATGTCGAAACCTCTAGTAAACGGCAACGAGCTTTAACGATAATAATATGTTTAGAAAATGCGATCACCTATCTATTCTTAAAGTGATAAATATAAATACAATGTAATATTTATAAAACGGTAATCGATAATAATACTCTTACGTTAAGTTTTTAATTCAACCGTATAACTCACGGGTACAATACACAAATGGAAAACTAAGATACATAGTAGGTTTTCGTAGAATGTATACGATTCTGAATTATTAATTAACTCTATTATTTTAATGAGTTTTATATAAATAAAAACGAAATAGTAAAGTGTATATTTATTTCAGAATTTTAATCGAATTTCCAATATTGGTAATTATTGTTTTATCGTTAATGATACAATTTTCATCGAACGTGTATGGATTGTATTATGGATTGCATAGAAGTGGTAAAGGTCTATCGATTCCTATCACGGAAAACAAACGTATGGAAAAATAAAAAAACTACACCAGGGCCGAGATATTTTTATTTTCTCGCGATCGGTAAGTCTGGAAAGAAGTACAACGGTACACAAGCGAATCAAAAATATCGAAACTCGATCAAAGTTAGGTTCTCGTAAAGCCGATGCCTCGGTAATACAGGAGGTATTCGATACAGGAGGTCGGCTCTGTTAGACCGGGAACATCAAATGCGCATAAGCGAACGCATCGTCATCGCCCCCGCGACCGAAGCCACTTTCAAAGCCGGCCGTTCCCGGAAGAGTAGCAGAATCCTCTTCGGGCACGGAAACGTATAAACGAGCCCAGCGCTCAATGACGCGTAGCATCGGACAATATGTCGGCGCTTGTCTCAAAGGCTCGTCCTCGTCCTCGTCCTCGTCGCCGTCCGCCGAGGAGCCGATCGCCGAGTGCCTTCCAGGCCAAAGTGGATTAATCGCCCGCGGAAAAGGCCCGAGGAGGAACGGCGCCCGTAAATCAAGTCCGCCACCCCCGCGATCGTGTTGGTCAACAATGCCGGAGTCACCCCCACTTGCCCCCTCTGCCCCCCTGTACCCCTCCGCCCCTCCACCCATCCACCACCGCCACTCATCCACCGCCGCCACTCATCCACCGCCGCCACCGCCGCCACCGCCGCCACCGCCGCCACCGCCGCCTCACCCGGTCGCAGCTCGTTAGTTCCACGCTTTAAACTACCGCTGCCGCTGTTACCGCCCTTGCGTCCAAGGATCTTTCGGCCAAGTCCATTATGTCGACTATTTATATACTATGTATATTTCAGCGCTAAGTGCGACGTGCGATATATGCTGGGCCTCGTTGCCCGGGTTATTATGGGACGTCCTTCAGGCTCGTCGTAGGACTCGACGAGGACTCCCCTCTTTCTGCCACGCTGCCCGATTTGCCACGCGTCGTCCTCTTTTTTCTAGAGGGCTTCTTTACGAGGGTGGGGGCGGCTCCGGAGGGGGTTTCTTTCTTTCTTCGCTCGGAGAGGATAGACACCGGAAGGTTAGCGACGGCTGCTCTACCGATAATTGAGGGTGTATTTTAAGTGAATCGAGAGCGATCTATGACCCTGGTGGGATTTCCAGCGATGACTCTGTATTATGATCCTACCCAGGGATGCCATATGGTTGTCGTTATGTCTTTATAAAGGTGCTCCGAATGGCATAATATACCGATTGTTCTTTTAACTTATAATATATTGGAGTACCTTTTACTGTATATCTTCCATTTATCGCATTTCAAAAATGCTGCACCGACTTAGACACGTGCTTTTGGAATTCATTGGAAACTTTCGACGTTCGCCATTATATTTCCTTCGTATTTCACTTTTACAAAAACCCTATAGTTTCGAAACTTAATCAAGGGAATCGATGCATTTGTTTAAATCTATCGCAGGGATGATTTTATTACCTTTTCACGATTTCCATACATTGTTCAGAATTTATTTTACAATAATTTAAAAAATTTTCTACGCATTGATTCTAATGCACTCGTATATGTTTCTCAAAATTAAGCTAAATGCGAATTCGTTTTTTATAAAGTTATAATGTCAACAATCCGTTACGTATATTTTTGTTTTTTAATATAAATAATGAATTTTGGATAAAAACTATTTCATTTTCAATCTTATTCGGCTAATTTTCTTTAAGTGGTATAATTTTTATCGGTGTCGTAAACTATGTTTAATTTCTAATTACTTAAAACAGTAACATATTAAAAGTATATTGTTTTCAATTTTATTGTATACATATTAATACAAAAAATTTACTGTATTTTCAAAAACTTTATCTAAAATTCTTCGATTAATTTGAAATAAAAATAAATTGTGCAAGCTTTGTAAAAAAAAGTATAAATTTATTATTTTAGAAAAATATATTATCTATTTATTGCAATGTAATTTGTTACGGCATTGTAGTTACATTTATATTGAAAGAAAATGTTTTCACAAATTTTTCTTTTAATAATTTTTTTTTAAAATAATTTTGTTTTTTATTTTAAAATAACAGTATTGCACAATAATATGTTTCCTTGGTAAAAAACAGAATACAAGATATAGAATGTAAAAGCCAACACTCGGAAGCATCATTATTTCCATTGAATACGCAAAGTTAGGTAAGCTTTTGCGGTGATAAATGAAAGATGCGGAAATTTAAATCAGAATAACCCGGATATTCGGCAATATGTTCGAAATTGTATTGTTCGAGTAAAACTTTGAATTTGTCCTCGTTACCAACAAAGCTCGAGTATTCGAATCAACAAGTTATACATGTAGTTACATCTATTGAAAATGTACTTTGTAAAACCAAAAAAATATTTATTTATGAAAGAAAACAGCTTTATTTTCAAAACGCTAATATTAATATATCGTAAAGTTAAATTTATAATGACGTTAAAATTTAATTTGAGCGTTTCCCGTTAATGCAAAATGTATTTATTTCATACCACAATTTTTTTACTTTAATGCCGTATGGTCAATTTTTATTAAATTTTAAAGAACTCATTGCAAACTTGATATTAAATATTTTATTACATTTCAAATTTATTTAGTAGAAAATTACAAATACGTATATATTTCTTACAACTTTTATTTGTTCCTTATAGTAAAATGTAAATTACGTAAAAATTCTTAACAATGCGTAACTTTTCAATCCCTAAATTCTATCTGTATTCATATATTTATTTATTTTGTTTGGCTGTTTGTCCCTTGTATTTTAATTATTATATTCCTATTATTTTTTTATTATCATAATTTTAAAATTATATCATATTAGGAATATAAAATATTTATGCGTTTACTCATCATTCGTACTCATCAAGATTGGATATGAAATATTACGAAGACAATACTTCTTTTTATTCGAGTTTCGATAATAATAATAATAACAACAACAATAATAATAACAACAATAATAAATTATCTCGTACAAGTTTAATTTATAAAATTTAATTTATAATTTTTAAAGGAGTATTAAGAATATAGTTTTAACGATAAAAAAAGCTACAAAACATATCGCAACTTACATCTTTGTTGAATAAAAACATTCTGCTATATTAATCAATAAACTACCATTAATATTTCCTAAAATTTGGTATTCGTGATATTTTCATTTAAAAGAGAAATCCAAAAACCGCTTCATAGCTATTAATATTTTAAATTATAATCGGTCATCAACGTCTTACTCGCGTTTCCGCATTCGCGAAAACCGAGTTGGCAGGAAACGTAGGACGTCTATAATCGCCAGTGGCCCCTAGCCAGGGTAAAAGAGACTCGGTTGGACAAGAACCGAGCAAACCACGGGGGAAAAATAAAAAAAAAAAAATACGCGGGAAAAAGTTACCGGTGGACTCACGCCCGTGGCTACTCCTCGACACGTACAATTAAATTCGATATTTCAAGGGTGCGGGCGCGTCGCGGAGTAAAAAGAGCCCACGGAAAAGCCGAGGGGAAAGAGGGATGTTTATTCTCTCGCTCTTTCTCTCGCTCTTTCTCTCGCTCTTTCTCTCGCTGAACGAGAAAACGAGAAGAAGAGCGGCTAACGAATCGACGATTTACGAGCTTTCCTCGTGTTGTCTTCCGGAGTGAACCCGCACACGTAACCGCACTCGATTTTACGCAAAATACTGTCCCTGCTCTTTTGGTTCCTCCGCTCTTCGTTTTACCTCCTGCCTCTTTTTTCCAAGCTTTTTAGACGCCTTTAGCGCTTGCATTATGTAGGTACGGGCTTATTACAAGGGGATCCTACATTTTAGGGGAGACCGCAAGGGCGAATCGCTTCTCCTAATTTTATTCTCGGAGCTTTGCCATTTCGAACTTTATAGAGAAATTTCATTAACTTTTAACATCGGAATACGGGAGAGACACTACTGCTTAATACTGTAATATCGCAAAAATTAGTGTATAAAAGTCCTAGCTAAACTCACGCGAAATTATCGTAATTGCCCATTACATATTTTAATCGTATTAAACTTGGCGGGGATGCGAACTTTTTGAACGCCTTTTTAATTATTCAAAGCATTTGAATAACTTAAATAATGTAATCGAATCATTTTCTATGATTGCCTTTTTTTATTTTATATGCGTGTTTCACAATACGATTATTTTTTTATTCTTTTTTCATCGACGAACAAATTACGAATAGACGATACGAATAGACGATACGAATAGACGATACGAATAGACGATACGAATAGACAAACGAATAGACGATACATTCGAATTCGATTTAAAAATTGCACGTACAAGCGTGTTCAACGCACGCAGTGAAAAGTCACATCAACGACTTATCGATTTTAAAAGAACGGGAAAAAATAAAGAAGAAACAAAAATTGGTGGTAAGTCTTGTAGAGAACCGTATATTTATACAGTAGTTGAGTTCACGCGTAACGAGACGTTTCCTTCCGTTTCTCTCGAGGGCTGCTCCACCTCGTGGCGGTAGCGAAAGGCAAAATGTTGCAAAGTAGGACTAAAAGCAAAGACAGAAAAACCAAAGTGAAGAAAAAATAACGGCAGCGGAATCACGAAGCGAATCACACGGGCAATCAGTTTCGCTTCCACGCTTAAGTAATGCGCATTACGAGTCGCGCGACTTGCGAAGGATTCGACGGACGAAGTGGACACGGGGATGAAAGGAAACCAGTTCTTCGCGAAAGCCCTCCTTACGGGTAGTAAGTAGTACCAGTAGTAATCCCTCTCGCTCTCTTATTCAACGTTCGCCTTGGCGATTTCCTTCCTGTCGACGCTTCACCGCACGCGCTAAACAAAATAATAATCGCCGCGGATCGCGCGGATGCTCCGATTCCCTCCGGTCGGTCGACACTCGCGAGGAACCGCAGTATCCTTCCGTTGTCGTTCGTCGTCGAATGCGAACTGTGTCCCCTTTTTCGCTTCGAAATCGCATCCTCGCAAGCCGTTCCCGTACTCCGTCGAGCGCTTAAATTTATCGTAGCTCCGCTTTCGCGACTGTTCTTCAAAATTACTATTATCGCGCAAGAGATTCGATTATTATTTTTATTATCACAATTATTCTAACTACATTTTCTAAAATTCCGCGTTAAATTAACTTGAATGAACAACGACCGGTTTAAAATTCAACGGTATAAGATTTAACGAATGCATCTTAATCATTTTATTACTTTGTTCTGGCAACAAGCCTATAATTTGAAGTACCGGTTAGGCTTATTTACGTTAACGCGACATTTTTTATACCGTCGACGCGAAATTGCCGATGTTGTTTTAAGAAACGATGTACATAAAATGAATATATACACTTTTCATTTTTTCATTTTATCGTATCGTTATGATCGAGCAAACGTTTAAACATTAAAAAATTGTTTGAAATATTTTCGTTCGATCGCTATTCATTATTTATTTATTTATCGTTTTCTTAACGGTATCGATGTATCGTTTGCTCGTTGATCCGAAATTCTTTGTTAGATCCGCCTACAAGGTATTATTGTTCAGGCCTGATAGAAATAGCGAGCGGAATCGAGAGAAGCGCATAGATTTACTCGTGCAGAAAAGATCGTTCTTGGGACGTGGAACGTTCTTGGACGCATCCCTGACGTCGTTCCAACAAAAATACTGGACAACGATTCCGTAATCTCAACGAAGGGTAAGAAGTCGGTTCGATTGGTTGGATCGGGTGAACCCGGTCCGTCGGAGGACATTAGCGGAAACAATCCAGGCGAGACTCGTGGCATTCGTAATCCTTTCGGGGTTAGCCGATGCCGTGCAGGGCATAAATTATACCGAGGCGTAGGAACCACAGAACGCCATACTGCGTGTATACGGGGCTGCTGGCCTATTATCCAGGGTCCCGGGGACCAGATGTCCGAGCATCCCCGGCCGCAAATATCCGGCTCGATGACAATGACCTAACGAATGCCCCCGAATGCACTCGTCGGTAGCTCCGTATATAGTCTCGTTTCCGCTTCCACGATTCGCGCGACTTCGATTTTGCCTTTTCTTTGATTCCGCACGCCTCGACCGCTTTGTCTTCCCGTCGGTCCCGCCGTATGTTTCTGTCGTTACGCTCATTGTACGTCGAATTGTACCGCGCGAAACTCCGCGATGCGATCACCTTCGAGGTTTTTCTTTCGAGGCGCCTTCGACTTATTATTCTCGAACGTCGATACCGAGTGTATCGCGCTCTTGGCTTTCCCACAATTAAATTCGAATTCGACCGCACCTGTGAATTACGCCAAGGGTTTTAACCCACTTGGATAAAAGGAACGTTGTCCTCTGTGTAACTCGATGCTATCGATTGCCGAAAATATTTATTTTGTACGACTCGTTGCTACCTTTGAATTCGGTTAGAACCTATCGTTTTCTAGAATTTTTTTCTTTTTAATTTTATTTCAATCCGTTACGTGACTATACGATAATCTATTCGATTTGTAAAAATCGTATTTTGCATTGTTCATTTTGAATTGTAGCGTTGAACAAAGTTAAAATTGGTAACAAATATTTGCATCAATTTTTTTTTTAACCTAAAATGTATAAAATTTTAAATAATTTCAAATTGAAAGTAATTTTATAGTATTTATAAAGTATCCTTAACGCGTATCGATATTTAAATCAGCATAAATTGATTACAAAAAATTTTGAATATTTTTATGTATTACAATTTTATTATATTTTTCGAGATTGATTTAGATATATATTTCAGTTAAACGTAAACGCGAAAATTATTATTTTAAAAAGATACCTTAAAAAGTATTTAAATTAAAAAAATATAATGTTGCATCAAAAATTTTTTAAAATCGAAAAATATACCGAAAGAATAACGACGCAATAAACGCATATAATTTATCTATTTAATATACATATGTATATATAATTGTAATTGACGATATATTTGTATCTAACGTACATCAGTTTTTGTAAGAAAGTTTTATAAAATCTTCCAAAGAAATTTCAAAAATATAAGAAATCTATTTATAGCTACTTTGGCTATTAACGTACAATTGTAAAAAGATCGAAAACATGAATAAAAGATCCGCATCATTTTATCGTGCGCTTTTAACTCTTTCGGTGTACATAAATCACGAGTCGTAGACTCCTAGCGCGGAAAATAAAAGTTCATCGTGCAAAACCTCAAGAACGCACGAACAAAGCCGAAAGTTCTTACACGGAGTCTGAAAAATTGCGGAACATGGAGAAAAAGATTCGCGATACGCATCGGCCATCTCGAATCGAAAGCCTAAAGCACCGCCGAACATCCGAACATCGAGATTTCTTCCAACTTTGCGAATTCGCGGCGAAGTCTCCGACGCGCGACGAGCGAAACGCTTCCATTTCTTCGCTCGAAGGCGGCGGCGCGTAGCGATTCGCCAGAGAGGCTCGCGGCCATTTTGAAATCGGTGGGTCGACGACGCGGCTCCCGCGGATGGCGCGCAAAGCCGAGGGAAGATCGTCCCCGAGTCGGAGACAAAGATTAGCTTCGTTGATCGGTGCGTTCTCTCGTTTTGCATGCGCCAATCGCGCAAACGGGGTCGAGTCGACAGCCCCGGAGAGAAGGAGGAAAGTTCCGAGGGCGAATTTTTATTAGCAAACAAACGGATGAGAATTATCGCGGAAGTCGGGACACCCGCTCCGTGCGTTCCTGTTCGGTATAAAAATAAGGTACGAGCATAAAAATAAAAGAGCGTAAAAGCGTGGATCGCGGGAAGCGCCGAGAAATCGTTGCGAGAAAAGAAGAGAGAAAAATATTCGACCAGTCGTTTTCGTGGCGGTGCCAATGCCACGAATTTCATGCCTTTTCCCGTACGCGAACCGCTCAAAGCACCGACGTAGACGATCCCCTAGTGTACGGTTCGGCAACCCTTCATCGTTCGGCATCCCCTTAGTTCCGAGAACATCATCGAACAGCATCCGACGCGCTCGCAAATTAACTCAAGCGTAGGCGCGGCCAAGATCTCGGCACCTGTGCCACGAGAACAGGCGACTTTGTTCCTGGCGCCGGCGTTCGGATACTCCGAGCATAAGGCCCGCGTCCTTTATTTTGTTGGTGCGTTATTTATAAAGACTCGCGAGACGAAGGCAACGGGTTCCTTCGTCTAATTTTAATTTTTACGGAACCCGTACGGCTAAACGAGTCTGACGTAGATCCGCGAACGTATTTCTAATTTTTTTCGTCCTCTCCTCTTTAGTTTTAAATGTAGGCTACGAGAGAATTAGCGCGCGTGGAAAATATTGGAAAAAATTTCGAGAAACGATACTTTGCTTTGTTGATCGTACGAAAGTTAATGTACGAATGCAAGAGACGATGACGTTGCCACGAAGAAATTAGGAGGGGAACGAAAGAATTAAACGAGCGAAACGAGTATAAACGTCGAGATTTCTTTTACTTTATTCTAGCGAATACTGCGCATCAAGAAAAACCGTTACAACATTTTTTTCTCGTATCTACGTTTAAAAAATTACCGAAGCCTCCGAATGTATAGCATAATCGAAAAATGTGTTAAAATTATACATTTTTCTTTCGACGGATGAACATTTACGAAGTCAATTCCATCGTTTCATCCAAAATTTATTAAAAGGAAAATTCATAGTACAGTTTCTAATATTATTTTTAAATTAACGACAGACTAAATAAATGCAAAGTCGTGAAACGATGAAATAACAATTCAATTTTGACTCACGTTTTAATTCCTTTACGAATTTCTTTACAACTAAATTCTTAAATTTCCAAAATTTTCTAAAAATTAAATAATCCATTATACTCTGTACGTAATGTACCAATAGTTTGTTCACTGAATAATTTACTTGATCCTATATCTTTTGCAAATTTATTTCCTTTGGCAAAATTTTTGTCGAAACAACAAAATGATTACGCGATTAGTAATTTAATTGTTAAGATAAAAAACAACTGTAAAAACGAATTCTTTATTTAATTCAATATTTAATTCATATATCTAAAATCTTAAGAGCTTTTGAATAATACCGATCGAGCGAATAAACTCGTACGTGTATAAATTGATTTTCATGACCAGCGACCGTTTCTTCAAAGCAAGACGATAAATCATTTAAATTGCTTTTAACGCAAAGTCCTTGCGATACAGCTACGACCGAAAACTTTTTTGTCTTCGAGTGTCGTTGAAAAATAAGTAATTTATCATTCGAATCAGCGCAAATACGTCCATTTTCAGGACGGCCGCTGATTAACGCGATAAAAATGAAAATATGCCGCGTGATTCGCGGTAATAAAAAGAACTCGAGCGACCCGAAGTCACGTGGCGGGAGTAAATAAACCCGGGCAAGGATATATTAGTGCGAAAATCTGCATTAACAACACCTCGTTCTCGGCGACATCCGGATTACGCGCTGCTGAAGAAACGAGACTCGGAATCAAGAATCAAGAATGAAGAATCGAGAATGGAGAATCGAGAATGGAGAATCGAGAATCGAGAATCGAGAATCGAGAAGCGTATGGAGGAGTATACGGGGAGTCACCCGTATGCGTGTATATGGTACTTCTGCAACGGCGAGCGTTACGTCACGACTACCTTGATTAATGTACTTTTTTATCGCGTTCGCAGAGGGAAAAGTAGAGACGTTATTAACTCGAGCTCTAAGACTCTTTCGCTTGTTCGCGTCTTTCTCCGAATAACACAACCAGTCCGGAAATATGGCTATTTGTTTCTACCGTACTACCGTACTACATATACTATATAGTAGTCTACCGCGGCTAAATCTATACACGCATCCTACTTTTTATTTTCATGGTTAAATTGATAAAAGCCGTATATAAATTTTACGATATCTTTAAATTCGTAAACCGATAACATTCGTATATATTTTCTTATGAACATAAAAAAACACTTTGCTAAATATTTCATATTTATTTTACCTTATTTAGAGGACCGACTTTGCGTAATTAATTTCATATATTTTTAATTAGTATCGGTATTTTAAATCGTTAACTTATTTTTTGGTTTGGAAATTTTTTAACTTTCGATCGATTACAAAGTATTAAATTTATTTTAATTTATTCTATACGTTTATATTGTCGTGTTTTTTTTTATTTTTAAAGTCAATGTACCGAGTTTGATACGACTACTCTTAAAATTTAATAAATATTAAACTATTGTAAGAAATGACAAAATTCCTTTATTATACAATTTAACTAAGCAACTGATTTATAAGTTTGTATATAATAAACAAGGGTTTAGCGAAGTAAATATGTTTTTTTTCAACGTGCGATACAATCATTATAATATATATATATATATTATAATTTATTTTTCATTACAAAATTTCATAGAGTTTTTAATAAATAAGTTTTTGAAGTTAAAATCCACATTTCTTTAAATAGAAAATTATTTTTTCTTTTATTTATGTGTAAAATATAAAATATAAAATACAACGTAAGCGACTGAAGACTTTTATAGGTACAAGGAATAAAGAACATTTTAAACTTATTTTTCGAAATATATATATATATATATATATATTTATATTAGCCAAAATTTTAAAATGTATCATCGGAAGAAATTTACTCTGCTTTATTTTAAATAAAACGTTACAATTATTAAGTTAATTTATAATGTAAACTTATCGATTTTAGATTATATAAAATAAGCGAATCTAAACCTTTTTCATTTTTGTAGCGATAAGAAAAGTTTAAAAGTTTATAAATAATAAACATATCTTAGAGTTTACGAAAACACTAGTCTGTCTTTATATTATCGATAATGTTTGTAGGGGTTTACGCGTACCTTCGTACAAAAGATAATCAATCACGTACTCTCGCTGTCTATTTACTTTTTATATTTACAATCAAGTTTTACTCCGGTGTGTCATGTCCGAGTTATTCGCTTCGCGTAATAAATATAGATTCGTCCGAATAAAATTCGTATTGATTATAAATATCGGGGCTGATTCGTAAGCGGGTTCACAAATTACAGCTGAAAAAGCACCGAATGCTAATACGATAATTCGTCGAGCATTTCAACGACGGCAGCTTACGCGTGCTTTTTCCTGGGGTCTGAGAAGGAGAGAAGCGCAACCTCGAATTCGTTTGGAGCCTCGACGGGAAATAAATAAAGTCGTCAGAAGTTGGAGGGCGCCAATGAACGCTCCTCTTTCTCCTTTGGTAAATGAGTGACGGGTCACGGTTAAGGACGAAAATACAACCTGGACTTTATTCGACTATTAATTACTCGGGCTTTTTCCCGGGGTGGCGGACAAAAAAGAACGACGGAACAAAATGGAAGCGTCGATGCATTTCGCGTGCCATTCGATCGATGCCGTTGCGTCTCTTTTTCTTGCGCGGTTGTATCAACGCTGAGCTTATCAGTCGAAAACACGAATAAAACACGAACGAGCTTGGCGATCGTTGTTTCTTAATAAGACTTTTTTCGGAAGGGACATCGCGTCTTTTCGACTGGCAAGTTAATTAACCCAAGGAAATTCATTTTGCTTAAAAGAAAACGGACGGTCGAACGGTTTGTTTGCTCGTGATAAGGTAGGAACGAATAGTATTACACATCTGCTTCCTTCAAAAAGTTATAAAAGAACCTACGCTCGTTCTTGTTTGCTCCTCGTCAACTCGCGAAACGCCTTACTCGTTTACCCCGAGTTGGAACGTCGCAGGAATAAAGAAGTAAGAAAAAGTAAGAACATAGAGAGAGAGAGAGAGAGAGAGCGAGCGAGAGGTCCTTTCGCTCGACTCGCGGTCTCGTGATAGCGATCGAGTATGTCCGATGAATTTTTAATAACCAGCGCTCCGATCGTTACGCGGAGCTCGCGCTTCATCTTCGCTGCCCTTCTACGGCTTAATGAAACAAGGGATTGCCAATGAGGCGTAATGATAGACGGACCGGCGGTGTTTCGAGTTTACGAGCGACGCCGACGTCGCGGCGGAGCTTGCGTCGAGAGTTTATCTCGATGAGACGTATCGCGTTGGCGTTCTCGCGGCGCTTGTGAAAAATCGTCCGTGTAAATTCCGCGATGCGGATTCCCGAGCTCGAGAATGTGTACCGTCGCTTTCGTTGTTCGCTCGGTTGGAGGAACATCGATACAGCCATTTTCACTCGTCTTTCTTTCGCGCGGGAAAGTCGTCTTTTTTTCGTGAAAAACATTTTCTCGCCTTTCTTGCTTAATGCGGAAAAGTGTATCTACGATTTCAGAACTGATTATCTCAAAATTATTGAAACTCTTGAAAATTTTGTTTCTTAAGCTTTTCGGTGCCCGATAGCTTTTAAACAATTTTAAATTGCAAATCCCCGTTTCAGCTTTGTTTAAGAATTTAAAATAGCGACTTATTTATTTATAGTAACCAAAGATATAATAATTACAAGTCTTGCTAACTAAGATTTTCAATTTAAAGCCGAGCGCATAAGTATTAATTAAATAATTGTAGATCTTGGAAATAAAAGTACGCAGGCTTATAAATTTAGATATAACCATGAATATTTTGTTATTTTTAATAAATTTTAACGGTATTTGTGCAATTTTATTTTTAAAATAATATATATATTTTTAACTCGTTCAATATTTTCAAAAATTCTAATCAAGCTATTTGCACCTACAAGTTTTAATAATAATATTGCCTTCCAGTAAAAAATATACGTTATTTGATCGTTATGTACATTATGTTAAGTAATTTAGTATAACACAAAATACTTTTCTAATTTTATACATAACGTGAAAATTAATCAGAAATATATCATTGCTTTATAAATATTTAAATGTATGTAGTTTTGAAATAATATTTTTTTTCTAAATTTATTGGTTTACCTAAGTTTAATGTTAATAAATGCGTCCAATGCTGTTTCACGCAATCAAATGTACTAAAATATATTTACACACACATATATATATTAATTATTTCAACGCGTCCATGTTCTAAACCAATATATTTTCTAAAAATGACCTATAAATAAATTCTATTCTCGATAAAATTAAATATTTTAAGCGATTACTGTAATTTAATTTTATTATACCGTATCTAGTCTGAAATAAATGCAGGAGTTTCTATAAAAATTTTGAAAGTATAATAGATATAGGTATATTTATTTTAATACAAGAATTTTTGTAATCGAAAATTGAGTATATTTAATTAAAAATTTGGAGGGAATCAACGTTTCAACGAGAGTTATATTTTATTTATTTTGAGATTTATTTTGAGATTCACTCGTTAAATATTTCTCATTATACTCACGTAATGTCGGTTACTTTTTAGCTTAAAAAAATTAAATACTGATAATATATCTCGTATAGGTTTTTACGTTAATTGGTTTATTTATTTAAAGCTTTGACGACATTCATCAATGTAATATCAGCAATTAAAAAACAAATATCGCGTATCAAAAACTAACAATTTAAAAAGGTCGTTTGCTCCGTCGCGAAAAATTCTAGAGTGCGTCGGAATGACGAGTAACCGTGGAGACTCAACGGTAACGACCGAAACGTTGTTACCAACGACGGCAAATCGTAGCGCGAAACCAATGAACAAAAGAGCAGTGGAAACGTAATAAAGAAGAAAAATTTCACGCATCGTACCCAAATCCACTTTGTAACACGGCTCTTGGTTCGAATCCTTCCGAGCTGGCGAGTTCATTCGGCCAGTTATCTCCGCACTTAATTACATTCCGACTTGTGCGGTTCAATATAATTAACCTTATTTACAATTCGTCGGCGTGCGTCCCTTTTTCTACACACCAGGCCGAATCCGTGCACGTCATCTCGTGCGCAGCTCGGCAAAAACGATAGCCAATCCCGACCACATTTTTCACAGAATGAAATTTGACTAGCATGATGGCTTTATCCTGATTTTTCGACGATATAATTGTTCGTCTTTTTTTACTTTCTTCCGCTATAATTGACATGTGTTCTCGATGCGATAGGATCGCTGCTCGTTTAACTCGTGGCTTTATACATTTTATATTTTGCTCTGATCTACGTGTTTATTTTCAGTAGTATTTATCTTCGCATAGAGATAGAAAGAAGCATAGAGCCTTTTTGTTCTATAATTTTAATCTTCGTCAAACTATTTTATCTTCCATTTCATTATTCTAAGATCAAAAGAGTATGTCACAAAATAGCCTATAATTTTATCTTTTTTATTATTAAGAAAATGACGTATTGATAAAGTAGGATTCATCGTTATTATAATATGCATATATTTTACTGAATATGTTTGTAATCTTTTAAATTAAAGTTAATCAAAATTGTATCGAGTTTTGAATCGATTACATTTGAAACCCCCATTTTTAAAAAAGAACGAATATTCGTACTAAATATCTTACCGGATATCTCGAAAAATATTGTAAATATTTTCATCGGAATAATTTCAACATTGAAATATTTTCGATGGTGATTTTAATTTATCCAGTAATTTTTCTATCAAATTGCGGTACGTTTCGGCATTTCAAATATGGAGATATATTTTTAATTAAAACCGTTTATCGAAATTTCTCGATAAAAGCAAGATTTAGATAATATCTTGTTAAAATTTTGTCGACGCTATTAATGACAGAAATACTCATCGTTAAAGTATAAGAAAGTCACATAATTTTTTGTTCCAGCGCGTGTTAAAACGGTAGTTGGAATACGCTTCCCCATATTCTTATATTTGGTGTAATAAATTAGCATAATGATACAAAATCAATTATTAAACAAAGTGTATTTGAATACATTGAAAGCGTTCTCTATCGATATACTCGAGTTTTTACCGTACGTTCGATTTTAAGGGTCATTTTGCATATTCCACACTTGTAATAACGTTCAATTAAAGCAGAATCTAATTAGCTAACTGATATAATACGCTTCTTTTCTTTGATCACATGAATTTTTCATCGAATCAAAGATGGACTCGCGCTCTGTCGTCGCAAACGCAAAAAGTTTTTTCTCTTGCTCTCTCTCTCTCTCTCTCTCTCTCTCTCTCTCTCTCATTCTCTTGGGAGCGCGTTTTCTATTCACAAGAAGAACTCGCATGCTAAGGATTCCAAACTCGTCCCTCCAGGGTTAAGAAAACACGAGAGACGAAAAAAAAAAGCAAAGGTAAAAAGGACGCGGTCTAAGGAAAAATGAGAAACGAGGAGGAAGGATGAGACCCCGCGGCGGCATTACACGCGCACGCGTGCATTATAGACGCGACGCGCACAGTGGCACGGAACATGCGCTGTATGACAGGAAAACAAAGGAGGCCAATAATTTGAGGCAATTTGGAGGCAACCGCGCGAGACTCGTGGCCGAGCATAAGTCACGCATCGGTCATTCCCTCTCCCAACGAGCATAGCCGTCATTGCTACGGCTTTTGTCACGGGGGATAGGGGGATGTAATACATATGTAGCACTTTTTACACTTGTACCTTTTTTTTTATCGAGTTTGCGATTTTGCAACTTACGAGTTCTTTTATGGTGCTGAAAGATGAAATTCACAACCCGCAATTTAATCTCTCGGATCGGACCGTTCCGACGACAATTCAAGTCAAAATTAGGTTAAATCCTGTAGCCTTTGTTATTATCGTATTATTGTGTCTTATCGTATTTGGCTTTTTCAAACGAAATCACAAGAAAAATTTTTATTTACTTCAAAATTATGCGTCTACGAATTTCGGGGTATATATTTTACGACATTTGAAAAAATAATATAAATTATATTCAAAGTCCAAAGAAATTTTTCATAGCCTAGTAAAATTTCAGAGTACATGGGAACAAGTATAGACAGCCTATTTCATGTTTAAGAAAGAGGAAACACCTTCCCGGATCTAACCAAAATTCGTACTCGAGTAATATACGCTATTCCTACTGAATAATGTAACAGAGAATGAAATTATTTGGAGTTACGGTTTTACCTTAAACTGATAGATATTTTATTATTATATGCATTTTACTTATTTGTGTTTATATGTATTTGAAAGTTTTAAAAAAATTATCGATCACAAAATAATGGAATTTCTTTTAAGTATTCTTTGTTGTGTTATCCAATTTTAAACTTCGCTGTAAAATACTTCGTTAAAAAAGCAAAATATGATTTATTCATTTTTTGTATTCGTTGTTTGCTATTATTCATCTTTAGTTTCGTTAAAAATTGATAATTAACGCAATAAATTTTAGTTTTTTTAATATTTTGTTTATGTAATAAGTTATATATCTCATATTTATCCTGTTTAAAAAAATGATTTTAAATATGAGAATAAAAATATACGTTTGAAACATAACTCTTTGATATTTTATATCAGAATACAATCCTTGCTTTTTCAGAAATTTTAAAAAACAACGCTTTCGTAGTCACTGCACGTAATATATATATAGTATAATAATTCTTAACTTATTTAAAAATACCAACTTTATAAGTAACAATTTAAATTGTTATTTATAAAGTATTATAATACTTTAAAGTATTATACATAATAATAACAGATTTACATTTTAAAGATAATTGCGTTGATGAATATTATCTTTGTTGAGGTTATAAAATATAAGTTGTATTTTTCATAAAGGTTGTATATTCACTTTATGTAAATGTAGTATAAAATTTTAATATATTTTTAAATTTTATTTTAGTATATTATGTAAATTTTAGATATTACAATGAAATCTGTTTAAAATTATTAATTTTTAAAAATTTGGCAATATTCAAATATTTGAAATTAATTTAGAGTAATTTAATAAAAAATATTCTTTTGTAAAAGAAGTGTAATCGATACAATCGTTACTCTAGTAGAAAAATTTCAAAATTTATTTATTAATTGTAATTCAAAAATGTACGCGTGCTTTCTATGTACTTAAATACAAAGGTATTTATTATTTACAAGTTGAAATATTGGCGATTAACTTTATCACGTTCGTTTACTTATCGTATATTTTTTCCTACTCGATAATAACAATAACAATAATAATATTAATAACAATATACATTATAAAAATAAATCACGTTACAAAAATCATTAAATTTTAAAAATTCTAAATTATATTTAAAAAGTAGAATTATTCGTTCGAATAGTTAAATAGAAAATTACTATTTCTAAATAAAAAAATTATTGCATAATGTAAATTGTTTTATATTACGATGATGATCAATTACGTATTCGTATCATTAAATCAGTGTAATCTTTAAGAATATTACCAATCGAGTCTATATAAATAGTCAATCAACGTAACCTTGACGTAAACTAAAATCCATGCTTGTATTATATGTTCTTTGACAATTGTAATTAATTACACACTTTATTTATTAATAATTAAAAGCTTGTTACTCGTGATTACACATTAACGTAGACCCGAACACATATCTTGACTCACGTATGTATTTAAGTGTATTCTCAAGTGTCATATGGCCAAGCTGTTCGTGATCATTACAGCGGACCTTTTGGTCGTCTTTCTCTCTCATTATCCCAAAGCCACTGCTGTTGTTCCATCATCACCCAACAGTATTCCACCTTTTTCTCTCGTTGCGCGTTGCTTGGCTTGTTTCCGACGCTCGGTGACTTATTCATTACAGCGGGTCGCAAAGGAACCGTCGGAGCTCCATAATAAGCGGGTACATACACACAATGTAGGTGTAAACATACTCCTGCGGTATAATACAAGTATCGACAACGACACAAGAGCGTTGGTAGGCTTCCGGTCACGTTGTACCCGACGATCGCGAGGCGAGGATAATGTTGACAAGCGCGTGAAAATCAACTTCTGTCTCGGCCTTTACGTAACAGGTCTAACCAAAGAATCAATCCCTCTCCTTCTTTTACGAGCCGCAGATCCAGGCGATCGCCGATTTTTCAGTGGCATGAGTCAGCAAACCGTCTTCCTTTTTAACTATTATTTCTAACTAGTTTTTCCAACATATTCGATAATTTTACTTGTCATCTTTTTCAACGACTCAAGAAATAGGTATTCTTTTTTATTTACCTTTATTTCTGTATACAATGTATTTTCTATACGTTATTTTATACCATATAGCTTATTATAGTAGTATTACAAAATTCAAATATATGTATTCCTTATTTTTTTTCTTCATTTTTTTATTAAACACATTCAAAAATATATTTCACAAATAACTTACTTGGTTTAACTTATCAAGCCTGAGTCGGTCTTTTAAATAGAGGAAATTTTTTAATCGTAAAGTTATTCTGTATAAAGCTAAGTCTTTTCAACTATGTTATCGGTTTAATCATATCATTTTAATAGTCTTTTACAAGTAAAATGGATAATATAATAAATTGTGTACATTTATAAAGAGAGTAAAAATAAATCAATTGTATACACGGTAATTTGGTTAAATTTATAATAGTTGAATGGTAAACTTGTACATAGAGAGAATGTTTAATACCAACTGTAACATATTATAGGTTAGATGAATCTATAAATCTATAAATCTATAAATCTATAAATCTATAAAATTTATAAATGTAATCGATATCGTATAATAAAGTTAGCCATAAATAGAAGATTTTTCAGGCTAAAAATTATGTAAATAAAAAATTACACTTTTATACGAATATTTGATGATTAACATAAATATTTCTTAATTATCGTTACTTCCGTATAAAAAAAATGAAAAAAATATCAAATCATCATGAATGTGAATTATAGGCATAAATAAAATAATAAATAAAATAATAAATAAAATACGTATAAAATAATGAAACTTTGTTCGAATATATTACCGAATATTTTTATTTTTTAAATTAATAACTAATTTATAATAAAAATATAAAGAGAAATTATGATAAAAAATATAATAAATTGATACGACGTGAAAAAAAATTATTATATAATTTTGTTACTTTACAAAAAAATATTTTTCTAATCTAATAATAAATATTTATTATCGTTTAATAAATATTCAAAGTTTTCTAAATATCTGTTAATGATTCTTTTTATTTTAATGATTTTAAAAATTTAGAATAACTACTATTTTTATACGAAGTTTAATTAGATTAAAATTTATTAAACAATGTGATAAAGGTTAGAAAGTATGAGGTAGAACGATTTTGAACCCATACTACTTTTATTCATCAGAAGACACACTTGACAAGTTTTTATAATTCTAGTCCACAATTAGTGATTACTACTCATGAAAGAAACGGGACTGTCAGGCGCTTCCTTTGTAATTTTTCGCTTTTAAAATTAATATTCGTTCTTTATTACTATTGCCGACATAATTATAGAAGAAAAAATTATTGTTTTAACCGTATTTTTTAAAGGCATGAATTTTCAACTTTTTGTACAAATCTCATCATTGTTTCTATCGTTGCTTTGTGCCATGAAATATTATTTCATACGATAAATCATTACATTCATTTTAATTTATATACATTTATGATTACATTTATTAATTTATATACATTTAGCTAAAGAAAAAACAATATTGAGTTCACGTATCGGTAAAGTTTAATTTAAAAATTTTTTTAATTACGTCGATAAAATATTTTTTTTAAATTCATCTAATAATATATAAATTGAATAATGTAAAAAGTTTTCATTTTACAGTATTCGAAGAATCATTTTATTATATTATTAGCCATAAAGAGTGTTATAGAAAATATGTTTGATTTGTAAAATAAAAAATTCCTCAAAGTATTTTATGAATTTTATTTTATAGCTTTAAAACGTAATACATTTTAACTTAGAAAAGATCGTAAATATAATTCTACAAAAATTAATTATTATGTACTATCCATCTGTTCGTGGATGGTTAACAGACAAATTTGTGTTAAAAAAGAAAAGTATACAATATTTGTAAAAATTTTTTTACCTTACTTCATTATTTTAATTGGCCTGTCAAATAAATTTAATATCCTCCATCTATTATATGATTAAACGATTGGTTATTTGTGATTTTGTAATTTTGTAATTTTAATTTCACAATCGCAATGGAAAAGTTGAAGCTATTGTAATTACGTAAGTTTAATCACATCGGCAATCGATTTTTATATTACCAAATATAGTCTCATACTATTAGTTTCCATATTTAAAGAAAAATTAATAGAAAACCATAAATTGTATATGAAAGTAGTAAAAATATAATTAAAAAAGATATTAGTGAATAATTACGTAGCTCATAAATTTCGCGAACATAAATTCCTTTCTTTTCTTATTCTCAATTAACCACAAGTTAAAGGAGTCAATACCACATCCGTTTAACCGTTAAGCGTATAAATTATAGGATCAACGTATAGATTAATTAGACTCCAAAATGTAGCTGCGAGTGGAATTTACTCGTTTGAATGATTACGAGTATTTAAACATCGATAAACACTGTTTATATTCACGTATTTGTACACAAGTGTATTGAAATTAAATTTGTTTTGTTACAAATTATTAAATATAGTTTTTTCAACATAGTATTCTAAAATTCATAATTACATCGATTGGAAAAAACATTGGATTACTTTTTTCACATTATATTTTTTGTACAATGTATAACTTATAATGAAAGAATCTTGTAATAAGTAAAATACTGGTTCTACGATAAAAATAGCAACATACTCAAACTTAGCTCATTATATTAATTTGTTTTTAATTTTAATAATATGTATGAAAACTACCATAAAATTAATAATTAAATCAAATTTTATCTATGCATTTTAGTTTATAAATATTTAACATATATTTATAATATGATAAGACTTCGTATTTTATTCTATCTGTATGTTAAGACTATTAAAATTATTTTTAATGTATATTAAGGTTCTGAAAATAAAACTATTCTAAAAATAAATTTTGTCTTCAAATAGTTTTGTTGTTTCAATTTCAAGAAATTAGATAATACTGAAAAAATGTATAATTATGCAGTTATTAGATATTATTTGAATAAATGATATGTGTTTTTTCATAGAAACAATAGCGAAAGATTCTTTTAAGTTTTATTGAAGTTGATATTTTTAAGACTATGGAAAAGTAAAAATTCAATGACAAAGTATTTTAGCTAATTAAATTTTATAAATCGCGATATAATTAAAAATAACTTCCTATATTTAAATGCCCTAATTTCCAACGAGACGTACTACATAAAATTTAAATGGGGTCTTTATTATAAATTTTACTACTTAAATTTGTTAAATAGGTGTTCATAAAAAGTTAATTACACTAATTCTATTGTTATTTAAGTTTATTATGCTTAAAGCTTAGCAGCGTTAAATTTTATTGTTTTTCTAAAAAGAAATAAAATATATCTTCCGTTAAATTGACAATTATTTTTGATTTAATTATATATTCGTTTCACTTCTCGTTCATGGATATTTGTAATCGATTAATCGTTCTAATAGTACTATATTAGATTTTCTATATTTTACATAAATATATGTAAGAATTTATCAATTATTCCTTAGTAACTTTATTATTTGAAGTTACTAAATATAATGAATCAATAAGATATTGTACGTATTTATGATTGTATTCCGAATTAGTAAAAATGAATTATAAAAAAACTTATATAAAACTTATTCTGAATTTACACGTTAATAAGTTAGCGAATAGTTTTATTCGTTTCTGAATAAATTGTGATGTTTTAGAGGCAAAAATCAATATTAGTTACATTTCAGAAAAATAACCGAGAATTTTAAAAACTACAACCGATGCGAGCAAGTTTACCGAAGTGTAGATTAATTTTTAAATGGGTGTATTGCTTTAGAAGGAAGTGGGAGTATATCGATCACGATACACGAGAGAGATGACTGACAAAGCCTTACGTTGTGGGAACATTCAATGTGTTTACGATTCGATGATGTCACAACATATTACGTAGAAAAGATAGCATCAAAAATGTTTTAATTTATAGTACTGTTTTCGATAGCCGAGCTAAGACCTAAAGAGGATAAAAGTTAATTTTTTTCTTATTATAGAAAGTGAATAAAGAATTTAAAGAATTAAGTTTTTTTTTAATATTGGAAGAAATTTTCAGGTTATAAATATAATTAAAAAACAAAGCAATGAAATGAGGTCGATCAGTTTAGTGATAAAAAACAAACATAATTCGTTCAAAAATCAACGTCACAGCTTTTGTCTCTTTTCGTATTCGTACAATGATACACGTTGAACTTATTTCAGTGGCTCGTTCAGCTAATGTGGCAGTTTACAAGTTTTGGAATATTTCTGCGATAGCATCCGAAGCGTGTGACCTGAATTTTAGGAGAAAAATAATACAACCGCACATAAGGACAATCCATCTATCACGTAACGTTTAGTGGCTACGACTTTATTTTTCCAAGTTGTTTTATTAGCACGACTATTCTTTCAACTATTTGTTACGTCTAGTCGATTTTCTAACTTTTTCTTTACCAAAGCACGATAAAGATTATTCAAACATCGCAATATGTATCGGGCTAAATACATTATTACGATGTGTCAATGATACGCGGACGTTGAAGTTTCTATTAACTATAATCGAAAGTTTATTTATTATGAATACGGCGTATAAGATTTTTATTCATAATTCTCGTTCGAGAAAAAAATAACACAAAGAGTGAAAATTACCAATCGAAAAATTGTCTCTCTGTTTTCATAAAACATGCGATGTTGCCTTCTCTCTCTTTATTTCTTTGTCTTTTGCTACCGTGCATTCGACGCTATACTTATAACTATTTTCAATGGAATATACACGAGTGCGCTTCGTCCGTCCTGTGCGATGATAACGTTTCCGCGTTTGCGATCGATTTAATTTGCCTTTCCTTCCGTGTACGAGGTTACATTTCTCGTTTTCTCTTGCTGTCGACATCATCCGTATTGAAATTTTTAATAATGTAATTTCACTAAGGAAAACGAACGAAGTAAGAATCTCTTGGAGAGTGTTGCAGAAAATTTATCGATTTATCGATTTGTTTTCAAAGTTTTTGAAGCAAGGTATATAATATTTTGAAAATAGATTTTTCTAAATAATAAAAATAATAATTCGCATAAGTAGAAAATACAACGATCATTTTGTCAAATAATGCATCAAATAATTAATATAACTTGCTCACATTTATCGTAATGTTAATAATTATTTTAAAACGTTTACGTAGAATATATAATGTCTAAGACTTTCATCAAAATATTATTCTAAACATATATGTTTAGATATGGGTTTATATCGTATGATTTATTTCATTATTAAAAACAATTAAATTAATAGTATTTTAATAATAGAATCTAGGTATTCGTTTATATACTGTCCATTAAGTATTGATTGTTCAGGAATTATGATCTACATAATATAAATTATAGCTTAAAATCACGATCAGTCGTCATTTTTTAAATTAAAATTTAAAAATAACGACCCTAAAATTATTAGCCGATTCCTTTACATAGAACAGGATATACTTACTATTCAATAAATAATATCCAAAAAGAATATCCAAGTATAAACTATTCTTAAACTTGATTTGATTCACTGCAAAAAATGTTAAGTGCACAATATAAATTATATTTGTCCATAAAAATTTAATCGTTATATTGTTCAGGAATAATTATAATGAATTTAAAAACATATTTTAATTAAAATTCTACTTTCAGTATTGATTATAATTTTATATATTGTTTAAGAAACGATATTAAGAAAATTAATAAGTTTAACTATATTTATTTCGTCATGAACATATCCAATACATAACCATGTAATTTTTCTTAAAATTAAATAATAAATAATATTATATCATCTTATAAAAACTTGTAATATAAAAGTGGTCTTAGAATTAATTAATAATTACGTAATACATTAGCTATCAAACTGTTTTATTTCGAATGAAAATTATAAATGCATAGAATACAATTAAAAAATATTTATTTTTACGAATGCGCCAGGTGAGATATAAATTTTCAGAAAAATCCAAATATACCAAATAAAATTATGTTATTGTTATAGTATATAAAATTCATATATTTTATTGAATTATGATACTTACCCGTCTAAAATTTAAAAAATAAATAACCGTAGTAAATTTTCTTTCTTGAGCGTTACTCATCAATAAAAATAAAGTTAATATTTTCATTTGTACAGACACAGCTTTCATAACTGTTATATAATAGAGAAAATAATCGATAATCGCCCGCAAATGTTTGCGCTACACATATTTCCATAAATTTTTTGCATCCGACTTATTAGAATAAAGCTTCTTTTGTATATTAAAATTTTTTAATTTTTGAACATTGCAAATTATAATTTTTACACAATTATCGCTCGTATGTCATTGATCTATAATCGGAGATATATGTTTAATGTAAGCAGATAATTTAAAAATGGTAACATTTAATAGAATAAAAAGTCAATGATAATCAGTTTTTATTGTAAAAGTTAAGATAAATTTAATTAAATATATTTACTACAATTAGTATTAAATTCTCAGATTTTAAAAAGTCTTATTAAAAAATCTTGTATTCGCGTACTTATAGAATGATAATAATATTCATTTCGGTAATTTATTATGAAGTTAGACAATTTTCTTGTTTTAAAGATAATATAGATATTAATTAGGTTTTATTTTATGAATTACATGAAATAAATTTAAATGTGAAGGATATCAGTGATTTAATCTTGCAATGCCTGCAATTATGCGTTATAATTTTTATAAAGTTTAATTTTTTTAAATTTTTTTCGTTAAAAAATGAAAATTATACTTATGATTATGGTAGGTTAAATTTCTGTAATCTTAAAATAATAAATATATATACATATACATATATAATATCTTTATTTATGTTCTTATTAAATTTAGATTTAATAATTTTAAGTATTTTTTAAAATTTAGTTACAACTTAATTATTTTACATTGTTTTACTGTTTTTTCTATTAATCACAAACATTTACAAATACTCGATAGAACTCTATTTTATGGTTCGATAGTAAATACTTATTATTATGCATTTGATGTAATTATACGTCGATCGTACTCACGGAAAAAAGCCAGTGACATTTCAACATCGTATAGAAAAGCCATAACACTGCTTCCGACATGCACATAGTATTTTCCCACGTACCAGTAATTGTCATTATTATTGCATATTATACCTTGGTCGAAGAAGATACGACCAGCTTGTGACAACTATAGATAATGAAATATTTTTTCCATAAAATTAATCGTTGTATGACAAAAACGTTATTAATAATCGTTAAGATAGCGTATATCGCACGAGATATTCGTTTTAGAAGTATTAGAAATTATAAAATGTAAAGTAAATAAATATGTTCTTTCTTCGTACATTTTTTGAAAAAAATATAATTTTAGATGTTGATATATATTCAAATTTTTATACTATATAAAAAGGTAATAAAAGCGTCGATCGAGAATTACTTGTACGAAACAAAATTCTTTAATATAATATTATTCAAATTATTTGTTTAAAATAAGAAAAATAATTCGACAAAGGATTAAAAAATAATATTTATGGAAAAAATTACGTGTGAGAAGTTGGGCTGATACGAGAGATATTTTTGAAAACAGATTCAATAATGAACAAAATGAAATTTTTTGATTATTTTTTGTATCGAAGGGAGAGGTTTTATTTATGGTATTTTATGGATGAAAATATTAAAAATATTTTAATATTTACTTTTATAATTTTAATTTCAATCGAATTTTTCTTAAATGAAATTACGTTATCGCGTTACGCGCTATAAAACTTATCTCGATCGAGCAACGCTACAATCCAGCTTCGTATTCGCGGATTTATTTTTGTATAAATGCACCATTGCATAATTCGCGGTAAAATTCATCGGAGTCGTCGAGGAGTATTTTTGCAGGTGCCCTGGTTACGCGCGTCGACGCGAAACCCGATCGTCAAACTGGTCCGAATTTACAAGTTCGTTACCGCGCCGACGAGTCGAGCGATCTATCACTTCGGTTACGCGCCCGAGCGAAGATTTCGGTCGTCGTCTGGATTTCGCTCGCGGGCGCCTCTCGTCAATGACAATGCGATATCCGAAGATTGGATGCGCGCGTAGCGGAATCGACGTCTTCGGCGCCAGGGTACGATCTTTTTTCCTCTAACTCGCTAACTCGCGCGACGTCGTGCTGCTAGAGAAAGCGGAGGAGAAGAATCAGAAGAAGCGGAAGAAGCGAAAGAAGCAGAAGAAGAAGCAGAAGAAGAGGAGGAGGAGGAGGAGGAGGAATCGATCGTCGGCCCCTCGGAAACCGAACGACCAGCAACTCCGACAGCAGCCTCGCATCCTCGCAGCCTCCGTATGTATAGCACCCACCATCGATTCTCGTACGCATTAACGTGGGTGGCCACCATGATTTTTACTCTCTCTCTCTCTCTCTCTCTCTCTCCTCGCTCCCTCCCTCTCCCTCCCTCTCCCTCCCTCTCCCTCCCTCTCTCTCTCTCTCTCTTCTATCCTCGTTTATATCGCGAGCAGAAGATCTCTCGCAGCACCGAGAAAAAGAAAGAGAGTATTCTCTCCGACACCTATGCTCGGTACGTACGTGTGTATATAGACGCGTGTGTGGACGAGGCGGGCCCGTGAGGCCCCAATCGAAGCGAGAACAGACCCATCGGACGTAGATGAAGAAGAGAGAGGTAGAGGAAGAGAGGAACGCGGTGAGTCTGCGAATGAAAGAGAGAGAAGGCACGGGTTAGGCCCCCCGTGGTCTTCGGAACCAACCAGAGCCCCCAGATGAACGGAACCGCGCTCTCGTAGCCACACCTCTGCGAACTGCATGTGCTGCTTCTCTCCTTCTCTCCTTCTTTCCTTCTCTCCTTCTCTCCTTCTCTCCATCTCTCTCTCTCTCTCTCTCTCTCTCTTTTATACTCCGCAGTCCTTTGAGACTCACCGTCACTGGCATCTTCCTTTCTCTCTTTATCACCTTGCGAAAGAACGAGTGAAACAGAGAGAAAGAGAAAAAGGGAGAGAAATAAGAGAGAGAGAGAGAGAGAGAGAGAGAGAGAGAGAGAGTCGAGTGTCTCCTTGGTTTCTCGTTTGGTTTTGCATTTCGTTTTTCTCCTCTTCCCTTTTGTATTTTCTTATGTATTCGCCGACTACGACTGCGTTCGCTCCATAAATCGTCTGCGCGATCCACCGCGATCGGCTTTTCGTTTTTGTTTCGGAGGGGAAGCGGTGGGCAGAAAGAGGAAGGGAGAAAAAGAAGGATTATTCCCTTTCATCGCGTCGAGAGCAGAACAAGGAGACGGGAGAGAGCGAGAGCTGAGGCCATCTGGGGGACCGAACTCTAAGTACTTCGATATTGCACCTCGCCCGAGGTAAGTACCTACGCGGATGAGGATGAGATACTTTTAGAAGGCACCGATATTTCTTCTTTTTCGTATTTTTCTTTCAATTTTTCTTTCAATTTTTCTTTCAATTTTTCTTTCAATTTTTCTTTCTTATCGAGAAAACTGGACGCGTATTCTTCTTACCGTTACGTTAACAATGACTGATATTTTAAAAATTTTATTAAATTCGTGGGTAAAATAATAAAAGCTTCGTTTCGTACATCGAAAGTACCAAATCATTTTTCATAATGTAATTTTATTCAATTTTACAAGATACGTTTGGAATACGTAAATTCTTTACCCATTAATCTATGTTTTTTATCATCCTATTTACACGCGAAGCCTAGAATCGAATCCAGCCTACCGAATCGTATTTACCGAGCCGATTTTCAATTTTATACGATGTAACAATACATCGTTCAAATACAAATACATTACATAGATAAAGAAACTGAGAAATATTCTTTTGCTACATTCTTTCCGTTAAAAAAAATTGAAAACCCAATTTCAAAATATTTGAAACGTACTAACTACGTCGTGAAAGAATCATATTTACATGTAGAATTTACTTAAATTTTGAAGCACGCCCGTAGGGTATGATCTCGACCTCGTACGAAATTGAGCTGAAAAAAGGCCACCAGGTGCGATGCGAAATCGTGGCTAATCGCAGAGTGGAAAAGAGCGCGAGGAACGAAAGATCGCAACGAAAGATCGCAACGAAAGATCGCAACGAAAGGAGCAACGAAAGGAGCAACGAAAGGAGCAACGAAAGAAGCAACGATAGGAGCAAAAAGCCCGTTTCGCGAGTCCTCGACAACTTTAACCGTCGCGTGCTAACCGCCGAAGACGCTGTCGCGCGCACTCGGGCGCACCGTATCGACCAGGTAGGCGAAGGTGGGAGTTCCTGGGCGGGCGATTGACTCGTCGCGAGCTCACCTGCCCGCGACGATTACTTTCCAGCGGTTCTGCGTTTTTTGCGCGGCTTCGGGATTTATGCCGGAGGTCGTATCGATGAAAACAACCGAACCCCGACTTCGTGCACACGCCCAGCGAAATTCACTTTTTCCTCCTATTCGATTCTTTTATACAAGGAACTATAAAAATATATCTATGTAACATCGTAGATCCTATAAAATATATCAAACTCGAATAATACCAGCAAGTAAATATAGAAAGCGCAAATTTGTTTTATATTTATTCCAACGGTATCTTCGGTTTTACTTACCGTAAAATCAAACCGAATACGATAACTTTCCGATAAATTTCATATACAATTAATAACGTTCAATCAAAATTGTTAAACAGCAGATTATTATAATGAATAAATAACTAGTCGGTTATTATAAATATTTTAAATAACTTTTCAATAAAATATTCCGTTAGATTTATGTAATTTTGTAGATTTCTTCAATTAGTATAATTAATTTTATCCAACTTACGTATCTATGATTCGACGTTCCACTTTTATGTAATTATTTAATTGTAATAGAGATCTTTACCATAATTCTTGTGTTTATCGATCATTATTCCAATCGAAGCAGTAGAATCAGTAATGGAAGCAGTAGAATCAGTCATTTATCGGTCTGATTCAGTGAGTAAAGTTACAACGAATTGTACCTGAAGCAGACATTAAATATTCGTTAATAGAATTTTTTTAAGAGTAAAAATATACATAGAAGATTTTTTTATCCTAAAGAAAAAATTATAGAAAAATTAAAAATATTTGGAATCTTTGAAAACTTAATTTTTACGTATTAATAATCAATAAGTTATTTCAAAGATTCATCCGACATACTTAACTTTTTTTATAATGAATAAGCTTTGAATAAATTCTTTAGGCTTCAGGTATTATATAGAAAAAAAATTATAGAATTGAAATATAAAATTCGAAGGAAAAATAAAAGGACTTGTATTCAGTTTTCTGTGAAATATATTTATGAATTCGAGAGCAACGTTAAAACGTAATAGTCATAACTTGGTAATTCCTAAATAAATTTAGTAAAATTCGATAAAACCCGCGACAGAAAAATTACAACGCGTCTTCGGCAATGCTCTACTTCCTTAAATTTTTCGACACGCTTCGAACTCGCATCGCCGTGAAAGCTCGTGAAAGCTCGTAAAAGCTCGTAAAAGCTCGTAAAAGCTCGTACACGCATAAAACACTCGCGATTCCGTTCCCCCCTCGCGTATATTTACGAGCATAGTCCGATGTGCGCAACTACCATTGTTGCCATATGCAATGTGCAAATGCGGAGACGTTCGTTTCTTGATCGGATGGCCTTCGCTTCTCTCTCTCTCTCTCTCTCTCTCTCGCGCGCGCTCGCGCTATTGTCATCGGCAAAAGGTCGGTTACAACGTCGACCGCTAGGTGACGGTGAATCATCGCGCGTATTCGCATCGTCGCATCGTCGCATCGTCGCATCGTCTTTGTAAATTAAGTGACGCGACTCGAATCGTATATACGCGCGGCGTTTATTTGTTATCGAATGGGAGAGTATATCTTACGGACGAAGCGAGCGCGAGAGAGAGGGAGAGTGGATTCGCTCCTTTCAAGACTAGTTTTTATGCGAGCCGCGAACACACGGTCCGCTTTTATGTGCGAGCGAGAGAACGATATTGCGTTGCGATTGTTACTCGAGGAACGAGAAAGAGCGAGGTTCGCGGTTTCCGCGCGCGCGTTGGAGAATTTACGAGCACCTCGAGCTCCGTTCCCTTCGTTCCCTTCGTTCCCTTCGTTCCCTTCGTTCTCGGATTGTCATCTCGCAAGATTTTCCTTTTCCCTCCTCTGCTTCGTTACCTATTATCTATTACCTACTCCTTGCTTCGCGCTCGCTTCTCTGCTTCCTCTCCTTCCCATTTTCTCCATCCTTTCATCGACGTTACTTCGATTCGAGCTTCGCGTACTTTCGGCGGAAATCACTCGTTACCGCCTACTTGGAAGAACGCTTAACGCGCCGATTAACCACTCGACGCATATTCCTGGTCGCATAAAAATAGCGTGCGGTTGTTTTATAATTATGTCGTAAAGTTGACTACTGGATGCAGTATGTAGTCACCGGTACTACGAATTAGCATTGGAATGGATGGTTTTGAACACCGTGAGAAAAGACTCTACATTCTCCGACGAATGATGCTCAGTCGTTAGGACTCGAGCCGCTTTTCCGCATAAGCACGTAACGCGTAAATGTAACGAAAGTTTTTTGCGCTAAGTTTTCCTACTTCTGAACTTACGCTAACTTTTTAATTATACCTAATTTTCATTATATCACCGATATTTTATGCTAATTTTTAATATTCTAGGTTGGAACTTAAAATTGTTGATAACGAAAGACACTTTAGTTTCACCGTTGATCTTTCATCGCCCGAGTCAGCACCTTTCCAATCGGATTTCACTCGTTGGTAATTGCTTTAATTTTTAATCATTTTAAATTTAACGATAGAAAGTTTACTTTACAAATGCAATAACTTCCTTTAGACATCGACCGAGGTACTTTACTTTTTCAAGTTCAAATAGTAATTTTACCGCGGAATTCATCGGTAAATACTTTAACGATTATTTTAAACGAGAATAGTCAGTTATCGAAGTTGCTGCGCCAACTCTAAAAAGAACCTAGTCTTTATTTACTGAGTTTTTATCGCGTGACAAGCAAGTTATCATTGAAAAGTAAGTTTTAACGAATTATCGCTGTATACTTTTCAAAAATATAAAATGCGATAAACGGCAAGTAAAAGACTTATATATTATAAATAAAACATTTATAAACAACGATTCTCAAGCTTCGCGAGTCCTTTGATAAATCCAAAATTGACCGATACCGATCGACCTACCGGTATCGACGCTCGTTGGGAAGGTGTCAAAGCTATAATAATGACCAATAATGACCGATAATTGCGATCGTGGACGTACCAGTGTTCGGGCGGATCCGTTCCATCAGGGGCGCATTATCATCGAACAAACTTCCGAAATCGCGGGCTGAACGAGTCGATTTAAAAACCACTTTGTAATCCAGAATAAAATACCGCGCGTAATCCGTCGCATCTCCCGTGACTAATTAAGGAAAAAGAAAGAAAAGCAAAAAAGCGAGTCTTATACCAGAGTGCATTTGTCACACGAGCATTAAATATCCCGAGGGAAAAGGAAGCAAGAAAAAGGGGACCGGTAAGATAATCGAGACTAACGCTCATCCACGCGAGGCTGTGAACACGGTCGTGAACGTGTTCGAGTCTGTGCTATAAGGGGGTGAACTCGCGCGCGGTAATTATCGACGAGCAACGGAGAAGTGGATAATTGGAACGTTTGTTAATTGGAATACTCTCGCGAAACACGCCCACGGGTAGGATTTACAGAGGCGCCATTGCGATAATCTCCCCCCTTCTTTTTTTCTCTCCCTCTCTCTCTCCCTCTCTCTCTCTCCCTCTCTCTCCCTCTCTCTCTCTCTCTCTCTCTCTTCCTTTCTCGCTTTGTCTTGCTTATTTCCACTAAATGCTCCCGCGAGTCGGCAAAGGCGAACCAGCCAAAGAAGGAAAAATAAGAGAATCGCTTTGATAATGCAATACTACGCTCTTTCGATCGAAATCTTGGATGCTTCTTATAGGATAAAAGTATCTTGCACGTTAATTAATACTGCCCTTGTGTATAAGTCTTGTAAACCGTCGATTTAGTCAAGAATTTTGCGTAAGCGATGTCAAGCGTGTATTACGCTGGAATGCGATGCGACCGATCGATCGAAATTCATTCGCAATCTATTTCTTAGTATCACTGGCACACCTACTTTTTCTATCGATATCGACCTAACGTATCCTTTCATTAAATATATATATATATATATATATATATATACACGCTTGCGCAAATATATCAAAAATACCGATACGATATGGATGAATAGATCTCTTATTAGCGCTAATTTTGTACGCGTATAAAATTAAAAAGATTAACTTGTGAAATAAACAAAATATTTTTCAAAGTATTATAAACGTAATAAATTCATAAAATATCAACGAAAAACCAGAATGAGAAAGCGGAACGGGAGTAAGGATATACAGAATCGCAGGCTGCTATGCATCACTCGGTATCGGAAGTCGTGGCACACGCGACCCCGAGGTCCTCGGTTCTCCACAATGAGGGTTGCGAGAGTGGATTTAATTAGCCCCGCCGGAAAAAAGAAGCAAGAGAGTTCAAAGTAAGTGGCTGCGCCGCTATCCCCGATCCCAGAGCAATAATTCTCCGAGCGAGATGGAAAAGCGAAAAATTCACGCGCGATGAGTACTCGGATCCCGAGTCGAGTCATTGGCGAGTTAAGATTTTTGCTCGTATTTACATTCGGAGAAACTTCCCCCCTCGAGAAACCGAGAGTAAGTATTTCTATTTGTTTACCCTTTCGTAAGATCGATCGTACAAATTGGACACATTGATGTTCACTATTTGCTAATATGTACCATTTAACCAAAAAGTTCGACTTTTTCGAATATTTTTTAAATATACTTTTTAAAAATAAACTATAAAGTTTGTTCGATCTCATCGGAAATTCATAAAATTTTGTCGATTTTAATTAAATATAGTTGAATAACTTCAAGATAAAAGTTTAAATATTATGTATCTTTAAATATATACGTTATTTACTTCAATATTCATTCGGTATCAACAACTGAACATTTTAACGATCTAATTATTTATTCATTATAAAAATATTATTATGATAGAACATTTATTTCATTTTCTATTCAATACGATTTTCCATAACGAAAAGTTAAATCAAATTTAATTTTAAGAGTATTATTTAAAATCAGACATTATTAGGAAGGAGATAGTTTCTAAAGTTTATTGTCATATTCAAAACTATGTTACGAGAGTTTATCAATAATTAAACACAGGAATGAAATTGATTTAAAATCTCATAATAATGCATCCGTATATCGCAAAATTTATATTATACATATTAGAATAATTATTTTTCTATCGTTTAAGTAAATAAATTATAATTGGATCAATAATTTTAATTTAATTATTTTTATTATTTTAAATCACTTTAATCATTCGTATCCATTAACTGTAAATTAAATAATATATTATTATTTATGTAAAATATAACGTAACTATTCACGCATTTACCGATTCATTAAAGTGAAAGGTATTACGGGTAAGCATTTTTACAATTCAATAAATTTCGACGAACAATTTTGCAAGTAGTTCGAAAGATATTACATAGCGTTTTTTTCAGGATGAGTAAGTAGGTGCAAATAGTTATCGTTTATCCGTAACAGTCGAAACTAATTAATATCGATAGTAAGCAAATTAATACAAACACACAAACGACGTTGTAAATAACTGGAGACAACGGATTCAACGGTATCGTATCGATCAAGTTTTAGTTAGTCTTTCGCTAGGAATTATTTACCTCGCTTCGTGGCGCCAGGATCTAAAAAAAACTTGGTTAAAAGTAAAATCGAGTACGGGTGTAGAGTTATCGTAAAAAGTCGATACTAGTGAAAACGATGAAAAATGATGTAAAAAATGATGTAAAAAATGATGTAAAAAATGATGTAAAAAATGATGTAAAAAATGATGGATCGGTCTGAAAAATAGCCTGAAAAATAGCCTGAAAAATAGCCTGAAAATAGCCTGAAAAATATGACAGTACCGCGTTTCAAGCTCCTCGGCGACCGCATCTTTATCGTAAGCGAGTAACCACAAAAATTTAAGATTTCTTTTTGAATCTTAAGAATCACCGCATCGATGTTAGGGCGTACCTTAATATGCGCATCGGTCCATGGTGAAATACGTAAACAGATACGTAAGACGGTAGATCGCGACGCTCCCCTCCGACTGGAGAAGACGACGGCAACGTGGATCCGAGATCGAAACTCGGAACGAATCGTTGCTTTTGCGACAGGTACTTAAGCTCGCAAGGACGATGGGCTCTTTAACGTCGACTCGACAAGAAAGAACGGCCACGGTCGCGGCGTCGATCGTTAATTACGCGTATTAAGGCACCAAGATTTATTATTACGGTGGGGAGGACTCAAAAACAGCGGTTGGAACGCTCGTCAATTATCTAATCGTTCGCGAGACTCTCGGCCTCAGCCTTGCTCAAAGACTCCGGGGCGTGGGAGGCGGGGGGGGGGGGGGGAGACGATACGCTGCCGTACGATTTTGCCGTACGATTTTGCCGTATGATTTTGCCGTACGATTCTGCTCGACCTTGACACGAAACTATCGCGAGAATGCGTCCAGATCGTGATCTATTAGGTTGGGATTCACGAGCGTTGCGATGTTTCGGCAGTTCCTCCGTCTCTCGGAAAAGTGCGTTCTTCGGATCTCGCTCCTCTTTCGCTCGCTGGTTTTGCGCGTCGTGGGTTTACCGTCAGTTCCAAATGTTTGAAACCCGCTTGAAAACGAACAGCACCCGGATAAATGGAAATACGTCTGCAGAACCGATTCGCCGTCCTTCGAGCTGCTTTGGATGGATTCTTTGGTGCCGCTTTCCAAGTTCATCGGCTCGACCCGAATGCGAATCGGTGCGACTCGTACCATTTTTATACAGAAATAACGCGTTCGCTCATCCAGAATCGAGCCTTTTTTATTATCCATTGGTTTAACGGGTCGCTGACTCTAGCATTTCTCGTTTCTTAGCACAAAGCGATTAGATTTAGACGTACAACTGCTACGGACCTTTTATTTTTACGCGTCGATATCTTAGATTACTAAATCCGAGAAGATTCGGAAAATATTTTCGAGTGTACGGAGCGACCGACGATTTTAAATTTAAAATTTATTTTATTAGACGCATCGACGAAACATACGAATAATTTTTTATAATATAGCATAATTTAAAATAAATTTTTGCGATCGAATTCAAATTTACGAAAAATAATTATTTCAATTTAAGTCATCGAACATCGACGTTAACGATATTCGGTACGAAAGTAATATAAAAAGTACCAATTTTCAAGTTATTCGATAAGAATATCATAAAATATTACAAAATATCGCAAAATATCGCAAAATATCGCAAAATAACGTAAAATATCACAAAATACTCTATAGTATACGTTAACCCGAGTTACGTCGTAATTTTATTGTTTCAACGGCAAATACTCCGAATCGAGAATCTTATTATTTTTTAATGCAAGCATTGTAACATTATTCTTTTAATTATTCATCTTGTACAGCTTCCTCGCGATATAAAAATATATCACAAATAAAAATTGACTTAACTTTAGGCTGGATCAAAAAAAAAGTATAAAAATAACGTTGGTTGGTAAATTATTTAAAAGCCCATCGTTATTTTCGAAAAAAGAAGTAGCGGAGATAATAACCGTAATATATGAAAAACTATAAAATAAATAACAAGCAAGAAAATACTAATAAACGCCCGACCGAAATATTTCAACGCAAAGACGTAGGAGCATCAATTTAATATCCACAAGATTTAACAGTCCATTAAATATATTAGATTACATATGTGCTTCGAATAAAAAGAAAGAAAGTGAAAAAGAATAAATGCCTCTACAAAATATTTCACCGTTGCGTCGCTGCTTCCTCGCACTCGCACCTTTATATTTCACATCTTCAAAAGCCAACGCATATGCGCTCGTAAAACCACGGACGCATACGTACACACACGCGCGTTCGTATCGTACGTGGGTATCGCAGGCAGCTCGCAACGCCGAGCTTGCCACGAGGGAAGAGCCAAGAGAGGAGCGAGAGAGAGAGCGAGAGAGAGAGCGAGAGAGAGACGATGCACGAGGAAAAGAGGGACGAGGAGAGACCACGAGAAAAAGGTACGCGTGCGAGACAGAGAGGGAAAGAAATTTCGGAGGGTTGGCAAACAGCTTCGCAGGGTTGGGCATATATACGCATATAAAGTAAAACCCGCAAATAGCTCGACTGGCGCGACGAGGCAAGCACAAGCACTAGCAGAATCCCGAATTATACCCGGGGCCGGTTTCATCCCCTTTCGCATTGCCGCGGTGTCATCGTCAGGGGGCGCTGCCGTTGACATAGAATGACACCCCTTGCGCGCTGCTGCTGGTGCTCGTTTCACCTTCTTCCAACGCTCTCTCCTTCTCGCTCCTTTTGCCCCGTTCCCTCGTACGAGTTTCACCCTGACATAACAATTGCCGGTAGGATCCGTCTCTCTTCCACCCCTTCGTACGACCCCAACATCGGAACGGTTACGATCTCAGACTCGATCGTCGCAGCCACGTCTCCATTTCTCTCTCTCTCTCTCTCTCCTTTGTAATCTGCTCTCAACAAACAAAACAGTGTCTCAATCAAGCACCGACCACCCTCTCATTTTTGGGGGATTTGGCCGCTTCTCCTTCTGATCGGTCCACAAGCTCTACTTTGACCCGTTAAATCTCTGTTCGGTTATCGTTGAGGTGGAGAGATTATCTCTCTCTTTCTCTCTCTTTCTTTCCATACACATATGTACCATTCGAAAGAGGGTGGATCGAGGAACGAATCGAACTCGCTTATGCCTAGGCGACATGACTCCGCACACACACAGATTACGCAAACGCGTTTACGACGCTGATTCGATATATGTGTACGTTTCGATAGAGACGCAAAGAGAAAAGTGAGAAGGACAGAGAGGAAGAAAGATATATATATATATATATATATACATACAAAGCCAAACTGCGGATTAGTGCGTTTGTTTGTTTGTCTTATGCGGTAGGAGCAAGAGAAAGAGAGTAGAGTCATGCTGCGAAGAATCATTTAAAATTTAAATTTTATTTGATTATATTTGAATTTAATTTTGTTACCAACGCAATATAACCCCACAGTATTTATCCCTCTCTCTTTTTCTCTCTTACCATCGACCAGTGTGATTCTTCCTCTTTAGCTCCAGTTTTATTTGACTTCTCTTCTTCTCTCTAGTTTTACTCGTTTTCTCGTTACCGTTTTCTCTCTTTCTCTTTCCCTCTGCCGAGTAGAAGGCGACATTTTTGAGCTTTGCACCCTTAGTCGAACGCCTACTGGATCGTGGCTTTTGCTTTTCCCCCAAAGCAATGCTAAAGTATTAGTCGTTTTCGCGTGGTAGTAAAGCTACACTTCGTCGTTTGCAATACAAATGAATTCCGTGAATTTCACGACACTGGGTAATAAGATATTCTCCCCTTCCCTTTTACACATGCTGTCAGTGCGATACGCGAAAGGTGAAAACTTTTCACTGTCTTTTATAAAAGTTTGTTTCTTAATTTTTACTTTAATTTTATTCAATTGAAATTTTTTATATTTTGTATATTTAAAATTATCCTCCTTAATATTGATTTAGGGTTTTCTAAGTTACCGATTAAATAAAATCAAGGACTGTGTTAACCGACGTACAATTTATTTCGTTCCCATATCGCTCAATATCATAAACACATATCAATATAATTTAATTTTTTTAATTATTACAAAATATTTATATTGCTTGATACATTTTTAATAACGATAATAGCATTTTTTGCATGATAAGATGGCTATCGCAGATATAAATTATATAACATTAAAGAAATTATTAGAAATACATTTGTAAATCGTTTTTTTAAATAAATAAATAATAGAAAATATTATAATATTAATATAATATAATTAATAAAAAGGTTTAATTTAGAACATTGTTATAATATAAAAGTATTTGCATATAAATTTATAAATATAAATAAAACGGGTTAAAAATTAAAAATTAAAAATTTATTAAAAAGTGTTATAAATTATTATAATGTTTATATATCAATTGATTTTATAATAATATATAAGACTGAAAAATAATATAATAAAATACGCGTGCATATAAAAGAAAATAGAATTAAAAATGTATATTTACATAAGTTTGAGCATAGTTTATTTAATTAATACTATTTTTAAAAATGCGAAATATCTCTTTACAAAAAAATTTGTCACATCTTTTATTTTAATAAGTGCTGAAGAAGATTTATTAAAATTCATATATCATCAAATATTTAATTATTTTACTATCGTGTAACCAACTTTGGTTACATAAGATAGTTATAAGCTTATGTTCAAACTTAGCGGTTACATATAAATATAAAACATAATATCTAAAATCAATTATCGATAGTTTATTTCGAAATATTTTATACAAATTTAAATGAGCTTATACAAAATGTAACATACAAAAAAGAACATAAAAATGGATATTTAAATATTTCTTGTAATAACATTGACGATACAATAATAACCTTGTATTTGGACATTATAGCAACGAAATTTCTTTAAAGAACTTTCAAAATTAATGTATAAATAGTACAAGTATCACATCCGACCAGAATATTTATTTTTCAATCTACTAATACTAATTCATTAACATCATTCATACGTATTCCATCGTATAGTTACCGATGAGGTTTCTCGTACTTTATAATTATCTAATATAAAAAGTAATAATTTAAAACGAATTAACTAACTTTGCAATTTCATTCAAATATTTCGACCACTGAAATCAACTTCGAAAAGAAAGGAAAGCTCGGTAAAAGAAGATTCAATGACCGAATAAAAAGAAAGGTTTCTTTTTACATTCGCAGAAAAGCTTAATTCTGTCAGAAACCAACATATTTATTTACTCGGTCGGTATTTTCGCGAACGATAGCAGAAAGAGAAAGTGGAAGAAAGTGTAAAAGCCTCGGATTTGTTCACGCGGATGTCGGAACGCGCGAGAAAAATCAAGCTTGGTCATGAGATCGAAAGCGGCGGTGCCTTAACGAGTAAAGCGTTTAAGCTCCGATGCGCAAGAAGGGAAACCATGAATGGATATTAGAGACTCCGCTCCCGTGACTTTGCATTATCGCGAGTTTCAAAGAGCGGAGCAACGACGAGCAACGACGAGCAACGACGAGCAACGACGAGCCACGCGAATTCCATGTCCGGGGTTCCTCTCGTGTCGAGCCACGATAGATGGTCTACTTTGGCGTCTGGGTAGGATGGGTAGGAAGCTCTAGGTGCGGGATTCTCCTTCGGGTGGGTGTTCCAGACGCCGGGAAAGCTGTTTTGTAATTTGGCTCGGGCGTTGGTAAAGGAGAGCACGAGGAGGCACGAGGAGGCACGAGGAGGCACGAGGAGGCACGAGGAGGTACGAGGAGAGAATAGAGATGTATCTCTGGGTGAGGCGACACGATCCTCGGGTGAAATTATGAAAGACACTACTGGATAGATTAATTTGACTATGAAATGTGCAACGCGAAGCTTTTCGTGTTGTAAGGCACGATGATTATTATCCGGTTAAAGTGGCTTCGCGTGTCCGGAGTCTACTTCGTTTCTTTCGCACTCGTACCGAGATTAATGACGTGCCCCAACAACTTATTTCATTTTTAATTGCAATTTTCAAGTGCAAAAACCAACGATTGAATATTAGCTTCAGGCTTAATATTAGCCTCGCTTTCAACATATTTTGGAATATTTTTAAATTTGCGAGATGCAATTGTGACTTATTACTATTATTAGAAGATAAATATATCTCGTTATAAAGCGATACAAATTGAAAATTCAATTGCAAAATGTATTTCACAAATATTAAGATGGAAGAAATTCGAGCAGGCAATAATTTTTTATGGAAAAAGCTTTAGTTTTATCATTTTTAAACCTTGAGCTTTGTTATCAAAAATTTTTTCAAGATTCTATAAATATAATCATGCGGATAAATATTAATTAAATTAATGCAACGTTATTAAAAATTTAAGTGTTAAAAAAATGTAAAAAGTATAAAAGTTAAAATAATCGGTCTTATAAACTACGTACGATACTCGATATCAAATGTCTTATCCGGTATAAAAAAAATCTATTCTATGAAAACAATGTATCTTTACATCTCGATATATTTCTATTTTGTCATAGGATACGCGTATATTATGTAAATAAATAAAAAAGTTTTAAAGTATAAATTGAAACGAACGATGTTTTGGTATCTTTTTTCGATAACGATTAACCTTTTAAACGAAGGAAAGTAGATGGTTTTACAGTTTTTATGCGCAAATTAAACGTTTAAAGTAACCGAAACTAAATAGATTACAAAGCGAATCGACATTTTCCACTAAAAACATTCTTTTAAAAAAAGGTGACGAACTCGAAGTACCGGAATATTATCGTATCTCGTATCGAGAAAACAACGCGCCATAATCCAATCGAAACAACAATTTTTACCCGTAACTTGCGATATTATACCGAGGCTGCAAGGAAAATTTTCATTTACCAGGAAGGATCTAAACACGATAAAATTTCTATATCTACGTATCAGTGTTCGAGATTTTTACATCGAACGCAGCGTCGTTAATTTGCTTTTCGCGACGCAACTCGCAGCGGAAAAATATGACCTCGCGAGCAAACGATCGTTGCGCATACGGTATAGGACACTCGGTACAGGACTCGAAGAATTTAACGGTACGCGCACCTATAAATCTACTTAACGTGCGTCCTCCCCTTCCTCGCGGCCACAATTAATATCTAATGAAAATAAATGGTCCGAGTAAAAATTAGTCGAAAATTTTAATGAAACTCAATGGATCGGAGCCGAAACGATGGCACTAAATAACCGCGAATCTTAGGCGAGAGATGAATCATCGGCCGAGAGGAGGAAGGAGAAGAAAAAGGAGAAGAAAAAGGAGAAGAAAAAGGAGAAGAAAAAGGCGCGAGTCCCGACGAATTTCCTCGGGCGCGTAGTCCCGAGCACCAGAAGCCGCGATGACCGTTCACAGGTGCGCTCCGTAAATAACCTCGCATTGATTGTAAAAGTAAATGCCGTGGCTACCGGCCGCCGAAATCCAAGAACTCCCCCGAGGATCGGATCGATATTCAATAATCGGCGGCGCGGCCACCTTATTATCGGCGCTCTTCCTCCCTCCTTGGATCGCCGACGACGGGATCCTCGTGTATCGGGCGCCTCGATCTCGTACCGCGTATCGTAATTAGCCGGTAATAATTGTCGTGTCCGATTGGCCGGGGGCCGCCGTCGGCGCACCTGGCGCCCCGAGAGGCAGGTGCGCGGTCCGCGGCTCTCGGATCGTCGCTCGATCGATCACGCGCCGTCTCCCCCCCGTATCCCCCCTTCCTCCCTTCCTCCCTTCCTCCCTTCCTCGCTTCCTCTCTTCCTCTATTCCTCTCCTCTTCTCTTCCTCTTCTCTTCCTCCTCTCTTCCTCCTCTCTTCCTCCTCTCTTCCTCCTCTCTTCCTCCTCTCTTCCTCCTCTCTTCCTCCTCTCTTCCTCTCTTGCTCCTTTCCTCCCGGCCTTCTCGGGTGAACTCGTTCGCGACGGCCCCAAGGACAATCGAAACGCGGCGCCATCGCGATCCCTAGTCGCACTCGGAGCGTCTGCTGCCGATTTTCGGGAGGATCGCGATTCTCTTAATCCGTGAGAGGCTCCGTGAGAGGCTCCGTGAGAGGCTCCGTGAGAGCGCGCCGTTCCATCACCATTGTATCGGATCTCGACCTTTGCAGTCGCGTTTTACTTCTCGCTTCTCCTTCGAAAAAAGAATCCTCGGAAAAATTCGATTAGTTTGCGTTTGCCCTTCGATTGTTTTACCACGAAGCGCGTTGCATTTTTGTTACGAGCGATGTAGATTCCGAAGATAAAGCCAACTTTCTTTATTATACGGATCGATGCAATTTGATTTTCGGTTAAAAAAATACTGCTGGTCATTTTTTCTTTGAATTTCGTGTGCTGGATAATTTTTATGTGGCCAGCTTAAATTAGTATCGATAATTTTCACTGAACCGTATTTTTTCTTCTATAATTTCGAACTCAACGTTATAAATTAGCGGTCATTTTCGACCGCTATAAATTTATTTCTATAATTTTATTTATTGTAAAAATCATATTCGCTTACGTATTTCGATCTATGATCAAATATATATATGAATAAAATAAGCTGCGCACTTTCTTCTCATTCATTTTAAATGACACCCGCGACATTCAATTTCATACACGTTCAAGATTTTCTCAAAAATATGGTCGATCGAAAACCACTTTAAAAACAAGATTTTATTTCTTTTTTATAACGTATCTTATAAGGTATCCTTTTAAAAGGTTTTATTCATGTTTTAAATTAATTTATTGAAATCAAAGATGAAAACTAAATTAAATTCAAACTATTTCATAATTGCACAAAATTAATTCGTATCAAATTCGATGTGAAAGAGAAATTCTCGTTTTCAAAAAGATATAAGATTTCATTTAAAATGGAAATAAACTTTGAAACTTTTTCTCATATTCTAGAAAATGATATCAATATTAATCAACTACTTGTACATTTTAACAATACAATATATTTACAAATTTATTTTTCATTTTCTTTCTTAAGTTTATGCATCCCTTATCGCGCAACATAAAAATATTCCTCTATACAATCGCATTCGAATATTTAAAATATTTTTTATACTTTTTGAAACTTTTGTACCGGTAAAAAAGTGCAATATTATATTCTCGTATTTTCAAAAGTAAAGTGTGATTTTCAATTTTACATAAAAAAGGAATGACGCGTTGTAAAAAGATATCTATTAATTTGATCCGAAATAAAATATTCTAAATGTGAATCGGGTGTTTTTATTTGAATATAAAATAATAGTTGGAAAAAATGTTTTAAAATCCGAGAACTCATTCTTCGAATAGTGTTTCGCGGAGACGCTGTTAAAATTGTGAAATTAATTATTTTGTTATTAGCTGTGTTGTTAAGACGTAACGGTCGAAGATGTCAGAGGTTGATTTAATTTCATTGAATTCAACAGCATTAATAAAGATTCGTTACTCGGAAAGACCTTTTTCACGGGAGACTCGATTGCCTTCCTTCGATTGCCGAATTTCCAGTTTCTCGTATCATCGTGAATGAAGAAATTATCGCCCAAGAAAATATCGACCGAGTCGCAATTATAAATTCCAGTGAACACTGTGAATGCAATTACGTCCCGAATCCCCGCCTCGAAGATTCCATCTGGTAATGCGAGCGAGTCCAGCGGTGGGAAGAAAATCGCGGGCAGAGCAGCCGTGGAAAATTACGCGTTGAAGCTTATTGGTGGTCGGGTTGTAAAGTACTCGGCCACGACGAGGTCGACTCGCGATGTCGGGGTTGGCCACCGCGTAGATAAGTGGGGAACGGTGTACTTTATAGAGTCGAAAGGATCGCGCGCTTTTATCCGTTTTTCTTCGTTTTCGAATAGCTTCCACTGTAAGCATTAGTCATTTGGAAGGAGAAGAGTCGGTAACGCGAACGAAACCTCGTCCGTTTATCACAATTTGAATCTCGTTCGGTTATCGACGAGCATAAATGATTTTACTCGGTCTGCGAGTTTCTCCACCTCCATCTTCAAGCGTAAAAATTTAATAACGTATCATTTTGTTTTCCATGAATAACAAGCAGCCAACGTACACCAAAGATAATCTCCTAAAATTTTACGTTAATGAAATTTTTCGTTAAATTAAAAAAGAGAAACGTTGCACAATGGCGCAATTAACGTATGTTTAGTAGACTATAAAATATATCTTGTAGATCAAATTATATAAATATCAAAATCGTATCGCAAAATATTATAGGCGGAGCAAAAGGAAGAGTTGGAGAAGGAGGGAGGTTATAACAAAGCGGAGTCGAGGCGAAATCGAGGCGAAGTCGAGGCGAAGTCGAGGCGAAGTCGAGGCGAAGTCGAGACCAAGTCGAGACCAAGTCGAGACCGAGTCAAGACCGAGTCGAGGGAAAGACTAGAAGCGTGGAAGACGGATGTATAGAAATGACGTTTAAATTGACTCGGTCTGCTTTGTTAGGTTAGCGATTCGGTCTCCCGAATCCGAGAGGATGTATATATATTTTTGAGCGACCCGGCCTTTTTTATATATTCGCCTGCATAATTATTTGTCGTGTTTCATTATGGCCTCAATGGCGTACAAGTCAAAGTTTCGATAAGCATCTTCCAGCCGTGAGATCGGTGTCCGTTTTGATGAAGAACAGCAACGCGCGCGCGAAGAAACCACGCACGGCGTCACGCATGAATCACCCGCGCGTTTTCGGAGTGTTGCCGTGAATCTTTTTTAAAAGTTAGCCGGCTCATCGATCAATCAAAATTCCGCCTCGCCTATTTATTCTGTTGTTTTCCCTCGGGTCTACCGGATTCCCCGAAACGCGGAGAAGCTGTTGGCGTCGCGATTCGGGTGCGGATTCGGGTGCGGATTCGGCGGATTCGGGCGCGGATTCGGGCGCGGACTCGAGCGCATTCCTGCGGATCGGACGAGCTCTCGGGGAACGCAAGCTCTTACGCGTGGGAGAGGAGGTCGTCGATCGGCGCGGCAGCTTTAAACTGGAAAAGCCGCGGTCGCGAGGTTCCCCGTGGGCGAAGCTCGAGTTGTACGTAGGAGAGGCCGAGACGCGCTCCTCTCACGGTGGTCCAGTGATCCGTGAGGAGGGGAACGGAGATAAACAGCTTCGGTGGTAGCTCCGCTCTTATAACTCGCGCGCGTCTTTATCCTCGGACCTCGTTTGCCTCTCTTCTCCTTTTTCGTTCGTTCTTCGTCCCTCTTTCGGCTAATTTCGTGGCGCGTCGCGATTGCACGCGCGCGAGTCTCTCGCCCTTTTATTTTCTCCTCTCTCTCTCTCTCTCTCTCTCTCTCTCTCTCTCTCTCCTCGAGGGAGAGCCTCTTCGGAGAGACTGGCCGCGCACGCACATTATAATATAGACGTCCGCGTCGTCTCCTCGTTGCTCAGCGCCGAAGATTGGTTTTAGGCGCGCATATGCATAGCTAATGAGAGCGCGGTGGATATACCCGGAGAGCGAGAGGGACAGCTGCACCTTCCCTCAGTTCCTGACTCGCGGGGCCGGTGCTCGTCGCGACCGTGTGTGTGGCCTCTCGCTCCTTTTTTATCTCCTCTCTTTCGTACACGCGCGCGCGCGCGCGCGCACCGTCCCTCTCTCTCTCTCTCTCTCTCTCTCTCTCTCTCTCGCTCCTTTGCTCACGGACCGCTTACACGCGCCTTTTTCCCGCAAGAGTTGCGCCTCGACTCTCTTATACGAGCGCATCGGCACCGCACTCGCGAGCTAGTACGATTCGTTCGCGTACTTTAAAAGACTCCATAGGACGTATCTACCGATGTTTGCCGCATGGACAATTGAGTTACGATCTTGCGAGGAGGGCGAACGAGGATTTTACTTCCTTCTTTTTAACCACGAGTCCGCAATAGTTTTCAAATGCTGGTTTATTTTGTCTCTGACTACTTCGTCTTTCGTTCGAGAAGTTCCGGTTATCAGTGTTTTGAACGCATTTCAAACTTTTTATCCGATTTCTAGATTGTACAATGTTGTACTGTACACTAATTTTTAGAGACGAAATATTCGTTACAAATATAAATTACAGTTATAGACGCAAGTATAAATTATATAATACGTTAAAAGCGTGTATTCGAAAGACCATATTTTAACCGAATAAAAATAATGATCGATCAACAAAATATTAGCAAATATTAAAATAAGTATCGTATTTTGGAAGAAGATTCTTAAAGAAAATAAATAAAAGTATCTACCGAGATGAAACGAGCGATCGAAGACGGCCGAAAATTCATCGATCCATCGGCGTCGTCGAGTGCATTCCACTCGGCGCGAGTCTGAAAGCTTCGGGACGGCAAGCTGCAAAAAAGCGGGAAACAATCGGGAAGATCGTCGGAAGGGCAACCGGAATTCCCTCGACGGCGAAGGGAAATCACGTAGCCTGTAAGACGTTGTGCGCGCATCCTCGAGCAGCGGCGTAAATCTGTCTCGGTCTCTCTCTCGGTCTCTCTCTCGGTCTCTCTCTCGGTCTCTCTCCGTCTCGCACTCCTCCCGTCTCGTGCGCGCGAAAACAAAGAAAACGGAAGACCCTCGGCGCATCTCGTCGTGTCGCCCACCGGCGAGATTCGCCTCGCTCTCGTTGGTCCTCCCGTTGTCGCGCTGCGGGACCACCGCGACGGCGTTTCTCGCGGCCTCGAGGGAACGCGAGAGGCAGAAGTGCGCGTACCGACTAACCGACCTCCGTCTCTCTCGGTCCCTCTTTGTCCAGCTCTACCGCGACTGCGCCTCGTGCTTCCGAGGAAGAACGTTCGTTTGCTCGATCTACCTTTTCTCCCCAAAGTCTGCAATTACACTTTCAACTTTGAAAGCGCAGATATTCAGCTTCGACGATTTTCCGTTTTTCGTGTCTTTTGCTTTTTTTACATTTATTTCGGTCAACGATATACTCTTTGTTTCATTTATTTTAAAATCTTAAGCTCAAAAGGAAAGTAAATTACTTTGCGCGACGAAACATCGTCTCACCGATAATTAAATTTATCCAATCGAATCAACTAAAATTAAGCTAATTAAGCTGTTTAACGAACAATTTTTTAAGTTTTTTTAAGCGCGGTTTCGCCATTTTCGTATATTATTCTAGAAATAAATCCTTCGAGGTTGCGATCCACGATGGGCGACAAATTTTTATTTTTTCCAGCCGTGGTACAACGAAAGTCTCAACGCGACTTCGCATTATAAAATAATATTTAAAAATCGATGATTTATTCGATAAAGAACGAAGCGTCGCGATCGTAAAACACGTTTGCTTGAAATGTATCGGCAATGTTTACCGATTCGATTGGTTCAATTGATTTCCAAACTAAAGTCGGGCTAAGCAAAAAGAAACACGCGTAAACTCGTGCATCGGATTTACCGCGAGATGGACGTCCTCGTCGGCTTCTGTACCTTCTGTACTTATTTTATAAGATTGGATAGTTCCAGGACCGAGGTGACTTCGTTTTTATTATCGGTCGGCAAATATCGATTATCGTTACGCTCGCAATACCCGATGCAGAAGTAACCGAGAAAAGTAACTCCCCGAATTTCGAAAAAGTTACTCGGTACTTCTAAAAAGGTATTTCTTCGAATGCGCGTTAACAAAAACAGAAGTAGTCGAACCGTTCGCCATGTTGCTCCGAAGAATCCACACCGTCCCACCTATTTTCCGCGATAGCGCGCTTAATACCGCGACGAGTCCCTCGTACGGTATCGGCCTTGTACTCGCAGCCGACGCGCGAACCAAGGCTCGGTCATTCGCGCGAGACGCGTTGGCGTAGACCTCTGGTGTCGTCCCCCGGACAGGCAGCCTGAGAAACACCGAGCGAACCAGTAATGGCGGAGTATCTTTCAAAGCGACGCGCCTGCGATGCCGACTAAGATACGCAATTTGTTCAACAAACTGCGGGCTGATACTGACGAGAACGAGAACGAGAACGAGAACGAGAACGAGAACGAGAACGAGGGTTCTCGTAAAAATAACTTATGCAAGGGCTGTTCCCCTAATTTATCGGTGCGAGCTTTCTTTTGAAAAATGTATCTTATTCGAGACTTGGTTGAGACTTGGTCGAGACTTAGGTTCAACGTACAATAACTAACAGTTTACTGTCGTACGATGTAGAATTATAATTCTTTTGCAGTATGCGTCTTTGAATTATTTTTTTTTTTCATTAAACTTTTATATTATTTTTTATAACGCCGATGGATCGGACATTGATCGATCAACAATTCTAATTTAAGTGCATTAATCTTGCAATGGTAGAGTCGTTTAATATTCAAAAATGTTCCGGATCGATCGTAACCATAGCTTCCGAATAAAGTGGACAAAAATACGAAAGTCAACCGTAAAATAAGTAAGAAATTGGCGCGATTAGCTCTGCTTTACTGTATCGCTGGAAATCGATATACCGTGGAGGCTGTCTTGGGCCGCACGCGCGACATTTTCTGCATGCGTCAAAGGTACCCGGGACCCTTTTTCTGACGCGTCAATATACGCGCACGGAATGCAAGATTTAGCTTGCGCGATTTTTCGTGGGCGTGCGTCTTTCTTCTCTCCCTCTCTCAATGCTCTTTACGAACACGGTTACGGTTCCGTCCACAGGGCCTTAAAGGATTTATTAACTGTCCTCCAGAATCCCGTCTTCTTTTTATTCGTCTTGGGTACTGATTAATGATCGGAATTTTCATCAATTTTATTATCGATTGCTTCTGGATTCGAAGATGTCTTTTATATTACGGGTGTATCTCGGATTCTATAAGGTTCTGAAATTTATGTTACTCAATTCAAATTCTTTTGCATTCTTCGATTTTTTAAATAATTTAATGCCTATTTCATAAAGTAAGTATTCTTATTATAATCGGAAACTAAAAATATTTCAATTTTCTATATTCTGTTACCATTAGAGAAAATACTTTAGTTATGTTCAACGCATAGCGTATTTCACATACCTATATTGATTTAATTATTAATTTCATCTCGGATATTATAGATGTAGTGTGTGTATTTTTTGTTACTTTTGAAATAACGAAAAACGCAAAATACACGAATCAACGGTTGAAACACTATTTATTCTAGAAATTCATAAATAAACAATAATAGAATTTAAATGTAAACAAAGTAGTTAATAAATTGAAAATTTACGCAAAAATATATAATATAAGTGCGGTAAATATTGAAAAAAGAATCGTGAAATAAACAAGATATATCCCCAGAAAATTGAAAGTATTGAAAGTAAATCAAAATACCAAAAACCCATGCGAGTTCCATTCGAATATAGGAGGATGTAACAAAACGCAATAAAGCAAAATCTCGTGATCCATTACGAGAACGAAGCATACGACTTCCCCACATCCGCCCCATTCGAATCAATCCGACTAATTATTATTTTTCGCGCTCGTCGAGCTGTACATCCGTGGTCGTGACTTCGCAGCGGATCTCCGTAAGCGGGACAATGCAGCATCCACGATATTCCCATGGCGTCGGGAGCTCCCCTTTTATCGGGGTCCGATTTTACTGGCCGCGCCAACGACCCCCGCGACGACGCAATAGACTCGATGTAAATTTGCCGTAGAGGCGAACCCGATCCTCGATCCCCGATCCCCGATCCCCGATCCCCGATCCCACGACGACGTTGCACTGCCAGGTATCGATGCAACAACGGTGCGACCAATCGCCATTCGATCCGCCGATGCACTGCTCATGATGGCTTTATTATTTGACACGGACATTCGTCTTTATCCACTTTTCCATTCGTTTTTTATTTTTTTTCATTTTTTATTTTCTTCTTTTCCATCCTCCACTCGGAGAAGGGTCAGGTTTTAAACGTCAGTCCAGATTTTATCGTAAATTACGGATGGTGTTTCGAATTGTTTTTAAATCGACGAAGAGAAAAAATCCGTATCGATGACGAGTCATCGCGTGGCATTGTAAATATTTCTCGTAGGACACGTCATTTTTCTAAGAAGCGGGTAAGCCCAGATATTTAAATTTAGAGACTCGATTCCAGTCTTACTTAGTTTATACGTTTCTAAAATGAGTAAACGAGTCCAAGCGAATAACGAAATTCAATTCGTTATAAATTCATTCGTTATTTTTTGAATAAACAACATCGATGATACAAAATTAAATCGCGGAATTTTAAATGCGTACGTTCGTTCAACGCTATTACACAAATCGCGAGTACGTCGTTAAGAAAATCGGCAACGCCGCGAAAACCATTACGTTTAAGTTTTAAGTTAATAGAATTTTTCGATTCGACGATGTATAAAGGCCAAGCTGCGCGTGCACTTAAAAAAAATCAAAGATCGTCGAGATTATCGCAACGTGTTTACAGCTATACCAAATGCGTCGGAAAAATGGAACGAACTAGAATAATGAAACGTCCATTACCGCTCGACGAACAACCGACGTCTCGTGTTCATTTTTTTTCCTCCGTCGACGGATCAAAGAACACTCCCCGAAAGAACGACGTTAACGTTACCCGTCCCGACACTGACGCGATATCGCTTTACAATGACTAAGAGAAATCCATAGGTCCAAATCACCTCCGCGTGGGTCCGCACGCGTCCCGGCAAAGAGCAATAAATAGAGTCCTTGTTGTGACAATGACTCTCCGGTTCGGACCAAACGCGACGGGGAGGCGCGTGAAAAATCGTGAAAACCGTAGTGCGTCATTGCCGCGTATCGATTTGGCCAGCGGATGCAGGACGAAGATGCCGATGGAACCGATTGTTTACCAATGTTTACCAGCATTTCAAAAGACAGGAACGGTCTTTTCCAAGTATCGCGAGTGTTGCCAGTGTTGCCCTCGAAGCCCTCCAATTACTAAATTACTATACCCTTGTATCGGCGATCCAATCGTATCTTACCGAATAAACTATTTTCATCGTTTATTTTCGGATTAAATGATCCCTGTAGTTGTGCATTCGTTTTATTTTTATAGGTAAAGACGAGTAATTGCGAATAATTTCGAATGGAAATAAAATTTAAGGTAATTTAAATTAATGTTCGATACGACGTAAAAATAAAAGGGAAAACGACCTAATTTCTTTACTCGTACTTTGCTTTTTATGTTGGTTAATTTATAAAAATAATTATATAATTATTCGAGATTTTTTAACCCGCCTTAAAGACAGAAGTATTATCAAGATCTTTGCGCACTTCCGTCTATTTTTTTTCTATACGTTGTACGAAAATCATGAGAAATGCGACGCATAGACGAAGACACGTGCACCGACACAAAGAAAAAACTCGCACAGTCGACGCAAGACCTATCGAGAAATAAAGGAAGAAAGAAATCGTCCGGCGTAAAGGGTGGTAAGAGAAAAGGGAAGAGACACGGAGAGACACGGAGAGAGAGAGAGAGAGAGAGAGAGAGAATCACTAAAAGATAATACGTTGTTGCCCAGTACGTATCGTGGATACGCTTTGGCGGGGAGGGTGGATCCTGCCGATGCGCTTCCGCACGCTTCCCGAGACTACCGCGTGGAACCCAGAGAGCGAGAGAGACTGTGCCGGAAGTCAACCGGTCACGTGGCTTAGCCAACACGCAATTGTGTCCGGCATAATAAAGCGTTATCTCTCTCTCTCTCTCTCTCTCTCTCTCTCCTTCTTTATAGCTATAGAATAAGAGGGAAGAATAGATTCATTTATTAGAGACAGAGAGAGAAGGAGTGAGAGAGAGCTTTGCTTCAGTGAGCCCATGCGAGCGATTATGGACGGGGGTTGCCAACGTTAAACATTGATTTATACCCATCCGACGGATCGCGCCGTTCATGGGATCGACTACTCTGTCTATTTTCTTTCTCTCTCTATCCGCACTCGCGTGTGTTTCGCGCCATTTATCTTGAGAATTTCGTTGCTTGCTTTCTTCTTCCTCGCTCTTACGCCTTCTTGGTGGAACGCGCGCAAGAACCCATGAAAATTCGAATACGGCTTCTTCTTTAAACGAAAAGTCACCATTTTTGGTGCAAGTTCCATGTAATATAGGAAATTCCTATAGGAACAACCAAACGAATTCGGAGTTCCAAACTCGATCGGAAGTCAACAACATCGGAATTCGATGTAGTAAGTACCTCGACTTTACGACTTTTAATTGTATGCAACATTCAAATATCTTTTACGTGATTTTGTCGTGTATTTTTATATTTTGTAATAGGATTATTTACAATCAAAGTAAACTATTATTTTCCATAACAATCTAATAAAGTTTTAATAACGCGAAGAATCGTTGGTATTTATTCGTCCACGAATTTCCGGATTTCTACATTTGTCATCGCCGTTGAAACAAATTTCTTCGACCCAAATTCGCCTCCTAATTATTTGAAAGGCGAAAAAGTAAGAAGGTACGGAGGCGCTCGCCAATAAAAGATTTTGTCGGTTGGTAAGCACCTAGAGTCCACGTACGAGTAATAAAATGATAAGATGTATTTGACGCTCCGTAGGAGACAATCCGACGTTCCCGTTCATTCGAAGCGAACGGCTGAAAGACCGAAAGACGCAAACGTGCATCCCTGAATCCGCGCGTCAAATTCGGGCGAACGCGCGGAGTTGCAATCGACGAGTTTTAATTCGCGACAGGACAAGGACGGCACGAGTCTAGCGCGCACGCGTTCGAACGGGTCTGTATTATTTACGAGGAGATTCGCGTCTCCCGCTAACCGAGGGTAAATGTATGTTTCGCAACGGATGCAGATCGGCCGACTAATATCCGAATCCGCGTTCGCACGCACGCATCGTTTATCGAATGAAGCCGGTGGCCAAAAACGGTTCGAGGAGTGGTTGGTCGCTGTTCGCTGTTCGCTGTTCGCTGGTCGCTGGTCGCTGGTCGCTTCTCGTTTCTCGCTGGTCGCTGGTCTACGCCTTTGTCAGCCCTCGTCCAGTTCGGTTGCGTCCCTTTTTTACGCCGGTGCCCTCGTGAAATACGTCGTACATTTTACGAAGCTTCGTGAATCCTTATTCTCGAAGGGATGAATGAAAATTTTTCTTCCTAGATGTTATTAGTTTCTCCCAGGGAGACAAACTGCACGACTCGGTTGTAATTTTCTCTCTCTGTCTCTCTCCCTCTCTCTCTACCTTCCTCCATTTTTCGTTGGCGTCGAGCTTCGGTGACATATAGTAATCGAGATTGTCTCGACATTGGAATTATTCTCTCGGTCGAATTACGTGAAACTAATTTGTCGGATGTGGTAAAGAGCTAATTAGTTTTAAGTTTCCACATTAATTTGAAGTAATTTCATTACGAAAAAATGACTGGAGAAATTTGTCTTTCTTAAGAGTCCGATTATTACGAGGCGAAATAATAGGGATAACGATGATTTAAAACGAGAATGAATTTTCATACGCTATAGAACGAATCGTTCTTACCGTACGATTCGTTGGATTGCGTATCACTTTTAAAGAGTATATATTTTCAATACAAACGAAAGTCATTACTATAGAAGTCTCATTTATTTAGCACTTATCATAGCGAAATCTTTAATAATATTATTTCGCTTAAAATTTACGGCGATGAAATGCATTTTTTAAACCACCGAGAATACAAAAATAAATTATTACTTACCCAGAAAAATTAACTACGAGAGGGAGAGTTTGGTGAATATTGTGTGTATATATATATAAATAAATAAATATATATATATATGGGTGTGGGTGTGTGTGTGTTTATGTATACATATATTTGTATCAATAATTCAAGGTAATTATACATCTGGTGTAGGAAGGATACAGTGAACGCGTATCGCGTAGCTCGGTATTAAAAAATCAATAATCCAAAAGAAGTGCAAACAGATAAAATGTCGGACCGATCGAAGGCTTGATCAAACTCGTGCTTCTTAGGTGAGCTCCGACGGTCGAAAGAACCGCTAGAAAGTACAAGGTATCGATAACACCGATACAAAGAACGGCACTCGAGGATACGCCGAGCGATGAAAGCGACGCACGAGGATCGTCGAATCGCCGCGTAATGCCTCGATCGTCGATTAGGCAACGGATAATGGATAGATATAGATTTACGCGCTCACAAAAGCCATTAATCCGTAATCGGCCCCCGATGGCACACGCGAGTCGTCCCTTCGTACGTACCGGCGATTATTTGTTGGCAATTTTCCGAGCCGTCGGCGGTTTTGCGCGATCGCCTGCATTGCGGTCATTGTCATTGTAATGTCGTGTGCCGCTTCGGATAATGGACGAGTGCACGCGTGCAAGTCTTCCTCCTCCCCGTTCCGGTGCTTTTCCGCGCCACCCTCGACGTCCTGGCTTCCTTCCTTCGCTTTTTTTTTATCCCAGCTGCTCCTTCCGACGAGGACGCGGGAAGCGAGGAGACCGATCGACACCCTCCGGAACGATTCTCCCGTTCCGGTCTTCGGTGGCCCAAATTATTTCTAACGAGATTCGCGCGCAAACCGACGTCTTCGTTCGGCTGTACTTCGTTGTTCTATTCAATATTAATTGCAGTATTTGGCTGTAGTCTCTCACGCGTATACAAAACTGATGTCTGAAAATACTCGGTCCAGTCTGGATGGATTATTTCTCTTACTCTTATTTCTCGGGAAATCTTAATGCTAGATCTATACTTCGCGAGATAAATGGAACAATTGTAACGATATTCGCGCGCGTCTATCTTAACACTGTCGATGTTCCGTACGTGAATAATGCCGCCGTTGTCGTTCGGTGGCTTGGGTGTCGTCTCCACGGCTATCTTCGGCAGGACTATTTTTTTCTTCAAAACTTGGCAACGTTCTCGGACGATGACAAAAGAGGGCAATAAAGCGTAGGTCCGAAAAAAGACCCTATATTACTCCTATACCTTTGTTCGCTGCATACGGTTTTTTTTAGCATACGTATTATCGTTGGATTTCAGCATTTGACAAATAGAATAGAAGATGAAAACTGAAGCTTTTGATTTGTCGTTAATATTAATATTCTAATATTCTAGTTATATAATCCATAGTATAAGCAATTAGATGTACTTTTATCAAATTTGAACAAATAGCTATAGGTTGTGCACAATTATCGAAAACGTAATAAAAATTTAAATGCATTTCGTCGCGGACTTATTTTGTATCGAACCGCGAATGTACGATTAATCGTACGTTTTAAAAATATCGTTCGAGCGCGTTGCAAAATCCCATCGTTAGTATACTATTTACATAATAACTACGGTAATTGTATACTTTTAGATAAAATCACGCCATTGTCGAATATTTTTTGAAATGTACCTTTGACTATTTTTTCAATAATTATGTACAAACAATTTCAGCGTGTAAACGTCATCGTGGCACACTTTTTACAAAAAGTTGAAAGTTTTGCCCTCGGAAGTATCGTAAACAGTGAACAACTCCAAGTACCTCGCTCAAATATTTTAATTGCGAGGAACTGTTCACGCGGCGACTTCCAATAAAAGATGTCGGTACAGACGACGGAGTTACGAGGTTCGAGAGCGCAAATTTAAAAGCAAATTTAAAAGCAAATTTAAAAGCAAATTTAAAAAAGAGCATACCACTCGATAGCTCGAAAAGTAGTTAGCAAAGTAGGTTGCGAGACGTATAACATGTAAAAGAGTTACGTCTCCGGCGACGCTTCCCAGTGATCGACTCGCGTACTGTAAATAATTCGAGCTCGTAAATTCCGCGATTGCGATTCTCCAAATTCTCCAAAGGCAGGGGAAACGAGTTCTGCGAATCTCTTGGAAAAAACACACCAGTGGACGGAGGCGGAAGGGGAGGACCGATTGACCCACTCGCCTTGGAGATCGAAATCCAAATCACGGAGTTGTACATGATAAGAACCGGGACAGGGGAAGAACCGCTCCGATATTTGCAGCGTAATCCCCTGATGAATTGCAGAAAGAACGGACGAAGCGAGCGGTCACATATACACGGATAAGGTCTATTAATTTTGCGTTATAAACTCGACGAGGGGCTATTATACATGCCGGGTGGATGTAAAGTTTTTCGCCTCGCTATTTTACCTCCGAGTGCGCTGCTACTCGTCGATAGTGGGAGAGTTTTATGCGTACGTTGGAGCGTTTTCTTCATTCCTTTCTTTCGGACTTTCTTTCTCGCTCGCTCCTTTTTCTCGTCCCTCCCTCGCTCCTCCTCGCTCCTCCTCGCTCCTCCTCGCTCCTCCTCGCTCATCCTCGCTCATCCTCGCTCATCCTCGCTCATCCTTCTCATCCCCCCCACCCCACCCCACCCTTTCTCTCTCTATAGTTTTTTATTTTCCCTAAGGCTCTCGATAATCAACCAAGCGGGGAAACTTGCGAAAGCGTCCGCGCGGATTTATTATGCCTCGTATAAAGTTTTACGCGAGGCCATTTTCAAAGGGTGGATGTGTATCGCCGAGTCGGCGAGAAAGAAAGAGACTGAATTTCCAGCCGCGAGGCTGATTATATACACGTGTGTGTGGCGAGAGGGAGGTTTCATGGTCTTTTATTGGATAATCATTGGTTATTGATTTTTCCGCTTTTTTTTTCTTTTTTCTTTTTATACTTTTGATGGTTTAGCGAAAAATTAGCTTGGTTTTTTTTATCGTACAAATTGTTTTTCCACGGTTCACAGAAATAAATTTGTTTACGTTCTCCTTAATTATGGTTTTTCAAAATATAATTCCTTTAACGTTGTAAAAATGGTTAAAAACTTTAAGAAAATACGTAATAAGTTTAATGTCCACTTTCTAATTTCACCAAGTGAAAATTTGAGGAGCCTATGAATTTTAAAGGATAATCGATTTTTATTATAGATTCTGCGAGGAATTTTTAGTTAAAAATTTGACTTGAGCCCATAGTGACAGTACTCATTATACGAGCAGTAACTTCTTGGCTTCTTAAATTACTTAAAAATCTATTTTACGGACATTTAATCTTGAGAATCTTTTAAAGTGCAGCTGATTAAATAATGCTTAAAAAGTATCGTATATTATATTATATTAGCTCATTGTAGAAAATTAAAGGATATTTTGAAAATGTAGTTTGGTTTCTCACACAATATTAACGTACGAAAGAAGATTACATATTTAAAAATTTTAAATATATTGATTTAATTTTTATAATTATCAAATATATTATTTTTAATTCATCTTAAACATGAATTATAATTTTATTGAAATATATTTTATGTATATTTTATTATTTTAAACCATGATTAAAATTAAAAAAAATTTTTTTCAAAATGATATTTAACAATGGTTTAATAATTAATTTAACCTGATGCTTATAAAAAATATTAATAAATAAAACTATAAAAATATTTTTCTTGTATGAAAAATTATGATTTCACATAAATATTAAGATATTGGATATAAACGTAACGAACGAGTATAAACATCCATGATATCTATTTATTCGTTAAGTTGAGAAAATAAATTTTAAATTAATTGATCTCCTTCCAAACATAAAATACTTTTAAAGAAAATATTGAAAATCGTTATAATATCTTATAATAATAATATAATATCATAATTATCAATTGATAATATAAATATTATTGATACTAATTTTGTTGTTGTAAAATATAGTTTATCCTTTGTTACACTTTAATTATTAAATGTACACTTTTTTTATTGTTCAAACAAGTATGACCTACAGTACAATTAGAATCCAACAAGTAGTTCATGAAAGATAGTTTCATCGTAATTTTTCCTTTACTATAAGATTAATGTTATAATCAATAAATTGCATAAATATTTGGCCTTATTATATGCAACTGCTTCTGCATGTATTATGTTTTTAATTTAAAAAGAAGTTTTACTGTTGATTAAACATTAAAAAACATATAATTTCTATATTGAAACATATATAGAAATATTAAGATAAAATAAATTTGAATTTTTCATAAAACTTTTTAGTAATGAAATTTAATTTGGACTAAAAATATTTAGAATTCTAATTAAGTAATACACAATTGAAATATATCACATAATTATTATATGAAATAATTCTTAACAACCTTTAGAAATTACAAGTAATTACAAATAAATAAATTTAAATTTTTTTAAATCTTGGCGATACTTGAATAATTAGATTATATGTTACTAAATTAAAATTATAGTCCAAAATAAAAAAATTAGAGCAAAAACAAATCAATAAATTCTTAAATTTTTATGATACGAATAATAGAGATCAAACAAATTTTTTTGTTAAACTTTTTATAAATATTAAATATAAAATATTAAATTATAAATTCTTTCTGTATTGTCATTGTAATAAAAATAAAATTCCAAAAATTTAACTAGAAATATAAAATATCGAAAAATAATATTGTTTGTACACAAAGTAATAATAAAATATTTAAAATTGAAAATGTATTAGTACATTCTTGAAACTAAATTTTTTTTCTAATTATATCGATAGAAATTGAAACCAATCAATTTTCAACCTAATTACACTCATTGATCTTTTTGGAATATTTAATTCGAAAAACTAAATATAAATTATTAATTAATATAAATCCAAAATTATTAAAATTTTACTTTTATTAATTAAATATTAATTAATGAAACATTTTAAATGGATCGGCGAAATGTGTCAAAGATATTTGAAAAGGCGATTTTACTCTTATATTCTAAAAATAAGAAGTTGAATTCGTACGACTTATTTTGTAATCATTTCGTAAGATTCCGTACTTTACGATTCGGTAAAGCTTAAAGTATACGATGGAGAATATTCTATAAGAGAAATAGTAACACGCGCAAATAACCAGAGCTGCTATTTTAATTCTTTAAACTTAAAATGGATAACAGATCTGCTTTGTACATAAGAGAAAATAGGAAATTTGAGTTAATTTAAAAAATGTTATTACCGTAATTTGGTCCTAGAACGTATAAATCGAAAAGTAAATCTTATTTGGCGATACGCGAAAGACCCACCCCCGTATAACTCCCACAAAATAAAGTGTAAAAAGAAAACATTAAAAGAATCGCTTATCGGTAAGCAAACGACTCTAACGACGCAAATGTTAAAGCAGCAATTTAAAATATTAATATCGAAGCGAATGAAATGACAGTGGAAACGAAAGTTCGAATTAATTGTTGGCCAGTGTTTGGGTGAAGCTCGAAACGTCCGAGTAATCAGAACGTATCAATCCGAGCGTCGCCGCCATTAGGACCGCGAACGATAAGAATCGCCGAGGCCGCGTGCGAAAAAATCAGCCGGGCCATACGTGGAGATAAAAAGAGAAAAGCCGTAATGACATAATGGACTGCAAGGGGCGGCAAGGGTGGCTAAGGGGGAACGGGCGACCGCTTTCCCGGGTCGACGGCATTCCGGACTCTTATCCAAGCAGAGCTGCGAATTAATCGGCGACATCCGAACCAGCCTCCATCCATCACCGACGAAAACGTCGAGCTTTCTAAATAAGGTTTTCGAGGAGACGACCGGATCAAGAAGACGATCATCGACGAGCCGCGGACTCGAGTTCCTTTTTCTCGCGTACATTATTAGGGTCCAAGCGTCTGAAAAAATGAAAATTAACTTATCTTGGATTTCGAACGCCTCCTGCGATACCCTTTCACCTACCACAGGTGTTCGATTACGACGTCGCGTTATTTACGGCTGACAATTTTTTTCCGAACTACGGATTCATTTAGATTTGATTTTGATTTTAACTCGCGCTACGATGTTTTTACTAGTTTTCAACCAACGAAATTTTTCTCTATCTCTATGTACTTTTGGTTCCTGTTCTCTTAATTTTTTGTTTTTCAAATAAAAATTATTTATTTGTCTTAAATTTATTTATCTAAGGTATTTTGAGTTTTCTAATCAAGTCACATTTTTTGGAAATAATTTTTTATCGATAAAGCTCGTTATCGCATTAATCGCTAAAATATTTATGTTTAAATATCATTCGATATTATACTAATTTTAATAATATTTATACTTATCGTTTGCTTTTCTTAGGGAGCAATAATTATTTCAAGTTCGATTAATCTTTTACATATTAAGCAAATTTGTAGAACATCGAGAAAATTAATTCGCAAAAATTTTGTTAAATAAAATATTTTTAAATTTTATACCGAACTATACGTATTTTGATTTCATCATTATTTAAAAATTTGTTACAAAAATACTAAAGTACAAAAAAACTTATTTAACATAAAGAAGTAATTGATCAATAAATTTTTATATCAAACTTTTCGAGATGCTAATTACAAAATCAGCATCAAAATTTAAAAATGAAAACTGACAAGTTTTATATGGAAGATTTAAAATGGTCAAATTCTTGCCTTTCGTATCAACTTGCTTATATGTCAAAAGATTTTTTATCGCATTAATTACGAATTTACTCACAAAATATAATTTAATGACAGATTTATAATGATATATTTCGTGTGAAAGACTAATAAGAGCGGTTTGGTATAAAGCAAACGTAGATGATAATCACATCGTTTCATCTATATTCTTTTAAATCGAAATTTACATATTTCGATGTCAGTTTTGTAATTAGTATCTTGGAATAACTTTGTACACGGTGAAATTTCATGAATGTTCGTAAAAATAAATGATTTGTTTATTTTAGATAAAACATGGTTGATCCGTTATATTCATTGACGCAGTTTTTAATATTTAATAATTTTCAATTTTTCCTTGATTAATCTAAAAAATTTAGAGTAATACTTTTACGTTTATATATTTTGAATGATATTTGAGAAAAGGTGACCTTCTTCAAAAGTATTTTTCTAACGTTCGTTAATAGAAAAAGAGTTACCTATTTGATATATTAATGTATAAATTTAAATTAATTTTTCTTTGATTCGCTATTTGCAATATTAATAAATTACGAGAAAAAATAAGTTTCTTAATACTCAGCATTGTTAAATAATAGTATTGTATTTATACATATATAGATAAAAAATTCATTTGGGTTTATTATTTTTGTACCTTTATTAAAAATTAATGTATACAAATGAAATATTTTAATGAATTTTTTATGCCGTTATTCGTGTATTTAAAATTGTATTTAAAATAATAAGATGAATATAACGAGATGAATACGAGTCCGTTTAAGCAGTTGTTTCATTATTTGTTAACTCTTTGGCTTTATATTTTCTCTCAATTTTAAATAAGGGAGCGAAAAATATGGAAATAAAAAAGAACATAATTTAAAGTTAAGTGAATACCTTTTTCATTTTATATTGAATTAGAAAAGTCTGTAATTTATAATTCAATTAATAAGTTCGCTATAATATGATAAACGGTTACTATTTATTTAGAGTTAATTTAGAGAGCATCGTTCGATTCGATTAAGTCTGACCAAAAGACTCACAAATTATAATAACGTGGATTTTCCTTTGTTGTCGGTATTTTCCCGTAAAAGGTAAAATTATCAGCTCGTTCGTTTGGCGAAAAAGGAAAAATAAAATATTCATAAAAACGCGTTCTTTTCTGGGACTTTGTGAAGAATTTTGGAGAAAGCAAAGGAATTCCCGAGCACGGGAGGATCGGGCTCGAGCTCGAGCCCGACTTAGTATTTCAAATCATCCGGAAAAAAGTCCAGCCACGTAGAAATATATAGCTCTGTTCGACCTCTTCGAAAAAAATTGCTGTTGAAGGAAGAGACGCTCGCGCACGAATATCCATCGAGTCGATCTCAGTATTTTCCCTGAGCCCCGGCCAAAAGGGTCGCCTACGCCCCTTTTTTCTGGGCGAAAATTCAAATTCCAGTTGGAGCGGACGCGTGCGTGGGTTAGTGCGTGGGTTAGTGCGTGAGTTCGTGTATGGGTTCGTGCTTGTGCGCATGCGTCCGTATATGTCTGAATATGTTCGTTTCTTCAACTTTTTTTTCAGCGATATACGTCGTTTAGCTCGAATTATGTTGTCCCTTCGGCGCCAGAGTAAAAAAGGAATCGGATGAAAAAGAAGAAATTGGCCTGGTGGTGTAGGGTCCGGAGGTATCGAGTAACCAGGGAAAGTGAAAAATGAGGGAGTTTTCGATCTTTCCATCGCTCGACTTATGCAGTTTGACCGATGTAGGGCAAGAGAGAAATGAGAAACCCATAATTAAATTACGGTAAAGGCTACCGCTGCTTAATATAACCGTAGATGTTCCTTCGATGCCGTTTTGGTAGAGAATTCGGGGCGTCTTAGAACATTGCTCGGTTAGATTCATCGACCGAGTGGGAAACGCGTGGATCACGGTAATTATTACGTACATCAGGGATTCCGACAGGTATACAGAGTTATCGACATCCATTCCGACAACATGTGTACGAGTCATAAGGCCATCGAACATTGTTAAAAGTCAACCTTTGATTAATTCTTTCGATTGTAGCGTTAGATTATTATACAAAACATTTTACTTGTAAATAGTGGTTCGGAGCTGCATCGTAATTAATGGTTCCGTCCGTTGAAATTAAACGGAAGATAGTCGGATGCGCGAGTCGATCCAAGAATTTATTCCAATAATAAGAGTTTTAATCAAATTACAACATCAAAGTCTAGTTTTTTTTTTAATTTTAATTTACGTTTACGCACGTAAGAATATTGATACGATAACTCGTTGATAAGACGAACAGTTTCAAAGTTGATATACTATTTCGAAGTTCAAATATTTCGTTCGAAATACACTGCACCGTACGATTTCGATTTTCCGCTGGTACGAGTAATTTTTTACTCCGATACACCGAAAAATGTAATAAAATCTTGATTACTGGTGTCGATGATAAAGAGGAAAAATCACTAGTGATCTATACAGGCTTACGGAATTATACATTATTATTTACAATGTAATAACTTCGGCTGATACGGTTACGTCGTATAAAACCATAAACGCTTGATACGATAATAAATAATAATAAATAATTGAATTATAAATTACAGTCGATGCTTATTAATGTTCAAACTCGTCGTAAGAACTTAACATCGGTGTAAGAATAATTTTCTCGTTACGGTAACGGTGATTAGAAAGAAAAAAAACACGTTGAAAAATGGAAAGCGAATCGACGGTTGCGAAGTAACTTTTACCGCCTCTCGCCTCGATCCGAACAAAGTAAAGCGCTTCGAACGGGATACCGTTTTCCACAAAAATAAAAATAAAGGTACGTTCGTCGCGCACTACGGAATTCCTTGATTTTACCCAAAATTTCGCGATAGTATTTACAGGCTGCATTCAAATGAATAAAGCGCTCCTCTCTCGACTCGTTACAATAAGAAGCGTCGCTCGGTTTCCAAGCAGCCGCGTACAACCTCGGGTCTAATTTCGAATTCCGCGAGTGAGCGCTCGCTCCGTATCTAAAATACAAATGATCGATGCAAGAGGGAGGAAAGAAAAAGAGTGGACCAGAGACACCAGAAGAGACAGAAGGGACAGAAGGGACGGAGCAAGGACGAGACGCAGCGATTCTTCCGACTAAATTCTCTCGTGTCTTCCTCCGGGCCGGGATTCCTAAACGACTCGTGTCCTTTAGCGCTCGTGTTAATTGCCCGCGAAGACGCGCAAAAAGACGAGTAAAAAGAGAAGAAAGAAGAGGAGGCGGCCTAAAACTGAGATCGGCCGTCGCGGCGTCCCTCTCGAGGGAGGGAGGGAGGGAGGGGGAGGGTGGGATCAAACCTCGGTGGGGTGGAGGGTGTGGAGGGCTAGGAGGGCGAGGAGGGCGAGGAGGGCGAGGAGGGCGAGGAGGGCGAGGAGGGCGAGGAGGGGGTGAAGGGGAGAACAGGTAAAATCAAAATGTCAAAGATGCGCGCCCGCAAAAAAATCGTCGGCGTCTTTGGAGGACACGTCCATTACGCGCGCCCCGCTCTTTGAATATGCTCGAGCGGTTCCTGGAATGCAGCCGCGGGTGTATACCTACGTGCGCACGCACACCCGAGCACCCGCGCAAACGACCGCGTGTACGTATATAACGGCGGCAGTCGCCAGGAGAGGGACTTTACATCTTTTTCCCCGGTTCGCTACATAAATAAACGCCGCTGGACAGTTTCTACGGGATCTCCCTCCCTCTCTCCCTCCCTCTCTCCCTCCCTCTCTCGCTCACTCCAAGGCTCCTCTATACCCTCTCTCTCCCCCCCTCCCCCCCGCCCAATCCCACCAACCCCCTCGTCGAAGCGCCGCTCTTTTGTCTTAGGCTAATAGAAGACGCGTTCCCGGGTGTCTTCTCTCTCCTTTCTCCTTTCCTCACTCCAGTCAAAATCGAGAAGGGGACGCTCGGCGGATATCGTTCCCTCAATCACTCGCACACCATCTCTCTTTCCATTTTTTTTACGAATTTCAGTCGCTGTCTTCGCACCGTGTGCAGACTCCGCTCCTGCGGTGCGAACCTTTTTACCGGCCGTTCGTTCATCGCGGAACTTCTCGACTTAGTCGAAACCGACAAAATTTTCTTTATCGGTAAATTGACAAAACTTTCCTCTAATATCTTCCGCTAAATCTCATTATTATCTTCTAAATATCGATATTATGTACACAATTTAAAGACGAATATAAATATCGTCGCGGATCAATGTTAATAATAAAAAAATCAGCTATCCGATTTGTCTTACTCGATTCGTATACAACTTGAGCGATATAAAGATAACCCGACAACGATGAATTAGCTTATTCAAGAATTAAAGAAATTTTTCGTTCCATTTTTTTTCTAGCTTACGTAATCTTATAATGGATAATCCAAATGTAATAAGATGATATACAAATTTTTAAGCTTTATTAGTGTTCCACGGAATCCCATTGGGACTGAAACTAGACTCTAGTCGATGAAGCTTATTCTTCGTTTTAGCCTCGCTTTAATAACACCGAAGACTATATGAAAACTTTAACGTATCCATGCATTTGAAACGCGCCAATATCTTGTTTGATGTAATTAACGTTTGATGTACAAAATTTTTATAAATAAATTATAAAATCGAATTTTAATTTCATTTTCCACGATTATTAGATTATTTGAGCATGTTTATATCGATAAATTCTAATCCAGTCTCTCGACAGAGTTTCATCGTAATTAATTTCCGAAGATATAAACAAGAAATTAATAAATAATTTTAATATTCTATATAACTTTATATAAAATTATGAATCTTAAAGTAGATCCGCAGATCACTCGTAATTTCACCTACTACCTTTAATATAACCAAACGGTAAAATAAACGATGTTTCGTATTTATTTCTATTTATTCATATTTATTTCTATTTTTCCTATCGTAAGACGTATAATATTTTATACATTTATATATTATCCTAAAACCATAAAAATTTTTCTCTTCGATAATATATTTTTATAAAATGCCGTAAACAATTTTAAATCGTCTATAGTTACATTTCTTTTGTAACAAATATACGTTTTAAATAAGCTTTGATGTATCGAATAAACTTTTAATGCTTTAACACAAATTTTGATCAAAGACAAAATGTACGATATTAAATTAACGAAGATTAACTTTATCGATTTTGGTACAATAATTTTGGTTTATCAATGAACAATATCGACTTCAAAGGATCTCTTTACATAAAATTTCAAATTTATTTACAAACAGGTATTCGCTAAATTCTAATTTTTATTTTGCAATATTAAAGATATGTTACAAACTGTTTGCAATGATTAAATAAACATGTCCGGTTATAATCAAGAATTTTATAAAAATGATTTTAAAAAAAAGTGTACCGTTATAGTCACATCGTATTAAAATGAATTCTAAAGATCAAATAATACATCTTAAATTTTCTTAAAGACTTCCAAGAGCTCCGCGCAACAAGAATATTTTATATAAAACGCGCTCTAACGATTCGAACCACCGCCACTTTTTTAATTTTTTAATATGTTTGTATAGTTAACGAGCGGCGATTTAAATTTATTACTTTATCCTTATTTAATTCCAATGTAATCTAATATTTAATTAAATTCTACATCTATCGCTGTAATATTTCATTCATCGATACGTTTTGCGTATTGGAAGCAAACGCATTCGTTGTAGCAAACGCTCCCAGCACATTGTGCATAGTCGTAGACATACCGCGTACTTTATAAAGAATCGATGAGGTATATTTCATAACCACCCAAGTTATATGCAACGCTGCATTATGTTTGCGAGGAGCAAATATTCGATGTTACGTATTTATTAAACTTTCGGTTATAATGAAAAGCAATTGTTAGTGAACGTTACGCATTTTCCAGCAGTTCTTTTAACCAGATAGAATTGTTCTTCGCTATCCGGAAGAGAAATTCATTTTACCCGTACGATTCGCCTCTCGGTGAAAAACTATCGAACATCGCGTTCGTTATTGGATTCCAGCTTGGTTTTACAACGCGTTCGCATAGAAGTGCATTACGATAACAACGAGCGTTATCTATAAATCAGCGCGCGGATCCGACGCGGGAAGAGGTGTATAGGTGAGGGGGAGAGAGAGAGAGAGAGAGAGATAAATTACTCCTAATTGCGTATTTTCTCCGCGCATTTTTTCCATGCATTTTTTCCGCGCATTTTCTCCGTGCATTTTCGCATGTGCCGCGAGCGCGCGAAACGACATCGAAGCAATCCGCGCTTTATCATCGCGAGTCCTTTCATCTCGTGGCGGCACGCGCGCAATACCCGAGCCATTAGCCGATTATTATTATGCCTGGCCGTTAATTACTTTACTGCCCGTGGATACCGCGTCGTCGGATAAGCTACCGATGTTACCGATGTTGCCGATATCGCTCCCCTCCCCGGACTCCTCGCTAAGTGCCAACTGCTTCTGCGTCTCGCCTTTCGCCTCTTCGCTTTTTCCACGGTACTTTATCCGCTTCGCGGAAACTAATAGACAGCTTCGGCTCTATCGAGTCGAGCCCTCGACGGTAACTGGAACACTGGAATATTTCTGTGATACCGCTGAGAAAACCGATCTTCGAGAAATTACTTGTATCGGCGGTAGAATTTATCCGTTCCTATCCGCAATGCAGGAATCCTACGTTCGCTGGTCCCACCGAAATCGTTCCAAGTACGAATATCCCGAGCCGATCGAATAAACGAGTTCATCGGATATACGTTATATTGTTCTATAAATAAGAATTTTTTATAAACGACGCGTCGATTTATTTTTTTTTATACGAGGAGTCTTGGGTTAACACTTAATTTTTTATAGAGTTCCTCGAAAACCATCGTAGATGGACAACTCGTTGATTCGCGATCCCATGGTAGGTTTTGATTCACTCGAACCATGAAATCGAGATGTTATCTTACTTAATTTTTTAATCAAATATCTCTGAAATTCCAACTACGTTTGATCTTTCATCAAACGAAATTGAATCATCGTTTGCAATTTTTCATGCTCTTTATCTCATATCCTTGTATATGCTCTTAAATAAATCCCAATTAAAAATCAGAATGTTCTGATGTAACGTTTTAGTTTCTAAAACATGTAAAAAAAATTATAATATCGGAGCGTTGAATCTACCGTATAAAATCCCTGTAATACATATTTCATTAAGTATGTTACGTATCGATAACTTTGGAAAAATAAAATTATATAATATATTTTTGAGTTACGGAAGTAAAATTATGTAAGTAACATATTTTTACATTTTAATTTTCAATCGAGTACAAGTTGAAAATTAATTAATAGTATCTGTTGAAAATATAACATAATTCATGTATGTTCTAAATGATTTCTATTCAATTATTTTAAAATATAAAAAAATTATAAAATATATGACGTATCCCATAAAATAACGTTATTATATATTCCATTACATTACCTAGATACATTTTATATTTACATTAGCCATCGGAAAAACATTGGTTACGCAACCCATAACCTATATGATAAAGAGTTACAATAAAGAGTTACTAATTTAGATGGGTTAATTGTCGATTAATTATGTATTACCGCTTTGATGGAAACCGACGATTTATCAAGCTGATTTATTTATTTCTGTTAATGTTCAATCAATGACTAGATTTTAATAGACGATAAATGTATTAAAGCAAGGAATTTTTTTTATAACGAGAAAAATCTGTGATAAGATTCCTCACTTCTAAAGAACTTAAAATTTTAAACAACTGAATAAGGAGAACAATTTTTCTAAGAGTGCTTGAGAAAACATCAGAAATATATATAAAAATATAGAAATTCTCGACATATCTTCGTAACTACGGTAAACCCGTCAAAATTATTGTTCATCTTGGAGCAGACCAACAAATTTTTATACCACGACCGGTCGATTTTTTTAATGCTTAACTCACGCGCGGTTTACGACTAATTAAGAGGAGTCGCTTCTTTCGTTGCCTTGCTCTACCGAAATTCTAATAACCATCTAGGATAAAAACTTTTAAGATCTATTTTTCTTCAGTGTTATTAACTTCCTGTCATAAAATTAATAATATTTTGTTAAGTATTACCTGATTTAATTTATATGTTACGTATAATTCATAATATCGTTTACAAACCAAATTTTATTTATATAATTTTTGCAGTTGTACAATTTCAATATAATTTTTAAAAATTTAACAAAATATTATAATCAATTTTTTTAATGATGAATGAAAAGGAAAAATTTCAATGGTTGATCGAACATTCGATGTAAAATTTATCGTTATTATTCCTCATTATTTTAGAGTAAATAAATTAACGTTTTATAGACGTTTTCCGACATACTTACTATATTCAATAGTTCACTTCACAAAATAATTAAATGATTTAAAAATGATAAATTGAATTGAATGCATTGTATTTGATTAAAAGGCCTTTCACTTATTTTAATAATAAATATACATAGGATAAAGCATATACGTTTCATAAGTTACTAGATAAACGGTTTTTAAATAATATTCAAATATACTTGACTAACTTCCTTTTTTCAAAGTATAAGATCCTTAGATCGATGTAAAATTGATTCGCTTCGCTTTGATTTTAGTTTTTTTTTATTACATATAAAATGAATAGTAAGAAGCTTAAATCACTACTTTGTAAGTATAAAAAAGTAGAAGAGTTTCTTATGATAATGAGACCAATATGCAGATAATATCACAAACATGTTTGCATCGATTGTGTATGAATAAAAAAGCATCGGTCGCTGCTTAGAACAATTCGAATCGATTATATGTAAGGATTCGTTAATTGGATGTCTAAAGTACATACAAATAATGTGGCTGACGGTCTATTTTTTAAGTTTATTTAAAATAAAAGTACAATCGCTAAATCAAACGAATCGATTATGTAGAATATCACATGATTTAATGATGTTATATTTCATTTTATATTAATTTATATACACTGCCGTTGCTAATATCCGACTTATTACAAAATATCTTTTAATACTCGCGTATTCTATTTATTATTTATTCTCTTACCAAAAATTTACGTTAAAATATAAGCAATAAGAAAGTATTATATCACTTCCACATGTATAAAACTTTACATAAGGATAAAGTTATTATTTTTATAAATAAGTTCCAGAGTAGATAAATAATTAATTATCGATAAATGTAGAAAAGCTGAGTGTGATCGAAATAGTTGCTCGAACTATCACTTTTGAGAATCATCATCGTTGTCATCGTATCTTCGTCGTCATTATTATTATATCATCATCATCGTTGTCTTCATTGTCATTATCATTGTCATTATCATTGTCGTTATCGTTGTCATTGTCGTTGTCATTGTCGTTGTCGTTGTCGTTGTCATTGTCATCAACATTCTCATCATTATAATCATTAACATTATTATTATTATCATTAGTATTATCATTAACATTATTATTATTATTATTGTTATTATTATTGTTATTATTATTATTGTTGTTATTATTATTATTATTATTGTTGTTATTATTATAAATAATATTTTATAAAGCACTTCGTCATAAGACAGTCACGGTATCTCAAACGCTCCGCCGAAACATCGAACAATACCTCTTTCTCTCTCAGCCGTCATTAAAATTCGAGAGGCGGCTGAACAAATGCAAAGCGATAAATTAATTCTCGAAAAATCGATATCAATCCTTTCTCACTCTCATTCCCAACGTGTCCACCGACTTCATACTCGTGTCGAACCTCGCCGTTTTCCGATCTCCGTTTATCGCGTCCATCGCATCTCCATCGCTCGCGGCGATCGTATAGGTGTACACGAAAAATGGCGCGTGATCGATAAGCGACGCACTTCGTGGCAAAGGCATCTAGGACTCATCGGTTGGACCGGTGCATTCCACGCGTGCGTCCCCCGTGTATCGAGGCGACGGATCTCTAATTCCGCGTCGTTTCAGGTGATGGCCTATCCGATGATGCGACCGGATGGCTTGGGATGAAAACGGGAATAAGTGCTATTAATTTACCGGCTAACGAAGGATCGCATACGGCAAGCGTCGCGCTCCCAACCACGCAGATGAAATTTAAGAAATAATCCCATTCTTATCGATGGCTCCCGGATGGCTTCGTGTGCAGGTATTTTAAAGGTATTCCTAAGATCCCTTAAACTTCACGGTCAAGCTTTTGAATCTAATTTTTCTCGTTAGCCAATTAATCGGTCACTTTTCATTTGCTTTACAATTTAGTTTTTATTAATTAACTATGAACTTACCTTTACTTGCTGTGTTATATCGTTCTAAAAATATATGAATACATAATATATTATATATTTACGTAACGCGTGTAAAACTATATTTACTAGGTAAATTCGGTACATTGATGATGCAATATTTCGGGACTATTAATATTCATAAAGGACAATCTAGAATACATTACTACAATAATGTTCATTTATCGAATAACGTTGATACGTATGTTCATTGCTAATTAGAATTTTAATTATTCGAATGCTTTTACATAAGATTTTCCGTTTTAGAACTATTGAATATATTTGTGCGCCGTTCTGTTATACGTGATATCAATATGCATCTTTATTTTATTGAATAAGTATCAACGGTATAATTATTGGATAAGTTGCATTAATTATTGAAATATGCAACAATTTAATATAATTTTTATTTAAAATTTTTTTTAAATTGAATTTAATTTTTTACATTATAACCTAAGTTGGATCTCTTAAATTTATATTATAGTGTAAAATCTTTTTTTCGACAAACAACAACAAAATATTACTGGATCGACATACAAAAATACACGTAAAAATATTGATAATAACCAAATACTCGATAATATAATACAAGCAATAAAAGAATTAAAAAAAAATGGAAATAATACTATAAATAAATAACTACAAATAAACGAAATTAAAGAAGCTCAAAAAAATTACGAAGAAAACTTTTTAATAATATTTACATTATTAGAGTAAAAAATGTAAAAAATACACAGCACAATATTACACAATCATAATAAAAATATAATGATAACTCAGATCAAAAAACTTTAGTAAAACTTAAGATTATATCAATAAACGTCAACTCACTAATATCAAATCAAAAAAGATACAACTTAATAAATCTAATAGAGAGACAAAAACCAGATCTAATATTAGAATCTGAATCAAAACTAAACAAAATCCACAAATTGGAATTTAAAAACTATAATATTATTAGAAATGACAGAACAAGCTCAATTCAAGGAGGTTGAAATTCCATAGTAATAAATACAAGTACAACATAATCTCCAATAATCAAATATCTAACTTTAATATTCTAGAAACATCGATAATAAAACTTCAAATGAACAATACAAATAATCTATTCATAATATCAATATACGCAAAAATGGTAATAAATTTAACGCAGGATTCAAAAAACTATTCCAAATCTAGAATAGATAAAAGAGAAAACTATTACGTAATAACATATGATCTGAATGCAAAACATGTTGACTGGAAAAACAACATAAATAACACAAGAGGAACATTTATAAAAAATTGGCTAAATAGCCATGACATAATATACAAAATAAAATTCTATAGTTCGGAAAACCCTTTTTATCCCAATCGACATTCATATATAGATTCATACCTAATAAACGCCAGAATTGAAGTAACTAACAAATCTACAAAAAATACAATTCATACAATTGAATATGATAATGATCATAATACGCTACTTATACTATAAACATATACTATAAATTTAACTATTAAAAAACCAACTGAAATAAATTCAAGAAAGTTTTAATAAAAAACTGCTAATTTGATATACAAAATAACAAAAATTTAATAAATAACGAAATAGATAACTACATCGAATAAATAGACTTCCACATAAATCACAGTATTAACAAGTTAGCACCTAAAATAACGAAAAAAAACTCCAATGAATGTTATATAAACAAAGATATAAAAAACTACAAAAAGATAAAAGCTATATACTATCACTAATAAATAGAATACGAAAAATTATAACGGTAATAAAAAACAAAAATTAGAATTTTATAAATATTTACTTACATTGAGAAAAAAACAATTCCAACAAAAATTTTCAGAATCAATAAATAATTTCAGAAATAACAAAATAAAAATATCCGAAAAATGATCCAACAATAATGTTTTCCAAAATTAATTCAATTTTTAAAACAAAAAAAAAATGAATATCCCTCCGCTAACAACACCATATAATAATATCACAACACTAAGAAAAGCTAGAATAGATATAACAAATGCAAATAAAGACAGATATAACAACTATATAATAACAAACATCAATAAAAAACTCAATCTGCTTGGATTACATTATGCTGAAGTACATAATCAAAACTCCACTCTTGGTAAACAAAAACACAACGAAATAATTATGGAAGAAACTTATAAATTAAAAGAATACATAAAAAAAAGATAAAGAATAATATAATAATAACAACTTTCACATTAGATAATACATCGAATAACCCAAAACAACCTGATAAATAAATTCATTATTTTATTAATAACACTTTAGTAAACAATACTTTCAATAAATTAAACAACAAAAAATCATCAGGATTCGACAATATACCAAACATAGTATTGAAATATACTCCAAACCAAATTAAATATTAATACACAATAATATTTAACAACGCAGTGAATAATATGTATTTTTCAATAAAATCAAAGTAATATCAATTCAGAAAAAAATAAAAACAATACATCGGTATCTAATTTTCGTCCTATAAGTCTTTTACCAAATATAGGCAAAATATACGAAAAAATAATTAATCGAACCTTAGTAAAATACTGTAATAAAATAAAAATAATATCCGATTTAAACATAAACATTCAACAATATATGCAATTAATAAATTAAAATCGGGTATATGCCGACCATTAAATGATACCGAAAGATAACGAGCTTTATCTAATCGACATAGAAAAAACATTCAACACCACTTGAATCGAAAATATAATTTATAAATTAATAAAACTAAATTTTTCTAAATACCTAATAAAATTAATATGGAATATGATCACGGATAAGAAATTTACTGCGATAGAAGGCGACAACGAATCAAGCCTAGAATTCACAGTAAAAAAAGGTTTACAAATCATTAAAAAAGTAATCGATATCTTTTGCAGTTGATTTAATAATTTATGTATCTGGGAAAAACGCCAAAAAATTAAAATCAAAATTACAAGAATTATTCAACAAAATAAATGATTATTATAATGCATGGAAACTCAAAATTAATATAAATATGTGCAAAACTATTATATTTCGAAAGAACTTATCCCAAAAAAGTGTTTCAGAGAGAAAAATTTGTAAAAATTTTCAAATAATGGTCAGTTTCACCAAAAAACAGGCAATTATCACATTAAAACTCAATTGTAAAAAGTAAAAACAGCATTTAGGCGATTCAAATAATTATTTTATTTAAAGCATTTATACAGTAGAATAAAAGTATTATGTTATCAATGACTTGTAATTTGACATGTAATTGTACCATCTGGTACAATATAATGGCACATCAAATGGAAAAAATAAGAATTTTCTATAGAAAATGCATAAGAGCTTGTCTTGAACTGTATCAAACTGAGGAAAATTCTTATAAAAAGTATGTAAAAATCAAAATATTATATAAAATATTTACAAAGAATCTATTGCCATATATTAAAATTAAATATAAATTATCTAAAATTACGCTATATAAATGAAAATAGTTTAATTTCTAATACCAAATAGCCAACCCAAAATATTTCTCAAAATGTTTAAAAACCACATTAATAGAAAAAGACTCGATACAAAAATAAATTATGAAGCAAATTTAAATATCAATGATAAAAACTTTGTATGGAGATACAATATGGATATATCATAAAAATATGAAAAAGAAAACAACGAAAAAATACGAAAAAATATTGGTCGCTTACACAATCATATAATACTAAGGATATAAAAAAAAACAAAATTATATTTATATAACATAATAAAAAAATTCCTCAATTAATAGACATATAACAAACAAAAATTATTTGATAATTATATAATTAAAAAATAAAACTCATAAATTAAACGATTTTGTAATTAATCCTTAAATGTGTTTAAAATTTTAACAATCGAATATATTCATATGTAAATAAATGTAAAGAAATATAAATTCCTAATTTCCCATATTTATTACATTTCATAAAAAATCATGAAGAAATCGAATGTACAGTTTTCAATTCCATCTATTTTCCGTGTAAATAAAATCTGTGTAAATGAAACCCCAAAATTGTTACGAAAAAAATTTATTCTCGAATAACAAATTCTCGAAAACAATAAAAAATTCTAATTAAAACAAAAAATAACGAATAACCTTCACTTTATAATGAATTGCCATCACTGTATATAACAACATATTAGCCATAAGTAATTTATTATATTAAATCATTCCTTATTATGATTGTAAAATTATTATATTTATTGGGTGTAAATAAATAAAAATTAATAAATTAAATACTTAAATTTCTATAAATTAGTATATTTAACGATTATTATTATTGGAAAACAAGAAATTAAAGAATCTTACAATATCGAGAAATCGTTTAACGTCTTATAAAACGTTAAAAAAATTTTAGAGAAATTTTACGTACTATGAATAATTTCATAACAATATATTTAAAATAAAAAAAATCGAAAAAAATATTTGTAAGATCCAAGATAAATAAAAATATACCGAGACATATAATAAATATTTGAACGAATTCAATTATATATTGTTCCTAAATGCATAATTATCAATTTTATTCGAGGACAAGTAGTTTCGGAATTTTCATAAAAAAGTAGTAGAGTAGAATAGAAAAAAATACCATTCTTCGAAAAAATTGAACGTAAATTACGAGTAAAAAATGACGGTTAGCTTTTAAAGATTTTTAAATAATAAATATTACGGATTGTTTGAAACAGACAAACAAAAGAACAAATCAAAATCTGGTAGTCGTTTTTAAACGACAGCATCTACCTTTACCGTTAGCTGCGAATGTACCGTTAATTTTAACATTGAAATGATTTTAATTTTTCATAATTTTTATTGCGGCAATATAGTAGCACTAACAGATTCCACGCAGCTCGTAATCCTCGTCGACGTGACATTTAAGTGCCGACCACATTTCATTTGTGCGCGCATTACGATTTTCTCACTCGGAGGATCGGCGCTAAATTTCATATACGATAACGAGGTGCGCCGCTCTTAGCGTCAAACCATTCGTCGGCACGTGATCACGGGCCTTAAATTTCATCCATCTTCGAGAAACGCTTCGAACAATGAGTCAAACTCATAAAGAGAGGGACCCGAGAGGAAGAAGGAGGAGAAGGAGGAGAAGGAGGAGAAGGAGGAGAAGGAGAAGTAGAAGAAGATGAAGAAGCTGAAGAGGTAGAAGAAGTAGATGAAGTAGAAGAAGCAGAAGAAGCAGAAGAAGCGGAAGAAGCGGAAGAAGCAGAAGAAGCAGAAGAAGCAAAAGAAGAAGACAAATACAAGAAAAATGCGAACGCGTCTTGCGCTACATCGAGTGTAGCAACACCAGCATTTATCACTGAGCACCGTCTTATTAGCAATTACAAAGCAGTGATAAAGCCCGGGGATTCGGCACGAGAAAGTACTCCCGGCGTAATTATAACTCAGGGGGAGAGAAGAGAGAGAGAGAGAGAGAGAGAGCAAGAAAAGAGCAGCGATCGACTCGCGACACTCGTGAGAGCGAAAAGGATGAGAAGAACCGACCGGGCACCGATGGACCGAGAGCTTTGATCCAGCGGACAAGAGAAAGCGTGGACCAGGGGAAGGGGAGCCGAGACGAGGAAGAGAAAGAGAGCGTAACGTCCTGGCGCCACATCGGGGCATACCATAGCGCGGTGCCGCTTCTTCTGTCTCGCGATCGGCTCGCGATGGACCGTGAGGAGTAGGAGGAGGAGGAGGAGGAGGAGGAGGAGGAGGAGGAGGAGGAGGAGGACGAAGACGACGACGACGACGAGGCCCCGGACGTATTCCCCGTCCTCTTCCTTCGCTGTGTACATACGGGCGTACGCAGCGCAGGCCCACACCGATGGGTCCCGGACTCGGTTCGAAAGTGCCTAACTTATTGTCTTATTATTGGACCACCTATGCGCTATATATCTTCGCGGGAGCGCTCGCGTGGATCTCCCGTTCTCATCTTGGAAACGCGCGTGTGGACGCCCTCTCCGAGAGAAAAATTAATAAGGCGCCGCGGAGGTGGTCTTTCTCTCTCCCGCTCTCTCCCGCTCTCTCCCGCTCTCTCCCGCTCTCTCCCGCTCTCTCCATTTTTTGCTTTTGTTTTCGGTTTTGCGCCGGCCCGTTGTAGATAACTGATTCTAGGCTTCGTATCGTGGAACCGCTCCGGAGAGAAGTTACCTTGGATAATTGACGCGATAATGTTTTTCGGAGCCTTCTTTTTTCTCTTTGCGATCGACGATGACGATTGTTCGTGGCATTGTAACGGCGCGTGAGAAACTTTCGTTGTGACTGGCTCTTGAATAATTTGAGACTACCGCGCGATAACTTTTTCGCTATGAAATCATTATTTTTTCGTTGCGTAAAAATTAGGAATGCGCGGAGGTGGGTTGAGCCAATTTTTTGTTGTTTTTAATCGGCCTCGGAATCACGTAATCAATTGCAGTGCAAAATATCGAACGAAATCGAGTAAGCCGTCTCGAGTTTTTGTAACAGTGCGATAAATATTGTTCGAAATAAACTACGAAAAAGTGATGTAAGAATGTACGTTAAATTTATTTCTTGCTTAAAATTAATAAGTTAAAGGATAATGTAGAATTTAATGATTATATTTTCGTGCTCTCCGTTACAATTATTTGGCTGATTTTAAATTATATCACAAATAAAAACTTCCGCGAGTATAACATATTTAAAAATATGATAAAATTAACCCATTAATTTTTTTAATTTAAACGCAAAGTAAAAATGACACTGCAAACACTGTACGAAAACAACTACGTTAAATTGAATATGAATAACCGCTGATGCGTAATACACTAAAACTACGAGTAATCGAAGACGTCGTTATATTTGAATGTTGACGATAAAAATTAATAGTTTAAATAATAACTTAGCTTTTACTAAAAATCTTTCATTTAATTTTATCGCGTAACGAAGAATGCATTTAAATCAATTGATTCAATTGTACAAATTTATTCTAATCTCTTAAATGGGTTTCATCTCGTACGCAAACGGTAAATTTGTCCAGACCTTTCTACCCAAAATATATTTACACAACTTATCCGTCACCTTATTATGCCGAATCAATGCATTCGTCTAATTGGTGAAGAATATTATCGAACATCATCCCGTAATTTACGATCATAAAGTACTTTTGTGTCCTTTAATAAAATTATTGTACCACTATCCTGAAATTCGTATGCGTGTTTCATATTACTTTGCGTCCAGCTTAAAACACACTAAATTATCTTGCAAACAAAGCGAATAACTTCGTGAAAAGGAAAAAAAGAGAATATTTTTTTAGCGTAGGGAAAATTTCGATGTGAACACGCGCGCGCGCAAAGTTAACCTAATTAACGCCGTGGCTTTACCAACGATGGTGGCTCGAACTCGCCGAAGCGTCTAATTGAAATCGTCGTTCTCTCGTCGTTCGCACGCGTGTATCATGGCCAGAAGGAAAGACACGAAGAGAGAGAATCGAAATATATGGGAAGAGAGAGAAAGAGAAAGCGAGTTAAAACAAGAAAAGGGTGCCAAGGCAAGTTGACTGAGTCAAAGACAGTCGTGAAGCGAAAGGGAGATGAACTGACAAAGACAGGGGAAGGGAACACGAGATGCAGGGAGGCCGAAAAAGTTATCTCTATAGCAAGAGTTCGCGTGCAATTTAAATTATTGATTTTTTACTATTGCAAAAGTAAAGTACGCTTTTATGTTTTCAATTAATTTGTAAGTCTATGTAATTTCATATTTGTAAACTATTCGTATTTCAAATACAGGAAATGTTTTTAAACTTAACGAATGTATCCTATGCACTATAACTAATGAAAATAAGTAACAAGGACGAGGAAGGCAGAAAATAACACTAGAAAAATATGTATTGAAAACACCTACGAGTGCTATATTTTTAAGTTAGTTTCTACAACTATCGTCGTAACCAAATTAATATAATTATGAAAAAATTTTGAAGACGTAAACTGCGATATTTAAATTACGGATCTTTGATTATAAAAAAGAAAGGCTTTTCTTTTTTACTTAAATTTACAGGTACCGTTTTAACATCCGACTACGCAAGTTCGCAATATTTATCGTTTTTCAAAAATTTAATTTTTATTTCCTGCTCGACATTTGGTTTTTGAATATATTAGAAATACGATGCAGAGAAAATATTTCTTGGTAACGTTTCATCGTTAACGATGCTTATCCCGAATACGTATATTATTTAAAAAATGAAAAAATAAGAAAAGAAAATACACGCTGAAATAACAATGATCAATTTGATATAGGTATGAATTAATTTGAGAATGATATAAATAAAGACAAGTTTTCGATGCCAAATAAAATAGTTAAGAATTTGGTTGCCCTTTTTTTATACTCGCACGGATGATAAATTTATTCAAATTAAACGTATAAAATGAAAAATCGCTCGATAGAAGAGACTATCGATATCAAGATTTTATCTTACAAGGTGGTACGTGTCAAATGTGTAACGATCGTCGACGCGTCGACATTGATTTCGCGAGCAAAACGCGTGAAAAAAAAAACGAAATCGTTTCCAAGAATGCATTGCGAAATATAAAATAATAAGTATAAATACGGGACAAATTCTTGGCATTATATTAAAAATTATTAATTAGAAAAACGGCAAATTTGAAAATTCAAATCGAAAGTTAAAAATTATAAATTAAAAATTTTGCGTTAGACCGAAGGACCGGGTAAAAATTCTAAGAAGGTGTATTGTTATTACAAGCGTGGAGGTACGTTCGCGACGCGGACAAGGGTCTGCGAATATTGGGCGAGGAGAGGATGAGATGATGAGAGGAGGCGGTGAGGCGGGGAGGGAGGGATGGGAAGGGGTTTCTAAAAATCGCTCGATACCTCGAAAAAACTTACAACATCGGGAATCTAGGCCAGCGAGCGTCGCTAAACGTAGAAAACTGCTATCGTACGAGAAAAGAAGGCGAAGGGCGAAGGAAGGGGAGGGAGAAAAAACGAGAATATTTGAAGATCGCGGGAGGAGCAATCGTAGACGCGCGAAAGGTTCCTCGTCCCGTGGAATGCTCCCTGTACGAGACGAGCCGAGCTCCGAAGGAGAAAAGAACAAGCGTCGAGACCGCGGGGGAATATCCCGAATTCCAGGATCCCTCACGAGTGGAGGAGACGACTCGCGAGAGGATCGCGTTCCGAAAGCCAATATAACGACCCCGACGCCGTCGTCCGTCGTCCGTCGTCCGTCGTCCGTCGTTCGTCGTTCCTCGTTCGTCGTTCCCGTTCCCGCTCCCGTTCCCGCTCCGTTCCCGCTCCCGTCCCGCTCCCGTCCCGCTCCCTTTCCCATAGGCGAGCAGCGACACGACGTTTCACGCGAATCTCTTTTATAACGGGGAGAGTCACCGAAAAGAGCGAGACGGACGGAAGGGTGAAAGATATATGCGTTATTGCGTGGGAGCCCGCCCGAGAAGAGGATTCTCCTGGCGTCCCCTTCCCGCGTCAAATCTCACCGTATTATTTTGTATCTTTGGCTTTGAGGTGTAACGGAACGAGGGCTCCTTAAATAATTCGCCGAGCGATGCGACCGTGGCATTCCGAGTAAACGTATCACCAGTGTACGATTTTGCGAAAAGGCCGTTCCGGATACTTTTCTTTTCTTTCAAAGCAATTTTAAAAATCCAAGTCAAAAACTGGATCCAAGTCAAATCCTTGATTTCGAAAATTTTTCTACTCCAAGTTGGATTAGCGCTGGATTACCTCGTGGATATGGTTTTTTCGAAGAAAATTAAAATTCGAAAATTCGGTCGGTAGTGCAGCGTTCAAAATATTTATAGCGAACGTTTCAATATTCTCAAATTGAGACACCTAAAAACCTCGATACAACCTCGAAACAACCTTCAAACTTTTTTTTATATATTCGTTATTATAACAATTTTTATTATATTCGATACAATTATAAATATTGAGCAAGTTGCTCGCTTATTTGTGTACAATGTATTAATGTCACTTTGAGTATTTCGACCGCTGTATAAAATGTTGTTTTGGAAAAGAAAATTTAAAAATTTGGAAGATGCGTTAAACCGTCAAATTGAATAAACGTATACGCACGTATTAAAATGCAATAATCGTACAATTATGTTTTATACTTTTACGTTTGTTTTGTTTATAAGAGTGGGTTAAGGAAAAGACAAAATTTTTGGGGACCAGCGAACGAGTTCTAAAGCCGGATATCGTGGCGCTAATTGTATTTGCCTTATCTAAATCCTACAACGCTAAGAAAATCGCATTATCCTAATACTTCTTATACCCGATGCTAAATTCTTGGAACGTTTGCATAGATTACACGGATAAATACTCAAAATTCACCACCCCTTTGTTGTATTTTTCTGTTAACGCAATATTAAAAAAATTCGAAAATTGTAATTGCACGATAAATAATAAATTTAATAATAAATTTACATTTAAGGTTATATACGATGTTTAATTTCAAAAATATTAATACGTATTTGTTTTTATCGTAAACGGTTCTCGATAATATTAATCGTATAATACACATTTTTGTAATTAAGCGTACGACTCGTTTAATTATAATCATTATTAATCTACGAATAAAAGCGGTAACTGGAACATATTTAATAATACATAATTTGTAAATGAATAATCGATAGATACCGTAACGATTAATAAAATGAATACCGTTCAAATTTCGATATCGAATTAATTGTAAATTTCTTAATATATTCAGTATACACATTAAACGATACAAAATAATTTATTGAATTTACGATACGTATACGCTCGTTTAAAATTGTTCAATGCAATTATATTTTATTTAAAATTACAAAAATAAGATTAAAATTTACAAAAATACCGAAAAAATTTTAAATTAATATTTTAAATAGTCCGTAACAGTTAAAAATTAGAAATAAAAAGATAATTTATAAATTACAAATATTATATTACATGCGTTGGCAATTTGTAATACGTAATCTAAATATTACAAGCTTTAAAGGGAAAAATGATAAAAGTTAACGCGGTGAAACGAAAATTGAAAAATAAAAATAATTTTGATCGTCTCGAGTGTACGAAAAAAGTATACCGTTAAAAAAAAGCAATCGCTAGACACGAACGTCGCTCGTCGTATTTATCATCATTTGGAATCGTCGCGATCGAAAAAGCTAGAAATGTTTACGATTGCGATACGTCTAAAAATTTCAACGCTCCGATGAATCTAGAAAAGCAAGGAATAGAGAGACCGAACAAAAAATTGAGGCAAGCCGCAGAAAAAAGTTCCACGCACCGCGCCAAAAGTCATTCGTGCAACGGTAGCTTCCACGAGACTCACGAAAACAAACGAGAGAACGACGACGTTTCCAGCACGTCATCAAACGTTCCCTCGGATACACGATTCGTCAAATCGCCAAACAAACCTAAGCTCTCTCTCTGCCCCTCGACTCTCGCACGTACGCGCTCACGCACACGTCGCCGCGACTCGTCCAATGTGAGCGCAGGTAGTGAGCCAACGTAGCGAGATAGAGCGAGAGAGCGACCGTGGAGGAAAAAAGGGGGGAAAGAGATGGTGGGTTCGGTAACGCGTTAACGAGGCTGAAACAAAAGAATCTTTTTAGCCTGAAACACGCGCGATAGTGATGGAGGGAGAGAGGGAGGGAGAGAGGGAGAGAGAGAGGGAGAGAGAGAGAGAAGCGGGCCCGTCGCGCCGTTAACTGCGGGGGGTTGGTGGCGCCACGAGCTGTCATCGCGCGTCGTCGTCCGCGTCCTTACGGGGCCCCACTCGCTCCTCCACCTATACACGCGCGCTCACGCATGCAACTACCACGAGAGCAGCTCGACCAAGAGGAGCCGTCTCGTCGCGCCGCGCAGGTAGAGAATTTTTCGAGTGACTCCGCTACGCGCGCACTCCTTTCTCTCTCTAACCCTATCCATCCTCCTCCGTCGTTCTCGCTCCCAACCGGACAAAAACAACCCCGTCTTCGTCCCGTCCTCGTCCCGTCCTCGTCCCGTCCTCTTCCCGTCCGCTTCCCGTCCTCTTCCCTCGCGCTCTATCTCCAACGGAGATTCGATTCTTCGCGGACGTTTCGAAAACACGAATTGTCAGAGGTGGAGATCTCGGTGTACGATAGAGTTCCTTAATACTCGTGCGTTCTCCCCTTTAACTTTCTCGTACTGCTGCTGCTGCCGCTGCTGCTGCTGCCGTTGTTCTTGCCGCTTTCCGCTTGCCTCTTGCCTCTTGCCGCTTGCCGATGCCGATGCCGATGCCGATGCCGATGCCGATGCCGATGTTGCCGATGCTGCTTCTGCTGCTCCCTCTGCTGCTCCCTCTGCTGCTCCCTCTGCTGCTCCCTCTGCTGCTCCCTCTGCTTTACTTAACCTACGCTCGCCTCCTTCTCATTATTATTTCCGCGCGGACATTTCGAATCCTAATCCACGACCGGCAAGGATCGTTCGTGTTTCCATTTGTCCCCTCGCGCCCGTACCGATCCTTCCACTACCTCTATCTCGTCCAAGATTTCGGAACACGGGAGCTCGTTCGTTAATCCGTGGATCGTCCCTGGCTTCCGCCTTACTTCTGTTCGTAGGTGCAGTGGCATTCGACGCTAATGTGACTCACGCGAATTTCGCATCGCTCATCGGGTGCTCCTGAAATACAGCCATTGAGATTTCAGAGAGAAAGAGAGAGAGAGACAGGCAAGCACACAAAAAAACAATTTCATAACTTGCATATACTCAACTTAATAATAATTTCATTTTTTAATTTATTTTCTGTTTCTTGCTGCGTAACCCGATTATTTTTTTCCTCGCTGTACACGTCGATCGTAGAACATCGCGATGGTGAATATTACAGTTCTCGACTTACGCAACCCAATTTTTTTCCAAGTTATTTTCATTAGTTTATCGGTCGATGTTTAAGCGTCTTTGCAAACCATCGAGTCTGTTTTATTCGTTGTGCGCTATCCGCCACAAAATTATTACTATCGATTATCCTTTATCGAATTTATAAAAATTTATTTCGATGGATACGTTGCGATTAGACGTTTAGGCACGATTTATATTCTTGTCGAATGTTCCGTTTACCGATCGAATATTAGCGAATTTTAAGTAGATGAAATTACCTTCATCCGGCACGTATTCGAGATAACGAATATTGGACTTTAATAGTTTATGATACTAAAGCAAGGAGGTAGAGAAAACGGAAGCGAAGTGCTTAATGTTCCGAAATCTTGTAAGATAATGCGATAATGTCAATGCAACGTGATTTGTATGTACTTATGGTAGAATTGCGATGCTACGAGATTTTGGAGACGGTACAGTGGGATTTACTTAGGATAAGCTAGGGTCACGATAAGGATCAAAGTTTGAATGAGAAGTGAGCTATCCGCAGAGGAAATTCGTTTAATTTATTTACTCTTTGTGGGCGAGGTAGATTATCGTGTCATCATTAAAGTACTGTACGACCGAAATTCCTGTCGTGTCAAGTTGTAGGGTGATCGATTATTTACAGATGTAAGTTTATGTAGAATTTTTTTTGCCGTTCTACGCGTATCCTATATTATTCCATTTTAGAAAATATGAAACCAAGCTCTAACGTATGGTAATATGCATTTCTTATTCGGAATAACTTTATCTGGAAGAAATAAGATCGTAAATAAATAACTGCTAATGGGATACGAGTGACAAAGATGAGAGGAGAAAAATGGCTTTAACCCGATTAGCTGCACTTACTAGACAAAATGCGCGTGTATTTACTTACAGAGCTAAGAAATATTAAACGTGGATTACGAAACGGATTGACAACGAGCAAAGAAAAAGTATCTAACATCGCATCAGAGATGTTTATCGAGATTTATGTAAGTTCAACTAAATAATAAAAAATAAGTACCCTTTAAATATTTGCTTGTTTGCGCATCCAATGCTTTTCACAAAATTTAAATTTTAGTAAATACACTGCTATATATTATTCTGTTTTTCAACAAGGTTTATTTATTTATTTTAAATCGATTAATCAGCAAAACATAATAAATACGGATAGCGAAATAAACGTTTTTTTAAACTAACTATGGCGAAATCTTATAAATTAATTATATCTTTAACCAGTGTAACGTTAGATAATATAAAAATGCAAAATAGTTTTATTGGCTGCCTCGGAATCAGTTGCGGTATACAATATTTTTCGTTCTATATTATATATTTATTCGTTCATTTTTTTATTGGAGAAAAAATAAAGAGTATCGAGAACGAATCGAACTAGTATACGTAAAGTATTTGAAGAAATTTTTTACACGTTTTTAAAATTTTTTTTAGCGTAATTACAAGTATTAAATCAACTTTAATGAAATTCTTTGTTCTCCATGAAATTTAATTCGAACGAATTAAATACATATAATTTATACTCGAAAATAATTTTTTTTAGTTTCATTCCAAAAGAATGTCGATTTAATAAAGAAGTTATTTATTTGAAAAAAAATAATGTTTCGATTAAAAAAAAATCATTACATGGTAAATTATCGTTTTATTAAAGTTTATACGTCACGAAAAAATAAAAGTTTTCTAAAACCTGTGATAAATATATATATTAAATAATTTGAGGAGTAAAATTTCATATAGCGTTGGTACGTTTAAAAAATAACCTCGTTTCAATAAATAAAAATGTCCAGTATAATATCCTTGGCGATGAATATAGACGTAAGCGTTTCGTAAATAAAAAAAAAAGTATGTAAAAAAATTGATAATCGAACGAACGGTAATTAAATTTTCAAATTTTGTAATGGAATCGTTGGACGAGTCCCGTAAACCCGAAGAACCGAGGTAAAAAAAATCCTCTCGAAAATTAAAGCGACTTTCAGAAAGGGGGATAAAAAAAGCCACAACCTCGGAATTATCTCGGCGCTCGGAGAACAGTTGGAAGGTGGCGATTCTGAGCCTTCCTTTCCTTCCCTTCCCTTCCCTTCCCTCCACTGGGATAAATCGCGATGCGATATCTCGCGCACAGGCGGGTCCCGAACATTCGATTCAGCGCGTGTACGTAGCGACGAGGAGGAGGCCGACGTCGTGGCGCCGGCGTGTGTGGTCCCAACCGGGCATACCTTTCTCGCGCGATACCCGCGCGATACCCGCGCGATACCCACGCGGGACCCCACGGGGACCTCTCCAGATGTCTTAAGCAGATTGGCCAGCGCCCTTTTTGAGGCGAGGGCCGACGAGGGCCGACGAGGGCCGACGAGGGCCGACGAGGCCGCGGTTTCCTCGCTCCGGTCTATCAGTTAACCAGTTACAGCAACGCGCGCACATCAGCGGGGGAAAATCGATGTTCGCCGGATTACAGGCTTTTCGAAAGTCACCGGTCCCCTCGAACTCTGGGAAAGCGATTTCGATTCCTCGTTGGTCAAACGGGCAGATCGCGATTTACGCGGCTATGAGGAAATTCCGTGCACGTAACCTCCGCTATACCCACTTTACCACTTTACGAGCTAACCATGATTCTACCGAGGAGATTTTAATATTACCGTTATAACGATCTTTGCGTCCTAGAAGATAACCTGCCTTTGAGTAACCTTCGAGTACTCCAAATTGCGAGAACTTTAAAATCAAGTGTAAGAACCAAGTTGAAATTTACGGGATGAGCGATACTAGAAAAATTAATTTATCGTTTCACAATGACGAGCTGAAATATTGATTCGATTCTCTTTGTTGTCGTACGCATCAAAAGAAATTTTTTTTTGAAGGGTCATTCTGAATATTTTATACGGTAAATACTTCAATACCGGTAAAAATTGAGTTACGATACGTTAAAATATAGATTAAACTTTTTACGATCTAATCTTATTATTTATTAAAAAAAAAAAAAAAGGAAATCAAATTTAGGACTTGTCTCGTCTGATTAAAAAATTATTTTTCATTCTTATAATGTAGGTACAACGTCAAATTTTTGTATTTATTGTAAAAATAATTTTTTATTTTTACAATAAATTACAAGCCATATTGTTTAAATAATATTTACCCTTGTCAAGGTATCCGACATTCATTGTATTTAAACGTAAACGTCTACCGTAATATTGAAAGGAACGCGATAAAATTACAAGTACCAAAAATAAAAAAAATTTGATTAACGAGTTTTACTTTCTTGCTTATGTGATTGATAATCTACTCAAAAATTATGCTTCCCAAACTCATTAATTTTACTTAAAGTTTAATCTAAGATAAAACTAAGAGAAAAATTATCGATGTCAATCGTAATTTTGATTCGTTAGAAAAAATATTATGAACAAAGTTTTGAAAGTATAAGATCGATAATGAAATTATATGGTATAGGTACAAGAATACAAGAATAAAATCCTAGAATAAAATCCTAGAATAAAATATTCTTTAGTAAAAAAAATCGATCGGTTGAATCGTTGAAATCGTTAAAAGTGATTAAATTAAATTAAATTAAATTTCACTCCTTAAAGAATAAAAGAATCGTTGATGATTTCATCGTCTCGTTAAACTCAAAGTAAACGCACGAAACTGCGATACTCGAGAGGAAGGCTACGAGATTAAATTTCGGCTGAACGGAGAGCGTAGGTAAGCTCGGCACCGCCAACACCCTAAGAATTTCCTTTGGTCCTTGTGAGTCACGGCTTTGCGCATCGCGAGCGAAATTCCGGTGCTACTCTGCATCTCAGCCCCCCGGAAAAAGGTCCGCGAGCCTCGGCCGCAGGCGACCGCGGCAGCGTCTCGAACGGCGTCTCGAACGGCGTCTCGAACGGCGCCTCCAGCTCACGGTTCATTAACCGTCGATGATCGCGGCCACTCGACTTATGCAAAGCGGCGCGCCGACAAGCGCATTACCCACGAATATAACAGCGTTGGGTCCCCGGATGGGCTCGGGGCGCGTCCCGGGGGTGTGTAATCGAAACTTGGAGCGCGCGACGGGAGCCGTCCGTCTCCGACCTTAAGCGAATTTCCAGGCATTCTCCCGTAAATTGGTTAAGCCGACCGAACCATTATATCTTGGTCGAACATCCCTCGAGCGTCCCCCGAGCGTCCCCCGAGCGTCCCCCGAGCGTCCCTCGAACGTCCCTCGAACGTCCCTCGAACGTCCCTCGTCACTCTTCTCGCGCGCTTATGAGCTCCTCCTCCCCTCTCGGGGGCATTATACGCGACCCATTGTACGCAGGCGCGTGTATACTTTACCGTCCGTCAAACGGGGCCCGTCTCCGACCAATTGGATTAAACGTATCCATTACCATTGTCGAGGCGTAAGCAGCCGCCTCCTCCTCGAGCGGCCGGCCTTTATCCGCCGGGCTTTATCTTTGCCTCGACACCGTCTTCCTTTCTCCGTTTCCTGTCCCCGACTCGACCGAGCCTCCGATCAACCGTAGCTGCGGTAGCGCCCGAACCTCGAGGTGCGTCAACGCGACGCTTCGGATTTCTTTGAGCCGTCTCTTTCTCCCTTGCTCCAAAATGAACCAACTTCAAACGGGATTTTTCGCATTTCGAGCTTTCTGCTTCCTTTCTTGGCATTCGCGTCCTTTTTATCCTCGTACGTTTGTCCTCGTGTATTTACGAAAAAAGTTTCTCACAAGTATATGCCGTGGCATCGCGTATATTCCTCGACCGAATTCTCAACGGTATTCGCGTTTCTGCCTCGATAAAATAAACAAGGTTAACTCATCGTCACGATCGTTCGAGTGATAAACGCAACTTCGTTCCCACTTTGACCGCTGAATATCTTTCAAAACGATGTGCGATTACCGATTATTATATTTAAACGTATACAGCTTATCCAAACACGCGATTTTCTTTTTCGATTATTCGGGAAGTTTAAGTTTTATTTAAGTGAAATTAAATATAAAATTGTTTAAAAAACTCGTAGCTCGGTTCGTATAACGTACAATTATTATGTACCAGAAAATATGCGCGTGGTTAGTAATGGTATCCTGTTACAAACGCGAGTTCGAATGTCGTCGAAGACGTCGTCGAAGACGTCGTCGACTAGATCCAAGGCTCGAATGTTTACGCAACGCTCACGCGACATCCGAGTGAGCCTCCGTCCTGAGGAAGTAACGCGTAGCGTCGTCCGTCGTTCGTCGAGACGTGTCCAGGGGTTTCGATAATCGAGGGTTCGCGAAACGATGCCAAACGCACGCGACCTCGCGATTTGCCGCTTGGACAGTTTCCCTTCGCGCATCGGTTGCGTCCCCCGAGTGGATTAGACTCGCTGAGATTTAGACAAACTTTGCTTTAGCTAAACTTCCCGAGGGTACGAAGCGGTATTTTTCGAGATCGGTCCGCGCGCGTTTCGCTTCCGTTCGACTTTCCATCAAAGCGAACGGAGAGTGGAAGAGAGACAGACGGAGGCTGGTCGGAGCGACCGCAGAAATTATGCTCGGCGATGGGATTCGTTAGGAGACGTCTACTGCCTTTTTTCCTTCCTTATTTAGCCCTCCTCCCCCACTCCATCCCGCCAACCTCAACCGCTCCCTCTCTCGCACTCTGTCTATCTTATTATGCAAAGGCAGTTGCGCTAAAAACGGCCGCGATGCTCTCGGTGAATTGCGTTTCTGGTTTTTGAACTTATTCTTGAGAGTAATTTTTCTTGGAGCGTCCGTGGCTGGAAAAACGGCGAAGCAAATTTTCGTCGCTCACGGCCAATGATGTCACGTGACCGACTCGGCTCTCATCTTTTTTCGCTGGCTTCTGCGGTTCTTTCGTGATTTTAGGACTCTTTTTGAAACGCGGACGCTCACGAACTTGAATACACGGATAATCCTGATGGTTCAATCGCTTTTTCAAACCTACAATTATTGTTGCATGCAAAGAAGGATCTGACACGTGAAGATTCAAAGTATTTTCTCTTTTGGAATCTCGAGTGTTCCGTATTTTCAGCTCGAAATACTTTATAAGGAGTCTCTACAAGCTTTCGAAAGCTTATATATTGTCCGCGTAATGAGATAGTTTTCTGAGCGTTTGTCATTCTGTAAAGTGTATGACAAATACCACAAAAATCCATTTCCACTCTATTTAAAAGTAATTGTGAGTATATTCTAATGGATTTAAAATCAGTTTGATTTTAATTTTTTTCTCTCTTTTTTAAACTAATGTTAATCAATGATTTATGTTTAATATAAATTATATAATTATAAAACAATTTGAGAAATCTAATTCATTTAATTTTAAATATGCGTAAATGCGAAATAGAACATTAATGCGTTGAAATAAATTTTTAAAGTATGTTATACCAAAATTTTACATAATATATTTATTATTTAAAATAGAATCAAAAATAATTTTTTTCTTTTAAATAATTTCCCTAAAATTTAATTATTTAATTTTCTTTATTATATATTTATATAATAAAATACATTTGTAAAAGAATGAATTAATTTAGGTCTCATCGTTGTTTACATGGAACGTACGTAATTTGTTAAATATATTCACAGTCATAATCAAATTTTTAACATAAATTTTATAGCTGTGAGAACGATGTTAAGGTATTTGAACCGTGTAACTACAAAATAATAATTTGGAATGAAATTTTATTTTATTAATATATCGACGTGTAAGCAATTTCTTAAACTTAATTGAATTCTAAATTAATCTTATACAATGAAAAATTATTAATATTTTTATAGTCATTGATACATTTTTATGCGGTAATTTAACGTCAATATAAATAAAATAAAATTTTTTTTATAAAAATTTAATTTATAGTTCGGTAGTTACGTTTTCAACAGAATTCTTAATTTATAATTACAAATGTGAATTTATAAGATATTCTATGTTGTATAATTCAAACGATGAATCTATATTCATTAGTTTTTATAACGTTAATAAATATAAAATAAAAAATAATTGAATATAAAATTTAATTTTAATATAATGATGATAATAATAATAATAATAATAATAATATAGAAATTTAATAAATTTACAAAATTTGTACACGCAAAAAATTAAAACAAAAATAATTATTCTTAACAATAACCTTCTGATTATTAGCATTCGTTTGGTCCAATCAAGTTTTTCAATTATATACAATGATTTATACTATTGGCAATACAAATTTTGTGCTTTCCTTAAAATTTTCAAAATCTATATTTAAAATTACTGATTAAACGGTTAAGTCTTTTACTAATTTTTGTTCTGAAATTAACCTTTATGACTTGCATAAGATCTACCAAGTGTTGATATTTGCTTTACTCGCAGATGTCATTCCTATTGCAATGGCAATACTATTTAAAATCTTATACCATTGAAAATATCTTGTAACTTTGTAAGTATTTCTATTATTAATGTATTAAAGTATGCTATACTTTGTTACTAAATTATAGCTATCGAAGTGCATTGTGTTAGCAATTGAAATTGTGTTACTCTAGTCATTTCTGAGAAATACTGCCTATTGGAACGAGGCCACTCTTGTTGAATGAATAATCGACGCTAAGTGAAAGAATGATTGTACTTTTTTAGTTCAATTAGAGTTAAATTTAATCCAGCTAAAGTGCGGAGTATTGATGTCGAAAATTAAAATGACAGTATTCTCGTTTTTAAATATTCAATGTACGATTTATTTCCATCTCTTTCTCTGACTTTAAAGTAAAAAAGATTAGTTTCCAATAGTTTGCTCTTTTTGTTGTATAACATAATTGTAGTTTTTTATTATTTCAATTGTTCTTCTATGTGAATTATAATCTAAATATTATATTTGAGTTATTTATTTTTTGCGTTAAAAATTTTAATTTAAATTTTTTAATAATCTTTTCCCGATATTTAATTTTTCATATTATAATAATTATACATTATATTATAGCATTTCAAAGGATTTTTTGTTATCGCTTATTTCAAAAACATTACATATTAATTCAATGCTAACTCTATAATTAAAGTGTAAATATATAAATCATGAGAAACTTATTTAAATAATTTATTTTTATATGAAATAATGACTTATTGTTTCGTTGTTGTTGTTAAATAATTTATTTGAAACGAATTATATAATAAAACCAATTAATTTTTGATGATATTTAAAAAATAGTTTTTGTTTTACATAGAACCAAAAGATCAAAAATTAAATTTTTCGTTTTATTTTAATTAAAAAAAATTTATAATATATATATATAAGATCTTCTATTATAAATTATTTACTTTAAAATGAAATAAAATTGTCTTAGATATAATAAAATATTTTACAGTTTCGTTTAAAGTTTATAATCTTTTTTTGAATATTCCTAGATCTTATTAACTGTAGTTTTAATTCTAGTAATAGGTTTTAATACCATTACCTTCAGATTTTTACATTATTGTATTTTTTTTCCAGAAAACATTTAGTGGTAAACCTCAAATTACATGAAAAATAATCACAATGAGCACAGCTAATCAAACTTCAATTTGTTGTGGATTTGCATCAGTTGTATTAGTAGTAACTTTTTGTTTTCTTGTAAATGAACAAGAAAGAAATTAAGAGTAATAAAACTCAATCCCACTAAGAAAATGGAGAAAATCAAGAACATCCCTGGAAGTAGAGATAATTCTAATTAGAATAATTTAGTATGAAGTTCAAGAATTAGAGAACTCTTAAGCTGGAAACTCTTAACTAAGATTTACTTTTGATATGTTACACACCGAAGCTATACATATTAGTCTAAAGTGAAAATTTGATCCTTTTTAAGATTAATTACTATAAAGATTTATGTATTTACTTAAATTATACTAGTCTGATAAATTATTTACTAATATGATAATATTTAATTATGCTAATAAAATTAATAAAAAATTCATTTTTAAAATTATGTATAACAAATTTTTTATAGCGTGAAAGATTATTGCAGTATTTTAATTTACTTCTTGGTTTATATATTAATTAATTATAACTTAGTAATTTTATTAAAATAATGAAATATTTAATGCTCATTTAATAATGAGATAATATAGTTAAAAGTAACAAAATATTAGTTTGTTTTATTGAGTTACTTATGCCACAATTAAACATGTAAATAAAGGTATGGATCCTGTGTTAATTCTTTATTCAAATTAGCACTATGAAAATCTATTTGATAAAATAGCGATAATCTATTGAAATGATTAAATACTAAATTGATAATACGTGACTAAAGAAAAACTTATCGGTATGGATTATAGAGATATAGCTTTTTTCTCATTTATTAATTAAAAAGGCATTAGCGTATGGAACGAAGACGTTATTTTCCCAGTGTTGCCAGTTATAATATGCCGGGCAAACTTTAACGTCTATTCTATTGGATTTTAAATAATCACAAAGATGCTGGAATATTGTAAAATTGCAAGATCAATGATAAAGATTCGACGAATATTATCCGGGGTTTCCTGGAGCAAATATGCTCCCGTACATAAAAGCTGCACAATCGTCTTTAGACTAGGAGCGCTGTCTAATCCGTACAGGTATGATAGCTGTTATCGGTTGCGTCTCACTTTGCGGCTCAAAGTACAACGCTCCGATACGACCACCTTAACAGATCTAACGTACATGACAAAATTTTCGCTTTGGTACTACCGCGGTAGATTATTCAATACAATAAAATAACATGGATAATTTTTATAATATTTTCTATTATAGCAAGAATCAGTTTTATACTAATAAGCTGAAAAGTTGCAAATAAGTCAGCGAACGCTAAATATTTTAAAATTGAAACAGTTAAAAGAATTTTTATTTAAATAGAATATTAGATTTTCTCATTGTTTTACTTACAAATTTTATAGTGTAATTGTAAGGCGTATGAAATAAAAGCATTAAAAATAGTTATCTATTTCAGAATCTGTTAATATTTTTTTTGGCTTATCCTTTTAAAAAATGATTTTATATATTTTTATCATTTATAAAGATAAATAGAAAATAAATTATAATTATGTACAATTAAATACAATTAACACAGAGAATTCACAAATTATTAAAGTTGCGATATTTTTATATAAAAAAAATTATATTATTATCTTAAAAATACAACATCAAAATAAAAAAATTAAATTAAAATTAATTTAACGATCATGAAATGTCGTACAAAATAATAATATTTATACAGTTTGTTAATTGTAATTTAATTCTTCAAGCATAATTTGTCAATATTATTAATTTTACCGAAGTACGAATAGAATACGTAATCAATTTAAAAATATCAAAATTAACGCGAGTTAACGCTAATTATATTTTATGCTATTTAAACATAAACTGTACACAAAAATTAATCAATTTTTTATCCTGCACGCGGATGAACAGTTGAATCATGAAATTAAATGATTTGAAATGCGCATTATACAATTCATAGATTAAATTTTATACGACGTAAAAAATATTTTTCAAACGATAAAAAATACAATGTATATATTTGTGCGTGCGTGCGTGCGTGCGTGCGTGCGTGCGTGCGTGCGTGTGTGTATGGAATCATTCGTTTGGAGATGTAGTAAGTCGAAGAATGGTAAATCTCAAGTATCAACGATACAAAATGAACAAGAATCGATCTCGCGTAATTAGCGTTTGACATTGAGCCTCGACAAGAATGGAATTGAAAAAGAAGCTATTGGTTCCAGCGAACTTGGTAACGCCACATAATGTAGTGGAAAAGAAAAGCCATCGACTCGATAGAAGAAGCATTGAAAAACCCTGCGTTCAGGGCTAAACACATACGCGGATACACTCTTGTAAACCTGCCTGTCAAGATGCGGCAGAGGCACGCGGTGATATGCGAGCTAGGAAAAGACGAGAACGAAGCGCAGCGACGCGTTCACTCAACGAAAAAATAGAGAAGAGCGATCGCGCAAGTTTTCTCTCCCGAATCCTTTGGAGAAGCTGCAAAGGCGGCGCTTATTCTTTCACTTCCCGGGCTCGAAAAGCTACACGCCAGGATAATTCCAGGACAAAAGGAGGATGCGCCCGCGCCGTGATCACAGAAAACCATTCGTCGACTGTCGGCAAAAAGGGAGAATTGGAGAATTGGAGAATTGATAATAAAGAGACGGGCGACTGAGAAAGTAGCGCGAGTGAGAGGGGGTGGACGGGGAGGAGGACAAGTACGAGCAGGGATCCGTTTAACGGGATGATCCCTGGCCGTGCGCTTGTTACGCGTCTCGTCGGAAGAATTGAAAGGAGAGGATACGCGGGTTATCCTTGCGCTCTTGTGCTACGATCGGTGACGGCGGTGCTACTTTTCCCTCCCTCCCGACGCATTATTTTTCCGGCACATTTCAGGGCTAATTTCATTCCCATAAAAAAGCCCTCGAGAACTTAAGCCCGTGCCGTTTCTATTCTGGACGAACGTCGCCGCTTCCGTTCATTCCGTTTCATCCGTCACGGCTCCGTCATTCTTCTCTTATTCTATTTCTCCATTTGTTTGGACCGCTCGAGACGCTGGGTAGTGTAAAGCGACGCGCGTAATCTCGCGGCGATTTTTACGTTTCGTTTAAGGTGCGCTTCCGTTGAATGGCGAAAGATGCCGAGGGCTGATTCGAATCAGAAGGAGAAGGACGAACGAACGCGTAGCTTTTCGTGCGTGACTCTCGATATAAAAAAAATCTAAATCTGCGCGGGATTCGTGCTTTCATCGAGTACTTTCATTCCTGACCAACGCCAGAGATAATTACATTTTTATTTTAGGCTTCTGGACCGAGCTCGACGCGCGTTCTTGGATGCATCGCTTGTCGGGTCACCTTCAAACTCGATATCACCTTCAAATCAATATCTGTAATGAAAAGAAAGAAAACAAAAATATCGGCGGAGATCGGTGTCAATGGATTCGTGAATCTATTTTAATAACGAATAAAGCGTTCCGTTTCCTAACGAGTATGATGCTTTTTTTCTAGGTCGAATCGAGGATCAAGTATTTTTTACTTCATACCGTTACCGGTATTATAAACTAAATTTAAACAACCATGAACCTGACTTTATAATTTGATCGCTTATTTTTGTAGTTATCTATTCGTAAATACTTATTCGGTTTTTCGTAAATTAAAAAACATCGACGCTTCCGATTTATCGACATAAATAATTTCATACGCGTGAAATTAATTGCAATTTTGTTAACCGATTATAACGATCAAATCGAATACTTTATACCGTTCTTGGATGTATTTGTGCCAATGCTTGTAGCCATTATAATTTTTTAATTTATTATTATGCTACATAAAAATAACATAAATTACTAATATTATTAAATACCGTAATACAGTATGAATCAAATAATTTATAATAAATTTTAGAAAAACCTTTTATTATACACCTAAATAAAATTATCAAAAATAAAGTATAATGGCATTACAGTTTTCAGAAAATGAAGAAAGTACGGTCGATGATACTTTTGACGCGTGATTTGATTCCGATAGAAAATTTGTTTTGACCATTTATCGAGATGACATCCCGTCAAGGTTAAATTTTACACTGGCATCACATAGCACGGGGATTAAAGTATTATAAATCGAATTCGAGAGGAAGAGATAATCATTCGTATGCTATTATTATGCGTATAGATGTAATTCACCCAGGTTGTACTTTTGTATAATCGTTAACGTTGGCATGGAATGGAAAAAATCAATATACTCATTAATAACGAAGTTTATGGGTATACAACGTTGATATAATGGTGGATCATTAGGGATGATTGGGTTATATTCAGAAAGAGAGGGAGAATAATCGATTATCGATACTTTGTACGAAGATGATAAAACGTGCACTTATTTTATGTTAAAAAATTAACAATTTTCTTTATATTATACAATGAATGTACTTTTTTAATTGCAACATAATATTAATAATATGGATTAATAAGTTAATTTTTATAGTTCAATTGATTTTGTTCTATTTTGAAACATAATTAAAGAAACGTAATGCCATGGACAGGTTGCATCCTTTATTTACATAAATTTAGATTAAAATAATAATAACATTTATAGAATCATTTTTTTATAACATTACATAAGTTAAATACTACTACATATAAATCGAATTAAATTTATTATTGAATTATTGGCTCGTGACTATTTTTAATTATAAACTTAAATTTTTATTATTTTTTATAAATATTATAAATATTTTTATCGTTTGTTTTAGTAATAAAAATATTTTAAAAAATAAAATAATAATAAACACCGTTTTTACAAAAACATAACGTCACAATTTTCAAATTGAACGAATAATTATGAATTACAATATTTACTTAGGAATTCATTGTGATATTATTTAAAGTTTCTTAAAAACTATTGAATTTTATAATTAAAAAGATTAAGTGAACGTTAAATATAATTTGCAACAACATTTGTATAACTGCCAGTTTTACATAATTTGTTGTAAATTGTTATCTAAATAAGAATCTAATCTATTATTTTTGCTATTAACGATTTTCAGTTTTTATTAATTTACATTAATAATTGTATAGAGTACAAATAAATCGACGTTATATATTTATTATAATGACGTAGTAGTTATTAATATATTTATATGACTAAAAAAGATCTATGTTCTTAAATGATCGATGCGAGTTAAAAGATTTAATTATGTGTAATTTATTTATAGCATAAAAATGTTGAATATTAAAATATGCAGAGTTAAGATCCTTGGATATAACTTTGTAAATTTCTAAATACAAATGTAAGTAGTATACGAGTAATAATAAAAATAATCCTGAGAGAGAGAGAGAGAGAGAGAATCGAGGAACGAAGCATCGACTCGAATAAAGAACGGCAAGGATAAAGAAGTAAAGAAGGCCAGGAAGAAGCGATAGCAGAAGCAGACAAGAAGGAAGAAGGAGAGGAAGAAGAGGAAGAAGAACTGACACTGGTGTAGAGAGAGAACACCCTGTAGATCCCGAGATCGAGTTAAGATAATTACTCGTTTGTTTAAACATTTGAACGGCCGCCAGAGGACGCCTGGGGCTTCTTTCCGTTGCTCTGTTTTTTCGGCGCGACGGCGACGGCATCGGCGTCGGCTGCATACACATATGCATATACACGAGCTTTCCTCTCTCTCTCCCTCTCTCTCTCTCCCTCTCTCTCTCCCTCTCTCTCTCCCTCTCTCTCTCCCTCTCTCCTCTTCCATTCCGGCTGTGCGCGCTTACATACGCGTATATATCGGACGTTCGCGATACACGTGTGCGTCTTCTTTCTTTCTTTCTCCTACTACCGACACTGCATCGCCATTCTTAATTCCTTTATTTTATCCTATCTCACTCTCCCGCTCTCTCACTCTTTTACTCTGCGACGGTTTTTTTTTTCGTCCTCTTGCTTTATTTCGCGTTTATACGGATCTTCTTTGTGCGTCTGTACGCAATGCCGCCGTAGTATTGAAAATACGTAAGTAAGTAAACCCTCGGATATTTCGGTTTTGAATTAACTGTCCCTCGTTTTCTTTGCGTGTGGATGATAATAATATTTCAACGAGGTAAATAACACTACCAAAGTACGGGCTATTTTTAATATTCCACAAATGTTGTAACGAGATTTAACGAGCTAATGCTCGAGCACCGATATTTTAAGAACGATTGAGAAAAATTTTATATACTTTTTGCCAGTCTGTTTAAGATTACGAATCGATAATGTCGTCATAGACTATGTGGAGTATCCTTGCTGTATACGATTAAATAAATAGATATATTTTTAAACTTTCTTTTCGTTCCATATTCGGGGAATATTGTTTCATTACGCAGTTTTTATTCAAAATAGCAGTTTGAATGTAAATTGTTTTTAATTAAAATGCAGATGATCAACTTTATTTTAATAAATATATTTAGTATTTTAGTTTCGCTCGAATTATATCATTTTATAATTTAATAATTTCAATTTGGTAATTTACAAAATATGTACCCTTTGAAGAAAATTATAAGTTAAAAATAATTTCTCTTCATTTATATTATTATGTATCATTTTAATTATACGATACGTCTTGTAAAAATTTTAATTCTTCGTATTAGTCGAATTAAATAATCCAATAAATTAATATTATGTTAAAATTAAAAAGTGATTTTTTTATAATTAAAAACTATATAAAAAAACTATTAAAAGTTAAAATATAATAGAGGTTAAATATAATACAGTGAATTAAAGAAAAATATATGTTGCTTAAATGAAAACTTAAATTTTCGCTTCAACTTTTTTTTATAACTTTTCGAGTAATCCTTAATAAATAATAATATTACTAAATGCATTCGATAAGAATAGTAGAAATAGATGACTACTTATAGTTTAACATAGAATTAATCGAAGATACCATAGTATTTTACGTTCAAAGGTAAACGGGCAGTTTTACTATAAAGTATTATGCAAACTTTACCTTCATCTCAGAGCATAATTATATACATATATACCGACATATATATACATATGTAAATAAATAATATATTCACCCTTGTGTTTATATAAATAGTAAAGAAAACGCGATTTGGCACGTAGGTTCTCTTTCAAATCATAAAAAATTCAGTTTTCTTATACAAGTTCTATTAGAAGATGAATAAGGGGAATGTCGATACCATAATGTTCAATTTCGCAATTAAAATAGATTTTACTTAATTTTTTCCATATTCAAAATTTATTCGTGATATAAATATATAGTCCATTTACAAAATTTAATTAAAAATATGAATAAATAAAAAGAAAGTCAACGGTCATATAATATAAAAATAAAGTAATGAATTCGTATAAGGAATCGATATTTTAAAAACAATTTCTAATTATAAATAATAATATAGAAAAATAACTAATATTGTTTAAAGAACAAATATCTTTTAATTAAAAAACTATATATTTAAAATGAGTTTTTTTTAATTACGAATTTTTAAATGAAATTTATCGAATGCTGTACTTTATGACATTTATTTAAGCTAATCTAATGATATTATACAAATTAAGAATACTTTTTTATCGAATGTTATTTTATTATTAGAGAGTACTTATTCAACCAATACTCACGAATTTTTTATCTTTCTTATTACTCAACTATGGATTATTGCCGTTTAGGAAGCGCGTTTGTTATCGATAGTCATTATAATCCAACGAAAACTTCATTGGAAGTATCGTCTGTTTTAATAAAATACTTAAATTTTTTAAATCAGAATGTATATAAAAATACAAAAAATTTTATGCATTTTTAAAGATATATTATCAAAATACATAAATTTTTTTTACATGTAAATATTTTTATACAAATAAAATACTTAAATTTAAACGAAGTTTATGGAAGTAAAGAAAAATTTGTTTTATACAAGCCTATTCTTTGGTCATATAAAAAATATGTTTCTTTCGAGCGGAGTAAAATCTAGAAGAAGAATTATCATTTTAGTTAATATAATATATATTTCAATATTTTTATTCATCTCATTAGCATAGAATTTGAATATTAAAATAATAAAAGAATCAATTTTTAATACAGACTTATTCGAATGGCTTATTATTCACTCGTATTCGTATTAATGTCTTTAGGAATTATTGAAATAATAATCTGCTTGATTAGTAGATAAAACGAGAATGGCCTTAATTATGAGCTGACTTTGGCACGAGAAAAAGTATAATACGCTTATAGAAAGCCTCATTTATTTTTGCGGGCTGAAAGCGATAGTTTCGAATTAGGTGCAGAGCGGCGTCGGTCCGCACGCCTCGAAAACCCGAAAAATGACAAGATCCTAAATCTCAGGAGTCCAAAAGAAAGCCGCTCGCGCGTTCTATCGGAAACCAGCGTAAAACAAAGACCACCCATAAATAACGAGATTCATTAATTCGACTCATAACACAGCAGCAGAGCGAAAAAGAAACTGGATGGTATACGCGGCGCCGACTGCGACCTCTCCCCCTTCGTTCACTCTCTCTCACTCTCTCTCACTCTCTCACTCTTCATTTCACTCACCCGTTCTTGGTTCCAGAGAGCGTTGCTAAGATTAGGGTAAAAGTGACCGAGGTGCAGAAATTTTTCATAGGCCTTTACCTTCCTTGAATTCTTCGTTAATATTCGCGAATTACGCGAATTACTCTTTGCTGCAACGAATCCACGATACTCGCGTCGATCGTAATTGAAATTTATCACATTGGTCGTTATTTATCTGGTTTTAATATTTTCCTTCATCGTCGGGTTTCATCCGACCAAATTTAATCTTCAGTTTTAATATTATATCCCATAAGATAATCGCTACGTTACAACTAAGATGTAAATATTATAAAAAAAATTAAACGAGGTTCACACACATCGAACGCATAACGTACGAAATAAATTTCCACTGTGCAAAGAATCGCAGGAATGATTCGGTGGAACGGACATTTCCACCAAAGATATTATGCGAGAGATCGATCCCGGTCGAATACGCGACTCTCGGATTTGATTTCCAAGGTAGCGTGCGAAACTTTCCATCAAGAATCGAGAAAGGTTGCGATCTTTAACTTAAACGGCAAGAGACTCGATGTAAAGGGAACGCAAGGTTTCACGAAAAGAAAAGCTTGTCTCTCGTGAAAGAGCCTCCGAGGTAAACGGGAATCGGAGTCGAGCGCGGAAAATGTGTCGCGCGAGTCAGGCGAGGATGGGACACGCTCGGCGACTTCCTGAAAAATCGAAAATTGATTTTGTCGACTAATCGGGTCGAGCGTTCCTCCGTCGATATCGCGTGATCGACGATAGCGAAGACGAGCAATTCACGAAGGAACCGCGCGAGAAAAAACGAGAGAAAATACCGTGTGTGCGTCGCGGGCCACCCCCGTTTTTTGTTCCTGGTCTATCCGGTTTATTTCCCGGAAGTCGTAGCGACTCGGCGAAATCGGTTCCGCGAAACCCGAGGACCGCGAGAGCTAACTTTTTCCGCGCCGTCCGAAAAAATGCCGGTCCCCTTTCCCTCGGTCGTCCCGTTTCCCCCGATCCTCCCGATCCTCCCGATCCTCCCGATCCTTCCGGTCCTCCCGATCCTCCCGATCCTCCCGATCCTCCCGATCCTCCCGTCCCTCCCGGTTCTCCTCGTCTTATTTACGAGCGCAGACGCTCGGACCGCGCTTTTTACCCCCTTTTACGCGCACCCGAGTTCGGCTCATCCTCGCCAAATTTTTCATCGGCACCGTCAGCTGCTCGGCGCTTTGGCGCTTTGCATTCGACCGCTCTTTTTGTTTGCCGACAGCGCTGGGAATCGGAGAGACGCCTTCCATCGGTGCGAGCGACGCCGCGATGAGCGTCGCACTCGAATGCGCGTCTGTTCGAGTCGCTTTCGTCTTTCGTTCGTCAAGGATTCGATGCCGTTCTTTTAATTGCTGTCGCGCTACACCGACTGTAACCAAGACTTTTTTGCTCGGTGCTTCGTTCGGTCCTTCGAGTCGCCTCGAATTAGATATTAAAGAATTTATGTTTGATTGGTCGTCCAAGAACTTTCGATGTTATGTCACTAAATTGAGTATTCTGATAAAAAAAAATTTCTAAATATAATTATAGTATTGTAATCGATATTCGAAAGAAAATATCAAATTGCGCGATTACTTATAAATATTATTATATTAACGTGTTCGCGTTAATTATTTGATATTTTTTTGTTAACGATTCTATAAAAATTATTTTTAACTCAAAAAATATTGGTGAAAAAAAAACGATAAGCTTTGCGTTCAAAACTCATTCGTATTTCTGTATAATAAAAAATATTAATTACTAAAAATATATTTTATACGATTCGCATATCAATGTATAAAAATTATTAATATATCGACAGGTTCAACGAGACTTTAACCTTTTAATTATAAAATCATAGAATTTTTCGTCCCGTTCTATTTATACTTTAGAACTTTTTATGTAATAAATTCCTTAAGAATTAAATGACTGATCGAATGACTATAATTTTCTCTTCCGTATTTACAGCAAATAATAAATAATAAAGTGTGTTCAAAACGGTCGTGGAAAGTAATAAACGAGCGCGTTAAGATGAGCAGAAACGACACCGGTAAAAATGTGAGAATGGTCTGTTATTCGTTGCTTAATTATATACATAAATTAATGTTATTACGAACTATGAAAATAAAATTTACCGCATAACGAGTAATCTTGGTAGAAAATATACCGTAGAAAGTATACGAATAACACGTTATAAATATATAAATATATAAATCTCTATTGTTTTTAAGGTTAGACCTAACCGTCGGTATAAATATTTAACAAAAAAAATAATGATAAAAAGACGTATAAACAACTTTTTCTATACCCGTAACGAACATTACTTCAATTCTCCGGTTTACGTTGAAGTATAGAAACAATTGATTTTTCGCGATAAAAAATGTAACGCTTGGCGAATACTTTAGCGAAGGCAACGTCATCTATCAACATCGTATGATCTTTGATTCGCGACATCCGACAAGAGCAGTTACGTTCATCTATTTATATAATGTGATGATTATATGAGCGATCGGTGGTCGCTCGATAGCGGCTCGAACGCCGATGGAAATGAAAATTAGTCGGTCTCCTTTCTTTCATCGTTGATCGAGGAAAGACGGAAGCGCATCCTCGAACAGTCGGTGCACGCGGTGACCAAGATATTAAGATTAAGACTGCATTGGTCGTACGAGTCCGCCACCCGGAGTCGGTGACCACGGGCCAAGTGCGCGCCTTGAGAATTACAGGCACTCGAGAATACGATACGTCCATGCGTCACACGTCATACCACGAGGGGAAGACGAAGAACGACGTCCGACCGAGAAATTTCAATCCTGGCACCTCCAAGGTTCGTTGTTACCCTGCAGACGATTACGTTCGGGGTAACGAGGCGACAATCGATGCCAACAAATTTCGTTTTCTTTTTATAGATTCGACGGACTCTTATCGATTCCTATCGATGCGTCTTATCGATGCGTCTTTAGCAAATTTTTCAATTTTACGGCTCATTTTAATTCCGCGCCTCGATCCGTTTTGAACGTTCTACGGGAAAAAGAACATTTTTCGTACGGGTAATTTTAATAAAAAAAACTACATCAAAACTTTAATTCCTAAAAATATAATTTGGAATCGATGAAGATCCAACTAAACGTTTAACGTTGTTATTTGAATATTACTTTGAATATTAGCTGTTTTTCGTTCGATTTCGTTAAATATATTTTATTAAATAAAATGTTCTTATCAAGCTCTTGTATTTTATAATCTTTTAAGGTAATTTATAAATTTCTATCTCAAATATTTGTTCAAAGATTCCGTTTAATTTACGTGAGTTATTCGCTCGCGAGTTTTAAAAATAATTTTATATCGCATTCGTATGATAATTATGCGAAATAATTTTTACAAGGATCACCCGCATAGCGATAGTAAAAATAAAAATAAAAATAAAAATAAAAATAAAAATAAAAAGTGAGCATCGATTTAAATTGGATAAATAATTACAGTGCAAAGGCGCATAACCTTAGCCCTGCTATCGTACAATGCCTACATTGTATTTAAATTTGCCATTCTAATAAAAACCCTTAATTGTACCCGTAAGTCAGCGGCATAAACTGCATTTTGCCGTTTCTCGAAAAAGAAGGAAAATGAAAAAAGCAGAGTTGGTAAATCCGTCGGGGTAAAAAATTACTATCCGGCAGCCTCTCGAAAACAAGAGCACCACTGGGAAAAGTTGATCGTTGGAATTTCATATACACGCGAAAACGCGGACGCGAGAGTTCGCATCGTCGATTTCTTTACGTCAGGGGAACGTAGTGGAGAAAATTCCCTCTCGTTCGACGAGAGTTTCCCTCGCTACAGCATTCAGCCCGTTGGCTTTTCAGACAATTGCCCTTCTACCTTCTACGTTCGCCTTCTCTTCTTCATTAACTTTCGTCTCGTCTTTCTCTCTCTGGCTCTGACTGACTCTGGCTCTTTCTCTGCCTTGCATTCTGTATATGCCATATATTTTCTCCGTCCTTCTTTTCTTTTTTTTTCTCCTTTGTTTTTTCTTCCGTTGAATTTGATCTTTGCTAGCTTCCTATCACTTTATTATACCATAATATTTCTTTTCTTTATTTTATTTTTCCTAGAAATGTATATTTAGATTTTTAATTTGCTAAATAACGAACTTTCGTTGCCGCTTCGTATCTTTAATATAATAATTTTTTATCATTTTTATAATAAATTTTTTCGATAATTTTGCTACGGATGACTACAGATTAATTTAATCGTTCTTTTTCGATATATACGTATACTTCATATGTTTAAAAAATGTTTTTAAAAACTTTGTTAATAAATTACAGATTATTACGTAATGTTATAATAAAAATCACTTGTTATAAAAAATAGAATGCGTACCTATTAAATAGTCAAGAATAGAATTTACAACGACGAATAAAAATAATAAGGCAATGACAAAATTAAGAGTGTCGTAAAATAATCGAGGCTTTGATAACAAGATGCGATGATTTTAATTAAAATGCGTAAGCATCTCGTATCCTCCGTAACAACGTGTATATAAGTTTTCTTCGTTGCATTTTCAGAATATTCATAAAATTATAAGTTTAAAGAGAATAAGTAGACATTCTTCGTAATTTTATGAATACCGAAGCTGCATTCGATAGTTTCTATTTCCGTGTTAGAAAGTTACCGATGTTGATTCTAATGTAGTGTTTCATAATTTTATGGATCAAGTCATTGAGAAATACGTAGTTTGAACATAATAATATTTTATAACTACATTTATACAATTGCAGAGTAACGTGTCTTGATTTTGTCATCCATGACCTAATTTTCAACCCCTTACCTTATTTTTGATTCTTATCGATCCAATCGAATATTTATAATTATTGCAGAGTCTGATTATAAAATAAATTCGTTTTTGTAACAAATTTTTTTATTTTCTACTTTGAACTTTATTTCAATATTAACAATTTAATTTACGATATAAACTATATAAATCTAAGTGAAAACGATTTGAAACTATAGGATGAATTTATTAAAAATATCGTGTAGAAAATATTTTGAATTCATCATTGTAATTTGCATATGTTTCTAAGACATACTATTCTCGTTTGATTAATAATTAAATTTTTAAAGTAGCTAATTATTTTACTTAGCAGAATTACCAAAAAATGTATTTGATAAATAGAATATTAAGTATTTTGTAATATTATTTAAAAATATTTAATTAAAAATTTGTACAAGATTTAAAATTTAATTAATATTTCTATGTAAAAAATAGTTATACGAAAAATTTTCTTTACATACATTAATCAGAATAATATTATATTTATAAATAAAGAGAAACGTAAATTTAATATGCATTATTTGTAAAATATTTAAAAAGGTTAATTACATTTAGAGCATCGATTCGTATTGTACTTTTGCCAAATTGAAAAAACACACCAATGTTTTTCGAAATATTTTAAACAACCATAACTTTGCACGAATGTTGATTTTACTTGGAACGTTCATCATTAACAAAATTAAATTTTTATAACGATATAATTCATATAACCTTTCTTTCATAATTAATTTTAATCGATAACATTAATATATTGTAAAAATATTTATCGGCCAAATATGTTTTTGTTTTATTTTTTTTTAAACAAAGAGTTTCTCAATATCTATATATAAAATGGAGTATATTTATATATACTGATTTTTTTAGAGTATAAATTTAAAATATTTATATCGAACTGTTGCGGATACTAATAATATTAATATAGTATCTGCAATTCTAGATATCGTAAACGTACCACTATATCTATAGATATTAATCATGTACGGCCAATTATAAATACAAGTATAAACAGAATGCGAAGAAAGGAATAACAGAGAAAATTTGAGGTAAATCCTTCGAGCAAATACTAGTAACGAAAGGTCAGAGAAAAAGCGAGCAAATGACAGAAGATCGAACATTCGATCAACCAGCGATACCGAGAATATATATATATATATATATATATAAAAGTCGGCCTAGCGAGATGGTAGCTATTGCTATACAAAAGAGGTAAATAAGTAACGGGGTCATACCGTAAAGTAGTTTCCGTTTCCGATACTCGACGAGAAAAATTTTAGATTCGATCGAGCAAAGTTCGACAGAATTTTAACTGTCTCCTCCGACGCCTATAATCTTTCATAAATATAACGATGCAGTCTGTAAAGAATAATATTGAATCGATCCGCCAACACTCGATAACTCGATAACTTGTATCAAGAGCTTTTGCTAAATAATATACGCAACGGAGGAAACAGATATACGAGCGAGTCAAAGAAAGTCCACTCGTGGAAAGAGGCAAGAGGAATAAAGTCTCGATAAAGCTAAAAGCTAAAGCTCTCGATCGAAGTCTAGTTCTATTTTGCACCGACTCTCGCCTCGAAGAAGAACGAGACGAAGCGAGGGTGTCCAAGTGCAGAAACATAAGTAGGAGGGTCGCGGGTTCAGAGTTGTATAGTTGGAGGAAAACGAGAAAGTGGACGTTCGCTCGTTTCTGTCCACCTCGTAGAAACGCGCGCACGACGTTCCAACGTTTCCAGCCTCTATCGATCGCACCCGTAGGATTCCGCTGCTGCTGTGGACTTACTCTTGGCTTCGTCCCTTGTCCCCCCGCGGACTCTAGTCGAATGGACTGGACACGAGCATCGCTACTATCGAGTCGTGACTCGGTTCTTCTCGCTCCCAGATTCTCCCCCTCTCTCTTTCTCTAAATGAGATCGTCCTCTCGCTGAGTCTTCGAATCCACCCTCTGTATGCCAGACGTGAGTGGACTCTACTCCGCTCGAAGGGATGCGAGCCTTTTTCGAAGGGAACTCGACGAGCTCTCGCGAGAAGGACTTTTAAGATGACTGTACCTTTTTGCCTCGAATCCTTTGCAGTTTTTATAACTTGGTCGTCGAACTTATTTACTTGTGCGACAGAAGAGCGGAGACCAGCTTTTTTTTTTCTCATCCTATCGGAAATGAATGTGCCATTCAGTGACGGTCGATCGAAACGCGCTATCCAAGTTTGAAGCGTGTTCGTCATTCCTTTGAATCGAACGATCGACCGAAAGTTTTCACTTATAATAAAGATCTTTCGTTTGACATGTGGATTCTCATTCGTTACGGAGGTTACGAGGAAGAGACGGAGAGAGTAATAAGAAAATTAACTATATCACTGCATGATTGAGATGTTTTAATTCGTTATCAAGATCGTATCCAGCTATTTAAAAATAATGTTCTATTAAATGTTCTGAAAAAATTCTTCTGAAAAAGACGAATAAATCATTCTCGCGCAATAATTTTATTCCGCGTTATTTTTATTAAATGAGAATTGCAACAGAATTCAATTTTAAAGTTAACAAAAATACAAAAATAAATATTAACCGGTGCTTTGCATTTCGAAAATACACGATGGAAACGTTTATTACGAAGAAACAATTACTGTTCTATCGAATTAGATTCTATTAAACTTATAAATGAATTATGAGATGCCCAATAAAATTACAACCGTGACGTTAGGGAATGAATCTCACCTATTGTTCCCGTCATGTCACCCGAAATCTCTGGTCTTCCAAAATTTTAATCAACTTTATAAGCTTACTTTTACGGTTTTAATTCTAAGAAGTATTAATAAATTTACGGTAAAGGAAGTCTATTTTTTATTAATGTCGTGTGCGAAAATTCAATTACCTAATACAATATACCACGTAAAATATATATATTTTTAAATAAAATAAATTACTAATATTGTATAATAAAATATTTACAAATTATAATTTTAAATTATAATTAATTATAACGTGATAAACTGATTTCAAATATATACAAATATATACACATATTCAAATATATCATTTCATTTTATCAATGTATATAAACATTTTTCGTAATAAAATCTAATAAACAAAATTAGCGTTTTACATTTACAATTGCAATACTCTTATAACGTAAATCTTAGTATAAATCTATGTTTTTTTAATTTTATTTAGTTTTATTAACTTTTTAATTTAATTTTGAGTAAAATAACGTTAATAGTAATAGATCACCGAAATAAACAAAAGAATAATTAAAAATTTACTACTTGGGCAGTTGATATTTTACAATATAAATGTGCTTTAGGTGTAAATATTGTTATTGAATACGGCACACGTCGAATACCTTGCGTTAAAAAAAACGACAGCGATTCGCGTAAGTTTTTGAAACATGAAGTATGACACTGTTAGACTTTTACAAGCGTTGTTCCAATTCACGGAAAAGAGTCTAACAATGATCGTAAGTTTGTTAATTTCATCGCAGAGTATTTGAAAAATGAAAATTGTATTAGAAAATTGTATTACGTATATTAGAAGTGAGGGGTCGAACGAGCAGCTTCGATCCGTCTATTTCGAAGTAAAGAGGTAAAGCGAGAAATGTATATATAAAGGAACGAAAGTGCGAGGAAGAAGCGAACAAGCGAGTCGAAACGTGGCAACGGTTGCGAATCGTTGGGCACAACGTCGATTTCGCAAAAGCCGGAGAGCAAACGAATCCCGTTGGCGGATCGCGTCGGAGGGGCCAGTTTTGGCTGCGTATCGTATGTCCACCCGGAGCTGCCCGTGGAAAATGAAGCGCGATAATTCGCCCGGTGCGTGTCCCGGTGCGTGTCCCGGTGAGTATCCCGGCGCGTATCCCGGCGCGTATCCCGGCGCGTATACCGACACGTATCCCAGACTCCGCGACCCGTGGACAAGCGCCGGCAGATTAATCGGACAGCGCCTTTCTCTCGATAATATGTTACTTTCGCTAGATCGCCTTGTATCGGCGAGTGTGTCACGTCGCTCGGTCGGTCCTGTTTCTCTTCTCGGCTGCTGTGCGCCTCGATTAGTGTTCGGGAATCGATCCTGTATTATTCTATCATCCTCCTGGATTCCATCGAGTGAAAATACGGCGAGGGACGGCCGCCGTTTTCGTTCCGAGTTACTTCTCGGAATAATTAGGTCTCGTAAGCCTAACCCTTGCTTCCGAGGCTCGTGGCGCGTGCGCTTGGACCATTTACAAGGTCTCGTAAGCAATTACTTTTCAAACCTAACTACCCCGAGTGTCCGACCGTGGATCTTCGATAACCCTGATATCTTTTCCGTTGCTCCCGTAACAATCACCGCAACAGCCATCATCCAGCCAGGATAGAAATTAAATTATTTTTTTATTACCGCTTATCTTCCTGTGCTATATTTTTATAATACTTGGTCAAATAATCCGCCCGCACTCCGTTCGATCCTGGACTATAGAGGAATTATTGACTTTTGAAAAGTTCGTATTCCGTACTATCGTATCTTTGCAAATTAAATGAGGTACGATTGCAGTGACAACAAATCTCAATCGCTACAAATTAAATAGAGTAAAGGTTTCCTCATTTTAAATACTACAAAGGACGCAATACTATCTTAAGTTTCAAAAAATATTCTTAATTACAGTTTAAGTATAAATTTGAAAACTCGTAAAAAATTTTCAAAAAAACTTAACTTAACGTTAAAAATACACTATTCGATAAAATTTCACTTTTATCGCGAATTAATAAGTTCTATTTATCTTTATTGGAAAGTAAAATGTAGATAAATAGAAACGAATGTGAATTTAAGTTGAAAATTTACTTGAAAATGTATTTTGAAATGTTCGAAACTTATATAACTGTGTAATGTATATCGTTTTTAAATACTTTATAGTCAACTATTAATTTAAAAATTATATTTATGTTTCCGAATTGCTAAATTATGTAAACAGTTGCGCATAATCATAATAAGTAGCAGTTTATACAAAAAATTAAAAAAATATTTAATAATTAATAAAGATTCTTCAAAATATAAAAAAATAATCAAGGTAACGAGCACCAAAATAAATTGAGACAATTTTTTCATAATATTGATATAAAAGATTGTAGCTAATTTATAAAATACTTTTTTCGTTTAAAACTTAAAATTTAAGATTTAATAATGTAATGACTTTAAAATAATTTTATTAATATTTAAAAAAAATGCGAAATCTAAAAAAGACTTTGAATTTCAAATACTGGAGTCAATTATGTTTTGAAGTTCAGTATTCGAGATTTTCTAAATTTATAGTTTAATCGTCGTAACTGTTATATCTGTATTAAGAAGTTGAAAAAAAAATAAAATTATCCATTTATAAGAGTAGTGTACTTTAAAAAAAAATAAAAATTTTACGAAACGTTTATTTGTAAGCACTAAATATTATCTTGTATCATTTGGATAACGGATGTGGATAATTAAACTTTTATAACGAATTCCTTTTCAAGAGCGGGAGAATAATTTGCTTTTGTAACATTCGAGAATGGAATTAAACGCGAGAAATTAAGTTAAAAGTAATATTTAAAACTAAGAGAAAAAGTGGACGAATCGAAAGAAAATGAAAAGAAGAATTGGAAAATGTGCGATGGAAGCAAACATTGACTCGCTCTCTTTCTTTCTCTTTCCTTAATTCTATCTTCCTTTCCCACTGTCTTTGCTTCGTGCGCAGTCCAATTCAACCTCATCTTTTTTATCTTAGCGCGAGTCTTACCATCTTTTCGAACCTTGTCACTCTTCCTATTTCCCTCCTCTTCTCTGTCTACCTCGTCGTCGTAGTAGTCGTGGTCGTCACCGCGGTCGTCACCGGCGTCGTCATCGTTGTCGTCGACGTGGTTGTCGTGTGCTCCCGGACCACTACGCGACGATAAGTCAAAGGCGGCCTAGAGATATTTCGCCGGCTGGCGATTGCACCTGGATAAGGGAGAAAGAGCAAGAAGAAAAGGACGAGATCGAGCAGCATCCCGGTCTTTGCTGACCGTCTCTCTCTCTCTCTCGCTCTCGCTCTCGCTCCCTTCTAAATTCTCCGCGTAACTTTTCTCCGTCTCCCTTGGACGTCTCTCGCCCAGATATGAGTTGGAGAGAAAGGTGGGAGGAGGGGGGAGACAGAAGAGAGACGCGCTTCGTACGATTCTGATTCGGTCGGGTGCAAAAAGCGCGAGAATCACCGGAGAGTGATCGAGAGGAACGAAGCACTCGAGACGCGCGCACTCGCGCGAGGGGCCATTTTATTTCTTCATAAAACACTTGAGCTGTCGTTCCGGGAATCGGCGACTTCGCCCCCGAAGGCGTAGAGCGTTATCTAACCAAGCGTCTCCGACTCGGGTACATACGTGCCGGTAGATTAGGTACTGGACGAGATTCTTCGATTTCAGCTGCCTAGAATTTTTTCGCCTGTTTTACGGGCGCTGCATTAACAAAACGAATCTCGGACGTTCCGACGCTCGTACGTTTGCCGATGTATGAAATTTTCTTTTTCAACACGATTTTCCATCAGCCGAAACTATCGAATAACGACGCGCTTACGTATTTAGCCATTATGTTGTTTCGTTATTTAGGAAGTTTTTTTACTAAAAAGAGCTAACGATGCAAATTGAGTCGGTGATCAGTATGTATTTTATTTCAACGATAATTATGTTTTATTGTTATATTAGATTTTTTTGTTAAATTAGCGATTCATCCTGTCTCAGAACGTATTTTGCAGAATGTACTTTGAGTGCATCGCAATCGAAGAATAAAGGCAATTTTTATGTACTTTTTATGTAAGCTCAAAATTGCATTATCGAAATATATTTATCGTTAAGAACAATGTTGAATAAACGTGGTAATATCGCTTTACAATTGAAATAGTTAGAATCAAGAATTTATCGCCGTTAGAAATGATCTACTATAAAAATTAACGGACTAGAATAAAGTTAAAAAAAAATGGTTCCACGGACAACGAGAGACAAATCGAAAAAATATAAAAATTGATCGATTAGAAATATAAAGAGCGGAAAGGAAGACGGAACGAGTTTTATTACAACAAGTAAATGCCTCGAAATATCTAACTCAAGGCAATGTTGGGTAGTCGCGGTACGGAACGGGCAAATCGAGAAAGATAAAACTTGTAGATCGCAGCTCGCGTCCTTGGACGTAAGCAAAGAAGGGAAAGGAGGCACGAAAAGCTTCGCAACGAGTACATTACAATGCGCATCTCGCGATCTATCGTGGACGCCTCGTAAAATTGGCTCGGAGCCTGGATCTCGGTTCTCTCAGCCACGACGGTGCGCGGATCCAATTATCTCGGTGTCCCTCTGCAGAGATCGGCGGTTCCGCGCCATTGGTCTACAGCTCCAGACTCTTGACTCTGGTTTTCTCTCTTTCGTTATCTCTCTCGCTCGCGCTCTCTCTTTGTACACACACGTGTGCACGCGTTGGTTCGAACGCGGGAAAGAAGGGCCCGTGAGAGAGAGAGAGAGAGAGAGAGAGAGAGAGAGAGAGAGAGAGAGAGAAAAGGGCCTGTGGGACCGTTTGTTTTGTGAGTCTAATCGCGAGAGCGCCAGCCTCCCCTCGGTGGTCCATGGCCGGCAGTTTCTCCGGAGGTTCGGGCGCGCGACGTCGGCCGACCGGCAGCCGCCATTTTATCTTTACAACAACAAAAAAGCAACAAAAAGCCCGGAGCGACGGATAAGGCTCGTAAGGTGGCGCCACGGGCTCGACTCTTCCGACGGTCACGAGCCGGCAAAAAAGGAGTCGAGGGCCGGAGGAAACAGTTTATAAACTTTGATGCACCATATACTTAATCGATTTCAGGGCCGTTGAGCCGAGTGGTTGGGCCCCCTCGACCCGCTCCTACGCCTTCGACCACCTTCGACCACCTTCGACCACCTTCGACCACCTTCTTCCACCCCGAGCGCGAACGCGAATCGCTCCTGCGTAATTTCGATCCTTCGTTTCCTCGTTTTTCTTCCCTTCTTTTTTTATCCGCTCGCTTTTTCTGGCCCCGCTGTCTCTCGGCCGGTACGTTCATTCAGGATTCGTCGATGCCTTTTTCTTCCTTTTCTCCGATCGGTGGTCCGGCTTTTTTCTTATTATCGTTACAAGCCGAGGAATGAATGAACACGGGATTTTGTTGCCTTCGCTTACTCATGCGGGAACGAGCCTTATTATCAATGAATTTGTAGGATGTTTGCTTCGTTACTGACGTTGCGGATCGCGCGCTTTTTTATCCTCCGGTAAATATTTGCTCCAAGTTTTTACGTTTTTACTTGGCCGATTAACGAATTTCCTCGTTGTTCCGACCGTTCGCGAATTACCAAGTCGCGCGACTCGCGTGAACCATTTTTATTTATACTTTTATAAATCGGATAATTTGTAAAAGCGTATTCGAATATTCTTATCGGAAACATTTCACGATCTCTCTTATCGTAAAATCTTATCCATTCCGGAATGCGATTTCAAATACAAAAATGTCTATATAATTTATTACGTGCAATAAGTGGTTCTTACATCGCGACTTACGATTATCGATCGCGTTCCTTTACCTTCGAGATACTACATTTTTAACGAAATTTATAAATTTCTTTTCCCGTGAAAACACTTTTTGTCGTAGGTATTGATAACTGCTGTTACAAAGATTAATAAAAAATAAAGAAGAAAATCAAATTCGTTCTCAGTGATCCAATTTGAAAATTTATCTGAAAACCAAATAATCGATATTTAAGAAAGCTCGAATTGTCCGAGTATATTATAAGATTTTTATTTTATCGATATCGAGATGAAAAATTAATTTAAGTTAAACAGAAATTTGAAGATTGCGTTAAAAATGTATCCATGATTAGATGAACGATTAAAGATTAAACGAACGATCGTTTCTATCTATTACTCTTAAGCCATAGCGGTAATATTAAATTATTAAAATTAAAATAGTTTTCGATAATATAATTAAAAAACTCGAGAATGCTTGAACTTATAGAGCAAATTGATTAACCGATAAATAAACGTCGAGAAATTATACAATTTGATAATGGAAAAGTATTATTATCATAAAGAACATTAAATTTGTAATAATTGTGATAATTGCTTGTTAGAAGTTAGTAACAAAGTTTCTTGTTTATTATTAACTTCGATGCGCCGTCAACGTAAATTCATTTATAAATTAAGTATAAAGTTATATATAAATTATTGACTTACACGCCGTTAAATCTGAACGTTGATTCAATTACTTTTCGTAGTTTACATTAATAACTGTTTTACTTGACATTTTCAAACAGATTCACAAATTACCTATTTATTGCAAGTAAAATAATTTGAGAATAAAAATATTAAAAATTATCTTACAACATTGAATTTAAATTATAGCTTTTATGTTTAAAAATTGCTCTAATATAAAATAAGGTTTTAAATGGAAATGAAATTCAAAAAATTTAATAGCACCTATAATCCAATTCTTTGTGTTCTTTATTTATAATTTTAGAAAATTATTTTCGTTAGTTAAAGGGAAATTATAAAAATATTACTCTTGTAATTACGAAGTTAATACTTTGCAAAATTCAAGCTACTACTATTCGTATATAAATTTATAATATTTCATTTGGAAATATAAATGTACTCGAATGTTTTTTTGTATAATACTTTGAATAAATAAATTTCATAATTGTAAAATATCGATAGATGTAGCTTCTTTAATTTAACGATCAACGTTACATAATTTTCGTGACAGATTCGAGTCTATTAAATCACATAAAATTAACGATTATTTATCAGATATTGAAAAAGCGACAAGTGCTAACGGATTATTCTACATAATATGAATAAGTAATAATATTAAATAAATTATTGGCTCGGATCGATCGCTGATTAGTTTCCACGTTTTGAATTAAGACGGTGTAGTTTTAATAAAAAAAAAATTTTGCAAATAACGTTCACGAGAAATATAATCTCATAAGTTACGAAGTAGATGATGCAAATGAAATATAAGCTGTTGCTAGTAACCACAAGCTTTGGACAACGGACTTGAAATACGAAAACGTGAATTTAAGTACCTGCTAACAGAAAAATTCCTCGACCTCATTTCGGGGCTTATTACAATTTCATCCGAGCGCGCATTAATTAAAAAAGAAAAAAAGAAGAAAAGAAAGATGTACGCAACCGGTGTATTTCTTCTCTCGTTTCCTTCCTGCCTCTCATACATTTCGCGTGGATCTTCCTATACTCTGTATTCTTCATTCACCCTTTCGTTTTACTCCTGCGTTTACATCGTCCTCGGCGCGTCTGTATGTTCTCGTACTTCCCTCCCACCTCTCGCCAAAATTTTTATCTCTTCCACTCGTGCTCGCTCTCTCGCTCTCATCCTCTCTCATCGTCTCTCATTCTCGCAGTACTGGTTCGTAGCCGCGGGTGGAATATGGGGAATATTTCGTCGGAGGAGGAGAGCGAGGGAGAGGAAAGGGGACTTCCAGTGTGATGGTGGCGGGTTATACCCGCGCTGGCGCCAGAACCGAGAGCTCGCTGACAGCCATGCGTGTATAGATATATGAAGGGAAAAGGGAAGAAGAGAGAGAGAGAGAAGCGTCGCGCAGACGCGAGGTAGGTGGCCGGGACTGAACTCGCGACGCGATTCCCTCGCTCGTGATATTGGCCCTCGGGATGTGGGTGTACGTGTATACGCGCATACACACACGCACGCGCATAACCCTAATCGGCAATACGAAAATTAATAATTTGCAATTTTATATCCTTTTACCGCCTCCGCAAGGACGCGCCGACGTCCCTCGGGGAGTGGGAGTGGACCTCCTGTTTGTATTTGGGTACGCGTATCCTCGTTCTTCCTTTCCCGTTCTTTCTGTCTCTTGGATTATTTGGGCCATTAAAGGTAGTTTACGTATATCGATCATTGATTTTTTCATACATTTTACGAGAAGAGCGTTCGTATATTAGCCTACTTCTATCGAGACTTTTGTTCTCGGGTTAATTCGTTGTAAAATTCTTTCGCGAAATAGTACACGATATCTTGGCGCGACGGATTTTTTATAAAGAAATATATCGGACGAAGCAATTTCGTCTCGTAAATTAACGACGGTCTATCGATACTTTAAACGAGTAACTATTAAATATTTAATACTCGTCGACACTTGTTTATTTTATTTGATTTAACTTTCACTCGTTGATAAATAACGTCTAATTTTCAAGCGATTTTTAATTATTCAGGATAAATTATACGGTAAAGAAAAGCGTTAAAAATATTTGTTTAGGAAGAGATAAACGGCGAATTAATTTAAATCGCATTAGAGAATGTATCGTAGTGCAGGACCGATGGGAAAATGTCGAGGGTACGCGCGAAAACGTAGACTCGTAACGGCACTTAGGAGTTTCATTAGCCTATCGATCTTTGTCTGATAGTTTGTCTGAAAGCGGAAGGGGGTCTAGTCGAGTCGAGTCGAGTCGAGTCTGCGTCGCGAAGCGAATATCACAAAAGCTCGATCCGTGCAATTCGCGTGATTAATCCTTCAAATGCAACATCTTTATCAAAGTCAGACGGATCCAGAACGGAACAAACAAGCCAGTACTCAAATACATTTTGACGCGAACCCCTGCGTCGAGGGAAGCCAAACGGGTGCGGATGAGGACGCGCCCGTGAAAACAAAAGAAAACAAGGGAAAACCTTCGAGGCTCTATGCACGAGGCCGAGGGCGTCGAGAGCCCGCGGAATCCTCTCCTCGTATAAAGACGCGAAAAGCCCCGTAAGACTTCTACCTCTTAAGCTTCTACCTCTTAAGAGGTAGACCCCTACGGTCGTCCCCTTTCGTTCCTCCCGCGATTCGATGTTGCTACCTTGCCAAAAGGCCGCGGGTGCGGAAGTTCTCAAGACGCGGTGTCGACGTGGCGAGAGGAACAAAGACTCCCGTACGCATCCATAGACGAACGACTACCGCGGAGAGAGAAATAAAGGAGAGGATAGCAACAGCTAACGCGGAGGTCGCCTTTCGGAAAGGGGTGAAATTTTGTTTTGTAAACAGAACCTAGGGGACGCGTACGATTGATCTCCGGTGCCGTGTTTTGTCATTCTTGCTACCGGCGTTTCGAATATGAAAAATCACTACTCGGTCTTGATCTCTCGTCTCTTGCCATTCCGTTCACTCCCGATGAATCTTCGTTCTTGTTTCACATGTGTCGGATTCTTACATTTTTAATACTTTTTTATGCTTAGACTTCGTTGATTGAAACAGCGATCCTTATACGATAAATAGAGGTTCCATAATCAATAATTATTTACGTAAATATGGGATATTACATTTTATGTTTTATTTCTAGATACCAATTTTTCACCAAAATACATTTAAAAAATTAAATTCTACATTTGGTATTACATTCGGAAACAGTTAACCATTGTTCACAAATATTCTTAAATTTATATAATAAGTACATTAATAAATTTATTTATTACACTAACATTTTATAAAATTTTATTTTTCTGTTTCGTGATAATTTCAGTAATTAAAAAGCATGTTTTTTCTATATTTTGGATTCAAGTAAAATAATTATTTAAACTATATTTAAAATTTCGAATTTGGATTATTTTTCACTATATTATTTTCACTTAAAGAATTTTTTAAATTTTCAAAAATGAGTAAAATAGAAAAATGTATTATCCTTATACGATATTTAAAATAGTAACATAAAAAATACAATATATTTTATATTAAATGTTTATATTATACGATAATTTTTTTAAATTGCACGATGTTTATTCATAAAAAACGCTACGTATCTTATACTGAAAAATATACGATAGAAATTCATCTCATCGATGTGATATTAATTTCTGTTAGCGTATGTATAATTATGATAAAAATAAAATATACGTGTACAATGTTTTAAATATATTCTTTATTTTACAAAAATATTTACACATGAAAATATTGATAAGTGATTTACATTTTAATATAAACTTATAAGCTTATTCGTGTTTTTTATTACGATTTACCGGAAAAAAAAATTCTAGATTTTTAAGATAAAATAAAAATACAAATTTAAATACTTCTTATTCGATCACAAATTGTAAAACAAACTTTTTCTTCGTGCTAAAATAAAATATTATTAGAATATTATTAGTATTCGGTTGCACATATAAAATCTAAAGCTAAAATCGTAGCTAAAATCTTTTATTCGAATTCTTTGGTTTCTTTTATATACTTTGAAGTAATAAAATTGAAAATATATATATATTTTCAGTTGATAACCTAAAAATTTTGGAAAAATTAAATTTACTTTAAAAAATATATCGATACAAGGTGAAAAAGGAATTATCTCAGACTTTTAATGCAAATAAAAAATGGTTAAAATGACATTTTATCATTGGCTAAAGTGATAAATCATTTTATCGAAGCAATGCAGCAAATAGTACGAAATAGCAGTGTTTTCGTATTTTCGATTTAAGAAAGTTATAGAGCGAGTGAAGATAAATAAAAGAGAACAAAATCATAAACCACCGAGGAAGCAGTACCACGTAAACCGCAAAGGGTTAAGTAAATAAAATCAATACACGCGAGTCCCTATTTATTTAAGAAGAAATCGAGGAAGAAGAAGAGGAAGAATAAGAGGAAGAATAAGAGGAAGAATAAGAGGAAGAATAAGAGGAAGAATAAGAGGAAGAATAAGAGGAAGAATAAGTGGAAGAATAAGAGGAAGAATAAGAGGAAGAATAAGAGGAAGAATAAGAGGAAGAATAAGAGGAAGAATAAGTGGAAGAATAAGAGGAAGAATAAGAGGAAGAAGAAGAGGAAGAAGAATAAGAATAAGACTAAGAAGAAGAAGAAGAAGTAGAAGAAGAAGAAAAGTAAAAAAAGAGAAAACCCACACGCAGAAACTCGCGCACAAAAGCAAGAAACCTTTTTATCCCCGAAGCGAAAAAGGAAAAAAAGCAGAAATATTTGTTTCAGCGAGATAAAAGAAAAATAAGAGAATAGCGCGATTGTGAGTGTTGTAGGTCGAGGGGTGGTGGAGGTAGGTGGAGGTAGGTGGAGGTAGGTGGGGGTAGGTGGAGGGAGGTGGAGGGAGGTGGCGGGACGTGGTGGGAGAGAGGAAGGGGGGTGCGGGCAGGGATCGATGATGCTTCTTCTCGCCGGCTGTGTTTGTACGCGCGCGTATGTACACGCAGGTTCCCCGTATCCGAATACAACTCTTGCGTAAATACCGGAGCTGCCTTAAAGCAGCCCCTCTTATATACTTTTATTTCTCGTGTCTCGTCTCCGCTATCCGGACTCCCGGATTCCTCTCGTTTCGTCACTTTTCTCTAGGGTCGGAGTCGCGGGTGTTTCCACTATTCTATCCACTACTCGCATCCCCTCCGACTGCTGCCTAAATTTCCGCGTACGTCTCTCGACCATTCTTCTTTCGCTCGGCGACACTTTATCTTCTATATTATCTTTATCGTTTTCGTTTTCCCGCTCACCGAGTTTACGCGTCGAATTATAAGATTCACATCGCATATTCCTTTCGGCGATTTATAAAGAAGACGCGCGGAATATGTGGTGTCTCAAATTTAACGTGCCCAACGATCGAAACCCACTGGACCAGTATTTACCGAATTTTAACTTAATTCTTGTATTTCACAACAATGGACATTAATTTTTATTAGTTTTAACTTTCCGTTTCGTGAAATTTTTAATCTTTCTACCCATTTTGGTATATTTTTTTATTAGAAGCTACCATCAAATATTTTGCATTGTTTTAACGTTAATAACATTTTTTATAAATTAAAATTGATAATTATACAAAAATAATTGAATCTAAAATATTTTACGGGCTCGAAAACTAACGATAATGTTACCAACATTGAATACTATTTACAAATTTAATTTTTTTAAAATTGTTTCGTTCGATCGGTAGAATATATATATATATATGTTTGTACGAATTTATAATTCCAAAATTATTAGAAATCCTCGATAAATAATATTATCGTTGCAACTATCGTTAAACCAACATTTTTGCGCGTATATTCAGGACAAAAAAATTCTTATAGCTCTTGTAGTAGTTCGAGTTTATAACAATCACGAGTTTATAGTAATTAGTGAAACATTTAAATAGTGTCACGAAGCAATTATATCCAAATTGATCGAAGCGGAGCATTTAAACGCAATTTTAAATTTAAGCATCCGTTCACGACTTCTCGGTAAGTACTTAAATTTTCACTCTCGCAAAAAGATAATTTTCCTTCGGAACCGGCCCAGGGAAAAAAGACACCGTGTCGAGCGAGAGAGAGGGGAGGAAGGTGGGAGGAAGGTGGGAGGGGGGGGGAGGTGGATGGGTGGACGGGGGCCGCTAATCATTCGCTCCGAAAAGCTCGGACAACGTGTAATTTCGAGCGACTTGCCGTCGCCCCGATCGTCGACGTGAATTTATCGGCGCACGCGCACCGGAGGCTCGTAAATTAAAAGGCTCGATAACTCACATCGATAAACACGTCGGTCGAAGCGACAATGTTTCGTGCACCGTCGCCGCGGTCCACCTTTTCCCGAGTCCCCGGTTGACGAGCAATTTAGCTTCGTTCGCGAAAAAACGAACCGCGTACGCTTTATGATCGAAAGCCGAGGTGAATTTCGTCGAGGGCGGGAATCGTTTAAGGAAGCGGACGAATTTATTTCGGACTTATTTCGAGTCCGAAGATTTCTTCCGTCCGAGATTAATGTTTTTAAACCATTTTTTAAAGCAACGATAAGTCGAAAAGAATTGCGGACGCGTTAAACGAGAAATATCGCATTCTAAATGGTCCACGAATGCGTATTTTGCGCGAAAAGAGAAACGAGTCTTTCAAGATACGAGACGTTTGTCTTGTACTTATAATTTTTTCTACGTAAATTATCTCTCTTATCAAAGTACAGTGAATAAAATTTTCAACATTTTACACAAACGAAACGAGACCGCGACATTTCGTCAAATATCTTTACGATACAATCGTATTAAATATATTATCACAAAATATATCAGCCTTTGAAAAATAGTTGGACTCGAAATTTAACTTTTCTTAAATCTTACGAAAACAAAAATTTTTTAATTTTTTAATATTTTAATCATTAGCTTTTATCGCGTTTTACGTCACCTCCATTCGAATATAGTAATTTATAATTTAATGACAAATTAAATCGATCTTTTGTCCTTGATATCGTGTCCTATATATTATGTTAAATCAAGGATGTTTCAATTAACTAAAAATCCGCGTTGCTTTTCAAAGGAATAAAAAATTTAACTTTTCGAATATAGCTTCCGACGAGTACTTTCACTCTAAATAATAAATGACAGAACTCTAAGAAAATTATACCGAGCGTACTCTTAAACACTCTTGACCTGGAAGTTACGATCGAAACTCTTCGAATCGTTTTCAACTCGCAAAACTCCGAAAAAAACTCGAAGGAAACGCGAGTGAGTTAGCGATCTCTGTCTTCGTCGCGCACCCGCGCACACACACACACACACACCTTCTCCCTGTATTCCTATCTCTGATACTCGCGAGCGCAAAGGCGCAAAGACACAGAGGCGCAGAGGCGCAGAGGCGAACGAGGCCGAGACGCTCGCGCATGAATTAAGACCGAGGCTCGAGTAATGGCGTCCGCGGCTCGCGTCGGATCGCAAAAGGTTCGCGACTCGTTTGACCGGTCGACGCGTCACCTCGTCACTCTAATCACGCGTCAATAAGAGTAACTCTAATTACGTACCGACGAAGGCGATAGTAGAATGTAACAGTCCTCCGGGAGATGAGCTTTTATCGTTGATTAATTTCTCGATTTCACGATGCGTTACTCCTCGCTTTGAACTTTTATCTTTATTTGTCGGTTCGATACGCGTTACATCGCATATTCGTGAGTATCGCTACATTCGCGATCGTAGCTCGTAACCTGAACTGGTCCTGCTGAAACTGGTCGAACGATGCGCGCATTTACCGCAAATTCCTTCTTAATCTCCTCTGACTCTTCCTCGCCTCGCCAATCAACGACGGAACAAATTATTTTACTTTTATCGAAAATCTGACAGAGTTACCTGTTTATCGATATCGTGTTATTCGGAATAGAATAATCGTGTTATACGGAGTTAAAGAAGTCGATCCTAAGCGATGCAGCGGCTTACCCTCATAGTTTTTGACGAAATTATTATCACCACGTATAATCACTCGCTAAAGATACAGCAAAGAAAACAGAAGCACTGAAATTTGTAGTTGAAATTGAAATTGAAAATCAGCTTCTCGTTTACGAGTCCTGGTGGAAACCGGGCAGCGTATCGCGAACGATATATAGATACCTAAACGTATCTGCGTCTGGGAAAAATAAGAAAAAAGGAGCGTCGGAAGCTCGATCGAGTCCACGGGACGACTGTCGGCGAACGGATAGCAAAAGCGATTATATCCTCAGCGATTTTTCGCGTTCGGTATTCGATATCGACGCCGACGTACCTCGAGAAGCTTCCACCGACCGCCGGTGGTTCCTCGTCATCCGTTCTACCCGGTGCGGGGAAGGGCGAAAGGCCGATTGGCCCGAACCTACGGGGTGGTTTTTCGAGTCGAGCTGGCCCGAAGAAAAGAGCGCCGGTAGTCGTGGGGCACAAAAACACGCCCTTGTCTTTTTTCTCCTCTCGTCGCGTCGCTCTTATATTCGTTGCTCGCAAATGCAGAGAGGGCGAGGGAGAGGACGAGGGAGAGGGTGAGGGAGAGGGTGAGGGAGAGGGTGAGAGACAGACCCCGGAAAGAAAGAAAGACCACGATCTTATAATAGAAATCCCGTGCCTTTTCTTTCGCTCGCGCTCTCTCTTTTTTCTTTATCGCTCTTATTATCTATGATTTTTCACTTCTATTATACCGTAAGGGTGGAAATTGCGTTCGATGGTAGGCGATGGCGAACAACCGTCGTTCGAAAATCCATCTATTGTCATGGATCATCGAAATCAAAGCGAGAGTACGAATGATAAAAATAAAAAGATTTTTTTTTTTCGACATTGTACGGTTAACTCGTTTTATTATTTTAACATTTATGATATTAAAAAAGAATAAAATAGGATCGTAAGAGAAGTAAAATATTTTCCGATCTCCTCCTTTACGCAGTATTCTTTGGAATACGCTAATTTTTAATTTTATTTGCATGGGTCGCTATATTTTACAAATTCGAACACGGGTTAAATTAATATTCTTTCATCGAATATAAATTTAATAATGGAAATAATTTATAACGTAATGATAAGTACCAACTCGATTTATACGCTTATGTATTATATAAAAAAGTTATTTGAAAACGGCGAAAGCTCGAAGCACCGAAATGTTGCTTTCTTAATTAAATTACTTTCTTTACCAACGAATGTTTATCCAAAGTACAGTTCCAATTTCAGTTAAGTAAAAAATATTTTTATAGGTTTTCAAAAATCTCTTGGTATATTCCGATTCGATTTTAAACCGAAACAGATAAGAAGCTTTCAAAATTAAGACAATTTTTTAATGCTCGCCACGTTGAATCGAGAATGTAAAATAAATAGCAAAAAAAGTCGTTAAGAAAAAGGGTAAAGTTTAATTCTCGTTATTACGATAACGACGCGATACGATCGGTCGTATCCAGGAGCGGTCGACCCGAGAACAACGTTGAATCGGGCACCCTTTAAAAATAATAGAAAATCCTATCGAGTAAACGTAAAAAAATATTGGAGAAGAAACCCGCTTTCGATATTTACATACGAGGCGAGGCGAAAGGTCGAGGCGAAAGGTCGAGGCGAAAGGTCGAAGCGAACGTCGAAGTTGAAGAATTTGGACGATCGCAAAGATCGATGTAAACGAATCGCCGAGAGCGTCGCGGCAAGAAAACAAAAACAGCCCCTCGGGGTGCAATAAAAAAATCCCACGCTCTCGGATTCGCTTCGATCGGGCTCTAAACATAAACAAGTTTACAACTTCCTCCGACTCTCCGCCGAGCGAATAAATAAGTCCGCGCTTCCGCGACGAGAGTCCTAGCAAATATTTGAATCACGGGTTCAGGTTCCATGGGTCCTGGACACCAGTAATAACAAACAGCGATCGGTCGTTGTTCCGGCGCGCGACGCCCGATAATGCCCCGTTAAAAGGGGCATCTCCGGGAAGGTCCCGGGGAGAATGCGAGAATGGAGAGAAAGCGATATTACCGGCTTTCACGCTCGACTACCGAGAAACGCGAATATCTTCTCGAGGCAGGGGAGAGAGGAAATCCGATCCTCCGGAGAGAAATGCTGACGCGGCACAATGGGAGAGAGATTTCGAGAATCGAAGAATTGGAGAATCGGGGAATCGGAGAATCGGGGAATCGGGGAATCGGGGAATCGGGGAATCGGGGAATCGAGCAATCGGGGAATTCGAATTCAATCGACGAGCGAGAAAATCTGGGGTGGCTCGATTCCTGGATTTCGGAGATGGCGAATCAATTCCTGGCGGTTCCCTCGGATAAGAGCATTCCGTCAAATTATCCTTAACGGTGCGTCCGGAAATAGAACGAACGACGGTTATATTTTTCGAAGGCTATATTTCGAAGCTTACCTTTTGAACAACCTTCCAAAATATTTTCCGTGTTCGAACTCCGCTTTGTTCTTGTTCTGAAAAATTGTTCTCTCGTTTCTGCGTCGGTTGATACAACATCAAAATCATAATTGTAATTAACGACTTAAAAATTCGAACAAAAGGCAAATTGGCACAGGAAGCCAACCTCGGAACGACTCGAGCAAATTCCCTCGTAAGCGATCGCAAAATTCGCGTCCTTCCGCAGGAAAAAAGACGAGCTTTCGATAGCGGTTGGACAAATTGGCTGTGAGCGAACATTTGACGAACCGTCGGAAGGAAGTCGCCTGATGAAGACGAATCCGATTCGCGGCGTAAAAGCGGCATCGCAAGCTCAAAGCAACGTCGGTAGCGACGCCAACGTTTCCGAGCCGAGTTCGTACATATGGTCGGCACTTTTGAAGCCGCTGGTTCCTACGTGTCGATCCTACGAATTTTAGTTCAATTTATAGAACTGCGACTCGCTTAAAAGTTGGACATTTTTAACGCTTTGCTTACGTCCGCCACCGGAAGAATCGACACCCGCCATCGCTCGATCTTATTTCTTGCGGTGAGTTTGTTGTTTGTTGTTTTGGTTGTTGTTTACCTTTATTACCGAACGATACCATTGTTATTTCATCGTGTTTGGAGATTTTATTACACGTTTTAAATTACTTTATCGATGATTGCTTTCTAACTAAAAGATGTCGATGGTTACTCGATTGATACAGCTTCGACCGTAAAATGTTAAAATTGTAAAATTCGATTCGGAACTTTCCGTAATAACTCGGTAATAAATAGCGAGTATTAATTAGCGATATAAACTTAAACATTTTGAAAAATAAAGGAATACTTAAAAGTTCTCGCTGAAAGAAAACCTATAAATAAATTAACGATAATATTAAAAAACAAACATCGTTACGAAACTTTATTCGGATTGACTTACATACCGTTAAAAGTATATTAAACTGATATCTTTCGATTCGTTTATTCAAACTTTTCTAACAATTTTAAATTAAATTGTAATTTGTTAAGAATCTTTTGTTCGGATAAATATTCTTTTAAAATAAAATAGAGCATAACAATTAATAAATAAATATTGTCCGAATAAAGTAAAAATTTAATCATTAATTAAAATTTCTTGAATTTAATGCAACTTAAACTTCATACGCGGTTCCTTAATAAAAATTTTACATGTTTTAGTCGTCGTTCAATCTATTATAATGGAACGCGTATTATTTTTAAGGTAATAAATTATTACTTATAAACGTAAGTCTACGCATCATAAATATTTTCAGAATTAATTCGCGTGCGGATAAATATCGCGATTTAATCGTTTAAAAAAACTATACGCATCGTTAGAAAACGATAATATAACGATAAAGTTTTATTATATTTTAATATAATTCGCGTAAAAAGTTTTGCAATTGCAAATATTTTTATCCGAATTAAATTCGAAATTCGACGACGCTGATACACCATTTTTTTTTATCGAAAATACTTAAATCTTTCATAAAATTAAAATAAAGTAAAAAACGAAAGTCTCGTTCGTTGTTGCAGTTTACGATTACAGTGACGTTAAACCCTCTTTTTGTACATATTACAACGAAATAAAACTAACGATACAACGAATATGATAAAATAATTTAACGATAAGATAACGCGAGTTAAACATTTCAAGGAGATACGTTCAATTACAGGATTAACGCGACGAAACATTTTATTTAATAAGCGATATTAAACCGTATATTAAAAAATTAAAAAATAGCGTCGTATCGATGGACGTGGATCGACATGGATTGACACGGATAAGAATCGAAGAGGTTGAACTTGGGATCCCTTGGCTGCGTTACCGTTTCGTCGGCGAGATAGACGAGATCCGAACGAATCCAGCGACGAGTATATTCGTCGAGTGTACACTCGTGTACACTCTTGGCCCGAAATATCGACGTCGAACGCCCGTTTCGTAAATCTGGTGGAGCGAAAATACTAAACGGCAGCGCAAATACCCCCCGAAAACCTCGACGCGTCGGTCAGCGGAAACACCAAAGCAAACAAGCGTCGTAGGAGCAAAGACAAAAGGGACCGCGAAAGGCGAGAGGACAGTATTCGGCTTCGTCAAGGCGTTCGAGGAAGGATCCGACGAGTCCGGACTCGTTGCGACCTCGTTAATTCGAAGGGGCGATCGATGCCCGCAGGGTAACGACGGGCATTTCTAACCAACGAACCGAAAATCTCGCTCGCTATTACGCGCCGCAGCTGCACCCCCGATGCTGCAATCCAAACACGAGCGCCATTCTCGCTCTCTCGGCGTCCGTGCATCTGTCGAGACTGTAACGGAACACCGCTTAATAGCATTAGAAATATACACGCGCGTAGAGAAGGCGATCGGCCAAATCGCAGCCTCTCGGGGAGAAGTCTCGAATCGAGGATTAGTGCCGCTCCCTCCTGAGCTTCGCGACGCCGACCCTCCGGAACGAGGGGTTTTTCCTCTCGGGGGCTTTTCCTTTATTTGCGCTGCGCCCTCAGATTTTATTACGCTGTTTACTTAAGCGCGCGTACGAGTGCGATCGAACGTTGCACGAGGTGCATTAAGGATGGATGCTGAACCAACGTTGGGACGCAGGGATTTCGGGTTTTGGTGCACCGATTTTGGTCCTTGGCCGCCTTCCGAGCGGAACCTCGACGGAACCTCGACGGAACCTCGACGGATCCTCGACGGATCCTCGTTTCGTTAATCGACGCGCCGACTCGACGAGAGAAAAGCAGTTTGTGCTTTCCGTTATCTCCGGTCCAAATTGGTAGAGTCACCCGATACCATACCTTACCATACGTCGGTTATAGGGATGCAAGGTTTTCGTTCGGTGCTTTTCCCGGAAAAATTCGATACAATTCCCGTTACAATTTCGATAGATGCAACATTTTATTTTATAATCTAAGTACAACTAACAACTATGGCTCGTGGTCGAGTAATACACGTCCAATATCTAATATATAGAATGCTTTTAATATACTTTGCAGCAAAGCCTTAACAAAATTCCCTCGTAAAGAAAACTATTTGACGACTAAAGACTGGAAAACTAGAGTCTAGTCGAGAAATTACTAAAATGTAGTAACAAGGAGTTCAAAGAAGACATTACCTACTTCGTTTCTAAAACTATATATACATTTCAATTTAATAATAATAAAATATTTATTTTATTTGCAAGAAAATTATTAAACAACTGTTCAAACTTTATTTTAAATCTAGGGCGCATTTGCTAACTATTTTAATTATCGTATAAATAATGCAGATAAATTCATAATAGATTTTGTTTTTCTATTTACGAAACAGAGCACGATCAAAGTTTTTGGAAAATATAAAATTGGTACGCAAAATCTATTTCAACGTAAAAGCAAAAAGTTTGAAATCTATTTTATCGTTATACCGAATCAATTCGATTACTACAGCGTTCAAAAAATATATACGGTATTTTATTTACGAAATTATGCTTTTGATAATTTAAAAACTTTTCGTGTTTACCAAATTGAAAGTTTTTAATTTTTTTGCAGAATATTATTACTTTAATATAATACTTATCTTTTCACGTGCTCCCTTTCTTTAAAATTCTTGAAATTGTGTTATTTACGCGGAAAAACTTACATTTCAGTGTCAATTTTTTAATAATTAAAAAACTTATTACGTACGTCTTACTTCTTCGAGAAGAGTAATACCGACTGTTTTAAAAAATATTGTAGGAAACTGGTATTCTGTGTTTGATATGAATATTGAATAACTCGTGATACGCTAAAATACTCGCTTTAATGGTAAACTGCGTAGCTGCACTGTCATTATTAATAGAAGTCGTCAGGGGTTGAATTATTATATAAGTGGTACGTCGCAACATCGTATAGTAGTTTTATCGTTCGCTCGAAGACAAAGATAAGAAATACACATTATTGTATTATCACGTGTACGTAAACTTCTTTTTATTGGGTTGAAAAAGAATATGTAAATGGATTTAAAAAGTAAAGAAAATATTTACAAAAAATTTATCGTTGCATGAGTTTTTACAAAATTATTTAAAAAACTAATAATATGAATTTGAATTTAAATTGATAAGAATCTTCTAAAATATATATATATATATATATATATATATATATTTGTCAGTCGTTTTAAACTGCATTAAGTGTTGTTTTATAAATTATAATTAACGAGAGCAAAAGAAAAGAAATTAAAATGTAGTAAATAAAAAAATGAGCTTCTGCTTAATTTACTTATTTAGTTTAATTCTTCCTATTTAAACTCCCCTTTTATATTCATATGATCCTTTTTGCATTTTCGTACATTTGCTATCGATAAATTTGAACACTGAAAACGTTTTTTGCTTTATTAACTCTCGGTTAAACTTAGAGTATACGTGTCCGAATATACATTCGTGTAGGTGAAAACCTTGTTGTAATCGAATGAACATAAACGAAACAAATTTATGCAAATTAAACGAGATTTATACTTGTAAGGAGTTACATTGTTTAAATTTTTATTTTCTTGGTCATTTAGAATCTATAATTTTTGTTATTATCGCTATTTTTTAATTATACATTCAAAAATCGATAAAAATTTGTAAACTTATTTCAGGGTTATAAATGTGCAAGTTGTTGATATAAGGCTTAAATTAATTAATTAAATCTAAAAAACCCTTTAATAACGAATTAATTATTTAATTTTTATTACATTGAAACGAATTAATATAACAAAATTATTTATAAAATAATTTTATTATTACGATGTTATAAATATTTATAGAATTATTTATTCTTACAAAAAATTTAATTAATAATTAATAATATAGCCGTTGTTATAAAATTATTTTATTTTATAAATGTAAGATTGTAAATAATATTTTTAAAAAATTCAACGAATTATTTAATATTTTTTATTTTATTAAAAAAATAAACTAATTTATATTAATTTTAATATAATAAATAATTTTAATATCGAGTTATTTTCTTCTGATAAATATACCATCGTTATCAATTGTTTGTAACAAGTAGACTAAGACCAACAAAGTATCATTTATCCGTAATAAATATATTAGCGCAAAGAAATATTATAAATCAATGAATATTTCGTTTATACATAAATAAAATGAAACATTTTATGACTGCAAGAGTAATTTTACTACAAAATTTAAATTATACTTATTAAAGTACGTTAAATTAATTTTATTATAGAATGCATAATACGTGAAAATGTAAATAAAATTACAACCTCAAAACATTTATTGTATATGACCTATTCAAGATGTTTGATAAGTATCTATAATCGATGCCTCGAATAGAATAAAATATTAAACACGGATGATTAAAAGAGTAGTCTAATGAAACAAATAGATAATTTGCTAACCGTTAAGTCACGATTTTCGACAAATTGAAGAGACGAATCGTAAAAATCACTTGCGCTATTTGATGCTTCTAGCAGAATGTGCACCTGCTCGATTCGATTTTTTTTTTATAGGAAAGAACAACATTTTCTACCTCCGGCACGAGCCTGTTACATTATTCGACTCAAATCCGTAACGCAATACTCTTCGAATTTTCACTCATCGCGTGCGAGAAATCTCTCAACCACTACCACGAGGCCAACCACTTCACTAGGGAAGGAACTAATCGACTTTATTAAGAAAAGAAAATTACGTAACGCAAAATATATATGGAAAGAGTCATCGATATCGCGAATTTTGTACTCGGAATTAGAGAGCATCTTTATTTTTATTAGAGATTAGGTAAAATATATTAGTGTTTTGTTATCAGTGGTTAAGAGTTCGCAGCTCCCAACGCGAACTTGTAATTATCGTCCTGCCAGTGATGACTCGCGAATCAAGGCAAGATTCGCGTATTCTTTTCGTTTCACCAACCGGATTTTCCGGTAGAACGCATTTCGAGTTCCGCGAACTTTGCGAGCAAAGAATTTATCGTTTACAATTTGACGCGTTGTCTTCTAATTCTCGGGCTTTCAGAATTGGATCAATCCTTTTTCTTTTTAGCAGTATTCGGAATATCGTCTACGGATACGAAAACATCGCGTACGGCGTGTATTACAATGAAAAAGAGAATACGCACGAATTAATACAACGCACTTGTAAGAGTAATATTCTCTCGTTGAAATTGTTTCAAGGAACAATAACATTTAAGCACTTAATCTTAATTAAGTTTGATTGGTTTTACTTCTGCTATTTTAACTTAACGTAACGTTTTATCCTTTTGTTTTGTTACGTAATATTTAATTTATTTAAAAAATAATTGAAGATAATTGAATAATTGTATAATGTTTAAAATTGAATATTCCAAGAGAAGAAAACAACGAAAATATGCATCAAAAAATTGTTGCCATATTTAAGTAAATGTTATTTAACAAGAATGAAAATACGCAATATTTTTGTAATTTTTTCACATTTTGCAATTTACAATTTTTTACAAATTTTTCACGTTTGAAATTAATCGCGGTAATTGTCTTTTTATTATAAAAAATTAACGAAATTTATGAAATAAATTTATGAAGTAAATCGTATAACTTTTCGTAGAAATAACGAGTAGATCCAACAACGGAGGATTTAAATGGAATATAAATGGAACGAGAGTACATAAATTGTAAAGTCGAATCTTAAGGAAAGATCAGGCAATATCGGAGTGGCGTTCCATCGAGGTGATTTTCCGTTTGCCTCGGTATCGTTATCCGTTACGCTCGAGTCGAAGGTCGCCGAAAAGTTAAGGCTTGCAAAATTTACAGAATTTTTCAAAGGAAGAACGAGCGAGTCATTGGAAAGATAATTCTTTGGAAATTGCATCGGACCGATCACGGTCGAGAGAGAGAAACGAGTCGGCAGCGGCGTTGGAGCGAGATATAAAATGGGGGAAAAAAAAGCGTCAAGGCTCCGTCGGAGTGGCGAGAAGAATTGGCCGTCGACACGCATACGCGCATTTTCGAGCGAGCGCGAACTTTTTGCGAGATCGATAATGCATCGCCGCGTATCGCGCGTTGCGCACAAAGGCTGGGCAAAGTATCGGGAGGGAGCGGCAGCGGGTGGCAGAGGGAAGGTTGGCGGAGGGGTGGGGGGGGGGAGGGGGGAGGGGGAAGAAGAAAAATTAAAAGGCAGTCCGGGACGAGTTGTAGTAGGAGCCGTTGGATGGTTATCGGAAAGGGGATAAGACGCGGGGCATTGGCGGCACCCGTTTAAAATCCTAGCCGGCTTTTCCATTTCCGCCTCTTGGGCGGTGGCGGCGTTGGCGACGGCGTTGGCGACGGCGTTGGGGACGACGGTGGCGGCGACGGTGGCGGCGGTGGCGGCGGTGGCGGCGGTGGCGGCGGTGGCGGCGGTGGCGAGGCTGAGAAACGGCGCGGGCTAATTAATGGATCGGCACGCGAAAAAAAAGCAAGAGACAGAGAGCGAGAGAGACACGACGAGCCGAGCCCAATGGGATCGAGTCCTCTCGATTTCCGCTCTTTGCGCGCCCTCGAGATCCGATCGAGCGAGATAGAACGAACGAGCGCGAGGGAGAAGGGAAGCTAGGCGGAGAAACGGAGAGAGCGCGAAAGAGATCTCTCTTTACTAAAGCCGCAGCAAGGGAAACAAGTCTCTATTGTGAGCGTGTTGTTTTGTCCCGTCAGTCGTCCGAACGGTAAGAGAGCACGAGAGGAAGAGAGAGGGATGGACGCAATGCGATATCTATAGTTCTTTTGGGTCTTTTACTATACACTAAAGTCGCCGCCCCGATTCTCCATTTTTTCAATTTCTCTCCAACTCACCCCACTTTTCTCTATCTTTTTCATTTTATGCGTGATTAATTTCGATTTATCGAATGGTTTCAAATTATTTTTCGTATACTTTCTCGACATCCCTCGCTCTTTTCAATGCATACGATCGAAGCTTCCTTACTCGGAGTTTCATCAATTTTTTTTCTACAAAATTACCACCGGTTTCCCATTTTCTTCAACTTTTCTTAAACTAATACAATAAAGTTTTCTTAAACGCGTCATTCCTATTTAAATTCTTACTAAAAATCACTCCTGTTACAACGACCCAACTGTTCGTGGTGCGATCTTTCCGATACATATAATTAAAAATAAAATTAACGGATATTAAACTAAAACCCCTGATTTTCGTTAACGGAGAACAATAATTTATCAAATTACGAGATAGCCGGATCGAACGACGGTTTTCGCAGCTCAATTATTCAACGCGATCGTTACACAAATTTAAAATATAAGCAAGTATAAATATTAAATTCGTAAAATTTATAAATTGTAACCAACGATAAAATTCGTAATATACGTATTTTTGAAAAATTTCGCATGGAAAAATAAACCAAATGTAAAGAAAAAAAAAACGAGCACAAAATCGAATTTCGAGCTACGTCGGTTGTATAACGACATTAATAATTATAACTCGGCGAGCGAGAGGTGATAATTATTTACTCCTCGAAGCAATACCTAAGCATAAAAAGATAAACGAGGATAAGCAAGGATAGCGATGTAGATCGCCTAAACGTTATCATCGTTGGGGGATCGATCGGAGACTTTATTTAAACGATGAAACGCGGGTTGCAAAAGTGTCGCTGGAAGTGCGCGAGAACCGACGTCGACTCGTAATCGAAAGCGAAACGTCGCGTATCCGTTAAAAGAAAAAGTATCTCTAGACGTCCATCGGTGTCTGTTCGCGTCTTCCTCCTCGCGTCTTCCTCCTCGCCTCCTTCTCCTCCTCCTCGTCCACCGTTCCTCGAGTCGGGCGTTCCCTTAATAGGCTCGAGCACCGCGAAAGGGTCGAGGAAGCGTGGACCTTTCGATTAACCCTTTTCCCAGCCATTCGATCGAACGAGCGCCGCCTCGAAAGCTCAGGAATCGCGTCCCTCCTCTTCCGCCCTCGCGCGAAAACCTCGTCTACGGGCGGCGCCTTTCACGGACCCAGCGGCATTCAAAGCGGGAGGATCGCGCGACCTGGCGAACCGGTAACCCAATCTCGTGCCGCGTGACGTCCTGGAAAGCACTTGGATGAGGCATTAATTAGGCCGCCTCCTGTAACCCGTCTAAAGGGCCCGCGTTTCGGCGGCGCGACAGAGGCTCGTCTTTGGTGCCGCCGTGGGCCCTAGACCCTCGTTCCCGAGCATTTGTCACTCACCCCCGGACTCTGACGACCCTATAATGCTCAACTCCTTCCCTTCTCCTTCCCTTCTCCTTCCCTTCTCCTTCCCTTCTCCTTCCCTTCTCCTTCCCTTCTCCTTCCTCCTACCTTTATTTTCGGTACTCTGCATAAGCAAACCCCTTCGAGTCCGGACCACGTCCTCGTCACGGGGCCACGCGACGGACTTTGCATTTCGACGTTCTCAATGTTCTCGTCGGCGCTCACCGACGGTGAGAATTTCCCGGGAGCTCGTACACAACTTTGCCGACGCTCCTCGGCCATTGTGATCGGCTTCCTTGCTATTCCGAATAAAGGCTAATCGAGGAGGTGGATTTTTGTTCGTTCGGGTCTGCGCATGATACTCGACGAGAGCGAGAAACGACCTCGTATTCGTTACAAAAGTCACTGGCTGGATGCTCTGGAGGCTCTGGAGGCTCTGGATGCTCTGCTCGACAAATAACTCTCCTCGCTTTGCAGATCTTCCTTAAATTACAGAGTTGTTAGCGCTTTGTAAATAATCTGTCGCTCGATTCTTAAATGTATCTTATTATGAAAAGCTTTACGTAACGGGGCTTTCAGCAATTACGTATACGCTTATATTTCTACTTATTCTTTCAAATACAATAATACGGTAATGTGTTTTATTTTTACAAACAAATGAAATCTTCGTGTTCGGTCCAGCAAATTCAGATACCGAGAATTCCCCAATTTGTATCGATGTACGATCGCATTCGTGAAAAATTATCTTTCTTCCATTTTACACGCATATATACGTTTGTTACATCTAGTATTTTCAATTATTCGTTAATGCGAAGAATTATATGCCCTAGACTACTACGAAATCCATATTGCTTAAAGAATTGTACAATAATTTTTCGTAAACTATTTATCGGCAATAGTGAATTAAATAAAACAACAATTGTATAAATCAATAGACGACTAACTAAATTAATTATCTATAATACGTTAACATAATAATACCAGTTAAGTTGCACAACTTATACCTAATTCATAAAAAATCTATTTATTGTTACGATCTATAAATAAATAGATAAAACTTAATTTAACCAAAAAGTATCCAAGTATTTTTAATTTCCCGTAATATAAAATCTAATATCTTGAAATAATATTCGCTCCGTGTCAATAATATTTAATTAAGAATTATAAATATTTGAATTTTATCTAAATACGTTACACAGCGTTTCAATATTCGTAGTTCCATTATTTTGAGAAAAACAAAGATGCGGTAAAATAATTTATAAAAATTTTATAAAAACTTTAAAAATATAATAAATGAAATGAAATTAATGAAATTAATAAAATATGCTATTCCAAATTTTAAAATAATATATTATTATTAATAATAAATTTATTGAAAACAGTCAAAGTTACAAGGAAAAATATTAAAAAAATAAATAAATATTATAATATATTATTAAGATCTAGAATCTTCTAATAGTATATTTTATAAAATATATTATATGAAATTACGTTGGTACAAAAATGATAAGTATTTATAAAGTGAAATCTGAGAATGATAAACAAAAGAAGAATTTATGAAATTTTTTTCGTAAAAAATATGAAAAATCCATATTAGAAAAACACATAATAAAATTTATTAATTATTGCACATGAAAGAATTTTTAAATTAGCACAAAACATTTTTGTATTATAAGATGAAAAATTTTGCATACCTTTTAATGTATTATAGATAATGAAATTAGTATGAAAATTAATATACTTCGCAATTAAAAAAGTAAAAGAGAAATATAAATGATTTCACTGGTGAATCAAGCAATACAAGATCTCTTAAAACACGGATAGAAAGATAAATTAGATTTTTGGGAATTAGAATGTGATAAACAACCTTTGAGAGACTTAAAATGGAGTTCTTGTATTGACGAAGGGATAAATTTTTGAGTTCCAAATAACAAGTAATAATAATAGTAGTAATAAAAAAATAATAATAACGACGACAACGATAACAAAGATGATAATGATGGCGATGATAGTGGTGATGATGATTGTGATAATATTAATATTAACAATAATAATAATAATAATAATAATAATAATAATAATAATAATAGATTATTTTCATACTTGATGTGATATAAATTCATTACTTTACAATAATTACTTCGATAAATAAATTCATAACTAATATACCGTATCAATATATTAATCTTATATAATTTTTGATAAAAATATTTACGAAAGTATTTTGTTATTTTCAATTTAAAAATGAACCAAGTGAAAAAAACGAAACTCTTGAATATTTGTTTTTCAATGATAATAAATATTTATACTTTTCTCTTTATAACAATTTGTTTTTAAAAAAGTAATATCGTGTAAATAATAATGCAAAAACAGATTATTTTTCATTAAAAGTATTCTGGATGATATACTCAAATTTATCGACTGACTGACTGACTGACTGACTGACTGACTGAATTAGAAGACGGTTGCATAATTGACAATAATATAATGTATTTTTGAAATACTAATACAATTTTATTCACGATCGATCAGTTTACAATATTTAAGTTTTCTCGTATCATAATATACGTCAAATTAGTACAACATGGTAAAATAGCATCGCACATTGTAAATTTTCTTATATAAAAACACATAGAGTTTATTGCTTATTTGAATACTTCAAAGTGAAAATGTTTACTTAAATTTTACTACGATAATATTTGTACATAAAACAAAGAGAAATATATAATGTACTGTCATGAACATATCTACAAGCTGCATCGACTATTTATACCTAATGTAGAGTAAATCAAGTAGACCAGTTTCTTGCTCGAAATAAATAAATAATATTGCAGTATCTCCATTTTATTGATCTACACCCGAGATTCTATAATATTTACCTACTATCGAATTAGTACACATCAATTTTGTCGGAAGACGACAAAATACAAACGAACGGCTTGATATTTCTCTTCCGATCAGTGAATAACGTAAATATAACTAAAATAATAAAAAATCAGTTAGAAATAAAAATATTTGCTCTAAAAGTATATCTATAAAATTTTAAGCCAATGAAATCGATTCGTTGAATAAAACTTTAAATAATATTTCAAAAATTAAAAGAAAGAGGTACATTGATTATTTTATAGAATTGATCATTATATCTCACCAAACACTATAAAATATTATAAAAACAATCGGGTCTTACTTTATTTTTAAAAAACTGATTTAATCGCTATCGTTTCTATAAAGATATATTTCATTTTTATTATGCGTTTAATCTAATGGTTAAGAAGAAATAATTTTTCCTAAAATATTATAAAAATAGTAATATAAATATAAGAAATAAATAAGTATCACGTCAGCAGTGAACAAAGAATTATTTTGAAATTTAAATTTTACATTAATATTTTTTTATGCCAATTAATTAAATCGTTTTTAAACGAAATAATATAGATATGCTTTATAACTATAATTAATAAAATCTTATTCAATGAATATTAATCAATCGATAAATACAAATTTAAACTTGTAATAAACTAAATAAAAATATTTTCTTTTAATAATATTATATATTATAAAAAATTTGTAATCAAAGAACTACGATTTAGCGTGTAACAGTTTTTCTTTATTTCGATAATTTAATTATTTTCCTTATCAAAATGTTGTTTTACGTGCTGTATTTATAATTTATTCATAAAACCGCACTTTGAGTAAAATTTTATACCTTAATTGTAACAATTTAACGATGTTAAGTATTTTCTAGTGTACATGAATATTTATGCAATATTAAATTAAAGTCTACGTATATCTAATGATAAACAACGCTAAATTTACGTGTACGTAACATTGAGTTTACTATGATGTACCGGTAACTTAATTATTAATTACATAAATCTAACACAATACACAAAAGCAATTTTAATAACGATCGTACTTAATTACACGAAAAGATATATTTAAGAATTTACAATTCAGTGTAAAATTTAATCAAAGATCAAAGACATTACACATACGTTAGAAATTTGACTAATATTTTTAATTTTGGTTTGTAACAATAGGTTTAATAATTAAATAAACTTTTAAATTTTTTTATTACAATTTGTAGCAAAGTTGGCATTTATCGTATTACCTACATCATCGAAAACAATAATATTTTACTTACGCAATTTAAGAATTACTTAAATTTAATGAAAATATACTTATTCCTTTAGAGTAAAAAATATTCCGAATCGCGTAAATCATAAAATATTTATGATATATTTATTTATGAAAAAAATATAATAAAATTTATATTTCTAATTATTCATCGATGATCAAACGATGTACGAAAGCGAAAAAAACTTGTACGTCGGTTTTACGCTTATACCAAAGATCCATGAAACAAGGAACGATGCGTAGCTCGATGATCTCAACCCTCAAAGAAAAATTTCCAAGAACATTCTTGTTCGTTAAGAACGCTCGAACTCGAACAAAGTAGATCCCGGTGATAAATCATTTCGTTCCTTCGTTCAACAGAAATAATTCGTAGAGATTATCGTGCTCTTACCCAAAGATCATATTTTTTAAGTGTTCAAAGAACGCGAAAGTAAGTCGCGAAAATCTCTGCTTTAATTTCGCGAGACGAGCTCCGCGAAGCCGGATAAAAACCTCGATGCAATCCTAATCTAATTTTCCCTTGTGGATTTACGTTGATAATAAGATTAACAAAGAGAAAAGCTTTCGAGCAAGGCAACGAGAAGAGAGCGTGGTTATAGAGAGAGAGAGAGAGAGAGAGAGAGAGAGACGATTAGGGACGTAAGAAGACGAGCATGGAAAATTGCAGGGCGAAAAGATAGCGGAAGAAGTCGAGTATCGCGTAGGGGCGACGCTCCATTGACGCCCCGAATGAGCACAGACCCAGGAAAGATACATAAATAGAGAGATGGAGGAAGATGGAGGGAGACGGTGGGAGACGGTGGGAGACGGTGGGAGACGGTGGGAGATGAAGGGAGATAGGACGCGGACAAAAAATAAGCGAGGGCAGTCGCCCGGCGCCTCGACGGCGCCACTCAGGGTAGCCAGGGTAGCGCATCTCCCGGCGCTCCTTTCGCCGTCGGCTTGCCTCCTCTCGTCCAAGGAGTCGGAAGATCCTCGAACGCTTACGTGGAAGCCGATACATCGAGCGGAACGCGCGCGGTTCTCCCCCTCAACCGGAGCGGACGCGACGAGGATCGCGCGGTCTCACAAACGAATCGCTCGACCTTCGCCCTTTCCTCGCGACCGACTCGGTTCACCCGATGGCGCCTTTTCCCGTTCCCCAAAATTTCACGCGACTGCCGCCTCGCCAAGACGAGGATCGCGACTTTTGATATTACAAGAACTGGACGAGAACTGGACGAGAACTGGACGAGAACTGGACGAGATCTGGACGAGAACTGGGCGAGAACTGGCGAGAACTGGACGAGAACTGGACGAGAACTGGACGAGAACTGGACGAGAACTGGACGAGAACTGGACGAGAACTGGACGAGAACTGGACGAGAACTGGACGACAATTGGACGACAACTGGACGAGAACTGGACGAGAACTGGACGAGAACTGGACGAGAACAAGACGAGAACAAGAAGAACTAGACAAGAACTAGACAAGAAGACCGATCGAACGTCGATTTCCTGCGTTTCGCGGATATTTTTATCTCGAATCCACAGCTTCTCGAGGCTCTCCACGCGAACTCTCCGCGTTGCTTTTCGTTTTCACCTCCTCCCTCCAACTTAATTCTGCAACGATTTTCCAGCTTTCGACGTATCCACCTCTTATCCATCCCCCTCGAATAAATTCATTACAATTCATTACAACCGTATTTTATCGCGTCGGACCGCGTTTACTACGGTTTTACGCGAGCTTCTCTCGCAAACTGCCAACGTTCCGTGCGCGCATTTGAATATCTCGTTCGAGGCAACGACGACCGAGGAGGCTGGACGGTCCAGTGCGAGAACGAATTCGGATGCGATAACGTTTACGAGGGAAAATTTCCGGCTTCGGTTCGCGATAGTTGGTCGGGATTTTTGCGCGATCGAATTGTTTTAGTTGGACCGAGTCAAAGTTTTCTTTTCTCATCGGCCGATGATGTTACAAAATTATTAGTCCACAATCTTAAACAATCTTAACCGTCGCTCCGTTATCCCGTATCTCTTGTCGCGATTATTTTTCAATTCTCGATGGTCGTGGAAGTTACACCGATGGGACCTTCGTCGAGATCTGACGCGTACCAGCGGTGCATTTTAAAGAGTATAGTATTTTGTCAACGCGTAACCTTCACGGATTTTCTTACCAGTGAAATCAAATTTATTATCATTTATCGTCGTTTTTATGTCATTTGATACTTTAATGTAACATCAAATTATTCGATAATAAAATTTCGTAAAAACGTAAAAATTATTCTACAACGATAAAAATTTTGACTCCGAATTTTAAGAGTGGACGTTCGCTTCGAGTCCGGACAAGACCGTAACTTTTAAGGAACGCGTTTATTGCAAAATGCGTCGTGCATTTACAATTATACGTAATTATACGTATAAATAATTAATTTTGATCAAATCAGTAAAGTGAACAATAAATATATTCATTTTTAAACTTGTCCTGGACTTTTAGCCTATACGAATTGCCACCTGATAATTATATCGCGACGGTATTTAAAAAAAAATAAAATAAAATAAAATATGAAACGTAACGATTAACGGGTACGTAAACATTTGTATTTTAAATACAAAAGGAAATGAAAATTGTAGTAGAATTGAAAAGTGCTATTAAAATGATACTATAATTCAATTGAACAAACTATTGATTCATCCAGTTTTTTAATTGCTCTTTAATAAACGAATGGGCAATAAGGCGGGGTGAAATATTTAGATTTAATTTGGAGACTCGTAGGCGTAAATGAAAAGAGCGACCGAGTGACCACAGCGCGATATAGGAGTTGTTAATTATAAAATGCCTCGCAAAGAGTTAGGATAACGCAATTAGCTTTACAATCGGCGAAAAACGGAGCAAACGGGGCGAACGGTGGAAACGGGGAAAACGGGGGAAACGTGGGTCGAGGTGGACGATGGCAAAGGAAGCATCGTTTCGCCTGTTTCCCGTTTTATTTATGCCCGGTTTTTTTCCAATCTCTTGCTCTTGTCGGGCCGCGGGCGTTCGTATTGTTTTCCAGATTGTTTTTCAAGCGGGCTAATCGATTCCGCTTCTGAATTTGCAACACCCTCGGGTTGGCGACGAGCGACACTCGACGATCGCTTCGCCCCCGCGTCAATCCTCTCGTTTCTGTCGGACCTCCACCACCGCCTCCACCGCCTCCACCGCCTCCACCGCCTCCACCTCCTTTCCTTCGCCCTTTCCTCGCCCGCTTTCGCGGGAATTTCTCGCATTCTCTCGGCGATCCGCGTCAAGGCTTCCGGTGAAGCTCCCGAATCGTGTGTGGGTGGGATATACGCGCGCGCCTCCGCTTCAACCGCAATTGTTTTATCCGATCGTTACAACGTTCGAGCAACCTCCATTAAAGTGCCTAATTGGTTTGTCGTTACTCATGCGGCTTTTATTCGTTCGTTCGTTCGTTCGTTCGTTCCCTTGTTTAATTTGGTCTTCTTTTACGTGCCTTTGGCTTCGATCGCTGTTTCACCTGATTTACTTTATTCCTCTCGATGCTACTATTTTTTTGTTCTCCTTTTTTTCTTTTTATCCATTTTTTTGCAAACGCGTTAATTAAATTTATTTACACCGTTAATTTTTCGAACGCAGTTCGTTCGTTACGATCGCAAAAACTTCTACATTGCACAGATACGAATTAAAAGATCGATCGATTTGCTTTGGTATCGTTCCTCCGACACTTTTTTAAAATAGAAAATTCGCACTCGCTAAAAATATTTTTATGCGTATATTCTATGTATACTATATTTATTACTACGCATCTTATAACGGAATAAAAAAAAACAGTCGATACGGAATATTCGATTAATCCGTATCGAATCTATAAATGAATGTAGCACAAAAGCGAAAACGTTGCCATTATCGATGAATCGACAAAAAATCTTTTGATATAAAATTTTTCCTAAATCCCTATGAAAATACTGATAATTTTATAAAAATTTCAAAGAATAATTTTGTAGACGCGACGCGACGTTCGATCGCTATAAATTTAAAAAATTGGTAATCAACGAAGAATTAGTTCCTGTAAAACAGTTTTTTATTTTTCTTTTATTTATGAAATAAAAATATTACGCGGTTTAAAAAAATTTATACGCATATAAAAAAAAATCGATTCCTTGGGTAAAATATATTTAATACTTTAATCGACAATTTCATTAAACCTTATTTTAATTTGAATCGCATCGAGTTGTATAGTCGATAATAACAGCTACGAAAAACATTCGGTCTATCCCAAACTAAAGGATTGCGTAAGGATCCAGGAATTGCGTAATCGTGAATTTAAGGAGCAATACGGAGTCAATAGTAGAGCATTCGACAATTAGTGTCCGATACAGCATTAATTCATGTTAAATTCTTAAACGCGAATCTTCTTATCCGCTCGTTCGTTCGAATAGAGGAATTACGTAACGTAACTACACTCTTATTATTGCGTAACTCGTCGTTCGCTGTAATTACGCAAGCGATCAACTACTGAAATTATCATCGATATTTTGACGTTCCAGATTATCCTCGCATCCGCGTAAATGAATGGTAGCGTCGTTGGTCGGAACGATGCTCCGGATACGGACTTGGATCGATCGCGAAAAAAAAGCTTTCCAGCTCGATCTGCGTGTCTCGAAACAGAGACGCCAACGTGACTTTTTGGAAATCCTCCGGACCCTTGTCCCCCGCACCCTTACGTCAGAGATGTCAGGGGAAGATTTTCCTCGCGCCCTCGGAGATCAACGGGGAACCCCTCGCATCGCGTTTCTCCCCCTACGAGGAAATTAATTTTCCCGACGTCCGCGAGCCACGTGGAAGCCTCGTGACGTCGTCTCGTTCGACTCGCGTTTTTCCTTCCAATCTTTTCCCTTCGAGGAGCGTCACGCATGCGCGCGTGTCTTTCTCTCTCCTCCGCCCCCCCCCCCCCACCCCCGTCCCTCGCTCCTTTTCCCTTCCCGTTTCACCGATTTCTCCAGCTCCATCCTTGCGATCGGGTAGCCTCGTACCCATAATTCGCTTCAGCTTCGATGCTTTCCGCTGACGACGGTAGATGCTTCTAAGGAGCGACGCTGTTTTTACCCGATACTGCGAATCATCCGAACGTCGGGTGTAAAGTTGTTTACCAAAATTCACAAAATAAGTAAAACCATCGTAAGGTAAACACGTATAAAATATTTTCAATGTTAAAAGATAATAGTCGTAATTAGTCTTAGAAATTAATCGTCGTAGAAAGAACGATGAATTGTTAAAATCATGCATTCGAAATATCGATCAAAGTTAATCGTAGAATATCCATCGTGTTCTTTTACCCCTAAAATCGTGGCGATCGGTAAAAGAATTCTTCGATCGGAGGAAGCAGAGGTACGAGAACGAAGGAACGATCGCGAATACGACGCTAGAGATGTCAGATTCGAGATCCCAAGATGGATCAAGCTCGATCGGAGGATCGTAGGTTACGACGCGTAAACGAAGAATCGCGTCTCGTCGATTCGACCCAACTCCAGGCTGCAACGACATCGCTTTAAAGGAAGGAGGGAGGGGAGGATCGTCTCGCAAACTCCAACTACCGCGGGGAAGAATTTCCCGCGTATTTCGGAAGTCGCCTCCACCGACAAAACCCATCGAAAGGTTGAGTTTTATCCTTTTATCCCTTGAGTTTTGTCCCCGTTGCTCGGAGTCGCGGAAGGGATCGTCGGGGGCGGATTGTCCTTCGACCTACCGCGAACGATCGTCGTCCGCGATCCACGATTCGCTGGATCGCGGATCGATCGGCTCCGAGTCGCGAGGGACGAGATCGAACCCGACGAAAAAAAAAAAAAAAAAAAAAACGAAGGTCGCGGATCGGAGGCGCGAACCCCGAAAACAACGCGGAGCTCAACCAACGAAACACACGATCGCGACGGTGTGACTTAATTCCCGTCCACCCCTTTGGTTTTCTCGGCTTTAAGGATCGCCGAATACTTTCACCGCGAGAAGGACAGAAGGCGACGCGCTCGACCCCCACCCCGCGCCAAGTTTCAAGTTCCCCAGCGGGGAGCGTCCAAGGCGCGAGGAGCGGGGATCCAGTCGGGCGGGTGGGCGGGGATATAACTTGTCCACGCCCACCTCCAGTGCGCCTTTCGCTGCGCCTGTGATCCTTCCGCGCATCCCCCACTCCTAGTCGATCCGATCCCCCCCCGCCCCGCTATACCCCCACCGCCACCGCCAAATCTCCCGCCGGCTGACGTATTTCACCGTGGATTATGACACGGTCTCCGCGATTATGACCAGACCGACCCAGAGTAACATCTTCGAGATTTTTTCCTCCTGTGCCTCTCTCCTACCTTTCCCCTAATCCTAACTTTTACACCCTGGACGAGTCTCTCGAACCGTCGCCTCTTCCCTACGTATTTCCAATTCGTCCTTCGATATCCCGTTCGCGTGGAAAAGTTTCTTCTTTTCGCGTTCGCGTTCAAGGTTGATCGTGGACGACGACGTTCTTACGATCTTCACCTTTAACCTTAATACATACATGTGGAGTAGAGTAGAGTAGAGTAGAGTAGAGTAGAGTAGAGTAGAATAGAATAGACCAAACGGACTAAAATCGAGGACCTAATTCTTACGATTCTGCGTTAACGTTCGACCGGATTTTTCATTCGATGCGTTCGTTTATCGTTCGACCACAAAACCAAATACCATAAAAAAAACAAACTAAACTCGGATACGCGCAAAAAAATTAAATGTTCCCGTTAAATAGAAATCATTTCATCCGTAAACTTGGATTAAATGTTAAGTCAACGATACCGAGTTTATTTTTATACATTTTGTAAACAAAAAAGTAATTTTTTATTTTCGGAACACGCGAAATGAATTGAATATATTTTTATTTTACGCAAAAGCTTCGACCAATTTCATAATATTTTAAGTCAATATGATATTTTTTCCTTTCAAAATACAAATTGTACGTTATACGAACTATATTTGTACTTTAAAAATTATAACATCGTACAAGTTTGTATTCGTTATTGTAAAAAAAATAATAAAAAATACAGGTATCCAAAACTTCGAATGTAACGAATCGATTGGATTTATCGTTATCCAGAAAATTGAAAAGTCGATATCGGTAATTAATTTAGAAAAGCGAACTTTTCCTTTATTTTACGACGTAACGTTTGCGACAAAATAAAGAAAATATTGAAAAATAAGACCGTGTAAATTTTAAAAAATTATTTCGTACGTTAGAAAAGATTGTATCTTTCGAGCGAGACTCGACAATTAAAAGTATCACCGCAAGTTTTCTCCCATGTAAATTCCACGTCCGCCAATGTCCAGTCGAAAATTCTCGATGAAACCGATCCCGTCCCGCTTCTACGATAACGCATCCCTCGGACGTAACGAACGATATCACCCCGATATTCAACCTCGTATCTCCCGCAGCCGAGAGGAAGCTTTACAAGTGTCCCCCGAATCTCCCGACCCCGACAAACCAACGAAACCCCCAAGAAACAGCTTCGCGTTGTTTTTCACGCCGAGCGACGGACGCCATCGGGACGTGCGTCCGATGCAACGGAGTGCAGAGACCGTGGACGAGAACGTGGACGAGGACGTGGACGTGGACGAGGACGAGGTGGATGACGAGGAGGTCGACGGCTCAGGAATTACGGTTCCAAGGGGGGATCTATCGAAGCGGGGATAGGAGCATCGCGGCTGCAGCCTCTTATCGGTGGTGGGGGGAGATGCGAGTCCACGTTCTCGGCTTACGGGAAGTCCGGGTGGGGGTAAACCCGACCGACGGGCGGGTCGACTCGCCTACCCCTTCCCAACCACCACCACCACCCCCCCTCAATACCCCCCAATACCCCCCAATACCCCGCGACCTCGTACGCCCCACCACACGAACCTTCCCCTCGCTCGGTTCCGTTCCCCTACCTTCGACGCCCCACCACCTACATCCACTATCCGCCAATCTTCTCTCTCGCTCTCTCCCCGTGTGATCTCTCCGTGGCGGCTCCCCGACCCTCGACGCGCACACGACGTCAGCGACGTAACCTCGGCTTTGTTTCACCCGAGCCGCCCGCGATCCTCGATCCTACCGGACTCGGTTACGGGCAACCGGCGGATCACCGACTCGACTCCGCGCCCAACGCCTTCCTCGAGGACAACGAACAAGGACTACCGCCAATCGTCCACCGGTCCAAAGACTCAACTTCCGAGGACTTCCCCTGAGCGCGGTCCTTCTTAGCTCGACGCGGAAAACTCACCGAAAACTCGTGGAACGAAACGCCAACCTTACCCCAACCTTACCCCAACCTTACCCCAACCTTACCCCGATGCTGCGCTCGTCGCACTCGCTTCCTCCAATGCTCAACGAAATTTTTACGAGCGGCGAGAACCGGATATCGGTTCGCGTTCTCCGAGCGGTCCGACGTCCGATTCGGTGAATCGATAACGTTGGAAGCTCGAGCGGACCATAACCGCGCACCCGACCTCGAAAATTACCCGGGAACTTTTCCCCCCGAGGTTCCCTCGCTATTTACGGTACGACCGCGATACTTTCCCAACGCCTTTTAAAGGAACCCGTCCGACAACCGCGAGGACCGAGACGAGACGCATTTTTCCTTCCTTCACGCGATCCCGCTCGAAAAACTCGCTAAGCCTTTCCTTTTCGACTCCTCCGACCATTCCCCTCCGACTATCGACCGACGCGCTCCAACTCTCCAAAGATCTTTCTCCGATCAGCCACCCCGTGATCTCGACTTGACTCGATCTAAATCTCACCCGACCCGACCGACCCGACCGACCCCCATTCGACAGCGTCGATCTCCCATCCAATCGCGCGTCTCCCGCTTCGCACCTTCCACGAGAACCGACCCGATACCGCCGATCCTCGCCACGCCACCGAAACGATCTCGATACCCGGTGTTCCAGTCCAACGGACGCTTCCTTCACCCGCGCCATCCCCCCGGACTCGACCGTCTCGCGATAACATTACTGGACAATTAGTCGAGCCGCGGCTTCCACTCGGTGAGTCCCAGGAGCTGCGCTCGACCGACGCACGCGAAAAATCACCGCCGAGAAAACGGGCGGAAAGTTGCACAAGGAGGAGGAGGAGGAGGAGGAGGAGGAGGAGAAGGAAGGTGGTCACCGCGAGGACGCGAGCGGGGAGAGGGGAACTCGTCCGGAAAAAGTCGATAGCGGTCGTCGCTCGACGCTTCCACGTAAACGACGCGAGACGCTCGACTCGGACTCGAACGAACTTTCTTTCCAGCCTCTCGCGCCGAACCTCCAATTTCTCTTTTTCCCCGCCACCGTCCCACGCTCCCCAACTCCCCGCCAGGAATCGCGAGCGCGTCAAAAGTTGGACGGCACGCGCGTTGACTTCTATCACTTTCTCCGCGCCTTCTACACTCTCCCCCCCGACCCGCCCCACCCGCTCCCGTGGCTGCCCAGCGTCGCCGGAGAAAGTAAACGGGACCGCGAGTGGGGGACTACGGGAGAACAACGTTAATGGGCGGACTCGAGATTAAATACTCCGGAGAGAAACTGTCGCGGTCACGCGAGATAATCCGGACCTCGAGAGATTTTCTCTCGCGACTCTTCCGCGACGCTCCCGCGACGATTACCCCTTCCAGGGAGGGGAGCGAGTCGCGTTCGACCGCGTCGGGAAAGGCGTCGCGGACAACGCCGCCCGGATTGGCGCCCGAACGCCAATCTCCACGGCGAGCGTTCGTTATCACCGAGCCTCGACGCGGACCCACGCCACCGACGCCGCCGACGCCGCCGACGCCACCGACGACGTCGACGACGTCGACGTCGGCCTTGGCGAGCTCCCGATCCCCTCCGCCGCCCCCACCAACCCGACGCGACGAGGGTCGGCGCCTCCAGCACTCACGCCTCCGGCGGGGAGCCCCCCCCCCCCTCCTCCTCCTCCTCCTCCACCTCCACCTCCTCCCCACCGCTACGTCCAACCATCCGTGGTGGGGCGCGCAGAGGAGAGCGTTCGCTCCACACCTCTCTCTCCCACCCATCGTCTCCCTCTCGCTCGCTCTCCCAGCGCTCGTCCACCCCACCACCGACCCGCGCGCACGCCCCCCTCCGTCTCTCTCTCGCTCGTGCGCCGCTCCCCGACACCTTCCCTTCGGCGCCGTGGCCGAGGTGTGGGGGTGAGCCTCGGAGAAGGTGTCAATCCTAGCGCTGCTCAGTGACCATCGCGGCACCACCCAAGTAACACCTTCGCTTCGCGCGCCGGCGCTCTTCTCTCTCCCGCCCGCCCGTCCACCCGTCTACCCGTCTACCCGTCCGTCCAGCCACGAGCGGCTCCCGCTACCGTCGCGTCGACTCCAACGCGCCAGCGCGAGCCTCGAGCAGAGACTCGAGGAGAAGTCGAGGAGAAGTCGAGGAGGAGCCGAGCAGAAGCCGAGCAGAAGCCGAGCAGAAGCCGCGAGGAGTCTCCGAGATCCGGACGCGCTGTCGGACTCGGACCGAGTGCGCGTGGTGAACACGACCGCGAATCCGCGTACGCGCGACCCGAGAGAGCCTCGAAGAGAAACGGAGAGAGATGTCGCGCTTCGACCGTATCTCCCTGGACGCTGGACCTTGATCTCCGTCGCAGAGAGCAGTGCTGTCGGTCCTCGATCTCGAGGCGATCTCGAGGCGATCTCGAGGACAGAGATTAACCACCGACGTTCGCGTAACATTTTGTGGCGTGAATTTTGTGCGCGGGTTCCGCGGGGGACGATGACGTTCCCGCGACGAGCCCCGACCGTACCTCGTCCTCGCGGTCCTCGTCGCGGACAGAGCAAACGACCGGCCCAGGCGAGTCCGAGCCCTCGGCTCCGCGCCTGAGCCCCGCGGAGGCATGACGCCGACATCCGCACCAACGACCATCGCTACTAACCCCGGGAGCAACTCGCCCGACTCGCAGTACCCAGCTCCACCCATCCTCGATGAGATTCGAACAGGACGCGACCTGCAGGGGTACCCACTGCGCCAGCGCTCCGCTACCGGCAACACCGCAGCAGACCCGCCACCTCCAGCAGCTACAGCATCCTCGAGACCACCTTTGTCGCGTCCTCGCTGATCGCAGCCAATCGCTCCATCCGCTCCAGCCGCTTCAGCCGCTCCAGCAACTCCAGCAGCTGCAGCAGCTACAACAGCTCCAACAGCTCCAGCAGCTCCAGCAGCTCCAGCAGCTCCAGCAGCAGCAGCAGCAGCAGCAGCAGCAACAGCAGCAACAACAGCAACAACACCGACAACAACCTCCGCAGTTTATCGCCCGCCAGCCGCCGGCGAACCGCGCCGACACGGAGCTGGCCCCGCTCGCCGTCGCCAGCTCCGAGGACGTTGGCGGCGTCGTCCTCGACGAGGCGCCCCCGATCAAGAGGCAGCGACCCTCGACGCCGATCGCACCCGCGGATCTTAGCCTGACGACGACCACGACGACGACGTCCGCCGCGTCCCAGAGACGCGACCGCGACCGCGAGCGCGAGGCCTCCGAGCTGGGAGGACCCGACTCGGCCGGGCCCGGGATGGCTTACCCGGCGCCTGCCGCGGCCCTCAGCCGACACTCGCCCTTCGCCCCCTCGGGTGGCCCCGGCAACCCCAACGGCCGTCTACCGGCTCCCGCCGCCCCACGGCCCACCGACTTCAGCGTCTCGACGCTCCTCACGGCCGCGACCAGCCACCCTGGCGGTCAGCTAGGGGGTTCCTCTTCCCAGGGGAGCGGTTCGCCACCCGCGGGTGGCCCCGGCAGTCCCGCGGCCGCCCCCGAGACGCCTCCGCCTCAACGCGGCCCCGGCGACCTCGCCTCCCAGGTCTCCCAGGTCTCCCAGGTCTCCCAGGTCTCGCAAGTCTCGCAAGTCTCGCAAGTCCCCCAGGTGTCACAAGTCTCGCAGGCATCCTCGGCATCGGTCGCCGCCGCCAACTACTTCGGGGCCGCGGCTCTCGCCGCCGCGGGTTTCTATGGACCCGGGGCTCACCTGTCGCCCGCGGCCTCGCCCACCGCCGCTCACCACCTGCAGAGCAAGTCCATGCTCGGAGGATCCCACCACCATCCGCAGTTCAACCCGCAAGGCATCGGTCCACCAGGTTAGTCTCGCATCTCCTCCACATTTACGCACTACCGTCGCTCGCGATCCATTTATACCCATTTTCCGTCGTATCGTTCAATTTATTTATCGGTCGAACCAGATGAATTTATGCGCGCGCGACGAACGCATAAATTTATCAAAAATTCTGTCGATAACATCTAGAAAATCGTTACGGGTCGTAAACTTGCTTTTTACCGGATAAGCGAGTAGCAAAATTACCGCGAGACTTTGATTCAACGGTTTTCGAATCTATCTCTTTCGTAAAAAAAATTATGAATGCTATTTAAATTATCCGTTACCGTATCGCTTTATTCGACGTTAGTCTGGTTCGCTTGGTTCGCCTGGTTCGCCTGGTTCGACGTTTCTTTCGGTTTTCGATAAATTTAATTATATCGACAAGCCGAATTTCCTTCGTCGCTCTCGAAACTTGAAACAAAATTTCAAAAATAACTTTCCAAAATTACTCCTTGCGTTCGTTTCTATAATTTTCCGGATAATTTATAAAATATCGAGGAAACAAGTGAGATTCTTTTCTTATTTATCAGACTAAACGAATCGACGAAAAAAATTTGAGCCGTAGGCTTTATTCGAAAGCAATTAAATTCCTATTCCTAATTAAAAAAATCACAGTGATTATTCTATTACCGAATTTTATTACCGAATTCTATTACTGGATCTACGGAGGTTCGATCGATCAGTCCTATCGATACGCTGAATGTACGGGTAATCTAATTGATTCCATCGAGGTAGCGAAACACGGCTCGACGTTAGTTGATCGTCGGAACTGATTCGTCGTGTTCCCGTCATCCTCGCGTTGTTATTTTCGAGTATTCCGTGTAAAGTTAAAGTGGTTCGGTAATGCCGGTAAAAATTTTCCGCGACTCGCCGTGGGAATTTATCTAGTACTATACTTAACGCTTCAACGTTTCCTCGAGAGTAACGTCGCGATACGCGCGACGAGACCGATAATTAAAAAGGAAGATATCCAAAGTTGCATTTTTCTCGAGGTTTCTGCAACGTAACGTAAGAGCCGTTCGTAACTGGCCGGGATTTTTCGCGCGCGTACAAAAAAGTCCTCGCGAAATTGACCCGCGCGGCGGAAAAATCGTCGGAGTTCTCCTCGGTCTCTCTCTCCGTCTCTCTCCGTCTCTCTATCTCTCTGCCCCCGGTTGCTCCGAGGACGGCGGTGATCAATCTCACCAAGGGCATACCCGAGAACCAGCGGAAGACGTAGTGCACATTCGGAATGCACACCCGTGCGTAATTCTCGGGTGCCGTGGCGGCGGGACGACTGTGCGTTATAAACAAAAGCGAACGGAGGGAGAAAAATGGCCAGGACGAATAAGGCACCGCGCGAACCTTCGGATGGCGCGTCACCATTCGTATTCTCTCCTCTCTCTCCTCTCTATCTCTATCGCTATCGAATCGAGACAGGAACGCCGATTTCCTCGCAGCGAGAGTGGAAACGAGAGACGGGAAGCGACTCTGGCTACCTAAAGATTTATTCGTCCTCCCGAGCTTCCGAGGGTTGAGCGTTACCAGGTCCAGGAGAATCTTTCCATCGGATTTTCTCCCGACGTCGTCTTGCGCTAAGACCGAGAGTCGAGAGTCGAGAGTCGAGAGTCGAGAGTCGATCGACGTCTTGCATGAATTTATTTTATTTATTTTCTTCGGTCCGTTTCTCCTTTCGAATCGATGCGCTATAATCCAGTGAGCTCGGAAGACGAATAACCATCGTTGACAAATTTTTTCCGAAATCGTCTATTTTTGCGAAATAATCCAAAATCGACCGTCGATAGATTTCCCGATTCTCCGATTCTCCGATTCTCCGATTCTCCGATTCTCGTCATTATGTAAATTCTGTAGCTTTTACGAGTGTCTCGGGTAACCTCGCGAGAGTAGCTTGCGAACTCGAAGAGATTAAAATTCTCGAAGCGCGTTTCTTTTTCGTGCTACGCGTGAATCACTCTCTCACGATTTTACTCGGATGCGTCAGTGCGACGACGCTCCTCTAACTTACCAAGAGCATTATTATTATCGGGATTTTTATTTACTAGTTCTAATTTTGCAGCTTCTACCCTACTTTCGTTTCGATGCCTCGCGTATTCGCACTCGTGCGTCGTATCGATCTTCCGGACACTTTTCAACGATTGTTCCCCGCGCTTTCGCCGCGTACTGCAATTTTCACTGCAATTTTCTCGATGTAATACTGTAATGTTGCATCCGTCGATAGTCGATACGAATGCTAGGTCGATGTAAACGCTTCTTTTTTGTTCATTTGTAATTAATAATAATTAATTTATCTGCCGGGGAAGAAAAGTGATTGGTAACGCGTCGCTCCGTTTCGATAGACGACCGAGAAAACGAATTCGATAACTTTCCGTATCCGTACGGTCGGAATTGAAACCGAGCGAATATTATTGTCTTTAAAGTTGCGAACGAATTATAACGAGTGAACGTATACATTTAATCGTATTTATAATATTCGTTCTTAAAAGAGTGTAAAAATAAATTGTGGAGTGTTTCGACAATAATTTAGCTTCTGATACGTTTACCCGACTTACCGTAACTACGATCGTTATATCGATGTATCCTATTGCGAGGGATATATATATATATATATATATATAGTATATCAAAATTCAAATTTGAAATCATTAGTTCCTACGGGAAAAATATTTTTTGCAACGAAAATTTTTCTACCTCTCGCCTACCCGCAATTCGAAAAGCTGGTCGACGTCGGACGAAGAAACGATGCGATGAATTTCAGGTTAGGCTATGCACGCAATATCCACTCGTATCGATCACAACTCTTTTAGGTTATCTACTCGTCGAAGCTGTGCATAAAATGTGCACATACGCAACTTTTTCGGGTTTCGAGCGATCGATTCGAAAAGGTAAAACAGAAGCGATAAATTATTCAATTATTCGAGTATACATCTTACGAGCGACATCATCTCGTAAGATATTTACGAATTACCATTTTAAGAATTAGCCCGATCTTCCGGCACCGGAACTCCAAGTTCCCCCAAAACTCGATACGCGTCTTTGACGAGAAACAATGAAAGCGAATAAAAAAGAATTTGCTTTGCCTACTCGATGATGATCGAGGTCGCACCTTCGACGCCAGACGACCGTGTGTCTTTTTTGTACGAAAGTAATAGTAAAGTAATAATGAGATAATGCCTTGATATTTTTTTGGTATTATGCAACTTCGCGAACTCATCGATCGCGCCTGAAATTACCGACCGGAATTCGCGGACCGATGACACTTTCAATTATTTGCTTACTTAAGGACTCGATCGCTCCCGCTCAAAGGTCTGAATCACCAAGGCTCGTCTCATTTTTCTGTTATCGCGACTCGTCGTAGCTGGAACTTTTCAGCTCTGGGAAATATATTGAATCGTAATATTTGTACTCGGAGTTTCACGATTACGCTACGAGAAAAAGGTTTAGGCTATTCGAGCAATTTGTCAAAAAAAAATATAGGAACTCGTTCACGTATCCGAATTACGAGATGAGAAATTATTCGATCCCTGTTGTTTGTCACTTGTAGCGTTTACAGGAGAGAAATTTGAATCGTTTATTAATTTATTACAGCGCGATCGATCGCGATATGCAAATCAAAATCCAGTTTTTTATACTCACGGTCGTGAGTAACTAGCGTTTTGAAATAATAAGCTGTACGATTAATTTGTACGAATAACCGTTCGCGCGAAATGAACTCAAGTTCGGGTTTGGTCGATCGAACCGACTCTCGACGCGTTAGCATTAATTCGGCTTCTTCCAAGTAAGCGTGGTTTTTCAATATTTCAGAGGTAAGCCTCTACGCGGTGGCCGAAAGTAAGGGGCAAATCTTCGTCGTGGGTCTACCCGACGAATGGTTACGAGATTCTAATTTACGAAAGGTCGTATATTTCCTGGTGAATCAGCCGTGGATGATCACGGTCATTTATAATTTTCGTTCCTAATAACTAATGTTCCCTGTTGCGTCGTGCAATGGATGCATTTACCTATTTCGTTATTCGATAATTAACTTCTGGTGCTTCGGCGTGACCGTCGAGTTTTGCTCTTTCGCCGAGACTCCGAGTTTTAAAGCATCTCTTATCGAACACTAAAATTTGTAACGCTATCTTTAAGTTTTTGTACGACGCGTCCGACGCGCGGTATTTTGCTATTAATTATATAAAAGTGAAGATTTACACGAGGTGTACATATTTTATATATCTTCTTTCGACGAGCATTACGAAGTCTTTTTTAGCGTAAGATCGACGTCTCTGTACAAATTAACGATGCGCTCGCGACAACCTCATGGAACGTATCTGGTACATCGCTTTTATCGGTAAAAGATTACGCGCGTTAAAAGTACGATTTTCAAAAGTACGGGTTTGGAAATTTTGACGGGAGAGGCGAGAATATAGTTACTCGGTAATCGCAGTTCGTAAATACGGCAGCATCGGAGCAGGAGTCACTTGTGCGTCTTGGACGCACCTTACCTTTGAAGTTAAAATATATATATATATAGCGTCCATCCTTAAATTAGAGTTAAAATTTGGCCGTTTTCGTATTAATCGTTTGTGTTAGCCCTCCGACGTCCGCGTTCGGCATCGGTTCGTTACGTCGACGCAACGCACGTCTCTATCTCTCCTTGTACTACGATCGTTCTCGATACCCAGCGAAAACCGTTAATTGACGTATAAACGCCACGCTCGGAGCGATAATCGCTTGGCCGAAAGATAAGCTCCTCCGCGAAAGATCGTCCAGCCTCGTCCAGCCTCGTTCAGCCTCGTCCAGACTCGCCCAGACTCGTCCAGACTCGACGATGCCGTATTAAAAAAAGAAAATAAGAAAACCCGCTGAGATATCTGATAAATTCCAATGATAAATTCTGATATTCCCGCTTTATATATAGTTTTATCGGCGGGTGAAAAGTTAGTTACTTATCTTTTTCTTCTCGGTGCAATAAACGTGCGCGCCCGGTTACGCCAAGTTGTGTTTACGGCGTACACGTGGAACGCTACGAAGCCTTTTTCCTAATGAGGGCTTCCTAGCGCAAACGAGTGAGTCGCGGTAAGTCTTTCTAACGCGATAATTATAAATTATCGGACATGCCGATCGTTTTGCTCGACTGGCTCTCACTTTCTCTCTCTCTCTCTCTTTCTCTCTCTCTCTCTCGCTCGCTCTCTCTCTGTCTATCTCCCTCGGACACACTTTAAGAGTCCAATAGGCAATAAGCCGGGTACCTCTATTGATCTTAATTAAAACTAGCTTTTATAATGTTACGTACATACTTATATATTTCTTTTTCTCTCGTAGTACGGGAGGCCTCGTTTACGCGTACACAATCTGTGTGTGCAAATAGAGGATCCAGTGATAACGCGAGGTGTTGACTCACGAACGAAGTGACTCTTGCGCGTTTCATTCATCTATCAAAAGACTGTCGGTTCTAACGGCCCTTGTCTTTTTTTACGCGTTTAGTGATTTTTTCGTCGACCTTTCTTCCATTAAAACTTACGATGTAGCACGAACATTTAAGAAGGAAAAAACTCGATCGAATTTACGAATTTATAAGAGGATACTCGAGTGTATTGGTGTTTTAATATTTCATATTTTCTATGCGTCTTTATAAATAGAGAAATAGTTAGATTAGGGTTTTAAGTAATTTAGTATGTATTAACGTATACGGCACAAAATTAAAACTTCGATGTAGTTTGTTCTCGTTTAAGTTTATTACTCGCGTCTTAGTTATTGTGAAGTTATATACATTATACTTTACCGTTGTTTTTTCTATTTAATCAAATAGCGTTATTTGCACCTCTCGCTTTACGGATCGTTCGTTTCTCGGATATTTCTATTCGTAATAAATAATAAATCATAGTTGGATAATTTATAGATCGATGCTCGATGTTACCTTTAATTATAAACAAGATGCAATTTAATTCCGTGTACAATATAAAAAGCTAATAAATACCACAAAGAACTGAGTTTTTACAGCTCAAAGTTTTCTCTTTTTAAATAATTAATTTTAAAGAATCTATATCTGGATATTTTTCTTTTAATCGATTTACTTTCTTATTCACATTTGAAACAATATTTATCAATCTCAAGAAATGCTTTTTAGATTCTTTTTTATTAATACAATTTTACTGTAACTAAAATACAACGAATACTTTACGTTGCCGTTACTTTGCGCTTAAGTACAATTTTCATTACAATTAAAATATTATATAAAATATTACTTTGTAATATATAATGTAAATAAGTATTTAAATTTAAATTATTCGTACGAGAAAAATAATGTAACGGATATATGGTTATAAATATTAACTGTACGCGAATTATGCGTAGATAACGAAGATTATTGTGATTTCGTAAAATTGGGAAAAAATAAAAATTTTTTTCAAAAGTGGACCGATATAATCTTATCGTTTTGTCTCAACAGAATAAGATATATATCGGCAATAAAATCACTCTAGTTTTTCCAGCAAAATTTCCATCAAAAAATAAATATTCCAGCAAAGCAATGTATTGCGATGTAATAAAAAAGTAAAGAATCGTCGGTAAATATTCCTTTTAAAAGTAGTAAATTTTTACTAAAAAATAAACAAATGTAACCGAATCAAATTAAAATAAATATTACTTTAATTTTATAATATTTTTATCCGATAAATACATAAATCTTAGCTAAATGTTTTTTTATTACCGTTGGAAATAAAAATTTATCGAACTTGGTTAAATTGGTTTCGAGCGTGCTTTAATTTATTTTACTTTGTGCAGATATATTGGAAAGCGTTACAACTGAATTCAATTTTAAGGCGATACGAGAAAAAAAATTGGGAGTAAAATTTAAGATATAATATTATTAAACTCGTTGGTCAACTTATGACGTTTGGTTGTCTTTAATCCCTTTGATCTCTTGTATACCGGGTAGGGTAAAAGTATCCACAGTTTCAGAATTTTTGAGAATTTGAGAAACAATTTGAGACATCTACACTGTTTATCGTTAAAGATACGTCGCGGTAAAAAGTCGAACTAAATCGTCGATAATATATCTAGACAGTCAGTCGTCGCACTAAAGTAGCACGTCGCAACGAAAATCGCTGTGTCACGCGTCGAGCACGATGATTTTCTTAAGTCGAGCTACTGGTAAACGCATCTCGCGCGGTCGATTTCTCCGAACAATCTATGAGTAGTTTTTAAAACAGCGTACTTTACGTTATCCCATTTGAATCGTCGATCGAGGCTAGAAATAAACGGAGATGCTGGTTCACGTTTAGGAGACAATTGCTCTCATAGATTGTTCTATTGATCCACGAGCAAACGCGTCGATTCTATTTTTACTGTAACTCTCGCTGTCCCTCTCTTCGTGCCCCTCTCTTCGCGCCCCACCCTTCGCGCCCCTCTCTTACCCGTCCCTCTCTTACCGTCCCTCTCTTACCACCCCTCTCTTCCTGCCCATCTCTTTATCTCATTCCTCCTCCTTGTCCAGTTAGCGCAGCTGTACCTCGTAATACTAGTTGCGATTCGGAATAACTAAAACTGCAATTGTTTACACGTGAACAGCAATTAGGTGCATTCGGTTTCTTTTATAGTCGACCGTTTTTCTTTATTTTTACCTTTATGCTGTTGTTTTCTTCTATTATTCGTCTATAGGTAAGGGATATGTGATATTCATGTTATGCTTAGGGCTTTATTAGGAGTTAATGTATTGACACGAATTCAAATGAGGATTTGCATCGAAGATTAGGTTAATTGATATTTAAGTTAGCTTGTACTAAGAATAATAAAGTTGCAATTGTCTTTTTTTTTAATTGTCGCTGAACGAGGCTCGAGAAATTGATGTTTCTCATGCTATATGCTTCTATTTTATTTTATTAATTCAGTAAAATATTTATTTATACGCAAAGTCGATCGAATAAACTACGATAAACTAATTTCTAGATTCTGCGCTAATCAAATTTACGACTTAATATTCCGAATAAATTACAGTAAAATAAATAATAATAATAATTATTATTATTATTAACTAATCATCGTATCAATATTGGATAGTTACATAAAACATGAGAAAATAAGTTGTAGAGAAAATCGTTAAATGTCATCGACAACGAAAAAGTATTTTTTATTTTAAATATTTCTACGTAAAAAAAAAGGCTACGTAACTACTACACATCTTAATTTTCACCTTACGGTATAAAAGAAATTGGTGCCGAATTTATCGGAGGTTACTAAAATTATTGCTTAATTTTAATCGAAGCAAAGTTGTCGAACGAACGAAGATAATTGTGATTTTGAATCGATACGTTTCGGTGTCGTGAAAATTTATTTATAACCGAAAATGAATCGCTATTATATCATTACTACACCAATACACGAATAAATTACCGATTGGTTACATCGTTATTCCCATAAAGAACTGAAAACTGTTATTATATTTAATGAAACTGCCAGCTATACCCACAAAAACCGAGATAAGTCTCTTACCGTAAAAACTTAGCTCTCTCTATCTCCTCCCCTCTCTCTCTCTCTCGTGGTGCTCTCCCACCCATTCTCAGGACGTACTCCCGGTCTTAAAACAATAAAAATCTTGTACTTTGGATATTCCCTCGCCGCTCTCTCATTCACCATATTATTCTTTCATCGTTCCGTTTGATCCGCTTTATTCGTGCCGCCGCGCGTACCTCAACCCTCGCCGCGGTACCACACATAACCGCATTTACTTTTGGACTCTTTGAAGAACATCGCGGGTATTCGGCGGTTCTTGGCCGGCCCATTAAACGCCGTCGTGTGGTGGAGAGAGAGAGAGAGAGAGAGAGAGAGACGACGACGACAAAGACAAAGGGGGATTTTTCGGCGACGTTTCATTCATGCGCAGCAGTCGTTCTCCTTGTGCATTTATCTCTCTCTCTCTCTCTCTCTCTCTCTCTCTCCTTCCTTTCCTCGTTCCCGCGCTCCTTTTTCTTTTGCATCCCTACGGAAACGACGTGGACGCGGAGGAGGACGCGGAGGAGGACGCGGAGGAGGACGCGGACGAGGACGCCGAGGGGTCGAGGAGCTGCGAGGTAGCTTTTCTAGTCGGCAGATAAACATCTTAATGGGTTACGTGACGCCGCGAGGTTACTCGGCCTATGCGAATTTGGTTTTTCGCTGAAGCAAACGAGGACCGGCTTATTCACCGACTCGCGACTTCTCTCGCCCAAATTACGAAGTCAAGGCACGGATGAGACACGCTTTTGCACGCGAAAAAAATTAAAAATATGAATTATAATCTTGCGTTCCGAGCTCTCCATTCATACCCGCGAAACCCGATTATTCGCCTGAATCTGCTAAATTTTTCTTCGTTTTCTTTTTTTCGTTCGGTTCTTTCTTGTTCGGGTCGAGCGTTATCTAAAAAACGAGGCTTCCCTCGAGGAGATGTTGTCTTACGTCCGATGATTTTAAAGCTCGTATGAATGAAATTGCGTTTTACGCTCGTGGAATAATTAAGTTCCCGTTGTTTTTTCGGATAAAGCGATACGCGCCGCTGTTTAATATTTTTCAGCTAAATCGAGGCGATGGTAGCTTACGTGTACGTATCCCGAGTAGAATTTTAATTTTTTTACATTGTACGATCTATGCTACCGTACGTACGAGTATCTCTACCGTCGTGTCATACCGCAAATTGGTTGGATATTTTATTGAAACCAATTTAATATGTACCTGCAATTATATACTTGTGCCGAACAAAAAAATTAATTTAATCGATTGTACTAATAATGAATTTACATTTATTTTTCAACTCTTTGTATACCACGAGATTTATACATTTTCCCAACTTTATATAATATTTAGCCCAAGAATTAGTATATTATAATTGGTTAAATTAACGATTATTCGTGACGGTTTATTTAGCGCTTATCGATTATAAAATTGTTGATCAAATGTATTTAAATTTTCGTAAGAAACTTGTTCATTCTCGGTAGCTCGTTTCTACCGGAATCTTGTGAAGATCTTGCACAGCTCGCTTTGCATTCAAACTATCGTAAATACGTAATACTATTACGTAAGTTATTAAATTCATTTTCAGTGCGTCATTGTCATCTTCGTGTATTGTCTTTTATTTTTCAATATTGGTCTAACTCTGAATCGAGTCTCGATATAAGTAGAAATAAGTTTAAAATAAGTTTTTTCTTTTTCGCATAAAATAATATTAACGTTAAATAAAAAACGAGTTTGTAAAATTGATTTTCGTTTCAAATCATCATAATTATTTTATATTCCAACAGTGAATTATTTCTTATTTTCTAAATTAGAAAAAAAATTTATAAAATATTAAAATTTGAAATAATACCTTAATTTAAACTTTAGAATTACGGGAATACAAAAGTTAACTAAACCACGAAATAATATGAAAAATTTTAAAGCAACGTCTCTATCGGAATGAAAAAATTATGGACATTAAAAAAAATATGATTTTTCATTTTTAAAAAGAAAAACATATTACTGAAAGTGCGTTTAAATTTAATGGATTGGTAACTATAAAAGCCGTCGGAAACCAGTATGCAAGTGTCTATACTCGGTTAGAATTTTCAACGCGAATCGTCGGTTGAAAATAAATGAATGGCTCTCGTCTATTTACATGACAAACTTGAGCTTGTTAAATAGAAATTGTGTACGCGCATAGTCTCGTATAAAATTGACACAGCATTTGTCCGTTAATTAACGAAGCGCAATTTTTAAAAGAGAAGCATACGGTCAGTATATTTGTGTGTATTTTAAAGTATGTGCATATACACATTAACGCTTTAAAAAAACAATCTTTCTCAAGAAATCGGTGCTTTGACACTTACCTTATTTACAGCGCTTTCACGACAAACAAAGTATGTTACCTTTTCAATTTCGCGCAACGAGTTACATCAAAAATCCCATAAAAATGTGTAAACCACAGTTACGAATGTAAATAAATCCTCTCGAAGAAAAAAGTCGGTATCCCATAGACACGCCTCCAGCGTAATCCGAAACGACGAAATCGTCAACGCCGGGACTCAACGCCGGCACCAAGAGCTCCGGTTTAAAATAAAAGAAGAAAAATCGAGAGAGAGAGAGAGAGAGAGAGAGAGAGAGAGAGTGGGTGAGTGGGAAATGAGAGAGAAAGATAAAAAACAGAAAGACAATGGAGCCTTCATTACCGCCCAATGATTAACGACTGGTTGTGTCTCTGTTACCTCCCCAGGGCTCGGACTCGGTCCGCAAACGACCGAAGAGGCACACGCGGTTCTGGCCGCCGCCGCGGCCGCGGCCCTCCACCACCACCACCAGGGCGCCGGGGCGGGCGGTCCGGGCTCGATGAGGCCCCTGAGGCCGCCCCTTCCCCCGGGGATGCTACACACTTCGCCCCATCCCCTGGCGGGACATCATCCGCTCGCGGGACCTCACCCTCACCTCGTGCCTCCGCATCCCGAGGAGGACGGGATCGTCGACGACCCCAAGGTCACCCTCGAGGGCAAGGAGCTCTGGGAGAAGTTTCACAAGCTCGGCACCGAGATGGTCATCACCAAAAGCGGCCGGTAAGTTTCCGATCGCGCTTACATCGGTTCCACCCTCGGCGTTTATGCCAAGAAACGAATTCTCCTTTACTCCTTTACAAATATTATGAAGCAAGGTCCTAAAACGACTTAAAAAATTTTGTGGTATGGAATCTTCTTTCTTGGTATACGCTTCGGTGTACGATGCATAAGTTAAAATTACCGTTGCCGTTACGTAAACGGAATACCACAAAGCCCGGATGCGAATTAAATTTTCTTTTTCACGTACTTATAATCAGCTTTACAGCTTTATACTTTTTTAAACTTTCATTCCAACTTGAGCTAATTTTTAGACCGAGGAAACGGTTTTTCCCCTTTCGTTAGTAAAATACGAATTTATTTCGTAATGTATATTTTATAACTGCGAATATTCCGCGATCGAACGACGCAAGGGTAGGATATATACACCGTTCCAATTATGCATTAATTATTTTAATCCACAACGCGTAAATTTTAAATATTTACCATGAACTTTCGAGTACACGAGTATACATATTTCGAGTATATTTCGAGTATAATTAAATCCATCAACTTTGAAATATTTTGCTTTTATTACAATAGTCTCGGCATGGACGTTACAAATTAAGACGTTCTTTCAAAAAAAAAAAGAAACCTTCGCTGGTTGGTTTAAGATATTAACTCGCTCGGTTGTATTTTCTCGTCGAGAGAGAAAAAGTACTATTGACGTCGATGTTAAATTAATTACAGCATCGAAAAATCAAAAAAATCCAATACGAAATGTAATATATTTAAAGTGAAATATTTATTGGAAGCACAGTAGCCCTTTTTATCGTTGTACGATAAATTCTTTTATTTGCGAAACGATTATAATACTTGAAAAAATAATCACAATCGACAAATTTCTTTGAAACATTTATTATTTAACAACGCGTATTTAAGTATTATGCATTAACTAAAACTTAACAATTCCTCGGCATACATTAGTAATAAAGCGACTCTTCGATTATTCCCGTGAATAATGTAAATGTCGATTTCGACGAAAGGCTCGATTCATTAATATAAACGGCCTAAAGCGCGAAACGGGAATAAAACATTTGAAGCTTCTTCGAATTTTAATGCGCTTACGCAGCAATATCTACCGTCTAGTGCCTACGCACAAGGATTAGCATTCAAAGTCCCGAAATTCGGAGCGATCAGCGATCCGCTTGTCCGTAATACGCAATACGCGGTAATTTCCAAAATAATTCCCCGAGCGAGTCGCTATCGGATCGACTAATCGCGCCGTAACCCGTGCCAGACTCGAGCTATCAATTCGCAAAACCGAGGCGCGACTTTTGTCGAATCTATTTTCGCGCGGCGGCTCGTCGACGGCGATCCTTATCGCTCGTGTCCACCGTCCTCCGCACTCGTCCTCCGCACCCGTCCTCCGCACCCGTCCTCCGCACCAGGAATCGCGCTTTCTAAAACAAGAGTCGAGGAAAAAGAGTTGGCTTTCACGCGCTCCAAGATTCGCGATAGCGAACCGGCGTTCCTCGAGCCCTCGACCGACGATAAAGCTCGGGCTGTATTTTCAGTTTTTAAGCGTAAGCTCGAAAAAGCAGACTTAAGCTCCTTCCTTTTTATTTGATCAAGTATTCATCTTTCGACGACTTCCATTCGTTGCTTCTATTTGCTCTCCATTTCATCTAAATACAAACCTCCGATGGTTCGCACCTTCGCATTGTCCCGGCAACTTTGTCGTATTTCGAAACCGAACATTCGAACCGGACGAGCCAAGTCGTTGATTTCAATGAATTTATCGTGAAAAAATTTACGTTATCGCATTATAATTTCGAAATTACTACATCCTCTTTAATTCTTAAGGCAATTAAATTATGAAAGCTATAATTTATCGTACGTTGTTCACAAGAATTGAACGCGCTTGCAAAGTTTACACGAACGGTTGATTGGATTGATTTACCCGAAGCTTAGTGGCATTTAGACAAATAGTTTGCAATCAAGCCTACCAAGTATTATAACACGGTTGCGTTTTCATGATTTTATTCGTAAGCTATACCGAAGAGATTTACGTTAAAAGCATCCACTTCGTTAAAGCGACGAGCTCGCGAATTCCGTCCATTAAAATCTGTTTATATTTTGCACTTTGCGTGATTAAAGACACCGAAATAAAAGTTCGAACGCGGGAATAGACGGGTAAAAAAATTGAGCTCCACGCTCAGGCGTCTTCCTAGATTTTAAACCGCGTAATTTGAAAATCCAAGAACGTGGAATGTGGATAAAAGAAGAAGAACAAGAAGAACGTCGGCTCGCGGGAGGCTCCGAGATAAATTTCGAAAATCGAAATCTCTCGCGGTGCGTGAGCGAGAGTCTTCGCCGTCTCGGTCATCTCGGGGATCGCGAGGTTATCCGTCTCGCCGATCGACGCCTGCATCCGAGGCTGGACCGCGAGTCCGGAGCCGATAAGAGCACCCCTCGCGAATTTTCATCCGCGCGTGTCCTCTTGGCTTGTAGCACCGTTTTTTGTCCTCGAGGCGCGGCATTTTTATTATTTTTATTATTTTTATTATTTTTATTTATTTATTTATTTATCGCTCCGCTAATCGCGTGTATGCGCATCGGAGGGACTCGCGAACGCTTGGAATAATTATTTTTCCGCGTCTTGAACGGATGGTATCGCGAGAGTCGCGGAGGGGAACGGCGAGAAGTTATCGCGACTACCCAGGTGCGCTTTCTTGGAAAAATCGCTGGAATCCGCGTCGATAAACGTTACGAAGCAAGTGATTTTATCGGATGCTTAAATGTAATAATAGTAATATACAAGATTATACGGTGCTCGAAATATTTTAATGAACCTTCATTATCCGCTTCAATTTTCTATCCAGACTTAGCCGCGAAATCTTTTACAACTTATATCCAAGTTTTTATTTAATCAATTAGTTACACTAAAATTACGCGAATTATTTTTCTTTGCAGTTGATTTTCACGAGAGAAATAATTCGCAAAATTTGTCGAAGAATAAAATTTAATGCAAGATGTATTAAAATTATATAAATAAATTATATAAATATATACTTTAGATTGGATTATAGGTATTCGATATTAAAAATCTTACTTAATTTTTTCATACTACGTTCTCGTATCAGGGCAATAAACAGGCACGGGATTACACAAAAGGTCAGATCATTGATCTACGAAGTTTATACAATACCAACGCTTTAACGATTCATTTTTAATGTAATAAGATTTTTTAAATAACGAGCAAATAACGTACACGAATAAAATACAACGGTACTTCCGAGGAATTCGTCGAACTAATCTATAAGTTGAAAATAAATAATCGACTTTGAAAATTAGACGTCGGTTGAACCCATTGAAATAAAACTAGCTGGCACCTGATTCGAACTTCGTAACACCAGGAGTCGGTCGTGATTCCCCGGTGCCGCAAACGTACGTCCGCGTAAACTCGACGCGCGCACGCGATTCCAAGCAAAACGAGCGCGGAGTGGTCGGAATGGCAAGATGGAGTGGAAAAGAATGGAAAAACTTTGGCCGGCCGAAGAAATTTCCCGACCCACGGGAATTACATAGCCGTAAATAAATATTGTTTCAATGGTGACGAACCGATGCGAGCGATCATTCGGGATCCCTCGGAAGTTTCCGTGTCTGTCGGAAAATACGAGATTCTCACCGATTCGAGGAACGAAGCAGTTACGTCACGATCCCGGAAAATCGGGTTGGCCCTCGGTTGGCCTTTCTAGCGACTCTAAACAGCTCTGGATTCGAACGTCGAGCACGAGGATGAGGCGAGGATGAGGCGAGGATGAGGCGAGGATGAGGATGAGGCGGCGATGAGACAGCCGGAACTGCTCCGGAGTAAGGCTCCGGAGTAACCGGGAGTCGAGCTCGAGGGGTGCGCGACAAATGCGCGGCAAATGCGCGGCAAATACGCGGCAAGGGCGCGACTCCGTCTCACGCATGCGTGCGTGCAGCTCGGAACTTTTTCAGTGCGAATTCTCGCACGAGGATGGAGCAACGCTACTCTCTCCCTCCGAATGACCCGGAGAAGTTTCATTTTTTTTCAGCTTTCTCTCTCTCTCTCTGTCCTATGAATGTCATTTTGATGACCTGAATCACCCATGGCTACCACTCGAGGTTCGCTACTTTCCGAGATTACGTTATAAACTCGTTACCTTTTCAAAAGCTCGTTATTTCCTTTCGTGTTTATTATACTTAAGATAATTTCTCGGCTGTGAGAAACGAGCGCTTTTGAACTACGAAGATTTAGCGAAATAAGATTAATATTTACAAGGAGGTATTCGTTAATATCATTGAATTCAATTATTGTTTAATCATAGCTCAATATTAAATTTTATACCACATTTATACGTAATAAAATCGATTATTACAATTTCATATTCGGTTGAAAGATAATCGTCACTATTACAAAAAACATCCATCGTAAATATATTTTCTTCGGGAGATTCGTTCATAGAAGTTATAGAATTTATAGAAAATAAATTTAGCTAAAACGTAGAATCGTAAAGAACAAACGTCTATTCCAAAGTAAAGATGCAAAAGTTGAGACTAGGCTTATAAATGGTTATCGTGCGGTTTCATTCGTGCTTTTATAGATATATTTATATGTACACGTGTACTTCCGCGGTCGTTGAATGCGATATAAAAACGGGTGCGCATTTATTATGAGAAACTAACGTGGGATTATACTAGCTTCTTGGAAATTTCTAGGATAGGTGTTCGCAAAGCGAGTGTTTTATGCACCGGCTATTCCGAGCAAAATGTTACGCTGATTTTCATAAAATAAAATTTCATAAAACGAATACCGAAAGACTAAAGAGATACATAAACCAATTTAACGCAACAAAAATTAAACCGGATTCTTTTTTTATGAAAAAAAGTTAAAAAAGTTACCACAAGGTTTTTTCAAAAGCAAGATATTTGACAGGGTAAACGTCGACCTAAAAAAGAAATAAATTATTTGTTTCTTGAGTACGAATTAATAATTTTAATGTTTGAAAAATAAAGAAATTGTTAAAATGTTAAATTGGAATGGAATTGGACAAGGCGACGAACCAAAATACTCGGAGTAAGGTCGATATAAATTTTTTACTCCCGATCGAAGAATTTGACTTCTCGTTATAATTGCGTCCGAATTTAAGATCGAACATCCGCTAGCATAGGAATAATATTCTCTCGTCGGTCGAAGCCTCGTCAATTTTTTCCGGGTAAAGCGAATCGAGAGTCGCCCGTTCGAATCGCTAATTACGAAAAGGCCTATAGCCTTTTTCATAGCTACAAAAAGCCCGAGCGCAAATATGCAAACCATTAATACGCGATGTTCGCCGCGTTCGCCTCGTTGTTTTCGTCCGTCCTCCCGTTTCATATATTAATTGAATAAGCGCGCGTGACTTGCTCGTGACACTTTTGATACGCGCGCGAGGCGAACGCAACGAGGACGAACGAACTCGTGTTATTTATATCGGGTGATTTCGCATTCACGGCGGGCTCGGTGCGACCGAAATTATGAAAACATTGATTTACGACGAACGTTCGATCGTCTCTCGCTCTTTCACTTTTTTGCGAGCGAATATTCCGGCGGTTGATTTTCGTTTTTTGGCCCGCGAATCGCCGAGAGACCGATCGAACCCGCCTCGCGTTTTCGTACCTGGAATTTTCTCGGAGTTCGAGAATTTTCGCCGCGAGTGCGAGAATCACCGGTACACGATTCCATCCGCGTACGCCGAGTTACGTTTCATTCTCAAAGCGTTTATAAAAATAGAGCTCGAGCCTAGATTACGTTTATTACAATGTATTATCGACTGCTCGCTGCGGTCGTAGAGCAGTTTCCCCGACATTTTCAAAAAGAGCATCAATTTTAAGTGAAAAAATATTAAAATTCCTCGCCTTCGAACATTGCTGGAGAAATCATTTATTCGACTCGATAAGGTTATTTCTCAAAATCGACGAGGCCATCGTCGAGAAATAACGAGGCGATCCAACCACCGGAAATTTCACGAAATAAATCAAGGATCGGGCGAAGCGTGCGTTCGCGAAAATGAAAATCCAGAGGTATACGGATAATTTAATCGTACCCCTCTCGTCCTCTCCGCCTTACCCTTGAAAATCGCTCTAAATCAATCCGTATCCGTAAATCGGCCCTCCGCGCTCGAGCCTCGCCTCCTCGGATGCGCGGCTACATCCGTCGGGCGCCACGTTACGACCCGAGATCACCGCACGATGATGAAGAAGCAGAACAAGGAAGGGAAGAAGAAGAAGAATGAGGAGAATGAGAAGAAGAAGCAGGAGATGAAGAAGAAGAAGAATAAGAAGAAGAAGAAGAAGAAGAAGAAGAAGAAGAAGAAGAAGAACGACTGCCTCCGCCGCGAGCACCGTCCCGAGGTACGAGAGAGCGAGAGAGCGAGAGAGCGAGAGGGAGGGAAAAATCACCTATCTCGCAAGCATAACAACGGTGGTCGATAATTACATGGCTCGAAATTACGCGCGCGCGAGAGAGAGAAAGAGCGAGAAGAGGAGACGGGAGGGACTCGACGGCACTCGGTCCTCTCTCCTTCCCGTCCGTCCATCCGTCCTCGTGTGGTCTACGTCTCAATACTGGCCGGTGCCTCGACTCTCTCGCTCTCTCGGGCGTACTTTTTTTTTCTTCCACGATCGTTCTTCCTTGCGCTTCGCTCGTACATCTGCTTCGATCGAGCAGATTTCCGAGAGGTTCCGCTTAGCGTTCTCCTCGCCGGCGGATGAAATTGAACGCGCCCACGGCCACGCGCACGGACACGCACACGCATACATCAAACATCGCCACGCGCACATTCGGGGGACGCATTGATAACTGTGCGTTATCCCGGCGTGTCTGTACGCGCGCATGCGTCCGCGAAAGCACCCCGACCTACGCGGAAGAAGAGGATAGGACCGGAGGGAGGCAGCGATCGCCGGAGATACGCGTGTACGGGGGTTGGGTACCTCGCCGCGTGAGCTCGGGAGCGAGGGAGGATGGAGGATGGAGGAGGGAGTAAACGAGGTTGCGAAGCGGCGACGAGAGGGAGCGAACGACCGAGAACTCCGCGGACTGCGCCAAGACTGCGAGGAGCAAGTTGAAAAAAAGACGAACGATCGGGAGGGACGACGAGAGGGAGCGAGACGCCGAGGAGGCCTTAAGTATGGGGCCGAGTTAACGATGTTTGTTTTATACATTGGCAGCCTCTTCGAACCTGTAATCTTTCTAAACGAGATATTACCCGGGAAGAAGAGGATAGCCGAGCGGCCCGATGCGAAAACCCCATACCACACGCGCGTTACAACGCACGCGAGACGCGGAGAAGGTGCGAGAGGGAGGAAGGAGGAAACGGGAAACGGGCTACGGGCTACGGGCTACGGGCTACGGGCCCCAAATCCGAAATTGCAGGTCCCCCCCCCTCCTCCTCCTCCTCCTCCTCCTCCTCCTCGAGTACGGGCTCGAATCGCAAAGCGAGAAAAAAATGAGAGACGGATAGAGATATTTAGGCTTCTGTTTTCAAAATCCGTGGGTGTACCTCCTTGTACGTTTTTTTCTTGCGGTCGCCCGCTCACCTCCGCCCCACCCTCGCGCCTCCAATGCGACCAAATTTTTTTCGCCCCTGATACTTTTCCTTCCGAGAATCGATCTGCTTTTTTTTAATTACACCCCCTTCGAAACTCATCCGGAGGTTCGCCGTCCTCGTTCGCCGTCCTCGTTCGCCTCGATGCGTTACAAAGCGAAATAGAAATTTTGAAATTTAATTTCATCGAAACGACTAATTGCGTGCGACCGCTTTCGGAATGAAAACCCAAAAGTTTTAGTTACGCGTGTAATGCGATTACTCCCGCTAAAACCCACATTTTTCGATGTAAATCACTTACGATCGTGGTGTAAAGTATAATACCGTAATCGAATTAACGATTCTAAGCGGATCTACGCGCTAATACTAATGAGCGTAATATCGGTACTAAGCTCGAAATCGTCCGTCCCTTATTAACTCGGCTGCGTTATATCGGAAGCCTTCGATTTCGAAACTGTCGTACGCGAATGCGTTAACGACGTTATGAATCATTAAATAACGTAAAATGTATTTAAATTTAAAATTCGTTCGAAGGTTGGATTGTACGCGATTTAAAATGGATATTGTACGTAATCGAGAATCTACGGTTCGTTACGTACCAGTTGTTTCAAACGCGAAATTGTCTTTTGAAAAATAAAAAAAAAATTAGCCGCTTACATCGACTAAATTGAATCTCGAAAAATTTGACCAATATATTATTATTATTATCATTATTATTATCATTATTATTATTAAAGCCACGTATAATTTGAAAAGTTATTCGGTTCGATTTTGCGGAGAAAGAAATCGAAATCTCGTTAATAATCTACGTAATTTTCCAATTAAAATAACGAACAAACGCGTAAAAACAGTTTTGAAAAATTAAAAATCATATTCGTTGTTAAATTTATTCGTAGATGAGTATCCCGTCTGCTCGCCGTTCGTCTCGTTTGTTGTAACGACTCGGAACGTAAAATCCAGCTGTAATTTCCGAGGATAAATCGAAAGAAAAGAGGTACCGAACGAGCAATGAAAAATGACTGGATGAGTCTACCACTCGAGCATTTATTCATAATTCTTGGCACTTGCTACGGTCTCTCTCGCTTCCGTCGTTTCTGACCTCTCGCACCTTTTCCCCCAGGCTTACCATTCATCCGTACACTTATTACCAACTTTTTCGATTCTTCCACTTCTTTCCTCTCTTCTTAACTTTTTGCACCTTGCGCGCATATTTTATTAAAAAAAATGGAAAATCATAATTTCTTTACCGTACGATCCGAAGACTTCTATTTAACCAAAGAATAAGACTATGGCTTACTTAATATGTTATTAAGAAATACGCGTTGGGAATTTTTACTTAAAAATTAAATATTCATAAAACGATGAATTACGTTCCTTTTGTACATTAAAATAAAAATAAGCAATACAAGCAGTTTTTTAAATATAATTTTTTCAAGAGTTCACGATCAGCTCTAGAATTATTGTTTCAACAACCTTTTCGACGATGCAATTTTTTCACTTTTATTATTTGTTTTGTACGCAAAAATTTAGCGTTCGGTAACGATATTTATTTATTACACACATCGAAGACGCGTAGTTTAACGTTTAGATATTCAACATTGCGTACGCGTAAGATTCGTATAGAATTTTCCACGATAATGAAACCAAACGTTTTATATATTTTATTATATTTTATGCGAAAAATATGCATGCACCGAACCTTAGTTTTGGAGAAAGGAACGAATGGCAAGGTAACGGAGAAAAATTAATTCGCGATAAAAAAGAAATGCGTTTTCGCCTTTATTGTATTATTCGCTGCCGTTGGAAGGTATCGAATCATTATTAAAACACAATACTTTGAGCCGTCGATACTATTTAATGTTTCACGTCAATGTCTAAACGCACGCAGACGCACGCAGGCGCACGCAGCACGCACGCACGCACGCACACGCGCGCGTTAAACCAATGTCGAATTCTGTTTCACTTTTACCTTTAGTTCGGCTGGCGCGCAGCTCTTTAACGTCGCTTCTCTTTCGACCCTTGCCACCGACCCCTTTCCTTTCACATACACGCACACGCGCAAGCATGTTTTCTTTATCTCGACGCGCGCACGCTTCGTTTCTTTTCACCCCTTCTCCGCTCTCTCTCTCTCTCTCTCTCTCTCTCTCACCATCCGCGGGAGCGCGAAGGCAATTGCGAGTGCAGCGGCTCGACTCTCTTTCTCTCTGCGCAGTGGCGGTCCCGACCTCGGTAATTAGCCGTAGAGTCGTACTATAGACTCGAATAAAAGAAAGGAGGCCGAGTGCGCCGGCTGAGAAATCGCCCCTAAAGATTCGTACGTTTTGCGGTGTCGGAACTCGGAGAACTCGGAGAACTCGAAGAAGTCGTAACTCGCGATTCGGAACCCGAGCGAGTTTGATTTCGCCCTTTCGTTGCATATTTGTGCAATGCCCTTTATATATTTAACCGCGTTTAACGAAATTTTGCCGCGACTCGAGCCGCGCGAGGTTCGCTCGTTCTTCGCGAGAAATTCGTGATTCCTCGGCGTTTTATGGCTCGTTCGATTATTCGTAATAAAATGGTCGACGGCTGCTTTCTCGATGTCGTTCTTCGGCGATTCGACTTTTCGTTTCGTTCCCGTCTTCGTTTATTGTGTATCGTGACTGCTTGTAAAAAATATAATAATAACGTACAAATAACGTACAAATAACGTACAAATAACGTACAAATAACTTACAACCGTGACTGCTTGTAAAAAACGCATTACTTTTATTAGCTTACGTTCAAAAATACGTTCTTACAAAGTAAATTTCTTACAAAGTAAACTTAATTCAATCGTTGCATAAATTACAAAATAAAACTATTGATATATTTATTATTATAAATTTTTCGCGGTGAACGATCGTTAGCCTAAAAATTTATCAAAAAACCTTATCCAAAAAAAAAAAAGCGTAGCTTGCGTCGTTCATCTTTCATCGATTCCCAACTCTCGTGCTCTCCCCTCCATCCTGCAACACCGTGCATAAGTAATCCAGAATTCACCCTCGTAGCATCTTCGTTTCCGGGGCTCGCTTTATTTTCCTCCATCCCTCGCACCGCGAGGTGGATGCAACGTATACATATTGCAAACGTGTACCGCGTGTTTCGTCTTATCCCTTTGTCTCGCTCGCACTTACCGTCAGATTTCGTCCCTCTTACCCTCGACGCGTACGCGTACACAATTTTCTCGGTCCGATCTTCCTTTTTTGCTTTCTCCTTTTGCCTCGCTCCCCACCGTCTCGCTGTCGTTTTGCGTCTCCGAGGCACTTTTGCCCGAGAGAAGGAAATCCTCGCGGAATGTCGCGAAACACCACGAAAGAGACGCGAACGAATTTCTTCTCTTTTTATTTTTGATGCGATAATGCACTCCCTTTTAATTAAGCTTCTTAAAGTTAGGCGCGAAGTTAACTCTCGAGAGAACGTCGGTGATCTTTAGAAGGATTTTAAAAATTAAAATTCCTCTTCTTCATTTTTTGATCTTTTGTATATGCGCGCGCCCAAATTCAAGTTCTGGAAATACGTTTTTTATTGCGAATAAATTAAATTAACCAAGGTACTGCTGAAAATGGCATGTGACATAAATTAACGGATGTTAATGTAGGTAGTTGCAAATATTATACGGTTTCGTAGATTAATAATTTTAATACTATGCAGCAACGTAAATTGGATATAAATTAACGACGTCTAAAATAAAAAAACGGAATATTCGTTTAAATATCTAAATTCAATGTTCATAAAAAAATACACGAATAATAACGACGTCAAAAAAAACGATATATAATAAACGATAAGTAATTCGAACATTTAATAAAAAACGATAGGTCGACGTTGTTTTTCACGAAGAGTTTTCGTCCACGAATATAAAAAACGCGAACGTTTTCATTTTTTGGGCTGCATAAGCAACGAAAGTTTCATCAAGCGCAAGAAATCTCGAGTCGAGTTCTCGGCTCTCGTGCAGTTCGTCACGAACTCGCAGCAGCGAAAAATGATTTTGTTCGGAATTATAGCGGGAAGTTATTGTTCTCGAGGCGTAAAAAGGGATGCTCCAGCTCGCGCTTATTATTTCTCTCCCCTCTCTTATCTTGGGCACTTTTCAGCTCGTTTCAAGGCTAAAACACGTGTGCGAGCGAGACTCGCTAAAATATACGTTATTTCTAATTTCTCCGTCTCCCCCGTGGCTAATCACGCACGCGTCTGCTGCTCAAGGATGCGCGGGTGCAACGAGCCGCGCGAATTTAGCTGAAAAATTAGCTGCAAAATTAGCTGCAAAATTAGCTGCAAAATTAATTAGCTGCTCAATCAACTGTGCACGAATTTACGGTAGCGTATCGCGATGTTCGACTCCGCGAAACGGAAAAACGGAATGATTCGATACGAACTCCGTTGACCGTTATTTATTGCTCGTTCCGATATCTCTAATTTTTTTCTGGCCGCGAGCTTTTTTAGGTCGCATCTCTTTCATTGGTTTAGGCACGCGATAAAAGAAACGACCAGCAGAGATTCGAGGGTGCACGCGTACGCGAAATTAAAATTGCTTATATTTCACTTTTGGACCATTCGCGCGTTCGAATATCTCGTCTCGTTCCGTTTATCTTCCTGGGAGCTGCTTGTTTATTTATAAATTATGCCGAAGAATCGTCGAATAAAAAACATACGCGTAAGCCTGTATTTATAGGCGTATGTAAATGAACTTATAATTTCGCGCCTCGCACGCGACGTTTTCGGACGCGATGTCTGCCAGATATCCGAGAATGTTCCTTCGGTCTCGGGTCCCATTATTTTATCTCCGGAGGAAGGTTTTTCAAATTATAGATTTGATATCTCGTGTAAACATTATCACGCGGTAACCGAATTATCGAATTATTATGCTAACGTTGAAAGTGAGGGGTATTTTTTTTATAAGATAAAAATGTGGTGGTAATCGAGTTGTTTCTTCATCCCGACTTCAATTCAATTCAACCGTATCATTTCATTCAATTTATTATAATGTATTATTCGGAAGGTGGCGATCGCTTCGCGAATGCGCGATCGATCCAATGGAAAAAATTTAATCGATCGGTTTTAATGACGGATGAAAACGAAACGAAACCTTGTATTTTGCGACACTTGGATCGATTTATTTATTTTATTTAAATTAAATACATCATCGTAAATTATTTTATATTTTATTTTATATTTATTCGTCTGCTTTTTCCAAATTTCGGTAAATTCGGTAGTTGGCCACGCGAACGATGATGTATTTAACTTAAATAAAATAAAAAATATATTTCCTCGATGGATATAATAAGCGCAATATATAAGCTCGAGTGTTAATTTATTGCGCTACAAAATCCCATATTGTGCGCTTATTACACGATTTCGCGAGTGGCAAAGCTCGTGTTCGTGCATAATGCGAGTGCGATACTTCCTACCAGGATTACGCGTTAACGAGTCTGTCATCGGCCACGGGTGAGAACCGAGTGAGACGGTAGATTAAGATGGACAAAGAGAGATAAATAAATACATATGTATAAATCGCGTATAAATTGCAAATTAAAGGAAACTTCTAAGAACTCGCGATAAATTCGATAAAAAATATTATGCGGATAAGAGGTACGAGTGAACAAGTATTATATGGAATAGGTATGCGAGGATTTCGCAAATATTATAAAAAATGTAAATTAATTATTTTATATTTCGAAGAAACGTATAACGATTATATTATTTTTCTATTTAATTATTTCATAAATCGATGTAAAAAATGTAACTTTATCACTTTTTTAAACATTAAAAATCTTAAAAGTTTGTGTTAAAACAATTTTATATTCTCGTGAACTATAACGAGCCGAAATACCATCGAGTGTTTCTCAATATTTTACGTTCAGGATTATTTTATTATATTGAAAATAAAAGAAATAACGTCATTATTAAATTATAATTATTCTTTTGCCGTGCACGTATACAAGAGAACTGGGCACATAAAAGATTAAATTAAAAAACGTATAAAAAAGGCTAAGCGTTAGAAATTCAAATACAACGAAATACTTGAAACTGCCTTAAAATTATTATGAGTTATCGAAATCGAAGGCTCGAGTGTTTGGGAAGGCAACGATGTATAAAATCGCGTAAAGAAAAGCCACGATAAATTAAAAATATACCAGGACCGATAATCGTTTATGATTTTGACCATCTTTCATCTCTCTCCCTCTGACGCTGTGTCTCGTACCCCCTTCACTCCTACTTTCTACAGCTCGGTGTCACGCGAATTTATTAGCCCGAAACCATGAATACAAGCGCGTGTTCGCACACGTACTCACTCCTTATATCCTCGGAAACATCGGCCGTGGAGTAATTTGCCTTGTAAATCCCATCTCCTTCGCTCTAATCATCGCCGTACGATCGAGGCTTCGTTAAACGCTCGGACTCTGAATACGAGATCTCGCTGCCAATGATTAATGATGATTAATTGAACGAACGCTCTAATGCACGCGCTCTCTTTTATTCGTCGATACGGGCAGTTTGACGAAAGTTTTGCGAAATCCGTCGAGAGTCTATCATCGCGTGCGCGATCTCTCGGATCTCTCGGATCTCTCGGATCTCTCGGATCTCTCGGATCTCTCGAATCTCTCGAATCTCGCCGGTTTCATCCTTTCGTTTCTACCTCGGACGTAGCGCGAAATATGTCCCTCGGCCGGTAAACACCGATGAAAATCGAAAGGCGGATCATTTCACGGACGCGAGCATTCCACCGATCCGAGCGTTATTAATTACATTTGCAAAAGTGCCGGTACTCGGTGCGACAGCCCGACCTTAACTGCCGACCCCAAGCGCCAAGCGCCACGCGAGCGATTCAGCTAATATACGCCGAGATGCGATGCACAACTATCGAGCGTGTACACACGTTCTCACTCGCACTCGCACTCGCGGTCTACTGCCTCCCTTTTTTTTTTTTTTTTTTTTTTCTTCGCGCGCGTTCCCCCTTGCCGCCCTCTTTCATTATCAAGCGAACGGGGCTTCACTCGTCGCCTTTCTTTCCTGGTTTTGTGCGTGTCTCGCTCCGAGCGAGGAGCGAGCGAGAGTCGCTCCATTCCCGATCCCACGGGGATAGATCCTTTACCGAGTTTTTAAAGACGCACGGATGTCAAGTTTTATTACGGTCTCTATGAATATTCTACGTATTTTCGAGCTTCTCGTTTATGTAATTTTTATGATGGATTTTATATGATTCAACGTCTACTGTTACATACGTGTAAAATGTATTTTTCGATAAACTGAAGAACCGATGTCTCTGATGTTTTATTTAAATAATAACTATCGACGAAGCCTCGTTAATCGATTATTATTCGATTGCTTATTTATTTATCGTAGAATTCTTTTTGCAATGTTAGATCCACCCTATCGAAACGAAAAACGCTCTCGGGAAATATTTTCATTAAAAAATTGAGATGTGAGATTCGATAATTTCGTGATTTAAGACTGTAAAATTATCGGTTACTTCCTATAAATATTTTGCCGTGCGCACATTGTAACTTGATTACTAAGCGATAATTTAAATCCAATTTTTTATAATTTCTGTAATTTGTAAGTAAAAAACTGTTACAACATGCGATCATTAATGGCCATAGTATAATTAAATGATAGTTACTTTACCAAGTTTAGGTTGTCGAATACGACATCGATTTAGCGTAATTATCATTGCAATAACGTAGTCTCGATCGATCTTCTTTCTTATGTAATTGCTGCTTAATATTTTTCTTAAATTGATTTTATTAATACTTCGGTACGTTAGAGTAAGTTATGTTAATTTTTTAATCTATCACCGTATTACGTGTACGATTAACCTTTTTGTAGTTTTGTTTTTTTTTCTTTGGTATATAAAATCATGGTAAAAACGTAGTTATTAATTTCACTTGTGATCTAGAAGTAGTATCGACCGATATTATTTGCGTTGTTTTAGCATACATCCCATCTATTTATCGCGTTACTGCATTATTTCTTTGTTTATAACTCGAATAAAAATCTATATCGATGAGAAATAAAGAAACTTTCAACGTAATTGTTGGTTTTATCCAGCTAGTTAAATTACGCGAATCAAGACGAGCTAAACAAGTATCTATAATACGAAACAAAGAAAAGTGTCTACGGTTCTATAAGACATAAAAAAATCTATGCATAAAAAAAATTGCAAGGAAACTAAAAGGAAGGTAGAAAGATAATAGCGTTGAGGTAAATATGAAAAAATACGTTTGAGTTTTGAAAAAACTTATGCACAGGGTTATAAGTTTTATTATTCATAAGGTTGGATCTATACGATAACTTACGAGTGATATTGAAACTGGTTAAAATAATAACTTCATCGATGGAAGACGAGTAACGGACGACGACACTTATCGTTTAATATATTCATAACCTTTCATTTTCGTGACTGTTAAGATGTTCACGGATGTTCCAGTTACACGTACTTATAGGTGCTAACTCTCTAGCTCGAATTTACGACTCGTACCGTGTTATGAAAACCATTTTTCTGTGTAATAAATAAGCTCGAGAGTCTTGGTATCGACGGCGCGAGCAGAGCATCGAAAAACAACGTGTAATAATCGAGCAAAGTCGTTTTTTTCAGTTAAAGTCGAACACCGGCGTCTCGCGATTGGCTGGACAAGATCGGCCTTCGCTTTTCAAGGTTCCGGGAACGAATTAAAAAGCGTTTAATATCATAATTCGATAGGAATAAAAAGAAAGCAACAATATTAATAGTCGGCCATTAATAACGTCGCCGAAACGCCGTCGTTGTTCCGGGTAAAAGAGCCCACCCGAGTGCAGATATCACGTACGCGTAATCGGTGAGTTCGCCGCCGGAGAAATCGTTTACTTAGGCCGGTTTTCCTCCCGCCCTCCTCGAGCGGCCCTGGGAATCTTCGCGCCCGGATCGAGGCCGGAGGATTCGATCCGCTCGGGAGGAGCGTGTACGTGACACTCGCGCAAATTATAACGAGTGTAAATATCGAATTGCTTGCGCCGCGTTAATTGCCGCGTTATTCCCGCGTTATTCCCGCGTTATTCCGGCGTTATTACCGCGGACGGATTTTTATCGACGGTGCGTTTTCGCGATCAAACCTCGGGATATTTTTTGTTCTTTTATTCTTCTTTTGGACGCGGGACGAACAAGGGAAAAACAAGGTTTTATAATTTACGAGTTCGAATAAAATATATGTTACTTTATTTTACTTTTTACCCAAGACTTTTCTAAATTAGGTTTAAATTGTAATTGGAACGATGTCTTAAAAAACCATTGCGCAAGCCGCGAAATTTTCACGCTCACCGCAAGAAAGACAAAACAACCTCCATAATTCACGAAAACCAAACTTCCCTCTCTCGTTTGCAAAATTTGTGTAAAAGCGCTCGAGGCTGCGTCACCTCGCGTGTTTGACGTGCCAAACTATCGTTGAACGAGCAAACGATTCTTTCTTGTCGTCTCGCGCGAATCGTAAAACACAAGCTCGTGAGTCTCGTTCGGTCGTACGGTAGACTACGTGCTGGCAAAAATTGAAATACCTTACGAGGACGCTTAGCTCATTCTCCTCCGTTCACATTTAAACTTATGAATTACGTTAAATTTTCTTATAAAACAAAGGAATATATTCCGTTTTTAATAACAACGCCAAGATTCGCTAACGGAAATAAATGTTACGATACTCGTAACCTACGCGATACAACTTGAAATTGAATATGTACTAAATTATCTAAGCGTACGTGCCGTCTTAACTCGTTGAATTTTTAATAATAAGGCTTCGCTTTACTTAAAAAAAAAAGAGTAAAGAAAAAAGAAATGCAACGACTAAAAATATAACGAAAGCAGTTCGCTTTAGCTTTTTAATTGAATCGTTACCTACCAGCAGTGCTCTAATAAAGTTGGAATCGCCGACAAAGTCAATTTAAACGCGTTAAAAATACATACTTGTAAGAAAAGATACAATTCAATCCTTAAAATATTCTGCGAGATTTAAGTAGCACTCAATTTTTCTTCTTGTATCGATACCAATTTAAATCTGTATACGATCTAAATAATTTTATAGTTACTCGATATTCGCCGATTCGATAAACCTTCTTTTATATTTCGTCACCGATAACAAGTTTTTGGACAAATCTTTAATTTATAGGTTCTACATAAATATTCTTCGCTCATATATAATTTCGCAATACCAATTTACCGTGCTTACAAATCTTTACATCCATTACATTAAAAGTGTATACCTTTCATTTAATCGTATAAAAATATAACTCGAATTCATATTTAACTAGACTTAGTTATATACTGGAACAGTTTCCATTTTATATGTTATTCATAAGTCAGAAAACGTTAAAAACGAAGGAAAATTTCCGACATTGATTTATTTTCATCTTAGGCAAAAGTTGTAACAATATAAAAAACGTAATTTTTTGCTCCAACGACGATAGCATCGTTAAAATTTATAAACAACCTATAATAACTCTGAATTTTGAACGCTCGTTCGCGTTCGGACTATCCAAGCATCGCTGCACAAGGAAATAAATATTTAACTCTAGCGAGTAAATCACGACTATAAGCATCTCGAATCCTCACTTATAACCTCACTTCCCGCGGTCGCATCCACGGCGGGAACGAGGTCGCCAAAATTTAACAAGCTGCATTCGACCAAGAACGAAGCGCGGGTGCATCGATGAACTCATCGCGCGGAAATTCCTCGGTCGACGCGTTCGCCCAGGGCTTCGTATTAATCCATCGTCTGCTAGGTAGAGTTTCGGCGGCGCGCGCACAACCAAACGCGTACTTACCGAGGCGTCAATACTTCCGCACCCTCCGGGGTGGGAACCCACCTTTACGCGTCTTTAACGCAGCGACTTGGCCTCCGATGGAAAAAATTTCGCGAATCCGATTATTCTCTTTCCGCTCAAACTTTCCGCTCCCTGATTATAAGAAGTGTCGTAACTTATTGGGAACGCAAGCTGGACCGACCGCTAAGCAGCTTCCTTCGTTCGCACATTTTCGCTCGACGAATATAAATCTCGAACTTATTTTATTGGTGCTACTTTTAAAGTTGTAGCTTGCAAACAAATAGAAATTCCGATTGTATTTGACTTTGCACACGATACGATTCTTCCATCTCTTAAAAAATTTCCGACGAGCGATCCTTGACAACTTTGAATTCTCTTACCGTTGTCTCTTATAATTAAATTCCCAGCTCGTTTTCGCGGATCGTAAACATCAACGTTCGCGCGTAGCAGTTATTATCGTCTACGTTTAGAAAGAAACTAAACTCTCTTTAGAGGCAAAGGCACATCGCCGAGAATAAGAGACGACGATTCGACCTGGACATTAAAGCACCTACACAGGTACGACGATCGAATTTCGGAGGTGCGTTTCGAGTTCGACAGGTGCGTAAATTTCCACGTTCCCGATAATGACTTCGTACCCAGTGACGTTTGCTACGAGCGCGATGCAACGATACGAGCTCCGGTATCATCGCTCGGTTACGCTCGGATTCAAGGTTGGAAAGGTTCTAGACCGAAAATTTATTCGCATTTAAAACTAATTGGATCAAGATACTTTGGTGGAAGCATCGAGTCTCGTAATTAAATTTGACTCGGCGTAAAATCGGGCATTTTTTAATAGAGGTTCGATATTATCGAATCAGGAGTATAATCGAATAACGAAGAGCTCGAGAACGAATACCGTTTCCTTAATTTTTGGTTGTTACATTTAACAACGAAATTTTAATTTTATTATCTTCCAAAAAATGAAAATCAATTTTTAAAGCGATAACGACGATAACGAGGATAACGGCGATAATGACGATAACGACGATAACGAAGATAACGAAGATAAAGACGATAACCATAATAACGCGTTACGAAAAATAATTTTAAACACTTTTGCAATTTAAGATCCGTAACCGCTTGTAATAATTAAACCTAAAACAGAATCGGTAAGTAAAGATGCAACTTGAACAAAAGTAGAAACGTATTTTAAATTACTCAATTACTCGAAAATTTAAATTACTTACTCGTCATTTCGAGAAATACATAAGCTCGTGAGCGAAATACAAAAGAAAGAGAGAAACTTGGTTCGGAGATAGCCTGCATTAAACAGTTACTACGTTGTTGATAATTTCAGCCGTCACGAAAATGCATATTAAAATTGACAGGAGTAACCGTGAGAATAAGCGCGCGTGCACTCGGGCGAAGGAGCGAGAGAAAGAGATAGAAAGAGATAGAAAGAGGGAGAGGGCGACTGTCAGCCAATTTCTCAATGTAAATACTCGCGCGTTCGGTGTCGGGGAGTCGAGAGTAACTGCCACCGCTGCTGTTACTGCGGGGGTGGTTAGCCTCCTGAAAGGCCTCCGGAGGGGTGGACGACTATGCAAATAGAAAGCTGTTACAGGGAGCGCGCGTTCGTTGGCTTGGTCCGAGCGTCGGGACGCGCACGCACACGGACGGACACGCACACGAGGGTTCGCGCGGGAAGACAAAAAGGGCGAGATTCGCGGCTGTTTCGACGCCACTCTCCTTTTCTCTCCTTTTCTCTCCTTTTCTTTCGTTTGTTTCACCGGGGAATCGCGAGCGACCTCCTCGCTTTTTTCACGTCGCTTTTTTCACGTCGCTTTTTTCACGTCGCGTTTTTTCGCGCTTTTTGTCGCCCTCGTTTCTTCCCGCGAGCGCGCGCGCGAATCCGAATGAGATTCGTTCATTCACGGGCACGCGTTTGGCTTTTCCTACTTTCTCGCCGGGGAGGAAGCCTCGTTTTCCCGACCGACGCCTCTTCGTTATTTGCGGGCGTGAAGAATAATTCAAAGCGCTCGTCGCCGACTCCGCGTAACTGTCTCTTTTCGAATTATTCCCTCGTCTTTTTTTTAACTGGCTTTCTTTCTTGCTTTCTTTCTTGCTTTCTTTCTTGCTTTCATTCTTGCTATCTGCTCGTACGCGCGAGTCGGAGTTTTCGCCTCCCGGAAAACATCGAATATCCCTTTGCTCCGGGGTACGCTTTGCATCCAACCAACTCGAACGCGAAAATTACAATGCGCGTAAGAACGAAATTTCAACGAAGATCGCGAGAATTATTCGCGAAAGGAAGAACGCGACGTGCGCTCGACGACTTTCACGTTCGAATGGACTCGACGCAAGAGTAAGGACGGGAGAACCGGGCAAAAAGCGAAAGAGGGACACGAGCCCCGGGGCGAGTATACGTGCGGCGTCGACGCCCACTAAATTATCATCTCTTTCTGTCTTCGGGCGAGAGAGCCATAAACGCCTAAATTACACCGGAGCTACCACTGCTGCACCTTCCCGGAGCCGAAGCCGGAGCCGGAGCCGGAGCTGCTTTACAACTTACAGGCGCGTCTATCGTCGCCCGGGATCGAACGAACGCGCGTCACCGCGATCTCCCCGCTTACCACCACCCCTCCCCCCCTCCCCATACCTCCTCCTTGTTTCCTTTTTTCCTTTTCTCTTTCGGTGATTCCGTCCCGCGATTTTTAGATTAAGCCCGGGTCACCTTCCTTACCGCGGCGACGAACTCGTGCCCGAAGATCCAGGAACGGAGGTCACGGAGAAATTACCGAGGCCTATCTTAATGAAAGTCACTGGTCATTAGTCGCAAGGTGTTTCGAGAATATATATTGCACTCTGTAATTTCGCTCGCTAGGTAATTATTTACAACTTATGGAACTTCACGCTGAGATGGACTAGAATTTAAAAATTTGAGAATAACCGCTAATCTCGGCCTTCGCTTTTTCGCTTACACCCAATCTCCCGTTTTTTCGTTTACGGAAGGTTAAATAAATCATTGCAACTTCGATTTATGTATTCCTCGATAAAAATTGCGTTGATTTTTTACGATGCACCGTCGTTCCTTACTTACGTGCAAGTAAGCAAAGTATTTGGTGCGCGTTAAATTATATGAAATATTATAATTATATACGTATACATCGCGATTGTATATCTAGGCGAATTATTAATTTAATTTGTGTTATATTTAATCGTTATCTTCGTCATCGTTTGTTTCCTAGACGCATATTATTATTCCAAAGTTATTCGAGACCTATCCTCAAAAATTATTCAAAGGCTGGCTACATAGAAAGTAAAATTTTCGTAAAATTAAAAATTTGATATTATGTTTTTTAAAAACGTAATGCTTAATTATTTCTAAATTTATTAAATTGCAAAAAAGAAAGATTCTAACATATATTTTAATTTAGTTTATAGATCATCTTTCTTATAGATTTATGCGTTGCTTGCTCTATAATTTTCAATGACTATAAATTACGTGTCGAAGGGAACAAGTTTTCATTTATAGTCATCTTCTTACGTAATAATCGTCACGATATCTCTCAAAAATAAGCGTATATATTTAGTTTGATGATGCGTAATGAAAGATCCGCAATTATCGCATACGTACGGAATTATAAATTGTATTCTCAAATTTCAATATGGAATATCACGTAAATTATGTTATCATTTCAAGCGAATGGAATAAAAAATCTAAGTTTTGTAATTTAAAAAAAGCGCGTTTTTAAATCGATGATAAACACTGTAAAATTTACCGTACAATGTATCGGTAATTTTTAAAGTTAAATATTTGGTTAAATACTTAAAAGAAAATAATTGAGCACGCAGTAATTTGAATAAAGATAAACGTTAAAGTAAGTCTAAAATTGTATTTCTCGTATTAAAAATTTTAATCTCAACCTGTACATTCTTCTCTTAATGTAACGCCTTATTCTGTTTCGCTGTTTCGACTGGCGCCAGGGCCAACGAACCTCGACGGCAAACACCGAAATTGCTCAGCCTCGATCGCTCTACTTCTCCCTTGCTCGTTCTTTTTCAACCTCTGACTTCCCTCTTCCCTCCCACCTCCCGACCCAATCGCCACCCTATCCCTCTCGCTCCTTCTCACTCATAACGCGATAAGAGTTTTTACTCTCTTTTCAATTATGCAAACGCAAATAAACGATGTGCCACCGCCGCCTGACCGCAGCGATTTTCGTGTACTCGATTCTCTCTTCTCTCTTTTTCATGCATCGCAGCAGCATCGCAGCAACATCGCAGCAACATCGCAGCAACATCGCAGCAACATCGCAGCAACATCGCAGCAACGAATTATCGAATCGTCTTTTCTCTCTTCCTCTTCTCTAGATGGATATTTTTACTGATTGGACGAGGCGCCGGAGAATTAGCGTTCGTGCGCAACGAACCCAAGATCTTGCTTGTTTCAGATTCTGTACCTTTCCTTTTTTTGTTTGCTTCTTCTTTTCTTTCTTTTACTCTCGTTGTACGCAAGGCGCTGAAAATTGATTGTTGAAATGTCGGAAAGTCATTTGTGGCTACAAGTAGCGGTTCCTGCCTTTGCTTTTTTTGTCTTTTTTTCTGTTTCATTATGTTATTTAAGGACGAGTTCCGAGCGTATCCGAAAATTGTTCGCTGGCAGTTCCTTTTCTGTCTTTTTATTATAGCTTTGTAACTGTTATGACTTTATAGATAGGCTACTCTTTTCTCGATATGAAAACGGTGATAATTTGGAATATCTTGGATACCTGTAAAATAATGCGTTGATCGTTAATTCTGTGTCTCGAGAAGTCAGTAATTCGCACTGAAATTTTATCGCGCTGAGATCTTGTATTCGTTATTGATACAACGCGAAAGTTTTTTTTTGATAAAGCAATATTAAAATTATCCAAATAAAAAAAAAATTTACATCGAATTATATGAAAGTTAAGAGAAAAATGTGTTTCAAATATTATTATCAAGAGTAATACAATAATTTATCACGATTAATCGTATATTTGATATTAACTAAATGAAAATTGAAACTGTAAAGTTCGTAACTTCTTCGTTTCGTAACTTGTAAAAATGTTAAAAATTACCGATGCTCAAAACGCAAAGTCAAGCGAACGTTTCCCAACTTTGAGGGATAGAAATCCATTTCAATCCTATTTTTCTACTCCTGTATATTTATCGATACCTGAACAATCTTCGCGACAATGTACTAGAAAGTACGTTATCAATGAAATCTCAATTCTGAAAAAAAAATCCAGGTTAACAGTCTATCGGTATCTTGAAAAACACACTCGAAAAAATCGCGTGCTGTACAAAAATACCACTTTGGGGGTCCACTTAGCATTTTCTGCTAAATTCGAATTTCAAATTATGCCGAGCGCATTGCTGGCGCCTCGAATTTGCAGTTCTATCTCTCTCCTGCCTCGCTCCATTCTTCTTTTCATTCTCGCTGCTATTGAAATATGTATTACATACGCTAATCGTTTCTTTTTTTCCTTCGCGCTCCTGGCTCATCTAATCTGAGATCTATTATCTCCCCCTTTTTCTTTATTTTTATGGATTCGCGAAAAAGAATCGTAACATCGGGTTTCATTTAAATACAATATATGTATCCAGGAACTTTTGCTTCCTTTATTGGCTTTTTTAAACAGCTTGTGAGTACTCGTTGATATTTTTTACGTATCAATCGTAATTGTTTATAGTTGTTTTAAAATTGCAAATACATCATATTCTTCTATTTCTCTGCGAACCTTGTATTTAAACTTTTTTTTTCACGATCAACATCCGGAGATTATAAATTAAATACAAATAATATAATAAACCTTTTTCTCTTATATTCGATTCATTTCAAATTTTATAAATTTATATTAAAATAAAAAAGAATCTTGAAGCTTTCTGGGAATAAAAAAAAGCGTATGGGAAACGTTCATCCCAATTAAATAAAACAGGTATCGAAAAGATATCCAAATTCATAGAGGCCCTATATCGATCGATCAATAGATCGGAAAGATTCTTTATATCGTTTTTCGTCGACTATTTTCAGGCACGTGTCAGAAAACGCATCGATAAATTACATCATTTCTCACGTCGAGCAATGAAATCGACTCCCGTTCCACAAATAAAAACAAAGAAAACAATCCTACGATCGTAAGGGTCAAAAGAAAGGTAAAACATATCGGTGGGCAAATACCGAAATTTACCGATTTTAATTAATTTAGTTGTCGATGAACGTATTCTTTTTTTAACGTCCAATGTCCGTAGTCTAGTTGAAAGCCAACTTTTTTACATAATAAATTTATATATAAATTATTTTACGAGTCCTTAAGATGGTAAAATTATTTAAAAATTTTTATTTATGTATATTAGTTTTCTTTCGAAGTACTTTCAAAATAAAAATATTCAATAGTAATTTATAACAGAGGTCGTTATTCAAATTAACGCAAATATTTACATATAATAGTTGTGGAACTCCCGATGTTTTTTTTCTGTGCAAGGTGCCACCTGATCCTCATTATAACAGCTCGGATTTTTTCTCACAAGAATCCTGTGGGCACCGCACAATCTTCAAAAACGAAGCAACATAAAATAAAAAGAAAAAAAAGTTACGTCAAGAGATTTCATCACGGCTTTCACCTAGTATAAATTCAACCTAAAACTAGGATACATTCCACATACCTAGTTAAATTATTTCTCGAGCGTTCAAGAAAACGAAAGAGGTAGAGAAAGAAAAAGAAAGAGAGATGGAGGGAGAAGTAAGATAGATAGAGAGGGAGACAGACGCACAAAGCGACTTTGAAATTCAGCTCTGACTGGTTAAAGTCTCAGAGTTCGCGCTGCGGGGGTCCAAGTTGAAGCCGAGTGAGAAAAAGAGAGAGAGAGAGAGAGAAGGCACAAGGGAGCAAAGAACAAGAGGAAGAGGAGAGAGAGGAAAAGATCGGTCGCGCGGCGGTTATCGGTCCTACTCATCTTGGCTTTTGGGACTCTCCACGAATGGAGAGAGGAGAGCGTATAGTATTATAAGGCCCTCGGGGGCCTTAACTGTTTTACGACGATCGTTTGTACCGATTTGTTCGACAACACAACCCGACTGCGCTCTGGGCCTTGCAATCGTGCAGCACACACGCGTGTATACGTGGCTTTTTTTTCCTTCCTCTCCTTTTCTCCTTTTATCTCTCGTTCCGTAGTTTTCGTCCGACCGCGATTTTGTGCTTATTTGGTATGTCGGTAAAAATGAAAATTTTTGCAACGAACGCTCGGAAGGGTTTCGAATCTCTTCGGACGACTTGTTGTATGTTGTTATACGTTGGCGATGCGAATGACGGGAGGAATAGTGAGACCGTATTTTTAATAACCGGGGTTCTTCAAAATAACGTTACCAATTATTCGACGATCGCACTTTTATTTAATTGTCGGCATCGTTCGAAATTACGTAAAATTACGTAATTTTACGTTTCAAACTATTATGGTTTAGTCGTTTGGAATTATTATTAGATAACTCGGGATGATTGGTTTCATCGCTTTATACAAATTGAATCACGTTCGTAAAAATGATGTTTTAATTCATTAAGCATTTTTAATAGAGCTACTTAACTATCGGTATTTTATGTTTTACTTCCAAAAAAAATAATTATATAAAATGCAAAAATAAATAAAAACGTAAAATAAATTCTAAGACAAAGAATAATGACAATTATAGCTTTAGAAAAAACACATTAATAATAAAGTACCGTTTCTGTTAAAGAATGTAATAAATTAATCTTGATGGATTTCTTTCGTGATAAATCATAGGATTCTTATGTAAACACGAGTTCGAAAAACTTATTTCTTTCAATGTACAAAGTGAAATGTTCGAGGTCGAATTATCTTATATTACGACGACTAGCCAAGATTAATTTGGAAAAAGGCTTGGCACAGTTTTGATAGCTTATATATTCTACTCCTTACATTTCAACTTAATGTAATATCTCAAATGCATAGCTACATAGTTTAGTTAAAGACTTTAACGGACACGTTTGTTACGAATTTTAACTAAGAATACTTGTTTGTTGGTTAAACAGGTGCGTATCCGTTGAAGATTAGTAATAATAAATTGTGCAAAGTAATAATTAATTGATTAATTAACTAATAAATATATTAAAAAAATAGCGTCGAGTCTTTCTTTAAACAGAATCTTTATTAATTATAGTAAAATATAAGAGAATATACCGTAAAATTTTATCTATTTTAAATATTTTTAAATAATTTCTAAATAACTGTCAAAATGATGATAATATTGTATAAAAATCTATACATTTTTTAAATAATTACAAATATGTAATTGTTAGGCACGTGTTACGTAAAAAAGGTATACATTGGTTGGAATTACTTAACTTTTTACATTTTTATATTTATTTATCTACTTGTATACGTAAAATAACGGTATCCATTATTTGTCCAACTTTTAATTGATTTATATTTAAAATACATGCACATCCATTATTTATTTTACTCATTTGCAGATATCAAAGTACTAGACGAGTATATCTAAGTCTCGAGTGTGGTAAATAGTGCTTTATCCGTTAATTTAAAAGGCTAAATTTTGATGGACAAAAACGTCGATCGATCGTTATCGTTTTTTTTAAGACGGCAACTCTATCCAAACATACACATTCGACGATCAAAGTCTCATTCTTAATTCCTTGTAAGCTACCGATGCTGCTTATTTTCAAGTAAATAATAAAAAAAGTTAACGACTCGTCAATAAGATAATACAGTAGCATTAAATACAGACTGTTAAATGTCAGAAAATTGATACGATTACAGTGTAAGGAAAATGGAAAGGAAGAAATAAAAAACGTAACGTAAATAGATGCCGGCGTTATCGTTGGTCTTGTCGCAAAAAAAAATAGAGTATTACTTATTGAACACGCATTAGCATTTAGTTTTTGTTCGGTTCGATGTATAATAGTACCTTTGTAATAAAAAATAATGCAGCGTACGAAAAACCCGAGACTCATCTAAATTTTAAAACTTATAAAGTACAGAGCGCGTTTGCATAATCTCGTCGATTAAACTGTACGAGCGAAGCTCTTATCGCTTCCACGGGCATTAGTTAATTATTTATGCGTTCGATAGAATTTATCGCGACAAATAAAGGGGAAAAAGTTGAAGAAACGAGAACCGAGAAACGAAATAAATAAGGAAAATCGACGTCGAACGAGTGGGATGAGGTGGGGGGATGAGATGGGGGGATGAGATGGGGGGATGAGATGGGGGGGGGACTCGCAAGCTGCTCGATATTTCATGCGATCGAAGCCACGAAGAGAAGGAAAACGTCGCGCGTCCGCGGCAGCTCGTAAAGCCAAATGAAAGACGCTTCTCGGGCTACCGCGTCGATATCTCAGCGAGATAGCGCCTTTCTCTCAAAGGCACGAAGGCGAAACGATCGCCGCCTTTTTCCTTCAGCTTCGCCACCGATCCATAAAGAATCGCGTCTCTACGCCCGCCAGTTTTATCTTGGCCGCGGCGATAATTCGTCGCTCGCGCGAAATTTGCATAAATCTTGCGCACCCGGATGACAAAATTGTATCGTGAGCCGTATCTTATCGGCCCGACAGTGTATACTTTGTAAACATTGATTATTGTTTATTATTGGAACTTGTGTCTTAATAAATGGAAGATCACTCGGCACGGTTCCCGTCAAAATCCAATTGTCGACCGTCAAAATCCAACTGCCGTTGACTCCGCGTTGAGTGAGGAGCGTTCCTCGCTCCTCTTACGTAACCTTACCACGTTCTTTTTACTACTTAAATTTTTATTACCTAAGTAGTTTGTTAAGGTATAAGTAAGTTATTAGGGTAATATTAATCTCTGTATACTTGAAATTAAATTATATTCGTGAACGCTCAGCGTTAATAAAGTTCTTGGATAAAAAATTATCCCTTATCGGGCAATACGCCAATCTAATTTGATTATGATTAATTTACGAGCTGATTTCTTAGCAGGGGTCGCTAATGTCAGATTATTTCGAACTAAATTTTATTCCGTCGACAAAATAGTCGTGACACGAGGGAATCGCGAAAGGCAATGTTCGTCGACTCGCATTTGGCAATTTTTACGACTCAATTTTATCGATAAGCCACGTGCGTTTTAAACGCTGATTCGCGTTCGCTACATATTTTGCCATTCCTACGAGTTTACAAAGCGAGAAATCCTGTTGCACCGAGAATCGTTGAGCTGCGAGAAATGCGTTTGATTTTCGCCGGACTGCGTTCTCGACTGCGTTCTCGACTGCGTTCTCGACTACGACCCGTATTATCTTAACAAAGGACGTTTTCGGGATTTGGGTGGAAATTGATTCCGCGGAAAAAGCATAACTCTTCGGTCGATCGGCGGTGGGACCGCCTCGAATATCGAGGAGACGAGCTTTCTCAGCAGCCGTTTGGTATCTTTGGATCCTTGGAAAAAGCCGTGAATTACGACAGCGATAATTCGAACCGCAGCTCAGCGAAAGCTTTAATTGGCCGATGCAAAAATCTAACACCGCTATCCTCGTTATTCCACGGTGCGAGCTGGCGATAAATCACCGAAAGCGCCATTAAGTCGCATAAAAGGCGCGCGCCATTAAAATAAAGGAAGACGGCCGCGCAATATCTCAATAATAAAACGCGAGGAGCTCCAGCTTGATCTTTAGTCCAGGGCTGATCCGCTCAATTTTCTTATTCGTAAAGCATAGGAGCGGTACAGGAACGCTGCGAAAAATTGTGGCTCGCGCCGGTGTTCGGACGCGGCCCTTTTACGATCGCCGCTCGAATTAATTGATTGCCGCGCTGCTACCGGATGCACAAATAAACATCGACGGCTCGTGCTTTTATTAACTAGCGTAATTGTCTCGCTCCTCGCGGCCCTGAAGCGCTTTCATCTCCCCGGCCCGCCATTGTTCGAGATCTTATCGACCTTATCCGTCAAGGAATTTTTATGCGCCCACGATAAATCCCGGAGAAGGATTTTTCTCCTGGATCGATCGCGCGCGTAGGAGCTCGGCTAACGACCGATCGATGATCGCGGTGAAATGTTGCCGCCCGAGCCGTCGATTCGTAATACCAATGATTTACGCGGATGGAAATCTTCGCGGTAGCTTCGAGGGTCAGGGATTCTTCGTTTTTAAGCGCGAACTTGGAAAGAAATGATTTTAACCAGTTCTTTAGTTCTTTGTACGGGCATTCAAAATAACTTGAAAGACGAGCCATAAGTGGCTTGGAATTGCTTCTCGAATCTCGCACGCCAATCAATTTAAAAAGCATCTCGTTAAAAAGAAGTTATTTTTCGCTTGTACACGCATACGCAACAATTCGTAAACAGAATAAGGCAAATAATGTTTTTGTATTAAAAGACATAATGCTTAGGTTATTAAATGAAAACTCCTAAGAATTCGTTATTTTTAAAAAGAAAATTTTTTTCTACGAAACGTATATTTTCTTGAGTAAATTAATATATTTTCTTTTTTTTAATACACACACGCGTACATAGAAATTTAACCTTTGTAAATGATTTAGATAAAATTTCGAATACTGGTAAACAAAAATTTTAAGTGCAAGTTTTTAAATATTTTGCGATATATCTGTAATTAATTTTTTAATTATTAATGATTTTTAATAAATTATGGATTAGAGTAGCAATAAATGTTTAAAAAATAAAAATAGAATAAAGGCGATTTCTCGTTGCACTCGTCTAACCATAACCGATACGTGAAATATTGCAAACATTTAAAACATTATTATTTTCAATAGAATGTAGCGAATAAACATTTGAATAATAGGTCATGATCGAAACTGGATAAACAAATAAAAATTGACTTTGAAAACGTGTTTTAAAACCACACGTACGAAATCTTTTATTTTATTATATAAATTTTAATTTCATTTCATGGTAAAATCAAATATCTTAGGCAAATTCTATTGAAAATATTACTTATAGAATACTCTAATCTAAAATTTATCTTTTTTGCATTCTTGGTTTATCTATCGAATATCTTTTATCTCTATAAACGTAAGACGGATTAATCGTGCACGATTAAAAGTATTCTATTCTGTTTTACTTTTTATATTTAACGAGGCACTTGAAATACGCGCTAAGATTTATAGTAAGAATAAAATATATATATCTAATACCTCTGAGTAAAATTTGAGATTTTGTATCTCCGTTTGTTCGATAAAGCAAGAATCGAACGATACGAGTTTGGCCGGAGTACCGTTGAAATAAACGCGAGTTATTTTGGACGGTACGTAGCTTATATTTTCACGTACGACTCTCCCATAAGATCGAAGGAAAATTTCCGTTCCCGGCGCTCCCGATCACGACCGTTACTCCACCTCAACGATCCAAGTGGTTTTCATCGTTGAAACTTGCGATAATTAGTTGGGCGTCGAGTCATATTCTCGTAACTCCCCTGATCCTTTCGTTGCGTGCCCTTTTTTTACCGTCTCCCAACCGAACCTCCGTATGATCGATCGTTTCGTTTCGCTCGAGCGAGTTGAAAATTTGCGAGTGGCGTGGCTCGACAGCTTCCATCGTTACATCTCGCTCTCTTAAGACATTCGTAATCGCGGCTACCGAACGTTCGTCGAAGACACGCCCGGCATTCCGCTCGACTTTTTTCCAGGAGACTCGGCGATAAATTCCCGAGCAAGGGCAATGAAAATAATTTTTTCTGCTCGCGTCGCTCGAGCATCGCCCGGTAGTTCCTTATACGTGGACGATTCCCTCGTGGTTGTCCCACGCGAGTGGGACTACCAAGAATCTTTGATACCGAAAAATACCGAGATTTTTCTTTTCCATCCTCGGCGAGGTCGTAAAGTCAGCGGCCGATAAGAAAACGTAAATCGAAGAGAGATAATTAAGGAGCGCCGATTTTTGGAGATCGATCCTCGAGTCTCGCGTTGTTTATTCCGGCGACAGCGACGACTCCTCCGGTCAGATATCCGGAAAAGACGGAAGACAGTCCGCGGTCAACGGGACGTCGACACTCTTGCACCTCTTGCACCTCTTGCACCTCGGGATTTTCGTCGGCTTCTTGGGATTTTCTTCTCACAGCGAGCGTCCGACCTTCCGCGCGCACGGATAATCCGGATTACGTGGTCCGGAGCTTCGTATCTTCCTACGCGCTCGCTCGTGAGCGGCGTTCCGAGGAAGTCGCGAGGAACTCGGATCACACTGGGGGGATCACACCAGATGGGCCCGTCGTCACCTCTGCACGCCTCGCCGCTCACCTCCACCAGTGTCGTCCTTATTCGACAGGGACAACGCGTCCCGTTTCCTTTTCTTTTTTCTCCAGCGATCGGCCGAGGGAAAATTTGCCACGGTCTTTACGCGTCCGCGTGTCTTTGCTTCGGGGGGCGCGTCACGCTGAGCGCCGCTTTCGTCGGGAAGTGCGGAACATCGGGCTTATCTCGTCTTTGTCGCTAGGCGGATCGGAATAATGAATCGAGTCGCGCGCGAACCTTTCGATTTCGGGACGGTCGTGAGGGGCGTGCACCCGTCGATGAATAGAAGACGCGCACCCGTGAGATGCTACCGTGAGAGGACGCGGGACGGATTCGGACGCGCGAGGCGTATCTCGACTCCCGTAGAAACATCCAGTCTCGTCGACGAACGAGATCCACGAGACGCATCGAAGGGACAGCTTTCTCCGTGCTTTCGAAGCGTAAATATCGGAGAGACCGAGGAAATAGTCCGAGCCGGTCTTTGCGCAACGCGGTCCTAACCGGCGGTAATGGGAAAATAACGAGAGGCGGTCCAAGGATCTCGCGCCAATTAGAATTCCGAAAATCTCGTTATCCGTTCGAACGTTGTGCCCGGGCCAGACCTAATTACCGTAATTGGATGTCGACGTCTCGCGCCTCCACCCCCGTCTCGAATTTCGCGCTCGAATTTCGCGCCCGAATTTCACGCCCGAAATTTCCAACGTCGGCCCAATCTATATACCCGGAATCGATACACCTGCTCGCGTGTCCACGCGTACCTCAACGAGGCTCTACCTCCGCGGCTCCAGGGTATTCGGTCACGCGATCCGGTCTCGCGAACCAACGTCGCGACCGCCCCCTTCGGTGATTATTTATCGGACCAGCCGCGAATCGAGATCTAACGCACGAGATCGCGCGACGAGCGAAAAGGTTTTTTTCTCGGTGTCGGTATCTTCGAAGGCGGTCTCCAAGACGGTCTCCAACACGGTCTCCAACACGGTCTCCAACACGGTCTCCAAGACGCTAATGTCCGAAGAGGAAACGGCTCGATGCCTCCGATCGCGAAGAAAGAAAACCTCGCATGCCTATAAAAGAGCTGTCACTTTCCAAGAATTTCTTCTCTCAGCGCTTATTTCGTATAAACGTATGTAATGGAAACGTGTCACGGAATGCCGTAAACGTTGCGATCTCGATACGACGTCGCCTGGCCTCGAGCGCATCGTCACTTTAAGAATTTTCGCGCGATCGTCGTTCGATTGTCGAGGCGACGTCGTTCGGTTCTCTCGTTCGAACACCCGCGTTCGCAGCATCTCGAAAAGGAAACGTCGTCTTCTCCTTCTCTGTTCCGTACGCGCATCGGTCGGTTATTCAAAATTTTCACTTTTTTCCATTAATCTTTATCTACGCGTCGGAAAGCTTATCTGTCCCATTATATCTCGGGGCGCGCATCGTATGTTTTCGTTGGAACGAAAATTCGGAGATACCGATTTTATCTATTTTTGTCGATTGGCATCGTCGGGATGGAGCCAATTCCCTCCCTCCTCCTTTACGCCGATAGCTTTTGAATTTACGAGCGTGCGCGAAGCGTGGTTAATATTTGCTCGCACTCGCCGCGAATCCTTATCACCGGACGGAGTCGACCGTTCCTCCAACGCGGGAAACTCGTCTTCCGAACGTTTCGATTAAAAATGACAAAATGACCGTATTTTGGTTATTTTGGCGGAATGGCGGATTCCGCAACGATTTTATCGACCGCACTCGGTTACGTTCCGCCAAGTGATACTTTTCGCGCGGATGGGAAAGTAAAAAGAAAATATGGCTTTACTCTCGAAGAGTTCTGTAAGCGCACCTTCGAACGCGATTATCCCTCGTCTTTAAACGACGGCGGGATTAAAGCGCGGGATTCTCCATATTCTCTTTACTCGAAAAAATATTGATCGACTCGGACTCGGACGGCTGTTAAAGCAATTCATAACACCGTGGGTTTGAAAAGTAGCTTGGGTACGCCCTTCGTTATTGCCTAATTGTGACTCGTTAAGGTGTGCAACGCTCGTTTACTTAAGAACCACCGATGTCCATCTTCGACTTTTACGGTCTTTTATCTTCACATCGAGGCCCTTTTTCCTTCCTTTTTATTTCCACGATCGACTCGAAAACCTTTCCTCGTAAACAAAAGCCTCGCCGTTGTCACGACTTTGTCGATCGAGTAATTTTCGACGCTTCCTAGCCTCGAGCTGTACGCAACCGATCATCCCATAAAAATCCGAGAATAACGATGAGCAAGGAGGTCTGCTTTTCGGGTGGCAAACGGACCCAATTGACGAACCCGGGTACGTTTGTTCGGAGAATTGCAATATATAGACGCGCATCTGCGCGGCATCGTTTAGTCTCTCATTAAGTGGTATTATTGAAGAGTGACGGCGACGGCGACGATGACGACCGCGACGACGACCACGACGACGACCGCGACGACGACGTCGACATCGATGGCGAGAACGAGTCTCGCGCGCTGATTCGTCGCCCGTTGGGTGGTCCACGCGCGGGAATCAATGTCAAGTGTATTTACATCCCGCGAGCGATACTCGAGTATCGAGCAGATTCCCGCTAATCTCGTTACTTTTTTCGCCCCGGGGCGTCGATGCGGCTACCGCTACCGTACTACTGCGGGTGAGCAAGGAACATCGGGGGAATCTGCGTTCGGGGAACAACGAGGATGACAGCTTCTCGTTACGGCGATTTCGAGCTATAATATTTCGGAACAAGTCCGACTACTGGGAATTTTATATTTTGTTTCAACTCAGGATAATGGATGCGTCGCTTTTAATTGTGCGTAATCTAATCGGGAGATCGTCCGCTTTATCGAGAAAAGAAAAGGAAGAGAACAAATATCGAAACGAGCGTATGCTTTGATATTTGTTTTGAAACGATGATTTAGCTGTGTGTGTGTGTGTGTGTAAGTTCAAGAAATATCAACCGTTTGGCTTGCTTTGAAAAATTCTTTTCGCTCTAACGTATTTTCGTAATATAACGAAATCTAATTTTTCAGAATACGCGTCGTAAATATTTTACGCAAGTACGGATTATGAGGAAATTCTTAACGATATCTATGCGATGTTTGCGTCAACCTTAACAAATTCGTTTTAATATTAGATACAACATTTTTCGTTACAAGATAGTCTCCAAAAAAATGTTTCATTAAAGATAGAGATTAATGGAATTCCATCGTAATAATTTTACGATGCTATTAATAACTTTCTTCGAATTTCATTATACGCGTTACAATAGTCGTAACAAATATCGTACGCGTAACAATAAATTTGTAATCTACCTCTATTAATAAATTGAACGTATTTCACGCGTTGATTCGACGTTCAATTACTGTAAAAGAAAACACATTGTAATAGTAGCGAATAATCGAATGCAATTTCGATGCGAAATATGTATTGGTAACGGTTTGAGCGAATTGTAGAATTTTCATTTGATCGGATGCGTTATTCGGTCATTTGACAAAAAAATATTTCAAATTGATTAAATTTAAACGTAAAATGAATCTACGAATTAGAATCTCTATGAATTAGAAATAATCGATAACTTGACGCGTCGAGTCTACCACCGAAAACCCCAATTTTTCGTTACAAACATTGTAAACGTATAAGGAGAATGAAGCTTACGAAGTAAATAAAAATAAAAAATTTCTACAACCTCGGTAAATTTATTAGGCGTACGCTTGCCTCGACTAAATTGTTAAAGTTTACGTTTATCAAAATCAACTGGATCAACGGGAGCGAAGAAACGAAAAAATCATTAAGTCACCATCGATGACTTTTAGGTTAGATTATACGTAGGAAGGTCTAGCAGAGGGGGTATGAAATTTCAGAGGGCGAGAAAGAGAGGAAGTCGGAAACTGTTGGGGTTGTTCGATAACCGTCGCAAGATGGCCGCGTGCGCGAGGGCCACGAGGTTCGAGGCTTTTTTGCGTGCGCCGCGTATACGAAGACTCGGGCGATCCGTTGGCGTCGTTCGTTGCTCGCGCAAGAGAAAAGAAAAAGTGAAAAGAAATCGCCTCGCGTACTCGGACCGCGCGAACGACGGGAACGACGATCCTCGATAAACGTGCGAAAATTCATGACGTTTCTCGCTCGTCTCCTTATCGCGATCGTAATTTTGCGTCGACGATCTTCGCTGCCCGCTATAAGAAAGTCGTTTCGTCGATCGCTCTCCGAGCTAGCTTTGCGAATAACGTCAGAGGGTTGAATTTGAACGAATATTCGAGTTCGCTTGATTAGAGAGAAACGTCGAGTCCCGAAGCTGAAATTCTTGCTCGATTCACAAGCGTTTCGTCGTTGCGTTGCTCGGAATGCGATTCTTTCAAATTTTTAGGTTAGGTAGAGCTAGAACTAATCGGCGTTGTTTTCAACGCCACTGCACCGACCCCAAAACATCGCGCGGAGTTCTAACATTTTCACGAGAAATTTTCGTCAGCTCGCGAGAGTAATTTCTGCGCGACCGTTACCGCACTCTCTCTCTCTCTCTCTCTCTCGCTCTCTGTACACACACATATATACCCTCCCCCTCCGTTCGCTTACTCACGCGTGAGCGCAAGACACGAGAGAGAGAGAGAGAGAGAGAGTTGCGAGCGAGTGCCGCAGAATTTTTATCGACTGCCAACACCGACTCGCCAGCGACTTGAGGCCCTCGTATACGTACGCTACGCGCGTATTGATTTTCTCCCGTTGTTTTTTGCGAGCTCGCCTCCGACGCCGGCCCACCGTGATTCGATCCTCCATCCTCCTCGATCCCGCTCACTTTAACCTTTTTGTTTTCATCTCGGTGATTCTCGGTCAAGGGTTGCGCGAATTCTTTATTGACGACGCTTCCGAGGTGTCGGACACTCCAGCTTGCGACTCCAGCTTGCGACTACAGCTTGCGACTCCAACTTGCGACTCCGACTTGCGACTCCAACTTGCGACTCCAACTTGCGACTCCAACTTGCGACTCCGACTTGCTACTCCAGCCCCATCGCGGATTCAGTCGCGATATTAACGACAACTTTAATCCCTGCGAAAATTACTCGAATGGAGGAGCGCAAATATTATCTTGCGGTTCGCTCTCCGATCTTTCCATGAATTTTCCTTTTTTTTATTATACAACGCTTCGAGTCACTTAAAAGTTACTCCCGAAGTATCGACGAATGCGAGATAAGTTTATGAACATTTTTTAAGCGTTGCTGGTCAACGTTTTGCCTTAAACTTTCCAAAGGATTAAACTGGAAGCTTTGGTCAACCGTGACTCGTGACATAAAAGCATTTCCTACATCGAGTTTCGATCTTACTCGCAATGTACAAACTATACGTAATCGTTTCACTATAAGTTAAAGTTGGTAATAAGTATATGACGTAATAATAAGATATCCATCGATAATATATAGATTTTTCTATAGATAAAACAAATTTATTTATTATGTCTAATGTCTAACGGCTTAACGTATTTTCAATGGAATATCCAGACAGATGTTCCCGCAGATGAAGTTCCGTGTATCGGGACTGGATGCCAAAGCCAAATATATCCTGTTACTGGACATCGTGGCGGCCGATGACTACAGATACAAATTTCATAACAGGTAGAGAGAAAGATAACCCCACCTTGGCTTCTACATGGGAATACGAAGTGGGAAGAAATCGTAATTTGTCTTGGTAATTATACGCGAGAAAATCGACTGTCGTTTTATCCATTCGTCGTCACGAAATAAATTAACGAAACAAAACAGTATTGCGATAATTGATGTACTCGAATGATAAAAGCAATGCACCGACAATCGGTATAAAAATAGATAAATTGGAAAATGATTCTTGTTTCGTCGTGTATTTAAGTTTGATTGTATCTTCGTTGTACAACTTCAAATGTAGCAAGACGCGACATCGATCGTTAAAGCAATTTGAAAAGTTTTTAAAAGTAAATACTCTAACCTTTTATCGATGCGATGGCTTGCATTGCTTGTACGACACGATTCGAATTTAAACGAGATTTTAAGGAGCGACGAATTCACTCTTTCGATTTTATCGAAGTAAGTTGCCTAGACAAATTGCACTTTAATTTACATTATAAGCTTAGGAAACGCCATGGTCGCAGTGCAGTTCGATTCTTCTATTTTTATAATATGTAATAAATAATGGGCGTTGGTCGCGAGAGCGATCGCCCTCCCTTAAAGTTTGTAAATTGGGTACGTACTAATCTCGTGGGTGTCGCTTTTGCGATTGCAAATTGTTCGCAGACGCATGTTTCCCCCGTATAAAGTGAGGGTCTCCGGATTAGATGATCAAGCGAAGTACATACTACTAATGGACATCGTGGCATCGGACGATTACCGATATAAGTTTCATAACAGGTGATTATTTGATATGCTCGCGTGGTAATGGCAAATTTTTTTTTTTCGCGCATTTTTTTTTTCGTGCCTTTTTGTATAGAGATAGCAACAAAACGAATATAAAGAGAAAAGGCGTTGATTCGAATCCGATGATTATCCTTACAATATCATTCGCTTATTATCGTTACTCGATTTAATCTTTTTTTTTTTTGGTCTTATTAAATTTTTTGTCTCGGTGTGGTCCTTCCTAGATTACTTTCGGAAACTCTCCTTTTTGTACGAAACGCGAAGAGTGCGCTGCGAACAATATCTCATACTTGTCGAAAATTTAAGTTCGAATATCAAGCGTATCCTCGAGGGTATAATAATTTGTAATTTATATTCGTTAAAAGTTTCGAATGAAACTTCGCTTTGATACGATTGAGTAATAATATTAATATTTTAAAATTGGCATGATTTTCATTTAAAAATAGCAATTTTGCTAAAAGAAATCAGAAAGCGAATGGATGATAAATAAGAAAATAAATGTTTACTTAAAATACATGATCGATTATTAATGATTACGATTCGTTGATATTATAATTCATTAAAGCCGTCGTAAGATTACGGGAATATCAGAAAAAATGATTACATAAAAAAAGAAAGAAATAATTTCTTTGTTGTTGTCTTTGTAGCTATACGTTGTAATATAAGTTGGGATACTGCAATTTCGACTCGTATGGGGATCGCAAATTCACAAAAGCCCTCGCAAGCCGCCACGTATTTACGTTCCGACGGTGATGTTTGCCCGCGTGAGACAAACAGAGAGATGGTATTAAAAGAGTTCGAAGGGAAACTCTCAATTGAATCAATGGTGGTGGGAGAGCTCGGCTCTCTAATGCCACGTTCGTTAGAAATAATTGATTATATTATGCTAATTCGGGCAAGAATTTTAAGACTATGAATGCTCGTTAACAAGGGGCACAAATTTAATATGAAAATTGCACCCGATTTAAAATTTAATGAAAAGATTGTTTTGGTCGTTCGTTGTTCTGGCCATCCTCGACAATTAATATTGCTAATATCGACTCGACCATCTTTCAAAACTAAGATTACCGTCGGACAAATATAGCGCATTGCGAATTATTACGAATCAGACTGCATATACGGTATATTTATTTACTTTTATTTTTCTCTCAAACTCGCGAGCTTCTTTCAAAGTTCTTTTGCTTGCTATTTTTATCGTGAAGTATTTGACGTAAAATTATATTGTCGCAGCATTCTCGACGCATAAATACAAATAAATTAAAATATACTGTCGTTCGGTATAATGATCGATTCCTGTTTCGATAATAGGAAGGAACGTTGCTTTGGTACGTTATTAAAACGATACGTAGAAGTAATATTCGTATTGGGAAACGACAAAGGAACATTTTTTTACGTCAAATACAAAGTCTTCGATCACTTCCATACTTCGATCCAACTAAAATAAAAAATTTTGTTTTCTCTCTTTTCGTGGAGTAGCAGATGGATGGTGGCAGGAAAAGCGGATCCAGAAATGCCGAAAAGGATGTACATCCATCCGGATTCACCGAGTAGCGGTGAGCAATGGATGCAGAAAGTCGTAAGCTTCCATAAGCTCAAACTTACAAACAATATCAGCGACAAGCACGGCTTTGTAAGTACTGTACGTAACGCCTGTCAAAAATTATTTATTAGTTCTTAAGTTAATCATAGATATTATAAGATTTCGTACGCGACGCGCTACTTGAAACTTACCGTACCGTTAATGTTGGTTCGTTATCAAATTAATACGGATGATCGTTAAAGAAAACGATCCCTAATCAAGATGTCAGTTTTTTTTGCAAAATTATTAAAATTTAATAAATGATTAATTTTTGTTATATACAATAAAATAAATATAATAATATATAATAAATTACGCGTTTACGCGTTAAAACGATAAATGTATCGACAACAACGAGTATTAAGTTATTATTGTTCCAAACAACTCGAGCGGTATTTTATTCGCGAAGCTAGAATGCAAAGGTTTAAACGTTGAATAACATAAATTCTCCCTATATTGAAGGAAAGGATCGTTTCTTTTTACTCGTTTACAACTACACATTTACAAAACGAAAAATGAAATGAAAAATGAACGATAAAATACTTGGATTTACGAAGAGGAACGTATTGGAATAAAGTACCCGCGAAATAGGCCAAGTATCAGGGTTGCATTCGATATTTAAAGTGGGATCGATTAAAAGACGCATCAGCCAGGGCGGACGCTTGTTAGGATCGTCTCCACCCATGGACCACTGACGTTTCCGGGCCTCGGGGTGCGCATCGGCGACGAAAATCCCCGAGAGCCATTAGGACAGGGACATCTCCGACTCAGCTGGATACACATCCGCGCAGTGGCGCACGCGCGAAGCACAAGGAGCGCATCGGGGCATGTCGGATTTAAGAGCGGAGAAGACTCCCGACACCAAATAATCCCGGATTAAGTTATCGCGGTTGGGATTTCGTCGTCAAGTAGCGCTCCTCACTCCGCTATTAGTCTCGGCCGTGCCGCTTCCATATTCGATTCCATCGTCTCTTTTGAATCTCAGCTTGCAGCTCCCATCTCCCAGTTCCGAGCACCGAGCTCCCAGCTCCCCCTTCCCCGGACTCGCCCTACTCGCCCTACTCGCCCTACTCGCCCTACTCGCCGCTCGGTCGATTCCGTACAACCGATGAGACATTTTCCCTCTCGTTCTCTACTTCTCTTCCCTCCGTGCGAATCCTTTTTGCGGCGCAACGTCATCGGTGTCTTTTGAAGGATTCTACATCGCTGGCTCGTGAAATCTATTCCTTCTCATCCGACCCTGTGCTCGACGACCGAGTGCTCCGTCCTTGTCTCTCGCACGTGCGTGCACGCGTACGCGTACCTTCTCTCGCCCTCGAAGAGAACAGAAAACACAGCTCACTGTATTTCAACTCTCGTTTTTTGTCAGGCCCAGCTTTCTCGCTCACCCTCGCGACGCGCGAGCTTTTTCTTTACGCTTTGCTCCTTCTTCCCTTTTCCAAACATCTATTTAAATACGCTCGCGCGTCTGGATGATACGACTCGACGACCGTAAACGCACGCGGGGAGTGTTTCCGACGCATCGCTCGCATTGATAACTTCTTTAACAACCGGATGTTTGACGGTGAAAATCACTAAGACGTTTCAAGGAGACGTTTCAAGGGTGTCGATTTTCATCCGAGACTACCCGAGATATCTAAGCTACTAACGAGCTTTACCCATTACGAGTATCAAGCATTAATTTTTGATCCATAAAGTTACCCGATTACGCAAGCGACTAGAAATTTCGCCGAGGGTCGGCTTCGTTTAACGTTCAACGACCAACAAAAGCACGCCAACAACAACAGCCATCGTATTTGAAACACAGCGGTTATTTACTCGCGCTAAATAATGAATTTCGGAGGCTTTGAAAAAAAGTTCTCGTCGGTTTTTAATTAGCACGCTTCGGCCGCCCTTGCGTATATCCATACACAAAATGTCTGACTTATCGGTACATCTCATTAATATACTTGGCGTTAAAACGGTGTAAAGCACCGAAGCCACGTTCGTTTACAAACTAGCGACGCGAACCTCCCGAAAAATATTCCCGAGCGTCGGTTTTGCATCTTGGAGCTTAACGGACGATGCGATCCGTAGGGTCCAAGACGTACCGTAATCCACGCGTAATCCACAATTTACTCATTCGTTGGACGCGTACGTCCTCGCGGTTCGTTAAGGCGCTCGTTGCGCGCGAATTAAAAGGAAGACGTCATTGTAATGCACCGGGGAATACAATATCCCATATTTGCAAGAGTCCCTTTTCTCCTCTATCTCCGGGGATATTAGAGGTTGGGCCCGTATCTCGTGCTCAGCCCACTGACAAAGACGGCGGGAGAAAGAAGCAGAAAAAGAAAAAGGGGCCCGGGGGGCATAGAAATATCCAGAGAAAGACGTCGCCGGGGCAACAACCAGGTTGCGGCTGCCGTGCAAAGACCCCCTCTCCTCTCTCGGCGACTCGCTCCTTCTCGCTTTGGATTCGAGTGCACGTACGCAGGCACGCACTTACGCACACATCCCCGTCCGATCTATCTACGGCCGTTGGTCGGAAAGGGGCCTCGCGAGGAGGGACGAGATACGCCGGCGCTCGCGCTCGCCAGAAAAAGTCCGGGCGACTAATAAGCGCGAGGCGGCTTTTCACCTGGCGACAGCCGCGCGAAACTGCTAAAAAGGGAAAGGGTAACCAAGCACTCGCCACGCACACGCGCACGCACACGCGCACGCACACGCACACGCGCGAGCGCGCGCGAGCCAAGGAGGTGGAGGACGAGAGAAAGAGAGAAAAAGCGACTAGGTAGTAGGCGCTCGCACACAAACGCAACCCTTTTACCGGTCCAGCAGCGTTGCAAGACCGGCTCCTTTCTAAAGAAAGCTGCTGCTGCTGCTGCTGCTGCTGCTGCTGCCGTCGCCACAATGCGCGCGTCTCAGTCGCGCACGCGAGAGAGCGAGAGAGCGAGAGAGAGAGCGAGAGAGAGCACGATACAACTCGCGCATGCGCCCACTTTTTTATTTTTATCCCGTTTTGTTTTTCTTTCCGAGCCGCGTGCACGTGTGCTGGATGCGAGGAGTCCCTCCACTGCACGCGAAGCCGCTAACCTCACTTTTGCTCCCGATGAATTTCTCCCGGCTCGGAGAATTCGGTGCCGCCGCGTTCGTTCCGAGGACCGATGAGACGGAGATCGACGGAGATCGACGGAGCTCTCGCTTTCGAGCCGCTTTCGAGCCGCTTTCGAGCCGCTTTCGAGCCGTTTCCGAGGCTGGAATTCGCCAACTCGATGCCCGGTAGTAATTAACGCTCGGTTCAACTCACTCCGTCCGATTACGACATACTTTTCTCCATTTTAAGTAGCGAGGAAACGCATCGATTCATGAACCGCGATTCTTCGTACGACGCGTAGATTCGTATAAAGGTACAAGGACGAACCGAATAAATGTTATAAATCCGTTCGCTATTTATATTCGTATCAAACCTCGATAAATTTATCTCGTATTTTGTATTTGGTAATTTCGTGATTTTTACCACTCAAAAATTACATGTATCGAGTATTTAAAATTATGATATTTAAAAATTTGTTCGTAATTTTTGGAATAAATCATAAAATTTCTGATAATTCGATACAATACCGAATTTGAGAGCTTATCAAATATTTGAATCAAACGAATTTTTGACGCGGTACCGAAGTAACGCGTTGAAAGATTCTATTCGCTTTATTCTATTTCGTGATATTAAAAATATGTGAGAAATAACGCGTTCGCGAACTAAAATCAAATTAATTTGACGTATCGATCGACGAAAGCGAAAAACTTAGAATCTGAATGCGTAGAATAATTGTTTAAACGCTAATCGATTACGGTATTACGGTATTTACGGGCTATTACGGCCAACCGAATTCTTGCCGTTGGCGCAACGAACGTCTCTCCCCTAAGTAAGTAACATCCTAAGAATCTCGAAATTTTCGAGACAACCCTTTCCTCCTAACCGCCAACGGCACTATCCGAGTGCAGCGCCGCGAAAACGGAAAGTTCTGATCCCCCGGGAAAGGACGAGGGTGGCGCGCTTGAACAACTCGCCGGAGATTCGATTAAGGCGAACGGCTGCTTTTCTCGGCGGCGATCTCAAAGGCGCCGTGAGACGCCCGCGGCGCCTTACCAGCTGGACAGCGAGCCCTTTGTCGTCGCCGTCCTCGCCGTCCTCGCCGTCCTCGCCGTCCTCGCCGTCCTCGCCGTCCTCGCCGTCCTCGCCGACGTTGTTGCGCGAGACGTTTTCGAAGCCAGTCTCGAAAACTCTCTCGTCTCGGCTCTCCGGGAAAATACGGTTCTCGCGAGGCTCGAAGGGGTTGCGCTCCTTAGCTTCTTTGTCGAGGACGCCCTTGCAAATTAAAGCTGCCCCTGAGAGTGATGCCGCGTCAAAGTCCGTACTTTGTTTTTTAATTAGAGCTGATTTCGTTGTTACGCGAGTGGAAACTAGAACGATCCTTCCAACGTAATTTCTAACGTGTTTTGTTTACTCGCTACTCGCGAGACGAGTAAAGCAGTTTACGCATCCCGAGTATCTTAATAAGGGTCTTACTTTTACTTGTTTTCGATGTTTATTTTCGTAAAGAAAGCTGTTATCGTTACGCGCCGCTAATTAACAAAACAGCGCTTCGCGCGGAAACTCTGATTAATCCCGTGCATCCACCGAGATTGCGATCTCGAAGAGATGCCTTGAAGACTGCGCGAGACATTTATTTAATTACGCACTGGAATACTGAAAATACGCGTCGTTTGCCTTACTTAGATTGTATATATTTGTATTCGGCTAATGCCGACATCGAAGGAAACTCGAGTAGAAATAGAGGACGACGCGTCGGACACGCCCTTAAAGTCGATCGTTCAGCTTTTAGTCAAGAAGCCGTCGTCGGTCAACGTGGTTTCCTCCGGTGATCATAATAATGAGATAAGACCGGAAAGATCCGAAGGAGAAAGGCAGGCTAAACTCATTTACCGCTCCGTGGAGTATAATATAAGTTGGGTCTCCTTCTTGCTCGGTGGAAAAAGCCTGTCGCTCTCGTTATCGTGCGATCATCTCGCGATCGAATACAAAAGACGAGCGTGTCGAAAAGAGGAATCGAGAGAAAAGTGGCGCCTGCCGTAAGCGACGCGACGCGACGCGACGCGACGCGACCCGAAAAACTTAAGGAAGCAGCTGCTTCTTTAATTCTTAAACGCGTATAAAAGAGGTTTTATTCGAGCACGAGGCACTTTTTCGAGGCACTTTTCCGAGGCACTTTTCCGAGGCACTTTTCCGAGGCACTTTTCCGAGACACGGAGCTTCCGTGAAATGCTACGAGTTCTTTACTGTAAGAAGTAGGAAGAAACTTTTCAGCGCGGTCATCCCGCATTTTTTCTTTGGGTAGGATATTTTTTCTTCGTTCTAGGGTGTCACATTATCCGAGCGATTGCATAAAATAGCGATTAACAAACTTTTTAATACCGCACGCGACAATTTATTACTATCGCACGAATCGTCATCGAAATTTGATCATTTTTATATTACAAAAATGGAATGAGATTTAAGGAAGATTTCATCTCCAATTACGTAAACTCGAGTCGGTAAATTTTAATAACGAATATAATTCCGATTAATTTCTGCTTATTATCGATAATAAGAATAAATAAATTTATGAAAGTGGGTATTATTCGTGTTTATTTTAATTGCTCAATTAACGGAAATGGTGGTTTTTTTTTTAAATGAATATAATTATGGAGACGAACATCTTTATCTCCTTTGAATTCATGTAAAAAAAAAAATTTAATGACATAGTAATTTACTGTGCAAGCAAAGAATGCGCTTTTGATTCGATGTTTGATACGAATTCATTTCTATCGGTAAATTTGATAAAGTAAATAAATTAAATTCAATTTTTTAATAAAAAGTTTTGAACAACGCTTTATAAAAATACGTATTAAAACGCGTTAAAATATTTTTAGTAATCGCGATCGATTAAATCTTTCCATTCGTAATCTTCGCTCTTTTTATTTAATGGATGAATTCTGAAACTTGCGACAGGATAGATGGATAGATAGATAGATAGATAGATAAATGAAGTTTTAAAGGTAGAAATCATTCATCTTTCGAATAATTAAGAAATCTGAAAGTGTAAATAATGTAATAATTTGTTATTTGAGATTATCAGATTTTCTAAATTAGAATTCATGATTAAGAATGTAATTAATACGTTATTGGGATACGCGTATATCATATTCGAAACGTTTTGATACATGTTTTGATGGGTTCGGAACGTTCGGATCGTTCGGATCGTTCGGATCGTTCGGATCGTTCGGATCGCACGTGTTTGGTTCGTATCCATACGAATAATAAAAGCAGTAGCGATACGCCTTTCTTGAAAAATAGCTTTCGTGTTAGCTCGACAAAAGGAAATATGCTCGTAAATGCGACGAAAAAAAAATATATAGCAATAAAAAGGAAGGTAATAAAAAAACACCTAGAATTTCGGGCTCCGGAAGCATGCGCACGCTATTTTCCATTTCTGCGATAACACGCGCGCTCGTAAAAGAAAAAGTGTGTGTCCGTGTCACCGACAAGGCGCGAGCGAATCGTGATTTTTGGTTCGTTAGCACGATCGAGTTATATACCGCATGTTCGCTCCGATACGTGAGTTCTCCGGCACTTTGAATTATACGACGGTCGCTACGACGGTCGCTACGACGGTCGCTACGACGGTCGCGCCTCGCGTGTGTGACTCGCGATCGCGAGAGCGCGTTAACTTTGTTTACATAATCAGCGAACGCGTGTGTGTAGTGTGTATACAAGCGTTTTACAGGCTCTTCGTCTCGCTCCGGAGACACGTCTCCGGGCCGCCTAGGAAGAAACCGCGCTTGCTTATTAGATATCGGTTTTCTCTCCACCGTTGCCACTTTTTCCCTTTTTCGTATTTGTTCCTATTCCACGCGCGTATTCCTCGTCCAACCGGGAGAATGTTTATTTGGAAACAGAAGTTCTCCGCTCCCTCCGATACCTTTTCAAAATTATCGCGACCCCGAGACTTCCGAAATATCCCGGCGTTCGTCACGCGAAAAACATTTCCCCTTCAAATTATTAGTCAAAATTTAATATCGCGCGGAAAGTGTCGGCGTAAAATTATGTAGAAACGATCGATTACTTTCTTGAGTCATCCAGTGAAAATATGCTATATCCATGGACAGGACATTTTTTCTTACGATACGTATATTTACATTTAATTGATCGCGTTCGAAGAGAAACTTAATACGCGCGTTGTTGATGTAGCTAATAAAATATTTTTTTAAATTTTAACTCTTGTCGTTTAGCGATAAATTAATCTTTATCTTAAAGATTTTTGTGGAACCATTCGACCAAATAAAATACGTTATGCATAGTTTTGTCCTCGCTAATCGTAAATAAAAATGCAGCGAAAAACGGAATATCACTCTAATTTCATCCGCGTTTCGAGTAAGTTTAGTTCGAGAAAGCGAGACATAGGAATTTCACTTGTTTCGAAATTCATTGAATTTGCACTCGAAGTTTTTATTAGACTCGCTTTTTATTAACGTTAAAATTAACTTCCGTTCCTTACATAAACTAAAATTAAATTATTTTTATTATTGGAAAAAGCTACTCGGAGCAGATTTTCACCTTGCGAAATACAGTTATACCGAATTAAGCCAATTTTTCAACTTTTTCAAGTTGAAAAGTTGTATTTTACCGATCTATGGTTCGCTTTAGATGTGTAAGTTATCGAAGAGAGGCATAATTTCGATGAAATTAGATCTACCCTAAAACCGGTCTAACGATACCTATAAATAAATCGATGCTTGATGTAAGCTTGACGATGCGCTAACGAATTCTCATTTGCCGCGATCGCTAGTAAACTCCGCGCGTCGTTGCCTCGCCAGTCTATGAAATTTATTGTTGCACTAGGAACATTGCCGTCGAATCGAACAACATCGTCGTCCACCTCCAGCGATATCAATGTCGGTCTAGGGTGGAAAAATGTCGATTCGCGAACCGTGTTTTCCGAAACCTCGTTAATTTAACGGATGTCCAAGATTGAAACGGAATCATTTTTTAAATACGTAACGAACAATGTTTATGCTTGAAGCAAACCGCTTAACGTGTTTATCGTTAGTAATACGAAGTTTTCGACGAACAGCTGGGAACTTATTTTGTTAAACTGGGAAAGATATTTAAAGAGTCCAGTGCGTGATAAATCGAGTGATTTCAGATCAAAATTGTAGACCCTTGTACCGGTGGATGTGTCAATCATTCCTGTTAAAATGTTTTCCTTAATTAAGACTTTAAACAACTCTATAATTACTGTTTTAATACAACTGCGTTCGTGGAAATGAAAGTACGCATGTTTTACATTAAATTATCACGGTTTATTATTCAGCGACTTACAATGGAATACCGATCGATAGGTCAGCGTTGATCTAATTATTTATAATTATAGAGATGTAAAATGTATTCTTCTGTCATTCTTGATGATATTGCACCAAGATAATAAGTCAAATTCTCCGTGTTTTAAAAATAAAACGTGAATAACGATCGAGTGTGTGAAAACTTATCGAAACGTAAAAACTTATTGTCTCAATTTTGTCAGAATCATCGTACGTGAGTTCATCTTTCGAATCCTTAATTGTACGAGGAATCGCTGATTCTCATCGCACTGTAAATTACGTCCGAAGCTTCAACGATTCGCCATTAAAATTTTACATAATTCGAGGCGTGGAAATATAACTCACCGTTGCACCGATGCGGAAGTTTATAAGTTTGCGAAATCTTAACCTTCCGTCGATGTACTTCCGACCATCTTCTCTCGTTAAAACATCAACGTTCGTTCAGCAAACGCTTTCATTTTCGTCGTGCGATTCCGGTTAAATGAAAAGAAAAAATTTATTAGAAAGCTTTCAATTTTTATAGTTTATTATCTTACAATCGGGGGTAAAAATTAATTTTTTAACGTATATCGAATTTTGAAATAATATTTTTTAAAAATATATCATTTAGTTCGTAATTTAAGAAAGATAATAAATATTTATTTATTATGTTATAACAAATTACATTTATTTGTAGAATGGTAGATCGAAATTTACTTACGCTCGAATCATTTAACATTAAAGGCAATAGAATTTTATTTTTCCTGGATCAACGGTAATACAAATATTTTAATATTAAAAAAGTAGTTATGACTCGACTTCCGATCGTTTTATAGTAAATAAAAATATGGTTTAGTTCTATACGCGATACTCGAGTAAGGAGTTGAGAATAATTTCTCTTTAATTACAAAAATTAAAGAACATAAAATTGTCGCGAATGACTGTCGATTACGACAATAAAGTATAAATTATCGAATGATAAGTAATGGTAGCAACGAAGCGGGATCAGAGGAAATATTTCTTTGATAATTATTTGAAAATTGGGAAGTCCTGTTTGGCGATCGACGTCGATAAAATTTACAGGAGATCTCCATCGCTGTATCCTCCACACTGTTTACGTTAATAACGCGAACGGGGAATGTTCGCGCGAGAGGAAACCGCAAGCTGTTTTACGATCCACGAAACCGAGTAAGCGTTGACGCAAACGTTCACACGCAGCGGAAGCGCGACTTCGTAAAGTTGGACGGGTCAGTCATGTGTGCGTGCGTGCGTGCGTGCGTGCGTGCGTGCGTGCGTGCGTGCGTGCGTGCGTGCGTGCGTCGATCACGAACGCGAACGTGCGACTCCGAAGCAATTACGTCGTTAACCCCGATGTTACGTCATAACCGTGGTCATTCCGCCGATCGCCACGCCTCGGGCGTGGGTGTCCCCGAGTCGTTTCCATTCGTCGCTCGTCTCTTTGCGGCCGAATTCCTGGACTTATTGGCCAATCCCCACTTACGTTAGCTCCGGAGGATAAATTCCGAGGTAGGTCCAGCGGGGATTATGAATTATTATTGGCTGGCTGGAACGAGCGACTGTTTTTTTCGTTCGTCGCTCGCTTTTTTCGTTCCCGATTTCGCCGTTACGCGCGGACGTAACGCTTTTTCCGTTTTCATCCCCGAATTCCGCCACCGTCGCTCGCTTATCTCACCGGTATTCTTATATCGAGCGAAACGTTACTAGTCGCGTTGCTGCACGAATATAATTGGTGGTAAGTACACGCGGCGACTATCGCGTGCCTCCTTGCTCGAGAGCGGATGCTGATTTCGCGCCTTTGAGCTCCGGATCGCAAATATTTGGGTGTTCGGGAAGAGGTTTTGCGCGTGTGTGTGTGTGTGTGTGTGTGTGTGTGTACCTACGTGTTCGCGTACTCGTACAAGCGCAATTATTGGCCGTTAATGTAATTATTCGATCCTTGACTCCTACCTATTTCTTCTTTTCTACCTTCCGACCTTTTTTTGAAAATTCACGAATACGTTTCTGTTCCTCGAGCGTTTTCAGCTCTCTTTAAAGTTATTTATTCGTAGGGCTCGCGGCTTTTTCAGTGCGTTGAAACGCAACGTCCGTTCTGCTATCATTAGATGCGTTAACTCGTTACATTCAAATGGATGGGAAAAGTACAAAATTTTAAAACGGGATAAATCTTCTGCCGCATTCCGAAAGTACGGAACGTTATAATTTTGAAAGGCCCAAATTAAACGTTTACATTTATAATGTATGTACTTAATCGATCCGAACTTCTCGAATCTAAAGTATTAAAATAACTAATATTATCGTAATATTAAAGAAGTATTAGATCGTTTCTTTATTTTCTACTATCATAGTATAATAATTAGTTATAAAAAATAGCGCGTACGCATAAGCTAAATTACGGATCATTTTTAAACCGAATTAAATCGTTAAAAATATTGCAAATATCATTATCGAGTTTTTCTCGTAAAAAGTAAATTGTAATATTTTAAAAAGTAATTGTACGACAAATTTTTTTTACGATTCTTTTTAATTATCTTCGGAAATAAATAGCTCCTAGTTAAATTTTCATGCCAAGCACTTAATATATAATTATATTATATAAGTCCCTCTCTTCCGATATCTAAACGCGAAAGAAACTATCGATCGTATTATTTAGCGGAAAATTGAACAAATCGACTCGTCCTTCGTTTTTCTATCGCTTTTGAAAATTTGAACACAGATCCATGAATTCCAGTATATAGCACGAGTACACGTATCAGAAATGCACTTCATCTCGTACGTCAGCGATTCCACTTGAAAAAACGAAAGAGGTATGCAAGTGTACTTGTAACAAATGCGCACCGTCGCAACCGAATGCATAACGACTCGGCGAAAGTGCAGATGCAACTCTTCCTCTTTCTCTCTCGGTCTCTCACTGGGCGACTATATAATTATAACAAGCGCAGTCGCGCAAAATGGCCACCGAGCGGACGAGGACTACCGTCGGAGTTCGCTCGCGTATTAGAGCGATTTCGTCACAGGGTTATTACACGGAGGTACGAATCCCATCGGCTAACCACGTCTAGGAGAGCTTTTGCGCGAAAGTCGGTTTCTCGTGGGAACGGAATTTTTCTCGCGATCCGTGAAATTTTTAAAATTTTCGCAGGACGACGTTTCGCGAGTCAAATGCGCGTGCTTCGATTTTAAGAGGTCGTTGATTACGTCATGGTTGCATTGAATTTTGTCATTGTAAGCGACGAGCCATTAATTATTTACGTATCGTAAAGGCTAAAAGAAATTAAGGTTTATTAAAAAAAACGCAACATTGCTACTTACGTTATAATTATTCCTTTAATATTTTCTTTCACTTTTGGGGAAAATGTATATCTTTTTCTCAACGCGTTTAAGAAAGAGCAGCCAAGTGGCTTACGCGAAATTGTTGTTTCGGTTAAAGTTCGTACGTCTTATCATCCATGCTACCGTTTCTCTTTTCTCCCTCACGCGATCTCGGATACCCTCTTCCATTCTGTTCCCCCATGCGGCAGTTTGCGAGTAGTTTTTGGATCTTTATCTTCCGAATGAGCAAGAGAAAGAAAATTAGATGGTGAAAGAGCTATGCTTTTTGTATCAAGGCTTAAGCGATATCGCCCTTTTTGGAATCAGCAAACTCTAATATATATCTCGATTCTTTGCCCAACGATACAAATGTACAACGTTATTTAACCGAAAATTTATTTACGATTATACCAGCAACTATAGTTACATAAATTAAAAAAATTATTAGAAAAAGTCCGGGGATTACGTTTGGAAAAACAATTTCATTTCTCGTTCCGAGCTATCGAAGATCTCACAAATTCCTTTTCGAAAATACGTTTAAAGGAAATATAAAAGAATCGATAAACGAAAGAGTTTATCGCGTTAAATTTTCAAGCTTACGACAACGGTCGATTATTCGTCGTCGAAAAATAGCGTAAGATTTAAAAATGAAATCTTAACGTATGATCGTCACAGTGGAAATAGATAATAACGAAACGCTAAGAAATGCACAGTGGGATGATTAAAAAATCATCGACTTATAAGAAATTGCAATGAAAGCGAAGAGAGAAAAAGATACAACTAAAGCGGAGGGACGAATCGAGTCGGGAGCACAGCGGAAAAGAGGAACGAGGTCGAGGGCACGGAAAAGCGAGGGGAGAAAAAAGTAAAAGAGGCATTGAGTAGAAAGGAACGACGCATCGGCTTAATAGAATCGAACAGCCCCAACGGTAATACGATCCCCGACGATCCGTCTTTCCTTTTCTCGGATCGCTCCAATCGAGAGTCTCCTCGTACACGTACGCGTGCACACGCGTGCAAGCGCGTGCAGCCCCGAGTCGTCGGATTCGACATCCCCTAGCATCCCCTAGCATCCCCTAGCATCCCCTTACATCCCCTTACATCCCCTAACATCTACTAACATCTACTAACATCTCCTAACATCTCCTAACGTCCCCTAACCTCCCCCCCCCCCAACAGCCCCCCAACAGCCCCCCCAACAGCCACCCAACAGCCCCCAACAGACCCCCAACATCCATAAACATGCTCGGCGCAATTCGCCCTGGAAGGACGATTTTTCTTCGTTCCTTCTTCCGAACGTTTATTTTCTCCTGTATCCGGTACAGCGAGAAAGCGCGAGTCTCGATGCGACTCGACTCCCCACGCATTCTGATACAAATCGGAATTTTGTTCTTTCGCGTGTACGGTCGAGGTATTTACGAGCAGCCTTTGTCGTATATATTTAAAAACTAATTTCTCGAGCATCGCGGAGGAAAGAAATCCAACATTTATTTTTATGAATTAGTTACTTGGTTAATCGTTACGTACGCGCTTTTAAACAAATTTAATAAATTCGGTCGTGCGATCGCGAATTATCGTCGTTAGCATGGGAATTTATTTACCCGGAACGCAAACTCCTGCCCTCGTAACCGTCCCTCAACGAATCCGAGGTCCGAACGTAAACAAAGCTATCTCTCTCCCTCCCTCTTTACTCTCTCTTATTCCGACACTTTTATCGAGGGGTCGGCGACGTCCCGAGTTTTTTTTTCTTTGGGCTATTTCTCGGTCCGTTCCCTCGTATCCCGCGCGCACGAGTGCGTGTGCGTGCCCGCGCCGAAAAATAAGAGCCGCCATTTTTTCCAATCTACGCCCTGTCGCTGCACGTAAAGAGGCATGTTGCGTGTCTCGCTTCGAGAAAATACTTGGGAACCGTTGGATGCTTTAAAAACGCGGGGAAATCTCGAAGGCGAGTCGCGACAAAACCGTGTTTCCTCGAACGTAGTCAAGTTACTAGTCGAGTTGGTAGCGACGGTAGTAGCGACGGTAGCAGTGGTGGCGATCGCAAAAAGTTAGCGGTTTGGATGACAATTTTTATAACTAACGGTTCAAGACAAACTTGGATCGATTCGTAACTTTCGGCGCTTCGCGTCTATAAATAAGAAGCTTCGCTTTCCAAAAATCACGTTTTTTATAGAGATGCGTCTAAAGACGATGGAAAAAGTTTTAACTTTCGAAAACGCGCGTTTTTCCGTGACAAACTGGACGAGGAAACTTCGCGATCTTCGAGATCCTTGTATCTCGCGTTCGAGCGTCGTGATAAACGAGACGATCGCGGTCGAAACGGCATTATTGTTTGTTCGAAAGGAAAGGCGACGCATTCCTTGGTCGTCGCGAGGAAAGCTAAAAAAACAACGTCCATTGGTATGGAAATGGCGAGCGGCGGAACGAAGGCCTCGACGTTGGTGGCGACCGCGACTGAAAGGGGGAGAGAAGGAGATCTCGGCCAGGTCCGATGTGCGCCGGCACTCGTTAATGCATCCGCACGTGCATCCACACATGTGCGCGAGACCGAGGACCGAGCACGATTCGCGCTTGCGCGAGGATGCGGGAGAGGATCGAGCGAGGGTTTGCGCGGTTGTAACGCGTCCGCGAGCGAGAATCCATTGTGTTTATCGATGGGTGTTGTACGCGCCTTCTCCGGACCGAGGGACGCCCGACCGTAGCGGCGCCTCGTTTCTTTCGAGTCGGACCCTCCGCTTCGGTAGTCGCGCGCCTCTCGTCGTTGACCTGGGAGAGGAGAAGAAACGTCGGATAAAGGAATAAAGCGACTCGCTGGGTAATTACAGTCCGAGCGTGCAACGGAGAAGGCGATAAACGCCGGGATCGTCGAATCGGAAAGGACTTGGCGCATCGATCTTATCCGCGGTCGAGTCGCTGGATTTTCGTTTGCTTGTCACCCGACAACGACGGGAGCGACGGGAGCGACGGGAGCGACGGGAACGACGGCAGCGACGGCAGCGACGTCGGCGTCGGCTCCCTCCTTCCCACTCCGACTCGCCCATCTTTGTACTTATTTTTCTCTCTCGCTCTCTCGCTCTCTCGCTCGGTCGTCCGTGTTCCTCGCCGCGGCGAAAGGGAGAAACGGCGCGGAAGGGCGTTCCTAGAGGCGGTCGTGTCATCCCCACCTCTCGGCGGACGCTCGGCCTGAGAAAATACGCGAGCGTGGCTTCCTTTGTCGATGCTGGGGGAGGGGGAGAGACCGGCGGTGGCGTCGGCCTTGCGTTTCAGCTCTGCGGTGTTCCGAGAGAGCGACAGAGAGAGAGCGAACGAGACATTGCCCAATATATCCATCGTTCCTATGCTCTTGCGATTGTTTTAGCTACCCGGATCTAACTTTTCTTAACTCTTCTTCCCTCTTCTTCCCTCCTTTGCCTGTTTTTCTCCAAGTTGACGCGAGAAAGTCTTTGCCAATTCGAATTATTTACGGACGACCCGTTTTAATTCGGTGCGAAACAAAACTTTACACCGTAGAATTTAAATAAAATTTTCGTAATTATGGTATCGAAGCGAACGGGAAATGTACTTGCATTTATAATATTTTCGCGATAGTGTCGCATATTACCTTTAGAACTATCAAATAGTAATTTAGCGATAATTTATTCCATTCGATAAAGTAAAAATTATTTTTTATTATATCTTTTTATAGCGCACAAATCTTGTAAGTTAAAACAATATTTTTACACGATGTATAGAGTTTTGATTTTGTTCGCTTCTGCGGAATATTGAAAATGCCTTCAATTATTTTGGCAATTGTTCCACATTCGATGCGAATACATCGATTAATTGACTTCTTTTTCGTATTTATAAATTTAAAATTTATTTTAATTTGTCGTTAAATTCTCATGAATTAAAATCTCGTGTTAAATGTTTTATTTTTTAAAAATAAGTTTGAAAAAGGGTTTGAAATTTAATTTGTGTACAAATTGTATATAACGTATTGGGCGAAAAACTTTTAATTTCTCGCGTCATCGACGATCCTTTATCAAGCTATTAAATTTTCTTCCTAAAAAACTCGGTCGTTGATTATGAAAATTGAAGGATGAAGACAGTTTCAAAAAAATTCTTCAAAATGATATATCGTACACGTGATTAATGTCGGTAACTGTGTTTTTGTTTTTTATTCAGCTCGTTCGGAACGAAGAAGCGGAGGTTCGTCGACTAGGAGTGGTTCGAGCGTCAATTTAATTTAGCGCTCGTGTTTCGTTTGTCTATATTCGATATAACGGTTCGATCCCCTATCATTTTATTGAATTTTCCGATGTGCAATGAAAACGAATTAAAAGCGAGAGAGAGAGAAGTGTAAATTTCGAAATTTAATTTGCGTTAGCTTAAAGCAAATTAATGGTGTTTATTATGTTTATTTTAAATATATATATAGGTATATGTTTTGATTCCAGAAATACCTTTTTTTTAAGTTACAGATTGTTCCGATATTAATAATAAAATTCTTTACAGCTTCCTCGTAAATAATAATTTATCGTCAATTCCAAAGAAAAGCGTATTACTTGACGTATAAAAGAGTATTTTTATCGACAATGAAAGAGTAGTTTTTTATTGACAGTTCGAAATAACTTCTAGTGCAGATATTTTTTAAAGAATCGACTTTTCATGCAACGGGTTATCAACAAATTTGATCAATTTGATCAATTTGATCGATTATCGACGCAAGAATTTATTATAGAATATTATAGAATAGATTATTATAGAAATACTATTATGTTATACTCGAAAGAAAGGAAAAGTTGCGCCTATTGTTTTGTGACGCTGAAATATATCATAATTTGTTTTATCGAATCGTCGGTGCTAAGCCGAATCGATAAATCGAAGATAATATCGTAAATTCGACCGACGATCGTCCTTTCGCGAGTTGCAACGATGGAAGCTCGCGACGGCAAATAGAAACGGCGTCCGTCATTCCCGTGCCGAGGTTGACCCCACCGACGGATCCTCCCCGTCGGGGGATGCGAGGAGTACCTCACCCCATCAACCGGTAGTCGAACACTCGCGCGGTGTTGTCCGAGGGTAAATATTAATTAACCTGTGACCCGCCGTATTCATTTCGGCCGTGGGCAAACGCAGCCGCGGTGTTCAACTTCGCGCCTTCCGCACTTCACAAAGCGCGCAATTAAGAGCTGTCGAGATTGCCGATTGATTACAGGAGTGCGTTTCCCATCCATCGGAGACAGGGAGACACGGAGACACGGAGACACGGAGACACGGAGACTCGTGCCTTCCTCGAGCCCCGGTTCGCTTTCGTGTCTCGCTCGGCGCATCCACCGCTTTCTAAAAATATCACCAGCTGCCGAGTTCGCTAATATTCTAATATTCGCGATTCAATTTGTTCTTTCTTATACTTTATGCTGTTTCAAGAAGAGCCGATGTAACACAAGTTGTGAAACGAGGAAGTGGTTTGAGAGTAATGCTTACTAGAACATCTGTACTATCGATTACAAATTTGCACCGAGCTTATTTAAATATCATTTGTTCGACATTGGATGAAAATCCTGTCATTTTAAACCAATTCCTTAATCTCTTTAAGTATGTATCGATGTTTTCTTATTTTTATTCATTATTCAAAATATCGATATTCAAATAATAGTTTCAATACTTTTGTATTAAAATTTAATTATCCACTGTTTACGTGATTCGCATTTATTTAGTTACGAATTATTTAAATTTTAAACAGTTTTTAAATAATATGCATTATATTACAAAATACAGTGATAAGAGTATGAAATTTAAATATGGATTTATTTAAATTTTCTCAAAAATATCGTTCGTACATGAAGACGTTACAGTTTAAAAAAATGCTGCTTAACATCGACATAGAAAACGCGTTACGAATATCGCCTTACTTACATGAAATTAAGAAATAAAATTACAATTTAGAAAAATTCTCGTATGAATAATTTTGACTCGACATTTATAATTTATAAAATTTATAAAAACATTTAAGACATCGAAAGTGTCTTAATATAAAATAAGACGCAGCTTCGATACAGTGCCAAGAAGCGAAAAGCGTGAAACCTGGAACAACGTAAATGTTTACCAAAGAGTGCATCGATATGGACAAAGTTTTCCCCTTTTGGGAATGCATCGGTCGGATGCTCCGAACGCGATATACCGGAGTATTTGGCGAGGAATTCGTTCAAATTTAATCCGACTTGATTCGTACAAGCTCGCTTATTAAATCTAGAGTTCGGAGGCTAAAACAACGTGTACGCAAGGAAAAAGAACGCGCGACGAGGAGAACAAAAAACGAGAAGAATAAAAATCGCGGTGGGAGTTGAAACGAAAAATCAGTGACGCGTACGGCCGAAGTCCCTTGGAAATTCATCCAAGTTCACCTCCGCGGTAGGAGAAGAGAAAAGACGGAAAAGAAAACCAAACGCAAGGGAAAATCGGGTCGAGGCGGACACTCGAGAGATTCACGGGAGATTCATGGGAGATTCATGGGAGATTCATGGGAGATTCACGGGGGATCTCGATGGAGAAACGAAGACTCGCCTTCCCCGTTTCGTCGATTTCGCGCGACCTTCCCTGTTTTTGTTTTAGCTGTCCGCGAGATCACGGATGGAGAAACGCCTCTCGGAAACACCGTGAGTGCATTTTTCGTAAACGCGCATCGCCGACTTTTCCTCGCTAACGAATTCGAGGACGTTCAAGTATTTGCCGAACCAAATTTACTCCTCGCGATTTGTCTCGGAGGAGAGACAAATCTTTACGCTTGTTTCAATTTTTAATGTTTCGACGTAAGATATTGCACCGCCTACCAAACGTTTATATGCGGATGTAAAGGCGACCCAGTTAATCTTTGACCGGAACGCAGAATTCATTTTGATATTGTTTTTATTTTCCAAATCGACGACGATGATTGATTTGCTTTAGTTTTAGGTATACATCATTTTATACTCGTAGAAAATATTGTATCCTTGGCTTGAGTTCGTTACATCGACAAAATACAAAAAATTGCGTTGGATATGAAAATTTGTTATGCCGCACATTTTAATCAAACGCGCTGTTTCGACATAATTAAATCTTGTCGATAAAAATTTTTTATAAATTACGCTATTTCTGATCGTAATTTTTAAATCACGAGCAGATATACGTACACGTAAAACAAAAATACAGCGTTAAAATACTTTTCCGTCCTATTTCCAGTTTTAAATATTTAGACTCGTTTATACAAATATCGTCAAGATAGTAAATTATTTTATTTGTCAGAAACGTGGAACGTTCGAAACGCTTGAAACGTTTAATGTAGGGTCCGAAAAAATAGTCGTATCGAAAGAAACGATGAAAAATGTTTGCTTCGGGTAGTTTATGCGTTAGCTTTTGAAAATGATAATTCGAGAGTTCGTTCCTTAGTTATCTATGGTTGAGTTTAGCGAGAGCGATCGTATCATTGCTCGCGCTTAACGAAGTAATTTAATTTTTTCATATTTCGTGATTTCAATCTCGCAATTTTCTTGACCTAAGCGCAATTGTAATTTACGAGCTCTTGCGTAATTTCGCGTTTGAGCGTTTGGTCGGCGTTTTAATCGGAAGAAAAGAAGAAAAATATGTTTTCGGAAAAGCAGTGGATTTAAAATAGAAACAAAGTAAATTAAATCTATGGAAGGGCTCGTAAAAAAGGAATAAATGGAACAGAGTCGGTAGCTGGTAGTTGGTAGTTGGTAGTTGGTAGTTGGTAGCTGGTAGTTGGTAGCTGGTAGTTGGTAGCTGGTAGTTGGTAGCTGGTAGTCGGTAGTCGGTAGTCGGTAGTCGGTAGTCGGTAGTAAGGATTCTCGGCAGCGAGGAGCTCGGGAGAGGATTCGCCGGCTAAAGGAGGGGCGTTTCTCGATCCAGCTTCACGGGAAATGGTGACGTAAGGTTGGTCGCGTTGGTCGCGTTGGTCGCGCTCCTCGGACTCCTCGTATTTCGTTCGGTCGCCTTCACTTACCAAAGGCAGAAGAGGTCGATGTGCGTGCATCGGGTTCGGTTCGTTCTCCCGCTAACCACACGTTGCAAAGCCACAAGCGCGCGCTTCGTACTCTCTCCATTATACTTTATTTTCCGCGCGCTGATTTTCACTCGGGGATCTCCGCCCTCGCGAGGAAATCAGGGGCTTTCGAATGCACGAGCGGCTACCCGTGTCCTTCTCCGCCGGTGTCTCGCGACGACTTTACCGGCACGCGATAATGGCACTCGGAGGGAGCGGGTAAATACGGTGCGGAACTCGAGAGTCGCTACGCGAAATTATTCTTTTGCGAAACTCCGAAGCCGTTTTGCGTGCTGGATTTTACCTTTCCTACGGTTTCTAATTTTCTTTGAGAACTCTACGCGTTCGAGTTTGCTCGCGTACATTTTATCCTCCGTCCTTGGTTGCTTTATTTCCTCCTCCTCCCCATCCTCCCCATCCTCCCCATCCTCCTCCGCCGCTCTATCTCACTTTTTTATATCGTGAATTCGCGGCTGATAGAATGGGTAGAGGCAGAGGATGAAGAAATGCCTCGAATGTTCGCTAAAGTGCTTTTGCACTGGAATTATATATAATTTTGATTTTTAATGTATGAGTTGGACGGTACAGAAAACGATACGGTAGGAATTTAAATTTATAGTGAATATCGGGATTATTAATATGGATCATTACATAAGTCGGAACGTTATTATTTTTTATGCGCGTCGTGAAATTTATACATGATTTTCTTTTTTAAACGTAGGAAAAATTTTTTACGTGACGTTGAAATGTTATTCTTGCCTTTGGACTAACTTCCATGTATTAAACCCGATGTTTATAATTTAGAGAACCATCGGGCTAAAATTATTTTTTCGCGTTCGTCGAAATTCTTTTAATATTACGATTAACCTTTAAAAATATTTTTTCGTATCAGCAAAATCGTCGCGGGCTGTAAAATAGTAAAAAGGTCGACGAGATATTTTACGCGAGAGTTTCTATTAAAAGAAATTATCCCAAAGCCATATAATTTTGAAAAAAATAATGGGAAAAAAATACTAGACTCGAAGAAACAACGAAGCCAATTCGAGGCTCGTTAGCACCGAATCGCCTCGTTTCGGTCACTTTTTTTTACGTCGTTCTTCATATTTTATTGTGCAATAAAAACGAAAGATTACGATTCATCCGCAAGCGGACGCACGACAGATATTAAACGCAGGAGAAGACAATCCTTATCGATTTCGTGTATCCTCGGCTTCTGCGCTCCTGCCCGTTCCTCGACTCACGATCGCATCCTCGTACTCGTACCGGGATAGAAAAAGCAAGGAGGAAAAACTGAAACAACTCCGATGGAGTTCTCGTAGTATCGAAGGATCATGGAACGAGCATGGAACGAGCATCGAACGAGCATGGAACGAGCATCGAACGAGCATCGAACGAGCATCGAACGAGCATCCAACGAGCATCCAACGAGCATCCAACCAGCATTTTCATTTTCAATTTCACGATCCAACGACTCGACGCGCGTGGAATCTTGGCTCGCACCGACTCCCGAGTCCCGGCAATTCTCACAGCAATAAGACTACCGTTCTCCTAATCCACCGGTCGTAAACGGGCGCCGAGGAAGCGGAGCTCCTGCCCCCCGAAACCGCAGCCTCGTTAGCAGTGCTAACGCTCTCGTTTTCGTCGCGCTCGCGAGGAGCCACGGGAAGGGGGCGTGAACGTCGCCCGGTGGTGTCCGGGGCGCACAGGATGAGGCCGATTTGCTCGATGATATAGGCGCGCGCAAGATCCGCGCCGCTGCCCCGAAAAAAGGCAGTCGGTAGATGACGATTCCCCGAAGTCGAGGCGGAGTGAGGCTTTGCCTCCTCCTACGGACGTGCCCCGGGACTTCCAGGGGGAATCTTTAACGAGTCGGCCGCGAGATGCGCGACGATTAGATCGTCCGGATGTTTTTCGTCCGTCGGATATTTTTTCTCAATTTCTTGCCTTCCTCTCGCCTTCCTCTCGCCTTCCTCTCGCCTTCCTCTCGCCTTCCTCCTGCCTTCTTCTTGCTTATTTTTGCGCTTTCTAGTCCCGGCGGCTACTAATCATCGGTTCGACTCTCGAAGCGTTAAATCGTATCGCGGATTAAGGATGTATTGTGCGAGGCGCGATTGCCCGTTAAACTGAAACCGATGGACGACGTCTCATTTGCTCGGGCGCCGCAGTTATTTCGCTTTCGGCAAACGCGTAAATTTAAATTCGCCCACGCTTTGTTTCCTAGTGCTTAATTACGAACATCCTCGGTGATTGATGGCTCTTCGCGTAAACATTTAATTTGATGTTTTCGTGTGAGTCGGTGCCTTGTAATTAATTTCTTATCTTTTGAAACTTAAGATTAAATTAAATAATAGAGCCAAAGAACGTCGAGCTAAGGAGAAACGCTTCGGATGCTTTAAAGCGTTTCTTTTTAATTTTATCGGTTCTGCAATGTACTCGTGTTTTCGAAAATCAATTAATCGTAAATATTTGTTTCGATGAACGATAATAACTTATACGGCTATACTACGTAAAAATTTAATGAAAAACTAACGACACAATTATGTTTAGATTAGATAAAACGATGGATAAGCATCAAAGTGTGAAGTACATATTTTAAAATAGTTTCTTTCTTTTTAACGCTTAATAATGAATAGTTTTCTGAGCGTTAAAACGTCTCATGATTACGGATAAGAAAAAAAGGAAGTGCTATAATTATTTTGAACTGTTTGTACGAGTATGATTGATTTACACGTGATAAACTGAAAGATGCTTCTTAACCGATGTTGTATAATATTCTATGTAATTACTCGTAAAAAAGATAAAAAGATTTTTCCTGCGAGACAAATATAATAATAATAATAATAATGTATATTTAAACGCTGATAATTTCTGTTTTTATATTTCTTCTCGTTTCATTTATATTCGCTTAAGAATTAGTAAAGTATAACAAGAGTAATTTTTAACGCTACAATTGTTTATTTAAATATATATTAAATCGTTGAAAAGAATTATCGATGGACGCATTATTATAAAAATAATATTTCAAAAGGATTGTTTACGTTTAAATAAAGTGCCGTATACGAGTAAAAATGAGTTTTATAGAATATTAAAATTTATTAAAATTGGTTTATTAAAATTAATTGCGAACTTTTTATCTAACAAAAGAAAAATCTAACTAATACGGTTGGAATCGTTACTGTCATCGATTAAGCGATAACGCGAAACACCTACTTTATAAATTTCTTAAAAAAAAAAAGTATTTCTACTTCTTGCAACTTTGCTCTGAATTTTTTTCTCGATTTATCCTCGATTTATTCTGGATTTATCCTCGATTTATCCTCGATTTATCCTCGATTTATCCTCGATTTATCCCCAATTTATCCTCGATTTATGTATTTGACATGTTTGTACAATGGCACATAAAACTGCTCGAGGCTCGAGTAGACGTTTTCCTATCGCGCTCTTCGATTTAAAACGCGAAAACCGTCGCGTTCGATGTTTTGCGGCGGAAAGGAGGAAAAACCTCGAAGGGTAAAAACGTGAGCACACGCGTCGATTATAACGTCGTCGCTTTTCGCGTATCCCGCTGAGTGCGGGAGCGGCTTTGAGCTCGTAACCGCTCGGCTGATTTAACGAGCTTCGCTCGCAGACGCGTCTGTTCCTTTCGATAAACTCGCACCGCTCATGGGAAAGGTATGGTGTACACGTATACAGTGCTTTTTTAAAGGTGCCTGGTGTACGCAGCCAGAATTAAAGGCTCTACTTGAAATTTTGCTTTTCGTCTCTCGGCAAAATGGCAGAAGCCGATCGACCACTTTGAAATTCTAATCGATGTCAAGTAGTAATGGTTAAGATTAATGTCAAGACGGTAAGAAGTTCTCGAGGAACAGAATACTATTATATATTGTGAGAATCACTCTTCCATTACATCTTATTGTTCAAAATTTGACGTGTAGAGTAACTTGAAAAATATTTATGCCGAGCAATTCAAATAGGTTAAACATTTTTAATTCGAATAATAGTGTACAAAGAAATATAATATAACGTCGTTCGCAGCTATAAATTGTTCATTAACGCAGGTTACATAAATTATTTGAAATGGTATTTTGCTTTGCAATTAAAGTGCGTAAAATATCTTTTCCTTGATCCAAATAATTTTCTATCGGAACGTACTCGTTATATATTTATCGAATTTTAAATTTAGCACCAACACCGTAATTCCATTGGAATTACGCTCGAAAAATGTTCTGAATTTAAAATGTCTCTCTTCAATTATACAATCTCGAACGCAATAATTGCGCATAAGTTTAAAAATATTATAAAAATTATAAATCAAAGATTTCTTTCGATATACTTTTCTATACTTTTGTTTTATAATACAACGAATTAACTTGATTTATAGCTACGTATTGATGTATACGGTAGTAGAAGTAGGTTAATATAAAATGCTTGAAATCGTTTTGAATATGAAACAATAGTAAGTAAATATATTTAGCGTGAATTTTGTTTTAAGAATAAAAATCGGTAAACGTGGAATAATTGTATCTGTTCACGAAAGAAAACAGCTAAAAACTGCTGTATACTTTTACTACGTAGTTCTAGATCTTTAAAGTATGTTTTAACGATGTTTTTAAATGAGGTACGAGTAACTAAGAGTTACAATAATATGCGGTAAAAGATCCCATAAACATCAAAATTCCTAAGTGAATTCTTTGTCAATTACACACTCGAGTAAAACAATGTCCTTCTTAATAAATATTCCGATAATGTTGTAGTACGGCAAAGTTGATGGAATACGAACTTTCGTAATTCGAAGTAGAAGTATAATCAATGAAACGTAAAGATTTTATATTATATTTGATACGCTGTGTACAAACGTTCAAGTTATTTAAATTTTATTCAGTCTAAATATAAATAAAATTTTTATTTATTTATTTATTTATTGTGTTTAAATTGAAAAGAAAAATAATGGTTCGATTTGCGTATGTATAGTAAAGTTCGAGGAGTGCCGACAAAGGATGTAACGATTTTTCTTCATTATTCAAAAAAGAGTCGTAATATGCAAAGACCGAGCGAGTCTCGCTCGATTCGCTGCCTAAAATGCCTACGAAAATGCGCGAGCGTATAATTACCGAGTCACAAATAAAGTTAGTAACGCGTAATTTATGTAGATTCGAGATAGGAAAAATTCTCATGTACGTCTACCTCTGAAAAGAAAATAAAAAAAGGGAAGAGGAAGAGAGATAAAAAAGAATCGGAGGATAAACGAAGGATGAAAGAAGATCGAGTTTTTCGTCGCCGTTGAGGACGTGTACGAGGCCAGCAACGAGGCTGCAGCCTCGACGAGTAAGGAAAAGAGAAGGAGGAGGATTCTCATTCATAATCTGCTCGGCCGAGTTGCCCGAGGGTCTCGAAGGCTCCGGGAGTCATTAATTTTATGGGAAATCGCTGGTTATTTGGGCGTTTTGACGTTCCTCTCCGAACCCGTTTCTCTCCTCCCGGAGAAAGAACCCGTGCCCTCCTCCACCCACCGGCTCATTCATGAAAGAAGATTCGCAATTTACGCGGCGCCAGAAGACCCGGAGAAAGAGCGAGAGAGTGGGAATTACGGTTTCCATGGGAGAGGGATACGGTTCTCGTGTCCGACGTCGAAGCTTTCACGCGTTCCTACGGGCTGAGCATAATTTTCTTAAGTTGTATAGTATTAGCGTTGTAGCGAGCTTCCGGACGCTATAGACGAGAATTCTAATTAATTTAGTACATTGATTCGTCGATCTTGGTAACGCGTTTCGGTGTACGTATCGTACGTTCGTATCGTACGTTCGTATCGTACATTCGCTGCTCGAGAATGCCTTCATTTCTCCTCGTTCGTCTCTCCAATTTTACATGGTACGGAGAAAAACCATGCAACTAAAATTCGTTGGCCCGTTCGCTTTGTAAAAAAAATCCAAAAAAGAAAGCGCATATCTCGCAAAAACAAAATAATTCAAACGAAGGAAGCTGTGCTTTTCTACAAGGTGACATCCTCGCGAGATTTCTTTATACGAGAGCAACGTCAAAGTGGTTCTTCTGCGTTTCAGAAACTCATTTTAGTTTCTTTCGAAAATATCGTTTTTCCAGCTCTGGGTAAGTCGAATGTCCGTAGGAAGGGTCGGACGCCGACGCTTTGAGAAAGCAGCGTATATAATATGGATGGAGCATTAAATACAAGAGTAACGACTGCGTCGAGGCGATTAGGCGATGAGACGATGTACGTCTTTCCGTTAGTGTGGTATATTCGCATTCGTATTCGCAAAGAGTGGCTTTTACTTGGAGAATTAGCCTGGAGAATTAGCCTGGAGAATTAGCCTGGAGAAATAAAACTGGATTCGTTACCGAGTCGTCATTTGTAATTATGGAAAGAGACGAATTCGTTCTGGTCTGCGATCGCTCGTAGTCTACCGTAGCCGAGGAATCATATTCATCTGGTTTATTTGGAAACTTACTCTGGACGCGCGCGTCGCGATACTCGTCTGACCGTACTTTTTTTTCTCGAGCTTAAAAAGCAATAAAAAGCAATTTATTATTTACGAATAAACGATACTCGAGAGCTGTCGATTCTTTAAAAGTCTCTACAATTTGCATCGTTCGATGATTTTACAGTCCTCGAATTTCTTTCGGTAAATCCAATTACCGTTCGAAAGGAACCAGGTTGCTTCGATATCACCTCGAAATCTGACCTTGAAATCTGTTTGTCAGGAAAGGATTTTTCTCGATCGATGTAAATATTGCACAAACATCTTCCCTCGTGAACAAACTGTTCAAGCTTCGTTAGTCTCCGCCGTCTATTCGCTATCGTCGAGGATATTTCGCATCCCTTGTCTTTTCATCTCAATTTCTTCGTGTCGTAGTCGCTGAGGGGGTTAAAAAAAAGTCGCGATCGATCGAAGGCTATGGGTCGAGCTGCCAAGGATTATACACTCCCGAGTGAGCACCACCGAGACCAATAATAATACCCAGGGTTATACACACGTACACGTATAATATCGCTGATCCTCGATACGATAAAACCTCGAGGGTGCACCGACCGAACGAGCGATCCCGTCGTGATTCGACCGCTTTATCCCTCTCTAGGATCAATGGATCGAGATAGGGAGAGAGAAAGAGAGAAAGAGAGAAAGAGAGGAAAGAGCGAAATATGCTTTTCCGCTTTTTTCTTTTCCCTGCAGTCCCACGCAAGGGAATTACGTAAAACAGAGTAACTACTCGGAATAAAACTGATCCGAGGTTGAACGAGATCGTAAAAAAAGTATATACAAGAAAAAGTAAGAAAGCGACGGAGAGACGGATGGACGGATAGATAGAGAGTGAGTAAGAGCAAGAAAGAGAGATATTGCGGATAGGGTTAGTAGAAGTACGATATCGATTTATCGAATGGACTCACGACTCCGCTACTCCTTTGATACCGGAGAGAAGCACCTAAAGGAAGACGGAGAACACTGTATTCTTATATGAAATTTTCCGATCTCTAGATAGTTTCATTGGTAGGTTGCACTTGCGCACGACAGCAACTATGTTTCATTGGTTGATTCTAATGCGTATTACGGTTGTTACGGTAAGCAATTACGGAATGTTTTGTTGTTTCACGAATATCTGTAATATTATGGATTCGAAAATAAAAGTCAGTGTTCGAATTTTTACAGCGGTAAAAAATTTTAATAAAATTCTCCTATTTATTAAATACGCAAGGTTTTACCGCGTAATTCTAAAATTGTCTCATCCGTGAGCAAATTTATTTTTATATTTTTTTTACATGATGAAAATTAATTTCAATCGATATACGATTAGTTATATAATAATTCAACGAATACAACTCGATTAACTTATTAATTATTCGGTCTTAATTATTCGATCGTTGGAGACAAATTATTTTTATAAATCTTTGGAAATGTCAAGGTATGAAAAAATTAGCTTATTAAATATATCGTACGGTTTACAGAGTAACAAGTAGAAAACACGTTAGCGTAATTACAGGCTTTAGCGACGCACCAAGACTTTTCTGATTTCTTGTGGTCCAAAAACTAAATAAAATACGAGCAAGAAAAAACGCATAAACAATGAAAACAACAGAGAAGACAACAGAGAAGACAAGAAAGAAGACAACAAAGAAAATAACGAAGGAAAAACGAAGGAAAAACGAAGGAAAAACGAAGGAAAAACGAAGGAAAAAATACGTATACTTTCGCGATAGTTCAGAGTCGTTATGGTAATACGTCCAAGCATAATAACCTCGATAATAAGATTACCTACAGCTTAGAAAGAAGGAGTAGTTCGCGTTCGACGACGCGCAATCTTTTCTCTTTCTCTCGTTACGTCTCTTCGTTCTTTATGTACGTGCACACGTGCCATGCATTTCGAAATCTCCCAAAGGAGTGATAACGAAAGGGAAGGAAGAGAATAAAGGATCACTGGAAAAAGTATTATTTACTCTCCTCCTTCAGGTTTGTCTCTTTATCGTTATCTTTCTCTCTTCTCGTTTTGCGGCCACTAAATCCGTTCGTAATTCTTTGTGCGTTCGTAAAACAGATTCGTAAAATGGTTTGCACTCCGGCATTTATGAAGTATTATATAATTACAGGCTGCCTCACGACCATAGCGACTGTATACACGCGTGCCGAGTTGCGAAGCACCCGAGAGACTAGAAGGGAGACGTTTTCTCATAGCGAAGTTTTAGCGAAGTTTTAGCGAGGTTTTAGCGAGGTTTTAGCGAGGTTGAGGTCGAATTCTATTTTTTGCGTACTTTTGTTAACCTTTCGCTTCTATATACCTGATACATTCTTGGGATTCTAGGCTTCGTAACCTTTTTTCCTTCTCTTCGCATTTTTTCTTCGTTTTTTTCTTCGTTTTTTTCTTCGTTTTTTTCTTTATTTCTCCCGAGTGTACTCTGAAAAAAAAACTCTGCTGGTAAATAGAAATTAGCATGAATTCTAGCGAGGAAGCCACGAATGTCTATGTCTGTAACCACTGATTTTTTTTACCGATGATTCAGTACTCGGTACTCCGTGTAATACCGTTGCGGTTTTACAATTCGAACGATTTTCGCAACGATCATGAACAATCGATACCTCGAGCAGCATCGAAGGAATGCGGGATGTATAAGTGAAAATCCAACGGTTTCCTAAGCATAGAAAATTAATTATTGGTAATTTTTACCTACGTTTTCTTGCGTACTTCTTAATTTCCGAATCGCGAAGACGTACAACCATTACAAATTAAAAATTACGATTCAATTATACAGAATTGTAATACCGAAATATAAATAAATTTTGAAAATTTTAACGATATTAAAGTCTATATAATATCGATGTTACAACTATTCTATTATTATTTATATTCGCTTGTTATTATCGTACGATTATTCCACTAAAAAAATTCGCATCCTTATTTTAAAAGAAATCCATAAATTATAACATAATATTTATGGATATTTTTAATTTTATTACCGTAAGCGACATAATTGTACGCGTATACGATTGATTCGTATAAAAATTCCTAATGTTACGAGCATAAGTATCGTTATTATAAAAATTATTATCAAAATAATGATTATTATCGTTATTACTATTTTATTATATTTCGAAACGCACGAAAATACACGTTCCAAAATTGGACCGCGGAGATTTATTCATTAGCTAAAAATACATTAACCTTAATTCGAATTGAAACTTTTTTCTAAGTTGTATTTATTTTTTAAAAACTTTGGGCTGTTTTAAAGATACCTTTTAAGATTGCTTTTCTTATTTGCTAACATTAAGAATAAGTTAGTTTTCAACCTCAACCGCTAATGAGCAACTCACGTAAATAAAATTGAAAATGCTTTAAAAATATATAAGTTAACGATAATAATTAAGGAATATTATGTTTAAAAATTCGTTTATTTTTATAAAGCTTTTTTGCTCGAATTACGAAACATTTATATGGCAATGGAATGTAAATCGTTAAAGAATACGTACAATTATATAGTAGGAGAAGAAATCAGAGAAATCAGAGAAATCGGAGGCTGAGTTTTCTAAATGTAGACAGTTGCGAAGAAGCGAGGAGTAATGCCAACGTACTCATCGTTAAATTAATAGTCCCCAGATTGTTCAAAACGGCGCCAAGGCACCGGGATTAAACAGTGCCTGCAATTTAAAAGTTGAAGCTGTGTCGCGCCCATTGACGCGGAGCGGCCAACGACTACCCGGAAATACGTTCGTCCATTCATAAATCGATCTCTCCGGCTAAAGACTTTATCAACGCGACTTCTCTCCCCGCGAAAATCATAGAATACGTCGACACGCACGCGCCGTCCTTCTCTCATCTCGGAATGGCGAGATACGCGCGGGTCACGACTCGGGAGCCGTACCTCGACGCGGTCGTCGTTTCCCACGAGCCTGTCTCCTGCGCGCAACAGAGAGGGAGATATCGTGAGCCACCCATCGCGAAACCCTTCCTCCTCCTCCTCCTCCCTCTCTCTCTCTCTCTCTCTCTCTCTCTCTCTCTCTCGCTCTCTCTCTCCCTCCTCGCTCTCCCCCCCTCGCTCTCCCCCCTCGCTCTCCCTCTCGCCCTTGGATACGCCGAGCACGGCTCTCGTCGCTCGTTGCGCTTTTTTGCCGCGACCCGCCATTTACTTCGCCTTCGCGCGATTGTGCGCAACTCCCCACGAGCGACGTCCTCGCGACGCGTAACGCCAACACGCGCCAAGACAATTTCGCCTTTTTACGATAACTCGTTGACGCTGACAAACCGGGAGCTTAGGCAGCGCTTCGAACAAGCTTTTTTCCATTCTCGATTCGAGTCCCATCGCGCAAATTGCAAACTGGATCAATCAATGTTTTGGACGAGACTCATTTCATCTCGTTTCATCAAGGCTAATTACTCTAAAATCTCTAATTAAGCGACCAAGTGCTCGTTACGCGGAGGGCAGGACGTAAATTAGTATTTGATAAGCGGGCAACGCTCGCAGTTGGAAAACTCGGGAAAAGTGCCTTCGCGCAAGCTCCAACAGAATCCCCGTGGAAAGAAACTGCGTCGGGTAAGGGGCAGAGCCAACGAGCTCCGACCTTATCACCGACGAGGAAGACGCGCGCGAGCGGTGCGATGAAAGGTCCGCGGGCTCTTTATACCCCGAGGTGTCCACCTTAGCCGGACTTGCTCTTTATCTAGAACGGCCTAAAGGATTCCCGTGTTTTCGCGGCGGCACTCGAGGTAGATCTTATATATGTGCCCGCTTAATCTTTCTCTCGGCTACCGATCGAATCGATAGCCGCGCACTCTTTCCCTCTCTCGCATTTTCGTACCACGAGGCGTTTCACGGATCCTCTCGGTTTTTAATGGCTTGCTTCTGGGCTTCTTTTTTCGACCCGATCGCAACGTTGGCCTTACTCCCCCACTCGATCTCCGTTCGATCCTTATTGAATTATCGCGACGGAAGATGTCAGTTTCGCGTTCAAACGCGAGCTCGTTTTTCCTCGTTTAGAAAAATGCGTTCCCGATAGACGGTCCAGACGCCGCGCTGTTCTTCGCGGAGGCTGTGGTCCGAGCTCGTAATAGTGCATCCACTTCGGAGTATCTCGGGGCGGATGTACACGGAGACGCGACTCCGGTCTTGCGTCGTACACGTAGTCGTAGCCTCCGGGGTATACGCGATCCCAGTCGCTCGCGTGCGAGATAATATGGAAAAACATTCCGCGGTAGGTGCGAGCGGCGTTTTTGGGGAAGATCAACGACGGCGAGCTCGAAAAAAAACAAACGCGAAAAAAAGGACGCATGCCTGGGAATCCATTGGGTGCAGGAATGCGCATCTTTTCGGCACTTTATCACAAACTTTCTTTTCTTAATGTCCTTTTACGTATTCGTTTCTCCCGCCGAATCGATGTTCGGAATTCAAGCGTTACTTAGTTAAATAAATTTCTTAAGGACGCGGTTATTTTCGTTCGTTGCGAACGAACTACGACCAATTATGACTCAACTCGAAATATTTTTATTTTTTATGTGCGGTTTAGTGGCGAACGCGTATCGTCGAGACTCGTTCCGTCTTTCGGAGAAATAGAACCGCCCTATTAATCAACGAATAAACGAATCACTCGCATCGATAATCTACTTTTTCTTTTACAGTTTAATAAGCATTCGGAAGTAATAGTAGTAAATAGAATCGACGGTTCCAAGTCTTGCGCTGACATTAATTAAAAATTACAATACGATATTCTAGAATTTATATCGATATCGCTCGTTCGAGCCATTCGAGGGATAAACGCAAAAGTACGTTATCGAAGATGGCGCTTTCCCTCTTGTCTTGGACGAGCATCGAATATGGATATCGCTCGCGCGCATTCGTAAAACTATAATTGCAACTTTGAGTTTGGATCCGCTCGACTCGCGCTCCGAGCATTCGACCGATAATAAATTTTTTCCTCGAAAAAACTAAAAAAAAAATGAAACAAAAGAGGATGCGCACGAAAACGCCAAGGCAAAAAAAGCACCTTGGATCGATCGTGCAAGTTGTCGAAGGGAAAGTCGCTTCCGCGAGTTGGCTCCTACCTCCCGTCCGGAGCGCCGGAGCGTCGGAACGTCGGAGCGTCGGAGCGTCGGAGCGTCGGAGCACCGGAGCACCGGAGCGCCGGAGCGAGAGAAGAAGAGAGAAACAGAGAGAAACAGAGAGAAACGAAAGAAGATTGATACCCGGTCCTCGCGCGTATGCACGTATGCGCGTATGCACGTATGCACGTATGCTACACGGTTAAGCGACGCGGCGCCCGTCCGTCGCCCCCACCTCCGTTCGCCCCTTAAATAGAGTGGGATAAGAGCGGGGGCCGTCTCTTTTTTAAAACAAAGGCGAGCTCGTGAGCGCGCGCTCATCTAAATCACAAATCTCGTGCTCGGCCCGCATCGGCACCACCTTCGAGCCGTGTTAATAACCGGCGTACTTGGCGAGGTTGGAGGAGGAAGGCAAGAAAATCGAGGGCAGAAAAACCAAACGACGGTGGCGGTCCGTGGGAATGAGGCCGAAATACTCTTCGGGGCGTGTTTCCTCGTGTTATTGTTTAGCGAATTTGTTTACGCTGGCTACGACGCGAGATTGGGAATTTAGGTCTAGATTCGCTTCTGGACTCTCGGGTGCAGCCGATCGAGTGCATCGCGTGACAAGTTCGAGAAACAAGTTTTGTCGTATCTATCGTTGATCGTTAACGATCGCTGTCACCGGATTCGAACAAGGAGGTTTCGCGAGTCGCGGCAAGGGTTCGAGTACCAAAGTTATTGTTATTGAAATTGGGTGGTTAGTTTTGGATGTTTGTTGAAAGGGAGAAGAAAAGGAAAGAGTGGAAAGAGAAATAAGCTAATGAATAGCTTATAAAATTTCATATCGACAAGGACACGGAAAACGAACGAGTAACCCCCGTCGACAACTTAACAACGACGAAATAAGAGCGCATAATAGCCGTACCTCGGAAGACGAAGCCCGAGAAGAAACTGAAGAAGGAGAAGAAGAAGAAGAAGGAGAAGAGGAGGAGGAGGAGGAGGAGGAGGAGGAGGAAGAGGAAGAAGTAACAGCAGCACGAAGCCAAAATGGAACGAAAGAGTATAGCTTCGAAACCGAGAGAGACAGGAACTATACACCTGTATGCTGTGCCGAGTTTCGAGACCGAAGCGAGAGAGCGGGAGAGAGCGGGAGAGAGCGAGAGAGAGAGAAGCGAACACCGCGAAGTAGACCCCCCGCGACATGGCGCCACGGTGCTCCGCCTCTCTTTTCTGGACGCGCGGCCGCCGGCCGGCAACGACGGGCTCCGAGACACAAAAAAGAGCGACCCTTTTTTCCCTTCTCTCTCTCTCTCTCTCTCTCTCTCCCATGCGCCGTGGGCAGCGCTGGCAGGCCGAGGGGCCCGAAATCGGCTGCACGTAATCGCGCCGGATGAATCGTTGAACCGCGAGGCCTGGCACCGAGTCTGGCTGGCACCGTGCATTCGATTTATCGAGTATAATGTCGATGATAAACGGACCAAAGGAAAGAAAATTGATCCTCTTTCTTTTTCTTCTCGTATCGAACGTAGAAAAGACTCCAACGCGTATCGCTTCTCTCGAAACGGGTCTCGTGCTCGATGCGTGACTTAAAAGTTCAGTTTTGAAGAAGAGTCGAAGATTATCGCGATGGAATACCTCGATAACCAACGATAACGAGTACTGGACTTTTTATTTTTACGATGCAGCACCGAGCGGAGAAATGTTTTCGATATCATTCGAGGCAGTAGAGTTTTCAACGCGAAATAACTTCGATACTATGCCTGAATAGTCGTGATTCCATTTGGAAAAATGAATTTTAATTCGATCTCGAGGCTCGTTTTATATAATGAAATTTTAGATAAAACGAGTTTTATCAAAAATATCTTCAAAATCCAACATCTTTATTTTATAATTTAGATTTCATTATTCTTAAGAGTTTTTATACGTTTTCAATTTTTGTAGGAACGTATATCGAAACGGGAACAATGTTTATCGTTTACTTTTAAAATTTATATCGAGTTTAACGATTAACATTGATCACGGACTATACATTCTACGAAAATAAATTCGATAAAGAAAAAAGGCCGCATTGTAACGGATGATTTTACGTAACGTATTAACAGGTTGCTTTCCAATACGGGACAGTGGGAAAAATGAAATGTGAGCATAGGTAGTTTAGTTAAGTCCATAAGAGGTACGCGTAAGAGTCGCGAGTACGCAAAACTCGGAAAGCTAAGATTCTTTGTAGAGTAAAGTAAGCAGCTATTTCAGCTGTCAGCTATACCCGGCTATAATACTCTAGCTATGACTCGACTGCTTTTTACATCATGATTCATTAATGAAAATTGACTTGTTTCGTCGAGGTGCAATAAAATCGCTTCGTTTCTCGGGTCTTAAATTACAAATCCGTTCGATCAAAATATTATCGTTCCGATGCTTATTTATTTATAACGATGTCGGTTATAATGATATCTCGAATAGTTAGTACTTAGGATCTAGTAAATTGAATAGATCGTTGTAGAACACGAAGATGTCGAGTATTACACGCTGCAGATATGCACGAGTGTCGGTTGCTCGTCAAGATCTTGCCTCTTCGATCAACGGAAAATATCAGAATACCAGTACCAGAATACCAGGGATACGACTTATGCATATATGCATATTGTAAACACTTGTCAAGTGGTACCTATTAAGTAGTTATTCGTGGAGCATTCGGTTATCGGAGGAGCAGAAGGTCGGAAAGTGGTTAATACTTTTATATTTTTCGATCCGGTACACGCGCGATCGATTCGTATAAATTATTAAAATAGACGGTATAAATTATCGTCGTTTATCAAGAGCTGTACACTATTAATATTAGTTCAAAGAGGCTCGTAAAAAGGATGGAAACGTAAAAGCCGTGACAACGCGATACGTTAAACGACATCGTTCCGAGTCTCTACTAAAGATAATACAGCGAACCGAAGAGGCATCGTCGATTAATCGCCGCGTTGAAAAAGGACAATGAACGTAAGAGTCAACGAGTGGCTAAGGACCTTTAAATAGAAGCGTAGCATCCACGGCTCATTACTAGCAAGAGCGTAACGAATTCGGCCCGTTCAAACCCGTGCAACCCTTCCCTCGTTATTAGAACAAACCGGCGCTGGGGTTGAGGTTGTCTCGGGCGGGCAAAACGTGCGCCGGGGTGAAAAACGAGCAACCGGCTTTATGGGAGTTTAAAGCGCGTAAAATTTGCGGCCCATTAATACGTTCCGTGAGGCCGCTGCACGGGGTCATTCATCACGGCGGTCGGGTGTAAAGTACCCGCCGGTCTCCACCTCTGTCAACGCGTATTTATAAGCGCCGGCTCGGGATGGAGAAAAAAGGAGGAAAAAACGAACGGGTGTTCGTTTTCGTCTTCTTTTTCTTCGTCTCGCGCAATTTCATCTCACGGGGAAATTCACGAAGCGGGCTTTGCGAACGCCGCCAAACTTTTCGTTGGAGAAGACGCGAAAGCTACGAATAAAGGGAAAGCAAAAACAACAACAAAAAAAAAGAAGTGGAAGAGTAACGTCCGCTCGGACCGAAACTCGGAGGCTGAAATCAGCCCGGGCGAAATAATGTTTTCACCGTTACAAGAGCCTTTCTTTCACCGAGGCAAAATGAATGACCGCCGCGGACAGAAGTAAGAGGAGGGTTACGCTACGGTGTACGCGAGAAGCTACGAGGCAAGGGAGAGAGAGCGAAAAGAGATCGAAAAGAGAGCGAAAAAAGAGCGAGAAAGAAAGAAAGAAGCAGCGAAAAAGGAGCAAAGCGAGAGAGAACAGGGAAAAATACATCCGTATTCGCGAATCCTGCCGCGCTTGCGGGCAAGGAGGGTGGTCGTCGAGAGAGCGAAAGAGAGAGCGAGAGAGAGACAGCGGAATCCCGCGTATAGATGAGGGGTTTCGGAGGTTAAACAAACATGTGATTACCGCTGGTGCCTACAGCTGGCTACATTATATCTCCTACCAAGGTAACCATCTCCTCTTCGTCTCGCCCTTCTTCTCCCCTTCCCATCGTCGCTGCTTCTTCCTTTTTCTCGAACGCCTTCGCTCTCTCTCTCTCTCTCTCTCTCTCTCTTTCCTTCTCGCTCGCTGGCGTTCCTGGCGAGCGAAGGTAAGGATGATGGCAGGCCATAACGCGACGACGCGTCTCGGCGAGCCACACGGACTCGAAGGTGCTCTGGGCTGCCGTTGCTGTCGCTGTTCGCTTGGCTTCGGGAGGGAGAGCGAGATAGAGATCGTATTAAACTCGCGAGGGCAGGTCCGGTGTACGTCATTTTTTTTCTCTTCTTATTCTTATTATGCTTCTCCTCCTCCTTCTCCTCCTCCTTCTCCTCCGCCTTCTCCTCCTCCTCCACCTCCGTCCTCTTCTTCTTCTTCTTCTTCTTCTTCTTCTTATAATTCTAATTATATTAAGAAATTTCGATGCCACGATGAATTTTCGCGCGAATCGCGTAACGCCCTACGAACGAAATTTTCCAGTAGTTTTTCTTAACTGCCACGCAGCTCGCGTATAAATCGTTAGCGTTAGAATTTTTTTTTATGTAATGCTTTGTGCAACCAAAGCCAACGTTACATATTATCCGGTAATACGCGTTTAAATTCTGTATTTTATCGATCGATTTTTCAATAGTTGAAACTTTATACAAAAATCCAAGTAAATCCTACTTTAAGAAAGTGAGTAAAGGCAGAATGAATGAGACGGAGAATGAAATACACTTAAACGAAGGATAAAGGAGTGAGAAGGAGAAGCAGGAAAATACGATGGAGGAAGATAGAGAGATAATAAGGAGCGCAGAGAGTTGAGAGAGGTGTGCGCAGGTTTCGAAGAGAAGTTTACCTCTTTTCGAGGCCCCCGTTAATGCCTCCTCACCTGTAAGAGAATGAGAGAGAGAGAGAGAGAGAGAGAGAGAGAGAGAGAGAGAGAGAGAGAGAGAGAGAGAAGAGGGTAAAAAGTAAAAGGCAAAAAAGTTGTTCGCCCGCGCGCGGTCTCGGACCACCCTCGACTGCACTTCGTGGTCTTGTTATATTCTTAAGAAACGTCGAGAAAAGAAGTGAGAGAGAGAGAGAGAGAGAAAGAGAGAGAACGAGGGAGAGAAAAAGATAGAAGAGACGACTTTCTCAAGCACAGCTCTATATATCCGCTACAACGCATTTTACCTGGTTCTCTATTATTTTTCCTGCTTCTTTTTTCCATCTTTCTTTAATTTAATGCGAACCCAAGGTTTTAAGTTTTTGACCACTTTTCTTAACTAATCCTCCCCCCTTTTTCAATTTGATAACGTTTATGCTTGACGTTAACGCTCGAAGGTAATTAACGCGAAAACGGCTTTTTACGGCGGGATTTAGGCAGTAGGTATTTAGTAATAGGTAAATACTGGCGTACCAGGTTGATAATACGAGCAGCGGCATTGAAAAGGTCGGGCAACGGTTACGCGCTTCGTTGCTCGACTTTTCGATATACTCCGGGTGATAAATCGTATGATTGGGCTGTTTCGGAAGCGCGGTTAAGGAGGTTGCATAAGTCGAGGCGGGTACGCAACGCTTGGTGCGGGGTCGGGGGTGGGAGGAGCGCGGGGTTGTTTGCGCGGTGGAAATGCCACGAGCGGAATTTACATCGAAATCGCACAGCTTCGAAGAGAATACGCCAATGCCTTTATTGCGTGCCGCGCGCCATTAAGCCGAAGTTGCCCGGGTGGGGAGGAGGCAGAGGCAAAATAGCGCCGTTCCCCGGGCGAACGCTCGAAAACGCTTTCCAGAATATATTCCGAGTTTCTCGCTCGTAGTTTCTCGCTCGTAGTTTCTCGCTCCGCCTGGGCCCGAAGTTTGGGTGTTCGAGGCGTAGGACGGACCGAAACGGCGCGTAGGAGGTCGCCCGGGAGTTCGCCCGGAGAGAGTAATGAAGCGACTCGCGGTAGCCGACCGCGTAGTACCTCCTACGTACCCGGGAGCGTTCGTGCCGAGTTTCGACGCCTGGGTTCGCGTCGAGGAAAGAGACTCGCCGCCGGAGGCGGGAGTCTTACTTACCGCCGGAAAATTGCGCTCGACCGAGACCGAACCTCTACGTATCCATTAAGAAACGGTGAAAAAACCGAATCGTGGAAACGGGGGCTTTTCCAACTGGAAACATCTTGATTTATTTTAGCTGAATATCGTGGAGAGGAAAAAATTCTGCTTTAATAAAGGGTAAGAAAGTACTCGAGGCGAGAGTAGCGTAAATAGTTGTTCGAAGGGTTCGATCCAAGTAACGTTCGCTTTTATTCCGACTTTAAAAAGCGATCCACTTTAAGGGAAATTCGTCGCTTCGTTTCAATATTTAAGGACTTATTGTAGCGCATCCGCTTATCTAACTTACGCGAAATCGTTCGGAACGAACTTTCTTGCATCGAGATACTTTAAACCGAGTAATGTACTTGTATATAAGGAAACTCGGTCGTTGTTTCGACTAAAAGTAAATAAAACTTTTTTACTCCGTTCAAGTTTATCGCATCTTGCGAAATCCGAACGGAAAATATTTGAGTAGTTGCATTTTGTTTAGTAACTTTTACGAGATCATAGGTTACTTAATGGTAAACTAGCCTCGGTTGCAAGTACGAATACCTTGAGTGATTCGGAGAGAGAAATTCTTTCCATGAATATTTATACGGTAAGTTAGCGATCGAAAGAATGTTTTTTCGAACACTTAACCGTCGAATTGTTTTTTTCTCTCTTTTTTTTATTTTATTCTTAATTTTTACACGCTGAATGAATAATTCATTTATAAAATATTGCAATGTTTCGAAAGAATAGACGGCATCGCGTAATAACCTCTTCACCCCAACGAACGTCGTAGAAACGCGAAACAAAATTACGCGGAGGCGTGGATGGCTGAAAATTTGGTCGGACGATAATAATCTGCATAGAGGGAATTAATTTGAACCTCGACCTCGAGTGAACTGGTTTTTTATCGCTAGGAGGGGTTAGTCTAAAGGGCTATGCGATTCGGCGATTCGAATAACTCTTCCCGATCGATGAATCGGTAAACGAGTCCGAGCAGCGACGCGGCGATCGCATCCTACCCGGAGAATAAAAACGAGGCGCGCAATTCCATTTTGCAGTGATTGCGATTACTTTATTACGTAATTGGCAAAACTCCGAAGCGCGCACGGTTTCACAATTGAAACTGATTTCGTTACGGGGACCGAGTTAACGAGTTTACGAAGCCACGAATAAAAGTCGTCGGAATAAAAGTATTCGCGCGAGAGAACCGATCGGTTCGAACGAGGCTTCGTTACCGCCGCTAGTCTCACGCCTCGCGTACCTCATTATACATCATCGAAGCCGCACGCGATGCACGCATGCGCGGCCACGATTAATAATTCATCCTCGTTACGCGGCGCTCGACGATACGAATCGCGGCGCGCCTCCTCGCCCCCCCCTCCCCCCTCTAGCCCCCTCGCCACCCCCACGCCCCCCTCACGCCCTCCCACGCCAACATTCGCGCGGAGAGGAAGACCTTCGTCCTCGGCTCGCTTCCTCCACCGAGAGGACCTCGTTCTTTCATATTGGACAAAAATGAATTGCAGCGAGGCGGGGAGGGTAGAGCTGCGGAAAAGAAGGAGGGACGTCGATGGTCGATGCCGGGAACCTCTAATGGGTCCGCCACGGCGGGACGGCTTCCTGCTTAACGCCGAGCGCGTCGAGCGCGTCGAGCGCAGCGACCGGACCGTCCGAACCGTCCGAACACTCGCTCACTCCGCCACGTCCGCTCCTCTCTCTCTCTCTCTCTCTCTCTCTCGTTCCGTCGGACTCTATTCTTATTTACTCGGCAGCCTAGGATTTCTTTACTCCTGCTTCGCAATGCCTATGACCCACTCGAGGGACGTATTCTACCTTTCCATTTCGAGCCTCGTTCCGTCGCATCCTTAATAACGAACGAACGCTCGTGGCTTTCTCCATCGCGATACACGCTCGTAACGGAGACTCGTCCACCCTCGACGTCTTTTACGTCTTTTACGACGGAAATTCAGAAATTAACATCGATTAATAATCAATTAATAAACACGCGCATCATAGCCGCGATAAACGCGAATCTCCGTTAGAAATTCAAAAGGACGGCTTCTAGTAATAGGGTGAGGCTCTATTACGTTGGGACAACTTGAACTTTAAGTATTAATGATATGTAAACGCAACGGCAGCGACGGTATCGCAAGTTCAAGGTCCACTCGAGAGTTCCCGCATAATAAACCAACGACACTCGAGACGAAAAAGACGAATCGAGCGCTCGGATATGACCGGACTCGGACTCGAACCAGCCTAGAAACTTCTCAGCGTCGTCTCGTCGAGAAGAAGAACGCGTCGAAATTGCATAATGGAGGACAAGCGGGTACTCGAAAGCTAATTCAGCTGTCAGTTCAGCAGGGGAGTCGCGCGGGCGTTCAATTTATCCGGTCGGAGCCACCTCCGGGTGACGATGGGGACAATCGAGGGAACGGGCGCAGTGGCGATTGGACGCTGGCCGGACGCTCCATTGTCTTTTATTTTCTCTTTCGCGAGCACTCGCGTCGTCTCGTCCGACTCGAGTGCTTCGCTCCTCGTTCAAAAGGGAATACTCGCGTTCGAGCAGCGGATATTATATCGAGGGAATGCGTCATCGAACGCGACGATCCTCTTTTTGCGTTTTCGCGTTCTTACTTTGCAGGATTTTACTTTCATTATCGCGCGTTTTCCCGCCAACCTCCCGTTTTGCCTCCCAACGAATCGTTCAATATTATTTGCAGGTCGAGGAACCTTCGATTCGTTATTCCGTATTTTTAATGCTCCGCGCTTTCGTCTTCTCCAGACGACTTATCACAAATATAATAATAATAATCAAGTTTTAGCGCTAAAGATAAAGGGCGAAGGTAGGAAACGAGGTGAATCCAGTAATCCAATTTCGAGAGCTGATTTTGTCTGTAGATTAACCCGACGTGGATTCGTCGGTATGGCTTCGAACGCGCGCCTCGTTCACAAGGTATTCGTGTAAGCCAAACGGAAAACGCGCGCCGTGCGGTTTCTGCTCGAGATGACCGGTGCACCGATCCGCCACATCGGATCCGCTCGACGTCGCGGCATTTAATTTTTTAACGGTAAAAGGTCTTTATCGTAGGCGAGCAGCCGATGCGTCGAGCGTATCCACGGTCACCCACAATTTGCCCGCGGCCATTATCGCTTTCGACGTCGATGAGTTAATTCGCTTCTCGTTCGTTCCTTCCTGTGAGCAGCTTACCACCGTCTTCCCCGCTTCCGCTATTTTTTATTATTGCGTCTCCCCGCAGCGCCAACCTTTCGAAAGTTCGGTTGACGATAAAAGCGAATACATCTCGGAACAAGAACGGCGTCGCTCGTTTAATTTATAATCGTTAATCCGCGGTTCAAGGAATTCCTTGTCACGGCGCGCTCGCGAAACATATTTTTTCTCGCAAGAGCCAAGTTGCGACGTTCGCTTACGCAAAGGAAAACCGAATCTTTTTTAACCGTACGAAATAAGCGGGGAATAAATCTAAATAATTACGCAAAGTTCGCGTAAACTTGCCGTTAAAAGAACCTAGGAAATACAATAACCAGACGAATATTTTGAAATTCAAAATATAATCCGACTTATCGCTCGATATAAACCCATATCGTTACAAAGTGCGTATGAAAAGCTTATTTGACGAATTAATTAAAAAGTAAAGAGGATGAACTAACGAAGGAAGGAAGGAAGGAAGGAAGGAAGGAACGTCTCGAGCATTGGAGGCTATTTAATTCCGGCGACGACGAGGACGTCGAGGAGGACGAGGAGGACGAGGAGGAAGAGCGGCAAGTCTCGAAAAAGAGGAGCGAATTTTCGTAAGCCGAAAAGCGCCGTCGATACTCGAAGAAGGAGAGAGGAGAAGAAAGAAGCCGGGGCAGAACACGCGGGAGTTGGAATCGGGCGCCAGATGCGCGGCGCCTTTGAAAGAGCAAAATTGAAAACACGCCCGCGCCTCGCTCGCGATCCGGCTAATTACCGAAGCATAATGAGGCTCTCGCTCCTCGGCCTCCGCCTCCCGGAATGTCGGATTTCCCCGTACGTCGCACCGGCCAAAGCAGCCAAAGCAGCCAAAGCAGCCAAAGCACGAGAAATCGCCCTTTTCTCTCGCGTGGACACGCGGCCGTTGGCGCCAGCGAAATACACGGAATTCCCCCGTGGCACGAAGCTCCCGCCGTTGGAATACTCCGCTTCTTTTATGTATCCCCTCGCCCATTTTTTTCGCTTGTTTCTTCCCTCGGTCCTCTTCCTTCCTCCTCCTCCTCCTCCTCCTCCTCCTCCTCCTCCTCCTTTAAAGCCTTTTCTCTTGCCTACCTCGAGCCCTTCCTCGAGCCCTTCCTCGAGCCCTTCCTCGAACCCTTCCTCGAACCCTTCCTCGAACCCTTCCGCGAGCACCACAGAGAAATGCGCCTTATCGGATTTTGCACACTTGGTTTGTCGCGCGACCGTGTATCTTTTACGGAGATGCGCTTACCTTTTCTCTAAGGAAATCCACGGACATGAAGACGCGATTGGTCGGGGTCAAAAAATCGAAACACTGCCAACTTCGGTGTTCGTTCCCTTTGTTACATCCAGTCAAGCACGGAGATCGTAACATTTCTCAGAATTACAATTTTTATTTATTTATCTCGACAGCTTTTTTCCTCTCTTCTTTCATCGCTACATTTGAAATAAAATCATACGTACGTAAATAATTATCAAAAAGTAGCGATGGTTTATTTACGAAAATATCGATAAATAATCGACTTTTTAACAAGAAATAATACAATAAATTTTATTATGTCACAAAAATATATAGCTAATCGTTTTCAAGTATTATTATACGCTCAGGATAAAAATTCTTATTAATTCGGTCTATTAAACGATTGTTTTTCCGATAATAAAACGTCAAGTATTAAAAATATTACGATATTGCATACTAATAATATTGCAGAATAAATAATGCCATCGCCAATTTAGTCAAACGATAAATTTGTCGTATCTGTCTAATAATTTCGTATCTCGTGGCAAGTCTTAGCCAGAAAAAAGCGCTATCGTAAAATCCAAGCAAAACGAATACGAAAGCGAAACTTCACGATCCATTATGAAAAGGCCATAATTAAACGTCGAAGTACGTTTACGTACTTGAACCGTGGAAACGAGCCAAGAGCTTCAACCGGGACACGGACATCCAAGGGGTGAAAAGTCGCTTTTTTTTTTTTCTTTCCTCCAAGGTCTCGTTCCACAGCGTCGAGCGACCATCGGCGAGGAAAATGTCGATAGCTGGTCTTCCGACCGTAAAGTTTGCCGAGTCGATCTCGAGAGCGGAGGAAGACGCGCGAAAAAGCAGCAAGCTGAACTCTTATCATAATTACACGAGCGCAAACTCGATGGTGGTACGAGAGCGGTTCCTCCGAGTGTTCCTTTTCCTTTCCCGCGCGATCCCGTCGCCTACCCGCGCCTCCGACCTTCGGAAAGTCAAGTCAACGCCGCGAAAACTACCGAGTCATTTCGACTATCTTTGATTTACCGAACGCGCTTTTGGGTAGCTGCGTTTCAACGCGCGAAATAGTCGAACGTCGGCTCGTTTATTTTCCAAGCTTCGAATCGTAACGATACGGCAAAGGCGCGTACGAATCCCACGTTCGCAGCCGATCGTAAAATATATTTTCATCGATTTCGTTCATAGTTTCCGTCGAGCACCGGCGTATCGAACGGATTCTATAACGACTCGTTATCGATGTCAATGTCAGCCGCGGGCAGAAAAACATGGTTATTTAATCGGAGGAGATATTAAAAAAGGAAAGACCGTAAAGAGACTCGCGAACAGAGTCGCGCGTAAAGTCCAACAAGGCGGATGATAAATCGCGGCGAGCTATCGAGAACTGGAAAGCGAGCCGTAGGAAAGGGATAAAAAAAGAAAGAGGAGAAAAGAGCGATGGGCGAAGAGGAGAGGCCGAGAGTTTAAAAAATAGGAAGACAAAAATTGTTTGGCGTTTTATTTGCTCCGCGATGCGCGTGTGGAGAGAGGATCCGCGCCGACGACATCAGAGGTGCCGCCGTGCAAACTTTGCTAATGGATGCTCGGCTCCTCTTTTTCCCTCGTGCGCAGGCGCATGATATAAACGAGGCTGCCGCCGTCGTCGCCCTCGCAGTCGTCCTCGTCCCGGTCGTGCCCTCTTCCTCGTCCACGCCGTCGTCCTCGTCCTCGTCACTGCCCTGTTGTTCCTCGTTCCGATGTTCCAGGACCGTTGTTTAACCAACTCACTTACCGCCTGTTGACTGCACCGAGCGACTGTTTGCGCGTGGCCTCGCTTCTTTTCCCGTGGTCGTCCTTGCTGCGAGATATCGGAGACAGCACCGGGTGGGAAGGGCCAAGGGGGGAAGGGACGGGGAGACGCTCCCAGTCAGCCGAGCGGATGCATCAGTCGCGCGTCGCCTCGGTTAAACACGGCCTGCCGAGTTCGCTTTCCGACGCGCCTCTTCTTCATCGAGTCATCGTAAAATTTCTCGAGGGAATTCACCTCGACGGTTGGACATTCTCGAGTCTCTTTCACCATTGATTTTACCTTCGATATCCAGTCTCGTAATTATGGCCGCGATTAGCACTAGTAGATTAACTCCGTTGTTTTACTTTTATTGCGTTCCTGCTTAAGCATTTAGTCGAAGAATAAAGGTGCGAGTGTGATATCCTTTGCGGTATATATATATATATATATATATATATATATAAGTACAAATTATGGACTAAGATTGGAATCGCGACCGAGAAAGAGTCGTTTTCATTATCGATGTAAATATGAAATTACGTTATTAACAGATATCGAATAGCTTCGATCACCGAACTTATTTTTCTTTTCCTTTTTTCTTTTCGCAAGGATAGAAGCGCGAATAGTGTACACCGTTATCGATTCGACTACGATCGGAGGCTGGTCTTACGTTTATCTTCAAAGTGTCTTCCTAAGAAATTAATTTGAAGAAAAACTTAAAATATTTGAAGAAAATGTACCTCTATTGTGCTAACGAGAGGCGCCTGTATCTATGTTTGTACATCTTTACCTGGTTGTGTGGCGAATCGAGAAACAAAGAGAAAGATAGATAGAGATATAGAAATAGAAATAGGGATACACGGAGACAGAATAGAAAGATTTTCCCAGAGTTAAGTCCTTAATCCTTTTTACGAGAATACTAGCTCTCGTTTAAGCTTGCTTTCGGTTAATTAACGCTTTTGCTCTCTGTTTCTTCTTCTCTGGCTGTTGCAGTGCAGGAATGGATTGATTTGGGTGGTTTCGCGGTCGTTTACGGAAGAATGGGTTTGTTTTTTCTTTGTCCGAAAACTAAAGAGGACTTTACCTAAGTGGACAGTCCTTCAAATAGGTTTACACGGGACGATGCATTTTGTTTGCCACGAGGACGTTTTGGGACACGTTGTTTTAGAATTGTTTGAAATTTCAAACCAACGATTCCGTACAATGCAACGTTCATCTTTAATCGCGTAAGAATAAACGAGGTTTTTAAAGCTGGAAAAATGACGACGAATACACCGAACGCTCGAGCGGAACGCGATTGATGCGTACGTCGTAGTATTTTATTGAACTTCCGGCGGGATAAATTAATCGTATAATTCGTCTTTCGTATTTAATTTCGACGAGTAATTTGTAGTATAATTTCGGCTGTTTCTACCGGATTCAACGTTTACAAGATAGTCGTCTCGGCTTGCCCTCGCGAACGCGATTCGATAGCGAGTAATTTATTTGTATCGTTGTACCGAGAGTGCAAATCGCGAAGGACGGAAAATTGTGAGTTATTCGTGGAGGTAGACGCGAGGTAGACGCGAGGGAGACGCGAGGGAGACGTCGCGGATGGCGGAAAGAGCGAAACCACGACGAGGGTCCATCGATTCGGGCGAAAAATAAGCGAAGCGAGCGAAATTGAGCGAGTCGCGGTCGCAGGTGTTGTTACGCTCGACGGGATCGGTCTCCGTACGCGTATTAACAATATCGCGCCTCGGCAACCGAACTTCCCTCCCGATAACCTTTTCCTCGGCTCCTCGGCTGATAAAAGGCCGCGCGTCCGTCGAGGAAATTGATTAGAGCGAGGACCGATAAGAGGCGCGGGGCGAGAGGACAAATTTCATGCGCTAACGCGCGCCGCCTCCAAGTTCGACGCGCTTTTCCGCGCACCGCCTTATCGGGACACTTGTCACCCGCGACGGCCTCGTTCTCACTCCAAGCCTCGTATCTTTTTATACGACTGCTCCGCGTAATTTACGAGTTCCTCGGCTTATCCGAGGCGCTCTCGAGATTCGCCGCTTTAGGGGCCCCGATCGCATTCGCTCTCCTCGATTACACTCGACGAGTAGTCGTCGTTTCTTTTCGGCTCTTCGTCTTTTCGCTCGACTCGCTTTCAGACGAGTTATAAACAAAATGCTTTATCGAGAATAGGGGAATTTCGTAATGAAAATATATACCGACGAACGCGCGAATTAGTAAATAAAGTAGTCTCTCGATAGTACATTTCTCAAAACTTCGTTTCGCTCTTTCTCTCTCCGTCTCCTTATTTTATTATATTTTATCAACCGAATTATCGTACGTGAAATAAGCGGGTCTAGCTATAAATTAGCTAGAATCGTCACAAATCTCTCTCTCTCTCTCTCTCTCTCTCTTTCTCTCTCTCCGTACACTACAATTTTCTGACCTTCTTCTTCGAATGTAATACAAAGCTTCATTTTCTACTCCGAGAGTGGATGATGTACTCGAAAGATTTACTCGAACGTTTTTTATTATTTAAATATTTGTATTTTCTATATTAAACACAGAGATGTAGGAATTATAATTTTTAATTAAATCGAATAAAATTATCGATTCCTTTTAAAAGAAGAAATAGTGTTTTTGTCCGTATTACATTTCCGTAGCCACATCGCATCTAAGTAGGAAGTTTCGTATAAATTATCTATCGAAACGGGGAATTGGAAGGGAAAATTTTCGCTTCGTTCATCGCGCATTTGTTTTTAACGATCGGTTCGAACGCAAGCTGAACTGCTAAAGGAAAAAAGTCCGGTCGGACATCGATCGTAAAAAAAGAGCAGGAGTCACGTCTCCTGTTTTTCGCGCAAACAAAAGTGACCGCCAAAGTCGGTGGCTGCAACTTTGGTGGCTGCAACGTCGGTGACTTCCCTTCTTAAAAAACGACGGAAAAAGAAAAAGGAAAAATAAGGCAACGGGCAATTTGATCGTGAGCGAAGAAGATAAAAGAAAGCGCTGTCGCAAGCCGTTTTTTCCCGGGACAATGCGAATGTGGAAAGCGCAGAATCGGGCGACGTCGACTCGGTCCTGCCCCTCCTTTCTTTTTTACTTTATCTCGCCGTGGCCACAAATTACAGGGTCAAAGTACATCGCTCGGAAGCCCCGAATCTTGGACCCGAGCGCGCATCCCTAATAAGAAGAGGCGGGCACCGGACAAATCGGCCGGCTGATTTTCAATCAGCACTATTGTCGCCCTTTGCCAATTCCGCGTGCGTTTTCCTTTCTGTCTTCTTTCTTTTTTTTTTTCCAAACGCTGACTCGTAATTTCCTCGCGCTCCGTTAACGCGGTCGTGGATTTTTCTGCGAATTCGATTTTTCTACGATCCTTCGTCTTCTCGCGTGCGCCAAATTTCCATCGGATAATTCGTAGCTCCGACGAAGCTTGAGATTACCGAGACTGGACCGACTCGAAGTGGTTTACGTTTTAGCCGACGATCGCCGATGCTGATTTTCCGAAACACCTCAACGCGTTTGTATCTCGTTTATTAAAATTAAAAACTTTTATTCAATTTAAAACATCCGTGTTCTTTAAGATTTAGACGCGTATCGGAGCTCTAAAAATAATAAAAATCAACTACAAATTTGAAAAATGAGTGATTAGTTTCGATAAATTTGAACCCTTTTCGAAACGTGTTTTAAATATGCGATCGTACCGCGATATTTCACTTAAAATCGAGAAATTTGAAATTACACGTTTTATCGAAGAAAACTTATAATCGTAGCTGCAAAATTAATAATCGTGACTTTTTATCTTTTGAAACTTTAATTGTAAAAACAGCTGCTCAATTTTGCTCTCGCTTTGCGATAAAAAGCAATAATTTCGAATCCTTTAAAAAGTTGGCTTATAAATTAAATTCAACGAGTGTGAAATATACGTATTCGTTATAAAATTTAATTAAGAATGAAAATCTCGAATCGAATTTTACTACTTACTCGAAAGTTCGAGACGAATGCTCGTAGGCGTGGTCGGATCGATACGTTAAGCAAACATTCCTATTTGAAAAATTAATTTTTGAAAAATGAAACGAGCATTAAAAAGTTCATAAAATTTATCGCGAAGAATTTTAATCGTTGGCTGCGCGTACTTTTTTACATTTTACGTAATTATAACAATTAATCAAGTTCGACCATTGCACGATCCGCGTTACGAAGCGAGTTCTAAAACCATTATACGAAGGATCCAATACTATTTGCCACACGAGGCGACCGGCAAAGTACGATCCTCGTGTTATCCTTCGCCCCTCGCCACGCACCCCTCGCCTCGCACCCCTCGCCACGCACCCCTCGCTCAATCCTATCTCATTCCTCTAAATCGATTACTTTTCGCATAAATATATCGAACGATTTTGCGCATTTAAGCAAACGCGCCGAGTTCCATCTTCAAAGCCGGTTGGCAATTTTCTTATTTTAGATGTTCGCGAGCTCTGCGTAATACAAGAGAGAGGGAATTTTTTCTCGTATATTTTTAAATTTTACACTTTCGCCCGGTCTTTTTCCTTGCTAAGAAAAAAAAATCTTCCGAACTTAACGTAAAGAAGCAGCTTATTTACGTACCGTATAACAACGCGCGAGCATGTTTGTTTTCTTATGCGGTACTCGTTCTTTGCGGAGGTAATAACTTTTCTAACCTTCGGTGCGTCTTCTCTTTGCGTCAAAGCGTATCGATAAACGCAAGTACGCGTCTAGATTGGATAAAAATTGGATGCTCGAGGAGGTAAAAAGCGACATTACGTCCGGGTGACGAAGCATTTCAGTGGGTTACGCAACCATTCGTCCATAGACGTCAAATATTCTCATTTCCCGTGCACGGCTGTAACTTAAGGTAGCGAACTACGTTTGTAAGGTCGGAATCATCGCGATCGAGATAAAATTTCGAATTATTTGCGGATTATTCGCGAATTATTCGCGAATTATTTGCGAATTATGCATCGATACCGTTAAAGTATATTTCGCATTCGTTTCTTTTTAAATGTGTTTTGATAGCTTATTCGAAAAGCTTTGAGCACCTTGGAACGACTACAAATACTCGAAACGAATATTTCGTGGAAAAAGAAACGTTCTCGAAAGGAAAGTAAAACTAAGCTAAAAAAGTGACTACAGCTGTGTGCGAAGCAAACGAAGTTTGGCGACTATAAAAATCTTCTATGTATCTTTCATCGGGATGACTTTTCATATTTATTTTAGTGGCATTCAAATATTTGTAAAGTATAAAACTACTCGTCTTTCTCTCATGGGAAACCGACGATACTCTCACGATCGGCGCAGCTTTGGAAAGTCCTCGTCTTATTCCTTGGTACTTCGTGTAACGCACTCGTGTCTTTTTTTTATTCATCCGACCGATTTCTTCGTTTCCTTTGGCGAAACTAATGTAACGCATCATTGGAACTCGCATATTCGATCTACGCAAAGAAACGCGTTTTAGATTCATCGGCATTTTTACTTAATTATTGCACTTTGAATCGTAAAACGAAGATCAATGCCACTCAACCTTAAAACGGCGTTTCTTCATTTTCTTGTACCCTTTTATATAAAGAAGAGGCTTCTCAAAAGCCCTCGATTTTTTCAACATCCCGGGATCCATTTCCATCGACGTTCGTCGGCCGCGTTGTAAAAAACAACCCTCTCTTTATTTTTCTCTCTATTATTCTTTTCCGCAACAGCCAACGTGAAATTCGATTAATCGGACATTTTCGGAAGTTCGGTGGAGCTCGACGCGCGGGGAGAGAGAGAGAGAGGAGAGACGCGTTCGCGTGCTCGAGACGCACGACGTTGTTATCCTCGGGCGCAGGAAAAATTCGAAAAAAGTCCTCTCCTCGGCGGTCGATAGCGGGATCGAGCGGCCCCGACTCTTCCACCGCCTCCACCGCCTCCACCGCCTCCACCGCCTCCACCGCCTCCACCTCCTTGCGCGGACGGTCGGCGTCTTCCCGAGGCTTTCCGCACCCGTAGGCCTCACCCACGCGAAAGTGCGTCCCGGGAGTTTCTCTCCGCTGCCACTTCCTGCCGAGGTGGCGCTCGCACGCGAACCCCAAGGAGGTTAACCACCCTCCCCCGGCCACCTCCGACCTCGCGCTTGCGCGCACGATAATTTCCACCCCTGCGCCTCGCTCCCACCCCGACTCTACTTCCTTCGGCGTGAAAAACCCCGTCCTAGATGTCCACGTCCCGCTAACTACGTACTTGCTTTACTCGCTTTATGTACACCGCGGCAGCTAATCCTCGCGTACCATCGGCTGACTCGCTACCCTTTTTTACCCGTCGCTCTTTTTCCTTCTCTCTTCTTTCTTCTTTCCTTTTACCGCAGCGCTGAAAGGAACCGCCTTCTTCGCCACTTTTATCCCTTGCACTCTTTACGCAAATTTTTTACGCAAATTTTTTACGCTTTTTTTACGCTTTTTTTACGCTTTTTTACAGCCTAGGTCATCCCGTGCGAGTGTATTCTCTTTTTTATTTTATACCATTTTCGCGTTGTGTTTAACGTTAACCCGCGGACGCGATATTCTACCCTTGTTCAAATTCTCGAGCAATGTCGAATCGACTTCGAAGAAGAAATTCTCGTTGCAACGCAATGCTTTATCGAAAACCTTATTATTTTACTCGTGTATTTTTGTGTACGGCATATTTCATAGAAATTTTGCAAGTGTCGAACGCGATAGTCGTATAATGGTTTTTTCGTACGTATTCGCTTTAAATTTACGAATATAAACGTTATTTCAGAGATCTCAGCAGAGGTAGATTTACGTTGAAGGAGCCTTACATATTTTACTTATACATCACCGGATTTTAATTATTAATCATCGACGAAAGTTTCTAAGATTTAGGCGAAATAATTATTACAATTTTAAATTTAAGAACAATATTTCTATTTGAAACTTAAACACACTTTACTTCTCAAGAAATCGAACGTTGATTAAAATGATTAGACGATTAAAGTTAATCGTCGATAATTTAGCGACATCTAATTTCTTAAAATTTCTTGCGTATTACAATTTTTCTAGGACTGTCCATCCTCGATAAATTTTTTGATAATTTTTCAGGCTCGTTGCTAATGCATTAGCCGTTCCCGTAAAAATATAACTCTCTTACAAAGATGAAATAGAAAGTCTCGAATAATCGTCGAATTATACGACATTCGCTACAGTTGCTTCACGGTATACTCGCGTACTCTGGGTAAGAGGTCTCGAAGAAGGACCGAGCCATTAACGGGCAGCCATGGAGGCGCTTATTTCGTATTCCCTCTTTCGGGCGGCTTATCGATGACTTTTGTCTTGGCGCTAGCTCTTCTCAACCTTCCCCCCTGCCACGGCGGTCGAACACGGCGTCCCGGTCGTAGCGATCAAAGCAACGATTGCTGAATCGTCGTCGCGCTGAAAACAAAGGCGATTATAAAACCGAAGTGATTTTTCGCGCCGAGTGCAAATGTAAGGATCGATCGCGTCACGAGTGTTTTATTTAAAACCTTATTCTTGGTTTTACTTTTTTTCGCTTTCCGTTGTAATTTATGCCATTTTTAATCGTTTCGCTCTTCACTTTTCCTTTGGAAGCGCGAATCCTCGTGAATTTTCACTCCGTTCCTTCGGAAACACGAATAATTGAAGTGCCATCGCGTCTCGACCGTCCCGACCGTCTCGACGAGCGATTCGTTCGTCGAAGCGCGAGATGAAAATTGACGTACGAGAAGGATTCAGCGAATTAAGAAATCCGATACGAATATCGTCGCGTCGAACGAAGAAAGAATACATTATCCAATGCAATAAACATTAGAGAGTTAAAAATAGTCGATAATCGTGCACTCGATGTATCGAGAGTTGCGCGAGTATCGTTGAGCGAGTATCGTTGCCCGAGTATCGTTGCCCGAAGACTCGTTCTCACGGTACCGTTATAATTCAAGATAATTAATAGAGTTAAAATCGTCGATTTGGCACCAAAGCCAATAAATAGTATTAGGCTCGAAATCACGTCGTAAACCATATTTACGAACGAGCCGCTGGTTAATTATCTCATAAACTGGGTCACACCGGAAAGTACAAATCCAAGCAATTAGCGGGAACAATGAAGATTTAACTAGACTCGCCTGTCATCCGCGTACCCGTATAATTTGCATTCAGCGCGAGGCGCCGACGTCGCTCGCGAAACTTTTTTGTGCTGTCGCCGCGATCGGTGGAGGTCGCGAACGATCGACGATCGGGGGAAGCGACTGCCGACGATCGCACGGACCTCGCGATTCCCCCTCGTCCTCGAAGCGCGGTCGCGGGGAGGACAAACAAATTGCCACGGGAAGACAAAAGAAAGATGAAAATAACGCAGACGGCGGAGGCGCCGGTGCTCGGAGCTCGTTAAAACGAGGCGAGTCGCGCCCTTTATCCGACTCGGGCGTGTCCGGCGATTCTTGAGCGCGCGAGAGAGAAAGAGAGAAATCCTTCGATGGACGAAGGAGAGGAGCGAGGAGCGGAGCGCGGAGTGGATCGAGGAGTGGATCGAGGAGTGGAGAGGAGCGCGGAGAGGAGCGCGGAGAGGAGCGTGGAGAGGAGCGAGGAGAGGAGCGAGGAGAGGAGCGATATCCCGCGTATATAAGATGGACGCCGGCGCCTCTCTCCTTCTCCCTCGCTTGCTTTTCAACGGACAAAGAGAAAGAGAGCAGAGCCTCGAGGTGCTTTACGACCGATCGAGCCTCTCTCTCTCTCTCTCTCTCTCACTCTGTCCCCCGTTCGCGCGCTGCCTCTTTCGTGATTCCAAGTAGGTGGGCCCCAGGTAGCTCGGACAGATAACACCCCGAGATTACCCCGGACAGAGTCATTAGCCGCGTCGGCTTCTGTGTGCTCGCTCGCTCGTAGCCTCGATCTCTTCTTTTTCCGAACGGGGCCGCGCGAACGCGACTTATCTAAGCGCCCGGTCGACCGGCCCTTGCAGTAGGCAGTAGTACCTCGCTTAGGGCTGTACCCACGCTTCCACGGGATGGACCGACGTACTCCGAGCTCGGCGAGGATTTCGTCGCGGGAGTCGCGGGAGTCGCGGGAGTCGCGGGAGATAACGAGATATCGACGACTAGATTTTCACCGATGGTGAACGCAAATTAGTCCGTGCCTGCATCGTTTCGTTGACTTTTAATTATTCCCGTGGGCTTTGACGAAGGAAGGAACGATCCTTGGATCGGATTTCATACATCGCTTTCGACGGATTATCCGCTATTTTCGTGAGCTCACCGAATATTAGCATTGGATGAAAGTAGGCAGTTTCTTGCAGGCATTATTAATGAGAGGCGCTCGTGAGCCGATAACGAAGGGTATTAACATTCGACTCGAAATAATTAAAGTTAGCGTACGGGTAAAACCGGGCAGCGTTATTTTCCGCCTCTCCCTCTCTCCATCCATTCATTCGTCATCGCTCGTCCCGACCAGGAGAGGAACTCCTTGCATTTTTGCACCTCGGCGGAGCACAAAGCGCCAATGGCATTCGACTGCGATACACTAATGTCAGGCGGCTAGATTAGCGCTATCTCGACGAGCACTAATTATTTTCCTTTGTGGCGAACCCGCCGATGCGTGAGCGCCGCTCCGATCGGCGCGTAATGGCCCTCGGATATTTTATTTATTGGCCGGTGGCCGGTGGCCGGTCGTCGTTGGCCGGTCGTCGTTGGCCGGTCGTCGTCGGCCGGTCGTCGGTGGCCGGTCGTCGGTTGCCGGTGCCGACCGCCTCACCCCGTCTCCCGCGATGTTCGTTATACATTTTTCTCCTTCTCCACGCTCGCGTCCTCGGATCTCCTTCTGCTCGATACTCCGGGCATCCTTTTACGATCGTCCCGACGCCGCGCGAGGTCTCCTCTTTTGTCCTTCGCTCGACTTCGGATAAGCTCGACGCTCCTCGCCTTTTTTTCCTTTTATTTTTTACATCGTTCGCTCGTCTTTCGTTGAAAATATTTGTCTGCTATTCTCTATTTCCGATTATTTTGCATTTTTTTTTAGAGTATTTTCGTACCACTGATCGATCTCGTCCTACGATCTCGCGGCATTCGTGATTTTTTCCCGAGAAATACTGGATTAAAAATACGATCGCGTTCCAACTTTATTATTCAAAAGCAACCAATTTCAATGCACGGTTTACGTATCTTGAACAATAACATTTATAAATTACCGTAAGAAATATTTTGCGAGCGATGTCCTTTTAAAACGCGTTTCCTTTTAAAATTCGTTTTTTATTTTTTCGATTTTTAATTAATCGGATCTTACAATTAACTTCCATAAATAAAAGATATCTTTTAAATTTTATCCGCAAAATATAATATCGAATTAATAATTATCGCGTACGTTATCATTTATTTTAAATAAAAATATAATATTTATTCTTGCGAATCAACATTTATTTTAGAAATAATAGTCTGAACGAAACAAGAGCATTGTCCATGAATTTATAAGTAATAAAGAAAATGTATCAAAGATTAACGTTTTGAAGTAGCAACGAAGTTAAGTTTTTTTAAATACAAAAATTTGATTTAAATGCGAATATATTTAAACCGCAAGATCATTCCAAGAAATATAAATATCGATAACGAAAAATTTTTAATTTCGACATATTTCAAGTTTAATCCGAATAATAACCGATACGCATATTCGTTTACATCGAATATCTTACGACAAAATAGATTTTGGAAGATAATTTTATTTTCTCAAGTCTATTATTATATTAACTAGAAATTTGTGTATAAAAAGTTACTGCTATAGAATCGAATTGGAACGAATAAAAAATAAACGCCATCGTCGGTCGAAGTTCCACTGGTGATACATAAGTACGTTTCCGTGTTATTTTATTAACACAAATGTTACGGCTATTTCATGTACGATTTCCGTATATAATAAAGTTATTGAATAAATGATAGACAAAAGATTTTATACGGAACTATCGTTAAATAATATAATGATATCGCGATTATACATTATTCTTATGTGTGTAGGAACAGTGTCTTCGCGAATTATTCATTCATGAGAAATAAAGTTTTTATTTTTAACGAGAGATAAAATATGAAACATTAGTAATAAATTTCTTATTATTTTATAAAGCTAAAGTTTCAAGTACTTTTAGTAGTTATAGATATAATTCTTGTGTTACTTACAAGTTCGTGCAAATTATGTAAAATAATGAATAACTAGCGATGTATCGAGTTTCGACGCTATTTTCTTAACTTGGGATATATATGCGAGAGGTGTAATTACAAAATAAGCAATATTAAATAAAGAAGCTCGTAATTTGCAATAATTGATGAATTTCCATTAGGTAAAGTTCGCGAGACTCTAGGAAGCGAGCGAGTGGGAAGCGGCCATCGCCTGTAAAGAAAAGCGTTAGCCATATGCATTAATAACCGTAGGAATAGCTTTTTATTGCAGCGATTTCCTGTGTGATTAGAGGATCGGTGGGGGGGGGGAGTAAAGGGAGGCTTTCGGTAGCTAGTTTTCAGTTTCGCCTTCTTCCTCTCTCTCCCTCTCTCTCCCTCTCTCTCCCTCTCTCTCTCCTTCGCTTTCTCATCCACTTTTTCTCTCTTTTTCTCTCCTCCTCCTCCTCCTCCTCCTCCTCCTCCTCTTTCAGTCATCGCGCAAATTTTCCCATGCACCGGCGACTCGCGCTCATAAACTCGAACCCGTTTACGCAGCGGCGGGGCCTTTAACGACGCTTTAAAAGAGCGTTACGCCGCGAAAAATGGACGAAGGGAGCGGGGACTGAAAATCCCGACGACTACCGCGATTAACGGCGTTTACTTAGAGACCGTGCGCTTACTATGTACACCCGGCCAATGGCGCGTGCGTACGTATCCATAATTTTAAGAGAGAAACTGCCAAGGGCTTGGCTCGCGTATTAACGATGAGCGCGCATAAATGGGATATTTATCGGCTCGTAGCGAAAAACGCTTCGGCCTTCCTTCTGCGTCGCTCATTTTTTATCTCGTCTTTTTTAATAAGGTTCGCGCGCGCGGGCCAACATGCGAGAAATAAGGAGACGGTGACGGTGACGGGGACGGGGACGGGGACGGGGACGGGACGGAGACGAGGCATTCACGAGATCGTAAAGGTGCCTTTAAACACTGGCGTTATTGTTTCGTTTGTTTCTTAGGACAGAAACAAAGAGAAGGAGAAAGTTTACGAGACGAATTTAGAGCGGCTTATGGAAAACTTTATTAAGTGCAATTGCCTGGGTATCGTTTGCTCTTTGTCGCTAAGCGATACGAACGGCAACATTATCCTCGTGACGAGTCCTTTTTTATTGCTCGAAATACGAATGTATTTTCAAAGTTGTAACCATCCGATGGTAATTGTAATTGCTTTTAACATTATGTTGGTTTATATATTTTCGTTCGAGAAGTCTTCGGCTACAATAAAATGCGAATGTTACATGAGAAAATCTTAAATGGCAAAGAAATAAAACGGTATTGATAATTCCTAGAATATATTTATATTTCTCGCGTTAAATGCGCGCTGAAAATATTTACGGAGTTTAATGAAAACCGTGTTTATTACTTATTCGATAAGTATGTATCGATAAAAAGCTCGAAAACGAACGAGTCTAATAAAATTTATTTTACCGTCGAAAGAATTCGTTAAATTTGACGCAATGTTACGTTCCAACACTCTTAGAATCTCTTCCGTTCGATCAAATAATAAGTATTTCTCGAATTAAGAAATATCAAATATATTTAAAGAATTATTTAGAAAACATTTAGATCGATTTTCTATCTTACTATCTGACTCAGCTATTTGTAAGGGTACATAGACCACAACACTAAATTTCCTTTCACAATTTGTTCGATAAGAATTATGGTAGAATTTTCGTTTCTATAAAAGCATTTCCTTCGATAAATAGCAAACCGTAGGTTTCTTTTCACAGACAATAATAAATATAATATAAGTAGACTAATCGTTGGTAAACAAGCGAAAATTATTAATGTATCGAACAGCGAATCTTTTCGCGTGCGCCTTACATTATAGATATTTGAGTAAAGTTGTTTTCTGGGAAGAATATACAAAGATAAATAGATAAATAGATAAGGCAGTGAGGTAAGAAAAAAAAAGGAAGATAGAGAGAGATAGAGTCGGTCCTTGCCTTCCTTATCGATCATTCGCTCCCGGGGGTAACGAGGCGACGGTCGTTGAATAAATTATACCCCTTCGCTCGACGAGGTAATGGCGGTCAATCCTCGGACTCACGGACTCACGGACTCACGGACTCACCGACTCACCGACAGAAATGACTTCGATTCGCATTCTGTCTACAAACATATCTTTTTTTCTAGATAGAATAGCTCTAGAATAACGTTTGTGCTATGGTACTTTGGTGCGATGGACGGGTTACGCTAATTTTTTTAGAACATTTCCTATGCTCGCGCAAAATGTCTAAAAAATATCGTTATTCGTTTTGCGAGGAAAATATGTTTACACGGTAATTAGCAAATGTTCCAAAAGCGATGAATTAACCAAATATTTTGAAAAAAATTGCTTATGCGATTCAAGTTAATTATTTTTTAATTAACTATTTGCGATATAATAAAATTTGAATCGTTTAGGGATATTTATAGCAACTACCACCAGAATATTAAATTTAAATATATTTTATAATTGGCGTAAATAATTCAAATACAAACGTGACAACGAACCAACTTTATCATCCATGCTGTCGAAACTTATATACAACGCTAATATTAAGTAATTAATATTTTTCAAACTTATTAATGATAAGTAGAGAAATGAATATAATAATTTAAAGTATAAATCTAAAACAGTCTGTCCCAATGTAGGCTCTATTTATTGTTACAGACGATATTAAATTCAATGCACAAGTATCAGCCGAGGTTTCATCTCGTCAGAGCTAATGACATCTTGAAGCTTCCTTATTCTACCTTCAGAAGTTACGTTTTCAAGGAGACTGAATTCATTGCGGTTACAGCGTACCAAAACGAAAAGGTGAGCATGCGCTTTTAATATATATATATATATATAATAAAAATAAATAAAAAAGAAAAGAATATCAGTAACGTAATTAGGATTACGATATAAAAGTACTCGACTTTTAACTTTTATATAAAGTCGCGTTTTATATAAAGTAACGTAGACATCGTTTGTTGAACTGCAAAATAACACATTAATATTAAAACTCGATCATCCGCTTAAACGGCTTTTTAAAGTTTTCATTCAAAAATCATGATAAAAAAAAGAAAATTGAGAAACTTATAATTCTCCAAAAAATTTTAAATGTTTTCTTTGAAAGCGATGTCTTTCGATATCAGTGTAGCGCCCAGTTATATACTCAACATAAATAATAAAGATAGTAAAACTTAATATGAATCTTGGACTGTTACGTTAGTGTAATAAAAGAATTTGTAACGAAAAGATAGTCGCGAGTTGATTACTACCGTAAACGAATAATACGAACGAGAATAGAAAATTTGTCTTTATTTAAGAATTTCCTTTTTATAAAAAACTTCTTTATAATTAAATCGCAACGTAATAATTTCGGAATGAAATATTTATAACAATAGTATTTGATAAACAAGACGATTATTGCGACGATCGGTAGCTTTAGAATTGACTAAAAGAGAAAAAAAAATGTCTGGAAATGATCGCACGCAGCTTCTGTGCAAAAAAGATCACAGATGGAAGAATCGAACGAGCGACTTTTAAACGGTCTAATAATTTCGCGCTGTGAAAGAGGATAAGAGGGGAGTAGAATACCTCGGGATTTAACGAGCATCATCTCTCGCTTTCGCGATTAGATCGGCGGTCGGTTCGTGTATACGTTGTGGCATGGGTCGTTCGTGGAAACATCCGCTTCTTGGTACGCGTTATATTTCTGAGGTTTGTGCGCGAGCCACTTATCGTGAAGGCGCGGCTTTGTTCGATTTTTCAGAAGACCCGCACTAAAGCTTTCCTCCGTATCTTTCGGCCCTTGTGTCTCTTCCTTCTCCTCCTCCACCTCCTTCACCTCCTCCACCTCCTTCTACTCATTCTATGAACGTCCGTCTCTTTCTCGCGTATCTCAAACGAGGGGTTTATTATCGCTTGGTCAAAAAGTTCTTTCACCGAGGTGTAAACGAAGTTTTAGTGTAACGAATGTTTGGAAAAGTCAACTCGTATTCCACATCTGTTTTTTTCGATAGTGTTCTTTAAATCGATATCACGTTTCTCTTGCGGTACGGGCAAAAAATCGGCACCTTATTAAACTCACCGAGTAATTGCACGACGTACGCGGAAAGCGTAAGTATGGGTGAGATCGTCGAGTCGATACCGATTGATCTGTCATGCGTGTATCTAGTCCATAAAGTATACGGTTGCGTTGACGCGTTACATAGAAACTGGTATTTAATTAAAAAAGTAATGTTATTATTGTGAAGGAAAAAACGTGTATTTTGAAGTATGAAATAACGGTGTCTAGTTTACGCTGTCAATCTTGCTTTAATAAATACAAATATTTACGTTCTTAATTCGTGTCACCGATTTTATACATATGTTGTTTCAATAATCTTTCGTGAGCTCGAATAATATATTTCTAATTATCGATGCTTGCGATACCCTTTAAATAGTACAGCTGCAAGAGAGTAAAATCAGTAGCGCGAAATTACACGTGCATTTATCACATTGGTATTTTACGTATAGTCTGTACAAAATTATCATAAACATCAATATTAATAAATTGACTTGTTTACTCGAGAATTTTTATTAAACAATATCTATCGATGTATTTTATCTATATAAACTTAACGAAAACATTTTTATTTATTCATTCTTTACCACTCGTGAATCTTTATTCGACTCGAGTTTGATACAAATTCATTTTTATACCCCTTTCATTTATATAATTTAAAATTTGAATAATCGAACAAAAAATAATAAATATCATGATTAAAAAGCTACCTAGCATAGAACAGATTATTTAGAAAGCGTTTTCTTTTTTTTAAACGCAGCACCGTTTCATTCAGAAATACTCGATAAAAAAATACAAAAAACGTTCTCTCAACAAAAGGTACATTTATATCCTGACCTTTCATTTTCCCTTCTTGAACGCGACTCTGAAATACCAGCAGTCGTAAGTGATGTGCGGTTGGCCGTTGGAATCAACCATCAACTCCATTTAGATAAAATCCAGTGGGGATCTCTGAAACAAGGCTGCGCTCTGTCCAACTCCATTCTCTGTCTCTCTCTCTCCCCCCCTCTCTCTCTCTCTCTCTCTCTTTCAGTGTCTCTATACGACTGCGGAAAAATTCCGCGAGAGACGCGTGATTCAATGACTCTTACCCCGTTGTGCTGCGCGATCCGAATGGACGAGTGAAAGGAAAGCTATATGCGCGGAATTACGCTCGAGTGAATGAGTGCGACGATTTATCGAGAAAGAGAGCGAGCGAGAGAGAGAGAGAGAGTGAAAAATTGAAAGCTTATCTCGGGGGATATATAGCGACCTTGGGCGCCGCCGCCAGGAAGTGCTGGCATAAAGTAAGAGAAGCAGTGAATGGAGCTTTGTCGGGCTCGCGTGCGTGGTCGTCTTGTCTCTGGAGCCGCCGTTGAGATGCGCGCCGGTTAATGGGCCTTAAGAGATCGTTGATCGCGGTTCGAAGCTCCGCGGAATCGAGCGCGAGACATTTCTTTGTCACCGCTAAGCGGAAACCTCCATCGAACATTTGTCCGGACGCGGCTCTAGATGTGCGCTTCTTCTTCAAAGTCTTTGTAATGGTCGGCTAATTTATAGATTCTAATTCGAGAGTCCTTCGACTCGTGCATTCGAAACCAATGTACAATTTAACTCGGCCTTATAAATCGCGGTCTAACTAATTAATCGAAAAATCCTTGCTTCAACGATATGAAAAAATGTAACGTCGATGCGAAGGTACTAATTGGGTAACGAAGCGTTAAATATCGAGAGTTGAAGCTCGAGATTACAATCGAATAAAAAAGTTACATATTTGAAGATACGCAATGTTTTCACCGCTAATGTTTTCGATCTTGTTTGCTTTACTCGCGTCGAAACTGTAAGCATCGAAACATAAAGCGCCATCGAAGCGAAATCGACGCGAAATCGACGCGCCTTTTTATAATATTTAAATAATAAATTACGTTGATGCAACCTTTTATATACCAATAATGAAAATCATTGTTTAATTTCCAGATAACGCAACTGAAAATCGACAACAATCCATTCGCTAAAGGATTCCGGGATACAGGAGCGGGGAAAAGAGAAAAAAAGTGAGTAACGTTTTTAAATCGAGAAAAGCCTGAAGAGTATCTCCTAAATATATTTAGGATAGAGTCAGACGAGGAAAAAGTCGAATCGAGCGTCGAAGGCGAGTCGAATAAGTAAGCCTCGGAGACGACGATCGCAAAAACGGATGAAGCCTGGCTGTAACGTAAACTATGCCCGGGCGATCCTGGCGAGTCGCTTACAAATCTCCCTTCACCCTCGACGCGTAAAATCCGAGTTGCGGGTCGAGGTCGCCGCGTACGGTCCAGGCGTATACCGTATACCTATAGAGTCGGGATGATTCGTTTGCACCCCTTCCCGGGGGAAGGGATCGACCGCGCGACGACTGTCGGCTCATTTGTATTCAATATTGCGGAGTTTACGAGCTTATGCGCGCCGCCGCAAAGAGATAGAACGAGGTCGTTTCGCCCTCGCAGCGGGCGCCAATGGGGTGAGCTCGTCATTTCAATTTCATTGGGGTAGTAATGGGATAGGGCAGCGTGCGGTTGGCGAGAACTCGAGTGGATTTTGATGACGTTACGTTACGTATGCATAGAATATCCCATACAATATACCCACCACCGATACGCTTCCGCTCCTCGACGGATCAACTGCCTCTTGTGCCGGATTTTGCGAGGCGGAACTTCTCGCGAAATTTCGGCTTTTCCGTTCGAGCCTTTACAGATTTTAAAGATGCGAAACGTAAGGAAGAGCTTTTCCGAGTCGCTCGTTAATCCTTCGTCGCTTCGTCGCGTAACTTTCTTGTATTCCGAATAGACGATAACGATTATCTTCGCCTTTCATATTTACAAATTAATCGTATTTTATGGATAGAGTGAAATATTTACAAGTTTTTTATGTAAATATTATAACTTTCTTATCGCAAACTTTAATAGAATATCATGGTTAACGGAGCCGATGTTTCCTTTTTATCGGTATTGCAAAATATGCGGGTATAGTTTTCCTTGAAAAAATTAGCGTATCGCAAGCGCTAAAAGTGTCGATAATTAAATTATTACAGTGTCGATGTTACAATTTATATATATATATATAAGGTAACGTAATATAACGTATCGATCAAAGAAAGCTATAACATATGTACATCTTTGCGTAATGGTTATTTTTAGAAAATATTTAAGAACAATTTATTAACAATCAGTATAGCATTATAAATAATAAAGTGTTAATTCTTATTCATACGTACAAAATTCCAACACTCGAACCGTAATTAACTTTAATATTTGAAGTATAATAATAGTTCATTAAAATTGATTTTACAAGATAAATCAACATTCGTCGATAATTACATGTGGTTTCGTTTAATCGTATTCAACGTATAAAAATATAATTAACATATAAATTATCTACGAAATGGTCAATCGTAGCGATCGTATAATTTTTCGTTACCATGAAATTAAAATTGTTTTTTACTTTTAATAATAGCGAATAGCAATAGTTTTGTAGTTATCGTTAGTAGGAAAATAACGATTTGAAAGGTTCCCGATTCTCTAAACAAATATTAGATCAAGAAGGAATATTTTATCATGGAAGTTTAACGTAGCCTTACTCGGCCGAGTCTTCGGACACGGCTTCGTAATCATTTGACGTAGCGCCGACGACGTCAGTCTCGGACGCGTATCGCAAACCAACGCGACCAGATACAGATATTCTTCGAGCCTCGTCCCTCGCAAAAAGCGCACCGCGCGACAAGACGAAATCCAATATGGAGCGCGTAGTATTTCACGCATTATTCGATCGCGCGAACAGCCGATAGTTGGACGTCGTTTTATCGCTTACAAAACTCGGGCCCGACTCGGGCCGCTTTCTCCTACCACCAAATCGTTGTATCTCGCTTTCTTTCCCGTTTGACGTTGATTCGGTCCGTCGTTTGGCTTTCGCGGGATCAAGGCGATACCTTGTCCTTGTCTTCGTTTCGGCTAATTAAGTTTTGCCTTTTCTTTTGAGGAGACAGTTTTCGTCGAACGATTTTGACGGCGCGGCTCGTCGCTTTATTTGAAATTCTATTTCGAGCGACGGGCACGTAAGCCGTTGTCGTCGGCTTCGGCTTTTTCGTCGAGTCCTCTTAGAAAATCGAATTTGCAAATCGAATACGTTATTATCTTTACATCTGGCGACAAAAAATTTACCAGAATTTGGTCGGATACGCGCGGAGAATAATAAGTTTTAGACGCGTTTAAGTGCGCGTCGTCGACTTGTGTTGTTCTCACACTCCGTTGATTTCTTAACGGCCGCGGATCGTAATCGCGCGGTATTTTTATAAAAACTAACGCCTATTCACCGATCGACCGATAGTGTCGAGATCCAGGAAGATTTCTGCGGGCGAATTCGGAATCGGGAAAATTCGGGATAAATTTGGGACGCGCGACGTTCGGGAATGCGGGTCGGCGTTAGACGGCGATAAGACCCGGACGAGTCGAGATAAAGCGGAAGGGAGAGAAGCCGTCGACTCGCTTGTGATTTTAATTTTAATTTACCCCTAGCGATTACCGAGCCGCTCACACACGGTCGAAGCTTTCGATGATTAATCCCTGCGTTACACGGAATTCCGAGGCGCGCGGCGTTGAAATTCACGCGGTTGGATGATGCGCCAAAGAGAATAAGCTTTAATCCTCCCTCTTGGCATTTTCTCTCTCGCGAACGGCCGATAATTTACCATTTTTGCTAGATAGATGTCCACCGTTATTCGGCTTCCTTTTGAAGTTAAAATGTTAAAACGTTGAAACGAAGACGAGCCGAATGCCGCTGATATCAAAGAAATTACCACAGCCTTTTTTTATCTTAACTTTGGATAGATGGATTAACTTTTCCGAGTCTCTCCATACCAATATTTATATTATTTTTAGCTATTCAGAATTCGTGGTTTTCAAAAATTAATCTTGCGTAATCTTCGACCCAATACTTCATAATATAATTATTAGAGTTTAATTAATTTTGTTTAATGCATAAATCGTATCCACGAATAATAATTAAGCGCTCGTCTTCCACGAGCATTTCGAAACGGGTACTTGGATATTTTTCGAAAATTTTTGCAAAATCCCACTGGGCAGAACAGTTGCGAGTTCCGCCGCAGCAGCACCGAGGTAGAAAAGTTTGATAAAGCAATCGAGAAGAGCCAAAGCAGTGTTTGACGAAGAAATGAAATCTGTGTATGTTTTGTTTCGCAGGAGAGAGAAAAAAAATGCAGAGGGTACGATCCGAACCATACCGGTTATTTCCTTCGTTTTTTCTCCATCGTTTGAAAAGTCGTCGGGGGGTAGTAGTCGAGAACAGAGGCTGAGGGTGAAAAGCTGACACGCCGCGACGACGTTGATCATTATTATGCGCGTGGGTTTCAGCGTCGGATCGAGCGTCGGGTTCATCGACGGGTTCATCGACGGGTTCATCGACGGGTTCACCGTCGGGTTCACCGTCGGGTTCACCGTCGGGTTCAACGTCGGCTTCACCGGTGGCTTCACCGTCGGCTTCACCGTCGGCTTCACCGTCGGCTTCACCGTCGGCTTCATCGTCGGCTTCATCGTCGGCTTCATATAAAATTCAATGCTCTCCACCCGCGCAAGTGGCCACGTTAACGATGGCGCCGCCCCCAAGGAGCATCGCTATGCTAATCCGATGATTGGCCATGTTCCAACCTCGCAACCCCTTTGTACGTGTGTGCTCTTTGCTCTTTCGTTCGCGCCTGTGCCCTTGCGAGTGTAGGAACCGACCACCGTTAACCGAAACCATAAGCCAAAACTAACCCTTATTCTAATTAGGCGTCGCAACTGCGATGCATACTGCTTTGCATATTTTCTCGATTAACTTTCTCCCTAACTCGCTCTCGTTCGCTCTTTCTCTCTTTGTCTACCTCTTTTCCATCTATTCGTTTCGTCCTCTTTACGCGTACGAGTTAGTTCGCGTTTCTGTATCGTTGATTGGTACGTTGTTGTATAATTTTGCGGAACGATCAAACTCGGTTTTATATTATTTATACGCCTCGTCTTAATTTTTAGTTTTATATCGGTTTTCTTCTCGCCACGATAATTAATTTTCACTTTTAAATTTAACAACGTCGTACAAAATACGGTCGTATCGTTATTACGCGCTCTATTATTTTTAGCGATAATAATTTATCTTAATTACTTATTTATTGAAGTATTTCTTTAAATATGGTAGTAATTGCTACCATTAATAATCGGGTCGTACAAGTAATATTTGTATCGCTTATTCTTGTACGTGATTATTTTTAACGATAAACGATAACGTTCGATAATCTTATTTATTTGGGTTTGTAAATCATTAATTTTTCATTCGCGTATCGCATCTTCTATAATTTACTACAAGGGAACAGTACGATTTATAATCATAATTCAAGATACGTTGGTTAAAAAATACGTGCTCGATCGCGTACGTTCTATAAGAATAGAAGATATCATATGGTCGTATTTATTATTCGCGATAGCGGACAATATAATGCCTAGAATATATTATCTTATTCAATGGTAAAATTTAGCAACCGCAAATAAGAAGCGCTCGGTGAAATATGTAAGCATTTTATTTTTCTTTACGCATTTACTAGCTTCGGTTATAAATGTGACACAGAAAGATGTATTCGAGTAGTAACGCGTTTAAATATCATTTTTTCTTATTTATAATTGCAATTTGTATTTATCGAAATAGCAGTTTGTATATTATTGTACGATCAAATCTTAAATCTCGGTATTTACATTCAACGATTATTTCTAGTGATATTTAGATTTCTACGATATTCACGAGTATCAACTCCGTTTGGCGCAACTTCGCTTATAATTAATGCGGCATGAACGTCTGCGGTTGAGACATCGGTAGTTTTCGTCAAGTTGCAAAAGCAACTTGTAAAACGGCTCTTGTCGCGATTTCTAAAGGACGGCGAGAATCAATTTTCAGTAGGAATCTCTAAATTGGCTTGGTAGACAAAGCGACGAAAAGTGCGTTTATCGAGAGTGGTCGTGTAAAAAAGAAACAGACGAGGAGTTCCGAAGAATGGAGGGAAAGGGGCTCCGAGTCGCGGCTAAGAAACGTCTAAGAAACGTCTAAGAAACGTCTAAGAAACGTCTAAAAAACGTCTAAAAAACGGCTAAGCGGCGGCGGCTAAGCTGACCGTCCTTGCAACGCCTCTTCCACCCTTCCACGAGTGCAAGAATCACACGGAGTTTCCGTGCTCTATCGATTAACCGCATTCGTTTGCTTTCTCTCTCTCTCTCTCTCTCTCTCTCTCTCTCGTTAGCGCTGGCGGCGGCGTCGCCTCGCGTTCCGAGTCGGTGCGCGTTGATCGTATTACGCGGCTTTGGAAAGCGCTAAGCGCCGGTCGCATCGTCGCTACTATGGACTTACACGGCTTAGATGAATACGCGGCTAGGCTTGAAAACGTAGAAGCAAAAAGCGGCGTCTCCGCTTTCGAAGGGATGCTTTCGTGGCGATGAACATCGTTTTCTCGCTGCCGACCGCCGATCGATTTTACCTTCTTTTACGGAATACTCGCGCGATCACGGGAGAACGGCTCGCGAGATTCTTCTTTACGTATATCGGAAGGTATAGGCGTTAGGGCACGTTAACGTCTTCTCGAGTCCGCGAACCTGATCAAATATTAAAAAACAGCGAATCGGTAGTGGGTAATTCACCGTTTTGAATTTTCGAGAGTGTCGGATTTTACCGAAAGTATTATCAAAGAAATTAGAAACGATTAGAAAAGTATACAAATTAATTTAGCTATCGATTGTAAAATTTCATTTACCATTTGGTGTAAAAATGTTAACAATTTTATTGTTGACTGTTCTCCGATATTGAAATTATAATATGGCAATATAAAAGAAATGTTTATTCGATGATCGACCAAGTTTCACAAAATACGTAAGCCATATTTTTACGGGTACTATATTTTATGTCCTGTTGTACGTAAGTGAGCATAGTAATATCTACTTTTTGTGTTTACCTAACCCTGACTGCGTATTTCTTAAGATACTAATTATTTGATCATTAAATGTTACAGTATAGTTTTGCAATTATAGTTAGAACTTATACAACGTGCTTTAACAAAAAAACACGAATATTCGATGATGGAACATTTTCTTATTAATATTGATTTTACAAGTTTAGTTTTTCGTGAAATAATTTTTATGATATTCTTAAATTTCATAAAAAACTTATTAGAACTATTCGAATTTTCATTTTGTCTCTTTTTTTGTGTAAAAATACGATAAAATTGTACGAACGCTTGATTTTTTTACAGATTCGTAAATGTCATTCTCGGTGGAAAATCAATAGTTCGATTCACAAAATAAGTAGTATTTGCCTTATCGTAGGCAGTTGAAAAGACTATTGAGTTATGAATTATTAGAAATTTCAAATTTTTCGATGTATTAATTCCTATTATTTACTTCTTATATTTTTACCGTGTTAATGTTAACGTTTTATCGTTATTCATGATAAATTTGTTATCTTTAAATAGACAACAAATATGTATAAAATTTTTTTCAACATTTATCATAAATTTAGCGTAAGAAAATTAATTATCGACAGCAATAATATTTTATAAAATACGAAAGAAGAAAGATATAAATGAAAATTTTAGTAATTTCTTTATTATTCCACTTAATTTAAATCTTCGTGTTTGCATTTGTAACAAAAATTCTAGTTTAAATATGTTCTATTTAAAATATTTCTTCCGTGAATATTTAGGGTTAACGAAAAATTTCAATCCATAAGTAAATAAAATCTCTTTTTTTCTATCGTTTTTTTTAAAGTGATTTCAGTATTGTATCCGTATTGTAAGGGAACTATTCTTATTGTTTCAAATACAACGTTTACTTAAAAATTTTAACAACGATAAATTATAAATATTAAATTAACCCTAATTTTACAAATTTTTTACAAATTATAAACGTAACGTGCTTTCAATCGCCTCTTCGTCAGGTACGTAGCAAAGACCAATTTTTGAGATATAATCTAAAATTTGATATCGGGTCATTAAAAACATATTGAAATCATAAATAAAAAGGTGTTGCTGTAACGAATCTCTCGCTCGAAACTCGCAATCTAGCGCATAAACTATTTCCAAGCGAAAATGCGAGTCGCGGACTCGAATCGAAAGAATCGAAGTCAAGAAAAAGGACTTTCCAATCGAAAATCGAAATTCTAAATTAGATTGAAGTTTCTAAATGGCGATGATCGAAGCGGCGATCCGGTCCTCGGGAGTTAGCAACGGTTGGCATAACTCTTGCCAACAATGGGAGAAGCGGCAAGGCGATCTTGGAAAAGCAGGAGAATTCAGTTGTCCGAGGCAGTCGACGAGGGCTTAAACGTCTGGTTACCGTTTTTTCTTGAGAGGATTCGCGGGAAAATTGGATTGCGCGTACGTTCCGTCAATTGGTAACGCGTCTTTCGCGTCTCTCGCGTCTCGCTCCCGACGGACTTGTACGGGTGCCGACGCCGGGCTTCAGCGCGATCGCACACACCTCCGACCCTCCGGCTGATATCGGGGATGGAGGAACGAGTGCACGACCGATTTATCCGATACGATTCGCGAAAGGTGCAAGACAAGGCGGGAGGAGAGCCAAAGGGAAGGTCGCGGGAAAAGACTCTGATCGACGATCGAGGGGTTCGTTTGGATACCTCCGTTGCGACCGCGATTCGTTGCCAAGGTCGACTCGGGACGCGCGGACGAACGGACCGAGATAGACTCGATAAGCATATTTATCAGCACTCGCGTTTCGGCTCCCATCCCAGCGATAAGGTCGTGAAATTCCGATTATTGACATCGGGGTTACGTCGCCGCTGCGGTCGCGAATTATCCTGCAATTATAAATCGCTCGGACGTTTATTCATTTTCATAAATATTGTCTGTTTGTTCATCTGCATTCCGCCGTGAAATCAAAGTAAATATTGCCAAAGCTGCGTTAAAAGTGCGACTGCTCTCGAACGCACTCGTATTCGAGCGAAATGTAGTAACGCGAGCTTCAACCTTTGCGTTTCACTTCCATTACTTCTGTTTGCTTTATTTTATTACGCGAGTTAGGCGTGTTTATTCATTTATCTATCCATTTATTTATGTATTTATGTATTTGCGAACGATTTGCTCGTTTCGAACGGCCTTTTACGTAATTCTATGGATCTTGTTCCAATGAAACGTCACCGACTACCGTTTATTTCAAAATCGGATAACCATTTAATTGAGATGTAGTCTTAACGATGCTCGAAAGAAATCTCGTCGTTGTTCTCGCAGACGCGTTAATATCGCTACTCGACGTCGATAAAAAATAACGTTGATAAAACTTCACATGCAATTCGAAATAGATGATAAATACATCGACTTTAAGATCGATCGGGAGTTTTTTACATCGGGATACTTTGCAAAGGAAACGATCCATTTTATTTGTATTTTGGAAAAAAATTTTGATACGTAAAACTGGAAAAAGCTTTTCGCATCGTTTCGATAAAGTCGAGTCGAATTTACAGATCGCAAATTTTGATAAAAAAACACTAACGATAATTTTAGACGTTCAATAATGAAAACGACTACACATTTTACGACTGTAAAAGCTTCGAGTATCGATACATAAATAACTTTTACGATTCATTTGAAATACTTAATAAAAATTTACGTCCATATAAATGATACAACTAAATACCGTTAGCAGTGTTTAAAAAAAGTTACTTTTCACAAGGAAGATAAACCAAAATTTGTAATTTACCCGAACAAAAATTCTGTTTCGCTATGAATAATTAGTGTTAAAGCAGTTGGGGAGACGAATCGAGCTCTCTCTCTCTCTCCCGAGAAAATCCGAAGCGATCGGATGGACCATCGCCGAGGGCAGCACCTATTAACCTTGTTTCTTTGATCTGTTCCAGCAGACAGGCACTTCTGACGGTCTCGGGCGGAGGTTCCCGACTCGGCGGCGGCGGCCCCGGAGGTCCGGGCTCCCCCGACAAACGACGCTCCTCGAGTTCCGGCATCGACTACCTCGACGACGAGGACAAACTCCTGGACGTGGTCGGACCCGACACGCCCCATCCGGCGCACCACCGCTCGCGCTCCCGCGAGCGGGACGACCGGGGCGCACTCAGCGACCGGGGCGACGGCAGCGAGTCCTCCGGCTCCGAGAGCGGCGGCACCGGGGGTCTAGGATCAACCGGACACCACGGCGGCTCCGACGGGCCCCGACCGGACGTCTCGGTGGGCCCGCCCCTCCATCCGCCGCTCCTGCCCTACCTGTACCCCCCGGTGCCGGGCCTCTACCCGGGTCCAGGCCACCTGATCCCGCCCAACCCCCTGGGCCTCCACGCGGGCGTCACCCCCGGCATGCTCTTCAACGCCCAGCTCGCCCTCGCCGCCTCCCAGCATCCGGCCCTCTTCGCCCACTACCCCCATCCCCTGGCGAGTCCTCTCCACCAGCTCAAGGGACACCGGTTCGCCCCGTACGCGCTCCCCCCCCACGCGCCCTCCCACGGCTCGGCGTTCGAGACGGTGACGCCCGGCAGTCGCGGCACCCTCAGCCCGAGGTCGCCACCCCCGAGGCCGCCCACGGGGTCCCCGAGCCCCGCGGCGGCGAGCGTCGCTGCCACCGCGACCGGCGAGCTCAAGTCCATCGAGAACATGGTGAACGGGCTCCAGGACAAGAGGCCGCGCGCCAGTCCGGGTCTCGCGGAGGCCGGGGGTGGGAGCCCGTGACAGGAGCAGCAACGGAGCGTGGCCAACGGCCTCCTGGAGGGGGCGCCCGAGCTGCCCAAGGGGATCGACGAGGGGACGACGACCAGACGCCGGGGCTCGGGCAACTCTCGCTCGCTGGACGAGGAGAGGGCGGGGACGCAGCCCGACTCGACGTCCGAGCCCTCCTCGTAGCCGGGGTTGAGGCCGGGCTCGCTGGTTATTAAACAAAGTGCAATTGGACGGACAAGGGACGCCGTGTACATAGCCGAGGAACGCCATTCTAGCGGATGATTCAACGACGTCGGTGTTGATGGACCCGTGCGCGGAGGAGCCCCCGACCAGTGCTAAATACTTCGCCGCTAAATTTATAGCGCCTCCTTCGCTCGAGTTGGTTGCATCCGAGGGTTGATCCGCTCCCCCGTCGTCGCGTCTTCGGGACGCGGAGAGCGAATTTGGTGACGTTGATCGCGGTTCAACCGCGCCCTCTTCTTTTGTGTTTCCGAGTTTCGGCTTTCGAGGGCAGCTTTCGAGGACAGCTTTCGAGGACAGCTTTAGACCACAGCTTTAGACCACAGCTTTGGACCACAGCTTCCAACGACAGCTTTCAACAACAGCTTTCAACGACATCCTCCAACGACAGCTTTCGCGATACAACCACCTCGACGATGGCTCGGCGACGCTCGAAAGCAAACCCGTGAAATTCCGAATGTGCGCTAGATTTCTGGTTTCGTTTGCGTCTCAGCGTCATAAAATTCATTACTGTTCGATCGTTTTCTTAATCGTGCAAAATGTTTTATTACCGATGCATTTCGATTCATCCGGTTTCGTTGCTTAGATACGGAAGCACGCATATTTTATTAATTAACACCTCACAGTATTCGAATGAAAATTATACCGTAAATTTTAATAGTCCTTTAATATCTAGCAGATCTTTGCAACGTCGTAATTTTTTAGTCGATCGGGTAGCTGCCATTTTCCCACTCCTCTTACCGCGTAACGAGAAAATGGTGTCGAGCCACGATAGTTTCACCGCGACTCAACGTCTCGGACGTACTTCGCAAATTTATGCTTCGTAAACTGGTTCGTCCGTGTATATTGCCAATTTAAAATTACCGAATTCCACACTCGTTCCTTCGCTTCGGTACCTTCGCGACCGCGTCCGTGTGCCCGGAAACCGACGGTAACCTCGAAGCATCTCCAGCGGTTGCCCCGAGAATTGCCTCGAGACCCGCGCTTGCAGACCCGCAAATCGATGTACAGTTCTCAACTCGTTCCGAGATAAGGATGAAAGCTCGAAAAGCTCGAAGCGTCGACGAAACGAACAACGAGTCGACCGAAAGAATGGGTAAACTGGAACATCGAACGTTAACCTTGTTACCGTTTAAATCGAATACGAACGAGTTACGAAGTAAGAAACAAATACACAAGATGTTTTACCTGCGATTACGTAGATTTAAGATTGAATCTGTAACGGTAAACGACAATTGCAATATAAACGCATCTCTACTATCCGCAGTCCTTGTATATATGTACCCTAGTGATATTATAATTATATCCGAATATAAACGAACGATGACAAAAGTAAAGCCTCCAAATATCCTCCGTATGAACTTAACAAATTTTATGCTACCCTCGAATTTCGGCGAATACCAGCAGCGTCGTAAAGGGAGCCAGAAAGGAAGTAACCCAAGAACTAAGCGCAAGCTCGAAATCATCGTTATTCCGCGCGCGTCCATTTCTTTTCGTATTTTTCCTTTTCTTTTATTCTCGTATCTCTCGGTCGTTGTTTTCCTCGGTGAATCGCGATGGCTCGGAACCGTCGCGCCAATGTACGAACGATACGGAACGATCCGAACGTAATCGTCGTCGCGTTGCGGACGAGCAACGAGAGATTTATAACGATAACGTTACGAGCAAAATGAGTTGTACGAAATACGAATAAAGCAAAAAAATTCCGGGGGACGATGTTTGTGATCCGATTATCTTACAGTAGCTAGGAAGAAAAAAATATCTTCGTGGAGAAAGAGCGTAGGACGCGTCTCGATAAATAACTTGTATAAAGCGTAGAAATTGATGTAGATAATTTTACGAGAACGAGTCGAACGATAGAAGTTGGAGCGAGAGAGCGCGTAAGTGGGTTATCGGCTGCGAGCGAAAAAGAAAAGCCGAGATTATAATAAATGGCAGCGGGCTGGGAAAGACGCGGGAAAGACGCGGGAAAGACGCGGAAAAGACGCGGAAAAGACGACAAAAGAATCGAGTATCCGGTCGCTCGTTAATTCCGGGAGCGACGATCCCGGGATTACGCGATTACGACCAATCTATTTATCCGGGAATGGTCGATTAATCGCCGATCGAACGTCGGCCTTATCGCGTCGCCACGCATCGCGTGCGCACTCGTTATTAAAAAAAAAGGTGAGGTTAGTCGACGCTCGATCGGCTCGTGTTGAACGTCCTTAGGTTGGGCGAGAGAGTGCGAAACGCAACGATAGCGGAAGAGAGTCGTTGGTCGTTGTCCGTTGGTCGTTGGTTGTTGATCGTTGATCGTTGATCGTTGGTCGTTGGTCGTTGGTCGTTGATCGTTGGTCGTTGATCGTTGATCGTTGGTCGTTGGTCGTTGGTCGTTGGTCGTTCGTAACGATGCGCCGTTCGAGCCCTTGGGAGGTTCTTTAGCCGTGTCGCGGTCCAACGGAGAACCGACAAGTGCGCAAAAATGAAAATAGTGCGTCCGTGAGCCGAACGAGAATGGAAAACCATGTAGTGAACTTAGGCTAGTCCGATAGCTGCACCTGTATATTACACGTGTATCATAATTATATAAATTGTAATTCGGGGACGGAAGAAGTCGCGAGAGAAGGATTAAAGTTGTTAACCCTACAATGCTGCCAGGTAGACTCGGTGACCCATTCCTATCCTTTCTCGCTCGCACCGATATCATCCCTCTCCTCCTTCGCAGTTTTTGTCGAATGTACGGTATACGTAATTTTGGGGGCACGAAAGCAATAAGTTGTTCGAAAGATCGATGTAATATTTATGGTTCGTTCGTCGTTACTCACCGACCCGTCGAAAACACTTTTATCGGTAAGTCATTATCGGTTAACTGTAAAAATGTACGAATAGTATAGATACGTACTATTTATATTGTACACGTTAAAATTTTCTATAGTATAAAGAACTTTATTTACATACTGTTGTTTCATTAAATTATAGAGAAATTATGTATATATTTTGTCTATTTTAAGTAATAATAACGATCTTTCTTTTATCGAATAATTAGTTAAATTTACGATAATAATCTTAAATTATAATTACGGTGTATATTTGAAATCGAACGTTGATCGAACCAGTGCCCGCTTGGTTATTCGATAAATTTAAATTCATAGATTTAAGCTTCGAGATATTTTTTAGCGCACGTTAATTTATTCTTGTGATAATATTGTAACGATATGATTCGTAACAAGAAAATGTATATTTTGCAAAATCAATGGCAATTTAATTTCGAGTGAAGGAAAAAAGACATTATTCGGGAATGATGAATTGCGAAAAATTGAAGCGTTAGTAAAATGCGTAGACGCGTTCAAATTATGGCATTGCAGGGTTAAACGATCTTCTTCGAAGCGCGCGCTCGAGTATTTCAATGAAAGAGAAGGAAGAAGAAACTATTCGTATCGCGAACTTCCTTCGCGACTGTGTAAATTCGTTATAAACTTATGGAATAAACCGCATAAATCCCAAGTCTCTTCTATCCTTTAAAGAAACTAGTGTGGGTGCAGCCTGACGAATGCCTCTCGAAATTGTAGCTCTCTCTCATCGTCATCGTCATCGTCATCGTCATCGTCATCGTCATCGTCATCGTCATCGTCATCGTCATCATCATCATCATCATCATCTCTCTCTCTCTCTGTTTCGCACGTCCATCTCTCTCTCTCTCTCTCCTCTCTTTTCCACCATTCTACACTTCTTTTTCAATTGCAATCTTAGTATCCAAAATAATCAAGAGGATAATCATCTTATGTTTATGCGAGGGAGAAGCGAGGTTCGAGAAAGCGACCAGCGATGTGTATTAATTGTTGATCGCGATAAAAAATGATAAAAATCTTGTAAAAATATTGACTCTACCGAGAGGATAAGATCAATGGTTGGCGAAAGGAAAAATGTATGTCTTCGAAGCGTAAGATTTCCGATTCTTGATATAAACAAGATTTTTAACATATTTTATCATAATTAACGTTTATAATTGTAAAATCATCACGAGTTTTGAAATCTCTCTTCCACGATACATTTTATTGTATATTGTAAAAACGCATTTATAAAATAACAAACAAAGGCTCCGAATGCTCGCACGTTTCAACCCATTCTTCTAAAAAATTCTCCCTTTTAAAATAAAAAAATCGTATTCCTATCGCTTGTATTGTATATTGTACACATTTAGTCTCCGATCCTTCGAAAGATCCACACGATTAAAATTATATATTAATTTAAAAATAAACAACAATGGTCTTATTATTCGTCGTCGTACCTTTTCCTAAATTCATCTACTCGTACGTCAGTTTTGACCGAAGAAAATTTATAATTTTGCAGTGAAATCAACAACGTTAAATATGGTAAACAAACGATAATTTTTATCGCGTATGTAATTAAATTAATCGAAAAAATAATTAAATAATTATCAAATAAGCGTAATATTGTGACTTTTTTAAATAGACTAATTAAACGATAGTAGTCTGAATAGTTGCTAAATTTTTTGATTATTATATATTATACTATTATACGATATTATACGATATTATACGATATGAGTAAATTTGTCTAATTTAGCTTTCTTAATAAAATTTATGTATCGGAGAAGCTTTTAGTAAAGCGAGTATTCCATATAGAATTGCGATTAATTAAAAACAGTTAAATTTGAATATTTTATTTATCGGTATCGTTGATTTCATTTTATTATTTTGGAACACATAATAATTAATTTTAGTAAAAATACTGACTACGAAAAAGTGAAATATAAATTCACATACAATATTATAATATTGTTAAGTTTTAAAAAGAAGAATAAATAGTTACGAGTGGAATAACGAGTAGCAGCAGTATATACACGTCGGTATGTATTTTGAATACATCAAATTTACACAGATAAGTATTCTTAATTTACTTTTCCTAAATATACTTTTTAATATCTAATCGGTATATCCGACTTTTTCAAACTAATGGTACAAGAATTCTATTTCAATAGAGATGCTATTTCATTTATAAATGGATAGGATACATTTTTTATCCCTAATTTATAAATATACATTTTTATGTTTATTTGAATTATATAAATTTAATATAAATAAATTTTATTATATTTATATGTAACTAGTTAAAAATAGATGTAGAACTTTTATTTTTTAGAAAGAGATGTTATTTTAAAATATATATTTTACATTATATATCTTATATCCACGTAAATTAAAAAAATGTTCGATAGTTATAGAATAGTTAGACTTGAAAAAATTAAAAAAATTTTTTTATAACTAGAAAACTTGTATCGTTTATGAAATTTTCATATTATATATAGTTATACCTAATTGTAATAAAATAAGTAACGCGACTTATGTAAAGACATTTACTTCTTCGTTGAATCAGTTATACTCAAAATATGTTTAATTAATACATTCCATAAAATAATTTGTTTTTGATAGACATTAGGAATATTTTTTTTTTAAGTAAAATGTATTATATTAAGTAACATTTTTTTATAATAGTAATACCAGTATTAATATTAAACTATACACGCAGTTTTATTTTGCAATAATTAACTTGGAAGATTCATAGTACCAGACTATACAATTTTTGTTACGAATAAAATTTTTCTCAATTATTATAAAATTATGGTGTTCTATTTACACTTTTAATAACGTGTTGAAATACCATTTTTTTGTAAGCGAATATTTCAAAATCTGATTCACGAATATTTAGTAAATATTTATAGGTATTAAAATTTAGAACTTGATAGGTATTTTAGTTATATTTTATTTCATTGTTTTAAAAGAACATATTTTTTTCAATTAAAAACGTTGAGTCCCGCCAATAATAAAGATTTTCGCGGTAAATTTGGTTAATTTTATAAACAGAAAAATTAACGTTCGAACTAATTAAGAGATATAATACTTCATAGAAGATTCGTAAGATTATTTACGCGATATTCTTTTATCACGCGATCAATGATTCGATATTATTAAACGTAATTTATCGACGGACTCGTTTAATAAAATATGAAACTTGGAAAGCATTAGGAATGTTTGCAAATATTTAAAATCACAACTATGAGGCAGTCGAGTAAAATTGTCTTTCGTACAATAAGGAAGTAAAATTTTAGCACGTAGAAAAGCGTAAATATGAGAGTTGTTCCGTATTTTTATTTCCGTAAATGACAAAGGCGCGATAAAACGACTGATAACGCAGAATTTGCGCAATATCGCGTTCGCTCCTGGCAACTGCAAACGAAATTTAAATATCGAAATTAGCAGCCCGAAGTTACGCTTGGTTAAGGTACGATTGGTCCGAAGGGGAAGACATTTCTCGCCAGCCGATATCAATTACCAGCGAAGATAACTCGCGCCTCCCCTCCGGATTTCCACCGTCGGCGCGCATCAAAAGCTTAAGTCCACCTCCCCTCATCCATATTTACGAAATAATCGCTCGACCTTTTTTCCTGTTTTTCCTCTTTTCCTCGCTATCCGCGCACTGCGCCTAACTCAGGGTAGGTCGTAGACGATACAGTCCGGGCAATCGATAGCGGAAAAAAGAAAGCAAAAAGGAAAGTAAAAAAAGAAAGCAAAAAAGAAAGCAAAAAAGAAAGGAAAAAAAGAAAGCAAAAGGTGGGGGAGAATTATTAAGAATCGCGCGGTTGCGCACAAAGTCGAGCGCGGAAACCGTAACGCCGTGCGAGTGAGCGAGTGAGCGAGTGAGCGAATGAACGAGCGAGCGATGAAAGATCGCCGTCCTCTCTCCTCTCCTCTGCCCCCCCTACTCCCCCCCCCCTACTCCCCCACTCCCCCCACTCCCCTCTAGTTCTCCTCTTCGCTCCTCGTTTTTTCCACTCCTTCGTCCTATCGCACAGCTGCTTTCCGCCGTCTCCTTTATACACGCGAAATATTTTAATTGCCCGGCGTACGAATTCTCCGCTCGAGCGAGTGAGAACGAGGCGGCTAATTTGATTCTAAACGACGCACCGAACGGGAGAGGAAGAGAGACAAGCAAAAAAGTACGGCGTCCAAAGAGGGAAAGAGAACGGGCCCCGAGTCTGCGACGACCTCCCGCGTAATCCGTAATTGCAGGAAGACTCAACAGCTCCCTGCCGCCAAACAATTAACGATAATAGGTAATTAGATGTACGGTCGCACGTACGCGCGAGTACACAGCCAGCGGATGAATAATAAATACGCGAGACTCGCGGGTGCGAGCGTACACCTCGTTTTTCGCGTACCCACCCGTTAATTGACTCTCGTTAGAAGCGAAGAAGCGCAACGCCTCCGAACACCCCGACAGGGCTTTCGAGGTTTAACCTTAAGCTTCCGACGCCTTGTCATAAGGATGTTCAAAGCCTGCCTTTAACTTTATACCGTATTATCGACCCGATCTTTCCAATACACTCTTTTATTCCGTTTTTTCATTTATAAAATGTATACCTGAAACGATACTTTTCCAATGGGTATATGGACGCGTATCGCTAATTTAAGACGTAAGCTTTTTTCGCTCCTTACGAAATTCACTCGATCGTTTGTCCGGTAACCTCCAAAATGGAAACCTCCAAACTGAACCGTCTACGATAAATGTTTGATAATGCGCGTATCGTTTATTCATCGCCCAAGTACTTGGATTCGAAAGCAAAAACACAATTGCTTGATTCGCTTGATTTTATTTGTATGCGCAGCCAAAGGACGAATTTCACGAAAAATTTCGCAAAAAATTTCACGAAAACATTCGAGGGTGTATTCGTCTATGGATACAGAAACACTTTAATTTAACACTTTAACCGGAATTCCCGACGATTTAATAAGGATAACGAGCGAGACTAGAAGATAACGACTCGTGTCAACGCAAAATTAAGCGCGACCGGACGTTGCGAAAAAAATGCGTATCCATCGCGTGCGCGAAAAAGTAAAAAGCACGCAGGGTCCGTAGTCCGTATCACGGTCTCGATTTATTTAAAATATACGTAACTCGCGCGGTAGAGGAAGAACGCGGCCGAGTATCGCGCGAATAACAAACAGCGGATACTTTTCATTCCGAGCTCTCGGTCCTGGAAAACACGTACAATCTGCACGCGAACGAAGTAAATGGCCGTTCGCGATACTTCCTGGGTGGAGGAGCAAAAAATTGGTCGAGCAAGACGCGTTCGCGCTTACACTCTGGCTCGAAAATGCAGAAAATCTTTCCACTTCCCATAAAAAAAAAAAAAAAAGAACACGCGCCCGATCGTCTAATTTTCCCACCGCGTTGGTGCAGCGTCCGCGACGACAATGTGTGGAACGAGAACAAAAGGCAACGAGGTAAAGGAGAGGTAAGAACGAGGAAGAAAAGAAAAAAGGAGGAAAGAATATAATCCTTGGTCTCTCTCGCTCCCTCTCTCGCTCCCTCTCTCGCTCCCTCTCTCGCTCCCTCCTCGCTCCCCCTCGCTTCTCCTCGCTCCTCCTCGCTTCTCCTCTCTCTTTCACTGTCTCGAAATCGTTGGCCTGCATTACTTATTCCCTTTGTCGGTCACACTCGACCCGCTCTTTCTCTTTTTCTTTTCCTCTCTCTATCCCCCATCCCTTCCTCCCTTCCTCCTCTCTCTCTCTCTCTCTCTTCGGGTCGCGCATGTACTCGCGTATTCTCTCTTTAGGCTTCGAACGCGTTGTCGCGAGCTTTCGCACGTAACTAAATCCAAGGTATGTCGAGAGCTTTCTCGGCTCTGTGCGTCAGGTAAGGGATTTTAGATCGGCTTTTTCATACCGAGGTTCTACTCGTTTGAAAATCGTATACATAATTTAGCGACGATAAAATTTATTTTTTTTAAAAGTTGTATCAATTATCCGAAAACGAATTTGAATCGGTCGATTGAATTTTCAAGATTACAAAGTTTGTATCGCGAGAACAAAAGTTTTATTCGCGGATAGGTTAATGATTTGGAAACAAATGTTTGTAATATGTTATTTTTTCCATTATTCCATTCTTATATTATTTTAGCGTACACGTATCCAACGACCGTGGTTATTGTGAAAAATGAAAAAAATATTCGTAAAAGTTAGGTGTTGAAAACTAATAGATATTCCTTAGTTGATCATCCGTGAAAAGCAACTTTATCCATTATTTCGGGAGAAATATGAATCCAGAGCTCAAAATTATCCATGAATAATAGATATTTTTTATTGCTAAATATATTTTACAAGAATATAATAACGAAATCGCGGAAAATCTTAAACGTTTTATTAAATTCGAGTTCTATAAAAAATATTAAATATATAATGCAAAAATTGCTTAGTGGATTATTTATTTAACTGTTTAAATAAATATTTTTTAATTTTATAATTACGACATTAATCGCGTCTAATTGTATGCTGCATCGTAGGATACAAAATAAATGTAGTAAAAATATAAAAACGTAACAAAATATAACAAGCGTAATAAAAATATAAAAAATTACTTAAATATAGTATTTTAAAATAGAGTATATCGTAATATAGTGATTTTAAAGAAAAAATAGATTATATATATTCTTGTTCCGAATTTGAAGCAAAGAAACCGAAAGAACTATTCACTTCATAGATTTATCATCGCTAATAACGATATCCGAGAATTTCATGAAAAAGCTGTTGAAAACAACATTCTCTGGAATTACCTTATAAAAAATCCAGAACTCCGGAGCCGACATCGCTGAAGCGTCGGGAGCTTTCGCGGCAAGGCGCATACGCGAGCTTAAATAAATTACGGGCCCCCGCGTTTCGTCCTTGAAAGCCTCGTGTTTGCACGACACTTGGACCAATACTTTATTGCACGTCTGACTTAACCACCGCCTCCGTTACTCCCAAACTCTTTTTGCGCTTCTTTTTATCTTTTTATTCTCTCTCTCTCTCTCTCTCTCTCTCTCTCTCTCTCTCTCTCTCTGTCTCCCCCCGCCTCCCGCCTCTCGCCTGTCCTCGTCCTGGAATACTCGGTTCGTTCCATCTCCCTTCCTCGCGCCTTCGGACGCATCTTTTACAAACTTTCCGTAGATTCGTCCTCGCATGCAGACTTTTGCTATACTCGGAGAATCGAGCTACCTTCTATTCTCCCGAGGCGAAAGTCACTTGTGTAATGAATAAACATCGATAATTTTGACTCGATCCACGTATTTTTGTTGTTGTTGCGTTGATTTTATTTCTTTACGTGCGATTTACATTTATTTTCTACGTTATTTTACCACTTTCTCAAATTTATTCTTCAACAAAAATATCTTCATCGGAGCAACGGATGAGTCTTGACTAACTACTTTAAACAATCTATAATTAATATTGTACCGTGACAAATATAAGAATAATTTACAGTGGATATAAATTAATTCATATTATTTATTAGATTAATCTAATTTTTACAAATAATACTCATTTTTTTGAGTTGTTTTTCATTGCTGGATATAATTACTAACAAATTTCAATTGTTATCGATCGACTATCCAAGCATTGAAAATACGTTTTTATTTATAAACTTCTTAGTTCGCATATTTTAATGAAATATTTTTATTTCAACTTGGTCGATCGACAAAATTATTTATTCATAATAAAAATCAAAAAATTTAGAATGAAATCGATGTACGTGTATATTTTTTAAATTTAAATCTTTAAATTTTATTTTGTCTCGGTTTACGATGAAGTATAATTCTTTTAGAAAAGAATGAAAATTAATTTTCGATTAAGAATCATTATTTATAGCTCTCAAAATTTTATGAATGATTTGCCGGCTATATCAATAATTTTTTATAATAACTTAATTATAAAAAAAAGAAATTCTGATAAAATAAAAATTTCCGAGCAAAAAATTGTTACAAGTGTGGAAAACTATTTTTTAATTAATCCTAAAAAAAAATTCTCAAACATTAGCGGATTAACTTTGTTTTAAAAGATAATTCCAACATATGGATGTACTAATTACAAAGCCTTTAATTTCCTTTTACGATTTAAAAAATTGAGTTTTCTTCAACATTTTATATCCAGTTTTCCACTAGTCAAAGCAACGTCATTTCCGTTTTGTATCGATGTACAGATAATATAGTAGAAGTGCTGTGTAATATGGAATATGTATAAAAAGATTTCTACATGACGCAAGTAAATATATGTAAGACTCATTTTCATGACTTAGAGTATATATTTTTACTTAATAATCGAGATTATCAGAAACTAGAAGAATTAATTTATTTCAATTTTTATAAAGAATGAAAATATCGTTTCTTTCGCTTAGATTTTAGCACTATTAAACATCTTAAACGCAAAATGATATAAATTAATTTTGTATTTTATTACATCTTTTATTATAATAATACATATTGTTATCATACACTTAAAATAAAGTTATTTTCACACAATTTTAGAAATAATTAAATTATCGAATTTTTCAAATAAATAACTCAAATTTTTGTAGGTAGTAAGATTAGAAAAATAGAATTAAACTTGTATTTACGTTGATATATATATATGTATAGTAGAAATGTAGTAGGAATAATTTAAGTCTACTTTTTGACATAATTTATCATTATTGTAAACAATAATGTCATATTTCATTTTATTATATAAAAAAAAATTTGTTTTTAAATTAAGTTTAATAAGTTTTAGAAAAATAATCTAATTATCTTAATCAAATATTAAAAAAACGCCTTTTTACGTTTAGAAGAAAAAATGTATGTTCCGATGGTATTTTCTGTTATTCCGTAGAAACGGTGTTATTTTTTAAGTAGGAATTTAACTTTAACTCGAAGCATTTTAAAATAATTTTCTGGAAGTTTCAGTTCGAGCGATTGGTTTATCAACCGTATATATTTTATTGGTATAATTTTTGAATGCTGATATCGCTATTGCCTTTTTACCATCTACCCGTAATACTTGTATTGAACATTGACAACTCTGCATTAGATACAGCACATATATATTTTTTTACCGAATATCGTAGTCCGTCTACAAGTTCCCTCGTCGAACGTGGATGATACTTTTCTTTTCGAATCCCCGTGGAGATTGAAACTAGAATGATCGTCATCGTGGTGATGTGCCAATCTACACAACTCACCTACAGCAGATCATAAAACAGTCGTCGCCGATGAACGTTGATCTGCTCATTCCACCTGGATGGAGTCATGGTGATATTATTGTATTGTACAGTGTTCCAATGATTAGTAGCTTGGATATCTAGTATCCCACCCACTGTTTAGTTTTTATTGAACGGATACGTGGTGTCGAACAAAGACGTATCTTCTTCTCGGTATATTCAACAGTAGGAATTCAAATGCCTCCGAATGCTGCTGTGCTTGGAAGCGTATAATTTTCTTGGCTTCCGTGTCAAGATATTTAGAGATTTATGCCAAAATATTATGATTATTTCTTTTGCTAGATAACAGGATTTTAACAATTTTTTAATTTTTAACTTATTTCAACATATTTTAATTTATTTTTAAACCTTTTTTGTTTTTCAATTTTTCAATATTTCAAATTTTTTACTGCTTTTATATATATATTATAACTATTTAATGACATTCCTTCTTAAATATATGACAAAAAGTATTGATTATTATTTCAATCAATTCTGTCAGCGATTGATTTCGATACATATTTTGTAACGAACAACTTCATTATAACGTTAAATTAATATATCCAGATTTTTTTAATTTTAATTAAAATTAATTAACCATCGAAGTATTATTAAGAGCAATTTATGTTTTAGTATTAAAATGAATAACGTTAAAACGTCTTGATTACGATTTTGGAAGATATTACCATTGTTATAAAGAATTAACAAAATGTATTTTGAAAGTCTTTTCTAAAATATTTACGTATGTATTCGAATATATACGAAAAGCAAGATGTGACTTAAGCTAATACACGATAGAAAGTGACATAAATTTTAAACTACGATAAGTAGAAGTTGTTAGTTTTTTAATTTATTATCTATCAAACGGAATCTAAGAAAACATTAAAATTAATATTAATTTTTATTTATAAAAAGATTAAAATAAATATCGACGATTATTATAATCCTACATAAAAAAATATTATAATTTATTTAACATAAGTTTTAGTTTTTGGTTTTTGCTTTAATATACAGTTGTTATAATTTAGTTATATTTACTTTTTTTAGATATTGTAAATAAATACTTTAGCTGAATTTCTTTTCTATGTGTCTATCTTTTTAAATGCTCTTATACTTAAAATTAGACAAAGAATGCTCTCATTTAACTTTTGATTGTTTTATATATAAATATTTTTTAAATATTTTTAACAATATAAAATTTAAAAATAAAAAAGAAAAATATAAATTACCGTAAAATTAAAATTACAAAGTTCTACATCTAAAAATTAATTGTATTTATTTTATAGTTTAAAAAATTTAGATAAAATAAAAAAATAGTTATGGAAAAATATATGATTCGAATTATTTAAATTTAATGATAAAAAAAACACGAATAATGAGAAATAAGAGATTTACCAGCTAAGAAAACTTTTTATTAGTTTTAAAATAAGAACATTAAAATAAGATAATTTTTAAGTAATACATTAAAATGTTAAAAACTAAATTTACTCAAAATTTTTTTAATAGAATGAGAATTCAATGAAAGTTATAAAAAATGAAGATATATATTTCAAAATTTTTGGTTTTTATTTTCATTTTGACAAATTCTCTACATTATTAATTAGCAAAACTATATTTTATAAAAATATTTTGTATTTTTTAATACACACTTTTTATAACATGCAAAAAATAACTTAAAATAATTTAAGTGAATAATAATTCATTAAAATATTTCAATCTAATGATACTAAAAATTATTTTTATACATTTTGATATAAAATTTTCACTCTCATTGCTCATTCGACAAATTTGGTATATCAATGAAAATAATTATTAGTTTTAGATAGCGAAAAAGTAATAAAAACATACTAAACCTTTTTTAACCAAAATTATTCACAAATACCTAAGTTATCGATTAATATTTTATGTTAAAAACAGTTTTAATAAAAAATACTAAGTTGATTAGTGTAAATAAAAAGCATTATTCAGTTTAAATATTTTTTTCTAAATAGTATTATATTAAAAATTGTTATTAAATGTGTAAAAATATGAATTTAAGGTATATTTAAAAAGCATAAATAACTTGAAATACGAATTAATAATAGATACTAAAAATATGATTAAATTAATTTATGTATAATTGTAGCTAAAAAGAATTCTACCATAGTATGAAATTTATGATATAAATTTAATCGATAAAAGTTGCAAATGAAAGTTTTAAATGAATTGTAATTTTATGTATTTTAATATTTTGATTATTTTGTAAATCTTTTCTCACTAGCAATAAAATTTTTTTTTTATATAGATTCTAAAGCGATCTATATTCAAATTATTCGAAAAATTCAATAATATTAATATCTTTTGAATATTTAATTCGATAACGTTTACAAGAAATATAAGAGTTTACACTTTTTTTTATAAATTTATATAAATTTTCTAAATTACATGCTTATTTGTTGAAATATTATATGCATGAAAAGAATAAAGAACTACTTAAATATCAGGATTATTATCATTTCTATGTATCAATTATTTAAAATTACTTTTAATAAATTTATCAATTATTTAAGTACACGTTTTATTAAATACTACGTGTTTTTGATGTATAACATATTCCGATAGTACTGTAATGATTCTAATGACTCTCAGATTCTAATATTTTTTATTACTAATCAATTACTGGTAAAATTGATCAAACGTGATAACAAACGAAATTATGAGAAGAAAAATTAAATAAATATCTGTTTCACCTGTACGTTTCATTTGGAATAAATTTCAACTAAATAAGAACATGTATAATAAAAATATACTGAATATTTTATATTTTCTTTTTAATACGTTTCTCGTATAATTATTTATTTATTGAAAAGGTGTAAGATAGTTTAAAAATAGGATAAGTAATAATATAATAGAATAATAATAATAATAGTAATAATAATAATAATAATAATAATAAGTTACAAACATTTTATGACGTACTAAATTTTATGATATTATTTAGCAATAGTATTTCGCTTTAAATTAATATTTAAATCAGTAAAAATAATACTATCTACTCATAATATTTTATTTAAATAAAATAGATATTATATAAAAAGATTAATATTTTTTAATAATCTGAACGAATACAAAATCTTCTAGCTTTTATTTATCATTCATTAAAATACGATTATTTTTATACAAATCGAATGATTGCATCGTATGATCAGTTTTCTAAGCATGAAAAACAAACGATTTATATATTTCTTCAATATTAAATAATAAAATGCAATTTAAAAAATATTTGCTTTTTTTTAATTTATAAAATAATAATAATAATAATAATAATATTTACATATAATAGCGATTTAATAAATTTAACAATTTTTCTTGTTAAACTAATATATTTTATATTATTTTTGATGCGTTTATGCGTATAACCGTACATATAGTATATATGTTCTTATATCTATGTTCATAATATATTGCATATCTAGATAATAACTTTTATTGAACAAATTTTTTACTATTCGTTTTAGAAATATATCTTAATAAAAAAATTGGATCACTTTTGATGCACATCTCTTAATCGAACAATAATACGTGTTAAATAAAATATTGAAGTATTAAAATCTTACATTCATTATAATACTATTCAACTTTTTTGTTTTAAAACCATTACTCTTTTTTACATAATTAAATTCGAAGCCCTTATGCAGTCTGTCACGTGGTGATTGTGCAGTTTCTGAAGTTGAGTGATGATTCATGCATTCTTGAATGACAGAAGTTTCATGTGCAAAGTACTATCTATTTATCAAAGTATCTAACTCGTCTCGTAAAAATGTTATCACTCTTTTAATCGAGATTTTTCGAACTTTTATTAATTATAGCTCTACAATGTATTGGATTTTTATTTACAAAGTATTGGTTTTATTAAAATCTTTTCGACTATATATAATTACAATGTTTAATAATAATAACTCTTATTTTATTATACAAAATTAAAAAATTAATGTTTAAAGTAATAAATAATTATTTTAACATTAAATGTTCATATTAAATGATATATAAATACATATATATAAGACCAATTACAAAAAAAATCAATATTTTATTTGAAATTACTAAAACATAAATTGCACTTAACTCGTATATTCTATAAGTAAAACAAAGCACTAATATATTAAACGATGAGATTTTTCAATTTATTTAATACTTTATTATTTCAGTATTTTATATTTTTAATCTTATGTATTTTGAATATAAAAAAACTTTGTCAATATTTTTAAAAATAGTATTGTCAAATGACGACTATTAAATGTATTTAGATATAATTTGATTTAAGTAAGTGTAAGTAATTGCGAATTTTATAAAATTATATTGATATTTATATTTAAAAAATTTTTAAATTTATCTTCTTCTATGACTATCAAATTGTGTTATTAATAAAACTTTTTTTTCTTAAATATTTGTCAAGTATCGGTGATATATATTTTTATTACTACATTACCCAATATATTACATTATTTAATGATACTAAAATATTAAATTTAATTTTCATTTACATTTAAGATACGGTATTGTTAATTTACAAAAATAATATTATTCTTATAAAATACTTAATACGTGACATATTTTTCGTAAATTTTGTAAGATTATAATTTTTAATTGTTCTATTTGTAAGAAATTTTATAAAATTGATATATTAAAATTGATTAAACAAAGAAAATGTTTAATATTTAATAAATTTTTAAATTGTAATTCGTAATTACGTAATCACATTTAGAAAATATCATATTCGATATTAAATTAGTATAAAGGAATATTCGTCTCAATTTACTATATTTTACTATATATTATTTTTCATATTTTAAGATTTTTTTTACGTACATGTTTCTATATTTTTTGCATTTTATAGGAATTCTTAAACTTGTTTATAACCTTTGTTATAAAAGATAACTAAATAATAAATAGCTCTTGGAATTTTTATTTTTATTTAGAATTATTCAATTGAATCATCTGTTTTAACGTATTTCTCAATATTTGTTGATATAACATATTAATAAATGTAAAAAATATTTAAAATCTTTTTTTTTTAATATTAAATGGAGTTTGCCTTTAATTGATTTTGCATCTACATTTCATATTACGTCTTATTTCATGCTACAGTGGTTTAGCAATCAAAACTTAGAAATTTTCGATTTCATACGTTTTTGTATTTTTTTTATCTATTGGTATCGTGTCTAGAAGTACGTAGATTGTATTCGGTACATAATTAGAGTCAAACTTATAGAGACGTACCTGTAAAAACACAGTTACTTTATTTTACAAATTAATCGTGCAGCTCACGAAAGCGACTCTTCTTTCTTTTAGAATTACTAAGTAGTGATGATTACGATAAAATTGATGATTTACCAATACTTAGCCTAAATTCGAGCTTCTGCTTTTTCGTGATTGACATTCATTTTCTTAAGATTAATATCGTTCTTTCCTAGGATTCGTATTTACCTTCCATTTTCTTAAAAGTTTTATTAGGACATTTAAATGTGACAGTCTACCTGCCTAACTCTGATCTTAGGTACGTTTTTTTACCTTTATTTTAAAAATGAAAATACGATCAACTTACATTTTATACATCGGTTAAAATTATTTAGATCGTTAGATATCAACAAGTTTATCGTTCCCTAACTCGTATCGGGAAACTATGAAGCACAAATATTCGAAAGTTTTTATAAATCCAAAAATATTCGTTTCGATACAAGACCGACGAAAGAGCTTTGAAATTATGGTGATCTTAAATCGAAAATGTATGTACATTATTTTAAAAACTATTACTAAAATTTAATATATTTAAAAACGAGATTATACGCAAATTATATTTTACTAAAAATAACTCGTACATTATGTCATGCGCGGAGTGGATTCATCCACGAATACCGTAGATTAAACGTACTTCGTAAAATTCATGAAAATTGTACGGAATATTACGGTTAATTCATAGGATCGAAGAAAATGAAATAAATTTTCTAAAAGAAAGTTTAAAAGGGCTGTTTTATCATTCGAAAAATCAACAAAATTTCACACTAAAATATTCGTTAGACTTATTTCACGTTATGTTTCACGTTATGTTTCACGTTATGTTTCACGTGTCGTCATCGCTCGCAATAAAAAAAAAAATTCACCGCTCGGAGTCGTTCGAATACTCTTTTTGAAAATATCTGTACGCAGCGCAATAGATTAAAGATCCGCAAGCTTGATCCTCCTCTAAAAATCATAACAAGATAAGAGTAACGATCCGGTGAAAACTCAGCTTTCATCCGTGTTTTCAATGCTAATCACCGGTAAGAGTTGCCTCGATAATCGAAAATTCCCCGTAGCAGCGCGAACGAGTCTTTTTTCTATTCCCCTTCCCCCGTCCATTGGAACCGAACGCGAGAAGCGGAAAAAACAAAACGTGCGCTCGGCTCTCACAGGGAGACATTAAAATACGAGCGCTCGCGTTTGTTCGTTCGTAGAAAAAAAGACCGGGCCCGATCAAAGGGAAATCAAAGTAGTTTCTATGCCGTAACATCGACGCGAGAACGCAAAGGAGAAGGAGCGAGTGTCGGCAAGAGAGAGAGAGAGAGAGAGAGAGTGAGCGAGCGAGCGAGTATGCGGGACAGAGGAAGGGAGAGAGAGAGAGAGAGAGAGAGAGCGAAATTGCTTTTATGACATCGATAAATTTCAAGGCGCCCATATTGCGCGAGAAACACCGCAGAGCTTGTATTCATCGTGCATACGTGAGTCCGACCTTCGTGTGCGTGCGTATATGTATAAAATTCAAATTAACCGATTTCATTTTCATTTTCACACTGCGAATAAAGGCGGCCTTCGCGCGGGGACGATGATGTGCTCGGACCGTGCGTCGATTATTACCTCGTAAAAGATAATCGACCCGTTGACTTTTCATAAATTTTCTAGTTTACGCGCCGCGGACGGAATACAGGTGAAGAAAGAAACTTTACTCGGGAGAACCGTCGAACCGCGCGATGTAAATTAGCATTACCTTCACTGAAATTTCCATATATTATTTCATCTTTTATTTCAATTTTTATTTCATTTTTTATTTCATTTTTTATTTCATTTTTTTATTTCATTTTTTATTTCATTTTTTATTTCATTTTTTATTTCAATTTTTCCGGTTCCGATATCTCGGACCACCCACGGAGCCACGAAACGCGTTCGATCCAGCGCGAAAAAAGTCTCGATGTCCACTGCGACGATAGCGTTTTTTCGCCTCGTATTTTCCGGTCTATAGAGACGTCCGTAGAAACGTCCGTAGAAACGTCCGTAGAAACGCTTTAACGCGAAAAATAAATAAGCTTGTGCCAAATTCGAAAACTGGAGAGATCGAAAAAAAAGATCGAGCGATCGGCGTATTCCAACGGTTTACCGGAGTAACGCACTTACGCTGATCGGAAAATTTTTCGCGATTACCGATATGAATTTACGTCCGCGTATCGCCAGCGATTATTGCCGTACGCGCGGGGAATCGATCGAAATTTTCTCTTTCTCGTTGCTTTTCTCGTTGCTTTTCTCGTTGCTTTTCTCGCTGCTTTTCTCGTTGCTTTTCTCGCTGCTTTTCTCGCTGCTTTTCTCGCTGCTTTTCTCGCTGCTTTTCTCCTTACTTTCCTCGTTATTTTCACCGTTTTGTGCGAACGCGCAACGATAGTTTCGATACGAAGTAACGCGGTAGTCGAACGAGAAATAAAGTTTATTCGAGAGAAAATTGACGCGCGTTTGGTTATTAAGCGCGGGTCTATTAAAGAGTATTCGCGTGTTGTTTGAATTCCTACGAGCGAGATTCCAAGCAACGTGGAATTCTTGGGAGATGACGTTCCCGATGACGTTGAAAAGGCTAGGCGGTTGAAAAATCGCGTCGACCTCGCGTTTAGAAAAGCGTTTCGCCGGAATAAATTGTTAAAATGTTAAAATTTAGGTTCCTCGGGGATTGGGCACGCGAGAAGGAAAAGTTGCGGTTGACGAATGAAAGGAGGTGGGGCGAGAGGACGCGGACGGATAATGGTGCGAACACCGCGCGATCGAATAAAAGGATTTAGCCGTTTCGGAGGTGCGCGCGGTTTCCTGTGGCATAAATTCCAGGTTTGCGGGACGGAAGGTGGTAATGATAGACGGCGGAACGAGAGAACAGACGTATAATAATCGTACGAACACGAATGTATACACGACTTATACCGCGCAACGTCTTTTATTCGAGCGATGCGCTATGTTCCAGTGATCGCTCACGTTTTTTTCCAAAGTATAATTTTTCGATGTTGCGGCTCTCCCTTTCTTAGTTACACGCTCCGCGCCTTTCCTTTCCTTTTTTTTCTCTTTCGATAACGCTGTCTTTCTCGCGGTTTCCGCCCATGTACGAATACATTACGACTTGCGACCAATATCACCGGCCGTTAGAAATCAAAGTCACTTTACGCGCAATCCGAATATATATTTCAGCATCGCTTTTAAATAACGTTCGCGACGCTCGCTTTCGACGATCTTCAATTACGCGCGCAATTTTCCGCTTCGCGAGGATGCACCCGATCGAAAAGGAAAAATAAATATTTGCGATGTCATAAATATCGCTAACGGTCATTTTTTTATTCCGCGTGTGAATTCGTTTCGAATCGAATTAAATTAATTCCCAAGAGCCGAGTAGCGATTCGCATTCGCTCTTTTCAGGGGAAACTTTTCACCCTGAACATTCTTCGTTGCCAAAGTTATGCCTAAGCTTCCATGGTTAACCAATTAGTTGAAAATTCTCGTATAAAATGATCCTCTGTTATTAATTACACATTAGACGTAATTACAGCCTTACCTTCGATAACTACGTTTTCTAGTCGCAGCTCGGAAAATTCCGAAGCGATTGTTTCGCGTCGTTAATAACGCGCATCGATAAATCCACGAGTATAACTTACGCTAAGTAAGTTACGTTAAGGATCGATCGGGCGAAAGTCTTGGATTTCGCGAACGAAAGTTCGATACTCGAAACGTTCCGGGTATTCGGAAGCGAAGGTGCGATTCGAGAATTGGTTTCGAGAACGGTAATGGACCTCGGATTCGCCTTTAAATATTATAATGATTCGATGTTTAACTTCGAACACGAGATTCGAACGCATCGTTGATATTAAAAAGAAAAAATTTGGGACGCGAAAAGATAAGCACGGAAAGCAAATATGAGTAAAAGCTGCTCGAGCCAATAAGTTAACGGTAGTTATTGTAAACGATCGAAATAATAAAGCGAACGTCGAACACTCGATAGCAATAGCTAGTTTAGTATTAAGTACGGTAGTCATTGGTACAACGACGGTAGTAATTGAGTTTTTCATCCTACCATTACTTACTCCTATTAATAATAATCAATGTTATATGATTAAAACCAGTTTCCGATGAATGTCCAAGAATAGTAAAAGCTCGAGGCTGTAGTCGAAGATTCTGTGGTGTCGATGCTGATACCCAATTATGGTTTCTTATTCGGTTAACCGTGACCGTACCCTTACTAGCGTTATTAGTGGATTCTGATTTATATCTCGTATTAAAGTACTCGTGATTCATCTTAGCGGTAAAACAATTCCAGTTAATTTACACGTTAACTATCATCTTTATATTAACCTCTCATTCGTACTCCGTACTTATAAATTATCAATTAAAAGAAAAATCTCTTTTATTTAAAATTACCGCGAAACTTTTCAGGGTTTCGCTTTTTTAAATCGTTTTGCAAGGGTAAACAAACAAACAAAAAATAACAAAGTCACCGAGTAGTCGTTAATTTAAATTTGCTATCAATCAATAGAGTACTGGGTCAAAAATTGTTCGATTTATTACGTTGTAAAAAATTAAGCAATTTCTTATAAAAGAAAAACCTGCCTTTTCGCGTATATAATTTGTATTTTATAACGCGAATCCCTTAATTTATAGTGAAACGAGTGGTTGGTTTGCGAAAGAGCTCGGGAAAAAGATACGAAGAATCACGTTATATAAAATATAACTTCCTACATAAAGCAACGCTTCATTTTAAAAGTACAGGCACGTATTTAAGCAAACGATGGTTCGCGAGTAATGTCGTATGTCCGTATCGCAAGAAACCGCACCAACAGCGTACGTGGCGTAAGTGGTGTAAGTGGTGTAAGTGACGTAAGTGGCGTAAGTGGCGTAAGTGGCGTAAGTGGCGTAAAAGGCGTAAAAGGCGTAAAAGGCTCGCTGTTCCGGAGCAACGAGCCTCGGTTCCGCAACAATCGCGAAATCGACGAAGCAGCGACACTTTTTCGCTAACTTCCGGAAAAACATTGGGAGGAGCGGAGGAAGACAGCTGCGCTCGCACAGGTGTAGAACGGACTCGAAGCGAAACTATGCAAAGTACGCCCTCGTTGACTGACCCTCGTTGAATTTCTCCTTGACCGATTCATCGCCGAAATTGCGAGTCGACGTCCACCTCGTTTCATTCCTCTCTCACTCTCTCTCTCTCTCTCTCTCTCTCTCTCTCTCTCCTCTCTCTCCTCTTGAAAGGCAAGTCGAATTAAGCAAATTAGATTAACGAGGGGCGCGGCGAATCTTCCTCTCTTGGTCGTGTCGATCTTTATTTCCTCGGACGTGGCAGCGCCGTTCTCAGCTTTGATCGTTTGCCCGTGATGCGACGCACCACCGGCTCTTCGGCATCCCTCCCGTATCCGATCGCTCCTTTCGCTCTCACTTTTTCTTTCGTCCTTTTCCTTTTCCTTCCGTCACGGTGCTTCAGGATGTAGTTCAGTGGTGACTCTATAGGAGCTCGTTTTTATTCGGGATGTCGAGATGATTAACGCCGCTGGAATAGAGACCGCAAATACTAAATCGTTGGAGGAAGGGATGTTTCGCTAGTTTACTCCTTTTTTATAGATTGTTCATTCAACCTATTTATGTCGCTCCTACTAAGCGTTACTTCGGATCTTCCCGTGGATCGTATGTTGTGAAACGCGCATAAAACACCTATTTGTTATTTAACTGTAAAAGAAATCCACGATCGTTGGCTTCTTATTCGTTATTTAATTTTAAATCGACAAATACTTTAAGCTTAATACGATCTTTTAAAAATTTTCTGTCACAGTGTGAGAAAATGCGTAACGAACGATTCGAATTTAAAAGAGAGTAAATCTATACTTGGATAAAAATTTTCTATTATAATATCATATTTTATCAATTCATAGTTTTATAAATTAAATTATTAAATAATTTGATTACTTATTTAGTTATTTTCTTAAGATGATATACATTTTAATTATTAAGTGCTGATTGATTCCTTTAAATATTGACAGTTGACAATATTTTTCTTCATTTGTACGTTAACGAAATTACCAAAAATATAAATATTTACTTCCAATACATCTATAACTAAAACACTGCTAAATAAAATAATGGATTATTGCGATACAAACGCGCGCTCTCATGTATACACCATAACGAAAGAATTATATAACAAAATTTAATTAAATAGTTGTTATCGCATAAAAAAGAAAATTTTGTTTCCATTTTAAATTGTAATTCAAGCGTCAAATATAACTTAATAATGAATATAAAATTAAAAATGATAACCCATAAAATTTTCAAAATTGTAACCATTTAATGTAAATTATTTTAATGTAATATTTTTATTAAGTTTTTGATTATTGAATATTGGAAAAAGCTAAATTTTTGGTAATAAAGTTATCGATAATTATTTGGAAAAATTCGACGCGTAACACCGTCGAAAATTTTCAACGTTTTTATAAAATAGATTATAAATGAAAGTTCGCGGTAAGTTTTTTATTAACCGTGAATACAATTAGATGAAATAAGGCAATTCGGCCGAGTGGTAAGGTAAAATAAAATAAACAAACCTACAACGAACAATCCACGCATTTGTCTACCTTCGGGATGGAAAACCGCTGCCGGCGTAAATGCAAAGCCGTGGCGAAAAATTCGAAAAATTCGCGGGTCTTCGTCCGCGGAATTTGTTTGTTGCCGGCAGAGGCCTTGATTGTCGTACCTTTTCGGATCGTTTTGCCTCGCGGCGCAATCCTTCTTCTCGGCGCCGTGAATCTTTGGGGCCTCGAAAGCGGACGAACTTGAATTCGCACGCCGAATTTCACCCGGCAGGCAAACTTTCGTGTTCTCTTCTTTCTGCATTCTCTCTTCACCTCCTTCCTTTTATTCTTCTTTCTTTATACTTTACTCCTCTCTTGTTTGCTCTCTATACTTTGAGCTCTATTATTCTACTTTTCTCCCTTTATTTCTATTTTCTTCTTTCAATTTCGTAAATAAGTTAAAAAATTATAAAATCACCATTTTGATAATCACGAACACATGCGCGCGTAAGCGTTCACACTCACACGATATTATTATTACGCTCTTACATTTATTATATTTTATGTTATATAAAAAATAAGCGATGGCGAAAGGCAAATAAAAATAATACACGTGAAATAAATTTGCATGGATTTCTTTGATAAATAATAGACGCATTAGCTTGTATCTACGTATAATTAGATTTTTCTTACAGCTTTTCATAAAATACAATATTAATTTATTTGAAATTAAGGAAGCGAGAGATCAACTCGTAAAAATATTCGTATAAACGTAAATCTTATATAAGTTTCTTCCTAATTTTTCATTTAAATACGTGTATCGGTTGAAGTTTTAATCGGAATAAAAAGTAAATTTGTCCGTCGTAAGAATGATTTTTTATCGCAATATACACGGATGCGATATATTTTATTTTTAATATTTTTAACTGTAAAATATTAATTAATTAAAAAATATATAATTAAATTTTCTTTTAATTAAGGTAGAATAACGATTAGAAGCCTTGGAGAAAATATCCTGTATATTTATTATCATGAAAAAATTCGCGCATACCTTATCAAATTTATCGTACAAGCAGATTTTAAAAATATGTTTTACATAAACAAGAGCGAAGCGGAATTCGATCGTTCGTTTTCCGTTGGCTTCGTACGGAAAAATAGTTAAAAATTCGTATAAAAATGATCGGTCGATGGAAGTTGCGGAACGAAGAGGGTCGCATGGCATCCGAAGGAAATCCTTTGAACTTAATTTCCTTAATTCGAAGAATACAAAGTTGATTCTCCATTCTCCAATTATGCGTTTGGTCGTTGGTGTAAACTCTCCGCGGCTTCTCCCTCAGTCTGCTTGTCTATAAGATGCGCGAGCTCAATCCGGTAGCAATTCCGGTAGCCAGAAGAATGGCCTCTCCATACGTGGAGCGAATGCGGAGAGAGATCGCGAGGGATGAGGAGGGATGTGGAGGGATGAGGAGGGATGAGGAGGGATGAGGAGGGATGAGGAGGGAGGAGGTATGGAGGGAGGGACGCGGCACGAAAAAGACCGCCGCTCCCGTGTAGGGTGTATAAAAAATGGCGAAAAATGCGAACTTCTCACCGCCACGGCGACAAAGGATTCCATCGGTGCTCGGGGAATAAATCTCTCCCTCTCTCTGTTTGGTTCGGTAGCGCGCGTCCCGCCGTCGCCCGGGAGCTTCTTGTCGCGCGCGAACCAACGCGGCTCTCTCATTTACACTCCCGTATTCCTCCGAGTCCGAGGATTTACTGGCCTTGGAACACAATGCCGTCCCGTCCGTGTCCATCCAGCGCGCGTCTTCCCTCACGACCGGCAAGTATGCGACCGCGCGGACACCTACACGCGGACCCCTTCGACGAGTGACGCCTTCAACGAAGGTTCGAGCTTCACCAAGGAGCCGAGGATTCCCGTGTCCGATCCCCAACGCCCGGCTCCCACTCCTCGACCCCCAACAAACCCTTTCCTCTTCCCTCGCCTCTTCCCTCGCCTCTTCCCTCGCCTCTTCCCGCCATTCGGAGGAGCCTCTGGACTACTCCTCCAGATTACGAGTTTTATTATCTTTGAGAAACATTCTTGGCAGACGAATCCAATTTTCGGAGATCTGCACAATTATTCAAATTCTGGACTTTGTGGGATCTAAAAGTTGACGATCTAAAAGTTAGTTTTGTCGATATCGTTCTATCGCTATTCACGCTTGGTAGTTGGTATCGTCATCGAAAATCATCTATCAAAGGACCATTTAATTTCCTCGTACGAACGAACTTTTACCTTAGTGAGAATTAAAATTTCAATGTTCTATAAAACTTGAAATAATAAATGGTTTTTATTTGACGAAAGAACAAGGCACAAACTTGATTCGGTACATTATTAAATATTAGATTTCGATTAAAATCGCTGAACAAGTAATTTTAAGTAAAGATTTTAAACGATTATCGTTATCTCGAATTAAAAAAGAAATTTCTTTTCGATGCGATCGTCCGATTATTTTTGAGGCAATACTCGAAACTTTATCAGAAACTTATTATCGTGCACATTTATTTATTATTCAAATTAGATATAGTAGTATCGTAATTTCGTTTTTCCCGTAGAAACGAAAAATATTCCCGAAAGGTCGATATCGCAGGTCTCAGATTTTAGAAACAATACCTTTAATCTTATGTTATGAAATTAATTAAATTAATCGCGAATCACAGATATCTTATCGAGCGAAATACGCTTAACAGCGCTCTCGGGAAATCAAGGGCCTCTCAGCGTCGGCGAGACGAATATCTATTCTTTAGTTAGAATTTTTCCACCTCTCTATTTATACCGATAGAGCGTAATGGCATTAAAAAAATGACGGAACACAAGGAGGGCAACGCTCGAGCGGCGGTAGCGCCTAGAAATGGGCAAGACATCCGATGCGTACGGCTTATAACTTACTAATTTCTTTTTATTGTCCATAACTTTTAAGAGCCGCGGTGTGGAAACTTTTTAGTTTGATAGTTAAAATTTTATTCCGCGCATAAAAATCTTTATTAAGATGGCTATTCGTGTACACGGGTTATACGCGCGAATTTCGATTGGATCGAATACACTGGTCGTACACGCCGAGTATTTATCGCGTTATTGAAGCGAACGTTTGCCGGTATCCAATGATTTTATTTAAAAAAAACACGTATATTCCTCGTAATCTCCGGAGTTACGTTTGATAAGGAAAAGAGCAAAGCGGTTACTCGGCGATGCGCGGCTCTTTGGAAAAAAGAAAAACGTTCTCGATTTACACCGGGAGCGTTTGGATCGAGCGATGGACCACTTGGCGGCCAATTAAACATCTTGGCGGGGATTAGGAAATCGGCTCGGCAAAGGCCGGGATACCGAGGAGAAGGAAAATGACCGCGAGAATCAGGAGGCTGGAAAAATCGGGCGCATGCGCGAGAGACGCGCGAGTCTCGTATTTCGCACCGGCGCTACATTCCGGCCTCTCGATCGGGCGCGAGCGGCCATATTAAAGTCCGCCGCCCTCCCCCCCCCCTACCCCCACCTCCCCGGGTTCGCGATCGCGCGGCGTCGGCGCCAACAAACGCACCAACAAACGCACCAACAAACGCACCAACGAACGCACCAACAAACTCACCAACAAACGCACCAACAAACGCACCAACAAACGCAACTACAACGCAACTACAAACGCGCCGACAAACGCTTTACGGGGGCCCTCGAATTACCCCCTCGACAACCGATGCTCCTCTCCGCAAGCGTGTATCTGTGTGCACGCGTCTGTGTGCATAATCGTGATTTTGCATTTTCTCGGTCGTGTTCTCTCGAGGCCAAGGCAAGGGCGTACGTCGAGGAGTCGCCGACTCTCCCTCGGTGAAACACGCGTCTAGGTGAAAGAGGACCCAAATTTCTTTAATGAGTGGGCGCGATTGATTTATCGGGGCTGTCGAGAGTCGCTCGAGCATCGATAACCTGCGATTTTTTATGACTTTTTGCAACGAAGGCACCAAACCTTTGCGATACCTCCATACATCTAATACCTTCGAATCGGTCTTTTTCTTACGCGAACATCATTGGACATTTTCTCCTTCGATGACTCGTCTTTCGCGACACGTATATTTTTTCATTCGCATCTTGGATGCTTTACTTGATCGAGAATCAGCTTTTCGCTGTCCTTTCAAAGATCCGTGCAATTTCCTTTACATTTTTGTTTCTATGCAATCTTCGATGCTCCAATATTTTCTCAATTATTAAGAAAACGTGCTTAATTATTTGCCTCGAGGCTACTTTCATTCCTTTAATAAAACTCAAAAGATGTAATTATTGCGTACTTATTCATTATATATTGTAATTGATATTTGTATGCATTTTTTAAAGAGATTTGTAATTAATGATAAACCATTGTGAATTAATTAAAAATAAATAAAAACTCGAAAGAAGGTTGCGCTTATTTACCCAACTTGTCGAAAGAATTAATAAGTCCATTTCGGTTTCCGATATCTGTGCGTTTGGTTGTCGTTTTCTTTTAAAATTTTTCTTATATTATTATTAATTAGACTAGATTTCTGTGTTTTATATTCAAAGTGCGTATTCTTAAATCGTTGACTCGTTATTTTGGTTTTATAAGTAGTCAAAAATTAGAATTATAAATTTGAATACCACGTCAAGAAGTGTATTTAAAGATTTTGATTTGAACGACTGGAATAAAAATGTCATATTTTCCAAAAAATATTAACAGTACGCCGATAATTATGGTATATAATAATTAAAATCACATTCACCGACTCAAGTTGGATAGTATTTCATTATTTTACATCATATTATATCTGCGATGTAAATTTCATACAAATATACGAAAACTTAATATATTTTATACGATAATATATCATACAAGCATTATATTCCAAGTATTCAACGTATATATTCAAATTTATCAAAAAGTTTACATTCATGATTCGTATAACGATTTATGGATTTAATTAATACAATAACTGGAAGAATATAATTAAAATTCTATTAATTTACGAACGTACCACGGATAATATATAATATACTAACGAATAAAAATTGAAAAAATAAGTGCAATTAAAAATAAGTTTGAATAAAAAAATGAGCAAGATTGAAAGGATTTTTACGAACTTCTGAAATTGGAAATAAATACAATACGATAATTAATATTCGACCGAAAAAAAAATAGTTTAATTTAAAAAATCGTGCGCAGCGATTCTTTAGTAAGATAAAAGTTGTAAAGTAAAAGCATAATTAAAGTTAAACTAATTAAAAATGATAATACGGTTAAAAGGCTTAAAATCACGAAATAGGTTGAATAACTATTAGTCGAACAATTATTATTACGATTATCGCGTCTCTCTCGCAAGGCAACTCTAAATAGTATATACCTTCGTTAATTCCGGAAAAATGTTTGCGGATAAATTATTTAAAAAAGTTCTCCTCGAATAAGCTTCGGTGACAATAAATAAAATATTTTATACTCGGTAACTCTCCTAAGACGACGGCGATTCGTCTTTAAAAAAAAGTAATAGACGAGTTCCTTTTTCAGCGTACGCTCGAGTTGTGTACGAGCCGCGCGAGCGTCAACGCGGAAAAATCCACCTTGGATTTTATCGTATTTCTTCCAGGGATATCGCCGCAAGAAATTAAACATAGCGCGAGCACTCGTATCGCCGGGAGCGTTGTAAAACGCTTATAACCGGCGCGCATAAGTGTCGAGATAAAAACAGTACGACCCTACGGATTCTAATAAATATATCCTTCCATATTCCCGAGCGCGCAATCTATACTTTGTAGGATGGGATTGAATTTTTATGTCGTCAATGAGATTCCGCGGGCGATAATTATTACATTATGCATTCGTTTAAGTAAACGCTCGATTCGAGGAGAGAAATTATTTATTTTATTTTACTTTATAGTTCGTTCCGAAAGGAATCGTCGGTGCGCTCGAAGGTCCCAGCATCAAGGTCACGGCATTCTCGTTTCTTGTCCGCGATCTTTATATTCTTATATTCTTATCTAGGGCGAGCGCAACGATAAGTAATAAGACACTCGTCAACAGCGAAGGCGAACTAAACTATTCGATGTTGAGGTGTATACTCGTCGTATCGTTCAAAGCAATTGCGTTATTTTACATCTGTATTTATTAATCTGTTTTCTACGCGTTCGCGTCGGTTGCGTTTAATATTAAAATTTAATTGTCCCGATCGATCGAAGAAACATAAATAAAAATGTGGAGCAGAAATTCCGTTTAATACCGTAATCAATTAACGCGATTTAAATAAAAAATACAAAGGCTCGCTTTTGATAACTTTTCACGTTCCAAAGAAATTCCACGTATTGATTTTTTTAACGAATCAACGAATTAATTTAAATGCGTTTTTCAAGAGGTTCGTTTGCGTATTTTAATTTTGTTAATCGAGAGTTAATTCAACTCGAGGGTCGATCGTTTTATTTTATTTTTAAATACGGAACACGTTCGATGCGTTAAACTTTTGCGATTGCAAACGATTTTAAAAGATAATAAATAAAATTTGAATTTCAAATTACTAGATAATCGACAGTTGTAATTTTTTAAAAATTTGCGTTATCTTTATTCGAAAGCAACGAATTGTAGACTTGCACGTTCACATTTGAATTTTGGAACCGTGATCGTTGATAAATCTCGTCTCTTGGAAAATTATGCCACCGAGCTAAGAAAACATGATTTCGCGAGGAGTCGCGAATCGAGCGATCGTTTTTTATCGGAATGTTTTCGTTTTGAAAGACCGACGAAAGCATCGAAAAGTCGAGCGCGACGGTCGACGACGCGAACGCCGAGCGGGTTATTATTCTCGTTAGAGATATAATTTGAGGTCGACTTTCCATCGGTCGACGGATAAACGTATACAACTCGTTCAGAGATAAAAAAGAAGCGAAAAAACGCGTATCGGAGGTCCAGGAAGTCGTTGTCTCGACCGCGTCCTCGGGTACGAAATCGAACTGGGACTCGGCGGCCTCTTGTTCTCAGGAGCGGAGGCGCGAGGGGTGGCGAAATGGGGTGGCGCGAGGTTGGAGCGAGGTGGGAGCGTGGTGGGGGGGAGGGACACCTAGGTGGGATTGATATGGGATTGATGGGCCAATTCGGCCTCGAGCGTCCTCGACGGAGTCCCTGCTACGGCCGCTCCGGAGGAAGCCTCCGTCAAGGTCGATCGATGCCTCTCTCGGAAAAACCGAGGCGAGTTTGGTACGGGGATCGGTAACGCACCCCGGGGAGGAGTTTTGTGGTAGTCCCGCGAGATGGAATAATACGGGTAGTTATTTGTCGGTGCCGATGTTGGTATTTCGGGGCCCGTCCTTTGCGTCCTTTGCGTCCTTTGCGCCCGTGTAAGCGACGACCCCCTGCGGCGCCAAACTCGATGGGCATCCAAGGCCCTTTCTCTCCAGCTTCTTTCTCCCCGTCTCGCTCTTTCCGTCCCGCCGACGACGTCCTCCTCGAGCTCGCCGACCGACGACTGCCAGAGATTCCTCGAGGAGGATCTTTTTGCTTTTAATTAGGCGCGCTACACGCGCTTTGTCTCTCGTGTGGCCCGATTTAAAGCCGATGGGTAAAGGCCGCTCGACCTTCTTTGAGAAATGCTCGCGAAAACTGTTGGCGTTTTTTACTTGTCGGCTCTTGGGTGAAAGCCGCAGTGCCAGAGGCCAAACGCTTCCAAACATTTTAGATTGTTTTATATACATATATATATATATATATATATATATATATATATATATATACACATACATACACGTAAATGAGTATACTATTTTTTTCAATTGAACCTTCCATGCAACATAGACTATTGAAATTTTATCTTTCTTTTCGACACCAATACTCCGAATAATTTACAATCATGCTTTGGTTAATTTTTTTAACTTGTGCTCATAAATATTTTGACCTTAACAAACTTTTGTATCGTACTTCTTATTTAAGCTGTTTTTATTTACCAAATGAGTCTTGGTATATATATACATTCGGTTTTTAGTATTTTATCAAATATAAAAGTATTTACGGATAATTTTGAATAGAAATTTAGATTTCTAATGACAATTTTATTATAAGAATTTATAAATGTACTTGTATTGTCAAAATAGATTTCACACGATAATTTGAGCATAATATCGGATACGAAACTATAAAATTAGCGGTCGTAATTTCATCGAATAGTATATTTTCCATTTGAGCATTTTTTATAGTTTATGACATTAATACTTAGTACTGATCACATATTATATCCGAATATGGAAATTGCGATTCTTTTTTAAATATATGAAACAAAAATTGATTTAAAGTTTAATTCGATAAATCGTTATATAAATTAAAAAATATATTTTCTCGTGCTTCAATTTTTTAAACGTGTTTTAAGAAACATTAAACCACGTTAAAAAATGTATTTATTTTGAAATGATTTTTTCTGTATTTTTTCGTAAAATATCAAATTGTTTATCCATACGTATAAGCGATTCTTCTTATAGAAATATATAATATTCCTTAACTTTACGATATTGTACATTCAAATTTAAATCATACACTCGTTAAAAAAATAAAAAACTATTATATTTTGTTCCATTCATAATTTGTAACGATATAAAATATTTTATAGTACGCAACGGGTAAAGGTAAAATTATATAAAAGATATATAAGAAATGTAAAAGTGTCTTGAAATTTTTTTTCAACGTTTACTATTATATATCTTCATACGTACTGTCTCTAAATCGCTTGTGTTGTATATTCTCGAAATAGGGAAGAAAATAAGAAATATTAAATAATGTAAGGAAAGGGATCGAAGATGGACAGATGAACGCGAGAATAAACAGATAGAAGGAGATGAAGGGAGAAGATCGGGAAAAATGAAAGGAATCTACGAACTTCGATGTGGAATGTGTGTCGTGTCTGTGTTCATGTGTGTGGGTGGGTAGAGGTGTGTGTTTCTGGGAGCGCGATAGGACTCGTGCATATATGTGTATGGCTTTGTGTGTTTGTCGAGAAAGATGGATCCGTGTATGCAAACGTCCGCGTACGAATGACTAGTTTTATAATTACATCGGTGGTCATATGTCAAAGCCATAATTATGATCGCGCACTTCTCGACTCTATAGCTCTTTTCCCTTCTGTCTTCCTTTCTCTCGCTCACTTTCGCTCTCTCTCTCTCTCTCTCTCTCTCTCTCTCTCTCTCTCTCTCTCCCTCATTTTCATATATATACATATAAAATATATAGAGATGGGCACAATCTGATTCTTGTCCAGGCACTTCAATAGCACCAGCTTTTATGTCCCTTTTCTTCGCTCTCGGTTTCACTCTCTCTCTCCCTCTCTCCCTCTCTCTTCGTCTTTTCATTTGCTACTTTTTAATTCGATTTTTTATACCTTCTTAAATATGCGCCAATACCCTTAGACTGTAAATACGATTTCGTAATTTCTTTTTCATCTTTTATCATTATAATAGTTCGATTTCTCTAGTAGTCGTTGAAAATTTATTGTTTTTCTTTCATTTAAGGATTACTTTTTAAACGTAAATATCACAATCGATTTTATTTCAAAATATTCTAAATCAAATTTTTATTGTGTTGTATAATTTACTTTCTCGTGCATATAGTACTACTCTTTTTTTCTACTTTATTTTGCTTTATTATTCAAGAAAGAAGAGAATATTTTCTAGAATTATAGTGTACGTAAAAATTTAAAACTATCGTAAATTTCGTATAATATTTTTAAAGAGCATAAAGACATTGAATTTACAAGTCTCCTACGAAATTAATGGAGCTCTAAATAAATTTATCTCGTAAAAATCCAATGAATTAATGTAATTTCAATCTCTATAGCATTTCCCTATCTGTCTTTAAAAAATATTCATCGAGCAATTACCGAACACGTGTACAAATCATGTCAGCACACATTAATTGCGAGCAGGGAACAGTGAGAGTTGAATTCCGTTACTTACAGCCAATTATTATTTATAGACTAGCTTTCACAAAATTGATACACAACTCTATTATCTAAAACCTCGTTAAAGGACAAACAGGCGATGGATCGTCAGTTTTACGAGTTCATCAAACAAATCATTGGTGGCTCGTTATTGAATAATTTTTCACTTAATTTTATTCTGAGAGATGAAAAATTTATTTCTATACAATCGTATACTTCTCCTTTAATAAAGTATAAAAATAATTTTATAGATACGTTAAATATGTTCCTACGTAGGGAAAATTGTACTACGTATTGTTGCGTATCCAAATGAAACTGTATGGAATCTTGGATGTATATAAAATTGATGGATATTTCGCGTTACCTATTTACGTAATTTTTACAAAGAAATTAATGTTATTATTATAAAATATTTGATAGTTTTATTATGTTATTAAAGAAATTCTGATTTAGTTGAAGCAGGTTTTTCTAAACGAAAATTTTTAACGCTTTATAACCTTAATAATGACGTTAAAAATAATTTGTTTCGTTAATTCAAAACCACGACAAATTCCAATTTCTATGAATTTTCGTAGTTTGGAATTTAAATTGAATCACATGGATCCAACAGTATCTAGACAATTCGACAGTATCTTTATTTTATACGATTTCCCAATAGAAGTATAATAAATTATAAATCTTTTCATCGCTTTTTCTATTTAAAGTAATTTTTCTCGTGTAAAAAATATTTTAATTCTTATATATTTGAGACATTGATAATAAAATTATTGAATGTAATAAAGAAGGATGTACGTAGATGAAATTTTTATTATACGTGAATTTACATACATTATACTACAAATAAGAAAATTATGAATATTTAAGTAATTATTTTATTTGAAATATTTTACAAATTTATCAGATAAGTAAAAATCAAATTGAATTCTATTTAAAAATTTATAAAATCTTCGTTCACCAATCAAACTTATACTAGATTTGTTTTAATTTGAAAAAATGTATTTTTGTAAATTCGGATTAATACATTATTGGTTAGCAAAAATCTAAACAATCTAAAACAGAATAGTTTTAAAGTCTGAATATTATATAATTAACTTTAATTAAAAAGGTATTTCGATCTCATCGAAACCCAAGATAATATAGATAAGATTAATATACGATTTTGAGTGTTTCGAATATCGACTTGTGCGAAGTTGTTGGAAGTTTTGAGTACAACAATTTTTGAATTATAGTTTTGATTCGATCCAACCAAATAAAGAAATATTTTTTATTGCCACATTGACAAAAGCACACAACCCTTTTTAAAAACTCATTCGTACATTCCTGAAATGAAATTTTTACCTATATAAATGAAACTCCACAAATTATTCATCCATTCTTCGAGTGTCAGGTTTTACTGTTATCGGTAGTAAATCTATTTACCTAAAAATAACGTTAAGAAATCGTTCGCTAATTGAATTAAAAAAAGAACGCGTTTTATGGGTGAAATATCCCGAATCAAAAAGAAAACTAATTCTATACCGACTCGATCCGCACATCATATCGAGAAGTATGGTTCCATTAAAAAAAGGCAAGACAGCAAAAGAAAAAAAACCGCGTCGCATCACACAGTATTTTTTTTTTATTCGAAGAGCCGTTTGGCAATCTCCCGATTCTGAATTTGCCGCTACGATCGTTATCAATCCATAAATCGCAGATGCTCTCAAAAGCCGCGAGGTGTGAACGTATTTTGAAGATCTTTCCCAAAGGATTCTTTTAATTTACACAAGTAGAACGGCATTCGGTGAATTTTAAAATTTATTTCATAGGCCAACCGCGGCGCGTTCACGATCAAATTTTTTCTCTCATTTTATGGAAAGCCGCCGCCGTCGTCGCCGTCGTCGCCGTCGTCGCCGCTTAGATGAAAAAACAACGAAAGCGGCTTTTTTATACGCGACAGCACTTATTAACTCATATTTCTTAATTTGCATATTTACACGCGCGCTCGTGGACAGCACATAAAACTTACATTGTCGTGTTGAAAAGAAAAATGATAAATCTAATTATTTGGTAGTCAAAAATTTATTTGTAAATCCTTCGTATTATGAGCAAATTTGAATGTCATCTACGTCAAAAGAAAGACACATTTCTTATTAATAGTGCTCATTAAGATGTAATCAATATTTTTAAACTTGTACTATTTCGTACTTATTAAAAAACTGGGATTGCAATCGATTTTTCAATATATATTAACGATTATACATATTCATGAAATTCTGAAATTTACGCTTACCATAACTAATATACTATAATTAAGAAGCGTTCCTTCACTTTTAACCATTTTAAACGATAACGCATTCATTTATTACGCTTATCCAATTAAACATTTGAACAAATATTACGTTAAATATATTTCTAACTATTAGTTTGTAGTTAAAATTAAACTATTTATACGAAACACGTAAATAGTGATATTTGTCGTATAGGTAAAATAATTTTTTTAATAAAATTAAATATTTGTAGCTAAACAGACCTGTAATTTAAGATATAATTAGAAATTTTATGAAACTGGTTTTGTATAAAATTTCGATAAATATGAATCAAAATTGTTATATTGAAAAGTAAATTAGTATTTCTCTTGATTAAAAACTTATAAAACGTTTAAATTTATAATGGTTGAAAAGTCATAAAAAGAAGTTGCGAATACGAATTTGCAGTCGCGTTAAATGCGTAATACGAATGGCATTATTATATCTAAAAGATTCGTAAAAAACTTTATCGGTGACTATGAAAAAACACATTTTTCTAAAGTCTTATATCATGTTTAGTTCTGCCGTTCTATAAGATTGACTGAATTATGCGCGTAGCCACTCAACGTTTCCTTAGATGAGTGTGTGAATATAAAATCTCCAAGACAGTTTTGTACAACAGTTTGAATTAACATACTTTGCAGTCCATCCCGCCAATCAGGAATTTATCTAAACAAGCCTTTTCTATCTCTCGTTAATATTTTAAAAGATCTCAAATCTCATTGTAATATATGTAATTACCAATGTAACGAGCACAGTTATTTTTAAAATAAACGATACGATAAATTTACATTTCTAAAATCAACTTTACTTACGAAATCAAGGTAAGAAATCGTAAATATTTCTATACGAAGACTTTTTTTGATCGTACGCGCGAATAGCGGTAGGGTAAAGCTTCGTCCTTCGATAACGATGAACGTATTTTATAAAGAGAGTAAACAAGTAACGAACGAAAGTCCGATAATAAAAAGTTCTCGCTAAACATCGATGGAATAAGGGATCGAGGGTTAATCGTTCCTACTCGAAATATTTTCTCAGGAACGAAACGACGTACGATAGCGCACAAATACAATAAGTTCGTGTCTCGTAAAGGCAAGAGCCATCCAACATTAATATAAAGGAAAGGGAAGAAGCCGACGAGAGAAGAAAGAGCCAAGGCGTCTGTAACGTCTTTTAATCGCGTGGAGAACGTTCTCTCATTTTCTCCCTCTCCTTGCATTTCTCTCTCTGTCTGTCTGTCCGTCTCTGTCCGTCTCTGTCCGTCTCTGTCCGTCTCTGTCCCTCTCTGTCCCTTTCTCTCTTCCACTCTATCTCCTCTCTCTCTCTCTCGCCCTCTCTCTCGCCCTCTCTCTCTATATATATACACACGTATATCCCCTTTTCTCTCCGGCGTCCAGCAAATTAAGTAAATCAATAAATAACGAGGATGGAGCTCGTTTTGACCTGCTTAGGAGGCACCTGCGGCCTTTCTCGAGCCCCTGGCGCCGAGTTACAGATGTCCCTCCCTCTAATTTCTCGACCTTTTTCTCCACTTTCTATCGATCAATTGTCTTCGCTTCTCTTCTTTCTCGGGTAGTGTCATTTTTATTATTCCTGGGAAGTTCCGCCGAGCAATAGGTCAAGTTCGAACGCAACTTTTCCAGTACACAACCGCTATCGGGTATTGCAATTGAAAATGCGCGAACGCGTAACGAGTAACCGTTGAAAAGGCTTACGCGAGAAAGGAGATTCGCGGTCGAAAAAAGCGGTGGCGGATCATCGACGAGGGACACGACCCGGTTATTACCGGATTAACCCCGGTTCGCGATAGATCGAGTCCGAGCGGTAGGTCGAACAGCTCGAGCACGGTGACACGAATTAAGGAGCCATTTGTACCGGTTAGCGTCACCTGCGCCTCGGTTGTACGGTTGCCGCAAGCGTGTGGGAAGGGAGGGAAGGGAGGGTCGTCGAGTGATTCGCGTCCTCGTTTCACGTACGGGAAGCGCGAGTCCTTTTTGCCGGTTTGAATTAGTTATAAAGCCGGCGTTGCGTTTATTCGATCGATGCCTTCCTCCATTCAATTTCGTCGAAACGGTACCAATGATCTTAGCGTCTATGGTAAGCGACGAGTTGACGTCTCACTCCGCTGGGAATGAAAGTACTGCCGTTCTTTTTACGGTGGAATAGTCACTCTAGGGAGTTTTGGAATTTATCGGGACAATGTTTTTACGTTGAAAAGTAAGAAGTAGACTTCTAATAACGTTTCTTAGAAATTGGGGCTATCAGGAGGCGTAACTCGTCCATTGCGATAAACATAAGGAGAGAAACCGAAAGTGTGCAGTCTGCAAAAAACGTATCGTATTCCGGTAAATATATTTTTCGATCGTATTAAATAGGTGTTCGATTAGATTCGTTTCGCGCTACAATATTCAGCGAATGTAACCTTCACCGAACTTTTTATCAATTTGCGTATTACGAATGGTTCTCTCGATAAAAATTTTATAAATGTTACGACTACGCGAACGGTTGAAATTTGTTTGATTAGCGTTGTATATTATTTGATATTATTGAGATAAAACGTACACTATCGAATTTATAATGAAAAATTAGAGAAAGGAAGGCTCGAGTAAGTTTCTTACGCGTTACGTACTTAGCTTTCGACACAATATACGTTAGAGCGAACAAATGTGTTGGACTAAAAACATAAAACCGATTAATTCCAAAGAAGGATTTTGCAAAAAGTGGTACACGCGAAGCTGCGAGCAGATGTAAAAACCCAGGAGCAAGACTTTTCTAGTCCCGAGTTTTTAAAAGTCCTAAACTAGAAACTCCAGGTTGACTCGGATCCTTCTATTCATTCTCACCCACGTGACGCGATGAAAAACGTCTCGCTCAAGGCGCAAAAGCGTCGGGCGAAGGTCGTAGTTTTCCCCGACGCGACGGCGCTCACATCTCAATCGGTTTTACGCCTCAAGCGAACTATTACCGACTACCGTCCGCCTCGGAGACCGTCTGCTTTCCCCTTTTTCACCCGGGTTTTTCTCCATGTCGTCGAGAGCCTGTTCCTCCGCGGCTTTTTTACTCTCGTCGCCGTTATATGTTGGAGAGAGGCGCTGCTGTTTTTTTTAACTTGCCACGTGGACGTGGCGTAATCGTCTACGTTGCGGCTTAAGCGATAACGACGTCGCCGAGTTGGGGTGGTCACGCCTTGGAAATCGAGTTGGAAATCGAGTTGGAAATCGAGTTGGAAATCGAGTTGGAAATCGTTGCAAATCTGGAAAATTTCGCGCCTCGGTAGCGATTCAGTTAATTTATCGGATTCGGTGAGATCGCACTAAAATACATTCGAGGTTATTCAAAATTCGATAGCAATTTGTAAATTATGTTCACATCCGTTGTTGTTGAAAAAAATCGTTGAACAAGTATTTTTTAAATAGGAAATTTCAAATAGTTTTAGTAAATAATATATTTTATATTAATTAATAATGGTTGCATTGTTGAAAAATCTATGACAATGACTTACTTTTTTAAAATTATAAATAATATTCCATAGATGATTCATTCGTAGTTGTACGCGATATGTAGGATCGGAGAATGAAAGAAACTTTATTTCAAAATATCATTTTCATCAATTTTATTTAATATCGTAAAAGAAATACGGAAACTATTGATTATATAATGAAATAAAATATTGACCTAAAACTAATTAATATATGAAATTTATTATACGCGAATAGCGCTAATTCGTTAAATCCGTTTATAAATAAGATATATAGTGATAGAAATAAAACTATATCAGTTTCTACATTATTGTTAATATACATAAAAATTTATACGTATTTACCAAATAAGAGCTTCGATAAATAAAGATCACTCTTGCAAAATAAATCTAATGCCTACGATTATATATCTTGCATAAAAATTTTGCATGAAACAAATTGTATCTATAATAAAGTATAATTATCATCGTAAATCTATGAGAAATCTAATGTAATTTTTTAAATACAAAATTATTCAACCGCGTTTATACATATTAATTTATATATAATTACCATTATTTACATATAGAAGTATTATTGGCATAAATAGTGCATACAAAGAGATTCAGTAGTAAGTTAACGATATAGATTTATTTGTATTCCCCGGAGATAATCATTGCATTTGCATACTTACCGTCGGTTTACTTCAAAAACAACAGTTTTAAAATTTTGGATTTATATTTGAATATAGCGTAATAATTTCCCTCGCACTCGTAAATAATGTGTATAGTTATGTAAAATAATCAAAGGGTGCGCATATTCTTATTTCCAATTAAATCATAAAATCGCAAAGCTACTTCCATAACTCACAAGCTTATTTATCTTCAACTGACTTTGTCGCAGTGTTTAACGAGAAGTTGAACGGTAAAGTAAAATCTCGCGCGCAGCGCCAATTTAACGCGAAATCATAAAAAAGGAGCAGATCTTACCTCTTTAAAAAGAGCATTTACTCTAAAGCGTTAAACGTGATTATCGGCGAGAGCATCGCTTCGAAAGTCTTTAAGTCAGGCGCAAAACAAACGAAAAGAAAACGATAAGAGCGCGTCGACGGAGGGACGGAGGGACGGAGGGACGGAGGGACGCAGAAAAAGGAAAGGGAGATACAAACGAGCGCACGTTACATAAAGCAAGATCTCCTCTACGTTTGCGCGAAAAAGTAGCAGTACTCGCATCGATAAAAGTCGTTCTTCTCTCTCGGTAGTCGCTCACGCGCGTCTCAATCTTCTAATGCAGCTTCTCGCGCGCGCAGAACTCGAATCTCGTAAATCGAGCCCAAGAGATAAGTAAGGGGCTGCGTTTTCCTCGTCGACTCGATGCCCCGGGTGACGAGGGGCGATGCGCGGCTCTGAAAAATTCGTTAGCTTTATAGACGTGCCGCTCATTTGCCAAATGCTTTATCGCTTTATCGCCTCCAACCATTATCGTCCAACTTCTAAATAATTATAATAGTCATCGCATTTTTTCCGGTAGCCGATGCATTTTCCGCTATATCGGGACGAGTAGACTCGCGTTAAGTTTGTTTTATCGTCGATAAAATTTTTTTAATATAGCGATCGAAGAGAAATTTTTCATGGAATGCAAATGAATCAAAGAAATGAAAAACGTTGAATCAATCGTACGCGCTACTTTCTTTGTTTCATTTTATTCCTTTCGCGCAACGTAAATGCACGGATTTTACTAAACTATAAAGTAACATGCGTTAACTCGATATACGAACCGATTGAAAATATTAATGATCCGATAAAAATATTTTAAAATATTACCAATTTACCGGAAGAGATAAAGTAAAATTTATTAATTATTATACTATTTTAATATTGTTTTAATTATTTAAATTTTTTGCACGAATAAAATCTCTCTTTAATACGTGAAAATACATGGACAAAATGTAAGAACGATGCAAAATGATGTCAAAGATACCTTCTACATCGACGTAATATTTATATTTGATAAAGCGGATATCGAATCGAGTAGGTAAAACAATAGCATTATCCGTTGGTTTCCTTCCGAACGCGAGTCTTCGTAAAGTAAATCCGCATAATCTTAGAAAAGTAATGTTGTTACCATCGCGGTGATCGAAGTAGAATCATCCAAGTAGCGTAAGCGCAAGTTCCAGTAAAAGCGATCGATTACGATTTCACGCGGTGTTTGCACACACCACCGAACAAATGGACTTTGTATCCTTTGCCTTCGATAAAAAAATCGAAGAGCAACATTCCAATTAAAAAGGTCAGCTTGACGAAGCGCAAGATGTAACCGAGACGCACCGCTCGGAGGAAAAAAAATCGGGGAGGGGAAAGCGAGTGGGATAGCGGGTGATCGATAAATATCGGATAAGCTTAGGCTTGGACAACGTAATCCAGGTCGCGCGTATCGCGTTCGCGGCCCGCATGGAAAATCGCGGGACATAAATATTGGCGCGCGTCAACGGCTCTGGAAAATATCGCCGTGACGGTGGCGGTGGTGGCGGCGGTGGCGGCGGCGGTGGCGGTGGCGGCGGCGGCGGCGGCGACGACAGAAGAAAGAAGCGAATTCCCGGCACTGATGGACGAGCCCGAGGTACGTACGCGCCTCTGCGGACAGGCTTTAATCGGGTTGGAAAAGCGGGGCCGGTGAATTTATGCCTTGGCCGCGCCAGTGGCGCTTACAACGATGCGCTCGTCGCTTCTTCTTTCTTTCCTCCTCTCCTCCTCTTCCTCTTCTTCCTTTCCTCCTCGAACCGCCGCGGCGACTTCGCAAAACCGAGAGTCACCGGGGCCACATCAAATTTAAATGTATAATGTAAAAAAAACTCCGGTCTGGGAATCGGCTCTCCTTTTTGCTTCTCTCTTCGTTTTTCGAGATTTTGGTATACGGAGGTATACGGCAAGTCCCGAAACCGGCCGCCGACGAACTGCAGGAGAACCGGAGAAATTTCGGCTTCGGTTTTATCGTGAGCTCGGACGTCGGCAATTACGCAGAGGATACGGCGCGCGTGCAAACATAGTAACGACTGCCTCGTCGTGGCAAAATGCTTGTCCATTACTTCATAGTTAACGGGCCTTTGCCGTAAATGTTTTCCTTTCGATGTATACTAATAGCGAGAGGTATAATTCCTACTGGTAACGATTATTAGTTATTCATTTATTCAGTTATTCACTCGATTTATAGGCTTATTTAATGGGCGCAGTTGAAAAGTCCAACGCGGGATACGAGTAAGGGGGTTAGACGCCGTTCGAGTCTCAAATCAAAAACTACTGTTTATGCTCGCATACTGTTTCTATTATTTATCGCTTAAATTAAATTTAAATTCTTGGATATAGGCGGGACGTCCGTAAAAGATTTTTATTTTCGATTAAAAATGTTTACAACTCTTGTAACGTATGTAACAAGTACATTCGCATTTTTTACCGGCATTTTCGAACTTCTTAACAGCTAATTTTTAAATAATATCTCGTAGGCGTGTCTCCGAATATGATTCGCAAAATCAGAATCCGTTGCACGACAAACAAACGATCGACCGCTCCTGCACACATTTCAAAGACGAAGACTGCTCGCAGTTTACTAAACTACCGGATACATCGATACCAATACATCGATCGCTCTTGCGACAAAACTAAGAACAATCGTTGATTCGTAATTTTTGCATCATCGACCGCTTGGATTCCTTACGAATCCGCGTCATTACGAAGCGCTCGATTTTTCCGTTGCCTCGCAATTCGCAAGGTTCGCTCGCTCGGTGCGGAGGGAGCGGAAAAGAATTCCGGTCCCGTGACTGCGGGATAAACAAAAATGCAAAAGAAAGAAACGCGAACTACGTGACGAAGGAACGCGACTCGCGTCCTCGGACGGAAAAGCGTCCGCGAGTTTTTTCCACGGCGCGCCGATGTTATCGGTCTCCTTCGTCTTTTAACGCGTCGTAAATCCAAGAGGGCGATTACGAGCTCGCGGGTTTTCGCGTTTCCGCTCGCTGCGAGTCGCCCTTCCATTTGGCTTCGAGGTCAACGCCACGGGATATATACCAGAAGGATAAAAAGACCCTCGGATCGACTCGCGCTCTTTTATGGAATAAGGATTTGTGCTTATAAAATTCGACGATTAGCGTTTGCTTTAATAATTTTCAAAATACCGCAAGGAAATTTCTTTTTCCTGTCCTCCTTGCCTTTTATCGCTCTCGTAATTGTTCCGTTGCAAATTTATAATCGATAATGATTCGACTCGAGAAACGTTTATTTGGATCACGGGCTGTAACAACGAGGCTTAGCATTCGTTTCAAAAGGTTAAATTTTTAACTTAACAGCTTGCGTTGTTCTCGAGTTCTTGATTTTGTACCGGTTAATATAGGTTTATCACGAAAATTCACGTTGCATCGATAAAATATATTTAATTCCATCTTATTCCATCATATTTATCAACGCGATCTTTGGTGATAATATTTTTCAATGTACGATAAGAAAAAGGATCCTATATCGATGTTTTATGATAAACAGTCAAAATGTCGGAATACGAAACGAACGAATTTACGATACTCCGGTCGGCGATTCGGACCGATGATACGCTTTATTAATTCGCGATAAAAATAATTCGGCAACTCGATCGAGCGCCAAAGACGGTTTCGATCTCGTTCCCTCGAATCCAATGCGTATACGCATATAAACGTTGGACTCGAGCTCGTCGTTACCTAAGAACTATAAGGAAAGAAATAAAAGTTCAGTGGCCATAAATGGCGTGTAGTTAAAATAAAAATTTCGTAAACCGTTTTCCATTCCGATGGGCGGCAGGTGGAGCGAACCTCCGAAGCCTGAGATAGAGAGGAGCCGCGACAACTGTCGTCTAGCTTTCGAAGGAGCGAGAAAAATGCTGGTGCGCGAGAATACACGCGAACTCGATGCGGGCAACGGTCTAAGCGGGCGAAACAGGTGTATCGGCACCGCCGCGGAGAAGAAGGCGAGTCGCAGATGTCCTTCGGAGAGTCGAGAAATCCGCCGAGGATGAGAAGGGACGAAAGGTGCCAACGGTAATTAACCGAGTGTAGTTGCGCTTGGTGGCGGCGATACCGAGACCAAGTTGTTCTAGTTGTTTGATTTTTGCGAGACAGCCGTTTCTCCCATCCACGACTCTCCGCTCCATACTCTCGGCTCCATACTCTCGACTCCATACTCTCCGCTCCATACTCTACGCTCCATACTCTACGCTCCATCTAAATTAACGAATGCAATTCCAACTACATAAATACTCGCGCGATTTCATTTCAATCAACGATAATTCGTCGCTTTTGTTTTACAACAAACCTCGTCTTTTCTCAGGAGACGGACGAGCAAACATTCCTCGGAGCAAAGGTTTCGCACTCGTTGCTCGATCCGAATATCACGGAGCAGGTAAACATCGAGGCTCTCGAGCGACTTCTTTGCGATCTTTGTGTCGTTTGAGTCTTTCCGCCCACTTTTGACACCCGAGAGCGCAAAAAGCGCATCGAATTTATCGGTTAGGCGTTTCCCCCAGTGATACCCGAGCGCGAGTTCGTGTTTACTCGCGATCATAATTAGCGGTAATTATAAGGAGCGAAGGCGAGGCGAGCAAGGAAGCGTTGCGGCGTAAAACGCGCGCACTGAAATTTAAAGCGAGCGAGGCGTCGAGGCGTCGGAAAGTCGGGAAGTCGGGAAGTCGGGGCCTCTCGCAACTTACCCGCGAATCGCGAACGGACGATGGATGCCAGGGTTTAACAACACCTACGGTTCGGGGCGTCTCGCGTGCGAATAATGCCGTAGCCCGAGAATAGAAGAGAGGCTCTCGGTTTTCGCTGAGCGAGTAGCGATTAAGCGGTGGAGAAGGAAAAAGTCGGCCGGTCTCGCAGCTGTCACGGACGCATGCGCGTGCGATTGCTTAATTGGGTCCGCGCACCTGATATTACTGGTTGCCGTGTCATCGTTTTCGGTGATTCGCGAGGAGGGAATAAATACCGAGGATTTAATTAGCCGCGGTCGTAACTAAAAGTTGACGGTTCGTGCTTCGTGAAATCGCGGATAAACAACTCTCGTTGACGTCGGTGTCGAGGAACGAGGCAAAAGGCGGGAGATGCGCTTCCATTGCGATTGGAACGATGGAAATATATGATCTCGGTAGAGGAACGTTGTTACGCGTTTTCGACAAATAAATTTAACGATAAATAAAGTATATATTAATAAAATAGTCTTTTCATAATTTTAATAGTAATGAACGGAAAAAATTATTACATTTTTTATCGAATTACATTTTATCGAATCACCTCTTTGTCCGTTACGTTATTTTTGATTCTTCTAACTTTTAGAAATGATTCAATTTAAAAAAATCTTAATCGTGAATTTATCTATAAGTAATCTCGATAAAAAAATATTCCAACTTTTATTTTGAGATGTTAATTTTATCTTTCGTGCACGTATTTATTTTTTATTTTATAATATGAACCTTATCGATAATTTTCCATGTAATTCGAGCGAAAACACGTTTATACGTATGTTATGTAATTATATTTCGATAAAATACTAAAATAGCATTGAAAAATTGAAAAGATTAAAAAAATTCATAAGCTACACATTGTAGATATTTTTAACGATTGGCAATAAAATTTAAACCAACTGCAAGAATTTTCTTTGCTAATTTTCGATAAAAGATCCTGAATCGGTACGATATAAATATTTAGAATTATCGGTTTATATTCTTACAAACGTATAATCCAGCATTTTATTTATTATGATCCTCGGCTGCTTATTTGCAGCATATTTGTACATTCGCATAAAATTAATAACAAATTAGCGATTGTTAATTTATAATTTTATAGGAAATGAAAAGTTTATACAGATATATTTTTGAGCATTATCGACATTGTAGCAAATAAGTGAGAAAATGAAATTGAAAATTTATCGAATCGATGAAATTCGTATGTATACGTAGGTTGATCGAGGAAGCGGTTCAATTTTTTAATGGGTTCTCAAATAAGGTATTTTACTAGAATCGCTTTCACATTGAGCCATATCGACAACAAGTTTAGGTAATTAAGGTCGAAAGTACAGTAAGAAATTTTGCGTCGAATCCAACGCCAGAATTTCAATTTCAGGATCCCGACTATGGTATCGAAATCGGAAAGCAGCGTCGATCGCTTCGAAATTGGATTAAAAGTAAATTAAAAGTTTCCGAATTAAAAGCTGGAAGAATAATGAAGGCTGGAAGGATCGCGAGCCGTGAAACGAATAGTTTATTTGAAGTGGTTATCCACGCGGACCGAAAACGTCTCAGACTCGGAGCACATCGTTGATTAGACGCGTCGGTTGGTGCACGTACGGCCTGGCATCCCGCAGTCGTCGTCTCCCGGTAAAAAAAAAACCCAATGAAAAATCACCTTTCGTCGGATGACCAGTCGAGCGAGCGGGAGAGTCGCTCTTTGGAGGAATGAGGATATGAGGATGGAAACGCGTTCGTCGAGTGGTCGGACGATAACAAGTTGACACGTCCGTAAAAGCGCAGGAGCGAGCCGCGCAAGAAAATCGTTGACTCGTACGCGTGCTGGAGATCACGTTCTCGACGATGGACGTCGGAAAGCGCGTCCGCGAATTCCAGTCTCGAAATCAGCGAGCATCGCGCACCAGGTGACGCGGTTCGCGCGAATCCGCGGATAATGTCCTTGGCTTCTTGGAGAAAAGGAATCTTGCGAGTACCTAATATTCCAGTTTTTCTTTGCAGGGCCGTAACGGGATGACGACCCTTCGGCCTTTTCAGGACTTTTCAGGACTTTTCAGGACTTTTCAGGACTTTTCAAAAGACCTCGAGCCGAACGTCGAACGTCGAACGTTCGAGAGACGAAATCGACTGCTTTCCGGCATTTACGCGGAATTACCACATTCTTCGGTTTTTGCGTCTAAAGATATTCTCGAGACTCAACCAAAAATTTATCATTGGCAAATATTGACGATACTTTAAAGCGGTGACTTCTTGTTCAGAGTCGATGTTACGAACGCTTCGGTACCTTTTTTCGGTTCTCTTCCCAAGTCTGTATTATTGGGATTTTCGTTTGGACGAGCCGAAAGTATTTTTATCGAATCTTTTTTAAAAGTAGCTAAATATATTATCTCCAAGTTGGTAGTAATAAGCTTAGCAGGAAAATTATTTAATTATTTTCATTATCATGCATCTCGCGACAATTTTTATTTTCAATTTAAGATGTGGCTTTTTATGCGCTTGTATAATATTCTAACAAAGAACATTTATGGAATATCCCTAATTTAAGTGGAAGAAATTTTGTACTTCGATTAATAACTCGGAACGCAATGTAAATTGACGCGTAGTTAAAGTTATTTTTTATGAGTTAAAAAAATTGATCAATTTTCAATTTTGATGATTTAAAATTAAAAAATGTTTGTTATTCGTAATAATTCCAGATATAAATAAACATTTGAATAAATAAAAAATTTCCAATATATTTGATTATTAATATTTTTCGAGTTGATTTATTGTATTGAATAATCTACCGCGGTAGTACCAAAGCGAAAATTTTGTCATGTACGTTAGATCTGTTAAGGTGGTCGTATCGGAGCGTTGTACTTTGAGCCGCAAAGTGAGACGCAACCGATAACAGCTATCATACCTGTACGGATTAGACAGCGCTCCTAGTCTAAAGACGATTGTGCAGCTTTTATGTACGGGAGCATATTTGCTCGAGGAAATCGCAGATAATATTTATCAAGTTTTTATGACGTATTTTGGAGTTATTACGTTACTAGAAGAGTTTTTTTGTTCTTATTCGCAACGTTAACAAAACATTTATTAATAATTTTGGAATATTTTCGACTAAAACTTAACTTAGATCAAAACTTCATTCATTACTTTAATTATGCAATGCAAGGATCGTTAAAGTTGTAATTATTAACGAAGTCGATGAACAATTTATTAAGGTAAAATATCGATTCATCGTCAGCATGTACGAATAAGTTTCTATTACAGAAGAGCCTATTAAGAATTATAAATGTTATCGAAAAGTATATTGTATTTACAAAATTAATTTTTTTGATTATACCACCTTGAGTGACTATTAATTATGATTTGTAGATATTTTGCGGTAGTTTCTACTTATTGCTATACTACTTATTCTGCAAATTTATCAAGTTAAAATCCCAAATTCATATTATTGACTGACTTGATACTTATGGTATTATATTTAGAGATTAAATAATATCTTTTGATCCGCGAATAAGCTGAAATAGGTCTTAAACACAGCTTTAATTATTTCATTTCATCCTCGTGTAAGGCTGTTGATGATACAAACAAATGATCGAACCTCTCTCGTAAAGACGCAACACATATTTTGTATACTTTTCTGTATTGATTTAGACTTAAAACTATGCTCGTAAAAAACTATTTGTTGTGTAAAACAAACAATCAAAATGTGGTAACCAATAATTCAGAATACCGCAAGTTCTACTTTGTAATATCGTTTAAAATAATTATAATTTTTATAATTGAATGTGGTAATTTCAGATGAAGTAATTTTTAAGATCTTTTTATTTTAAATTTGCTATTTTCGTCTTTTATATAATTACTTATATTCCTTCAAAGTTTTCAAACATTCGTATCGAAGTGTAGGTTCAAACGGAATATTACGTATTAAATTATTAAATAAAAGTAGATGAATCTCAAATGTATGTGGAATAATTTATAGAACAATAAGAAAATAATAAATATATTTAAATGATTAATAAAGTTAATAAATCGTATGCGTTAAATTAAACCGAATAAAATAAAAACATCGTTTTATTTGTAAAGATTCGAATCATGTTAGTTAATAAAATTGAAGACAAATTTACCGTGTTTTTCGATAGCGATAATTATTGTATTTGCAATAGTGATAATAAAAGTAATACGAAGCCGAAAATCTACAGAATGAGTTTAGTATCAGCGACGAATATTATTCATGATCATGGGCCAATCAAGTGTTATTAATTTACAGAGAAGATTTTATATATGTTGCAGTTATAACATCTTATCGTTCCAAGTTAACCAAGTTTAGACTATTATAATGAAGAACCGAAATATTCCAAATAAATTATTAAAGATATATCAAGGATTCTCGTCTCGCTATCAATTTGGAGAGATGAAACTTTGCTACAACTACGGAAAGACTGATATCTCCAAGTAATAGTGGTACTTAAACTATCGTATTTTTTCAATTTATCAACTTTGACGTCGGAGATATCGATGAATAATCACTTATTTTTTATACCATTCTGATAAATTTACAAACTATTTTTTATTTTAAGCTTTCATAAGTTGAGTTAGTTTTACCAAAAAATGTCTTTTGCTCTTTTTTAAAAAAACTTCAAACGTTGTTAATATCATCGTTTTTTAAAAATAATCTACTATCGATATACATTTCGATGTGAATTATATCGATGGTAATGAAAATAATTAGCTTCCGAGATGATTATTTATTTGAGAATTCAACCCCAATTGGTTAAAATTTCATTCGTTCAGTTTCATCGATCTTTTTCTTAAGTTATCGGTGCTCGAGGAATCTCTCTCACTGACTTTCGAGTTACCATCCTTAATTTTAAAACTTTGGAATCTTGATCCTTTATCTCAATTCGAGTGGCGAGATTGGATGGCATCAAATACCATCTTTACTATGTCTTGTTTGCAATACGTTGTTGGTAATAAGTTGCGACTTCTTTTTTACCATAAAGAACTTCATATCGGTTTCAACCGGAGTCATCCATCACTATTCTGTCTAATTACCGTTTTCTGTTATTCGGTACACGCGTCGTATCTCTTTTCACTGTAATTGTTTTAATTGTGAATTCAAGTAACCGCGTCCGTTTAATGGTATTCTTTACTTTATAACGTCGTTGCGACCATCATTTTTTTAATCTTCAAGCCGCGTATAGGTGCATAAAAATGTATACGTCAAACATCTCTGTTAAGCAAAATTCTACACTTATTGCATCGAGTAATTTATGATTTATGAATTTAATACGGGATTTGTTTTTTATAGTATAAAATTCAATCTCCGTAAAATAATAAAATAAAAGTAATGAAAAATATAATCAGTAAAATAAAAGTAACAAATTAAATTGATATCCAGGATTAAGAATTATTATTTTTAACGCTACAATTATAAAATAGCACGACCGAACGAAAATGTTCCCTCGGCTCGAAAAAAAAATATCGCGTTCCTCGAACTGCACCGAAGATTAGAATTTTATTTACGAATTAAAAATGCCGAACACCGGAGTCGGTGAAGAGGACGGTCGGAAGGAATATTGGGAGCAAAGTAGGAATCGACGACTTTCTTTTATTAAATAAATTATTGGAGAGGGAGAAGGGCTAAGACTCGTGGACCGAGGCGTTATCACCGGGGGATGTGGGGGATGTGGGGGATCCCGGACTAGGTTGGACATTTGAAAAATCAAGCGCCCGAGTTGTCGAGTCGGGAGGAGTCGGGAGGAGTCGGGAGGAGTCGGGAGGAGTCGGGAGGAGTCGGGCGATGGGCAGGAGGAGCCGCTTGAGTGAAACATCGCTCTCGCTGACTCGCGACAAAAACGCGAGGAATCGCGCACGCATACACGAACGTTCGGAGCGACTCTCCTCCCGTCTCCCCGTCTCGACACGACTCCTCTTTTTGTGTCCTCCTCTCTCGCTCTCTCTCTCGCTCTCTCTCGCTCTCTCTTTATTTCTGTTCCTCACCTGTCCGCGGGCCGCCCTGCCTTCCGCTCGCCGGAGGGAGAAAGAGAGGGAAGCCGCGATGACTCGACCGATCGCCTGCAGCGAAGAATTTCTCTCGGGACGCGCGATCCGATGGAAGCCGGGATTTTTTGCGGCGCGTTCGCGGCGTCGCCCGAGATCGACGCGCGCTTTCGTCGACGGGAGCGAGGCGGGAACGAGGCGGGAGCGAGGCTGTCTTCGAGGAAGCTTCGCTCGGTGCCCTCCTTTTTTCTTGCCTTCCTTTTTTGCCCCTGCGAACGATTATGCGCGTAGTGCGCGTGGCTGCTTCGCTACGTCTAACGCGCTCCTTGGCATGCGGGCGAATTTCCTTCTTTATTATTTCCTCTTATTCTTTTATTTTTAACGATAGCCGCGCGATATTTCATTCCGTTCGAAGCCGAGATTCTCCGATTAAACAGAAGTAGAGGGGAAGAGGAGATTCACCGCCTCTTCGTTTCTCTTCGGTAAATATTTAAGCCAATAATTTAAATGTATAAAGTTGGTATTGCCGTATTTGATGCGATAATTAAACTTCCTCTGCGGCACATCGAGGCGTACGTCTGCGATGTCATATTTCGATGAAACTGCCGTACAACCTGTACGTTACTCGGTGTTCTTCCAGGAAATAATATTAATAAACTATTAAGCTAATAATTGTATATTTCACTGTGTTTACTGGATTTTCAACTTAAGAAGAACGCTCGATCAAATTTAACTTTACAAGATTCGTTATATTGTAAATAAATAGGAATCGTAGTTGGAAACGATAATAAGAGAGAAACTTATTTCAAATCTTAGTTGCTATTAATGGTCACGATCCCATCCTGTATTTAAATAAATATCTAAATGTAAAAGTCTGGTTTTGTAAAAGAAATAGTGTATCGATATATGGCGATTATTTTATTAGAAGTAAAAATAAAATTATTTTGCATGTTTTGAAAAACCAAACTTTATTAACTTTTAAAATTTTTATCGATACGTTTCACCGATGATATCGATAAGTGTATATACTACAAGTATACTACATTCGTTTTAGATCCTGTATTATTAGCAAATAGTAAAATTATTCCATCGAAGTAAGCTGTGGTTGATATTTCATGGATATAAAAGCTAATAGATTAAACGATTTAAAAAATTTATGTAACCGCAGTCTCGTATCGAATAATTAAAATATACTTGTATTTAAGGGATAATTTGTACAACTCGCATTCTTTTGCTTTAATTTAAACGCTTTCCAAATTGATTCCGTCCATAGAACTACTAATTTTGGACAAAATAAAAAAAAATATATATTGTGATTGAGTTTATGAAATGGAAATAAATATGCGAGATCCGGGCGAAAAAAATACCGATGCATCGAGGTTCCCGCGTCAACGACAGACGATGTCAAAGAGTTGGAACAGCGATCAGAACCAGTACGCGGAGAAATACGTAGGGTTTTTTCACGAGATTGCACACGACGTATAAAATTCGTATTTAGTCATTTGATCAAACTCTCGTACTTTGCGACAACACTGAATTTGCTGAAACACGTCCATATTCAATTAAGAATCTCGAGTTTTTCTCTTTTTTTTTTCTTTTTGTTTAGGGAGTCGCTAATTGTGTCAACGTTGACTTCGTCGAGACTTCGTCAGCTATTTATCCTTCGATATTATTACATCTTATTACATTGATACGCTTCTAATGAAACCATTTCGATTTATAAAAAAAATTTGGTATTCCGTACAATTTTAATTTATTATAAATTTCATCATCGTTACTATATTTATCGATCATCGATTTTATTAATCATTATTAGTTTTATACATTTCACCGTGTATTTTTATTATCGTTGGCCTTCTCATAATTATCACATATTTCTTACTTTCGATAATTATTTCGATCAACACAAATCTACTGAATTATATTAATCATGAAAAATATATTACACTGTTATCAGTTAGATCATAAGTTTATAAATAATTATTAAAAGAATAAAAGAGAGTACGTAATGGAAATTACAAAGAACGTTATTTATCTTTTGTAAGCTAATTAGAACAAACTGTTGGTAGGTTAAAACAAGCCTTGAAAATTTTATAGTTAAATGAATCATTGATAAATTTTTTCTTTCAATAAGATGGATTTTAGATTTCGAAACCAAAGATAAAATTTATATCGATTTTATATTTCAATTTATTTGATTTCGTTTTTTATTTATTAGTAAAGTTGGCGGAGAATTGTAAAGACATAATGATTTTTAATAAACGCATTCGTCAAATTTTCGAATACAAATTCGCGTAATCAAATTTGAAGACTCAAAAAGGATTTTAATAATCTGCTTATTAACTTGGAGCGAATTACACTTATCTAGGTAATTAAAGTACTGCAATCTTTTCTTAATTTTCTAACGATCGGTTTATCTTAGAATCTATCTAGACATGGTTTTTGTACAATATTTTAGGAAAAACAAACAACCCAAATACGTTTTATAAAAGTTCGTCTAAGAAGTTGAGTACATAAGAACAAACGCGTACACTCTCTCGCCATCCGTCTCTCTCTGCCGTATTGTCTCTGTATATTTTCTCTCTCTCTCTCTCTCTCTCTCTCTCTCTCTCTCTCTCTGTCCCTCGTTTCGTTTCGTTGTTTGCTATCCGAGATCGAGCGTCTGGCTCTGTCAGAGACGTTTCGCTGCCGTACACGCGACGTTGTTATCGCTTGCGGGGCGTTTGGCTCTCTCGCTCTCTCACTCTGTCTTCAACCCCAGGCCGGTCGATCCTAAATACGACAAAACCAGCACTAATTTCACAAACGAATAAACGCGGACTTGTTCGGTGCGCTGCATCGACCCGTGGACGTCGAGCCCCTTCGCCAATATCGAGGAGGGGGTCGGTAGGCGAAGCGATACAAATACGCGGTGCGAGCGTATCCAGAGGAGGACGGCGTGAAATAGAAGTGGAGAGCGCCGATGGAGATATCGATGAACGTGATAAGGCGCGCGGTTGACATCGATAGGCTACCCCCGAATCCGCAGCCACCCTCGTCGATCGGGGATGAGTCAGTCCGAGCGGTGCATTAGCGCGTGCGCCAAAAAAGTTTTGGGAGAGCTTCTGCTTTTATCGTGCGCTCGGCTCCGATAAGCTTCACCGCTGACCAAAGTGTATTTTGCGTTAGGACCCGCCTCATTTTCGTCGGATCTTTTCTTCGTTGGTTGACGATCCACTTATTGCTTTGTAAGAAAGAATAGCTTATTCGATGATCCGTGGAGCTTGCATTCGGATTTTCTATAGAGAAAGAAAATTACAATCAGTGTGTTTAAACAAAAATTATTTTCATCTGTTCGTAGTAAAAAATAACAAATAAATTTATTGCAAAATATTAGATTTATTTACGAAATCGTTCGAAATTTATAAATAGTCGAAAGTAGTTAATAATAGTTCTTGATTTAGCTGTGAAATAAATAAATCAGATGGTATTGTTAATTATAAATCATAAAGATAAGTAAAATATACGAAGGTTGACTCTTTCATTCTGTACTTTTTTTAATTTAATTGCTTATGTAATTTATTTAAAATTAGTCTTACGTTGTACGCGTTTACTTATTAATTTTCTTATTTAATAAAGTTATTTTTACGAAGCTGTTTATCAAGTTAAATACCTTTAGCGTTAGAAACAATTTTATTTTATAAATCAAATACTAAAATATATCTTATAACGATATATAAATAATTATTATATATATATATATATATAATAAAAAATAATTCGTAGCGTAAAAACTGATCATTGAAAAAAAATTTGAATAAATTATCGAAAAAAACTAATTTCGAGTAATAAACATTATTTTACAAATTTTATATTTAAAATTTATTTTTATTATTCTATATAAATCATTCGCATAGAAGTTAAACAAGTTTGAATCATTTAAATTTAAATTTTTACTTCAAACCTCGAGAACTTCTAATTTTATTAAAATATTTATGCAAAATACGAAATATGAAATCAAATTTTACGATCCTAAGGTAAATTTATAATATTGAAAACGTAAGATATTCCACAATAAAAATTGACATTTGTGCCGTTTGTATAAGTAAGATATTTTTTGTCGCTATTCGAGTCGGTACGATTCATCATAATTTATCTAAAATTTACAAATACACATTTATATAAATAAGAAAATTCAAGATAGCTAGTAAACCACGTGTAAATACATTACAAGATATTTATATAAATTCTCACGTGGAAATACAGGTTCGCATAAATGAGTTTATCCGAATCAAGTAAAAGCTGGAACATTGAACTTAAAACAGTCTTCGAATTATTTAGAGACCACGGTTGGAAACTTATATATATATATATAATTTATATACATATAGAATAACGATCGCTCGATTGTAAAACATTAATTGTACGCGACGCATCGCGGATATACATCGACTTCCGATCGCAGAATCCAAATTCAGTACGGTACATGATTTACGTTATTTTTAGCGTACGACGGTATCGCGTAATGGTTAATAAAATGTGGATTTCCTAAGCCGCGTAAAATTGTTCCCACGAGCAATGCACGGCTCTACTCTAATTCCAGATACATAACTCGAGTTTACAAAAATCAAGAAGTCACTCGGTTAAATCGAAATCCCGCTCGAATCAACTTTAATACCGTCGATTCGCAGTTCGCAGTCAGAGCTCGATCCGACGAGATAGTCTTGCGAGTTCGGACGAGCGAGAGAGAGAGAGAGAGAGAGAGAGAGGGATAAAAAGAGCAGCTCGGTAATAATCCCGAAAAGAAGCAGGCTCGTTAATTTTCAATGAAAATCGTGCGTTATACGTTAATGCACGTGTATAGGTGTATAGGCACATGTACGCGGGCGAAGAACGGGCGAAGAACGGGCGAAGAACGGGCGAAGAACGGGCCAAGAACGGGCCAAGAACGGGCGAGGCAGGCGTCGGGTCGCAATGTCTTCCATCGCTATCGAACGAGTATCGGGGCCCGTTTGCTTTTATTTGGCTCGGGGACCCGCCACCGCGGCCTCGCGCACAAACCGCTGGGCCCCTAATATAAGCGGGCCGCGACAAGCGCAGATTATTCATCTCATATACATTCGTATTGGGCTGGGTGTTGAAACACTTGGACCAATTATCGAGAAACTGGAATTCGCTGACCACCCAAAGACACACGCGCTGCCGCCGTTGCCGCCGTTGCCGCCGTTGCCGCCGTTGCCGCCGTTGCCGCTTATGGACTTCTCTCTCTCTCTCTCTCTCTCTCTCTCTATATATATATATATATATATCTCTCCCTCCTTCAACCCGTTCCACGCTCCTTTGCCGCAATCGAGGAGCCGAGAGTCCGTGCAAACGAGCCTCGCGGCTCTCTCGAGTTAATTAAGGCTGATCTTCGGGGCTTCGCTCTCGGGCTAAGGACCTTCTGGTTTACGCCCGTTCATGTATACGCAGCCACCGATGGCTGGATTTATACGCTTTTGCGTGTGTTGGTGCATCTTCCTCGCTTGTGATATATGCACCTTGCAACCTTGCATGCATACATATTTTTATGCACTTTGACGAAGAAAGTGAAATAGATGTAATCACGCCGCTTTCGATCCGATACATTTTTTACGACCTTTTATCGATTTATGTATCTTAAGGTTATCATACAAATTTATCATCTTCTTTTAATTGAATAAATAGA